>OX243893.1:6504191-9481997 GCA_945859665.1 Anorthoa munda
ATTCAAAAACTAAAAAGCTTACACCCGTTTTTTCCTCGTTCTGACATCCCTTCTAAATTTCAAATTCAAATCTCAATTAAGAAATCAAGACCAGAACTAATAAAAACGGTTCACAGAGGAGGGGCAGTCTGTCGCTGCTCTTATAATAATGTACAATTTGCTTAAGGAAGGTCTATGTAGTCCATGGTACCTATGTTATATCTATAGCTTAAGAAAATAAAATAGAAATTGTCATATTAGACAAAAATGAGAGAGAAAATATTCTATGATTTTACCAAATTAGCAGTAAAAATAAGTTTTGGATGTAAAAACAATGAGAGATAACTAAAAGTGTGCTTTTCAGGTGCAAACAGTACAAAGAATACATAAAAATGAGACATATGAGGTTGATACAATATCAAAAGATATGAAGATGAGGTTTGTAAAGTTTGTTATAAAACGTAAGTAGACTAAGAGATGTGGAATGAATACCACAGCATACAGAAACAATGATCATGTGCTCACGCGATACTGAGCGCCCCCGAGTTTAGGCACACAGAAACAATGTGCATGTGCTCAGGCGATACTGAGCGCTCCCAAGATTACGCACACAGAAACAATGTGCATGTGCATCACACACACGACTAAGACCAACCCGCCGTCGTGAGATTTATTTTTTTAATTTATTTATTTATCAATTATGGACGACTTACAGCTAAAACAAACAGAATAACAAATAGTACGTGAAACTGACAGCCAATTAAAAGTCATCACTTCTAAAAATAGATTGGAAAGAAAGAGTGTGAACAACACAACACAGCTACCAAAAAGGAAAAACAAAACTGTATAACATTCAAGCTCAAACTAAATTAACATTTCATTCCTTACAATGATAAAAACCTGAACATACAAAATCCTAATTAAAAAAGCTAAGGCTCAGGAAATAGACCAACTGTACCAAAACATAACATACCATTACGCCTTTATTCCTCGATGGGTAAGGCAGAGGGGACCTATAATACAACGACATTTTGTCAGTTATGTTTATGGCGATTATCACAGTGCCACGCATCACGCTGCATGTTGCGTGAAAACGCACCTACGCGCGTACTTGCGTGCGTTTTTTCTACACAAACGGAGACTTACAAGCAACCTTAAAACACGCATTCAAGCGCTACGCTGCGTGGTGCATGGCAGTGTGTTAACCGCCTAAGACCAGTTGTTACAATATTTTTATTTTTATTGTGTCCGCCTATCACTTTAGTGTCCTATTTAACCCAAAGTTTGACTGGTAGAGAATGCCTTGTTGCATTAAGTCCGCCTATGTATCATAACTACATAATATTATGTTTATTATAACACACTACACTCATAATATAATGTTATTATCTCTATAAATACTTTCTTGTTTATAGTTTTCAACAGATCAACGCAAATAATCTTACCGAATATTTATCAGTTTCTAATTTTCTCACACAATTCCTAATTACCGTTGATTAAGTATACAATTTAAATTCCCCACTTTTTGTCGGACGTGTAGGCACATAAGATTATTCAATTCAACCTATGTTTATTTTTTACCTTGTCATGGATCATAAAACTGATCCGTCTGTTTTTAGTCTCTCAGCAATCAATTCAAGCGCAAGGAAAAGTTAGTGAAATAGACGGGGCGAACTTCTTCCCGAGGTCCCCCGAGGTTGGGCTAAGCAAAGCACCCTGCCTTTTCAAAGCGGAGGACCAGGCGCTCGACAGTTCAGGCCGCAGCTTAGGCCAAGATACTTAATGTATCGACTCACCTGGACTTTTGCATCTCCAACCGTCACTGACGAGCTGAGTGGCTCTCTGCTTCTCGGCAGGTTATGGATCCATAGCGCCTCAGTTTTATGATTCGCTATCTCCAAACCCAGCTCGTGGATCGACGGCACGACTCTTGTCACCCCGAGCTTGGCAAGCTGGATACAGTAGATGCCTACCGAATTCTGCCCTGATTGAACTATCGCTTTAGTATACAAGAGCCCTTAATAGACTCCGAAATATGAGAACCTCAAATTCCCGGTATTCCTATATACCGCGCTGTTTTCTCTCAACCTACTTTTCTTTGTTCTAAAGTCAGTGTTTTTCTTCGAAATCAGATATTGGCTCGGTTTGTTTACGAGACTTTCAAAGACGGAATAATAGATCGGCGAATTGGGTCTATTTTTTGTAAACGTCAATAAAGTGCTAGAGCACGATTCAACATCTGAGCGTTTCTAACTGAGGCCTAGTGGACCTCAGTTGATGCCAAAAGATTAAGATACCCACTTTTCGTTGCATGAGGAATATTATTCAACTCGCTCTGTCTTCTCGATGGGTGTTTATTGGAAAATTAGTGTTCACTTGGTAACACTAGTTAGGATTTGGATTTTATAATAAAACAACCAGATTCATCAGTAAGTAGTCAGCACTCAAAGGGATGTCTGAGCACCGCTGGTGCGATCTAATAATTAATAGATGTAAACATTCAAAGTGCTGACCACATTTATTTACATTAATTTTAGTGTATGCCACGTATACATTGTTAATATTTACTACGAATAAGATCATACTGCCATAACTATTATATGAAAATATTTGGTAATCAACGCCGTTTGTCAGTCTTCAGCCTATAGACATTAGCGGTGATACCCTACAGAACCTAGCTGTACCCTTAATAGCCACCTTGCAAACAACTCGCATGCAAATTTAATTACATTTCGGGGCACGATCGAGCGATTGCTCGCATTATACCTCGGTAGCCCGCAATGTAATGCAACATGCATGAGAGCTGGTTGCAAGTGGCAACATGGCCTAAAAATAATATATATCTCGTTGTAATGTGTCTGTTACAATTAAAATTGATTAGAGTTCGGGATATATTGCCTATCCAGAATTGTTCATCAATCACAGTGTTTAAAAGACGGATTCCTATATCCGCAAATCTATTTCACTAACTTTTCCTCGAGCTTGAATTGTTTGCTGAGCGATTAAAAACAGACAGACCAGTTTTATGATCCATGATGAGATAAACAATAAACATAGGTTGAATCATCTTATTTGCCTACACGTCTAACAAAACCTGGGGAATTTGAAATGGATACTTAATCAATGGTAATTAGGAATTGTGTGAGAAGATGAGAAACTGATAAATATTCGGTGAGAGTATTTGCGTTGATCTGTTGAAAACTATAAACAAGAAAGTATTTATAGAGATAATAACATTATATTATGAGTGCAGTGTGTTATAATAAACTCTAAAGATTTTGTTAAACAAAAGAAGAATTTATAGATTGAAGAAAATTTTTGTATTGTGTAATTTTATTTTTGGCAAGTGTACAACTGCTGCAGCTGGTTTAAAATAAAGTTATGTAAACTTGAAAAAAAGACAAGAACAATGCAACTTATTTTGATTTCAGACTTTACCTCCGTTAATTCAAAAGCATAAAATAAAAATAATATTTTAGTCTAGCAATTTGAGTTGGCGCCAAACTAGTTATAGTCAATTCTAATTGTTCGGTCATCTTGTCATTAAACTTCAAAAAAGATAGCTTGATCACTGCGACATATGTCAAACTGACGTATATGTTATTGTTAGCCTGTCAAGCGCTATTGTTACTGTATTAATACTGACAGCTATCGCAGAGATCAAGCTATCTTTTATGAAGTATAGCTTATATTGTCCTTAAAAACAACAATACTGGAGACCTCTTCCAAAACTTTACTTAGTCGCCATCACATCAGCTTTGGAAACCGAGTAGACGGTATTTTTCAACAAAATAAATAACTTCTCCTTTTTTTCAACGGTTCAAGTGTTTTCAAGGGTAGGTGGTCACGTGTGCCCATACTTGGGGCACTACAACATGTGGGGCATGTTCAGAAGTGTATCGCACACATGTTGCCAAGTTGTGTTTATATAAGCAACCAGTTCAGAACCTCCCTTCCTGTTTGTACCGGAGTGGGGCGTATTTATCAAGAGTTGGAATGTCATTGACTGAAACATGAATAACTGAATAGTCAAGAGAGTCTAGTTTATTTTTATTTTTTAACTTTGCCCCTCAATAGGAATTTCTTCCTGTATTTTGGGTACGTTTACAAACATATAAACTCACATAAACAACACCCAGAGCCGGAACAACTATCTGTAGGTCACACAACAACAATACAAATGTAGAACTATGAAATATTAAGGTTTTGTGTTCCGTATTTTTACGTCCCTTTAAAAGAGTACAGAGCAGTACTAATGTAAGCACTGTTTTGCACTGTGTGTAGTATTTCAATGTTTTATTTATTTATATTTCTAACAGCTTGGCTCGAGTGAGTGTCGAAAATTATCCCACGGGAGTGTAAACCCAGGATAAAACGTACCTAACATTTGACCAGGCTATGGTCCAAATTCGAAATTCAAATCCAAATTCGTCCATTCGCTAGGCCAGTTTGATCTTAATCCGTTTAGCAGTTGAGGCGTGGTTGACTTACAAAAAATTATCATCTAAACATGCAGACTTTGTTTGAAGTAGCTTCATCCATTTACAGGGACCTACTAAATAGTCTGACCTTGTGTACCGTGTAATAAATTAAACCCATACAGACGATCCTATTAAATTCTTATTCAGCTCCGGAGGTATGTCAGAACATACCTCTACGTAAATGCCTACAAATGTCAGGATCACAATAATACTAAGTGATCATAATAATAACATGACGTATATATATACGTTTTAGATGTCAAAATGGCTGTCAAAATTCAGTTGTGGTCAGGTTTAGAATTTGCTGACACATCAATATCAATATTTCTCCATTCAAAGCATTGTCTAAAATATGAATACTGCACGAAAACAAAAGAACAACGAACCCGTTCTTTTTTTCAAAATGGCTGCCGAATTTTCATTAACGGCTCCTCATCACGGTGCCGTCCAAACGATGTCACGATCGGGACCTCACATGGTGACACTGAATAATTACAAGGTGTCCGAGCAATGTGACACGAGGGGCCCGTTTATCCAGATGACACCGTATTTACGGAATATGGGTTGAAATATGACGTCACGCCTGAGATCTCCTGAGAGTTACTAGTGTACTGTGGTAAAGGTATGTTGATAAATGTTTCCATTCTAGGGATTAGAAGGCCTTTGATTCAAATCCTGGTGGATTTTATTCAAAAGCAGTCCAGTTGTTGGACGAAGACTTTTCAGAAGTTGCATCACAACACCTGTGTTTGCGTATCTTGCAATCAGTTGGTTTAGCTGTATCAGAAACATAATAAATCACAATTGCAGTCACAAACAAATCAAGTCCTTAATTAATTGCTTCAAAGGACCTCGGCCCTCGCCGAGTCCTTGGCGGCGCACATTTCCGACTTAAGGACCGTCTTTGCCTCTAGGTAAGAGGCGTAGAGGCTGTCCTCCCCGGCCTGAGAGCGGGTGGCGCGCCGCCGGCTCCGTGTGTAGTCCCTCCTGGCCGCCACGCAGGTGGCCCGGAGCACCGCCAACTCCTCCGTCCACCAAAAGACGGCGTGACGGGGAGGCGTACGGCGTGACCGAGGCATGCTGGAGTTGCACACCTCGGTCAGGGACCCTCGGAGCTGGACCGCTGGGGCGTCAACGTCCAGGGCCTCCACAGGAGGAGAGAGCCAGTCCTGGACTGTATTTATTAAAAAAATTGTCTGTTCGACAACGTAAAATATGCAATGAGAAAAATGTAATATTTTTGATAGATTGCATGAATTTAAAGTGCGGTTACCATTTGGCTATATTTGAAATGAAAAGCTTAACCATTTGAAGTGCGTATACGGATCTGTAAAACAACTTTGAAAGTGTGCCTGGTGTGTCAAAAACAATTGTTAAAAATTCTACTTTCCATGCATAATAGCATTGAACGATAAATTTGTCAAAAATACTACGAAAAAAGGTCAAATTATGCAGAGGATCAACTGGCTTATTCAATATAAAAGCCTTACATAGGATCCTTTAGTTTCAGGCTTTTAGGGATCCGTACCCAAAGGGTAAAAACGGGACCCTATTACTAAGACTTCGCGGTCCTTCTATCTGTCTGTCTGTCCGTCTGTTACCAGGCTGTATCTCATGAACCGTGATAGCTAGACAGCTGAAGTTTCACAGATGATGTATTTCTGTTGCCGCTATAACAACAAATACTAAAAACAGATTAAATAAATATTTAAGTGGGGCTCCCATACAGCAAACGTGACTTATTTGCCATTTTTTGCGATTATGGTACGGAACCCTTTGTGCGCGAGTCCAACTCGCACTTGGCCAGTTTTATTAAATAAACCTTATTTAGGTATGTATGTACCGTGAATGAATAGGCTTATAAAATGTAGACGGTTATTGATGTATCATCGCATGATTGAGTGACAGCAGTGACAAGTAAATGCGACAGTGCCGATCTCGATGACAGATGAATTTGCAATTTATTTATATTTGCGTTCCTTTCTGCTGCCTTTTCAGGATTTGTCTGGCTAATGCTATTAAGGGAAAAGGGTAAGGGTAGGATGGTGATAATTTTGCTACGTGACCCTTAAAGGTCAAATTAGAAATGAAAGAAGGTTTTTCGGCAATGGTGTGCACTAGATGGTAGCACTGAGAAGTCAGGTCCAGGCATGATTGTCACCCCCCCGGTGGGTTCCCGCTTTGTCGATGCGGGGGGGCTCAGTAACCGTGGCTTGGTCACCCACGGTGAAGCGAAGAGGAACCCGAGGAGGGGCCGCTCGTCAGGGCTTTTGCCGATTAAGCCGACGACGTAGCGGCCAACTAGTAGGTTGCGGTGCCGCTTGGTAACAGGCGACATCGCAACTGAGGCGGGCCGCGATGTCTTATGGAGATTCCCAGGTCCGATACGATGTCGCGGCTGAGGGTTGGAGGCCGCGGTGGGAGAGGAGTGCCGGTATTGCGGTGCGCCGCTCTCCCTAACTTCCGCGGCCCGGACGGGGTCGCCACCGTCTGATGGCGGACGCGGTGGGGCCGCAGGGGAGGAGGAGTGTCGGTATTGCGTTAGCCGCTCTCCCTATCCCCTGCGGCCGAACATTGGTAGGTGGCGGGGCCATTGACCTTGACCCGTCACAGGGGGACCAAGGGTGCCATACACGGGGTCGTCTGGCGCCCATGTGCTGATTGGTCCCTAGGGTGGTCACGGCGTGCAGTGTGTTCTGGTGCGCCGGTGATGGGGGGACTCCCCCAAGGAGGGTCCGGTGACGGACAGCCGCGGCGGGTTCGCGGTGAGTGCTAACGCGTACCCGTGCTCCCGCCATAAGCGGCACAGGAGGATACCGTGGAGTTTTAGTGGGTTAGAGTCCCACATAACTGCACTATCTCCCCGTGGTAATGCAGTATGCATGAGCATTTATCCACGCAAAAAAAAAAGGGCATGGTTGTCAAAGCGCTTCTGTTTTCCTATATTAGCGAGTCATGTTGACGCCATAAGTTTATTTTCTAAGTGGAATACCTCGTGCCAAAGTGGCGCCAACAGGTGGCCTGAATTTTCCAGATAACTCTTATTGCTTAATTTGGATGTAGTGAAGTCTCTCTCTCTTTGCTTTCCTATTAACTATTTAGAGTTTGCTCTCCAATACCGTGG
This sequence comes from Anorthoa munda, assembly GCA_945859665.1. Taxonomy (NCBI): domain Eukaryota; kingdom Metazoa; phylum Arthropoda; class Insecta; order Lepidoptera; family Noctuidae; genus Anorthoa; species Anorthoa munda. The sequence continues at coordinate 6,511,776 of OX243893.1, forward strand.
TAGACACCTACGTAAGACTTTACTAGTTTTGGTAGTGCCTGGTGATGGTGATTCATCAAATATATAAGTGTCAGTTATCATTCCGTGCTTTAAATGTAATTACGTGTATTTTGCGCTACGTTGACATCGACTCTCAATTTTGCCCCATACATTGAGGCAAAGGCTCAGCTGGCTGCCAAAAAGCTGGGGATCCTTGCAAAGGTTAGAAGGTACTTCACGCTAGAACAGCTGCTCAGTTTGTATCAAGCGCAAGTTCGATCATGCATGGAGTACTGTTCTCATCTTTGGGACAGATCTGACAAATATCAGCTTGATGCACTAGAGTCAATCGAAAAGCGGGCCAAGTGGCTCATCGGCAATGAGGCACTGGTTAAGTCAAAGCTCCAGAGCCTTGGACTTCGTCGCCGACTTGCCATTTTGTCGGTTTTTTATCGGTTGCATTTCGGGGAGTGTGCGATGGAATGCATGATCTAATTCCACCAAGCCCTTTTCATCATCGATCGAACTACAAGACGTACGGCGATGCACCATCGGTACATGGTGGACATCCCACCCATAGGCACTAAACGTTTTAGAAATACTTTCAATGCTTGCGTACAGCTAAGGAGTGGAATTCCCTGCTGGAGTCTGTGTTTCCCGATAGCTACAACCTAAGGGTCATTAAGTCAAGTGTGAATAGGTTACTTCTAAGCAAGCCTGCTTCACCGTCGACCACATCATCGCTTACCATCAGGTGAGATAGTGGTCAAGCGCGAGCCTATTGTAATAAAATAAAGAAAATGTTATGAATTATGTTAAATGTGGGATCATTAACCGACTTACCAAAAAGGAGGAGGTTCTATGCTCGACATTGTTTGCTTTTTTTTTCTGTTGTTTCACTCATATCTCCGTCAATTTTGGACCGATTTTAAAAATTCTTTTATTGTTTGAAAAAGTATGTTTCGAAATTGGTTCCATTTTAATTTGGTGAAGATCTGATGAAGAACTTACAAGATATACAACAGAACTCTTCAATAAATTACGGCACATCTCTCGGGATTGCTGCAATCGCATGTCTGTTTATTGTTTATACCATTTCATAACATAACATCACGTCAGTACGCTTTTAAGGGGTACGCAGATCTCTCATTTCACCGGTTTTGTTCAAGTTTCATGATATTCGGGTAATCTGTTCGGTAGTATATTTTTGTAAAAAAGCTTTTTATTTTACAGCATATTTGAAATTGTGAGCAAACGACAAGATCTGGCATAAACTTTAATCTTGTTTCACGAACAGTTGTCACAAAATACGTACTTAATTTGTTCAGTCGCGGTCTTTTTATAGCTTTCTCTAAATTGAAAAAGTTTACAAGTTTTCTTAATATCTGTTTAAAGTGGAGTTGTGTATTTTCTCGTTTATCATAATAAACAGATTGCTAAAATGATTTCGATCTTTATATTCTGTTCTGTTCGTATCATGTGCCATCAAATCAGAGTCTAGATTTAAGTTAATTATATTAATATGATGCCAGTGAATTACCTACTAATGGAACTGCGTATATTATATTTTTTGCTTTTCATTACCCGACTGCGGAAGACTTACTCGATTGTGACTTTAAAAAAAGGAAAAAGAAACGAAGTTTTGGAAGTTTTTCTATAATTTTTGTTTTTGTTTGCAGCACCTCATAATATATAATGTCTAAATATATTTCATTATTCCCTTGTTGAATAAGTAACTCACAAACAATATAATTACTATGGTGCATTCTAGGTTACTTCATAGAATTTAATAAATTACACCTAGTACTTGTTTTTCTCTTTTCAGTTTATTATTTTTTATTTTCTTACGAATTGAATTAGAAAACATGAGATTTTTAGACATAAGAGGTCTTCTACCTCTATTTTTAAAACTCAGTCTATCAAAATAATTTAATTGCACTGTCATATTACGGCTTCTATCTCAAACTAAAAGTACCATTATTTAAATCTCGAAAAAAGAAAATTCTGAGTTTAAAAATAATACTGTGATAGACGTTTCGTTCGGTTATTTTCAACCATCGAATACCTAGCAACAACCTTTCAGTTTTCAGTATACCTACTCTGATATATTTTCGGGCAGGTCCTCCATGTTCCAAACTCGCCCAGGCCTATATTATTTATGAACTTTTCGAGCCGAGGTCAGAGGTGAGAATATCACGCCGAACCAAATTGTGCGTCACTGTTTTAATAAATTGGCGAGAGAAAATGGAGGTAGTTCTATGAATTGGTCTTTACTTATTCGTAGTCCTAGCATTTTTATCATTATGGTTGCTATATATAATAAATAGAAATGATAACTGGTTGAACAAAACTATGTAATTGTTACTAATGTTACAAATTAAAATCGCCGCATAGTGTACCTATGGACTTGGGATTCTATGTTTGCTTCCGGGTTCTAGGTGAGGATTTTTTCCAAATACCTACTAAAAAAGAGTAACTATTAACTTATTTGCAGTTGGTAAACAGACCGGGTTATTGGACGACTCGCCCGAATTTAACTCGCCCGAATCAGGCGAATTGTCCACTATTAAAAATATTCATTTTTCTGTGTCGATTCGCCCGAAGTTATTTTATCGGTGGGCGAATCGACCACTCCAATATTATTTAGTGGACGATTCGCCCGAATTTTATTTTAGAGAACAAACAATATAAAAGTACAGTGGGCTCACCCGTCTCGGTAATAATATGAAGAATTAATCGAAGTTAATAGATATTGTACTAGAGCGGTAAAAAGAGTACCGGGCGATTTTCGATTCTGAATCCCTAGTACTCCGTTAGTCTCTACCGCTAATGATCCTAGCTCTGCAAATACTTCTTCATGATTCTGGCCTCCTGGTAGTTTGAATTGTTTTCCTAGTTTCTAATACAATATCTATTAACTTCGATTAATTCTTCATATTATTACCGAGACGGGTGAGCACGACTGTACTTTTATATTGTTTGTTCTCTAAAATAAAATTCGGGCGAATTGTCCACTAAATAATATTGGAGTGGTCGATTCGCTCACCGATAAAATAAGTTCGGGCGAATCGACACAGAAAAATGAATATTTTTAATAGTGGACAATTCGCCCGATTCGGGCGAGTTAAATTCGGGCGAGTCGTCCAATAACCCAACAGACCGCGTCCTATGTCGATGTATGGAGTGACAACATTTTCCTAATGGTAAACTTAATTTTGTCCCTTAAGGCGCAGATTCCCTTGAGTAGCTGATTTTAAAATGAGAATCACGTCTAAACGGCTAGTCATAATTATTTGGAAAAAATATATGTTACATTAGACCATTTTTTTGATAAATTGATCTAAGAAAATTTTGAGTTTTATTCGTATAATATAGTGTAATTAATTTGTAAAGTTATGTCTAAAATGGATAACAACACGACAATCGCATCAAAACCGCTGGGTGTATTTTAATGAAATTGACACTATCTCAAAGACAATTTAATTATCTACATTTTGATTAGAAGCTTTTTTTTTAAATCATGGAATAATAAGGAAAGTACAAAAAACTACTAAATTTTGGGTCGCGCGGGTGTAAAACGAGTGCGCGTTTTGTTCCCTCAAGGTCATTGGCGTTAGTCATCGTCTTAATCCAGTTTATCTTTTAGTTAAAGCAATGTTCGGTGCTTTCATTGTTTATAAACTTCAGTAATGTTACCTAATTATTTTGGTAAATGTAGCTGAATGCACGGTACCCTCGGTGTGCGAGTCCGACTCTCACTTGATATAGTTTTTTATAGAAAATATTTAACTCGTTCCATATATTATTATACTAGCTTCTGCCAGCGGCTTCACCCGCGTAAATGTCGAAAATTGTCCCGAGGGAACATATGCCCGGGATAAAAAGTATCCTATGTGCTATTCCTGACTATAATCTATCTCTGTACCAAATTTCATCCAGATCCGTTCAGTAGATTTTGCGTGAAAGAGTAACAAACATACATCCTCACAAAGTTTCGCATTTATAATATTATATTAGTACGAAGTAGGATATTTAACGCGTTCCATATATTATTATAAGTACATAATCCATAGAAAAAAATCTAATCATTCTAGCTAATCTCATCGGGGTTTATTTTGTTTTATTTTTTTGTTTCTCAAGGCTTTTCTACAGATCAAAGTTTATTTCAAATTTCACATAGTATAACAACACATAGAAACTTATTTATTACAAACACGAAACCTACACCGCCCATAATCGCTTCCACCTCATTGTGAGTCAATGGATGTTACCAAGGCATATTGTAAGTCGTTTGTTACCCCCGGGAAACCGATAGTATCTACTGTTATCAGTTCTTATCAGTATTCGCTTAGCATCGGGGTCTTAATCGTGATTTGTTGGTGGTAAATCGAGGGAACAAGTGTTTATTGCGGGGTTGAAGTGAGAATAATTGGGGCTGTTTATCTTGTTAGGGGGATTTTTTCGCTACTGAATATAAAGCATTTAGAGGGTTTATTCTGCCATTTGGGTGAGAATTTCTGAAGCAACAGGCGGTCCGTTTGATAGTAAAATCAAGGTAACTTAGGTCGCTTTAAGAAAGAAAGTTTGTTTATTGATTTTGACGTTTGCTAAAATAGGTATCTATTCAAAGACTTCGCAGGTTTGTTACTATCCTGGATCATGTGCAACTAGCTTCATCCTTTGCTTGACAGTCCAAAAGTGCCTTAAAATGTTTTAATATAAATACATTATTATTATAAATGTATATTATTTGCAGATGACATTTCAATTATCGTGACGTCTGATAAGAAAAATAAATCAATATCTGACCATGAAATGGACATTAATAATACTATTGACAATATTTTAGAATGGTTACAAATAAATAAATTAAGAATCAACTTAGACAAATCCAAATTTATACAATTTAATAAATCTAAACATGCTAAATACAATTTTAAACTTAATATTGATAGACTGAAAGAAGTTACACAAACCAAATTCTTGGGTGTACTCATAGACCAAGACTTAAATTGGAAATTACATGTAGATAATTTGTGCAATAGGATTAACAAATTTGCTTATGCTCTCAGGCAAGTTAAGAACGTGACCAATAGGAAAACGGCAATAACTACATATCACGCATATATAGAATCTATTTTACGTTACGGGCTTATTTTATGGGGAAACAGTACGGATAAGGACAGAGCATTTATTGCACAAAAAAAATGCGTCAGAGCCATTTGTGGACTCAATCCTGATGAATCCTGCGAACCGTTTTTTAAAAAGCTAGGTTTATTACCACTTCCCTCAATATACATATACGAAATCTGTAAATTTGTGTACAGTAATAAGGGATTGTTCAACAGTGCGTATGAAGTAATCTCTCGACCATCAAGGGATCCCCACAGACTTATTTTGAAGGAAACTCCTAAGTCAGCCAAGTATGCTAAAAGCTGCCTTGTGATGTGTGTACGTATATACAACAAAATACCAAAAGAACTAAAATTATTAAATAATACTAACTCATTTAAAAACAAACTATATAAGTGGCTGAATGGACATAATTTTTATGACATTAAAGATTTCTTTAACTTGAAAATATAAAATATGTATCTACAGGAATTAATGAAAATGTATTAGTGATGTATGATCTGAATGACTATTATTGTATTACCAATTAGTAATCTGTGACATTGTGTAGTTCACCTTTAACTTGTGTATTAATTATTTTGCATGCAATTGATACATATTCTGTATAGCTAAACATGTGGACATTATATCAAAACCCGACTGTAACAACTTTATACCATGTTTAAGGCAAATAAAGACTTATCTTATCTTATCTTATCTTATCTTGGTCTTTTCTTTTTCCTTTTTTCTTGTAGATACGCTTGCGCTTGACCCCTATCTCACCTGATGGTAAGTGATGATGTCGTCGAAGTTGTAGCACGCTTGCCTATTCACTCTCTTATTCATTATTTTTGATTTTGGCGAGTATGCAAAAATTTTCAAGGTCATGTAATTAAATTGCCATCGGAATAAACTAGAAAAGAAAAGAGAGAAAACATATATATTTGACACAAACCACTAGACCACAGAACTTAAACTTAAAAAAAATACTTAGACTAAACAACAATAAAAAAGAGGGGAAACCACCATGCTTGATTGAAGTATGGTATCTACCTACTTCCTTACTTAAGTATTTGTATCCCCTAAATCTAACCGGAATTAACTAAACATCATAAAAGATAGCTTCATCCCTGCGACAGTTGTCAGTATCAATCATAGATATAGTATGTACAAGATACACAGAGTCAGATGAAAAGCGAAACCAAAAAAATAAAATCTATGTGTTAGGGAATTGTCCATGTGTTAGTTAAAAAAGTGTTGTCAAAAAGTCCATGTTCAGTATCGATATCGATACTTGGTGAACACCATAAGAAATACGATTAAAGGGTTGTTGGTTACATTGAACTATAATAAGAGCTGGGAAAAAACCATGCTTTGCTTTAATTAAAATACAAATTACAAAATAATATCTCGCATGTATTTAAAATACGAAATATAAAATATTTTTAAGTCGTGTAATTATTTAAAATATAAAATACAGTATTTTACATATTTTTATTTAAAATACAAATAAAGTCAAAGTAAAAAATACAGTCGGTCATCCATCGTGACATTCGTACTAATAAACTTAATCAATACACAGAAGTTAGGTGTAAATAACCGTTTGAAATGAAAATTACAATTTACAAGGTACTTGACAATTTGACGTACGCCATTTTGCTTATTTTCTGCAGAACGCATCTATTAATAAAATCGTTAAATGTATTTTGAAGCCAAAAGTATTTGAAATACTTTTTTTATGCTTTGTTAATAAGAAAAAAATTCTTAACAATTAATTACGATCTAGCCTAAAAGACTAATAAGCAATTTAACTCTAACTTAATATGTTACGTTATAGATTATGTTAAAACTAAGAATAGTGTCCATTTGCACTTTTACACAAGTCCGTAGCACTTTCTTAGAGTCTGATATAATTTATAAAAACACTATGTTCATGTGTCATTTCAGATCGTCATTTCTTATGTACCAGGGTGCATTTACAGCATCCCTAAGCACTTTATTTTAGAATTGTTGGATTAATGTTACGTTGCTTTGTTTAGTACAGCCCCAAAGTTGGATACCAAACGTCCAAATTGGCATCGGTATATGCTTGTATATGGTTATTTTATTATGTATTGATAGACAGGATTTCCTTCCGAGTAACCAATACATACTTTTATAACGTATGTCAAGTTCCTGTCTTTTCTTTTTGTCATGGGCTTTCCAACGCAACTTGGCGTCGACAGTTATGCCAAGGTATTTGGCTGTATTAGCATGAGGCACTTGCATGCCATTTATGTAGATTGTAACTTTGTTCACAGCTAGTTGAACTTTTTCTACTGCTTCTCTGTGGCTTGATCCGGTAGCCATAATTGCAGTATCATCTGCATAGGTCGCAATGGTGTTGTTTTCCAGTTCTGGGATGTCACATGTGTATAACAAGTACAAAGTATCTAGAGGTATCTAGATGGTTTGAAAACTAACACTAGGTTGGCCACTAACTAACCATACGATAGGAAGTGTTATTCTTACAGGCACAAATAAAGTAGGTATAGATTCTTTCATTAGGAGTCGTCGATGTTTTCTTTGTATGCAGTATTTCGATTCGAAATGTTTACTACATATAGTAGAGATTTTATTTGGAGACCATCCATCTCTGTTTAAAATTCGAATCCATTTTTCTCTTAATACAGAATTACTTGGGAATCTGTAGGTACATAAATATTACATATTATTATTTAAGTACACAACAGAAAAATTTGCTGATGAGCAGAGCACTGATCTTCTTCTTCTTCATCGTGTCGATGATTCCATTTTTAGTTTTTAAATTAGATGTTGTGCTTCGACCAGAACTCGGCCACGTCGACAGCCCTAGCGCTGGCCTCGCATAGGTCCTTCATGGTGCAGGTGTTTGTGCACAGAGCAGCAGAGCACTGATGTATTCTAGACACTGTAAAACTAATACATGCAAACAATATAATGACATTCCTAAACCTAATCAAAGAAACAAAACAAAATTTTTGAAAAAAAAAAAAATTATAAACATGCAACTTAAAGTACAGTTTAGATAAAAACATCTTCTCAATCTTACCTTAAATCTATTTTAACAAAACTTTACTTAATAAGTTTGTACTCATGTCATGATGTCACTAAAAACGATTAAGTTTTTATCGATACTAATGACGTCACCGCTTTGTCAAGCCCTAGCGTAAACAAACAATTTACTCTTTAAATAATATTTTCGCAAATATTGTTTAAATATACTAAATATACTTATATAATACAATGGAAATCCATATACTATAGTAAGAATCTTTGTCTGAGCCGATTACTAGCAGAAATTTGTCAAAATATGGTTCGAAACAATCCAAGGACAAAATTGTATTTACCGATGAAACGTGTATTTATTGGGGTTATTTCGTCTTGTAACGTCACATTCACTCACAGAACAAGCCACCATAGTTGCATAATTAATATTATTAATTTAAATCTAAAGATTATTATTTAAATGCAAGAAATTCACCGCGGCGTAAAATAGATGGGCCGCTATGGACCTTTCCTCGCGAAAAAAGTGACATGACTGGACTTTATTCACTCTCTCTTTTTCTCTTGGGCGGTTTGTACTTGTTTAGGATTTCTCGCTCGCACGCTTCGTGTATCTTTTGGCGTAGCAAAAAAATTCTAAATCTATGGTATCAATATAGTAACAATAGCGCTTGACAGGCTAACAATAACGTATACGTCAGTTTGACATATGTCGCAGAGATGAAGCTATATTTTATGAAGTATAGTATACATACATCGTGTGGATAACACAGGCGTAAATTGCAAACGAAATTAAAAAAAGAATCTCTAACATATTTCAAAGAGAACACGACACATAAGATTTGCGTTCTCATATCAAAATGAGAGGAGAAACTTAGAAGTTCCACCGTTGAGTAACGATTTCTATGAAAAGGAACAACTTTCTACAGATAGATAATCTCTTAAAACTCGCACGTATTGGACGAAGTATGACTTCTAACTTCAAATGTAGCCCGAAGTTTCCAGCATATCCTTTTAAAATGTTATCTATAATCCACTGCATCTCATTGAGAGCAAACCGCACCGGAATACAGGTGAAATGAATGAAGGTTAAGGCGCTCCGCAGATGTAGCAACTTTTATCAACCAGTTGCGGCAACAGGCAACTCGTAGGTAGCTGTTTATCTCGGTTTTCATACATATGAATGTTCCGACAGCAAATTAAGAGACGAATTTCAGTGATCAATTACAGTTTTCAGTTTCTGCACTCGGTAACAATATTATTTGTGTGTATGTTTATTCCTAGACACTGACTATATCTAGAATGTTGCTGTGCCCGACAGAGTCCATAATTATTTCTGTAACTTATATTTACCACCAGCAATTTATTGCATCCATAATGTACCCAACATTATGGATGCAATAAATTTAATTCCAAATTGCCGCAACTAGCAAGTGACTTTGTACCACTAGTGTCAAGTTGCTGGTTTCTACAACCGACAACCGCGACCCGTTGTGCAATTTTAGTACTCGTTTCTTGCAACGCCCTACATCATTCTTCTTCAACCTCAATCGCTACAACCGTAATTTGGTCCGTTTAGTTGTTGCAACTGGCAACCGTTGACGTTTTTAAAGTTTGTGTGTTTCGGCTAAAGTTACCGTCTGTAGAGAGCCTTATAAGATAAGCTCGGCTTCAAAGGAAACATCAGTATTCCGAAGGCTACAGGGAATTTTGTTTATGTACAGAGCTTTTTATTAAGCTAATAAATTCTTGTTGCTTTTTGCTGTTTATTGCTGATTTTGTTCCTTGAATTTTATGATGTGAGTGTAGGCCTGTTGTATTTATTTTTAAACAGAATATGATGGATGGACTTTGTGGTAGATGATATGGCAATTAAGGCGTATTTAAATCCCGAATGTTAACGCGGTACTGGCCGTGCGCCCGCTTGTTGCCAGAATATCAATAATGGACCTCCTTTTGGACTATTTTTTGCGAAATATTTTTTGATTGACATATCCTTTATAGGTTAAGAAGAAATTCCAACCAATTAAAACACTTTTTCTGTGAAAAAAATATTTTTAAACGTCCAAGTGCTTTTGGAGGAGTAAGCAAAAGAAGCGAAAATATATCGTGTTATTAACATTTTTTTAAAGCAAAAGTTATAGTCATACGAAAAACCATGTTTCATAAATAATGTACATGAATGAATAATAAATCACACTAACATTATAAAGGCGAAAGTTTGTGAGTGTGTTTGTATGTTTATTATTTCTTCACGCTCAAACTGGCTGTATGGATCTGGATAAAATTTGGCACAGAGATAGTTTATAGTCAGGAATAAAACATAGGATACTTTTTATCCCAGGAATATGTTACCTCGGGAAAATTTTAGACTTTCACTCGGGCGTAGCCGCTGGAAGATGCTAGTAAGTATATATTTTTGTCAAACCTTTTAACCTAACCGTTATAAGGAGAATGCTTTAGAAAGTAACCGTTTTATGGAACTAAAGCGGAGTAAGGGCCTTAAAGGGTGACTACTGAGACGATGACTAATCAAGAGGTATGAAAATTAGTATTAAAAAAAAAAAAAAAAAATAATCGAGCTTTTTGAACTGAAAGGTACTAAATGTAATATCACTTTTCAATACACTTCCAATGAGCCCAAACATGATAGTGATATCTTGTCTAGTTGAGGAGTTGCTATGGCCACCTGCCGGCTCCATCATGACATCAGCTCCATAGTACGATATTATTTCAATGATTCCAAAATTACATAAGTTTATCAAGTTTCAGCTTAATCGGAAGCCAGGAAGTGGTTTAAAAATGTATTACTTGTTGCTGGACACACATTTAAAAGCAAGATAATCTACAAAGCTTGTATAAAGAAATGTCCCCAAGTTGGCATATGGATAAGATAGTTATAATGACTTGTGTAACATTTTTATTCACTGTTCATCATCAATCATCATTTTAGCCGACAGACGTCCACTGCTGGACATAAACCTCCCCCAGGCGTCGCCACATAGACCTATCCCGTGCGTCACGCATCCAGCGCCTGCCCGCAACCTTTACCAGGTCATCGGTCCACCTAGTGGGAGGCCTTCCAACGTATCGTCTTCCTGTTCGCGGTCATAAAATAACTTTTCGGCTCCATCGGCCATCCGTTCTGCGAGCATTGCGCCCTGCTCACTGCCACTTAAGTTTGGCAATTCTTCGGGCTATGTCGGTAACTTTGGTTCTCCTGCGAATATCCTCATTTCTGACCTTTACTCTCTGTTACTCCATTTTTTTAGCATCGAGGCAGTCACAAGTTGCGTCATTTTATCTCGCCAATGAGTTTAGATAATTACTGGACACCAAATCCATTTATCGTCGAATCCCGTTTCAGTCTGCCAAGAATGGAGATTATGGCAATCAATAACCCTTGTGTCTGTTTATTGTAAAGGGTCTTTCAACAAGGACGGGTCGATGTTAAAATTGAATAAAACAAGATGTGTCTGAGATATTAACGAAATTTATTTTTTATTTTAAAGGCCCATTTATGCCAATTATGGATGGAATATGACATCGTTTAAATGTCCGCCGCGGCTTCGTATGGTGGCACGAATCAGAGAGGTCCAATTTTTAATGACTCTGCTGCATAGGTCGAGCGAGCGCTACAGATCAATGTTAGACAATTTCTTTTGGCTTTAATTGAACAATATGGACGTGAACGTCATGTGGTTCCAGCAAGATGGCGGTACTTGCCACACAGCGAACGACACAATCGACATTCTGCATGAACGGTTTGAGGGTAGAGTTAGTGTTCCGCTAGACTTTTTCTTGTGGGGTTTTCTGAAGTCGCAGGTCTATGCCAATAAACCACATTCGACCGTTGCCCTGAAAGCCAACATAACGCAGGCCATCGCTCGGATTCAGCCGGATCTATGCAGCAGAGTCATTAAAAATTGGACCTCTCGGATTTGTGCCACCATACGAAGCCGCGGCGGACATTTGAACGATGTCATATTCCATCCATAATTGGCATAAATGGGCCTTTTAAATAAATAATAAATTTCGTTGATATCTCACACACATCTTGTTTTATTCAATTTTAACATCGACCCGTCCTTGTTGAAAGACCCTTTATTTGCTCAACAGAGGACGTAAAACTATAATTTTCAGATTACTAGGAGTTTTATGTAGTCGTTACCAAATATTCAAAATTCACCAATACAAAATTATTATGTTAATGTTTTAGTTAATGTATAATAAATTTCGGAATCTAAATTCATGTTGTTTTGTTTGGGTAATATACAAAACTAAATGTATGGAAATCGTATGTAAACGGTAGTCTTCGGGCAATAAATAAATGTTTTAGATTATCTATGTAAATTATACAATTTCGCAAGTTATATTTTAATATAAATCGTGGAGCTCGTGGCTTAATAATAACAGCCGCACGGGTCGATCTTCAAGGTTAAGCAACGCTTGACGAGGTCAGTCCTTGGATGGGTGACCATTTCAACATACCGAGTTTCCTTCGTGTCTCGGAAAGCACGTTAAGCCGTTGGTCCCGGCAGTCATTTGAAGATCTCTGACAGTCGTTACGGGTAGTCAGAAGCTTGAGATCTGACACCAGTCTTGCCAAGGGGTATCGTGTTACCCAGTTACTGGGTTGTGGAGGTCAGTTAGGCAGTCGCTCCATGTAAAACACTAGTACTCAGCTGAATCCGGTAAGACTGGAAGCCGACCCCAATATGTTGGGAAAAGGCTAGGCAGATGATGATGATACGACAATATAAATAACCAAGGTCACCAAGTTAGATGCGATTTGAAAACATAATCACATAAGTTATAATGAGAATAAATATAACTTAGATTATAATTTGCCGCCACAATACTCTGTTTCTACTAAAAAATTACCACTGCTCTCAAACCGGTGAAGGAAAACATCGCGAGGAAAGCGGCATGTCCTAGAACCAAAAAATCGAAACCATGTGACATTTACCAACCCGCACTAGGCCTGCGTGTGGATTACGGCCACAGATATAAATCTAACTAGATGACGCAATTGTATGTACTTCGCGTGTCAAAAAACCGGCCAAGTGCGAGTCGGACTCGCGCACGTAGGGTTCCGTAACATTATCGCAAAAAACGGTAAAAAAATCACGTTTGTTGTATGGGAGCCCTACTTAAATATTTATTTTATTCTGTTTTTAGTATTTGTTGTTATAGCGGCAACAGAAATACATCATCTGTGAAAATTTCAACTGTGTAGCTATCACGGTTCATGAGATACAGCCTGGTGACAGACAGACAAACGGACAGCGAAGTCTCAGTAATAGGGTCCCGTTTTTACCCTTTGGGTACGGAACCCTAAAAAGTATAGGAGTAGAAGAAAAACTGACACCAGTCTTGCCAAGGGATATCGTGTTACTGGATTGTGTACTTATAAATAAAAACAGAATAAAATAAATATTTAAGTAGGGCTCCCATACAACAAACGTGATTTTTTTGCCGTTTTTTGCGATAATGGTACGGAACCCTGCGTGCGCGAGTTCGACTCGCACTTGGCCGGTTTTTTAAACCTTTAAGTACATATCCGAATACATAGCTTACAAAATTCTTGCTAAGCTAAGAAGCGATTTACATCGAAGACTGAATTTCTGTATTAAAGAACAGACCGGATATTTTTAATTTGAAAAACTTCATTCTTCAGTTCACGTTCACATTTTCACGAACATATACTAGGTCTAGTAAGAAACATTCCTTCTGGGAATAACTCGCAGTTCCATTGTTTCAAAGAATATTTTCCGAGACTTTTCACACAAATTGTTTTGTGACGAGATGTATGTTTTCAGTTACACGGAATATAACTTGTATGTTGAGAAAAGTGGGACTTTATATAAATAAATAATGTAGATATACAGAAAAATAATAATAATTATAGTTGTACAAAGAACCTGTGCCGACGTAAGTAGCGTTTTTCGACGGACTATACAGACTATTTACTAAAAGTACATCGATCGCGTTCGGTTCCGTTCCACGGCTATAGATGGTATTAGCTGCAACTTGCATGTAACAATACTCGGTTCGTGACGATTTGCTTTATGGTTTATTTTTTTGCACGTTTATACAGTTTCATTGTACCAAAATGTGTTACAATACAAATTAAAAGATCGAGTGGCATGCCTCAGAAATTTAAAACCGCGCCATCTATTGGAATCAATTATAAATTATCTGTTCAAATAATCTTTGAAATGTTAATTAAGAGCCCAATATTTCATAATTTTGTGCTTAGAACAGTGGATTAAACTACAAATTTATAGAATATACAAATATTATGAACAATTCTAGAGATGCTTGCTAAATGATAAATAATAAATGATTTATTTCTGTAAGTTGGTTTGTACAAACACTTTTACATGTCGATCATATTTTTTAAAACTAGATGAGGTCGGCGTTTCCTGTCTGACTACTCTGAGAAGAAAGGCCGAAACAAACTCAGAGGTCACAGTCTCTTTTAAAGTCCAGACAAAATCTTGGTTAGATCATGTGAAGACCATGTAGACTGATGTCTGAAATGGTCTTTTGAGGAAAGAACCAGCCAGATTGAGTGGATCTGTCCAGTCAGTGCACGCATTTGTCAATAACCGTGCAGCTCAACTCAGAATTTAAGGAGCTCAACGAATCGACGAACAATACCAAAGAAGGACATTCGGGTAGGCGCATTCTTCCTTTGAAGGCTGACGGGCAAGACAAGTGTAGTACGGCAGAGACGCTGGTAGAGAGATCCCCACTTTGGCCGTGCATTCATTGAGTTTTATAACAAGAAATAATTGATATTTACAATGTCCATAAAATAACTTACAGAACATTACGCCTGTAGGTATCCCCTGAAGGGTAGACAGAGGTGCAATTATATAAGACCAACATTAAGCCAGTTATGTATTTAAGTCCCATGTAATAGGTTGATATATAGGATGACTTAACAAAATATATTGTACTAGCTGTGTGTGTCTCCCGCGGCTTCTACTTACATACACTACCCTACCTACCTTTCTTCCCTACTTACCTACCTACCTACCCTACCCTACCCTACCTTCCTACCCTATCATTTTGGTATAAAACGTAGCCTATGTCCTTCCTCAGAATTTTAACTATCTTCTTGCCAAATTTCATTGAATGCCGTTCAGTGGTGCGGTAAAGGTAACAGACAGACAGAGTTGCTTTCGAATTTATAATATTAATATGGATGTCCACCGGTTATCAGAAAAAGAATCGTTTCAATACGTTATACTGTTTTCCTCAAGACTTATACTGTCAGTATTAATAGCAGAGCTCTCACGAACGCAAACGGTGAAATTAGTCTAGCGTCCAGTGACATTTCCTTAACCCATATAATGCCACAGAGGACAATTCCGAGGTCAAGGAACAATAGGAAAATACTTATTTTTCCCCGCTTTTCCTCATTTAGTTAAGAATATAAAGGATCGCGCAAAAATCTTACAAAACTCTTCTGCAATTTATTCGGAGGTAACGGGACGAGAACTTTAAGAGGACTTAATTTTGAAGAATAAGAATTGAATTACTGAAATGGAAAATTCATAGTTGAACAGTTCTGAATCTGAATAGATTCAATAGGATTTCATTGCAGCGATTTGAAAGTTTTTAATTTACTTATTCCTAGAGATTTGTCGCTGTGCTTTCTTGTTTTATTCAACTAGTTTTTGCCAACAATGCCAGCATGGAAGTGAAAAATGATCCCACGGAAACTTACTATCGGGATAGTTAGTAATATATGCCAGCCATCAAGATCATGCGTGTTCCAATCCAAATTTGTTCAGCCGTTGAGGTGTTGGGTTGATAAACAATCATATGGATTATTACATTTATAATCATCATCAACCTTTTTACTGTTCTCACTGCTGGGATTGTACGGTCCACCCGTACGATTCATAACTTTTTAAGTTAAATAAGTAGTTATGTACCGCGTGCGCTTTAGTTCGCGTTCGGTATCCTCAAATCATTCTATCATAAGTGATCACTGTATCAATAAAAAAGTTATAGCATTATATTAATAAACTCGTAAAAAAAATATATTTTTATTGTTGCCCGCCGGAACTATGAATTTTCTCGTGATCAAACGTAGCCTATATTACTCGTTATTACATCAGCTATCTACCAGTGAAAGTCCCGTCAAAATCGGTCCAGCTGTTTCGGAGATTAACCGGAACAAACAGACAGACAGATAGACTGAAAGACAAAAATCTTTTAAATTGGTTATTTGTTGTTAGTACCGTTTATACTTTCACGTGCATTCAATAAAACGCTGTTATTTTGATATTACATACAGACACTTCAATTTTATTTATTTGTATATATTTATCATTGTATCCTCTATCGCTTTTTATCATTTATAGTTGTCCTGTACCACTGTAAGGGACAACTAGATGCAGGCCTCCTCTCTGTGAGAGGGACATTTGACACATTGACCCACGCGGCTTCGCTCCCGTCAACTGGCTATCTACTTACCTACCATCTACCTATCTATCCTACCTGTCTGCCCTACCTATCCTACCTACCTACCCACCTACCTACCGGCGGACCCTATCCTATATACCTCCCTACCCTACCCTTCCCGCCTACCCACCTACCCTACCCTACCTATCTACCAATTTGTTAAACTATTTAAATGAATAAGAATTAATAATACTACAATACGAATGTAACCAAATTTTGTTTCTAAAACAAAAGCTGCTATTGTGACTTATCTATGATAGTGAAGTATATTCTCTCGTAGTTTTTTTTGTAAGTAATAATGAGTACGTACTTTAATCATGTAGTACATAATTTGTATGTATCATCAATTGTTTTTTCTGCGCACGCCAAATAATGAATTTTATAGGCAAAATTTCGCTACTTCGGCTTACATTATTGAAATTGTCATAAGGATCTCTATTTTTTTTTTAAATAAATTATAGCTTATGTCTCGGGAATAATATAGCTTTCTATAGGTGGAAGAATTTTTTATATCAGTCCAGTAGTTTCGGAGCCTATTCGGTACAAACAAACAAATAAAAATCAGACTTTATCTTTCGCGTCTGTTGCATTAAATACTTGCAATATTTACCCTCAACTATATCAATATTTTTGTACCGGAACACAACTCTGTAACAACATGATGTTTCTGTCAAACAGTGTACCGTATGTAAACAATTATGTTAGACACTAAACTTGGCAATAGAATACACTGTCTAGCCAAATAATTGTTGAAGTTGGAACTGCTCAGCCGTAATTTGTTTACACTTCACAAAACGATAATACATCGGTCATGCAGGTGGGTATCATCTACACTAAGGTTACAAAGAGGTAAAATTCTTTGTCTGTTTTTAGGGAGTAATCTCAGGAAGTCATGATCCCATTTCGAAAATACTTTGACGGATAAAAAGTAGTCGTTGTGGCGACTTGGGGATACCTATGTTTAGCAGCGGATGTCTGTCGGCTAAGATGATGATGACGATAGAAAATTACACTAATATCATTGAGTGCCACAGGTTATTTTATACACCGAAGAAAAAAAAATACGATACATATTCGCGAGCTGGCTGACCAAAACCAGATGTATCCGCCAACTGCACAGCATGAATTTTTGAACTAACTTTTTTTATAACTTTTTCAATAACATTATTTTTTTGAATTTGGTACATTTATATAAGTTTATTATGTTTATATAAGTGTTATATGTTTTTGAAATCACCTCTTAAAACCCTTCATTGCGTTAGCCCAAAACACAGGATTGGAAGAAATAAAAATTGGGCCCCCACAATATTATGGCGACTAAAACCGTCATTGTTCTATTTTCCAATTTTATTGTAGCCAACGACATTTGTAAGGTTAAGACGAATCGATTGACTTAAGAATCATCAAAATCGGCCAACGCTTTTGGTCTCTAAAACACCAAATAGGAACAGACTTACATATATAGATAGACTGTTAAACACATTACCCTCCATGGGCAGTCGGGTAAAAAAATACTTGGTCCCAGTTAGATACGCCACGGGAACGCTACCGCTGAAAAAGCTAGTATAAAATAATCATTAGCAAGTACTCAGAAAAACGTTTGCTTTTAGACTAAATAGATGCATTTAAAAATGTTATTTATAACTCGGATTTTGTTTGCAACTTCCACGTTGTTCCGGGACGAATGCCAAAACTTTCATTCGTCTCGCAGTACAATTTAAAAAGCGTTGTAATCAATCAGGTATTTACCTGTTCTAAAAAAGTAAATGACTTTACCACGTGTAAACATTTAGGAATTCATCTCATGCTTTTAGCCCAATTTACTTTAGGTCTGTGCAACATGTTTTCTTTCGTACTTCTGTTTTAGTTACTTCCTTTTAGGTCATATAATTTTTAGGGTTCCGTACCCAAAAGGTAAAAACGGGACCGTATTACTAAGACTCCACGATCCGTCTGTCTGTCTGTCTGTCTTTCACCAGGCTGTGTCTCATGAACCGTTACAGTTAGACAATTTAAATTTCCACAGATGATGTATTTTTAACAACAAAAACTAAAAACAGAATAATATAAATATTTAAGGCAACCATATAACAAACGTGATTATTTTGCCGTTTTTAACGCGATTATGGTACGGAACCCTTCGTGCGCGAGTCCGACTCGCACTTGGCCAGTTTTTTATTTTACACAATCCATCGATCCCTCTTTGCTCTTTCCTCTACGTAAACATTTAAAGATACTACTCTAAAAACATAAAGTAAAAAATTTAAAAAATCAAAAGACCCGACTGCTTAAAAGGCGAACTAAAAAGACGTAAACAAGAAGAAAATCATGCTGTGCAGTCGGAGGATACATATTCGCGAGCTGGCTGACCAAAACCAGGTGTATCCTCCGACTGCACAGCATGATTTTCTTCTTGTTTACGTCTTTTTAGTTCGCCTTTTAAGCAGTCGGGTCTTTTGATTTTTTAAATTTACTTTTTTTATTTATAACATTTTAGTTTTGTTTTTTTAGATATCGGTACATTTAAACATATAAGTGTTATATATTTTTGAAATCACCTCTTAAAACCCTTTATTTTGATACCCCACACGATGTGTATGGTAGTAAAAAAAAAAATTGTCCCCCACAATATGGCGTCCAAAATCCGCCATTTTTCTATTTTCCAATTTTAATGTAGCCAGTGACACTCGCGGGGTTAAGACGAATCGATTGACGTATTAATCATCAAAATCGGCCAAAGCGTTTGGTCTCTGGAACGCCACATAGGAACAAACATACATACATACATACATACTTACATACATACATACATACATACATACATACTTACATACATACATACATACATACATACATACATACTTACATACATACATAGACTGATAAACACATTACCCTCCTTCGGCAGTCGGGTAAAAAACCGACCAAGTGCGTCTGACTAGCGCACCGAGGGTTCCGTATTAACAGCTACATTCACCAAAATACACAGCATCAACATTACTAACGTTCATAAACAATGAAAGCACCGAACATTGCTCTAACGAAGGTACAAAATTAACTTTGCTGTTCGAATACTGTTGTCCCCATACATCAGTATACAATTTATTTGCTTTTCTAGGTATATTTTATAAGTTGGTCGACTATTACTCGTAAACTTGTAAAACCTACTTAACTGTGATAGTGTTTCTTTTAATTTCGTTATAATATACTACAGCCGTGTTTATTTTTAACCGACTTTCGAAAAAGAAGGAGGTTCTATGTTCGACTTCTTGTATGTTTTTGTTTGTTTATTTTCACCGATATCTCCGTCAATTGTGGACCGATTTTGAAAATTCTTTTTTTGTTTGAAAACGTATATTCCGAAATTGGTCCCATTTTAATTTGGTCAAGATCTGATGAAGAACTTAGAAGATATACATCAGAACTCTTTAATAAATAACGGCAAATCTCTCGGAACTGCTGCATTCGCATGTCTGTTTATTGTTTATACCATTTCACAACATAACATCACGCCAGCACGTACTTAAGGGGTACGAAGATCTCTCATTTAACCGGTTATGTTCAAGTTTCATGATATTCGGATAGTCTGGCGTTATAGGAAACTTACTAAACAACTTGCCTATTAGGTAGGTACAACTAAAAAGTGAAAAATAAAAAAACCTTTTGTACAAAAAAATACTACCGACTGCCAAATAAGAAAACTACAAAGTGAAAAATAACGTTATTTTTGGAAGTCGGTGTCCATAACGCAAAAAAGATGGTACCTACGAAAGACACCGACTTCCAAAAATAACGCTATTTTTCACTTTGTAGTTTTCTTATTTGGAAGTCGGTAGTATTTTTATGTAAAAAATTTTTTTTTATTACATATCCGAAAGCAACCATTTAGCTGGCAGTGAGGAGAGACACTTGACTCTAACAAAAATAAGTCATTTAAAGCTTAATTTTACGCTTTTCCATGATTTTATTTTACCATTTTATCGGTGTGATTCATAAGTATATCCATGCCAAATTATAGCTTTCTATTCCTAAGAGTCTCTGTCTTTTGATATTTTTTAGGGTTCTTGGAGTACGGAACCCTAAAAAACATCAATTACTTAAAGCAAATGAAACAATTGCCGAATTGTTGAGAGTTACAGATAGCTAGCGTTAAGCTCACAAAGGCTTCAATGAAAGCACAAGTACTAGCATTCATGGACACAGCTTTGGCAAAGCTAACAGAACCAAAACGTACGGTTGCCACGTATTCAACGAAACAGAATAAAAATAAACATTAGAATCGATTTCCTACGAAAATATATCGATTACTAGAGCAAATTCTAGTGAACTTGCGTCTTCAACTAAACCAAATCTCTGTTGTAAATAGTGACTTCATTTTATCGTTTTCAATCTTTCTTCATGGTCAATGTTATTTTTTGTTTAGTTTAGTGAATGTTCTGAAAAACCTTGACAATGATGGGCAGTTCAACTTTTCATCGAGGCCCTGACTCTAACCTAGACAAGTTACATGTCATCGATGGCGTGGTAATTGCGATTGTCAAAAAAGGCAAAATTGTATGGGATTGACAAGCGATATCGAAAAATCTTTTGATCTCTTACATTTTGACATTTCAACTATCGTCTTCACTGACATCGCATGCCACTCATCTAGAGCGCCACTGGAAATTCATCGTTTGCAATTCAGTTTATTTCTGAAAATAATATGCTTGTAACAAAGATGCTTTTTACAAGCATTTATTTAGCTTCAAAGGTTTGTTAGTGATTTAGTTTAGGTCGAATCTTGCAAGCTGAATTAGAAACTTTTTACTCTTAACATAAAAAGTTGAATAGTTAGTTTAGTTCTGATGCCAATGAATTGTTATCAGTTCTATTCAATGAATAAAGTGACCTCTGAAACGCAAATGATCGTAAAATTAAAGTGACAAATGTGAAAGCCGTGTGATATCGTAACGTATTTTCAATAGCAAATCGTATGACTTGAGTTGTGTAGTTTTTTTGTTATTGTGTATAATACTCATAAAGATATTATTAACCACATTAAAAACCAGTACATTAAAAACAATACAAAACTCTTAACGACTAACCAAAAAAAGAAAAACGATTCTAGATAGACTAGTGATTTATTATTGCTAAGCTTTCTTTGTG
The DNA here is from genome assembly GCA_945859665.1 of Anorthoa munda. Classification (NCBI taxonomy): domain Eukaryota; kingdom Metazoa; phylum Arthropoda; class Insecta; order Lepidoptera; family Noctuidae; genus Anorthoa; species Anorthoa munda. The sequence goes on from OX243893.1 coordinate 6,533,520, forward strand.
AGAACCAAAGGTCATGCTCCGTAAGCATTTGTGTTCATGCCAGGAATGTGGAAAACGTGGCGACATTATTGAAACCTTGACCGGACACGGTATTCACTGTTTAAAAGTGCCAGATGGCACTAATAATGAAAGAAATCGACACTGATTTTTGAGAAATTATTGTTAACATTTTTGATATTTAATTTGAAGCCGTGGTTCCGGCTGTCATTTGTAGATTTGGGGCAGTCGTTACGGGTAGGTGCCAGAAAATCTGACTCCAAGACTCTCGGCTGACTGTATCGTTACCCAATAACTGGGTGGAGGTCAAATAGTAGAATACGTGTTTACTGGTATATGCAAGGTGTCACGGCAAAGTGTGATCATATTTTAAAAGCTGCTTCCACCCATGTAAATTAACAACTTTCTCCAAAAAGCTAAATTTAATTCTCAAAAAATTTTTATTCTTTTTAAAAAAAAATCTACGCTGACGAAAACTTAGTATGGAAATCCAATTTTTTCCTTGGCATTTTTTAAAATTATCAGTGACCACACCTTTCCGTTACACCATGTATTTACTACATATGGTTAGACTGGAACGCGACCCTAACATGGACCATTCGTAATTAGAAGACAAACTTAATGGTCGTTAACAACTGCCATCTCAAGGACTAAGATAACAAGCATTTCGAACAAAATCCTAATTCCCTCTAATTACAGTCCCTAGCCATATCTTTAGAACAAAGGATTGCACTGCTCCTGGGGCTAGTACCCACTGACCCCAGTGATAAAGAACAATGCCTTCAAATTGCAGCGACTGCAAACTCGCAACTGGCCTTACGTTATCACCCTAGTACCTCTCTTGCATAGCAATGTATCATTTGCATGAAAATTCGCTTTAGTACTGAAGCGTGGGCGGTTCGCAGATAAGATCAGCTTGTAATCTGGGTTTTATATGCAGACTGTTAACAGTTCTCTTCGTTAACTGAGTAATGCCAGGGTTTGAGTAATTTACGACTATTAAAGCACAGAGACTACTCTGCTAATTGAAGAGCTCTTGCTATTTATATTGCCATTTTTTCAAATGAAGATGGACGACAAAAACGATGGAGAATTTAATTTTAGGATTTATCTGCTCGTAAAAGCCCGAAAATATGTTTTAAAAACAGAAGGCTCTGACAGAATCCGTTTAGGATTTTTACCTGTACTGACCGGTGAAATTGAATTTTATTTCCACTCAGCTTCACTAATAGTCTTGCCGAAACTATTTTTCATAAATCGCTTTTGTTATTTTCTCTCAGGCGTAGGCGTGATAAGTAATATAAGGTTATTTATCAGATACCTTTCGGATTTGTCCTGTCATTGACGGGGTAAATAAATGAGATCGCTCTGAAAAACGTATTTGAGTTATACGCAGCCTAGAGCCGGTGTCTTGTGTTATATTTATTGAATGAAACAATTTGGGAAGTATAAAAGATTTGGGACATTGTAAAATATGTAGTGTTATGTTAAGACATAGAAAGGAAAACCAAAATTATACAAAACATCACGCTTATGTTCCAGTAATGGTCCAAGATCCCAGAGCTCCAAGACATTACTTATTTTCTCAGTAACAAAATGTGTGGGATAGATTCTTCGTAGTGTTACTATGTAATTTGAACGTACGAATACCTGCAAGCCTGAGCAGAACGGCCAATTTAATGATGCTAAAGTAACATAAAAACATTACTAACTTTTCGTAAAGTCTGAGTGCTGATTTTGTGAATGCTTTACAGAATATTGTTAAACAATGAAACTGAAAAATTCTGCATCTAGAAGTTTTAATAACAAATTGCCAGGCACTTAAAATGTACAAATTGAAAACACGTTTCACCGTGTAGTCGCTTAGCATGTTGACGTGGAAACACCACAGAGGAACGAAACCGAAGGGAATAGCAAGAGCTAGCAATCAGTCACTGTCAATGCCAGGAGGCTTAGAAGCATTACACTTGCTCAACATTAAGCTCTGCTCAATTTTGCTAAGCACCAATCTTAGATCGTCCGATTTACTTTCCTTTAGTTGTGGTCTTTACATGAGTGAAAAGGAATCTGAGTCCTAATAAATAAGTAAGTCTGTCTGAGAATTTATCTTTTTGATCGTTTGTAGTTTTTTTGATCGTTTGTAGTTTTTCTGTATCGTTGTTGTTACATTATTTTTCGTTATCGTGTAGGTACGTGGATCTTGTTTTGCTGGACTCTACGAAGTAGAGCCATAGGTCTACTGCTGTGAAAATGCATCCCTTTTCGCCTGATAAACCTATCTGTCTTATAAATAAAATTAAAATAAATATAAAAAAGACTTTTATTTCTTGCCCATGCATTGCAAAAAAAGTAAAACAAATAGAAAAATAAACTTTGAAAAATAATAAGTATAACAATAAAATTGAAAAAAAAATTAGAAAAATTGAAATAAAATAATAAAATTTGATAAAATTGTTAATTATAAATTAAACATTTAAAAAAATTTAGGTCAATTACATCTATACTTAATCAATACATTTAAATTATAAATTATTCATTATTGAATTTCTATTTATGTAATAAATTTAAACATTCTATAAGTGCAAGAACTCCTCTCAGGTGAAGGCCTCCTCCAGAAATTGCCATGCGTCCCTATTGCTTGCTACTCTTGCCCAGTCCCGGCCTATGTGAATTATGTCATCTGCCCATCGTGTTTGTGGCCTACCTCTCTTTCTGTGGCCTGCTGGCCCTGGCCACGCCGTGGCTCGTATGGTCCATCTATCATCATTCATTCTGGCTAAATGGCCCGCCCATCTCCACTTTAGTATCTGTGAGTATTTTAAGTCATCAATAATATCTGTCTTTCTACGGATTATGCTATGTGGTATTTTTTGCAATTTGCTTATCATCAGCATGCTCCTTTCCATACTTCTTTGACTTGTTTTTATTTTGTTTTTTATTTTATGAGTGAACTTCCATGTCTGACTTACATAAGTCAAGGAGGGTAAGAGGCATGAGTTCATTACTTTTCTCTTTAATTGTATGGGAAATTTGCCTTTCAGCACTTATAACTCCAAAACTTGTTCCAGGTCTTTTGAACTCTTCTGTCTACTTCTTGTTGGTTGTTTAGATCTGTCTTATATGTTCCCATAATCATGATTGCAGGCTTTAGATAAAGTGATATTCTATCACATTGTTGGAAAGTCAAAATGTAAGGGATCAACTATCAACAGCAGCAACCTACAAGCGTTATTGGTCATCATCAAAGTCAAAGTCGAGAAGAATTCCAACTATTCAAATTAACAAGCAATAAAAATTGGTCTATCTTTTTTCGTTCCCACTGCAGGGACACAGTCTCCTCTCTGTGAGATAGGGAATGGGCTTTAATCCACCACGAGGGCTCGAAGTTCTCTTCAGAAGAAAACTAAAAACAGAATATTTTTAAATAATTTGGAATTAAAGAATGTTATTTAGGTATTGCTCTTATTTGACACATGTAGCCTTATTCATGCTATAAAAGTTCAGATTTTGCCAAAGTTCAGATTTTGCCATTTTGTAATTTTTTGTCATAAGATAATAATATATATCGAGTTTCTCTTTATCGTACCTAATAGCTGTCTCCTTGAGACTTTCTGAGTTTCACTTTTTTAGTAAGTTTCTTTTTTTCTTTGTTAAATCCTTGTGAATCCTTCACATTCTGATTGTAAAGTATCAACTTTTACAAGTTACTTTAAAATATTATTTTCAAGTCTCGGGCTAAGGATTTTCAGTTTACTAAGATATCATTAGAATTTATTATAGCCCATATTTTTTTATGACCGTGTTTTATTGCTTGCTAAGCCAAGATAACATCGTTTCTATTACATTTATTTGGGTAAAGCAAATATAATTTTTCAGCAATGAGAATTTAACTGTCGCCTATTTTGGGAACTTCGTTTTCTAGGTCATGTTGATTAAATAACGTGGAATGTTTGTTTATAAGCTTTTGTAAGCCTAGCAGACACATTAGTTGATGTTTGTGTTGATAAGCCTAAGTAAATATGAAGAAGCAACGATCCCTTCCAACGTGGCATCATTTGGTTCAATTAATAACTTTAATCATATTCGTCTTTAAATGCTGATTTGGTAACCTTATCCCCCTAACCCCTATTTTGGTGGGCATTTTCATGTTCTCTTCATCATCATCATTTCAGCCGAAAGACGTTCACTGCTGGACATAGGCCTCCCCCAAGCGTCGCCCACTGATCGGTCCTGTGCGTTTCGCATCCATCATGTTATCTTATCTTCATATTTTCTTCTATTACTTTCTTTAACTTTCTAATCATCGCCGTTGTGTAGTGAAAAGAAGAATATAAACACTTTTATTCAGCATGGGTTGAATAAATGTGTTTATATTCTTCTTTTTTCGGTATTATATATGTATCTGGTCTCTCTATTTTTATTAATTTCTTCAGTAACAGTTTTAGCTTTCAATTATCTTTGGATTTAGTCTCATCCAAACTGTTTTAGTCGTCATCTGCGGTAGCTTGTAATTACGACAGACTAAGCTCAGTTTAATTCACTTGATTGATGAGAACAGTCGCTATGCTAATTACAATTTGAAGCCTTCGAACTGTCGAAGTCACTGTAAGTTTGAAGACACTACAAGTTTTGTTTATAAAATCAATTATGGGTATGTGAAAAGAAAGTCTTCAGACAAAACCATCCATTTTTATTCTCGCGTCAAACTAAGCACAAACTGCTTTTTGTGGAAACTCAAAGCCTTTATCGATTTCTTCAAATTCCATCTTTATTACCGTGAAATAAAGTTTGAATTGGCTCACAGATGTTATTGGCAAGGAAGGAACATTTTGAAGCACACTTATAACCATAAGCTTGCAACTTGACGGTTTGAAAGGCTCGTTAAAATATGCCAGTTCTTGGCTTTAAAAATGTTAGCATCTGAAAGAATTTTTGGTGTTGCTTTTTGTATTAAGGTGGTCCAAGGCTTTTTTGATAATTAGCAAATGAAGATTTAAGCTGATATTTTAGTATTCATGCACCAGTTTTTTCAGAAGCCCTAAGAGAAATAAAGTATTAAAGCTCCGAGCTAGAGGCGCGACGCGACAATGTAACACCGATGCGACAACAATTTTTCAGAGAAGTTGTTCTACAGCTGATAATATTAATATCCACAGAAAAATGTTTGTCGCATCGGTGTCGCATTATCACATCGCATCTGTCTGCGGGAACCTTTAAACCCGCGTTTCCCAAAACATCGCTGAAAACAAAATATTACCTTAGCACTAAATCAAGACTGAATGTCAACGAAAAAACAGCTCTATAAGGGTTTCAATTCGTTATTCTACCTCACTACCTCTAACACAAAAATACTCTTGAAATAAGAACATAATGCAACAGCATCAGATTCATAAGATGAAGACAATTGAGTTGAGACAGGGAGCTGTACGAGGTAGGTATAATGGTAACTATTGTGTGGGTAACGAGTGGCTATGTTATCTTAATTGGCCATGCTGGCTTATTACTGATATACGATGTCTTTGACACGTGACGAGCAACCAGCTAAAATAGGATGTTATTTTCTTGTGAAAGGTGTTTAAATTGAAGGTTTTATTGAATTTTTCTACTGGTGGCATTTCCTATGTATACAAAGTACAAAAAAGCGCCTGTAATGTTTTAAAGAAAGGAAAAGTAAGTAAGTCTTCTTGTTTACGTCTTTTTAGTTTGCTTTTTAAGCAGTCGGGTTTTTTGATTTTTTTAATTAACTTTTTTTATTTACAACTTTTTAGTTATATTTTTTTAGAATTAGGTACATTTATACATATAAGTGTTATATATTTTTGAAATCGCCTCTTAAAATCCTTTATTTCGCTACCCCACACGATGGGCTTGGAAGAAAATTTTTTTTTTTCCCTATAGCCGCCATTTTTTTTTCATTTTAATGTAGCCAGTGACACTCGCAGGATTAAGACGAATCGATTGACGTAAGAATCATCAAAATCGGCCAACGCGTTTGGTCTCTAGAACGCCACATAGGAACAAACATACATAAATACATACATAGACTGATAAACACATTACCCTCCTTCGGCACTCGTAAAAAAAACACAATTAAAATTTATAGACTCTTTTGGCGGCTTTTATTTCGGGAAAAACATGTTTCCTTTACGATGGACACGAGAGCGACGCCGCAGGAGAAGCTAGTGTTACTAAAACACAAGTCTATAACGTAACATTGACCTTACAACCTTGTGATTTGACCTCTCGACCCCAAAAAGTCATGAAAGAATCAATCTACGGAGGGAGACGTCTAATATTAGATTCGCAGTATTACATTTCTTTGAATAGGCAAACAAATACCTACCAAGACGAAGAATATGCTAGACGGCAATTCCCGTATTTGAAGGGATTTTCGTACTCTGTGTAATCCGCCTCGATTCGTAAAAACAACTTTATTTCACCTACATTTAGAGTCGACAAGTATTTGAGATTGATTGTCGTCAAGATGAGATTACGATTTCAATTTGAACTTGTTGAAGTATGAAAATTGGTCTTTGTAATCGACTTTAAGAAGGAGGACGTTCTCAATTCTACTGTCTTTTTTTGTTGTATGTTACCTCAGAACTTTTTAATAGTGATATAAGTTTGACGTGTGTTGCTGTGTCTGTCTGTGGCATCATAGCTCCTGAACGGCTGAACTGATTTTGATTTTTACTAAGTGTACTTACCGATTGTGATGATTATATTTATTTGAAAGCTGGTGCTCCTCATGTGGTCCAATTTAAATTTGATCAAGGCCGGATGATTAGTTCTTGAGTTATCCATAATAATGCGCCATATTCATGGTAATATAAGGTACCTACCAAAAATAAAAAGAGTTTTTTTTTTTTTTTAAGTCAGTTTAATTTTTAAGTTAAAAAGATTTTGTTGTTCGTTATAGTAGGTATCAATCTGTCTAGCCTTTTCCCAACCAGGTAGGCTTCCAGTCAGAGTCAGTATTTTCAATGGAGTGACATCCTAAGATCTGTCCTCTTCCACCCGGTTACTTACTGGATACTGGTGTCCCATTTTCTTTCTCCTGACTAACCGACTGTCAACGACAGCTGGGACCAAAGGCTAAGCGTGCTTTCCGAGGCACAAAGAAGCCTTCATGTTATGAAAAGTAACCCATTCACGGACCGACTTCGACAATATCACGCAGTTGCTTCAACGAAGATCGACCCGTGTGGTTAAATAAAAATAACATTTATTTGGCCACAAGCTCAACTACCAAGATATTAATATACCTATGTACGTTACTGTATGTAGGTAGTGAAGTACCCCATATTTGCCAATAATATAGGGCCCGGCTTTCAGACCCTCTGGTGTTTTCTTCGAAACTGATTAACTCGTAAAACCTTCAACATTAATCCACATAGCGACCGAAGTATGGAATATGACCTTCTTTGTTGTTTACACCTACAAGGCTGTTTTGACGGCTGGGGAGAATTGTTTACACGAAAGGGCTTTTGTGGTAATTACTTAGCTATAATGCTGGCACTTTAGCAAATTGATTATTTGTTTATGACGCTTTTTAATTTTGAAGTGATTAAACATCATTGCTATTGATCAGAAATTCGTCGAATATTAAATGTAGTTCTGCTGCTTTAGGAATTAGCGGTATAGGCAGAAGTAAAGACCCTTTTTTTTAAGGCAGACCTCATAAGTTCAGGTAGTGTCGGATTCTTTACTAAATCCATCCTAATGGTCACACTGGTACCCTCTCTAAGCACGCTCTGGTCCCTTGATTGGCAGGCACCAAGCTGCGGAATGCGGTGCCGGACACATAAATAATCGTATTAAAACGTCTCGAATAGTCATTAGCTCCGTAGCAGTATACGTCAGCGGCGAGGAGGAGTACTCGTATTGCGTCCGCCACCGCATACCGTAGCGTTGTGCGTTCTTATCAAGATAACTCAGCTTTAGAGTATATCCCTGGGGAGAAATGAAGAACCTAATTTATTTTTACAGAGTCATGTATCAAATTCCAATTGAATTTCAATGCATTACAGACGAAGTTAAAATTGGCCTTTTCAATTTACATACACGAGCAAAGCATAAATCACCAGCTGATTATGATAAATAGCAAAATACTGAATAGTGCCAAACTAACTCTTGATCACATTTGATTAACTGCCGCAGCAGGCAAGCCAAGAAATATGAGAGAAGATAATTTATACTATATTATGAATTTATATTCCGCTACGTGGTCGCTCACAATGGGTCTCATCAGAAGGCTTAAATTCATCCAATGGAGAGGGCTATGCTCGGAGTTTTTTTGCGCAGATATGAAAACATCCACAAGAGAACCAAGGTCACCGCCAAACTTAAGCGGCAGTGAGCAGGCCACATTGCTCGCAGTACGGATGGCCGATAGGGCCGAAAAGTTCTGGAGTGGCGGCCGCGAACCGGCAGATGTTGCGTTGGAACGTTGGAAGGCCTGCCACTAGTTGGACCGATGATCTGGTGAAGGTTATGGAGATCCAATGGATGCGAGACGCACGTGACTGGTCAATGTGGTGAAACTTGGGGGAGGTCTTTGTTCATTAGTTGATGTTGAATGATGATGAATTCTAAACAACAGGTCACGACTTTTCTACTTGTGGACTAGAGTTTTGTCCTTTTTTCTACTATTTAATTTAATCCTACAAAAAATTATTCTAATATTTCTAGTTTAATATTATTTTAGATGAACTAAGACCTTAAATAGGACATGGATACTTTTTGCACCCAGTGGTACGTTCTCGGAGGATAACTTTATCTTTGCACCCGGTGGTAAGTTCTCGGAGGATAACTTTATTATCAACCATCACGCTTGCGATGCCGCTAGCAAAACCAAAAACATTATTATCCGGTCAACTTATTATTATAATACAGGATTTAACAGAAAGTTGCGATCTTATTTTAAAAACTGCTTCTGCCCTTGTATATGAACATTTTTTTCCAAGGAAACCACAGAACATTTCCAAAAAACAACTGGATTTTCCAAACAAAAATGTCGTCAGCTAGCCATAATTTGTATGGGAGGAACAATTTATTTTTTGAGCATTGGCTGTGCTAATATTGCAGAAAGTTGTTCATATATATGGCCAGAAACAATTTTTAAAATATGATTCCACCTTTCTGTTACAATGGCTTCAGTAATACTCTTTATAACCGAAACTTATTAAAAAACTCCGGTCTTATCCTATAATATACACAAGTTATATAAGTATGAGCAGCGCCTCTCCTAGTTTGCTAATAAAAACAAATTGCTGTCTTCAATCTATCTAACAAGCGAAGTAGCTGTTTGTATACTCGTACAATGCTTGTTAGGTTGGTAAATGGAACACCAAGGAGTTCTTGATGCTTCGCGAACCTTAGAGTAAAAGTGACAAGTAATATTAGCAGCAACCGTGATGGCTTGTTGTGCGTGTGATTTTTTAAATTGGATCACGTAAAACGCTGCCTCTACATAGACAAAACATTCTGTCAGTGACAACGATTGTCGAAAAGTACTATAAATATATAATGAGATGGATTTTTGGCGGGATTTTTTCGATTGAAGTTCAGTAGCCGTTTCAATTATTCGCAAATTGATTTCTAGTAGACATTGTGATGTAAAATTGGTGTAATTTTGTGTCTCAAGTGTTTATGCAAGTGGTGATAATTCGGAATCATTGAATAATATGCTGTCTTGGTAAAGTGGAGATGAGAGTGTTATTTTAGTAATGATACCTCAGTGAAACTTGGCTATAAGACCAACTCGTTATATTTCCTGCCAAATATTCCAAAAAAAACATTGGAATGTCTTACATCCGCTTTCTAATGCAAAACAAAGATTTTGTGCAAAGGGACTGTATCTGTATAAAACTAAATGAACTAAACGTGACACTGGCTAAATGCACAAAACGTGCGAAGCCATAAAAAAAAATATAATGGAATTGATATTTGCTACTAAAGTATAGAATAACTCGTTGTCTTTACCACATGGACATTTTGGCACTTGAATGACATTGACAAGGCGTTGTTAGTTAATATTTGTGAAGTTGTCATGGGAATTTGTATTGAAAAATTCTGTTTCAGGGGAGCTACCTACAAACAACTGCAACTCTTTTAGGTAAAGTTTGCAAGATTTGAAGTGCAATGTTGCATCTATGTTATACGCCTTCACTCCCGCTGCCCACCGCTCATGAATTATCTATGTTCCTCAGGAATAATGTAGCTTTCTACTGGTGAAAGAATTTTCATAATCGGTTAAGTTGTTTTTGAGTTTATCCATAACAAACGAACTTACAAACAAATAATATTTTCTCTTTAAAATATTAGTGTAGATGATGAGTGCTGATGAGGAAAATAAGCTCTAAAAGTTGTGGCATGGTGATGAATATGAAAAACGATTTTAAAATTAACGCGTTAAAGTGTGTTTTTGCACGGTTATGAATATTAAATCTTTTGAACAGTTTTTCAAGTAATATTATTTAATTTACATATGCTATTTCATGCCGGCCATCAATTATTCTGTGTATAAATATGTTTAAACATCCAAGTCGTTTTGGTGAAGTATCCAAAAGTAGCGGAAAAAATATCGTGTTGCTAATTATTTTTTTAAAGCAAAACTATTAGTTACATGAAAAAACTATGTTTCAAAACTAATGTACATGAACCAATTTTTTTTTCAAACCTTTTAACCTAGCCGTTACTAAGGAGTATGCTTTAGAAAGTAACTGTTTTACGGCATGTAAGCGGTGGAAGGCCCTTAAGTTACATATTTTTATTTTAAACTGCAGACACAATTGCAATGAGATTTATCCAAAACTATATAGAAGCTGTGCCCCGTGGTTTCACCCACCCGTGCTATATCTTCGTTTTCACTTACCTAGCATTCTTTCAGATTTCTTTTTTATTGTTCGGCACTTATGTATCGAAGCGTGGATCTTTAAGAATTGAGTTATCAAATGCAAAAAGATTTTTTTTAAACCGACTGATAGTTCCAGGGATTTTCGTGTTCAAACAAACAAACTCTTCAGCTTTAATATATTGCAAGTGGACGTGTATAAATGTTATGATAACATAGACAGACTCTTATTTAGTTTTTTATTTAAGTATTTAATTTTCTTTTTCCTTGTAGTGAGTAAACAACAAAACTGCAATGAGGTTAAGATAAAAAATACATACAATTTGCGGCATCTGAAAGAAAAATCTTAATCGCTCGGTGTCTTCAAGATTCATCCTAAGATTATCTCTTCTTGGAATGTAAAATACTGGAAGCGAAAGTGACCGTTCTTGGTTAAAAATAATTAGATAGAAGTTATTAAATTCGATTCTTAATTTGGAAACTCTAAGGGCTGATTTCACCAATGATAGTAGTGTCCCCTTGTTCGCTTTAGGACAGATTCGCTTTAAGACAGATTCGCTTTACGACAGATTCGCTTTACGGCAGATTCTCTTTACGGCAGAAATAGTACAGTCGTGTTGAAATAGACACCACGTAATTTGCCTGGATATATATGTATGTTGTCAAGCATAGAAAACTCCTTTATTTTTCAACTTGTAGAGATGAACCTCAGTCTTGTGGATATTTTTTTTCTGATTTGACTATGGGAGAAAGAAGAAAGTTTTGCTTTTTAGAACACCATTAGTGAAGACCAAATTTCAAAACTAGAAATGCTATTACGGTGACGGTACCTTCAAAGTTTTTCCCAGGCTCTTTTTATCAAATAATACACGTTACATAATAATGCTTCACGAAACGATGTTACCGTAAATTTTGTACCCTTTATTTATATACTCTTACCTAACAAAACACAAACTACTTACGAAAGACTGTTTACTATGTGGCGGGCTCAGTTTTCATTAAATAAAGAGCAGTATAGATTTGATTAAAGAATTAGAGTTATATCCCAAAACATTATATGATCTGTGCCAAAACCCAATGATAAAGTTACCAGTTTCTTCTACCACTATTGGAAAGCGCTTTCAAAAAAAGCCAAAATCTCTGAAGAAAGTCGACGGTGGGGAACGTATTACACAAATGTATATGTAATTGGCATTGTTACCACAAATTTTGATCCCTGAAGGTATCTTAGTTATTCAAGAATCAGTGAATGATTCTGAAAAATATTCAGTGTTCAGGGACTATTATTTTTTCAAAGCAATGGATGAGATTAATTACTACTGATACATTTAGTTGCTACAAAGAAGTATTCGGAACGAATAACCCAGAGAAATATTTAAAAATTGTCATGAAACTAAATTTCAGTTCTGGTATGTTTATAACGCTTGTGCAGGCTGAATATAAGAAACCTAAGTAAGGTACCTAAGTATCGTAAGATAAGTAATAAAAAGCTATTTAGTTACTTGTTTTATTAATATGTTTTACAGATTTAGATATTTCAAGTTCACTGTACTTCTGCCGTAAAGCGAATCTGTCATAAAGCGAATCTGTCGTAAACCGAATCTGTCTTAAAGCGAATCTGTCCTAATGCGAACAAGGGGTAGTGTCTTAGTATAGTAGTTTCTTAGCGGTCTCAACCAATCATAACGCTGTATTTGCATAAACTGAGTTTAGTTGAACTAATCGCGATTAGTGAACATTGGTGAAATCGGCCCTAAGCATTGGTCTCGGGATGGAAATACAGGTGCCCGTTTTCTCACGAACCGTGCAAAGAAGAGGTGTGATAAATGTGTGTCATAAAGGCTTTTGTTATTAAAGTTATGAAAATATGAAGTAATAATTTACACTCTGTTTGCAGCTTTACCTAGGGAGAAACCATTTTGAAAAATTACAGGTACACATTTTACGCTACCGCGACATTTTAAAAATTAGTTAATATAGTTTTGAAAGGATTTCTTGAAGTCATTATTTTGTTTAAATAGTTTATTTTACCGGAACAGGTTTAAATAAACTGCCGAGCAATAAAAAAAGTTCCACCCACAAAATGCCGACAAACACCTTAATATAATTTTTTCACATTTAATTTTAAATATTTACGTTTTTAGTTGGTAATATTCTGATGCGCTGTTAATTGTACTTCAATATTGCAGACGGCGTCATTAAGCTAGCCTTTCCCGTTTAGGAGTAATTTGGTGCTATGTCACTGGAACTTTTTCATTGCTCGTTAGTGTAATTATAAATGGTTTCCGTATTACATGTTTATGTGGTGTATCTGTGGTTTGATTTAAATCGAAGTTTGTATTTTGTTATATATTATGACATGCAAAGCGTTTGTTAACATAATTGTGACCGCATTGCATTGGTTACCGAATTGGTAAAATAAATATATGTACCTAAATTGGTAAAATTATGAGTTGAAAATAATAACTATTTAATTTAATGTGGTTTTGAGATCAAATTACTTTATATTTTTGAGTTTAAAGGTTAACAGTAGGCAATAAATAAGTTCCATTTTAGCAAACAAAACCGAATTTCGAACAACAAAACTTTTTTTCTGTAACAAAGTTTGCCAGAAATTGCTTTCTGCATCGGCTGGCCGATAATAGCCGATAGTGCCCGAGCAGAATCCAATAAGTCGTAGAGTAGCTGTGTTCTCTAGAAAGCATTTTGAAAGCACTTGTTTGTAAACTAGTAAAGTAGTGTGCTCTACAGCCGAGATCGTACCCAGCCCGGCTACTTTACTCATGCCTTTATATATTCGTAAGTATCAAGCCTTGATAATTTTGCCTTTTTGGGTCGTGGCAACACTGGCGACAGGTCGTCAAAAAACGGCCTCGTAACTAATTTATTTTAAAATTATTGTTTTATTGTTTAGATTGTTAAAAATCCTTTATTTATATTAGAATCAACGTATAAAGTGACATACGTAGTGTTTGTGACCAGTTTTTAATGGAATAACTCAATATCAATCGATATTTCAATAATTCATGTACCGGCTGTGAACGTTTGAACTGTGGATTTGAATTCTTCGAACCGGGGGAGTATTTTGTTTTGAATTACGTATTTATTGCAGTATTATTTACATACTATACACCACTCATACACTGCTCAGGGCTCTGAGCGTCGTCCAGTACACACCGGCTACGTTTATGTCTCATTTTGTTTGACAAATCGTGGAAACAAAATCGATGACGAAAACACTTGCCTCAGACAAACATTCACTGCAAACCCTACTTCACACAAGATATATTAATATCTATAATTTAGTTTAGTTTAGTTTTATAGGTAAACCCCATACTTCATAAGCATTGTAAATATACTTTGTGCCCACTAAAACTAATGTTCTTATCAAATCCCTAATCAAAAATTTAATCTAGCAATAAATACCAATGTTTACTAAAGCCTTTCCTTAAACTATTACCAGTAATTAAGTCTGAGAATATTAAATCAAATAGCTCTTCTTTGTTCTTAGTTTTTTTTTTTCTTCTTTTTCTCTTGATACCTCCATATATTTTTATAATTTTATTTTCTTTTCATACATTTTACTTCTTTTTTAATTTTAAAATCCCTCCCACTTTGTCAAGTCTTCAACTAACATTTTATCCTCTTCACATACTCAGCTTTTTCCTGTCACATTGCAGGTGTTGCTTAAGGAAAGCCGTCAATATGATGACCCGGGCAGCTACCATTCGTGAAATGAGTGACAAACTGAAAGTAGCGCTGAGGGAGCTGGAGTTATCTAGAAATGAGTGCAGCAAGCTACTGCGAGAACGAGAAGAGAGTGAAGTTGAAATTGAATTAATAGTAAACAAAAACACTCAACTCAAGAACCAGCTTGCAGAACTACACTCCCAGCATATGGATATACTGGACCAGCATCACCATCTCCGTCAACTAGTGTCAGATTTTCAACAGTGCCATGACACTCATGACCAGGCACTGAAGCGTATATCTGTACTTGAAGCTGAATTGTGCAAGGCTCATAACACCTTTACCTCCATTGACTCGCTGAAAGTCAGCGAAGAGGTTTCTAACACCAGTAACCTGTACAATGAGCTGTTGGCTAATGCATCTGAACTGGAGTGTGAGCGGCCCACCATTACCATAGACCTTACAGGGGATGATACCATTGCTAAATGTCCAATTCTAAGTAGTCACAATAAAATTAAGAAATATATTAAAATCAATAAAAGTATTAAGAAATATAGGAAACTTTTAAAAACTCAAAGTGTTTACAAATATAATGTTAAACTTAGAAGAGATTTCAGAAACTTAGAAAACCAATTAAATTTATGTAATAGTAAATTAGAAACTAGTACACAAATGTATGATGTTGACATTAAAAACCTTCAAAGGGAATTATTGAGTAGGGAAAATACACTAAGGGAAATATTTTGTAAATATGAATGTAGTCAACAGATGTTGAGCGAGCGCATGCAGGAGGCCTGTGAGTTGGTGGACCTGGTTAAGTATAATGCAGAGAGGTATGAGTCACTGACTAACAACCTCACCTGTAGTTGTGCTGCCGCTCCGCCACCTCTCATGTCACAGCTTGTTGCTCCTACAACTTTACCCATTGATCTCACTACAAAAACTTTGAACCCTACCAAAAGTAATATCTTAATATATTCTGATAAATTAGGAACAGGTTTTGGATCTTTGTTAAATAACTGTTCTAAACATACAATAGTGAACCATTGTTTTCATGAAATGCATTTTAATGAGCTTGTTCATAAAATTCAACAGACACAATTGAATGAGCAATCTATTGTAGTTCTTCTTTTTGGAAATAGCCTTAATGTAACAAAAAGGGACATAGTTAATGGTATCGACACCCTACTTAAGTTAAAATTAAGCAAATTAATATTATGTGCATTGCCCTATTCTGACAAGTTACTTGATCAGGAAAATGAATACATTTCTAGTTTAAATAACTTGATGCATATTTTATCTTGTCGTCATAGTGACCGTTTATTGTTTTTTGACACCAACAATTTTGTTAGTGATTTTGTTTTGATTGGGAACCATATGTTTCTTCCCAAAAATAGTCGACATTTATTAGCTACATTGTTAGCTTTTAATATACACGCAGTTATTGATGATTTAACTGAGACTAGGTTTAGTGATTTAACAGTATTATCTAGTTTTTCTGATAATACTACTGTAGATTCTTTAAACTATTAGAGCCGACAAAAGAGAAGACGAATAGTATTATTTTACTATATCATCAAAATATAAATCGCTTCTCCGGCAAAATTTTAGACGTGGAATTGTTAGTAGATAAATACCACATGGATATCTTATGTTTTTGTGAAACCTGGTTAAAATCAGATATGATGTTGTTTAATGTAAATAATTTTTCAGTTGCCAGCGCGTACAACAGATCCACAGTGGGTGGTGGTACCCTGATACTTTGTAATAGTCATCTTAAATATAAGGAAAGAAAGGATATCACTGCTTACTCTGTTGATCGCTTATGTGAGGTAGCATGTGCAGAGGTCGAGGGGCATACTATCTTGTGTGTTTACAGACCACCAGCATCAAACTTGTCATTGTTTTTAATTACAATGGAAGAATTATTAAGTAAACTTTTCAGAGATAATAAATTAGTTTTTGTTTGTGGTGACTTAAATATAGATCTGTTAGTCAATTCACCTGAAAAATGTAAGCTCATTTCATTGTTTAAATCATTTAACTTAAAATATTTATTTAATGAACCGACAAGAATAACTGCAACTTCAGCTACGTGCATAGATAATGTATTCACTAATTGTAAAGTTAAAGATTCGTTTTTAATTAGTGGCGTTAGGTCAGACCATACTGGTCAACTAGTATCTTTTGAGTCAGATAAAAAAATCAACCTAGCTAAATCAATTCGGTTAAGACGTCTCACTAAAAATAAATTAAATTCTTTTAATAATAATGTTTTTAGCAACCTTTGTAATGCCAGTTTTAATTCAAAAGACCCCAATATAAATTACGGCACGTTGTTTTCTACAGTTTGCCAAGAATTCAATAAAACGTGTCCTTTAAAAACAGTTAAAGTCAACAATTCCAAATCGAAATTTAGTGAATGGGCCACTGTGGGCATAAGAAAAAGCCGAGATATCTTATATAATTTATATTACGAAAAATCTTTGACTTCCGATCAAGTTTTTCATACTTATGTTAGAAACTATTCCAAAATATTCAAAAGAGTCTGCGCTCAAGCAAAATCTCAAATAATAATTAACAAAATTGGTGTTTCTAATAATAAAATAAAAACTGTGTGGCAAATAATTAATAGAGAAACTGGAAAGACACAACAAAGCGATCAGAATGAGTTGTCTTTGAAAATATCTAATCAAACCATTTCTGGTAAGCAAGAAGTCGCTGAGACATTAGAAAATTTCTTTACCAACATTCCGTTAGAGGTTACGAAGTCTCTTCCCTCCTCATCTAAATTAGCTGAAGCTCTTCTTAAAGAAAACTTTACTAAAGACATACCAACCTTTAAATTTAAATCAATATGTATTGATACAATTAAAAACGCGTTCAAAAGTCTCAACGTAAAAAATACTGAAGACTTGTGGGGGATATCCGTTAGGGTTCTTGGAGATATTATTGACTCAATTGCTCCTGTCCTAACAGGCATATTCAATCAATGTTTGGACAGCGGCACTTTTCCTGACTTAATGAAACACAGTAAAGTAGTACCAATTTTCAAATCAGGCTGTAAGAGTGATCCCTCAAATTATAGGCCTATATCCGTGCTTCCAGCATTGAGTAAAATCTATGAAAAAATCATGCTGGAACAGATGTTGTCTCACTTCAATTCAAATAAGATCCTGCATAGTCAACAGTTTGGTTTCACGAAAGGTAGGTCGACAACGGACGCGGGAGTAAAACTCATCAGCCACATCTTGGAATCTTGGGAGAAGTCCCAGGATGCCATTGGCATTTTCTGTGATCTCTCGAAAGCGTTCGACTGCGTCGACCACAACACACTGATCTGTAAATTACACCACTACGGAATTCGAGGAAAATCTGCTGATCTTGTGCTTTCCTATTTATCAAACAGACAGCAAAAAGTAAATGTTAATGGGGCGACGTCCTCCGGGTCTCTAGTCAAGATGGGCGTGCCCCAAGGTTCAATTCTCGGCCCTTTCCTTTTTCTTGTTTACATTAATGATCTCCCTTTTATGATGGCCAAATTATCGGATATAATTCTATTTGCTGATGATACTTCGCTAATTTTTAAAATAGATAGGAAAGATACGGATGTCTTACATGTCAACGAAAGTCTGATTGTTCTCTCTAAATGGTTCGCAGCTAACAATCTTTTACTAAATGCGAAAAAAACAAAATGTCTGAAGTTTTCCTTACCAAATGTACCACAACGTGACCTAAATTTAAATCTTGACGGTAAAAATCTTGAAGTTATAAAGGAAACTGTATTCTTAGGGATTACTATCGATTCAAAATTGCAGTGGGGCGCGCACATTAGAACTCTTTCGGGTCGGTTAAGTTCGGCTGCATATGCAGTAAGGAAAATAAGGCAGTTAACCGATGTAGCCACAGCAAGGTTAGTATACTATGCTTATTTCCACAGTATTATGTCTTATGGCATTCTGCTGTGGGGATCAGCTGCAGACGTTGACTCAATTTTCATCTTACAAAAGAGGGCAGTCCGCGCAATCTATAAAATGAGTCCACGAGAGTCCCTCAGAGAAAAATTTAAAGAGATCGATATACTGACTCTACCTTCTCTTTATATATTGGAATGTATTTTGTATGTCCGCAAAAATCGAGGGCTTTTCAAAACTAGAAGCGATTTCCATAATTTAAATACACGCAGTAAGCATGAAATTGTAATACCCAAATTCAGATTAACGAAAACTAGCAAGTCTTTTCTTATAAACAGTATACGCTTTTATAATAAGTTGCCAAAGCCAGTTATAGAATTAACCGATGGAAAGTTCAAAAACTACATCAAACGTGTCCTTATTAAAAAAGCATATTACAAAATCAAGGACTACGTTGAAGATAAAAATTTTAGCTCCTTCTGCGCATGCGGCTTCCCTGGTAACTCATAAACGGCACAAATATGTGGATGTCTCTAACTATTCTCAATCTCATTTTTACTTTTTCTTTCTTTTAATTAGACTTTTTACAATGATTTCAATGATCTTTATAGCCCTTTGCTATGAATAGTTACAGCACTGATAACAAAATTTGTGCCACATGTTAAATTTAGTCTTGTTATATATTTTTATTTATTTTTTCCTTTGTATAGATTCTTTTACTGATTGTTTTGTGAATGTGTGAACATTGTAGGCCTTCTAGATTTCTAGACGCTTGTTAACATTTGTTAACTCTCTCGTTTATACAATTTTTTTTTTTTTTTAGTTTCTTACGTCTTATTGTCGGGCCTACGTTGTCCCCCCATATCTAAGCACTAATACTGTAACGTGGAAATATTGTAAAAACAAACCATTTTTTTTAAAAGAGTAACCGTGGAGTTTCTTGCCGGTTCTTCTCCACAGGAAACGACTAACCCGAACCGTGCACCTTTTGTCGACGTTTTATAAGTGCCCATGTAGGCCTATGTGAAATAAAAAACATTTGATTTGATTTGATTTGAATGAATTATTTAAAACCAGTGTCAGGCACTAGTTGTCTGGTATTTTATACACAACTTTTAAAATGAAAACTTTTTTAGCCACTTTAAGCAAATTGCTGCCTTCAATCTGTCTAACACGGGAAGTAGCTGTTTGTATACAATGCTTGTTGGGTTGGTAAATGGAACACCAAGGAGTTTTTGATGCTTCGCCAACCTTAGAGTAAAAGTGTCAAGTGCCAGTAATATTAGCAGCAACCGTAATGTCTTGTGGTATGTGTGGTATTTTTTTGACGTTGTCTTGTGCCCATAGATATTTTGGTGTTGTCTTGAGGCCATGGATATTTGGCGTTGTTAGTAAATAATTGTGAAGTTGTCATGGACATTTGTATTGAAAAATAAGATAGCGGCTTTAGTTTTCACTAAGCGAAAAAATATATTTGTACAACTAGGTAGTACGTAGTTGTACATAAATAAACATTTTAAGGGCCCTTTTTAAAGCAGCTTAACTCCATATCCACTCCACCAGACGAGCATATCTACTTGCACAACTTTTAAAATGAAACCTTTTTTAGCCACTTTGAGCAATTTTTAGTAGGTGCAAAACTTAAGGGCTTATTACACTGCACGGTATTCAGGGCCCTAAACCCTAATTTAGGGTAGTGTAATAACTGTTAGGGAGATAGGGTTCTCATAATATCGACCTTATTTCTTCAGAATGATTTAGTGACCCAGTATTCAGGGCCCTGAATACCGTGTAGTGTAATAAGCCCTTTAAGGGTTTGCGTGTCACCGACATGCTATTGTTACCGTGACATATGTGGCCTGTAATTATTGTAAAATTTTCACTTCTGCCGGCAGTCCCCATGACTGCCTATTTTTTTTTAATTTATTGAGCGTGTCTAATAAGTTTGTGCCATTAAATATTTTCATATCCTTATTAACAAATCCCGATTTATTTATTTAAAGAAACGTATCAGTGTACTTACAATTTAATCGCGAACGTTGAAATTCAAGACACCCCGTAACAGTCCTATTTTTGCCGCCAATTACGAAGAATGGAGACAAAGACCATTAACTTTTAAAGTAGGTTAATTAAAGATTATACAAAACAAGAGTAAAATTAATGATTGATTGTTTATCCTAACATTTGTCGTCTTTATAAATCGGAAAAATAATTCCAAGAATTCTTGACATTTATTTTAAAAAGGTGACGTTTTTGCGTCTTGATGTGAAACATGGTCTTTTGAGTCAACCGTGTGTCAATAAATAAACTTAATCCAACGAGAAGTTTATTTTGTACAGAACGAATAAATATCGCTTGAAGTAATGAATTTGTGATCTTACAATGTTGTTAAGAAATATTTGAAACCTGTCGCAAATATCTTTTCCTGTCTTTTGTAGTCATAATAAGTTGGATGAAAGAACCAGAATAATATTAAACAAGATTGTTTAAAGTTTCCTCCAAACCCACATTACTACTTTGTAAATGATCAATTAATTTTAATCAGTTTTGAGATCAATTAATTTTAATTATGAAAATAAATCATCATCAATCAAAAAGCCTTGGTAATTTATCACATCCATAAAATCAATAGTATCTACTTGAATTCTGAAGCTGTCACAAGCAATTCTGTCTTTATGAAAGTAAACCGGACTGAAGTTTGAAATACAAACAAAAGCTTTTAACCTGAATTTTCTATTCTTACACAGACATGGAAAATCAATACATTCACCTATATTGAACTTCATATCAACATCTAACACTAATTTATAGTTCCATTGATCTAAAAAAGATCAACAATTTGTTTAACCTAAATAGACCTCGTAAATCAACCGATAGTCGCTGGCAACACTGTGTAAAATAGACTTGCTATATAAAATTATAGCCCATAATAATGGCCGCTGTGTTCCACGTTGCGCGCCAAAATAAATATTTTTGAACTTATTTTTTGGTTCCATTTTCAAAACATAACAACTTACTTTTTATTAGGCAACTGTATTCTGAGTTAAGTTGTTAATTCGGTCGATACAAAAGAGGTATTTTTGGCATTTGCAAAGATAAGCAGGCTTATTATAAGCCTGCCGGTCCGTTTGTAGTAAAGTCACTAATCCGTACTCCTAGATTTTTTTGTAAGAAAATGGATTTTCTTTACGGTCTCTAAATAACTTATTTGAGTAAGATAAAGATATGGCTTGGTACAAATCCTGCTAGCAATTATCCTTTGAAAAGACTGGATATGTATGTATGATTACACTTAATTAAATAAGTATGTAGGTGTAGGCTTAGGCAGGTATCGTAATTAATAATAGCATGGTTCTTTGAACTACAGAACTCTGAATATTAAAATACAGCCAGTAGATCAGTAATTGTGTTTACAATGTTTTAACAAGCGTGGAATTGGATTAAAAATATGAGGTGTCCATTTTGCCGACGCTCAACTTTGTTAGGTACTTTATTTGTCAGTTACGTTGTGAAGTATATTTTTTTAATTACAAATTCTTCTTGAATTTATTTATGCTAGCTTTATTAAATCAACTTGGTAAGTAAGGACAAAGCTACTCTTTTTTGCTAGCTTATTTCGTGTCCCACTACTGAGCAACGGTGTCGCTTTCTCCTTCCAAACTTCTTCTTCTGTCTTCTATTCTTCTTCTGTCTTGTGCGATCTTTAGTGTAGCTCACTCAGGCTTCCAGTGAGTAATGCTTAATGCGTAGAAATTATTTTTCGCAAACAGTTTTTCTTTACCAAAATTTCAATAAATTTGTAAAATAAAATGCCTGAGAAAAGCCGTGAGCTCATTTTCTAAGCTGTAGGGAAAATGGTTTTTCATTTTCATACTTTTAAATCCCAGCTTAGTAAGATTAAACTCTCTCGGCGAAATACTGTGGAATTTTTGTGAGCCTAGGTTCATTTCAAAATAATGTTTTATAATTCAAGAGCCAGATTGTTTTACGTAAAACCACAAAGTTTTTTTTTATTTTGATCATAATTGGTTTATCACATCTATCTTCTGATCCGATCTATCCGATCTTCTATCTTCTCTTTTGTTTTTACCATTTCAGAATTGTGATTTAACTTATCTTTATGTAAATTTGAATTGTATTGCATCTTTTAATTTAAATTTGTGCCATTACTTCGTTCGCATGTTTTATACATTTATCCCAGTTACACAGGGAAACCTATAATCGGCCATACAAATTTTAATACGCATATTATGTGAAATATTTTTAAGAATCGCTGTTGGTTACCTAAATAAATAAAACAAAACTCTCAAAGGCCTGCCTCTCTTTTTCAACACTCATGTACCATCTGCTTTTGGGGGGAAATCTTTTCAGGAACACTCATAAAAGGTATTCATGCGTATAAATAGGTATAGGTAGCCTTAACAGGCATAACCTTAACAGGTATAACCTTAACAGGTATAACCTTAACATATAACCTTAACAGATATAACCATAATAGATATAACCATAATAGGTATAACCGTATTAGGTATAACCTTAACAGGTATAACCATAATAAGTATAACCAAAATAGGTATAACCTTAACAGGTATAATCATAATAGGTATAACCTTAACAGGTATAACCTTAACAGGTATAACCTTAACAGATATAACCTTAACAGGTATAACCATAATAGGTATAACCTTAACAGGTATAACCTTAACAGGTATAACCTTAACAGATATAACCTTAACAGGTATAACCATAATAGGTTTAACCTTAATTGGTATACACATAATAAATATTTTTCAAAAGCCGTTTATTAGTTTGAAAGTTATCTCCCGATAATAATAGGGATAACTCCTGGGTAGAAAAATGATAGTTCTATTTAGTAGATCAGTGAGATTATCAAATAATATCGGTGTCGTATTTTTGTCTTTATCAAATAAATTAAAATTGTAAAAGATAAAGCGAATCAAAGTCAGGAGTGGAGGCTTGTGACGTCACTTTGTCAGTATAAAGTGTAGCACACCGTGACGTCCCACGAAATTTCAATGCACTGCAAAAGTAAAAATACGTGTGAAATATTTTTAGGTTATCTAACTGACGGACTAAATAGATATTTATAGTCAACTATACTGTGGTTTTTAATTTCGTGGACTAAACTGACAGCTGCTATTGACCTTTTTTTTTTTAAATGTTGCAAGCGCGAAGCATAGTGTTGTAGGTAAGGCTCAATCATAAGTGATTCATCGAATCGATGTGACATGACTCCTGAATTAATTTTTACTAATTGGTGTAAATAAATGTTTTATGAATATAAACGTAATATTTTTAAATATAACAGTATTCATACACATAGAACATGAACTTTTATTGTGTTAAATATGAAATCAACAATAAAATAAATGCAATCGATAAAATTAAGTCTGACATAAATGAGTACAAACTAAATATGGGCCGCTAGTTTCTAAACAAATTATTTTTCTATGCCGTGAAATAATTTCATTTTCGATCTACTTCGATTTTCGATTAACTTTCGATCACTCAGGATAGTTAGGGTACGACACTATTTTAATGTAACGATAAAGTGACAACCCCCCAAATGTCAGTATAGTCCACGAAATTAAAAATCACATTATTCCCTATTCCAATGTAGTCTATTAATATATCGGCAAGCTTATAAGCTTTCCTACAGTTATTAAAAGTACCTACCTACTGTTATTACTATTATCAAGTATAATTAAATATTACGAAGACCGACACTGATTGATACGCCAAGGGTTTTATCATCCAATTGATAGATAAAATGATATATTATATAAAATAATGATAAATCATCAGGTTATTAACGTCATTGAAGTTAATAATGCATTATCTTCTTGATTGATATAAACCTTGGTTTTTATGAGAGGTACCATGCGCTTCAGTCATGAGCTTTATTATCGAGAAATGTTTAATTACTTTTACTGTGTGCGCTTAATATGCTGATCAAAAGATGCGCCTTTTATCAATAGCATCCCGTCCCATATTAATTAGAAATAAACTTTATTACCTGCCGGGCGAGCACGGCCTCTGTGATATGCTTGAATCACGCATTTCATCACGGTTTTTGCTGTCAAACTGTGATAAAAATGTGTGACTCAAGCCTGTCACAGAAGGCCGTGCTTGCTCGCCTGGTATGTACTTCTTAGTTGCAACAACTTTATTTATAAAACAATACTGTACTAGCGAAGTGTGAGTGTACTTTAGCTGCAACTCTGGCCAACCTTTTGGAGATTACACGCGTGATGATATGTAAAATACTTCACTGTTTTGCCTCTTGGTAAAGGCGAACGCGCACCTAGAAGCACCGAAGGAGCCGCACGCGCCGCACTCATCGCATTTTCTCAAGGATCCGCACAATCCGCGCCGAACGCACCGAACGCGCCGCACGCATCTTATCTACTTCAGAGGCCTTAGTGCGAGTTTTTACTCACGCTCAATCGCGTTAACGTAAATGTCAATTTGTATTGGAACTGGATAAGCGCCGTCTGGTGACGGCAAGGCAAAATCTGTTTTTTGTATACATTTTGACATAAGAGATCGTTTACGTTAACGCGATTGAGCGTGAGTAAAAACTCGCACTAACAGCAATGTACATCTTATTATATCAATATTTTGTATACGGATACGGATAACGTCTCCGCGCACTCGCCGCAAGCATCGAACGTGCCGAATCTGATGACGCCATCCGTACGCGCTGGTGGAATCCATATACGGGTTGTAATGCGGGTTGTGCGGCGCGGATACGTGCGCGTTCACCTTAAGTCTCCAGTATGAAAATGTTGAAAATTATGTGAGGGTAGTTTTGAGTAATAAATAAACCTTTATTTATACTCAAAACTATCCTCCATAATTAGCTCAATAGTTTTTTTTAGCCCTAACCTTTCTGGCCATGAATCAAGGGCGCGACGAAAGATACCTACGATGGATGGACTGTGCAAAATTGGTATGGCTAGAAAGGGTAGGGCTAGAAAAAAAACTATTGAGATGACATCAAATCTTTATTATCCATACTTTTAATTTCAATTAATTCATCAACAAATTTTGAGTACATAAATATCCTTAATACGACACATAAATAAAAGCAAGTGAATGAGGCGCGCTGCAGCAGAGGGCAGAGCAAGACCCAGTCCCGCGCTAAGAACTAAACTGTGTTACAGGCACTGGGCACCTACTCCACCGTCACACTTGCAACACACTTACAAACATCGAAGTAGCATAGAGGAATTAGGACTCGCTGATTGCCCAGTTTAGGCAATCTTGTTCACAGGAAATCAGTATAAACATAACAGAATATAAGACACTAGCTGTTCCCCGCGGCTTCGCTCCCGTGGGCCACCCCACAGTACCCAGGAACTCAGGAATAACGTAGCTTTCTATTGGTTAAATAATTTTTTAAATCGGTCCAGTAGTTTCGGAGCCTATTCGGTACAAACAAACAATCAAACAAAAACATCTTTCCTCTTTATAATATTAGTGTAGATTTTGCGCCAACACCAAATAACTTGGTATCTTACTAATATTATAGAGTGAAAGTTTGGATCAAATCAAATCAAATCAAATCATATTTATTCGTAAATGTAGGTTTAAATACAATAGGATGTTATAATAAGGTGGTCTGTTCGCTACATTTTACTCGAGAGCATACAAATAATAACAAAGTTAGTGGTGTCGAAACAACAGACACATTTAAAATTAATAATTCAATTACTTACAAAACACACAATTCCATACTACCTAACACAAAATTACCAACGTCAAAATAATAATAATAATCTAAATATAATATTGTAATAAGCTAAATGTCAGTGGTGTCCTCCATAAACTCAGTTGTGGAGTAGTAACATTTGTGAATTAAAAATTGTTTCAGTTTCTTTTTAAACATATTATTATTAAGATTCTTTATCTGTCGCGGAATTTTATTGAAAATAACTGGAGCCATTCGGTAAACACTTTTACGTAGGAGGGCTGTTTTACTACGATCAACACAGAGAATGTTCGAATCCCTTTTTCTTAACCGTGGATCAGCTGAGGTTCTTATTTTGAAAAGTTGTGGGTTTGTCTTAACAAACACTGCCACCTCAAAGATGTATAATGACGGCAATGTTAGAAGCTTCAAGGATTCAAAATAAGGCTTACAACTGTCCCTCGATTGTAGATTACATATAGCACGTACGCATTTTTTTTGTGCGATGAAAACGTAATTCTTGTCTGTCGAGTTACCCCAGAATATGACTCCGTATCTTAGAACTGACTCTATGTAGCTGTGGTAGGCAATAAGCACAGCGTCACGGTTCACAAATTTGGACAGCTTATAAAGAGCAAATGCAAAACTGTTAAGTTTTTTACAAATTTCTTCAATATGCGGTTTCCACGTAAGTTGACTGTCTATCACTAACCCTAAAAACTTTGTTGTATCCGTTTTTGTAACTGATTGCCCATTATGACTAATACTAACCGGTAGTTGTTGTCGTTGTCGCTGACTAAAATGCATAATACACGTCTTTTCCAAATTAATTTTTAAATTATTCAACTGTAGCCAATCTATTGTTTGCTTTAGCGTGTCATTGATTTCTTGTTCATAATTGTAGGAATCATCTTTTTTTATCATTATTGTACAATCATCAGCAAATAATACTGTTGGGTGATTGATACTTTTTGGGAGACCATTTATGTACACCAGAAATAGTGGAGGACCCAATACGCTCCCCTGAGGTACACCGTACTTCATTGTTCTAGGTTTTGACCTATATTTGATTGCCCGCTTGGTTTTAATATTTATATTTGTTATTTCTGTGTATTGTTGCCGGTTGCTTAAATATGATGTGATAAGCGCAAGACCATTGCCGCGTATTCCATATCTTTCTAGTTTGTCGATAAGAATAGCATGATCAACATGATCGAAGGCTTTCGACATGTCCATATAAAGGACACAGATGGGTATTGTCTTATCTACACTTGACATAATTTTATTAAGAAAATCATAAATAGCAGCATTTATTGACTTATTTTTTCTAAAACCTTTTTGTTCATCAACCAGTACATTCTTACTTTCGAGAAAATTGTACATTCGGTGATGTATTATTTTTTCTATGACTTTCGAGAATACCGGTATTAATGCGACTGGTCGATAATTTTTAATTGAAGTCTTCTCCCCTTTCTTATACAATGGCTTAATAATAGATACTTTAAGTTTATCTGGGAAGACTCCTTTTTCAAAACTGTTACGGATGTGACGTCAGCCTACGTGCAACCGACCAATGCCCGCCGAGCCCGCCGAAGCAAAGCCGCCATATTGAAGCCTTCTCTTCAGTCAAGCCATGCCAAGCAGTGGGGATGTGTTAATATAAGCGATTGCCAGTCATTTATTTGTCTCTTTCGATGCTGAATACAAGATCTGAACAAAGCTCTGCCCGAATTTTATTTATCCGTTACACTCAGAAGTGGTATACACAAAAAGTAAGCTTCGTTTTAATAAAATATCCACGCCACAACCGCAAGATCACCCTGAATCTGAAGAAAAATCGAACAAGTTTGTCATATTGACACTACGAGCTTCACGGCGTGTGCTACACTCTGCCATTGACCCGACTGCACGCCGAGCAAGACTACATCAAACTCTTCAACGTGTGCTGCGTGTGACTGCAAGGAGAGGTCCTAACAAGGTCCGAGAGCTGCCAGGAGCCACAGCCAGTCTGCCAGTAGCCACAGCCAGTTTGCCAGGTGCGTTATCTTTCTCATTTCTATATCCGCAACATCAATAACTCTAATTCTAGCCAGGCCATAGCAACTTGTTTTACTCGTCGCCATGTTCTCGATAATAAGGATAAAACTAATTCGTATAACCAGCATCCGTGTATGATGATAATGTTTTTACGTAAACGAAATAAAGGATAGTAACAGATGGCGTCCTGTAGGTAGTTTGTTTACCCTCGTGGGGAAAAGGCGTGCCTTCATATGTGCTTATAATTAACTCTTATTCTAGCCGGGCCATAGCCATTTAGTCTAGCAGTGGGAATAAATAGATTAACAAAATACATTGTTTTGCTTCGGGTACACACTAATGATATTGTACTAATTACGCAGATCAAAATGAAGCTTGCCACTGATCAACCGTATATAGACGTAAGACATCCTTAGACGACAATCTGAATCCAGTTACGCTTATCCTGTGATATAAGTAAAAAAAAAAAGGGTCGATTGTAAGCTTTGTCACAAAATAGAACGCCGCCACTTACATACTTTGTGCCTCTGTGTTGATTACCGCGCTTTAAATGTCACTGTAAAATAAATGTTTCCCTTACCTTATATAGAAGATCAAGTTTCTCGAGTTAGCTGGCAAAGATTACTTTAACTGTTACGCATCAGTATGGTTCAAAGTTACCAACAATTAGCAATTAATCCAGATGACACTCATAAAACATATTTTAGAACTAGCAAAAGTAGTAGCATAAGTATACCGGGGTTCCATTTAGTGAGATTTATTAATATAGTAGCATAATCTGTCGGTAGATCTGTCGATACCCAAAACGAAGCAGGTATTGGCATTTTTTTTAGAAGATTTATTTCTACCCTCGACTGATTTAAATTCTGGCGTTATAATTTTATGAAATGTCTAACAAAAAAAAATACCGAAACTTAAATATGAATACTCGTAAATACACTAGTTTTGAAAAATCAAATCGCTAAATGGTCAGGTCAAATTGCCACCAGTGGCATACAGCCGTGTTGGCAGTTTCAAGTTTCATTTGTCTAGTAATGTGTCGTGTGGGTACGTCCATTTATCGGATTGTGCAGTTATTTTAAGAAGTTTTATTTGAAATTTCGCGGCGATTGTGTACCTTTTGTACATTAGTTGTGTACATTACATATTGTGTACATTAGTTTTTAACAATTGTAAAATATTTCGTGTTCTAAGCCTGTGTTCGTTTTGTATGACCCCGCGCTTCCTACATAAGTACATACGGATGCGTGTAAGTTAGGTGTCGCCGGTATATTGATGCAAAACAAACTGAAAATAAAATTCATTGCGATCAGTCGTGTTACAAGTGAGAATAGCATGGACCATTATTATGAGCTTCAAACCCTTGCTGTTGGACTCGTTACGTAGATTTCGCGTGTATGTTATATGTCATGTAAAGGTTGTTACCAACTGTGCAGCGGTCCAAGGTACGGTCACGCATCGCAGGATAGTGATTTTTGATAAAACATTATAACATTAGCGTTGAGTATAGGCCGGGCCATCGTATGAAACATGTAGGCGCTTGGCAGAAATCCAGTAGTTACAAAGAATAATAAAGAAATCGTCTCCTAAGTCGCTGATTGGTTCTATACGTTACAATGCCAGGACGATAAGCTTAGTTCATTAATTAACCAGCTAAAAACCAACACCTCCGATCCGTACGCAATAAGCAATTACATGATTGTTGACGAGAGGCTTTATAGAAAAACCCTAGACGGGAGTAGACTTGTAGGAGCTTCGGAGCTTGGGTAGATAGATAAGATAGTGCAAATGCATCATGATTACTTTGGTCACCATGATTTTAATAAAATAGTATATTGGTTACCAAAAATGACGCAATTCATTAGAAAATACATGACCGCACGTCTTCATTGTGCACATGGCAAGGGAAGTTAGTGTATGAAAGAACGAAAATTACATCTTAATTCGTAAACCATCTGAACCAATGCTTCATGTAAACCATTTAGGTCCGTATGATTCATGTAAACCATTTAGGTCCGTTTTGTTAGGCAAAAAAAAAGAGGTGTGTACAGTTGGCTCGTGGCTAAATAATAACAGCCGCACGGGTCGATATTCAAGGTTAAGCAACGCTTGACGAGGTCGGTCCGTGTATGGGTGACTATTTCAACATACCGAGATTCCTCCGTGCCTCGGAAAGCACATTAAGCCTTTGGTCCTAGCTGTCATTTGAAGATCTTTGACATTTGTTACGAGTAGTCGGAAGCTTGAGATCTTGAGAGCTGAAGCTTGAGGTATCGTGTTTCCCAGTTACTGGGTTAAGAAGGTCAGATACGCAGTCGCTCCATGTAAAATACTGGTACTCTGCTGAATCCGGTAAGACTGGAAGCCGACCCCAACATAATTGGGAAAAGACTAGGCAGATTGATTGTGTTCAGTTGGTAATGATTGTAGTGACGAATGAGTTTTCCAAATTTGTTATTGCCGAGTCAACACTTGCGTACTATCATTTCTATCGTGAAAATTCGGACACTGAAATGGTTTGGTAAACAGTTTAGGTACACATTACGTGATATTGCTTGTCCACATGCTAATGGTTAGTTTAAACGTAAAAATCAATCCATTCATAATGCTTTGCTGAATATAATTACTATAGTAAAGCCTTAACAAATAACTAAATAACTGGGCCAATTCCCTGTCTGAATTTCTTTGAAGCGTTAAGATTTAATATTCGCTCGTAATGGTAGGCCATGTGACTTTACGATTTTCAGTAAAGTAAAGTTAAGTAGTCAAGTCTAGTGACGCCTAGTGCCACCTAGTGACGCCTAGTAACGCCATGCAACGCCATGCAACGCCATGCAACGCCATGCAACGCCATGCAACGCCATGCAATGCCATGCATACCATGCAATGCCATGCAATGCCATGCATACCATGCAATGCCATGCAACGCCATGCATACCATGCAATGCCATGCAACGCCAAGTAACGCCAACTAATGCCAATTCAATTAGGCCACTAGGCGGCACTTTGAATGTCAAATATTGAATGTAAAAAGAAAGCTTCAGATAACGCAAGAGTGATCATGTGTACAAAAGGGTTGTTTTTATGACTACAATTAGTGCAGTTAGTCAATATAAACTGGATGACTTTTATTTTGGTCATATTCATTTATTTATTTATTATATAATTTATTGTACACCACTTTAATAATAACAGGACAATATTTTTTTAAAGATAAGTGTACAATGGGCGGTCTTATCGCACAGGGCAATCTCTTACAGACCTTTCATAATATATTAACTAAAGTCAATGTCAACGCCATAGCTATAACGTATTTATCTTTAAACATAATGTAAACATTTACATTGAATGCGGTACAATGGTTTGCAAGAATCTGTCAAGTCCATATTGAAAATGCTCTATGTAAAGTAGTGTAGTGTGTGCGCTCGGTTGGCGCAGTGGTTGAGCGATTGACTGCTGCGCTGCGTGTCACGGGTTCGATTCCTGCACGGTACAAATATTTGTATGACCTACAGATAGTTGTTTCGGCTCTGGGTGTTTGTGTATGTGAGTTTGTTTCTAAACGCACCTACGATACAGGAAGAAATTCCTAATGTGGGTAGATACTAAAAGTTTTACGTGGTTACAAAAGCTCACAGGTGCTGAGTCGGTAAATGGGCTAAGGCCATATAGAAGTATAGCACCTATATCTGACAGTAACAATAGTAACTGTAATAGTAATTGTTTTTTAGTAACAATAGTACTGACACTGAAGCCCTAATTGATTTATTTGAAAGCTAATGAATGTTTTTGCTCCCATTGCGGGAGCAATGATTCCAGGATGGCCGAATGTTACGGATGTGACGTCAGCCTACGTGCAACCGACCAATGCCCGCCGAGCCCGCCGAAGCAAAGCCGCCATATTGAAGCCTTCTCTTCAGTCAAGCCATGCCAAGCAGTGGGGATGTGTTAATATAAGCGATTGCCAGTCATTTATTTGTCTCTTTCGATGCTGAATACAAGATCTGAACAAAGCTCTGCCCGAATTTTATTTATCCGTTACAAAACATAAGTTTACAATATATGATAGTGGATGACAAATAATATGATGGACTTTTTTGATAATGTTTGTTGTTATGTTATCGTTTCCTGTACTTTTAGTATTTTTGAGAGATTTAATCGTTCTGGATACCTCTTCTGGTGTAGTTGGACTTAAAATATCGAATTATTCACTCTGTCTATTTGTTGCGGCAGTTTACTGCAACATGGAGTAATTTAGTCAGTATAAAAATCAATGACGAACAACAATAATTTGTTCCCGCGTTAAAGTGTTCTTTTTTTTTCAATAAACAGCGTTCTATTTGCAAGCCAGTTCGAAATTTAAATAAAACCTTTGGTGAGTTACCTTCTTGGTTGCCATGTTTCGGAGTAAAAGATCGCACCATTTTTAAATAAAACAACAGATATGAGTTTACTATATAATTTATTTGGCCGCTAAACACGACAGAAATGGATTTTCATACAACTTTTGCCGGCCGCTGCTCGCATGTATTTGGCCAGTACTGCAATTTTGATTTATTTCGAAGAAGTTTGTCAATATAATGCTCAAATTTTCAAGCATGTTTGAGAAAATAACATTTTAGCGAGAAGTACACTGGTATTAGTAGAATGATTCATGATTCTCATTGGCGCATGAACAGGTGCCAGGTCTTTCTAAAAATTGTGCTGATGTACCTCGCATGACTGGATACTGGTGATTTATTGAAGTTTGTCACGTCTGCTCTGAGATATTGATGCTGCGGAAGTGGTGAATGCCAAGTATTGAACGTGATTTACAGAGAAGTTTATGCATTACTCAGTAAATTATATAAGTTGAAGTGTTTGAATAATTAGTTACGTTCTGTTGTAGACCGAAAATGGGTTCAAAAGGGGGATAAGCTCTTCTAGGCCCCATACAACCCAGTTTCTCATAGTTTAATCGCGGTTTTGTTCTGTAGATATCGCGGTTTATTTTGCTTTCGGCTTGTTTAAGGCTTTTAACTCGTACAGCTAAGGAGTGGAATTCCCTGCCGGAGTCTGTGTTTCCCGATAGCTACAATCTAGGGGTCTTTAAGTCAAGAGTGAATAGGTTACTACTAGGCAAGCGTGCTCCATCGTAGACCACATCTTCGCTTACCATCAGGTGAGATAGTGGTCAAGCGAGAGCCTATAATAAAAAATAAAAAAATAAAATCTCACTGGGTACTTCAGAGTTTTACTTTAGGTTGTAGAGGAAGTTTAGAGACACAGGTGAATGATTTGTTACTACATTTACGTTGAATAAACTAGCAACTAAATAAAGAAAGATCGAAAAATATTTATTTGTCACCCGCACAGGAGACACGAGAAAATAAGGCACAAAAAGCAAAAAATAATTTTTAAATATAAAAAAATACGAGGCCAAAAAGGCTCCTATCTCAGCATCTAATACATCTCCTTGAAATGTGATATTTAAAACCAAATATATCTAAGGGACTATTTCCCAGCAGTATGTTGATATCCGCGTATGAAGAATACTTACGGGCCAGACACTGGATGCAGAAACTCACTTGCTCCTTCCAGACTTCCAGCCATATTCGTCGTTGAGGTACGATGAATATGACTGGCTCTTTTCCTCAGGCCATTGACAAAACATGTCAATAAACACACAATCAATGTCAACGACAGATTACCTCCCTAACAAGGTAATTGAAAATCTCAGAAGAAAGAATACAGGGTGGCTTCTAATTCATTGTCATTCTTCCAGAGGGTAAAAGTACTCGTGAATGTAATCAAACAAAGACAGTCTGTGTTTGGTCTGTGTTTATTGTAAATTATTAATAAATTTGTATCTCACATAATTAACCAAACTGTACATGTAGGTCTAGTAATTAATAAAATCAAATCTATATTGGGGTCGGCTTTCAGTCTTACCGGATTCAGCTGAGCACCAGTGTTTTACATGGAGCGACTGCCTATCTGACCTCCACAACCCAGTAACTGGGTAACACGGTACCACTTGGCAAGACTGGTGTCAGATCTCAGGCTTCTGACTACCCATAACGACTGTCAAAGATCTTCAAATGACTGCCGGGACCAACGGCTTAACGTGCTTTCCGAGGCACGGAGGAAACTCGGTATGTTGAAATGGTCACCTATCCACGAACCGACCTCGTCAAGCGTTGCTTAACCTTGATGATCGCCCAGTGCGGCTGTTATTATTTAGCCACGAGCTCCTACTCAGAACTCCTATAGGAGAACAGTGGTGGCCTAGTGGTATAGGCCGCGACTTACAAGTTGTAGCTCGTGGGTTCGAGCCCAGGTAGGCGCTTTACTTTGTGTAAATTATTTCATCACCACTCTGCTCTCAAAACGGTGAAGGAAAACATCGTGAGGAAACCGGCATGTCCTAGAACCAAAAATTCGAAGACATGTGGCATCCACCAACCCGCACTGGGCCCGCGCCTGTGTCCCAGCAGTGGGAACATTAATAGGCTGATGATGAGCTCCTACTCCTAGTAATTAATAAATAAATAAAATAAATGAATCTGTTCTTCCTTATATTTGCCTGAAAAAATTGGATGGTAGTCGTAAAAGAAAACAGTGCCAAACAATATTCTATTGTGGCTAGGCCATTTCATTGCCACGTTACAGATTTATTGCGAAAGAAATGAAATAACTTTTGTAATAAGCTCAGAATAGCAATAAACATGACAATAATAATTTATAGCGACCATCATTATTACTCACCTAATACTTACTGAGTTACTCGAAGACTCTGACGTCACTGCCAAACATTGAAACATCTAGGTTTGTTGTAGTCCATGGTTTCATCTGCAACGAGCTCGCTTGCAAGTTGCATTACATGGGATAGGATAAATGTATCCCTTTTCCGCACTTAGACTTCAAATTTGGTCCGTTGTGCGTGTAATCCACCACGCAAGCCCCATGCAGGTTGGTGAATGTCACATGTCTTCGAATATTTGGTTCTAAGACATGCCGGTTTCCTCACGATGATTTCCTTCACCGTTTTTGAGTAGTGGTGAATTAATTTACACAAAGTAATGCACCTACCTGGGTTCGAACCCACGACCTACAATTTGTAAGCCGCGGCCGTTACCACTGGGCGGGTTATTGGACGACTCGCCCGAATTTAACTCGCCCGAATCGGGCGAATTGTCCACTATTAAAAATATTCATTTTTCTGTGTCGATTCGCCCGAAGTTATTTTATCGGTGGGCGAATCGACCACTCCAATATTATTTAGTGGACGACTCGATGGATCATAAAACTGATCCGTCTGTTTTTAGTCTCTCAGCGATCAATTTAAGCTCGAGGAAAAGTTAGTGAAATAGATTTGCGAATGTAGCAATCCGTGTATTAAAGACTGTGATTGATGAAAAATTCTGGATAGTCAATATATCCCGAATTCTAATCAATTTTAATTGTAATAGACACATTACAACGAGATATAGATTATTTTTAGGCCATGTTGCCACTTGCAATCAAGTCTCATGCAAGTTGCATTACATTGCGGGCTACCGAGGTATAATGCGATCAATCGCTCGATCGTGCCCCGAAATGTAATTAAACTTGCATGCAAGTTGTTTGCAGGTGAAGACGCGGCATTACTGTTGAAAGAACTTAAGTTTCTTTCTTCATCTCTATCTTTGTCGTGAGTTTATGGACAGAGCCACAGTAAAAATATGCAAACAGTACGGAAACTATCTACAAACGCTCGAAACGGCACACTCACACAAACATACGCACCAACGAGACCCTTACGAAGCGTCCGCAGTGCTGTCAGCACTGAGCGCCGCGACGCGACGAGTGGTCACGTATGTTTGTGTGAGTGTGCCGTTTCGAGCGTTTGTAGGTAGTTTCTATACTGTTTGTATATTTTTACTGTGACAGAGCGATCAAGATCATTACGTACTTATCGACTTCTGTATTGCGTTATTAGGGGCTGATATAATTCGCCTCACGTTCCTCAAATATCTTCTGAATTAAGTGCGTAATTAGATTTATTTTCATTTAATTACTTACATACTTATTTTATTATTTACAGGTAAGATCCCTTACTATCAAGAGAGTCATCAACTGCCACACTCGGAGACGTGACTTAATAACCAGTCACACACGGCCACCAACAAAAATTGTATTGAATATACCTGTAAGTATATTAGGGCCCATGGTTGACCAGCAGCCTAATTGCTTAATAAATTCGGCAAGGCAAAGAGTATGGACAAACAGATAGACAGAAATCCACATCGCGTATTTAATCTCGCATGTGATTGTTAGATTGTTTATACAAACCGATTCGTCAGTCCTCGCCGCCGAGGCTCGTCGCGTATCCCTTCAATTAAAATCTTGCCAGCCCGCGAAGCTGAGCATTAGTTAAATTATTAGATATGAAATGGAGTTTCTTGTCCGTTCTTCTCCACGTAAGCTTATTCCGAACGGATGGTAGAATCACTTGTCAAGATCCAGCTTTTGCTGTTGAGGTTCGACCCCAACTGGGGTAGCCCTCAGCGTTGTCGCTTAGGTTTAGTAATTTTTGCCTAGCTGGAGGCTATATAGCTTAGTCTCCGTAGTAAAGTGCGGTTAAGCAGCTAAACAGTCATTTTGACTGAGCTGCGAGATGCAAAGTAGAAAAAAAAAAAAAAAAAAAAAAAAGGTAGGTTGTTCATACTCTTTACCCTTTGTCTTGCCGAATTCATTCCGCATTAAGGCTGGTAGTATCTCAAAATCTGGGTAATCACCAGTAAGCAGTGAGATGTGGTACTTGACCTGATTTAAACGGTCTATTTGGCCAGCCTATTTTAAGCCCAAACACCTGTGACAAATGACAAGACTCCTAAAAAAAACCGACCAAGTACGAGTCGCGCACGAAGGGTTCCGTACCATTAACGCAAAAACGGCCAAAAAATCACGTTTGTTGTATGGGAGCCCCCTTAAATATTTATTTTATTCTGTTTTTAGTATTTATTGTTATAGCGGCAACAGAAATACATCATCTGTGAAAATTTCAACTGTCTAGCTATCACGGTTAATGAGATACAGCCTGGTGACAGACGGACAGACAGACAGACGGACCGCGAAGTCTTAGTAATAGGGTCCCGTTTTTACCTTTTGGGTACGGAACCCTAAAAACGTTTATTTTCACAACAGATATAGGTGAGTTATGGAAGAAGAAGATAAACCAGATTTAGATGGAAAAAACACACAGTATATTGTCGCTATTTCACGGTATCAAACACAAGTGTCACAGTGTACAAAAAGTCAAAAATAAAAACCTATTCCAAACAAACTACCTTTTTAAATTCAAATTTATTTATATACAAAACAAAAAAGTTTGTATATCCAACAATAGATGCACCAACGAAAGCGCTGTGAATGTCGCGTGTATTTCGGCGTGTACTTGGTCAACTGCCAAGCCGAGCCAAGGTGTGCTACATAGCAATTCTTATTAATTTGAAGTTTACAAACTAAATTAAAGGCATTTTCGACTTATTAACCACTCGTTTACATAATTAGTTAAACGTTTTAATACGTGCTGTATTTTTTGTGTTTTTATCGTTAAAAGGTAGCTAATACGGTTACCGATATATCAGATTAAATCATTAAATGTAAATATTATGGCTACTGATATACCAGTTGAATCTTATATGTAACTTTCGGACTGAAGTCCAATAAACATCTTTACTTGGCGATGCTGTTTCAAGGAATAGTGATTCAGGTTCTCGAGAATTGGGTCGAATCTAAAGGAATCATGCAATTTTTAGAATGAAATGTAGCTATATTAACTTTAAAACTTTCGCGTTTCATAATGGAAAACAATATATCACGGGAATTTAACGCGATGATTCAGATTATTTATTTACCTATTTAACCCGACGATAAATAAAATTAAAAAAAAATTAAAATAATAATCTAAATCATCGCGTTAAATTCCCGTGATATATTGTTTTGAAATGTAGCTTATGGAATTCACTGATAATGTGACTTTGTATCAGTGAAATAAATTATAATCGGAAAAAAACCCTGTACCTATATTTTGTGGCTGACTGTCCAACAATCTGTTCATAGATAACTAGGGGATCCGACCGGAATTAAATATTTAAATTTATTTGTGATACCCTGCACGGTGGATCAGACCGGAATAGAAAATATTATTTAAAAAACTGATCCCCCAGGGGATCAGATCGAGGGGATCCGACCGGAACAAATCATACTTTTAACCTTTTACGGACAAACAAAACAGTTTAAAATACCTATTTATTTAGATCATATAGAGGCTGGTATTTATTAAGAAATATGCTTCCTATTAGTCTTCTTATCTTCATTTCATCTTGTCTATGATGTACCAGGCGTAGCTACATCTAGACACTATCCTTATCTCCAATTCTATTATTTCCAATAATGCATTTCTTTTTCAAATCAAATCTCATTTAAAATAATTGGCAGACGTACAAAGATTTAAATTGGAGTACTCTTACGAGTAAAAATGCTAAAACTTTAATCACAGATTCAAAAGGTCTTGAAAAATTCAATAGTATTATTTAAATTTCAAACGCATGTTCAAGTAGTTTTGTTTTTAAGATTTATGTAGAAAAATAAGACAACAATGAAAAGCCATTTTTTTTTTTTTTGCAATACTTTTCAAAAAATCTTTGCTTTATATTTTTAAATACTACAACTAAATGTGATTATTTTATGATTAGCTTGCATTTGACCTTTGTCTTTGTCTAGAAGGAACCTATTTACTCTTGATATAAAGATTGCCAGGTTGCAGCTACCAGCCGGGCGAGCACGGTCTCTGTGATAGGCTTGAGTAACGCATTTCACCACGGTTTTTGCACCCAAACTGTGATAAAAATGTGTGACTCAAACCTGTCACAGTAGGCCGTGCTCGCCTGCCAGTAAACATAGAACCCAGGAGGAATTTTTACTCCATACCTTGTACGCACAATAAGTATGCTGTAACAATTATTTATATATATAAGGTACATAAAGTTACGATACACTCTCGTTTCATTAAACGAATAAACTTTTACACTTCCATAAAACGCTATTAAAAAGAAAGAAATTAAGCTTGATTAAAATGGTTTTACTGGCAATTTCCCGCGCAGAGTGCCCGTTGAGTTTTAATTCCGAAGTCTCTACCGAGGCGTCAGACCACGTTCAAAAGTTGGAAAAATTCAGCGTAAATATTTTTCTTATTACTTGACTGTGTCAAAAAGGAAAATTCTTTGCTTTTGTTTTCAGAGAGTTCGGTTAATTTAATCAAATTCTGTGGGTTTTATATTTGGCTAAAAGTGGGCTTTTAAAACTTTGCTATATTTTATAAAAATTATAGGTTTTGCCAGCGGTTTCGAACGCGTTATTAAGTGTGTTTTCTTGCATTATTATTTTTTATTTTTTATTATTGTTTTTCTTTGTGTTTTGCTTATCTCGTGTCTCCTGTGCGGGTCACAAATAAATATTTTTCTTCTTTTTCTTTCTTTATTATCATAAAGAAAAAGAAATATTACCGAGAGAAAAAGCAAAAAGTAGAAGAGAGGAGAAGTATCCTATTTCATAATCCGGGTTAGGGAATACTTGTTTCCAAACACACAACAAATCATTTCAGCCGTTGTTGAGGGGTCATTAATTACCGAACGTCCGCTTATGTACGGTTAAAGCCGGTCAGTTGCCATACTTTTTTAAATCACTCTATATCTCTCAGTACGAAAAGCAAAATACTTTACTTGTAAAACTGGCCATTACTTTGGCTTTTTATCTACAAATTTATGAAACGTAAAAAATCCGGCCAAGTGCGAGTCGGATTCGCGCACGAAAGGTTCCATACCATTATCGCAAAAACGGCAATAAAATCAAGTTTGTTGTATGGGAGCCCCATTTCAATATTTATTTTATTCTGTTTTTAGTATTTGTTGCTAAAGCGGCAACGGCAATACATCATCTGTGAAAATTTTCAACTGTCTAGCTATCACGGTTCATGAGATACAGCCTGGTGACAGACAGACATACAGACAGACAGACGGACCGCGGAGAGTTAGTAATAGGGTCCCGTTTTTACCCTTTGGGTACGGAACCCTAAAAAAAATGTCTTTAATATTGCCAGTGTAGTAACGATTTTTGCGGACATCTATTCCATAGAGGTAAGTTGTCTAATCCATGTAAATTACGTTTAGGATAGATACCCCGCCTAGAAACGGGACACCTATCTCGCAAAAACTTTGATCGCATTACGCCTTCCCATGCAATCGCACTGAGATACGGTCAACTTAGTGGTAGTTGGAGAATATTTCGATAGATTAATACATAAAATAGCATGCGAATCCTCCGCGAAACTAGAGTAATTACAATGGGGTAACTATACCCCTCCGCTAGTCTACGGATTCCGTTAAATATGGGGCAAGTTTTACCCTAAACATTCAAACAGAAAGAGTTTCTCATCTAGTAGAAATATGATGGAATACATAAAATAGCATGCGAATCCTCCGCGAAACTAGAGTAATTACAATGGGGTAACTATACCCCTCCGTCAGTCTACAGTTTCCGTTAAATATGGGGCAAGTATACTGGTTTTATCCTAAACATTCAAACATAAAGAGTTTCTCATGTAGTAGAAGTATGATAGAATACGTAAAACAGCATGCGAATCCTCCACGAAACTAGAGTAATTACAATCGGGGTAACTATACCCCTCCGCTAGTCTACGGATTCCGTTAAATATGGGGCAAGTTTTACCCTAAACATTCAAACAGAAAGAGTTTCTCATCTAGTAGAAATATGATGGAATACATAAAATAGCATGCGAATCCTCCGCGAAACTAGAGTAATTACAATGGGGTAACTATACCCCTCCGTCAGTCTACAGTTTCCGTTAAATATGGGGCAAGTATACTGGTTTTATCCTAAACATTCAAACATAAAGAGTTTCTCATGTAGTAGAAGTATGATAGAATACGTAAAACAGCATGCGAATCCTCCACGAAACTAGAGTAATTACAATCGGGGTAACTATACCCCTCCGCCAGTCTACGGATTCCGTTAAATATGGGGAAAGTTTACTGGTTTTATCCTAAACATTCAAACATAAAGAGTTTCTCATCCAGTAGAAGTATGATAGGATACATAATAATTTAGAGACATTTTCACGTGGAAAATGCTATTTTCTGATTTAGAGTCGCTTTGACATAGACAACTTTTTTTTTCAGGATGATAACCTACAAAAAGTTGCAGGCCAAAAGCGGCAGGTGAAATTGAAATGTTTATCCTGTCAATCTTACCTCTCAAATATAATCGTACATTTTCCTGGTTCACGACATATTGAAAGTTCATGAACCCCTTACTTTGAAAATAGCCGAACTTATCTTGTTTCCCGGTAACCAGGTGGAAAATGTTTGAGTGTCGAAGCCGATCTCCCGTAACGTCACCGGATATTAAAAAAATATTATGAAGACATACTGATAATATCGTTCAGTTTCTGGGAATCAATGGAATTTCTTTAAGGAAATCTTTAACAAA
Source organism: Anorthoa munda (assembly GCA_945859665.1). Taxonomy (NCBI): domain Eukaryota; kingdom Metazoa; phylum Arthropoda; class Insecta; order Lepidoptera; family Noctuidae; genus Anorthoa; species Anorthoa munda. The sequence goes on from OX243893.1 coordinate 6,575,260, forward strand.
ATGTTAGTTTGCTTGAAGTTTGAGCATAGAGGTATCTTTTTCGTTTAGATTATCTCAAGTTTCTTCTAAACGCCTTTTTGTCACCACGGGTCCATCTTCAAGGTTAAGCAACGCTTGACGAGGTCGGTCCGTGGATGGGTGACCATTTCAACATACCGAGTTTCCTCCGTGCCTCGGAAAGCACGTTAAGCCGTTGGTCCCGGCTGTCATTTAAAGATCTTTGACAGTCGTTACGGGTAGTCAGAAGCTCGAGATCTGACACCAGTCTTGCCAAGGGGTATCGTGTTACCCAGTTACTGGGTTGTGGAGGTCAGATAGGCAGTCGCTCCATGTAAAACACTGGTACTCAGTTGAATCCGGTAAGACTGGAAGCCGACCCCAACAATAATTGGGAAAAAGGCTAGGCAGATGATGATGATGAGATAAGATAGATGTTTTTCATGCAACATTGTGTCATTCCAAACCATTTCTAAGGTGTACCTACTTGCGTTTCCTACTGCTCTTTCACCTTCCAAACCTCTCGTCCTTCTGCCATGTAATGTTTGTCCCGTTGTGGGTATAATTAAAGCTTTTTAAATATTTAGTGAATTTTCTTTGTACCACATAAGTAACTAAACTAATAAATCACATAGACCTTGTACAACCTAGGTTTACGATAGTAATTTTACGGAAGCCTACCCATGGGTCAAACGCCAAGGCCAAAGCCAAGCGTTTGACCGCTACACTAATTAAGCGCCCATTGGTTCTCCACCTTCAACTATTTGTGGATATTAAAAAAGGTTCGTATTTATATTACCCCGTACCCCGTATATTTTACGAAAAAAAATTGGCGTAATGAGAGTTGCATAAAGTAGATTAACATAACCCTTGGACCGTCCTTCGAATATTTACAAATAAAACAAAAAAAAAAAAGGAAATATGTTTGATTTATATGCACATTGCTTTTAAATATTTGATAACAATTTGTGGGGCAGATGTGGGAAATATTGATTTTATTTGCCCCAAAATTGGGGATTTTCAGTCAGGTTTTTGGGTAATCCAGACCATGGACATCGGTAACACTGCTTAATAGGTTCACTGCATGTCCACATATCAGACACTATAGGTAAACAATAATTGCACAGAGAAGTTGTTAATTATCCTATGTACCCTGGCGTTTTGATTACTCCTCTACCGCGAGCGGTTGTGAGATTCACGCTTCACCTCTCTTCAAGTTCTTTCGATGCTCGTCGCTTCTGCCAACAAGGTGCAACGCCAGGTCTGACGGCAACGGCCACGCTTTCTTTTCCATTGAGGGTTCCAATCCATGGCCTGTTTGGGAATATGATCTGAATCCCTCCTGACCGTGTCCAATCCAACCATTTAAAAAAAGTTAATTAAAAAAATCAAAAAACCCGACTGCTTGAAAAGCGAACTAAAAAGACGTAAACAAGGAGAAAATCATGCTGTGCTGTCGGAGGATACATTTTCGCGAGCTGGCTGACCAAAACCAGACGTATCCTCCGACTGCACAGCATGATTTTCTCCTTGTTTACGTCTTTTTAGTTCGCTTTTCAAGCAGTCGGGTTTTTTGATTTTTTTAATTAACTTTTTTTATTTATAACTTTTTAGTTATTTTTTTTTTCGAATTAGGTACATTTAAACATATAAGTGTTATATATTTATGAAAACACCTCTTAAAATCCTTTATTTTGATACCCCACACGATAGGTTTGAAAGAATAAAAAAATTTTGGGCCCCCACAATATGGCGCCCAAAAACCGCCATTTTCCTATTTTCCAATTTTCATGTAGCCAGTGACACTCGCGGGTTTAAGACGAATCGATTGCGGTAGAACCATCAAAATCGGCCCACGCGTTTCGTCTCTAGAACGCCACATAGGAACAAACATACATACATACATACTTACATACATACATACATACATAGACTGATAAACACATTACCCTCCTTCGGCAGTCGGGTAAAAAGACTGCTATTCAGATCATTTTGTTGAGCTATGTTAATATTATATTTTAATGTATGGGGCACTTGATTGTTATTTCGCGATTTCCCATAGTTCAAGTTTTTCATAATGGTGACTAGAATGACCCCTTTTCAAGTTTTGCTTTTATTCTGTTACTCGTTGTATACCAGGAATTGAACCACAGCAAGCGAACTTTAAACCAACGACCACTTTTGGTTAGCTAAAATTGAACCAATTAAATTGTGTACCATTTAATGCTCATCTGTTATTAATGCAGTATCTGCGTTTAACGTTTCGACGTCGAGAGCTGCGCAATTAGCCAACCACCAACGCTAATGAGTTACTACCGCAAATTGATTTAGTTAGAACTTCGTACATAATATATATGTGGTAATGCGGTGAATCATAACATGGTGCATTTGATGCCCTGGACTCGTAAATTAATTATTATATTAATAGAACTAGAATATTACAACAAAATAATTTCAGCCGAAAGATGTCTCCTGCCAGTCACAGATGGGAATTTCTGAGTCTGAGTGCCACATCGGCCGGTCCTGCGTATTCAGAGAACTCTCTAATCTTACTAATACGAGAATTAAAAATGCGAAAATTTGGACGTGTGTATGTTTGTTACTCAATCACGCCAGAACGGCTGAACGGATCTGGACAAAATTTGGCGCAGACATAGATAATAGTCAGGAATAGCACATAGGATACTTTTTATCCCGGGAATATGTTCCTTCGGGATAATGTCAGACTTTTATACTTTCATACGGGCGAAGCCGCAGGCAGAGCTAGTTACAACATAGTTCATCCACAGCCCGACTGCATATTTAGACTACGCTGAAGATTGCCAATCTTCTTGTGTCAATCTCCATATTTCTGTGCCTGCTTCATCCAGGTCCTACCCGCGATGATAATAATGTCGTCAAGGAATAAACTATGTGAACATCAAAATAAACATTTCGTATCGATTCACCTCTGCTTTTCTATTCACCCCGTTTTACCAGGTAGGTACTTCCAGAGATTATCCTTTATAAAAAACCTATTTTATCTGCTAATATGTCCTTAAACATGGTATTCACATGATCTAACCAATATTTTGTCTGGACTTTAAAAGAGACTGTGACCTCTGAGTTTGTTTCGGCCTTTCTTCTCAGAGTAGTCAGACAGGAAACGCCGACCTCATCTAGTTTTAAAAAATATGATCGACATGTAAAAGTGTTTGTACAAACCAACTAACAGAAATAAAATCATTTATCATTATCATTAATATAGAATGAAACTTACACTCTGCAAGAAACCAGAAATATGTTTTGTTATTTTATTTTTATTTACTCTAAACGGACGCACACAAACCTGCCATATCTTCAGCGTATCCACTAAATTGCCGTTTAATTACAAAAACGTTGTTTACACGCGCTGTACGTCATATCTTGATAAATATAAAGGTTTTATGACAACCCGTCGTGTTGATAAATGTTTCATGTCCTCTGTAAAACGGAGCAATATTTTGATTTCGGTTTTGATGGTTCTCGTGGATCCTAAAATAAACAAAGAGTTTTCTGCAATGATATATAAACTATTAAATCGTTGGTAGCTTCAAGATCAACGAACATCAAAATGCATGGTATACAAGTAGGTACCGTAGGCTGTACTCAAGTGATATTCTATTCTACGTACGATTCCAAATTCAAATTCAAAATATTTATTTGGCTGAAAATACATTGTTTAACAAGGGAAGATCTTAAAGCCTACAAGTTATTGTATTCTGCCTACAAGCAAGCGTGCGAATTACTTTCAATAATAAATTAATTAAGTTTTTAGACATCGTACCCAAAACACAATTGTAAACATTAGATAAAAAAGAAACCAGACCAAACCAAAACAACATTGATGCATTCAAATACTTTAACCGTCAGATTATAAAAAAAAAAAAAATTAAATAAATTAAAATGTCAATAATTGAAATGAAAAATGCCAATACTTTCAATTATACACTCGACATTAATTTAAAAATAAAATAAAAATGACAATAAAATAAAGTAACATGTCAATAATTAAAATTAAAAATATCAATCAAATATGTCATAGTGATCAATCCCCAAATTTAAAGTTAGATAATTAGAACTCACGTGGGATTTGTTTAAAAGTTGCCCCTCGAAGAAATTACAAAGTTAAGATTATAAGGCAACTCAAACAGGCTGATTTGCTTTCAAACTTTCTCTTTTGGACCTTTTATTATTTATAACAAATTTTTGTACAAGCCCACGCAATGTAAAAGTTTGGCGGGTTAAACTTTCATTGTCAAATAGCATGACAAAAATGTTGAAACATTTCATTCAAACTTCTTCATGAGGAACTTCAAAACCAAAAACTTCCCACTACTGCGAGTCTGCGATGACATTCATCTAGGATGCCCAACCGTAGCTACTGCAATATAGATTCTTTTAATTTAAGCGTAGTTTTACAAATCTACTTATTGATAAATAATTTTTCAATACAGTTGTTAAACATGGCGTACTTTCAGAGGCTATAATTATGATTCGAAAATTAAATCTTATGCATAGGCATCTTTCTGTTACGCGGTCGTGACTTTTGTTTACGAGCTCGATCATTTGTTTTGCAGTTTAGTTTTAAATTTATAAGTCAATTTAAAAAGTTTAGTAGCAAAGAGTTTTCATACATAGAATAAAATGGGATAGATTTTATACGAGGAAAAATAAATGATTCCGTACGTTTTAGCATTGAACTCTCAAAAGTATTTTTAATAGTTGTTTAATATATTTTTCAATACAGTTGTTAAACATGGCGTACTTTCAGAGGCTATAATTATGATTCGAAAATTAAATCTTACGCATAGGCATCTTTCTATTACGCGGTCGTGACTTTTGTTTACGAGCTCGATCATTAGTTTTGCAGTTTAGTTTTAAATCAATTTAAAAAGTTTAGTAGCAAAGAGTTTTCATACATAGAATAAAATGGGATAGATTTTATACGAGGAAAAAATAATGATTCCGTACGTTTTAGCATTGAACTCTCAAAAGACTTTTAAATGGTTGTTTAATATATTTAATTACCAGTTTTAATTTAATTATTTTCACATCAACATTTGTCTAAAGTCAAATAGGCTGTATAGACTGTTTTCGTTGTAAAAAAATTCCAGTTGCAAAAACGCGCCTTTAGTTATAAGTCAATTTAAAAAAGTTTAGTAGCAAAGAGTTTTCATACATAGAATAAAATGGAATAGATTTTATACGAGGAAACATTAATGATTCCGTACGTTTTAGTATTTAATTCTCAAAAGTATTTTAAATGGTTGTTTAATATATTTAATTACCAGTTTCAAATTAATTATTTTCACATCAACATTTGTCAAAAATCGAATAGGCTGTGTAGGCTGTTTTCGTTGTAAAAAAAAATATGTCCAGTTGCAAAAACGCGCGAAAATTTTATTTTTTTGTGAATTAACAAATCTAATTCTTTGATTTGTTTTTACTATTTCCCACAACTGTATTGAAAAATATCGTGTGATACACGGGCGTGTAGGTTATTGCAAACTCGTGTCATTAAAAACCCTCACCTTCGGCTCGGGCTTGTTAATGACAGCTCGTTTGCAATAACCTACTTTCCACCCTTGTATCACAATGTACTATAATTACCAGTTTTAATTTAATTATTTTCACATCAACATTTGTCTAAAATCGAATAGGCTGTATAGACTGATTTCGTTGTAAAAAATGTCCAGTTGCAAAAACGCGCCTTTAGTTATAAGTCAATTTAAAAAAGTTTAGTAGCAAGGAGTTTTTATACATAGAATAAAATGGAATAGATTTTATACGAGGAAAAATGAATGATTCCGTACGTTTTATCATTTAATTCTCAAAAGTCTTTTAAATGGTTGTTTAATATATTTAATTACCAGTTTCAATTTAATTATTTTCACATCAACATTTGTCATAAATCGAATAGGTTGTGTAGGCTGTTTTTGTTGTAAAAAAAATATGTCCAGTTGCAAAAAAGCGCGATTTTTTTTTTTTTAATGTGGTTTTCAAATCTAATTCTTTGATTTGTTTTTACTATTTCCCACAACTATATTGAAAAATATCGTGTGATACACGGGCGTGTAGGTTATTGCAAACTCGTGTCATTAAAAACCCTCGCCTTCGGCTCGGGCTTGTTAATAACAGCTCGTTTGCAATAACCTACTTTCCAGCCTTGTATCACAATGTACTATTACAGTGTACTGCAGTTTTTATATTATAATTTGTAAAGCGGTAGAGGATAATAATTACGTTTGTTCCCAATAGTTCTACTGAACAGTTCTACGGTAGAACTAATGGGATTTTTTTTCTCACTAGTACTCCGATTTTAGGTATAACAAAATAGTAGAACTATTGGGATTCTCTATTCCCACTTGTTCTACTGAACAGTTCGACGGTAGAACTAATGGGATATTTAATTATCACTAGTACTACGTTTTCGTTTGTTCCCACTTGTTCTACTGAACAGTTCGACGGTAGAACTAAAATTTAAGGTTCCAATATCAATCTATATGATATAATTTAATTTAATAATGTTTTATGTTAATTAATCTTAATTTACTTTGATTGGTTGCATGAATTTTGACTTTAGTGATCTAATAACTTCTACGGCTAATTTGCACGCCGAAATTAAAGGCAGAATAAGAGATCTGTAATTATTGCCTAAGAACTTTCTGTACCTTATTGACGCAAATAAATGATATTTGATTTTGATTTTGAGAGTACTGTATAGTATGAAACGAAAAATAGAGCTTCATTGAAATTGATGTCTAGCAATTGTAGCAAGATAAAAAAAATCGTATTCCGCATCTACTCTCTCTAAAACCACATATTATACTTATAATTTATATATTGTTTGCTTATAAAAAAGTTGGTAGCCCTACGGCCATCATAATATCACACACGTATATATCATAGCACACGTAACTATGACAGAGAATGTTCCCTTGGACTTTGACAAATGAAAACAACAGCGGTCTCGAATAACTGTTGCTGAAACAACAAACATTACAGCGGAACACTTAACTTAGAATAAATGAGCCAGATATATCCTTATTCCGGAAGGAATAAGGATATATATATCTGCTGGTTGGGTAATAATGAGTAAGTAATGACGAGTAATACCAAGGTCTGTCCATGGATGAATGACAATCCATCACATACCGAGAATTCGCCGAGCATCGTCATCGGATTGGGAATCACGTCAAATCGTTGGAACCGGCTGTCATTTGGGATTCTCTGACAGTCGTTACGGTAGTCAAAAGGCAGAAAATTTGACACCAGTTTTGCGAAGAGATATCGTGTTACCCAGTTACTGGGTTGTGGAGCTCAGATAGGCAGTCGCATTTTGAACCATACTGGTACTCAGCTGCTTCTGCTATAACTGGAAGCTAACATAGTTGTAAGTTTTTTATAGCCTAGCGCAGTGAATTAAATTATATTAGAAAAATTGGCCAAGTGCGTGTCAGACTTAGCACATTTAGGGTTCCGTACCAAACCGCAAAATTAAGTAGGTTCTAAATATGAAAAATGAGGGAATTAGTTGAAAAATCAGATTTATCAATATATTAAATTATATCAATATATAATAAATATACGTAATAATAAACATTATCAACAAATTTCAAGTTCATAGATCAAAGGGAAGTTAAAAAATTCTTCGGAACAAATTTTTGGTGGAATTGGTGGTCCTTTGTGAAAACAAAACAATATTTTTTTAAACAAGTAGTAAAGTATTTATCTACTTAATAAGCTCTAAACAACGATTCCCCACTCGATGGGGTAGGTTAAACATTTTTGTCACGTTTAGATGTATGGAAGCCAACCTTAAGAACATATAAAAATATTTTTTGACAATTTGTTTGGCTTTGGGTCAAGAAGACGCTTAATCTGTGAAAATTTGAAGACTGTAGCTTTACCCGTTTGTCTAAAAACGCGTGTGACAGACAACGGACAGACAGATGGACACGTGAGTGAAAGCAATAGGGTGCCGTTTGGACCCTTCGGGTACCGAACCCTAAAACTGAAAAGGTCAAAGACTCAATTGCAATCAGCATTCTACTAACAAACCTTGCATGCCACCTAAAAAGAGAGAGCGCCTAAAAGATCAAAATAATTTTATAAGCTCTAACTTTCATTTGTCCCTTTTTAGGGTTCCGTACCCAAAGGGTAAAAACGGGACCCTATTACTGAGACTTCGCGGTCCGTCTGTCTGTCTGTCTGTCACCAGGCTGTATCTCATGAACCGTGATAGCTACACAGTTGCAATTTTCACAGATGATGTATTTCTGTTGCCGCTCTAACAACAAATACTAAAAACAGAATAAAATAAATATTTAAGTAGGTTTTTTAAGTAGGGCTCCCATACAACAAACGTGAACAAACGCGAGTCCGACTCGCACTTGGCCGGATTTTTTTAATTATCGCATATTTTAGTTAGTTCAAACATTTTCGTCTTGGCCTTATTGCCTTTATTCTTATTCCCTTGACGAGTCACAAATAGTTATTTTGTTCTTTCTTTTAGTTTTATTATTTTTTCGGCTCCCACGTCAGCAGGTGGCTAGCGAAAATAGAAAAGCTCACCTTACAGAAAGCCTTAACCTTAATTCAGGAAAGTCTTTCAATAAATAATCATAATCCTATTATTACGTAGCCGTTATAAGCACGCAACTTCGTTCTCGAAACAATCGATTATGCTGACCTTTGGGCATGGAAAAACCTTCAAACACAAATGGAATTATTTTTCCAACACAGTTACTTGAAAACTGACTCTTATTGTACTGTTATGGTTTCTACGCAAATATGTTTAAAATTTTCTTTGTTGTTTGTATCTCACTCTTAAACTACGCCTACTGAAAATGAAGGTTCTATTATGGAATACATTTTTAAGGTTCCGTACCCACGTAAAAACGAAACTCTATTACTAAGACTCCACGACGCGTCTGTCTATCTGTATGTCCATCTGTAACCAGGCTGTATCTTATGAACCGTGATAGCTAGACAGTTGAAATTTTCACAGATGATGTATTTCTGTTGCCACATTAATAAAAAATACCAAAAATGGAATAAAATAAATATTTAAGTGGGGCTCCCATACAACAAATGTGATTTTTTTGCCGTTTTTGTGATAATGGTATGGAACACTTCGTGTGCAAGTCCGACTCGCACTTGGTCAGTTTTTTATCTCCTCTAGTAAATACGATCCTTTTTATTTTTCCTGAAAACTAGATAAGACTATGAAAGTAATAGACAAGTTTTATACCCATGTATAAAATACTCGTTACTTTCAGGAACAATAAATATTTTCAGATAGAAGAAGGGACGCATTACTTTTTATTTCATAATAAAGTCACCTTTCGTGTCATCAAAAAGGTCTGTTTGAATGTAAAGTCGAAACTGCCATTTGTTTGACGATGTGGTGTTTGCATAGGTGGGTACTGTCCTTTGATCACTTATGTATGAGCTTCTAGCCCGCATAATATTAGAAAACTAACGACCCACCCATTTTCATACGGTTTCAAATGAATGTCCAGTAGATTTTTCAGTAACTTTACTTACTTGCAAACATTGTCATTACAAACAGTGAAAGAATTTTCGGATCAGTTTTTCTGAGATAACAAATATTCTATTCTAGGTACCTACAAAATCAGTTTAGAATAGGTATTCCTTTGCTTTCCATCTCATTAAAAAAAAACTAAATAAAACTTAATTTAGACCTATCCTATCAAGTCCAGGCTTATCTGCAGAACCATGGTCTAAATTTGTCGGTATTACAAAACTTAATAAAACCGTGGTTTTCTTAGTACCGTCATAGCGCTAGACCATGATAATTATGGTCTATGGTTTATCGCTAAACCACGGTTTGGAATAGCATTTTATTTAAACCGTAGTTTATAGCGGTATAAACTTAGGTTTTTAGTTAAACCGCGTTTTGTAATAAGACTGAAATGCAAGCCAATATTTGCCCTAAGGATCATGCCTGCCTATTTCAGAATGCACTACCTGACTTAGTCCAAAAAGAGTACATTTTGATGAAAAGAAAAAACATGACCGAACATGACAGAATAAAAAACATGTTTCGAACAAGTTCAAAAAGAAGTGGCCAGTTCGTTACCGGCTGACACGACCATCGATGCAACGTTCTCGAACACTGCTGAATTTTGAATTTTAAAAATACCTGTGGCGTACCAACCAACCGTCACTGTCTATAGACCTAGAACAAACACGTAAGCTCGATAACAGCATAGGCTGGGTAACGGTTGTTTGCCATGCAAACTAGTTCATACTGCTACAATGTGCTATTGCCCACTCTATAAATCTGTCAAAAGATAAGTGGAGCTCTTGAAATAGTGCATTCAACTTTAATCTGAAAGTTTAGTTTATCTACGTTAGTTAAAGCCTTTAAAGAAATAAGGCAGATTTTTTTGTTTTTTACAAAAATGTACAACCGGCTTCCAAATAAAAACACAAGAAAGTGAAAAATAACTTTAATTTCGGAAGTCGGTGTTCCTGTTTTCGAAATCCGTTGTATTTTATTGTCAAAAAGTTTTTTATTTTTCACTTTGTAGTTGTGGTACATAATGTACCTGTGTGATGTTATGTTATGAAATGGTGTAAACAATAAACAGATATGCGATTGCAGCTATCCCGAGTGATTTGCCGTCATTTATTGAAGAGCTCTGATGTATATCTCCGAAGTTCTTCATCAGATCTTTAAGAAATTTAAATGGGACCACATGACAAGCACCAACATTAAAATAAAATAAAGAATCGTAAAATCGGTTCACCTAGTAAAAAGATCTGCGGTAACACACTTAAAAAAAACACAGTTGAATTGATAACCACCTCCTTTTTGGGCAGTCGGTTAAAAATCGCGAGTATTTTCCTTTAAACATACCTATTTAGACACCGCAGACAGGCACGACAAGAAAATTTAAGAAATTGAACAGAACTGTAATGGATTTTATCTGTGGTACAACTAATAAAGAACAAATTCTATGAAAAAGCGTTGTCGGATTATAGCGTCATACTTGTCTGCGGAAGAGGCGCTCGTGGCTAAATAATAACAGCCGCACGGGTCGATCTTCAAGGTTAAGCAACGCTTGACGAGGTCGGTCCGTGGATGGGTGACCATTTCAACATACCGAGTTTCCTCCGTGCCTCGGAAAGCACGTTAAGCCGTTGGTCCCGGCTGTCATTTGAAGATCTTTGACAGTCGTTACGGGTAGTCAGAAGCGTGAGATCTGACACCAGTCTTGCCAAGGGGTATCGTGTTACCCAGTTACTGGGTTGTGGAGGTCAGATAGGCAGTCGCTCCATGTAAAACACTGATACTCAGCTGAATCCGGTAAGACTGGAAGCCGACCCCAACAATAATTGGGAAAAAGGCTAGGAAAATGATGAGGACCTGTCTGCGGAAACCTTAAATCGTAAGATACTGATGAGACACTAACAAAGACTTAACTACGAAGAAAAATACCTACAACAAAGTAAAATGAATCACCTTAGCAAATAAAGTAATCAGTATCACAAGCCTAAGCTCTACAAGGCAATTTTCCTTGTAACGCTACGGCAAACTCGAACAGCTTAGTACCGACAGGGATACTCAACCTTTTGCTGTATTTATATAGGGTACATTATGCATCAGTACCTCATACATTTGGTCCTGGAAACAGTATATCAATCATATCCGTTACAACAACATGTAGAAACAGGCTGTAATTGATAGATGATAATAGAGATATATAGATAGATGCTAGTGCGTTGAGCCGTTGACATATCTGCTTATTGATTAAGAGTGTAGGACTTTTTTTTGAAAAAAAATCATATACAATCGGTAGATATGAAAGTATAGAAGAGATTTGACCATTGACATATATATTACTTGCGTAAGGACCAGGCCAACCGCGCGAATAAATGGCATCAGCGCGCTGGTCCTAAAATTGCAGTTTAGGACCAACGCGACGAGTTGACAGTGGTCCGTGTGCGTGTCTCTGACTAGTATATAGTTATCTGTGGCGGGAGTGAGCGAGTATTTGCTTGTCATAAGAAGGTTTCTATAAAATGTTCAGATGGGCGTATCCTTACTTTCGAAATCATTGGATTTGACTAATACCATTGTACATACCTACACTCTTCACAAAACTTTTAATAAATATCTATTATAATTATGTATGTTGCCATTACTTTGTTAATTTTAAATATTGTTTAGTGTTGTAACCAAATATTTGCAAACTACGTCCAAGTTCACTTATAATAATGTGTCATTTACGACGGAAAAACTAGATCCCACGGCACGGTAGCCTAGAGTGGGGTCTAGGCTTTCTTGAATACACTTAATATTTGTATTTTCTTGTGTATGTATGCTATAATTGGGTTATTGGACGACTCGCCCGAATTTAACTCGCCTCGTACTGTACTTTTATATTGTTTGTTCTCTAAAATAAAATTCGGGCGAGTCGTCCACTAAATAATATTGGAGTGGTCGATTCGCCCACCGATAAAATAACTTCGGGCGAATCGACACAGATAAATGAATATTTTTAATAGTGGACAATTCGCCCGATTCGGGCGAGTTAAATTCGGGCGAGTCGTCCAATAACTCCTATAATTTCTTAAATACATATTTCATTTTGTTGTTGTGATTAATTTATGTACGTCAACAGTACCGTCACCACGATATTATTTGCAAAAAATTGTTCATGTACTTTTTATAAGTGAAGTTACTTGGAACTATAACATATTAGGTAGGCTAAAATAACCTTAAAACAATTTATTATACATTTAAGATGAACCAAAAAATAGTAGTGCTTATAGTTTGCTTAATACAAAATTTCGACTGATAACAAGTTGAGAAACACTGCCTGAAACGTTTTATTGTATACAAGGGATAATGTCGGGTATTCCCTTGAGATATCTAACGGTCTTCATCTTCTACAAAATACGTAATAACATCTGATACCTTACATTCGGTTTTGTACGAGACAACTTTCTTAACTTTCAAATGATTTTTCTTTTAAGATGGGTTTTCTTAAGACGACGACTAACGCCAACGACCTTGAGGGAACAAAACGTGCACTCGTTTCACACCCGCGCGACCCATAATTTTGTAGTTTTTTGTACTTTCCTTATTATGCTATGACTTAAAAAAAAAAGCCTCAGATCAAAATGTAGATAATTAAATTGTCTTTGAGATGGTGTTAATTTCATTAAAATACGCCCAGCGGTTGTCGTGTTTTTGTCCGTTTTAGACATAACTTTAAAAATTAATTACACTATGTTATACGAATAAAACTCAAAATTTGCTCAGATCAAATTATTATGAAAATGGTCTAATGTAACATATATTATATAAAAAAAATTAAGACTTTCCGTTTAGACGTAATTCTCATTTTAAAATCAGCTACTCAAGGGTATCTGCGCCTTAACATCGGAATCATAGAAATATAAAATATCGGAATAATATTTAGAAAGTTAAAGTAGACGATAATCTTTATTAAAACCCGGCCAAGTGCGTGTCGGACTTCGTATATTTAGGTTTCCGTACCAATCTCACTAATATTGTAAATGTGAAAGTTTGGATAGACAGAAGTGTGGGTGGATGTAAGTTTGTTACTCAATCACGCCAGAATGGCTAAACGGATCTGGATGCAATTTGGCAAGAGATTCAGATTCAGTCAGGCATAACACATAGGATACTTTTTATCCCGGCAATATGATCCCTCGGTATAATTTTCGACTTTCACATATTTGTTGGTAAAATATACATAATAATAAACATTATCACCAAATTTCAAGTTCATAGATCAATGGGAAGTTGAAAAAATCTTCGGCATAAAATGTGTGACAGACGACGGACAGACAGTCAAACAGACGGACCGACAGATAGACAGACATGTTGGTGACAGCAATAGAGCTCCGTTTGAACCCTTTGGATACGGAACCCTATATCGGGCCAAGAGGCTCATCGGCAATGAGGCACTGGTTGAGTCAAAGCTCTAGAGCCTTGAACATCGTCGTCGAGTTGCCAACTTGTCGTTTTTTTATCGGTTGCATTTCGAAGAGTGTGCGATGGAATTGCATGATCTAATTCCACCTAGCCCGTTTCATCATTGGATTACAAGACGTACGGCGATGCGCCATCGGTACATGACATGGACATGGACTTTCCACCCATACGCACTAAACGTTTTGGAAATACTTTCATTATGCGTACAGCTAAGGAGTGGAATTCCCTGCCGGAGTCTGTGTTTCCAGATAGCTACAACCTCGGGGTCTTTAAGTCAAGAGTGAATAGGTTACTTCTAGGCAAGCGTGTTACACCGTCGACCACATCATAGCTTACCATCAGGTGAGATAGTGGTCAAGCGCGAGCCTATCTATAATAATAATTAAAAAAAATATATCAGTCGGCTTTCGCCTAACCAGACGCAGTATCACCATAAATAACAGTATATTTCTACATGTAGCAACTGGCCATCTGACCTCCTCAACCCAGTCACTGAATGACGCAATACCTCTTGGTAAGAGGGATTGTCGGGAGGGCTCTGACCACTAATAACGACTGAAGAAGATCTACGAATGATAGTGTATATTATGTAGGTACAAATTATGCTTTTAAAATTAGGCTTACTATTTCAGCCAACTAAAATTGGTGACGTTTTAATTACCCAATTGGCTAAATTAGTATGAGCTCATCTGGGAGTAGACCCATTATCTATTTAAAATTGTAGATTAGTTCATAGCTCGGAACTAAATATTTTAATAATTTGTACATTTATAACTTCATCACCATTTTAGTTAAAAGACGTCCTAACGACTGCTGGACGTCTAATGTAATAAGCCTACCCAAAACGTCGCCATACTGATCGGTCCAGTGCGTCTCGCGTCCACGGGACTCCCGCAGCCTGATCAGGTCATCGTTCCACCTAGTGGGAGGCCTTCCAACGTCTGCCGGTTTGCGGTCGCCACTCCAGAACTTTTCAGCTCCATCGGCTAACCGTTCTGCGAGCAATGTGCCCTGCCCACTGCCACTTAAGTTTGGCAATTCTTCGGGCAATGTCAGTTACCTTACTTCTCTTGCGGTCTTCATTTCTAATTCCATCACGCAAGGTAACTCCGAGCATAGCTCTCTCCATTGCCCTTTGGGTGACTTTAAGCATTCTGATGAGGCCCATTACGTTTCTGTTCCACTGGTTATAGAGACTGTGGTAAGTTTGACGAGAAGATACCGCGCAACTTTCCGAACGCTGCCCAGCCGAGTCGGATTTGACGGTTGACCTCTTTCTCGAAGTTGGGCCTAACTAACTGGATCGTTTGTCCCAGGTATACAAAATCGTCCACAACTTCGTGCGTAGAGTCTCCGACCTTGATAGGAGTGGATGCACCATGAGCATTCAACATCACCTTGGTATTGTCCATGTTCATTTTAAGACCTACTCTTTCGGAGGCTCCACTGAGGTCATCTAGCATTGTATTGAGGTCCTCCATGGTCTCAGCCATGACCACTATATCGTCGGCAAACCGAAGATGAGTGATGTACCTCCAGTCCCATAAACATCATAACATAAAAAAACTTTTATTGCAAAATAATACTACCGACTTCCAAGAAAAAAGTCTGTGTCCATAACGCAAAAAATGGTACCTACCAAAGACACCGACTTCTAAAAATAAAGTTATTTTTCACTTTTTAATTGTACCTACCTAATAGGCAAGTAGTTAAGTAAGGTACCTATAATGCCAGAATAGATTACTGATTACCCGAATATCATGAAACTGAACATAACCGGTGAAATGAGAGTGTACCAAGGTGAACTGTACACATGTGCGTACCTCTTTAGAGCGTACTGGCGTGATGTTATGTTATGAAATGGTTTAAACAATATACAGACATGCGATTGCAGCAATCCCGAGAGATTTGCCGTTATTTATTGAAGAGTTCTGTTGTATTTCTTCATCAAATCTTCACCAAATTAAAATGGGATCAATTTCGGCACATACTCTTTCAAACAAAAAAAATAATTTTCAAAATCGGTCCACAATTGACGGAGATATCGGTGAACATAATAAAAAATAAAAAACATACATAATGTCGAACATAGAACCTCCGCCTTTTTGGTAACTCGGTTAAAAAATAAAGCTTTCTCTCGTGATCGAAAAAAAATTACCTAATAATAATTAACATGAAAATACTGAGCAATAACTAAACATTTTTTTTTAAATTACCTTAGCATTGCATTGAAAACGGATTATAATTAAAAAATTCTAAGAAAGCTTTCGTCAAATAAGAACGGTTCCATCCGCTCACTCAAACAATAAGACTTGAAGGATATTTGACGAGACAGGGCGCAGTGGAAGAAGTATATATGAGGCGTTTAATTAAATTTGGCACGTGTTCGAATTAATTAGAAATCGTGAGGTACTTAGGTTGGAACAAAAGATGTACCCTTGTAAATAGGTAGGTATGTTTGAAGAAATTATGTAGCCGTTCTTCTGTTGGTAAGTGGATTGGATCGGTGTAATTAAAATTAGTATTTGTCGAGTGCTGGGGCGGTAAATTGAGAATGTAGTGACAAATTGATGAGATTGTGCACGGGCTAAAGCTATTTATAGACTATAATAATGGGAAGTAATTAAAAGAGGAGCTCGTGGCTAAATAATAACAGCCGCACGGTAAGTAACGCTTGACGAGGTCGGTCCGTGGATGGGTGACCATTTCAACATACCGAGTTTCCTCCGTGCCTCGGAAAGCACGTTAATCCGTTGGTCCCGGCTGTCATTTGAAGATCTTTGACAGTCGTTACGGGTAGTCAGAAGCCTGAGATCTGACACCAGTCTTGCCAAGGGTATCGTACCCAGTTACTGGGTTGTGGAGGTCTGATAGGCAGTCGCTCCATGTAAAACACTGGTACTCTGAACTACTAGCTGAATCCGGTAAGACTGGAAGCTGACCCCAACAATAATTGGGAAAAAGGCTAGGCCGATGAATAATAGGAAGTAATTTATGATATACTTACCAAGGTATAACGTATTAATAATTTTATCTACCAAGATAGGATAGGATAGATGGATCCCTTTTCCGCACTTAGACTGGCATTTGGTCCATTGTGCGTGCAGGCCTCCTCTCTGTGGGAGGGAATGGGCTGTAATCCACCACGCGGGCCCAGTGCATGTTGGTGGATGTCACATGTCATCGAATTTTTGGTTCTAAGACATGCCGGTTTACTCACGATGTTTTCTTTCACCGTTTTGAGAGCAGTGGTGATGAAATAATTTAGACAAAGTAAAGCGCCTGCCTGGGTTCGAACCCACGACCTACAACTTGTAAGTCGCAGCCGTTACCACTTGGTCACCACTGCTCTCTATCCACCTAGATATTAGGAGGAGTTTGTGGTATTGTAACAGCAGCACGACCCGATCGATGGTACGGTTATGTTTGCCGAGTTCGGTCTGTGGATGAGTGACCCTCCAAACGAGACCCCTCCATGTCTCAGGCTCTTAACATACGAAGTGCCTTTGAACTACAAACGTCAGCTGAAAATATTGCAGCTTTCGTTGTATTCAAGCAACCGACTGCACAGTTATTGGAAGAAAATTTTGATATAATTATGTCAATAGGGAGGAATTTGCCTGAATATAAAAATTATAATTATATTTAGACCGTCAGTGAGATTATCAAATAATATTGGACACGTGGTTTTTTGCTTTACCAAATCAATAAAAATTGGCAAATATAAAGCGCATCACAGTTCAGAAGTGTGGGTTTGTGACGTCATTATGTCAGTATAAAGTGTACTAACAGCATGACATCACACGATATTTGAACGTATTATATTGTCGTCACTTAATGTTTACGTGTCAAAAGAAAAAAAGCTTGGTATTTTTTTTTTATTTATCTACCTAACGGACAAAAAACCAATTTATCCTATTTCATCCAATAAATTTTTCAGCTGGCCCGTATTTTTAAAGCCTTAGTTAAGACGAATGGTAAAGTCTAGACTGATGATGAACGACCTTACCTACGTTCTTACCTACCGTAAGAACTAGAGATGCCACGAATAGTTGTTATAGTGAATAGTCGAATATCGATTAATCGCGATTCCCTTTAGAATAGTAATAAGCGATAGGCGAATACTCGCCATTATTAAGGTCTATCCACACATATCAGGGCCGTGCCCGGGACGTGGACAGACCGTGCCCCGTCAGGGGCTCAAAAAAATATCGGTGGGAACATTTTATATGACATCGTTCACACACGTCAGTGCACGGGCCCGGGCACGTCCCGTGCACTGACGTGTGTGAACGAGTTCATATAAAATGTTCCCACCGATATTTTTTTGAGCCCCTGACAGGACCCGGCCCTGTCACGTCCCGGGCACGCCCCTAATATGTGTGGATAGAGCTTTACTCGACATAAAAAGGAATATAATAGTACATTATGGTACAAGTGTGTAATGTTGGTGATTATCGCTGAGGCGCCATTGAGACCCGAGCCGTTAGGTGAGGGTTTTAAGAGAGCCGAGGACGGCAATCGTCAATACACACATGTATCATACGACGTTTTACAACACACTTGTGAATAAAATAATACTGATAAATCATTTTCATACGAGTTGTGTAAAATTTTCGCAATGGCGGGAAATAACTCAGTTTTCCTATGCGCGCGCATCTAACAATGGCGATCGGCTATAGACTAAAAGAATGAGGTTTATTTTTTATGGCTTTTCGCGGATAGCGTTTTACCAACGTACAAAATGGGGAACTTCAAATTTTCTTTATTATAGAGAAAACGAAAGTTCTATTTGAGTGAAAGTTTTATTTATTAAAAACGTACAAGTTGAAATTATCTATTTATATACGAAGTTGCATGAAATGAGCAAGCAGTAGATACATTAATTTATTTTTACTATTGAGCATGTTATTTTTTGTATCGAAACATTTTTAAGAACAAAGCAACTCAAATAATAAAATAAAAAAGCCTCTATAACTCACTTGTGAATAATAGCAATGAAAAAGTCACAGCTTGATTACAGCTGTCATTATGTGCCTAATTGCGGTGTTTTTATTTATTTATTTCCAAGTAATAATATTACACTCGTAGTACAGTCTCGTGAACATACTTTATACTTACTGTACAGATCAAATAGTTTTTCTGCCCAATCTGCCCCTTTTGGACTTTAAATATTAAACTATTAAAAAGCTTAACTTCATCATTAATGATTTTTGGCTAACTTTTTATATTAATTATAATTAATACTAAGTGTGATTTAAATATTAATAAAAGTTAAAATTATTTTAGTCCTTAGTTTTTCTGTTAATTCAAAGTTTATTTTTAGACATCTATCATATTTTTTTTATTTCTCTTTTTTTTGTGAACTTTTGTCCTGTATGCTTTTTTGTGGTGTAAAAAAGTAAATAAATAAATAAAGTTTTTTTTTACATCTCATTCGCCGAATGTCGAATAATAGACACTATTATTCGATATTCGACGAATAACAAAAAAAAATCGAGTTCTGCCGAATACCGAATAATAGCGAGTATTTGTGGCTATGGATAATTGGATGTGGATTGAATTATAATGATTAATAGGTAAATAACGCTAGTCATGCGTAAATACCTTTATGCAGATTTAGCTACGGTGTGTTTGTTTTGCTAGCGGAAATAATAAACTTTGCTGTATTGTTAAATGGATAATTGTTTGGATAATATAGACAATGACGCGTTATGTCTCTCATGTGTCAATATAATATATAGATCGTCATTGCTATTGAAGCCACTCATTTAAAATCTGAAGCCCAAGAACAATTAAGATTGGTAGGTTAGGTATTTTAACGGTTTTATAGAAGTAAAGCTCTCATGCATACCGAAGGAATTAATAAATTTGTATTAGTTTGCAAATGTTTATAAGCTGCCAAGCAATGAAAAAGTTCCACCCACAAACACCTTAATTTAATTTTTTCATTTAATTTAAAATTTTAACACAATATTTACGTTTTTAGTTGGTAATATTCTGATGCGCTGTTAAATGTACTTCAATATTGCAGACGGCGTCATTAAGCTAGCCTTTCCTGTTTAGGATTAATTTGGTGCTATGTCACTGGAACTTTTTCATTGCTCGTTAGTCTATAATCTCTATATAAACGTTTGCAAACTAATATACTGTAGGCTAACCGGCAATATATGCAATATATTATTAATGTAGTTTAAGAAATTCTTCAGGAATGAAATGCATGCAATGAAATTTACAGTAAGTAGACTAGGATAATTGGATCCACGGCTACTTCAGAAACGCCAGATTCCTATTGTATATTATATCTTCCAGCTATCGCATGGTATTGAAATGAGGTGTTACCTCCTTACGTCTGAGGTTCGGCTTCTACCTCATTTAGAGCTGGCAACAGAATAATTATTTTTACAAGATTAATAATATTTGGAACGCTAGGAATATTTTAAAATGTTTTTGTTTCGTTTTGCATGTCACTTAGGGTGGTGTCTTTTACAGAAGTCGAAAGAAGAAGAAAAAAGACTTGATGAAAATATCGTTTTTAGGGTTCCGTAACCAAAGGGTAAAAACGGGACCCTATTACTGAGACTTCGCTGTCCGTCTGTCTGTCTGTCTGTCTGTCACCAGGCTGTATCTCATGAACCGTGATAGCTACACAGCTGACATTTTCACAGATGATGTATTTCTGTTGCCGCTATAACAACAAATAATAAAAACAAAATAAAATTAATATTTAAGTAGGGCTCCCATACAACAAACGTGATTTTTTTGCCGTTTTTTGCGATAATGGTACGGAACCCTTCGTGCGCGAGTCCGACTCGCACTTGGCCTGTTTTGAATTTTTACTCCCACAAGCTACGGCCCGCCGATATTATCAGTTTACGAAAACTTACTGACTGTTCATTCACCCAGTTACTTGTCTAGTTACAGATAAGGTATTATCTGGTTGTAATAATGAACAGATTTTACCGATAACATCAATATTTTGACCTTTGAACAGAGTTATTTTTTTTTTGTTTTTTGGCTTCTGTAGTCTATAGCTAACGCTAGACTGTATGACATGTTCAACGTAGGTATTTACCTACCTGCTTTTTAGTAGGGATTTAAATTACAATCTTGCAATCAACTCAGTTTCCATTCCATCCATTTTTTTTTTAGGGTACCTTCCATCTGGGGAAATCGGATGCTCATGTCGGACTTTTACTGACTAAAACCAGACAGTTCCAACCGATATCGTATATCGTGAGGCAACCCCGATTGAACTAACTCAGCAGTCCACTACTAGACATAGACGTCCACAAGCTGCATCACCACACGCGGTCTTCCGCACCCTGCTTAACCCAGAAACTTTTGAATTACTTGCGACTACTAAGAATCAATTATGTGTGATAGCTAATGAATACTTGAAGAGTTTTGCAAAACTTATCTGACGAAAATAGACGAAAACTCGTCCACAAAAATCCTATCACTCTAGTCTCGATATAATAAATAATAATCCATACTAATATTATTAATGCGAATGTAAATGTCTGTTTTCGCGCCTAAACGACTCTACCAAATTTTAAAAGCCAACCAACCAACCAAGTTTTTTTATGGGAATTTTAGAAGCTAGTTTCCTATAACGAGACTCCAAACTAAAAGGAAAACGACACGAAACGAAAACACGAACGAACGGAACGAAAATAGACCATAACTCTATCCACAAAATATCTAAACATTCGAATCTCGGTACATTAATCTCGAATACATTAAAAAGTTTCATGAAAAAAGGGCTGTATATTTGATTCGAATCCAAAAGCAAGTTTTTTGATCAAGTTCGAGAAGCTGAAAGGTCAAGCGACGGCGGGTGACATTTGTGTGAGTCTCGGGTAATCCAATTGGTGTACTGAAAGTGACATAAAGATGTTTTCAGTATGTATATTTGTAGTTATGAGAATGAATTCGTTTCAATATAATTTTGCTTACAAATAACCCGCACTTAGTAAGTTGTTTTTGCAAAGAAATATTATTTTACCACTACCTCGTCTAATATGTAACACATTGCCTAAGAAATTCATTTCGAAATATGAACATTTAGACACAAGATTATAAAATTAAAAAATAAAACAAAATTACATAATAACAGTTACGAAATTAACTTTGTATGGAGTTTTGATATCATAATGTAACTGGCAGAGTGATACTGAACCTGTTACCTCTCGAAAAAGCGCGCGTTGATTGTGTGTATATATTCTGTGGTTTTTAGTCTGAACGTTTCTAATAAATTGTTGTTGGAAATTATTTGCATTTAATTAAGTATGCTCATCAGGTATTGCAAAAAAATCATTCGTGTCTCGCATAAAAAGGCTTTATTTTAACACTCGCATGTAGCTTTCGACGTTCCCCTCTCGACTAAAGTAAATAAAAATTTCATGATTCGAAGTGGGCCTAAGCCTTCCAGAACCTAATTTTAAGTAGGCACCTGCCTAATGTGCAACTTGAAATCGTTTGACCATTTCGAAATACGAAAGAAAACAAATCATTCCATAATAAACTGTTTAAACTTGATTAAAATTCTGATTAAAACCACATAAAAAGAATTCCAAATTCTGAATCATAAACCTGATTACAACTGGCATAGTTTTCTTTCAAATCTTCATAAAACTACATATATTCATTCTTGCGGCTCGTTTAATCAAACCAACCGTATCTTAGACATACCAGACTTCAAAGACTTTGGAATTTTTTGAAACATCCGTTTTCCTTTTAATTACTGACCAGATTACCCGCATGATCTCATGAATAAGCCAAAGCGTAAACATTTTTGCTATAAAAGATACCAATATTCTGGTTTCTATATTAAACTGATATTAAAACGTTTATGATAGTAATTCAGTCTAGGAAAGTTGGGTTTAAAATCTTGTTTTATTTTTGTAACTGTCTTGTTTTGTTAAATTTAGTCTTGTACACTTTTTTTTACCTTGTTTTGTGAATGTGTGTACATTGTAGGCCTTCTAGATTTCTAGATGCTTGTTAACATTTGTTAATTTTTTATCTTTCGTTTTATTTTTATTTTTACGGTTTTGTTTGGTTTATATAGGTAATATATAATCTTATTTTTTTCTTACTTACTTACTTATTGTCTACGTTGTCCCCCCATATATAAGCTAATGCATGGAAATATTGTAAACCAAACCATTTTTTTAAAGATTAACCGTGGAGTTTCTTGCCGGTTCTTCTCCATTGGAAATTACCAACCCGAACCATGTAGCTTTAGTCGACGTTTTATAAGAGCCCAGAGATTTTTTGCTTAAAAAAGTGTTTTAGAATATGAAAGTGAAAAAACCATGGCGTAATTTATGCACTAGGCCGCGTTTCCACCTGAAAGCAACTAGCATGCAATTTTAATTTCATTGTAGATCACGATCGAACAATTGATCACAATATACCTCAGTAGTCCGCAAAGTAATACAATTTTCATGCGAGCTGATTGCAGGTGGAAACGTAGTTTTGGGCTTGATTTTGCCAACGGCTTCATCTGTATGAACGTCAAGAATAAGCCCACGGGTACGTAGATATTCCCGGGCTAAAAGGTAATTTATCATATGAGCTAATCCCGGAAAATTTCAACAAAATTCGTTCAGTCACTAAAAGTTTTTGATTAACGAACATACAAGATGGCAAGACTTACTACCCGACTATGGAAGGAAGGGTTATGATTTTAACAGTATACGTTTTCTACATAAGTTCCACCGTATAGTCGAAACTATTCATCCGATATTTATGAATAAGGTGTCAATTAATTCTTTATTCTGGCCATGGATATAACAAAGCTAAAAAAAACCGTAGTCAGGTTACAGTTTTTAGGGTTCCCTACCCAAAGGGTAAAAACGGGACCCTATTACTGAGACTCCGCGGTCCGTCTGTCTGTCTGTCTGTCTGTCTGTCACCAGGCTGTATCTCATGAACAGTGATAGCTAGACAGTTGAAATTTTCACAGATGATGTATTTCTGTTGCCACATTAATAAAAAATACCAAAAATGGAATAAAATAAATATTTAAGCTTATCTCCTCTAGTAAATACGATCCTTTTTATGTTTCCTGAAAACTAGATAAGACTATGAAAGTAATAGACAAGTTTTATACCCATGTATAAAATACTCGTTACTTTCAGGAACAATGCCGCTATAACAACAAATACTAAACACAGTATAAAATAAATATTTAAGTGGGGCTCCCATACAACAAACGTGCTTTTTTGCCGTTTTTTTGCGATAATGGTACGGAACCCTTCGTGCGCGAGTCCTACTCGCACTTGGCCGGTTTTTTACTTAATGTTTTGCTTGATAGCTACAACCATCCTTTTATTACAACAATAGCTAGATTAAATTCTCAAAGGCGACGACGAAAAAGGAAATTCATAAAGTATTTTCAAAACAAGGAGAAGGCAACACTCTATTTATGAAAAAGCTTCCCCTAAATGCGGTTGCCACTGACGGTATCTATCTACCCTAAAATGCCCTTGAAAACGTATAATGTGAAAAGTAGACTGATAAGCATTTCTCTGGGTCAAGGTAACCCAAGGGTACGCAAGCAAGCAAAGATTCGCCTTCAAAACGTAAAATGAGGGTGGAGGCCCTTTATGAATAAGTATCTTAAATTAGCACCCTTGGTCGTAGAATATTTAATTTTACAGAGTAGCAAGGTGCTGTAATGAATACAGAGGGTTTATGGTTTAATGTCATAAGCAGTTATTAGTTTTGCTATAATTACCTATTTATGGTGAACATATCCTGTGATATCTTTTACATTATGATATCTTAGCTGTCTGGAATAACAAGGATTTGAAAACATTGCAAACATACTAATTAGGTTTGGAATGTATTTAAATCTTTGTTTTGAAGTTCTATTGTAAAGAAAAATATGTAATTAAAATTTCATGATATTAAAATTAAAATCAAATAAAAAGTTAAGGTATTTCGAAAAAAGAAAATATCATTAAAGTTATATTTTTAATCATTCTTTTTATTTTATCAAATGGCTTCAGACATTATTTTGCTGAGAATAAATGGATTTTTTAATACAACCTTTTTAGATAATATTTTTTCATGCTTCACTGTGAGCCACACTTGCTCATAAAGTGGCTCTAATTTCACCGCAATTTTGCACTTAATGATACCTGTAATCAAACTTTGACTTTTTCATTGCTATTATTCACAAGTGAGCTATAGTTTTTTTTATTGGTCGAGTTGCTTTGTTCATAAAAAAGTTTCGATGTAAAAAGATCGTGCTCAATAGTACAAATAAATTAATGTACCTATTGCTTGCTCATTTCATGCAACTTCGTATTTAAATAGATAATTTCAACTTGTTCGTGTTTAATAAATAAATCTTTTATTCAAATATAACTTTTGTTTTCTCTGTAATAAAGAAAACTTGAAATTACCCATTTTGTACGTGGCTAAAACTCTCTCCGCGATTAGCCAAAAAAAAGAACCCTCATTCTTTTATAGTCTATGGCCGATCGCCATTGTTAGATGCGCGCGCATAGGAAAACTGATTAATTGCCCGCCATTGCGAAAAAATTTTCACAACTCGTTTTCTCTGTTGAAATGACAGTTATTTATTAAATAAAATATCTACAAGTACTAATTATGAAGAAAATGATTTATGTTGTACACCGCCCAATATAATATGTGAAGCCCTTAACTTTATGGAAAGTTTACTACCTGAAAACTCCAAGGAAAAATATCTATTATCTACAAAATAAAATGTTTTTTTTTTGTATTATTTTCATCACAAGTGTCTTGAAAAACGTCGTATGTATGGTCGTATGATACACGTGTTTATTGATGATTACCGTCCTCGGCTCTCTTAAGACCCTCACCTAACGGCTCGGGTCTCAATGGCGCCTCAATCACCAACATTACACACTTGTACCATAATGTACTATTTCAACACACTTTTTCATAAAGTGGCTCTAATTTCACCGCAATTAGGCACATAATGACACCTGTAATCAATCTGTGACTTTTTCATTGCTATTATTCACAAGTGAGCTATAGAGTTTTTTTTTATTGGTTGAGTTGCTTTGTTCTTAAAAAAGTTTCAATTCAAAAAAGATCGTGCTCAATAGTACAAATAAATTAATGGACCTATAGCTTGCTCATTTCATGAAACTTCGTTTTTAAATAGATAATTTCAACTTGTACGTGTTTAATAAATAAAACTTTCATTCAAATATAACTTTTGTTTTCTCTGTAATAAAGAAAACTTGAAATTCCCCATTTTGTACGTGGCTAAAACGCTATCGCTAATTTTGCCCGCCATTGCGAAAAAAATTCACAACGTTTTCACTGTTGAAGTTACAGTTATTTTAGTATTATTTTCTTCACAAGTGTGTTAAAAAACGTCGTATGATACACGTGTCTATTGGTGATTACCATCCTCGGCTCTCTCAAGACCTCACCACTCAATGGTGCCTCAGCGGTAATCACCAACATTACACACATGTACCATAATCTAATATATAAAATTCTCGTGTCACAGTTACACATACTCCTCCGAAACGGCTTGACCGATTCTCATGAAATTTTGTGAGCATATTGAGTAGGTCTGAGAATCGGCTAACATCTATTTTTCATACCCCTAAGTGGGTAGGGTAGGGTAGGTAGGGTAGGTAGGGTAGGTAGGGTAGGTAGGGTAGGTAGGGTAGGTAGGGTAGGTAGGGTAGGTAGGGTAGGTAGGGTAGGTAGGGTAGGTAGGGTAGGTAGGGTAGGTAGGGTAGGTAGGGTAGGTAGGGTAGGTAGGGTAGGTAGGGTAGGTAGGGTAGGTAGGGTAGGTAGGGTAGGTAGGGTAGGTAGGGTAGGTAGGGTAGGTAGGGTAGGTAGGGTAGGTAGGGTAGGTAGGGTAGGTAGGGTAGGTAGGGTAGGTAGGGTAGGTAGGGTAGGTAGGGTAGGTAGGGTAGGTAGGGTAGGTAGGGTAGGTAGGGTAGGTAGGGTAGGTAGGGTAGGTAGGGTAGGTAGGGTAGGTAGGGTAGGTAGGGTAGGTAGGGTAGGTAGGGTAGGTAGGGTAGGTAGGGTAGGTAGGGTAGGTAGGGTAGGTAGGGTAGGTAGGGTAGGTAGGGTAGGTAGGGTAGGTAGGGTAGGTAGGGTAGGTAGGGTAGGTAGGGTAGGTAGGGTAGGTAGGGTAGGTAGGGTAGGTAGGGTAGGTAGGGTAGGTAGGGTAGGTAGGGTAGGTAGGGTAGGTAGGGTAGGTAGGGTAGGTAGGGTAGGTAGGGTAGGTAGGGTAGGTAGGGTAGGTAGGGTAGGTAGGGTAGGTAGGGTAGGTAGGGTAGGTAGGGTAGGTAGGGTAGGTAGGGTAGGTAGGGTAGGTAGGGTAGGTAGGGTAGGTAGGGTAGGTAGGGTAGGTAGGGTAGGTAGGGTAGGTAGGGTAGGTAGGGTAGGTAGGGTAGGTAGGGTAGGTAGGGTAGGTAGGGTAGGTAGGGTAGGTAGGGTAGGTAGGGTAGGTAGGGTAGGTAGGGTACAAACGAAAATAAATACCAGCATTACCCACATTAGGGAAAAGATACAAAAACTTGATTTAGAAAACGAAAAACTTAAAACTGATATAGCCGAGCTACAGAAAAAAAGCATACATGTGAACGCGAATGATATAATTATGAACGACACTTCCAAAATAATAGTTATCCACGGCCTTAACGAATATTACAACGAAACAGAAAAAGACTTAGAAGATAGGGTAATATACGCATTCCAAGATACATTAAATGTTGACCTCACTGGGTACATCGAAGAGATTTATCGTATTGGACGAAACGGACTTAAACGACCACTGAGGGTAGAACTGATCAGTAAAAGAATGACCAAATATATACTAGAAAACACGGGATATTTGAAAAATTTAGGCTTATGTGTGTCAGAATTCCTTGATAAAGGCATCTTACAGAAAAGAAAGAAGCAAAGAGAAGAAAGGTCTTTCCTACATCAAACCACAAAGGCTCACACCAAAGTTGACTATAGCGTAAGGACATCACAAATACAGAACCATGACGACGTGAACATAACTAGAGCTACCGATAATAACCTGACTCAAGACAACACAAATAAAAATAGTGACAACCGTACTTTTCGAAACTCCAGGCAAAAATTTTAAAATTATGTTCCAAAACATCCAAAGTATTTTTAACAAACAACATCTTTTGGAGGCTTTCATCAACGATAAACCCATTTACAACGCAATATGCATGTGCGAGACATGGCTGACACAGGACAAACTAGAAAATCTGCAATTTACTGGTTATAAAATTGCAGCATCGTTTTGCCGTCGCTCTCGCAGTGGCGGCGGCGTCTGTATTCTATTAGAGGATCATTTAGACTGTATAGAATGTTATGATATTAGAGATATGTCTATCGAATATTGTTTAGAAGTATGTGCATGTAAGCTCCCAAAGCAAAACCTATTGATAGTTGTAATTTATTGGAATAGAAGAGAGGAAGAAACTTTTGTTATCCAATTAAAACTAATAATGCATTATATAAATAATAAATATAAAAAATTTAACGTCGTAATCGGAGGAGATCTTAATATTAATATTTTAGAAAACAGCTTAAAAACTAACCTGCTGATTAATCTAATGTTAGAATACAAATTTGAACAACACATAAAAAAACCGACACGTATCTCACAAACCACGTCAACATGTTTAGACCTTATATTCACGAACTTTAACGGAAATAATATGTATACAACCGTAGAAGAGTTAGGTTTTTCAGACCACAGTGGAACAATCATACATATGTTACAAAAACAACACACTAAACAATCAATTTGGTTTGTAAACAAACGAATATTTAACAACAGTAACATACAGAAATTCAAATCCAAACTAAATGTACAAAACTGGAACAATATAATACTGCCGAATCAAAATGTAGATCAGAACTACCAGTTTTTCCAAAACACACTGATAAATATTTTAGACGAATGTATCCCTTCACGCAGACTTAAATTAAAACGAAAACATAATAATTATTGGCTAACCGTTGGAATAAAACAATCCTGTAGAAATAAAAGACAATTAAAAATTCTAACCCTAAAAATAAACAATCCAGTTCTTACGAAATACTATAAAAGTTATGAAAAAATCCTCAAAAAAACTGTAACAACGGCCAAAAAAATATACTACATAAATAGAATGAGCAAATCAACCAATAAAGTTAAAACCATGTGGGATATCGTAAAGGAACGGACTTATAAAAATACTAAAATTAATAAAAATAACATAAAATTACAAACCACTACGAACCTAGTGAGTGAGCCTAAACAAGTAGCTAACATATTTAACAATTTCTTCGCATCCATTGGGGAAAATACCAACCAAACACCCGGCTTCCAACCAAGAGTAGCCTCAGTGCTTAACCCCACAGAAAATACCATGTTTCTAAGCCCAGTCGATGGATATGAAGTAAACCATATCTTAAAAAACTTAAAAAATAAAAATAGTCACGGCATAGACGAACTCCCACCAACTCTTTTCAGACAGTGTGCTGACGAATTAACCTTACCATTTTACAAATTAATTAACCAATCGTTCGAAGAAGGCATTTTTCCCAATTTACTAAAAAAAGCTTTAATTAAACCGATCCATAAAAAGGATGCTAAAACAGACCCGAATAACTATAGACCAATCGCCCTTCTGCCCACTGCATCTAAAGTCTTTGAAAGAGCAATGTGCGATCGTGTTTACTCTTTTTGTGAAAAATATAAGTTATTCGATGATTGTCAAAACGGATTTCGGAAAAATAGGTCTACAACATTAGCAGTCTATAAATATATACAAGAAGCTTTAAATATTTTAAATAACAAACAGTACGCAATAGGAATACTACTTGATATGTCTAAGGCCTACGATAAGGTGCAATTTAAAATACTATTAAATAAGCTGTACGGAATAGGAGTACGTGGGAAAGCCCACGACTGGTTTGCTTCTTACTTACAGGCCAGGGAGCAATTTGTTGAGGTGGAATATTATAATACCGAAACAAAAGAAATACAGCAGATAAGATCCGATGTCAGACCGATACATGCTTCAATTCCCCAGGGAAGTGTAGTGGGCTGCCTCTTATTCCTTATATACATAAACGATCTACCTAAAACCATAGACGGGCCCTGTGTACTGTTTGCAGATGACATTTCTATCCTCACCTCATGCAAAACAAATGCTAATTTATGCGAAAAACTTACTAATATTCTTAATACGATAATTGACTGGATGAGTGAGCATAATCTCGAAATCAATTTCAACAAAACCAAATTAATTACTTTTCACCCTCGGCAAAAAAATCTAATCAATTTAAACTTTATGTATAACCAACAAAAAATAGAAGTAGTTAATGATGTCACTCTCCTAGGTTTAACAATAGACACACATATAAACTGGAAAGCCCACATACAGAAAGTTAAATCAAAAATTTCAAAGTTTTCGTATGCCCTACGAGAAATAAAAAAAAAAACGACCAACCTACAAACCGCACTAGTGACATACTACGCGTACGCCCACGCTTGGTTAAGCTATGGCATAATCTTGTGGGGAAATAGCACGGATGCCCCCAGTCTATTTATCCTACAAAAAAAGCTGATACGAATAATTACCAATATTGAACAAACAGATAGCTGCAAGCCTTATTTCCGGAAACACAAAATCCTTACCTTAGTTAATATTTATATTTTAGAGTTATGTAAACTAGTTCGCAAATACCCAGAGTCTTACAACACACGTGATGACATGCAGACAAACTATTCGTTGCGCTACAAAAACAGACTAGATCTACCCTCCTCCCGCCTTAAATTGCACTCTTCTAGTCCGTATTCTATGTCTATAAAAATATATAACAAATTACCAGAAAACATAAAACAAGTAAATAAAACCAATATATTTATAAATAAATTAAAACAATTCTTAATTAATAAAAGTTATTATACCATTGACGAATATCTGTCGGATAAATTCAATAAAAAATAAGTCAATTATAGCAAATTGACTCAAAATATAATATGGACAAAGAGTATTAATTTTATTAAACATATAGACAACTGTTAACTTGTACAATGAGTAAAATTACATAAATAAATATTTTTTTGACTCAGAATTATAATATTATATGGACATTTAAATATTAATTTTATTAAAAATAATGATTACTGTTAACTTGATAAGTAAAATGACTAATAATTAATTGACGCACAATATAATATGGACTTTTTACGTATTCATTTTAATAAATATAATCTATGAAAATCACATAAACTAATTGTAATAAATACTAAAATGTAATTGAATAAATAAATAAGTAAGAATAATACATCGTTTAACATACACACAGAAAGACACACACATATTAGTACATTTAACCACATAAAATCAGAAAGATGGCAAATAGATAACTTAAATATTAATTATATAGGAAAATAATTAAGCGTTATTCCTCTCTCCTAGACACTGACTGTATCTAGAATGTTGCTGTGCCCGACAGGGTCCATAATTGTTTCTGTAACTATATTTACCACCTGTATGTACATTATGGATGCAATAAATTTAATTTGATTTGATTTGATTTGGGTAGGTAGGGTAGGTAGGGTAGGTAGGGTAGGTAGGGTAGGTAGGGTAGGTAGGGTAGGTAGGGTAGGTAGGGTAGGTAGGGTAGGTAGGGTAGGTAGGGTAGGTAGGGTAGGTAGGGTAGGTAGGGTAGGTAGGGTAGGTAGGGTAGGTAGGGTAGGTAGGGTAGGTAGGGTAGGTAGGGTAGGTAGGGTAGGTAGGGTAGGTAGGGTAGGTAGGGTAGGTAGGGTAGGTAGGGTAGGTAGGGTAGGTAGGGTAGGTAGGGTAGGTAGGGTAGGTAGGGTAGGTAGGGTAGGTAGGGTAGGTAGGGTAGGTAGGGTAGGTAGGGTAGGTAGGGTAGGTAGGGTAGGTAGGGTAGGTAGGGTAGGTAGGGTAGGTAGGGTAGGTAGGGTAGGTAGGGTAGGTAGGGTAGGTAGGGTAGGTAGGGTAGGTAGGGTAGGTAGGGTAGGTAGGGTAGGTAGGGTAGGTAGGGTAGGTAGGGTAGGTAGGGTAGGTAGGGTAGGTAGGGTAGGTAGGGTAGGTAGGGTAGGTAGGGTAGGTAGGGTAGGTAGGGTAGGTAGGGTAGGTAGGGTAGGTAGGGTAGGTAGGGTAGGTAGGGTAGGTAGGGTAGGTAGGGTAGGTAGGGTAGGTAGGGTAGGTAGGGTAGGTAGGGTAGGTAGGGTAGGTAGGGTAGGTAGGGTAGGTAGGGTAGGTAGGGTAGGTAGGGTAGGTAGGGTAGGTAGGGTAGGTAGGGTAGGTAGGGTAGGTAGGGTAGGTAGGGTAGGTAGGGTAGGTAGGGTAGGTAGGGTAGGTAGGGTAGGTAGGGTAGGTAGGGTAGGTAGGGTAGGTAGGGTAGGTAGGGTAGGTAGGGTAGGTAGGGTAGGTAGGGTAGGTAGGGTAGGTAGGGTAGGTAGGGTAGGTAGGGTAGGTAGGGTAGGTAGGGTAGGTAGGGTAGGTAGGGTAGGTAGGGTAGGTAGGGTAGGTAGGGTAGGTAGGGTAGGTAGGGTAGGTAGGGTAGGTAGGGTAGGTAGGGTAGGTAGGGTAGGTAGGGTAGGTAGGGTAGGTAGGGTAGGTAGGGTAGGTAGGGTAGGTAGGGTAGGTAGGGTAGGTAGGGTAGGTAGGGTAGGTAGGGTAGGTAGGGTAGGTAGGGTAGGTAGGGTAGGTAGGGTAGGTAGGGTAGGTAGGGTAGGTAGGGTAGGTAGGGTAGGTAGGGTAGGTAGGGTAGGTAGGGTAGGTAGGGTAGGTAGGGTAGGTAGGGTAGGTAGGGTAGGTAGGGTAGGTAGGGTAGGTAGGGTAGGTAGGGTAGGTAGGGTAGGTAGGGTAGGTAGGGTAGGTATTTTTTTTTTTTTTTTTTTTTTTTTTTTTTTTTTTTTTTTTTTTTTTTTTTTTTTTTTGGCATGAGGGGAAATCCGGTCGGACTTACACCCAAAGTGCCTCTAAAGTGAGCCAGTCTGGATAGTGTCAGACTCCAACTGACTAAAAACCCCTCCTGCCTTACATAATCCCGCCAACGAAGCTGGTGCCCATTTTGTGCAAACTCAAATATTTATGGGCATCTTTATTTATCGATCAAAACATGTAGGTTTAAATAATACAAAAATGCAATAATTACAAAAAGTGCGGTTTTTCTCTAAAATGTGCAAGAAGTGCAGTTTATCACATCAGAATACAAGAGAGCAATTTATCACGGAGGATAGGAAATTAAATATAAATTTGCCTTACTTTATTTAAGGATAAGAAGCACAACAGTGCTTTTCACCACACAGACAATCTGTTTCTCTTAGGTACTACCCCAGTGCACCGTTTGTCATTGCAGTTTTGTGCGTGCTATTTCTATGCTTCTTACAAAATATTCTCATAATACTAGTGAATCATAGAGCCGCTTCAACTTCGGTTTCGTGCAATGACTGTGGAGGCCACATTTACACAGTACTCTAGGAACTTTTCCCTGTGTTGCTTACTCATGAGCCCATGCAGGCTCTCCTTCGTCAATGTCCTGTCCAGCTCACATTCGAGTTGGTAGCGTTCCCTGATAAATAACGGGCAATCTACGAGTATGTGCTGGACGGTCTCTGCCACGCCTGGGTCGCAGACGCACGAGGGGCTCTCCTTACACTTGAAGCGATTCAAGTATTCAGAGAACCCGCCGTGCCCCGTCAAAACTTGCGTGAGTACGCCTGTGGGCCGCACCTGTTTTATAATATGGAAAGCCGCTATTGCATCCGGAAGAAACATTTTCGTCACAGAGGCCGTCTCGCCCGACACATATCTTCGATTCCATTCATCAAGCGATTCCAAACGGATCTGTCGCTTGATAAATGAAACCGGACACTGGTCGTAGTCCGGCTTCCTCCGTAACGACAATGCTGCCTCCTTCGCTAACTCGTCCGCTCGCTCATTCCCCGGCAGGCCCGCGTGGGCCTTGATCCAGAACAAAGACACAGCTTTGCTCTGGCCCAGGGCTTGAGCCAAATTTGCGCGCGCACGAACCGCCAGGGGATGGAGAGAGCCATGGCTTGCAAGCGTCTGCAATGCTGACATTGAGTCGCTGTACAAACCATAGCTCGTCTCTTGCCGCGTAAGGATCACGTCCGTCGCTTTGCAGATGGCCAGGAGTTCCGCCTGGTAGACAGTGCAGTACGCGGCTAAGCTAAGTTTGAGCTTCCGGACTTCGCCTTCATTATCCCATATGGATAATGCTGCTCCGACCTTCCCCTCAATCTTGCTGCCGTCGGTGAAAATTCGCACCGCCTGCACGTTGTTGCTGTCTAGCAAATGTTGGTCTGCCAGGCACATGAACTCCAGGGGCATCTGCGTAGCTGGATGAGGAGCCTCTGCAAACCTTACCGCACCCTCGATCTCCCTATCTCCTGGCACATACCGGGATGGCCCTCTCCTCGCTTCATACAGGGCGGCTGCCTCCTGTATGCGCAGATCTAGAGGTAGTATTCCGGACAGTACCAGTGCCGAGTTCAGGGAGACAGTACGGTAAGATTTACAGATCTTCTGGACGAATCCTCGTTGGACCGAGCCTAGCTTCTTCCGTATTCCCAGCTTCTTCGTAGCGGGAGCCCAGGCTGCGGCCGCGTACGTTATTATGGGCTCAATCATAGCAGTGTAGATTGTGTGTATGATCTGTGCGTCCAATCTCCAACTCACTTTAGCGGCGCGGGACAGTTGCTTATAAATGTTAACTGCCCTCCTGCAGACGTTCGCGGTGTGCTCGTTGAAGGTGAGCTTCTCGTCTATGGTTAGACCCAACAACTTCATCTTCTTAACCATACCAATGTCGACCCCGGCCATGCTCAGCCTTGGGGTATCATACTTGCGCTTGTTGGTTACGACCATCGCACAGGTTTTGTGCGGTGCGAACCTCAGCTTGTTTTTGTCGCCCCAACTCTGAACTTGGGCGAGGGCTGCATTGGCAGATGTTGAAACTTCAGTCGCTGAGTCCCCATCCAGAACCAAGACGATATCATCGGCGAACGCCTGTGCGAAGATTCCGCGCCGCTCCAATTCCTGCAATAGTGGGTCTAGAATGAGATTCCACAGGATGGGACCACCTATTGACCCTTGAACACAGCCCTTGCTAGTCACTCGCGTGCATTCCTCCCCAGCATAACGAACCTTGACTTTCCTACTGTCGAGGTAGCTGTCTAGCAGCCTTCTTATATTCACCGGGCACTTTTCCTCAGCCAGTCTGACCTTGATGGCTGGCCACCAAGCACTATCGAAGGCCCCCTCTATATCCAGTGACACCAGGACAATTAGCTTCTTCAGCCTCAACTTGTCCTGTACGTGCTTCACTAGCGTATAGAGGGCGTCCTCAGTGCTTCTCTGGGGCATAAATCCAAACTGGCGAGTACTAAACCGCGGTACAAGCTGCCATTTTAAACGCGCTACTACCATCCTCTCCAGGACCTTCCCCAAAACCGGCAGTAGACCTATTGGTCTGTATGCCTTGGGGTTTAGGTAATCGTCCTTGCCCAGCTTTCTGAGGACCACGACTGTGGCCTCCTTCCAGATGTTCGGGAAGTGTGCCAATTCAAGGCACTTATTGTAAAGGGCAAGGGACGCCTCCAGGTCCTGGTGGATCGCTCGATTGCAGATATCAGACGTCAGTCCATCCCCTCCTGGAGGTAGGGTAGGTAGGGTAGGTAGGGTAGGTAGGGTAGGTAGGGTAGGTAGGGTAGGTAGGGTAGGTAGGGTAGGTAGGGTAGGTAGGGTAGGTAGGGTAGGTAGGGTAGGTAGGGTAGGTAGGGTAGGTAGGGTAGGTAGGGTAGGTAGGGTAGGTAGGGTAGGTAGGGTAGGTAGGGTAGGTAGGGTAGGTAGGGTAGGTAGGGTAGGTAGGGTAGGTAGGGTAGGTAGGGTAGGTAGGGTAGGTAGGGTAGGTAGGGTAGGTAGGGTAGGTAGGGTAGGTAGGGTAGGTAGGGTAGGTAGGGTAGGTAGGGTAGGTAGGGTAGGTAGGGTAGGTAGGGTAGGTAGGGTAGGTAGGGTAGGTAGGGTAGGTAGGGTAGGTAGGGTAGGTAGGGTAGGTAGGGTAGGTAGGGTAGGTAGGGTAGGTAGGGTAGGTAGGGTAGGTAGGGTAGGTAGGGTAGGTAGGGTAGGTAGGGTAGGTAGGGTAGGTAGGGTAGGTAGGGTAGGTAGGGTAGGTAGGGTAGGTAGGGTAGGTAGGGTAGGTAGGGTAGGTAGGGTAGGTAGGGTAGGTAGGGTAGGTAGGGTAGGTAGGGTAGGTAGGGTAGGTAGGGTAGGTAGGGTAGGTAGGGTAGGTAGGGTAGGTAGGGTAGGTAGGGTAGGTAGGGTAGGTAGGGTAGGTAGGGTAGGTAGGGTAGGTAGGGTAGGTAGGGTAGGTAGGGTAGGTAGGGTAGGTAGGGTAGGTAGGGTAGGTAGGGTAGGTAGGGTAGGTAGGGTAGGTAGGGTAGGTAGGGTAGGTAGGGTAGGTAGGGTAGGTAGGGTAGGTAGGGTAGGTAGGGTAGGTAGGGTAGGTAGGGTAGGTAGGGTAGGTAGGGTAGGTAGGGTAGGTAGGGTAGGTAGGGTAGATGAATGTTTGGTGTTTTTATGGCAAAACAAAGTTTGCCGGGTCAGCTAGTATACTATAATTGAATAATTTTAGAGCGTTATAATACCCGATATAAAAGCCATTATAGTAATTATGCTGAAACAAACTTATCAAATTACAATGCCAGATTGCATTTGAACTAAAATTAATTATTTGGCAGATACAATCACGTTATTGTTATAATGGGCAAACTCTATTGTGAATATTAATTATCGAGCCAGTCATCTGTATTATTACTAATCTTACTAATATTTTAACTGCGAAAGTTTGTATGTATGTTTGTTACTCAATCACGTCAGAACGGCTGTCAGGAATACCATATAGGATACTTTTTACCCGACTGCCGAAGGAGGGTAATGTGTTTATCAGTCTATGTATGTATGTATGTATACATATATGTATGTATGTATGTAAGTATGTATGTATGTATGTATGTATGTTTGTTCCTATGTGGCGTTCCAGAGACCTAACGCGTTGGCCGATTGTGATGATTCATACGTCAATCGATTCGTCTTAACCTTGCGAGCGTCATAGGCTACATTAAAATTGTAAAATAGAAAAATGGCGGCTTTTGAGCGCCATATTGTGGGGGGCCAATTTTATTTTTTCTTCCAAACCCATCGTGTGGCATCTGGTTTTGGTGAGCCAGCTTGCGAATATGTATCCTCCGACTGCACAGCATGATTTTCTTCTTGTTTACGTCTTTTTAGTTCGCTTTTTAAGCAGTCGGGTATTTTGATTTTTTTAATTAACTTTTTTTTATCCTAGGAATATCGTGGGATAATTTTCGACTATCACGCGGGCGAAGCCGCTGGCAGAATACTATCTTCCATATTATAAATGTGAAACTTTGGATGGATGTGTGTGTGGAAGTGTGGATGTAAGTTTGTTACTCAATCACGCCAGAACGGCTGAACGGATCTGGATGAAATTTGGCACAGAGATAGATTATAGTCTGGAATAGCACACAACCGCTGGCAGAAGCCAGTATCGCATATTTTATTCACAATTAAGTATCAAAAATTATATTTTGCGGGATAAGAGCGAATATTGGTGCAAGTATAAAGATGCATATATCTTCAGCATTGGTTGAAATACGGTTGTGGTTAAAGATAATAAGTTTAGGCAGATTAGAGCCCCTAATTTGTTCAAGCTGCAGGCATCCTATTCTGCACGTAAGTCTTTTAAGAAAATAAAAACTATATTTAAAAGTTAAAAACCCCCGACACAAAACGATAACATGTTCAGCAGTTTGTATAGGTTTTGTGTCGGAGGTTTTTTAAATTTTATTTCATGCTCTTTAAACAACATATAATATACCTAGTAGTAGATCCGCTTCAATCGACAATCTATCGAAACACGTAATTATGACACGATATCTAGCTAAAAATCCAGATTCAAAAAGTAAAATGCGGATTACTTTTGAATGGCTGAACCGATTTTAATCAAACATAGCACTCTCGACAAAGTCACCTTTCAAGCAAAAAAACCTAAATCAAAATCGGTACATCCGTTTAGGAGCTATGATGCCACAGACAGACACACAGATACACAGCAACACACGTCAAACTTATAACACCCCTCTTTTTCCGTCGGGGGTTAAAAATACATCGACATTTTCTATTGAAATGAAATATTAGACATTATTATGTCAACATTGGATCAATGTGTTCTACAAAAGAAAAGAGATTACTCATGTATATCAGTTACCGTCCAAATACTAACAGAATAATGCATCAAAACTGTTTGCAAAAACAGTCCCTACCGCCACCAAGTCGCCTGCGCTCGAAATAATTCGGTTATTTCGATGCAGCAACACTTCAACGTAGTGTCATCCGTCGAAATTCAATCGCTAATTGTGCGTCACATATCATGCATACCAAATTACTGTTTACTCTCACAATCGACATCGTAAATTACACCTTACAGCTACAGAAACATAGGCCAGAATCAGTTGTATGATTCGCCCAATGATCG
Organism: Anorthoa munda; assembly: GCA_945859665.1. Taxonomy (NCBI): domain Eukaryota; kingdom Metazoa; phylum Arthropoda; class Insecta; order Lepidoptera; family Noctuidae; genus Anorthoa; species Anorthoa munda. Next base: position 6,613,883 of record OX243893.1, read on the forward strand.
ACCGTCAGCTGTCGAATATCTTGTTCAAATATGTCGCCGAAATCGCCAATTTAATCGATTCTGACCAAGCAAATGTTAAAAAAATGCTAGGAGCATTTGTTGTGTTTGGGACAATGTCAGTATTGTGACAATATTGTCTCAAGTAAGTTCTGTTTGGAATAGAACTCTTGAGACGATAGTAATTAATTGAATTCATTAGATAGTCGTCTGTGACTCAGTGTTGCGTTGTGCCCATAAACTCTTTATCATTTGTAATATAGTAAACGTCTTTATGTAACCGGTAGTTTGTACAAAACAATTGATTCGATTGCAAAGAACAAACTTAATCAAATATACACAAACACAGAAGCTACAACAGCCTAAAAGTTATAAAGTGTCTAAAATATAAATGAAAATGTGTTTTAATTTCATAATCCCAATGAAAAACAGAACTAAGTCGAATACGACGGATGCCGAAAGGTAATTTATGAATAAAGTACTAACTAATTCCATGGCTTATGATTATTCAACGAAACTTCAGAAAAAGGTATTCAAAAAACGACAGAATTCTATTTTCCAAAAAATGGGGGGAAAAAAACAAAAGGCGTTTCTTTCTTGTGAGTAGTTTTAAATAAAAATGTAATATAATTTATCTAAGTTTGTTACAATTAGTAAGGCAATATCTCCCGTTTAATGAAAATGCATGATTGCGTACGTCACTGTTATCAAATTTAATATTCATCAAGCTCTGATATTTACTTATAAATAAATACGCATAATTGGAGCGCATACAGTTTGAATCGAGTGGTCTCCGTTTGCGCTTGTGTTGTTTTCGTATTTTATTGTTTTTACAATAAAATAAAAAGTACTTACTTATTTGTATAATTAACATATTGAAAATTGTTTAGTATCTAACTAAAGTAAATCGCTCAAGTGGATTTAGTTGGTAAAAGTTACTTACTTATTCACAACCGTCGCATATTTATTGGTAAGTATCGTTAAATACGAATAGATCAGACTCCAGTAATATTATGAAAAATGTAGTATCGTGAATTTTTGCTTCATCTTTGCGTATCGTCCATCTTGTAGACGTCGCTTTTACTACTGTCCGTATTTTTATTTGGAGTGAGTGAAGAAGCTTGTTTAAGACGACGACTAACGCCAAAGACCTTGAGGGAACAAAACGCGCACACGTTTCACACCCGCGCGACCCAAAATTTAGTAGTTTTTTGTACTTTTCTTATTATTCTATGACTTTAAAAAAGAAAGCCTCAGATCAAAATGTAGATAATTAAATTGTCTTTGAGATGGTGTTGATTTCATTAAAATACGCCCAGCGGTTTTGTTGCGTTTGTCATGTTTTTGTCCGTTTTAGACATAACTTTACAAATTAATTACACTATGTTATACGAATAAAACTCAAAATTTGCTCAAATCAAATCTTTAAGGAAATGGTCAAATAGAACATATATTTTTTTCACAAAATTACGACTAGCCATTTAGACGTGATTCTGATTTTAAAATTAGCTACTTAAGGGAATCTGCGCCTTAAATTTCAACAAATGTTGAAACGACCAATCTACAAATGTGAAAGTTGTATGTTTAGATATTTAAATGTTTGTTAATCAGTCACGCGGTGAACGGATTTGCACACGGAATTTGGAACATGGCTAAACCATGGCCTGGATTATGACATGGAATACTTTTTATACCTGTAGTACGTTCCTGTGCGATAATTTTCGATAATCACGCGGGCGGAGCCTCTGGCAAAAGCTTGTTTCAGACGACGACTAACGCCAATGACCTTGAGGGAACAAAACGCGCACTCGTTTCACACCCGCGCGACCCAAAATTTTGTAGTATTTTTTTATAAAAAAGCCTCCGATGAAAATGTAGGTATTAAAATTGTCTTGACAATTTCCTTAAAATGCGGCTGGCGGTTTCGTTGCGATTGTAATATTTTTTGTCCGACGTAACTTTACAAATTAATTACGCTATGGTATACGAATAAAACTCAAAATTTTCTTAGATCAAATTGTTAAAAAAATGGTTTTATATAACATATTTTTTTCAAAAAATTACAACTAGCTGTTTAGACGTATCTGTGCCTTAAGATATTTCACGGCAGTATTGTAAACGATAAACATTCTTTATAGAGTCCTAATAAAGAGGTCAAACGATTCAAAAATAACTTGTTTAAATAAACTCTTACTGTTCTCCTATATTTAAAGATCATGAATTACAAATTGATTTGTGCAAACAATAACACCACTATTCTCTCTTCCACAGGTCACAAAATAAGCTAAAGATGACGACTGACAACGCTCTCAATTCTCAACGGTAAGTCTTAGTAATAGAGTTTATTTTTCAACGAAATGTTGAGAAAATGGCAACAAGGTTCAAAAAAATTGTTAGCGCCAAATTACGCGATTGGATGTGACATGAATTCTGAACTAGAGTTTTATCGAATTAGATCTCGGCATTACTTACAAATCGATTGGGCGCCTATAGTGCCATGAAATCAATCTAACTGGTAATGTAAGTGTAATTGAGAGCCGGATTTTTTGGGAAATTGATGGCCGTTTTCCTTCACATTTGGAACACTGAAATGAACACCTATTTATGTGATTTCACTGTAGGATTTTCAACTGAGTCAAGCGTTGTAAATCCAACAGCGTGTTTTTATTAAGGCACTCCGTCAGTTGTCATCTAGTGTTAGTGAAAGTGATCTTGAGAGGAGAAATTAAATGGAGAATCAAGCTTCACATTTTAAATTAACAGTACCGTGTTGGTCTGATTCTTTAGGATCATTCTATTATAACTACCAGATAAACTTTGCTACTATGATTTTTTCTAGCTCAAAGTTTTCCTTTCGTCCTTTGCCTTCCACCCTTCATCATCCTCCTACTCTAATCCCAATATATTTGGGGTTGAAACTGTATCTTTTCTTCGTCCATACATCTTTGTATTTTGAGGTCTTAACTGGAATGAAGACAACAAAGGAACTTTCCAGTTATAATGAAAAATAAAAAGCTTTTTTATAAAAATATACTACCGACTTCCAAATGAAAAAACTACAAAGTGAAAAAAAACTTTATTTTTGGAAGTCGGTGTCTTTGGTAGGTACCATTTTAAGTGTTATGGACACTGACTTCCAAAAATAAAGTTATTTTTCACTTTGTAGTTTTATTCATTTGGAAGTCGGTAGTATTTCTTTGTAAAAAAGCTTTTTATTTTTAAATTTTTCGTTGTACCTACCTAATAGGCAAGTTGGTTAAGGTACCTATAACGCCAAAATAGATTACCCGAATATCATGAAACTTGAACAAAACCGGTGAAATGAGAGATCTGCGTACCCCTTAAGAACGTACTGGCGTGATGTTATGTTATGAAATGGTATAAACAATAAACATACATGCGATTGCAGCAATCCCGAGAGATTTGCCGTAATTTATTGAAGAGTTCTGTTATATATCTTCGAAGTTCTTCATCAGATCTTCACCAAATTAAAATAGGACCAATTTCGAAACATACTTTTTCAAACAAAAAAAGAATTTTCAAAATCGGTCCAAAATTTACGGAGATATGCGTGAACATAAACAAAAAAGAAATAAAATGTCGAACATAGAACCCCCTCCTTTTTGGTAAGTCGGTTAAAAATAATAATACCAGTCGTTGGAATCATTATAGTCTGGTAATGGTGGACGAGATTTCTGTCGTTGTCCACCAAACCAGAGCGCCATAGGCCAACATTGGCCTGTTCACCGCTTTGTATAGCCACAGAATAATATTCGGAGAAAGCCCCCATGATTTTCCTAAAATTTTTTTGCATTGGTGGAGCGCAATTGTGCTTTTATTAACTTTATAGTCAAGATGCTTGTTCCAGAGCAGTTTTCTATCAAGTGATCCTTGTACTTCTTCTTGTTAGTTCTGTGTTGACAAGTTTTAGAAGTGCTGGGTTCGGAACCCAAGCAGGCGCTTTACTTTGTGTAAATTATTTCATCGCCACTGCTCTCAAAACGGTGAAGGAAAACATCGTGAGGAAACCGTCATGTCCTAGAACCAAAAATTCGAAGACATGTGACATCCACCAACACGCACTGGGCCCGCGTTTTGGATAACAGTCCATTCCCCCTCGCAGAGAGGAGGCCTGTGTCCCAGCAGTGGGTACATTAAAAAGGGTGATTATGATGGTGTTATAACTCCAGGTTTCCTCACGATGTTTTCCTTCATCGTTGTAGCTATTTGGACATCGCTACAACGATGAAGGAATACATCGATAAACCAAAAAGTACATATGTATTGTCAAAGTCACATTGGTATTTATTCGGGTTTGACCGAGGCGAGGTCTGCTCTGGCAGTTATGTTTTTTTTCACTTCATCCGGCCATCGTTACTTAGACCTTCCTCTACCTCGTCATGTTCTTCATTCCTCTGCCTGCCAGTCGTCTCCTCAATGAAGCTCTGAAACGGAAAGAATGTGACAATAAAATTATACACCGCATTCCAGACTCATGACACGCGACCTCAATTTCTTTAACTAGATTTGGCGCTCCACAAATGTGATTCTGACGTAATTTCACATGACCTTATAAAATGGTTGATGTATGAGTTAATTTGAAACCGCTCTGGTTGCGGACGTTAGCGCCACTGTTAACAATTGGCCTGGTAATTGACCTTATCAAAACTGGTCCAGCTCATTTAGGCCGCAACTGGTGTTGCTTAGATAGAGTTCTGGAACTTTGACGGCTAGTCTTGTCTTGTAGGTTCCATGAGGTCTTTTTCTATGATATTAAACCTAATAGGTATCCATACATTTTTAGATGTGAACGGCTAAATAGATTGGATAAGAACACTGGTAGACCAGTGTTGGTTTCACAAAATTGCAAAATTGATACTTTTTTAACCGACTTCCCAAAAAGGAGGAGGTTCTGTGTTCGACTTTTTTTGTTTTTTTTTGTGTATGTTCTCCGATATCTCCGTCAATTGTGAACCGATATTGAAAATAATTTTTTTGTTTAAAAACTTATGTTTCGAAATTGGTCCCATTTTAATCTGGTGAAGATTTGATGAAGAACTTTGAGGATATACAACAGAACTCTTCAATAAATAACGGCAAATGTCTCGGGATTACTACAATCGCATGTCTGTTTATTGTTTATACCATTTCATAAATTAACATCACGCGAGTACGCTCTTAAGGGGTACGCAGATCTCTCATTTCTCCGGTTATGTTCAAGTTTCATGATATTCGGGAAATCTATTCTGGTGATATAGATACCTTACCAAACAACTTGCCTATTAAGTAGGTACAACTAAAAAGAGAAAAATAAAAAAATCATTTTTGCATAAAGATACTAGGTACCGACTTCCAAATAAAAAACTACAAAGCAAAAAATAACTTTATTTTTCGAAGACGGTGTCCATAAAGCAAAAAATTGGTACTTACGAAAAACACCGACTTCCAAAAATGAAGTTATTTTTTGTGTTGTAGTTTTTTATTTGGAAGTCGGTAGTATTTTTTTGAATTTTTTTTTTTTAATCCCTAAATTTTATTCAATAATCTGGTACGGCACTGGCAATAGCAAGCAATGAAGCCGAATTTGCTTTTCCATTTCTTTCGCCCAAGCATCTCCTTAGACATAATATCTATTGTTATAAGACATCCTCTGGGTCAGAGCCGTTGAAGAGAGTTATAAGCAGTCCTCTTTATCCTCCTAAAACATCACATTTTAGAGGATAAATAAAAAAAGACTCACTAATGTTATTAACGGAGGCTTTGTACAAAATTCCAAAGTTTTAGAGCGGTTTAGGCTGCGCTTTCTTTTAGTAAATTTAAGATATCTAACCCTCCAATCGTTTTCAGGGTGTTCAAGAAATCCTCACCGAACAACAAGCTGACGCTGTACCTTGCTTCACGCGATTTGGTGGTAGAAAATGGCTCTATCGATAGAATCCAGGGTGTGCTGCACGTTGAGCCTGACTACCTGGAGAATAAGAAGCTGTATGGACAGGTCACACTGACTTTCAGGTGAGAATAGAATAGAATTTACATTATCTGCTCTCATCTATCTATATATATAAAAGGCAAAAGTGATTGACTGATGTATCAACGCACAGGCCAAACCCTTAGGGCTAGAAACTTAAAATTTCGCACACGTATTCCTCTTATGACGTAAGCATCCACTAAGGAAGGATTTTTCAAAATTCATCCCCTAAGTGGGTGAAATAGGGGATAAAAGTTTGTATGAAAGTTTTTATTAAAAAGTCATCTGTAGGATAAAACACGGATCACGCGAATGAAGTCGCGGGCGAAGTGCTAGTATCGTATATAAACCGAATATATCGAATAGGAATGATGACTAAAAAAATATTTTTAGTCCGTCAGATATAGATGTCCAAAAAATATTGGACACGTATTTTAACTTTTGTCACGTTAACTAAAAATGATGAAGATACAGTGCGTTAAAATATCGCATGACGTCACGCCTTGGTACGCTTTTTACATAGAAGTGACATCACAAGCCCCCACTCCCGAACTTTGATGCGCTGTATCTTGGTGAATTTTTATTGAATATTTTTTAATAATTTAACCGGCGGACTAAATAGAATTTGCTGTTTCGTACCCGAGTATATGATTACGAGTGATAACGAGTATATTGACATAATTTATAAACACATTACCGAAATTTAAAAATAGAATCTTAATATAACACACATCTTCCTTTGCCAACAAATACTTCTTTCTCTTTCCACCCAATTACTGAACTAGACATTAAGAAAAGTATCCAATCCATCTCCACTAAGGCGGTAGGTGACGATGGCCTTCAACTCCAAATGTTCCTACCTATTCTGAGTGAAATAGTTCCCGTCTTATCTCATATTGTTAATTACTCTCTTTTTAATAACTCCTTTCCCTCAGCTTGGAAGAAGGCACACGTCCTACCGCTTCCCAAGGTTTCTAATGCCTCCTCACCATCCCAGTTCCGTCCAATATCCATCCTCCCAATCCTCTCCAAAGTCCTCGAGAGTATTGTTCAGAAGCAACTGTCCTGTTATGTGTCCTCTAATGGCCTGCTGAGTCCTTACCAATCTGGTTTTAGACCTGGCCATAGCACTGTTACCACTCTAGTCAAAATAACTGATGACATAAGACTAGCTATGGATAATAAATGTCTCACCATATTGGTTTTATTGGACTTCAGCAGTGCCTTTAACTCGGTTGACTTTGACATTCTCCTAGGAATACTTTCCTTCCTTAATATCTCTGCTCCGGTAATTGAGTGGTTCAATTCTTATCTTCGGGGCCGCTCGCAGTCTGTTCGATCCGATGAGGATTCCTCTGAATGGTGTGACTTGACTGCGGGCGTTTCACAGGGTGGTGTCCTCTCTCCTCTTCTCTTCTCAATTTTTATAAATGCTATCACTAGGGTCCTAACTTCTAACTATCATCTCTATGCAGACGACTTGCAGTTGTATCGCCATTTTAAAGTGGGTGAAATCGCTGAGGCTGTGTCTGCCATCAATGATGACCTTGAAAATATCAACAAGTGGGCTAAGTCCTTTGGACTTCTCCTGAACCCAACAAAATCTCAAGCGCTCGTTATTGGTGGCAAATACATGCTCAATTTGTTAGATCCCCAGTCCCTCCCGCCATTAATGTATAATTCAGTGCCCATATATTACTCCAAAAGCGCGAAAAACTTGGGCGTCCATATAGACACTAACCTCTCTTGGTAGGTTCTTATTGCGGTAGGTTGTTTTTTTTTTTTTTTTATTTTTTTTTTTATTTAGATATAGGCTCGCGCTTGACCACCATCTCACCTGATGGTAAGCGATGATGTGGTCTACGATGGAGCACGCTTGCCTAGAAGTAACCTATTCACTCTTGACTTAAAGACCCCTAGATTGTAGCTATCGGGAAACACAGACTCCGGCAGTGAATTCCACTCCTTAGCTGTACGCATAATAAAAGTATTCTCAAAACGTTTAGTGCGTATGGGCGGGATGTCCACCATGTACCTGTGGCGCATCGCCGTACGTCTGGTAGTTCGATGATGGAACGGGCTGGGCGGAATTAGATCATGCAATTCCATCGCACACTCACCGAAATGTAATCGATAAAAAACCGATAAGCTAGCAACTCGGCGACGATGTTCAAGGCTCTGGAGCTTTGACTCAACCAGTGCCTCATCGCTGATGAGCCTCTTGGCCCGCTTTTCGATCGACTCTAGTGCATCGAGCTGGTATTTGGCAGATCCGTCCCAGAGATGAGAACAGTACTCCATGCATGATCGAACTTGCGCTTGATACAAGCTGAGCAGCTGTTCTGGCGTGAAGTACCTTCTCACCTTTGCAAGGATCCCCAGCTTTTTGGCAGCCAGCTGAGCCTTCGCCTCAATATATGGGCCAAAATTGAGAGTCGATGTCAACGTAACGCCAAGAAGCTCAAGATGGTCAGCTATTGGCACAGTCACATCTCGGAAAGTTGGAGCCGGGTGAAATTGGCTCTTTTTAGCGGAAAAAAGACACGCCTGGGTTTTAGCAGCATTAAACCTGACCAGATTGGCATCGCCCCATTCGGAGACTGCCTGCATGGACAGGTTCAAGCGCTCCACCATGGCCTCCCGGAGAGACTGGATCTGAGGCCCGGTAGCACGAGCGCTGGACAAGTATCTCTCAGCAACAGTGCTGTCGTCTGCATACCCAAAGGTGCCGGGTTTTAGCAGATCGTTAATGTGCAGCAAGAATAAAGTTGCTGAAAGTACCGATCCCTGAGGGACCCCGGCATTAATAACCAAGTGGTCCGACGAGCAGCCATCGATAACCACTCGAATGGACCGATCTCTCAGGAAGTCTGCAATCCAATCACACAGACCACCGGGCAAACCGAATGAAGGAAGCTTAGCAATAAGGCTTTCGTGCCAGACCCTATCAAAAGCCTTTGAGATGTCTAGGGAGACGGCAAGCGCTTCCCCGTGCCTCTCAATGGCCTCACTCCAGATGTGAATGGCATACGCTAGAAGATCCCCAGTAGACCGATTTCGGCGGAAGCCGTATTGTCGGTCACTTAGGATATCGTTTGCTTCTAGGTATGCCAGGAGCTTAATATTAAGTACACGTTCCATACTCTTACAGAGTATGGAGGTTACAGATATGGGTCTGTAGTTGGCCGGGTCAGCTCGACTTCCCTTCTTGGGCACGGGCTGTACGTTAGCCTGCTTCCAAGCATTCGGCACTTTTCCAGCATCATACGAAAGGCGGAACAGGCGTGTCAAGATCGGAGACAGTTCAGGCGCACAGGTTCTAAGAACAATTGCTGGTATTCCATCAGGGCCGCTAGCCTTGTTCACGTCGAGGTTGCGCAGCACCCTTCGTACGTCCTTTTGACGAATACGAATTTCCGAGATACTCGTCTCGCATCCATCAGGAGAAGGAGGGGGCCGCGCGTCACCAGGATTCAGACGTGAAGATTCCGCAAAAAGAGAGGCAAATAAATTTGCCTTCTCCTCAGCGGAGTGGGCCAGCGACCCGTCGGGTTTCAGCAGTGGTGGTAGTGAGGGGCGGCAGAAGTTCGACTCGACCGACTTAGCCAGAGACCAAAACGCTTTACTACCTGCTGGGTAAGAAGCAAGTTTGGTCCCTATTCGACCAATGCGGTCGAATCGAGCCCTTCGCAACACTTTCTTGCAGGACTTGGCAGCCCTGTTGAAGGCCTTCTTCTTCAGACCCACGTCACTCGCCTTACGCGATCGAGCGTCGACCCAAGCCAGGTACGCCCCATGTTTAAGCGCATCGGCGCGCTTACATTCGGCGCCAAACCATGGCCGGTCTTCGCTTGACACTGAAACGTCAGAGAACGGAATGAAGTACTCCATTCCCTGACGCAACACATCCGTCACGGCGTCCGCGCACGACGATGGATCCGACGAAGAAAAGCAAGTAGGCAGCCAAGGATAGCATGCGAAGAAAGATCGCATACCAACCCAATCTGCTGACTTGTACCGCCAAACCCGCCGGGTGCCTCTTGGGCTGGGATCGGGCGGGGAATAGACGGACACAGACTTCACCAGACAGTGGTCGGAACTACCTAAAGGTGAAGCTATCGACACAGAGTATCTGTCTGGATCTGTTGTCAGCAGAAGGTCCAAGCAATTCGCTGTGTGCGAATCAACATCCGGTACCCTCGTTGCCCCCTGGACCAGCTGGGTGAGGTTTAGCGCTAGCGAAAGCTTGCGCATCTCCCGTCCAGCATGGTCAGTGCACTGGTATGGGAAGAGCCACTCCTGATGGTGGGCATTAAAGTCCCCCAGTAACACTAATTGGGCGGAAGGGTACCGCTGCTGTGCCGCATCAGCCGCCTCACTGAGGTACTCTGTGAGCCTGGATGTCTCCTGATCTCCGCTGTGCGAACGGTAGACACAGGCGTAGATAATTTTATCCAGACCTGTGTCCACCAGAGCCCACAGGGTTGTGAATCGGGAGTCCTCAAGGTTACGGAGACGCCGATAGCAAGTGTCGTCACGGGCGTACATACACACACCCGCGCGCGGTTTAAAATTGTGGTCCAGGGTAAACCCTGGGTAAGATAAGTACGACACGTCTGACGGACTCGCTATCTGCGTCTCCGTAAGGAAAAGCAGCGCTGGTTTCTCAGTCTCTAGGTGGAAGTGGACTGCAGAGAGATTTGAGTGCAGACCTCGAATGTTGGTGAGGTGCACTTTGTGGGGGAGGGAGTGCAGCCGCTGTTTAAATCTCTTATTCCTTTTCCTTGGCATTAATTAATATTTTATAAGAGTGAATGGAGGAGAGGAGTTGGAAGTGAGACGAGGTTTCACGCAGCTAACCTTCAGACACGCACTGAAAGGACAGCATCATTGGGGCACTAGTCCGGAGACTGCGGGGACGCCCGAGCCCCCCCGGAATGTCCATCGGGCCCTCCCCATCTGGTCGCCAACCAGCACGATGGCGCATTCCGGGATTTTTCGACAGTTGGCGGGGCAGCCTTTCGTGTGTGGCTGGCACACTACTTGGGCCCCCAACTACCTGCGGTCGGCCAGCGGCGCACCGTGCCTCGGATCCCGCTACCCTCCGCGACCAGTCTCCCGATACGTCCATAACAGCGCGCGTCAGGCTGGTCAGCCTGCAGTAGAACAGCTATCTCGACCCAACTCCTCTTGTGGCTACACCGAGCATCGTACCGGAACACGGCTAAGCCGCTTGGCGGTACGTCTTTGCCCGGTGGGTGGTCGCAAGCCTTCGGCCGAAGCCTACCACCAGTTGGTGTCACCTGATTTGCACCACCCGGGGACCACGTGTAGGGTATCAGAAAGGGGTACATTCCTACGGACGTGGGTGACTCAGCCCCCATTTCCATCCATCAGGATGTGAGTAAGAAGGTCTTCTATTCGTTTCAGTCTCTTAAACGTCTCCAAAAATTCTTACCATTTCACACTAAGGTAACTCTTGCGCAATCTCTTCTTCTACCGCTAATAGACTATGCGGATGTCTGTTTTCTGGATGCAACGGAGGTACTCCTAAACAAACTCGAGCGACTGCAGAACTTGTGCATCCGCTTTATTTTTGGCCTCCGCAAGTACGACCATGTGTCGGATTTTCGGGCCAGATTGAAGTGGCTGCCAATTCGGCGTCGACGAGATACCCACATCCTATCCCTTCTCTATACTATCCTGCACAATCCTACTTCTCCTCAATATCTTCGCGAACGGTTTGAGTACCTCGTACCGAGGGGTAAGCCGTGTCGCACAGCCACATCGCTTCTTCTTCGAACTCCGCGTCACACTTCCAGCCGCTATGATGGCTCCTTCTCTGTTACTGCAGTGCATCTCTGGAACTCTCTCCCACACTACCTACGCGATAGCCCTTCTCTCGATGTCTTCAAGAGGAAAATTAAGGAGCATTTTCTTTCAACGCAATAAATAATATTAGTAGATATATATATGGATATATATTTGTATTTATGAACGTAGTTCTTATAGGTATGTATTTTTATTATATATTTAATTAGTATCTTACTGTTAAATTTTACACTGGATTACTGCCCTCAATTATTATGATCTCTATCACTCAAAGGTTTCATCATCATCATCATCATATCAGCCGAAAGACGTCCACTGCTGGACATAGGCCTCCCCCAAGCGTCGCCACATTGACTCAAAGGTTTGCTGGCAGAAAACTCCATTTTGGAGTTAAGTTCGCCTTTGTACATGAATATTGATAACACTTTGTGTAAATGTATTGTTTTGGTGTACAATAAAGAATTAAGAATAACACCTTTTTTCTAAAACAATAATGATCCAAGAAGTTAATATCGCCAATTAACAGGCTTCTTCTTCTTTTCGAATCGATGCCACCTTTTATAGTTTGTCTGGGCCCAGTAGGCGGCCACGCTTATTGCAGCGTCAGAAGCACTGTACAGGTCTTCCAGGGTGCTAGTGAATGGACAGCCAGGACACTCCAACAAGTGGGGCATAGTCTGTACAGGGGCACCACACTCACACCAGGTGTTGGACGAATCAATAATCCCCCATTTTGCCAAATTATATTTGCAGCGGCCTACTTGTGTACGTAGCCGATTCAATGCCTTCCATACAGGCCACTGCAATTCATGACCAAGCGGTAGATGTTCCTTGGGCTCAACAAAGTCATGGGGTCGTGGACACTTCTCCAGCCACAACTTTCTCCACTCCTCAGGCGGCCTGTCCTGGACTGCCTGTGTTTAGTAACAGGCTAAATAAAATAGAAAAATGCCGGCTTTTGGGCGCCATAATTTGGGGTCCAAAAGATTTTTTTCTTCCAAACGCATCGTGTGGGGTATCAAAATAAAGGGTTATAGTCCAAGTCTCGGTCGAATCGAAGGCTTTCTCGTAGTCCACAAACGCTAAACAGAGAGGCAGGTTGTACTCTTCGGTCTTCTGTATAACCTGCCGCAGCGTATGTATGTGGTCTACGGTGTTAAAGCCTTTACCGACTTACACATATAAGTCCGTAAAGGCCGTTCAATGTAACTAATTAAAAAAAAATATAACTAAAATGTTATAAATCAAAAATTATATTCGCGAGCTGGCTGACAAAAACCAAATGTATCCTCCGACTGCATAACATGATTTTCTTCTTATTTACGTCTTTTTAGTTCGCCTCTTAAACAGTCGGGTTTTTAGACTTTTTTAATTATTCATAAGGTATTTATTAGAAACAAAAAATAAAATAATAATAGTGAGAGAGTAGAGATGATGACTGATGGTGTGATATGAGTAGTGTGATAGTGTGGGGCAATGACTTAAAAAAAAAAAGAGCCCAGAGCCTCGTCAATAAGTCCGTCCCTATTTACATGGAAGATAACTGACGTGGGTGAACAGGTATAATTTTACCTGATCCTTCGGAGAACACGGACGTGTTACTCGTAATAGGAATATAAAATTTTAATGAAAAGGCTAATGGTTTCAGTTTTCACGCTATTATAAGTTTTACCGGAACCTTAATTATTTACCTTCCCATATCTACACCGGCTATTAATTTTGAATCAGTTCTAATACAAAAACTATAATTTCCATGATTCGATTATGATAAATGATTTTATATCTGTATGTTGGTTTGTACAAACACTTCTACATGTCGATCATATTTTTTAAAACTAGATGAGGTTGGCGTTTTCTGTCTGACTACTCTGAGAAGAAAGGCCGAAACAAACTCAGAGGTCACAGTCTCTTTTAAAGTCCAGACAAAATCTTGGTTAGATCATGTGAAGACCATGTAGACTGATGTCTGAAATGGTCTTTTGAGAAAAGAACCAGCCAGATTGAGTGGACCTGTCCAGTCAGTGCACGCATTTGTCAATAACCGTGCAGCTCAACTCAGAGTTTAAGGAGCTCAACGAATTGACGAACAATACCAAAGAAAGGACATTCGGGTAGGCCGCATAAGTACTCAAAATGCCAGACCATGATTAAAAACTAAATAAGATAAATAAAAAAAAGAGTGATCCACATAGTCTTCACATTCACAATAATTAAAATAAAATAATATAATACTTTAAAAAGTAAATATTCTTGTCATTGCAAGAAAAATCAAAAAAAAATTAAAAACTAAATTCACGGTGCAATATTAAAAAAAAAAAAAAAATTGGAGCAGCTCAATCCCAAGCCTTTTTGTCTTCAACGTAATCTTTAATGTTATAAAACGCTTTCTGGCACAACTTACGTTTAATGAATGATTTGAATTTATTAACACTTAGACCTTGTTCGTGGCTTGGAAGCTTATTATAAAAATAATGTATAAAAATAATATATTTTCAATACAGTTGTTAAACATGGCGTACTTTCAGAGGCTATAATTATGATTCGAAAATTGAATCTTATCGATAGGCATTTTCTGTTACGCGGTCGTGACTTTTGTTTACGAGCTCGATCATTACTTTTGCAGTTGAGTTTTAAATTTATAAGTCGTCGTAGTCGTTTAAAAAGTTTAGTAGCAAAGAGTTTTCATACATAGAATAAAATGGGATAGATTTTTTACGAGGAAAAAATAATGATTCCGTACATTTTAGCATTGAACTCTCAAAAGTCTTTTAAATAGTTGTTTAATATATTTAATTACCAGTTTTATTATTTTCACATCAACATTTGTCTAAAATCGAATAGGCTGTATAGGCTGTTTTCGTTGTAAAAAATCACCATTTGCAAAAACGCGCCCTTAGTTATAAGTCAATTTAAAAAAGTTTAATAGCAAGGAGTTTTAATACATAGACTAAAATGGAATAGATTTTATACGAGGAAAATTGAATGATTACTTACGTTTTAGCATTGAATTCTCAAAAGTCTTTTAAATGGTTGTTTAATATATTTAATTACCAGTTTCAAAAACGAGCGAAATTTTTTTTTTTTGTTAAACACGTCTAATTCTTTGATTTGTTTTACTATTTCCCACAACTGTATTGAAAAATATCGTTTGATACACGGGTGTGTAGGATATTGCAAACTCGTGTCATTAAAAACCCTCGCTTTCGGCTCGGGCTTGTTAATGACAGCTCGTTTGCAATAACCTACTTTCCACCCTTGTATCACAATGTACTATTACATGGTAACTTAATCCATTAAGGTCTAACAACGTTAGCGAAGTAAAAGCTTAGTTTGTACATCGTAACATGTTAGTAAATTATGATTATAATGGATCAAGAGTTACTAAAATGTGTGATAACAAGCTACGCAAAATTACTTGCGGTATTTGAGCTAAGTTGGTATTTATCATGTCTGTGTACTTTGTGAAATATATAATACGCATATATAATACTCATTGCGTCCTGAAATACAGGCTAGGCCTAGCTCAGGCGCGGCTCATCTTTATTTTTATGCATATATTTAATAGCTTTAATAATTTAATTATAATGTTCAATTTGTAACATTTTTTTGGAGTATAAATATTATTATATACCTATACTGTGATTTTTAATTTCGTAGACTAAACTAACAGCTGCCAATGACCTTATTTTTAAAGTTGCTAGCTCGGAACATAGTTTTGAGGCTCAATCATAAGTGATTCATCGAATCGATGTGACATGACTCCACAATTTAATTTTACTAATTGGTGTAAATTAATATTTATGAATATAAACGTAATATATTTAAATATAACAGTATTCATACACATAGTACATAAACTTTTATTGCGTTAAATATGAAATCAACAATAAAATAATTGCGATTGATAAAATGAAGTTTGACATAAATGTGTAGAAAATAAATAAGTGCCGCTAAGTTTCTTGACAATTGTAATTTTTTTATTACCGATCTACTTCGATTTTCGATCACTCAGGATAGTCAGGATACGACACTATTTTTATGAAACGATAAAGTGACAACCCCCCAAATGTCAGTTTAGTCTACGAAATTAAAAACCGGCCAAGTGCAAGTCGGCCTCGCGCACGAAGGGTTCCGTACCATTATTGCAAAAAACGGAAAAAAAAACACGTTTGTTGTATGGGAACCCCACTTAAATATTTATTTTTTCTATTTTTAGTATTTGTTGTTATAGCAGCAACAGAAATACATCATCTGTGAAAATTTCAACTGCCTAGCTATCACGGTTCATGAGATACAGCCTGGTGACAGACGGACAGACAGACAGTCGGATCGCGGAGTCTTAGTAATAGGGTCCCGTTTTTACCCTTTGGGTACGGAACCCTAAAAAACATGGTATAAGTAGGTATTATATATTTCACACTAGGAAGGTACCTAATTGTTCGCATATACTCAACCCACAAACTTGTGAAGTATCTACCTAGTGGTCCAGTGGTAATGTACACGATTTACGAGTCAGGGGGTCAACGCCCTCAGCACGAAGTCCATAGTTTCGGCCTTCTTTACGGGCGTTTCCTACTCCGTATCACCTACGGACGGATGATTCTATTATCTAAGAATGAATGACAACACAATTTGACAGTTGTAACTACTCCCGATATGTTTTTACATGTCCGAAAAATTTAACTTAGTTAACACTAGTTTTTTTCACTAGTTTCGGAGTACTTTCGGACGGGGCCCGTAACTTCGTTGACAGAGATAGTAGACCCCCTGACCCATGAAGGTGTTTTTCTTTGCGTAATTTATTGTTTGAAGCATCACTGTTCTGAAAATGGTAATCAAAAAAGTCGTGACGTAAGTGACATTTTCTGGCACCAATAAATCCGAATACATGCGGCATCTACCAATGACCACTACTCTTACGGAGAGTAGTGGACCTACTCCTGTGTGTCCAGCTGTGGTCACATCATAGCTTGATTATTTTCATTCACCCCGCAAAACAGTTCCGCTGTACCTACCTAATAAAACCCATAAGTATTTTCTTTATAATATACTAGCTGCCGCCAGCGTGAAAAGTGTTTTCTTATCCCAAAGAAACATTATCTCGGGATGAAAAATGTACCCTATCTGGTATTCCAGACTTTAATCAATCCCTGTGACAAATTTCATCCAGATCCATTCAGCTGTTATGGCGTGACTGAGTTTCAAACATACATCCACCCGTCGAATCTTCCACATTTATAATTTAAGTAAGATTTTCTGACAAAATTTAAATAGTTTAAACATAATCCAACACACATGTGAGGCATATTGCCAAAAATCTCTAATATTTACTCATATACTTCAAAAATATAGCCTTGGCTTTCACAAGTTTTTCTTAAATCTTCATAAACTAAATATCAAAGTTCTTGACCACTTATTGTATGTTTAGGACAGAAGTTGGTGACGACAAGGAGCCTAAGATATTAAACAATTATTTTCTTGGAACTAGTATGATGTTATTACGCAAGTTCACTCAACTAAATGCCAAACGTCTTGGAAGCTATAATAACTGTCTAAGAGGACTGCGTTGTTGGAATAGTAGATAACTAATTCACTGATAAATCGAGCAAATGTCGTAGTATCAAGTTATAAAGACAATTATGATGAAAGGTACTTATTGCCCTTAGATATATTGTAGGTACAGAAACTGATAAGTATGATTCGTCTACAATAATATGATGTTATATTATAAAAGTGATCGATCTCAGTAACTTAGTACCCATCTTTAAATCAACATTTTATTTAGCTTAAATTAATATTTGCCTATTAAAAAAGTGGTATAAATATAAGAAACTGAAACCTATTTTAATTACCTGTGTACACCATGCCTAGAATGCAGACACAGTAATTTTACAGTTAACATTTTGGATGGATACTTTGCAATCCAAGTACAGTCTACGGCACGTAAGTTGGCAAGGTTTTGCGGTAGCGGGGGTAAGTTCGCGCGTATACCGCGAACTGACCAACCACCATATAGAGCAAACGGAACGTGGACGCGACACGATTGGTCAGTCGATCCTTGTGTCAACTGACCAACCAATCGCGCGCTTGGAACGGTCCTAAACGTTCCCCGCACCCCGCTTCACTACCAAAGATACCCAAAAAACGACTTCTGCGCATCTAACGACTATGGCAACTTACGTGCCGGGGATTATACTCGATATAATCAGGCATTATTAGCAATCGTCCAATCCATTTCTTATTTATAGAAAGTTAGTCAACACCAACATCACTTTTTTATCGCTACAGTTTACCGGTTCTAAGGAAACCGGCGACACGTTAAAGCTGTGAAAGCTTATATCCGGTCCCGTAATACTCAGGGGATTTTAACGCGATAATATGTAGTTAGTTTGAACTTGATAAAAAATATAAAACGACTCGTTTGCCGCTCGGCGAAGCACGTAATCGCTTTCAGCATTAATGTTTCATGGAGATAATTTACATGGAACACGATCACGCCTGTATTTCAACAAGAATAAGGTAGAGGTTTACTTAGCTATAGTAAACCTGTAATTAATAATTACGTAGACAAATTTGACAGCTGCCAATGACCTTATTTTTTTTACATGTTGCAAGCGCGAAGCATAGTAGGTAAGGCTCAATCACAAGTGATTTATCGAATCGATCTGACATGACTCCTCAATAAAAAAATTATAAACTTTTTATGTATCGATATAAACGTAATATCATTGTCCGTGGCCTTGCATGCATAGTATAAAACTAAGTCGCCTCCCGCTGTCTGTCTATCCCTATGTATGCTTAGATCTTAAAAACTAGGCAACGAATTTTGATGCGGTTTTTTTTATTAGATAGAGAGAGAGTGATTCAAGAGGAAGGTTTATGTGTATAATACACGCGGGTGAAGCCGCTGGCAGAAGTTAGTATTTAAATATAACAGTATTAATACACATAGTAGAATTTATTTTATAGTAATAAATACAAAATCAACAATAAAATAAATGCAGTCGATAGAATGAAGTCTGACGTAAATGAGTAGAAATTAAATAAAGGCCGCTAGTTTCTTTACAAATATATTTATTTGCTTTGAAATAGGTCCATTTTCGATCTACTTCGATTTTCAATCACTAAGGATACGACTCTATTTTTTTTTATTTGTGTAGAAGTCGGGTAAAAAAGTTAGTTTTTATGACTTTGACGGGATTTATCTCGCAAACGGTTCGCTTGGCAAAAATATGATGTACCAAACTCTACCTTGATTTTAAAATACCTGTTCCCTGTTACTTGTATCCCAACATGTAACAGGGAACAGGTATTTTGGCGAAAATATTTTTTTTTTCTTAACTTCCTGCCTCCTAGAGGGTGCCATATTTAACTTAATGCGACGTCATATAGCCTATAACCAGTGGCCAAGACGCTTCTAACGTCACGTCATATGTCAAATTATGTTAAGTAGTTTAGAAGTTATGAGGGAATAGATGAACATACATACACATGTACCAGTCAAAAATATAATCCTGCCTTTTGTTTCACCATAGTCGGGTAAAAATAACTTTCTTTTTGGAACTCTGTGTCTTCAGTACCTATTTTTTTCATATATCAGTTTAGTACAAAATTAAAAATGAAGTTGATATTTTACCAGTTATGTTTAAGTGCAATGTAAAAGTGGGCAAGACACAAATCCAGATCTCGGACCGCTACTGAGTAGTTCCAGGTGGAAAACCCATTTAAGGTTTATCCACACATATCAGGGGCGTGCCCGGGCCCGGGCACGTCCCGTGCACGGACGTGTGTGAACGATGTCATATAAAATGTTCCCACCAATATTTTTTTGAGTCCCTGACGGGGCACGGTCTGTCCACGTCCCGTGCACGTCCCGGGCACGCCCCTGATATGTGTGGATAGACCTTTACCCGACCCGGTATTCGAATCCTCATGCTTAGCAGTAGCACCTGCGACCACTAGACCATCGGGACAATTCCATGGATTACTCCACCCTAATTTTATGGGTCAAAGATATAAAAAGTAATACAATAAAAAATGGGGCTCATCTTGTAAAAGCGAATACGATATATCTGGTCTGTTTTACGGCGGTCCTTGTTATTATGTCCTTTTAGGGTATAATTCCATAAAAAGAAAATAGTAAAAAGTATTCCATTAACGCGGTATCTTAGGTTACTTCTCGTTTATTTCATGGATTTTATATTACCTCCTTTATAGGACTCGGTATCTTTGTCTAAGAATTTTAGTATCTCAATTAGCGAAAGGTGTCCAAGTCGACATATACCGATTTGATATTTTGGTATCAGAACATTTCTTCTGTGTATTTCCATATTGACTCGTTAAGGGCCTTTTTTTTTTTTTTTTTTTTTTTTGCTTGGAGAAATGCTCATGCATACTGCGCTACCACGGGGAGATAGCGCAGTTATGTGGGACTCTAACCCACTAAAACTCCACGGTGTCCTCCTGTGCCGCTTATGGCGGGAACACGGGTACGCGTTAGCACTCACCGCGAACCCGCCGCGGCTGTCCGTCACCGGACCCTCCTCTGGGGATTACCCCCCATCACCGGCGCACACTGTGTGCCGTGACCACCCCAGGGACCAAACCAGTACATGGGTGCCAGACGACCCCGTGTATGGCACCCTTGGTCCCCTTGTGACGGGTCAAGGTCAATGGCCCCGCCACCTACCATGTTTTGGCCGCAGGGGATAGGGAGAGCGGCCAACGCTATACCGACACTTCTCTTCCCCTGCGGCCCCACCGCGTCCGCCATCAGACGCCATCAGACCACGGCTGAGGGTTGGAGGCCGCGGAAGGTAGGGAGAGCGGCGCACCGCAATACCGGCACTCCTCTCCCGCCGCGGCCTCCAACCCTCAGCCGTGATATCGTATGGGTTTGGGAGACCCCATACGACATCACGGCCCGCCTCAGTTGCGATGTTGCCCAGGCAGCACCGCAACCTACATGTTGGCCGCTACGTCGTCGGCTTATCGGCAAAAGCACTGACGAGCGGCCCCTCCTCGGGTTCCTCTTCGCTTCACCGTGGGTGACCAAGCCACGGTTACTGAGCCCCCCCGCCTCGACAATGCGGGAACCCACCGGGGGGGGGGACTCGTTAAGGGCCTACAACCGCTTTAGTGCCGTAAAACGGTAACTTTCTAAAGCATACTCCTTAGTAACGGCATGGATAAAAGTTAAAAAAAAAAAAAATTGTTTCATGCACATTATTTGTGAAACATGGTTTTTCGTACAGCAAATAGTTTTGCTTTAAAAAATAATTAGAACACGATATTTTTTCGCTACTTTTCGATACTCCTCCAAAACGAATTAAATGTTTAAAAATATTTGTACATAGAAAATTTTATGGCTAGAATTTCTGCATAACTGAAATAGCATTTGTAAAATATATAAGAATATTTTTAAACAAAACTATCCAAAAGGAGGTTCAATATTGATATTCTGGTTCCGAGCGGGCGCACGGCCAGTACTGCGTTAACATTGGGAAATATAAGCGCATGGCAAAGATATTTGCTCAAATACTTACTTGTTTCTGTAAAAAAGAGACTCAGTAAGTACCTCAACTGTAAATTCGTAAACAAAATTAAGTATACACAACAAAAATAGCACAATATAAAAATAAATAAAAGCCGAAAAGTCCCTACCTTAATTCCTTTGATCTACAAAGTTAATATGGCGTCATTTCCCTGCAACGGAAGAAAATAAGAATGTACTGGAGTACTGAAAGCTCCTCACACAGATTGAATATAATCGTAAACCGTTCTTTATGATTGTACCCAAGCATCTTCACGTGCAAAGAGAATCAATAAAAGATGGGAAATCTTTTTAAAAAGAAGGCTTTAACTCTGAGAACTTTTCAGTAAATTCTTTGCGTAATGAATTCGATCCTGCTATTTTAAAAGGCCTCTTCAAGGAACTCAGGTCTTAAGGTAGCTTCTTATTTTGGAGGCTGTATAAGGATAAGTAAGATGAAAAAAGAAAACAATAGTTCTGAAAGTAAAACCAATACAAAACAAGCAAATTTTGATAATCATAATCTGTTTAGAAGAGAACAAATTGTGAATATAAGGCAAATCATAGAAAAGAGCCGCGAGTTTAATGTTCCAATGCTCTTGTGTTTTATCGACTACTCCAAGGCGTTTGATTGTGTGAGGTGGGATTGCCTATGGAGAATACTCGAGGAAATGGGAGTACCTTCGCACTTGACAGCATTGATCGCAAACTTATACGAGGATGGAGAGTCGCTAGTCAGAATCAACAGTGTGGTGTCGGGGCCTTTTAAGCCAGAGAAAGGAGTACGCCAGGGATGTATTCTGTCCCCTCTTCTTTTTAACATCTATGGCGAATACATCATGAGGAGAGCCTTAGAAGAGTGGGAGGGGGGCATAGCGGTGGGTGGCAATAAAATCAGCAATCTCCGATATGCAGATGACACCACATTGTTTGCATTTTCGGAGCGCGAACTTGCTGAGCTATTTGTGAGGATAGAGCGTGAAAGCGAGATGGTCGGACTGTCGATCAACAAGTCCAAGACCAAAGTCATGATCATCGACAGAGCTGGACTAATAGCACGCACTGGGGAACTTGTAGATCTAGAGTTCGTCAATGAGTTTGAGGGGGGTATATTTTGATACGAAGAAAAGTTGACCAGCCAACTGCAACCAGCGACCCTTTTAAATTTATTTACTTTTGTAACGTGCTCAAGGGTTACATTTAATAAACATCGTTCTCAGTATATGGTGCTTTATTGTTCCCAAGAAAAAATCCCGTTACATTGGGGGTTTCAGTGGGACTGCAGCGGGGAAATTCGGAGACGTACGCAGATGGCCAAAGCTGCTATGAGCAAGATGTCGAGGATATGGAAAGATAGGAACACCTCTAATAACACTAAGAAGAGACTCGTTAGAACCCTGGTATTCTCAATTTTCCTTTACGGCTCCGAATCTTGGGCTTTCGAGATGTGGTGCTGGAGGAGAATGTTGCGCATATCATGGACAGCAAAACGCACAAATAAGTCCATTCTCGACCAGATAAACATCAAAACCAGACTCTCCACAATCTGCTACCAAAGAGTCCTAAATTACTTTGGTCACATCGCCCGGTGACAGCCAGATAACCTGGAAAACTGGTTGTTGTGGGAAAAGTGGATGGGAAAAGGCCACGTGGACGCTCACCCACTCGGTGGTCATACAAGATCAGGGCGATTACGGGCCTCACGGTGACCACTACCCTGAGAAGAGCCGAAGACAGAGTGGCTTGGAAGCAGCTCATCAATGACTCCGTGAAAGCTTTCCAAGACGGGCACGACTTTCAGTAATGAAGACAACGAATAAGAAGAGAGAATCTGTTTAAAATAAATAGTTCAGAGATTTCTATGAATAAGTCATTAAAAACATACATACATACATAAAATCACGCCTTTTGCCAAAGGGGGTAGGCGGAAACTACAGAACGCCACCTGCTACGATACTTACATACTTCTTTTGCTTCACTCACGTTCATACATTTAGTCATACACGCAAACCGGTTATGAGTACTGTGCGACGGGCTTTTCTGAATAACATCACCAATATGGTCGATATGTCTTTCTGGGACGTCCCCTACCGGCGTTTAAATTCACGTCTGCCTTGTAAATACCTTTCTTTAGTCGCCTTTCATTCATCCTCTCAACATAGCCAAACCATCTTAGCATACTCTTTCCAATTTTAGACATCTTCTACAACGTTGTCTTTTTACATCATTCCTCAATCTATCATTTAAAGTTACACCACACATACTTCGCAAGAAATCTACAGCATTAATATATCTTTTTTGTCATACCCAACCTTCACTTCCATATATAAGTGTAGGCACCAGCACTTTTTTTGAAGTGAAACTTCTTTATCGACGTATGGGAGAAATTTTGTACGTATCGTCACGTTTTTCGGTTACGCGCCATGTTGCTTTTTTATCAAAGTTTAGTAAAAAGACTTATTCAAATTTAAGTGAATTTACAAGAAAAGTGAGAGTGATTATATATTTCGTTTTATAAATTCAACACGTATGAGCATGATTTTAATATTTATAAATTAATTAATTATTTTTATTTTTTTTTATTTATATTCTTTTTTTATATATTTTTTTTAATATTTATATACATATTTTTTTTTTTTTTTTTTTTTTTTTTTTTTATATATATTTTTTTTTTACAACAATAGTAATAATGATGCTATCATTATTGATGAAATACAACAATAGCAATGATATTATAATAAGAACAATGATAAAATAAATTACTCATTAATTGTATGCTTGTCTATAATAATAAAATAGCTTTAATTTAATACGGAAAAAATTGTTTTTCTTAAGGCTTTAAGCCTTATCTACCCCATTTTCGTGAAGTTGCAAATAGTAGAAAAATTATATGTCGTAAAGAAGTTTCACTTCTTACCTGTGTACTCTGGTACACACACACACCTTTTTTTATTACGGCATACCCACCTCACTATTCCCAAACCACTGCAACTCCTGAAAGCCAGAATCAACAGTGGCGACCACCAGAAAATCGCCGAGGCAATGAAGCTCGACGAAGTCCCGGAGAATGAATTAAACTGTCTTGGATCCCGCAACGAAATTAATCAGAAAAGAAAATGGAGCAGTAGGAAAAATAAAATACAAATTTCCACTCCCCTCCATATCAAGCAGGATACAGAACAAACAAACAAGACCAATAGGCACAAGGGGTCGTTTACAACTGGGATAAGCCCAGTTGCCTAGCACCACGGATAAAAATTAGCAATAATATTAATGGGTCCAGCACGCTGTTGTGAACGGCGAGTAGAGCCTCAGGGGACATCGACTGGCTGTTTGCAAGTGTTGCAACTGCATGATTCACTTTATTCCCTGCATTCACTCTCCTTTCCACATCCTCTTCAATATTTACATCCCTTGTGAACATCATTATGAACAATAGTACTCAAATCGGCTTATTATTACCTACAGCATACAGCAGTAAGCATACATCATACAGTAGTATGCTGTACTGAATAGCAATGTTTTCTGCACGTGCAACCTCTTTGAATACAGCTCAAACATACCTAACCCTTCCGCTCTCCTAGACCGAGAGCCAGCCTTTGTTAACACGTAACCCATTCTTCGAGGTAACAATTTGTCCGATACATACATATACCTTGATCTTTACATGTATGTGGCGAAATAGAAAGGGTTGCGAGACGACTTCCGCATTCGGTCCATCTGGAGAACTAAATCTGTTTTGAAAAGGGATCAGAGTATGTACTGCAATGAGGTCTACCTCACCTCACCTTACCTAATTGTTGGTTTTGGAAGATTTATCTTATTAAGACATGGTCCAATATTTGTAGATATTTTTGATTTGGATTTTATGTAATTACTGTAAATGCCATCATAGCTAGAAAACATAGTTTTATTTATTTGTAATATAGTTTTTTTTACCCGGCTGCAAGGAAACGGTTTTGGAATGTTTTTCGCGCGTATCTTGTATGTTTGTTTGTATGTTTGTTTGTATGTTTGTTTGTATGTTTGTATGTGTGTAATATTCTTTATTACCTCATATCTTTCAAACTACTTGGTGTATTTTATAATTAAGACATCGTTAGATATGTATTGACCGCCCAAGTGTTCTTAGCTAAGTGCATTTAAAAAAAAACCGGCCAAGTGCGTGTCGGGCCACGCGCAATAATAGGGTTCCGAAGTTGCATAATAATGCGGACTATAAAGAGGGTTTTGTTGTTGTTATATAAACATTAGAACGGTTTTAGCGGCTCACAAAGTCTAAAAACGGGCCCACATAGGATTTTTTAATCTATATACTCGCGTTTGACCACTATCTCGTCTGATGGTAAGCGATGATGTGGTCTACGGTGAAGCACGCTTGCCTAGATGTAATCTATTCACTCTTGACTTAAACTAAATAAGGACTAACTGGTAACTGAAGAAGGAGTTATAAAATCCAACTTCGCAACTGAAGTTAAGAAAATATTATATACTTGAGTACCACCGCGGGTGCGAATTGCGAAAGGAGCCGATACGAGCGCGCGTTAGAGCAACTGGGAATGGTATAGTTCGTTTCTGGATCCTTGCGTGCACGCTCCTTGTTCATTTCTCTTGCGGAATTAGAAAAAAGTCGAATGTATTCACCTCAAATCTCCTCTAATACCGCAGATTAGAGGTGAATCCTCTAATCTGCGGTATTCACTATTTCATTCTGGAAAGTTTTACGCTACTCAATTAGTGATGAAGTCGGGTCGAATATTAACTTTATTGATAAGAAAATAAGTAATTTGCTTGGAAATCGAATCTAATTTGACTTTACTTTTACATTTTAATTACAAAACGTCGAAAATACTTCTGCACTAACACAAAAATGACTCCAACGCGCGCATGCGCCGTATGGACTACGTTCTGGTACTGCCAACGACTCCGGCCACTCCAATGCGTTATTCGAGCTTAAACATTATTAATTTAGAAATCATTATTATTAAGGATGTTATGATTTTATTTTTACATGGTTCATAAGCATTAATTTACTATCTGTTTTACACAGCTAACAACGATATTTAAGTAATTTTTCAATGGCATTTGTACAAAAATTTTACAGTGCCAAGTACATTTTATAAGTTGGTCGACTATTACTCGTAAACTTGTAAAGCCTTGTTATCCGTGATAATTTTCCTTTTAAATTCGTTATATTTACTACTGCGGTGAATTTTTTCACATAGCCTAGAGCAACCATTTCGCTGGCAGGGGGGGGGGACACTTGACTCTAACATAAATTTGCAACTTAAAGCTTAATTTTACGCAAACGAATTTTTGAATCGAAAAATGGTTGTAACAAACCCATAATATTTTTGAATGGCCCATCCAACGATACCCCACACCATGGGATAGATGAGAAAAAAAAATACATCCTCACTTTACGTCTATGGGAGGTACCCGAAAAAAAAATATTTTTCATGATTTTATTGTACCACTTTGTCGGAATTATTAATATGTATATACATGCCAAATTATAGCTTTCTAGTACTTAGATTCTCTGAGCTAAGCTGCGGACGGACAGACGGACAGAGCGAAACTATAAGGGTTCCTTGTTGACTTCGGAACCCTAAAAAGGAACATGGCGGATTTTGGGGCGCCATATTGTGGTGGTCCCAAAAATTTTTTATTAACTTTTTTTTTACACAGTTTAAAGGTATGGTTCATTATAATATTGTATCAGTAAATGTGGTCTAACTAATCGATCTTTATGGAGACATAATTCTACAAACTAAATATTTTACAAGTAAAATTTAAAAACCGCGGTCGATTTTTTATTTCTTGTTACATTAATTAGCTAGTAGTAGACACGCTTCGATAGAACACGAAATCAAAAAATCTATTTAACACGTTATTATGACACGATATGTTTCGTATAAACCCCGATTCGGACAGTAAAACACCCATTACTTTAGAACAGCTGAACCGATTTCCATCAAACATAGCTATGAACAATCTCGATACATTCACCTTTCAAACATCAAAATAATTTCATTCAACCGATGCCACAGACAGAAACACATACACTCAAACACACCGGTACACACGTTAAACTTATAAACACCCCTCTTTTTCCTTTGGAGGTCAAAAATTATCCTATTATGTCTACTACTGGACAAAGACGCACTCTTCTTTTTACACACACGTCTAGCCTCTGTCGTTGCGGCCAGTTTTTTCGGTAATGTTTCTACAAACAAACAAACTAAGATAAAACCAACACATAAATAGTTTTTATTAAAAAAATGTTCCATGATAGTTCAATGTACCTTAAGTAACCTTTAAAGCATAACAATCAATTTCCAATGACCCAAAATCGATCACATGTCACAAAAAAACGACCCCTAATGCCCAGCCATTTTCTGAAAGTGCTGTAACATTATATTCCTCTTCGCCATTCGTGTTAACATAAGAATATTATGTACGACAGTTTCCTTATTTTACTGCAGGCAGATAGTACGATATAAAGTTACAAAGGGAAGCGAAAAGTCGGATCGCAAAATTATGTAATTCTTCTATAATTTAAGATCCCCTTGTCAGTGCGAAATTCAATACTATAATGGTATAAAAACGAAAGGTAATCTTTTTTATCCTCTTTCTTTGATATTTCGTTGATTTTCTTGTACGTATGCCTACGTCATTTGTAGCAAACTCATACTCAAATAATTCTTAATATTTTAGTATCAATAATTAAACCTGATACTCTCCCACTGAGGGGCAAAGGCCTCGTCTCGTACAGAGAAGGTAGAAGCATGACCCTTATATTCCAAGTTCTCCAACTCGAATCGTCCATTTTTTTATTTTTTTATTTTTTGTTAAAAACGTTGCCCCACACTAGGAATTTCTTCCTGTGTTGTGTGTATTTTAGTATTTTTATTAAATTGACAGTGTTATACCACGGCGGCGCGGCAGCTATACCTTGTTATTTATGGGTATTGACGTGGACGTGGTTGAATGAAAGTCAAACTGACTTGGAATATGCCACCAGCACTATGCTTGATCAAAGCGGGTCGGTGATATATCGCCTATTCGCTTAGGCCAAAAGTAAACTACTCTTCGTCCAGCCTGTCATTTTACATTTGACAGCTCAAAAATCTTTTTAACAAAAAATCAAAACGACTTAAAAAAAATTGTTTTATGCTACGAAGCGAAAAATAACTTTCTTTTCCGAAGTCGGTGTCTTTTGTACCCATTGTTTGCCGTTTTTCAACACCGATTTCGGAAAAGAAAATTACACCTCTTTCATAAAAAAGAAGAATTTTTCAAATCGGTTCAGGCGTCTTTGAGTAATCGGCGAAAAAATATTAAAAAAAGATGCCGACAAATTGAGAAACTACCCCTTTTTTTGAAGTCGGTTAAAATCTAATCGTTTAGTGATGAACTAATGCGGTACCGATTTGATTACTTATAACAATTGACTTAATAAGGAATTTTTGATCGAAAAAATACATTTTTATTTTATTTTTGCTTAACATTTTGTATAGTTTGAAATCAAATCAAATTTATTGCATCCATAATGCGCATACAGCTATTAATAATAAAATCGTAAGTATTTTAGTATTTTTTTTGCTGTTTTTCAATAATTTTTTATCTAATATTTATGATTCACGAAATTTATCCTTTACACTGCGATATTTAATGCTACATAAACTCGATTCAACTCTAAATTTTAATATATCGGAATAACGGAGCGAATATGCACGTCACTTCACTACTGTAAACGTTCATAAAGTATTGCATATTTTATTGTTTATGGTTATTGTTAATAATTTTGAAACTACTTAAGCGTGCGTAAAATAACAGGCTGGACGGAGAATTGGCGCCATTTCCTGAACAAAAAGTAAACAAAATGGCCGCAGAACATGGCTTTTCCATTTCAGGCTCACCCTGAACAACTTATCTGAATATTACCTCCATTTAAATCACCTGCAAGCCGCAGAATATGAAAATTTTACCTTCAGAGCTCTAAATTGTTCGAAAATACCTTGTAATTCAACCCTCCGCTGCTGAAACTCAGGAAGTCTACTCACATTTCAACCTTGGACCTTAATTAAAGTACGCCTTTCCCTCCATTTATAATAATTTTGTGGTCGGGAATCGTTCTGTGGTACCTAATGGATGATAGGTATTATAATACGATTTATATAATATTTAAAAAGCCTTATTGTTGACCGAAAGTGATTTTTTATAGGTTTTTTATGGTAGTTAAATGACGCATTGTTATTGTCGGGCTTGGTTATGCCCTGATTTGAAGGACAACCGAAATTTATGCTAAAAGATTAGGTCTAGTCCTTTGCTAGGGTTCATCCCCTTAGACATAAAATTAGTTTAGTTATGTTTACATTTTTATCTGACTTTCAAAGTACGTTACAAAAGTAACTGGCAAAAATCTGCAAAAACTTATTTGTTATTTTATGTCTAATTCAAACAAGTTCGTTCACAGATACGGCCGAGAAGATGAAGAAGTTATGGGCCTCAAATTCTGCAATGAAGCCATCATGAGCCTCGCACAAATATGGCCGCCACACTGCAACCATGACAAGGAACCCAACACTCCCCTCCAGGTAAAAATAAAATTAAAAAATCTCTCGACACAAAAACCTTTAAAAGTCAAATATGACATTTATCGGCCCTTTATCCATGCGTCGCACTCGCGTCGGGGACCGCCTAAAGCTACTAAGTATTTAATACTGGCGATTCTACAAATATACGCACTATAATATTTTGCACGTTTTTATTTTATTTACTTAGCAGTTCCACGATGCAAAATTGTTTCATCCGGGGATTTATGTTGCCACAGACAGACATACTGACACACAAATAGACAAAACACCCGTCAAACTTATAACACCCTTCTTTTTCCAGTGGGCATTTCAAAAGATTAGAATATGCCTTTAATTTCTCAACTATGTTGGGTTCGGTATTCAAACTGACGCCATCTCAATACAAATATTTTACATGGACCAGCTCGTATCGACATACCGTGTTTTCCGAAGCACGGAAGGGTCTCAATATGTAATGGATGGTAACATTAGTCACCCATCCGCGGACAGACCTCAGCAACTTGAAAATTGTCCCATTATTTAGCCTCCGTCTCCAGGTACAATGTAACACCTATTGATTTTCTCACAAATAGAATGATGACGCGATTTTCTTTTATTTCCAGTAGGCATGCAATTTTGTGCTGAGTAGCCGCACCTAAAAATATTCATGGACAAAATTCTATTAAAGTTCCTAACTATAGCCTCGTAATCGCTTCAATTGTTATGTTCTGTGCTACACGTTATGTTAGGTTTAATGGCATCCCCCTCGGTGGGTTGGCGCAATGTCGATGCGCGGGAGGCTGTCAGTAGCCGTGGCTTGGATCTCACGGTTAAGCGAAGAAGAACCCGAGGAGAGGCCCTTCGTCAGGGCTTTTGCCGATAAGCCGACCACGTAGCGGCCCAAATGTGGATCGCGGTGCCGCTTGGGTGACAACGCAACTGAGGCGGGCCGCGATGTCGTATGGAAGCCATCGCGGCTGAGGGTTGGAGGCCGCAGCGGGAGAGGAGTGCCGGTATTACGGTGCACCGCTCTCCATATCCTCCGCGACTAGGACGTGGGCCGCAGGGGAGGAGGAGTGTCGGAATAGCGTTGGCCGCTTTCCCTTTCCCCTGCGGCTGTGGCGGGGCCACTGTTCTGACCCATCAAAGGCGGACCCATACGGTGGATGGCGGCGGTCGCCTGGTGCCCATGTGCTGGTTTGGTCCCTGGAGTGGTCATGCGGATGTTTGCTTATGCATACCAGTGTTCACGCCATAAGCGGCACAGGGGGACACCGTGGAGTTTTAGTTGGTTGGAGTCCCATAACTGCGCTATCTCCCCGTGGCAGCACAGTATACATGAGCATTTCTACACGCAAAAAAGGTTTAATGGCATATATATTATTATTACATATTACTTGAAGAATAAATATGATGGTTTGTCATCAAAACCTCTCAAATCACCATTTTTACTCTTAAAAGAAAAGTTATATGACTATTGAAAACTCAGCTAATAAAGTGTAACTGATCCAAAAAATCTAGTTCGTCTGGCAAAGTGAGGCCAAATAAAATAAAGTGTTTTTTACAAAAAAGCTGTTCACACGGTGTTAGTACGTTCGTTTATGTAAAAAAGCAAATTCATTCCAGAATTGAGTCCTCTAACAGCCTTTCCCAGGGCGATAGTCATTTGCAAGTGCATAACAAAACTTCAAAATGTTTATGAGCATATTTTGTTCTCTAAAGAACTACACTTTACAACTCATTTACCTAAGCTGACTCGTTCCCGCAAAGGATTTACTATATGTTCCATATTTTCCTTTTACGAGTATTTCTAGATTATGCTACAAAGGCTTTATTTATGGCGCGAACATTGTGGAACAGTTCAAAGGTAAATTTTATTAAAGTTAATAAAAAATTATGTGCTGGAAAATAGACGTAAAGATATTTTACATTTAATCAAGCAACGTACTTTTTATAAATAGTTTCATAATGGGAACATTATAGGATCACAGGCTGAATGTCATCTCAAAACATTCATATTAATCCTACAACTCGACTATTTTACCCTTTATAAAGATGTACCTTACTGTCTGCCGCCTTGAACTTTGAGTCAGCACCAACCAGAGTTTCTCACTCATAAAAAAAAAACGGCCAAGTGCGTGTCGGGCCACGCTCAGTAATAGGGTTCCGAAGTTGCATAATAATGCGAACTAAAAAGAGGGTTTTGTTGTTGTTACATGAACATTGTTTTACACAGCTATCAACTTTAAATAAGTAATTTTTCAATGGTATTTATATAAATTTGTTGCTGTTCCAAGTACATTTTATAAGTTGGTCGACTATTACTCGTAAACTTGTAAAGCCTTGTTATCCGTGATAATGTTCCTTTTAATTTCGTTATATTTACTACTGCCGTGAATTTTTTCACATAGCCAGGAGCATCCATTTCGCTGGCAGGGGGGGGGACACTTGACTCCAACATAAATATGCAACTTAAAGCTTAATTTTACGCAAACGAATCTCTGAATCGAAAAATGGTTTTAACAAACCCATAATATTTTTGAATGGCCTATCCAACGATACCCTAAACCATGGGATAGATGAGAAAAAAAAATACATGCCCACTTTACGTCTAATGGGAGGGACCCGAAAAAAAATATTTTTCATGATTTTATGTTACCAAATTGTCGGAGTTATTAATATGTATATACATGCCAAATTATAGCTTTCTAGGACTTAGATTCTCTGAGCTAAGCTGCGGACGGACAGACGGACAGAGCGAAACTATAAGGGTTCCTTGTTGACTTCGGTACCCTAAAAATTGCTGTTGTTCAAAAAAGGAATAGTAGGTATGTTTTTAAAACCCTAATCCTCTTCAGGGCCGTCGCCACGGTCAAACAGTTTGATTCAAATCTTACGTGTTTGTGAAACCATTTGGTGCCGGTTTGGAGGTCCATCAAACGGCACTGCGCAGTCTGGTTCTGTACGCCGTCGTAATCAGACATGGCCTCGAACAAGGACCTCGATTTCCTTGCGTTTACTACATAATCGTCTGCTTTGTATATGCTTGGGTCTGTTTTGTATATTTAGAAAAGGAATACGAATGATATTTTTATGTATAAGCACTTTAAGATCGGACAGCACTAACAGTTAACGTCTTTCAAGGATCGGATGTCGTCGATGTGGCGTCAATGTTGTTAAAAGTTGCAATAATTATGTAAAATATAAGTAAGTGGTTTCTGGCTTTTACTGCGTCCGTCAAATTGTAAATAATAACCTGAAGTTCGCTTAAATAGAAGAACCGTCTTCTCCTATGCTAAAAGTCTAGGGAAAATCTCCTTTTCGATTATATTCTCGTCAAATGAAGCTTTTGTTAGATAAATTACATACATTCTGCATTCCAAAGTATCTTCATAATATAACAAAATGCACGAAAAGCCTCTGTATTGGGCACGATACACGAAGTTCCGTACCTCGTATAGATTAAAGACGGCCCTGGCCTTTCTCAGACAGGTTTATAGGAATAGTATTCTTAAGGCATCTCTCCTATACTAAGAACTAAAATATTTTCACATACATCTTCCAATAGTACCAAATTTCAAATTGTAAAAATTAAAGAAAAGAATTTGATCCAAATAATGGTACAAATTAAGCATCACACTACAAAATCCAGTGCAAAATGAGTCGTGTTTGATCAAACGCGTCAGAAGACGATCAAACGACGCGTCAAACACAACAAAAATATAAAATTTCATCCAACAAGCTTCAAACCCGTGAATATTTGACAAACCTTTCAAACTAGCTGTCTAAACGATCAAAATGGTTTGAGTCAAAACAAAATCGTAAGAATTTAACTGCCTGACCGTCTCGGGGCGCTTTACACCCTTCTCTAGTAATACAAACATTCAACTGACAAATAAATACACTTTATTCAAAAATCGAAAACATAAAAAAAAAATGCTTTCGCATTTTCTATACAAATCCCCGCTCGTAAATCTTCGGACATAATGGCGCTGTAGTTGTGAAGGTCTCTTAAACGGTTTTCCATGCTGGTCGATTATAGGCCTGAGTGTAACAGGTGTGGGACGCTGCCAGGTTCACACTAGACTCTTGTGCACAATAGTAAACGTATATTGGAACTTTTCTTGAGTAAGTTCAAAGAATTTATGATAATGTTCTACCTGTTGCGATGCTCTTGAGGTGTCTGAGCGATTCAGAATCGAATTTCTTTTTTAGTGATGTTGAGGTGTTGTCTACTTAACGTAATGAGATTTTTCGTCGGAAAAAATTATGAACTTTTATCTTCCAGGAAGAATTTGAAACAAGGAACGTTTACGGGAAAAGAATGCTATGCTTCTAGACCCAGCGGTTTTCACAATGTCTGTCAAAGTAAAATTTAAAAAGCAGATAGCTTACCCACTGTCTGATAGCATTTATTAATTAATTTCTCTAATATCCAACTTGTTACAAACAAAACAAATAATAATAAACGAAACTCGTACACAGAGGTTACAAGAACCTACTTAGTTGTTCTATCCTTAACTACGATCATTATGTTACCAGAACGTGCCCATAACGTCGTAACAGAAGATGGCAACATCTTGATACTAAACTAGCTAAAGACACAACTTCGCCAATTGCTGTTCGATATTCCAGTTCAAACTATGCAAATTAAACTTGTGTCCAAGTTCTACACTTGTGTCTGAATAAACCTCAAACTAGTATATGGTTCCATGTCTAATTCTAGACTATATAAAACTATATTTTATTTCTACGCCTACTCGTGCCAAATTGGTTCTGTAATAAATTGGGATATTTTTTAGAATAAAGGTCAGCTCACATCACACTGTGATGCGACCAGATGAAGGCTGCAAGTACTTTTTGAAATAGACATACGATGTAAATGATAGTGCAAATATAAATAACTTATTTTCTTTCATAGGTATTTACAACATATTAAGGTCTTTGAAGTGCCCTTTTAGCCAAAAATTGCCTGTAGTAGGGCACTTCGCTCTTGCAAAACTTATTGTTACAATAGTACATACTAACACATACTTTTGATGATATAATTATTAATTATTAAGAATTGTTAAAATTAAAATCAAAAGTAAAGTTAAAATATAAATTAAAAACCAAATTTACATAGTATAAAATACGAATATATACACTTAAATAAAAATAAAATAAAAAAACTACGAACGCGTAGGTATAAAAGGGAAGGGGTTTAAAAATTAAAAAATTAAATTAGAAATCATAATCAAAATTGTCCAAGAAATAAATTTAAAATATAACAGCTAAGCTAAAATGGGAATAGCTAAGCCTAAATAAAGCGATTGAAGTTATGTTCAAATTGAATATTATTCTGCAGAGAGATGACTCATCACGACAAAATTATATCGCTAGCCGAAACAATTTTGTAAATTGTGCTAGCTTTAATAAAGTTAAAGTCCATATACCTTTTTATAAAGATATTTAAAAAAACAAACGATCTGCTTTCGTTATGAGAGCCGTAACAATTAAAAGAAGAAGCAATAAATTATTTATTCATTTTGTATATTTCTTGTGTTCCTTTTTCTTCCTTTACATTTTAATAATGTGTGTAATCTTAGTAGCAGCCTTCTTTAGCTTTGTTTGTTGTCTCTCAAATATAAAATTTATAGAGTCTAAAAATATTATTTTTATCCATCGTATAATATTTCACCGAAGCTTACTAAATTTCTTCGAAGGGTCAGGCAATTCGGAGAATACAAACTTTCGGGCCAGCTATATTAACATTATTTTATTATGAACTCGTGGAAAATGGGTTTCGTTTCCTGAAAAGGTAATGTTATGGCGTGGATAATTAGATAGTTACTTTGTGCTAACGTGGTAATATCGAGGTGTATCTTAATTGAGATCACTGTTTGATTTAATTAACCTGACCTCTTCCTTGTTTGCGTTACAAATTGGCTAAACTGTCCGAATTAACGAGGTTTTGTTCTTTTTATGTAACTTTCATGAAGCGGCATATTACTTGTTTAAAATATTACGACCTAGATAAATACTGAATATTATAAACCTTACCTACCCGAACTGAGCCCGTGTGGTGGTTACGGCCCACTTACCCAGATAAAGGAGGCCTGTAACACAGTAGTGGAAACATTACAGGCCGAGTATGCTATTGTAGACTTTGGCAAGTAATTAGTAAAAAAAGTTCATCATTGCCCTTTTCAAACACAATTAAATATAATTGTTCCTAAATTTTTTCAATCTGCGGACAATTTTTTTTTAAATTGGAAGCCCCTTAAGCTTTGAAATTTAGGAACGATGAATGAATTAAACAATAATGATATAATCTACTTTTTTTGGTCAACTTTTCAGTCTTACAGACAGATTATCTATTTTGGGCTCACTGAGATTTATAGATGTCTTCGCGAAATGGTTTTATGAAGTTACAGTGGTACTACGCAGACGAGATTGGTTATGACTTATGACAAAATACATAAAGTGGATTATAAGCAAGGAAAAAAACTAGCAAAGAATACTTTTTAGCCTAACTTTAGGTAATATTTTAAGCTACCGTGTTATCTCCACCTACCTGTTTTAACCTACGTACCTATTTAAGTACTGCATTACCTGGATACTAAACTTTTTCTATTCCTATATTGACACTAATTTTCTGTCCCATAGGACGCTCTAATAAAACGCCTGGGTGCCAACGCGTACCCATTCCATCTGGAGCTGACACCGCTAGCGCCACCTAGCGTGCAGCTGGTACCAGCCAAGCAGTACCATGGAGCGCCCATTGGCACTTCGTACGATGTCAGAGCTTATATCGGTAAGTCTATCCATTGATCCCCTTTTACTGAAGCTAGTAAAACCTGTGAAAAACAAGACATCAACAGTATGGATAGCATAGGTAATAAGTTTGTTACTTGTACCACACGTGGTGGCAGAACAGTCAAGCCATCTGTGCCTTTTACTAAAACCTAGTTTCAAACAAATTCAAACGTTGGACATCATTCTAACTATATGCAGTACTGTTATTATTATATTATAATATCTATGTCATATCAACAATGATGGCTTGGATACTTGCTAAGTATTTAGGTATTATGTATTAGATCTTACTCTTGAATAAGGCACATCAAGGTTTTATCATCATCATCAGCTTTTTAATATTCCCACTGCTGGGAAACCGGTCTCCTCTCTGTGAGAGGGAATGGGTCCAGTGCGGGTTGGTGGATGTCACATGCCTTCGAATTTTTGGTTCTAGGACATGCCGGTTTCCTCACGATGTTTTCCTTCACCGTTTTGAGAGCAGGCATCAAAATTTCTAAATAATTGTTTCTTTTGTCTTATTCAATAAACTGGAACAAACAGAGCTGCATGGAGACTTTAAAACCCCTTTGTAATAGACTTTTTCTAATCGAGATCCCTAAATCTTCTTTTGGAAATCGTCTGGTAAATCTGAAAAATAAATTATCTCAATCCCTGTTTCCCACTGCACGTTCCATTTACCAGACTTATCCTAAATACGTGCACAGTATAAACCGGTGACAAGTACAATGTTATTAACTTCAATACCTATTCATCCTTGCCTAACGCACATTTAGAGCCCAACAAACAACAACTAAAACAAATCTTGAACAATTCTCTTACTGTTTCGTACTTAATTAATACAATTACGGCTTTGTGATGTCCTGTGGACTCTGAGAAAGCGTTTGATAAGGTTTAGCACGGCCCTTGGGGCATTCCTAAACATTGGATTAGTGACAATGCTTTTATATTGTTTTTAGGTTTCTTTATTCTCTTGCATTTGCTGTAAGAAATTGTAGCTAATGGTAAAGATTACCATAAATTTGTATTAACTTATATTGTCTCACTGCTAGGTAAAGGTCTCGTCCATTCCATTCTATCTGAAGTATTGTTGCAACCTTCTCCAGCCCATCTCTCGTAAACACTCCGGAACCGTGATCCCACTGCGATGTCCCACTAGTGGGACAAAACTTTTTCGTGGTCCCACCAAACACACACTTGACCGTTTTGTTACAATGTGGTATGTTATAGTCGCTACTTTCTTGAAACAAAATAAAATAATAACTAAACGAGATAAAAACGTAATAATTAAAAGGCAATAAAATTAAAAAGAATTCCAGCATTTATTTTACCGCAAAGCTTGTAAATAATAGCGAGCTGAAATTTTGCCGTGAACTTACTGCATTTGCAGTTCTATAATTTCGTCGTCATTTTCTATTTCGATTTTACTTCGTTTTAGTAATTTTTTATTACGAATTTTGATTTTTTGGATAGTCACGTTTTGTTGGAGCACTACAAGGAGTTTGAGATTTGGCAATGTCACATAGTTTTTGTTTATGGACTTGTTTAACAAAGAATGCCAACGTTCCATAATATTATTTGTCCTGTGCCTGTCTTGGGCAACACACCATCCATTTATAAAAAAAAAATATCATCATTTTTCTTTTTCAAAATCTGGTTGGTCCTCTTTTTTCTCTTGTCCTCACAGAACAAGAAAAACTTATTTATATTATTTATAATGTGGGTAATATTTTCGATATTCGGCGTAACAAAACGGTCAAGTCTGTGTTTGGTGGGACCACGAAAAATTTTTGTCGCACCAGTGGGATATCGCAGTGAGACCACGGTTCCGGAGCGCTCGTAAACGCCCGCCATTACCTACGTATTATTGATAAAATTTATTATGATGTCGAATCAAGGACAGTAATAATATTAATCGGGAACCAGGCGCAAACACTTGTGTTATGACGCGTTTCTATATTGCCAGTTTGTTGTTGATTTTCTTAATAGTAAACAGAATTTACTATACTAACTAGCTTTTGCCCGCGGCTTTGCCGCTGCTTTTTTTACAGATAAATGTGCGATTTCTGCTATGGCCTTTACAGCAGAAATCGCACATTTTTCTGTAAGTACAGTAGCCCTAGTATTGTCGTTTTCAATCAGTAAAATTATTTTGTAATGCTTTAAGGCTGCCCATTATATGTATTTTTAGTTTTCTTTATAAATCTTTCATAAGGTTTAATAAATATATGAAGTTCCACTGAGTCAGGGTGCAATGAAAAATTTAACGAGCTGACCAGATGGTGCATGAAAATCTGCTTCAAGTTTTTTTGCGAAACCTGAGCCAGATTGGGGTATTAAAAGTTTCGTTTGGCAACTTAATTCTTTTAATTGGTCTGCATTGCAATTACGGTTTGCCAGAACTGACTATAAATATTTCAGTATACGGAAGTCTGCATTGAAAATATGCGCGACGCGAGTACCAAATTCTGGGTAGAGTCCTATAGAAATTAAGATATAGAATTTCCTGGAACTGTGTACGGGCAGTAGCT
Source organism: Anorthoa munda (assembly GCA_945859665.1). Taxonomy (NCBI): domain Eukaryota; kingdom Metazoa; phylum Arthropoda; class Insecta; order Lepidoptera; family Noctuidae; genus Anorthoa; species Anorthoa munda. Next base: position 6,653,120 of record OX243893.1, read on the forward strand.
CCGTACACTGAAACTGAGATGTAGTAGGTTAGGTATGTACATGGACGAATCACACGGGATGTGTACAGGAAATGAAATCACTGTTATGTGACCGTTAAAGATTGTCAGTTTATTAATAAAACATTAAAATGATACATATAATAGGTGTGGGCGCGATAGCCTAGTCAGCGAATGTTCATAAGTAATCGGTAAATTAGCAAATCCTTGCTCAGGTAAAAATTATAACAATACATATCGTGTGGCGAAGCTCGCACAAACTACATTCACTACAGTGTAAATTTTCCTGGTGTTCAAGAGCTGATCAGCTTATGTTCGATATTACCCATTGTGCAACCAATTACGTACCTACCCTAAATATAAACCAGTTGATATTTGTCAACTAGCAGGGTTCTTTCATTATTTCAATTTAGATTTCCTATCACTACATTTGCTTACCTTGTTTTTCTCTGCGTAACACCCTGTCTCTGTCCAGATTATACTTAGAGTTTGTGTATTCCTTTTTCCTCTTTTTTATGTCCCGTCAACCGTATCTTTTAAATAGTCACTTCCTTTAAATCACCAGTCACATAAACCATCTTTTGTTTCTCCATATAATCTTAAGATTTGTGTTTCTGATGACATATGTAATATTTCCTCACAGCAGAGCGTCCCGACGAGAAGGTCTCCCGTCGCAGCACGGTGCGTATGGGCATCCGAGTGCTACAAGGGCCGGGCAAATGTTTGCCGCCACCTGTACTGCCACCGCCTTCGCCTCACCACACTCTCAGTGCATTGGCCCAGTACAATATGCTTAGGTAAGATTTTGTATACTATAAGATCACCTCATTTACACCTCAAATTAACCCAAATAGGTACACAGCAAGACGCACTGGGCGTAATGTCAAACACATCTCGCGATAAAATGTTCATTTATGATACTTTAGAATTCAGTCGAAATACGCCCGTACTAGATATTGGTGTTCCACAAGCATCGCCACTACAATACTTTTTGTGTCTGCAGGATATAGCTGATTCCCGTGATCTTTATCAGTTTCGAAATTGTCAGTTTATTTTTCGATCTCAAGAGGTTACCCACGATACGAATTGAACAATGATAGCTAAAATAACTCGAGTGAGGGTCCACTCGACTTATTTGTTGAAAGACTTGCCGTAATGATGAGTCAATATATAAGTACTTATAGTTCTCAATAGTATTCTGAACTTGACAACACTGTTCAGTAGTTCTACAAAATAATATTGAATGTACCTGACAAATACAAAATAAAACTGTTCTTGTCCGATTAAAATTTCATTGTTCTCGTATTATATTGATTACATCGACACGCGATCCGATCATTGTAAAGATCATTTTATTTATAGCGCTCAAAATGTCATTTGATGTCGTTGCAGTTTAGGTAGGTCTCAGTTGGTCTGTACTGGGTACAATCGTTACGCTCCCAGCAACACCACAACGAGTTTCTGTGGCTATGAAAAGTCGATCAATTTCTTAGAGCAAAACGCAGACCAATCCATTAAATGTAGTTAGTAACAGAACTATAGGTTCCTTTAAAATTATAGGCTACAGTCATAAAGGTACGGGAGTTCTGTAGTAAAACGCTACTTCAAAATTAAATACTTAAATCGAATTTTTCAACTAATTTAACTTTGCTATCAACCCAACCAATTTCGTAACCAACTAAACTCAATTTGACCCTTTTAGAGGTTTTTCCATACCGACAGTGTAGGCCTCCGAATTGACGCGCGAATTGTTTACCTGAGCATGCATAATTCACATCATGCTACTTCGCTGGGTAGCAGGGAAGCCTGTTAGTACCACCCCAACAAGTTGATACATGGCTCCGTTCAAATGAAATGTTTCTCTTTGTACAATTTTGTTCGACGCATTTTTCAGAATTGTGTGGTGTATAATTAACGGTTGGGTGATCATAGGCTCATGATACACGGTGGAGCCCCATAAACTGGCATTTGAAAAGCTATGCTGTATGAAATTACAGGATCCTTTTGAAAATTCGTCTATAAAATTGTTACGGATGAATTTTGTAACGAAAGCCAAATTAAAGTCGCAGAAGTTAGATCCCTAACTTAAATATATTTAGAGAAATCAAGATCTAACGGATTGTTTTGAACTTGATATTATTTTAGTAATACAGTTTCTACAGACATGTCCGACGAAAAATTACGAGGAGAGCATATTATACCCCATGAGGTAAGACTAATTAAACAGTTCATAGCAGATACATCTGAATGGTTGAGACTAAAGATTGAGATTATCGACACGAAAGAAGAATAAGATAGTATATACAGATGTTCTTTAGTCATTACACGTGTTTTAGACATTACAACTATTGGAAAAAGTAATGTGACTTATATATTGAGTACAGATTAAGATCAAAGAGCCTGCCTACGTCTTGTAATTAGTAAACTAGACAATCTTAGCTCCCCAAGTTTTTATATAGGGATGAGATTGTCATTCATCCGGATCGCAGCACATGTAACAATTCTTGTTAGATTGTTAGAACAAAGAAGTTACTAGACTTGTTAACCTTTGCGTAGGATTTGTCCTAATGACTTTCTACATGATTTTTTTATGTCCGTAATCAAATCTAGCAAGTTAAATTTGACCCTCTTTCCAGTGTACTATTGAGCTGAAATTTTACAAACACGTTTCTATCTTGTGACTATAAAATTTTCAATATATTCCACCTACATATATATAAAAACTAGTTACTCACTCAGTGCGCGGGTGACACAACCGCTGACAAAACAGCACTTTATAGTTGACAAGCCAAAATTAACGTTAAAACAATTCTAGACATGAACTGTCAACATGTTGAACGAAAACACGGACCGCGGTATTGTAACGTAAATAAAATTATACCTCGCCTGACACGACCATGTCGGTAATAATGAAGCTTTGTTTTCCAACACGGTGACACTATAACCATTTCACCTTTATATTATAATTAACAAACACGCAACTTTCTCATTTATTTCCACATTACCTTTCGTGTTATTGTCATTCTTTAATTCGATGCCATTACTTTTACCAACGCTTTGTGGTTTTCCATTTTAGTCGTAACATATAACATTCGTAGTACCAAATTACTTATATCACGTATCTTGTATTAGAATCAGCTAATAATAAATCAATAATAGTAGTTTGAAAATTAAAGTCACGTAGATATTTAGTTCGTCACAGATAAGTGTTTTGTTTACATCCATAACTTAGATACTTATTCCATTATTGTATTGCCGTTTTATTTCTTTACACACAGTAACGGCACAAAACATTTGTTATGAAAAACATTGCTTCCTGATCAATTTAAACACATTGTATTGCTTCTAAAAACACTTTACTCTTAACCATTCTATCGAAACTACATCGATACTACGAATGCTTAGGCCGAACACTGAATCCGCAGTCCACATTGTTGCAGTATTATCCAAATCCTTATGCAGAAGCTTTAATGACGGCAACACTCAAAAACATATGTAGCTTGTCGGCGTAAAGTTAAATTACGGTATTATTTTCATACAAATACTGGCTAAAGCGTGCAAACTAACGAAAGTAAGAAACGAGACAAATCTACAACAGTTATAGATTCTCCTGCACTTCGTAGTAGGTAATATGAATTTAAATATGTTTGCTAGAATATTCGTCATGCATTTGATACCTTGTTGTAGTAGATAAAATATCGACTCGATGTCTGCCTTTGTTAGTGAAGACCCACTAGTTTTTTCGGTTAACCGTGCATTTTGCTGAAATAAAGGGTCTTTCAACAAGGACAGGTCGATGTTAAAATTGAATAAAACAAGATGTGTGTGAGATGTTAACGAAATTTATTTTTTATTTAAAAGGCCCATGCCATTATGGATAGAATATGACATCGTTCAAATGTCCGCCGCGGCTTCGTATGGTGGCACGAATCCGAGAGGTCCAATTTTTAATGACTCTGCTGCATAGATCGAGCGAGCGCTACAGATCAATGATAATCAATTGCCTTTTAAATAAAAAATAAATTTCATTAATATCTCACACACATCTTGTTTTATTCCATTTTAATATCGACCCGTCCTTGTTGAAAGACCCTTTATATATTAAACTAGCTTCTGCCAGCGGCTTCGCCCGCGTGAATGTCGATAATTATCCCAAGAGAACATATTGCCGGGATAAAAAGTATTCTATGTGCTATTCCTGACTATAAAATATCTCTGTGCAAATTTCATCCAGATCCGTCCAGCAGTTTGAGCGTGAAGAAGTAACAAACATACACACTCACAGACTTTCGCCTTTATAATATTAGTGTGATGTGATAGTAGCCTACGACGTGCAACGATAGTTTAATTTAGCTTCCTATAAGTGCAAGAATTTTCGTTATGCATTTTGTAGTTTTAGCATTTAGGGCGCACGGTTGGCGGAGTGGTTGAGCAATTGACTGCTGCGCTGCGTGTCGCGGGTTCGATTCCCGCACGGGTCAAAAATTTGTATGACCTACAGATAGTTGTTCCGGCTCTGGGTGTTTGTGTATGTGAGTTTATATGTTTGTAAACGCACCCACGATACAGGAAGAGTTCCAAAGATTTACCTCCCATAAACAAATCATCAATAAAATATACCGTTTTTAATTAATATTAAGTTTTTATTCGTGATTCGTTTCCATTTCAATTATAGGATTCTTTTACGTAAAACTGAGATTTAAACCAGACGAATTATTTTTGTTATCACCTACTAATCGTAACTTTTCATGAATTAGACATTATGTTTAGCTTTCGAATTTGTTTTTAAATCTTATAACTTTCACCTTCGGAGTTATGGCCAACTATAAATAGTTTTTAATCCTACGCACGTCTTACGTATGCTCTGTTTTAGTACACTTCCTGTTTTGATCGATTCACATCGCTTATCTTACAGCAGATTCCGTGGTGAGATCGTCGTGGCTTTGATGTCGACATCTACTATGTTTCTGGAACGACATTGTGGTTTATCGTGGACCACAGCTGCATTTAACTGATCGAGTGCTTTGCCAGCTAAATTCTCTTCGGTTTAGGTTCTCTAGGCTAATACAGTGACTATTCTCCTACCTATAAGTATTGTGTATAAAACTGTAACATACTATTAATGATAAAATAAATATTTTATTTCTTTCTGCCACCCTTTTCGTTTTTCGTATGTGGGTAAGCCGCACGAGTGGATTAGGAAAATAAACGCTCTGCTTGTTAAATACTCTGCATTGTGACACTAAAAGTAGACAGTACAAGCCCGTTTTCACGTTAAGTTTGTTAAAAAATATGTATATACCTAAACAAATAGTGTTAAAGTAAAGGTAAAAGATCTTAAGAAAGTCAAAGAGAAAACAATGTGTTACCAACAGCAGTGGCCAAATCAAGAGGTCAAACATCCTTCTCCCATGTCAAAACTTTGTCTTAAGCAATGATATATGATCAAAGTTTATAACCAAAATACGGTCCGTAAATAGAACTTAAATCATGCTGAAAATGTCAAAGGTAATATCTGAAAACAACACGTTGTTTGCGAAGAATTGCTCGAAACAAGATTAATAATGGTAAAGCCACATCGTCATGTCAGCGAGTCGACGCGACGGCGCAGTTCACTTTGCATTTCTACAGGAAATGTTATTTCCCGAAGCCGGGCTGCGGTTATCAGGGTTTTTTGGGTAAACAAGCGTACAAACTGCGCATTGAAATTAGGTTTACTTCTTAACTTCATTTTGTATGGGATCCTTTAATTCCTTTATTTGTTGGCTAGATTTAACTATACGAAAATCGCTTTTAAAGAGATAGCTTGCGAGCTTGTGGCTTTCAGTAAAATATTTAGTTAGCAAGCTAGACATTTAATTTGTCGGAGCTAGTTTAAGTAAATACGCCTATTTTGTTGTATTAACTGTACGAAATTCGCTTTTTAAAGGAGATAGTTTGCGAAATGTGAAATTTGTGGCTTGCCGTTAAATTCTATATATTATTTTATTCTAGACCCTCGTCTATTAATGAAATGGAGTGTACGTGTTTTTAGAGATAGTTTTCAAGGTTGGGGTTTACAGTCAAATTTGTATTTAGTTAAGCTATCTATTCAATCTGAAGCAGAAATCCTTATTAATGAAATTAAGTGTGTAAAGCCAACATTGTTTTAAATATTCAAAGCCTACATTGTCCTAAACTAACAGTCTAACCAGATTCAAGTCAACCGGCCAAAGCGTAAATTGATTCTTCAATATTTAGATTCATGATATACGTACTAGCTAGGGGGATTTTGGCTAAAGGCTGCCACAAAAAAACGATGTTAAAACCCTTTTTATAAAAATTGTTACTACGGTTATATTACCTGTAACAATTTTGAAGAAAAAATTACATCGGATTGTTGATGTATTGTCTCGTCGCGCCTGTCTACGGAAGCCTTAACGGGTATCGACAGTTCTTTGCATGACGCTATTGTTTTCATTTTACACACGATAGTGTTGTGACAGCCCACACTGGAATTCTGAAGATACACTGGGCAATAATTTAAAAACCAATCGATCTTATCAGAGCTTTAATTATTGGCAGTAGCTTGGTGTATAGTATCGATTTTTACTCGTTGGCCTAAAAGGTTAAACTGAAAAGGTTATGCTAACGGGTGGCATATGAAATTTTAGTCTACTGGTGGCAAGTCTATTAAAAAATTGAATGGAAGAAAAACTTAATTTAACGGTTGTGATGACAGCTTATCACACTAGCTATCTCGTCACTATCTATAATAGGTCTCTTTCACTAATACGTCAATTTCTACATGTAGTCAGTTTCTCAAATCGTCTCAAGCCGTATTTCGTCTCTTTCCCAAATTGTCCGACGCTTATGTACAATTTAGCACAAAATATGTAAATAAAATATTTAGGATAATTCGGAGACTGCCTTCAAGGATAGGGTGAAGCGTTCAACCATGGCCTCCCGAAGATACCGGAACTGAGGCCCAACCCAATAGCCCGTGCGTCGGACACGTATCTCTTAGCTACAGTGCTGTCGTCTGCATACCCAAAGGTTAACGCAGAACGTTTATGTAGAGCAAGAACAATGTTGCTCTGATCTCGTATTGCATCGGGGAGCTAATCATTTTATAATTTTGTACGTTGAACATATGCGTCGGAGGAGTTGGGAAAGAGACAAAATACGGCTTGAGACGAGTTGGGAAACTGACTACATGTAGAAAGTGACGTGTTAGTGAAAGATACCTATTAGAGATAGAGACGAGTTAGCTAGTGTGACGAGCTGTCATCACATCCAATTTAACAACTAGTTTTCACGTAGCTACCTACCTATTTGGTAACATAATCAAAGATCACTTCGCAGATACAATGCGTTTATTCACAAACAAGTATCCTGTATCCTAATTATAGCTTTCAATTCATGACAACAACAGTCCTTAAAGCACTACAATAACCGTCTACAGATCTATTAAATAACACTTTAAGCCGCGTTATGACTAGATTTATTTTGCTAAAAGCCATGACGCATAACAGCCGCAAAAGGATAAGCTTATACCAGGCGAGCGAGCACCACATTTTTATCACAGTTTGGGAGCAAAATCCGTCACAGAGGCCGTGCTCGACCGGCAGGACGCGATGCTACACGATTCTACGCTGCGAGCTTTTTGAACAATAGATATAGAAATTACTACAATTTTACTACAAAAAATATTTCTATTAAGGCGTATTTGTTCCCCAATGTTAAAGCGGTACTGGCCGTGCTCACGCTCGGTGCCAAAATATCAATACTGAACCTCCTTTGGGACAGTTTTGATGAAAAAATATTTATTATTTAAAAAATAAGTTAAGAAGAAATTCTAATCATCAATTTTTCCGTATAAAATATGTTTAAGTCGATAATATCCAAGTCGTTTTGGCGGAGTATGCAAAAGAAGCGAAAAAATATCGTGTTGTTAATTAGTTTTTAAAGCAAAAGTATTAAACTAACGAAAAAAATAACCGCCCAAGTGCGTGTTGGTCCACGCGCAGTAATAGGGTTCCGAAGTTGCATAATAATACGGACTAAGAAGAGGGTTTTGTTGTTCTTACATGAACATTAAAACGGTTTCAGCGGTACACAACGTCTGAAAACGGGCCCACATAGGTGATATTTTTTTTAATCTATATTCTCGCGTTTGACTATCTAGCCTGATGGTAAGCGATGATGTGGTCTACGGTGTAGCACGCTTGCCTAGATTTAACCTATTAACTCATGACTTAAACTAAAGAAGGACTAACTGGTAACTGAAGTAGGAGTTAAAAAATCTAACTTCGCAACTGAAGTTAGCAAAATATTATCTATTTGAGTACCACCGGGGGTGCGAATTGCGAAAGGAGCCGATACGAGCGCGCAGGGAATGGTATGGTTCGTTCCTGGATCCTTGCGCGCACGCTCCTTGTTTATTTATCTTTCGGAATTAGAAAAAAATCGTATGCATTCACCTCTAATCTGCGGTATTAACCATTTCATTCTAGAAAGTTTTATGCTACTCAATTAGTGATGTAGTCGGGTCGAATATTGACTTAATAGATGGATATCGACAAAAGAAAATAAGTAATTTGCTTGGAAATCGAATCTAATTTGACTTAACTTTTGCTCTTTGATTACAACACATCGAAAAATCTTCTGCACTAACACAAAATAGACACCCCCGCGCGGTTGCGCCGTATGGACTACGGACCGGTAGGCCTACGACTCCGGCTACTCCAATGCGTTATTCGAGCTTAAACATTATTAATTTAGAAATCATTATTATTAAGGATGTTATGATTTTATTTATGTATATTTTTACATGTTTCATAAGCATATATTTACTCTGTTTTACACAGCTATCAACGTTATTTAAAAAAAAAACAATGGCATTTGTACAACTTTTTTACTATTCCAAGTACATTTTATAAGTTGGTCGACTATTACTCGTAAACTTGTAAAGCTTACTTATCCGTGATATTTTCCTTTTAATTTCATTATATTTAGTACAGCCGTGAATTTTTTCACATAGCCAAGAGCAACTATTTCTCTGGCAGGGGGAGGGGGGACACTTAACTCTTATATAAATTTGCAATTTAAAGCTTAATTTTACGTAAACGGATCTCTAAATCGAAAAATGGTTTTAACAAACCCATAATATTTTTGAATGTCCTATCCAACGATACCCCACACCATGGGATAGATGAGAAAAACAAAATACATCCCCACTTTACGTCTATGGGAGGAACACGAAAAAATAAAAAATTTCTTTGATTTATGTTACCACTTTGTCGGAATTATTAATATGTATTTCCATGCTAAATTATAGCTTTCTAGTGCTTAGATTTTCTGAGCTAAGCTGCGGACGGACAGACGGACAGAGCGAAACTATAAGGGTTCCTTGTTGACTTCGGAACCCTAAAAACATGTTTTTCAAATAATGTACATAAATGATATTTTTTTCAAACCTTTCAACCTAGCCGTTACTAAGGAGTATGCTTTAGAAAGTAACCGATATAAGGCACTAAAGCGGAGTAAAGGCCTTAAGAGATTTCGAATACACAGTACACATTGTGCCAATAAGAATTAAATTTTCTAAAATATCTATATTCTCTCACTGAATTGTGAACCTTTTTATGTAGTGTATATAGTTCTATATCATATTGCTATTTTAAAAAGTGCGCGCGGCTTCGGTCTCTGTATCAGCTGTACACTTAACAAGATTCATACCTTACCACATTATATTAAAATGTCGACTCCATAAAACAACTCTTGAAGTATAAAGGTGCTTTGAGAACAGCGTTTAAAACTTCGCTTGTTTTAGAAGCATTGAATATTTAAGTATTTACACATTAAAGATGAACCGAGTCTCGACAGGCCCCTGAAGACGAGCTTTTATAGTTTATGAATAAGTTATAAACAATAAAAGTAATCCTGGTTCTTAAACATAGGAAGGGGAGGTATCTTGGTTCTGGTTCTGTGAGTGCAGAGAGTAATTGCAATAAATCTAAATTATCTTTCTATATATATAATAAAAAACATTTTTTTTAAAATACTACCAACTTCCAAATAAGAAAACTAGAAAGTGAAAAATAACTGTACTTTTGGAAGTCGGTGTCTTTGGTAGGTACCAAATTTTTAAGTTATGGACACCGTCTTCCAAAAGTACAGTTATTTTTCACTTTCTAGTTTTCTTATTTGGAAGATGGTAGTATATTTTTTTTAAGTTTTTTTTTTTCACTTTTTAGTTGTACCTACCTAATAGGGAAGTAGTTAAGTACCTATAACGACAGAATAGATTACCCGAATAACATGAAACTTGAATGTAACCGGTGAAATGAGAGATCTGCATACCCCTTTCGAGCGTACTGGCGTGATGTTATGTTATGAAATGGTATAAGCAATAAACATACCTACATGCGATTGCAGCAATCCCAAGAGTTTTGCCGTTATGTATTAAAGAGTTCTGTTGTATATCTCCGAAGTTCTTCGTCAGATCTTCACCAAATTAAAATGGGACCAATTTCGGAATATATTCTTTCAAAAAAAAAAGATTTTTTTAAATCGGTCTACAATTGACGGAGATATCGGTGAACAAACATTAAAAAAAAAAAAAAAGCATACGTAATGTCGAACATAGAACCTCCTCCTTTTATGGTAAGTCGGTTAAAAATGAATCCCTATTTCCCTTGGTCACGGCATCACGCGTGAACGGCTGGACCGATTTCGCTTATTCTTTTTTTGTTGTGTTCATTATTGATAGGAGAAGGTTCTTATGAAAAAAAAAAATTGGGAAAAAGAATTGTTCCTTACCTGCATAGGTAGGGTAGGTATGTAGGTAGGGTAGGTAGATTAGGGTAGGGTAGGTAGGGTAAGGTAGGGTAGGTAGGGTAGGGTTGGGTTGGTAGGGTAGGGTAGGTAGAGTAGGCTAGGGTAGATAGGGTAGGTAGGGTAGATGAATTTTTGGTGTTTTATGGCAAAACAAAGTTTGCCGGGTCAGCTAGTATAAATAAATAAACTGGATAAGTTTTTTAACAAGCAAACTTTTAGTAGTAACATGTAGTTCAGTAATATTATATCAAGTAATTTATTATACAGAATCCATTATCCACATCCACATCACGAAAATGTAAATAAATGATGCCTAGAAACAAATAAACAAACCGCGCAAATATCAAACCAACCGAACGCCACAAATAACAAATTACATTCTACGTGAAAGCCCTATTGCTCAATACACAGACCTCAAACTGTATGTATCTCATTGTCATTTCAAAGGTTACCGTCCAGTCTCGCTAGCCATTCAGTTTTCTAATAAAGTTCGCGTCCCACCCAAACGTATTCATGCGGAACCCTTTTCAGAGCTTGCCAAGGTTCATTGCCTCTGAGATTGTTCTTTCAGACCGGTCGTAGGGGATTTGTATTCTTTACAGCGTCTATTGAAGACTTTTCTTTTAAAAATTGCACGCTTTTATTAGGGAAAGATGTTTTATCTTTGGTTCTTGCGGTTTAATTTAGGTTTTACTTATTTGTTTTGTTGGAACGGGTTTAATTTATCATTATTGAATACTCACGTAGGCATGTAGATATAGCGTCTATGATAAGACGCATCTGAAATGTCGTAAAGCTTCTACAGAGAACCAAATTTGTACACGAATATAATTATGTATTAAAAACCGTTTTGATAATTTCTATGAAAAATGCTGTGAACACTTTCACAGACACTATAGCACACAAACTTGTAACTTGGATGGTGCTTAATAAAACAATCCTTACTTCTTATTATGTATTGAAAAACACACTGAGATTAATTAACCTAATGACCCTAGCTAATCGTTGGAGAATCTTAACACCGCGATACAGGATTAGACCGAAACTAAAAACCGCCATATACCACAACAACGAGCAACTACTTGTTCAAACATGGTAGTCGCATTGATATTGCACTGCCGCTTCGCTCATGTCCTTAATAAATACTATTGGCTTCCACTTTCAATGAAAATTATTATTTCAGCGATAAATAAATACTTTTTAATACCTAGTTTTGACGTAACAACGTTTCACATTTGTAACCAAAGAGTAAAATAATTGCTTGTGACATTCTGACTGCATTCTGACATCTGTCAGAAAATGATGTAAAACACAGTGCTAATATTAGTGGTAGCAAATAATAATAAAATGAAACAAAATGATGAAATTCATACGAAACCAAATGAAAAAGATGAAAGACATTATGTAACTCTCTCATTAAGTTTAATTGCTAGCAAACATATCTTTAGCTGAGTTGTTTTCAATGAAAATAACCTACAGATTGAATATTGATGGTCAAAGAATTTATCAAAATCCAATAAATTAGCTTGACACCTAAAGCACACATATTATAATTTGAATATTTCTATCCCTAATGGCTATTTCATTGAATATTCAATAACTGTAGTCAGTGTAATTAAAAGCATATTGGCTCCAAACTGCATATTGATATTCCAACAGCCGGTTCTCAATTAATATTTATTTCTCAGTTACGTTCAAAATGAAAAAAAATTGCTTTTTAATTGCTGTTTTATATTAGCCTAAGCGATCTTCGTGGGATTTATTACAATCAACTAGAAAGACAACATTTTCTTTGCCATTTTGGCCTTAGGAAATTAGAAAAATTTGTTCCTATTCTTTACCTTAGGGAATTCTGGACTTTGTGATTTAGTTGGAGTTTTTTTGTGTAGATGCATTTTGAGTAGGTATAATCTCTATTTTTTTATTGAAGTATCCCAAATTTATAAGCTAAGCAAAGAAATGTTCCATGATTAATCGTAATCCACGAAGTAAACTATTTTCCTCAATAATTTATGTTGAATTATATCTTCAATGAAGTTATGACCTACTAGATAATGAGACCATTCATCATAACCGAACCATTGTACGATAGTAATACAGCTAAAACCGTATAAATCTGTGTGTTATTTAGAATGTACATAGATTTTGTCATTTTACTGCGATATTTTTTGTTTTCAGAAATTTTTCGCGAAGCATTTGGCCTGGGTGCGTTTACAAAAATGTCAACCGGAATGTTTTGTCATTAATAAGGTGCTGCTAAGATATAATTGTTTCTACATTAGATACCTGCATCTTTTTATTTAGCTATGACCAGAAGTTAATGCTTGATTCATCATTTATAATTAATTATTTCTGTTTCTGTTACCATTCGTGCAAACGGTCGTTTCAATCTTTAAAACGCTTCATAAAGCGAAAAACAATAATTTTACATTAACTCATCCAAAACTACCAGGAATACAGATTTGCAGACTGTTTTGCAATAATTTTATTGGCTTTTTTTTACTTTTCCGTTGACTATTAAATTCAATTAAATTTTATTTCAAATTCGTAGTCGATTTCTTTGTTATTACAAAACTCTTTATAACTAATGTCAGTAATCAGTACAAGACAAGAAAATAATTATAGGGATATAAATTTAAATAAAGTTTGAAAACTTAAATTAGAAATAATTTCGATTCAATTAAAATTCAAATGACAAATAATATGCGCGACCGTATAGATTTCCGTTAAACAGAAAAACATGTTTTCGACTTTCAGTTTTAGCATTCATCGACATTCCAAAATCTAAACTATGATACGGTTCGGTACAATTAGTTGAAAATTTTCTGAAAATGCTTTTCCATGGCTACGAGAAATCGAATTTGCCCACGTTATAAGGTTTTGGCTGTGTTGCTATGATCCGTCAGCCTTGGATGCAAAATTGAACAGGCATCCTATGGACTCGCTCACTTCATCGTAGATTTCATCTATCGCCAAGAGCGGGCTCTACACAATTAAAAAACATAGTGGTCGTCATCTCTCGCGTCATACCATTACCCTGATCATACTAAAGGGTCTTTCAACAAGGACGGGTCGATGTTAAAATTGAATAAAACAAGATGTGTGTGAGATATTGATATGCAGCAGAGTCATAAAAAATTGGACCTCTCGGATTCGTGCCACCATACGAAGCCGCGGCGGACATTTGAACGATGTCATATTCCATCTATAATGGCATAAATGGGCCTATTAAATAAAAAATAAATTTCGTTAATATCTCACACACATCTTGTTTTATTCAATTTTAACATCGACCCGTCCTTGTTGAAATACCCTTTGTATATTTCTGTTGGTTTATAAGATGACACCTTTTCATCATGGGCCGTTTCAAAAGCACAAAAACGATTCAAAGTTCCGAACCGATTCTGAAATGGGTTAGCATTAATGATACAAAGGCTAACTTTTTTGACAACCCAATTGACCAACGAAATTAAAACTTTACATATAAACGGTAGAGAGTTGATTATAAAATTAATAAATTAAATTTGCAATGAAAAACTTTGTTCGCAGATTGAGAAATAAAACGAAAATCGAATCAGATGAAAACTGCCGACCGAAACCAGAGGAAATCGGTAAGTCTAAATAATTGAGTTGCGTCCGATTTTAACTTCAGTGTTTAGGTATAATCGGATTATGTTGAAACCTTGGAATCGGTAAAGTAAAACTTTGTGGCCTTTGACGATTGTTAATATTCTTTCTTATTTTTTCGTTGTTTTTGAATGTTTTGTTTGCATAGGAATGACTGATGATTTGAACAACATTAGCTTTTACGACAAATCTTTTAAGGTTCAAGCGGTGCGGTTGTGGAATGCTTTGAATATTGTGCAGAATCACTATCTCTGTCTTTAATAGTTGTTTTTGTTCCATACTTGTAATTGTATATATTTGTCTATATATAATATATATATATATATATATAGACCGAAAACTACCTTACTGTCTTTCCTTTCATTTTTAAAATTCATCCAAAGGTTGTCATGAAAAGATCGCTTTTAGCGATAAGGCCGCCCATTGTGTCATCCAGTGTAATGTTTTCTTTATCTATACTTTCTGTAACTTATATGGTGTACATAATAAAGAGTATTCTATTCTATTCCATTACGTATTTTGTGTTACTCTTCAATAAATCACTAATCGCTATCAATAAATAGGTACAAATATGTTATTCATGAGACCGCGTTTCCACTTATAGGCAACTCACATGAAAGTTTAACGTTTCGGAGCACGATCGAGCGATCAATACTTCGGCAGCCCGCATTCTAATGCAACTTGTATGCAAGCTGGTTGCGGGTGGAAACGCGGCTTCATGAACAACATATTTAATACAATTGTTTTTGATACAGCCATAATTTGTACTGTAGTTTATTGTAGCGTTGTTTTAATACTACGGCAGTAAAAAGAAGGATACAATCTCTCTCAGTAGTTTTAGATATCTAGATTATACAATTGTTTCCATGTAATTTGATAGTTAACAAAGTTTACAGCTCATCATTTCACAAATTTATTTCTAACCTACTTTAAAGGCCCTCTATATTCCTAATATAACCTAGTCTAAGCTAACAAGCATACAGAGCCGACATCGAAATAATTACATTAGCAACTTGTCGCTCCAGCTCATTTCACCTGTTATGAACTTGGGATTAACTTTATTATTACATAAACTTTGTGTCGTTGGAGGGGGGAAGGTACAGTCAAACAACAAGACAGCTGGCAACTACTTTTAAAAGTTCTTGGTAGTGTCGTAGTAACTATTACGTGATCTGTGGTAGTCATGATCATCATCGTATCAGCCGAAAGATGTCCACTGCTGGATATATACCTCCCCCAAGCGTCTTATGCGTCTCGTATCCAGTGGATCCCCGCAACCTTCACCATGTCATCGATTCACCTAGTGGGGTAGTGTTATATAAACTTTAAACTTATTACACACACAATAAAAGCGTAAATTGGGAGTTTAATAGAAAGAACCTGTTAACTGTTTTCTTTGGGGCACCAAAATTTGAGCTACAGTCGTGCCAGCGACTCGTAGAAAAAAAAATTGAGTGCAATATAAAGACTTACAGATATATAGAAAGAAAGAAAGAAAGAAAGAAAGAAAGAAAACATTACATCACACACACACACACACACATCACACACACACCACATCACATTACTTATTATATTTCGTTGTAAAAGTCTGCTCTAATTCAAGCCTGTGATTTGGGAGTCGGTGTCCTGTTGTTAGATTCATCGTTCTGAAAATTCCATTAGTGTGTTTTATAAGTTAGGTAGGGAAAGTCTAGTAACAAATCTACACTATAAAATTATAAAGAGGAAAGATTTGATTATTTGTAATGGATAAACTTAAAAACTACTTTACCGATTTTGAAAATTATTTACCAGTAAAAAGCTACATTATTTTTGAGTGACTTAGGGTATTTTTTTATCCCGAAAACGGGTCCTATGGGTGGGCCACGGGAGAGAAACCGCGGGGAAAAGCTAGTATCTTTTAAGAAGGAGGACAGAATATAAGTAATCTTGCCTATACTACACCTAAATCTTTGTTTGACTGTACTAACTTGAAATGGGAACAAGGAGGGTAGTTAAAATTTTATATTGTTTCAGAAAACTCCGAAGTCCAACCGCCGCGGGCGACAGTCGAGAAACCTTTCCTCCTGTCAGATGGAAGGTGAGATTACACAAAGGACTAGCTTTAATTTATCAGAGCTCGTACCATTTATCTTGCTTACTTGGACAAATAGTTGGAATTAAATAAAGTGCACGTACGCTTGCAGTGGGTTCTAATAATTACAGTTGGTATTAAATACGTGAGACCTCGAATGGTATCTCCCGTTGCACTGGGTTTTATTTTTATTTTTCTAGTTACTAATACTTACCTAACAGAAATGTGTAATGCCGCCTCCACACGCTTGGCAAACAATGGCGAACAGCAAACAACAAACACGAACGGTTGGATGTGTGTTCGCCTGTTTTTGTTTGT
The DNA here is from genome assembly GCA_945859665.1 of Anorthoa munda. Taxonomy (NCBI): domain Eukaryota; kingdom Metazoa; phylum Arthropoda; class Insecta; order Lepidoptera; family Noctuidae; genus Anorthoa; species Anorthoa munda. The sequence goes on from OX243893.1 coordinate 6,669,960, forward strand.
GTTCGCCCGTGTTCGGCACTGGTGTCGGTTTTTATGCACAAATCAAAGGGTGTTCGACAAACGTGTTTGCGATGTATCCACACGTTTGTTCAGTTTAGTAGTACCCGCGAGCTTGCGGGCGGCGGACAGAGTTAATAGTGGTGGTCAAATTTACAAATCGTGATATTTTGTGTATCCTAAGCTAAATTGTAAGGAAAAATGAGGCATTTAATCCGAAAGTAATCGCTGCCACAACAAGCTCGTCGTCCGCCATGTTTCACATCACATCACATCATCAGCCTATTAATGTTCCCACTGCTGGAACACAGGCCTCCTCTCTGTGAGAGGGAAGCCGCCATGCCGCCATGTTTGCCAATCCGGAATAGACTAGCATGTTCGCCAAGCGTGTGGATGCCGTGTTTGTGTTGGGTTTTTGTGGTCAGTGTTCGGCACGTGTTTGCTATTTGTGGCAAACAGCAAGCGTGTGGAGGCGGCATTAGTAGTGTTAATTTTATTAAGTTTACATATATTTACGCCTGTATTGACTGAAGAGTGAGGCAGGAGAGCCTCTATAGTACCTTTACCCTCATTTCAACAATCTTGATTAAGTCCCTTGTAACTTATATTTTTGCTCAATTTGCGCTATCACACAAAACGAACCCCAAAAAATAATTTAAGGTTTTCTTATCTTCAATCAGAACACTTACACAAATCACAAGAAAATCCTTATTTTCGCAAACTTGCAAGTTTAAAATGCCTCCCCTTTTAAACTGTATAATCGTTACTTTCACTTGTGCAATTATGCTAATGGAACCATTATGTAGACAACGCTGGTTGAAAAGCCGGGCTTTTGCTAACTTATAAAACGCCGGCCGGAAAATATGGCATTCGCTAGGTTCCACAATTCACGAGAATATTCCGCCTTTCAGGGCTTATGCTGTGAAATAATGTTAAACTTGAAAACCCTTGCGACCGTTTTATTTTTAGCAAATGACTTAAATTATACCGAAAGATTTAACTTCTTGAAATATTGATTTCTGACAGTAGAATTACATGTAGTTTATATTTGATACCTTACTTCGAATCGCATAAAAACCGAAATAAATAGCGTCACATAATTGGAAAAGGCAAGGCTTAAAGAACAAGACGAAAGACTTCGGCCGGTATTCCAGCAGTATTGACTCATTTTCAACCCAGAATAGACAGTTATGGTTGGTTTGTATTTTTTGACATTAACGTGCTCAAGTCCAAGATCCCAGACTCCCCAAACGTTGTCGAAATAAATTAGTGGAACTGAGTAGTGTTAGTATGTACTTTGACCGTACACATACTTGCTAACTGCTTGGACTTTTATTTTCATTATTTACACCTATTAATTAAATTGTGATCAAATTTCAGCCGCTCTGAGACTATTGTATTTAATAATTACGCGTTGAATACTATTTAATTGGCCGTCGCCGTTCGAAGTACAAACTAAAACTACTCAATTTGTTTCAAAGATTCAATAACGTCTGGAGCGTCTGGGATCTTGCTCTATTAAATACACGTATGTCAAGCTGAAGAATCATATGACGAACACGAAAGTCGTGATCGTCAGTTGATTGGTAGGTGTGGCCAATTTTGAGGTTGAGTCGAGTATGAGCATCTGGAATACGGGCCTCCGAATTGTATCAAATTAAATGATCGCCGAGGTAAAAACAACTTGCTAAAAATACGGGCCTCCGAATTGTATCAAAATAAATGATTGCCGAGGTAAAAACAACTTGCTAAAATAATTAATGTTTGTATACCTGCCATTATCTTTTCTTTCATCGTGTGCCTCTCATAAAAAGTTGAGTACCACCAATGAAAAATTAATTACGTACGCTACTTCAAACAAACTTCTTTTTACCGCGTCATGGGCTAATATTCTCGTGTAACTGGTACTTACAGAGTAAACACGAAAGTGGGGATGTAAAATTAATGTTGACATTTCAATTCTGTTTACCATACAATAAATACACAATAAAACATACTTGTAAAAACAATAAATAACTTCATGAAAAGATAAAGCGGGGAGGTGCTTTAAACATACTGGTACAATTTGTTCGTGTTGGTTCAATTTTCGGTTCAGACAACTGACTCTCCAAAACGTTTCAATGCAGATGTAGGTACTTACTTTCAAAATCATATTTTATGAATGTTTCCTCAGACAAAAAAGATAATATCGATATGTAGGGTCCCTCCTTTGGTCGCGGATAAATTTGAAAGAGAGTTACCGCGGCCCTGGTACAAGCAGCTGAAGGAACACGGGAGGTCAGTAAGCCAGTAAAAGTCTGGCACGCCCTCCCGCTTTAACCAGAGTGGGTGAAGTCATTGGATGATTTTACACCCCAAAAACAAGGCCGTTTCCATGACCTGATGGTAAGCGATGATGTGGTCCACGATGGATCACGCTTGCCTAGAAGTAACCTATTCACTCTTGATTTAAAGACCCCTAGATTGTAGCTATCGGGAAACACAGACTCCGGCAGTGAATTCCACTCCTTAGCTGTACGCACAATAAAAGTATTCTCAAAACGCTTAGTGCGTATGGGTGGGGTGTCCACCATGTACCGATGGCGCATCGCCGTACGTCTGGTAGTCCAATGATGAAACGGGCTGGGTGGGATTAGATCATGCAATTCCTTCGCACACTCCCCGAAATGTAACCGATAAAAAACTGACAAGCTGGCAACTCGGCGACGAGTCCTGAGCCCTCTTTTAACTTTCTACCTTACCTACAGCACAGAATAAATAATACTAGGCAAAGTTCTCGTCAAACTTCTGGGAGCTTTCCGATGCGCAGTGCAGGGCACGAAACGGTGCTGTTTGTGTTTGAGATTTACTACTGCGCAGCCATTGTAGCCAACTTCAGGGCGGCCTAGAAGTTTGGGGAGAACTATACAAATATTTTCAGCGTAGTTGGGTAGTTCGACTTGAAATTCAAAATAAGCAAAGCCGTAAATCATGTATTTTTTTTCTCACGTATGCTGTTCTTTTATAATAGGCCATGTATTAAAATGCAATATTTGCTGACCTGTTACTCAATAAACTGTTTAAAATCTTAGCAAAGTAAATATGATTTTGTAAGATTGCTTTGAAACATTTTGTCCATAAGTAGGTACATTAACGTTTGTTTATTTTGTCCTGTAGAGTGGAATTAGAAGCCTGGCTGGATAAGCCAACGTATTCCCACGGAGAGTCCATCAGAGTCGGAGTTATCGTTGGCAATCACTCGTCGAAGACTGTGCGACGGATCAAGGTATGATAACGTATAAAGAAATTTTTATTTCTTTCGTGTTAATTATTTTGTGTATTTTTCTTTTAGTGTCTAGTCATAGTTGAGTAGATGTGAAAAACATTGTGTAATAACATTTGAAAGCCTAACGAAGTGTAGCTAATAGCTTACATGCTTTAACATTTGATTTGATTTGATTTGAACATAAAAATTATTCAGGTTTCCGATCTGGTTACACAAATATCTTTCAAAAACGACAACATTATTGAAAGTATTTTCCTCACTACAAAAAATCTGACGTTTTACTTGCTCATCCATAACTAAAACTGGCCAAGTGCGAGTCGGACTCGCGCACGAAGGTTTCCGTACCATTATCACAAAAAAAACACATTTGTTGTAAGGGAGCTCCACTTAAATATTAATTTTATTCTGTTTTTAGTATGTGTTGTTATAGCGGCAAGAGAAATACATCATCTGTAAAAATTTCAACTATCTAGCTATCACGGTTCATGAGATACAGCCTGGTGACAGACAGACAGACAGACAGACAGACAGACGGACCGCGGAGTCTCAGTAATAGGGTCCCGTTTTTACCCTTTGGGTACGGAACACTAAAAAGGTATCCGTGATAAAAATTTGTATCGTCTGACAACATTTTTAATTTTCCATAATTATTGTTATAATTTGTAAGCTTGGCACGCAATTTTCGTAAACTACCCGCATTAAAAACGTTTACGTGGAAACTTTCAGAGCAACTTCTGAAAGTAATTTAACCTTACATGAGTGGCGGGCTTTATAAGAGTCTTATATATAAGAGCTAATAATTATGTAAAAACATTAAACTTTTTATCCTTTGTTGTCTCAAGTTGTATTTCTAAGAAAAATTTCGTATTTTTCTTTGAATCACGTGAACAGAAAGATGTACAAATGTTATTTTTCTTGTAGACTAAACGATGTTCTCTTTGCATAGTATTTTTTTAACTTAGGTATTTCTAACGGACGGGACTGTTTTTTTTTTCGGAGGATTTTTGAGGAAAAGACCATTAAGATAATAAGGGATTGTGTTAGTTTTACTTTACTAAAACTACTCCGGTGGTCACTATCAGCTTTTGAAAGACCACCCCGCTCTCCATACAACGCCTGTCAAGGCACAGCCCCTCCTAGAGGCCTCCCTGGTGAGACAGTAAAGGGGCCGCCCATGAGCCTCACTGTTCTAAGCAGTACCGTACTGGTCATTGTGCTACAATATTTATGGAGTCTCTTGGTGGATGAATAGAGTCCCCATTCTTAGCTCCCGTGCCCCACTCCTTTCGCCTTACATGACCCCGCGCTTTATTCTTCCAGTTCTGTTAAAATCTGTGTTGTTACTCGCGCCATTTTCTTCATACCTATCTATGAATGTAAATGCCGAGTCAAATACTATAACGGGCTGAAGTCAATCCATTATTCAGCCACCCTAATCAAAATGTAAACAAGGCTCACGGAGATTACCAAACCTCTCTTGGTCAAATGTTGCGCACATAATTAATGACTACCATTAGCCACTCTCGACAGCTTTCAATCCTATTATAAACTTAATGAAGATGATCATTAAGAGATTTGCTTAGTATAGGCTGCTTATTAAACGACTGTTTGTTTATCCTAGATTTTGTGAAATCACACGGGATTTGTGTAAATGAAGTCATAATCATGTTTGTGCTTACAAACGCTAGGGCTTTATACTTTTGCTTAAGAAAATATTTTTAATTTCATCTGCATTCGTATACCAATTAATGTATCAAAATTAATTGACGAAGTAAAATGTAAACGAAATAAGAAGAAGCATTAAATCCGGCAAAATAACTCGTCAATCTCTCACTCAAGCATCTCAAACAAATCACATTTTAACGCGTCTTACAACAGATGCGACCTCACGTTGCCTGACAAATTACGCGTTATCGCACGTCACTGCACGAGGCAACTTTGATAAAATACGTAGGAAAAGAGATACTTATAAGGAAGGAACTCTGGCGGGGTGATTCTACATAGCTACTTACATATTTATGTTTTATCGCCATGCGAAGCTACAGTCATAATAAGTTTGGATCATTTATTCAAGACACCAAATGAGCTATTTGAGATAAGAGGCTTTTAAAGATGTTGGAAATATGTTTTAAACTTCCGTGTCTGAACGCTTATGTCGACCCTGATTTCTTCTCACGATACTTACAACCAGACTAAAAATGTGACTCACAATTTAAATTCTTAACCGACTAACATTTTTATCGTTCAGTCCTCCCGCTGTGACAAGACTGCTTAGTAACTAATACAGTATCTAACTAAGCAAGCCGCGCATTAGTTACGCTTGTCGCGCCAACCGTGTCGCCCTTAATGTGAAGCGATGTTTAATTATGGAGTTATTTCATACTTAATGTGCAATTTCCATTCATGTTCCAACCGGGAAAAGGCCCTTATTATGGAGAGCTTAATAAATGTGGAACTTAAAATGATAACTAGCTCGTCTACTGCTGGACAAAGCCCTCCCTTTCCCATTTCTACTATGGATGTTAAATTGTGTATTTTCTTTTAATAGGCTTTGGTGGTACAGCATGTGGATGTCTGCATGTTCTCCAATGGCAAGTTCAAGAATGTGGTCGCTCTCGTGAAAGGCAATGATGTCGTCTTGCCAGGACAGACCCACACTGATACTTACACGCTTACGCCGCATAGAGGTAAGATTGATTAACGTAATCCAAATTTCAGTAATTATACTAATATACTTCAACTAAAACCATCATCTTTCAAAAAACAGTAATAGTCCTTTAAAGTCGGTGTCCACAAATCCACATACATTTTATTTCGATACATCAACTCACAAAATTGTTCGCAGGTATAACCAAAAACTGGATAGCACTCGAAGATTCGTATTCAAAAACAGGCGCCAGTCTCGCTTCAACAGTACTTAGCAACAACACCCCAGAAGACAGAAACGTGTTCGCAATTTACGTGTCTTACTACGTGAAAGTCAAGCTTACGTTCAGCGCGATGGGCGGAGATCTCTCGCTTAAACTACCCTTTACACTCACACATTCATGCATCAACGAGGCGCCCACAGACAGCGTCACAGAAGAAGCTACCCACAAAATGATTCTAGAAGGGAAAGAAAACAGCGAAGATGAAGACAGCAAAGCCGAAATAGAAAGAGACAAGCAGAACAACAACGGCGAAGAAGCACCCGGAGATGACGTCGAAGTCAATTCTCCAGACGACCATCGATGTGTTGCCGACGTCCTAGTCAATATCGAAAACAAACTGGATAGACCAAAGAAATTTGAAGGCCAAACAGAAGTGCGAACTGTGAAACCGAGCGATGAAGAGCTGGATCTTATCGTTAAATACCCAGGTTCGGACACGTGATCCGACGAGGAACTAGACAATACAGGCCAGGGTGACAAGACTGACAAACAAGTGAAGGAACCATCAATTGTCAAATGCAAGGCAGAGGTCCAAATTAGTAAGAGTGGTTTTACAGAAAATCTCAAAAGAGCCGTGTGTTGTATAGACAGAAGACGACAGTCATAGCTTATATTTGTTCATAATTATTGTTATAAAGGTACGAAATAAAAATGTAAACCAATGTTGACACTTATTTCCTAGTATTTGCAATTCGCGAGGGCAAATATGTATGTCTAGTAAACAAGCCCCCGAGAAATACTTCAATTTCGTATACAAATATGCTTAAAGCACACACGTTTTGGAAAATTACTGCAAACAGCATCTTCTTATTTTTATTTTCGATGTATTTGCTTTCGTGAATTTCAAATATAAAATGACTTTTATTAATTACAATTACTTAGGTATATATTCCGAAGACGTAAGAAGACTAAATAAAAACGACGTCAATCGAAAATCGTCTGAAGTTAACGAATTGCATCTAGTCATAGAAGGTAATTTGAAAATGTATTTTAATATTGTAAGGTTTTTAATAGAAGTAAGATTAGTCGGTTCTCCGACACATGAAGCCTGAATGGATATTACGCTTACTAAATTGTAGTCAGTGTTAGTAGAGTTAGGTTTAAGACTAGTAATATCAATTTGTAAAGTTTTCCGATGTAGTTTTCAAGCACTGTTTACAGTGGCATATTCTTTACAAATTATCTGCAGATGTATAATTTTTGTGCATCTCGTCGAATTTTACTATCATTACAATTTATTTATTTACTAAAGTATCGTATCCAGCCCCATATTATAAATTCATATACTAACTACTTATTTCTTTTAAACTGCTTCTGAAATATCATTTCATTTGCCTGAAACATTTGCTTCAAATTATTGCAAAACCTTGTGCTTATCACAAGTTATAGACAAGTGACAGCCATCTTTTATCCTTTGGTGTCAAGCCCATAGCTATAACATACTTGTACTTATATATAGAAAGTTTGTTGAATTGACACAATCATTATAAATTGATTCTCATTCTTTAGACAATTATATAGCTTTTCATAAATCATTGCACGTAAACAAAGTTATCTAAAGTTGAAGGCCTCAGATGTTTTGAATCATGAGAACAATGTTTAATGAAGTTGTTAAAGATAATTTTGGAACTGCCAATAAGTTACTCTCGTTATTATATTCTACCATTCATCGTAATAATACCTATAATATATATCAGCCCAAAACCTGATGTTTAATTTATGGATATATGTTGGAGGTTTTATGAAACTTATGAGCTAAATAAATGTTTCGTTACCTACCATGAAGCGTTGGTAAGTTGTTGGGCAACTTTTCATCTGTTTTCACTAGATTTGACATCAATTTCTGGAGGTCCATAAGAAATATAAACATCTTCGTCAGCTTGTAGGGAAACATAAACATTTTTATCTATTTTACACGAAGATATCTTTGCCTTTTCATCTAAAGCAGATGCGACAAAAAGCTTGATTTTCTTTCATTCTGTGACAAAGAGTTCGATCCTTTGTAACCGACTTATGATTTTCTTTAGAAGCTTCATTTATAAGCGCTTACAATTTAAATAAAGCTCTATTACAGTTACATCTTTAGAAAATATAAAATATACAAGACAATATTTTGCTCCATTCTTTCATACTTATCATAAAAGTTGTGTGTAACTAGTTGTGGCTACGCACTACAACGTCTGCAGGTCCGTGTCCGTGATCCGTGACCGTAATTTAAGTTCCGAGTTCAAAATGTTCTGAACTATGACAGATTATGACGAATACAGCTCGGATGTAGTGCATAAGCTCCCTTACAAGAAGCACTACGGCTACTTCGGAACTGATATTTTACGGACGTAACTGACCTTATAGGACTAAAACGAGCAAACTTATGATGAATCCGGAGGCCAAAATATAATTTAAGAATCACTTGTAGCTATTGCTTGGAGATCAGATAGACAGTGACTCCTTGTAACTGCTCCACCTGGTTAGACTTAAAGCCTACCCCAGCTGGAAAATGGCTGGGCAGATGATAAACTGATTTTTCCTACAACGCTGATAAAATAATAAGATTCCCAAGGAATCTCGCTAATCTTCGTCAGTTCCAGACTGAAGTTACCAGTTACCCATGTGATTTCATAAGTATGTACAGCAGTAGATAAGTGTTGGTATCAAACGATGGATATGAACTAATTACTCACAAGTTTGTATTCACAATTTTATGACATGAAAGACAATTTTTTTGGAAATTAATTATCATTAAATAAATTATTGTGTTCATTAAATTATTCAAAACATCTGAGTCTAATTTTAATATAAGCACCATTGAAATAGTATGTTTAATCAAACTTAACATGAAAGTAGTATTAAAAATTTGTTTGAAAACGATTGTGAGAGTTAACAAGTTTTTATATTAGTAACTAAGTACACTTATTTATTGTTGATTCCTCAGTTCACTGATTAAATATTTCTTCGTTACGTCACAAATATTATTCAAATTGGTTTATAAAAACTTGTTACTGAAAATAAAACGACGTGGAAAATTAGCAGAAGTCATTAAATGTAGTAATTAATTTGTATGTTTTATAGATATTCATTAGAAAAACTAGGATTTAAAACTTTTTAAGAACACTTAAATGTATGTAAATTAAAACTGTAGTTGAAATGTAACTCGAAATATTTTTCAGTGTTTGTATATACTGTAAATATACTTCAAAATTTTCTTATTGTTTGATTTTAACCTTTTGCACTTCATCTAGACAAGCTTAAGCACAGTTTCTGAGAATTTGGAGTTAAAAACGTGATAAACCCATACAGGTTTCCTACTTTAATGCCTGAACTTGACAGTTCTTCAGGCTTAAGTAAAGTTTATTTCTTATTAAACCTCCAAACTAACGTGGATCCACGCGAGACAATGGCTTTGTAATTGTTTCAGTAATTACGTCACACAACCGATTAAGGTATTATAACTTTATAACTAGTTTTAGTTACATTTTACGAGACAGCAATTTAAAGAAAGTATACCTATTAAAACTTTTCATCGAAGATGCTGTAAGAATTTTTCAATAGAAAAGATAGAGCTATGATCATAAAAATGGTCAACTTGTGGATCGCAATATTGTACTAACCTAAAATATCGAAGATATTTTCATGAAAGGAGAATTTTTAGACAAACGAGTGGATGTTACTTTTATCTACCACCATTTCGGAACGGGTGAGTATAAAATTTTGAGTAAGTATGCAAAGAGGGCTCCCCCGAGGTCGGAAACAATCAAAACTACCAGTGGTTACGGCTTCAGAGACAAGAACATACAATACGAGCGTAAAGAGGAGTACTAATGCCTTCTACCTAAGGCCACAGACGACCATCTTCGTCTAGTCTTTCAGCCATCAATCTGTTGGCAATAGGTATCGAAAATTTTTCGCAATAAAACATACCTACATAATTCACAACAGCGAGATTTAGAATACCAAACCCTGATCACAGTTTAGACAGGCGTGTGCCTTGATTAACAATGCTTTGATTTTCCCGAAACAAGCGCTAAAACGGGACCGGACAATCATGTGTGAATCGTGTTCCAAATACGTCAGGAGCACGCGTTTTGCCGGCTAAACGATGGCATAAATTGTAATGCTTGGACATAAACTAGTGGGGTATTCAAATCGATTAATATCGGACATCCACGTTTAGATAACCATGTCTATACCGGATTATGAGGAGAATCTTAGATAAAGTACCTATAGATGAAGCCCTGGCGTGGCCGCACAAGAGACAACAATAGTTCTGGTGTTACAACAAGAACAAGAACACTACAACCCACCATCGCACTGACACTTATTATCTATAAATAACCCAAATTTTGTCTCAATTAACACATAATACCACGAAATCACAGAAAATGAAACAAAACCGAGTTTGTTTGTCAAAACTGCCATTATATTAGAGTTTGACAAACAACAGAAACCGGCCATGGTGACAAAGACCAAAAATAATCTTTTGTCCTTATTATTTACATGGAGCTGCCAATTAGCTATCTCGCTCTATCAATCAAGCTCATTTTAAGGCTTAATCTATAGGTACTTTATCTAAGAGGAGAATCATGATTGCAGGACCATAAACAGAAGTGCTATTCTGTATACAATCTCAACGTGGTTACTTAGGTGAAGTTAACCTGATGTGAGCTGTTATTATATCGAATCAAAAGTTGAATGACAGTTCTCTTCAAGCTTGCTCCTCTTCACGGTCATATGTTACAGAACAAACCAGCTGATACTATATCAGCTGGTATCGATAAGCTATTAGCCGATAAATCGAAAGGTAAATAGTACCGGCTGGCCTGTCGGTCGGTGGTCGGCTAATCGGCCTTTCGGATTATTTCGATTTTAACTATTAGCCGATTATTAGGTCAGTCTTCCATACAAACGTAGTATGGCGATTACTCCACTGCTGGACGGTGTACATTCAAAACTAAAATAACCGGTCAATTGCGAATCGGACTCGTACACGAAGAGTTTCGTACCATTATCGAAAAAACGGCAAAAACAACACTCTTGTTGTTATAGCGGCAATTGAAATACATAATCTGTGAAAATTTCAATTTTCTAGCTATCACGGTTCATGAGATACAGCCTAGTGACAGACAGACGGACCGTGGAGTCTTAGTAATAGGGTCCCGTTTTTACCTTTTGGGTACGGAACCCTAAAAATGATATCAATTTGTCTCATCATAATCTAGCCCTGTATGGAAATAAAGATGTAAAATAAAACATATATTTGAAAGTTATGAGCTTCGAAAGCTCATATTTCAGCACAAATTTTAACGCATCTTTGGGCGTAATTAAATGCCATAAGAAAATTTAAAAAATACTCACCATACAGAGATAGATGGTAGCTCAAAAATGTATGAACAGATATTCTTATTACATCAGTAGTTTTTTCATGATATTCATATTTCAAAAGGTCTGTTTATCCCGCCGTTAATCCGCATATATGCGTCACACAGCGTAAATCTCAAAACTTAATGAGTGATAAATTATTACCTACTTAATACTCTTGATCGTAGTTTATTAAAATGATCGATCACTACAAAGATTTCAGTGGCTCTAGAAAACTAAAACTTATTATTTAACTTACTATCCATACTATCGATAAATGCGAAACTAACTCTGCCTGTTCATTGCTGCCAATTTCGATGATTTTTGATATAGAGATTCGACTTAAAATACTTTTATCACGTTAGTAGGTTACTTTGGGATAATTTTCGACTTTAAAGCGAGTAAAATCATTGGGAAAAGCTAGCGGAATCATAATATTCGTTCCCTACTTACCTTTTATTATTCTCCGTTCAATTGAGGATATTAAAAGATAACAAATGAAAACCTTGAGAGAAATTATGTTAGAAAATTATACAACGAATATTCCGTTGCTTAATGATGGAATATTAAGTATTTTTGAGTTATACAATATATATATTTATGTATACGTTTTACAATTAATTTATAAAATAATACTGATTTTGTTCTGCATTTCTGGTGATCTGTGTCGGGAATAAATAAGCCCATCAAAAACATAACATGTAAAAAACCGGCCAAGTGCGAATCGGACTCGCGCACGAAGGGTTCCGTACCATTATCCCAAAAAACGGCAAAAAAATCACTTTTGTTGTATGGGAGCCCCACTTAAATATTTATTTTATTCAGTTTTTAGTATTTGTAGAAATACATCATCCGTGAAAATTTCAACTGCCTAGCTATCACGGTTCATGAGAAACAGCCTGGTGACAGACAGACAGACAGACAGACGGACCGCGGAGTCTTAGTAATAGGGTCCCGTTTTTACCCTTTGGGTACGGAACCCTAAAAACACAAGTCTCGCGGCGCAGTTCTTCTACCGCAAAAAGTAGTGAGATCGAATTTAAAAGCAAATCTGATAATTTATTCAGTAGGTACCTTAATAATTAGATTACAAACAAACAAATTAACCGACTTGGTTTTACTTTTACATAAGGGGTCGACATTAATGTGTTCTTCTAATGAAAAACCAAGTCGGTGAATACTAACCGACTCATAAGTATGGTACAGGTATTAGGTATATTAAAGGAGACATCGTCTCTGGCTAACTGTACTTACCTAGATTCACTATTTACCTATCTACATAGATAAGCAGTGTAGGTGACGAAAATAAATGACTACAGAGGACTATATATAGAGGATTACAAGGTTATTTATGCAGTTTGTATATCTAGGAAACGGGATGGACATTGCGGGTTGATTTAGTTGTTCCTTGTTTTATAGACTAAACACTAATTGTGTTCAAAATTTTAAGCTTGTGAGTCTACTAGAAGTACCTTAGAATTTTGATGATCGCTGAGTGAGTCAGTCGGTGACAAAATTTTGACATGCAATAATCCCTAAACTACAAGTACAAATTAAATGTAGTTATATAATACAACGAGATTATGCCTAGTTATAGCTTTATCCATAACGAAGTTACAGAGGGGCAAAAAATGTCCTGAATGGCTTCGAGAAAAGGATGGTATGGCTGTGTCTTTGTTTGCTCGACTTGATGCACTGCCGTGCCCCCAGATAACACGGAATACTCTCAATCTACCTTTTCCATTATACATAGTTACATAGGAAGGACTTGGATAAGGACGCCCTGTTAATAAATGCACCAAACTGTCATTTAACAGTGCCAGATCGAGCGAATCGTGAGGAGAGCTAAAACAGCAGCGATTGGACATCATTCATCGTGACCACGACCGCTCTGTTAAAGGGCTTATTACACTACACGGTATGCAGGGCCCTGAATACCGGGTCACTAAATCATTCCGAAGCAATAAGGCCGATATTATGAGAACCCTAACTCCCTAACAGTTATTACACTACCCTAAATTAGGGTTTAGGGCCCTGAATACCGTGTAGTGTAATAAGCCCTTAAGAGTGAAGCGAAGAAGAAAGTTTTTTAAATAACTACTTACCTTCTTACTTAATAACCACTATAATTAAACAAAGCTTACATAAAGCTAGGCATACTTATATTTAACAGCATCTGCAAGTAATTATTATCTTGTAACTTTATCCTCACTATTCTCTTGTAGATAAGTACTTGAAAGCCTACAACATCCCGGCGCCAAGCTCTGTAGAGACCCTTGTTACTTACTGAGTAATTGGTAAGAGAATATTTCTCAATAACTCTCTCGTTGCTATGACTATTAAATGGTCTAATCGCAACACAAAACCTACACAATGACTTTTCAGTTTGTATTAAGAAGCTTTCTTAACAAGTAAAATTATTTGGCATGTACTGATCCTTTGACGAAAATACTTTCTAACACGCTTTTATTAGCTTGGTATTTTGGTATGTATGTATCAATGTAACGGAATCTTTGAACGTGATTTTCACCCCCTTCAAAACTTCGGATTGATTTGTAACTTTGCACACTTTTCAAGGACCGATGACAATGCAATAATTTATATAGTTTGTCCCATTATCCTTACCAGGATCTTCAGGATTAGCGACTTTTTAGTTCAATTTACCATTAAAGCGTGTTTTTTATTTTTCGAACTACAATTTATTCCTATATAAAGTAACGCTATCGGTCAATAACATAGGAACTCTTTTAAACGCGAAATATTGCAAGTGTGTGGTAGACCTCGGGACCAAAGCAGCGGGAAGACTTAGTTTCTCTTCATTCTAATTGCTGAGAAACGTGTTTCTATTTCAAAAAGTTAGTTTAAGATAAAAATAATGCTTCAAGCTTATAAGAAGCTGGGCATTCTGCTTGAAATTATCTTGTGGTTTCCATCCGCATTACACTTCCAGGTAAATATTTGGAAGCCCAACTCTGCCGAGCCGAGCTCTGTAGACACCCTTGTTAACTTAGTAAGTACCTATTTACTGAGTTATTAATAAGAGAGCTTTTGCAATATCTTGCCGATGGCTGTAAGTAGGAATTACATAGTTTAATTGAAACAAAATCTGAAAACTGTTCATTCTTAGGAGGTAAACTTCGAAAGTACTTACTGATCCGATCTCGCTGGTCGAAGTCACACTGTCTTTCTTTTTCTTGCTGAGTGCCATAGCAGGCCACTTTAACTCACGGAAAAAACATAGTTCCTGCGGGCCACAAGAGGCAAACAGCGGGCAAAATATAGTTTGAGAAAAATGTTTGAAGTTTATAAAAGCTATGAATTATAATACTGCAAGTAATCTTATCACCATTATCATCTTCATTTCAGCCGTAAGACGTCCACTGCTGGACAAAGGCCGCCCCCAAGCGTCGCCACACTGATCGGTGCTGTGCGTTTCGCATCCACTGGACTCCCGCAACCTAGCGGGAGGCCTTCCAACGCTGCGTCTGCAGGTACGCGGTCGCCACTCCATAACTTTTCGGCCCAACGGCCATCCGTTCTGCGAGCAATGAGCCCTGCCCACTGCCATTTAAGTTTGGCAATTCTTCGGGCTATATCGGTAACCTTGGATTTCTTGCGGATCTCTTCGTTTCTGATTCGATCACGCTAGGAAACGCCGATCATAGCTCTCTCCATTGCCCTTTGGGTGATTTTACGCCTTCTGATGAGGTCCGTTGTGAGCGAACAGGTTTCTGTCCCATAAGTAATTACTAGCAACACACACTGGTCATATATTACTATTAATTTTATATTATATTATAAATAAGAATGTTTGGATAGATGGATGTTTGTTACTCAATCACGCAACAGATCTCGATGAAATTTAGCACAGAGATAGATTGTAATCTGGAATAGGTATAAAGTTCCCTTGTGATGGTAAAACACTTTACACGCGGGCGGAGCCGCTAGCAGAAGCTAGTTATCCTATAAATTGTCGTCCGCATTATACTTTGTAGTGTGATCGCTACAAGACGCTTTGCTTTAGCCTCTTTTTAATTTGTCGAAGCAGGTCGGTTACAATTATTCAAATTTTTCATATTTTGTTTGTCAAGAAAACAGAAGAATTTTTTTCTGGTACTGACAGATAGTTGGCTGTGAAATCATCTACTAAATTAATTATTTGTATCTTTTATAGCTGTTACTGTCACAGAGAAAAATAATATTGGCTACTGTTTAAAAGTGTGTTTTAAAATGGACAGCAACAATATGACAATTCTAGTGCGGAAATGGCAGGCACTCATTCCTTGTCGTTAGGCCGAGGGTACGTGAATTACGGGTTCACTGGGCGCGAGCACGCGGACCGCATGTCTCTGCGACTGAGCTCAGTCAGAGACACCAACTATCGTATCACTACCATGACATGCCACAGTTGCCGTGCGACGAACTGGAGAACTGGGCGGTCCTGCCAAGACTGGGACCAGCTACGAGCTAATCATAAAAAACCTTGTCAGCGACAAAGAGTTCATGCATCATGAATCAAAACTGGTACGTAATGACTCTTGTTCCTATTTGTTCTTTAGATTGCTGTTTTCTTCTGGTATTTCAGACCTTTTTGGTTCCATAATTTTGATGGTCCGTTTCCTTGTCTGTAGATATCAATTGAGCCGACAACGGTTTTACCCCCGGGGCAGAACAAATTCTGACTGAAGTACCTCCAGTTTTCGGGATGCCGAACATCTTTCAACGGGTTCCATACATATATTTTTAAAACAACCTGAGTGTTTGGAGGGGTTCTACGGAAGGCGGTTTAGTTCATCCAGCGTGGTTTCCCGACGAATGGCTGTTATCATATTTTTAATTTAGTATATTTTTAACGTAAGTTTCCGTAGTTAAAAACTTTTATTACCTAACTTATATCACGTTATGGTATCGTACTTTACTTGTATGCTTAAGCCACCATTAAATCGGTTGCAACTGCGTTGAAGATTAGGCACGTGAAATGAACTTTATGTTAAAAGGAAACCAGGTGGGCTATGGAAGACGTATATTTATTCTACAAGAATCTGCATTAACATGATTATATAATCATATGCTTTTAGGTTGAATATTCGAACTGATCTGATGCTGAAGCCATGATATGACATCAGCAGCCACCCTTAATATGAATTCTGTCAGTATTCTGTTCAGCCAGTACTTGAAAGAGTTTGATAACCAAACTTCATTCCAACACACCCTCTCAATCAATAAACCCTTACATCTTCACAAATAACTTGCATATAATAAACTTCAACATAATTTCACAAACTCCAAACTGTCTCTAAATAATATCATAAACATGCACTCATTAACATCAATATAAGTTCCCATTTCAACAATATTCTAAAAACATAACGACAACAACATTTCAACAACCCTATAATATGTCCCACTTAACACAATCATCTGAAAAGCTACTACTCGAAACAACAACACCAATATTATATTCTATAACAATACATTCTCTTGCTTCATTTATGTTAAATTTCTTCACAATCTTCTCAACATAGGTTTTCTGAAATTTTTTAACTAGAAATAAGTTTTCTTGTTTTATATCCAAGCCAATGTAATTGGACATTTTTGAAAGGAAACAGGGTGGGCTATGGAAGACGTATTTATTCTAAGAGACTCTGCTTTTACATGATTATTAAAATATGTACTATATGGTCGAACACTCGAATTGATCTCAATGCGTGGCCATGTCACAAGACATGAGCAGTCACAATTTTAAAAGAATTCTGACAGTGTTATTGATTGACAATAAATGCTGAACATTATGTTCATCCAGTACTTGAAAGAGTTTGTTATTCAAACCTCATCCCAACACACCCCCTCAATCAATTACACTGTCTCTAAAAACCCTTACATCTTCACATACAACTTCTCCAAATAATACTATAAACATACACTCATTAACATTAATATAAATTCCCATTCTAAAAAAACATAACAACAACAAAATTTCAACAACCCTATATTATATCCTACTTAAATTATTTCAACATTAATCTAACATCAGTATCAATAAAAACTAATCATCATATTTAATTAATCTACCACTCGAAACAACAACATCCATAATTAACTATCTCATAACCTAACTGACTAAAACATTTCATTCATAATTCTGTAACTCCTACTCAACCTCATCAGAACCAGTATCAATAAAAACTAATCATCATATTTAATTAAGCTACCACTCGAAACAACAACATCCATAATTAACTATCTCATAAACTAACTGACTAAAACATTTCATTAATAATTCTGTAACTCCTACTCAACCTCATCTGAACCAGTATCAATAAAAATTCATCATCATATTTAATTAAACTACTAATCAAAACAACACAACATCAATATTATATTCTATAACAATACAAAATAAACAAACAAAAAATAACTGTAAGTACTAACAAGATAAGAAATTATTAAAATAAAGTTCGGATATAAAAACTTAAGGATCCAAACAAATGTAAAATTTAACAAAAGTTACGTTAATTCGAGTTACTCTTGTTGACTGATTATAATGATACATTTATTAATTATACACACCCCCTTAAATGAATCATAATTTAGCACCCCCTTAAATGAAACATACTTTAGCAACCCCTTAATTCTTTAATATTGCTGAAAAACAAATTCAAACAACTCTTTCATTGACTTGAACTAATATCAGGACTCCTTTAGTCTTACTTTTGCCAGACGGTTAACTAGTGGTACCATGGCATCTGTAAACTCAATCTTAGTGGACTTCGGTTCAGCTATAGTTATTATCTGTAGGATTCCAGCCTTAATCATTGCCTTGAGCCTGGCAGAATCAGTTAGGACACTACCGTTCATCGCGGCATCTATGTACATACTGGATGATTCGCATAGATCCTCCAGAGTTCTAGCAGACAATTTCCTCTTCTCTTTTGCGTCAGCTAACATAACAGACATCTCAACATTTAAGAAGATGGTCATTTCTCTTAGGGCATCACAGTCATTTGTTTCATCAATGAATCTGACACAATTTTCTCCTTCTCGATTATTATCCATATTGATGCTTCTTCTCAAATTTTCCCCTGCTCGACATTCTTCACTACCACGCGTCTCTCTTATTTCAACTTCTTGTCCGTCTTCATTTGTCTCCCACAGCCCATTTATTCTTACTACGTTTTCTTCTGGATCAATATAAATGCCTTGTTCGTCTTCATTTATCCTTACATCCCTTGCTCTTATAATCTTCTTCTCTTATTCTACCCAAATTTTATAACCATTTCTTATGTAGCCAACCATGATGCCTTTGTTACATCTCTCATCGAGTTTGCGTAAGCCGGAATTAATTTTGTAAAAGGTTGTAAAATTAAAATCCAGGTGCGGGGTTTGGGATAGCCATATATTCATGTAAATCATAACAGAGTCCGAGTGGTAATAAAAATATACTTATAAAAATTAGGTAAATGCTTTACAGCAGAACACTTGGTACGATCTCATGCTGAAGTCATGAAGATGACATCAGCAGACACAATTCATTCTGACAGTGTTATTGATTGACAATAAATGCTGAACATTATGTTCAGCCAGTTCTTGAAAGAGTTTGTTATTCAAACCTCATCCCAACAGACATTTCTTCAAAAATTTTCAATTCGAAAGATTTTTCTTAAAGTGTTTATTACATGTAGAAGATCTTCTTCTCTTTCTCCGTTGATGGCGTGGAAGTCCAGATCGGTGATTGATGAGAAGTGACTGTGATGGGTGCCGGTGAGATCCCCGGACCTGGGACTGGCATCTGGTGGGAAAAGGCCGGGGTTTTCAGTTTAACTGCGCCAGAGCGTTGTTAAGGCTGTGCATCTGAACAGCCTTCACTTTTGCTAGACGGTTAACTAGTGGTACCATGGCATCTGTAAACTCAATCTTAGTGGACTTCGGTTCAGCTATAGTTATTATCTATAGGATTCCAGCCTTAATCATTGCCTTGAGCCTGGCAGAATCAGTTAGGACACTACCGTTCATCGCGGCATCTATGTACATACTGGATGATTCGCATAGATCCTCCAGAGTTCTAGCAGACAATTTCCTCTTCTCTTTTGCGTCAGCTAACATAACAGACATCTCAACATTTAAGAAGATGGTCATTTCTCTTAGGGCATCAGTCACATTTGTTTCATCAATGAATCTGACACAATTTTGTCCTTCTCGATTATTATCCATATTGATGCTTCTTCTCAAATTTTCCCCTGCTCGACATTCTTCACTACCACGCGTCTCTCTTATTTCAACTCCTTGTCCGTCTTCATTTGTCTCCCACAGCCCATTTATTCTTACTACGTTTTCTTCTGGATCAATATAAATGCCTTGTTTGTCTTCATTTATCCTTACATCCCTTGCTCTTTTAATCTTCTTCTCTTATTCTACCCAAATTTTATAACCATTTCTTATGTAGCCAACCATGATGCCTTTGTTACATCTCTCATCGAGTTTGCGTAAGCCGGAATTAATTTTGTAAAAGGTTGTAGAATTAAAATCCAGGTGCGGGGTTTGGGATAGCTATATATTCATGTAAATCATAACAGAGTCCGAGTGGTAATAAAAATATACTTATAAAAATTAGGTAAATGCTTTACAGCAGAACACTTGGTACGATCTCATGCTGAAGTCATGAAGATGACATCAGCAGACACAATTCATTCTGACAGTGTTATTGATTGACAATAAATGCTGAACATATCGTTCAGCCAGTACTTGAGTTTGTTATTCAAACCTCATCCCAACAGACATTTCTTCAAAAATTCTCAATTCGAAAGATTTTTCTTAGTGTTTATTACATGTAGAAGATCTTCTTCTCTTACTCCAATGACTAATCCATCGTCAACGTATATTGCAAGAATGATTCTTTTTTCTCCTTCCATCACAAAAATACATTGATCCAATTTTAACTGCTTAAATATCATTTTAATAAAAAAAATCTGTAAATCTAATGTTCCACATTAGTGGAGCTTGTTTCAATCCATATAAACTTTTATTTAATTTACAAACTTTGCCCTCTTTATTACTATAGCCTTTGGGGACTTTCAAATAGATACAATCTTTTAGATCGCCATGTAAAAAGGCGGTTTTTACATCAAACTGCTTCATTTTTAATTTCTTACTGGCAACAATTGAAAACAATATTCTTAAAGAATTTGTGTTCACAACTGGACTATAATGTTTCATCGTAGTCTATCTTGTACTTTTTTTGAAAACCTGATGCAACTAATCTTGCCTTATATCTTCCGTCTGTTTTAACGGTAAAAATCCACTTGCTCGTTACTAATTTTGTACCTTCTGCTTCTTTCTTTTCTACAAAAGTCCACATATTATTTTCCTCTAAAGACTTTATTTCTTCTTCTATTGCTTTCTTCCATTTTTCTTTTTCTCTTGATACTACAGCTTCTTCATATGTTAACATAGATACTTCAGTATCGTAGTCCATTACATAGTCTTTATAACGTTCTGGAAGTCTTCGCTCTCTTGCTGGTTGTGTTCTCCTATTTACATTAATTTCTACTACTCTATCTTTATTTGCCTCAACTTCTTCAATATCAAAAAAATCTTCATTTTCTTCATCATTTTGTATATTATTATCAAAACTTAAACGCCTACCAAGATTATCATCATTATTTTCAATATTTATTCTTTCTTCATTTATTCTTTCCGCTTCACTTATTCCGTTTTCATTAATACCACCTTCATTTCTTGCAACATCATTTGTTTCATCAATGAATCTGACTCAACTTTCTCCTTCTCGATTATTATCTATATTGATGCTTCTTCTCAAATTTTCCCCTGCTAGACATTCTTCACTACCTCGCGTCTCTCTTATTTCAACTTCTTGTTCGTCTTCATTTGTCTCCCACAGCTCATTTATTCTTACTACGTTTTCTTTAGGATCAATATAAATGCCTTGTTCGTCTTCATTTATCCTTACATCTCTTGCTCTTATTTTCTTCCTCTCTTCTACTACCCAAATTTTGTAACCATTTCTTATGTAGCCAACCAAGATGCCTTTGTTACATCTCTCATCTAGTTTTCGTAGGCTGGAATTAATTTTGTAAAAGGTTGAAGATCCAAATCTTCTTATGTTTGAAAGGTTTGCTCTTATGTTAAAACACATTTCTGCTGGTGTTTTGTCTAATCTTTCCGTAGGACTCCTATTTACTAGGAAGCTAGCTGTCAACAAAGCTTTACCCCATAAATAATTCGGAACACGACCATCAAATAATAAAGCTCTTCCGGCTTTTCCATTCAATTGAGGTGTACAGCGTATTGCCATATATTATCTAATATTATTCCTTTTGTGTTATACCACGAAAGAAGATTATTGTGTGTAAATTCCCCACCATTATCACATCTTATTTTGAACACTTTATTTCTGAAATGATTTTCTGCCAAAAATAGAAATTGTTTTATTTTCACAAACTTATTCACTAATTTTATTTCAATTAAAATTTACATACTATAAAATACTTAAATAACAATAACTACTTATATATACAGTTAAATAATATATATAGCACCTAATAATATATAATAATATATGTACCTATATATAGCATTGCCACGTTGGATGGCAATGCTGATTCTCTGGCCAAGGAAAAGCCCAGCCTTCTGGTCACGTGAAGAGTCTACTAGCCATTTGCTTACATCTCGAAATACTCGAAGAGCACTCAGTCGTCAAAGAATGGAGAAAAACTATCTTCCAAAATTGGGGAACCTAGGAGGTGCAGTAAACTTCTTTCTGCAATTTTGATCTCTGGTGCTATTGTATTGAATATTTGAAGGGTCGATTGTCTGTCAGTATTGTCACAGATGAAAATTACGCATTTGGAGTGGTTGAGTTCTAGGCCAATGGAGTGGAATTGCTGCTTCAGGAATTGAAAATCTTTCAAAACTGTATCTACGTCACCTCCTAGTGTGCCATCATCTAGATACCAGATTTTGAATTTAATTGTTTGATGATAGGATGAATAGGCAAACTGAAAATGACTGGCCCGAGAGGGTCACCTTGTTGGCATCCTACGGCAGATTCCTAAATATTTTCTTTATATAATAACTAGCTTTTACCCGCGGCTCCGCTCGCGTAAAATGTAGAAAAGGAAACACAGAGTAGTAGTAAAAAAAATTGTGTATTTTGCGTAACATAAAATGCAGTAGGTACTAATTTGATTTTTGATTCTTATAAATATTGTTTAGGTCGTCAAAAGTGTGGAAATGGGTTGTGAGCACATAGTTGTAATTTTTAGTAAGTTACTTTAACACAGTCGTGTAAACAATATTTTTAGTTTTACCATATTTTGCTAAAATATGGCAATATTGATTATGTGGACTTGATACTCATGAACACGCTACATACAATTGCCCATGAGAAAAACAGCTTTATTCTAAATGCACTCCTGCAACTTTCAGTGTTTGCCCTTGAGCTTTATTTATGGTAATCGCGAATGTCGCTTTAAGGGGAAATTGCAACCTTTTAAATTGGAATGGCATATCGGTTGGGATTATCGGAATACGTGTAATCATTACATCTGCATCTTCTCCCTTTGCTATTCCTGTATAATTGTTGCCCTTACTATATTGCGTCCCAGGTGTGTTATTTGTAGTCGGGTGCCATTAAAAAAGGTGCGTCCAGATTTCTCATTAACAGAACTGGGACACCAACTTTCAGCCTCAATGTATGGGACGGTACCCCTGATAATTCTAAAGAGTTAAGAAACTCTACAGGGTAGATTTTCTTACCCTGAATAGTTTCAGGGTGAGTCCCTCTACTGCCACTTGCTTCAAGCTTACTTGGAAACATGTGTTATATTTTCTTATTCTGCTTAAAAAACTTCATCACTGTCATGCAAAAGCAAAGACTTGAGTGGTTCTTCTGGCTCATCAAGCGTTGGAACTAAAACTTTTCCACCAGAGCAACACATACCCGGTATCTCATCATTCCACTTGAGTGCTTCACAATATCTACATTTTTTATCCATGTTACCTATGAGAACTAATCGATGGCTAGTGTAATCAATCAATGGGTCATAATCAGACGCAGCGTTGTGGAACGACTCCCATGTATTTCATGCAAACGTACGTCTCCTTTCAGACTGCCGTTGAGCTCGTAAAATACGCCGTATTTGAGATTGTTCAGGCGTCTCAGCAGCTATCGATGACGCGTGACGTTCGGCATCTAAAATCCGACGGGCCTGTGTTTGCTCAAAGGTCTCACCAGCCCTTTGAGTTGCGTGACGCTCAGCATCTGCGAGTTGGCGAGCCTAAGTCTGGTTGAAAGTCGCAGCTGCCCTTTCAGTTGCGTGACGCTCAGCATCTGCGAGTTAGCGAGCCTGAGTCTGGTCGAAAGTCTCAGCAGATCTTTGAGTCTCGTGACGCTCTGCATCTGCGAGTTGGCGAGCCCGAGTCTGGTCGGAACTCTCAGCAGCTCTTTGAGCTGCGTGACGCTTAGCATCTGCGTGTTGGCGAACCTGAATCTGGTCGGAACTCTCAGCAGCTCTTTGGGTTGTGTGACGCTCAGCATCTAAAATTAGACGGATTGAGTCTGCTCCACCGTTTCCTGGCTTCTAGCTACTCTTTCTGTTCGAGCTCTGCTAGAGCTACGGCTCAGATGAGATTTACGCTTGCGAGGCATATCCACAGCATAAAAGTATCCCCCTAATAAAAATAAGCAGTAGAATATTATAAAGTTTTGCTTAAATTACCACTTTCACGGACACTAGACATTAAGTTGACTTTTTAAAATTGAAACTCAAATCTTTCATAAACAATTATATCATGCCTTCAGCCGAATAAGAAGGACGCCATAAAAATAATCTTCATATTATTTTCATATTTTATAACTACTCCACCCCATTTCTCCCGTACCTTGTTTTATACAAAAAAGAAGTAGCATAAGTCCTGCCCAGGGTCTGAAACTATCTTCAGACCAAATTTCATCTTAATCAGTTCAGCGGCTTAAGCCATAATAAGAAGTTTCATTCAAAATTAACCCCCCTCCCATTTCTCCCCCTTCGCATTTTTTGCAAAAAAAGTAGCCTATGTCCGTTCCAAGGTCTCAAACTGTCTTCTTACCAAATTTCATCTAAATAGGTTAAGCGGTAAAGCGTGAAAAGGTAACAGATAGACAGACAGACAGGCAGACCGACAGACAGAGTTACTTTCGCATTTATAATATTAGTATGGATTTAGAAGGGTGCCTGTAGCACTACCAAATAAAACCGAAAATTTCAGGTAGTTCCTTGTTTACCTCCGCCAACAAAGTGTTCCTGTTAACAGAATTAAAGGCGTTCTTAACGTCAACCTTGAGGATGACCTCACCCTTGTCAGAATTTAAAAAAGTTGAAAGGGCATGTACAGCAGCCTCACAGCCTCCTCTAGAGCCAAAGCCAAGCTGCAGGGGCTGGAAGTTATTAGTGAGTCTTTGGCCGTAGAGTTTACAGCAAATTTTGGCTGCCATACGCCTGTAGGTACATCTGACGGCAATAGGATGAATGCCGCCGTCCCTCTTGCGCACGGCACATAAGTTGGCCACGTACAAGACATCGACGACGGCATCGTTTATACCGCCGGAGAGCATTAGGTTGATTAGACCCGCAAGCTCCTTCAAAAGAGTCTCACCAGCGTCCCCGACGCCTGAACTTAAAATATCCTTTAAATGTTGAGGACTCAGGCCGTCGAGGCCGCCGGCGGAACCATATCGGAAGGAGCTCATGGCTGCAATCAACTGGGGAGCTGAAATTTGGTAAAAGGATGAATTGAGATCGGGACTTTCGGGTGGGTCGGGAAAAGGAAGATCATCCGCAGGCGCTGGATTTTTACTCTCTAAGGCTGAAATTGTTTCTGGAGAGTAAGGTGCGACCAAATCACTGCTGAACAACAGCCTGGCCGCTCCCCTAATGTCACCTTCACTTAATTTGGATTCCACATGCGAACACACGCCTTTTAGGGTGGTTAAATGCTGGTTAATTTGATTCCAAAAAAAAGGCCGAATCGTTGCAATTGTCTTTAATTTGAGTTGTTAAAGTTTTTATTGTAGCCAAATTTTTCTGGACATGCAGAATCCAAATCCCAAAGGTACACTATGTGGTTTATGTACCTTCCCATAGTGTATCCTAAGTCCCCGTTCCCTTAAAAAAGCGTGCCTGTGAGCAATGGGGACATCTCACCAGCTGAACATCAACGGATGTGGCAGGTTGACTGCTACAGAAATAGAAAAGTAAAACTTACTCTAATATAAAACTATAGTTTTCACACTATAATATTACTTATTAGAAGTCTCAAAATAAAAATTTCAGATTGGAGGCGATCAAGTACAGTATCATCCAACATACGATTACGCTGGATGACCCGCACCTGATCCGAAAGTCGTTGGGCCGGAACGTTGACGGCTGGCTCAAGCACCTGAAACAAAGAGCATCCGGACGGTACGCGGTCAGGTTTTTTCCTCCCTCTGTAGCCCCAAAGTATGCGCGCATGACATTTCTATTGATGGATAGTGTCCATCTCATGCGCTGCACACTTCCGCCTGGTGCTGGGACCCTATCAGAGACCGGTAAGCCTCGAGGTCCTAAGCGGTCCGGCGGCTGGCGTACTCCCCGTCGACGCGCAGGTGGTGGTGTCGTCGGCGGAGAGAAGTACTCGTCGCTCGAGCTCGACGCAACTGCCACGGCCGGTGTCACAGCACTCATGGTGGGTCTGGTTTCCGGCGGTGGCGAGGCGGAGCTGGGCGACGAGGCCGGAGGTGGTAGGCGTGCTTTTCTTGCGGCGGCAGCTTTCGTCAACATGACGTCTTCATTTTTCTCATATCTTTTAGTTCAGTAAATCGGTCATAATTTTGATAGTTTTATTGTTTTATGTTTTTTATTTTCTCAAAACCTTCACTTTTGAAGGTGATTAAGTAAACAACACAGAAATGTGTGAAATCGTCCAAAAAGGTAATGTAATATTTTTTGTTATCCCAAGTGGGAACTTCAATTGGGCCGCAAATGTCTGTATGTTTATACATATATCGTAATCGTATCGTATATTGGAGATAACCAAATTAAAGCAAAATTCCCTTTAGAAATTATTTTCTAAAGGGAATTTTGCTTTAATTTGGTTATCTCCAAAGGGTTTTCTTGTCATTTTAGATTTCGCAAATTTTATTCAAATGTCCCCTCCCAATTTCAATCCCATAGACCAGCTTTGCTAGACGTGGCACGTTGGATACGTGACCTAGCCTACGATGCCAGATATTGGCACTCTGTCAATAAAGCTTCTCTAGTAAAATTGGCCGAAAAATCTGTCTCATAGAAGCCATTTTTGGTTTTATAATCTTTTAAAATAATTTGCTTATTTCTAAATATAAATACCTCGTCTCAGTAGAAGAGTACTGTCCATTCTTGTTCGTGATTGAACTGGCTGATATCAGGTTCCTTGACACTCCTGGGACATACAGCACATCTTCAATTAAACTGAAATTGGTATTTATCGTACCTGTTCCTTTGGCTTTGAGGTTTTCTGCATTCGCACACTTTATATCTATATTTATGCTTTCTTTAAAATTTATGTTTTTATTATTAAACATATGAGAAGATGCACCTGAATCTATTACTGCTTTTATTGGAATCTCAAAGTTTGACTTTTTACGTACTAGGTCCCGGCAATACTTCTGGATGTGGCCTTTCTTATTAAAATGTTTACAATATTGTTAGATGCATGTCCTGTTTTTCTACAATGACTGCATTTTTCATTCTTACAGAACATTGCAATGTGGCCCGGTTTACCACAGTTAAAACATAGTTTCTCTGTTGATTTTAAAACTTCGTTATTACTAACCAAAGTTTCCGGCATACCTAAATTTTGAAATCTCAGTATTAGTGTTTGTATATTTTAATCTTCTCTAGGTGTTATTTCCCAAATATGTTTAAACAATTTCATGTTATCAGGCAATATTGTGATAATTTTCTGCATTAAATTCTCTTCAAATATTTTATATTATGTGCTATTTATCTCTGCACACAAATTTAGTAAAATACTAATGTCATCAAAAATATTTCCTGTATGGTTATAACTAAAAAATTCTACGATTTATAGATGATTGTCTTCTTTAATATGATATCTAAATAGTAAATCCAACGTATCAAAAATATCTTTCGTTGATTTACAATATATTACATAATGTAATAATTGTTCGCATTTAAAATTATATATTTCACTTTCGCTTCACTAATTTCTTTTCCTTCATGGCATTTTGCTTCTAGAAATAATTTTGTAATCTGTCTCCAATATTTGTAACTCGAATTTTTAAGTTTTTGTAAACTAAGTATTGTAACTTGTCAGAATTTAAAAACGTTGAAAGGGCATGTACATTGTACAGCCTCACAGCCTCCTCTAGAGCCATCCTTTAAATGTTGAGGAGTCATGCCGTCGACGCCGCCGGCGGAACCATATCGGAAGGAGCTCACGGCTGCAATCAACTGGGGAACTGAAATTTGGTAAAAGGATGAATTGAAATCGGGACTTTCGGGTGGGTCGGGAAAGGTAAGATCATCCGCAGGCGCTGGATGTTTACTCTCTAAGGCTGAAATTGTTTCTGGAGAGTAAGGCGCGACCACATCACTGCTGAACAACAGCCTGGCCGCTCCCCTAATGTCACCTTCACTTAATTTGGATTCCACATGCGAACACACGCCTTTCAGGGTGGTTAAATGCTGGTAAATTTGAATCTAAAATAAAGGCTGAATCGTTGCAATTGTCTTTAATTTGAGTTGTTAAAGTTTTTTTTGTAGCCAAATTTTTCTGGACATGCAGAATCCAAATCCCAAAGGTACACTATGTGGTTTATGAACCTTCCCATAGTGTATCCTAAATCCCCGTTCGCCCTTAAAAAAGCGTGCCTGTGAGCAATGGGGACATCTCACCAGCTGAACATCAACGGATGTGGCAGGTTGACTGCTACAGAAATAGAAAAGTAAAACTTACCCTAATATAAAACTATAGTTTTCACACTATAATATTATTTATTAGAAGTCTCAAAATAAAAATTTCAGTTCGGAGGCGATCAAGTACAGTATCATCCAACACACGATTACGCTGGATGACCCGCACCTGATCCGAAAGTCGTTGGGCCGGAACGTTGACGGCTGGCTCAAGCACCTGAAACAAAGAGTATCCGGACACGGTACGCGGTCAGGTTTTTTCCTCCCTCTGTAGCCCCAAAGTATGCGCGCATGACATTTCCATTGATGGATAGTGTCCATCTCATGCGCTGCACACTTCCGCCGGGTGCTGGGACCCTGTCAGAGACCGGTAAGCCTCGAGGTCCTAAGCGGTCCGGCGGCCGGGGTACTCCCCGTCGACGCGCAGGTGGTGGTGTCGTCGGCGGAGAGAGAAGTACTCGTCGCTCGAGCTCGACGCAACTGCCACGGCCGGTGTCACAGCACTCATGGTGGGGCTGGTTTCCGGCGGTAGCGAGGCGGAGCTGGGCGACGAGGCCGGGGGTGGTAGGCGTGCTTTTCTTGCGGCGGCAGCTTTCGTCAACATGACGTCTTCATTTTTCTCATATCTTTTTCGTTCAGTTCAGTAATTCGGTCATAATTTTGATAGTTTTATTGTTTTATGTTTTTTATTTTCTCAAAAGCTTCACTTTTGAAGGTGATTAAGTAAACAACACAGAAATGTGTGAAATCGTCCAAAAAGGTAATGAAATATTTTTTGTTATCCCAAGTGGGCACTTCAATTGGGCCGCAAATGTCTGTATGTATAATTTCTAAAAGGAATTTTGCTTTAATTTGGTTATCTCCAAAGGGTTTTCTTGTCATTTTAGATTTTATGCAGATTTCGCAAATTTTATTCAAATGTCCCCTCCCAATTTCAATCCCATAGACCAGCTTTGCTAGACGCGGAACGTTGGATACGTGACCTAGCCTACGATGCCAGATATTGGCACTCTGTCAATAAAGCTTCTCTAGTAAGATTGGCCGAAAAATCTGTCTCATAGAAGCCATTTTTGGTTTTATAACCTTTTCAAAATAATTTGCTTATTTCTAGATATAAATACCTCGTCTCCAGAGAAGACTACTGTCCATTCTTGTTCGTGATTGAACTGACTGATATCAGGTTCCTTGACACTCCTGGGACATACAGCACATCTTCTATTTAACCGAAATTGGTAATTATCGTACCTGTTTCTTTGGCTATGAGGTTTTCTGCATTCGCACACTTTATATCTATATTTATGCTTTCTATAAAATTTATAATGTTTTATTATTAAACATATTAGAAGAGGCTCCCGAATCAATTACTGCTTTTATTGGAATCTCAAAGTTTGACTTTTTACATACCAGGTCCCGGCAGTACTTCTGGATTTGGCCATTCTTATTAAAAAATTTACAAATATTTACTGTAAAACAATTGTTAGATGCATGTCCTGTTTCTCTACAATGACTGCATTTTTCATTATTACAGAACCTTGCAATGTGGCCCGGTTTACCACAGTTAAAACATAGTTTCTCTGTTGATTTTAAAACTTCGTTATTACAAGCCAAAGTTTCCGGCATACCTAAATTTTGAAGTCACAGAATTAGTGTTTGTATATTTTTATCTTCTCTTGGTGTTATTTTCCAAATATGTTTAAACAATTTCATGTTATCAGGCAATATTGTGATAATTTTCTGCATTAAATTCTCTTCAGATATTTTATATTATGTGCTATTTATCTCTGCACACAAATTTAGTAAAATACTTATGTCATCAAAAATATTTCCTGTATGGTTATAACTAAAAAATTCTATGATTTTTAGATGATTGTCTTCTTTAATATGATATCTAAATAGTAAATCCAACGTATCAAAAATATCTTTCGTTAATTTACAATTTATTACATAATGTAATAATTGTTCGCATTTAAAATTATATATTTCACTTTCGCTTCATTAATTTCTTTTCTTTCATTGCTTCTAGAAATAATTTCGTAATCTGTCTCCAATATTTGTAACTCGAATTTTTTAAAATATCTTTCGTTGATTTACAATTTATTACATAATGTAATAAATCTATTGCACTTAAAATTATATATTTCGCTTTCGCTTCATTAATATATTTTCCTTCATGGCATTTTGCTTCTAGAAATAATTTCGTAATCTGTCTCAAATATTTGTAATTCGATTTTTTTCTCAGTTTATTTATTTAGACTCCATCTCTATATAATTTTAAAATAACTTACAAATCTGTCCGCTGGATGACCCGCACCTGATCCGAAAGTCGTTGGGCCGGAACGTTGACGGCTGGCTCAAGCACCTGAAACAAAGAGTATCCGGACACGGTACGCGGTCAGGTTTTTTCCTCCCTCTGTAGCCCCAAAGTATGCGCGCATGACATTTCCATTGATGGATAGTGTCCATCTCATGCGCTGCACACTTCCGCCGGGTGCTGGGATCCTATCTGAGACCGGTAAGCCTCGAGGTCCTAAGCGGTCCGGCGGCCGGCGAACTCCCCGTCGACGCGCAGGTGGTGGTGTCGTCGGCGGAGAGAAGTACTCGTCGCTCGAGCTCGACGCAACTGCCACGGCCGGTGTCACAGCACTCATGGTGGGGCTGGTTTCCGGCGGTAGCGAGGCGGAGCTGGGCGACGAGGCCGGAGGTGGTAGGCGTGCTTTTCTTGCGGCGGCAGCTTTCGTCAACATGACGTCTTCATTTTTCTCATATCTTTTAGTTCAGTAAATCGGTCATAATTTTGATAGTTTTATTGATTTGTGTATTTTAGTTTCTCAAAAGCTTCACTTTTGAAGGTGATTAAGTAAACAACACAGAAATGTGTGAAATCGTCCAATTGGGCCGCAAATGTCTGTACGTATAATTTCTAAAGGGAATTTTGCTTTAATTTGGTTATCTCCAAAGGGTTTTCTTGTCATTTTAGATTTTATGCAGATTTCGCAAATTTTATTCAAATGTCCCCTCCCAATTCCAATCCCATAGACCAGCTTTGCTAGACGCGGAACGTTGGATACGTGATAGGTCACGTCGGTCCAGATATTGGCACTCTGTCAATAAAGCTTCTCTAGTAAAATTGGCCAAAAAAATCTGTCTCATAGAAGCCATTTTTGGTTTTATAACCTTTTAAAATAATTTGCATATTTCTAGATATAAATACCTCGTCTCCAGAGAAGAGTACTGTCCATTCTTGTTCGTGATTGAACTGACTGATATCAGGTTCCTTGACACTCCTGGGACATACAGCACATCTTCTGTTTAACCGAAATTGGTATTTATCGTACCTGTTCCTTTGGCTATGAGGTTTTCTGCATTTGCACACCTAATATCTATATTTATGCTTTCTGTAAAATTTATAATGTTTTATTATTAAACATAATAGAGGAGGCCCCCGAATTACTGCTTTTATTGTCATCTCAAAGTTTGACTTTTTACATACTAGGTCCTGGTCCTAATACTTCTGGATGTGGCTTGTAAAACAATTGTTAGATGCATGTCCTGTTTTTCTACAATGACTGCATTTTTCATTCTTACAGAACCTTGCAATGAATGTGGTGGCTCGGTTTACCACAGTTAAAACATAGTTTCTCTGTTGAATTTAAAACTTCGTTATTACAAGCCAAAGTTTCCGGCATACCTAAATTTTGAAGTCTCAGAATTAGTGTTTGTATATTTTTATCTTCTCTAGGTGTTATTTTCCAAATATTTTTAAACAATTTCATGTTATCAGGCAATATTGTGATAATTTTCTGCATTAAATTCTCTTCAGATATTTTATATTATGTGCTATTTATCTCTGCACACAAATTTAGTAAAATACTAATGTCATTAAAAATATTTCCTGTACGGTTATAACTAAAAAAATCTACGATTTTTAGATGATTGTCTTCTTTAATATGATATCTAAATAGTAAATCCAACGTTTCAAAAATATCTTCCGATGATTTTCAATTTTTTACATAATGTAATAATTGTTCGCATTTAAAATTATATATTTCACTTTCGCTTCATTAATTTCTTTTCCTTCATGGCATTTTGCTTCTAGAAATAATTTCGTAATCTGTCTCCAATATTTGTAACTCGAATTTTTTAAAATATCTTTCGTTGATATACAATTTATTACACAATGTAATAAATCTATTGCACTTAAAATAATATATTTCACTATCGCTTCATTAATATCTTTTCCTTCATGGCATTTTGCTTCCAGAAATAATTTCGTAATCTGTCTCCAATATTTGTAATTCGAATTTTTAAAAATATCTTTCGTTGATTCACAATTTATTACATAATGTAATAAATTTATTGCATTTAAAATTACATATTTCACTTTCGCTTCATTAATTTCTTTTCCTTCATGGCATTTTGCTTCTAGAAATAATTTCGTAATCTGTCTCCAATATTTGTAACTCGATTTTTTAAAAATATCTTTCGTTGATATACAATTTATTACATAATGTAATAAATCTATTGCACTTAAAATAATATATTTCACTTTCGCTTCATTAATATCTTTTCCTTCATGGAATTTTGCTTCTAGAAATAATTTTTTAATCTGTCTCCAATATTTGTAATTCGAATTTTTTTAAATATCTTTCGTTGATTTACAATTTATTACATAATGTAATAAATCTATAGCATTTAAAATTATATATTTCACTTTCGCTTCATTAATATCTTTGCCTTCATGCCATTTTGCTTCTAGAAATAATTTCGTAATCTGTCTCCAATATTTTTAATTCGTTTTTTTTCTCAGTTTAAGACTCCATCTCTATATAGTTTTAAATTATTTACAAATCTTCTATATTTGACATACTATTTTTTTCCATTGACATCAATAGTTGGTTGTTAGGCATCTTAGTAGCGATATGTTTGACTACTGAAAAAATATCAAATTTGTAAATAATTTTCCTTTCTTTATCCAACGGCCCATAACCTGTTAAAAGGAAACCAGGTGGGCTATGGAAGACGTATATTTATTCTACAAGACTCTGCATTAACATGATTATATAATTATATGCTTTTAGGTTGAATACTCGAATTGATCTGATCCTGAAGCCATGTAATCATCAGCAGCCACCCTTAATTTGAATTCTGACAGTGCTATTGATTGACAATAAATACTGAATATAAAGTATTCTGTTCAGCCAGTACTTGAAAGAGTTTGATAATTAAACCACATTCCAACATTTTATACTTTAAACCTTGCTAAAATTTTACTCTTTAAGTTTTTGTAAACTAAGTATTGTAACTTGTCAGAATTTAAAAACGTTGAAAGAGCATGTACATTGTACAGCCTCACAGCCTCCTCTAGAGCCAAAGCCAAGCTGCAGGGGCAGGAACTTATTAGTGAGTCTTTGGCCGTAGAGTTTGCAGCAAATTTTGGCTGCCATACGCCTGTAGGTACATCCGACGACATTAGGATGAATGCCGCCGTCCCTCTTGCGCAGGGCACATATGTTGGCCCCGTACAAGACATCGACGACAGCATCGTTTATACCGCCGGAGAGCATTAGGTTAATTAGAGCCGCAAGTTCCTTCAAAAGAGTCTCACCAGCGTCCCCGGTGCCTGAACTTAAAAGATCCTTTAAAAGTTGAGGAGTCAGGCCGTCAAGGCCGCCGGCGGAACCATATCGGAAAGAGCTCACGGCTGCAATCATCTGGGGAACTGAAATTTGGTAAAAGGATGAATTGAGATCGGGACTTTCAGTGGGTCGGGAAAGGTAAGATCATCCGCAGGCGCTGGATGTTTACTCTCTAAGGCTGAAATTGTTTCTGGAGAATAAGGCGCGACCACATCACTGCTGAACAACAGCCTGGCCGCTCCCCTAATGTCACCTTCACTTAATTTGGATTCCACATGCGAACACACGCCTTTTAGGGTGGTTAAATGCAGGTTAATTTGATTCCAAAAAAAAGGCCGAATCGTTGCAATTGTATTTAATTTGAGTTGTTAAAGTTTTTATTGTAGCCAAATTTCTCTGGACATGCAGAATCCAAATCCCAAAGGTACACTATGTGGTTTATGTACCTTCCCATAGTGTATCCTAAGTCCCCGTTCCCTTAAAAAAGCGTGCCTGTGAGCAATGGGGACATCTCACCAGCTGAACATCAACGGATGTGGCAGGTTGACTGCTACAGAAATAGAAAAGTAAAACTTACTCTAATATAAAACTATAGTTTTCACACTATAATATTACTTATTAGAAGTCTCAAAATAAAAATTTCAGATTGGAGGCGATCAAGTACAGTATCATCCAACATACGATTACGCTGGATGACCCGCACCTGATCCGAAAGTCGTTGGGCCGGAACGTTGACGGCTGGCTCAAGCACCTGAAACAAAGAGCATCCGGACGGTACGCGGTCAGGTTTTTTCCTCCCTCTGTAGCCCCAAAGTATGCGCGCATGACATTTCTATTGATGAATAGTGTCCATCTCATGCGCTGCACACTTCCGCCTGGTGCTGGGACCCTATCAGAGACCGGTAAGCCTCGAGGTCCTAAGCGGTCCGGCGGCTGGCGTACTCCTCGTCGACGCGCAGGTGGTGGTGTCGTCGGCGGAGAGAAGTACTCGTCGCTCGAGCTCGACGCAACTGCCACGGCCGGTGTCACAGCACTCATGGTGGGGCTGGTTTCCGGCGGTGGCGAGGCGGAGCTGGGCGACGAGGCCGGAGGTGGTAGGCGTGCTTTTCTTGCGGCGGCAGCTTTCGTCAACATGACGTCTTCATTTTTCTCATATCTTTTAGTTCAGTAAATCGGTCATAATTTTGATAGTTTTATTGTCTTCACTTTTGAAGGTGTTAATCACCTACACGTGTAAACAACACAGAAATGTGTGAAATCATCCAAAAAGGTAATGAAATATTTTTTGTTATCCCAAGTGGGAACTTCAATTGGGCCGCAAATGTCTGTATGTTTATACATATATCGTAATCGTATCGTATATTGGAGATAACCAAATTAAAGCAAAATTCCCTTTAGAAATTATTTTCTAAAGGGAATTTTGCTTTAATTTGGTTATCTCCAAAGGGTTTTCTTGTAATTTTAGATTTCGCAAATTTTATTCAAATGTCCCCTCCCAATTTCAATCCCATAGACCAGCTTTGCTAGACGTGGCACGTTGGATACGTGACCTAGCCTACGATGCCAGATATTGGCACTCTGTCAATAAAGCTTCTCTAGTAAAATTGGCCGAAAAATCTGTCTCATAGAAGCCATTTTTGGTTTTATAACCTTTTAAACAATTTCATGTTATCAGGCAATATTGTGATAATTATCTGCATTAAATTCTCTTCAAATATTTTATATTATGTGCTATTTAACTCTGCAAACAAATTTAGTAAAATACTAATGTCATCAAAAATATTTCCTGTATGGTTATAACTAAAAAATTCTACGATTTATAGATGATTGTCTTCTTTAATATGATATCTAAATAGTAAATCCAACGTATCAAAAATATCTTTCGTTGATTTACAATATATTACATAATGTAATAATTGTTCGCATTTAAAATTATATATTTCACTTTCGCTTCACTAATTTCTTTTCCTTCATGGCATTTTGCTTCTAGAAATAATTTTGTAATCTGTCTCCAATATTTGTAACTCGAATTTTTAAAAATATCTTTCGTTGATTTACAATTTATTACATAATGTAATAAATCTATTGCACTTAAAATTATATATTTCTCTTTCGCTTCATTAATATTCTTTTCCTTCATGGCATTTTGCTTCTAGAAATAATTTCGTAATCTGTCTCCAATATTTGTAACTCGAATTTTTAAAAATATCTTTCGTTGATTTACGATTTATTACATAATGTAATAAATTTATTGCATTTAAAATTATATATTTCACTTTCGCTTTAATAATATATTTTCCTTCATGGCATTTTGCTTCTAGAAATAATTTCGTAATCTGTCTCCAATATTTGTAATTCGATTTTTTTCTCAGTTTATTTAAAGACTCCATCTCTATATAATTTTAAAATAACTTACAAATCTTCTATATTTGACATTCTTTTTTTTCCGTTGACATCAATAGTTGGTTGTTAGGCATCTTAGTAGCGATATGTTTGACGACTGAAAAAATATCAAATTAGAAAATCATTTTCCTTTCTTTATTCAACGTCCCATAACCTGTTAAAATGAAACCAGGTGGGCTATGGAAGACTTATATTTATTCTACAAGACTCTGCATTAACATGATTCTATAATTATATGCTTTTAGGTTGAATACTCGAATTGATCTGATCCTGAAGCCATGTAATCATCAACAGCCACCCTTAATTTGAATTCTGACAGTGCTATTGATTGACATTAAATTCTGAACATTAAGTATTCTGTTCAGCCAGTACTTGAAAGAGTTTGATAATCAAACCTCATTTCAACACTTTATACCTTTTAACCTTGTCAAAATTTTACTCGTTAAGTTTTTGTAAACTAAGTATTTAGAATATTTAGTACGATATTGACAATCGCGTCTTTCCTTTTTTTTTAATAACGTGGTTTTGTCGTTGGCTATTTTAAAAAACACTTTTAAACATAGATGATTTCAGAGCCAAACATTTTTTTATAAAATACTATCTGTCAGTAACAGAAAAATTGTGTTCTGTTTTCTTGACAAACGAAATATGACAATTTGAATAATTGTAACCGGCTTGCTTTGAAAAATTAAAAAGAGGCTATAAAGCCTCCCAGCACCAGCAGCAGCAGCCTAAGTGTGTCTTGTAGTGAACACGCTTCCTGTTAGAGACACCAACTATCGTTTCACTACCATGGCATGCCACAGTTGCCGTGCGACAGATTGGAGGACTGGGTGGTCCTGACACAACTCATCATCATCATCGTCATATCAATACACGTCACGTGAAAGACGTCTACTGCTGGACATAGGCCTCCTCCAAGTGTCGCCACATTGACCGGTCCCGTGCGCATCGCAACCAGTGGATCCCCGCAACCTTCACCAGGTCATCGGTCCACCTGGTGGGAGGCCTTCCAACGCAACCTCTTCCGGTTCGCGGTCGCCACTCCAGAACTTTTCTGCCCCATCGGCCATCCGTTCTGCGAGCAATGTGCCCTGCCCACTGCCACTTAAGTTTGGCAATTCTTCGGGCTATGTCGGTAACCCTGTTTCTCTTGCGGATCTCTACATTTCTGATTCGATCATGCAAGGAAACGTCGAGCATAGCCCTCTCCATTGCCCTTTGAGTGACTGTAAGCTTTCTGATATGGCCAATTGTAAGCGACCACGTCTCAGGGCCATATGTCATCACTGGCAACACACACTGGTCATAGACTTTCGTCTTGAGACACTGTGGTAAGTTGGACTAGAAGATACCGCGTAACTTACCAAACGCTGCTCAGCCGAGTCGGATTCAACGGTTGACCTCTTTCTCGAAGTTGGCCCTACCCAACTGGATCGTTTGTCCCAGGTAGACATAGCCGCCCACAACTTCCGAGTGTAGAGTCTCCGACCTTGATAGGAGTGGGTTTAACATGAGCATTTAACATGAACTTGGTTTTTTTGCCATGTTCATCCTAAGACCCACTCTTTCAGCAGCTCTACTGAGGACATTGAGCATTGTACTGAGGTCCTGCAAGGTCTCAGCCATAACCACTATATCATCGGCAAACCGAAGGTGAGTGTTGTACTCGCCATTGACGTTGATGCCTAGCCCTCTCCAGTCCAGAACCTTGAAGACATCCTCCAGTGCAGCGGTGAACAGTTTCGGAGATATGACGTCTCCCTGTCTCACACCTCGCTGCAGAAGAACGGGTTCCGAGGTCTGATTCTGAAGTCGAACTGACATGGTAGCGTTTTTGTACAAACACTTCAACACCTCGATGTACCGGTAGTCGATTTGGCACCGTTAGAGATACTGCAGTGCAACCCAAGTCTCGATAGAATCGAATATAAGGCTTTCTCGTAGTCCACAAACTTTAAACAGAGAGGCAGGTTGTACTCTTCGGTCTTTTGTATAATCTGCCGTAGCGTATGTATGTGGTTTACGGTGCTATAGCCTTAAAGGAACCCGGCTTGTTTGGGGGGCTGGAAATCGTCAAACCTGCGCGCGAGACGATTCGTGGTGACCCTTGAAAACGGCTTGTATACAT
This sequence comes from Anorthoa munda, assembly GCA_945859665.1. Classification (NCBI taxonomy): domain Eukaryota; kingdom Metazoa; phylum Arthropoda; class Insecta; order Lepidoptera; family Noctuidae; genus Anorthoa; species Anorthoa munda. Next base: position 6,708,632 of record OX243893.1, read on the forward strand.
GGCTAAGAGGTGAGATGGGCCTGTAGTTCTTCAATAGGGCGTTGTCACCCTTCTTGAAGAAGAGTACCACCACACCGCCGCACCATGCCTGTGGCGTTTTCCCCTAAATTTACGTATATACAAAACAAATAAGTTTGTATATCCAACACGCCCCTATAAATTTAAATTTAAAGGTATCCAAAAGAAAACTCAGCTGGCCTTAACACCTAAGCCATCTAAACACTTATAATGTTTAACACTAGATAACGGCTTAGTAAGCACATCAGCTAACATGGATTCAGTGGATACATGTCTCAACTCAATATCGTTCTTGTCTCTCAAAACCTCCCTCACGTAATGATACCTAATATCAATGTGTTTGCTACGTGCATGAAACACGGGATCCTGAGCTAAGAATATAGCCCCTTGGTTATCGACATGAACAATCACTCGAGCGTACCTCATGATTCCTAGTTCCTTTAACAAGCTATTGAGATACACAGCCTCCTTCATACTCTCCGACAGGCTGACATACTCTGCCTCGCATGTTGAAGTAGCTACGCTACGTTGCTTTCGAGACTGCCACGTTATACAGCATCCACCTAAAATAAATGCATAACCAGAATAAGATCGTCTGTCTAATAAACAATTCCCCCAATCAGCATCTGAATAACCCTGCACACATTCACCAGTTCTCTGGTATACGAGACTGTATTGGATCGTTCCCTTCAGATAACGCAACACATGTTTCGCTGATTTCCAATCGGATTTTTCAGGATTCGTAAGCTTCTGGCTAAGTTTACTTACAGCATTAGCAATATCGGGTCTGGTTGCATTCGCTAGGTAATTCAAACAACCTATCAGCTCTCGGTAAGGCCATGCCTCGCTGCTCTCATCGCCGCATTTCTCTTCTTCCTTACGTTTAGAATTTATCTCCATAGGAGTTGCACATTTATTGCAATTTTCCATGCAAAAACGTTTCAACAAATTCTCGACATAATTTTGTTGTGACAAAATAATGACATTTTCATTTCTTTGAATATCTATGCCTAACATATATTTGGCTTGACCATAATCTTTAAAATCAAACTCTTCGGACAACTTATTTTTAAATTACATGATCAAACCTCTTTCTTGACTTGCGACCAAATATCGTCGACGTACACCAATACGAATAAATAAATATTCCCATTTTGTTTAAAATACAGACACGGCTCATTCAGACTCTGCTTCAACCCCATATCAGTTAACTTTTTGCTGAGTTTGAGATTCCATTGACGTCCAGCTTGCTTCAACCCATACAATGATTTTCGCAATAAGCATGAATCGCAACCACTATCCAATTTCATGAGCATGGTCTGCGCGCGCTCCTTGACCATTGGATCTTCTCCCTCTCGATTTATAAGCTTAACTAAACTTTCTCTCAATATTTCTGGTAACTCCATGTATATCTCCTCGTCCAGGGATCCATTTAAGTAAGCAGTATTAATTTCCAGTTGGTGTATCTCCAAGTTCAATTCAACTGAGAGTGCCATCAACAACCTAAAAGTATCAAGTCTAGCAACAGGTGCAAAGGTTTTCTCATAGTCGACTCCATACCGCTGGCTAAAACCTTGAGCTACAAGCCTCGCCTTCTTCTTCCAAGACTTGTCGACATTTTGCTTTGTCGTCAAAACATAACGGCAGCCAACTACATTCCTATTCTGCGGTCTTCTGACTATTTCCCATGTACCTTTCTGAACTAATCTTCTGATTTCAGATAAAATGGCTTCCTCCCATTCAGGTTTATCACTACCTTTTAGAGCATTCTTCAAACTAATTTCAGCTGAACCTGCAAAATCTTCAACATCATTTTCATCAGCAGAAATGAACGGTTCTGTAACTTCAGTCATTCGATAAACTTTCTTCGGACGGCCTACCCTACCTGTACGCAATATTCGAGGTCTACCAGGAGCTCTCTTCATCAATCTCTGTTGATCATCACGACTTGTTTCTTCGGACGCTTGTTCAATTCCTGCAGGTCTTGACAAACAATCATCTTGAACATTTCCAGGATATTCTTGACATTCACTCCATAATTCTTTAGTAGTCTCTACTTGCTCTGTCTCATTCTCGCTCCTATGTTCGTCAGTTTCTGGAACATCATTCCTCAAGAATTCAATTTCGATAAAATCCTTATTCTTGTCTTCCGTGAAGTTCACCGGTCTCGTCTCTTGCTTCGCGATTTCACTTTCGTGGAATTTCATATCTCTCACAATTATGAATTTTCTTTGCTCTGGAATCCATATTTTGTATCCTTTTGCATTACCTGGGTATCCTACAAAAGTACCTGCGATCCCTCTTGCAGCAAACTTATCCTTTTTTGGATCTTTATCCAAAATATGTACCATGGACCCAAATCTTCGAAGGTATTCAATCTTCACCGGCTTGTTAAGCCACCTCTCATAAGGAATATCATCATGTAGACTGCCTGTAGGACAACGATTCCTAACATAACATGCTGTATGCACCGCCTCTGCCCAAAAACCTGAGGAAAGATCTGAACTCAACAGCATACACCTTGCCATTTCCACTAAGGTTCGGTTCATTCGTTCAGCGATTCCATTCTGCTGTGGTGTTCGAGCTACAGTCAGTCTTCGCGTGATGCCTGCTTCCTTTAAAAAAATATCAAATTCAGTGTTACAATATTCACCTCCATTATCGCTTTGAAGATATTTAATTTTCTGTCCCATCAGATTTTCAACGTGACTTTTATAAGCATCTAAGGCTTTATCTTTCGACCTTAGAAAATATAACGTACACCAACGAGTACTATCATCAATAAAAGTTATAAAATATTTTGCAACTTCTATTGATTCACATCTCATAGGCCCTACAATATCAGTATAAACTATATACAACTTCTCAGCACAAGGCCCATCGGACTTAGAAAAAGGTAACGCGGTCATCTTACCTCTAGCACAAATATCGCAATCACGTAAGTTTCGTACCTTGGCTACGTCAAATTTAGCACCTAATTTGCCTAAAAGCTTAGCGACATCTCTACCGTTCAAATGTCCCAATCTCTCGTGCCAACAACGTACGTTGAATCACTTAAATTACAATACTCAGACCCATTTACACTATACAAATTACCCCTACGATATGCCATTAATTCGATTTCACCTTTCTTACCAATTATCAGAGCTACATCGTTTTTAAATGTAACATCATAACCATCATTGGTCAACTTGGCTACTGAAATCAAATTCGTCCTTAAATCCGGGACATACAGCGTATTTCGTAATTCAAATAAGGTCTCCGAGTGATCGTTACATGCCGATAACCTTACAGTACCCTTACCTTTTATAACAGTACTTACATGCGTAGCTAAAGTTAGTTCTCCGCTAGTCATTGCCAAAGTGCCCCCGAACTTACTTGCATCATTACAAAGGTGAGACGTGCACCCACTGTCCAAAATCCAATCGTGCTTTTGAACATTAACAGCGTTAGAAACTTTTAAATCTGAAACATTAAAAATAGTTAGTTTCATCTAAACAATGTGTTTCTTCAGCCTTCAGGGTATCTTTACCTACTTTCTTTTTGCAGTCAGATGCTTTGTGACCTGGTTCGTGACATTTAAAGCATTTATACCAAAAACCTTCATTTTTTTCCGTTCGTTTCGTACTATCAGTTTTGTTTCCAGCCTTAGTACTCTTATTATCGCCTTTCCTTCCTTTCTTGAAGTTTTTCTTTACATATGTATGCATAACGCCTTCATTCTGAATTTTGTTAGCCTCTCTCGACTCGTACTCTTCTAGTATTTTGATTTTCAATGCCTCTGGTTTCGGCAACTCGTCTCTCGACTCAATCGCACATCTAAAGCTTTCGAAATTTCCCGGTAAACTGTACAGCAACATTATAGACAGTAAATCATCGTTAATCTGTATAGCCATATCTCCTAGCTTATCAACAGCATCGAAAAAGGTATTCAAATGTTCGTGAACATTTCCAGTTTCTGCCATTTTGTGTAAAATTAAACGTTTCAAAAGTGTCGCCTTCTTAGCAGGCCCTTTAGAAGCATAAATAGACTCCAGCTTCAGCCATACTTCTCTAGATGTGATACAGCTCCTAGTATGTCTTAGCTCGCTCCCACTCATAGATAGAATTATGTCTGCTTTCGCCTTTTCGTCCTCCACTTCCCATTTTTCAGCCTGTAGTGGCTCGGCTGGTTTCAGTACCTTTCCATTCACGTACTTATCACTTTTTATCAAAATAGCCTGTTCCTGGATTCTCCAACTGTTGTAGTTGTCTTTGCCCAAGGGCTTGATTCGCATCATGTTGCTCGTCATCGCACCCCGATATTCGATCTGCTACTCCGTCTCTTATCGACTTTACAATCTGGATTTTTTTATTATCCTCTCTATATACGATTACTCTGGGCCCATAACCAATGTAGGAGAGTTATGGAAGAAAAATATAAACCAGATTTAGATGGAGAAAACACACAGTATATTGTCGCTATTTCACGGTATCAAACACAAGTGTCACAGTGTACAAAAAGTCAAAAATAAAAACCTATTCCAAACAAACTACCTTTTTAAATTCAAATTTACGTATATACAAAACAAATAAGTTTGTATATCCAACACCTTAAGTATTAAGATGAGCGTTTTCCATCCGCCTTCAGGAGTTCGGCCGTAATTCCATCATCACCGGCGCCTTGTTGTTCTTAACCTTTTTCAGAGCCATCCTAATCTCGTACAGGCTGACGTCCGAAATGTCTTCGGTATATTATTGGGTCAATCTAGCTGTACAGTCATTTGCTAGATTCGCGACGGGTTTACTGGTTGACCTTGGTGCCCTTATTCCGCTCAATCGCGTCTTTAATACTTTCGGTATTAAACTGGCGGAGGTCGCTTTTCAAGGACTTTGAGATCCCTCTATTTAGCTGCCGGTATTTGAACGCATCGTCTGAAGACTTCCTAGCCATCGTTAAACCGGTTGCAACTGCGTTAAAGATTAGGCACGTGAATTTAGCTTTACGAGTATATCTTTAAATCTTTCACTCTTTAAGTTTTTGTAAACTAAAGGGGCTTTCAACAAGGACGGGTCGATGTTAAAATTGAATAAAACAAGATGTGTGTGAGATATTAACGAAATTTATTTTTTATTTAAAAGGCCCATTTATGCCATTATGGATGGAATATGACATCGTTCAAATGTCCGCCGCAGCTTCTTGTGGTGGCACGAATCCGAGAGGTCCAATTTTTAATGACTCTCTGACACATCTTGTTTTATTCAATTTTAACATCGACACGTCCTTGTTGAAAGACCCTTTAAATGTTTAGAATATTTAGTACGATTTTGACAATTGTTTTTAAATAATGTGTAAGCCTTTTTCTATATTTTTATAGTTTCAGTGTATTTCGTTTTAATTCAAAATGTTACGTTATCGTTGCGTTTTAAGTTTTGTTTTATAACGCTACACTACGCTGTAAGTACATGAAAGTTAAACGCCGAGCACCTGTAAAGACCCTTATTAATTACTCTGTAAATAGCTAAGGTTATTAATAAGTCGTAGCTTTTGCAATAATTTACTGCTTGCTGTTACGTAGTTAATCGTTTAGTCCGAACAAATAACCTACATAGTGGATTGTTATTTTGAGGCTGTTGCGTATTATCTACCTTATTTAGATAAGATGATAGCTATTAGGAAAATATACCTTAAAAAAAGAAAGATTTATTTGTTTATTTGATTTATCCTCGCACTGGAACGCCTTACAGAAATTACACCAATGGAGCACAAACTTACAAATACTAACTATAACTCCAGGTTTCCTCACGATATTTTTCTCCATCATTGTCGTCGATGTCAAAGATAAACTTAGAAATAACATATGAATTGAAAAAGTCACAAAAAAATACTTTTTTTCAAAATAATACTACCGACTTCCAATTAAGAAAACTAGAAAGTGAAAAATAACTTTATTTTTGGAAGTCGGTGTCTTTGGTAGGTACCAAATTTTTAAGTTATGGACACCGACTTCCAAAAATAAAATTATTTTTCACTTTCTAGTTTTCTTAATTGGAAGTCGGTAGTATTTTTTTGTATAAAAGTTTTTTTATTTTACACTTTTTAGTTGTACCTACCTAATAGGAAAGTAGTTTATTAAGGGACCCATAATACTAGAAAGATTACCCGAATAACATGAAATTGATCATAACCGGTGAAATGGTTACCCCTGGATCTGCGTACCCCTTTCGAGCGTACTGGCGTGATGTTATGTTATGAAATGGTATAAACAATAAACAGACATGCGATTGCAGCAATCCCGAGAGATTTGCCGTTATTTATTGAAGAGCTCTGTTGTATATGTCCGAAGTCCTTCATCAACACTACACTAAATTAAAATGGGACCAATTTCGAAACATACTCTTTCAAACAAAAAAATAATATTAAAATCGGTATACAATTAACGGAGATATCGGTTTCTGAGGCTGATTATCATTATTATCTGTGCCTTCATCCAGATCCGTTCAGCCTGTCTGACCTGATTGATTAACAAACATACATACATTTATAACGAATTTATAATATTAGTAAGATCTATCTTTCATCCATGTTCTCACAAAACCTTAGAAATTCACTATACTGCAAACAGGATACTCCGGTGCTGCTTTCAGAAGGGCATTTAGCATCGTGAGCGCCCAAACTAGGGGCTTGTTAGCTCGGGATACCGTACGTGCCGAGGTTACGGACATAAGGCCAAATGTAAATAGGAAAACAAATGACTAGGTAGAAGGAATAAAAAAAAAAAACAAAACACCCGACTGCTTAAGAAGAGAACTAAAAAGACGTTAACAAGAAGAAAATCATGCTGTGCAGTCGGAGTATACATATTCTCGAGCTTGCTGACTAAAACCTCCGACTGCACAGCATGATTTTCTTTTTATTTACGTCTGTGTGCCTTATATATTTTTGAAATCACCCCTTAAAGCCCTTTATTTTGATACACAAATGGGTTTGGAAGGAAAAAATTGACCGCCCTCAATATGGTGCCCAAAATCCGCTATTTTTCTATTTTCTAGTTTTAATGTAGCCAGTGAAAGAACGCCACATGTGAACAAACATACATACATAGACTGATAAACACATTACCCACCTTCGGCAGTACGATAAAATGAGATTTTTCTATTTCCTAATATCAAACACATTTATGTTAACACCTCGACACCAATTCATGTCGTGATAAAAACAACAATCAACAAACAACATCATCTTTTTATCAGTCGTCGAACATCCACTATTGGACATGGGCCTTCCCAGCGAACGCCATAATGAGGGATCCAAAGTTCAAGGGTGTGATGTCCACGTTACGTAAGTTCTATATACGTAAAGCGTTACTTAAATACTTACATAGGTATCTCAGATCTTTTAACCTCTGAAGTTGGGATACTGGACACAATTAAGTAGCTCCAATCAAGGAAATTATTTCCGAGCAGTTGATATGGTGTCTTATATTTTGTTGGTGCCAAAATAAGTAGGGTGTTTTAAATTAAAAAGAAGAATAAGGTACTTAATCCGTCCATCGGAAAAATTAGAGTGGGTAGAGGTGTGTACTAGATATGCAAAATTGCAAGTTAGGTAAGTTGCAAGCAATTATATGCAATAGCTTTGCGAAGAATAACATGCCTTAATCAAAAAATAAATTGAAAGAGTACCTAATCCTAAAACGAGATTTCCTGTTTAATCTATATCTATACTAATATTATAAAGAGTAAAGATTTTTTTGTTTGTTAGTTTGTTTGTACCGAATAGGCTTCGAAACCACTGGACGGATTTGATAAATTCTTTCACCAATAGAAAGCTACATTATTCTTGAGTTACATTTTTAATCCGGAAAACAAGTCCTGTGGGGTGGTCCACGGGAGCAAGCCGCGGGCAATAGCTAGCACAAGATAAAATTACATATTTTTATTTAATTTTTAAAACTACATATAATATATACCTAGTAGCAGACACGCTTCAATCGACAATCTATCGTAACACGTAATGATGACCGAAATCTTGCGAAAAATCCAGTTTCAACGCGCAAAATGCGAATAACTTTTGAACGGCTAAACCGATTTTATTCAAACCTAGTTAAGAACACTCTCGACAAAGTCACCTTTCAAACAAAAAAAAACTAAATTAAAATCGGTTTATCCGTTTAGGCGCTATGATGCCACAGACAGACACAGATACACAAGTTAAACTTATAACACCCTTCTTTTTCTGTCGAGGGTTAAAAATATATAGATAACCGAACAAATATCAGACCAATTTCGGCTAAAATCAGCACCTATATTTTTACTCCAAGAATAACATAACGAAAAATGATATAAACAAAGAAACAGCGTGAAAGTTTGCGTGACCCTCTTAATAAAGGAAAAACTCCGCCTCACAGTCTGGGTGGACACGTAATATAATAACAAGGAAACGGGGACTTTAATAAATTGAATTTACCTTCAGGGTAAACATTGAAATTGTCTCGAAAAACTTTTTTAATTTCATGAAAACTTTTGTGTGTTACTTGCGTAGATTCTTCTGTAGAATGTGGATTTTGGAGTTCAGGTGAATTTTTACAGTAATTTTCAGAACTAATCTCTGATTTTTAATTTCGTAGACTAAACTGACATTTGGGTGGTTGCCACTTTATCGTAACATAAAAATAGTGTTGTATCCTGAGTGATCGAAAAATCGAAGTAGATCGAAAATGGTAGCCCCATTTCACGTCAAAAAAATACATTTGTCTAGAAACTAGCGGCCTTTATTAATTTCTACTCATTTATGACAGACTACAAAAAAAAAATACTAAAAAATAAAATGTAAAAAATAAAAAACTGTCTTATTAAAAACTGCTTTTAAAGTATGAATTTATGCGAAGTACTTTTCTGTGTCTTTGAGTACCTAAGGGAACTACAGTGTCGAATAAATTGCCTTTTTGACAATTTGACAATTTTTTCGACACTGAAGTTCCTACAGCGTTTCTCCTCTGGTCTACGGTATTCTTCTTAGTTCTACATACTTGCACTTTCTGGTCTGTACGATATTTTCGAATTTTACATGACAGTTTACGACTTCTAAAACATCCTCAATTCATAACAAAAAGCATTACAATATAAATATCATATTTCTGGTTAAAAAGCAAGGCCAGTCAATGTAAATAATGACGCCAAAATAAAAGAATGGTTAGTACGTTCCACGTTTGATGTAAAATAATAGAATAGAAATATTATGATTATGTGAACAGTTAAATTATTTGATGTGTATGAAAATAACATTCAAGAAAGATGTAGGTACCACAGATAATATAATACTAGCATACAGATGCCTCATCCTATACAAAAAAAAAACTTAATTAAAAAAATCAAAAAACCCGACTGCTTGAAAAGCGAACTAAAAAGACGTAAACAAGGAGAAAATCATGCTGTACTGTCGCAGGATACATCTTAGCGTGCTGGCTGTCCAAAACCAGACGTATCCTCCGAATGCACAGCCTGATTTTCTCCTTGTTTACGTATTTTTAGTTCGCTTTTCAAGCAGTCATGTTTTTTCATTTTTTTAATTAAGTTTTTTTTATTTATAACTTCTTAGTTATTTTTTTCGAATTAGTTACATTTAAACATAGAAGTGTTATATATTTTTGAAATCACCTCTTAAAATCCTTTATTTTGATACCCCACACGACAGGTTTGGAAGAAAAAAAATTTGGGACCCCACAATATGGCGCCCAAGAACCGCCATTTTCCTATTTTCTAATATTCATGTCGTCAATAACACGGGGTTAAGACGAATCGATTGACGTAAGAACCATCAAAATCGGCCCACGCGTTTGGTCTCTAGAACGCCACATAGGAACAAACATACATACATACATACATAGACTGATAATAAACACATTACCCTCCTTAGGCAGTCGGGTAAAAACCATGCCGACGTAACTAGCGTTTTTCATCTGATTATACCGATTATTTTTTGTAAATCGATCGCGTTCGGTTCCGTTCCACGGCGATAGATATATCACACATCTATATCCGTGGAACGGAACCGAACGCGATCGATATACAAAAAATAATCAGTATAATCAGTACAGTACGTCGGCACGGTTTCTTTGTATGTGATGAGACATATGTATGCTAGTAATAATAATATGGACAAAGTAGTTATCATCTTCAACAGCTTTTTAATGTTTCCACTGCTGGGATACAGGCCTCCTCTCTGTGAGAGAGGGTATGGGCCTTAATCCACCACGCGGGCCCAGTGCGGGTTGGTGGACGTCACATGTCTCGAATTTTTGGTTCTAGGACATGCCGGTTTTTTCACGATGTTTCCCTTCACCGTTTTTAGAGCAGTGGTGATGAAATTATTTACACAATTTAAATCCCCTGCCGGGGTTCGAATCCACGGCCTACACGACACGTAAGTCCGGGTCATTACCACTGGGCCACCACTGCTCTGCTACTAAAGTACTACCGCTAAAAGTTATATTAAATCAAAAATGTGCCTGCCGAGAACTTAGCACACAATACAAATAAAGCTATGTGCACATAACAGTCGTGGTGCTCTTTAGATCGCAGTGTAACACAGTTAAGGGAAAAAGTGCGATGGGGCCCGACTGAAGTGTGCATTGGCTCATACAGGCTGTTTGAAAACTGACGTAATAAAATTTTCGCGTGGCGAGTCTACCCGCCCTATTACCTTTTAGGGTTCCGTACCCAAAGTGTAAAAACGGGATCCTATTACTAAGACTCCACTGTCCGTCTATCTGTCTGTCTGTCACCAGGCTGTATCTCGAGAACCGTGATAGCAAGACACTTGAAATTTCCACAGATGATGTATTTCTGTTGCTGCTATAACGCCAAATACTAAAATCAGAATAAAATAAATATTTAAGTGGGGCTCCCATACAACGATCCTGTTTTTTATTGCTGTTTTTGCGATAATGGTACGGAACCCTTCGTGCGAGAATACGACTCGCACTTGGACGGTTTTTTTAAGGTGGTATTAATGCTGCATCGTCTAAACAATCATAATTCAACGAAGTAGAACACAATAAAAATGTCATTAGCCCTCACATAAAGCCTTCAGCTCAATATGGACGTGTTATGAGCCGTTAGCCTTAAAAGCCGGAACACGTGGCTTCACGTAATTACCCCCAGTCCCAGCTGAAGCCATCATGGCAGCTTTATCGACTATACTAGACTAGGTAAGGTAATTATGTTTTAGTTGCAAGCTGGAATTTACGGGAAAATACTGGGAATCTGGTGGTTGCCCGATAACTTGGCATTTAGGAGAGTTCTTTGGTACAGCAGGTTTATATTGGAAAGTACATATTTCGATAAATTATTTTATCGTTTGTGTATGAACAAACCGTATAAAAACTATAAATGTATTTATATTTGTATATATCCACCATTACACTATTTGTGTAGATGCGCATATTTTTATATATTAGTTTAAGTCGTTCACTTTTCTTCTCTTCCAGGGGTTCCATAAGCTCTTAAAGTAAAGTTATTTTGAGTGTGCGTAAGTGACAGATGTATAAAAGTCATTTACATCTGTCCTTTACACACACTCAAAATAATCTTCCTTTAAGAGCTTATGGTCATCCCCTTTTCTCACACACTATTGTCTACATTTCTTTTATTTTATTTATTTCGCGGGTCTGCTGGTAGAGTTGTCTTAAGAAATAAGCAGTGCCCTTGTACTCTATTGTCTCGATGTGTTGTCTTTATGTATTATACTATGTGCATATTAATAACATCTAGAGAAGAGTGTACATCAAACACTGTCTAGTTTAACTCACGCCTTTTGCCCATGAGGTGGGCAGAAACTGCAGAACGCGTCCTGCTACTATCCTTACATCCTTATAGAGTGTAATGTTAAGATTTTGGCACGGGGTGTCCTAAAGTGCCTCCTTACAAAAATACATAAGGAGAAAGTGTGAGTTTATGCATGTAGATATTGTACAGATGTATTATCTGATCCACTGTTGGACAAAAGATTCCTCCAAGTATCCAGTAGACTCCCACGGGTATCACCAGAACATCTGTGAGCGATGTGCATCACCCACTACCACTTTACTTAAATACTTAATTACAAAACACTTCTCAAAAATGACAAAGAACAGATACCAGCCTATAAATATCTCGCAAAGATCGCTAGTCCAATATGTCACCGGAAATCGGGCAACAAACCGAAAGCCACCAGAATCGTCGCCATTTCCCTATTCTCCGTGTCACAACAGTTCAATTGACGTGTCATCACATAACACATGGCTTCTGTTACGAGGTAAATTACTCGTGAATATGTGAGAAACTGGAGTACCTTTTGGTTTAATAGATCACCACATATCTCTAAGTATCGATAAAAATAAGACTCAATTAATTCCAATGCCAAAAGTAGTGTAAACGTCTTGTGGTCCAATTTACTTTTAGTAAAAGCTTACACTTAACGCGCTAGGTGCCTAAACCGGGTCTATCCCACTAGTCCCATTGGCCCAGTCCCACCATGGGACAACTGATACTAACATATTTTTAAAATTATGTCCCAATAGTCCCATGGGACAACTGATACTAATATATTTTTAAAATTATATCCCATTAGTTCCATAGGACAGCGAGTACTGATTATATGATTGGGACGGTGAATCACGTTTATTTAGTTTGGATAACAATTCATTGTCGTCCAAAATAAATAAATGTGTGAAAAATTACATCTTAATCAGTGGAAGATAACTGCTTTAAAATTCAGTTGCAAGATTTGATCCGAACACACGTACATACATACATACATACATTGCAAGTTAAATGCCCTACGTTGAACGCCATCTGTAAGCCCAGTTCCTCGTTTTACAGATCAACCGTGCCTAAAGTAATTTTATAGGATATAATTTACTAGGGAAAAATCCAATTAAACAAATACTTCATTACACATTACAAGGTTTATTGTAATAAACTATCCTACAGGTACACATACCTAAAATGTGGCGAGCCACTTAACATATAGATCTTTCCAGATCATTATCAAATAGGCATTTACTCTAACGCACCCCGACTCAGTACCAAGGTGTGTTAGGGAGACATCAGAGATGATACAGCAAAAATACAACAAGCTCAGAGTCGCTTGTGAGGGTTCGTGAGATTAACGCTTAATCATTTCTAACTCAATTGAATACTAACAGACGTATTATGTGCTCATAAAAGGAACAAAATGCTTCGTCAAAGCAACCAGAGATACAACCAAAACATAAAATCTATAACAACTGGTCTTATTACACTGAAATTACCTTATCAAAATGTTCAGTAGAACTACGGTCTATTCTTTCCATCCGTTCGCGTGCGGCTGGCCAGGATGTGGATCACTGTGTTGCCCAATTTCTCACAGGGCATGGTAACTTTAAAAGTAAATTGTTTTCCTTCAAGCTCGTTGCCTCGCCTTTATGTCAGTGTTCTACATCTGACTGCGAATATGTACAATCTGCACATCATATCTTATGGGAGTATATTATTAATTATTACGACCCTTTGTGCCTAGTGGCCTTGTTTGTTCTGTCTCCTGCTTGATATGGAAGGAAGTGGAAATTTATGTTTTTTCCTACTTCTCCGTTATTCTTTTCTGATTAATTTCGTTGCGGGATCCAAGACAGTTAAATTCATTCTCCGGGACTTCGTCGAGTTTCATTGCCTCGGCGCTTCTGGTGGTCGCCACTGTTGTCTGGCTTTCAGGAGTTGCAGTGGTTTGGGAATAGTGCGGTGGGATTGTCCCAATTTAAAAAAAAAATAACTACGGTCACATGCGTTTATGTCGCATAAAAATATAAATTCTTATACAATTTTGATGTAAAGAATTAAATCACAGCTGCCAACAACCAGTTAAAGTAACTGTGGATTTCGAAGAGGCAGTGATTCAAGCCTTATTTAAGATATTGCCTAATACAGCAGTGAAAGGGTGTATTTTTTTCTTTTTACTAGATGTTTGAAAAAGAAAGCAAGAGCGTTGGGTTTGAACAAATCTAAGCTGACCAATCGGATTGTTGGTTTATGTTGTGCATTACCTCTCTTACCAAATGATATGATATGATACAGTAGTTTTTTTTTTTTTTGTATTAATCTATTAAACTATGATCCTAGACATATAATGTAATACCCCCTAAGGTACCATTACCTTAGGGGATATTACGTTATATAGTGGAAATTCTATTGAAGGTTGATAACGCAAAATATATAAGAAATTTACAAAAGCAGGATTATTTTTTTAATTTTGCCATTAAGTATTAGTAGACGATGACGACGATTGACGACATCGCAATCATACTCGTAATATCAGTATTTGCTGTCCTATGGAACTAATGGGACATAATTTTAAAAATATATTAGTATCAGTTGTCCCATGGGACTAGTGGGATATAATTTTAAAATTTTGTTAGTATCAGTTGTCCCATGGGACAAGTGGGATATATTTTCCCACTTGTCCCATCGTGGGACTGAGTCAATGGGACTAGTGGGATAGACCCCCTAAACCTATAAATATATTTTTAATATTAAGGCACAAAAAACCGAGTATAATTGGGCAAATATTGACTTTAAAAAAAAAGTCAAACGCGAGAATAACGACGATAAAAAAATTATTACAAAAAGATTTGATTCCGGCCAGGATCGAACTGGCGGCCTTCTGCGTGTAAAGCAGATGTGATAACCACTACACCACGGAACCACATACCAGTGACAGCAATTTTCCAAATCGCATAGCAAATCAGAACTGTTCGATTCCCTCCCGAATCTAATGGTTGTGGTTTTTAAAGGTTTGTTTAGGGAGAATGCTACAAATAAATAATTTTATGGTAAAAATTTATATAAATTTATATATTAGGTAAATAAATTATTGTTATTAGTATTTTGCAATATAAGTGCGGCATCCTCCCTAAACGAGTCATAAAATCCACTACCATTCGTTTCGGGATGAAATCTGAATATAATGAAGTTTTGAATAGCAATGCTGTTTTTTAGAGTACCATACCCAAAGGGTAAAAACAAAACCCTATTACTAAGACTCCGCGGTCCGTCCTGTCTGTCTGTCTGTCCGTCTGTCTGTCCGTCTGTCACCAGGCTGTATCTCATTAACCGTGATAGCTAGAAGGTTGAAATTTTCACAGATGATGTATTTTTTGCCGCTATAACAACAAATACTAAAAACAGAATAAAATAAATATTGAAGTGGAGCTCCCATACAACAAACGTGATTTTTTTGCTGTTTTTTGCGATAATGGTACGGAACCCTTCGTGCGCGAGTCCGACTCGCACTTGGCCGGTTTTTTCTTTAACCGTTTCATTATCATTAATCATTCTCATTCTCTTGTCCTATTTATTTGGGTTCTGCGCAATATGTATTCTTCCACAATTCTCTCATATACATTGTCTTCTCCGCCAACTCAATAGTCACTTCCTTAATAGACATAATATCATCGTTCAATCAATTCATTTATCAATCAACCATTGCAGGTAATTCAGAATTGTAAGTGTATTTGGTTTTTCAATCCAAATTACTTTCAAAGTACCTATATGTATCCTAAGTATGTAGGTAGGTACCTACAAGTTCATTTTGTTGTGAAGAATGATCTGGTTATAATTTGAACAAGACTAAGCTTAGAAACGATTCGTACAAACTGTCGTTGTACTTTTTCCAATGCGTCATATCCACAAGTGTTCCAGAACATTTTCCTGATAAGTGTAATATAGTGGTGTCACATTTTAGGTGAAAATATATGGACACAATGTCGAATGATAAGTCACATTGACAGGTGATTGACACGCGATTAACTGATAACTGATAAGCGTGCATCATTAGGGCATGTAATGACTGAGCTGGAGATGTTTCTGTTGATGAGTTCATGTTTTTCTAAAGTTTCTAGTCAGGAGACTACAACCGCCATTATTCTGGTTTAATATTTGCGATTATTTGTGCTATTACCGAGGATTGAAGGGTTACGGCTGAGGCCGCGTACCGGAAGGCTCAGAGTTGTTTGCCCTCCCAGAAGGTGGACCATGGGCTGATGAGGGTCGCGGGAGTCTGCTGAAAGCGGGAAACAAGAAATTGGTCGATGTGGCAAAGATGCTTGCGGGACCGGTCCATGTCCAACCGTGGATGTGTTTCGAACAAAATAATATGTACAAAAGTATAAAACTACAGCATTTACTGAACAATAATCTGTAACAGAATTGCCATAGGTATATATGTGCAACACAAATCATTAAATAAATTTTAACATAATTATATTTTGAACATTATTCTTTCTGGTTACTCCTAACAAATTGTCAGAAATAGATCAATGTTTAAAATTCGCATAACGTTCAATGTATTTAGTGAATGAGGTGCAACCAGCCTTAAAGTGTGATGCCCCCTTGAGATAAACATTCCCCTAAACGCATTTTGGTGTATTGATAAAAATGTTTGGTGACAACCGTGAAAGTGACTTTTAATAGCGACAGATAACGTAGATAATTTTATAATAGGTACACGATAAGAGCTGTTTTTCTGATCTTTGTCCTTAGATGACAATTTAATTTTGGCTTTGATAGATTTAATTTTTAATGTATTCAGTATTTTTTAAGTCTGAAATGATGAATGACATTTTATTTTATTTTAATTTTGAATTGATATTCATTTATTATTTTTATTTTTAATGTAATGCGTGAATGTAATAAGATTATGGACTACTGTGTCTGAAAATAAATAAATTATTATTATTGCATTTATTTATTTTATATACATATTTTAACATTTTTAAATATTATTCTATATAAAAAAATATAAAAAAAACATATTATTATTCCATTTATTCATTTTATATACATATTTTTTTTTTTTTTTTTTTTATTATTATTATTATTAGGGGGAAATTCGAGCAGAGAGCTCCGACTGAATTTCCTTAGTAATATGTCATAATTCGGGGTTTTGGTTCTCGCCTATTGCCTATAAAATTTAAAAGATATTCCTTATTTGAACAAAAATTATATATGTTGTGCTTCTATGTTTTTCTTTTCTCATTTATAGTTGTCAAATTTATAGGCATTTATTGACATTTTTTGAGGGTTCTAGTGCTTCTAAAGATAATTTGTCAAAAATTAAAACAAAGGGGCAGAGTATATATCTGTATTTTTCAGTTGGTTAGATTTTTTTGGACACCTATTTTCAGGGTGATATTCATACACAAAAGCATTACAGAACAATTCACGGTACTGAGAAACTGTCTAATCTATATATATAAAATAAAGTCGTGTTAGTTACACTATTTATAACTCAAGAACGGCTGAACCGATTTGGCTGAAAATTGGTAGGGAGGTAGCTAAGAACCAGGAGAAGGACATAGGATACTTTTTATCCCGTTTAGGGTAGGGTAAGTAGGGTAGCTAGGGTAGGGTAGGTAGGGTAGGGTTGTTATGTAGTTAGGGTAGGATAGGGTAGGTAGGTTAGGTTTGGTATGTAGTTAGGGTAGGGTAGGGTAGGTAGGGTAGATGAATTTTTGGTGTTTTATGGCAAGACAAAGTTTGCCGGGTCAGCTAGTTATAAATAGACTAGCTTCTGCCAGCGGCTTCGCCCGCGTGAATGTGGAAAGTTATCCCAAGGGAACATATTCCCGGGATAAAAATCCTATGTGCTATTCCAGACTATAATCTATCTCCGTGCCAAAATTTCATCCAGATCCGTCATGCCGTTTTAGCGTGAAGAAGTAACAAACATACACACTCACAGACTTTCGCCTTTATAATATTAGTGTGATACATTTTCTGAAAATTGTATTTCCCTTTTACGCCGAAAACAACGTGAACAGTTTAATATTATTATCGGCAAAATTACTTCTGGGTCGGTTTTCTAATACGTTTGGTGTGCCCATTAGGTATTTAAGCACTTTTAGTTAGACCTTCATTTACGTTGAACAAGAATTATAAATCAGAACTTTGTAAACGTTTTTATATTTAGCTTTGAAGCTACCACGTAAAGAATATGCTATATGTAGATTGTATTTAGGGTTTATTTCTATTAATTCTTATGTTTTTAATTATCAAATCACACGTGCCTATCGCCTTCCGATGGCTTACAATAGATGACATTGAGAGCATTCTAAATACGAATGACACTTTAAAACTTTATTCAGCCTGTAACAATTAAGGCGCAGATACCCTTGAAAAGCTGATTTTAAAATGAGAATCACGCCTAAACGGCTAGTCGTAATTTGTTGGAAAAAATATGTTACTTCAGACCATATTCTTAATAATTTGATCTGTAAAAACTTTGAGTTTTATTCGTACTACATAGTGTAATTAATTTGTAAAGTTATGTTTAAAATGGACAAAAATACGACAATCGCACCAAAACCGCTGGGCGTATTTTATCGAAATCGACACCATCTCAAAGACTTTTTTTAAAGTCATAGTATAATATGGAAAGTACAAAAATCTACAAAATTTTGGGTCAACGGGTGTGAAACGAGTGCGCGTTTTGTTCCCTCAAGGTCGTTGGCGTTAGTCGTCGTCTTAAGGAGCAAGCAGCCGATGTAAACCCCTTACATTACGCAGTGTGTGCGGCTTGTGTGAGGTGTTACAAACTTATTGCAAGCAACGTTGGGTCTGCCTTTACAATTAAACTATCTTCTGTCCGTAGCTTCTGCGTGAAAAGAGTCTTATCCTAAAGGAAAATTATACTGGGATGAAAGTATCCTTTATCCTAATCCAAGTTCTGGTCTATCCATATCCTTAAGAGAAAATATGGACAGAGAGCACAGACTGAATTTCCTTAGTAAAAAGTCATAATTCGAGGTTTGGCTCTCGTCATTTCCTCCGCCAATATTGGATCAATTTAAAAGATATTCCATAAACTGGAAAAGTAAGATATGTACTATGCCCTTATGTTTCCTTTTTCTTTTATATTTGTCGAATTTTTTATTCTAAGCCTCTATTGACAGCGCAAATATAATGTATCATCAAAAAAGAAATAATATCGGCACAGTATTGTGACTCATTTTCAGTTTATGGAATATCTTTTAAATTGTTCCAATATTGGAGGAGGTCTATTTCTTCCTCCAATATTGGACCAATTTAAGAGATATTCCGAGAGCCAAACCTCGTATTCAGACCTTTTACTAAGGAAATTCAGTCGACGCTCTCTGCCACTATTTCCTCTTAAGTTTCATCCAATAAGCGTAATAAACACAAACAAACTCATATTCGCTTTTATAATATTAGTTGGAATTTTGTTAGAGCTCTTATCTTTAGTAATTTTAGTTACACAAACCACTATGTCTAAGAGCAAACTTAAAATAACCTCAACACAGAAATGACACTACGAGTATAATAATGTCACTAACTTTATAATGATACTCGGATTTAAATTAATTAATTAACACTGGTACCTGTGCTGCAGTAATGTTGATAGTGAAAATTAAATTGCTAGTGTTACTGTTAAGTGCATTTTCCATTATACATCCAGACATTATATCCTAATTAGTATTATTTAAGTACCTTACAAACATCCATACTCTCAAACTTTGGCAAACAAAAAACTACTGCATGGATTTTCATGAAGTTTAACAGTAATATAGCTTTTAAATTAGAAAAACAAATAAACAAGATTTTTTAAAGATATTAATATTTTAACGCGAGCGGAGCCGTGAACGGCAGGTAGTAGTTGTGTTAGGATGAATGGATGTTTGTTACTCTGTTACGCAAAACCTATTGAACAAATTTTGATGAAACTTTACCGTAATATAACTTTTCATGTAACACATTGCCTAAAAAATTCGTTTCAAAATATATACATTTAGACACAAGATAATAACATAAAAATTAATAAAAAAAACAAAATTACATAAGAACAGTTACGAAATGACTTTTGTATGGAGTTTTGATATCATTATGTAACTGGCAGAATGATACTGGACCTGTTACCTCTTGAAAAAGCGTGCGTTGATTGTGTTTATAAAGTCGAAAGTTTCTAATAAATAATTGTTGTTGGAACTTATTTGCATTTAATTAAGTAAGGTCATCAGTGGAAAAATAATCGTACGTGTCTCGCATAAAAAGGCTTTATTTTAACACGAGCGATGTAGCCAATTTCGAACGCTATATGCGAGTGTAATCTCGACATTTTATGCTCTACACGAAATATACTATATACCACAGAATAACACGAAGGCTATATTATAGAGATATTATGTAATTTGGCCAAAATCGTCTGGCACTTCTTCACCGCGCGGTCATCCCTTTCGTAGGACGATAGGACGTTCCCTTTACTTGTCCGTACCTTTGTAGCCTGGATTTTGCACTTTGTGTCTGAAATAACCATGATACTAAATACCAGATATTGAAAAGCACCAATCCTGCCGTTCACCCGTGCGTCTAGCCTACCGGTACACACCACGCACACCTTCCAATCGATTAGATCGACACGCGTATATGAACATCGCTTGATAATTGTATTTCTCCGTTTGGGCGCAATTCGATTGATTGCTCGTGCCGACTAGAGGTGAACAGATTGGGTAAATGCGTCTCTTCCGAAGAAGAATCTGGCTATGTAGACTATATATGAAATAGCAAGGAATCGAATGCTAACTAAAACAAAAACTACCGCTGCTGTGATTCGTTAATGATAAATTAGTGTAGTGTTCGTTAATGATAAATTAGTGTGGTGTTCGTTAATGATAAATTAGTGTAGTGTTAGGTCCCAGAGACTCCGCGCAAAGAATCATATTGCTCATAAAAAATAATATCTCAATTTTGTTTCCGTGCGTCCTAGTACCTTTCCGAAGTAACGCGCCAGACACGAGATCGGTGAGTAATTATGTCCAAAGAGTCCACTGGACTCATACCCTCTTACTAATAAACACAGAATAAAGTTATACCAAGTATAAACCTATGAAAATTTATGGTTATTCCTTTGTTATTTCTGGTATAACTTTATTCCGTGTTTATTAGTATAGGTACAGGGATGGGGTATTTATGTGACAAATATTTTGTTTTGTTAATTTGTAATTTTGTCGTATTTCCAGTATTTATTTTTGGATTTTAGAGTACAAAATGGCTTCAAATACTTGGTTAGTCAATCCACTGCGACAAAATGCTGAATCTGTAGTAAAAGACTGGCTCAGATGTGATGCTAAGGAAACCAAGGACGAAGAGCGAGAGCAACAAGGTGGACCACAACTCGTAATAGTGCCAAATGAAATCTGAAGATGGGGGCATACCTTCTGATCATGACGCGGATTCATAGTTCTCACCTGACTCAAGCCATGTGGAAGCACAGGATTTAGGTGAGGATGCAAAAAGTTCAAGTGTGAATGCAGAATGGTGTATGAAGATAATTAGTAATCGCTGCACTATTTTTTTTATTAATATATCCAATCATCCAATGTCTTATTTAGTTTAAAAAAGTTAATTGCATACTATGAAAGAGTGTATAATCAAAAAAAAGTTTAGAATAATGAATGATTGTATTTTTTAGTTAGCACCTACAAGTTGATGTTTACTTTTGTGTCCATATTTTTTAGTTTATTAGATTTTTAAATTGTTAACAAGACGGTTACGTAATTAAAACGAAATTTAATATAAAAGCCTATTAGTACAATGTTGCTAAGTATAATAAACCATCATCATCATAATTTTTTTACAAGCCTTATTTTTAACCTGCAATGTATGTGAATATATGTATGTATGTTCGGGTCAAATCTTGCAACTGATTTTTTAAGCAGTTATCCTCCACCGATTAACATAAAATTTTGCATACACCTTTTGTTTGGATGACAATGCATGGATAGGTAAGTGACGTCATTCTAAATTAATTATGGCGGACGGCCCATGATGGCGGACTAGTTATTTTTTGTGTACTGCCATGATATGGACATCAAATGAAAGGTAATTCTGAGAAGAATACGAAAAACGCTTGTTTAAAAGAAGATTTTGCAATGAATTATTTACTTGCTTTTATTTTAAACTAGCTGTTCCGCGCGGCTTCGCTACCGTGGACCACCCCACAGGACCCGTTTCCGGGATAAAAAATAGCCTATGTCACTCAAGAATAATGTAGCTATCTATTGGTGAAGGAATTTTTTTAATCGGTCCTGTAGTTTCGGAGCCTGTTCGGTATAAACAAAAAATCAACCAAACAAAAAAATCTTTCCTCTTTATAATATTAGTATAGATAAAATCAATGATTAATAAAAAAGGAGTCCGTGTTCTCAATGGGGTAAATTGTAAGATATGGGTTCACCAGGTAAACTAAAGGTTAATGTGATAATGCAACAGCAGTTCGGAAAGTTGCGTGGTATCTTCTCGTCCAACTAACCACAGTGTCTCAAGACGAAAGTCCTGTTGCCAGTGATAACGTGGTCGCTCACAATGGGCCTCACCAGAAGGCTTAAAGTCTCCAAAGTGCAAAGTACAAAGTTATGCTCGGAATTGCCTTGCTTGATCGAATCAGAAATGAAGACATCCGCAAGAGAACCAAGGTTATCGACATAACCCAAAGAATTGCCAAATTTAAGTGGCAATGGGCAGGGCACAATGCTGGCAGAACGGAAGGTCGTTGGGGCTGTAAAGTTCTGGAGTGGCAACCGCGTACTGGAAGATGAAACGTTGTAAGGCCTCCCTCTATGTGGAGCGACGACCTTATCAAGGCTGCGGGAGTCCGGTGGATGAGAGACGCACAGAACCGATCAGTGTAGCGACGCTTGGAGGAGGCCTATGCCCAGCAGTGGACGTCTTTTGGCTGTAATGATGATGATGACGACAATCTGGGAAAGTGCAGATTAAATTCGATTAGTGCAACATAAAGGCAAGATACACCAGCACTCACCCACCCATACGCATTAAACGTTTTGGAAACACTTTTATTATGCGTACAGCTAAGGAGTGGCATTCCCTGCCGGAGTCTGTGTTGCCCGACAGCTACAATCTAGGAGTCTTTAAGTCAACAGTAAATAGGTTATTTGTAGGCAAGCGTGTCTCACCGTCGACCACATCATCGCTTACAAGTGAGATACAGTTTTTTGGTATTTTTTGACATGTTGGTCACATTACCCACATAAATGTGTTCCGGGTTTACCCGTTTATCTAATGTCCTTAACACAATAAATAAAAACTAGGACAGCTATCTTTCCAAATACCCGAAACAGCTTGCTAAAATCTTTTAACCTTCGTCACTTTTTATTAGTTTAACAAAATCCTTTGTTTCGATCCCCGTTTTGTCCTAACAATGGCTTCCCACCTACGTCTTACTTAGCGAGATCCTAGCCAGGGTAAGGGTCAGCACACACCAAGACGCGACGCGACGCGGCGAGTTTAGAACAAACCAGTTGTTGCGCAGTCCACATTGCATAGAAAGAAAAAATATTGTATCGCTGTCTTAAAATTATTAGTGCAAATCTTCGAAAAACATGCTTGTATTCTTATTACTGTCAGCAAACCATTTTGATACGCATGTTATGGGTGTGCATAAAAAATAATTGGTCCGCCATCTTTGGCAATCCGACTTATTATATTTAGAATACTGTCACTTTATTAACCGTGCATTGTCTTCTAAACCAAGCGTGTATGCAACATTTCAGCTCAATTGTTTGGGGATAACTGTTTTAAATTTCAGTTGCAAGATTGACCCGTACGTATTAACTAACAAGTTGTAAGAAGTGCTTACAGCGACGCGTCGCATCTCGGTGTGAGCTTACCCTAAGCAATAGTATAATGTAAGAAAATAATGTGCCATTGTATTATTTTATTGTAACATTCGACATCATTGTGGAAAGCTATTTCATGTTCGTTGAAGTAATGACTTGAATGACTCTAGAAATAGGCTATTTCTAACTGGGTTACAGCGTGAAAGGGCATTTATTGAGTGCTTTTTTATACGTGGTCCATTTATTTTAATCGCAAGATTAGTAACGCAATATTTAAGTAAATATTACAATAATAATATATAATAATTATATTCTAATCTCTAGATTATTTAAACCACATTCTGACGAACTTTTATCCGAATGGCAATGGGCATGGCAGGTGGCATAATTCCATCAAGGGACGTCGTCACCTCCACCAATTCTTTTCACCGGTTCGTGAGCAGATGGCCAGGACGTGGCTGGTAGTGGATCACTGTGTCGCCCAATTTCTCACAGGACTTGGTAACTTTAAGAGTAAATTATTATTATTTCCATCGTAGACCACATCTTCGCTTACCATCAGGTGAGATAGTGATCAAGCGCGAGAATAAAACAAAAAAAAAAAAAAAAAAACCTATCTTGTTGCCTTGCTTTTATGTCAATGTTTTACATCTGACTGCGAATATGTACAATCTACACATCATAGGTCATGGCATAATGTAATATGTTCTTTGGCATAATAAACGCAGTATTATGTTGGATAATGTACAGGCTGCATCTAGAGTTATTTACTTTACGGACCTTGTGGAAACTAGATCAAATTCCATTGTGTTCAAGCGTTTTTGCCATACCTTAGGCATCAAATATAACAATAATAACAATAACAATATTTGTCTGAAGTGACAATCTTAGGACCCATTAATATTAATGATAATTTTCATTTAATTTTTTGTGGTGTTAGGCAACTGGGCTTATCTCAATTGTAAACGACCATTGGTGCCTTTCGTCCTTGTTTGTTCTGTCTCCTGCTTGATACGGAGTGTAAATTATGTTATTTTTATTTTAAACTATTCCTCCGTTATTTTTTTCTGATTAGTTTCGTTGCGGGATCCAAGATAGTTAGCTTCATTGCCTTCATTACGCTATTCTGGTGATCGCCACTGTTGATTCTGGTTTTCAGGAGTTACACTGGTTTGGGAATAGTGCGGTGGGAATATCCCAAAATAATAATGAAATAAAAACTACCACAACTGCCTCGTTGCTTTAGTGGTCGCAAGCACTACTAATGGGAGGTCCTGTGTTTGATTTCCGTGTCAGGCAATGTATTATTGGGTGTTTCCAGCTGGAACTCGGTAATGCACCCCGGAATCTGTTGCCCCGGTTGATGACAATAGAATGGCCAATACACATAAAACATAGAATTTAAACTACTACAACTGAAATAGTAAAATGTGGGGGTGTAGGTAATCACTGCCTAACCCGTTCAGGTAATGTAGGCGTAATGTTATGTTTTTATTTATGTTTGTTATTAAAATTCCAACCAAATACCTGCTCTGATATTTATATGAATGCAATATTTATTTATTTATTCACTCTAAACATACAATATCCTTACAGGTTAAACCCAATGCGATAATGTAGTACTCTTAAAAATTAGATAGTGTCACTGTGCTTATACCATAACAAATTCTATAGGTAGCTATTCTTTCGAATTCACCCAAAGAGCAACAGAATATGTCGAGGTCAAGTCAATTAATATCATCCTTCATTACTCTGTCCATTGAAACAGACAGAGTTACTCAATTCCGGCAGAACTGATACTAATCTAATCCCAAACATACAGATATTAGGACGTATTCAGGAAATAGAACCTATCTGTTCGGAAATTAAGCCCAGCTAACTTATCGAGGCTGTCATGCAGAATACGTTCAAAGCGATCATGATTTATGTTTCAACACAGAGCTATCTGAAGTAATCGGAGTGAAAAGAGTTTTTTTTTAGGATATCTTGTTTATTATAAGGTTGCCCACCGATCCAAGTAAATTATTGGTTGCTAGCTGTATCACGTTATACTGGATGCCGAGTCCAACTTAGTTCTATGTTCGACATAAGTTTTGTTTTTCGCATAATCTCCGTCAATTTTGGACCGATTTTGAAAATTCTTTTTTTGTTTGAAAAAGTATGTTTCGAAATTGGTCCTATTTTAGTTTGGTGAAGATCTGATGAAGAACTTCGAAGATATACAACAGAACTCTTCAATAAATTACGGCAAACCTCTCGGGATTGCTGTAATCGCATGTCTGTTTATTGTTTATACCATTTCATAACATAACATTACGCCAGTACGCTCTTAAGGTGTACGCAGATTTCTCATTTCACCGGTTATGTTCAAGTTTCATAATATTCGGGTAATCTATTCTGGCGTTATAGGTACCTTACTAAACAACTTGCCAATTATGTAGGTACAAACAAAAAGTTAAAAATAAAAAGCTTTTTAACAAAAAAATACTACCGACTTCCAAATAAGAAACTACAAAGCGAAAAATAACTTTATTTTTGGCAGTCGATGTCTATAACGCGAAAAATTGGTACAAAAGTCAAAAGACTTTTTCACTTCTTTTTTATATGCAATTTGGTTCATTAACCCCTTGAGTACCCGAAACGTGGATCCACGGGAGACAGAACGGCTTTGAAATTTTTCGATAATTATGGCGATGCCAGTATATGGAAGCTTGTTTGGGTAGGTATATTTATTTTTAGACTGGTTTTCTTACTTATTTTTCTCTATATGTACAGGGTCCTGTATATATAGGTACCTACTAATTAGATAATAACTTTGTACCTTGTTTCAAGGAAACTAAGCTCAGCGCCTGTAACGAAGCTGTCACGCAGAATACATTCAAAGCGATGAAGGTTTATGTTTCAAGACAGTCTAAAGTGATCAGAGATAACAAATGTCTGGCGCCTCAAAAGGGCGCTCTTCTGTGTTAGTCCTTAAAAGGTTGTAATTTATATTACTAAGAAAGCTTCGTACAAAATATCCCTTGAAACAGAACAGCATATCTTTATACAGAGTACAGACTGAGTTACTCGTCACGATCAGACATTCTACACTCATATGTGTTACATTCAAACAGACATATAAATTATTCCTGGAACCTCAATACGAACGTCATATACGTTTGTATATAAGCTACAGGAAACTAAGCTCAATATTGAGGCTGTCACGCAGAACACGTTCAAACCGATGTCGGTTTATGTTTCAAGAGGGGCTGTCTGAAATGATCGGAGTTTACATCTGTTGCTTTTCTGTGTTCGTTTGCTAAAAGGGGTATTCATTTTTAATTACTAGGCAAAAATAATTTCGTTTTGTGGTATATCGTGTTACTACAATTCTTCCGACTAATGTTTTCGTGCGGTTTGGTTCATCAAACTTTGAAATATAGGGGAAGCTTGTTGTTACAAGATATCCATTGAAACAGGAGAGCATACAAAACGAGTAATTCACCTTCACTATCAGCCATTCAAACAGACATTCAAATGTTAGAACGTTCGTTTTCAGGTTTCAGAAAAGTAAGCTCGGCTCCTGTACTGAAGCTGTCACGCAGAATACGTTCAAAGTGATCAAGGTTTATGTTTTAAGACAGGACTGTCTGAAGTGATCGGAGTTTACACCTGTCTGTGGGCGGTACCTGGCGTTTTGAGTTATACTTCTGTCGGATGATAGGGTTGGTGGGCGGGTTCTCTGTTGTAATGTTAATTTGGTGAAAGGGGGGTTAATATTCTCGTATTACTAAGCTTAAATAAGTGGTTATGTGGGCTTTCATTTTTATCTTCTATACATCTATAGTTATAAAATTGTTACTGGGCTTTGTCTCAATAACTGCAATTAATTATTATATTTATTTATTTAAGCCTCATTAATTCCTTATTAATAATAATAAGAAGACTTATTTTTACATAATTTTAACTAAAGATCTTTCGACGAGTATAGGCCTCCTCCATCTCACTCCACTTTTTCCTATCTTGGGCTGTCCTCATCCAGTCGTTGTTTGCGAATTTTATAAGTACGTCTTCCCATCTTTCCAGGGAGCGACCTCTTTTTCTTTTTCAGGGAGTGGGGGGGAGGGCCTAAGGGCTTTTTATTACCAAGTTGATAGATGGCAGCACCAGCTTATCACGAGCTATTGCTTGATAGTGCAAGCTTCAGGGGTAGAAGGTCAGTTAAGGGGATGTGTTATTCGAAAAATACTCAAAGAATGCAGATTTTATAAAAAACATAGTATTGTACTGTGTAAAAATATATTTTGTTAATCTGTTCTATTCGCGTTTCCCATTGACATCGATGTAGACGAATTGTTTGATTCACAATGAGCCCTTTTTTCTCTCTCCTTTGTATTTATATACAGGCTTGTTTTTTTTTTAGAATATGCAATTGTATATATGTGAATATAATCCATACTAATATTATAAATGCGAAAGTAACTCTGTCTGTCTGTCTGTCTGTTACCTTTTCACGCTTAAACCGCTCAACCGATTAAGATGAAATGCGAATGCGAATGGGGGCATTGGGAGGGGGGTTAATTTTGAATGAAACTTCTTATCATGGCTTAAGCCGCTGAACCGATTAAGATGAAATTTGGTGTGAAGACAGTTTGAGACCCTGGGCAGGACTTAGGCTACTTCTTTATTGCATAAATCACAAAGAGGAAGAAATAGGGGGTGGGTTAGATTTGTATGAAACTTCTTATTATGGCTTAAACCACTGAACCGATTTAGATGAAATTTGGTATGCAGATAGTATGAGACCCTGGGATGGACATAGGCTACTTTTTTGTATGAAACAAGGTGCGGGAGAAATGGCGTCGAGTAGTTATAAAATATGAAAATAATATGAAACTTCTTTTTCTTATTCTACCTTTTCTCTCTTTTTTTCCTCTTTTTTCTCTCTTCTTATTCGACTGTAGGCATTGAGGTAGGCATGATATAATTGTTTATGAAGATTTGAATGTCAATTTGAAAAAGTCAACTTAATGTCAGTGTCCGTGAAAGTGGTGATTTAAGCAAAACTTTAAAATATTCTACTGCTTATTTTTATTAGGGGGATATTTTTATGCTGTGGATATGCCTCGCAGGCGTAAATCTCATCTGAGCCGTAGCTCTAGCAGAGCTCGAAAAGCAAGAGTAGCTAGAAGCCAAGAAACAGAGGAGCAGACTCAATCCGTCTAATTTTAGATGCTGAGCGTTACGCATCCCAAAGAGCTGCTGAAACTTTCGATCAGATTCAGGCTCGCCAACTCAAAGATGCTGAGCGTCACGCAACTGAAAGAGCTGCTGAGACTTTAGACCAGATTCAGGTTCGCCAATACGCAGATGCTAAGCGACACGCAACTCAAAGAGCTGCTGAGGGTTCCGACCAGACTCGGGCTCGCCAACTCGCAGATGCTGAGCGTCACGAGACTCAAAAATCTGCTGAGACTTTCGACCAGACTCAGGCTCGCTAACTCGCAGATGCTGAGCGTCACGCAACTAAAAGGGCTGCTGCGACTTTCAACCAGACTCAGGCTCGCCAACTCGCAGACGCTGAGCGTCACGCAACTCAAAGGGCTGGTGAGACCTTTGAGCAAACACAGGCCCGTCGGATTTTAGATGCCGAACTTCACGCGTCATCTGAACAATCATCAATCATCTGAGACGCCTGAACAATCCCAAATACGGCGTATTTTACGACCTCAACGGCAGTCTGAAAGGAGACGTACGTTAGCAAGAAATACATGGCAGTCGTTCCACAACGCTGCGTCTGATTATGACCCATTGATTGATTACAATAACCATCGATTAGTTCTCATAGGGAACATGGATAAAATATGTAGATATTGTGAAGCACTCAAGTGGAATGATGAGACACCGGGTATGTGTTGCTCTGGTGGAAAAGTTTCAGTTCCAACGCTTGGTGAGCCAGAAGAACCACTCAAGTCTTTGCTTTTGTATGACAGTGATGAATCGCGCCGTTTTATTTAAGCAGAATAAGAAAATATAATACATGCTTCCAAGCAAGCTTGAAGCAAGTGGCAGCAGTGTGACTCACCCTGAAACTCTTCAGGGTGAGAAACTCTACCCAGTAGATTTTCTTAACTCTTTAGAATTATCAGGGGTACCGTCCCATACGTTGAGGCTGAAAGTTGGTGTCCCAGTCCTGTTAATGAGAAATCTGGACGCACCAAAATTATTTAATGGCACCCGACTACAAATAACACACCTGGGACGCAATATTACGTAAGGGCAACAATTATGACAGGAATAGCAAAGGGAGAAGATGTAATGATTTCACGTATTCCGATAATCCCAACCGATATGCAATTCCAATTTAAAAGGTTGGAATTTCCCCTTAAAGCGACATTCGCGATTACCATAAATAAAGCTCAAGGCCAAACACTGAAAGTTGCAGGAGTGCATTTAGAAAAAAACTGTTCTTCCCATGGGCAACTGTATGTAGCGTGTTCATGAGTATCAAGTCCACATAATCAATATGTTTTAGCAAAAGATGGTAAATCTAAAAATATTTTTTACACGACTGTGTTAAAGTAAGTTATAAAAAATTACAACTCTGTGCTCACAACCCATTTCCACACTTTTATCGACCTAAACAATATTTATAAGAATCAAAAATCAAATTATTACCTACTGCATTTTATGTTACGCAAAATACACTATTTTTGTACTATTACTCTGTGTTTCCTTTTCTACGTTTTACGTGAGCGAAGCCGCGGGTAAAAGCTAGTGTTTTCATATATCCAAAACAACCATTTAGCTGGCTAGGGGGAGGCACTTGACTCTAACAAAAATTAGCCATTTAAAGCATAATTTTACGCAAACGGGGCATCCGTTTGCGTAATAAAAAATGGTTTCCAGACCCGTAATATTTTTGAATGGAGTATCACACCATGGGATAGACGAGAAACAAAATCATCCCAACGTGTTTAGGAAGTACGCTAAAATTTATTTTTATGTCTTTATTACTGGTCAATTTACGTCGATAAAATTCATAAAAATAACGAATCATAATTATCTGAATGCAGGTTTTTTTTTATTTTTAATAACTCAACAAATTTTTTAGTAAATCAATAAATATTTCGCAATAATTGCAAGCGTCGTGACGTCGCGTATCTCTTTTTTATGAACCCCCGACGGAAAAAGAGTGGAGTTATAAGTTTGACGTGTATACCTGTGGTGTTTGTTTATGTGTGTAATTGTGTATCTGTGGCATCATGGCTCCTAAACGGATGAACCGATTTTGGTTTGGTATTTTTTTTAAAGGAAAAGTTATCGGGTGTGTTCAAAAGTTATGGCCATTTTACTGTTTGAATCGGAGTATTTTCGTAGGATATCGTGTCATAATTACGAGTTCGATAGATTGATGTTGATCGAAGCGTATCTATTACTAAATATATTAATAAAAAATATGTCGGCGTTTTATTTTTTACTTGTCAATGCAGCACTTTACCTCTTGTCACGGCCTTAAAATAAGCTGAAAAGGCGTGAGACAGAAACTATAAAGATGGGATCTATTGGAGTCGCTTTTACGATTATATTGTAACTATTGGATCGTGTAGGGTTCTGTTGAAAGAGATGTAAAAATGTAGGTCAACGTATTAAACCTGTGGATGGATAAAGTAAGCCTTTAGCTTTGCTGCGTAAAGAAGAGTTACCTAACGTTAAATAAAATGACTATAGCTATGTGTGTTGAAAATCAAGAATAGTGTGATACGTTTGCTTACTTAAAATTTTAGTTTTTGTTTGTTAGTGGAGGCCAGAGGGTATTTTGACAAGCATATTGAATACTAACAATAGTAAGTTTGTAGTGTAGAAATAACGTCAAAAATGTGTATGAAAAGTTTTAGAAAGAACGGCTGCGCACACACAGGTTTCAGTTATCAGATATAAACAAGTAAAATTAAAAAAACAAATACCGCTGCACATTTTTATTTCATGCTACATAATAGATCTAGTAGTAGACACGCTTCGATCGACAATCTATTGAATGAACATGTAATAACGATATCTTGCGAAAACAACATGTCTATAACTTTAGAACGGCTGTGTAATGTAATCAAAATCAGTTCATCCGTTTAGGAGCTATGATGCCACAGACAGATACACAAACACATAGGTACACACGTTAAACTTTATAACGCCCCTCTTTTTCCGTTGGAGGTTAAAAAGATTCAAATAACGTAATGTTTAAAATTGCCGTCTCATTTTCATAACATTTATTCACAACGATTAAGATCGTTTAATTGAAATTCGTCTCATCGATTTTGCTTTTGTCTGTAAACTTGACTTTTTCTAAATGCACTTTGCTCGATAAGGTAGTTGAGAATTGACATCACAGATAAATCCACAGTTCATGCCCTTGGTAATAAACGCGATAACGGTTGCTATGCTAACGCCCAGAACGCTGGCAAACTGCTGCGAAGTACAGTCAACAAAAGATGTTTAAATGATCCGGCTCGAAGGACCAATTTGTTCAGGTTTTGTTCGAAGGAGCATTAAAAATAATGAATATAATAGAAAACATTTATTTAACACAGACACAACACAATAGCAACAATCACAAAGTAACAGAGAAAAAACCGGTCAAAGACCGCCGGATAGTATAAAAAAACCGGCCAAGTGCGAGTCGGACTCGCGCACGAAGGGTTCCGTACCATTATCGCTAAAAACGGCAAAAATAAACAAGTTTGTTGTATGGGAGCCCCACTTAAATATTTATTTTATTAAATCATCTGTGAAAATTTCAACTGTCTCGCTATCACACGTCCCGTTTTTATGCTTTGGGTACGGAACCCTGAAAAATACAAAAAAAAGTTCAACAAGGTTCCTTCCCACACCGAAAGTACCAACTCAGCCCCAGCGCCTACCTACTTATTAACCTTTCGAGATCCGCCGACTCCCAAGAGAGTCACGAACGACAGAAGACGAGTGCCATCAAAGACCTGAATAGTCTAGTCTTTTTAGTCTTGTATGGCAGTGCTTGCACAATATGGCTTATAAAAACATTGACGTTATTAGTTGCCTGCCTACATCCGTACCTTCATATCTTTATTCGCTAACTGTACCTGCAATTATTCCCCAAAGAATGAGTCAACCCACGGTGAGTGGTATGAAACTTTGTTATTTATTGTATGGGCTATATTTTGTTATCATTCATGTGGTAATTTATTATCTAAATCCCCGTGTAACGCCGTGACGCAGGTGCTTCGTGACATATTCAGCCGATTATTCATGTTCAACAGATACAGCGGGAAAAAGTTACGATGGGATAGGTAATTATGAAGCGTTTTGTGTAATGAAGGTGAAATGATTGTGTTTTGAAATATGCACAAAACTGCTAGACTTACCTACTTCTTTGTTGGGGTTAATAACGTGAACACCAAAGAAAATAACGGTTTAAGGGTTTGAATAATAACAGTTTAATTACCCTTTGTTTTATACGTCGGAAAGGTGTGTGTATGCACACTAAGGTAGACAGAATACTATGCGGTCCCGTACCGTGACCGGCTAGCATTTCAATTTCAAGTGTTGACAAGGGCTCAAATAATAAACTATATAATTCATGGTTAGAGAGAGAAGGATATAGTGTTGAATAGTATTGATTTATTTTGGCTTATGTTTAACAAACCACCAAATCTAGTAATATACTGACAAAAATAGTAAATGATCACCAAAATTAAATTTAGAATCGCAACAGAGTCGACGGAGCCCCGCTGGGCGGGGCTCCTATTTCTGAATACAGGGTCTAAAGTAAACTAACACGAAGGTGATGACGGGAGCTGAGTTCGCTCGCTTTGCTCGCTCACTTCAGCTCCCGTCATCTCCTTCGAACCTAACCTGTCCGTGTCGGGGTGCCCTTAGCTCCCGAGCTCGCTTCGCTCGCTCTTGGACTGATTCATTGACCAAATCACTAGATTTGATATCTTACGGTTTTAGCACTTATGAAATTTGGTGATCAATTTACTAAATTTGGTTTAGGTTTATTTTTTTTGCTGATTAGTATATATTTTAGGTGATAGGGGTTATCGTCACAAAGTTTTTTTTGGTGGTCATTATATTTATTCCCATTTATTTTTGATAAACTCCAACATTCTTACTGTATGTCTGGTTTTTCAGGCATGTCTCAGTGGTATTTCATGAGTTGGCGGTGGGATACCACATGCCTCGGAAAACATGTTAAAAGGAAATGCGGGCAGAAGCTCCGACTGAATTGACTAAGTTAAAAGTAATAATTCGAGCTCTCACCTATTGCCTCCTCCAGTATTGGACAAATTTAAAAGATATTCAATCAATTGAATAAAAAACATGTAACACAGAAGCACTACGCTTCTGTGTTTTTCTTTTTTCATTTATAGTTGTCAAAATTGTACACTAGGCCTCTGCTTATAGCGCAATTTTGAGCATCTTTTGAGAGTTCTAGATAATTTATTATCAAAAAGGAAAACAGGAAAATATTATCTTTCGTTTTCAGTTTATGGAATATCTTTTAAATTGGTCCAATAATGAAGTAGGAAATAGGGAAGAGCCAAACCTCGAATTATAACTTTTTACTTTGTATATACAGCGGATGTCTGTGACCGCACTACCCCCAATCGTCTAATTTATTTCTTGTGATGTCGGATTGCTGTTCCATCGGTCTATGAGAGTGAGGGAAGAGAGGGTACCCCCTCTTCCTTCACTCTCATAGACCGATGTTTGTATAACAGTACATTGTCCCTCGCATCGATGATAGCTACTCTCCGTTGAGATTTGATATCCACGGTCGAGATCATGCAGACTACACTGTATGAATTTAACACGTGACCGAAACTCTTTCAAGTAATTCAATATTTAACATAGGCACTCCAAGGTAGTCATTTCTGCCATCATACATACCATCATGAACTTGTACAATTTTATAGATAAGCCATATTCCATTACATTTTCAGTTGCAGTCACAAAACTGTTGCAGTACTAACTCTGGCTTTAACAAAACCTTTACTCCAATATAGCACATAGTCCGATTCAGCAACAACCCAGTATATCAAACGTCACAAGCACCAACAATCCGACATGCGTTTAATGCTTTTCATGTAGATACAGTTAGTTTTCTATGAGCTATTAGTTGTGTCCCGTGGTTTTGCACCTGTGCGGCGAGGAAATGTGCATTTCTTTCCGATATATAACCTACATTACTCAGAGATAATGCATCTTTCTGTCAGTGAAAAATAAGTTGTTGTCATATCATTATTGCCAGGGATTACAAACTTACCTAAATAAACAAACAAATAATTTTCATATATAAAAAACTGCATTGTCGTGATGGCCGATTTTAGACAAACACAAAGGAGTATGCGAAACACAGCTAGTGTGGTGGGCTTTAAATAAAAAAAATAAAAAAAATTGGCTTTTAAGCTTCATCTGCACTTTGTTTCCACATCACACCAACTATGTTTTGCGTATCTCCTTTGTGTTTGCCTAAAATCGGCCATCACGACAAAGCAGATTTACCTGGAGATCAGTCAATTGTTGAGTGAACATTGTACACTTAGCTCTGTGTGCCTATGCTCTACATTACCGAGAAACATCCAGGGTATCTAACATATCATCATCCTACTAACTTGTTTTAGTGTCACGTCTTAATGAAAAAGATTCACACCAGCAATCAATTACTGCTAGTAATTATTTTTGAACTGCCTGACAAGGGCTCTATACCATTTTCAAATAGAAGAAACAACGTATAGAGTCTACTCCGAAAATCGTATCACTAAAATATCTTTCGATAGCAGAGGTCATAAAATATACGGCGCTGCGGCTTACCGTGCTTGTGACACCCGTTAAATATAACTAGATATACTGGTTAAGTTTTCTACTGTAGATATCGTTAAAACCTTGTTTAAATGATATCTACAGTAGTTTCTACTATAAAATTCTCAAATATGATTTGATTTTAAAATACATTTACAACTGATTTACGGCTAAATACAAACTATTTCTACAACGAATTTATCAATCCGTCACAAATTAAACGCAAGTTAAATAAATTGGCAGTTAATTTTATTTATTTGCGATGTCCAACAAAGGATATACACATTATATTTTACATAATCAGTACTTTGGTATCTAGTTAGAGGATAAAAAATAAAAAAGAACAAAACAGAACATTGAAACTTCATTAATCTGTTGATAAATTAATTAAAGCAATCCTGTGATTGGATGAATAGCATGTTTTACACCGTGTGCTTAAAATACATACAATATATTTTTAGTCAAGCAATTTTTTTTTATATTGTAGCCGAGCGTTAGCGTTAGCTCGGCTTCTGGCACAAAAATATAGGTGGCATAATAAATAAAAAGCCTTTTATTGTCCCGGTGCATGTAATTCCATGCATACAATTTAATATATCAGAGTTTTCCTCCTATTTAACATTCACACCCAATCCTGCCAAAACAAACAATATAAATAAATATCATTCAACAAACAAAAGCGGTACAAACATCCCAGTTCCAATTCTCATAAAGGCTTTAATGCCGTGCAATCATGTCTATGGTATTTTATTCCTTGTTTTTAATTAATATCCGTTGCGATAAATTAAAGTAAAGGGCATGTTGACATTTTGGTTAAATGGTCCTTAAGTTCACTCGTGCAAGGGATATTTTGGCGTTTCTGGTAAATGTCCTTTGTCCCTTACGGTAATTTTATTAATATTTCCAGTGTCGATATATCAAAGGGGAGATTCTGTAAGCCTCATTGCGTACTACATTTACTGGATTATCTTCATTGGCGTTTTCATTACTTTTACAATTATCTATACTAATATTATAAAAAAAAAAGATTATTTTGTTTGTTTGTTTGTACCGAATAGGCTCCGAAACTACTGGATCGATTTGAAAAATTCTTTCACCAATAGAAAGCTACATTATTCCTGAGTGACATAGGCTATTTTTTTATCCCGAAAACGTATCCTGTGGGGTGGCCCACGGGAGCGAAGCCGCGGGGGACAGCTAGTGTTATATATATTGGTGGGTAGTTCTGGAACATTATCTCCACTATCGCAAATGCGGAATGCCGCAAGAATTTGTAGATTAGGAAATAATTATTGTTGAATATAGGCCTACGGATCACAAAGCCAAGAGGCAACACTGGGGCCCATGAGCAATGCTGCGACTCTTGGATCC
The DNA here is from genome assembly GCA_945859665.1 of Anorthoa munda. NCBI lineage: Eukaryota > Metazoa > Arthropoda > Insecta > Lepidoptera > Noctuidae > Anorthoa > Anorthoa munda. Next base: position 6,745,489 of record OX243893.1, read on the forward strand.
TACAAGGTCGTGAAACCGCGATACTCAGCAGCGGTAACTAGGGGTCGTTTTTTGGGGTACCGATTCCCGTATAGGTGGAAGGTGATACAAGCATTCACAACTTACAACTTGGTCTCTTGGTCCCGTGTCCAATCCCGTGTCCGGTCAAGAGTTATAGGGGGAGAATATATATAACAAAATTTGGGATAACCGACGTGGTCTGGACAGACAACTATACACGTTCCCGACAAGAATACTTCACTGCGCGCGAAATAAATCCACAAACAAATGCACGGGCGACTCACAATACTACTCGCGGATCGCGAACGTAATTTCGAGTAACGATGGGTTGATTATAATATATCAATTACAACAAAATCAAAGCAAGACCCACGTATTACTTCTCACGCTATCAATGACATTTTTAACCGACTTACCAAAAAGGAGGAGGTTCTATGTTCGAAATTGTTTGTTTTTTTTTTGTGTATGTTCACGCATATCTCCGTCAATTTTGGACCGATTTTGAAAATTCTTTTTTTGTTTGAAAAAGTATGTTTTGAAATTGGTCCCATTTTAATTTGGTGAAGATGTGATAAAGAACTTCGAAGATATACAACAGAACTCTTCAATAAATTACGGCAAATCTCTCGGTATTGCTGCAATCGCATGTCTGTTTATTGTTTATACCATTTCATAACATAACATCATGCCAGTACGCTCTTAAGGGGTACGCAGATCTCTCATTTCACCGGTTTTGTTCAAGTTTCATGATATTCGGGTAATCTATTCTGGCGTTATAGGTACCTTAACCAACTTGCCTATTAGGTAGGTACAACTAAAAAGTGAAAAATAAAAAGCTTTTTTACAAAATAATACTACCGACTTCCAAATAAAAAACTACAAAATGAAAAATAACTTTATTTTTGGAAATCGGTGTCCATAACGCATAAAATGATACCTACCAAAGACACTGACTTCCAAAAATAAAGTTTTTTTTCACTTTGTAGTTTTTTTTATTTGGAAGTCGGTAGTATTTTTTTTGTAAAAAGCTTTTTACAAGTGCTGTCAACTTCAACTCAACCAAAAGCTGTCAAATCGGTGACAGTGAGTTGACACAGTGTTGCATAAAATAACAAAAAAAAGAACGTATCGTTTATGGGTTTCGAATAATTATGGTACACACACGATCTAATAATATGAATAGTTTCATACATTTTACTCTAAGACGTTGCGTTTGAAGGCCTCCCACAGGTGGACCGATGACCCGGTGAAGATTGCGGGCATGCAGGCGCATGGGGCTGGTCAATGTGACGACACTTGGGGGAGGCCTATGTCCAGCAGTGGACGTCTTCCGGCTGAAATTATGAAAATGATGATGATTTTGCTGTACCTCCGCCTTCGTTAGTTTCAAGTAGTAATAGTTGTAACGGGAGCAGTTGTGGTCCAGTGGTATCGGCTGCGACTTACAAGTTGTAGGTCGTGAGTTCTAACCCAGGCAGGCGCTTTACTTTGTGTAAATTATTTCATCACCACTGCTCTCACAACGGTGAAGTAAAACATCGTGAGAAAACCGGCATGTCCTAGAACCAAAAAATCGAAGACGCATGACATCCACCAAACCGCACTGGGGCCGCGTGGTGGATTACGGCCCATTCCCTTTCTCAGAGAGGAGGCCTGTGTCCCAGCAGTCGGATCATTAATAGGATGATGATGATGATGAGTTGTCTAATAGATGAAATTGGTCCCAAATAAATGGAGTCCCTTTAATCCGGTGGAGATATTACAACAAAGTTTTGAGACTGAGTTGAAGATACTTGAGTGTTTGCTGTTATGCCACAACTGCCATAAGATTCAGTACCATATCAGCAACTGTTAATTGGAGCCGGTTTATTTTATAAACCACTAAGAAATCGCACAGATGTGACAAAGCTACAAAACTGTTTTTAAAGAGGGAGTGGGTTATAATCCACCACTCAGCGGGCTCAATGCGGATTGGTAGATGTACCTTGTTTTTGAATTTTTGGTGCCAGTTTCTACCGGTTTCCTCACGATGTTTGCCTTCACCGTTTTGAGAGCAGTGGTGATGAAATAATTACACAAAGTCTTTATTACTTAAAAGCACTTTTGCCTGCTCGGGTTCGAACCCACAACCTACTCGTAAGTCGGTGCCGTAACCACTTGGCCACCACTGCCAGTCTGGTTGGCTCTTCAAAAATATGATCCATGGAGATATTTTTTGTATGGAATGTCTTTTATTAATTTTTCCACCTCCGCCTCCGTTTTTCACCTCCTACCCTACCTGCCCTACCTTCGCGAAATACATCCCTAATGTACAGCATATAGTGAGAATATACAAATACCTACATAATATCCGCTACTGCTGACTGCAACGCCTTTACATTTCCTATCGTATCCCTCGTTTATTGCTTTATATCAAACGAACTTAGATGCTGGATTCAATACAGAAAAACGGAGGCATATTCCACTGCTATTGCCTGAGACCGGGTATGTATATATCCATGTTTCTATTTTACTCGTATGTTAGATCTATTACTAAATTATAGAAATTTCAGTCTGCTTTCTAAAATTCAGTTCTTATATTTAATTATACTCCTACGAAGTTTAGACATTAAGGGTGCCCTCGTCGGCGGCACGAACAATTTTGTGGCTGGGCTTAAAATGCATGCTATCACACCCGACAAAACGTGCGAAAGGGATAGACGCTGTGATGAGCAGTAAGATACTAGTGCGCGTACGAATGCACACTCATGGATAAAAATAATAAATGGATTAATGGATTTAGAACGAAAACGAGCAGGCGATTTTTTTTAAATAGATCTGTAAAATATGAATTGTATACATCTTTTCCACAGTCAAACCATGATCGTTCTGACACGTCTTGGTACGGGGACAGGTTTCAATTTTTTTTTTGTCTTTCTTCGGTTTGATATTGCGAAATTACAAAAAAAAGTTAAAAATATAACAAAATATGTTCAATAGTTTTTGTGCCAATTGAAAGCATTTATACACAAATATTCTAATGCTATATTTTCGTCATCAGAAACGTTTCCACACCCCACAACAATTACTTTATTGCAAAACTATTAATAAATTTAAGTTTGCGTACAGTTTTGACTTCGCTACGATTGTGCTATAACCATAAACATCCAGTAAATTAATCTTTTACATAGGTACATTTAATAATTATTATTATAGTAAGGGCGAGCACACTTTCAATAAACTAACCGCACGACATTCAAATATTACATTTCAGTTCGAAATGACGTTATTCAAAGTCCAGCGGCAATGCGTGCCATGTCGGCAACATTCGATGGATTCCGCCACATATTTGCATGAAAATGTCCACACTGGAATTGTATTTATTATTTATTCTACGCTTTTGTAGCCAAAATTGCGTCGGTGATGTCAGTAAGTGGAATTTGTGGCTTGAATAGATCGGTTTTCTGGTTTGGTTATTGATTTGTTACGATGCTGATGCTGAGTTACGTTTAGATTTAGAATTATGTTTACGTTTTACTAAGCAATGGACAAAACTTACGCAACACCTTTTGCTATGAAAATTGCGTCCAAAAAAAATTTGCTTCCCAAAAAAAAAAGCCAAGCTACTAAAGGTGGATACAGACTTTGCGAGGCATGCGCCACGAACGGCGCACAACGCACGCCTTTTGCTCGCAACTCACGTATTTTGCTTTGATTTAAGTTGTCGTAGCATATGCCTCACAAAGAATATGAACGTCCACACCTTGAGGCATTCAAAACAAGAAAGCATTTTGGAAAAATTTATGTCAAAAATAACCCTCGAACTAACAGAGCTGAGAACTCAAAACGAAGAATTGCGTAACATCAGGACTGATCTGGAGGAGTCAGCAAAATTAATAAACGCCAAATACGAGGATATGAGAATTAGCATGGGTAGGCTGGATGGTGAACGATCGGAACAGCGTAAATATATAAGCCAGCTGGAAAAACAAATTCAAGATATGCAGGGAAATCATAGGTCTGCCGTGATCGAGCTGCGTAATATCTCCTCAAAGGACAAAGAAAACGTCAGGGACTTGGCGGAAATAGTTGTGGGTGTGTGTAGATCCTTGGCGGTGGAGGTGAAACCGGAAGATATTCGGGACGTTTATCGGGTGCAGAGCAATCAAGGCCCTTCAAAACAAATAATTGCTGAATTTCAATCAGTCGTTACAAAAAACACAGTACTCCGTGCTGTGCGTGACTTTAACAAAGGGAAGCCACCATCTGAAAAATTAAATAGCGAACATGCCGGTCTAACTGGTGAACGGACCCCTATATATGTCGCTGAACGTCTCCCAGCAGCTGCCAGGAAGCTCTTCTATGATGCCCGCAAGTTTGCTAAAAGCAATGGATGGCATTACTGCTGGATAACAAACGGAAAAATTTTTATTCGAAAGAAAGAAGGGGAAAAACCGATACTCATAATCTCTGAAGCCAGCTTTCAAAACCTATTGCATGATAAAAAGTAATTTTTTAACTTGTCGAGTAACATTAGCTTCTAAGTTATTTAAGCATGATCGCGTTTCTTGTTGTTTAAGCATTATTATCTTTTTTATAAAGGCACCTCCTCCACACACTTCACACACTTATAAAAATCTATTAATCACACAAGTCTACAATTTACACATGTACATTAAAAACATTCACAAATCACAAACTTTACTGATAAATTTAGGCAATGATACTCATCTTACTGTGCGAAACTACATTAGTAAGCAATATCGAACATGTATTATTTATCTAGTTATTTTTGGGGACAGTAATGATCAGTTCTCTTATGTTCCGAATCACATTAATTTTAATAAAAATGAATAATGTAAATGAAATTATTAATAGTCTGGATACATTTGGGTCCCACGAATCGTTCATTTGTCCCCCTGATAAATGCCTTCAGATCTTGGGAAACCCAAATAAAACGATTAATGTGCTACATTTAAATATACGTAGTATTGGAAGGAACTTCGATAGCGTCCTGGTATTGTTATGTTCCCTAAAGATCAGGTGTGACGTCATTGTATTTTCGGAGTGTTGGCTCAGTAAAGGTATTAATATTCCGATATTACCTGGATACACAACCTATTCGTCAACCAAAAGCCTAAATAAAAGCGATGGCTTAGTTGTCTACGTTCTCTCTGTCTTACAACATGACATAACTGAGCCGGATTTTGTTGATGCTAACTGCCTACTATGCAAACTCACTGACATTGTAATTATTGCTATATACAGGCCACCATCTTTTCGCAAATTAGACAACTTTTTCAATAGCCTCAATTATATATTAACGTCGGTATCCTCCTATAGAAATATATTTCTGGTGGGAGACATGAACATTAACATTAGCCCAACAAGTAATGACCCAAATTATAATGAATACATGATTTTGACTGCATCACACGGACTCTTACCAGGCTACACATCACCTACCAGAGAAAAAAAATGCTTGGATCATGTCATGATTAGAACAGATAAATCTGTAGTATCTTTTGTAGTGGACAGTCATATTACCGACCATGTCCCTGTACTTTTCTGTGTTAAAAATATAAAAATACGGCAAACTAACAAATTCGTCTCGAAAGTAGATCTGCCTAAAGTTGTATTGGAAATTGAAAAAACCGACTTCAGCGCCATTCTTTCGTCTAGCAACGCTAATTGGGCTACTGAATTTCTTATTAATTCTATTGTGTCCATTATACGTAATAATACCGTAACCATTGGCGTTCCTTCTAGGCTGAGAATAACAAAGCCCTGGATTACGCCAGGACTCCTCAGATGCATTAGAAATAGGGATAACATGCATCGAGAACACAAAAAGACACCAGACAATTATAATCTTAAATTAACCTATTTACGATATCGCAATTTTTGCAATAAACTTCTGTATAAGCTTAAAATTAATTATGAAAAAAATGAATTGGAGAAAGCCAAAGATAACCCTAAAAAGACATGGAAATTTATTAATAGTATAATTAATAAACAAACATCCAAACCCCCTCCTAGGGAGTTGCTGTCTATATCCAGTCTTGACTGCAAGGCTTCATTGAATGTAGTCAATAGCTTCTTTGGAAATATTGGCAAGGAACTCGCGGCTAGTCATGCAAATGCAGGGAGGAAACACGAGTCATATGTGAGGCATAATGAGCAGGTGAACTCAATGGCCTTACTCTCTCCTGATAATATCGAAGTTGAAAATATTATTATGGGTCTTCGTACTGATTCTGCCCCGGGATGGGATGGAATCAGTTCAAAACTTCTAAAGTTGAGCAGACAAACTCTTGTGCCCCTCGTCACTCACATATGTGATGTTTGTTTCTCTAAAGGTGAATTCCCGAGAGTTTTAAAGAGAGCGGTCGTACATCCTATCCACAAGAGTGGGGATAGAGGCAGTGTCAATAATTATAGGCCAATTTCAGTCCTGCCGGCGATATCAAAGGTTCTTGAAAGGGTCCTCAACAACCGTCTTGTGTCTTTCTTAGAGAATAATAACATCCTTTCCAACAATCAATTTGGCTTTCGCAGGAGGAAGTCCTGTGAAGACGCATGTGCGGCCTTGATTGACGATGTTGTTGAGACACTGGACAAAAAATCTAAGTGTCTAGGTTTATTTCTAGACCTTTCCAAGGCATTTGACACTGTCTCTGTCCCTATTCTACTAAAAAAATTGGAGCAAATAGGAGTTAGAGGTCCTGCACTCGCAGTCTTCGCCAGTTACCTATCCGAGCGAACGCAGTGCGTCAAAATCGACACATATGTCAGTGACGAGTGTACATTGTGTGTTATGTGATTTAGCACTCCCATATTGTTCAATTTATTCATATGCCGATGATACGGCCCTTCTGGTACATGCTGAAAATTGGGATGAAGCCAGGAAGAGAGCTGAGGATGTCCTTAGCATTGTTATGTCTTGGCTAACGGCGAATAGTCTGACCCTGAACGTAGAAAAAACAAATTTAATCACTTTCTCTTTGAAATCTCCCTCGCAACCCGACAACTCATTTACAGTTAAGGCTCACATTTGCAAAGCAGACCCGAACCGATGTGCTTGTCTTCCCCTGACAAGAGCAACTAGTGTAAGATACCTGGGTATAGTTATAGACAGTCTGGTCTCGTGGAACGACCAGATTAGGGTTTTGTCTGGCAGAGTTAGAAAACTTATTACGGTGTTTAAAAGCCTGCGGTATAGTGCTGATGCGGATACCTTACGTATGGTTTATTTTTCTCTTTGCCAATCAATATTAACTTTTGGCGTTACGGTCTGGGGTGGAGCTCCGAAGACGACCATGTTACAACTGGAAAGGGCACAGAGGGCTGTCCTGAAGGTCATGACTTTTAAACACTACCGGCATAGTACCGCACTACTGTACAAAGAATGTAAGGTCCTGACCGTGAGACAGCTCTTTGTGCTGAACTGTACGTTGCGTAAACATACCGGCCTGAGGTTGGAAGGAAATCGTCCGGCAAAGCGTAGGACTGCTAACGTTTGATTATATGGTATTAGGTGGTCGTATATACAACTTTGTTAACAAACAGTGCAGTATTTACAAGTGTAATAAATTTGACTGCAAGACTCAAGTCAGTAAATGGATCATCACTCTTTGCTATGATGACGTCGAAAGAATTCTCAATGCGTGACTTTATTCTGCTCCCCCCTTTTCCAAACTTTCCTCCATCCCACATCTCCTTGAACACACATACACACTTACAACACAAAACATAAACACAATACATACACACGGTTTGCCTCTCAATTAATTAATTAATTATTTATATAAATTATATTGTCTGTACCCTTAGTCTTTGTTTTCTGTTTGACGTGTACTTTACTCCGAAATGTATGCATTGTATTGTCCTATTGAACTTAGAGAGCCCTGACACTCATAACACAAGTTCAATCTTAGCTTGGGTGTCAGAGGTGTATAACTCTGTGTAATTGTAGAATTATCATTTAAATCTTAATTATGTTAAACCACATAGTGATATTGAAATTGTAATCTGGAAATAAATTTTTATTATTATTATATAGAGTTCTTTACTTTTCTTCTCTTTTAAGAGAGTATACGACCTTACACACGGGCCAGGACCAAGTGTGTGAGGGGAAAAATAAATTGAAAAGGTGGATGATAATGTAATTATTATTCATTGTGCGCCGTTCGTGGCGCATGCCTTGAAAAGTCTGTATCCACCTTACATTCTAATTATCCTTACTTTTATCTACAGGTAATCTGCACACGTAGTATCTATGTAACATAAGGCTTCTATGACTATTAAATAAATATAGGTCTACTGCGGAATCACCACGACGGTGTAACATTCTCACCTTTTTCCATCCAATTCGCTTATAGCTTTTTTTAAATTAATGACCCCTAACCTTTTATCTAAACAATTTAGAACCTCAAACATTCCTCAGGGCTAATTTTGCAGTAGGTAATGTAACCCAAATTCCTAAAGTAAAGGGTTTCGGACGTTTATTTTCAAAGAGGGTAATACCCCTGAGGACTGTTTGAAACTCTAATAAACTCGCACGGCAAAGGTCGACCTTTCAGTCTTTCGGGTTTTAGACAAATGGTCAGGGAGATTGACAGGTTTATTTTGAGAATTGTTTCTCAATTAGGGTACTTTTTCGTCAGAGATATGCGAGGCAGCCAGGTGGTGCTCGGTAGAAGGGATCCCATTGTTGGAAATCACTATATGTCCCTAGCCTGGTTTAGCACAGCTTTTGTAGCAAAGGGCTAGCGGACATCCAAAAAACAAAGATATTATGTAGGCGAGGGACGTGATCGATGCGAGCGATGATTGTGAGCGAGGGACGCAAACGAGGAGTGTGCGCAAGGAATTTCGCAAAACTGTATACCGTTACGCAGCTTCGCTACGCATCCTCGCACCGCTTACGTACCACATCGTTGGTGGAAAATAACCCTTGTGTTTGAACGAATATATATATCTGCCTAGCCTTTTCTCAACTATATTGGGGTCGGCTTCCAGTCTTACCGGATTCAGCTGTGTGTTTTACATGGAGCGACTGCCTATCTGACCTCCACAACCCAGTAACTGGGTAACACGGTACACCTTGGCAAGACTGGTGTCAGATCTCAAGCTTCCGACTACCCGTAACGACTGTCAAAGATCTTCAAATGACAGCCAGGACCAACGGCTTAACGTGCTTTCCGAGGCACGGAGGAAACTCGGTATGTTGACATGGTCACCCATCCACGGACCGACCTCGTCAAGCGTTGCTTAATCTTGATGATCGACCAGTGCAGCTGTTATTATTTAGCCACGAGCTCCTCCACGAGCTCCTCCTGAGTTTGCACGAATAATTGTACCTAATAATACATTTAGTATCTTATTCATTGGGATAATTGAAACAACAGGCTACACATATCTATGCTGATCGATCTGCTGATCGTCCTTGCCGCTTACACTTGGCATGAAATTATTTTCAGTAACGAGTTTCTCCTAAACGCGTAGACCGATTTACATGTTTTAAACATATAGTTCTACGCCCATACCTTAAAATTATCAAAATTTATTCGATTGAAACTAAAATATTCGATTGAAAAAATCTTGAAACAATGTGTCGAAACAAAATCATTGTTCCAAGTTACTTAATTATACATTTTGCTATAAGTTGGATCGGATTGTTATCTGGCGGAGACTTTAGTAAATGAAGCAAAAGAAGTATGTAAGGATCGTTGCAGGTGAAATTCTGTTGTTTCTGCCTATTCCCATGGGAATAGGGCGTGTGTTTATATATATGCAAAGTAATTAGTAACTTAAGTAAAGGTTAATTATTCTAGGTGTTGCAAAAGCAACGTAATGCCTAAAAAGGGGTCATTGTAGTCATTATTCTGTTATTATGTTCATTACATTTTGTTGTACGTAAACATAAGTATATGGGGCAGTTACATTACGACACTGTAGCTTAATACTGAGCCAAACAAAACACTTCACAAACATACTATATTTGACATCGAAACTCTAAGAAGAATTAAATTAACAAATACGTTTAAAATATACCATCATATCTCCTCTAAGCCGAAATAAACACCTACTTGAAATAGAAGCAGTGACTCCATATTGGTCTTGCTTTCCATTCGAACCGAACTTAGTCGAGACCCCGATAATCCTAGTTTCAACGATTCAATATCTGTGGCTTAGGAAGCTACAATGCAGGTTCTATTGTTAGCTTGCTTCATATCTTGAATGCTTTACTTGCTATCGGGGCCCGATCTAGCAATTTCGTCGCTCCGGGCATAGACAATATATTGCCCTATAAAATGACGCCTTTTAAGGAGGTAAATGTTTCAGGATATTATCTATTGAAAATAAATCAAATCAATTTAATAAAATTAAAAAAATAGAGGAGCTCGTGGCTAAATAATAACAGCCGCACTGGTCGATCTTCAAGGTTAAGCAACGCTTGACGAGGTCAGTCCGTGGATGGGTGACCATTTCAACATACTGAGTTTCCTCCGTGCCTCGGAAAGCACGTTAAGCCGTTGGTCCCAGCTGTCATTTAAAGATCTTTGACAGTCGTTACGAGTAGTCAGAAGCTTGAGATCTGACACCAGTCTTGCCAAGGGGTACAGTGTTACCCAGTTACTGGGTTGTGGAGGTCAGATAGGCAGTCGCTCCATGTAAAACACTGATACTCAGCTGAATCCGGTTAGACTGGAAGCCGACCCCAATATAGTTGGGAAAAAGGCTAGGCAGATGATGATCTATTGAAAATAAATGCGGTTTTTAACCGTCGTGGGTTCGGTCGGTTGGGATCAAGTCGCTTTTTTGACAAATTCAAGCGAGGTGAGCTCGTAAATTTCACCTAAGAATATTTGCAACATTACGAATGTTAAGTTATTGAAAGATAGGTTTACAACAAGAACCAATAACATTCGACAGTGAAGCGAGCTTGAAAATTTAAGCTCCACACCACGAGTAAGTTTGGTTTTCTGATGAAATGAAAAGGGCTGTTAGTGCAGTTTGGCCGCCCCTCATTTATGCCGCTCTGGGCATTTGCACGGCTCGCCTCCCCTAGATCCGGCCCTGCTTGCTATTCAAATATATTTCATATTTATTTGCACTACTCATAGAATACTATTTCCATTCTATAGAAAGCTGGGTGAATGTTAACAATTTACGTAAAAATACATATTTCTTATTTTCAAAGATAAAATCAATACACGACTAGAATTTTTCTATGATTATGTAATTGATATAAAAATCTTTTGGTTCATGGCTGCGAGAAAATTCCAGAGAGAATTTCAGAGGTAAATGGGGAGGTATTTTAAAGGATGAATGGATTCTTTTCAGTATAGACGAACATAAATTTAGATTATAATACTAATATAACTGTTTTTCTCCACCAAATAAGCTCCCTCAAACGGAGTCCCACGTATTTACGTGTATCAAAAATATTCAGAAAAAAAATATAACTGCTGCCATTCCACTCGCAAAGAATTGCCATATGCAAATAAATTCATGGAACATTCCACAACAGCGTAATGGCGCATAAACGGTATTGCCAGCACATAAAAGACAATTTTAATCCAGTTTCACTTGATTGGAGGGATTAAACTGAAAGGATTTGAAAAAGGAACGAGATATAAATTGACAGACAAGTATAATATGTTGCATGGTTATTACAGCCTACAGCCCCAACTCGATTTTAATATTAGTTGCTAAAATGTCAGAGCTGGCTTCATGTTATGGTTAATCAGATAATAAAAAAAAAGTAAATTAAAAATATCAAAACACCCGACTACTTGAAAAGCGAACTAAAAAGACGTAAACAAGGAGAAAATCATGCTGTGCAGTCGGAGGATACATATTCGTGAGCTGGCTGGCAACACAGATGTATAACTTTTTATTATTTATAACTTTTTAGTTATTTTTTTTTCGAATTATGTACATTTAAACATATAAGTGTAATACATTTTTGAAATCGCCTCTTAAAACCCTTTATTTTGATACCCCACACGACAGGTTTGGAAGAAAAAAAATAAACCATCGAAATCGGCCGACGCGTTTGGTCTCTAGAACGCCACATAGGAACATACATACATACATACATACATACATACATACATACATACATACATACATACATACATACATACATACATACATACATACATACATACATACATACATACATACATACATACATACATACATACATACATACATACATACATACATACATACATACATACATACATACATACATACATACATACATACATACATACATACATACATACATACATACATACATACATACATACATACATACATACATACATACATACATACATACATACATACATACATACATACATACATACATACATACATACATACATACATACATACATACATACATACATACATACATACATACATACATACATACATACATACATACATACATACATACATACATACATACATACATACATACATACATACATACATACATACATACATACATACATACATACATACATACATACATACATACATACATACATACATACATACATACATACATACATACATACATACATACATACATACATACATACATACATACATACATACATACATACATACATAGACTGATAAACACATTACCCTCCTTCGGCAGTCGGGTAAAAACATATTTATTTCTGTTTACAGTCAGCCTGCCATCGTCTCTTTTACATATACCTAGCTGGACTACATACTGAAAGATTCTAAGAAAATTGTTTTATTTCTAGTAATACAACCTCAATGTTCAACAGTCCCATAATATTCTTGTAATATCACGAAACGAAAACGAGCGGACGATATTTTATAAACAGACTTTTGGGAGTATGGATATCATGGAAAAACTACTATAATGTATCTGCCCAAAATAAAATTATTTGCATTGTTGAACTATTAATCTATCCCAGTATGGTGACTGTTTTGCAATTTTCTTTCTTCTTATGGTATTTATTTGCGCCCAAAGATGCGTTAAAATTTGTGTTGAAATATGGAACTGCCGACGCTCATAACTTTCAAATATATATAGGATCATGAAGGGCCTAGGGGTATAAACGGTCAGGATTTGGGCGTTCCCATTTTGATGGGATAAACCAGACTATACAACCAATAACAAGGTTGTTAATTACAGTACTAGTTTCACTAATATAACAATACAAATGGTAACAAGATAAAGTAGTTTAAAAGGTTTAACAATACAGTTAAACGAACAAACCCTTAAGGTTACAGTTCGTACAGCAGCCTAAGCCACGCAAATACAAAGTGTATCGTTCGCCATCAGCAAGCCAATACAGCTATGTGAATATACAGCAGTGCTGTACCAAATAAACCGACAGTTTCGTCGGGAGCAGGGGAGCTCTTTATCGAGTCTAATCCGAAGATAGACTGACCTGTATACCGTTGCAAGCTCTCTTGTACCTTGCTATCCCTCCACAACAGCTCTGTCCGATGACATACGGAAGTACGTCACGTGTTTACTTGATACAAAACACTAAAATGTGCTAAATCAAATTAAACTTCGACTCTAAAATCATCAAGTAATACAAGAATAATTGTCGTAAGCAAATAATGGTGATAACACAAAGAATAATCAAATTAACATGTCAACAATTGTTTTGAACTTTACCATCGATTACAATTATCGAAATAAGTTGCCAAAATCAATTGGTGCGTACACCGAGTACTCAATAAATTATGATTTGATTTATTAGGCAATAATTGTTAGTAAAATCACTTAAATTAGTATAATAAGTAAACAAATTATTACAAATTCTGTTGACTACCCGCAATTTTAATTGATAACCAACTCCGACATATATATGTTTTTTTACTTTTTCGCTTCGATACAGGGCTAGATAATGATGAGACAAATTGATATATTTTTTTCAATACAGTTGTTAAACATGGCGTACTTTCAGAGGCTATAATTATGATTCGAAAATTAAATCTTATGCATAGGCATCTTTCTGTTACGCGGTCGTGACTTTTGTTTACGAGCTCGATCATTAGTTTTGCAGTTTAGTTTTAAATTTATAAGTCAATTTAAAAAGTTTTGTAGCAAAGAGTTTTCATACATAGAATAAAATGGGATAGATTTTATACGAGGAAAAATTAATGATTCCGTACGTTTTAGCATTGAACTCTCAAAAGTCTTTTTAATGGTTGTTTAATATATTTAATTACCAGTTTTAATTTAATTATTTTCACATCAACATTTGTCTAAAATCGAATAGGCTGTATAGACTGTTTTCGTTGTAAAAAAAATATGTCCAGTTGCAAAAACGCGCGAAAATTTTATTTTTTTGCGTATTAACAAATCTAATTCTTTGATTTGTTTTTACTATTTCCCACAACTGTATTGAAAAATATCGTGTGATACAAAGGTGGCAAGTAGGTTATTGCAATCTCGTGTCATTAAAAACCCTCACCTTCGGCTCGGGCTTGTTAATGACAGCTCGTTTGCAATAACCTACTTTCCACCCTTTTATCAAAATGTACTATTTATTTTGAATGTGCACCGTCAAACAGTGGAGTAATCGCCAGACTACGTTTGTACGGAAGAATTTTCGACTAGGACAACCTTAACGTTCAGATTTGTCATTCCCATACATTGATTCGTTTACTACTAGCGTTATCGATTGTAGATTGTCAACTTGGCTACAGGTACTGTTATGTAAAACTGTTAAACGACGTTCAGCTAGATGTCATTGCGCTATGTTTAACAAAACTGCTTCCCAAATTTAGACGTAGTGCACAATGCTTTATATTCCACTGTTACATTGGTATTTATTAGGGTTTCTTTTATTTTTGTACACAACAAAAGAACCTTGGCCTAGCAACATCCGTGTTCCACTTATACCCAATGCACACTTGACCTACATTTGAATCCTTCCTTGACACTGACTTGAGTAAGGAAAGGCATGTATTCCTTTAGTGAAAAGCCATTGTATTTTTATTTTTATAGCTGTGCTGTATTTTTATGTTTTTGTCCCCAGTTTCTGGATACAAATATTGACGCATCTCAAATTTATCCAGCCAGTAAAGTGATATGATTCATTCAACGAATCACGTCAGTAAAGTTTTTACAAGTTACCTCCGATTTTGATTAGATGTTGATGTTGGGTATTTATCAAACTCTACTTAAGCCGGAAAACCAGTCAAACGGCACTAAATTTGGGTTTGACACGTACTTAACTCAAAATTCTCAATTTAAAAAACTGGTCTTAAACTAAATTCTTTTTTTTTTTTGTTTAAGCCTAGGACATTCTTTCCCCTGTTTATAAATTTGCACTGATTGTATTGTTATCGAAGTTTATAATATTTACTAGATATTATAAAAAGAAGATGTAGTGACAATAATTGAAAAGAGTAGGTATACTAAGATGCTTTGGCCATGTTGAGCTGAGAGGATGAATGAAAGACGATTAAAATACAAAAGATATTTACAAGGCAGATGTGAATGGAAACGCCGGGAGGGCACTCTCTAGAAAGACATACATAGACCTTATTGGTGATGTTCTACAGAAAGGCCAGGTGAGCAGTACTCATAACCGGCGTGCGTGTATGACTTGATGTGTGAACGAAAACCAAGCAATTATTTTTTTTTGTTGTTTGTAGACTTGCGCTTGACCACTATCTCACCTGATGGTAAGCGATGATGTGGTCGATGAAACACGCATGCCTTAAAGAAACCTATTCACTCTTGACTTAAAGACTCCCAGGTTGTAGCTATCAGGAAATACAGACTCCGGCAGGGAATTCCACTCCTTTGCTGTACGCATAATAAAAGTATTCTCAAAACATTTGGTGCGTGTGGGTGGGATGTCCACTATGTAAGGATCGTAAGGCAGCCTACCCCTATGGTAAAAAAGCATGAGTTTATGCATATATGTATGTACTAGATATTTTTTGCACTAAAAACAAACTACTCCTCAACTTAATAATCTAATCCACTTAAACACAAGTTAAGCTAAACTTAATAGAATTAAAATAACTTGATTTAACATTAAAATAACTCTTACAAAACAATGGAGACTTGTTAAACTTGATTGAACAAGTTAAGAATAGTTATAGTTACTAAGTTGGATTTGATTAAAGTGTTACAGCAAAGAACTGAAAACTTAACTGAATTAGCTTTGTTATTATAACCTGTAGAAATTTGAGATAAGATTAAGGTATTGTTCTATTCTCAAGTTAAATGAACCAGTCCCAAGTAATACCTACAGGTATACATAGAGAACAAAGTCGTGTTAGTTGCAACGATTATATCTCGAAAAATAACTGACTAACCATTAAAATATCAAAAAAAAATATTTTTTTCTCATAAAATTTTTCGCGAGTATTTTCGTCATCTCTGAAACACAAGTAAAAATTTAAGTACATAATATATCTAGTAGTAGACACGCTTCGATCAACAATCTATCGAACACGTAATTATGACACGATTTCTTGCAAAAACTCCCCGCGGTAAAACGTCCATAACTTTTGAACGGCTGAAAAGATTTTCATCAAACTTATTACGCCCCTCTTCTTCCGTCGGGTATTAAAAATTATATGTTCTGTTATATGATCTTTGTATGCTGGTTCTGATAATGCTAGTAGATAGCATTGCTGATTTTTCTGAAATACATCCAATATCTATTTAAAAATCTGGTTAGTTACACCATTTTCCCGAACAATTTAATTCATCACTCACACACATTCACGCATACTGCGCTCCCACGGGGCGCAGTTATGTGGTACTCCAACCCACTTAAACTCCACGGTGTCCTCCTGTGCTGCTTATGGCGGGAACACGGGCACGGTTTAGCACTCACCGCGAACCCACCGCGGCTTTCCGTCACCGGATCCTTCTTTGGGGTGTACACCCATCACCGGCGTACCAGAACACATTGCACGCCGTGACCACCCAGGGACCAACCCAACACATGGGTGCCAGGCCCCTCCTCGGCTTCACTTCACATTGGGTGACCATCCACGACTACTGAGCTCCCTCGCCTGGGCAATGCGAGAATCGAGCTGGAATGGAGTGTGTTTTTTAAAACAAATAAAATATTCATACAAAGTTACTGATTTAGTAACAAATTGTAATAAAACGAATTTATATTCGTAAGTTTTTATTGTCAGTTAGAAAAACCTCCAGTATGCATGGCAAAATAATTTAAATTGGTACTTACTGTGGATGCTGAGTGTACAATAATTTTATTTATTCCATCACACCAGAGGATCTGTTACGAATCTAATTTGCCGGAATTGGATCACTTAAGTATAGCCCATTTTAAATAAAACACATTGCGTGTCGTGCTATCCTCTTTACAAAATGTTAAACTCATAGGAATCTCTAGAAAACTTTAATGTCTCAGAAAGTTTGGTAAACTAATAAAGGAAATGTTTTGCGGTAATAATATGTTGATCTTTGTAATAGAAGGTGTAAAATATAATTGCTCAAGATATGTAACACAATAGATAATCCAATAAATAATTATATCTAGATCATAACATCTTTAATGGTCACTAAATTAATATCAACTTCGTAAAAACTAAGATGTTATAATATTTTATACAAGATGAATTTTTTTTTGCACATATAAATCTTTTCACGCAATTTTTCCTACTCAACATAAATTATAGGACAATTGTAAGTTAATTAATAATAAAAAAAAATCTGATCACTATAACTTTTTAATTTAAACGGGGGTCGGATCGCTCCTTTTCAAAGAACGTTTCACCCTGTTCCGCATACCATAGGTAGCTTAGTATTCCATGGGTCTGACATCAAGGTGTTGTGCAATCAAGCAAAATGTGGCACAAAGACTGAACAACGGCCACGTTCTGTATTTAAAAACGAAACTACATATCAACATGAATAAACATTTATCCCATAAAATTCTAAGGTTGGTTTTCTTGTCACGCTGATCGTCGTTGGCGCTGATAGGTCAAAATGTATGTATGTATTCTTATGAAGCGTTTTTGAATCACGCCGATCACTCAGGGCGCTGACGGCCGTCTGACGAGCTTCGCGCCGACGGACGGCGCTGACGGCTACACGGCCAGCGTGAGAGACAACCAGCTTAAAATAAAAGAAACAAGAAGTTCTAGGCAAATTATCATTCTAAAAGCGATAGCAATTTTCGAAAATTCATAATGGAATGAATTCCCTGCCGGAGTATGTATTTCCTGATAGCTACAACCTGGGAGTCTAAGTCAAGAGTGAATAGGTTTCTTCTAGCCAAGCGTGTGTTAGAATAATGAATTCAACTCTATATAAAAGTATGGATATCTACCAAGATAGCAAGCTTTGAATTTCAAGATGTTTGATGGTTATTTAATGTGTATCAGAGTTCCAATGTATGTGGTGTGTAAGAGAAGGGTTTTATGAATAAAAGCAGAGGAAGACAAGACTAATTATTTAATTAAATAATGCTTATCAATTAATTCATATTTAGAAGGATCATTGAGCTTACTACCTTTTCGCTAGACTAGTTCTCGTGGAGAAAAAGGGCAACAAACTCCACGGAAGCTCTTTTATAGTATTTATCGATAAATTTTACAACCAAATAAATTATTTACAATATTATAGAATCAAAATAACAAGGATAAAGCAAAGAACATAGACTAACCTTTAAATCAATTTAACATATTAGGAATAAAGGCCATAATATGATATAGATACAGTTTCAACACAACCATTAGCAATAATAAAGTTATAATATCAAATAACTTACGTGATTCTTGTGTAGTCGATCTTACACCAATTATTAATGATAAAGGAAATATAATAATATATCTGGCTTGTAGTTCACAATAAAAGTAAGTCAGCTTCTCAATTACACAATATTTTATAATAACGGGTCTATCTGTGTCTCAATACGTCCAATATGAGAAAATGGCGCGATATCCCGCCATTTTCTATATTGCTTTAAATAATCTCAAAATTATGTGAACAATAATCAATTATCATGTAATGAAACCATTTTAAAACGTATCAAGACAATTAAGGCATTTAATATCGCTTATTTAGTCATTCTTAATCAATATTCAAAAGAATATTGATAAAGAATGACTAAATAGGAATGACGTAATGACGTCACACATACTTCAAATTCTAACACGTGCTTCACCGTTGACCACATCATCACTTACCATCAGGTGAGATAGTGGTCAAGCGCGAGCCTCTCATCAATAAAAAACAAAAAAAAGTTAAATTCACCTCGTGCCATTTCGGAACGGCACATCAGTTCCATACCTGCATTTTGGACTTTTTACAATCGTTTTCGCTAACAGATAGTCACTTTTTCTGGACTAGGGTTTCTGGTGGCACAAAATATTAGTACATACCAGATTTTACATATGAAGAACTATAGACATTACATTCAAACACAGGCTTCGTATGTTTGTATGTGATGTCGAATTAACCGAATTCACTGAAATGAAATAATTTATTGAAGGTATATTCTTGGCTTTCACACATGATAAGACTTGCATACCACAGACGCAGCGTTTGCATACAGGCACAGACTGAGCTGCATAGGAATTAACTTTTTGAGACTTAGGGACTTTTCTGAAGGCGTGTCGCAATTTAATTTGCATTAACACGCGCAAGTTTTATCTAAGAAAATTTCAAGAGCAAATCGGTTAAAATGCATCGCATTGCCTCCATGTGAACGTACTTGCAATTTTACTTAGTAAAAATCGCAATCGGTGTGAATTTAATCAAATTGAGTCGAGCCATTAGGAAATTCGCTTATTTAACTTAATGCAAAAATGCCGTCGTGTTGCATTTGCATTGCATTTGCATTGCATTTGCATTGCATTTGCATTGCATTTGCATTGCATTTGCATTGCATTTGCATTGCATTTGCATTGCATTTGCATTGCATTTGCATTGCATTTGCATTGCATTTGCATTGCATTTGCATTGCATTTGCATTGCATTTGCATTGCATTTGCATTGCATTTGCATTGCATTTGCATTGCATTTGCATTGCATTTGCATTGCATTTGCATTGCATTTGCATTGCATTTGCATTGCATTTGCATTGCATTTGCATTGCATTTGCATTGCATTTGCATTGCATTTGCATTGCATTTGCATTGCATTTGCATTGCATTTGCATTGCATTTGCATTGCATTTGCATTGCATTTGCATTGCATTTGCATTGCATTTGCATTGCATTTGCATTGCATTTGCATTGCATTTGCATTGCATTTGCATTGCATTCCAACTTGAAAAGCTTTACATGCCTAGGGCCTAGGCTAACAAAGCACTAATTTTACTACTTTTAAATTTGGAACACAGGCCTCTTAGTGAGGCACCATCCAGTTTGGGTTAGTGGCTTGGTCAAGTCTTGTAATTTTTTGTTGAAGTACCTAGGTAAGTAAATACTGGTTCACTCACGATTTTTTACGTTCCCAATTCAGTACCTAAGGGCATGGTCCCATCGAGAGCTATTAGATAGTTTAACTTCTATTATATTGGTATTTCGTGTAAAATAGCAGTGCAGCTCTTTTTGAACTACAAATCTTCTTTCTGCCCTTGTCCCATGTTACTTGGGGTCGGCGCAACACGTTTTCTTCTTCCATACCGTCCTGTCCCCCGTCACGCCATCACTGACTCCCTTTTCATTCATATCGCTCCTCACACAGACCATCCATCTTTTCTTTGGCCGTCCCCTCCCTCTCCATCCATCGACTTTTTGTACTACAAAACTAATACCTAAATGCTCACAATAGAACCACGCCCTGAGTTTAATTGGCACCTAATTGTACTTCAACGTGTGCAGCGGTGTAATTGTGTTGGGTGCTGATGAGGTGCTGGTAGCGTTGGTGCCAGGGAAGAATAAATAAAACGGCGGACAAGTAAACTCACGTGTGTATTCAACCAGTGACACAGTTGGAAGGGGAAGGTGTTGCCACTGTTCACATAAACATTTAAATTTTTAATGTTGGTGTTGCAATACTAGAATACCCAACACAACGTTTAAATTACATTCTCACACATATAAGTTCAATGTCATATAAAAAAGTAGGACGCCACTATTTTTTTCCATTACGCTTTAAACTGGTTTTTCTCCAACTGCTCCTCAAGGAGAAAACTTTGTAAGAAGAAGATGAAGAAACTAATATCCAAGAACACAATCTAACTTTCTCAAGCACACTCAATCAAGATGGTAAAATAAATCCTAATTAAAATCTTACTTGTGTGGAGTACGGAGGATAGCTTGAAAGCAGTGTGAGGGTAAACAGGGACTATACTCCGGGACTGGCTCCCGATGTATAGAAACGTTTATAAAGTTTGTTTTAGCCACGGTCTGTGCCCCGAAGGCTTATTACGTATCTTTTGCAAGAGCAAAATGATAGCGATCAAGCGCTTTATGTCATAAAAGTCGGAATTACCTGCAGTGTGGGTATGGTAGGTCCTACACAATAGTTTGCTAATCGCTCGCTATTTTTCAAATGTAGTGAAGAGCTTATTATTGCGCAAAAATCGCTATCGATTTGCTCTTGCAAAAGATACATAATAAGCCTGCCGGTAGACCGCCGCGCCGCTGGCTTTCTTTGAATGTGCAAGTTAAGAGAAAGTGGCGACTACTGACACCTTCCTTAGTAGATTCTTAAGAGAAAGCAATAAGACAATCCAATAAGAAAGTTTGAGTGACTTGAAGAGCAAATCGACCATCGAAAACTTAGAGCCAGTTAAAGGTCTTGGCCCCATCGGCCATCCGTTTTGGGTACGGTCTGTTTAACTGATAATGAAGTTAAATAAATGCCAACCGTACAAAAATCTCTATAAGGTCATGCCAAACACCACAACCCAAGTCAATTACATTCGTAGCTCGCAAAAGTGTTTTAAAACAATATTTAAGTTGGACGTTTAACTGGATGGTCGTACCAAGTAGGAAGTGTACAGTATAGCTTAACCATTTCTTTAGTGCAAATGATAAGTTCTAGTACTTCGATTAGTGAAGTCTGATCAAAGTATGAACATACGTAAGTATCTCTAAGTAGTCTGTGGTATGAACTAACTGGACCAACTAAGCTTAGACAGATTTCAATTTGCAAAATAGTTTGCGCAAAATTTTAACGGATGCGACAAGTACAGGACTGTTCAATTATCTGGTAATGCTAACAGGTGGGTTTTGATCAGAAGTGGACATCTTATGGCTAATATGATGAATGAAGTCTTGAACATGAGTCCCACCATCATGCTGAGCTATGGGCATTTTAAATGGATAAGACAGATCGTTTTTATGGTGTGCGTTGTACTTGGTGCGAATAAATTATTTTTCTTCTTTTTTCAATTTCGAAATAGAAATAATTATCAAACATTACAAAATTATTCAATAGATAACCTGAATCAACAGCATGTATTGCTGAGTCAACAAGTGGACACTATTCTTGTTTGCCGAGGGACCACTCGACGGTTATTGGAGTAGACAAACCCTTGAGTGGAGACCGCGAATTGACATACACACCACCTTGAGACAACTAGGTACATATAGCCGGGCGCACAAAGTTTGCCGATGATGTTATAAATTACTAGCTGACCCGGCAAACTTTGTTTTGCCATAAAAACACCAAACATTCATCTACCCTACCTACCCTACCCTATTTACCCTACCCTACCCTACCTACCCTACCACCCTACTCTACCCTACCTACCCTACCCGACCTACCCTACCCTACCCTACCTACCCTACCCTACCTACCCTACCTACCCTACCTACCCTACCCTACCTACATACCTACCCTACCTATGTAGGGTTCTTTTTTCCTCTTTTTTTTTTAATTCTTATGAACCTTCTCCTAACAATAACAAACACAACAAAAAAAGAATAAGCGAAATCGGTCCAGCCGTTCACGCGTGATGTCGTGACCAAGGGAAATAGGGATTTATTTTTATATATATAGATTAAATTAAATTAAAATTAATTTATTTCAGAACCAGTCCATAATATCATAACAAGTGAAATTAAAAATATTAGATTCATTAAAAATAATTACTATTAGGAAAACATTACAAAAGTCATTTAAAGCATTATAAATTACAATTAGAAATACATTACAAAGTCATTAAAAATTTACAATAACAAAAAATCTTAAATACTCTGTTTCATCTTATTCGAAATTTAGGTTTGGATGCGGAGTGCTCAGTCCAGTACCGCATTATTGGGCAATCCAGATCCAGATCCATCCTCCATGCAAACAGCTGCAGGTAGCTGTTGGAACTGCCTCGTAAGCGTCGCATCAGAGACACAACTCTCTTACGCATAATCGCCGCAAAACCATCTATATTTGCCTCCGCAAACATACCCGACGCTTGATCGTTATGACGTCACTCTGACGTTCGGTGAACAAACGAGGCGAACGTGGGGCGCCGCGCGGTTTGGTGGGAGGGGTAATCATCGGCAAACTTTCTGCCCCCACCTAGTAAGTATATTAGATAGACAGACCGATAACCGAAAAGTACGTTTAATAGGTAGAAGAATGTAGTATTGTCATGAAGCCTGGGACAGGTATTTTTATTGAAGTAGGTACCTATAATTCGATACGAGATTATTTATGTTGCTGACCAGTAAGAATATTTTGCGATGTTTTCACGTTAGATAAAGTTTGTCACGTAAACACACATATTACAGTTTAAAGTGACTAACATAATTATGAGTGTGGGTCACTTTTTTTGTCTAATTTAACACAAATCAAGAAGTCTTTTTCTTCTAGAATTCTAAAATGATAAACTCGTACCTAAACTGCAACTGTGGAGGGTGTCTAACTAGAGGACATAGGGTCTTAAGGGCCTTCCACCGCTTTAGTGCTGTAAAACGGTTATTTTCTAAAGTATACTCCTTAGTAACGGCTAGGTTAAAAGATTTGAAAAACAATATATATAATTTTTATATTTTTGATTTTTTAATATTTTTTAAATGAGGTTTTTTCGTGCTACTTTTGGATACCTGGAGGGGTATAAACGATTTGGATGTTTAAAAATAATTAGCTTATGTAAATCAAATAATATTTTGCAAACAAAACTGTTCAAAAGGAGGTTCAATATTGATATTTTGGCTCCGAGCGGGCGCACGGCCAGTACTGCGTTAACATAGGGGCGTATATTTATCGCCTTAAGTAAATGGAATCAACTCAAAGAGCAACTTTCTTTTCAATTTTAATCCAATCCTTTTGACTTCTCACTAAGATCATTCACTCCCAGCTCCCGATCTTCAGACAAAAGTTCATCAAAGTCCAGGTCATATTAAGCCCTTCAGTTTCCAACTTTGCTTGCTACTCTAATTATAGCTCGGCGGGTCCTTAACGACTTATTGCTAATTATCCCACCTGTAACCAGAGTCACGGCTCCTGTCTCAAGGGGGTCGTTTAAATGCTAATGTGAGTCTACCGTGGTAACTTAACACTCCTTTGATGGCCTCTGACTGGGATAACAACGCATCAGATAGTGCTGACGCGGTTTTAGGTTAAGAACCTATTTTGTTTATTTTTAACTAGCTATTCCCCGCAGCTTCGCTCCCGTGGACCACCCCACAGGACCCGTTTTAGGGATAAAAAAATAGCCTATGTAACTCAGGAATAATTTAGCTTTCTATTGGTGAAAGATTTTTTAAATCGGTCCAGTAGTTTTGGAGCCTATTCGGTACAAACAAACAAAAAAAATCTATCCTCTTTGTAATATTAGTATAGATATATAATAAATATAATTAGTATAGAATAGTAAAGAAAATAAACAAAAATAGGTACTTAAGTAGTACTCATACAAAATAGTACTGAGTTTCATGTTAGTAAGTACATTAGTAGTAATGTACTTTGGTGGTCGTTCAACGCTGAACACCGAACTACACAAAGTACTCCACTAGGCCAAGGGCAGACACAGATTGAGATATATCATTACAGAAAAGTTGATCTTCCGTGTGGGTAATCACGACTCTCAGTAATGAGAAACACGACGCAAGGAGGAGGACGGACTTTAGTGGTATACTAGCTGTTGCCCGCGACTTCGTCCGCGTCAAACTCGTAAAAAATTTCACGTGCATTCAATAAAACGTTGTTATTTTGATATTACATACAGACACTTAATTTTTTTTTATTTGTGTAGATAAGTCGCCTTAAAATGAAATAAGGCATTCTCTACCAGTCAAAGTTAGGGTACCTACAAAAGACTGCACTGTGGTAGGCATACATAACAACGAATAAATAACGAAATTCGAATTTATATTTTGTTTTAAAACTAAAGGATCAAAGGTTGACTACCCGATTAATAGAATAAAGTAATTACTTTGACGGTAATGAACTGTGAATTTATTTCAATGAAATGAAATGACTACAAAGTGAACAATGGCAATCGATAAAATAAATGATAGAGTAGGCAACAAGTAGGTATTGAATAAGTTATTTTATCTACACTCACAACGTAATGTTCCAAATATGAATTCAAAAAATATTGTATAAATACGTACTTTATATTCGTGGATAGGTAAAATAAAAAAAAAAACCATTACAATGCAACATTTTCCTTCGATTTTTAAAAACTGCATCATAAAATAACTTTTTAATTTTTATAGCACACTTTTACTTTTTAATTTATTGGCGCATAGGGGCTCATTGAAGTACTGTCATTGTCTAAGGAGGCACGCGCTGCGCAGTCATGTGCAATGAGAATCTAGATTGCCCGCCATACCAAATATTTTCTCCGTTTCCACTTTTGTTTTATTGCAACTGTATGAGTGAAGATAAAGTAGTGTATGCAATGGCTTATAATTACGTATTAAAACACTCGCGTAATATTATTATCACATTCGGCTTCGCCTCATGTGATAAACCTACGCTCGTGTTTTAATAACCCCTATTATATGACCATTGCATAAACTACTATTATCTACACTCACAACGTAATGTTCCAAATATGAATTCAAAAAATATTGTATAAACACGTACTTTATATTCGTGGATAGCAAAATTTTAAAAAATAACCATTACAGTGCTACATTTTCCTTCGATTTTTAAACAACTGCATCGTAAAATAACTTTTTAATTTTTATAGCACTTTTTAATTTATTGACGCATAAGATTTGACGCATTGAAGTACTGTCATTGTCTAAGGAGGGGCGCGCTGCGCAGTCATGTGCAATGAGAATCTAGATTGCCCGCCATACCAAATATTTTCTCCGTTTCCACTTTTGTTTTATTGCAACTGTATGAGTGAAGATAAAGTAGTGTATGCAATGGCTTATAATTACGTATTAAAACAATCGCGTAATATTATAATAACATTCGGCTTCGCCTCATGTGATAAACCTACGCTCGTGTTTTAATAACCCCTATTATATGCCCATTGCTTAAACTATTATTAATGTTTTGAATCGAACTTATCCATAGCTAATTTTTTTCATATTTTGGCTATAAAAAGCTGTTGATAAAAAGCCTAAAGTCTAGTCCACTGATTAGAAAGAGAGGTAGGTTTTTGCCCACTCATTTCCAGTGAGGTCTTAGATGTTAACAGATGCAGTTCAAACGTTTATTTTCAAATCTTGACGTTTCCAAAGAAATATTAATTTTTGTAATTGAAACAATACGCCCTGCAGCGAGCAATCGAATGTTATTTGTTTGTCTAGACAGCAATTTTAATGACTTAGAACAGTGGTTCCGAAACATTTTGTCTTGTGGAACACCATTTTTTATTTTTTTTACGTGGAGAAATGCTCATGCTTACTGCGCTACCACGGGGAGATAGCGCAGTTATGTGGGACTCTAACCCACTAAAACTCCACGGTGTCCTACTGTGCCGCTTATGGCGGGAACACGGGTACGCGTTAGCACTCACCGCGAACCCACCGCGGCTGTCCGTCACCGGACCCTCCTCTGGGGATTACCCGCCATCACCGGCGCACCAGAACACACTGTGCGCCGTGACCACCCCAGGGACCAAACCAGTACATGGGTGCCAGACGACCCCGTGTATGGCATCCTTGGTCCCCTTGTGACGGGTCAAGATCAATGGCCCCGCCACCTACCATGTTTCGGCCGCAGGGGATAGGGAGAGCGGACAACGCTATACCGACACTCCTCTTCCCCTGCGGCCCCACCGCGTCCGCCATCAGACGGTGGCGACCCCGTCCAGGCCGCGGAAGGTAGGGAGAGCGGCGCACCGCAATACCGGCACTCCTCTCCCGCCACGGCCTCCAACCCTCAGCCGTGATATCGTATGGGTTTGGGAGACCCCATACGACATCACGGCCCGCCTCAGTTGTGATGTTGCCGCACCGCAACCTACATGTTGGCCGCTACGTCTTCAGCTTATCGGCAAAAGTCTTGACTAGCGGCCCCTCCTCGGATTCCTCTTCGCTTCACCGTTGGTGACCAAGCCACTACTCGACACTACTGAGCCACTACCGAGCCCCCCCCGCCTCGACAATGCGGGAACCCACCGGGGGGGCTTGTGGAACCCTTGGCATTTTTTTAAGTTGTAGGCAGTACCCCGCTGTTGTTACAAATGTACTTAGATATTAAGTCACGCTTTAAGTAGATGGAACTATCACGAGAAGCTTAAATGACTATCGATTACGAACTGCATAAATGGTCTCATGAAACCACATTAACCTCTCATGCACCCATAATAGGGATGTTTCCTGGATATAATAATGATAATTATATTTAGACCGTCAGTGAGATTATCAAATAATATTGGACGTGTATTTTTTGCTTTGTCAAATAAATAAAAACTGACAAAGATACAGCGCATCAAAGTTCAGGAATGGGGGCTTGTGACGTCACTTTGTCAGTATAAAGTTTAGAATACCGTGACGTCACACGATATTTCAACGCGACTATCGTCGTAATGTTTTGTTTACGTGGCAAAATAAAAAATACGTTTCCAATATTTTTAGGTAATCTATGTGACGGACTAAGTAGATATTTTTGTCAACTACCCTATTTTATTTTCCATGGAGTGGCTCAAACAACAAAGTGTCAATCTGTCCATACACGTTTCACTTTTGATCAATCGCCAGTTCGCCATCGCGACGCATTCGTTAGAACTTATTTTTTTTTAATCCACATGTCTGCCTTCCATGATCCCTAGGGGTCCAGGGGAACACTTTGGGAATGTGTGTCTTAGATTAAATAATGCCAGCTACTGCTGCTGCAGTAAAATATCTGCCATCGACAGCTTAATTTGTTTTCACCATTGGGAGAATTTATTTACTGGAATTCGCTTTACAGTTCACTTTTAGTGTTCAATGTTTTAAGCTTACTAGCCTGTCACAAAATTATGTGGTTCTGCAAATTACAGTCGCCATTTTGGTTCAATTGGGAATTATTTTAAATATGCTTTAATTTCAAACTATATTTTGGAATATTTTAATACGATTTACGTTTTGGTTTTATCAGTTAATTTTGGGCGTTTCTTTTAATCACAAATTAGTACTTTGATATATGACTCTATATTTACACCGTTGTTAAACAAGACTGAGGCCCAGGTATCGCATTTTTTTTGTTTAATATTTTTTTCATCACAAGTCTTGTGTTTGATTTGTGACGAATCGGTAACATCTTTCCAGAACCGTGTTAAAAATGCAGCAGATTGTTCAGTCTCTTAATAACAACTAGTGTGTATTATGTATCAAAACAACCTTTCAAGCAAAAAACCAAAAAAAAAAAGGATCCATAGAGAGCTTCATTGCTCGTTAACCGAAACAAGCACCGTGAAAAAAAGACCTTTGAAAGGAGTAATCGAAATCAAGTCACCCGAAATAATTCTAACAGAACAACTTTGTCGGTGTAACTGACGCATTTAGTTTTTGATGTTTTTTTTTAATTATATTTCGTCGTGAATTTCCGGCTGCTTGCTGGCTCCTTGTTGGCTCTATATCTTTCGGTTTTTTGATGTCTCGACATTCGGTTCAGTGGCTTTCATAAATTATTCCATACAGCCAGTGTTGCTTCTTAGAATCATAATAATAATATCTCTATGTTGGCAGATTTATAAGTTTTGTAACAGTTATTTCAGGATTTGTTATTAGTACGTGAAAGGCCACTAAACAAATTAATATAATATGTTTTATATTTTTCCGTGTGGTTAATGCAGTACCAGCTACAGTGGTACAAGAATCTTTTGACGCTTTAATAACATTATAAAGTCAGTGCCATTGGTAAACATTTGTATTTTTTGTGGTGATTGTAATGAAAATGCATTACTTAGTTCTAATTTTCACCACGCGTCAAAATATTCTATACTGTGATTTTTAATTTCGTGGACTAAACTGACAGCTGCTATTGACCTTATTTTTTTAAAATGTTGCAAGCGCGGAGCATAGTGTTGTAGGTAAGGCTCAATCATAAGTGATTCATCGAATCGATATGACATGACTCCTGAATTTATTTTTACTAATTGGTGTAAATAAATGTTTTATGAAAATAAACGTAATATATTTAAATATAACAGTATTCATACACATAGTACATAAACTTTTATTGTGTTAAATATGAAATCAACAATAAAATAAATGCAATCGATAAAATTAAGTCTGACATAAATGAGTAGAAACTAAATACGATCCGCTAGTTTCTAAACAAATTATATTTTTATGCCGTGAAATAGTTTCATTTTCGATCTACTTCGATTTTCGATTAACTTTCGATCACTCAGGTTAGTTAGGGTACGACACTATTTTAATGTAACGATAAAGTGACAACCCCCCAAATGTCAGTTTAGTCCACGAAATAAAAAATCAAATTATAGTGTAGCTATTCTTGGCACTATGCTATCTTCTATAAGCTCTATGGCACCTTGCAACGTTGCACACTTATAAAACGGTCGCTAAAAGTTTTTCTTCGAACCACCCTCGTTTTTTATTAGGGTTCCGTACCCAAAGGGTAAAAACGGGACCCTATTACTAAGACTTCGCGATCCGTCTGTCTGTCTGTCTGTCTGTCTGTCTGTCTGTCTGTCTGTCCGTCTGTCTCCAGGCTGTATCTCATGAACCGTGATAGCTAGACAGTTGAAATTTTCAGTGATGATGTATTTCTGTTGCCGCTATAACAACAAATACTAAAAATAGTATAAAATAAATATTAAAGGGGGGCTCCCAATACAACAAACGTGATATTTTTGCCGTTTTTTGCTCGATATTAATAACGGCAACAGGTAGAAACTTGAAATATTCACAGAATGTTTAGTTGTATATTTACTTCAAAAAATAATAATTAATAAATTAAAATAAAATAAATTAAGGGGGGCTCCCATACAACAAACGTGATTTTTATGCAGTGTTTTGAGGTAATGGTACGGAAACCTTAGTGTGCGAGTCCGACTCGCACTTGGCCGGTTTTTGTTAGGGCTTCGTGCCTCGACTATCTGTCTGTGAAATATAATATCGAGTTTTCTTCGATCAGTTTTCTTAAATTAGATGTTTGAGACGGTATCGGTTGTGTAAAGAGTTTCTAGTTTAAAAATAAGTTCAATATAATATTACGCTTGTCTTTCCTACAGGGGGCATGCAGAAGTGTATATAACGACCCCATTTCGCCGGCGAAAATAAACTGTGTAAAAATATAAGCCTGGAAAATTTGAGATCTTCCAGCACATTTCACCATAAATTTGTATTATGTTAATATAACATTCCTTTACAACTGTAAAAATACTATTTGACTATCCCACAGAGCATCGAAACGCCTCGTCGGACATTGCTAGAGACAGCATCGTCAAAACTTTCCACACAAATCAAACATGGCATTGATTTTCACTTGTCGTGTGTGTGGCCTGTGTCAAGTTACTGTGGCTACCGACCGAAGATACATGTGCTGAGCGCACATTATGAAAACGAATTAATGGCGGTTTGGAACACGAAGCGAGTTGCAGCGGAGTTGAAAATTTAAGTGAAAGAGGTGAGGAGTACTTTACAGCAGTCATTAAGTCCTTTCTCTCTAACGTTTTTCTATTTTTTTTCCATCTTTCAATATGTGTAGCACGTAATAGTATGTATGTATGTTTATATATAAGCTTATGTTACGCGCAGGATACGTCTGGCTTAAGGTCAGCCAACTCGCGAAGATGTATCCTCCGACTGCACAGCATGATTTTCACCTTGTTGAAGTCTTTTTAGTTCGCTTTTCAAGCAGTCGGGTTTATTGATTTTTTTAATTAACTTTTTTTATTCTAGGTTCTTAAGTTCCATCCAAAGGTTGTCTGGTAGATATCGCTGTCAGCGATAAGACTGCCTTTGTACTTGTAGAAATAAGTTTTCTTGTAAAAGAGATGTGTAACATTTTTTTTGGTGTACAATAAAGTATATTCTATTCTAAGTTTAAATCTGCCTATAATAATGGATGACCTATAGTCTCAAATCGTTGTCAGCGCAGTGATTCTTAGCTCTGTGGCTTTTCCTCTATAGTTCTTTCTAAAGCCTACTACTTCGTACGTGACAATATACAAAAGAGCTCTGCAAGGGCAGACGGAGACGACAAAAGATAGACGTCGCGACGTGATATAAAAACTAAATACACAATTTCTCTAATAACTAGTCGACCTACTTATTAACTAGTTTTTCCCGCTGCTTCGCTCTCGAAGTCTCTCCCACAAAAACCCGTTTATTTTTCGATGACTCGGCGATGGTATGGTTTCGGTGGCTCTTGGCCGGATCCTGAAACATATGAGTTTGACGTTGAGTACCAAAATTTCAAATTTCAAGCAAACTTTAGCATTAAGTAGTGTTTGATACGATCTTAACTCCAAATTCTAAATTCAGAAACGGCAACCTCTCTTTCTCACCTTTCTTAATCGGCTTAATACTTCTACATAAATTAAATTGAAAAGCAAACAAACAGTATTACCAATTTAAAATATAAGTTTAAATTAACTTCTGCAACAAGGTCGCTTTGTCAAAAATTCTGTTGTCGTCAATCCAACAGAATTTTAATATTCTTTTCAATAAATACCAGCACGTAATTCTTTTTTACGTTTTTGTATTTAATTTTTACTTTGACATTTAAAATTAAAAGTCTTTCGATATTTTTAATCTTGATAGCAATCTAGTGATGTAAGAATTTTAAGTAAAACTTATCTGATTTTACATTAAGCCTTGTAAATAATCACTTGTTCGTATTTACTTACATTTAAAGAACTTTTAATTAGGTACTTCAATATGCAAGACTAGCTGTTGCCCGCGGCTTCGCTCCCGTGAACCACCCCACAGGATCTGTTTTCGGGATTAAAAAATAGCCTATGTCACTCAGGAATAATGTAGCTTTCTATTGGTGAAAGATTTTTTTTTAATCGGTCCAGTAGTTTCGGAGCCCATTCGGTACAAACAAACAAACAAATCTTTCATCTTTATAATATTATAGTATAGATTGGTATCTCGTGATATCCCTATTTATTTAATTATTACATAATTTATCACGCATAAGTTATATTTATAAAGGAAACTTAAAACTAAAACACATACAATGGGCGGCCTTATCGTATCCATACCTATATTATGTATGCATACGAAAGTAACTCTGGCTTTACACAAAGTAAACCGCCTGCCTGGGTTCGAACTCACGATCTACGACTCGTACGTCGGGGCCGTTACCACTGGGCCACCATTGCTCTTTACGGTGGTCTTAAGCTGTACAATCTGACGCCACTCCTGCCAAGGGTTGTGTTACCCAGTTACTGGTTTGTGGAAGTCAGATAGGCAGTTGCTCCATGTAAAACACTGATACTCAGCTGAAACCGGTTACTCTGGAAGCCTGCCCATGTTTGGGCTAGGTAGATTGATTTTAGTTTGGTATTGCCAGTCATCATCATCATCATCGGCCTTTAACTTCCCACTGCTGGGACACAGGCCTCCTCTCTGTGAGAGGGAATGGGCCGTAATCCACCACGCGGGCCCAGTGCGGGTTGGTGGATCCTGTTTTACCTATAACTTCTGAAATCTTAATCGCTCTTCACTATTCCTATCAAAACAACATTAAATCAACTCTGAACTTCGAATCACAAACATCAACAGACCCTTAGTAGGTCAAAGTTACAATAACAAATGGCGTTTGACCGAAAAGGGTAAACTTGGACATGTTTTTGCAACAACATTAATATCAGACTGGCATAATCTGTCTGAATCTGTATCGCGATAAAACAAACTAAAGTGATTTAAATAAGAGACATTTTTGAATTACGGTTTGGGAAAGAAGCTCTTTAAATCTTGGCCGGTAGATTAATCTTGGATAAGCCGGCTTATTCGAAGACTCGTCGTTTCCTTTCAACTTATGGTACCCAAAAATCTACTATCGACTACTCTATAGTAGAGTTTACCAACAAACGCTCGAAACGGCACACATATACTTATACGTGTGCCGTTTAAAGCTTTTGTAGATAGATAGTTTCCGTACTGTTAGTACTTACATAATTATGCAAACAGAGACACAGACAGAGAGGACTCTGTGTGATAGAGTGGAAGCACAATTCTTCCGCGGCCCCAGTGCGCTTTTGAATTAGATTTTTTAATTTTTAGGAAATATTTTCATACAGGGTTTTGAGACCAGTGATGAAGATACAAATTACATAATTAAGAGAACACACGACCTATAACTCGAAAGTCTATTGAGCCACCACTGCTATCTTAGTAATATTAGTATTATATTATCTGTGGTAATATTATAAATGCGAAAGTTTGGATGTGTGGATATGTGTATGTTTGTTACTCAATCTCACCAGAACGGCTGAACGGATCTAGATGAAATTTGGTACAAAGACAGATTATTGTCTGGATTAGCACATAGGAATATCAAAGTATCCTATGTGTAATATGTCCTCTCGGGATAATTTTCGTGGGCGTTTTCGCGGGTGAAGCCGCTGTCGAAGCTAGTACATAATAAAGGTAATTTCTGAAATCCTGGTACAGCAGAAGCATGAAAATGAAAACTTATATATTATGTACTTCATAATTTTGATTCACAATTTTGAAATATTTTTCAGGGTTTTATCAAATACAATTCGTCTTCTCCCTTTTCAACAGCCATTTTAAACAACAAACAGTGAACACCACTCCTAAGTATCCTAAAGTCGACATCTCTCAAGTTTGTCTGCCCACCCTACTTTGGACAATAGACGTCAAATCTCCTCGCTAAAGTCAAGAGTAAGTTGTCGCTAGCTCCGGCCATTGACTCACGACTGGAGTGCTCCGAGAGATGGAGCAACTTTAGTCTAACGTAACTACCAACATTTTAAAAGTTTCTGTAAACGATTGCTGGTTGCAGCAACAAAAAGGGCAGATAGACAAGTGAAATTCTATCATCGAAAGCAACGCGAAAGTGATTGGTAAAAAAACTTTTTAACAAAAAAACAAACCGACTTCCAAAAACACTGCAAAACGAAAAATAACTTTCATTTCCGAAGTCGGTGTCGAAACACGGAAAATAATAGGTACCAAAGACTTGCAGGTTTTGCAGGGTTTTTTTGGAAGTCGGTTTGTTTTTTTGTTAAAAGTTTTTTATTTATCTCTTTTTTAGTTTTGATAGGTACTTCCAAATCCATAAAATTTATATACAGCTAAAGTACATCTCATGACGATTCCAATAAGCCCATACACGACTAGGATACATTGTTTTATTTCGGAGTACCAGTGCCTACCTGCCGGCTTCATCATCAGATCAGTTCGATGGTACCATTTTCATCAGCACTATGTATTTATAAGTATTTGCTTCATCATAGTCGCTAAACTATTCGAGATATCTTATAACCCATGACATACTTAGCATTAAGGAATTCTATTGGCCATCTGTGGTCTTCTTCACCGGTTCCACTTCACCAAATGTTACTTTTTGAGTGCAGATGATTGCATTGTTGATAAAATACCAAAATCGCTATATGTATGCCTGTAATATTTGAGGAGTTCCCTCGATTTCTCCAAGATCCCATCATCAGATCCTGACCTGATGACTATGGGACCAACTGGGGAGTATACCCTTTCAAACAAAAGAAGAATTTTCCAAATCGGTCCAGGCGTCTTACAGTAATCGGGGAACATACATAAAAAAAAAACATTAAAAGATTCCGACGAATTGAGTACCTCCTCCTTTTTTTGAAGTCGGTTAAAAATGTCGAAAATATATGAGAATGCTAAGTGCTATCGCAATCTCATGTGATCAGTCCCTTACATTTTGGCATTTCGCTGATATCGGATGACAATTGGGTTGTTGAATTTAAAAAAAAATACGATTTTTAAAATTTATTTTGAAACTTTACATATCATAAATTATATTGTCGTTGCAAAAATCTCTAAAATATTTTTTTTTCAATTTATTATAAGCAATTGAAAATCGATAAAATTTTAAAAAGAACCACCTGTCTACGAACGGGCCATGATTGGTCGCCATATTGGTGACGTCATAACGTTCAAGGAATTTCACCATAGTACAGTGTCACGTAAATTTACTAAAAATATCCGAAAATTAGTGCAAAAATATTATTTATAACAGCAAATTTTATTTAGACATGTGTGATAAAGGATTCATAAAGGCAAATTTCGAAAAGATATACATCTGATGGACGATTTGGAAAAATTGAGCTTAAGTAAAGTAGTCGTAATGAATATTACGCGATAGTGGACCGCGACCGGTGTTTGTCATTGTTGTTCATTGTACACATTACATTTAGAAACATAATTGTCATAATGTAATTGTTGTTACATATGGGTAGGTGATATTCGTGTAAAATAAAAAGCTAACAAACACGATTGGCGCGCAACTTCGACTTTAGATATCAAAAAACTTCATAGGTACCACTAAATATTATACAACCCGAAATCTGTGGAGCCTTTATTTTTATTTATTTTTTGCATAACATACTTAAAATTTTCGGTATTTTTTATTATTTGCATATCCCTTTATAATATTAAACACAAATATCTATATAATATAATTACAAACACTAAAAAACTTTGTAGAACAAAAACGTGAAAATATTAATTCGGTACATTTTCAAATATCTCTTAAATGCGTCGACCGATTTTCACAATTCAAACAGAAATATTAGTTTTACGCCTATATCCGTCATTTAAAATTAAAATAATGAATATATCTCCATAAACAAAAAATCATGTTTTCAAGTTACGTAATTATACTAAAATGTCAACTTTGCTCGAAAGTTCCCTTAAAAATTTAATTTTCTCAATCTTTAATGATCAAATTAAGAGTTTAATCAGAATCTAATACTAAATTTGAACAAGATAACAACATAATTAACATATTCTAATTGGAATCTAGTTAGACATAGAACATTTCTCAAAACTTTAGTACAGTTTGCTAGGTTGGGTATTGCGCGAATCACATAATAATGGGGAGTTATTTGTAATATTCGTACATAATGATGTGAAGCAAGCACGATAACTTTTAAGGTTCGATATTTATGATCAATGTATTCGATATTCATCAATATATTGACGATAATAACAAGATGGAATTGGTTATAAGTCAAAACACTGTATAAGCTATGTGCCACAATGAGTAGAAATGAACGTTGTGACGTCACACGGGCTCGGCTTTGTTCGGAAAACTGTCGGGGTGTTTTCGGTACTGCATTCAAAAAAATATTTTCGATTGGATTTTACTTTGTAATTACAATGAAAAAAAAAAAACTAAAAATAGTTTTGTATGAAAATTTATATATGATCTTTCCATTTATTACAAAAAAAAAGTTGGTTCAACAAACCAATTGTCTAGAGCCTTAAGCCACGCGGTAACATATTATGGTTGTCGCGATTGACCTTGAGAAAGACGTACAGGTCGTAACGGGGCATGGGGAGGGAGTGAAGTCATTCAACGCTGCGGTTGCTGGTTGCAGAAACCATAAAAAAACAGGCCAATTGCGAGTCGGACTCGTGAAAGAAGTATTCCGTACCACATCGCAACAAACGTTAAAAAAACACGTTTGTTGTATGGGAGCCCCACTTAAGTTTTTTTTTTCCTGTTTTCCAAGTACTAAATTTGTTGTTAGCGGCAACAGAAATACATCATCTGTGATATTTTCAACTGTCTAGCTATCACGGTTCATGAGATACAGCCTGGTGACAGACAGACGGACAGTGCAGTCTTAGTAAAACGATAGGGCCGTTTTTACCCTTTGGGTAATGAACCCTAACAATATGGTACAAATTCAGTTGCTATTTACGGCAATGGAAATTTTATTTTGTCACCAA
Organism: Anorthoa munda; assembly: GCA_945859665.1. Lineage (NCBI taxonomy): Eukaryota > Metazoa > Arthropoda > Insecta > Lepidoptera > Noctuidae > Anorthoa > Anorthoa munda. The sequence goes on from OX243893.1 coordinate 6,782,716, forward strand.
GTGCAGCAACCTTAAACTGGCACCTCAAATTGCTATATATGCGCAGTTTGCAAATATATATGAATTATTGCGAGTTGCCACTCCTCGATCAAAGTTGCTCCGTCGACAGAGCGCCTATATATTCAAATTCACTTGGTAACTTCAAAGAGAAACCTTTAGAACATTAACTTATAATCTCTATTGGGAGATGTCCCTTCTGGGATATCTTGTTCCAAATTTGTTCCTACTGAAGCTAAACGTTTCTAAGGGAGAACCACTGAAATGTTTTGTTATTCGCCGAGGGTCCTGAATTACAGTGTAATGAACCAGATTAAATCTCTCGCTTCGCGTTTTGATGTTTTATAATAAGATAAACAAGTTCGTATCTTGTTTTATGTTTGAAATCTGTTTTATGAAAGTAACTAACTAGGGATCTTAAATTAAAGTTCCTAAATCTAAACAGCCATATGATGTTGGTGATTTTGTTAAGCAGTTCATATACAAGAAGCGAAGGGTTTTTGTTTGTGTTGAGGTTTAAAACTAGAGTAAAATCTTTATGTAGATTCGATTCCTAGGTGAAAAGCGTTTTAGAATCGTAAGGGGTCTTACTACCGAGATGAAAAGGATCCAGTTTCTTGTTCCAGATCATAGTCTACGCAAGTTACATCAAGATCTGTTAAGCAGTTTAGACGATTCTCTTTCGCATTTATAAATTAGTACAATTTAAGCTTTTGAATTTTTGGCAGTATTTTTTTATCCTCGCAAGTTTCTGCTTCGCTTATGGCTGAACCAGGCACAGGAGCCGAATATTTGGTTACGGTTTCGGTTTCAGTTGTTTTGGTTGAACATTATTTCCATTCAAGCCATTCGATTTTCTAATTTGTACACTTGTGAAATACCCAAAGGCCTCCAATAACGACGTATGCGGTTACTGCACGCTATTATACCGTAATTAAAGCCACGTTCAGGTGAGGATCAATCTGCCCGCTTTAATTCGCAATTTTGGAGTATTCGTGGCGTTCGTATCACGCGTTTTGAGCAACAATTTCATGAGAGAACGAATACGCAAACTTTGAAACACAAAAATCTTTAAGTATTTTCATAACTTTGTTGAGGTCCAGTAGCATTCAGTCTAACCGGATACTACTGAGTACTAGTTTATATGGAGTGATTGTTTAAGTAACCTCCAAATATTGTAACTGATAACACGATGGATACCCTTTGGCTTAGATTTAAATCTTGATGAGTTTCAGATTATCTAGCTTCTGACTTCCCGTAACGACTATCAGACGACAGTCAGGACCAATGGCTTTCGGCAACGTGTTTTTCGAGGTACGGGGAAGTCACAGTATGTCATCCATGGACGGAACTCGACAAGCGCTATTTAACATCGAAGGTCGACAGTAGCAATTATTACTTAACCACAAGCTCCTCTATTGCCTAATTGTCTAGCTGTGATAGCTCTTTTATAGTACATTACTGCCGCGGTCTATAATGACTACTTTGCTGGTCGCGCTGATTATGGCCGACAGTGCAGCGTAGCGCAGCTCCAGGCCGACACAGCGCGGTCAGCGTGCAGCACTTGATGGACGAGCTGAGATAAAGGCCGATACCGTAGGTTGAGACCTTTACAGCTAGGACAGCAAGGGCTGCAATGATGGCCAAGCTGAAAGGCCTAGAGCGTAGCTAGGCTAGCTCGAGGCAATCATAGCGTGACCAGCGAAGCAGTCATTATGGGCCAAGGTTTGTGCTTTGTTGTGTTGTGGTGCTTTACTCAAAAATGCAAGTACCTAATCTAAATAAAACCAGCAAGTAATTTAAATAAAAAATATATTAATTAACTAGAATTTTAATTAAAATGACAATTATGAAAAGTACAGTTACTAAAATTCAACACCGACTTTCCCGGTTTAATATTACTAATAGTTTGCGATAGTTCTAATGCGGTGTTTGACTGATGTATTATTTCTTCATTTATTACTTCATTTATATCAAATTTTTTTCTTCATTTTCTTGAGCAGATGTTGAAGCTTCCTGGAACTCGTAAGACGTTGTTCGTTTTAAGTTTATACTTTGACCGATTTTTTGTGTAATTCTGTTTTTATTTTCCACCGATTCTTCTATATAGCTCTCAGCAACTCGATCGGATTTCCATCCTCCATGCCTTTTTAGTGTAATAAAATTGGCCCCCGTATCGTCAAGAATACTGACCTTTGTGAGGTGACCTTTATTTTGCACAGCACACGCTCGAAGAGTGCTCTGTTTGGGCCTCTGAGCGGCAGGTCTTGGTCGCCAGGATCGGGCGAGACCTGTCTTTGCCAGCAGTTGTGAGGCCAATGCTGGCAGAGACAGAATACTGGAGGGAAATGGCCTCTTTCTGTGAGACCGTGATGATCCAGAAGGAGGGCGCCGAGTGGGATCGTGAGACAGCCGATCCCTCTCAGAGATTAAGGCATCGGGGAGGCAACCACCTCGATGCCTAAAATGCCGAAACCCCGCCTGCATCATAGTCAGGCGGGACTCCGGGGTCGCTCAGACTGGGGACTCTGACCGCCCACCAAGTGACTCCAGGTAAGACGGTGGCGCAGTGATCACGTGCTGCCGTGCACAGCGAGGCTCAGGGAAGACGCAGAGACGCCTCTCATTCTCCCAAGGACGTGCCCTAACAGGCGTTGCACGGAGGCGTTCCGGAGTGGTCTTTTAAGAGGTGACGGGGCTCCTTCCAAGTGCTGATGGTGATCACCGGGGTGGTTTTAGTGAGGTAAAAATCCCACACTCCCTGGTGTTTTTCCCAGAAATCCAGGCGCCTTTTGAAGGTTTCCCCTCGTCAACAAAAAAAAAGGTAAGAATACTGTAGTGTAGTAGAAATAAATGAATTACTTACTTTCAATTAATGATAGGCAAAAAGACTAGTATATAAGTCAAAAATATGTGGTTTGGTTGTTGACGACGACCTTTTGATACACGTCAAAGTAGCTTACTGAATAAATATAACGCACTCTTTCCAAAGAGTATATTTCACATTTCATGCTGAATTGCCCTTTTACTGCCACGAAATTTTAATAATATTACCTTTAAACACATTATTAAAAGTTACCCAGACATAACCTACAAAAGTTCATGACTGAATAGTGAATATCTATTATTTTTGGCATTCTTGAACAAAAATTCTTGCACAAACTAATTCAAAAGATGACCTTGAATTAAACCAGATATTTTTCATTTAGAGTCGTACGAATTTAATCTCAGCTAAAACAATAAGGGTTTAATGTATGCCAGGATGCTTCAAATAACATGCCATCGTCAAATTAATAAAACCTCTTTCTTCTTCATTGAATTTGAGAAAAAAAAACTAGTGCCCGTTTTTTTGCAAAACAGTTTATACAGAACTTCTGTTTAATGTTTGTTTGTAACCTTTTCACGACTAAACGACTGAAATGATTTAGTTGGTAAAGAGATAATTTTAGAACCTGGGACAATAAATAGCCTATGTCCTTGGCTATTTTTTGTCCCAGTAGTGGGTTCCGTTGGGAAGATAAAACATTTATTACGCGGGTGAAGCCGCAGACAGAAGCTAGTACTACATAAGTGTATCCTTGGCACACTCCTAAACAACCCTTGGCAGAGGCATACCACTCGAGCATCTAATAAAATATGGCGGGACAAACAAAAGTGGAGAGGTTATTATGTCTATTGTCTATGTATTTGTTTTAGGACGATAAATGTATTAGTCCAAGATCCCACCGCTTAATGCTGTAGGTAAAATGTTATTGCATTTTTTTTATGAATGATACTTGATAGTAGAATTATAAATTACTACAGCAGCCTTATTGCATAATGAATTCGGCAAGGCACAGGGCAAGAGTATAAAAAATTTACACTGACACCGACTTCCAAAAATAAAGTAATTTTTCACTTGGTAGTTTTTTATTTGGAAGTCGGTAGTATTTTTTTGCAAAAATGTTTTTTTATTTTTCACTTTTTAGTTGTACCTACCTAATAGGCAAGTTGTTTAGTAAGGTACCTATAACGCCAGAATAGATTATCCGAATATCATAAAACTTGAACATAACCGGTGTAATGAGAGATCTGCGTACCCCTTAAGAGCGTACTGGCGTGATGTTATGTTATGAAATGGTATAAACAATAAACAGACATGCGATTGCAGCAATCCCGAGAGGTTTTCCGTTATTTATTGAAGAGTTCTGTTGTATATCTTCGAAGTCCTTAATCAGAACTTACGTTAAAAAAAAAATGTATATATATATAAAAAAAATTACAATCACATGCGAGATGAAAGACGCGATGTGGATATCATTCTATGAGTCAGCCTTTCATCTTATCAGTTTTTTAATTTGTGACCCGCACACGAGACACGACATAAGCAAAACACAAACAATAATAAATAAAAAAACCCCGTGCGAGACCAAAAAGGCTCCTATCTCAGCATGTGCAACGATATTAAAGAGAAAATAACGCTGCACTGATAAACTGATAGGCCCCACTGTTGATGCCACTAACACATTCACGGAAACGGAACATAAAAGAATAAAAAAAAAATAACAAAATAGTATAAACACAGAAGGTGAGTCACAGTATGTATGTATATAACGTATAAAACAAATATAATTATAAATAAATATAAGACCAAAATCCCGACGGCTCAATGATCATTTGTCGAAACCGTAGACAAAAGACAGAGCACCATCAGAGCTAGCATGCAATCATTATTTTTTAACCGACTTACCAAAAAGGAGGAGGTTCTATGTTCGACTTCATGTAGTTTTTTTTTATGTATGTTCACCGATATCTCCGTCAATTGTGAACTGATTTTGAAAATTATTTTTTGTTTGAAAGAGTATGTTCCAAATTTGGTCCCATTTTAATATGGTGAAGATCTGATAAAGAACTTCGCAGATATAAACAGAACAGAACTCTTCATTAAATAACGGCTGTAAAATATGCACATTTATCAATATTAATAGTTGACTCGCCAACGCACCACCGCACAGGCCGACAGTATGATAACGACTGATCGCCCCACCACTCGGACCGGTATTTATAACCGAGCAGCGTGTGCGCACGAGGCAGCTTTACAATACTGTTATCGGCTTGTAGCGCGATCTATTGATATCTACATACACTACATCCCTTCCTTGTTTTAAACAGTTGGATGTAACCAGAATTATTAATAAGACATTTAGCATATTCTGATTTTTATTATTGGCATCTCTGGCATAACAAAATGACAGCACAATAATTTAAAAATCATTTCCTGGTTTAATTTAGTGTTTCCTTTTACCCTTCCTTTTCTTCTATTCCATTATCTGATTCCCATCTCGGCCTTCTGATGAAGGTTCCCCCTCTCCCTCCAATTTCTCTAACGTTAGAGAATTCATGGTATTAATTAGTTACCTGGAACCAATACACGAATCGTCTCGCGCGCAAGCTCTACGACTTTGACCCTCCCGAACAAGCCAGCCTCCGAACAGGCTCCAGCACCGAAAGCCAACCTGCCTTTCCGCTCAGCGTCTGTGGACCACATGAAAGTCCTCAACTTGATCGAGACTTGGGCTGCACTGCAGTCCCTCCAATGGCGCCAAATCGACCACCGGTACATCGAGGTAACAAAGCGCGGGCACAAAAACACCACTACGCTAGTCCGGCCTTGCGACCTGGCTCCGGAATCCATCCCTCCGCAGCGAGGTGTGGGACAGGGAGACGCCACCTCCGAAACCGTCCACCGCTGCACTGGAGGACGCCTTCAAGGCTCCGTTTCGGAGAGGGCCAGGCATCGATGTCAACGGCGAGCAAATCGCTCACCTTCGGTTCGCGCGTGATATAGCTGTCATGGCTGAGACCATGGAGGTCCCCAGTACAACGCTCGATTACCTCAGTAGAGCTTCCGAAAGAGTGGGTCCAAAAATTTATATGGATAAACCAAAGTGATGTTAAACGCCCATGTCGCGCCCACTCCCGTCAAGATCGGATACTACACATCCGCAGCGGTGGACAACCATGCCTACCTGGGACTTATAGTCCAGCTAGGCAGGTCCAACCTCAAGAGAAGTCAAACGTCGAATCTCACTCGGCCAGGCAGTGTCCGGGAAGCTGCGCGGCATCCTCTCGTCCAGGTTGGACGGGGACGGCCACGCTTTCTTTTGCCCTGGGGATTCCAATCCAGCGCTTGCTTCGGTATGTGATCAGAATCCCTTCGCAGCTTATGGCCAATCGAACTCCATTTGCGACGCTTGATCTGGCGGTCGATCAGGCTCTCGTGGCATTGCTCCAACAGCTCTACGTTAGTGATGGTCTCGGGCCAGTAAATGAAGAGTATGTGACAAAGACAGCGGTTTACGACGACTTGGATCTGGCTAGAGATGTCTTTTGTGACCTTCCACGTTTCGCACCCGTAAAGCAGCACGGATTTGAGTTGAGAAGATTCGAGTTTAATCCTTCGGGTCAATTTCCGCGATTGCCAAACAGGTCTCAGCTGCGCGAAGGTAGCTGATCGTGCTTTAGTGATCCTTGATGCGATGTCCTCATCACTACCTCCAGTTTCTGACACGACGCTCCCGAGGTAAGTGAATTTCTGGACGCGTTCCACTGCCGCTGTGCCAATCAGCAACGGTGAAGTATTCTTCACACCAGATCTCATCTCTTGAGTCTTCCGGGTGTGAACAGTATGTACATAAAAAGTACCATTACTGCTGACATCTTTTTTTTTTTTTTTATACCTCAATTTAATGACCAGTAGGCATAATCTACTGTTATTTCTATCATTCTCTGATGACTGTCAATTTAATGACCAGTAGTTATAATCTACTGCTATTTCTCTCATTCTCTGATGACAGTCAATTTAATGACCAGTAGTTATAATCTACTGCTATTTCTGTCATTCTCTGATGACTGTCAATTTAATGACCAGTAGGTATAATCTACTGCTATTACTGTCATTCTCTGATGACTGTCAATTTAATGACCAGTAGTTATAATCTACTGCCTGTCAATTTAATGACCAGTAGATATATTCTACTGCCTGTCAATTTAATGACCAGTAGGTATATTCTACTGCCTGTCAATTTAATGACCAGTAGGTATATTCTACTGCATTTATGTGCTCTTTGATTTATTAATTTAGAACTAATCATGTAGCACAAATCAAATAACTAATCATGAGGTCAAGGGTTTGACTCCCAGGTCGAGCAGTGTCACTCGGTTTCTCCATCAGGAACCTCCCAATAATACACCATAAGCGTGATGTTATGTTATGCCAGTGTTTGCCACTTAGGCTCACGGTTGCCACAATGGCCAACTAGACTACTCTTAACCAAACTTGATTATTGGGTTCGTGAAAATAGGGAAATTTTAGAATTTTAGCTTTATTCCAACCAAATTTTAAGTTTTAACTAACTTTAACCACAATCGTACCAAAGAAACTTTAAAACTCTACTGCAGTAAAACTGCCAAGCCAACAGGAACCCTCGAGTAAAGCCTCTAACGCCTCGGCTCTCTAGCCGACCAGCAATCGTATTGCCCTCACACAACGGTCTATCTAGACCCAGACCTCCGACAGAGCTAAACGCAATATTGCGCACCTACGGACTACTTGTGTTGCCTCAAAATATACCGATTTACGGCTACGACTACGCTTAACCACTGGTACGGTCGAACACACACTACGGCCGATAGACTGAATAACCTAACCTTCTACAGCTTGCTCATCAATAATTATTATCGAAATAAACATAGACTGGAACGTGAGTACCCACTATCATCTTCCTAAACCTATCGTGTGTATACTTCTAAGTTCTAAGCGTACCTATTTAAAGCTTTCAGTGTATAACGATCACCGATAGCGAAAGGTTCCTCTAAGCCTAAGTAGTTATTGATCAGAACCCGTATCAGCTTAGATAATATACGACGCTCATGGCACGACTGCCGCAGCAGCTAGTGAAACTCATGCCACCCATATCGTCATTACCTCAATCGACCGACCAACATGATGTGTGTCACTTCACATAGAGTCTACGACTACAGGTTATTACAAAACCAATACAACGATAGTCTCCTTTGAGACCCATGTCCCGGCTACATCACCAGCTGCCCATCGCCCCCTCAACAACTCACAAGTGAATTGCAGGTAAGACTACAGACAAGTACACACAGTGCGACCTAATAGCCACGGTATGTGTTCTCCTGCTTGGTGGAGGAACTCCCCTCACTGTTTTCTACGTTTAACTCGTTAGGAGCACTAATTAGAGGCATAAAAAGGATGCCTCGTGAGCGTACTTATTCGTTCTATTACTATTTAAAGATTTCAAAGGATAGCGATCGCGGGATTTAATACTATCATAATGTTACTTTGAAACTAAGCATGTGAATTAAGATCTGAAGATGAAAATCGATCGATCGATCGAACGAGATTGTTGTAAATCGTTCCGAGACATAAGCTCTGTTCTGAATACATGTACTTGACCAATGGCCAGTATTGGTTAAAGCAGCTACAATACTAACTCGCTCAAACACTTAAAATGACAGTTGTGCAGTCCTTCACAAGGGATATCTCATCCTTACTGAACAAAATTTTGAAATTATTATTGTCAATAATAAATTCATTATGTACTGGCTTTGTACTAGATATGTCTCAATTACCTAGTGATAGTGCTAGGTATAATTACAACCAATTCAATGATCAAACACAATTAACTCAAAACTTATCATTTTATTTGGAATTATCATTTTTCTTGAATGAAGTACGGCATTGTTTCTATATCGCTCTAACGTCCAAACAAAAATAATCAGCTAATGTTAGCTAATGGCCTACAGTGACATTCTTCAACAACACTAAAAATTGACCAGTGATAGCTAATATGGATTATGACCTGACATGACCCATACTGTATACAAAACCAGAAGTTTGAACAATAACCACTTGTCCTGAGCCATAACAAAATGAATACGACTCACCAGATTGGCATAAAGATTCGTATGTATGGATCCACACATCCACACGCTCCTCCTTGACCTGTCCAGCTCCTTGGTTGTTGCTCCGCTCCGGACTGGTTTTTCATTATTCGAGATTCTGAGGGTAGTCGCAGAAAACTCGACGACTTCTTAAATTAGTCCCACATTGTCTGCCATGTAGACGCGAAGCTGAAGGACTTACTTCTACTGCATTCAGTTTTGGTGGGACCATAACAATACGACGCCGACGGTGTAGTGTGCCACCAGTGTGCACAGTGTGTGTTTTACGAGATTGAATTCCACAGCACTACTCAGCAAGTGCACTACTTATCGTATACATTTTTGATGCACTTCAAAAACGAACCGCCACTGATTTTAACTGTCACCGTCATTCCACACTTTTCTTTTTCTTGTTTTTTCTTTTTTTTTAATTGTTTTATAACAAAGTCTTCATGTTCCTTTTAGTGAAAAACTGCTTTATTTATTACTTTATTCACTCTACGGTTTTCTCCTCGTCGCCAATGTAAAATATGCACATTTATCAATATTAATAGTTGACTCGCCAACGCACCACCGCACAGGCCGACAGTATGATAACGACTGATCGCCCCACCACTCGGACCGGTATTTATAACCGAGCAGCGTGTGCGCACGAGGCAGCTTTACAATACTGTTATCGGCGCGATCTATTGATATCTACATACACTACAACGGCAAATCTCTCGGGATTGCTGCAATCGCATGTCTGTTTATTTTTTATAGCATTTCATAACATTACAACACGCCAGTACGCTTTAAACGGGTACGAAGGTAAACGCAAAAAATGGTACCTACCAAAGACACCGACTTCTAAAAATAAAGTAATTTTTCACTTTGTAGTTTCTTATTATGAAGTCGGTAGTATTATTTTGTAAAAAAAATTCTATTCTCTACATCATTTTGGTTCAAATGATGTCGGATTCAATTGAAAAACATTAATATGTGGGTTTTATTAACAAAAATTAATAACAATTTAATTAAAGTGGTAAGTGCAGCTAGATATTTCCAGGCAACCCTGCAGTAATCTATCCAATAAAAAAATATCATTCACGCTTATAAAGTTTTATCATAAACACAGACCTGCATATTTCAATGGTGGGATCTCGTACTATGTATATGGCATATCCTGGCTTTATGTTATTTGTATGTAAATGTGGTAATATAGAAATTGTGATAATAAATAGTAAGGTTGACCTTACTTTGATATTTTGTGAGTAAACACTAGACGTAATAGTTTTATTGAGACATGTGAAGCATCTTTTCAAGGATATAATATATTTTTTTGTATAAAAGCTTTTTATTTTTCACTTTGTAGTTGTACCTACCTAATAGGGAAGTAGTTAAGTAAGTACCTATAACGACAGAATATATTACCCGAATAACAAGAAATATGAATATAACCGGTGAAATGAGAGATCTGCATACCCCTTTCGAGCGTACTGGCGTGATGTTATGTTATGAAATGGTATAAACAATAAACAGACATGCGATTGCAGCAATCCCGAGAGATTTGCCGTTATTTATTGAAGAGTTCTGTTGTATATCTCCAAAGTTCTTTATTAGATATTCACCAAATTAAAATGGGACCAATTTCGGAATATACTCTTTCAAACAAAAAAGGAATTTACAAAATCGGTCCACAATTGACGGAGATATCGGTGAAAATAAATAAAAAAAAAACATACATAATGTCGAACATAGAACTTCCTCCTTTTTTGGTAAGTCGGTTAAAAATAGATACGGTTCTCGTGGGCAAAATTGCGAAATTGTAATATAATATTTGATACATCTTGTTTTTCTTGACGGTACATTCGAAACTACAATAAAAAATATACGATTTTCTGACATAAATGCGATTATATAGGTAACCATCTCTATGTGAGCCTTTGGGGAATACCGCCGTGTTTAAATTAACTCGTATTCCCCTCTCGCATCGCCAAAATATGATTATAACACGAGGATGCCGTGATTAATATATTTATTTGCCAGTCAGGAGGTAGTCGCGAGACAAACATATAGAATACACCCTTAGGTATCTAATCTTATTTGTACTAATTAACCTTTCAAAGCACTGATTGGATTATAAACAATCTTCTACTGATAAAAAGCTACACTTTCGCGAAGTATTTAAGATTTAAAGTTGCCTTAGTTGGTTATTCTTCCACACAAACGTAGTATGGCGATTACTCTACTGTTTGACGGTATAAGCTCAAAATAAAAAAACTGGCCAAGTGCGAGTCGGACTCGTGCACGAAGGGTTCCGTACAACGATCGCAAAAAACGGCAAAAAAAATCACGTTCGTTGTATGGGAGCCCCACTCAAACATTTATTTTATTCTGTTTTTAGTATTTGTTGTTATGGCGGCAACAGAAATACATCATTTGTGAAAATTTTAACTGTCTAGCTATCACGGTTCATGAGATACAGCCTGGTGACAGACGGACAGACAGACAGACAGACGGATCGTGGAGTCTTAGTAATAGAGTCCCCCGTTTTTACCCTTTGGGTACGGAACCCTAAAAAGTAATGAAAAACGTGCATTTGAAAGTTAGGCGTCGAAATTTCCATATTTTAACACTAATTTTAACGCATCTTTCGGCGGAAATAAATACCATAAAAAGAAGAAAAAATGCAAAACAATCAACAAATAGGTATAGATTAGCAGTAAAAAAATGCAAATAATTTTATTTTAAACAAATACATTCAGTAGTTTTTTTGTGATACTTTTACTTCGCGCGCTCCTTTTCGTCTAAATCATCATCCATTTTATACCATGAGTATGTATTCGTACGCGCACTAGCGTCTTACTGCTCATTACAGCATCTATCCCTTTCGTACGTTTTGTCTGATGAGATACCATGCATTTTAACCCCGGCCACAAAATAGTTCGTGCCGCCGACTAGGGAAACCTTAAGTAAGTATTTAAGAAGGATACGTTTTATCTTGATAATTTTATGGTTATAGTCATACAGGCCACGGAAGCGAAGCCGCAAGAAAGCTGGTATAATTTTAATAAAGATTTATTTAGCCTTTGCAACTTTGTCTCTAACTTCCCTTTACTTTATTGCAAATGGCAATTTACCGGTAACGGCGTGCCCGCTTACAACTAGGTACATACCTTTTTGATACAAAACTTTCCACTAAGCTTATCCCACTTCTGAGAAAGCTTATCCCACGTCTGAATAAATTCGTGAGATACTTCGATTTCAGTTCCACCAGTAACTTTTACCGTATCGACTTCTATCTAACTTTTATTTCACTACCATCGTGTCTACCGACTTTCCTGAGCTAGTTTATTGAAATCCGATTAGTGAATGATTGATTATTGGAAAATAGATTCTGAAGAAGCTTTAGTTTATATTGGCAGGATATTGAAAACAGTTTTAGTTGTTTCGGTTAATTGAGTTTTACTATAAGCTGATTAAGGAACACTTCGTGCTAGTATTACCATTATTTTTTCATATAATTCCATTTGCAATCGGTCGTCGGACCATAAGCGAATTCGTTTCATGACAGATAGCGTTATGGTGGAGCAGCCAGTGCTGCGCCTCCCACTTATAGAGGATGGTTCCTCTTCAGCCTTTTTTACCACCGCTGTCGGGTTTAACAGTTCAGTAACTAGTGGGTTTGGATGCGAGGATAGGCGTGCCTTGTGTTGTCTTTTGTATCGCTCGATTTCAGAGTTTACTGATGGCATTTGTAGATAGTCGTGGATTTCGTTATTCCTAGCCAAAGTATTGTATTAAATCAAATTTATTAATTCTTCGTCTTTTCATAAGGATTGTCTAGTACACTTTCCGATTCGAATATTGCCAGCAGACTCCAGGCAACTAATTCTATTACACGATGATTCAAACCTAAAATTATTAACTTAATGGCTTTTGCCAGCGACTTCAATGCAATTAAAAATTACCCCAAAGTAACTTACTACAGAAATAAACAATACCTATCCTGTGTCCTAAACTAGGCCGGGCAAGGCAAGGTCTACCCATAAAGGTTTTATTAAATAATATTGCTCTTTTATGTAATAGTTTATAAGACACCTTTGTGGAAGCGAAAATAAATATTTATGTTATGTTCATTTAGGTATGTATAATTTTGAAAGGCTGCCTATGAGATATGAATAACTAAACCACGGTAATGATATCTATAAAGTATTGTGACTCTGCCGTGTCCTTGAAATATTTACCTACAGTTGCGCGGTACACAATCACACCGTTCGTTCGTCAATGCGGCGCGTTCGCGACTGTAAAATGTACCGAGAGCTACCGAACTCGAGGTATGAATCGCGTTCCGACCGTTTGTATGAAGATAGAATACTGTATATTATATCTACTGTATATCTTGACTAAACTCTGGCTTTCCATCTAACATGAGAATTCGTTGAATAAAAAAAACTTATTTTTTTTAAAATAGTTGTATAGAGTTTCTTGTGCATTATTCTCCATAACAAGCTACTTTTCCTAATGCAAGGTAGAATCAATTTTTATTACTTGTAATAGTTGAAATAAATATCAAATATATTTATTTCAACTATTACAAGTAATAAAAATAAAAAGAAAAATCAATCAAGTAATAAAATCAATTTTTCCCATTAAATCAATTTAATGGGAAGATAGTACAGATAATTTAGAACCATTTAAGCCATGGTTTTCTTAGACGAAGTCTTACCATTTTTTTTTACCGAATTTTTATGATTATTTTCGAAAGTTCCCGAATTTTTAACTAAACTGCTTATTTATGGTCAAACTGAATGATAAATGAATCCATTTTTATTTTATTTCATAAAAGTAATGTGTAAGCAATCTAGCAAAATATGTTTTAGGATTCTGTGTCGTTAGACTTTTTTTTTACATACATTTAAAGTTCATTTATATATATATATATATATATAAATATGTGTCAAATTGGTTTGTAGGTCCTAATTTTAATAATTTGTAAGATATCCGCGTAAACAATACCTCAAAAGAAAGAGCGATTGCCAAGCATGTTTTCAAAAAGATTTGAACAAAAAAAATACACTCCGTTTTTTTTTTTAAATAAAGTTTACAAAAAGTATTTATTATTTTTAATGTTTTTTTATGAACTTTAAATGTATGTAAAAAAAAAGTCTAACGACACAGAATCCTAAAACATATTTTGCTAGATTGCTTACACATTACTTTTATGAAATAAAATAAAAATGGATTCATTTATCATTCAGTTTGACCATAAATAAGCAGTTTAGTTAAAAATTCGGGAACTTTCGAAAATAATCATAAAAATTCGGTAAAAAAAAATGGTAAGACTTCGTCTAAGAAAACCATGGCTTAAATGGTTCTAAATTATCTGTACTATCTTCCCATTAAAGCTCCCACTAAACCCAACTTCCAATCATTCTGTATATCCTTTACCTCTGTGACAAATGGAAAAAAAGTGATATTGAAAAAGTTCTGATTTCCTTTTCAGCCAGATGTCATCCTTGAAACCCAAAAGTATTGTATCTTTGGAAATAAGATTACATACATTCCAACATAATAAGAGGAATACGGCGGTCACAACAAAGTTCCCGGAACTCAAGTAAGTACCCAAGTTAAATAGAAAGCAAGTTAATGAGGGATAACATAATTACCATAATTAAGGTAAAAACACGCTATCAGATATAGGAACGTACTTTTTTTAATACTTAGGATACACAACAGAATGAGGATAAGGAACACCTCAATTGTGCTACTTTTTTGTAAGCCAAAGATGGATTGAGTGCGTAAATTCGACGGCAGCAAACAGCACCTTAGTAAGAGTTTTTAGACATATTCAATCCCGTAAACATTAATTTTGATATACTGAAACTGAATAAGATCTGGTGACAATGTAATTAAAGAGTTGTAAATATTCCAAATAAATTGACGTGAGTGAATCTTTACGTAAAAGCAATCATGTACCTACCTAAATGAAACAAACCCCTCAGGGCGAAACTTTTTGATCTTTTACTCCTCTGAAGTTTGTCTATACCTCTCCCGAAACATTCTGCACCTTTGTTACGCTTCAGTGAACTAAGTGTTCACTTAAAGTCCCTTTTACTTGTACGTATCTCGTGTATGTCATCTGCAAGTTGCCGTCAAAGATTTGGTCGAAAGAGAATAAAATTCCTCTGCCATTGAGAACTAACCATGTGCACTTTACGTTTTGCACAAAATGAAAATTGAATTGAAATCTTCAATTCAATTTATGAAGGCAAGAGTGCAGTAAAACTCGCATTTTATTGAGGTCTCGATATTTGGAAGGTTTTCAGACTTGCTTGATTAAAATACAGCTGATGCTTACAAACGAATTAAATAAATGAAATGCAGAAATAAAATTGCTTTTACAGAGCGAACTTAGCTTGGCAAAATCACAACGAATTGTTTTTTTTTATTATTGCTCTAAAATGGTCTTGTATAAAGATCCATTAATTAAATAATTAGCTTTCCAAGTTTCTAGAGGACGACTTTACGCATAAAATCATGGTTTTCTTACAACTTTGACTATTGACAACCTCTCAGCCGCAAGATAACATATAGTCTAAGATCCCGCTATACAACGACCTTCACCGAGATGCTTATTTAATGAGACGTATTTTTTATGTTATTAAATATGCCAATAAATATATCCTATATGGGTTGCCTAACAAATTTCAGTCCAGAGTATTTTTAATTAATATTTTTTTTTTTTTTTTTTTTTAAACTTTGCACCGGTGTGATTATTAAATAAATTTGATACCAATCGAAAGTTTGAAGCCCATAGAATATGCAAACGTTAGGTTGCCTATTTTTTTCCGGTCACAACCACGGGTTGCCAGGTGTAAACAGGTAAATCTATACTAGCATTTTGCAACGGTCTGATTATTGAATCAAACTTAGATAAAATTAAAGACTATTTCATAAGGAACACGGTGGTATAAGGTTGCCTGCGAAAAATCAGTCCCGAATTACGGTTGTCGAATTTTAAATAATAAAATATCGCTGCGAGTGAATGTGTGTGAGAGAGAGGTCCCAGACCAACCATCCCATGCGGTAGAAAAGGACGCAGCGTAGCAGCTGTTTAAAGTCCGCCCATTTAAAGAAGGAGAGTGCGCATGCTATTTGTGCTTGGAAATGAAAAGGATAGCGATAGACTCGTATATGCTGTAAATTATTTTGGAGTAGTTAATTATTAATATAGAGAAATAGTTATTTATTTTTTTATTTTTTAATCAATTAATTATTTATCTATGTTTATTGTTTATGTGACACTAAAGTATATACACATCTTTAGTAAAAAAGACAGTTAGAGTAATACATATATATTACTAATCTGGCAAATTTTATCTTTATTATTAGGAGCCGAAATAAAAAACAACAATTAAAAGAATACTTCTGTTTATTGAAAAAAATTTAAAATACAAATTTTTTTAAAATTATTCAGGTTCCGAGTCATCGGACATATAACTGTGATCTCCAACTTCTGAATCTTCTTCGTCATCACTCTCCGTTTCAGTTTTTTCGACAATGTCTTCTATTTTTAAAGGTCTATTTTTAAAGGTGTATGATCCCCAATTTGATATGGATTGAAAGGCCAACTGATGTAACTGTCGATATTTACTATACGTGGAATCGGTAGATTCTTCCGTGGACCGCTTATTTTTCGATTGATACAGTGCGTAACAAGGCAGGCGGTACGCGATAGTTTGATGTTGAAGTTTGGAGAGAATCTCCGAATCGCTTAAATTTTCGGCGATATTTTTGATCTGTAGTGGTACTTTGTCACCTTTAGGGAAAGTAAGATTAACCAGCTTCTTTCCACATCTTTTTTGGCTGTGGTCACAAAAAAGACAAATAATTGTGCTTGATGTCGATGCTGTTGATGTCGTTGCTGTTGATGTCGTTGCTGTTGATGTCGATGCTGTTGATGTTGACTGCTCCTAAAAGAATTTTAATCATTCTTTGAGTAAAAATGGAAGAAAACAAATATAAATGAAAATACAAGTTCAATTAATAGATTTTCATGTCACTTTTTTAAAAAAGCTAAAAAAAATAATAATATTTTATTACCTTGTCAAAGCCCCCAGAAGTTTGAGGCAGGTCTTCAACATTACTCGTTTCATCCTCAGCAACTGTAGCACAGGAATCGACACTAGGATTCAACTGTTGTGGTTCTTCTTCAGTAGTAGATACATCGGTATGCTCCTAAAAAAAAAAAACAATATTTGCGATTAAATGAAAATGTTTGACTATAAATTTAAAAAAATTTTTGATAAGAATAGTTGATTGAAAACATCCTCATTTAATTATTCCAAAAAAAAAAAAAAAGGAAGTCAGAACATTTTCTTGTTCAATTTTCAACTACCGTTTTTTAAGTAAATTACAAAAAAAATATGTGTGTCGAAAATTAACAAAACCATAAGTGAGTTTTACTAGCAATTACTTCAACATGACAAAAATATAGAAAATGTATTAGCTTAGATAATTTTAAAGATTCAATTATTATGTACTTACTGTATATTCAGCGATAAATTTAAGAAATTCTTCGTTATATTTTTTATTCAAAACAGTCACTTTTTTGTAGCACGTGGTATGATAACCTACAAATTGAAGTGACGCACTGGGTAGCTCAACAAAATTGTATTTAAAAATTTTTTTCTTACGAAAAGCTAACTTTAATGTACAGTTTTCAAAAGTTTCATCATCAAAATCAATTATTCCGTCATCCGAATCACACAAAAAACACTTTTTGGCCATTTTTTCCAACAATAAATAGCAGCACGTTTTTTCACTTGTATCTATAGCGACAATCTACTCCAAAATAATGTACAGCATATACGAGTCTATCGCTATCCTTTTCATTTCCAAGCACAAATAGCATGCGCACTCTCCTTCTTTAAATGGGCGGACTTTAAACAGCTGCTACGCTGCGTCCTTTTCTACCGCATGGGATGGTTGGTCTGGGACCTCTCTCTCACACACATTCACTCGCAGCGATATTTTATTATTTAAAATTCGACAACCGTAACTCGGGACTGATTTTTCGCAGGCAACCTTATACCACCGTGTTCCTTATGAAATAGTCTTTAATTTTATCTAAGTTTGATTCAATAATCAGACCGTTGCAAAATGCTAGTATAGATTTACCTGTTTACACCTGGCAACCCGTGGTTGTGACCGGAAAAAAATAGGCAACCTAACGTTTGCATATTCTATGGGCTTCAAACTTTCGATTGGTATCAAATTTATTTAATAATCACACCGGTGCAATGTTTAAAATTTTTTTTTTTTTAAATTATTAATTAAAAATACTCTGGACTGAAATTTGTTAGGCAACCCATATAGGATATATTTATTGGCATATTTAATAACATAAAAAATACGTCTCATTAAATAAGCATCTCGGTGAAGGTCGTTGTATAGCGGGATCCTATACTAATATATAATCTCATCATCATCATCATCATCATTTCAGCCGAAAGACGTCCACTGCTGGACATAGGCCTCCCCCAGGCGTCGCCACATTGACCGATCCCGTGCGTCTCGCATCCAGCGCCTTCACGCAACCTTAACCAGGTCATCGGTCCACCTAGTGGGAGGCCTTCCAACATATCGTCTTCCGGTTCGCGGTCGCCATTCCAGAACTTTTCGGCCCCAACGGCCAACCGTTCTGCGAGCAATGTGCCCTGCCCACTGCCACTTAAGTTTGGCAATTCTTCGGGCTATGTCGGTAACTTTGGTTCTCCTGCGGATATCATCATTTCTGACGTGATCACGCAAGGAAATGCCGAGCATAGCCCTCTCCATTGCCCTTTGGGTGACTTTAAGCTTTCTGATAAGGCCCATTGTGAGCGACCAAGTCTCGGTCCCATAGGTGATCACTGGCAACACACACTGGTCATAGACTTTTGTCTTGAGACATTGCGGTAAATTGGACGAGAAGATACCACGCAACTTTCCGAACGCCGCCCAGCCGAGTCGGATTCGACGGTTGACCTCTTTCTCAAAGTTGGATCTACCCAACTGGATCGTTTGTCCCAGATAGACATAATCATCTACAACTTCAAGTAAACAGTCTCCGATCTTGATAGGAGTGGGTGTTACATGGGCATTCATCATGACCTTGGTTTTGTCCATGTTCATTTTAAGACCCACTCTTTCGGAAGCTCTATTGAGGTCATCGAGCATTGTACTGAGGCTCTCCATGGTCTCAGCCATGACCACTATGTCGTCGGCAAACCGAAGGTGAGTGATGTACTCGCCATTAACGTTGATGCCAAGCGCCTTCCAATCCAGAACCTTGAAGACATCCTCCAGCGCAGCAGTGAACAGTTTCGGAGAAATGACGTCTCCCTGTCTCACGCCGCGCTGGAGAAGGATTGGTTTCGAGGTCTGATCCTGAAGACGGACTGACATGGTGGCGTTTTTGTACAAACACTTCAACACCTCAATGTACCGGTAGTCGATTTGGCACCGTTGGAGAGATTGCAGTACTGCCCAAGTCTCGATCGAATCGAAGGCTTTCTCGTAGTCCACAAACGCTAAACAGAGAGGCAGGTTATACTCTTCGGTCTTCTGTATGACCTGCCGCAGCGTATGTATGTGGTCTACGGTGCTAAAACCTTTTCGGAATCCGGCTTGTTCGGGAGGCTGGAAATCGTCAAACCTGCGCGCGAGACGATTCGTGATGACTCTTGAAAACAACTTGTAGACATGACTAAGAAGTGAGATGGGCATATAGTTCTTCAGTCGGGCATTGTCGCCCTTCTTGAAGAAGAGTACCACCACACCCCTGCACCATGCCTGTGGCGTTTTGCCCTCGAGTATGACGGCATCAAACAGCTTCTGAAGGGCCTTAAGGACCGGTTTTCCACCCGCCTTCAGGAGTTCAGCCGTGATTCCGTCATCACCCGGCGCCTTGTTGTTTTTAAACTGTTTCAGAGCCATCCTAATCTCGTACAGGCTGACGTCCGGGATATCTTCGGTATAGTGTCAGGCCAATCTAGCTCTTGGGTCGTTTGCTAGACTCGCAACGGGCTTGCTGATTGATGTGTACAACTGCCCATAGAATGTCTCGATCTCCCTCAGAAGCTCCGGTTTGGCGGATACGATCCTGCCATCGTCGGTCTTCAGTCTCGTGAGCTGGCTCTGCCCAATAGCCAGATCCCTTGCAAATACCTTGTTTCGCTCAATCGCGTCTTTAATACGCTCGGTGTTAAAGCGGCGGAGGTCTCTTTTCAAGGATTTAGAGATCTGTCTATTGAGCTGCCGATATTTGCACGCCTCATCTGAAGACTGCAGGATCATCTCACGCCTCTCCTTCATAAGCTTGAGAGTAGGATCAGAGAGCTTTTTGTTTCTATCAGTACGACGGGTCTTGAAAAACTTAGACCCGACCGTATGGACAGCTTCCACGAACCCGTCATTGTATTCGTCCACTGAGCTCCCTAGGCACTCGAAACGATTCTGGAGTTCGAGCTGAAAGCTCTCGGGGTTTTGGACATGAATCTGTGCTGGACGGAGCGTGGACTTCATCAGTCGAGACCTTTCAAGCTTAATATTAATGTTCAATGTGCCTCTTACCATGCGGTGATCGCTCCCGGTTTTTACCGAATTGATCACAGAGACATCATTGAACATTTGCTTCCTGGTTGACATGATGAAGTCGATCTCATTTTTTGTTGCACCATCGGGGCTCTGCCAGGTCCACTTCCTATGTTCACGCTTTTTGAAGAAGGAGTTCATCATATAGAGGCCCTCCTTCTCCATAAAACTGGCCAGTAGGTGACCCCGGTGGTTCCGATGTCCAACTCCAAATTGCCCCACTTGCAGCTCATCCTCGTCTCGTTTGCCCAGTTTCGCGTTGAAGTCCCCCATGACAACGGTGAAGTGAGTTTTGAAATCATGCATGGCTCTGGAGATATCCTCATACATGGTCTCTACCTCGTCGTCGGGGTGTGCCGAGGTTGGGGCGTAGACCTGTATGACCTTCAGCGAATATCTTGCGGATATTCTGAGTATCAGGTACGCCACCCTGGTCGACACACTCTCGATCTTCACCACGTTGTTCACAAGGGACTTGTGGACGATAAACCCGACACCACCCTGGGACTGCCGGTCACCCTCTCGGAAATAGAGCAGGTTGCCGGATTTGAGGATTATCGAGTCCTCCCCCTCTCTTCGGACTTCAGATAACCCTATAATACTCCATCGCAACCTGCTCAATTCCTCTTCGAGTTCGGTGATCTTTTCGTCGGTCCGAAGTGTGCGCGTGTTGTATGTTGCCAGGTCCAGTCGTCGGTGTTTGTTGGGGTAGCCGGATCCCGTCCGGAGATACTTGGCACCCCTTGCCATGCCGTAACCTCGACCGCTACCGTAGTCGAGGGTAGGCAGGCTGCCGGGCACTAGGGGCCATTTTTTATTTGTGCTATTCATGGGGGGGTTTTGCCATAATCGCCACGCTTGGCAGGCGGGTTGGCGATCGCAGTATGGTTGTAATAGAAGCACAGATAACGCTGCTGCCCATTCTCTGGTTTGTCCCTTAGTCGCCTCTTACGACACCCACGGGAAGACATGGGATGGTGAAATTCTTTACGGCCGGCACCATACGGCACATATAATCTCTGGCTCTGTGTAATAAATGCACCTTTCCCTTCATACACGGAGTACGCAATCTCATGATGCGACTAGAATATCTCGTACTTGATATTCTAGTCGCATCATCAAAATCAATGCACCCCCCTCCATCACTGCTTTTGCTGCAGGCGTCCCGCAGGGAGCGATGTTGGGACCGGCCCTTTATTCACGATATAACTGGCGTTACATGAATTCGCACTCAGACTATTGCGAATCTATGTTATGATCGGACATTGACCTGTCCTCTTTCACTATTTTCCGTAAGTGATAGTTCGTGTAATGGACTTACGTTAGGGATTATCCGCGACACGTTTACGTATGTTGACAAAGTAGAAAACCTAGTTTTTGGAACTTGTAATTGGAACGTGCCAAAAAGCTAGAATTGTTATAGTAAAGTAAGTAAGTAGTAGTAGTAAGTAGTAGTTGTTGTTAAGTAAGTATGAACTCTTTTTCTATACTGAAGTCGGTGTCTTTGGTACCATATTTTTTTTCCGAAATGTATGTAATTTTTCGCTTTGTAGTGTTTTGTTTTGGAAGTCGGTTTAATTTTCTTGTTAAAAAGTTTCTTATTTTTCTCTTTTTAGCTGTGGTATGTGCCTTATAACCAGGAAAATACGCTTTATTAAGGATAACTCAAAAACTATTTATCAGATCTTTATCAAATAAGAAATTACATGAGAAGCACCAGCTAAATAAAAATAATCATCAAAATCCGTTCTCCTAGTAAAAGTTCTGAGGTAACAAACATTAAAAATAATAAAGTCGAATTGACAATCTCCTCTTTTTTGAAGTCGAGTAAAAATATAAGTGCATTTTAAAAAAAATGGGCGACAATTTTACGCTGACCGCTGACCGTTAAATCCAGCCAGAGCGCTGTTACGAGCACAACAAACCATAATACAAATAGTTATTTACATTTCTGCTAATTCTTTCCAAGGAAGAAGGATCTAAAACACGTACGTAATGTGTTTTCATTAAAAACATAATTGTACTTTATAGGTCCTTTATTCTCATTAAAAGGTCTAATGGTCTTGTTGCAAGAACCATTAGTAACTGCCATTAATTTTCCAAGATTCTAAAGGAAGCTTTCTTGGAGCCATTGACCTATGACAGCGAAACATTTTAAAAAGAAAAAAAAACTGTTTATATTTTGTAACCATTCATCAAAGGACAACGAGATAATGATTGTCATAAAGCCGAAAAGGTATGGTAAACAGTTCGGTACTGCATGTCAGCCCTACCGAACTAACGCGAGGTCAATAAGTGCCAACCATTATAGACCTTTAGATTGCTGAAAGAATGTTACCATCCCACAAATATTGAATTATGCATATGAAGTTAGTATTTTTCAAACTCTACTTCAGCCTTGACATCTGTCAAACTTTAGAATTAAAGTACGTACATCTGAGATAAAGTAACTATAGATTTTGTCATAAAATGAGCTTGATTGATAGAGCGAGATCGCAAGTTGGCAGGGCCATGTAAATAATAAGGACAAAAGATTATTTTTTGTCTTTGTCACCATGGCCGGTTTCTGTTGTTTGTCAAAATCTAATATAATGGTAGGTTTGACAAACAAACTCAGTTTTGTTTGATTTTCTGTGATTTTGTGGTATTATGTGTTAATTGAGACAAGGAATTGGGTTATTTATATATAATAAGTGTCAGTGCCATGGTGGGTTGTAGTGTTCTTGTTCTTGTTGTAACACCAGAACTAAGTTGAATTAACTATTGTTGTCTAATGTGCGGCCACGCCATGGCGAAATCTATAGGTACTATATCTAAGACGTACATCATGGACTTAATTGACGTACTTAAACTGTGATTTTTAATTTCGTAGACTAAACTGACAGCTGCCAATGACCTTATTTTTTTTAATGTTGCAAGCGCGGAGCAAAGTTTTGTAGGTAAGGCTCAATCTCCTGAATTTAATTTAGCTAATTGGTGTAAATAAATGTTTTGTGAATATAAACGTAATATACTTAATATAACAGTATTCATACACATAGTACATAAACTATTATTGTATTAAATATGAAATTTTAAAAAACCCGATCGATACAATGAAGTCTGACATAAATGAGTAGAAACTAAATAAGGGCCACTAGTTTCTTAACAAATGGTTTTTTTTTTCCGTGAAATAGTTCCATTTTCGATCTACTTCGATTTTCGATCAACTTTCGATCACTCAGGATACGACACTATTTTTATGTAACGCTAAAGTGACAACTCTCCAAATATCAGTTTAGTCTACGAAATAAAAAATCAGAGTATAGTGTAGGCTTTTTGTGTGACACTTTCGTAATTCCAATAGGTACTGAATTCTGTATAGATCCTTTGTCTAGAGCTCCAGGATCCATGTCACTCAAATTTTAATAATTAAGTTTTTTATAACTTCACATCTTTGAATCTATTAATAAAAAGACACCAAGATTGTAATTATCTTTTCCTAATGAAACCGCTCCATAATTAATTATTAAAGGTTTTTTAATATCTAATAACTATTAATAAAACTTCTTTGAAACGTTCATTAAAAATGCATAAATAATATTTTTTATTAAAATAGCTTTAAACGGTTAATTTTACTTTGTGAAATCATTTTTAAATTTAACTAGGGTGAAACGCGGTCCCAATGAGAACTCTGTATCTTAATGTGAACTAATACATAGACAGTTACACAGAATATCGGATACATCTATACTATAATATATAATATAATATAATTAATAATAATATTATAAAGAGGAAAGATTTTTTTGTTTGTTTGTTTATTTGTTTGTTTATACCGAATAGGCTCCGAAACTACTGGACCGATTTAAAAAAATCTTTCACCAGTAGAAAGCTACATTATTCCTGAGTAACATAGGCAATTTTTTTATCCCGAAAACAGGTCCTGTGGGGTGGTCCACGAGAGCGAGCCGCGGGTAACAGCTAGTAGGCTAATAAAATTTCAGCCAATGGCTGTCAGCGTGACAACCATTGGCTAATATTTTATTAGTTTCAGCCATTTGTGAGCTACAAACTATAATAATACAAATTCAAATCTTTATCGCACGCGGTCACAATGGCAACCTTATAGCTAAATAGCAAGCTTTTAATTCGCCACATCCTCATTAGATTTCTAGTCTCAAAGTCATCAGTCCGTAAGCAATTAGATATTATGACACTATTCACAGTAATTGAGCTGGAATTTTACTAGCAGAAAACTAGTGGACTCTTACCTTGTAAATTAATTTACAGTTTAGTTCATCCTGTACTATAAAATGGCTCCTAAGTTAATACCTAAACTGGTGTTTATAGCTCTCAATGGAATCTTGCCTCAAATACTGTAATTGTAACTGCCTGTTATTATAATTATGAGTAATTAAGAATAAAAAGATAGCTTCATCACCGCTATTGCTGCCAATGCTTATGAGAGGTGAGGTGAGTACCTACTAAAGAAGTAGCAAACACTAATGTTACACAAACTGTGAAATTGCCACCCAAATCAATCTAATATCGATTTGAAAATTGTTTTAATAATTAAACGATACCTAGCTGACCCGGTAATCTTTGTTTTGCCATAGAAACGCTAAACATTCATCTACCCTACCCTACCTACCCTACCCTTACTACCCTACCATACCCTACCTACCCTTACTACCCTACCATACCCTACCTACCCTACCTAACCTACCTACCCTACCCTACCCTACCCACCCTACCTACCCTACCCTACCTACCCTACCCTACCTACATACCTACCCTACCCTACCTACCCTACCCTACCCTAACCTACCTACCCTACCCTACCTACCCTACCCTACCTACCCTACCCTACCTACCCTACCCTACCTACCCTACCCTACCTACCCTACCCTACCTACATACCTACCCTACCCTACCTACCCTACCCTAACCTACCTACCCTACCCTACCCTACCCTACCTACATACCTACCCTACTCTACCTACCCTACCCTACCCTAACCTACCTACCCTACCCTACCCTACCCTACCTACATACCTACCCTACCTACCCTACTTATCCTACCCTAGCAATACATGTTTGTTTTTTCTTCGCAAATGTAATGAAAAACGTCGTATGAAACTCACCTCTCTCTTTGTGTGCTTATTTATAGCAAACCTAGGTTTGCTATGCTAGTTGAACTTAGGATAAAATGACATTCCTTAAGCGAAAACAATTATCAAAATGTGGCATGTTGGTATCGCATATCTCTCCAAATTTGGACTTTTGTACAATAGTTAATCGCTAATCGAATGTTACTTTAACTGGACCGACTGAATTTCATGACCTTTATCACACCTTGCAATACCTCATCATCATCAGCCTATTAATGTTCCCACTGCTGGGACACAGGCCTACTCTCTGTGAGAGGGAATGGGCCGTAATCCACCACGCAGGCCCATTGCGGGTGCCACATGTCTTCGAATTCTAGTACCTCATTCCTGCCAAAATCAATTGCATATTATAATATGCAATTGTTTTTTTTTTGTGGAGCTCGTGGCTAAATAATAACAGCCGCACGGGTCGATCTTCAAGGTTAAGCAACGCTTGACGAGGTCGGTCCGTGGATGGGTGACCATTTCAATATACCGAGTTTGCTCCGTGCCTCGGATAGCACGTTAAGCCGTTGGTCCCGGCTGTCATTTGAAGATCTTTGACAGTCGTTACGGGTAGTCAGAAGCCTGAGATCTGACACCAGTCTTGCCAAGGGGTGACGTGTGACCCAGTTACTGGGTTGTGGAGGTCCGATAGGTTTGCAGTCGCTCCATGTAAAACACTGATACTCAGTTGAATCCGGTAAGACTGGAAGCCGACCCCAACAATAATTGGGAAAACGGCTAGGCAGATGATGAATATGCAATTGATTTTACCTATAGGCAGAATTTCACAAAATAAAGTTAAAAAAGAATGGTGGTAGAAACATAATTTCTACATTCAAACTTCCTCCTAAAAACAGTTAGACAAATTGCCGACAAAACTCCCTACGTTTTAAAACAAGCGCAGTCGTTCTGAAAAGTTTTGACAAAAACATTTACCTAAGGCGCTTGGTAATTTGACGAGCAAATGTCAGAGGTTTGAGGCTTGTGTCTCGTAAAAATGATTAAAAATATTTCTTTTACCTAATAATTAAATTATAAACATGACTCTTTTTAAAAAAGCTATTAAATCGAGAGAAGGGACAATGAAGTGAACATGTAATTAGAAAGTAATTTGTCGGAAGTCGGTGTCTTTGGTACATCTCTTTTTTATCGTTTTGCTACATCGACTTTGGTGTTTTGCTTTGGAAGCCGGTTTAATTTTTTGTAAGTTTTGTGTATACCATAACTAAAAGTGAGCAAGTTCTACAGTAATTTACCTAAAGGATTGACAAAATATCCATAATAACTCAATTTTCACATTCGTGCTGTTTGCCGTTAAGGAATTCGGTTGAATTTTATATAATCTTGAAAACTGCCGAACCCATTTTGATGAAACTCGCACTATTCCCTAAGTTGATATATATTTAATACAATAAAAAAGAATGATCACGATCCGATAACTAGTTTCGGAGAAATGCGTGGACAAACATACATTTGAAATTTGGCACACAAAGAGTAACATGTGAATATTGTGCAAAGCCAACAATATTAAATACATATGTATCGAATTGATAACCTCCTTTTTTGACGTCGGCAAAAATCACAAACATTTGGGTTAGCAAATCCCAAACACGTGTCGTTTCAACAATAACCCCGCGTATCACGGATCCGCGGAATCGACGCGATGGAATCCCGATAAAAATGGCCTAACATTATTATGTATCAAGACTACTTTTACCGGCATTATATTAATTATGGTAGGAGTAACGTTGCCTGAAAGTTCATAAAAATCTCATCACATCAAAAAATTTATGGGCTGACAAAGGGCCCAAAAATCAGTATTTGCCATAATTCTTGTAAAGGTTTGATTTTACTGCTATTTGTCTTGGGGCACGTTTATTCCTTGTTCAATTGTGCACAAAAAAGTCCTGCATAAGATTCACTAATGTTCATTCGTTTTCGATAAGAGCCAAACTAATTCATTATTTTGTGTTTATTTTTTTATAGTAAACCTGTGCGTCGAACTTAAACTCCATTTGAAATAACATTAGACATGTTTCCAAATATTTTTACAGTCCATTCAACCGATTTTGAGTTCTACCCCGTAAACATAAGGATAACATAAAAGCATAAACCTGTTACCAAAACCAACTATTTACTACATCTACCATTTGTCGTATCACCAACGCAATAGAAGTCAAAATCTGTTGAACGGTCTGTAAAATGGGCTTATTTAAACGTCTAATGTTATCGCAAATGGAGTATAGACTAGTTGAATTATGTTTTTATGCTCCAGAGAACCGTCGATGAAATTGTCGTTGGTACGTTTTTATGTTTTGACAACAATATTGTATAATTATATTGGTTAGGTACTTAAACTAAAACTTAAAGATACTGATATATCCTAACTTGTCTTATCTTGTGGAGGGGCCGAGAAATAACTCGGATACTTTGACCCATCGGGATATTCTCTTCATTAGTTTCAGAGTCTAGGATATATGAGCCTATAGCCTTCTGGTCGTGAATATCCTACCCCTAGGAGACATATTTGCTTAGCAGCCAGTGCATCGCATGTGCACAGAAGGTGCTCCATGCGTTCCGTATGTCCGTATGTTCCCACACAACCTGCACATGGGTGTCGAGGTTAGACCCATCTTCATGAGCATATCGTTGGTTCCAGAGTGGCCGGTAAAGGCCCCAAGCAGGTAACGGATTTGCTACCTGATCATATTTCAAATGCATTCCCGTGCTTTGAACGTAGAGCCCAGGAATTTCTTGGAGCAGTCTATAAGCATTGTTTTTCACTGACTCATTCTTTGTAGCATTTTTCTTTTTTTTTTTCTCATTCTCAGTAGCAGCTCGGTGACTAGATTTGTCCTGGATTGATGGTAATAGACTTGCCACCTATAACATATTTTATTGAAGACTAGCTGTTGCCCGCGACTTCGTCCGCGCCAAACTCGTAAAAAATATATTTTTATATTTTTAGTTTCCCGCCGGAACTATGAATTTTCTCGTGATCAAACGTGTTACTATGTTATTCGTTATTACATCTGCTATCTACCAGTGAAAGTCCCGTCAAAATCGATCCAGCTGTTTCGGAGATTACCCGGAACAAACAGACAGACAGACAGATAGACAAAAATCTTAAAAATTGCTTATTTGTTGTTAGTACCGTATAAATACTTTCACGTGCATTCAGTAAAACGTTGTTATTTTGATATTACATACAGACACTTCAATTTTATTTATTTGTATGTATGTATAGATAGCAGCTTCCTCTGCCTAATCCTTGACTGCCACCACTTATTCCTTATCAGCATAAGGCCAGCTAATCAGCTTAAAACTACACAGTAGAAAAACAACGGTCGAGACATTTTTATGCCTTTTACATCATAGCCCCATACAACTTGACTTGCCAACCGCAGCCCTACATAGACAATGTCTTTCAAAACGCTACTAAGCTTTCTATTGAGACATTCCCGTACTACGGAAACTTACGCTGACAAGATAAAAACTACTTTACTCCCCTATTCATAAAGCACTGAATAGACAGGGATGCTACGATATAGGCCTGGTATATGAAGTTAGACGTAGTTTATGCCTATTTCGATAAGCGACAATTTTGTAGCCGCTTCATTGGCTTAGGAACAGATATTAAAAGGTTGATTTAGGGTTTAGTTGGTGCTTTTAAACTGATTTTTTATTGGTTAGAATTCTAGGTTTAAATGATTAACTGCTAAGCTCGCGTGATCGTTCGCAATTATCGCTATCATAACCTATATCAGGAGTAAATTATCGTAATCCAAGTTCTAGTCTATCCATTTGGCAAGTTTTAGTTTGAAGTTATCCCAAGCCATCATCATATCGTGATGAAAATTATCCAAATCCAGGTTCAGGTTAAGCCAATGTGAAAGTACTTAGTAACAAACAAACTCACATTCGCATTTGTAATAATAGTTTTGATGTAGAGTCAGTATACTTGGATACTAAGAGGTACGTGGTCCCAGTCGGCCGTCCCAACTCATATCAGTAGGGCCTCTGGGATATAAAGGCCACTGCTACGTAGGATGAACACGAAGAGGTTTGCCACGTTAACTATGCGGTTCTGTTGTTTGTATATGTCGTGCCTAAATCTTAGAATTGATCACTTCATGATGGTGCCGACAATTTCATGAAACCTGGCCAAGTCATATACGTCGAATACCTGCGAAGCGAGACCATGGGTCACAGTGAACGATCTCGCTTATATTGTCATTCAAAGTTTTCTCCAACAGTAAGGCCACGTTTCCACCTGCAAACAGATTGCATACAAGTTGCATTACATTGCGAGGTACCAAGAATGTGTTCGATCGCTCGATCGTGCCCTGCAATGTAATCAAACTTGCATGCAAGTTGCTCGCTGTTGGCAACGCGGCCATGAATACTAGATCTCACTCTGCCTAGTGTCGTTTAGACACGAATTGTGCCGATGAAATCCAACTTGACCTAAGTCTATAATTCTACATGATTGATAAATACCAAACACTCAAATGGTACTCAGTACTTAAGTTTGAACCAATGTGTATACTAGCAGGGATGAAGGTTTAAATAAAACGACCGAACCGTACACTGATCTACTAAAATTCACAGGAGCCTATGTAAATCGGCAAACCATCTCGCTAGCAACTTCTAATTCGACGCCAACGCCATCTAGTTACGTCGTTGTACAACTTGACCAAAATATCAAAATTTTGTTGCCATGATCAGCGACTTTTGATCATTAACAATGACAAAGACCCCTAACCTTCTCGTGACCACTGATTTGTTCGCGACCTCTGAGGCCAACTCTGACGTCATTCCACAAATAGATAGTGTTTCCTGCCCTTTCCAAATTCAAATATCCTAAATAACTAAATACGTCATTATGAGTTAATTCTCCATTCAGCCAGTCATGATAGTGTTGAACTCCGGATCATAATTGATCAATGACCCGTGAAAAAGGTCTAGTCGATGGATGGCCCACCTTTTAACTACTTTACCTCATTTCACAAAGCACGTTGTTTTACTATTATTTTTGAGGATTTTAACCTTAACTTAAGTTGGGTAGCTCAACCACGTTTTTATAGGAAGTGGTCGAAAGTAGCCGTAAAAATTTCAACGTAATTAGGAACAATATAGGTACAAGATTTTTATTGTATTCTTTGTTCGTTGAATTTTCCTACAATCCATCAATTAATTATATTACTGCATATGTATGTATCTTTTTTAGGGTTCCGTACCCGAAGTGTCCAAACGGAGTCACTCACGAGTCTGTCCATCGTCTGTCAAACAATTTTGTTCCGAAGATTTTTTTAATTTCCCATTGACCTACGAACTTAAAATTTGGTGACAATGTTTATTATTACGTATACTACTAACAAATACCAATATATAAATAAATCAGATTTTTGCTTTTATACACCCTAAATGTGCGATGTCCGGTACGCACTTGACTGGTGTTTGGTTTGATCAAAAATTTAATTCAAGAAGACATCCCGCCCCATTCTATAAATTCTCCTATATCGTAGGTACACAAATTTGAACTCACATACACAAACATCCAGACCAGGAACAATACAAATAGTTAGCCAAATAAATGTTTGTTATGTGTGGTACGAACCCGCGACACGTAGTGCAGCAGCCAATCGCCCAACTACTGCGCCAACCGTGTTATCAAACTTTGTAGGCTCTGGAATTACAGATGAAAATCAAATGTTTTTTATTTCACATAGGCCGTGCACCTTTTATCGACGTTCTATAAGTGCCCATGTAGCACTTATAGAACGTCGATAAAAGGTGCACGGTTCGGGTTGGTCGTTTCCTATGGAGGAGAACCGGCAAGAAACTCCACGGTTACTCTTTTAAAATAAATAGGTTTGTTTTTACAATATTTCCATGTTACAGCATTAGTGCTTAGATATGGGAGGACAACGTAGGCCCGACAATAAGTAGTAAGAAACTAAAAAGAAAAAAATGTTTGTATAAACGAGATAAGAGTTTAAACAAATGTTAAAAAACTTCTAGAAATCTAGAAGGCCTACAATGTTCACACATTCACAAAACAATCGGTAATAGAATCTATACAAAGGTAAAAAAATATATATATATGTCGGAGTTAGTTATCAATTAAAATTGTGGGTAGTCAACAGAATTTATAGTGTTTTGTTTTCTTATTACTAATTTAAGTGATTTTACTATCAATTATTGCCTAATAAATCAAATCATAATTTATTGAGCACTCAGTGTACGCACCGATTGATTTTTCGTAACTTATTTCGATAATTGTAATCGATGGTTAGTTCAAAACAATTGTTGACTTGTTAATTGGATTATTATTTGTGTAATCACCATTGTTTACTTACGACAATTATTCTTGTGATATTTGACTATTTTAGAATGGGATTTTTATTTGATTTAGCACATTTTAGTGTTTTGTATCAAGTAAACACATGACGTACTTCCGTATATCATCGGACAGAGTTGTTGTGGAGGGATAGCAAGGTATAAAAGAGCTTGCATCGGTATGCAAGTCAGGCTATCTTCGGATTAGACTCGATAAAGAGCTCCCCTGCTCCCAATAAAAATTTCGGTTTATTTGGTACAGCACTGCTGTATATTCACATAGCTGTATTGGCTTGCTGATGGCGAACGATACACTTTGTATTTGGGTGGCTTAGGCTGCTGTACAAACTGTAACCTTAAGGGTTTGTTCGTTTAACTGTATTGTTATTATACTCTTTTAACTACTTTATCTTGATACTATTTGTATTGTTTTATTAGTGAAACTAGTACTGTAATTAACAACCTTGTTATTGGTTGTACAGTTCTTGTTTATCCAACAAAAATGGGAACGCCCAAATCCTGACCGTATATACCCCTCGGCCCTCATGATCCTACATATATAACAAGACTAAATTTAACATGTGGCACAAATGTTGTTATCAGTGCTGTAACTATTCTTAGCAAAGGGCTATAAAGATTATAGGCTTAAAAAACAATGAACATGCTAGGCTATTGCCTAGGGCCATGAGATATTATATCTAATGTTAACACGAGCGTGTAGTCGTGGGCAAAAGCTAGTCAGAACATATTATCCCTAACTAAAATAAACGCCCACACTACTTCAAAGGACATCTCACACAAACTTCACCTCTAAACAGGAAAATGTGATGAATAAACATTGTAGTCTCACCTAACAGCTGACGTGACCGTTTTCAGCCTGAAACGTGTTCCAGCGTTCTATTGTTTCACGCAAGCCCCTGAAGCTTTGATGCGACCGACCCATTCCGTACTGTACATGAAAAATTCACGCCTGTACTCGCCGATACGAAAATAAATTCAAATTGAAAATGTAGAACGAAACAGGCGATTGGATGTGTGTCACACCGTATTGTAGGGTCTTTTCTTCCGATGATTCCTTATTATTAATTTAAATTTCTTTCGACCGGTACAGAGCTACGTCGAAAGGCTTGGAATTTTTTTAGTGCCTACTAATAGTCCCCAGCATGTAACTTGGCAAGGTTCTGACGTAGTGGGGGTAACCAACCACCATATAGAGCGACCGAAACGTAGACGCAACGATCCTTTTGTCATCTGACCAACCAATAGCGAGCTCGGAACGGTGCTAAACGTTCCCCGCATCCCGCTTGGTAACCAAAGAGACCTAACGACTCTTGCCAAGTTACGTGCCGACAATTATACTCTATTTTGTTTGTGTGATTATTTAATCGTATTTTCTTTGCTAACTAGCTTGCTTGCTTGTGCTGGTCTGCTACGCTGGTCCTGGTTATTTATTACCCGACTGCCGAAGGAGGGTAATGTGTTTATCAGTCTATGTATGTATGTATGTAAGGTATGTTTGTTCCTATGTGGCGTTCCAGAGACCAAACTCGTGGGCCGATTTTGATGGTTCTTACGTCAATCGATTCGTCTTAACCCCGCGAGTGTCACTGGCTACATAAAAATTGGCAATTAGGAAAATAGCGGTTCTTGGGCGCCATAGTGTGGGGTCCCAATTTTTTTTTCTTCGTAGCCTCTCTTGTGGGCTATCAAAATAAAGGATTTTAAGAGGTGATTTCAAAAATATATAATACTTATATGTTAAAATGTACCAGATTCGAAAAAAAAGTAACTAAACAGTTATAAATAAAAAAAGTTAATTAAAAAAAACAAAAAGCCCGACTGCTTGAAAAGTGAACTAAAAAGACGTAAACAAGGAGAAAATCATGCTGTGCAGTCGGAGGATACGTCTGGTTTTGGCCAGCCAGCTCGCGAAGATGTATCCTCCGACAGCACAGCATGATTTTCTCCTTGTTTACGTCTTTTTAGTTCACTTTTCAAGCAGTCGGGTTTTTTGTTTTTTAGGGTTCCGTACCCAAAGGGTAAAAACGGGACCCTATTACTAAGACTTCGCGATCCGTCTGTCTGTCTGTCTGTCTGTCTGTCTGTCTGTCTGTCTGTCTGTCTGTCTGTCTGTCCGTCTGTCTCCAGGCTGTATCTCATGAACCGTGATAGCTAGACAGTTGAAATTTTCACAGATGATGTATTTCTGTTGCCGCTATAACAACAAATACTAAAAACAGTATAAAGTAAATAAGAAAGGGGGGCTCCCATACAACAAACGTGATATTTTTGCCGTTTTTTGCTCGATATTAATAACGGCAACAGGTAGACGCTTGAAATATTCACAGAATGTTTAGTTGTATATTTACTTCAAAAAATAATAATTATTAAATTAAAATTAAATAAATTAAGGGGGGCTCCCATACAACAAACGTGATTTATATGCAGTGTTTTGCGATAATGGTACGGAACCCTTCGTGTGCGAGTACGACTCGCACTTGGCCGGTTTTTTTTTTTTATTTAAATCGGTTACTTGCGCATTTATCATATATTTACTTTCTGTAGAGAGACAGTGTTACTTTTGCATTTATAACTTATGAATGAATGTTAGTATGAATGTTTAGGCATCTTTCTTCTGCTTCTTCTTTTATTTACCACAACAGCACCCATTAACATGATGTTCATGGGTGCTGTTGTATCTGTGGTTACTGTCATGTATTTTGTGTCCTTGAATAAAGTCAGTTGTTCTCAAGATCTCGAGTCACCATGTTATAAATTAATGGAACGTCTTAGAAGAGAAATAGGTTAGGTTAGGTAGGTGCGTTTACAAACATTTAAAAGTATACACAAACAGCTAGACTCGGCTGTATATTGTAAATATCGAAGGAGTCAATCTACTTGGCTCTTCCCACTTTCTCTATGGATTAGTAGTTTCGTTTTTGGGATGTTAATGTTACTCAGGCAACCAGTGTATTAAAAAACCCACTTCATTCTTTTTCACGGTTAGTAAATTAATACAAACCAAGGCACGGCTGGAAAACCTAAATCCTGCACTAACTACTATATACCGAGAAAATCCTGCACTAACTACTATACCGAGAAAATCCTGCACTAACTACTATATACCGAGAAAATCCTGCACTAACTACTGTACCGAGAAAATCCTGCACTAACTACTATATACCGAGAAAATCCTGCACTAACTACTATACCGAGAAAATCCTGCACTAACTACTATATACCGAGAAAATCCTGCACTAACTACTATATACCGAGAAAATCCTGCACTAACTACTATACCGAGAAAATCCTGCACTAACTACTATATACCGAGAAAATCCTGCACTAACTACTGTACCGAGAAAATCCTGCACTAACTACTATATACTGAGAAAATCCTGCACTAACTACTATACCGAGAAAATCCTGCACTAACTACTATATACCGAGAAAATCCTGCACTAACTACTATACCGAGAAAATCCTGCACTAACTACTATATACCGAGAAAATCCTGCACTAACTACTATACCGAGAAAATCCTGCACTAGCTACTATACCGAGATAATCCATTAAAATTACCGTAGACAATAGTTATTAAATAAAGCGGGTTCCAGCAAATTTTTTCGTATAACTCGTTGCCCCACACTAGGAATTTCTTCCTGTATCGTGGGTGCGATAACAAACATTTAAACTCACATACACAAGACACCCAGATCCGGAACAACTATCTGTAGGCCAAACAAATATTTGTTCCGTGCGAGAATCGAACCCACGACACGCAGCGTGTTGTCAAATTACGGGCCCGTCCGAAACTATAAAATTGCCTGCTCCGTAATTATAAAAATTTTCGGACGGGTAAAAACACATTGGGGTTTGTAAAACTGTCAAATTGTGTTGTTATTCATCAGTAGTTCGGACACCGAACGAATCATGCGTCCGTATGTAATACGGAGAAGGAAACGCCCGTAACGAGAGCCGAAACTACGGACATCTTGCAAAGGTGTAGATTTCCCGTCGATCCATTATTATATTTTCTGAGCGTCATCATCATCATATCAGCCGAAGGACGTCCACAGGTGGACATAGGCCTCCCTCAAGCCTCGCCACGTTGGCTGGTCTCATGCGTCTCGACACCAGCGGATCCCCGCAACCTTCACCAGGTCATCGGGCCTCTTGGTGGGAGGCCTTCCAACGCAACGTCTTCCAGTTCGCGGTCGCCACTCTAGAACCTTTTTGCCCCATCGGCCATCCGTTCTGCGAGCAATGTGCCCTGCCCACTGCCACTTAAGTTTGGCAATTCTTCGGGCTATGTCAGTAACCCTGGTTCCCACAAGGATCTCTAAATTTCTAATTCGATCACGCAAGGGAACGCCGAGCATAGCCCTCTCCATTGCCCTTTGAGTGAATGTAAGCTTTCTGATAAGGCCCATTGTAAGCGACCACGTCTCATAGCCTTATGTTGATGACTTATGGCTCTGAGACGTGGTCGCGTGCTGGCAACACACACTGCTCATAGACTTTCGTCTTGAGACACTGTGGTAAGTTGGACGACAAGATACCGCGCAACTTCCCAAATGCTGCCCAGCCGAGTCGGATTCGACGGTTGACCTCTTTCTGGAAGTTGGATCGTTTGTCCCAGATAGACATAGTCGCCCACAACTTCGAGTGTAGAGTCTCCGACCATGATAGGAGTGGGTATAACATGGGCATACATTCAACATCACCTTTCTGAGCGTATTCATTATCATTACATACCAGGAAAAGAACACTCAGTCCATTCTGCATGGGTTTACGTAACACAAAACAACTATCCAACTAATGTAACAAACAAACAAACACAGTTACTGTTTCACGATTACTAGGTTATCATATAGATTTGTTTTGTTATTAGTTTATGTTGTAGAATATTCAACAGTATATATGATAAGGGAAAATAAACGTTTACTATGTAATTTATTATGTAAGATAATCCAGTGTTCGATATAATTTCAGGCCGTATTTTAATAACTACGCAATAAAATGGATGGCATCTGAAATTACATTTTCTTATACCTAGACTATGATTGTGAATGTAACTTTATTTCTTTTTAGGGTTCCGTACCCAAAGGGTAAAAACGGGACCCTATTACTAAGACTCCGCGATCCGTCTGTCTATCTGTCTGTCTGTC
Source organism: Anorthoa munda (assembly GCA_945859665.1). NCBI lineage: Eukaryota > Metazoa > Arthropoda > Insecta > Lepidoptera > Noctuidae > Anorthoa > Anorthoa munda. The sequence continues at coordinate 6,819,935 of OX243893.1, forward strand.
CGTCTGTCACCAGGCTGTATCTCATGAACCGTGATAGCTAGACAGTTAAAATTTTCACAGATGATGTATTTCTGTTGCTGCTATAACAACAAATACTAAAAACAGAATAAAATAAATATTGAAGTGGGGCTCCCATACAAATAACGTGTTTTTGTTGCCATTTTTTGCGATAATGGTACGGAACCCTTCGTGCGCGAGTCCAACTCGCACTTGGCTGGTAATTTCCTATTCTTCTCAGCAAACCCTTTCATTTTGTTGGATACCTATATCATGGCAGTGCACAAAAAATAACTAGTCCGCCATCTTGGGCCGTCCGCCATATTGGATTTATAATGACGTCACAAAATTTCATCTTAATCGGTGGAGGATAACTGCTTTAAAATTCAGTTGCAAGATTTGACCAGAACACACTTACATACATAACCAGTCTTATTACAAAAAGCGGTTTAACTAAAAACCCTGGTTTAAATCTCTATAAACTGTGTTTTAGACGAAACTGATATTACAAATAGTGGTTTATCGATAAACCATAGACCAAATCATGGTCTAACGCTAAACCTCGCCGGCCCCTAGTTTAACGATGGTCTAAGACAAGACTAAATCGTATCTGTCAAAGTTTCTCTTTTAGGTCTCATCTTCTCATCTTCATCATCTTCATCGTCTTCTTCATTGTGGGCATCTTTTCATTGTGTTGTGTTGTTTTTACCCGAAAATGGATATTAACATGGTCGATTTAATTGATATTGAAGCCGCTGAGTTGTTGAAAATGCCACGCCGACACAACAGAAATCGTGTTCGAATTAATCCCTTCATGGAATTATCCTCGATTATGTGGCGTGATTGTGCAATTATCTCGCGTAGCATATCCTATAACGTTTAAAATTAGGTTTAAAACTTGAAACCCGTCTCTTATTTATTGATTAACTTACTTAATCAATAAATTAGAGACGGATTTCAAATTCATCGAAGTAATTTATGTTTAGTTACTTTTTCCTCGCTACTCCAATTCTCAGATCGTTTTTTCTTTTGTTGTTACATCACAATTAATATCAAAATGATAAGAAGAAGGTCATATTATTAACAAAGAGAGAGGCAACTATTAGTCTGTTAGAGACTTCGATAGCTTAAAAATTCCAATTCCAAAGCTAAATGAACTTGGGATGATTTTGTTTGGTGTTATGGTTTAATTATTTTTTTTTGGCCTATCGGGCAAGCAAAAAAAACTAAAAAAAAAAAAAACTGTTTTTTTTTTTGTCTTTCTACCATACTGCCTAGTCTTTCGTAGATATTTTCTTTCTAGCGTAATAGGTTTAGAAATCATGCCTTTCGTTGTTTTTTCAAATCATATTGAAGTCATTATAAGTGAGTCTTTGATTAGCAGTTAAAATCTTGTTTTTACACAATTCCGATTTTTATTTTATTTGATATGTCAATTCCAGGGTAAACGTCATTTCCATTAAATGTCAATCAATTCCAGGGGCGTCATTTCCATGTAATGTCTTCATTCTTCATGTTTATTTTGTTAAGTTTTCATATAACGCGCGGGAATGCTATGTTTCGTTACACGTAGGTAATATGTCTTATTATATATTGTGTAAAAAAACAAAATCACAATATTTTTAACACTCTAAAACATCATTTAATCCTTATCGTATTATCAAAACGTTTTCATTTCTGGGCACACGGAACGTTGCAATTGAATGATATTATGGTGAACGAATGATATTGGTATTAATCTGTGGTTGATATATTGACAATGGTTCAAATGACGGTACTATGAAGACCAGATAAGCCCGGACTTGATAGTACAGGTTTAAACCAAGGTTTATTTCGTTTTTTGTAATAAGACTGCAAGTTTAATAAAAGCTTGCAAAAAAGTAGGTAATCCGAGATAGTGTATGGAAAACATTCTAGAATGATGGAAAAATACAGTTGTTTCTTGTAATGTTGCATATACTGACAATTTTTATTTAACAGACTGCGTTGTTGGTTTTCGCAAGCACTACTGCTAATCATTAGGTCCTGGGTTCGATTCTCATGTCGGGCATAGTTTTGACCCAGGTCCAGGACATGGGACGGAGCCACCTGCGAAGCAGTAATGCTCGCGAAGGATGTGGCAGAACGCGTGAGGTAGACGCAACGAAGGCGCCCATATACCCCCAGCCGCCGCAGGAGACGACCAGTGTGTCTGGAATCACTAGCCGTTTCTCGACCACCGTAGCCGCGGGCTTGCGAACGGCGAGTAATGGGTAGCTCGCCATCCGATAAGGACCAGGCCCGAGTCGACAGTGCCTCAATTCCAAGCGCGCCTTAAAGAGATGTCAGCAAAACAGACAGGGTCCGCTAGGACCGACGCCTGTTTGGTTTGCATAAATTCGAAACAGTTACCGCGGCCCTGGCACAAGCAACTGCAGGAACACAGGTAGGTTTTAGTCATTAAAATTCTAACACGCCCTCCCGCTTCACCCGTTAGAAGTCATCGGATGTTTTCAAAACCCAAAAAAAAACATGTCGAGCAAGGTGTTATTGGGTTTTTCCAACTGAAGTTTCACAGTAGCCGCCCGGAGTATGGACATTGTGTCCGGTTTATCGCAATAAGCTCTCCCTCTAAACGCGACTAGTACAAGAACACCTCTGCCCTTCCTTTTGGGGAATACAATGAAACTGTTTTATTTATTTATTAGTTTACACTCATATCCAGTATGAGTACACCTTGCAGCAATGGAGCACAATCTTATAATAAACTCACTATAAGTCCAGGTTTCCTCACGATGTTTTCCTTCACCGCTGTCAGCGATTTCCAAGATAAACTTAGAAAGTACATATGAATTGAAAAAGTCACATTGGTATTTACCCGGATTCGAACCCACGACCTCAAGCATGAGAGGCGAGGTCTTAGCCACTGAGCCACCACGACACTATGTTATATTAAATTCTAGGAAACATACGTGAAAGTATATAAATAAAAAAACCGGCCAAGTGCGAGTCGGACTCGCACACGAAGGGTTCCGTACCATTATCGCAAAACACTGCATAAAAATCACGTTTGTTGTATGGGAGCCCCCCTTAATATATTTTATTTTAATTTATTAATTATTATTTTTTGAAGTAAATATACAACTAAACATTCTGTGAATATTTCAAGCGTCTACCTGTTGCCGTTATTAATATCGAGCAAAAAACGGCAAAAATATCACGTTTGTTGTACGGGAGCCCCCCTTTAATATTTACTTTATACTGTTTTTAGTATTTGTTGTTATAGCGGCAACAGAAATACATCATCTGTGAAAATTTCAACTGTCTAGCTATCACGGTTCATGAGATACAGCCTGGAGACAGACGGACAGACAGACAGACAGACAGACAGACGGATCGCGAAGTCTTAGTAATAGGGTCCCGATTTTACCCTTTGGGTACGGAACCCTAAAAATCAAACAACAAATACTACACAGTATGTCCATAATTTAAAACAAAGAGCAAACATTTTTGCAGCCGCCAAAATAGCGTGACTTGTCATCATTAACGTGCAACACTATATATTTTAATGTCTGACAAGTTAACATAATTAGTTGAGTGTAACTTTACCACGCAAAAGCATAAATAAAATTGCCAGGTTAATTAAGTTTTCGTGGCGCTATTAATGTTAGCAAAATTCTACTAAAACGTGAAACTCTGAATATTTGTATGTTTTGTTATTAAGGTTGCTCTAGTCGACGGCACGAACTATTTTGTGCGCAGGGATAAAATGCATGCTATCTTATTCGACAACACGTGCGAAAGAGATAGATGCTGTGATGAGCAGTAAGAACTAAGTTCGCGTACGAATATTTGCAAATTTGTAGCGAAATGGATGATGATTTAGGACGAAAACGAACGCGCGAAATTTTATAAACAGACCTTTGGGAATATGGATATCATGAAAAAACAACTAAATGTATATTTTCAAAATTATTTCTTTTGCATTGTTGAATGACGAATATATCTTAGTACGGTGGCTGTTTTGCAATTTTCCTTCTTCTTATGGTATTTATTTCCGCCCAAACATGCGTTAAAATTAGTGTTGAAATACGGAAATTTCGACGCTCATAACTTTCAAATATATATTTTTTTTTACTTTTTTGTTTCCATACAGGGCTAGATAATGATGAGAAAAATTGATATCATTTTTATTTTGAACGTACATACTCAAACAGTGGAGTAATCGCCAGACTACATTTGTATGGAAGAATGATCGACTAGTGCAACCTTAATCAGTCACACCACAACTGCTAAATGATTCGGATGAACACTAGACAGCTTGTTTGTATTTTTACGACCGGCTTTGCCCATGTATATTTTGGAATAAGTCCCACGGGAATCTAATACTAAGACAAAAAGTGTCCTATGTCCTAATCCAGGTCAAGATCTACCCGTGTGCCAGGATTCATCCCTATCCGTTCAGTATTTTACGTTTATAATATTAGTGGGAGTAGGATAGGATTGGAACGCACAACGCTTTGGTATGCGGTGCCAAACACGTATAATCCTCCTTGCCGCTGACGCTTACTGCGACGGAACAAAAGACCATTCTAGACGTTTTTCATACAGTTACAGTTAATTACGCTACCGCATACCGCAGCGTTGTGCGTTCCGATCGAGGTAAAAAAACTTCTTCTTTTCATTTTGATGGTTCATTTAATAATTGTTTGGGCCTATTAGGAAAGCTTAAGATTAAGTAAATGCATGCAACGGTGTGATAAACGGCCCGCTTTTTATTTGAAAATTCCATGGTGGGTGATGGCGGGGCGGGGGATTAAATAAAATGTCTGCCAATGTTGTTATAAGGTCACAATTTACATACATTTCACTCTCATGTCAACATTCAAGGCATTTTGTCATGATTTTGCTTTTTACGGATGATTTAAATTATATAGGTGCACGTCTTTCTAACGTATTAACTTTAAAACTTTCGCGTTCCATAATGGAAAACAATATAAACAACAGCAAACAATAATCAACAACAATCAACAATAACCAACAACAATAATCTAAATCATCGCGTTAAATTGCCGTGATATATTGTTTTTCTTTCTAACGTTTCGGGAAATACAGTCGTAATATTTTGTATGTTAACTTAACTTTGCACCCAACAGGGAATATTTTAAGCTTCAAAGCAATAGGTTTCTCCACTGAAAAGGAGGCCTGTGTCCCAGCAGTGGGCACACTTCAGGCTTATCATTCTAACCTGCTCTTTGGTGGCATTCCAGAAGATGACAGTTAGTGTGTTGTCCTCTATTTAAATTGTGCAGGTACCCAGAGCCGTTACTCCCAAGTAACAGCTGGGACTGGGCAATCACGAATACGACTATGTAAGTGATGATTTTATGAATACTTTTATTTACCTTGGGTTTCTACCTGAATAAATAATATTTTATAAAACAAAAAATCACGCTTTATTAGAAATCCAAACTAAAAAGTAGAAAATAATTTTCAATAAAATTTAAATTAAGAATAGTGTGTGCACCGCTTTTTAATAATAAAATAATTATTTTTGTTAATCACACTATTCTTAATTTAAATTTATTGAAAAATATTTTCTACTTTTGTTTTAGTTTTCTATTAGAGCGTGATTTTTTGTTTTTTTTTTTAAACTATTTTTTACTTTTTAGTTCAATCGCTTATTCTGAAAATCCTAGTAAGGATAATGGGACGAAGTATTTAAATTAATGTATTGTCATCGGTCTTTGATAGGTGTGCAAAGTTTAAAATTAATCCGACCTTTGGAAGGGAGAAAAGATAAAATCAAAATCACGTTCAAAGATTCCGTTACGTAGAAACATATATACCAAGCTAATAAAAGCATGTTAAAAACAACTGTATGTGAATAAATGAATAAATAAATAATATCTAAGTATAATCAGCCTATTAAGGTACAAAATAGCAATCAATAGAAAATCTCCATGATCACCTTCATCAGTGATAGACACAATTGTAATACGAGAAATAAAGATAAGTTAGATCAACCATCTTATAGACTAAATAAAATACACTCATCTTTCATGGGGTACTGTGTTAAATTCTGTAACAAAATACCTTGTGATATATTAAAACTAAATGAAAGTAAATTTTAAACTTTAGTTAAAAGCACACTTTGTAAACAAGAATATTATAAATAAGATGATTATATTCAAGATAAGAATGCTTGGAAACATGCTGGTCCTGCTCCATAGGACAATCTTTAGTGTAGACAAAATCAAATTTGCTAATTTATATTCCTATTCATAGTTAATATATTCTTATTTTATTTTTATTCGTTTTTCAGAATTTGACTCACACACTGTTCCGTTGTTGTTGAATTAGGTATTTTACCTATGTTTGCAATATTTGTAAGTATGTGAGAACCATGTTCCTATTTATGGAATTAATGTATTTACCTGTTAATGCTTTATACCTGTGCGTAGTATAGTGCGTAGTGCTATTTTTGGGTGCATCGTCCTCACATATATGAATGTATTAATGTATGTACTTATGTAAATATATTTTTATTTCTTTTTAAAAAGAAAGTTTAAGTATGGAGTTTCTTGTGCGTTCTTCTCCATAACAAGCTACTTTTGCGAATGCACGGTAGAATCAATTTAGATTACATATAAAAAAATTATTTTTAAATTGTTTGACGTTCAAAAGTGCCGCTTATTGGCCTAGTTGATATAAATATATTTGACTTTGACTTTGACATCAATCATTTCAGCCGAAAGACTGCTGAACCAGCATCGACCAGTCGAGTGCATCTCGCATCCATCGGATTCTTGTAGCCATAATAATCGTTCAAAATATTTCTTTAAAAATAAAAACCTGGGCGCTGAAAAATACGAGATTCAACGTCTCATAAAACTTGCTTGAGCTGCACATAACGACTGTACCTCCCTACCTTTCATTAGATCTTATTAAGCGGGTTGTAAGTTCATTTGCAGGGGTCGTAACTCAGTAACAAATACACCAAATGTTTGATTAGACCTGGGCTCTGGGGCTTGAGTACGGTTGTGAAGGTATGAAGCCAGAGGTTGAAAATTATCGTTTTAAACCGTAATAAAACTCCCACGAGAAATGGTCTGGACAGTGATGAATTAAGTGCTAGTTTTCATAAATGTATTATATTTAAATATCTACTGGCCAGCTTATTTGATTGGTCAACTACTATTTCAATCATCATCATCATTTCAGCTGATAGATGTCCATGACTGCTGTAAATAGGACTCCCCCAAGTGTCGCCACATTGACCGGTCCCGTGCGTCTCGCATCCAGCGGATTTCCGCAACCTCCATCAGGCCATCGATCCACCTAGTCCTTATAGCCTTCCAAACGCAACGTGTTCCGGTTAGCGATTGCCACTCTAGAACTTTTCGGCCCCATCGACCATCCGAACTGCTATTTCAATCAATTTAAACTCTTTGGCCCCATCAACCATCCGAACTGCTATTTCAATCAATTTAAACTTTTTGGGTCCATCAACCATCCAAACTGCTATTTCAATCAATTTATAATTTTGGCCCCGTCGACCATCCGAACTGCTATTTCAATTAATTTAAACTTTTTGGCCCCATCAACCATCCGAACTGCTATTTCAATCAATTTATAATTTTGGCCCCGTCGACCATCCGAACTGCTATTTCAGTCAATTTAAACTTTTTGGCCTCATCAACCATCTGAACTGATATTTCAAGAAATTTAAAATGTTGGCCCCATTGACCATCCGAACTGCTATTTCAATCAATTTAAACTTTTCAGCCCCATCGACCACCCGTTCTGCTATTGCAATTGGCTTAAAATCTAACCGGAAGCAGTAGAATCCCAGTATTTCACAAGGAGGCCTCAGTGCCTATCTGACTCCCACAACACCTGGGTAACAAGATACTCCTTTTGGATTTTGCTTCGTAACGACTGTCAAAAAATATCTAATATGTCCGCTGCGCCGGGATTAGCAACTACTCAATGTGTTTTATGGGGCTCGGAGTTGGCTCAGTATTATTAACGGATGTTTACACAGAACACCCTCAAGTGAACTGTTGAAGATCGATCTTAGCCTCAAGTTCATTCTCATTTCAATCATTTTAAATGCGCTAGGAAAGGTATTTAATTAAAAACTGAGACTCATGTATCATTCAGAAAAGGGAACTTGCACGGCGTAGATGTACCGTCTAATGATGGAAGTTAGAAACTTTTACGCTATCAATAATTGACAGTGACGTTTCTGTGCTGCCACGTATGGTTCCTGCACGCTCCCTAGACTCTGGTCCTCGATTTCGCAAGATGGAAAGTGAAGTAGAATATTTTCTTCTTCGTTATTAACCGAATTTCAAAAAAGAGGAGGTTGTCTGTGCATTTAGAGACAGTATGTATTTTTTTTTTATGTTCACCGATTTATTCTCAAGGTGGTCCCAATGTCATCAAGTCAGCATATAAAAAAAAAACTTTATTCCGTTCATTTTTACTCACATTACTTATCAGGCCTTAAGTGCTAGGTGTTAACAAATTTCCTGGACCACACACTAGGATTCCCTGTGTTGCGCGGTCCAGTCTCTTCCTAGGTAGGTAAGGAAAACATGTTCACTAGGTAGTAATACTAATTACACAGAGATAAAACATAATTGCTTAAAATATTCACAGAATGTTTAGTTGTATATTTACTTCAAAATATAATAAAATTTAAATTAAAATAAAATAAATTAAGAGGGGCTCCCATACAACAAACGTGTTTTTTTTGCAGTGTTTGGCGATAATGGTACGGAACCCTTCGTGTGCGAGTCCGACTCGCACTTGGCTGGTTTTTTTATTTTGATATAACTTAGTTTTTCATTTGATTATGGTTGATTTTAAATTGATTGTAATTGATTTTGGTCTGATTTTAATTTGTTTTAGTTTGTTTTTAATTTGACCTTGGTTTGATTTTAATTTGATTCTAATTTGATTTTCATTTTATTTAATTCAATTTGTTTTATTTATTTTATTTTATTCGTAATTTGATTTTGATGATTATTTTTATTTGATTGTTAACTTGATTTAAATTATTTTTAGTGTTTTTCTAATTTTAGTTGAATCTGTTAATTTAATTAATTCGGTTTGGATTTAATCTGTTTTTATTTTATATGATCATATTTAAATTCATCATTAAGCGATGTAGCAACACATCTCAATATATGTTTTTATCACATTAATATCATGGGTCACTAGCCCACAAAATACAGGCTCAGGCCTAGTTTGGGAGTAAGCATAATCATGTTACGTGTTACCTTTATGTCAAATAAATATTTTATTTTTATTTATTTTTGTTTTATTTATTTTATAATTGTAATGTAGATAATAAGAGGTTATTATTTAATATATGAACAGAGTTTAATCAGATGATAGGATTCCATGGAAATCATAGGCACTCCTATAGGAATACATAATATTATCGATTTTGGTTTCTTCATCAACTCGTCCACTGGATCTTTTCAATGATAAGTGTGTTTTGGGTATAAGATATCTCGAATAATTGAGTTCACTTTGTAGTGTTTTGCTTCTCAAAATATAAATTATGTACAACCAATACCATAAGATGTCGGGTGGCCATAAAATCGTGACTGGGTGAAGGCCTGTTTCATTAAAATTATCTCAAGCACCTTATCAGTACCTATCAGCTCACTGATAGTATTGCAAATTGGAAAATTGCAATCAAAATACTCAGTCGTTTCGTGTCGCTGATTCAAGTGAATATAATCTATATTAAATTCAAGGTGAATGATCGGTAACTTTTGCGAAGGCCTCACGGCAGACAGGGTGAAACCGTTTGTCCTGGTATGGTCATGTGATGAGGAGGAATGAAACGCAAGTTACTAAAAGAGTGATGAATATAAATGTGGAAGGATGGAGAGGGGGAGAAAGGCCAAAGAAAAGATGGATAGACTGTGTGAGCAGTGATATGAAAGAAAAGGGAGTCAGTGATAGCGTGACGGGGGACAGGACGGTATGGAAGAAGAAAACGTGTTGCACCGACCCCATGGGATATGGACAGGAAGAAGAAGAGATAGCGTGAAAACCAGATAGTTTTGTTTATTAAAGTTAAATAAAAAAACCCACTCCACTATCTTAAGGTTACACTAGTCGACGGCACGAACTATTTTGTGCGCGGGGTTAAAATGCGTGCTATATCAACTGACAACACGTGTGGAACAGATAGATGCTGTTATGAGTAGTAAGAAGCTAGTTCGCGTACGAATACACACTTTTGCAAATTTGTAGCGAAATGGATGATGATTTAGAACGAAAACGAGCGCGCGAAATTTTATAAACAGACCTTTTTTTGAGTCTGGATATCATCGAAACGACTGAATGTATCTGTTCAAAATAAAATTATTTGCATTGTAGATCTACTAATCTATCCCTGTATGGAGGCCGTTTTTCAATTTTCCTTATTCTTATGGTACTTATTTGCGCCCAAAGATGCGTTAAAATATGGAACTTTCGAAGCTCATAACTTTCAAGTATTTTTTTTTTTACTTTTTTGCTTCCATACAGGGCTAGATAATGATGAGACAAATTGATATCATTTTTTATTTGGACGTACATCGTCAAACAGTGGAGTAAAAGCCAGACTACGTTTGTATGGAAGAATTTTCGACTAGTGTACCCTTAAGTGTTATTCTTATATACAAAAATCGAGTATCAGAAAATCTTACAATCATATACATCATCACCATCATTTCAGTTGAAAGCCGTCCACTGCTGGACATAACCCTCCCCAATCATCGCCAAATTTACCACTCTTATGCTTCTCGCATTCAGTGGATTACCACGGAATTCCCCAAATCATCGTCCAGCTTGTTGGAAGCCTTCTAACGCCTGCTTTACTTAACTTATGAAACTACACAAGATTTTGAGGATTCGAATAAAAAAAAAGCTTTAAGGTTTGCGTTATTTACGGTAAATTATTTGTGTGATTGGTTTTCGCTTTTATTTGCCGGTAGCTCTTGAGTCCCATGAGGGAATAGAGACAGCGATTAGTAACAGATTCGTCGAGATTTATCTGAACTAACTTTAGGTACTATACCTATATCAAATAAATAACCCCACTTGGGACTAGCAACCCAAAACATTCTGTCAAAATGTATTAATTGATATATTCACGTAAAATCAATCTATACTAATATTATAAAGCTGAAGAGTTTGTTTGTTTGAACGCGCTAATCTGGTTGGAATTGAAAAATTCTATGACCAATAAAAGCGAAGCATAAATGAAAAATGTAGCAAAAACGGGCAAAATTACCTTTTCCTTTTTGAGAGCTTCCGTTGCGTGCGCTGCGTTAGGTTACCCAGTTTGCCTAGACAGTGGAATGATACAGCCTGACAGTAACCATGGTATTAAATCTATGATCTTGAATCTCTTTAACAAACCATTTTGCTCAATTAATAAATCAAAGTCTTGTAATCTAGTTACCATTAAGGAGGGTTCTTACTAAAACAACTCTATAAAAAAATAGAGATGGTACCATGTAGTGTAATTTATCAAAACTTGCCTTAACAAGTAAAATTTAAAAACCGCCGACACATTTTTATTCCACATCACATAATGTATCTATACTTCATACAAAATAGCTTGATCTATGCGACAGCTGTCAGTATCAATACTTAACAATAGCGCTTGACAGGCTAACAATAACGTATACGTCAGTTTAACATATGTCGCAGAGATCAAGCTATTTTTTATAAAGTATAGTATTAGACATATGCTTTGATCGAAAGTCTATTGAACACGTAATTATGACACGATATCTTGCAGAAACAGCCCAACTCAAACAGTAAAACGCTCATAACTTTTGAACGGCTGAACCGACTTTCATCAAACGTAGCTAAGAACACTCTCAATATATTCACCTTTCAAGCGATATAAACGAAATCAAAATCGGTTCATCCGTTTAGGAACTATGATTCCACAGACAGATGCACAAATACACATATACAAAAAACACACAGGTACATTCATCAAACTAATAAAACTCCTCTTTTTCCGTCAGGGGTAAAATTTTACAATTCTTTATTAAAGTCGTCTTTATAACGTTACAGCTTTATCTAAATTTTCACAAGATATTTCACAAAAAGAGCTATTCAGTGCTGATGTATTAAATACACCAAAGTAACTAATTGTCAAAAAGTTTCCTTGTTAAGACTTTGTCTGTTAAAAATAACTTTTTGACATAAACCGTCTCCCAAGCGGTTATTTTACGATGGAAGGTAATCTAGACTGTTTTCTAAATTGTATTAGCTTATTTGTTTTTATTTATGCTTGTAAACGCGACCATTTTGTGTCCCCTGCGAATATGTTGTTCAACCTCGATTATTGTGGATTATGTCATTTTAAAGTTAAATTGTTGGGAGTTAATACACGATTATAACCCTTAGTGATTTATGATATGTAACATTTGGTAGCTATATTAGTTACAAATCCTTCATAGCCTTCGCCCAACTATTTTGGTGTCGAGTACCATAGTGTTTTTAACCGCCGACGGAAAAAGGGCAGGTGTTATAAGTTTGGCGTGTGTTGCTGTGTATCTGTGTGTCTGTCTATGGCATCATAGCTCCTAAACGGATGAACTGATAGTGATTTAGTTTTTTTTTCTTTGAAAGATGACTTTGTCGAGAGCGTTGTTAGCTATGTTTGATAGAAACCGGTTCAACCGTTCAAAAGTAATATCTGGGTTTTTTCGCATTTCGATTGTCGATTGAAGCGTGTCTACTACTGGCTATATTATAATACAGTTTAAAAAGCCGTTAAGCAAATCAAATAAACTGCAGTAAACGTTGGCGGTTCCCCGACGCGAGTATGAGGCTTATTTTTTTGCTTATTAGAGGTTTTTATGCCGGGGGATTTTTTTTAATTTTGTATTGAATATATGGAGCAACTGCCTAACTATCCTCCACAACCCAGTAACTAGGCAGCAGGATACCCCTTAGCAAGACTGATGCTAGATTTTATGGCTACTGACTACCCATAGTGACTGTCAAGGAATTATAAATGGCAGCCTAGACCAGCAGTTAACTCGGGTTACGAGGCATAGCAGTAATCTCGGTGTGGAATGGATGTCCACCCATCCATCGACCAACCTCGGCTAGCGTTGCTTACCTTTAAAGGTCGACCAGTGCGGCTGTTATTAACTACCCACGAGGTCCTTTCGTGTAAGTGACAATAATTATCTAAAGTTATTTATGTCAAGATCGCTACTCCGGATCCTAACGTGGTATTGAAATGAAAATCTTTATCTGTTACCTCGGCATTAAAGATTTATTTGTTTTCTCAAGTGTGTAGTAATTAACAGTATCTTTTCATTATCTATGTATGTGGAAAAGGATCTAAAGAATGCTCCCACTGATTAGAAGACCTCGGGTTACCATCAAAAACATCAATGATCAAATTCCAAGGTCTGATGTTTGAAATTCAATAAGTTTAATCTACACTGTTTTAAAAAGTCTGTTGGTATTTGGGTCATTCAGTCGAATTTGGGATTAGCAACCAGCTAGATAAACTCTTCAGTCAAGAAGAAAAAAAATTGGGCCCCCACAATAAGGCGCCATTTTTCTATTTTCCCATTTTAATAAAGGGCATCATGCAGCAGAGTCATTAAAAATTGGACCTCTCGGATTCGTGCCTCCATACGAAGCCGCGGCGGACATTTGAACGATGTCATATTCCATCCATAATGGCATAAATGGGCCTTTTAAATAAAAAATAAATTTCGTTAATATCTCACACACATCTTGTTTTATTCAATTTTAACATCGACCCGTCCTTGTTGAAAGACCCTTTATAGTCAGTGACACTTGCAAGTTTAAGACGAATCAATTGACTAAGAATCATCAAAATTGGCCAACGCGTTTGGTCTCTAGAACGCCACATAGGAACAAACATACATACATACATAGACTGATAAAAATATTACCCTGCTTCGGCAGTCGGGTAAAAATCTCGACGGTGTTTAGCAATTGCTTACATATGTGTAATTTCTATTAAAAATAAATATAATCGCTAAACACCATCAAGATTTTATAAATAAGGGTGACTAATTAATAAAAAATGTATTCTTCTTTCTTCTTCTTCTTTATGTCTTCTTCTTTACAAAGCAGCACAAACAGCAAACAAACGTTTTAATAATCAAGTTATCCTTAATTCGCAGAGGTTCTTAGTTTTCGGTATCAATAAGTGGAGTAGGTATACCATGTAAGTACTTATAACAATGATGTGACAGTTTCTTAACAAAATAACCCTGAAAACGGGAATACCCTAGCAACAACTAGATAGCCAGCGACGGCTCATGTACCTCGTTGTTTAATTTGTTTTCCAAACTGCGCAGGAATATGATATCTCAATATATATATAAAAGAATCCCTATTTCCCTTGGTCACGTCATAACTTTGGAACGGCTTTACCGATATCATTTTTTTTTTTTTTAAGATTTCTTATTATTTGTAGAAGGTTCTTACGGAAAGAAAAACGTTGAAAATTGCGCAGATAATAGAAAACTTAGAAAAATTAATGACTATTTGAACTTTGCATGTAGAATGCCTATTTCCCTTTGGCACGCCATAACTTAAGAACAGCTTTACCGACTCATTCATCTTTTTTTTAGGGTTCCGTACCCAAAGGGTAAAAACGAGACCCTATTACTACGACTCCGCGATCCGTCTGTCTGTCTGTCCGTCTGTCACCAGACTGTATCTCATGAACCGTGATAGCTAGACAGTTCAAATTTTCACAGATGATATATTTCTGTTGCCGCTATAACAATAAATATTAAAATCAGAATAAAATAAATATTTAAGGGGGGCATAATGGGGGCATTCCATACAACAAACGTGTTTTTTTTGTCGTTTTTTGCGATAATGGTACGGAACCCTTCGTGCGCGAGTCCGACTCGCACTTGGCCGGTTTTTTTTAAGTTTTCTTATACTTTGTACAAGGTGCCTACGGAAAGAAAAATTAAGAATAAAAACATGGTAAGCCGCGTACAGACATTGCGAGTCATGCGCAGCGCACGCCTCGCAATGTCTGTACGCGGCTGTTAGATTGGTAGGTAAGTAGGTTAGATAGTTAAGGTAAGTATGGTTGGGTATGTAGGGTAGGCAGTGGACGGGAGCAAAGCCACAGGCACATCTAGTTTTAAATAAATACTTTGAAGTACTTCGTACTTGGAGCTAATAAGTGTTATTTTATGTGTTATCTACTGATTGACTACTGGGCAAAGGTGTCCGTTTTTCTTTCAGTCACGATTTTCTTGGACACCCCTATTCCTGCCTTTTCTTTTTCACTTCACTTAATGCGCTTAAGTTGATTGATAAAAGAGCCAAGAGCCTCATCGGCAATGATGCACTGGTAGACTCACAGCGCCCGAGCCTTGGACATCAGCGTTGAGACGCCAGCCTGCAGGTTTTGCATCAATTCCATTTCGGGGAGTGTGCGTTTTTATTTCAGTTATTGGTTTATTTTGATATAAACTGGATGATTTCACCCAGTTGATGAAATCTAGAGATAA
The DNA here is from genome assembly GCA_945859665.1 of Anorthoa munda. Taxonomy (NCBI): domain Eukaryota; kingdom Metazoa; phylum Arthropoda; class Insecta; order Lepidoptera; family Noctuidae; genus Anorthoa; species Anorthoa munda. The sequence continues at coordinate 6,835,474 of OX243893.1, forward strand.
AACAACTTTCTTTTTTACAATATTGTCAAGTACAGGAGTCACCAAATGGCGGGCCGTGGTGCGGATTCGGACCGCCGCCGAACTATTTTGTGCGGAACTATCCCAGTTAGATTCCACCATCATCATTTCACCCGAAAAATGTCCACTGTTGGACATAGGCCACCCCCGAGTGTCGCCACATTCACCGGTCCCGTGCGTCTCACATCCAGATAGATTCCAAGACGAACACCTCCAAGATTTAATAACAATAGCTGGCACCAACTTTAGTCTAAACTTTGGACGGATCGTTCAAGACAAAACATTTTTCACGTTAATATTTGAAAAAAAATCTTGGTACTAACTTTTATTGATTTTTGTTTATTATTTAATAAAATAGTACCTGGGTGACCGAGCTCTGTTCGGGTGAAAATAGACGAAACGACGTTTTCTAAAAATGAAACCTACATAGATCGATTTATCGTCCCCGAAACCACCTGCATACTAAATTTCATGAAAATCGTTGGAGCCGTTTCTTAGATTCAGATTATATATATCCATAGATATATACAACGATTTGTCGTTTAAAGGTATTAGATAGATAGATTTACATGGCTGGCGGGGAGGGTATTATTGTTAAGAAACGGACCCCAAATTAAAGTAATTGATGACCCTTGTTTAGTATCTACATTATTTATTTTATACTAATCAGTTTATTTACCTCGTCAATTAACAAATAATTTTATGCATTTTTTTCTTAATACGTGTCACTACTCCCTTTTTATGCTTTTTACATCCTCTCGACGATTGTGGCAACCCCGCTTGTCGCGTTTTCAGCCGCCGCCTGCTGCGAACTCCCCTGCGCCAGGACCAGCGTGTCGTCAGCGTAGCAAACCACGCTGACGTCACTAGGGAGATCGGCGCGCAGCACCCAGTCATACCCTATGTCCCACAGATGCGGCCCCAGGACCGATCCCTGTGGGACACCGCACGACATCGTGTCACTACTCCCTAAAGATCAAATCAAACAGACAAAAATAGCTTTATTTCAAAGTGTTTCAACTAACAATTAAAGTGTCGGCAAAACAAAGTTCCTTACACTCGTCAATTGTTTCTCAAGTGCATTCTCATTGGAGTGCTGGGCTTATCATCCAAGTTCGTTTTATATAAGGATGGAGTTAAGTATGTACAGCATAAGAACTGTGGTATTATCTATAATTGGACGTCTATTGTTATATTTGAAAAAATGTATACAGTTGTATTTTTTTGTTTGTTTTTGGGGGCTTATGGTAAGTAATTTTTTAACATGTATATTTTATAAGCTTTTATTTAAATTGCAATTTAGGTATGTATGTATGTGTGTTCGTGTCAAATCTTGCAACTGAATTTTAAAGCAGTTATCCTCTACCGATTAAGATGAAATTTTGCATACACGTTTAGTTTGGATGACAATGCATGGTAAGCTAAGTGAGGTCATTCTAAATCCAATATGGTGGCCCAAGATGGCGGACTAGTTATTTTTTGTGCACTGCCATGATAAGGGTATCAAATGAAAGGTTTTGCTGAGAAGAATACAAAAGAGCAGGATTTAAAAAAAAAAAAAAAAAAAATATTTAGGTTGACATTTTATCAGATACTAGCTGACCCCCGCGGCTTCGCTCCCGTCAAAATTGTAGCCTATGTGACTTGGGGATAATGTAGCTTCATATTGGTGAAACAATTTTTTAAATCGGTTCAGTAGTTTCGGAGCCTATTCGGTATAAACTAACAAAAAAAATCATTCCTCTTTATAATATTGGTATAGATTAATTAATATTAATATTAATTAATTAAGTATATATAATAAGAGTTAAAAGCCGAAATGAATAGGATTGTCACGCACTACGCAATTGACAAATAGTCTATCCCAAACATTTAGGACTACTTGAAAATCATTATGGCAGATCCAATGGATACTTACAGGCTGCATCCAGAGATATTTACTACTAGCTGACCCCCACGGTTTCGCTCCCGTCAAAATTATAGCCTATGTTATGCTATGTTTGTAGCTATGTTTGTATGGAATAACGTAGCTTTCCATAGGCGCAAGAATTTTTTAAATCGGTCCTGTAGTTTCGGAGCCTATTCGGTACAAAGAAACAAACAAACAAAAAAATATTTCCTCTTTATACAATTGGTATAGACTATATGGACGTAGAAACTAGAACAAATTTCCGTGTGTTCAAGCGTTTTTGCCATACCTATAAATTGGAATCAAATATAAAACAGCTGACAATGTTAGGATTAGGACCATTAATATTATTGATATTTTTTATCAGCGGTGCTAGGCAATTGGGCTCATCCCAGTTGTAAACGACCCTTTGTGCCTATTGGCTTTGTTTGTTCTGTCTCCTGCTTGATATGGAGGGAAGTGGAAATTATGTTGCTTCTGCCTACTCCTCCATTATTCTTTTCTGATTAATTTCGTTGCGGGATCCAAACGGGACTTCGTCGAGCTTCATTGCCTCGGCGCTTTTCTGGTCGTCCCCACTATTGATTCTGGCTTTCAGGAGTTGCAGCAGTTTGGGAATAGTGCAGTGGGATTACAGATCTTTGTCGTAATGCAAATTTTCACTAACAGTAAAAAGGAAGGCCTAAATATTATAGGTTTTAATTATATTCAACTTTTAGGTCTGTATTTAGGGTATGATGGGACTGTCATACGCATGGCGATAATAAAAGACCCTAATTAAATAAAGAAAGAAAAATAAGACAAAAGTACTTTTATGTCGTGCATAAACATGGCGCCTTTATTTAGGCAGGAATTTAGGTTGCCCACATAGTGTATGAGAAAACAAGTCACATCAAGATCATCCTTCACATGTATCCTTCAGTGTGATAAATTCATCCAACTTAAACGCTCATCCAAACAAAACTTTTTCATTAAAAACCCGTGTATGATGTACAATAATAATGTCGCTTCCCCACAACAAGAAGAAAATTTGCTTTATTTAAAATGAAGCAAATTTTTTTGGAACTCTGACAATAATTTCCGGATATGAATAATTCGCCATCTTGAAGATTAATAAAGGCTTTTTAAATACACGTGCCGGATGCAACCCACTCGTGAGATTGTCGGACTGAAAATGATGACTCGTGAGATTGTCGGACTGAAAATGATGACAAGGCTAGCTTTTCAACTTTTATAACATGTCGTTTACAAAAAGATGATGAGTGATGACGAAGAGATGGTAGAACGTAGATTATAAAAAGTTATACTGCAAATTCCGAGGACAGTCAAGGCATAAAGCAAAATGGCATACCTACTCCATCAACATATGGTAAAATGATTTTCAATACTTAATATTAATATTATGAGGAAAATCATTGTTCCCATTGTGTGGCATCCCTCTCCATCTTTGTCCCTCCGCTTTTTGCCAGCCTCCTTTCCATTTGATTGCCAACAATATTAATGAGATTTTCTGTATGGCCCCAAACGGGCACGGCATTATAAATAACTCAATTATCATTATCATGATTGCTGGTGACAAAAGGAAGACTACTGAGTAAAAAATGTGTTTTGGAAGTCAGTTGAAAATAATACTTTAAAAAACTAAAATCGCGTTTTATAGAAAACCAAACTATAAAGTAGAAAATAATCATCAATAAATTTACATTAAAAAAAGAGTGATAAAAAAAAATATTGTAAAAAAGCGTGGGGTGCTTGTTGCAAAAATTATAATAAATTATTCACAGACACAGACAGAAATTAGTAAAAGTAGTCATTTTGAAAATATCCTAAAAAGCACCTCACGCTTTTTTTACAATATTTCTTTTTATTTATCGTACTATTCTTAATTTAAATTTATTGACAATAATTTTCAATTGTATAGTTTGTTTATCTATAAAGCGTGTTTTTTTAACTTTTTTGTCGCTATTCCTGAAGATGCTGGTAAGGATAATGGGACCAACTATTTAAATTATTGCAATGTCATCGTTCCTTGATAAGTGTGCAAAGTTTTAAATTAATCCGAAGTTTTGAAGGGGGTGAAAATCACGTTCAAAGATTCCGTCACATAGATTCATAGATACATATATACCAAGTTAATAAAAGCGTGTTTAAAAGTCATCGGATAGGTACCGAATTCCAAAACTAAAATTAAACTACGATACATACATACGACTTCCAAAGCCCTTGACAATTGACATTGAAAGAGTGGCGACAGCAATTAAAAAACGTCAAAATTGTATCAGAATGCCAAATGCTATCGGAATACATACATACATTTTGGCATTTCGACCACCGCGTTCGCTGACGGCGATTGACACTTATCTAGAGCCAGTCAATCTTTGACATTAAGACTTTTTAACAGTCGCTATCACTGCTAATTGCTACTTTAGGCTGACATTTCGATAGCGTTTGACATTCCCTCACATTTTTCCAATCACTATCGCCACGCTTTCGATGATAGAATGTGTCTTGTCTAAGGCCCACTTGACATTTCGGTAGACAATGTCATTCCCATACATTTTGATAATTGTTAACGCTAGGAAAATGAAACTAGAGCTGCAGACAAAGGCTTCGGCTCAAGACAAGTCTCATTAAAGAAAGAAAGAAAAATATTAATTTACGAGCTGAGACACGAGAAATAAGCAAAAACAAAACATTCAACAATAATAAAAAATAAAACCCGCACGAGACCGAAAAGGCTCCTATCTTAGCATGTGCAGCAATATCCAAAAAAGAAATAACGCTGCGCTGATATTCTGATAAGGCCCACTGTTGATGCCACGGACACACGATCATTCGATCTCAGCGAAGGCAATGTTGAAATGCGATAGCGTTTGACATTCCCATACACTATTGACATTATTTAATCGCTATCGCCACGCTGTCGATGATAGAATATCACTTTTCTTGTAATTAGGGGCAAATCAAAAGGAGTATTATATAGGTAGCAAGTAGCATTTTGTAGTTTTTGCCCCATATGGGAAAAAGAGTGAGACAAAACAGCAACAGCATGTGCGTGTATGTCAAAAGGATTTATTTCAATTAGACCATTAAGCGGCACTTTTTAACATCAAAAATTAAAATTTACAAGTAATAATAATTGATTCTACCGTCCATTCGGAAAAGTAGCTTGTTATGGAGAAGAACGGACAGGAAACTCAATACCTCCATACTCATTAAAAAAATAAGTGTTTTTACAATATTTACATTCATTAATAAATTCATATATGTGAGGACGATGCACCCAGAATAGCACTACATACTATACCACTATAAGTATAAAGTATTAAAAGCATTAACAGGTAAATTCATTATTTTGATAAATAGGAACATGGTTCTCACACACTTACAAATATTGCAAACATAGGTAAAATACCTTATTCAAACACAACGGAATAGTGTGTGAGTTAAAAAGGAATATAATGACTCTGAATAGATATATAAATTAACAAATTTGATTTTGTCTACACTAAATATGGAGCAGGATATCAAAGGCATTTCTAACATATTCTGCCTCTTTTCCCAGGAGCCTTCCTCCAGCCAGCACCAATTCAAGCCCCACCGGTATCACAAGAAGATGTACCATATGAGCTAGTTTTACCAGAGGTATTCAACCCAGGGTATCGCATCGTGGGAGGAGAGGCCGCGCCAGAAGGCAGGGTGCCGTACCAGGCCTCGCTGAGGAATCTGCTGAATGCTCACTTCTGTGGGGGATCCATCTTGAATAAGAGATGGGTGCTGACTGCTGCTCATTGTACTGCAGGGTAAGAAGTTTTCTGTTTTTTTTTAGAAATTACTTATATATTAATATTTGTTTCGGGATATTTACCATGTATATTTTGATTTTGATTGAGAGGCATCGTGCGTGAAAAACGAGTGAGGAAGAGGGTAGACAGATATGTCAGCTCGTAAATATCACCCACCCGCAAAGACTTTAGTTCTCGTGATCATGGCGCTTGTAACGGTGCCGAAATATCGAGCTCTCAATCAAAATCAAAATATACATGGTAAATATCCCGAAACAAATATTAATTCTAATGATTGTGACCATGTCAGCTTAAAAACTTATATTACTTATATACTTAATACTAAATTATCACACTAACCTACAGAGGCGGACTTAATGCCTGCCTGCCAATCAATTTACACATGTGTAATTTACGCTATAAGAGTAGCGGTGGCCCAGTGGTAACGGCCGCGACTTACAAGTTGTAGGTCGTGGGTTCGAGCTCAGGCAGGCGCTTTACTTTATGTAAATTATTTCATAACCACTGAGTCAGGAAACCGAAATCAGAACATCGTGAGGAAACCGGCATGTCCTAGAACCAAAAAAACCGCAATAGTCTCGCGTGGTGGATTATGTTCATTCACTCTCACAGAGAGGAGGCCTTTGTCCCAGCAGTGGGGATATTAAAAGGCTGATAATGATGATGAACTTACACCAAGGAAACAATGCCGCCATATTGTTTTTTTAAAATGCCTAAAACACTCAAACGCAATTGCTAAAGCTAGTATTTTACGAGTCATTGTCATTGTTTCAACCGTAACCTGTTTCAACCGTACCCAGTTTCCCCTACAATTTCCTCGGACAATATCACAACTGTTTACCAACAGCGCCTAACAATATAAGTAATTCCAGCGCTAAGCGATCCTTCAAAACGGTACTTAACAAAAAGACAATAAAACTTATTTTCATCTAAATTATAATCACTTAAGAGGAAAACAGACTATTTATCACGGACAAAGAGGAAAGCGAGTTAATTCAATATTGTACAAAGATTTCTTGTCATAAAGGAAGACCTAGAAATGTCAGGGTTGCCAGTAATTTGAAAACTTTAATGTTTCTTAGAAACTATTTTATACGGATTCTTTTACAAAATGTCATCACTCTTTATACTTTATTTTGGAAAACATGCTTTTTCCCGCAGATTCATTCACTTTGCCAATCCCTCAGGAACTGTGCATTTTCCGGGATAAAATGTAGCACTCAGCTTAGTGAAACGTTCTCTCAATGTTATAACTCTCGGAATCCAATCAGTGTTGCCATAGCTAACATGTTAACAAACAATTTTCACTCTATGTAAGAAATAGTAGTTTAGATGACTTGATCATCATTTTTGCATCGACACCTTCGATGAAGGTTGATCGAAGATCGACACCAAAAACGTCCAATGGCTGGCCATAGGCCTCCCAAAGTGGCGCCACTTAAATCGGCTCATTGCGCCTCCAGCGGATTCCCACAGCCTTGACCAGGTCATTCCTCTTCATACTTATTGTTTTAATATTTTTATTATTTTACTCTGACATTCGTGATTCTAGAATCACATCCTTGACTTATAATGTTTGATTGAAATTTGCACTATTTTTGACAGCATTTTACACATTCAATATTTTAATATCTTGATTTTTAGGGTTCCGTACCCAAAGGGTAAAAACGGGCCCCTATTACTGAGACTTCGCTGTCCGTCTGTCTGTCTGTCTGTCTGTCTGTCACCAGGCTGTATCTCATGAACCGTGATAGTTAGACAGTTGAAATTTTCACAGATGATGTATTCCGGTTGCCGCTATAACAACAAATACTAAAAACAGTATAAAATTAATATTTAAGGGGGCCCCCATACAACAAACGTGATATTTTTGCCGTTTTTTGCTCGATATTAATAACGGCAACAGGTAACGCTTGAAATATTTACAGAATATTTAGTTGTATATTCTCTTTAAAAAATAATAATGATTAAATTAAAATAAAATAAATTAAGGGGGGCTCCCATACAACAAACGTGATTTTTTTGCAGTGTTTTGCGATAATGGTACGGAACCCTTCGTGTGCGAGTCCGACTCGCACTTGGCCGGTTTTTTTTTAAATATTTTGCTTTGACTTTCTAGTAGCTGTTTATTTACAAATTTAAAAACATATACAGTGTATAAAATACTTAATTAACTAAGACTACAACCATATACACTTAAAACAAAAACTACTCATTAACAAAACCTAAATATATATACTAGAATTATTATTTAGTATTGATTTATTATTTAAATATTTCTTTTTTATTATATTACGCTGACATTCTAGAATCATAATTTTGTATTATTTTATTGATATTTGCACGACATTTATTTTTGTTTTTTTATTATTACAAATCATGATTTTCTATTAATTATTTTGATTTGTATTCTTTGTTAATATTTTCATGCCATTTTCTAAGGCAAACATGACGTCCTATTATTTTGTTTTTAACATCTCTTCATGCTGACAATTTTTTATGTCAGAGCGAATAAAAATGATTTGATTTGATTTGATCTAACTAGAGACTATAGCATTTTAACATACCTTAGGAAAATTTAAGTATTTTTAAATTTGGCGTTCAAAAGACAAATCAATTGTAAGATAATATGTACCGCCTAAGTAATTAAATACCGTAAAACGAGGTTAAATTGATTAATTTTGAAATTAAAATTGACATAACTAGTTTAATTATATTTAGAAAAATATGAATAAAATGCAGTGTTGGCGACTTTACAAAAGAAATTATATTCCCGAATACAAATTGTTTTACTTCCATAGTTTGGAAGAAATTAAAAAAAAACGAGCCTATGAACGCTAAAATGAAAATGGGGTTACTTTGATACCCCTTTGTTTTTTCATTGCAATATAAAGTAACCCCAATTTTAAATGTATTTTTAATGAATTCACACCGTACAATTCAAAATATTTTTTCTGCAACAAGTAAACTTATTCATGCGCTGAGGTTGATGAAAAACATGGCTGACATGTCAGTGTTGCAAATTTAAAAAAGAAAATTGAGGTGCATTCCGTTTTTACGGAGTTAGCTTTAAAAACCTAAAAAAATTAAGTTATCATCAAAGTTACCCCAGATCTCAATGTAACCCCGTTTAACCGGTACAACATAAAATAGAAAACACCTTGATCATGGCTAAAGTCAAGGCTCTTTCCAATATAAATAACACAAGGCCTCGCATGTGGGTCTCCATAACACAATAATATCTTGATAAACGATTATTACCTCGTAGTCAGGTGTTCCGTATAACGTACGACTCAATATTGTATGTGTCAGGGATGTCGGGAAATATTAAAGTAGGTACCTAATTGATTGGTACATTGGACTTAATTGACAGATGACAACTAATAGTTGTTGCCTATGTGACGTCACGCCATGGCGGCTCGCGGCTCGTGATTTAGGTCACGTGATATATAGATTAAATATCGATTTTTACTTAAATTTTAAATTTTGTTACATTTCATAATTTATTTTTCACTACTGAAAGTACCCTATTGTCCCTAGAAACATTCTCTTTGAAAATTAAGTCAGCAATTTCGATAGTTTACGAATTTTTCAAATTTTCGCCAAAAATGACGAACTTCCATAATGCCTATCATCCCCCTCTTAGTAGCACCTCTTTTTTTTTTAGATGAATAAAAAAAATCCATTCCCTAGTGCTCATTTCCGTTACTTAATGAATTCGCAAAATTTTATAATCCTAGACTCAGCAGAAGAAAGAAATTTTCACTAAAATGAATACACACGTATCCAACCCGTATTTTAGAAAGCAAACGATGTTTAGTATCCTTTTTTAAACTTTTGTTTCTACCGGCGGCGGCGATCTAATTAAATTTTAGAACACAAAAGCTGATACTGTGACTTAACTATGATAGTGAGATATGTTCTCTCGCAGACTTGTAGGTTTTTGAATTAACAGTTCAACATTTTGCATATTCAACATTTTGAGAATTCACCATTTTGGGATCCAACCTTTTGAGAATTCAACATTTTGGGAATTCAACTTTTAGCAAATTCAACATTACGGTCCGGAAGGGTAATTATGAGTACTTTAATCATGTAGTACATATTTTTTTTATATATTTTAATTTTTTATGTATCATCAATAGTTTTCTCCACGCATGCCAAATAATGAATGTTATAGGCAACATTTGGGTTACATTATTGCAATTTTCGTCAGGATCTCTATTTTTTTGAAAATAAAATTATAGCCTATGTTACTCGGGAAAAATGTAGTTTAAAATTGATGAAAAAAATTTTAAAATCTGTCCAGTAGTTTCGGAGCCTATTTGGTACAAACAAACAAACAAAAAAGTCTTTCCTCTTTATAATATTGGTATAGATTTTGTTGAATTCATATTTAGAACATTACGTTGTGAGTGTAGATTAAGTCATTTTTGCGTAACAAAATGCTTTATCATAAGTAATTTTTTATTATGTAGTTAGTTTTTCATATTATGTTATCTATGTTTTATGTAGTGACTAGTGGATAATATTACTTAGTATTTGTTTTTACTTTTGAGTCACAGTATTCGGTTAACTATCACATGAAGAGTATACGTAGCTACGTACGTACCTGCTTGATTGACCTACTTATCAAAGTAAGTAACTACCAAACGCTAAGTATTTTTGAAAATACTTAGCGTTCACACATGGAATTGTATGAACATGCACGCATTGCGGAAAAAAAAACTGCGCGCAAATAATACCTACCGCAAGAAATCCGTGTTTGCTCCTCAATAATTATTTATATAAATAATAATGGCAATATTAATATAAATAATGCCTTACATTTAGGGATCAGAAGCACAACAGTGCTTTTCACCATACAGACAATCTGTTTTCTTAGGTACTACCCCAGTGCACGATTCGTCATTGCAGTTTTGTGCGTGCTATTCTATGCTTCTTACAAAATATTCTTATAATACTAGTGAAGCATAGTGCCGCTTCAGCTTCGATTTCGTGCAATGACGGTGGAAGCCACATTAACACAGTACACTAGGAACTTTTCCCTGTGTTGCTTACTCATGAGCCCATGCAGGCTCTCCTTCAGGTAGGGTAGGTAGGAGGACAGGGTAGAGAGGTAGGTTGGTAAATAATCTAGGAATATTCTAGGTAGGGTAGGTAGGTAGGATAAGGTAGGGTAGGGTAAAGCAGATAGGAGGACAGGGTAGAGGGGTAGGTAGGTAAATATTCAAGGAATATTCTAGGTAGGGTAGGTAGGTAGGATAAGGTAGGGTAGGGTAAAGCAGATAGGTAGGTAGGATATGGTAGGGTAGGGGATAGTCAGTTGAGGAGACCGAAGCCGCGGGGGCTGCTAGTTATTTAATATATTGGAGAAGGTACCTACTAAAATTCTGCAAAAAAATTAAATAAAAGGAAAATTCCCTTAAAGTTTTGATACTGTTCACCCCTGCATAACAACGACTACCTATCTGAGAATACCCGCATTTTAGGAACTGGGCATTCTTATTTCAAAGTCAAAATCTGTCAAAACCACTCTATTCCCTTCATTTTGGCAAGTTTATGACATTCATCGTCGACGGGAAGAGCCAGCGACTTGAATTTGAACTAAAGGGTATTTCAACAAGGACGGGTCGATGTTAAAATTGAATAAAACAAGATGTGTGTGAGATATTAACGAAATTTATTTTTATTTAAAAGGCCCATTTATGCCAATTATGGATGGAATATGACATTGTTCAAATGTCCGCTGCGGCTTCGTATGTTGGCACGAATCCGAGAGGTCCAATTTTTAATGACTCTGCCAATTTTTAGATTCGAGAATTGGACTTCCGAATTCGGATGATAATCCAATCATTATTTCCCTTACAGCCAATCAAAATACGGGATCATGGTAGTAGTGGGCACAACCAACCGTATCGTCGGCGGCGACAGCTACTTCCTCGAAGAAATCATCAGCCATGAGAACTATAACAGCGCTGCCATCACCAATGACGTCAGCCTCTTGAAGGTCAAGTCGGACATCGAGTTCAGTGACCTCGTGCAGCCAATAGCGCTGCCTACTCAGGATACTGGTGCTGGAGAAGATCTGTTTCTTAGTGGATGGGGAAGGCTTTCTGTAAGTATCTAATATTCACCTATGATTTCTGGTTCAAGGCTCTGCGGCCCTAGACAAGTGTCCTCAGGGCCTCGGGAACTTTGTACTGGTGAAACGATTTAGATGTTTTTTTTATATATATTTATTTGCGTAAAAGATGGTATAAAAAGGTCTTACAGTACAAAAGTAGAGCAGACATGTTTTGCCAAGATTAAACATAGCATGCAAATATTTGCCATAAGAATTTACTTAACAAAATTATTATTATATTACAACAACGCTATTTTCTTTCTAGCAATAGTTTTATACTATAGAAGTTGTTATCAATTAAGTGCTTCTCATGTGGTCCCATTTAAATTTGATTAAGATCTGACTAGTAGTTTTTGAGTTATCTTTTATAATGCGTATGTTCTTGGTAATCTAAGGTACCAAAACTAAATAGAGAAAACAAACATTTTATCAAAAAAAAATAAACCAACTTCTAACACAATTCACTACAAAGCGAAAAATAACTTTCTTTTCGGCAATCTATTACAAAAACGAAAAAAATAGGAACCGACTTTCGAAAAGATAGTTATTTTTCGCTTTGTAGTGTTTTGTTTAGGAAGCCGCTTTAATTTAATTGTTTAAAAAAAATGCAGCTTTTTATATTCAATAAACCTCCTACTTTATTATTACAAGCTTTTATTGAACTAGCCTTTTTAGTTTGTTAGTATATTTAGGTGAAATTTTGCAACTGAATTTTAAAACAGTTATTCCCGACCAATTGAGCGATATTGATGTTGCGTATACGTTTGCTTTGGATGACAATGCACAGTAAGCTAAAAGCTTGTGGAAATCCTTAATTGGAAACCGTTTATAGAGAACAATAAAAAAACAAAACAAAACGAACAAATCAACTAAATAAATATGCCGTACAATAGGATATTACACCCATTTTTAAAAAGGGTCTCTATTAATTTCTCTAGTGCTAATATGCCACTAAAAAAACATATTTTTATTCAATCGATAAATGAGATAAAAATGCATTTTAATTTTACATTTTCAAATTTCGCGCGTAGTTTGACGAAAACGCTGGACGCAGTAGACGCCATATTACTCTGTGGTCATGACGTCAGTTGGCTATGTAAACAAATGCGTCGATAGGCCAATCAGTTGACAGTTGACAGTTTTTAGTTGACACAGCCGTATGACGTATTAACATGGCGGCTACTATTTAATGGTATTATTAAATAGATTTAAAAAATGAAAACTTTTAATTGAATTTTAAACATTTTCCAACTGCTTCTTGCCTAAACTATCTCAATAATATATTTAAAGTTTTTTTCTTATATAGAGTAAAATACCCTATTGCCGAAAAAAATAAAGAAGAAAAGTAAACCTTAAGTCGAAGATTTTATTTATCAACACCCCAAGTCAGCTGGGAAATTAAGCATTTGACGTTTATTTCCCCTTTTAATCAGAGGCGGGATTCGAGCTGGGAAGAAAATTATTTTCCTTTGCTTATACGAGTATTATGTATGTAGGTATATAACAGATTTTACACGCAATTCGGATGTTTGTGGTTTCAGTATAATTAATGTAAAAAGTTATGAGGAACTTCGTTGGTATTAAAATTATTAATTTGTTTTGTTTTCAATAAAGTTTCGTATTTGTGTGTGTTATGATTACAAAAGAGTAGTGATTAGGGAAGTAGGTGGTACATAATAATGCTCTAGTTAGGGTTTGTGTCAAGGACTTCCAAGGATCAGAAAATATATTATTACCGCGGCTTCGTAGACTGTCCCACAAGAATAACAAGTAAAATTTAAAAAACCCCCCGACTCTTTTTACCCGACTGCCGAAGGAGGGTAATGTGTTTATCAGTCTATGTATGTATGTATGTATGTATGTATGTATGTATGTATGTATGTTTGTTCCTATGTGGCGTTCTAGAGACCAAACGCATTGGCCGATTTTGATGATTCTTACGTCAATCGATTCGTCTTAATCTTGCGAGTGTCACTGGCTACATTAAAATTGGAAAATAGTTAAATGGCGGATTTTGGGCGCCATTTTGTGGGGGGGAAAATTTTTTTTTACTTCCAAACCCATCGTGTGGGGTATCAAAACAAAGGATTTTAAGAGGCGATTTTAAAAATATATAACACTTATATGTTTAAATGTACATAATTCTAAAAAAAAATAACTAAAAAGTTGTAAATAAAAAAAATAATTAAAAAAATCAAAATACCCGACTGCTTAAAAAGCAAACTAAAAAGACGTAAACAAGAAGAAAATCATGCTGTGCAGTCGGAGGATACATCTGGTTTTGGTACGCCAGCTCGCGATTATTATGTATCCTCCGACTGCACAGCATGATTTTCTTCTTGTTTACGTCTTTTTAGTTTGCTTTTTAAGCAGTCGGGTATTTTGATTTTTTTAATTATTTTTTTTATTTATTTCATGCTTTTTAAACTACTTAATTTATCTAAAGAGTCTTTCAACAAGGACGGGTCGATGTTAAAATTGAATAAAACAAGATGTGTGTGAGATATTAACGAAATTTATTTTTTATTTAAAAGGCCCATTTATGCCATTATGGATGGAATATGACATCGTTCAAATGTCCGCCGCGGCTTCGTATGGTGGCACGAATCCGAGAGGTCCAACCTCTCGCATCTCGCATCCATAATGGCATAAATGGGCCTTTTAAATAAAAAATTAATTTCGTTAATATCTCACACACATCTTGTTTTATTCAATTTTAACACCGACCCGTCCTTGTTGAAAGACCCTTTAGTAATAGACGCTTCGATCGACAATCTATCGAACACATAATTATGCTGCGCTATCTTGCAAAAATACCCCGATTCAAACACTGAACCGATTTTCACCAAACATAGCTAAGAACACTCTCGATAAAGTAACTTATCAAACAAATAACGGCTAGTTTTAACCCCCGACGGAAAAAGAGGTATGTTATAAGTTTGGGACATCATAGTTCCTAAACTGATGAACCGATATTGAATTTTTTTTTTTGTGTGACAAGATATGGGCGTTTTACTGTATTAATTTTGCGCAAGATATCGTGTCGCGGGTTTTCAATTTTTTTAATAATACTTGTAATATTTGTTTACATGCTTTTTATAGCTGTGTTTATTTTTCAATTATTTTGTTTATAAAAACAGCCAAAAAACCGTCATAAAACAGGTCAAAAACATAAGTGTCAGAAACCATTAGCAACAATAGCCTAACACACACTTAATAAAACCACCATATTTTTTGTGTTATCCCTTTTCCAACAAAAACCCTCCATAGTTACAGGTAACCGGGGGAACTGACCCTTTGCCACTATTACTATTCCCGGCACATTCGTAGGGGTCCCTAATTGTATCATTAGGGATTCGTGGCACCCCTTATATAGATAGGGCTGCCAAATCTTGTATACTGATATCCAAATAAAGATGTTTTACAGGCAATCCGGACCTACTACGAGTACAACCCCATTTCCTGGAAAAGATTTACGGTATGGATGGTACCTAATAAGATAGATTTTCTTAGTCCGTCTTCATTCTATACGATTAATATACATTCTATTCGAGCAATATTTTTGTATATATTTTACAAGCTTTTATTTAACTGTATAATTTATTTATGTATCTAAGTGTGTTCGGGTCAAATTATGCAACTGAATTTTAAAGCAGATATCCTCCACCGATTAAGATTAAATTTTGCATTCAAGTTTAGTTTGGATAACAATGTATGGTTAGTTAGGTGACGTCATTCTAAATTGAATGTTCCGTATGGCCAAAGATGGCGGACTAGTTATTTTTTGTGCACTTTCATGATATGGGTATCAAATGAAAAAGTTTGCTGAGAAGAACACGAAAAAGCTTCTTATAAAAATATTAAGTTTACATTAGCTTAGTTATAATAATCACGTTCTTTAAAACTGCTCAAGTGATTTCGAAAAGATTTGCTGTTTAGGGATAATTCATCATTCAATCAGTGGGCCAATTTAAAATTAAACGGTAAAAAATGCTCACGCTCAGCGTCGACAAAAAGTTGTAATCTTTGCCTTCAAAATTAAATAACGTTTTTCTGTGAACCAACCCGGTACTGAAAATTCGTTTATCTACTAGTGGACCAATAAATGGCCCAAAATGGTCTCCAGAAGTACAGCCATCCAATAAAACATAATCATATTTATGGTTTTTTCATTTTGTAATATGATAACCCTGTCACTTGCACGAAAACCTTCAACTCATTATCTGGGACAACCATTACCGTGTCACTTTTGTTTATCTGTTTTGTTAGATACTTCTTGGAGTATTACATAGTTCCAGTATCCACTATACGTGTCTATTGTCACCGGAATAAAATTGTTTAATTGTTATCCTTATCAGAACCAAGACGAAGATGGAGGGACGAATTTGTT
Organism: Anorthoa munda; assembly: GCA_945859665.1. Taxonomy (NCBI): domain Eukaryota; kingdom Metazoa; phylum Arthropoda; class Insecta; order Lepidoptera; family Noctuidae; genus Anorthoa; species Anorthoa munda. The sequence continues at coordinate 6,851,724 of OX243893.1, forward strand.
TCCTGGGCCTCAATAGCAGACAATAGATGTATTTTTTTTATGTCCTATTGGCTCGCACTTGACCACTATCTCACCTGATGGTAAGCTATGATGTAGTCGACGATGAAGCACGTTTGCAAAAAAAGGCCCATTCACTCTTGACTTAAAGACTTCTAGAGTAAAATAAACAACCTCAAAATACAATAATTAATTAAAAACAGGTCAAGGCAACCAGGTTATGGCCCATCCCAACAGATGGCACCCGTTCACGAATATGACGCTTGGATTGGCTCCACTCAGCTCAGCCATAACAATATAAACAAAATCCCAAATACCCACCTCACAAAGTAAACTGCTTGGTTGGATGAACACTTATGGGTCACTTATCTTACCTATAGTGAATTACCTACTATTCATATAGCTTATTATCGTACTCGCGAACTTTTTGATGTGAAAATAGCTCATCGTTTCAACAAGAAATTGATTGTGCTTTTTCCGATAGGCTGTTATGTTTGATATCAGTTCTAAACTGACTGTACAGCTTTTCTTGTAATATTTACATAATTCTATGAAAAATCATTTCCAATAATAATACCTACTCGAAAAGCTTCCGGAGATGGCTCATGTTTAAGTTCGTAATGTTTCCCGGAACTCTACAAAAATATTACTGCACAGGTCGACAATAGAATCCATAGTGCTATATAGCTTCAGCGATAACAACCAGGGTTTGAACCCAGGCACGGGCACAATGTTTATGCAATTTGTTTGACATGGGTGCAAACTGCTTTGAAAACAATAAAAGAAATCTTCTATAGTAAAACTACGACCTAAAATTTAAAATAAAAGTCTTTCCCAACCAGCACAGAGAGCGGCGAGCAGTGGTGGCCTAGTGGTAACGGCCGCAACTTAAAAGTTGTAGGTCGTGGGTTCAAACTCAGGCGCTTTACTTTGTCTAAATCATTTCATCACCACTGCTCTCAAAACGGTGAAGGAAAACATCGTGAGGAAATCGGCATGTCTTAGAACAGACAATTCAAGGACATGTTACATTCACCAACCCGTACTGAACCCGCATGGTGGATTACGGAGAGGAGGCCTGCATGTGTAAGAATCATAAAGGAACTCCATATAAAATATCGATATTTACGTAGATAGCAAGCTTGGAATGGCAAGATGGTTGTTGGCTATTTACTGTGTATCAGAGTTCCTATATATGTGGTGTATAAGGAAAAGGTTTTATGAAGAAAAACACAAAGACAAGACTAGGTATTTATTTCGATTAGGCTTGTCAATTAATTCATATTGAGGCTCAGAGAGCTTACCGCCCGTTCGCTAAACTAGTTCTCATGGAGAAGGGCAAGAAACTCCACGGAAGCTCTTCTATAGTATTTATAGAGATCTTTTACAATCATATAAATATCGTTTATCACAATAAAGATCTAATTCTATTATAACCATTATTCCTGTAACATTTCACAATGATACATAATCAAAACAACGACGGTAAGGCAAAGAACATGAGTAACCCTTAAATCAATTTAACATCATTAGGAATAAAGGCCATAATATGATACAGATATAAGGTTTCAACACAACCATTAGCAATAATCAAGTTATAATCAAGTAATAATATCAAATAACTTACGTGCAGCTTGTGTAGTCCATATTTCACAAAATGTAACAATTTTGGAAAATAATTTCAGTATCACAATCACAACATAATATCTGGCCTGTACTGGCTTGTAATTCACAACAAAGTAAATCAACTTACGAATTACACACTATTTATAGTAACGAGTCGACCTGTCAAAATGGCGCGGTATCCCCACGATTTTCTACATTGCTATAAATAATCTCACAATTAGGTCAATAATCAATCCTTAAGTAAAGAAACCTTTTTAAAACATATCAAGGCAATTAAGGAATTTAATATTGCCTATTTAGTCATTTTTAATCAATATTTGAAAGAATATTGACAGTCTTGTACTAATTGTCCAAAGGACTTATTAAAATAGAAATATAAAATCCAGGATACATCACAATGATCATTACAAATTACGTAATATTTTATAGGAATATCATCACTGTGACTTAAATGTAAATTTAGAGTTAATTCCTGTACACACAACAATATTTACTTAGGTGGGTACTCTTACAATTGTAGGTATTTGACAACACAATAATAAATAGGCATGTACTTCAACATTTATCGGTAGATCCTTAATAAATATGACAGTTTGTATTTTGTAGCAAACCATTGTGACTTAAAAAGTGAAAATTTATAATTTAATGACGTCACACGTACTTCCAATTTTAACATACGCACAACAGACCAAATTGGAGTCTAAGTAGTCTAAGTACCAAAAAGTGGGGTCCTATCCTATCCTATCCTAGTCGGATCACAGTACGCTGATAGAACCTTTCTAGGCCTTTTTAACCATGTCACTTAGTTGCTGCCAACCAATCATTCCAAAGACGATATCACTAAAGGTTCCTTACATTCCAGTACCCCGGCACGCTGCCTGTCCACCTGCAGATGATCCACCTGACCTCCTTGAGCGTGGAACGGTGCCAGAGCATCTACAACAGCATCAACCCTGTCTACAGCTCGCAGATCTGTTCCCTTACCAAGACTGGGGAAGGAGCTTGCCATGTAAGTTAATCTATACTTCACTTTTTTTTCACCCCCCTTAAGGATGATTGCCGAGATAAAAACTATCCTATGTCCTTCCCAGGATCTCAAACTATCTCCATACCAAATTTCATATAAATCGGTTCAGCGGTTTAAACGTGAAAAGGTAGCAGACAGACAGACAGAGTTACTTTCGCATTTATAATATTATATTAGTAGTATAATTATTGGTACAATGTATTAGTATATTACTATATTAATTTTAGTATTAGTATGGATTCAAGCTTTATGTCGACTCGGAACACAAACCGTACGAGTCAATGCCAAGCAACAAATTCCTGTAACGGTGGGTTTGAGTGACACTTTACAGCCACCACAAAGTTTGGCTCGTTGTCAAATTGTTTCATCTTTTGTAAAATTACAATTTAATTGGCCTTTTAGATAGCGCCTGTTTGTTCAGACACAGAAATATTTCTGCTGACATAAGATGTTACAGCTTTGTCTTTGGGATGGCAAACCGCTTACGATGCCTCAACAATTGGAAATGTCCAAAGGCGGCAATGACCATGAAGAGACTGTTTGATATTAAAAGGAAATGCGGTCGCAGACATCCAATTGAATTTCCTTAGTAAAAAGTCATAATTCCAGGTTTGGCTCTCGCCTATTTCCTCTTACAATATTGGACCAATTTAAAAGATATTCCTTATACTGAAAAAGAAAGATATATACTGCGCCCGTATGTTTTTCTTTTTTATTTTTTTTCTGTTGACAGCGTAATTTTGAGCATTTTTGAAGGTTCTATTGCTTCTAAAGATAATATACTCGTATCATCAAAAAGGAAAACATAGGGGCACAGTATATATATCTTTCTTTATCAATTTATGGATTATTTTTGATTGGTCCAATATTGGAGGAAGAAATAGGCAAGAGCATGGGCGTACCCAGCTTCTGGCCTAGGGGGAGGCAAGTCGGATTTTTAGGTCGGATCGTCCTCGGCTGTTTTGTCATACATACTACACAAACACACCTACATTTGACATTAGGTATATGTAGTGTAGTGTGTAGGGCAAACAGCCGCAAAGGATCCTGCTTATCATATAAATGCTAGTCACTCGCAACTCCCTACCGAAGATTACAGAATACAGCCTAGCGTTTAAGCTCAGCTAGATTCGGTAATCTTCGTCCGCCGTCGTCGCGCGGGGCTTTTTGGCAATTGCACCGTGCATTTTGCCAGTGTCTATACTGCGCGGTTTATTTAAAAGTTAGAGCATAAGGCCCCGTTTACACTTTGATTAGTAATTAGGCGAGTTCATACATGTTCTGCGAGATTTCCAGGGGGGGGCAGCTGCCCTTCCCTGCCCCCCCCCCCTGGGTACGCCCATGGGCAAGAGTCAAACCCCGTATTATGACTTTTTACTTAGGAAATTCAATTGGATGTCTGCGACCGCATTTCCTCTTAAGCTATTCAATTTGTTTGAGCTCGAGTCACCCAAAAATATGGAGGAGCATTTTCTTCCAATAATTTATGTGGAATGCCTCAACCAGAGTGTAATTTCATTCCAAATATTGTCATAACGCATAAAATGGCGGCTCTCACAATAGATCATGTTCGTAGATATTCCATCATAACATTTGTTAGCTCAACGGATATTAATATTTGTATATCAGTCGTATTTCGATCAAATATCAGTGAATGACGAGAATAGTGGTAACAGAAAGATTTACGAATGTAGATAGACATTTCAGTTGCCTTCGTGATTCTTTTGTCATTCGCCCAATTTATTACCTTTGTTGTATTAATTTTACAAAATACATTATGATAGTATAGTGGAGGAGCTCGTGGCTAAATAATAACAGCCGCACGGGTCGATCTTCAAGGTTAAGCAACGCTTGACGAGGTCGGTCCGTGGATGGGTGACCATTTCAACACACCGAGTTTCCTCCGTGCCTCGGAAATGTCCTCTGTCATTTGAAGATCTTTGACAGTCTGTACGGGTAGTCAGAAGCCTGAGATCTGACTAGAGTCTTGCCAAGGGGCATCGTGTTACCCAGTTACTGGGTTGTGGAGGTCAAATAGGCAGTCGCTCCATGTAAAACACTGATACTCAGCTGAATCCGGTAAGACTGGAAGCCGACCCCAACAATAATTGGAAAAAAGGATAGGCAGAACATTATGATAGTATAAGTTTTTTTTTGTTTTTAGCAATATAAAAATTGAATTCGGGTCCCACACGCCAGCTTAACAGTATAAATAATTACAGAGCGTCTTCAGAATCTTAAAATAGTCCAATGCCAGACAGAATATTATTATAATGTATAATGCTCAATCAAGGATGAAAGGGTTCCCGCCTTATTGTACCAAGTCCTAAGTGAAAAGTTACTTTCTATTGTTTTCAGTAAATTCTACTTCATCTAGATTTACAGAAACAAAATGTCAAGAAATCAAGAAAATACTTTTTTTTTTTTATATCGGTAGGCTCGCGTTTGACCACTTTCTCGCCTGATGGTAAGCGATGATTTAGTCGACGGTGAAGCACGCGTGCCTAGAAGTAATCTATTCACTCTTGACTTCAAAAGTTTACTGATTTTAATTCAAGTATTTCTGGCAAGTGGAAATTATGTTTTACTAACTGTGCCGCTGTTAAAAATAATAAAATATCCATAAACTTACTTTTCCAATTTTCCAGGGTGATTCCGGTGGCCCTCTGGTAGCTAATAACCGCTTGGTGGGAATAGTATCCTGGGGCATGCCCTGCGCCCGCGGCTACCCTGACGTTTACACCAGAGTCTACTCCTTCCTCGACTGGATTCAACCTAAGATTGAGCTGAACGAGACCCCAGCGAACTAAATCTATACTCGAAAATATAAAAAGTAAACTTAACTATAAGCTATTTTGACGAAAAATTGCAATAAAAATAAATACTACTTCAGATAGAAGCAAAAAGCCACAAATACTTGGGCCCGTTTGCACCAGAGCTCAGAGAGAGTATACTTACCCAAGATGCTAAAATAGTAGATTATGCGCCAAGGGAATAAAGCAGTGTCTTACTTACATCACGGGTGGCATATTCAACCCTGAGCGTAACGAGGGACTCTTACGCGGAGCGAAGCGAGAGAGTTATGTAGAGTAATAAGTGAAGCGAGGGGTTCAAGCTGCCCAAGACGAAGACAGGCTTTATCCCAGATAAGAATACTCTACTTTTCACACTTTCTGCTAGAATACAATAAGCCAATGCTACATAAACTAAGTATTTATTTAGTAATTAATATTAATATTGGACACTTTAGTCCAGTTATGGAAGGATAGAGTAACAATTTTGTTCGGTACAATATGGAAGTAGTGGTTGAATTTATTTCAGTACTCAAATGTATAGAAACTTGATTCTTTAAAATGGTGCTTAATTCTTTTAATTTGAGTTCGGCTTATGGTGACCTGTTTGATTTTCGAACAAAACTCTTTACAATATCATATGGGCATTTTTTACTTAGAATTTTTCACAAGTTGCCACACAAATTTGACATTCCAATTTCAAACCACTTTACTCCCTAGGGAGTTTTATACAACTTTCCCTCCCTTGGGAGGTAATGCTTTAATTTACGTTGAGATTGCATGATATGTAATTGGACATTGTCGAGCAGGTGGTGTGAAAATATCTTTGGCGCTTGAATGACGTTGACAGGTGGCGTTATTTTAATCATTTTGTAAAATTTAAATGGTGGTAATGGTTGGTTAGTTTGGCTACAAGTGGGCCTTAGGTTTTAAATCTATGACAAATATTATTTACTACCTATCTACCTATCTGTATTCAGAAAAAAAATTGTCATCCCTAGTTCTAGATATCCAATGATCGTATCACGAACAGTATTAACACATCGTACTCATAAATACAAGTGTTACTACATACTCCCATTATTACCTAGCATCGAGTTGATTCAAGCTTTTCAAGTTAGTGATAATATTTACCTACTCGAATGTATTATGGATAACTAATAAACAATATTATAAGTATTAATATGTGACGTTTTATTTCTAATCAGCTTCGGACCCACGGTTACTGGCATTTTCTTCGCGCCCGCTTTAGATATAGGGAAAAAAAATGTTCGACAATATCTATGGCTTTGGCTATAGATTTCGCCATAAAATGAGCTTGATTGATAGTGCGAGATCGCTAGTTGGCAGCTCCATGTAAATAACAGGACAAATGATTATTTTTTGTCTTTGTTACCATTGCCGGTATAACAAACTCGGTTTTGTTTGATTTTCTGTGATTTTGTGGTATAGATAATAAGTGTCAGTGCGATGGTGGGATGTAGTGTTCTTGTTCTTGTTGTAACACCAGAACTAACTACTGTTGTCTCATGTGCGGCCACGCCATGGCGAAATCTATAAGTACTTTATCTAAGTTATACTGTGAAAATTTGAAGACTCCACTTCAGTAATAGGACTCCGTTTGGGCCCTTCGGTGATTGTTTTTCTTGCTTTCAGGGTTAGTTCTATAACTCAGGTTATTAATATTCGAGAGCACTGAAAGTGCTGAAATATTGCCAATGAATACAAAGCTACCCTGTGTGTCAACCAAGACATGCCCATTGTGTACCAGGTACTCAACGTTTAATGGCCGATTTCAACAGTGAAATCACGATTAGTTCAACTAAACTCAGTTTATGTAAATACACCGTTCTGATTGATTGAGACCGCTGAGAATCTACCAATCAGAACGCTATATTTGCATACACTGCGTTTAGTTGAACTAATCGCGATTAGTTTAATTGGTGAAATCGGCCCTAAGAAAACAAAACTAAACAACTAAAAATTAAAAAGTATTCGATTTTTTTTTTATATTTCTTTGTTTTTAAACTAGTAGTAGACACACTTCGATCAACAATCTATCGAACACGTAATTATGACACGATATCTTGCGAAAATACCCCGATTCAAACAGTAAAACGCCCATAACTTTTGAACGGCTGAACTGATTTTAATCAAACATAGCCAAGAACACTCCCGATAAAGTAACCTTTCAAACGAAAATCTAAAACAAAATTGGTTCATCCGTTTAGGAGCTATGATGCCACAGACAGATACACAAACACACGGGTACACACGTCAAACTTATAACACCCCTCTTTTTCCGTCGGGGGTTAAAAATGCAACTTAAACACAACATTAAAAAGAGGCACGTATAACCTTTTTCGATAAATAATTATATTTATATAACAGCACATGTACGAACATGCCACGTGAGACATACGCGTGCAGTAAGCTAGTGTTTTACTTAATTAGTTCATTACTGGAGTCGGGGACACCTATAACAGTTAATCAAGTAATTAGTTGTGTACCTTGTAAGGCTTAAGGCTGTTGCAGGTAAGGTTGCTGCGTTGTGCTTGTTTCTAGGAAATATAATCTGTACAGCTTCTAGGATACATGAACATAACATAACATCACGCCGGTATTCGTCGATGGATTGTGCAGAGGTGCACCCACAGTTCGCCAGTTATTTTTAAGTGGCATGAGTATAAGAACTCATCAAATTTGTAGTAGGCACCCAATGTCAATCGGCTATTAAGTAATGCATGATGTGCTTACCTGTAAGAAATTGGTACACCAGTCTATATATTGGATGTATCTCATATCTTAGTAACAGTAAAACCGTACGATTTACTACTGTTTAACCGGTCTCCCTGTGGAGACTAAATTATAGCCTCCAGCCAGGCACAGACAGCATAACCTAAGCGACCACGCTGAAGCTACCCTCTATGGGTAGGACCTCGGCTCAGGGCGTCGCTGGGAAAGGCTGGATCTTGATTAAATGATTCTACCATCCGTTCGGAAATTACCTACGTGGAGAAGAAGGACAAGAAACTCCTTTTATAGCTAATATCTTAACTATAGCTCAGCATTTCGCGGGTTAGCTTGATTTAAATGACAGAGACAACACGACGGGCCTCGGTGGCGAGGACGGAACGAATGCGGTCGTTTACAAATGTTGGTGAGCCAAATAAATAAAAAAATTGGGAGTGAGTCTATTACCGTTAGCTGGGCACAATTCAGACTCAGCGCTGCTGAGTAATTCCAGATGGAAACCCGGGTATCGAACTCAGGACCTCATGGTTGCAGGCGCAACTGCTTAGCACCTGCGATCATTAGACCAACGAGGCAGTTAGAGTGTTTCTAGTGCATAAAGTAGGTATTTAAGCCGAAACTCGATGATTCTGGACTAAATCAGTAAATACTGACAAGTGTAGGACAAACCAATTAGATCTAAGACAAAAAAGTTTGGCCTCAGACCAGATATCCCAGGACGGGCCTTTTTTATCATTGATAGGCTCGCGCTTGACCACTATCTCACCTGATGGTAAGTGATGATGTGGTTTACGATCTAGCACGCTTGCCTAAAAGAAAACTATTCACTATTGACTTAAAGACTCCCAGGTTTTAGCTATCAGGAAATACAGACTCTGGCAGGGAATTCCACTCCTTAGCTGTACGCATAATAAAAGTATTCCCAAAATGTTTGGTGCGTATGGTTGGGATGTCCACCATGTACCGATGACGCATCGCCGTACGTCATGTAGTCCGACGATGGGACGGACTAGGAGGAATTAGTTCATGCAATTCCATCGCACACTCCCCGAAATGTAACCGATAAAAAACCGATTGTTTGGCAACTCGGCGCCGATATTCAAGACTCTGGGGCCTAGACTCGACCAGTATCTCATTGCCGATGAGCCTCTTGGCCTGTTTTTTGATCGACTCTAGTGCATCCAAAGGGTACTTGGCAGATCCGTCCCAGAGATGAGAGCAGAACTCCATGCATGACCGAACTTGCGCTTGATACAAGTTGAGCAAATGTTCTGGCGGAAAGTACCATCTCACCTTTGCAAGGATCCCCAACTTTTTAAAGGGGGCCTCCCGGGATACGGCAACAATAATAATAAATTTTCATTAAAACATAGAGTAAACAGCGGAGTATCTGTTACCTTCCCCTGTAGTATAATATTATCTATGCCTACCCTAAACAATAATAACTTTAACCCTCGCGACCTTGGCCGAGTTTTTAAGGTACCTACCTATGTACAGTCAGCAATATAATTTGCTGAACACGGTTTAAAACTCAGATAACTGAAAAAAGCTGTAAGTTTATGTGAGCCAGTAGTGTCTAGTGACAATTTTGTGTGTTTAATATTATGTGCCCAAACCACCGTACCGCTTGTGGTGTTCATTCCACATGTCTTAGTTTACTTACGTTTTTAATACTCTTAATAAATTTAATCTTCACAACTTTTGAAATTGTATAAACTCATGTTTCCCATTTTTATGTATTATTTTATGATGTATACACCTGAAAATCATACGATTTGTTTTAACATCCGAAACTATTATTTTATTTTATACTCTGATATTTTTATCTGACATGACATATGTCTATTTTATTTTCTTAAACCATAGACATAAGATACCATGGACTACCTTCTTTAAGCTCGTTGTACATTATAATTTTCATAATAAAGGAAGCGGCAGACTGCGCCTCTGTAAACCGTTTTATTTCGTTCGTCATGATTTCTTAATTGATATTTGAATTCCATAAGACATGACAGAGAACGAAAAAAAACGGAAGTCCCTTTTTTAGTTTTTAATCTGGACTGAACGCGGCAAGACGGTTTTTCTACTTAAATCTACCAGGTGTACTATTGTATCTGAAAACTCTTTAAATACTATTATATATACGGCCTGTGAATCAATCAAATGTTAGAAGTGCAATAAATATCATTTATTGAGTGTGGAACTTAAATGTGAGCATTTTTACTGGTCATTAACTTCGTCGGTCACCACTTCTTAGAAAAAGGGCTTGATTGATCAGCATATTAAGCCACAGCCCGACCTCCACACTCCTAGCTGCCTGTGTCTGCACCTGTTCTACTGCCTACCTGCTCGTTAGCCTGACTATTAGTTCAGCTGCCTTGACCATCCATCTGTGTGTCTGCCTACCCGTCCTGCTGCCTACTCTACAGCCTATCTATCGAATTGCCTACTCATCTGCTTACCTAGAGCACACCACGTCTTCCTGCCGGATCTGCTGCCTAGCCTGTCTGCCTGCTGTGGGTTAACTGCCCACGTCCTGCGAAGCCGGACCTTAATTTTAGTATCTATATCCTTTGTCTTAGTTTTAATTTATAATTTCTTTACTTTTATAAGCGTGGCTTACGTATAGCTCATCTGAACCATACGTAACGCTACACACTACATGAAATTACTTTGAAAAACGTTTTATGGGCGACATTTTACCATTTTTTGGTCGGTTTTGTGGTGGACATCACACCCGTACGCACAAACGTTTTGGGAATACTTTTATTAAGCGTACAACTAAGTAGTGGAATTCCCTGCTGGAGTCTGTATTTCCTGATAGCTATATAACCTGGGAGTATTTAATTCAATAGTGAATAGGTTTCTTCTAGGCAAGCGTGCTTCATCGTGGACCACCTAATCGCTTACCAATAATAATAACATAAAAAATATAAGCCTATATACTAACAAATGAAAATAAAATATGTCATAAATTTTTTTGGTTGTAAAAGACCTTTGCCAGAACTGAACCGATTACGAAAACTGGTCCAATGTAGAAAACTTACACTACCTTTGTCAAAACTTCAAAGACTGCTTTTTATTCCGGAAAAGTGCACGCTTTCTGTAGAATAGACCTTGTAAGTGAATTCACGGGACAAACTAGTGTATACCAACATTATTTTCCAACAGTAGGCATCTACTTTTCACGGGAAAGGCCACCATATGAGACGCATTAAGTGAATGACATGAGCGAAACTTCTGGAAACCTCTTCGTAGTTCGCTAAGAGGGTTTTAAGGCCGCCATCTTTATTTATAAGGCTGGTTGTCAAGGCCGAGGCTAAGAGGTCTTTTGTGCCTCCGTGCGCCCTCGGGTCAAATCAATGAGAAATCGCGGAGGTTCAAAGATATTGTAATGTTTGTTCCGTGTTTATATTTAAAGGATGAATTTTTTCAATCACAGTTCTGTTCTTTATTTTTTTGGTAGGAGTAAAATATTTCTTTGCTAAAGACTAGTTTTTCATACTTTTTAAACTACATAATGTATCTAGTAGTAGACACGCTTCGAACAATCTATCGAACACGTAATTATGACACGATATCTTGCGAAAATACCCCGACTCAAACAGTAAAACGCCCCTTCCTTTAGAACGGCTATGCTGCTATGCTAATAACAATTCCATAATAATAATAATAATATCGTTTATTTATAACATAAGGCACATTTTACAATCAAAATATCTTAAAAATATAAAAGAAGACAGTTTCTTATTTGCCTGAACTAGGTTGAACCTGTGTTTCAGGCGATACAGTGCTTAAAACTTATAATAATAATAAATTAACAAAGGTATAGCTTGTATATGAATACTTAAATTAAAGACAAAGCAAAATTATTATTTTGTTACAGTCAGGAGATCTTCTGTCTCTCCGTAAGATAAGCTAAGTAGATGTTCAAGAATAGTCTTTTTACAGCTAAAATAAATTAATTTATAGATACTTAATTTTCTATTTAATCTATTGTACAAAAATGGACCTAAGAAAGTAAAGAAACTATTTACAAAGACACATTTTGAGGATGCATTAGAGTCACAGACAATGTCATTTCGTCTCTTATTATTTATGTAATCGGCGTTATAGGTAAGCATGGTGTGTTGTTTTAATACTAAGTGCATAATGAAAAGCTGGCGAACAGTCAGCACGTTGCAGGATTTGTAAAACAGATCAGTGGGGTAGAGAAAAGGGTGGAAATTGGCTACTTTTAAAATTGCTCTCTGAGCCCTTTCAAGAAGCAGTAGATGCGTTTTTGGTACTCCACCCCATGAGGTGATACAGTATACGATTACAGATTGACCTAGGGCCAAATAGACTTGTTTTATCAATTTTGAATCTGCAATCGTTCTCAACTTTTTTAAAACATAAATTAATTTGCGTACTCTATTAACTAGGCTATCAATATGGGGTCTAAAGGAGAGTGTTTCATCTATAATAACCCCGAGATATTTTATGTTGCCTGTTTTGAGGATAAAAGGACAATTACACATGCTGACTGGGTGGAATCAACATTTATGGGCATACATATGAGAGTTAGTAATGTTAAATTGAGGCTTACGCATGGAGAAGTGAATATATTTTGTCTTGTCAGCATTTAGTGTTAGCAAATTGCTTTGTAGCCAATTAGTCACAGTATTGAAACCTTGTTGAGCGTATTCGTACAATTCTTTACTGGTTTTCGCGGTAATGATTAACGCGATAATGTCACCTTTCAAACAAAAAAATAATTAATCTAAATCGGTTCATCCGTTTAGGAGCTGTGATGCCACAGACAGGTACACACGTCAAAATTATAACACCCATCTTTTTCCGTCGGGGGTTATAATATCTCACAAGTACGAGTAATAACGTCTTGCTTTCTTTCTAAACATAAAACAACCCTTGTATTTCTTATTGTTTTAATAACTTTCACAGGAAACAAGTGTCACGTCCATAAAGTTTATTTTTACTTATGAGGGACATTTTTGAAAAAAAGGGTAAGGAAAAGTTTTAATACTCCTATCATTCGAAACGACATGCGACCCCAGACAAAACAATAAGTTATCTGAAACTTATAAAGCTCTTAGCCTTTTATCCTCATATCTTTCAAAGTTCCTAGCCAGTTCTGGACAAGTTTGTAATAAATAATATGTGAATATGGCTGTGTTAGACAAACAAGATCTTGGAATAAAGTTAGATTTTTGAATTAACCTTTTTTTTTATTTATAACTTTTTAGTTAACATATTTTTTTCCGAACAGGTACATTTAAACATACAAGTGTTATATATTTCTGAATCATCTTTTAAAACCCTTTATTTTGATACCCCACACGATAGGTTTGGAAACATTAAAAAAATTGGGCCCCCACAATCCGTCATTTTTCTATTTTCCAATTCTAATGTAGCCAGTGTCACTTGCAAGGTTAAGACGAATTGATTGACGTTAGAATCATAAGAATCGGCCAAGGCGTTTGGTCTCTAGAACGCCACAAAGGAACACAAATACATATATAAACTGATAAACACATTACCCTCCTTCCATCCATGGGATTGACAAGCGATATCGAAAAGTTGAGTGATCAATCCCTTACATTTTGACATTTCGAATATCGTCTTCGCTGACATCGAATCTTATCTCCTCGCCTAAAGCAGAATTATGAATTTTAAAATGCTCGTTTTTTATCTCCTGTGTTAGGCTGTTGAGATTCATTCAACCATTTAGAATAGTATACGCGTGCCTGACAATTTATAACATTAATTTTGCGATAACCTAGGTTTGAGCCTTAACTATATTTATTTATTTATCACAATTACTCTCTGCAGTTACAGTTTGACCCAACACGTGCAGAGAGTCAACAATTTCACCATTACATAATAATATGATTATAACAACAATTGCCGTATGATAAGAAACAGGAGGAAAAAATGGACAAAAGATGTTACTGTATGGTACCCCAGAGATGGGAAAAGACGGAAAGGACGTCAAATATCAAGATGGGAGGATGACATCAAACAAACTGCTACAACGACATGGCAAAGAAAAGCTGCAAACAGGGAAATATGGGAAACCCTAGGGGAGGCCTATGCCAAAGGGCAATCTGATAATAGCATTACCGATGTCGAAGACTAATATATTATTGTAAAATGTAATTAAACTATTGTTATATAATAATCACTAATGGTTAATAGCATCCTAAAATAATACTATTGCATGTAGAATAAGAATATAAATAATAGAATAAGAATAAACAAAATAGAATTGAAATTATAGGAATGAAATTGAATTAAATAAAATATAATTAAATCTAGTCTTATATAATATTAAGTAATAATCTTTAATTTTCAAATATTAAATTGATAGCATGATGGTATTATGAAATGATATATAGCATGTATAATAAATTATAAAAATATGTAATAATAATAATTGTTAAAATGTATTTATATTATCAGAAATAAAGGCTATTTGAATTTGAATTTGAACAACAATTAGAATAATAAAACAGTAATAACATAATAATCAACAGAACAAATAATCAAATAATAAATCAGTAACAGCATAACATATATGTTGTACCTGACTGTTTAGTATAGCCAATCTAGTGACTTGTACTGACGGTTACTAGGTTTGCAAATACTTCTGTTGTAAAAACACAAATATAGATTCACGGTGTTTTTCGGAGTAATTTGTTTGATTTACTCTAACATTGGCAACTGGTATGCTTATGTGATGAGGAGGGATGAAACGCATGTTACTAAAAGAGTTATGAATATAAATGTGGATGGATGGAGAGGAAGAGGAAGGCCAAAGAAAAGATGGATGGACTGTGTGAGGAGTGATATGAAAGAAAAGGGAATCAGTGACAAGAAACAAGGGATAAGGGCAGGAAGATGACGATGGGCATCACTTTATTCATTTTATTTAGATAGATCTTTCTACGGACTTTAAAATCACGTAGTCAATACATACTCGTATAATAAATTTGTAGGAAAGTCTTTATTGTACATCGTAAATATTTTCATAAAAAATTGCCAGGGTATTTCGCCCATTGTATACTTGCTTTTATGATTGTTTGTCCTGTACATATATTTTTGGGGTGTACAATAAATAATAATAATAAATAAAGGATAACCAATAGAAACCATTTCCAGAATTTTTGGAATTTTTGTCTGTTTATCTGTTTAGTTGTGCACGCATCGGGTCAAATGTACGAAACTAATGTACATAACAATTATACATAGAAATTGTGCATAACTTGAAATATTACTTAGTTTTTGTTTCATCGCAATGGGTTCACACTATCAAAAGTAAGATGAATTTAAAGTGTTCAAGAATTAAATATTACATTTTCTGAATGGCGGTGTTAAGATTTTTCGCGGAAGAATGATCCTAGAAAAAAAATAGAAGGTAGGTAGCAAACACAGCTAGTTTCAATTAAAACACAAAAACCCCAAGAAACGTGAAGTGTCGATTTTTATTTCAAAACCGTTTTATACAAAAATGCCAATTGAAAAAATACAAATCCGCGGCAGTATTACATAGTACACGGTTCAATAAAACATGAACTATTGTGGCTCTGCCTAAATTTTTCTTTTTAGTTGGTATACAGACCGATTCTAGTTTGGTATTGTATAACCTTTTTTCGGTGCCGTCTAGATAGACTAGAATAGATCGATAGACGACTCTATTGATTTTTTTAACACTAGATCCTGTCACCAATTTATTAAAAAAAGATGCTTGGGATGCTAATGAATGAACAACACAAGTGCGACTGAACCATGCGACAAGGCTTTTTCATAGGTATTGTAGTACAGGTCCGTTCCGATTAATCCGGGTACCATCTACAATGCATAGAAACTGCATTTAAGCTTAATTTGTAGAATATAAAATCGATTGCCACGAATGTATGAGGTGATTGCCTAATGAGCGATTGTAATTCTATTTAGGACGGGAACATTGTATTGAACAAGTGACTGGCTGAAAAACAGCGCGCGAGTCAAATGAAAAATATATCTACTGTAACGGATGGTACTAATAAAATTGTTACGATGCACTTCCATAATTATACAAATATTACCATTAGCCTTTAATTATTTCCATGTTAAGTCTTATGGGTCCTAAGTGTATGTAAATAAATAAACGTAACATTCTTGTTCAAAAGTTGCACTTACTTATTTTCTCATAGAGGGTGATAAAAAGTAGAGTGTCCACTTCGGGAGCTACTCTATTTTAAGCTCGAGTGACGTACTTTGAATCCCTCGCTGCGCTCAGGAATATACTTTAGAATCCTTCGCTCCACTTTGGATTAAAATAAAACTCACGCCTTTAAAATAGTTGTTTGCTCCCTAGATAAACATATACTATATTACATGAATGTAGTTTATTTAATATTCGATACATATCGAATAGTTTGTACATAACAATTTCAGATGAGAATATTATCTTGTATCATATTTTTTGGAGCGTGTTTTTTCAGTAGTCGAGTTTTACTGTACTAACATAGCCGTAAGTTTAACTAACCATTTTTGGGATATGAAGAATAATACAACAAATAACCTATTCTATTCTATAAAATCGCTTCAACCTTTGTAATTTAATGTCCGGGGCATTAGTTGTCTATCACTTTTGTTAACAATTCACGTATCATTTAAATAAACAGTCTTTGACAACCTTGAGGTCTTGAATATAACTTGACCTTGACACGGCGTGAAACAAGGAAATCTTAAATATCTTTCTGATTTAAAACCAATAATAATATAATCAAGGCTTCAGTCACAGTATATAACATTCGCATCGACGAGATACCTAAGCGGCTCGCACTACTGACGGCATCGCGACAATGCGCGTGTTTGTGTGAGTGTGGCGTTTCGAGAGTTTGTAGGTACCGGTTAACCAGGGTTACATTGAGATCTGGGGTAACTTTGATGATAACTTAAATTTTTTAGTTTTTTAAATCTCAACTTCGTCTGCGTAGTAATTCGTATAGCTTATTTTTTATATCGCGGAATAATATTCTAGGTTTTCCATACAAACTTCTACCCCTATTTCCACCACTTAAGTATGATTTCCGGGATAAAAATTATCGTATGTTCTGCCCAGGGTCTCAAAATGTCTCCGAACCAAATTGCATCTAAATCGTTTCAGTGGTTTAAGCGTGAAAAGGATGACAGAGAGACAGACAGAGTTACTTTATCATTTATAATATTAACTCCGCCCGTGAAAACGGAGAACGCACCTCAATTTTCTTTTTTATATTTGCAAAACTGACATGACAGCCATGTTTTGCATCAACCTCAGCGCAAGAATAAGTTTACTTGTTGCAGAATAAATATGTTGAATTGTACAGTGTGAATTCATTAAAAATACAATTTAAATTGGGGTTACTTTATATTGCAATGAAAAAACAATGGGGTATCAAAGTAAACCCCATTTTCATTTTAGCGTTCATAGGCCCGTTTTTTTTTATTTTCTCACAAACTATGGAAGTAAGAAAAAATGTATTTGGGAATATAATTTATTTTGTGAAGTCGCCAATACTGCATTTTATTCATATTTTTCAAAATATAATTGAACTAGTTATGTCAATTTAAATTTCAAAATTAATCAATTTAACCTCGTTTTACGGTAGTTTCCATACTGTTTGTCCATATTTATACTGTGCTTCAGTTGTTTCTTCTGCCCAAAAAGGCAAAACCAGAAACATTCAACTGGAAGTAACCCTTGTTAAAAATCAAATCAATTATTCAATACTTGTAGGTAGTTCCGATAAAAGCTAAGTTTAGTATGTTTATGGCTATTAAATAATTCATACCTGATTGAGTCACAAAGGGAGTTATTTTTCTCCATCTATATCCATTGACACGTCTCTTGGGATCCTAGAGAGAGGAAAATGGAAAAACTTGCGTCTCCGTAAAGTGTTCTTCATCACAATAAACAAGGCAAGATAGATTTTACCAAAATAATACATTAAATGCAAAAAGAAAGAAAGAAATTCCTAGTGTGGGGCAAAGTTGAAAAAAAAATATAATAATAATAATAAATTTTGTTTTATTACTTATAATATTTTCATTCGTAATTATTTAACAGTTGTAAAGGGTAGCCCGACGCGCGTAAGTCTGAAAACTAGTAGTGAGGGGTACCAGACTAAAAAAATAAATTATCTGTATGTTATAAACCCGGGGACGCGGCAGACAACGAAGGACACGGCGAGTCGAACTAGACAAATTTCGCCAGAATTAGAAGGAAGTACGGGCTCGTGAAAGGTGGAAAGTGCGGATGCTTTAACCAGGAGAGAGACAGAACAAGCTAACAAAATAAAACCCAATTCTGGGACATATTATATATATAAACCTAAACTAGAACATAAACCTTCCTAAAACCGTAGAGGCAATGCGCGTAGCACTGCTACGGCGTAGCGCGGACGCGTAGCAGTCGGAGCTAATAAAGGTCTGGTCTCTTGTTCGGAACCACGGGGTCTCATTGCTAAAAAACAAAATTTGGTTTAAATAAATCTCACTAGATGCCGCGATATGCACCTCCATCTGATATGTATGTTCTTGTTTAATCAACTCTCCTAAGTACAAAATTATGGAATATTGGGCTCTTAATTCACATTTCAAAGATTATTAGACAGATCATTTAAAATTGATGCCAATAGATGGCGTATTTTTTAATTTCTGGGGCATTCCACTCGATTGTTAAAGTTTGCATTTTAACACATTTTGGTGCAAAAAAAACTGTAAAAACGTGCAAATAAATACTAGAAAACAAACCATCACTGTATTTAAAGAAAAAAAATATTCACGAACCTAGTAAACCCTTTTACTTGCAAGTCGCTGCTAACACCATCTATCTATCACCGTGAAACAGAACCGAATGCGTTCGATGTACAAAAAATTGCCAGATTAAGCAGAGCTAGTTACGTCGGCTCGGTTTCTTTGTATGGGATGAGGTATCTGTATGCTTATATTATATTATCTGTGGTCGGAACACACAACGCCGCGGTGTTCGGTATGCGATGTCGGCATATGAAAAAAATATTTTATTCGTTGCAGTAGGCGTCAGCGGTGAGGTGGTTTATGTGTCCGACACCGCATACCGCAGCGTTGTGCGATCCAATCAAGAAACCAAAGTTTATGAGGGCTTGACAAAGTGACATTCTCTCTTGTCTCGATTGTCATAAGTCCATCAGTACCAGAGCATTGGCCATCAACAATTGACCATCATCTGAAGTGATACTCCGGTAAACGGTATAACGATTGCACTTACCTATTTGTCTTGTGTAAGGGTACGTTCAAACGGAACATCTGTATCTCCAGGATCATTTTTACCGGATCCGTCACTACTGGAGGTGATGTTCACACCGCATTAACAGTACCGTTTTAACGGATTCGTCGCTACTGGAGGTGTTGTTCACACCGCATTTACAGTACCGTTTTGACGGATCCGTCGCTATTGGAGGTGTTGTTCACACAGCATTTACAGTACCGTTTAACAGATCCGTCGCTATTGGAGGTGTTGTTCACACAGCATTTACAGTACCGTTTAACGGATCCGTCGCTATTGGAGGTGTTGTTCACACCGCATTTACAGTACCGTTTTAACGGATCAGTCGCTACTGGAGGTGTTGTTCACTCCGCATTTACAGTACCGTTTTGACGGACCCGTCGCTTTTGGAGGTGTTGTTCACACCGCATTTACAGTACCGTTTAACGGATCTGTCGCAGCTAGAGGTGTTGTTCACATCGCATTTACAGTACCGTTTTAACGGATCCGTCGCTAATGGATGTGTTGTTCACACCGCATTTACAGTACCGTTTTAACGGATCAGTCGCTACTGGAGGTGTTGTTCACCCCGCATTTACAGTACCGTTTTGACGGACCCGTCGCTTTTGGAGGTGTTGTTCACACCGCATTTACAGTACCGTTTAACGGATCTGTCGCAGCTAGAGGTGTTGTTTACATCGCATTTACAGTACCGTTTTAACGGATCCGTCGCTAATGGATGTGTTGTTCACACCGCATTTACAGTACCGTTTTAACGGATCAGTCGCTACTGGAGGTGTTGTTCACCCCGCATTTACAGTACCGTTTTGACGGACCCGTCGCTTTTGGAGGTGTTGTTCACACCGCATTTACAGTACCGTTTTAACGGATCTGTCGCTACGGGGGTAATATTCACACCAACCAACTTTCTACAAGGATGGACGTCCGATAAAACGGATCAGTATTTTAATACTGTTGTTTGTGTGAAGTCGCTCATACAACTTCATACGTCAGCGCCGAATAAAAACGTATACGATAAAGCGTGCCTGTAAAACGGACCTCTGTGTGTACGGGCACTTAGAGTTAATTTAGTATTTATTTTAGTAAAATCATTGTTATCATTGTTAGGATAGTAATTAGCATAGCTTTAACCAGTTTTGCGCTTCAAGAAAACTTAGTAATATTTAATCGAACCGGTTGCAATTGTTTTTAGTTACGCACTGCTTTCAGCATAATATCGTCTAACCAAGCTGAGATCCAAAGTATATTTTTCTTACTAAACATAACAATATCTGGTACGTTATATTGACAACTGCAGTGCTTCGTAATTTTAATAATGTGATTTTTTACCTATTTATAACATTTTAAAGATATAAAAATCTCCACGTAATATCGAAACGTTTAATATCGCTTTTATAATAAAAACACACCGAAAATAAATAAAAGACACGGTCATATGTGCTACCGATATGTTACATGGTCATTTTGGACTTGATGACATTCGTTACCGCTTATTTTTTGAAGTTCGAATCTATTTCATATTTTCTCGGCCTACCCAGCAAACATTACGTTATCTTTTCAATAGAAAACACGTAATATGAACGTGTTTATCATTGAAAGGATCGTGGACGCCGGAAATGGACCCTCGTCGGAAGTATCCTTTCTATTTCACTACATTCACTAATATTTTGTTTTGTTCCTTTGATATTAATTTGTAGATATTTTCTACAAAGGCGAGTATGAAAGGGGAGCTTTTCAGATTGGCTACCTAATGACCTATTTTTTTATCCTATCTTACTTATGTTATAAGCGTTCAAAGAACAATGGCGAAATTTTAGCTGACTTAAATTTGAGCGTCTGAAAGTGAGTTATATACGAAAGACATTCTATTAATTTTCTATATTTTTTAAAGTATAATTAGGCCTGGTCCAAAATAGATAAAAAAAAAACACAATAAATAAAAAGTTATTTGATTTTTAGTTCATTTCTTTAGCAGAGTGTTGCCATTATATATTTTATCTGCTAAGTGACAAGTAGTAACTATAATAAATAAAATAATATCATTATAGTATTTATTGCCATAAATGAGTTAACCATACAGTTTATGTCTAAGTGTAGATGTTCCTTGCAGGTAGGTAAGAATATTGTAGTGTAGTAGAAATAAATGAATTACTTTCATCTAATGATTGGCAAAAAGACCAGTACCCCAAGTCTAAAAAAAATATAGCTTGGTTGTTGACGACAACCTTTTGATGCACGTCAAAGTCACTTAGTTTAAATAAATATACTCTTTCCAAAGAGTATACTACACATTTCATGCTAAAATAACTAGGTAAGGGAAATACTAATGCGATATTCCCCTTTTACTTCCAGGAAATTGAATAATATTACCTATTAAACACATTATTAAAAGTAACCCAGACATAACCTACAAAAGTTTATGACTGAATATCTATTATTCTCTACATTCTCGAACAAAAATTCTTGCGTAAACTAATTCAGAACATCACCCTGAGTTAAACCAGATATTTTTCATTTAATGACTTTCGAATTTAATCTCAGCTAAAACAATGTATGGGCACCTGCCATTGTTCTTTATAAACATCAAATCATACATAGCTATGGTATATAAGAAGAAAAATGATAATAATATTTATAATTTTATACCATATAAATTATAAATTTATTTTCTTTCTCTTCCTTCTGTAATATTTTTTTTCTGTTATAGGCTCGCGTTTGACCTCTATCTCACCTGATGGTAAGCGATGATGTGGTCTACGATGGAGCACGCTTGCCTAGTAGTAACCTATTCACTCTTGACTTAAAGACTCCTAGATTGTAGCCATCGGGAAACACAGACTCCGAATTGGACGTTTGTCAATCAATAACGCCTGAACGGCTGAAAGGATTTGGTTGAAACTGTCACACGGGTAAACCATGACATAGGATATCACTTTTATCCTACGACTAGCTTCTGCCTGCGGCTTCGCCCGCGTGAATGTCACATATTATCCCGAGGGAACATATTCCCGGGATAAAAAGTATCTGCTATTCCTGACTAACTAGATATATAAAAAAATTAATCCCTAATTCCCTTTGTGTTTGTTATTGTTAGAAGGTTTTTAAGAAAGAAAAAAATATTGATTGTAGGTAGGTTAGGTATATAGGTAAGGTAGGTAGGTAGGGTAGGTTAGGTAAGGTAGAGTAGGGTAGAGTAGGTAAGGTAGGGTAGGGTAAGGGTTGGGTAGGCAGTTGACGGGAGCGAAGCGGTTCGGTTAGTTATATAATATACTAACTGCTTCCCGCGGCTTCGCTCCCGTGGGCTACCCCACAGGACCCGTTTTCGGGATATAAAAATAGCCTATGTCACTCAGGCTCTATTGGTGAAAGAATTTTTTTATATCGGTCCAGCAGTTTCGGAGCCTATTCGGTACAAACAAACAAACAAACACAAATCTTTCGTCTTTATAATATTAGTATATATTTGTGCCAAAATTCATGGTTCTTGACAAGCTTAATTCGATGTCCGAGATGGCGATGGTCGAAATGCCAAAATGTAAAGGTTACGTGACGTTTCGATAGCGCTTGATAATCCCATATGTATTTCCAATCGCTATCACCACGCTATCGTTGATAGCATAACACATGTCTGCCGTCCATCGTGAAGAAGTAACGAACATACAAACACACTCACAAACACGAATTTATATATTGAGCAGTGGTGGCGCAGTGGTTGCGGCCCCGAGTTGTGAACGAAGCCGAGCAGGCGCATTACTTTGTGTAATTTATTTCATCACCACTGCTCTCAAGCGGTGAAGGAAAACATCGTGAGGAAACCGGCATGTCCTAGAACCAAAAATTCAAAGACATGTGATATCTACCAATCCGCATTAGGCCCGCGTGATGGATTATAGCCCACTCTCTCTATAAGAGGAGGCCTGAGTCCCAGCAGAGGGAACATAAAAAAAAAACAGGCCAAGTGCGAGTCGGACTTGCGCACGAAGGGTTCCGTACTTGGTAAATTGCAGTTTACGATTTATGACGTATTAAAAAAAACTACTTACTAGATCTTGTTCAAACCAATTTTTGGTGGAAGTTTACATGGTAATGTACATCATATATTTTTTTTTAGTTTTATCATTCTCTTATTTTAGAAGTTACAGGGGGGGGGGACATTTTACCACTTTGGAAGTGTCTCTCGCGCAAACTATTCTGTTTAGAAAAAAATTACATTAGAAACCTCAATATCATATTTGAAGACCTATCCATAGATACCCCACACGTATGGGCATGATGAAAAAAAAAAAAAGAGTTTCAGTTCTAAGTATGGGGAACTCCAAAATTAATTGTTTTTTTCCATGTTTGTGTGATAATCTTAATGCGGTTCACAGAATACATCTACTTACCAAGTTTCAACAGCATAGTTCTTATAGTTTCGGCAAAAAGTGGCTGTGACATACGGACGGACAGACAGACAGACATGATGAATCCATAAGGGTTCCGTTTTTGCCATTTGGCTACGGAACCCTAAAAATGGAGGTCATGAGTGTCAAAAGTTCCATATTTCAACACAAATTTTAACGTATCTTTGAACGCAAATACACTAGTCGATCGTTCTTCCATACAAACGTAGTCTGGCGATTACTCTACTGTTTGAAGATGTACGTTCAAAATAAAAAATGATATCAATTTGTCTCATCATTATCTAGCCCTGTATGGAAACAAAAAGTTAAAAAAAATATATTGAAAAGTTATGAATGTCGAAAGTGCCATATTTCAACACTAATTTTAACGCATATTTGGGCGAAAATAAATACCATAAGAAGAAGAAAAATTGCAAAACAGTCACCATACAGGGATAGATTAGTAGTTCAAAAAGGCAAATAATTTTATTTTGAACAGACACATTTAGTAGTTTTTTCATGATATCCATATTCCCAAAGGTCTGTTTATAACGTACGTTTTTTTTAATCATCATACATTTCACTACAAATTTGCAAAAGTGTGTATTCGTACGCGAACTAGCTTCTTACTGCTCATCACAACATCTATCTCTTTCGCACGTGTTGCGAATGAGATAGCAGGCATTTTAACCCCGCGCACAAAATAGTTCGTGCCGTCGCCGTCGACTAGGGCAATCTAAAAATCGCTTATCGATGTCATATAAAAATCGCGTCGAACTATCAAGATGTTACTATAAGTAAATACATTCCAGTGAGGCAATTGCCGAGGAGTTTTACTCAGGAGAACACGCTGGTAAGAGCAAGGTCGTATTTCCATAAATATACACATTACGCGAACAAATCAGAATGGAATAAAATATTTATTGGCAGTATTCGTGTTTTCTCACTGTCTCGTTGACAGCGTAATTCCTTTGAGGTTTTATTTCGGATCAATGCGGTGTTAAAAGCAAACATAAAATGTGGCGACATTTTGTCAATTTAATGTTTTATTCGTTTTCATGTAGTATTCAGACTCGGCGTATAAAGGCAGGCTGTATTGAGCCTGTTTTTGTTTAAATTCCAAGTACGATATAAAAATAATTTATCTCTACATTTACACATTAAAAATCTTTTCTTGAATAGTTAGAATGCCTAGACCTTCGATATTGAAGGAATGAATAGGGTATTTACATCCATTTAGGTCGCCTTGTCTAATACCGGTATGGAACACACCAAGAAATTCCTGGGCCTCTACGTTCAAAGCACGGGAATGCATGCATGCATTTGGAATATGAGCAGTGGGCAAGTCCGCTACCTGCTTGGGGCTTTTACTGGCCACTTTGGAACCAACGACATGCTCATGAAGATGGGTATAACCGCGACACCCATGTGCAGGTTGTGTGGGGAACGTAAGGAACGCATGGACCACCTTCTATGCACCTGCGATGTATGGGCTGGTAAGCGATTGATTCTTCTAGGGATAGGATATCCAAGACCAGGCTCTTATCTCCTAGTCTCGTTGTAAAACTCATGAACAAGGTTTTCAACGAGATTTGGAAGGAGTAGGATATCTAGGGACCCACAAAATATCCCAATAGAGATCGAAGTGTCCGAGTTATTTCTCGGCTCCTCCACAAGATAAGGCTAGGTCGCCTAAGCATTATTTCCAAATCCAGGGCCCATATTGTAACGCTCCAATATGTATTACCAGCGATATATGGAAAGAGAAACCTTAATGAATCTTTCTACATATCTCTGTTACCTCATTACTATACGACTCAGATTTCAGAAGGCCACAAGAACAATCTTAAGTAATATAATAAACAGGTAAAATTTTATGGATCTGTGATTTTTTTCTATCTATCTATCAGTGTGGCGATGCTTGGGGAAGGCCTATTTAAGGTAAATTCATTCATTATAAAAATACAAACGGTTTATTTCAAATATACCTTAGAGGTACTTTTGAATTTTTAAAACAAAAAAAATAATAACAAGATGAATCTAGTTGCAAATTCGCAAGCGTCAGTAGGTCTCAATGGAGAAGAATTTGCAAGAAACTCCACGGACACTCTTTTCCATCAGTTTTAATTACAAGTTTTTTGTTAGATCATTCTTATTGAAAAAATACATATATGTTAGAACGACGTAAAAAGACGTGCACGTGAAAGCGTCTAGAGTAACAAACTTTAAAAAAAAAATACAATAACAGGCGAAGACAGCTAAGTTATGACCAATCCCAACTGATGGCGCCCGTTCACGAACATGATGCATGGATCGGCACCACTCAGCTCAGCCATCATGAAGGGAACCGAATGATCCAACACATGTTCCACCATCAGAGAGAAAATAGATTGATAGAAAGCTTCAATATTTATTCCGAAAATGTAGCTATATGTATCTGTTTCTGCAATATTTCCCACCGAAGCGAAGCTGCTATAGCTTGGAAAATTCGTACGTGACACTCCCATGGTCCTCGCGGGTGACGTGGGATGTTACTACCCAATGACGTGACGCGATGACGTTACTGTCCGGTAACCCCCGACCCGCGCCAACGTTTTACCACCCCCACTGCCTTACGTCCCCCGCGCCCGCGGTCTTTGGAAGTGCCACGTACGAGTTTGCCAAACTGTAGTATAATTTTATATTGTTAGAAAGTTTCCAATTTACTTTCTCGAAATGAACACTAGAATACCCTCGTTTCACCAACAAAAATCACCTAACATTTTAAAACTTTCCACTCCAACTTAAAACGACATTACCTAAAGATACCGCGTTCTCCAACGAAGTGGTTTTAAAGTTGGTTGAAGTTAGTGTGCAACTACCCACAAATTAACTGCAGTTCTTGCATATAGAGACACTGGTAGAGAGTAATCGTCTCCTTGACCCCGGGGGATCAATGCAAATGTGCCAGTTTAGCGAGGAGGAGCTGGTTAGCTGAAGCTGGTAGGGTAACTGTGGTTTGAGTCGTTCTAGTATATTGTAGATAGTTTAAACTGTAAATAAAGAATTTTGAACTTTATATATAATAAAAGAAAATGTGACTGTACGAAAAAATTGGCAAAATCTGGTTTTAAACAAAACCATATTCTACAAGTGTTGTCTAAATTCGAATAGGTACAGAATACCTAATTTTGACCTGAACTCATTTAAATTCAACAAATTTCTGGAATTTTAATTCAGAATTCACATTGCTTGGAAGTTATAGACAATGTACTTACCTCTCTCTGTTAGCGGAAAAGTGGGGATGACAGACAGCAGCCGCCGCGCGCCTATTTAAGCCGCTGCACGCTCAAGGTATTTTTTTTTTTACTAGTCCGGTTAAGTAGTTACCAGTCATTATGACCAAACTATGAGAGGCAACATAGAAAAAAAATATATTGTTTATTTTTTATTGCTTGTCCGTTCTTCTCCACGTAGGCTTTTCCGAACGGAAGGCAGAATCACTTTATTAAGATCCAGCCTCAGTTCTCCCTCCAGCGACGCCCTGAGCCGAGATTCATCCCCACAGTGGGTAGCCCTCAGCGTGGTCGCTTAGGTCAAGGTTTAGCTTTTTGTGCCTCGCTGGAGGCTACATAGCTTAGTCTCTACATCGCCCGGTTAAGCAGACGACAATCACTTTGGTTGACCTGCGAGGCAGCAAGAGGAATAAAAAAAAAAGCCTCTTTTGCCTGGCTGGAGGCTATAGTTTAGTCCTTACAGGATTATCCGGATAAGCAGTAGCCAATCAAATGATTTGGCTACTGCTTATCCGGATGGACAGGCGAGAGGGCAAAAATGATATGGGGAAATTCAGTAGATGTGAACAGAAGAAAAGAAATGTGTCAGAGCTGTGTATGGAGCAGATTATTTAGATCATTGTAAGCCATTATTCAAAGCACTAAAAATTCTTCCACTTCCTTGCCTATATATTTTTGAGATTTGTATGTTTGTTAAAAGGTATTCGCACATGTTCCCATTGTATGAGAGCATTTCTGAAAGAGTGAAAAGTGAGAAGAAATCCAAATAAATTACTTGCACCTAGCCAGAGACTACAATTGTATAGCAGGAATTCCAATTGCATGGCAATCAAAATATTTAATAATTTATCCTCACGCATCAGAGTGTTGCCCACTAATAAATTTAGGAAAACAATATTTGCCTGGCTTTTAGACAATTGTTTTTATTCAGTTAATGAATTTTTAAATTATAAATTTTGACATTACATTTTATTAATACTTATTTACACTTGTTAACTTGAATTGTTTTATTTTTTTTGCGTTTGACATTGTATAATTATTAAATTTTGACATTTCATTCATAATTATCATAACATTGTATAAAAATTATCTAAACTAATTTATAATATTGTACGCCTTAAATGTCGCGCGCACACCATGTATGCGTAATCTATTGCTGTTTCTATTGTGTCGATAAATTACTTACTACAGTTGTATTGTTGCGTCCGCTTTGGCGCTTGGACACTTTGATTTTTTAAGTTCATTCTAATATTTCTACACCGGCAACGGTAGTGTATGTGAAACTGTTTAATATTAAGATCTTAATGTACCATATACTCAGAAATAAATATATCTTATCTTATCTTATCTAAAAGAAAAAAAAGAATCCGTGATGTCAACATGCTGAGAAGAATCTCTGCCTGTTTGGATAGCCAATTCTGCCTAATTTGTGTTCTGTTTAATTATTTAATTATCTTATAGTGTGAAATTTAGTTATTCAAAATAAACCGCCTTTTGATCGTTGTTCTCTTTTTTTTTTAATCTGTTTTGTGCAAGAGTACCTATTCCTTACGAATATCACGGTGAAAGTTGAGGTGAATTGTGCTGTCACGTTACACTTTGAGCTTACTTCACCTAAGTTTTTACGATGAATCATTCACAAAATAGACCGGCTGAATCTGTGCTAAAAGATGTGTGTTGTCATATTAAAAAGCTTTGGAAATAAAACAAAAACCGCAGTTCATATGTAGATGAGATACGATATCTCATAAATTGATGATTCTTCATCCCAGTTTCACCAAAATTGTTTACTAACAACTCTTGTTATAAGTAAAACAAAAATTACGAAGAAAGCATTGATTGAGCAAGAAGGAAATGTTAGGGAAAAATCCTAGATATTAGAAACAGCTGGTAACTCTGGAAACAGTTGAAGATAGTGGCGCAAGGACCTCCTAATCTGGTACTACACTGACTCACAATTACATTTTACTTTCTATGCAGCGCTCAAATAAATAGTCCAAGATCCCAGAGCCCCAGGCATTATTTACTTCTTCTAATTTATACCTATTAATGAAAATGTGAACAAATTTCGTCCTTGTGAGTTGAATCCCATTCAAGGTAGCTAACAGCTCTTATACCGCATTTACACAATCGTGTTCGTCATTCGCCTCGTCACTCGACGAACATTCGACGAAACATTCGTATACGAGTGCCGTCGCGAACTACTGTTCACACATTCGCGGAGTGAATTATTTTGACATTCGCATACGAACGCGAGCGCTCGAATCGCGAGGCGAGGCACGAAGCGAATAGCGAGCGTACTGTTTACATATGCGTGTTCGTTATTCGCCTCACCATTCGCCTTGCGATTCGCACGAATGTGTAAATGCGGCATTACATATGCGTGTTCGTTATTCGCCTCACCATTCGCCTCGCGATTCGCACGAATGTGTAAATGCGGCATAAAGACTATTATTGTACGATTACATCGCACATTTTTTAGCACACTAGCATAAGCATTTTTACTTAATGTAAATCGACATTCATACTAATACTTTTGAGTACACTTTCGACCGTTCTATTGTAAACAGTACAATCAATAAATATTTTATCAAGAAGACAGCAAGAATAGTGTTCTTCCATTCCAACTTAGCAAATGTATTAGCAACCAAGTGCTCGTACATAATGGTCCTTCGAGCCGAATAATAATTTAACTACATAATATAACGATTAATATTATTTAATTACCTATTAATTATTTACCAATATTCTGTAAATCATACATAAAAATCAACTCTCAGAATTTAAGAAAAGTGAGTTATAAAAGTCAAATATATTTATTTCAACTACAACCCCAAAATGTTTGACGTTCAAACATTAAAACTTACAAGTAAAAAAAAATATATTCTACCGTGCATTCGGCAAAGTAGCTTGTTATTGAGATAACCGCACAAGAAACTCCATACTAACTCTTTAAAAAAAAAGTGTTTTACAGTATTTCTAAAAGTACATACATTAATAAATTCATATATGTGAGGACGATGCACCCAGAATAGCACTACACACTATACTACGTACAGGTGTAAAGCATTAAAAGTACTCACACATGCATGCATATAATAGGTACTAGAAAAACATTAACATCCGAAGCAGTTAAGTTATGACCAATCCCAACTGACGGCGCCCGTTCACGAACATAACGCATGAATCGGCACCACCCAGCTCAACCAACATGAAGAGAACCGAATGATCCAACACACGTGCCACCATCACCGATATATCTCGCGTACCTTTAGCACCAGTGTTAATTGGCTGTCGATCTAAGCTAGCAGGTGTGCCAACTTTCAAAGTACGTACTAACACTACTCAAACCCACAAATTTTGTGCAGAAAGAAGTAAGTAACGTCTAGTAGCTCTGGTATCTTGCTCTAAAACTCCACCGTCGATTCAGCTGAATCCAGAATTCCTTATCATATATGCAGAGAAAATTGTGCAATGGATTCCATTCTTCGACAGCACGTTCTTGTGAAAGATTGAAAGAAAATCTGCAGAATCTAAAGTTTTATTTTAAGTAAAGAATGGATGAATAGTAAATGTTTATGCATCTTCTCAAGTTTTATTTTTAGCAAAGAATGGATGAATAGTAAATGTAGCTTCTCCGAACGATACCTTCACTTGATTCAACATTCTTATAAAAAATTATGCAAACAAATTCATTAATTTTATTAAAAAGGTTGGCCTTCTTTGGTTTTTTATTGGTCAACTATAGCTCCATTTAGACCTTTATTCAATTGGACTGTGACCGATTTCTAAATTGAGTAGGTATTTAGAACATGTCAAACCCTATCTGAATGCCAAAGATTGAAGGTTTTCAGGACAAATTAAAGTTTGACCAATACTCAACTTCGTATTCTTATTTCAGATATCGGAAGTTAGTCAAATTCTATAAGCGATAAGTATTATCAAAACTTCAAAATGCGCTAACCAAATGTCTCGTGGTCCCATTTCAGTATTTTCGACAAAAGCGTTCGCTGCTAAAATGCCACTTGTCTAGAGCCCAATATATAGAAAAAAAAAGACGTGTGGTAGTCGGGGACTGCCGCGGTAAAGCTATTGCATATCATTTTTATCAACTTATGCAATTATAATTATTTATTTATTTTTTATTTATGCTAAATCTCAATTAAAAAATAAAGACCAGTACGAATAAAAACGGTTTACAAAGAAAATGAAAATTATAATGTAGAACGAGCTTAAAGGAGATCTAGTCCATGGTATATTATGGCTATGGCCTATAAGAAAATAAATTAGACAGACAGATGTGAAGTCAGAGGAAAATGTCAGAATAAAAAAGTACTCACTCATTTTCTTTCACTATTTTTGATCATTTTCTTCATTAACAAATGCACTTTATTTATTCATATTTAAAACACTATAAACACAAATTTTATGCGTACAGCTATTCACCAGCAAGTGCTATTCACTGTTGTACATAGGTACACCTATGTACAACAGTGAATAGCATTAGTTGTTTTACATGTATACTTACGGGGCTTACGTCACTTCAGGCCGGAGCACAAGATAGCATAACCCCCCCCCCCCCCTAAACTCGTTACCTTCCCCCCCGCAATTATTTTTAATTCAGTCTAAAAATATCAAAATGAAACTTCTATAAAATCGCGCAACGAACCCCTCCTGCCCCTCACCCCTCCCCCCTCACCCGCTCACACACTCGGAATCCATCGTCCGATTTTGGAGCAGCTCGGGGTGTCAGGTTTATTTTCGTTACGGTATTTCTTGATTCGGTCGCCGTGCTCAATCGGTCGCCGCGCTCAAAGCCCGCGATAAAAGCTATGCAATAGCTTAAAAAAAAAGAAAATAAAAATTTTGTTTGTCAGCGGACAAATGTTGATCAAATAATTTTTGTTTGCGCAATATAAACGTCCAACATCTATATGGTATAGCGTTGGCCGCTCTTCCTTTCCCCTGCGGCCGAAAAATAGTAGGTAGCAGGGCCATTGACCTTGACCCGTCACAAGAGGACCAAGGGTGCCATACACGGGGTCGTCTGACGCCAATGTGCTGGTTTGGTGCCTGGGGTGGTCACGGCGTACAGTGTGTTCTGGTGCGTCAATGATGGCGGATACCCCCAGAGGAGGGTCCGATGACGGAAAGCCGCGGTGAGTGCTAACGCGTGCCCGAGTTCCCGCCATAAGTGGCACAGGAGGACGCCGTGGAGTTTTATTGGGTTGGAGTCCCACATAACTGCACTATCTCCCAGTAGTAGTTATATTCTACAGGCAAAAAAAAAGCTTGGCGTTCTGTAGTTTTTGCCTAATCCCATGGGAAAAAGGCGTGAGTTTATTTATGTACTTCATTCAACACCACATAATATTTATTTATTTTCCCTCAATTTCAAAACCTCAATTATAAACACAGGCCAAACCAAAATAAACAAGTGCACAATAGACGGTATTATTGCTCAGGGCGATATCTTACAGACAACCTTTGAAAGGACAGAAAAAAGGAATTTCATAGTTTCAATTTACGGGAAAATGTTGCCATAAGTGGTGAACAAATAATTTCCTTGAAAGAAAGAAACAAAAAATATTTATTTGTGACCCGCACAGGAGACACGAGATAAGCAAAACACAAATAAAAATAAATAACCCCGTGCGAGACCAAAAAGGCTCCTACCTCAGCATGTGCAACGAAATTAAAAAGAAAATAACGCTGCGCTGACACATTCACGGAAACGGAACATAAAATATTTAAGGAATATAACAGAATAAGATAATAACAAAATAATATAAATACAGAAGGTGATGTATGTGCATAAGTGGTATGTATGTGTATAAGACAAATAAATAAATAAAGCACAATAAATATACGACTAAAATCCCGACGGCTCAATGGTCATTTAACGAAACCTTAGACAAACGACAGAGCGCGCTAATCCATGGTCGGCGTTGGCATCATTTTACTCTATGGCGTCGGCTGTCAAAATGAAAAAAAATCATAACATAAAATTAGGCTCCCCCCACCCTCAGACTTATACTTGTACCTAACAAGATTGTGCAATCCAATTTCCTTGATTTCATGGCAAGAGACTGCAAAGAAATTTCATTAGATAAAGAAGTACGCTTTTACAGCATTTTCAGGATCTTGTTAATGCAGCTGCGAGTAAAGTTAGGTGACTCCAAACTCTGCATACTTTATTTTGGAAGCGAGGCTTTGCATATTTCAAAACCTAAGTCGCTCTAGAAAGTTTACGACTAATACTTTATGTAGCTTGGAGTACGATTTTATTGGGTACTTGACGTGAAAACGAAATACGAAGCTTTTCATTTTTACGATGTATCGACTTCATTTTATTGAGAAGTCTAATGTAAGAAATAAAATCGTTCATAAACAAAATCTTTTTTAAAACAAGCTTTATTCGTATTTTTTTAAGCAAACCCTTTTATTTGATACCCGTATCATGGCAGTGCACAAAAATACCTAGACCACGTCCGCCATATTGGATTTAGAAACACGTCATTCATTGTTCATCCAAACTAAACGTGAATACAAAATTTCATCTTAATCGGTGGAGGATAACTGCTTTAAAATTCAGTTGCAAGATTTGACCCGAACACATACATTGCAATTAAATAAAAGCTTGTAAAATATTATTAATGGCAGTAGCAGGGTTTGAATGTAGAGTGTCTTCTTTTCGAGTCGATGGTTAACCCTTCTATTGTTTCGTACAAGTAGATGGCCTCGTTCATAGCGACATCAATGGCGTTAATAACTCCTCAATGCAGAACTGAGCCGTAAGCTATGATTTACCTGCTTACCGTTCAGCCGTCTGTGTACCTAAAACCTGCAGCCAAAGCGACCTCATATATCTCACTGTTGAATATGGTGCAATAAATTCTATGGCGATGCATTTCATGTGTGTAAAAAAAACCGGCCAAGTGCGAGTCGGACTCGCGCACCGAGGGTTCCGTACAAAATTCAGCTTAAAGGACCTGAGTATTTGATATGAATTTCAATTTAATAACTCTACGCGTTCATGAGGAAAGGGGTAGTAAGTTTAAAATTATTTAAAATATTTTTATTATATGATATAACTAAAAATTTACGGTTTTTGCAATTTTTCCTTTATCTGTGCTATAAGACGTTTCTTCGTACCAAATTTCAAGATTCTGTGTTCACGGGAAGGTTTTGATTCCTTGCGAGTGTCGAAAATTTGCGGCATAAACGGCTGTATCTTTTGATTGCGTTGGCTTAGAAGTTTTGTTTTTTCACAGCTTTAAGAGACAGTAAACTTGAGTATTTGATATAAATTTCAGCATGATACCGCCACGCGTTCCTGAAAAATAAGGTCTTGACAGACAGACGGACGAAAGTGATCCTATAAGGGTTCCGTTCGGGGTACGGAACCCTAAAAATATGACTATGTTCCGTTGGTACTTTTAGACTACAGATAAAGGAACCATTGAATAGTTAATCACTACTAGTGGTCATGTCGTACCAAAGACAAGGAAAAAAAATATCATCATCGGCATCATCATTTCAGCCGAAAGATGTCCACTGCTGGACATAGGCCTCCCCCAGGCGTCCCCACATTGACCGATCCCGTGCGTCTTGCATCCAGCGAATTCCCGCAATCTTACCCAGCAGCCTTATTGCGTAAGTGCGCAAAGAAGTTATACTCTATCCAACCGACCAACTCGACCAATCACATGCGAGATGAATGACGCGTCCGTTTTGTGTGATTGGCCGATTTGGTCGGTTGGATAGAGTTCAACTTCTTTGCGCACTTACGCAAAACGGCTGCTGGTCATCGGTCCACCTAGTGGGAGGCCTTCCAATGCATTGTCTGCCGGTTCGTTGTCGCCATTCTAGAACTTGTCGGCCCCATCGGCCATCCGTTCTGCGAGCAATGTGCCCTGCCCAATTCTTCGGGCTATGTCGGTAACTTTGGTTCTCCTGCGGATATCCTCATGTCTGAGGCGATCACGCAAGGAAACTCCGACCATAGCAGTCTTCATTGCCCTTTGGGTGACTTTAAGTTTTTAGATAAGGCCCATTGTGCCATGGTTATTTACTGGCAACACACTCTGGTCATAGACTTTTGTCTTAAGATACTGCGGTAAATTGGACGAGAAGGTACCGCGCAACTTCCCGAACGCCGCACATCCAAGTCGGCAGAAGAAGTTTGCAGCATCCGAAAGCTACGACGCTCAAATTGTACCTCACAAACGCCCATAATTTATCTCTTAATACCAACATCAAAGCTGCTTCAATTGAGACTGTAAACTAACAATTATAACTTCGCGACTCAAGCATTTTGTTCAAAGACTTGAAGTCGGAACTCTGCAATCAAGTAATTTGTTGCCGTCAAATTGCTGTGGAGTTGCACGAAACAAATTAATATTTCAGATGTTCAATGAGAAGTGGATGTTTGATACTTTCGTAATATATTGGGTGTAGTAATTTTGGAAGTGGTTGGTAAGACCCGCTTTCAAAAACAATCCGAAGTACCTTGAAGGAAATTACTTAACATTTTCTTCAAGTTTCAATTTGTCTGCTCGACGACTTATATAACGCAAAGTTTCTGAATTGTCAAAATGAAAGGCATTATGCTTTTGTGTTACGCTAGTACCCCGCGGTTTGGCGGTTTTATCTGCAGAACTGCTGTGTGGAGAATGAATGATAAAAAACGCTATTCTTGTTGTTTTTGTTCTACATGGATACGGCAAAAAATGCCTTATCGCCCGCAGTCGTGATGAACTAAGGGAATAGTTTAAAAAAAATCATCCCTTATAATAGTTATATAGGGCATGAAAATTTGTTTGGAAACGTGGAGGTTGATAGGTACCCACCATTTCTTTCGTAAACTCCTAACCTAGGGCTCCTGAGAAGAAAAAAATATCAGCGAGCACATAGCTTAAAGATGATCCAATAAAACATCTCCACCGCTGAAAAGCAATTTCGTTTCCGAAACAAAAAGTTAAATTCTTATACTGACAAAGTGTAGTCCAATTAAAAGTTCAAGTAACCGGCGCATCTCTCGGTGTGTACCTACCCACGTGCGACTTTCACTACTACCCTCCGCTCACGTACTCGTACTTTTCAATATGGCTGCCGACACTTTATATGCTGCACTGAATTTTGTGATACATCCCTTTTTCATTGACAACAATTTTGGTAAAATTAATGCTATTTTGTACAACAACGCTATGACTTATTTAAGATCCTAGCTGGGGTAGAGGGCTTCCACAGTAGTCCTCCATCGCGACCGGTCTTTCCATTCCACTCCATTTACGACGATTGATCTGGCGGTCAATCGGGGTCTCGTGGCATCACTCCAACAGCTCTACTTTAGAGATGGTCTCGGGCCAGTAAATGCCGTGGATGCGATGAAGACCTGGCTTTGGCGTGAGATGTTCATTGTTACCTTCCACGTTTCGCACCCGTAGAGAAGGAAGGAATTGACATTGGACCCGAAGATTTTGAGTTTACGCGATTTTCAAACAGGTCTCAACTGTGCGAAGATTGCTTGTGCTTTCGTGAAGTGATATCCTCTTCAGTACCTCAGTCTCTGACACGACGCTCCCGAGGTACGTCAACTTTCGGACGCGTTCCACAACCTCAAACTACAACGCTATAAATTACAAAAATTACAAATAGCTAAGTTTAAAATAAAAGTAATAAAAATGTTACCTTCAACAGAGACCCTGTTCAAGGTATGATAACGCGTCAACGCCATCATCATTATACTGGAAAAAAGGGGCAATGTTCTTCGTGCTGCAGTCTTGACACGTCAGATTAAGGCCCCAGGATTACCAAATCCAATCAAATCCAAATACAAATAAAAGTAACAAAACTGTAATAGTACATTATGATATAAGTGCGGTAAGTTGAAAATTACAGCCGAGGCGATATTGCCGCAGGCGAGGGCTACAAGAAAGCAGAGGCTGTAATTATCAAAGCGCCCGTATGTCATACAACGTTTTATAATATATTTGCTAGGAAATAAATAATACTTTCGACTTTTTACTCACATGGCCACTAGAGCGTCTTTTTAGAAATGCCAGCAAGTTGGAGTATGACTTAATATCAATATCATGTTTTGTTTTCACAGAGCTTTTTAGCATAGAATAGTAGCACCACAATGAGCTATACTTATATTTTTGAGAAAATTCCGTGAAATAAACTAAAAACACACTTGCTAAAAATGAATTTGCATCTTTGCTTGTTTTCCATAAGATGAAATTTTGATACGCTTGTACGTATCTATCGGTCGAGTTTTCTGGCAAGAGGCTTAGAGTAGCCTTTTTCGCTGCCTCTGAGACTTCTGGCGGTGTCAAATTAATAAATTCGTCATGACTTGACGACATATTCAAATAAAAACAATAGAGCGAAAAGAAAAAGCGCGCGGAATAATTTTTACTTGATCACAAATTAGCAATGCGCGATTTTTTTTTAAGGCAAAGGCACAAAAAATACCAGTATTACTTATAAAGTAAATTAATATTTTTGTGTTTGTGTAAATGGTTGTAATTTATGGTTAAAATTAATTAA
Organism: Anorthoa munda; assembly: GCA_945859665.1. Taxonomy (NCBI): domain Eukaryota; kingdom Metazoa; phylum Arthropoda; class Insecta; order Lepidoptera; family Noctuidae; genus Anorthoa; species Anorthoa munda. Next base: position 6,889,427 of record OX243893.1, read on the forward strand.
ATTAAAGAATTAAATGTATATATATTTCTTGTGTGCGTGTGTATGTGACTGAACTCCTCCTAAACGACTGGACCGATTTTGATGAAATTTTTTGTGTGTGTTCGTGGAGATTCGAGAATGGTTTAGATTTAAAAAAAAAAAAAAAAAAAATGGAAAATTAGGGTAGGGTAGGTAGGGTAGGGTAGGTAGGGTAGGGTAGGTAGGGTAGGGTAGGTAGGGTAGGGTAGGTAGGGTAGGGTAGGTAGGGTAGGGTAGGTAGGGTAGGGTAGGTAGGGTAGGGTAGGTAGGGTAGGGTAGGTAGGGTAGGGTAGGTAGGGTAGGGTAGGTAGGGTAGGGTAGGTAGGGTAGGGTAGGTAGGGTAGGGTAGGTAGGGTAGGGTAGGTAGGGTAGGGTAGGTAGGGTAGGGTAGGTAGGGTAGGGTAGGTAGGGTAGGGTAGGTAGGGTAGGGTAGGTAGGGTAGGGTAGGTAGGGTAGGGTAGGTAGGGTAGGGTAGGTAGGGTAGGGTAGGTAGGGTAGGGTAGGTAGGGTAGGGTAGGTAGGGTAGGGTAGGTAGGGTAGGGTAGGTAGGGTAGGGTAGGTAGGGTAGGGTAGGTAGGGTAGGGTAGGTAGGGTAGGGTAGGTAGGGTAGGGTAGGTAGGGTAGGGTAGGTAGGGTAGGGTAGGTAGGGTAGAGGTAGGGTAGGGTAGGTAGGGTAGGGTAGGTAGGGTAGGGTAGGTAGGGTAGGGTAGGTAGGGTAGGGTAGGTAGGGTAGGGTAGGTAGGGTAGGGTAGGTAGGGTAGGTAGGGTAGGGTAGGTAGGGTAGGGTAGGTAGGGTAGGGTAGGTAGGGTAGGGTAGGTAGGGTAGGGTAGGTAGGGTAGGGTAGGTAGGGTAGGGTAGGTAGGGTAGGGTAGGTAGGGTAGGGTAGGTAGGGTAGGGTAGGTAGGGTAGGGTAGGTAGGGTAGGTAGGGTAGGGTAGGTAGGGTAGGTAGGGTAGGGTAGGTAGGGTAGGGTAGGTAGGGTAGGGTAGGTAGGGTAGGGTAGGTAGGGTAGGGTAGGTAGGGTAGGTAGGGTAGGGTAGGTAGGGTAGGGTAGGTAGGGTAGGGTAGGTAGGGTAGGGTAGGTAGGGTAGGGTAGGTAGGGTAGGGTAGGTAGGGTAAGTAGGGTAGGTAGGGTAGGGTAGGGTAGGTAGGGTAGGGTAAGTAGGGTAGGTAGGGTAGGTAGGGTAAGTAGGGTAGGTAGGGTAGGGTAGGGTAGGTAGGGTAGGGTAAGTAGGGTAGGTAGGGTAGGGTAGGGTAGGTAGGGTAGGGTAGGTAGGAGATGCATATTAGGTGTTTTTATGGCAAAACAAAGTTTGCCGGGTCAGCTAGTCTATATATATAAAAGAAAGTCGTATTAGTTACACTATTTATAACTCAAGAACGGCTGAACCGATTTGGCTGAAAATTGGTAGGGAGGTAGCTAAGAACCAGCAGAAGGACAGGACATAGGATATACGACGTTTTATCTCGTTTAGGGTAGGGTAGGGTAAGTAGGGTAGGGTAGGTATGTAGGTAGGGTAGGGTAGGGTAGGGTAGGGTAGGGTAGGGTAGGGTAGGTAGGGTAGGTAGGGTAGGGTAGGGTAGGGTAGGGTAGGGTAGGTAGGGTAGGTAGGGTAGATGAATGTTTGGTGTTTTTATGGCAAAACAAAGTTTGCCGGGTCAGCTAGTTTATTATATTTTATCTCCCAAAGTTAATTTTATTCATAAAACGTTGACCATTTTTCTGACATAAAAACTCTTTGCTAAGATTTAAAAAAGTACCGTTCGTTTTAGGGGGGGTTTTAGGTTCGCTTTAGAAACCGTGCGTTTAACATTACAATAACGCACAAGTACGTAATGAGATACATTATGATATTGAAATTGATGAAATAAGAGACCCTTTACGAGCAAATGTGTTATAAATAATTGTGTTTAATAATATTTTAAAAACCGGCCAAGTGTGAGTCGGACTCGCGCACGAAGGATTCCGTACAATTATCGCAAAAATTGGCAAAAAAAACACGTTTGTTTTATGGGAGCCCCATTTAAATATTTATTTTATTCTGTTTTTAGTATTTTGTTGTTATAGCGGCAACAAAAATATATTATCTGTGAAAATTTCAACAGTGTAGCTATTACGGCTCATGAGAGACAGACGGACCGCGGAATCTTAGTAATAGGGTCCCATTTTTACCCTTGGGGTACGGAGCCCTAAAAAGCAAGTAATATCTGTACATTATATTCAAACTTACTGTAGATAAAGTCTAATTTGCTTGTAATTTGAAACTTCGGATCCCTTCGGAAAACTTCACGGTTGAGGCATGAAGCAGGAAAGCGTAGGAAGACCAAAACAATAAAGTATGCTGCAGCATCGTTAAATTCTAGCTCTTCGTAGTCCCACACTACAGTTTGTTAACAAAACTGAGATTTATGAAGAACACGCGAAAGTTTTTAAGTCGTGATTTCTTGGAATTTAAAGATGAATGTCTTGCCTTGACTGTCGAAAGTTTAGAGTTTAGAGCGCAGCCATTTTGTTATTGTGCGATGGCTTGGGTTCTGGGTGTTCCATTTTTGAATATTTTTTCGATTGCACAGATTTTCTAGTCAGCCAGTAACTGAAAGTGAAAATAAAAAATATGCACCCAATAAGTAACATTACGTTGGTGAACTATCGGACCGTTTGCTATAAATGTTTATACAGTTTTAATTACGTTATTACTAGCAGTTTCTCTTATTTACTTCATACATACAGGGGCTAAACTTAACACTTTTCAAAAATAGAATTTGCCAAACTGGACATAGCCTATCTATCTATACTTATAAAAGAGAAAGTATGTATGTTCTTTATAGACTCCGAAACAGGCTGGACAGATCTTAATGAAATTTAAAAAATCAGACAATCTTTAGAGCGGGCGAAGCCGCGGGCAGAAGCTAGTAGACTATAAAAAAGCAGCTAGTAAATGGCTGCCTATTCAAATAGATGTTGTATATCATCAGAAAATAAACCAAAGCGTCTACTGTTGCATAAACTTGTACATTTTCCACCGAAAATTCGTGTTTTCGAATATCTGGGACATCGAGGGCATTTTCAGTGAGCTGAAATAAAATTTTCGTCTCGTGCCCGTGCCGTTCCCCGAAACATAATTTAATTTAGTTTCGAATCAAGCTATTACAGTTAAAGCTATTGCCCTTAAATCCAATTGCTTTTTATATTTAACCAATACCTTTTATTTTCATTTCTATAACAGGTTTTCAGTGTGACTTTTTGAAATTCATAAATGTGCTTTCTAATTTTGTCTGGGTAGGCAACGGTGAAGAAAAATATCGTGAGAAAACCTGGACTTATTAGCTTGTCTGAAATAGCCAAGTCAGAGGCCTGTGGGGTTCACAGAGGCAGCTTAATTAACTCTGACACCAGAGGTGGCCACATCCTCACATGAAAAGTTATAAAAACCTGACAAATAGATATATAAACAAACTAGAAGTGATCAGCGCACGCACAGCTGTTCAATAAATTGCCGGACGATATAAAGGAGTGTCATAACTTAAATACATTTAAGAATAAGCTTAAGAAACATGTATGTACATTATAACTTCTAAGGCTGTGGAGGAAATTGTATTTTAATGTATTATTATAATTATTACTCTGTTTCTCATTATAAGCGGACTGTAAGTTCTTATGAGAAATAATTTTATTTAAATACCGAAAAGAAGAATTGTAATTTACTTACGTTGACAACGGATGTCCCAAAATTAACGCAAGATTTGAATTTGCCGCCATTTTTTAAGTCAGTTGTTGGCAACACTGAAAAAAGAACAATTTGTCAGCTGAGATTTAAGGTTACTATAAATGGAGCGTTACACGATACAACAACGTGTTTTCATTATTGAATAATATTCCAAAAATAATGAAAGTTTGGCGGCCACTTTTCATAAATTTTATACAAAATATGGTAGTATTCCATACTTTTTTGAAAATGAGTCTGGTCAAGCAGTAACTGAGGCTGGTGCTCGATATCGCGACATGATAACAGCATTCTTTTTGTGTCGAAACTTGTTGCTATTGATGGGCAAATATGTGATTTTAACAATACGGTGCCACATGCCATACAGCTTGTAGAATAATTCAATTACTGCATGAGACATTTCCTGGTCGTGTACACTCCCATTTTGGTGATCAGAATTAGCCCCCTAGATCGTGTGATTTAACACCATTAGGTTTATTATCATGGGGTTATTTGAAGTCAAACATCTTTGTCAACAAGCCAACAACCACCGCTGCACCAATGAAATTCAGCCACAATTACGCAGAAAGATCATGAAAAATTTCGACAAAAGAGTGCGTTTATGCCAGCAAAGCCTTAGAGGTCATTAGCCCGATGTGTTATTCAAAAATAAACCTATCCTATGTACTTTATGATTAAATGAAAAATAATAATCTAAAGACTAAAAACTGTGTTTTCTATTTAATTCAAACCTTGCGTTAATTTTGGGACAACCTTTATGTTTGTACCTAAGAATTATGTATTTTTTCATTAAGTTGGACAGTTAACTTTTCTTTTTTAGCAACAAACAAGCTTAAGAGGAAAATCAACTCACATTTATTAGATTTTAGTCTTATCTTAAAGTTACATTATTGTCGAGAACCAACACACGCATAAAATACAGTAAGTATTCGGCTTCCTTTTGCGAATGAAAAGTTATTTGAAACGGTACAGAATGATAGGTAATTCAGTGTATTTCTTACAAGATAGAATTACAAATTAAAAAAAAAACCCGATATTAATTTTTATTTAATGCTTTTTAAACTACATATAATATACCTAGTAGCAGACACGCTTCAATCGACAGTCTATCGAAACACGTAATACGAGTAATGACACGATATCTTGTGATATAATCCAGATTCAAGAAGTAAAATGCGAATAACTTTTGAACGGCTACCGATTTTATTCAAACACAACTAAGAAAACTCTCGACAAAGTCACCTTTCAAATAAAAATAACTAGATCAAAATCGGTTCATCCGTTTAGGAGCTATGATGCCACAGACGGACACACAGATACAAAGCAACACACGTCAAACTTATTACACCCCTCTTTTTCTGTCGGGGGTTAAAAATAGATGCATTTCAGAGGTCATATTTTGCAACGAGAATCGTTTCCAATGACCTCTAGACCAGACGATCTATTTGAAAGATTGCACCCAATTACCAATCATATCTCTATTCATAGTGTATTAAAAATAAACGTATTCAAACAAAATAACTGTTTTGTATGACGAATGATCCTCCACACATATTAAACATTAGTCATCAATAACAAACAGGTAATATTTACAAAACTGATTCTTCAAAATCCGATTCGTTCCAGCTAACTCACAGAATCTGTGAACAGTTCCATCTATCACCACGTCCTGTGATCAGCTAGTCGTTTTATTTGCCAAACGATGATTGATCTTTGTAAACATACTTGTGATCATAAACAGAGAATGGACGGAGCGTTCCTAAGAAAAGTGTGAGCGAGATAAAATTCGCACGGCATAGTGGTTGTCTTTTTCTAAAATTTTGATTGGTCTACAGGATAACTAAGATTACAAACATATCCCAAAGAATTGGTAAACTTAAGTGGCAGTGCCTGTGCCACTGTAGCCGAAAAGTTCTGCTGTGAACCGACGGCATAGTGAAAGTTGCGGAAATCCACTGGATTCGAGATGCAAAGGACCGGTTGATGTGGTGACACTTGGACTGCTCCAAGTGTCACTAGGCTATATTTAGCAGTGGCTGTAATGATGATGATTTGTCCACGCCGCGGCTTGCAGTGACACCTTCATCACTGCGATCTGCAGAAAAGAGACAGATATTGACGACACAGTCGCTTTCTCTTTCTACAGAGTAGTTAGTTTAGTGACAGTATTACTCAGTCCATTCCTCTATGTCTTTGCTTATGATGGATCAAACGAGTCCCGATAGACCGATCAATCAATAACTTCTGCAGAGATTTCAACTGTTGTCGCCCTAAAGAATTAGTACCTGTGTTACAGTGTAGTTAAGCTGAGTGGCAAAATATATCATTATAATAGAGGACTTGATTTACAATGTAATCTAGCTTAGTTGCAAAATAGGGCTTTACAATGTAATAATGAGCTTAGGTGACCCAAAATAACGTATATGCTTAGAAAGGGGGGTTGGGAGGAAGTTATAGGCAATCATAGGAAAAGGCAGTCGCGGAGAGACCTCTTAGCGAGTGCCTTCGAACTATAACAGAATTGTGAAATTACGATACTGTGTTATAAAATCTGTGACAATTGTGAATAAGTACTTTTAATAAACTTATATTACCGGATTACTTCTTTGATTGATTTACATCAGAAGTGGGATCGATCAAACGCAATGCCTCCGTTTCGGCCTAGTGATGACGTTAATCGGAAAATAAGGAAAACGCGCTCTCGGCACGGCCGCCGATCGAAGCGCTCTGTGTCGCGCAGCAGGCGCGGACGCGGGCAATATCCGTTTTCAGGCACGGAGAGTAGCAGCAGCTCATCCAGTGCGTCGGACAGCAGCTCGGGTTCCAGCAGCAACTCGGAGCGTGGCTGCCGCGCCGCCGCACGAGGGACAAACGTGCAAAGCGTGCGCGACGCCTCTCCGCGAAGTCGGACCCCAGTCGTGAGCCAAAATGTTATACTTTCTTCAGTAATACTCGAATTCGACCCATTAGTCGATGATATTGCAATGTGGATAAATGTGGTTGAAGCTAATTCCCGTTCCTTTGGATGGTCCGACAAACAAATAACGTATCAAGCTCTACTTGAAAAATACTGCTAAAATCTGGTATGATTCATTACTCAAAACTGAAACGCGATGGACTTCGTGGAGATGGGTAGAGTGGCGGTCCACATTACTAGACACGTTTGAAACAAACTGCAACATTTTCGTCATGCTTAATAATCTAATGCACACAAAACCTGCTGAGGGTCAGTCATTGTACGAATTTTATTTTTAATAATAAAGTCGCTTCGTTAAAAAAATAGTATTTTTTTCGATAAAGATATAATTTCGATAGTTGTGGGACTAATTGGGGACAAAAATATAAGCACGGTCACTGAGGCTGGTAACTTCAAATATTGCGGTGACTTAGCTTCATTTTTGCCCAATAAAGCGTATTCATCCCGTGAAATGGCATCTGAACCAGTGCTGCGAAACATAAAGCCCCGGTTCGAATCAAAATGCTTCCCGACCTTTACCAGAAAAGAAGCTTGGTTCAACGAGTGGCGGCTTAGCTAGTATAGTGCCCAGAATTAAGTGTTATATTTGTGGGGAACTGCGTTTTGAATTTAAAAAACAAACAGGTGATTTAAAATGCAATTTTTGTAAAAAGCTGGGCCACTTAAAGCTTGCGTGTCGGTCAAAACAGAGTACAAGTGCAAAGGTCGAGAAGGATTCTGAGGTGAAACGGATAAGAACATCTTGCAACAAAGATAAGATTTGTAAAGAGATCAGTTTAAACAACGTTACGTGTAAAGCTTATATTGTCATGGGAAGCGATTGTTCGTTGATTACAAGTACATGAATTAAATCTAATTCTGTTTAAACTAAGCAACATTGTTGTTATGACGGGTTTTAATTATGAGTCACACACTCAAGTTACTGAGGCAGTTTCGGTATTTCTTAAAGTTGATACTGTGGAATTTGTAGTAAAATTTTATATAATAAGTTCTTAGACTGACTTGTTAGAACGAATATTGTCCAATTGTGCACAATGTATTCCTAATGATCTTTTTACTCTGGGTGAAACATCTTGTGTAGAACTGAACATAGAGTTGACAACAAATAAACCAAGGTATCAACGCCCGTTTCGAATATCAGAATCTGAAAAACAGATTACGCCACATGATTGACGAATTGTTAGATGCAGGTATAGTTCGGGAAAGTAATTCGCCATATGCAAGTCCCGTACTTCTGGTAGATAAACCGAATGGTCAAAAGAGATTATGTGAAGAAAAGAAAGAAAGAAAGAAAAAGTGTTGACGTGACGTGTTGTGTTGTGTGTTTTGTGTTGTTGTTGTGTTGTTGTGTGTTGAGTGTTGAGTGTTGTTGTTGTGTTGTTGTTGTGTGTTGATGTGTTGACTATCGGTCTTTAAATAAAGTGACAGTTCAAGAGAAATATCCGATGCCGTTAGTTGAAGAGCTAATTGATAGGCTAAAGGATTGCAAATGTCTTACGTCTTTAGATCTGTAAAATGGTTTTTACCAAATAAAAATGAATGAGGGATCCATCCTAAAAACGGCGTTCATCACATCCGATGGTCACTATGAGTTTTTACGAATGCCTTTTGGTTTATGTAACGGACCATCTGTGTTTCAAAGATTAATTAACACTGTATTGGGAAAGCTTCGTTTTGATCGTGTTATTTAATATATGGATGACCTTCTGTTAGCAACTGGGACCTTAGAGGAAAATATTAAATGTTTGGAGCTAGTCTTAGGAGTACTAAAAGAAAACCGGTTAACTTGAATAAATGTAACTTTTTTTCAAAGTTTAGTAAACTTTTTGGGGTAAGAAATTAAAGAAGATGGGATTCGCCCAGAAAGCAAAAAAAAAATATTGGAGGCAGTAATAAAAAGTTCCCTCCTACCAATATTCATCAACTTCTTCAATTTTTGGGAATAATTAACTACTTCAGAAAGTTATATATATTATTATATATTAAAATTATTGAAAATAAGAGGCTATGTGGGTGAGTTCTGAACAATCACAAGCTTTTGAAATGTTAAAGACGGCTTTGTCGAAGATTTCACTGACCATATTAGAGTCAGGAGATGCCGAGGCATATAAACAAATATTTAAAAATTACGAACTGCTGGGCAACAAAGTATATCGTAGAACATAGTAGCTGTTGTTGTGTAGTTCGACGCTGGTTGGTACCGAAATAATGTATATGGCAAACAATAAGGCTAAAACACGATGATGTGGGACATTTTGCAGTAGACAAGACCCTCGAAAGAGTTAAAAACAACTGGTTCTGGTTTCCACGCATGAAAAAAAGTTATTTCAAAGTATGTAAAAAAATTGCCTAAACTGTATTTATTACAAAAACCTCCATGGTAAAAAGCCAGGTAAACTGTTTTCTATACCAAAATATGCGATGCAGGTATATAGTGCATTTACATCTAAATCATTTGTTAAATATTGCAATGACAAAAATATTAGGCAACATGTTATTGCTACGGCGATGCCAAGATCTAATGGACAAGTAGAACGTTACAATGCGACAATTTTGGAAGCCTTACGCAGCATGGGTGCAAACAATGACTACAATCAATGGGATAAAAACATTGTTAAAATTCGGCAGGGCATTAATAGCACTGTTATTAAGACCACATCAGAATTACCTAGCGAAGTCTTTTTTGGATACAGACTACAAATGGATTCTGATAAGGTTATTGCAGACAATTAACAACAATCCGTAGATGTGACAGTACTTCGAAAAGCGGTTGATGATAAAATTCAAAGGAGAGCGGAAAAACAAAATCAAAGTTTTGATGCGAAAAGGAAAGCTGCTTATCAATTCAAAGTAGGCGATTTAGTAGTTATAAAGATACCAAGCCAATCTAATGATGGTCAGAGCTTGAAATTGTTACCAGTAGTTAAAGGCCCTTTTGAAGAGCCACAGATTTTAAGCCATGACATATATAAGGTAACAGACATGCGAGGCGCAGAGACGACATCTAGATGCTATGAAAATGTCACCTGCGTATAAAACATGAAGCCATGGTTAACCATTGGTAATAATTATGAGTGTAATAATAAAACAGGCCGTGCTCGGATGTTGTCGGGTACTTACTATTTTATTAGCTACATAAAATACTTTCGTTGAGTTGTATAAAGACAAGTATGTCATTGAAAGGTGATCATAGTATAATTTTGTGGTCTGATGCACAGGCTTCAAACACTATTGGCATAGCATTATACCATAAAAAAGTAATGTACATAATCAAAGTACTGGAAAAGCAAAGGGTAGAAAGATTCTATACGGCTGGCCGGTGATGGAACAGCAAATATAGAATCTGGTTAAATGTTAAATGGCTGACCGTCGATGGAATAGCCAAGGGTAAGAAGATTCTATACGGCTGGCTGCTGAAGGAACAGCAAATATAGAATCTGGTTAACTGTTAAATGGCTGGCCGTCGATGGAATAGCCAAGGGTAAGAAGATTCTATACGGCTGGCTGCTGAAGGAACAGCAAATATAGAATCTGGTTAAATGTTAAATGGCTGGCCGTCGATGGAATAGCCAAGGGTAAGAAGATTCTATACGGCTGGCTGCTGAAGGAACAGCAAATATAGAATCTGGTTAACTGTTAAATGGCTGGCCGTCGATGGAATAGCCAAGGGTAAGAAGATTCTATACGGCTGGCTGCTGAAGGAACAGCAAATATAGAATCTGGTTAAATGTTACATGGCTGGCCGTCGATGGAATAGCCAAGGGTAAGAAGATTCTATACGGCTGGCTGCTGAAGGAACAGCAAATATAGAATCTGGTAAAATGTTACATGGCTGGCCGTCGATGGAATAGCCAAGGGTAAGAAGTTTCGAAAGGTAAAATTGGTAAAGCTATGTTAACATCAAGGAGTCCAAAGCTAATGGTCACCGGAGCAACCTGACCATTGATGGAACACGTAGTTTAGATGTCCAAGTGTTTTTTTTAATATAATGATTGAAAAGAAGATGTATATCTGGGAAGACTTTACTGAAATAAAATATTGTCAGATAACACCATAACAGTTTGTTTGTTTGCCGCCGATGGAAAAACAAATCAAGAACAAAACATGGACACATTATAATTGATCGTTGACGAATAACATTTTAAAACATGGTTTCTGTTCTCAGCTGATGCACCAGACCTAACACATGCGAGGGCGCATGCGTATGCAGGACGGCCGGATGTTGTCGCCCTAAAGAATTAGTACCTGTGTTACAGTGTAGTTAAGCTGAGTGGCAAAATATATCATTATAATAGAGGACTTGATTTACAATGTAATCTAGCTTAGTTGCAAAATAGGGCTTTACAATGTAATAATGAGCTTAGGTGACCCAAAATAACGTATATGCTTAGAAAGGGGGGTTGGGAGGAAGTTATAGGCAATCATAGGAAAAGGCAGTCGCGGAGAGACCTCTTAGCGAGTGCCTTCGAACTATAACAGAATTGTGAAATTACGATACTGTGTTATAAAATCTGTGACAATTGTGAATAAGTACTTTTAATAAACTTATATTACCGGATTACTTCTTTGATTGATTTACACAACCAAGAGAATTTTGAAGGAGAATCTTCATAATCTGTTTTACATTGAAAACTTTTTGATGGCTTGTCAGTCTCGGCGGCTATTCTTGTTATCGTTTGGTATTGTTTGTAATCACATTACACTTTGAGGCGGATGAAGTGAAGTTTTATTTTCACTAACCTAACAACGTTCTATTGACGTCATTCACCGCTGTATTACGGCCGCTAAATGACGGCACCGCACTTGGAGGAAACCAGAGCTTAAGTATCTACCTAACTGGAATTGATGATTTTTCAAAACTACCAAGAGAAGACTCTTATTTTGTAAAAGAAAGTATTTGCAAAATCAGATATTGTTCAACATAGAAAAGTACTAGATACTTTTTTTTTGTAAATTGCGTCTTCTGAGTTTATTTCTTCAAAAAAGAAGCCTCACAAATGGTCAAACAAGTTGGAAAGTTAATTAATTAACCATTTGTTTGATTAACAAATTGATGAAGAACGCATTTTAACGAAATTTGAAAACACTGGTTAGCACATTGGTAAACAAACTGGGCAGTGTTTTGCTTTGGAAGCTTGTTGATTTTTTTGTGAAAAGCTTTTTTCTAACTTGGTTTCCATTATGCAGGCCGTTAGTTAGCACAAATAGATCTTCTATTTTAGTCACATACTGTGGGCAAACCAAGGGCGCACGGTTGGCGCAGTGGTTGAGCGATTGACTGCTGCGGTGCGTGTCGCGGGTTCGATGCCCGCACGAAACAAATATTTGTATGACATACAGATAATTGTTCCGGCTCTGGGTATTTGTGTATGTGAGTTTATATGTTTGTAAACGCACCCACAATACAGGAAGAAATTCCTAGTGTGGGGCAAAGTTTTTTTTAAAGAAAAAAAAAAAAAAATGTTAGTAACCCACGAAGATTATCTCGTCAAATTAAAAATCTCAAAAAGAGGCCAACAAAAGGCCCAGAAAATGGAGCCGAAGACCCTACAGAATAAAAATGTTGCACCTCGTGCATTTACAATCTTAAAGTGACCACCTAAATCAATTTTAAGGAGTAACAGGTATTATAAACACAACTCCGAGTAACTTTGTAAAACTAAATATTGACATTAAACATCATCACTGGCCAATATTTAAACAGCTCTCTGACACTTGCAAGTTTCGAACGAACGTTATGAACTGACTGGCAGATGTTTCCCTTTGCCGCCACTTTTACCACAATTCTTTTTTCAAAGAGGAAAAATAGCTGGTTGGCCGACTTTGAGTTTTAGTATACTTTTTTCATTGCACTTTTTTCATTCGTACCTACTTTTCATAGTAAAATGTCCGTCTGAAGTAGGTCATAAAAGCTCTTGGAGATATTTCGAAAAAGGAATAGGTGCCTAAGGCTGCAATCTCTTTATGTAAGTTTCAAAAAAAATATGATATTTGCAATAAAATAGAGAGTTACCTATGATTCCGCTTACAAATGCAGATGATATTGATTCTTGATTTAGATATTTCGAAAGAACTGAATGACTCTAAAATATTATATTATTTCATCTCAAAAGTACCTAAGTATCTATGTCTTTATTATTTCACACCTTCCATGAAATTCCACGGTACAATTTAAGCTTTTAAACTCTACTCACTTCAGTAAGTTCAATCAGTTGGGTAAGAAACTTTTTGATGACCTAACTCCTAACTCAATCATTTATTTATGCGAGGTTACAATTAGATACGAATAATACATCTTTTCGAGTTAATTATTAACACTGGATAATTTCTGGCCAGTATGATAGAAGCGTCAGTGAAGCTCATTAGGCCCTGAAAAGTGCAGGTGTATAGGCACTTGTTTATTTATTTCATAACTATTGCGTACTAACAGTTTTTTTTTTTTTTTTTTGCTATGTATAGGCCTGTGTTTGACCACAATCTCACCGTGGTCAGTGATGATGTGGCCGATGGTGGTAAGCACACAAAGCCTAGAAGGGAACTGGTTCTCAAGTGCTGCTGTCGGAACACACCGGAAGGTGCTTGGCGACAGATTTTCAACTTGAGGGTGGTTGCCAGCCAGGCGGGTACTACAAAGTACCCTACCACCGTGCTATGGTTTCCTCACGATGTTTTCCTTCACCGAAAGCTCAAGCTCATTGTAGGATTCGAACCCGCGACCTTCGTCTCGGTATCCGACGTCACTACCACTGAGCTATCATCGCCTTAAAAGTTTGCACCAAAGCGTACAGCAAGCCAAAAACATAAACACTTATAAAATAAAGAACTTGACAGAAACATTTAACATAGACCTATGCTTATACATAAATATGTCGACGCCAGCACTTGGAGCACTCCAACATTGTATGTGATGTTCTTGACACCCCTGTTCTTGCCCCCAGCGTTCTCGTATTGGTTATCACACGAGTCTATAAAATCCCACTGTGTCAAGTTGGTTTTGCACCAGCCGTATTGCGTAATGAATTCGGCATGGCAAAGGGCAAAGAATATGAAGAGAGCGCGTCTTTCATCTTGCATGTGATTGGTCGATTATTCATATTCTTTACGGCTGGGCAGCGTTGCCAGAACGTAATTTTTGTTACATTTTACGTAACTTTTGACCTTCTCATGTAACCTCCATGTAAGACGACTCAAAATGTAACTTTTACGTAACTTTTAGGACTTAATAAAAATATCGAAATATTTTTCAGCAAACAAAAAATAATCTTGAAATGGAACGGAACTAAGGAAGTTTTCGTTCGTCGTGTTGTCGCACCCACAGAACTTAAATAGTCGCACTTGATTTTGTGACACAAAAATTGACGTTTTGCTTATTTACTCACTCACTCACGTATAATTTTAAATCTTGCATCTCGCTTACTCCGACGAGTGGCTTAGCACGCACTGCGATTTTTATGCGCGCGAATTTTTTTCGCTTGTTCTGCGACCTATGGAATTGTATGAATCTGCACGCATTGCGGTAAAAAATTCGCGCGGCAATAATACCGCATATCTGTGTTTTGCCACAGAATCCACCAACATTTTTAAATCTATGAACAGGTGGAAAGATACAAAAATAGCGCGGCATTTTATCAACAGTGTGTGTTAGTTAGATACGGTACGCGGACAAAAATTCGCGCGAATAAAAATCGCAATGTGTGTTAAGCCTTAGTGTCATTTTCTACATAAAATAAGGTAATGTAACTTTTCTCATGAAAATGTAACTTTTTGAGATGTATCATGTAACATTTGACTATCTGTCACTGGCAACACTGCGGCTGGGTTACCTGCGTCCGCAATTTAGACGCTCTCAGTTTCGGCAATTTCCAGTGCAAAATGAGCGTCATTGAAGATGAAAATTCATGCATAGAAATCGTTATTTATAATTGTGAATTTCATCTCGTCGGATGACATCCTGAACCCAGTAAAAGAACGAAATGCATTTTTAGGGTTCCGTACCCAAAGGGTAAAAACGGGACCCTATTACTAAGACTTCGCGATCCGTCTGTCTGTCTGTCTGTCTGTCTGTCTGTCTGTCTGTCTGTCTGTCTGTCTGTCTGTCTGTCTGTCTGTCTGTCTGTCTGTCCGTCTGTCTCCAGGCTGTATCTCATGAACCGTGATAGCTAAACAGTTGAAATTTTCACAGATGATGTATTTCTGTTGCCGCTATAACAACAAATACTAAAAACAGTATAAAGTAAATATTAAAGGGAGCCCCTCCCATACAACAAACGTGATATTTTTGCCGTTTTTGCTCGATATTAATAACGGCAACAGGTAGACGCTTGAAATATTCACAGAATGTTTAGTTGTATAATTACTTCAAAAAATAATAATTAATAAACTAAAATAAAATAAATTAAGGGGGGCTTCCATACAACAAACGTGATTTTTATGCAGTGTTTTGCGATAATGGTACGGAACCCTTCGTGTGCGAGTCCGACTCGCACTTGGCCGGTTTTTTTGTTATATTCATCTAGTAACAAAAATAAACAACTGATTCTAAACTCTTGCAATAAATTCGAATTGATCAGTGCCACACATAAGTATTTACTCTACCCTCAATTGTGTGACGTTTAATATCCGACGCTGCGTTCAAATACAAACACATCGAGGTCTACCGCAATTCCCCATTACCTCTGTTTACCTGAACCTTCCAGGTAGACCGTCATGCGTCACGTTCAGTACACATGCAGACAAAACTGGGTCAATGCCGGGCTAGACACGCTCAAGGTTGAACTCTGAGTGGCTGTAGAATTAATAATAAGTGTACATTAGATGGGGAGATGATGTCGTATAGAATGGTAAGATAGTTTCAAGAGAAAATGCAATTTAAAGGGGAATTAATTTAATTGAGTTTCTTTTGTAAAAAGGCTGATATAAGGGTAATTCAACTCACTTACTGAAAAATTTTGATCAGCTTTAGGTAAATCTATAATTAGTAGATTGTTATGCAAGTGGCTAAAATTACCTATTATATACGAGGTAGTTTTAAGTAAATAGAAACCAAGTTATATGGATTTTAGCGCCGTGTGTTAGGTACACTATACTTTTCACTGCGATTGCTAGAAAATTAAATTATAATAATGTTTTCTCCTGAGGAAATTAAGCTATATTTTTAGCTCCGCTCTGGTACGCTGCAATGACGGACTTTTTAGCAAGAGGAGTGAAAAATAAATATGTTGCGCAAGGCTTCAACTTCAATAACAACAAAGTAAGTACCTACGAGTATCTACCTAAGTAAGTAGGTACCTAATGTGTTTATCGGTCTATGTATGTATGTAAATTTGTTCCTATGTGGCGTTCTAGAGACCAAACGCGTTGGCCGATTTTGATAATTCTTACGTCAATCGATTCGTCTTAACCTTGAGAGTGGCTACATTAATATTTTTTACAGATTTTGGGCGCCATATTGTAGGGACTAATTTTTTTTTTATGTCCGTCCCATCGTGTGGGGTGTCAAAATAAAGAGTTCTAAGAGTGGATTTAAAAAAGTATGTAATACTTTTATGTCTAAACGTAACTTTGAAAAAAAATGGTAACTAAAAAGTTATAAATAAAAATAGTTTGGTAATTCAGAAAATCAAAAACCCAACTGATTAACAAGCGAACCAAAAAGACATAAACAAGAAGAAAATCAAGCTTTTTGAATTAACTTTTCTTTTGTTCCGTGTGCGAATCAAACCCACGGCAACAGATCTGCCACTGCGTCAATGGTACCTTCTTCTTATATACCTTCCTAAGTTATAAAATGAATATCTGTAATTTGAAAATAACCTTTTTGCAGTGGCTTAAAAGCTGAACCAGACGGAATACAAAAGTATTTTTTTTTTCTCACAATCCAACAGAGTAAGACTGCCAACAAAATATTAATATCTTTAAGTTTAATTATGTGTATGTAAATCCACAAAAGTTTCCTCTCCATTAATTAGCGAGCAATTCAACTAAGCGTGAGCAAACAAGCAAATTCGGAAGTAGAAGCTAACTCACATAATATTATTATTATCACATATCTATTGAGGTTGGCAACACCAACAAAACTCCATTCTCTATGTTAGCTCTTGTTACGGTTCGAGGTGGTTCTTGGAACTTATGTGATATTAGTACACTGGTTGTGCACGTCTCTCAGAGTAGGTATTTGTAGCGATAGATAACTACCTTCTCAGAAGCAGAACCTCATGAATCCGATCTGTAGGTTTGCCTATAGATAAACTGTGATAGAGTTAGCTAATTTTCAGAAGCTGATTAGCATAGATTTAAGGCCATTTTCGCCGATTTTTTTTGATATTATCTTTCATTTTTATGCTGCTTACGTAGCTATTAACTTTAGCTAACTATTAACTTCAGCTATTATTTTTTACAGTTTTAGCTTTTAAATCTTTTTATTATTTACAAAAACCTCCTATTACTTATAATTAAGTATTTTTAAGCCTACCAGAAAATTATACGTGGGGATCTAAACCTTTCAACCTTTCTCCGTTCCATGCTCCAATACATTACTGTTCAAACTACAAAGGCAGGACGTGACGTAGGCTTTCCCAAGAGGCCTTTGTTCCCGACCGTACACACCTCTATTATCGTATAAATATTTTACAACCTAGAGTGAACAAGAAGGTTCATATTTACATAGGGGAAAATGCAAGGTTTACAAATGGGTAGGCAGTTGTTCAGAGCTGCAGAACTAGGCGCTTTCACTATGCCTGTTGTGTGAATCGGCAGGCTTATTATGTATCTTTTGCAAGAGCAAAACGATAGCGATCAAACGCTTTATGTCATAAAAGTCGGACTTACCTGCAGTGTAGGTATGGTAGATCCTACACAATCGTTTGCTAATTGCTCGCTGTTTGTCTAATACACTTATTTAAAAAAAAAGCCACCAACAACTCTAAAACTTTTGTATGGAAAATCAATTATTGCGCAGAAATCGCTATCGTTTTGCTCTTGCAAACGATACGTAATAAGCCTGCGGATTTATCAGCGCATTTAAACTTGGAACTTACTAATAGATTCTTATAGCTGGAACTTCCTTCCCCATGCAGAATAATATGCATATAGTTCTAAGAGAGTGACTCAAACTCAGTTACTACATAAGTAAGTTAGTACCTATGTAGGTAGGAAGAGGTAGGTTTAAATCATCATCAAAGCATCCCCGCCAGTTATTGTCAAAAGCTTTGTAGTAAGTAGTTCTAGCTTTGACATTAGCAGCCTTAGATGAAGTACCTATAGATTAAGCACTGGCGTGGCCGCACATGAGACAGCAATAGTTAGTTCTGGTGTTACAACAAGAACAAGAACACTACAACCCACCATCGTACTGACACTTATTATCTATAAATAACCCAAATTCCTTGTCTCAATTAACACATAATACCACGAAATCATAGAAAATCAAACAAAACCGAGTTTGTTTGTCAAACCTGCCATTATATTAGAGTTTGACAAACAACAGAAACCGGCCACGGTGACAAGGACAAAAAATAATCTTTTGTCCTTATTATTTACATGGAGCTGCCAATTAGCCATCTCGCTCTATCAATCAAGCTCATTTTTAGGCTTAATCTATAGGTACTTTATCTAAGGATAGAATGAAGATAAGCATAATCTGGAGCAAACAAAGGCAATTAACATTCAGCCTAAATCTTAATAGAGCTTGCCATTCATTGGATGGATAACGCTTATGCATCGGATCAATGCCGGTTAACAAACGAATAAGGAATACGCCGGTTCGTTTTAATCGCTGGATTAATTGAACGCATCCATATTTAATATTGTTGTTCAATTTGTATGTTGTTTTGTATTTTCATGTAGTTAAGTATTTTAATGCCTGCTTTGCATTTATATGATTTGATTTCTGACTCATACATAAACTCATCATCATCCACCGTAGTACTATTTATACTAGTAGGATGAATCAGTTCCGTTTTTTTTTCAACCTTTTAGTGCCTACCTACAAAACTTTTTAGTACTAAATTGTAAACCTGTGGATGAACTATGCAAGGTTGCAACCTTATTACGTGCCTATCTACAAGGCTTTGATAAATTGCGCTATACTGTGATTTTTAATTTCGTGGACTAAAATGACAGCTGCTATAATAAATAAAATAAAAAATAAAAATATTTATCTACTCTCATATCGTAATATTCGAATTATAAACTTCAAAACGAGTTTATATTGACATACTTTATAAACACAATACCGAAATTTAAAAATAGAATCATATTATTATAACACTTTTTCTCTAACAAAATAATGCTATAATACAATTTTTTTTCTATTACGATACAGGACAAATCCAAGAAGTTAATCACAAGGAGTTTTCATCAAATATTTTTTGTAATGCCATTTTTATAGTACCTATTTAAAAAGATTTGATTCAAATTTTTACTTGTCTATGACAATGCCCGCTTCAGGCTTAGCACGCACTGCGATTTTTATTCGCGCGAATTTTGTCTCTTTCTACATGTTCATAGAGCTCAAAATATTCGCGCGAATTAAATTCGCGCCGCGGTGCGGTGGATTCTGTGGCAAAACACGGATTTCTTGCGGTATTATCTCTGCACGATTTTTTACCGCAATGCGAGCAACTTCATACAATTCCATAGGTCGCAGAATATGCGAAAAAAATTCGCATGAATAAAAATCGCAGTGCGTGCTAAACCTTAGCGCATGCGCAATGAGGTGATGTGCTGGGTTTTGGCGCCATTCATATTTTGCAGGTTTAGTTGTATTGAATTTCATGAGTTTTTTGAATTCTTGCTTAAAAATGTCTGATATCAGTGAATGTTAAGAAAATTTCACTTCGCCCGATATTTTAGATGCGGCGAAGGAAATTACTCATAATTTATTACCAGCAAAGTCGAGAAAATTATATGATAAATGCTATCACGAATTTATGGCATGGAAAATGCAAAAAAGGTATTTAGTAGGTTTAATCCCAATGTATGAGTGTAGATAAAGTAGTGTATGAAACAGCACATAACTAGGTATTAAAACATTCGTGTGAATACTATTAAAAACCTCGCCTACGGCTCGGTTTTTAAACACACACTCATGTTTTAATACCCCTTATTATGCAACAGTTTCATAAACTACTATTTATTGTCAGGCATCAAGGCCCATAGGGTATTAGCTATTGACCTTATTTTTTTTAAATGTTGCAAGCGCGGAGCATAGTGTTGTAGGTAAGGCTCAACCATAAGTGATTCATCGAATCGATGTGACATGACTCCTGAATTTATTTTTACTAATTGGTGTAAATAAATGTTTTATGAATATAAACGTAATATATTTAAATATAACAGCATTCATACACATAGTACATGAACTTTTATTGTGTTAAATATGAAATCAACAATAAAATAATTGCATTCGATAAAATTATGTCTGACATAAATGAGTAGAAACTAAATATGGGCCGCTAGTTTCTAAACAATTTTTTTTTTGCCGTGAAATTGTTTCTTTTTCGATCTACTTCGATTTTCGATTAACTTTCGATCACTCAGGATAGTTAGGGTACGACACTATTTTAATGTAACGATAAAGTGACAACCCCCCAAATGTCAGTTTGGTCCACGAAATAAAAAATCACATTATAGGTTGTTTATTTTTTTGGGAAATAAATGTATTTTTTTATCACTTCTACGTAGAGAAACTACAGAAAATTACCTGCTACGATCCTTGGATATAGGTGTGGCTGTGGCGGTATCAACGCCGCCACCTGCGAACTACTGAACAAAACCTGCATCGCGCAAGCAAAGTTTTACGTATAAAACAGTCCGACATCAACCGTCAGGCAGTTGCCCGGACCAGACACAACACCTGTCTGGTCGGAGGGTCCCTTTTCTATGGATATTTTTGAACCTTTATACCCTGTTCCTCATACCCCCAAATAGTACTCCTTTGCTTCGTTTACTTTCATAAATTTGTAGTCATACACGCAAGCTGGTACCTAAGGAGTGCTGGGCACCTCTTACCTGGCTGTTAAAACAGTTTTTCCGATCCGATGGTTTCAAAAATCTATCTATTCTAACGTGGGTAGGTAGGTACAATACTGCTGCCATCATTTCCTTCAAGCTATTTCTTTTTACGAGGCCCAAGGGAAATGCTGAAGTAAATATAGTCCTTAGTAGGTAGGTACTTAAAAATATCTACTGGAACCTCGTCGTTTTATAACCCACGTCGTAGGTACCTAAGTTTATATAGCACGGTCAAGATAACTCATAGACATATTACAGTGATACAATGATATAACCACAGATTACTGATATGTAGCTAGCTAGATATAACTGAGCACCCGAAATGTCAAACAACCCCACTACCTCCAAAACGCGCGCGGCGCCCCGCGTTCGTTCGTGAGCCAATAGCGAGAGTCGAACGTCAGAGTGACATTGACATTTCGGGTGCTCAGATTATGGCCACGCATTGCGATATTTAGCCGTGCGGATTTTATTCGCGCAATTGTTTTTCCAGATACCTACTGAATCTAACTAACACGCACTGCGGATAAAATTTCGCGCGCATTTTGTATCTTTCGACCGGTTCATAGAGCTCATAATATTCGCGCGAATTTAATCCGCACCGCGGTGTGGTGGGTTCTGTGGCAAAAACGGCTTTCTTGCGGTATTATTTCCGCACGAATTTTTTACCGTAATGCGTGCAACTTCGGTCGCAGTAGTATGATGGGCGGAAAAAAATCGCGTGAATAAAACCGCAGTGCATGACTTACCGCAAGACTTACTTTGACCGTGTTGTTTATTTTATTTCACGCATGCGTTGGCAAAAAACTTAAAAATTAGTAGGCATTTTGGAGCCTTGATTTTGAGAACCACAAACACGATAACTCGTGATTCTCCATAGAAACCATGCATTTTACAGCATCTTCTATTTTCCTCTCCTGACAACAGACTATCTCAAAATGTCGTGGACTGTCGAGTTTCTTCCACAACCTTGTCACGGGCAGAACTATCTACTGTGTGTTTGACACAATGTAACGGGAGCATATAATAATATGGAACAAATTCATAGTGACACAGCTATTTACGGGTTACAACTTAGTTGTTTTATCTAAAACGTTTAGGAATCCACCAATCCCTTTACCTGGATGAAGGTCTTTGGCATGGGCGCCGCCGGGACCGGTGCAACATTTTTATGTCAAATAACTATAACTACCGAAACACGGACCACGGAATACCTATGAAGGTAGTCACCCGCTTTAAATATCTTGGGCACATGGTCACTGAACACCTACGTGATGACGAGGACATGGACAGGGAGCGTAGGGCGCTATCGATCAGAGCAAATATGATAGCTCACAGGTTCAAGCGTTGTGCTGCGAGTGTTAAAATAACACTTTTTAGAGTGCACTGTACATCGCTTTACACGTGCAGCCTGTGGGCTCGTTATACGCAACGCGCGTCCAGTACAACAACGCATTCAGGGTGTTGTTGGGGCTGCCGCGCTAGTGCAGTGCGTCGGGCATGTTCCAGGACGCGCACGTAGACGGCTTTCATGCCGTGCTCCGCAAACGATACGCCGCGGCGCTCTGCAGACTGCGCGCCAGCACCAACAGCATCCTGGCCGTTATAGCGGACAGGCTGGATACGCGGTACGTCCAACACTGGGTCAGGGCCCACATGTTGAAATAAATATCTTTCTAGTTTTAGTTAATTTTAGTTACTAACCCTATTTGTTTGTTTTGTTTACTGTACTAACATTCTATTTATTCCGTAAATCTGAAATAAATAGTTTTTTTTTTTTTTTTTTTTAAATTTCGTAACCTAGATTAGCCGATCCAAGGTGCTAAAATCTCCGAACTCGCTTCGCTCGCTCTTGCATCCTTCTGATTTACTTCTCAAGCTTTTTTGCATAAGTCGACAAAGGGTGTAGGAAGTATCAAGAAAAGCTGACCTATTGGAGGTGAGGTGCTATAGGTACCTCCCTGAAAATAGAACTGTCGGTGCACATGGTCTTTGGGACCAACTTGAGTAACCCGCTACTTTAAGAGAGCTATGAAAGGACTATGTAGATAACTTCGCTATAATAACCCGTGTACAAACTAAAATCTACAAAAGATTGTGTACACAGCAATAAAAGAATATTATCATAGCAACTAAAAGGGTTTCTGGTCTACCCCGCCAAGTACCTACTTAACGCAGTATCTAGTGCAGAAAGCCACAAAGGTATACTTAGTGAAGGTCGCATTATTACCCGCGTGAAAACTCTACGAGTCCGTAACTTTGTCTGTACCTTCCGTCAAGGGCCCTCGAGGTCCGCTTCCGCGACAATAACGACTCTCCAACACACCCTTAACGAAGACCCTCGAAAGTAGACCTTGAATAATTAATTCGAAGAAGAGATGTGACGAATGATGCTTGCATGGAAATTTAAAATTTTTCGATTTATGTTTCGGATGTCTTTTATTTAATAGAGAAATTGGAATTGAAAAAAAAAATATTAGCCCTGGTTAGAGTGCTGAAAAGAGCTATATTATTCACGCTAATTATGGTCACTCGAAACGTGCTAAGGGGATTTGTACAAAGGTTTTCTAAGTTTCCTTGGTTGCGAATGCGATTGATAGCGTAGCGCCATGATGTATGCCAGGTATTGATGTTTGATTTGGCTTGACGATACTAACTTTATTACATTGATATTATTCTACTTGTTAGTTCCTAATCAAACTTGTTATTTGCCTATTACAATACATAGGCCCAAAGCGGGTACCTGTTGACACAATGCATATTTTATGAATTGCCTCATAAACATTGTACCTATGCGATTCATTACACATATACATTAAGGCACGTCTTTTTCTCGAGGGGAAACGCCACAGGCATGCAGGGGTGTGGTAAAACTCTTCTTCAAGAAGGGTGACAATGCCCTACTAAAGAACTATAGGCCCATCTCACTTCTTAGCCATGTCTACAAGTTGTTTTCAAGAGTCATCACGAAACGTCTCGCGCGTAGGTTGACGATTTGCAGGCTCCCGAACAAGCCGGATTCCGTAAAGGCTTCAGCACCGTAGATCACATACATACGCTGCGGCAGGTTAAACAGAAGATCGAAGAGTACAACCTGTCTCTCTGTTTAGCGCTTGTGGACTACGAGAAAGCCTTCGATTCGATCGAGACTTGGGCTATACTGCAGTCTCTCCAACGGTGCCAAATTGACTACCGGTACATTGAAGTGTTGAAGTGTTTATACAAAAACGCCACCATGTCAGTTCGACTTCAGGATCAGAACCCGTCCTTCTGCAGCGAGGTGTGAAACAGGGAGACGTCATATCTCCGAAGCTGTTTACCGCTGCACTGGAGGATGTCTTCAAGGTTCTGGACTGGAGAGGGCTAGGTATCAACGTCAATGGCGAGTAAAGGCGAGTAGAGTCAATTTTTATTACTTGTACATTTTTAATTTAGATTTAATGTTTGACGTTCAAAAGTGCCGCATATTGGCCTAGTTGAAATAAATATATTTGACTTTGACTTTGACATCACTCACCTTCGGTTTGCCGACGATATAGTGGTTATGGCTGAGACCATTGAGGACCTCAGTACAATGCTGGAAGTTGTGGGCGACTATTCCGAATCGGCTGGGCAGCGTTCGGGAAGTGGCGCGGTATCTTCTCGTCCAACTTACCACAGTGTCTCAAGACGAAAGTCTATGACCAGTGTGTGATGCCAGTGATGACATATGGCTCTGAGACGTGGTCGCTTACAATGAGCCTTATCAGAAACCTTACAGTCACTCAAAGGGCGATGGAGAGGGTTATGCTCGGCGTTTCCTTGCGTGATCGTATCAGAAATGTAGAGATCAGCAAGAGAACCAGGGTTACCGACATAGCCCGAAGAATTGCAAAACTTAAGTGGCAGTGGGCAGGGCACATTGCTCGCAGGACGGATGACCGATGGGGCAGAAAGGTTCTGGAGTGGCGACCAGGTAGACCGATGACCTGGTGAAGGTTGCGGGGATACGCTGGTTGCGAGACGCACGGGACCGGTCAATGTGGCGTCACTTGGGGGAGGCCTATTTCCAGCAGTGGACATCTTTCGGCTGATATGATAGTGATGATGATGATGACGTATTTTTCCTATTGAGGTAGGCAGAAACTACATCTAAACTATATTAGACACCTATGCATTTATTATGAAAAGTCATCACTCACCATTCGAGGATAAAATAGAGTCGAGTGTCACTATGTTTAGTATTATAAATCTTTCTGGACGAAATAAAGTTGTCTTTTTTTCAGTTACAAATTGGCAACATTACACCGCAACGTCAAACTATAAACGTCAATCAAATCAAATCACAAGTGTCAAAACCACGCGCAAGGTTACTGTTTACAAAACGTGTGATTTTTAAATTTCAATGATTAATTAAATCAAGATATCGAAATGGATTTTATTATTGATACTGTTGGAGATGAGGATCTCCAAGTGAGGACGGAATTAATCGACGATGCCGAAAAACCTTATTTTATAGGTTAGTTTAAATGTTTACTTACCTAAGTCTCTCGAATTTTGTTATTTTTTATTTGGTCATCTGCTGTAAGTACATTTTATAGGTTATTGTATAGAACTGTACAATCGTAAAGACCTATAATAATCATTTAAAATTATCTTGTCTGACTAGTCATGGCAGTTTGGTGAACATAAAGAAAGGTGTCCGAAATCAAAGTCTGGCTTTTTCGATCACCGAGCTTAGTATAGTTATAATAACTAGCTCCAGGGGACGATATTCTAATGGAATTATAATTATACACAATGCTATGACCAGTTTTCGCAGTCAGGAGATCTTACCTTCCATTTCCTCCACTACAGATGGTGCCCTATATTAATTACCATTTTGATTTTAACTCGATTCATACTCCACAGACAAAGAAGACAGACAGGCAGCAATTCTAGAACTCTTCGACAAAAAGAAACAAGAACTAGACACAAAGTTCACTGCAGAAGAGGAAGTTAACATAAAACTTAAAAACCTGAAAATTGACAATTTATTTGATGATTTCTTCCAAGAAATGGGATGGTCACAGTCCATCATTATCAAAAAGGAACAGAAAAAGAGATTGTTTCATTTTGATCAGCTGGATTTAGAGACAGGGAAGTTAAAGTCGAACATTGGCGGAGTGGATGTTGAAAAGGAGATGAAAAATAGTGTCATGAAGCCGGGGATTGAAAAGGAGCATGAAATGCCTAGTTATGATGTTAGCAAGAACAAGCTTAAGGCTATGAGAAGGGTATGTTTATTTTGAATCCATAACATTGTTTCAAGTTCTCCAATAACTATAATCAATGCTTATCATAAAGTATGTAGGTAGATCAATGGTCCTCGAAACACAAGATAAGTTTTCCTACAGTAGCAAATTCATGTGAAAGCAGAAGTAAAGAATGCACAAAAAAGCACACTTCGCTGTCTTTAAGTACCAATTATTTTTACTAAAGGTACACCACCTTTCCTTTCAGATAAACAGGCATGATGTTAATTTGTTGTATGGATCACAAAATATATGCCCTGCTTCAGAAAATCTGTTAATTTGGTCAAACAATTTCTACTGATCAGATAACAATTGATTCCTCAGCAGATTTCTCATAAACCCCAATCTTATTTTAATCATTACAGAAAGAACGAGAGAAGACCAAGGGCCCTGGCTGGTTCAACCTGCCAGCACCAGAGGTCACTGAGGAGCTGAAGAATGACCTACAAGTGCTGAAGATGAGGTCAGCTCTAGACCCCAAACATTTCTATAAGAAGAATGATATGGAAGTGTTACCTAAGTACTTTCAGGTAAGATCAGCTGTAGTAGCTGAAAATTGAAACATAGTGATAGCATATTTTTGTACAGTATACCAACTAAACCTGTTAGGGTTGTCTTACGTCTTTTCTGTATGTCCTGCACACACAGAAAAGACGTAAGACGAGACGCGTACAAAAAAGACCGCGTCTAGTCCGCACCCTGTCTTTTCTGTTTATTTTGTGTCGCGACGCTTCTATACATCTTGTATGAAAATTTGTTGAAGGGGCGCCGCATCTGCGAAACGTCCACGTCTTACGTTTTTTCTGTGTGTCCGGCCCCTTAAACAGCAATTTTTATTCCCAAATAATTCTTAAAAATTGAAAAATGTGGCTGTAAACTGTATTTAGATTTTTGTTGGGTCTTTTAGAAAGAGCATTACTCTGCCTCTTTAGCACAACCTGTTTTTCAGTAGTTTTTATAAATCTGGCAAAATCGAGGATTATTGAACACCCGGTGTAAGTGTGGTGCTCCTGTATAGACTATACTGGCGTGTCCATTAACTTGCACCTAAGATTCTTTAGACCCTAACAACATTCATCACAAAATATCTTACTTTCAGGTTGGTCGCATTATGGATTCTGCCTTAGACCATGTTAATGAGAGACTGACCAAAAAGCAAAGGAAGAGGACCATGGTAGATGAACTTCTAGCAGACGCAGACTTCCAGAAGTACAACAAGAAGAAATATAAAGAAATTGTAGACGAGAAGAGAAGCACAGACTACAAAACCTTTATGAGGGACAAGAGACAGAAGAGTAAAAGTGATTTGAAGAAGATGAAAGCTGAATTCCAGAAGAATGAAAAAGATTTTATGAAGAATAAGTTAAAATCTAAGAAGAAAAAGGGGAATAAATAGTTTTAATTAATAAGTTTTGAATTTTATTTATTTTATTCTTTTGATGATAGTGGTAAAACATATTAAATGATGAATAGTATTATAGTACCAAATGATTGATAAGTACTTGCAATACAACAGAGTAACGAGAGGCCTCGGTGGCTACTGCTCATAACAAGCCAAGTGTGCCAGTGTGTCACTCATAAAAAATTAGTAGAAGTAGAAACTAAGAGAGATCCGTCTAGTTACTGCCGTCGCGGTTATAGACTAATATATATAGAATGTGAGTCGCGGTAATTCCGTGCGACAAATACTATTCATTGTAAAACATGGCAATATTAGTATTGCCAGACGTCAGCATACATAGGTTTCAAATAATTAAAACTCTTAAGTAACTGATATTTAAAGGCGCTGGATGCGAGACGCACGGGACCGGTCAATGTGGCGACGCCTGGGGGAGGCCTATGTCCAGCAGTGGACGTCTTTCGGCTGAAATGATGATGATGATGATGAACTGATATTTTGCATGGCGCGGTGATGACGGGTAGATTAAAGCAGTAACTAAGGCATTTATTAATTTCGAAATTGCACCCAACACCACTTTCTTTGATATTCGAAACTTTATTTATATATATATTATGTAATTTTTTATAAAATTTTGAATTTTATGTTTTTGAAACCAAAAGAGAATCATCTGGAAATGATTCTGAATACGATTCTAAAGCCAATTAGACTGTTGTGCCACCATGTGACCGTGATTGCTAACATTACAATTATGGGCGTTGAATGAACGAACTAGTTAATTCGACCGTCGACGTACAATGAACGACTCGAAGGTTCACCTATAAAAGCCGATAATCAACGTACTAGTTGAATTCGTAGATGGCTAAACTGAGACTCGACTATGTTCATGTCGACTTGTAACGCGACGACCGACGCGCTTAGTTGGGTAGTACAAGTTCATACGTACGAAAAAATAACAACGGACGAACATCGAGCAAATTAATTTGAACTATAACTCTAGAAACAAAGAGTTGATATTTCTATGGGCCGAATGTCATTTTGGAGTAGGAAGGAATGTGTTAAGAAGAAAAGGACGCCAATAGTTTCACGTGTGCATGGAATAAAGCGATTGACCGATCGAACGATGCGAGGTAAAACGGTTTGTACTTGTTTACGTTTAGTCGGAAAGTTGAAAGTTGTTGTCGACCCATCCGTAGACGCCGCGCGTCGCGTCGTCACAAAGTTTATAAAGAACGTCAAGTTAACAAAGTTTACGTTATGAACTAGTCCATAAATTCAACTAGCTGATCGACTCGTCGATCAACGGAAATGGACGGTCTAGTTTCGTTAACGAAAATTATGTCGACGACCCATCTCTAATTACAATTATAAGTAACGCAAACCATGGTGTTAAATATCTAAAGAGTATAGAAAGAAGCTCGGCCATTAAAAAAAATCCGCGCCCTACAAGTATGGTGGCCGTACAAGTATTTTGACAAGGTCTACAATCGTTTGCTGGGATTCCCATTCTTTTTTTGCTTTCGGGGGACAACCTTCAAAAGGCGCCTAAATTTTTGGGGAAAAATACCAGGGTGTGGTATTTTTAGTGAGTTACTCACTAAAACCAAACCGGTGATCAACTACAGCACTTCTTAAAAGACCAGATCCCTGGGGAGATAGTAAAGGAGTCTCCCCTGAGCCTCGCTGTGCACGGCAGCACGTGATCACATTCCCATTGTCTTTCCTGACGTCACTCGGTGGACGGACAGAGTCCCCACTCTGAGCGCCCGTAACCCCGGCATTCAACCTGCCTTAATGTACCTTACAAACTGTATCATACAGGCGGGGTTTCGGAGTGTTAGGCGTCGAGGCGGTTGCCTCCACGATGCCTTCTTCTCCGAGTGGCATAGGCCCTCTCACGATCCCACTCGGTGGCTATTTCCCTGTAGTTTTCTGTCTCCGCCAGCATATTCCTCACTAATACTGGCAGCGACAGGTCTCTCCTGATCCTGACAACCAAGATCCACCGCTCAAAGGCCCAAGAAGGCACACCTCGAGCATGTGCTGTGCAGCATCCAAGTCGCCTGTACGATGATGACAATTTGCCGTAACTTCTCACCCAATCCTATTCAGGTACTCACTGAAGTAACTGAATTTGCCCGTAGGAGATGTGCTCCTCAGCCAGCTACGTGCTATCAAATAACTATTTTCCGCTGCAGGCTGTTGATTTTAGTCCTGCAGCGTCGGACATCTGACAGTCTGTTTCTGCCAGCGAGATTGGGCAGCAGTCTATTCAAAGCGCCCACTCACTGGCCTACCAATGCGGGGGAACAAGCGCTCGAAATGCTCTGCGAAGCTCCACCGTACAGGGTTAAACCAATATAGTGGACTTGCGCATCTCCTATTGTCACTAACGAGCTGGGTGGCTCTCTGCTCCTCGTCAGCGCCTCTTAAAGAGGCGCTACCTGCAACCCCAGCTCGCGAATCAACGCCGACCGAACGAATTGCTATACCGAATTCGAAAAGCTGCATGGTATCCAGATCCAGATGGTGGCCTGTTGTCAAAGGTGTCCCCAGCAGTGGAATTATGAAGTATTTGTAGTAGACATTTTGGGAAATAGAAAATTCACTTTGTAGAAAGACTATAAATACAAGAAATGCAAATTTTACATTTTCAGTTGTGTTTAAGGGTTATTCTGATTTTCAATTATATTATGGCTCCTCAGTTTAGAAATTTCGAAACAGCCGAGTCCAATTTCGTATGCTAATTGCAAAATGGGAAATGTACGAAACTGCATGCCCTAGCAGTAACCGAGTGGCTTCCAGGGTCTGGTAGAGGTAATGTTGCCTTCACGGTTAGCATCTAGATAAGGGTACAGAAGCAAAGGTATAAGCACGTGGAAAGAGAAGTCTGTGCCCAGCAGTGGCCAAAATCAAAAAGTAACTGATTAAATTAAACACTTTTTAAGATTGATCAACCCTTTATTCCAATTTAAGTATCTTTGACAGTATAAATTTTATTTTATTCGAAGTTAAAATATAAGGAAAATATCACAGGTGTAGAAGACACTTTGTAGCCGTGTAGATTTCAGCATAGCACCATACAAACAACAAAACTGTTTTAAATAGCAACATTTACCAAGTCTTTTCCTAACTATATTGGGGCCAGTTACCACTATATCCTGATGCATGAATATTTAAAGTAAACTGCTGAGCAATGAAAAAGTTCCACCCACAAAATTCCGACAAACACCTTAATTTATTTTTTTCACATTTGATTTTAAATTTGAAAACAATATTTACGCTTTTAGTTAGTAATATTCTGATGCGCTGTTAAATGTACTTCAATATTGCAGACGGCGTCATTAAGCTAGCCTTTCCCGTTTAGGAGTAATTTGGTGCTATGTCACTGGTAGTTTTTCATTGCTCGTTAGTGTATTATGCACATATGCAACCAACGTGAGCTTAGGACTAGAAACTATTTTTAAACTAGTATTGTACTTATAGCAGAAAGTAGATTAACAATTTGACCCAATATGGGCGCGAAATGCGACAACACATGCAAAATACAACTTGTGATGCGGTTTTTTGCAGTATGTGTTAAATGAACCTTATAAATTATTATATTATTTGAGCGAACATTTTCGATCAATAATACACTAGAAGACCGGTAAGCTCTTCATAAACGGGTCGAATAATAAGAGCACAAATACGGTTGTGGTCTAATTTCAAATTAGTATGATCCAATCATAGCCAACATTAAGACGTCAAAATACCGCAATGTGCGTTCATAAATTGTGCAAATAAACATCGAATCACCAATTTTTTCTTTTATTTTTTTTTTTCTTTAAGTTTATATCATTAAGTGTTTTTCATAAAGTAAAAACCGCATTATATAGTAAATATGAATCAAATACCAAATATTATAATTGTTTGACCAACGTTTGCTTCGACAACGCGCCAACTGTTGTAACTAACATCGACTGTTCTGGAACTTTGTAATTTAATTTTTTTAAATGCGTGTAAGATTAAATTTGTTTTGATGTGAGCAGCGAAGAAAGGTCATAAAAATACATGCTTTTTGTACATAGCTTTGTGAATGCAACTTTAAGCATTGCATTTAAGGTTGAATTTTCATTAATGTATATTTATTTCACTTAGAATTCTTATAATTACGTAAATACAATTGGCGACTGTGAATGCCTTAGATAAAGTACCTATAGATTAAGCACTGGCGTGGCCGCACATGAGACAGCAATAGTTAGTTGTTACAACAAGAACAAGAAAACTAGAACCCACCATCGCACTGACACTTATTATCTATAAATAACCCAAATTCCTTGTCTCAATTAACACATAATACCACGAAATCATAGAAAATCAAACAAAACCGAGTTTGTTTGTCAAACCTGCCATTGTATTAGAGTTTGACAAACAACAGAAACCGGCCACGGTGACAAAGACAAAAAATAATCTTTTGTCCTTATTATTTACATGGAGCTGCCAATTAGCCATCTGGCTCTATCAATCAAGCTCATTTTAAGGCTTAATCTATAGGTACTTTATCTAAGGTGAATGCCCATGTTACACCTATCAAGGTCGGAGACTCTACACTCGAAGTTGTGGGCGACTAAGTCTACCTGGGACAAACGATCCAATTGGGTAGGGCCAGCTTCGAGAAAGAGGTCAACCGTCGAATTCGACTCGGCTGGGCAGCGGGAAGTTGCGCGGTTTCTTCTCGTCCAACTTACCACAGTGTCTCAAGACGAAAGTCTATGACCAGTGTGTGTTGCCAGTGATGACATACGGCTCTGAGACGTGGTCGCTTACAATTGGCCATATCAGAAAGCTTACAGTCACTCAAAGGGCAATGGAGAGGGCTATGCTCGGAGTTTCCTTGCGTGATCGAATCAGAAGTTGAAGGCTTTCGGCTGATATGATGATGATGATGAATTGGCGATAGTTTTAAAGAGAAGTTTTGCTTGGAATTGTGTATCTAGTGTATTATTGATCGGAAGCGAAAAGGTAAGAAATTTTATAGTAGGTAGGTATTATTATTATTTAAGTGTAAGCTGTCGACTCATTGAGGTTTAAAAGCAAACACCATTCTTACACATCTGAATTACAATCAAGTTTCAACTTCGTTACACCAACTCCAACCCATGAACCATAAGTACTTATAAACCAGGTGTATATCGCTAGTGTGCGATTATCTTAAGTTTTATTAGTCTTTTATCCGTTTAGAAGCCACCAGTGACGTCGATTGACGCCCCCGTCATGAAAGAACTCTTATCGGAGCTCAAGAATGCTATCACCTCCGCTAATTCTGAAATATAAATAATATTATTTTTATTATGGAAGATTAGTACATGACATACAAGTTAGTACGGTCTGTGACGAAAGTTTATTGGTCAGATAAGTAGGTTAAATCAATCTGCCTAGCCTTTTTTCCCAACTATGTTGGGGTCGGCTTCCAGTCCTACCGGATTTAGCTTAGTACCAGTGTTTTACACTTTTACATGGAGCGACTGCCTATCTGACCTCCACAACCCAGTAACTGGGTAACACGGTACCCCTTGGCAAGACTGGTGTCAGATCTCAAGCTTCTGACTACTCGTAACGACTGTCAAAGATCTTCAAATGACAGCCGGGACCAACGGCTTAACGTGCTTTCCGAGGCACGGAGGAAACTCGGTATGTTGAAATGGTCACCCATCCACGGACCGACCTCGTTAAGCGTTGCTTAACCTTGATGATCGACCCGTGCGGCTGTTATTATTTTGCCACGAGCTCCTCTTAGATAAGTAGGTTAAATACAAGATAAAATTACAAATTTAAAAACCCCCGATTTTAATTTTTATGTCATGCTTTTTAAACTACTTATAATATACCTAGTAGCAGACACGCTTCAATCGACAATCTATCGAACGTAATAATGACACGATATCTTGCGATAAAAACCAGATTCAAAGAGTAAAATGCGAATAACTTTTGAACGGCTAAACCGATTTTATTCAAACATAGCTAAGAACACTCTCGACAAAGTCACCTTTTAAACAAAATAAACTAAATCAAAATCGGTTCATCCGTTTAGGCGCTATGATGCCACAGACAGACACTCAGATACACAGCAACACACGTCAAACTTATAACACCCCTCTTTTTAAATCGTTCAAATTTCGATCATTTAAAAGACAATGCGTTAGTTATTTCGCAGCCATCTGGTTAAATAAGCCAGCAAATTGGACGCCTATGCCGATCATTAAATGCCAGCATCCAATTGGATGCCCAGGCCGATAGTTAATTGAACTAGAATCATTCAACGTTTAACAACTTGGCGTATTGAAAAACAGCCCGTTAAAGATGACTGACCAAGACTCAGCCAAATGATTAAAATTTGGTTTATTTTTTTCCCACTGCGGCGCTAGTAGTCACCAAAACAGTTATGGCGTCAACAGCGCAAACCGTAAATGTTATTTTTCTGCTTGTGTGCAATTTTAAGTGAAATTCCAGTGTGATAATGTCAAAATAATACTACGTATTCCGCAAGTTTTCGCGAAATATTTGAGTCTAAATTATCTAATGACCCTAACCAAACATTACAAATTCATCAAAATCCAATTTATCTAAATGACTATACGATATTCAGCCATCTGGTCAAACGTTGCGCTCAATGACTTAGCTAGTTGTCCTTCAGCCGTTTAATTGGATGCCGGTGTTTAATGAACGGCCTAGTCGTGCAATAAGCTGGCTAATAATGAGATATGAGGAGTGGCAATAGTCATGTATTGGTGCACACATACATGTAACCATATATAGACACGTGGAACTCTTTGTGCGCTAGCACAGGTGCACTCTCGATCCTTTACTTACTCTAATAGTTCGAAGGGGAAAAAACCTACACGTCCGGGGAGTGATCAGGCGCAGAACCAATGCTCAACGGCTTTACGAGGTACGGGGGTGTCACACGACCACTCACGGCTACTACTGAAGTGGAAAACACTCTGACTCCGACATAGACGGAAATCGCCAACGCGTCTAAGTCTATCATCTCGCACGTGATTGGTCGATTGATGGGATCAAATCATTCGTCTTGCCGAATTCCCTTACGCAATTAGGCTGCTGGGAATCCATACCCCGACGCTCAGCAGTCGCGCTTAAGACCACGAGACCCTCGAGGCAGTTAAAGACAATTATTATAAGACCAGATACCTTCACTCGTCCCTCACAGAACTGCAAGCAAACAGACATGATCATCTTCCATTCATCCACGTACACACCACAGTCAGGCATCCAAGTGTTGTAATATTGTAACTATAGTTGAGTCACGCTCACCACTAGGCTGTCCAAGTCGTCCCAAGGGCACCAGCTTCAGCATGTTCTGCATGACCTTCTCAGGAACTGTCTTCACCATAGGGGTTTCAATGAAGCCCGGCAATATTGCGTTTACCCTGAAATCACATAGCATTTCATAACATTACTTTTGTGCTGGTATATCATCCAATGACTTCTCCCTCTCAGGGTTAAGCGGGAGGATGTGTCAGACTTTTACAGAATAAACCCCACCCGTGTTCCTTCAGTCGCTTGGGTCAGGGCCGCGGTAACTCTCTTTCAAATAGCAAGCAGACATCTCTTTCAGGCGCGTGTGGAACACTACACGCCGTCGACTCGGACCTGTTCCTTATCAGACGGCAAGCTACCCATTACTCGCCGTCCGCAAGCGCCTTTGGTGGCCGACTTGCGATTACCGACGGCCAGTGCGTCTCCTGCAGTGGCTATGGGCGTGAGGGCGTCTCCGTTGCGTCTCTGTCACGCGTTCCGCCTCCTCCTCCGCGAACATTACTGTTTCTATCCAATCCTTCAGGGAACGCTTTTGTTACCTGAGGGGTTAGATAGAGGTGTGTCTATATTACACCATCATATCGCCGTTATGTTAAGTTTCACTTAAATAGGGGGGCGAATCTATTGTTATGAACCGAAAGCCAATCCAGGCAGGCAGGTTCCGGCAATGATGGACTTGATGTTCAGCAGTACCTAGGTACAGTACAAACATTTTCTAAATGTCCCTCGGCAAACTTCGTGTTTTGTCACTGGTCGGATTTCTATCAGTTGCCCTTTGCACTTGGTGCAGACCGGACGCTTTCAATCTACTTGGAAGTATATAGAGTTGTTAATACTCTTTTAACATAATGTAATTTATTTTGAAAATGGGAGGTAACCTGCTATTTTTCTATATATTTCGCACCGAAATCAAAACAAAACAACAATAAAATACTTAGTTCTGTTATCTAATAATTGTTGGACACGGAAATTAGCACTCGTTTGTATTTGGAACAGAAAAAAAAATAGTTGAACTGTACTTGACTTATTTGAGACACTATAGCAACGAGGCAAACCTCAGGATCTGCCAACATTATGATATTATTGATTAACGTGCAAGATACTTACCTAATATTGAACTTCCCTAACTCCTTAGCAGCAGACTGTGTCATACCAATCACTCCAGCTTTGCTGCCGGCATAATTTGTTTGTCCTGAAATAGAGTACAAAAATAACCCATACTAATATTAGAAATTCGAAAGTAACTCAACTTTTTGGACGAAAATAAAATTGTTCGTAGGTAGCTAGGGTACGCCCATGGCTACCAACGATTTTTGGAGGTCACTCCAAGTAAAATACTGACGGGCGAGCACGGCCTACTGTGACAGGCTCGAGTCACACAGTTTGGGAGCAAAAACCGTGATAAAATGCGTGACTCAAGTTTATCACAGAGGCCCGTGCTCGCTCGGCTGGTACAATTGTTCTATCTCACAACAGCGGGATGGTCTTAGTCGTGTGTGTAGATGCACATTGTTTCTGTGTGTGTAAGCTCGGGAGCGCTCAATATCCCCTGAGCACAGTACTGAACTGTATTTAGCTGCACTCAGACTGAGAGCCAACTCCAAAGGAAAGGAAGAGCAGATGAATATGTTTAACTAGCTATTTCCTGTGGGTTCTCTCCGGAAGTATTATTTAAAAAAATCGGCTCCTATCAGCGAATGAATTTTCATAATCCGATCAGTATATTTCCAGAGATAACGTCAAACAAACATACAATTTTACCTCTTTATAATATTAGCTATGATTAAGATAAGACAGACAAGATAAGATACTTAAAGAATTAACACATCTCACCTATGTTTCCATATTTTCCCACAATACTGGAAAGATTTATAATTGAACCGGGTAGTCCAGCTTCCGTCATCGCCTTTGCAAATGTTTGCATGACGAGAAAAGTCCCCTGAAAGCATTACACACGCACATTTAAATATTTTGGATAATATAATGCCCTAATAATTTTTATATGAGAAATTCAGAGACATGAGACAGGCGGGCATAATTTCAGAAAATGATTTTTGTTTTTTGGCCAAACTTTAAGATATATAGGGCGCTGAATTTTGGCGGGAACGTGATGGCGTCTATGTTGCTTCTCTGTTTTATTTTCCGAAAATTAAAAATTAAGGTTTTTAGGGTTCCTTACCCAAAGGGTAAAAACGGGAC
Organism: Anorthoa munda; assembly: GCA_945859665.1. NCBI lineage: Eukaryota > Metazoa > Arthropoda > Insecta > Lepidoptera > Noctuidae > Anorthoa > Anorthoa munda. The sequence goes on from OX243893.1 coordinate 6,926,351, forward strand.
CCTATTACTGAGACTCCGCGGTCCGTCTGTCTGTCTGTCCATCTTTCACCAGGCTGTATCTCATGAACCGTGATAGCTAGACAGATGAAATTTTCACAGATGATGTATTTATGTTGCCGCTATAACAACAAATACTAAAAACAGAATAAAATAAATATTTTTGTGGGTCTCCCATACAACAAACGTGATGTTTTTGCCTTTTTTTACGTTAACGGTACGGAACCCTTGGTGCGCGAGTCCGACTCGCACTTGGCCGGTATTTTATTCTAACAATATTAGTGTAAAACACAGCGGTAGGACATGAGTTTGATCATGTTGTCGACAAAACTCCGTGGAAGCTCCCAATAAAGTTACCACCATTTTATTGGGGCCTAACTAGGACATTGGACTAAAATTAGCAACTAGAACTTTTAAACGTGGTACTGGCTAAATGCACAAAACGATGGAAGCCAAAAAAAATAAAATAATAGGGCGCTTATTGAACAGTAATACAATTGTTTTTATGTAGCCTCTTCGCTTCATTTCGCCAATTATGCCAAGAAACATAAATATTTCATGATCTATCCACATGCCAAGTTTGAGTCAAATACCTTCTATTACTAAGGCGTTTTATTAATAGTAGTTTTGGAATTACATTCTAAATTACCTTTAAATTAGTATTGACCACACTATCATAATCTTCCTCTGACAACTTCAACAGCCAGTTGTCTCTAGTAATACCAGCAGAGTTGACAATTATCGTTGGAGGTGCCTTGTACTGTTTCAATGTAGTCTGCAGAAGGTTCCTCACTGCTGTGGAGTCTGCCACATCTAATTCCACTGCCATGTGATCCGCATCTGGAATGTATTTAATTTAATTTACAGTTATTGACAACCTGCCTTATATTGTTGTATTAGAAGAGACCTTGACCCTGCAATGGGACAGTAAATGTTTTATCTCACGAAGGCGGATAGGATACCTATATGGACCCCTTTTCCGCACTCTCTGTGAGAGGGAATGGGCCATAATCCACCACGCGTGCCTAGTGCATGTTGGTGGATAACACATGTCTTCTAACTTTTGAGTCTAAGACATTCTGGTTTCCTCACGATGTTTTCCTTCACTGTTTTGAAAGCAGTGGTGATGAAATAATTTACCTACACAAAGTAAAGCGCCTGCAAGGGTTCGAACCCACGACCTAAAACTTGTAAGTCGCAACCGTTACCACTAGGTACTGCTCCTCACGAAGGCGGATGAATCATAACAAAATGACTTTCGACGTCATAAAAGTCACATACCCGCTTTCGTGAGATAAAACCACCTTAGTTACCTACTTAGTTATCTTTGGTGTAATTGACCAGAAAGTATTGAGCTTTCTTCAAGAAGTTAGGGATTGGCAATTAAATAATGATAGAGCCTCAGTCTTGTTAGCTCATAATACAAAACTGTTCATTTGTATTCCATAAATAAATGCTTGTTCATACAGAGGTCCGTTTTACAAGGTCCGATTTATCATATACGTTTTTATTCAGCATTAGTGTAGGTAGTTATAGGAGCAAGTTCACACACACAACAGTATTATTATACGGATCCGTTTTATTGGACGTCCATCCTTGTAGAAAGTTGGTTGGTGTGAACATCACCTCCAGTAGCGATGGGTCAGTTACAAACGAAAATGAATGATTTGTAAAAAATTATGTACCTCTTATACATACCATTTCTGCCTGAAGCTAAAGTTGTGTGAGTTTTGATAGTTTCTACAGCTGCCTCATAGTTCTTGTCAGCGGCTATGACAATAGCACCCTCTTTGGATAGCACCTGGCATGCTGCACGGCCTAATCCTGATCCAGCACCTGTTTAAACAATAAAAAAGTTACATGATTTATGGTCTTCAGTTGGCTTGAGCCATAGGAATTATTTATCATAGATTTGCTTTACAAGATAACATTTGTCTATACTTAAGTCCTACCTGCTACTTCTTTAAGACTTTTACTTGCTCACACCTTCCTGTTCAGTGTTTACAGTTCATCAAACAAACTAAAAATAACTAGTCAGTGACAACTCACTACTGACTCAAAATATTTGTACTTTTTAATTACACATCAACATGTGTAATTCTCACGCACGATTGGTTCCGTACCATTATCGCAAAAAACGGCAAGAAAATCAAGTTTGTTGTATGGGAGCCCTAGTTAAATATTTATTTAATTCTGTTTTTAGTATTTGTTGTTATAGCGGCAATAGAAATATATCATCTGTGAAAATTTCAACTGTCTAGCTATCACGGTTCATGAGATACAGCCTGGTGACAGATGGACAGACAGACAGATGGACCGCGGAGTCTTAGTAATAGGGTCCCGTTTTTACCCTTTGGGTACGAAACACTAAAAAGTACAAACATTTTGAGTAGACCCCTAAAAACAACACACATTTTAAGAATAAAAAAAAAGATAATGTAGCGGTATTATTTTGACCGCTAATTAATTATAGAGCATTCATGGTAGGTAAGTTAGGTAGGTAGGTAGGTATATGTAATAAGGTCGGTTGACATACTATGTTGATAAATGATAAGGCATCACCTAGAATCATAAACAACATTCAGTTAATCAGTTGGAAAAATTATTTGAGAAGCAATAGTTTAACGTTTTGAGGTAGTTTTGTGTCATCAAAATAGATTATACATACACTGCCATAAAATACAATTTAATCTATCGTAGAACATGAACTTTCTTGTTTTCGATTTTTAAAAGATTTTTTTAATATTTACCAGTTACTAAGGCTAGCCTGCCCGCAACTATTCCTGACACCATTTTCACTATTTTATTTTTGGAAAGGTATAGGTTCTGAATTTATATTATTTATCGTGTGTTTAGAAAGTTTGACTTTGAACTTTCCTACACTGTAGTCTTATCAGGTTTATCAAACAACTGTTAATTCTGTTATCACTATGACATTTATTTGACGTTTAAATATTCGTCCGAAAACCTATTGACAGACAATTAAAAATCGTATACGAACATTTTTGATTAATAACTTAATATTTGACGCAAGAATCTTTTAACAACACAAGCAGCTTAATCTAACTTGGCTTACTCCACGGTCACCGTCAAGCCCTCGATGAGGTTCCATGCCAACGACTCCAGCTTAGCCATCAATATGGGAAGGGCAAATCTAAAAGAGCTTTAGAGATACTTAAAATTATTTAGAACTATTTATTTTACATGGCTAGGCAGGCTCAAGATTTATATGATAAGAGGATAAGAGTTATTTGCTATGGTAGTCTTCCCTCACCCCTTACTAGTGGCTTATTACACTACACGGTATTCAGGGCCCTGAATACCGGGTCACTAAATCATTCCGAAGCAATAAGGTCGATATTATGAGTAACCTAACTCCCTAACAGTTATTACACTACTCTAAATTAGGGTATAGGGCCCTGCATACCGTGTAGTTTAATAAGCCCTACAGTATATACTAGCATACAGATGCCTCATCCCATATAAAGAAACCGTGCCCATAGATAAATATGCTCCTACTACCGTGCCGACGTAACTAGCGTTTTTCATCTGATTTAACCGGTTATTTTTTATAAATCGATCGCGCTCGGTTCCGTTCCACGGCGATAGATAGATCACACTCTATAGCCGTGGAACGGAACCGAACACAATCGATGAACAAAAAATCGGCAGTTTCTTTGTATGGGATGAGACACCACTGCTAGTGGGTAAAATGAAAAGTAAAAAAAAAACAATGGAGACAAGTAAAAAATATTTATTCTTATTATCAAGTCACAGGTACACACTTGACGCTACAAACAATAAAAGAACCTTTTCTTAAGTAATCTCTAGGTTAGTATAAAAATATGATGAGCATTAAATGAATTTTATGATGAGCATTGAATGTTTGGCATTATCACATTTTTTGCTGACAATCTTAACAATTACAAATCAAGATTGTTGTACAAACTAATACTCACATTTTGTTTTTATTAAGTTTTTACCAACTGACTCTCAGTTTCGGTTTTAAAAACCATAACACGTAAAGCAAATATCACTCATTCCAACAGCTGAATTGTAGGAAGCCTACATTCTTAAATAATAACTTTACAATAATATAAATATGTGCTCTGAGGTTAATGCAAGCACAGTGAATACTAAAAAGTTCACATATCATAGGTACCAAGTATAAAACATTAATTTTAAAGTCATACACACACATACCTTAAGTTTACATTTTGACACTGGTAGAATAGGCATTATTGGCTCAGTTGAGAAAGAACAAAAAGTTCATGTTTATGACTTTCAAACTTTATGGTGTGCATGAAGCGTGCCTAAGTGCTACTCACATCACGGTAGTATCTCTAAGTAGTCTGTGCACATCACACTGGCCCATCCCTTACAACAGCTATTATATAAATTGGCAGCAACACAGCTAGTGTTCCGAGTTCCAATTAAGTTAGAATACAGTATCAGAAAATTATTTTAAGTAATTTCTGGTATGTATGTATTAATCCTTAAAACTGTAAAAATCATACAGAAATTTTATAGCATAGTCTTAAATTGAGATTTTTCATCTGTTTGGGTAAAATCTTATACAAATGATAATGATCAACAATACCATTTTAAAACTACAAAAATAAATGCATGCATGACTAAGCTTAAAAATGTCCACAGAATTTAATTCACAAAAAAAACATTCAACTGAATTGAAACCCCCCCCTACCCCTCCCGCGCCCTTCTTTAGAAGTCAGTTATAAATAAATCTTGCTTTCTAGCTTTTGCTATCTGTCATCAAACTAAGGAATACTATAGTTAATTATTAAACAAAAAAAAAAAAACAGAATATGTAACAGTAAAAAAGTTTTATGGTTAAAACTTAAACTAAACTTAATTTATTATTGGTTTAAAAAGCACCCAAAGTTCTTCAAATTCTTGCTGGTATTGTTTAACTAATTCTTTCTGAGAAGTCACTATGTAGTCTTCATAGTTACCCCACAAGGCTTGGTTTGTCCAGTTTAACGAGCCTGCCATAAGATATGGTGTTGATAGGGGGTTTTCACTCAATGTGTCCACTAAACAGAACTTGTGGTGCATTAAGTTCGTAGACTTTATCCAACGTACCGGAATACGCTGCTTTTCTAACCTCTTGATACCAGAACCAGAAGAAAACGCCATATCAGCGTCTACTATCACTCGAATCTTCACACCTCGAAAATGTAACTTCAATATAACATTCGTTACATCCACATTAGTCCACACGTACATACAGATATCCAAATTATACCGAGGCTGGCTCAAATAATACAATACCCTCTCCATACTTTTTGATATCATGCAGCGAGAATATTTACTCTTCTTGGTCTCTTCGGTTTCGTACCTAAACATTATAGCTTCGTGGATTTCTTTGTTCTTACATCTTTCCTCTTTCTTCTTTTTAGTTAAGTAATTGTATGTCGCACGCGTTGCAAATACAAAGTTTATCAATAAGAATACAGTGTTGATAATTTTTAATGACATGATGTTGTTTTCAAATAACATGAATTAAAAATCACAATTTTAATCTTTTACGTCTGTTAACTTAGTAAAGCTCTTTTGAATTGAGATTTATACGAAATTAAACAGTACTATTTTAGTGTTATATCGTAAATTATCACAAAATTTAGTTAGTAATTTTTGCAAACGAGCTAACTTTTCATTTCTCGTAAATCCGGACCCGGTTAATTAAACGTCACTGTCAGTGTCAATTTAAGGTTACCTTTTTTAGGATAATTTATGACCTGACTACTAAGGCCTTTAAGTCATCGTTGTTTTGCAGATTTCATTTCTACAATACTATTCTCAGTTCCACTTTACCGAGGTCACGCCTATTTCAACGATGCCACGTAGTATCCAGTTAACACTTAAGCCACAAAACTATACTAACTTATCATAATATCCACAAGGAATTTATTTGCGAATAATAAAAACAGTCGGTTAACATCACGGGCTTTGCCGCTTTTTTTGGTTCACTTTTTAAATCTAAGATAATAATGTTTGTGGAGTGTACAATCCTTCACAAACATGAAATTGTTTTCTTTAATTTAGTCCTTTGGGTTGTCAAATGAGAAGGATGGATGAAAAGGATGAACCTATATAAATAAATACAATAAAAGTTTATTCAAGGTTTAATTTAAAAAACTTACTTATACCTACTTAATTTACAGTAGGTACCTATACGAGTCACAATGTGCCATCTCATAATGTAATGTTGTTTATACTGAAATCATGAGGTCTCAATCTTAAGTTTAAATTATAAGAACTGTGATGAGCAGGCTGCAGAGATCCACTGTATCCACCGATGAGGCCACAGGACCCGTAGCCATTGTCGGTCGTACTTCCGTATCCTACCACACTTTGTCCCATTAAACTGTTGGAATTTGGGACGTATTGTCTATTCCCCACATTCTGCATCATTAGGGAGTAGTCGTTTTGGTACAGGCTTGTATTCGCAATAGGGATCCCTAGGTTCAAGTTCAAGTTGTTTGCTTGAAAGTGATGGAGCCATGGTTCTTTGGAGTTGCGTGTGAAGTCTTGTCTGGGATCTTGATGAGGGATTCCAATGGGTACAGCTATAGGCTCTGGTGAACACTGGCTGGTTGAGCTTCTGTGAGTCGAAAGCGCTGACCTCTCGTTTCTTCGGAATTTAGCTCGACGATTTTGGAACCATACCTGATGAAAAAAACACAAGATAAAAATGCTTGAAAAGTTTGCAGTTGAATCAGTGAACAATTTTATGATAGTTGTGAGAAGAGAGAGTGTTGATTTGAAACGTGACCTTTCAAATAAAGCGATAAATTTTTAACGCAATGGATTCGGTCGCCCCCTACACGTTCATTGCCAAGCCAAAATGCTGAACTTACATAGATGGCCAAAATAAAAAAGTCGTTGATCGTGATCCCTCCACGTTTTCCATTCCACTCCTCAATTTTTTGTGGACAAAACAAATACCAGAATATAATACGCTGCGGCAGCAATTTTATGACTCGTACATAATTGTAAGGCACCATCACGCGACGTCAGGGTCGCGTGTACGGCATAACGTTATGTTACAGCGACCCTTACATAATAATATTAAAAATTGAATTTCCAGACAAATCTGTGACAAACAATAAATGAATTTATACTAAATGTTGGAGCAATACGCCTCTGTATACCCATTTTGCGAAAACTGATTATAGATTAATTAAACATTAGGTAGGTACATGATTGTTTATTTCTCACCTGCACTCTGGCTTCAGTCAGATTAACTCTCGCAGCGAGATCTTCCCTAACAAATGCATCAGGATAATGCGTCTTCTCGAACACCTTCTCCAAAGCACCCAGCTGCTGACTAGTAAACGTTGTCCTATTCCTCCTCGGCTTCTTACGATCATCCGATTTTACATCTCTCTCTTCCTCAGACTCTTTCTGGTTCTCTCTCTCCTTCGTACCTTTGTCTTCATACTTCCTTCTCATGTCTTCGTAAGCTAGGTAGTCGACGGGTTTGATGTAAGGTCTTTGGAGATCTTTTGGGTACCATGTCAAGTCGTTCTGGTAACTTGGTTCGTAAGTGCTGTTAATCTGCCGGCCTGCTGTTAAGTGATGGAGCCGTAGCAAACTGTCCTCATGGCATTTGATCATTTGGAAGAGGTTATGGTTGTTCTCTGGATAGCTGCCAGGGTTCACGTTGTAGTTGGCAGTGTTCTGGGCTTTCGGGTCGTGGTTTTTTGTGACAGGCTGCCGTGTGTTCGGGCTTTCTGTGGAACAAATATGTATATTGTAAATATACTCACTGGAAAAGTGAAAATGGTGGCAATATATACTAAAACTTGATTTCGCCATTGAAAATCTCCGAACGAATCAATTACCAGTAACTTGTTGCTCGCAAAGATTGTTAATCGTTGGGTTCTTTTTAAAGTAGATAATATTGGATTATCCCACTTGGTAAATATCCCGTTTCTAATGTTAATGTTAGTGACCATGACAGTTTAAAAACTTATATTGGATTATCCATTTGGAAGATATAAGACGCCAGAGTCTTTTTTTGCCGAGATGAAGATTTAACCTGGCCCCTATATATAATTAGCTTGAGACAAAAAATTGCTCCTACTACAAGCCTCTGTATACTCTTCAGGGAACCTAAGACATTCATTCTGTTATACATATTATTATCTATGTTTTATCTTCCAATCCAAGATATGGGGGGTACCCCATATCAACTCACATCAAAATAACACCAAAACAAACGCCTTCGAACACAAAAGCCCGTTTGTAAGCAGATCGCACACGCACCGGCGGCTAACGTCTGTAGATTGTTGTTGTGCGGCCGGCGTGCGCAGGCGCAACCCTATCGGTTACCTCACAGTGTACGCACGTGGAAACTGTTGCTCATGCTCCTTTGAACTTGCGGAGGTTATGTAGGTATCTACATTACGAATTGTATGTGGTAAGGGCAGATAGGTAGGTTTTTAACTTTGTATATTACCTAACAGCGCAGTATACAGGTTGAGTTTTTCAAGTGGGCATAGATGGCTAAATCCGGAACTATGACGGAGAGAAAAATAAGACTCAAAAGAGTCTTGGCCCGATTTTTATGAAAACTAAAACTGCATCATTGGACTTTTGAAAAATCAATATTCTTTGGAATCGAACCAAATAACGATAAAAATAAATTAAATCTATATATTATTACACCATCTTATAATGTCGCTAATAAGGATCAAATTCTGGGCAGTAATGACATACGGCAAACTTAGGTAAAGACCTCATTTTTAATAAAATAATTTTATTTTTTAAGGAAAAATCAACCTATGAACAAGGTACATAATAACTATAGTGGCGAAAGCTTTTTATGAAAGCTGCTACATTTTTGCAAAAGTTAGCAGGCTTGGATGTATGTTTGAAAGAGTGTTTAAGATATCCCTCTTAAAATCCCTTTCAAACAACCATAGATATATTTTTGAGCGTTGCCTTTAATCGAAGATCGTCTTCATAAAAATGGCGAATACCTATTGCTGAGCTCTGAGAGCATATGGCTCCCTAGTTTGAGACTACTTGATTTGAATGGTGAAGTATGGCCGTATCTTTTTATATCTGAACCATAATGTTATGTACTAAACACCAATAATGTCACCTAAAAGACCTACAAAAATAAAGTCTATTTAATTAAAAAAGAATCAGTTCCTAACGTCTTAGTCACTGATGTTCACTAGTTTTGAAATCATATTAATATTATAATTCCCTACAGATATAAAAGCAGGTCCGTGCCCACTCAACCCGATTAGACTCAACCCGAAGAATAATACCTGCATATTGTCATTTTGATAGGCGTAAAAACGTCGATGTATAGTCAGGCACAAAAGTGTTGATTTAACGCTTGCATCACAGAGAGTGTGAAATTTAAATAATGTTTGGATAAATATATAAATAATTAAACAAGTAAGAATTTATCCTTTTTATTAAAACAGTATACGCTTTGTATTTTGTAGTAATAATCACAGATTTTTGTTAATTAACATTACAATCTTATAGCTAGTGGTACGGTGGTATTTATTGGATCAGTCTATAAACGTGATTATAATTATAAGGTTAACAAGTAGGTACCAACTTCAAAAATAAGTTATTTACAATTAAATATCACTTTGCCTGACTGTACAAATGGCACTGAATTGGTAGTAAAACATCTGGTTTTATTCTTCGGGTTGAGTTTAATCGGGTTGAGTGGGCACGGACCCACAAAAGCTAGGCAGCATTTTTCTATTAGAAATGAGCAAAAAATACAATGCAAATCAATAATTATACGTAGCAATAATCCGGTGGCAAAAAGTGCTACGCTTTTCGTAGCAAATCGCTACGAATTCGTAGACACCAAATTTTTTTATAAAAATAGTAGCCTGCCATTTACGTTCCAGCGAAAGAAGTCTCCTCGTAGGTACTTAGTAGAGTAGTTGTAAATAATCATTCGCAGTGGCGGCCTTAGGAGATGGCAACAAGGGCGAGCGCCCGGGGCCTCATTCTTGCAGGGGCCTCGGCAACAACACATAAAGCTTACCATAGAAACTTTTTATTTTATTCTTACCAAACATTTAGGTATTCGTAACAATAAAATAAGTATTTCATAGTAATGCATTAACAATAATACATTGTCAAACGGACGAAGACCTCGCAAATGTATGCTGCCCGCCCGCCGCCTAACAGCGGTTAATGCCGCCCCTGCAGCCTAATTGCCTAAGTGAATTCTGCAAAGCAAACAAGTTGAAAGCTTCCCAAAAACGACTTTTCGTATTGCATATTACACTCTGAAACGGAAAGGTTATGCTCCTTTCATTATCAATATTTTGACGTAGAATTGATTGTAAAAGAATGAATGAAAGCGGAAGAATCCAGATAAAACTTCACTATTGGTATTGTGTAATGCAAATGTCATATATCTTCAACTTCGTAGTATCTCTAAGTAGTCTGTGTTCAACTGATAGGAGGATTTGGAAAGCTAACGCTAGCTTTCCAAATTAGTTTCGCAATACCGAAAAAGTTGAAAGAAATGATTCTGATTCTTTGAAAGAATCGACTTGTTTCCTTTGCAGAATTCACTTACGCAATTAGGCTGCTGGTCGTTCGTACTACTTTACTAGTCAAATTAAGCTTAAGAAAAATCTTTGTAAATAGGAATCTAAACATCTAAGCTAATATTATAAAGAGCAGATTTTTTTACTCGCTTGAATCGTAATTTCTGGAAATAGGTAAAGATCGCATTTCGAAATTCTTTAATTGATAAAAAACTAAACTATAGCTAAGTATTAGGCTTTTATCATCATCCAGGAAACCTGGACTTATATAGTTAATGTAAGTCTGAAATAGCCAAGTCAGGGACCTGTGGACTGGTGAGCCCAGTGGCGGTTTAATTAACTCTAACACTAGAGGTGGCCACATCCTTAAACGAAAAAGAAAGAATTTTGACAAGAACAGAGATTTTTTTGTGACATACCACTACATAGTATAAAACAAAGTCGCTGCCCGCTGTCTGTCTGTCCCTATGTATTCTTAGATCTTTAAAACTACGCAACGGCTTTTGATGCGGGTTTTTTAATAAATAGAGTGATTCAAGAGGAAGGTTTATATGTCTAATAAACACTTTTCAGGCGGGCGAAGCCGCTGGCAGAAGCTAGTACAGTATGAAATTGATATTTTATTCTTATCTTGAGGCTTGTATGGGATAAAATTGAAACAATATAATTTTCTTTTGGAACATATTTTAAATTAATGTGACTTTTTCTAATAATTTAATTTACCTTCAAGTGTATCTTTTTGTAATTTTAATTACGTAAATTTTTTGAGAATAAACAAATGATATGAAATGAAATGATCACGAAAAATGCACGATACCTGCGTATGCGGGACAGGCGGAGTGACGCCGCGGGAAAATCTAGTACCTTACTTACTAAATGTAAGTGAAATGTTTACGATTCCAATTTTGCCAGCGAACGCCTCTACCGATATTAAAATTGTATAAGCTTGTATACTGTATGTATGTGTCTATCTCAAAAATATAAAAAGTGACTTATTGATTTTTCCTATGATGCGAAAATTCTATACCTATAGGTACTTTAACATATTTTTTTTACCTGCATTGATATAGTAGACCTGGAAGAGAAGTTTTCTAGCCTGGCAGTCATTCCCACCTTTAGCTATTCGCAGACCAATATTTAGGACAAACGTTCTTAATTTAGGATCATACAAAATTAACACTGACAACACTAACTAATTAATGATAAGAATCGTTCTTACTGGCTTACCTTTATTTTGCTCCATTAAACAGCTGATTTCGGCACACCAAACGATTTAAAAAATCTAATTTGATTTTAATTTACTCGAATATTTCGTAAACACTGTCACATTTGTTTTGCATCAAATCCGCGACCACTCCCGCGCTGATCGAACGCGGCCAAACCGAATAATTGTTATTAATTCGCCCTCTTATTGAATTACTTTATTTAATTAAATAATTCGACTAACTCATACTAATGTGCGAACTAATGGAGTCTGTGCCGCGATCTGGCTGCTTTGCTACTTCATCTCAAAAACAACATGTGTGTTGGGACAAAAAATACTCTGAAAACGTCCCCCGTCTGAACACACCCATTGATTGAAAAAGAAAACGTGATTTTAGTCTCTATGCTCTCTGAAATAGATATCAAATCTCGAACCTGCAGCCTCTAAGTTTGACAAAGGAAATTAACACTTTATAATAACAGTTTCAAGATTAGTTTTGTATTGGTTGCTGAAAGTGGGAGTTTCATCAAGTTCTAATTTTGAATTTGATTTCAAAGGCCGCGAGGCGTGGTTTGCTTTGGCCCGCCTGACGCCTGCGATTAAAAAAAAAGTAAAATATTTTGAGCGGGAAACGATTCGGGTAATAATTGACACGTCAACGTATATTATTTATAGCGTTCGGGAGAAAATGAACATAAAGTTTTTAAGTAATTGGATGTGATAAGTTTATGTTGTTGAAATCTTGCGGCACGGATGTGGAAATTAGATTTTTATTATCAGAGGTAGAGGAGGATGTCGGTGAAAGGCAGTGATAGCAGATGAGGTGTGTTAAGGGAATAACGTAAGTACAACTCAAATTCTCAATCATTTATTTTAATAATATCATTAACAGGCACTTTTCAATTGTAATAGACTGGAAGTACTTAGTGGTTTCCACGGGACCATTATTATATCCGCATACGAGTTCAACAACCGGTGGGACTTATGAGTTTCGGACCGAAGCTCGTGTCATTACCTGCAGGGTTGAACTTTGCCAGATTCTGGTGGAGAAATGGAAGGAATGACTAGTGCGACACATTCCAGCCCAGTGCAGGGTACGCTGCGCTGGCTGGAAAGATCTTTTACGTCAATCCGTATTTTAGTAACTTATCCAGATTTATCTTAGAAGCAGAAAATGTTCCCAACCTTCAACTCAGAATCATCCTTTTTAGGGTTCCGAAGTCAACAAGGAACCCTTATAGTTTCGCTCTGTCCGTCTGTCCGTCCGCAGCTTAGCTCAGAGAATCTAAGTACTAGAAAGCTATAATTTGGCATGTATACATATTAATAATTCCGACAAAGTGGTACCATAAAATCATGAAAAATATTTTTTTTCGGGTACCTCCCATAGACGTAAAGTGGGGATGTATAATTTTTTTAATTTACATAATCATAATCTCCACGTGTCACCATCAGCACATTCTGCCAAGCCGATCATCACGGTTTGATGATTGGACCGGACAGCCTCTTGGCGTGGTGCTATTGGCATCAATTTGCGACTATCTGTTTGTCATTAGCCGACCTATTGGACATGACAATGATAATAGACATAATGGAAACGGTTTGCAGAAGTTGATGGGCTATTATTTTTTAGGGTTCCGTACCCGAAGGGTCCGAACGGAACTCTATTGCTGTCACTCATGTGTCCGTCTGTCTGTCCGTCGACTCGTCTGTCTCATGGGTTTTACGGCCAAACGGTTGGAGCTACAATCTTCAAATTTTCACAGTAGGTATAAGCATCTTGTTGACCCCATCGTAGGCCATGCAAATAGTCAGTTTTTTTTTTTTGTTTATAATTGGTCTCCCATACAGCTAAAGGAGTGGGCGTGAAAAAAAATGTTTACCTCTACCTCATCTAGTATATGAATACTGTATTTTTTGTTTTACAAAATAGATAGAGAGAAATAGAGAAGGCATCAAAGTCAGCTTTTTAAACAGGAAAATCCTGTTTAAAAAGCTGACTGCCGTAGAATTTCTTAACTTCCCATTGACCTATGAACTTGAAATTTGGTGATAATGTTTATTATTACGTATATTTTACTAACAAATAGTTACTACTATATTGACAAATAAGATTTTCGTTGAAAATTCCCTCATCTTTGCTAACACAACCAACTTAATTTTGCGGTTTGGTACGGAACCCTAAATGTGCGAAGTCCGACACGCCCTTTGCCGGTTTTTAAGAAATACGTACGTACGTAGAAGTTTATCTACTAAGTACTTACGTAGGTACGTATGCGTAATGTAGAATTATACGTACAAATTACAATAAAGGCAAGTTGTGCGGTACCACAGTCCAGAGCATGACCCAGTTAGAGAACTCCAGCACCTGCACTTTGGAGGACTTGATCAACATAACTAATGGCACTATGGACGTGGCTACCAACTGGGCCCGAACTGTCTCAGGGTTAAATTACCAACAATTCGAAAAGAAGAAGGAGTATTGTTCAACACCTTAAGGTTTAATACCACTTGCATGTCATAAAACGACAAGGTCTTATCACAGTAAAAATATACACATAGTATGGAAACTACCTACAAACGCTCGAAAGGGCACACTCACACAAACATACGTGACCACTCGTCGCGTCGCGGTGCTCAGTGCCTTTAGTGCGAGTTTTTACTCACGCTCAAACGCGTTAACGTAAACGATCCCTTATGTCAAAATGTATACAAAAAAACAGGTTTTGCCTTGGCGCCACTAGACGGCGCTTATCCAGTTTCAATACAAATTTGCGTTAACGTTAACGCGATTGAGCGTGAGTAAAAACTAACACTAAGGCCTCAGTACTGACAGCACTGCGACCGCTGCGTGAGGGTCTCTTCGGTGCGTATGTTTGCGTGTGAGCGTTGGTAGGTAGTTTCCATACTGTTTGTATATTTTTACTGTGGTCTTATTATCGCAACAGTTTTTTTTAATTTTTTATTTATTTCTTTTATAAAAACAAGTTGTCCTTAGAATTACTCAAAGCATATCATTAGACCTGGGGTCTGTCTTAGCATGCCATGGTCTGGAATTTGATCAACGCGCTATTATTAAATTAAGGTGTAATCAGGTCGTTGTAGTGTTGTTTCAGCTTGCGCTTCACATTTTTACTGCTCATTGAGTCTCTAATGTCTAAGGGTACTTAAGCAACCTTAATGAGATTTCAAGTCTATGTGGAAACTATTGTCAAAAGATGTAAACAAATCCCTTTCTCAGGCTTTAATCACTAAAATCATTGCAGCAAAGTTCCCTAGATTTCAGAAAATAGTTATGAAAAAAAAGGTAATAAACCGGGACTGTCTGAAAAGCCATTCCTACAAACAGAAATTTTGATTTTTCGGAGTAATTTTTTTACTAATTTCAATGGCTAAAACCACAGCCATAGCTGTGAACGTTACCCCAACAGGAAAGTTACTCCTAGAGTGATATGAGTGGAACGTATACTTAGTGCGTAATCTGCTATGCATGTGCGCCACATAAAATATAAGTGCGTGTCGTAGTTTTTGAAAAAAACCGAAAAAACGATTCCTGCTAGGGTAACGTTGTTCCAGCAGGAAAATTCTAAACGAATGATCGGAATGAGAAATATTGTGCATGGGCAGAGAGCTTATAGTTGTGCAAAAAAGTGCACCGAAAATATAACTGGTGCGTCATCAGGTTTTCGAGTTATTGCATTTCCTGCTGGAGTAACGTTTTGAAGAATCGTGTATCTCTAAAACCATTGTACGTGCGCCTGTAGAATAAACATACACGAGTAGCTCTTGATATGTGCGTATTTGTGCCGGAATTAGTTTTAAGGAAATATTTATAATTTTCAAGTAAATGCGCTTTTTAGAAAACCCGAAAAAAGTTCGCAGTGCCTAAATGAGAAAACGTATAAGCTCGCTGAAAACTGTATTCAGTCCATCTTGACGCTTCTAATAACCATAAAAAGTTTCAAAAGCATACATGCTTGCGTTATCGAATAATATTGCTAAAAGTCAAAACGAGGTTGTCATAACTTTGACGGCAAAATACAAGAAACTGACTCAACCCAAGATAGGTAGGTGTAAACCACAAGTATGTGCGCTTAGTCAAAAATATATACTGAAAATATTCAGCTTGGAATGTTTCTTATTTAGTAGATTTAATGAAAAAGCTAAACATGTAAACAAAGGCTGGTTATCCGACCAAATTCAAATGACTACGAAAAAGCGACGGATTCATACATATCGATGACCTTCTTAATTGGACGTATTAAACCTAAGCTGTTGTCCGTACAGTCGCGTTCAAACGTTTGTTGGTAGAGTCTGGCAAATGAAAGTAGACACTCGAATTATTTGCAAACTTTTTATATGGCAATGTTATACTAATGTCAACATCAATTTTTGGTGATTTGTTGTGGTCTTGATAATAGCATTTATTTAAGTGAAAAATTAATAAAACAGTTCAAAGTGGATTACGGGAGATGTCGTTTCGCATGATGTCTAAATATCAAGAAAAACATCAGGAGAAAGATTGCATAAAAAAATAACCAAGATTTGTTACGTGTGTTGTTAGATTTCATAAGTTATTATGACGCTAATAAGTTGAATAAACCAAAATTATTACAGAATACTGTTGTTTTTTTTTTGAGATTGATACATAATATCTATAATATTACCTACCTCAATTACCTATTGTATTTTTATTCAGACGAAATAAAATAAATATTTCTAAAGTATCAAATTAGGTTATTCCAGATATTTCATACTAGTTTTGGGGTTGCTATGCTGATATTTTTTAAATTTTCCGCGCTTTTTCAGTCTATACTTTCGTTTGCTAGACTCTATGACCTAATTTTGGGGACTAATTTAAAAAATACATTAAATGCACCTTGTGACCATAACAAATGAAAGAGCTTGTTGATGTAGTAATTATTATTTTTATTCCCTTAATTTTGTTTCTTAAAGTAATTATGGCATCAAATCACAGATCAAATTACAAACCTATTAATATTGGAAAACAGTTCAATCAAATTATTTGTACCTTGTGTAGTCATTATTATTTAAAATCACATATTTGTTTTTCATTTACTTAAGTACTAAAATACAAACAGTAAAATTGGCTTTTAATTTATGAACTTTATCTGTAGGTTCTTTTTTGTAGTCGGTATTCATCCCACATAACTTGAACGTTTTTTTTTGAAAACAGCCGCCATCTATTTTTTGTTCTCTAAAGTACTTTTTTCTATTAATATTATAAAGGCAAATGTCTGGATGTGTCTTCAAAATACCGAATATATTTTAATGAAATTTGGAATAAAGAAGATGGGTTATAACTTGGCACTACTTTTTCTAATGTACTTACCTAATCAAGTAAACAAACAACAAGACAGCTAGTAAAATATAATCCAATAACAAGTAAATTTTTCTATAACTTTTCTACCTCAGTGTACTCAGGCACAACACGCTACAACCGGTTCGTGAGTAAAGTTAAGAAGGTCATCGATATGTATGAATCCGTCGCTTTTTCGTAGTCATTCGAATTTGGTCGGATAACCAGCCTTTGTTTACATGTTTAGCTTTTTCATTAAATCTACTTAATAAGAAACATTCCAAGCTGAATATTTTCAGTATATATTTTTGACTAAGCGCACATACTTGTGGTTTACACCTACCTATCTTGGGTTGAGTCAGTTTCTTGTATTTTGCCGTCAAAGTTATGACAACCTCGTTTTGACTTTTAGCAATATTATTCGATAACGCAAGCATGTATGCTTTTGAAACTTTTTATGGTTATTAGAAGCGTCAAGATTGACTGAATACAGTTCTCAGCGAGCTTATACGTTTTCTCATTTAGGCACTGCGAACTTTTTTCGGGTTTTCTAAAAAACGCATTTACTTGAAAATTATAAATATTTCCTTAAAACTAATTCCGGCACAAATACGCACATATCAAGAGCTACTCGTGTATGTTTATTCTACAGGCGCACGTACAATGGTTTTAGAGATACACGATTCTTCAAAACGTTACTCCAGCAGGAAATGCAATAACTCGAAAACCTGATGACGCACCAGTTATATTTTCGGTGCACTTTTTTGCACAACTATAAGCTCTCTGCCCATGCACAATATTTCTCATTCCTATCATTCGTTTAGAATTTTCCTGCTGGAACAACGTTACCCTAGCAGGAATCGTTTTTTCGGTTTATTTCAAAAACTACGACACGCACTTATTTTTTATGTGGCGCACATGCATAGCAGATTACGCACTAAGTATACGTTCCACTCATATCACTCTAGGAGTAACTTTCCTGTTGGGGTAACGTTCACGCCATAGCTCATAACAGAAGCCCAGAACTAAAACCATGTCGCTAAAACATAAATCTATCATCCATCCATTCTCAAATAATAAATTGTATTTAATCAAATTATATATATATGTTTTTGTTTGTACTAAATTCGTGTGTAATTTCGTAGTCATCCCGCGTACCTTCCCGTCTGCCCGGAATAGAACCGGCGACCCGTCGCATCGAATTAGTTTGAAATGTTGAAAAACGCCTGAAGCGTACCGTAACACCACGGACGCTGCCAGATGCCATAGAGTAGTTAGAACGTTTATTTTGTCAAAGAGAACGGTAGTCTAAAAATTGTCAGATTTTTTTTTTGTGGATTGGCGAAGAAAGATTTCTTGAAGAAAAAATTGAAATCGAAACTACAAGAGTTCATGTTTTGGTAAGTTAGAATCCCAAAGTTTGTGAGTGTGTGTGTGTTTGTATGTTAGTTACTTCTCGCTCAAACGGCGGGACGGATCTGGATGAAATTTGGCACAGAGATAAATTATAGTCTGGAATAGCACATAGGATACTTTTTATCCCGGGAATATGTTCCCTTGGGATAATTTTTGACATTCAAGCGGGCGAAGCCACTGGCAGAAGCTAGTCTATACTAATATTATAAAGAGGAAAGATTTGTTTGTTTGTACCGAATAGGCTCGGAAACTAGTGGACCGATTAAAAAAATCTTTCACCAATAGAAAGCTACATTATTCCCGAGTGACATAGGCTATTTTTTAATCCCGAAAACGGGTCCTGTGGGGTGGTCCACGGGAGCGAAGCCGCGGATAACAGCTAGTTTAAAATAAATTGAGAAGGTGATGCGAAGTTTTTGATGGCCAATGAGGTCTTCATTGGCCATAAAAAACTTCGCATCGTTGTTAATAGTAAAAATACACATAAGCCTGGCAGCATTTCCACATTGAACGGCACGGACACATTGCAGCTTCTTTGACCGAATAAAGGCCAGCCCTCGTTGGTCGAGTCGACCAACCGCTTGGCAATATCTTGTAAAACTAGGCAGACACACCGGCCCTCTGTTTCACCCCCCAAAACACTAACAGGTGGGCGAGCACAGCCTACTGTGACAGGCTTGAGTCACACATTTTTATCACAGAGGCCGTGCTCGCCCGACAGGTTTTGACTATTTCTACCACAGATCATATAATACAGCATTGGTGACTCTATCCAAGGCACCGTCTGAAAATCTACGCAAGAAATAAGTGGGAAGCAGTTACTACAACACGTATGAACATAATAATACGATCTATTTCTAGTTTTCGAGATAATCTGAAACAGCGATGTTTTATGAATTTATTTCATAAATAGGTAATAAAATTAATAATTTCATGACGATAATTTATGATTTCTTTGAACCTGTTGAAATGTTTACAACTCGGAGACGTATTTAATTGATTATTTACAAGGAATACACATTTCGAAAATCAAAAACGAAATATTAAAACTTGGATTCCTTTGAAGCAAACGTTCTATATTCAAATGCAAGCGCGCCAAGGTGTCATGGCGGCCATAATTGGGGATGACAGTTGTCGGCGGGAACGCGAGCGAGACTCCGGCGCAAGACAGCTCGTTTGCGCATGAGCATAACGAGACTGTACTAATCTTGTCTTGTTCTTCAATAATAATATAACTGATCCACATTAAAGAGAAACGTAATTTAATTTAAGATTTTAATGTGAACGATATTATTGTGGCTTTACTGCTAGATTTTCATAGCTTGACACCTTTCTGTTCTGGTGATTAATTCGGCAAAGATTCATAAACTGATTGATGATTCATTGAATTTCCATGACTACAGGATGTATTGTGCATGTCTAGGTTTAGTCGATTGGGCCGAAGCAACTTGTAGCCTAAACCAATATTTCGGAAACTTCAGAAACCTTAAGTTGTGCAGAATACCTAGCTGAGATAAGTAGTGTCGCTAGTACATACCTTAACATAGGATACCTTAATGCGTATTCAGAAATATATATACAGATAGCAATGCAAAGAAGTTGTAAGCCTTAAAAGATATGAAGGCCTAATCGTTTTTTTTTAACTTTCCCCACATTAGGAATTCCGCCCGTATTGTTAAAATTTAAATTCACATACACAAACAGCAAGACCCGGCACAACTATCTTCAGGCCATTAAACATATTTGTTCCTTGCGGCAACCCGACTGGATGCTTTGCTGCGTGTCGAACCCGCGACAAGCTACCAGTCGCTCAGCCATTGCGCCATTAGGCCTGTCCTGTGTGTGGATCAAGATTCCTTACCAAAAGAATTAACAGCCAGATAGCTCTAAATTTCGTTTCGCACCAATTAAAACAAGGTTCAAAACAGTTATTTCACGTAGCTAATAAATCAAAGCAGACGTTAATTTGTGGCAGCTCAGTAAAAACGCAATAATAATTAATTTGGCCACGGTGTGGTCTAACCTGACGTGTACGTGTTCATTCTGAAGGGATGGCGACTCAATAACCCGTGAACATAACCATTTGTCACCACATCATCCGGTATGGTGGCCATGTATGGCAATGTTTGAGGACAAAAAAAAAGTGGGACCTCCCCAAAAGTTATGAGGGGAGTTGTCATTTTTTATGGGTTGATAAGTTGTTGTAAAAGATAATCTAAATCTTTGATTGAGATATGCAATTTGTATATATCACTCGCTATCTTATCTAATCTAATATCTTTAAGGGTACACTAGTCGACGGCACGAACTATTTTGTGCGCGGGGTTAATTTGCATGCTATATCAACCGAAAACACGTGCGGAACAGATAGATGCTGTTATGAGTAGTAAGAAGCTAGTTCGCGTACGAATACACAGTTTTGCATTTTTGTAGCGAAATGGATGATGATTTAGAACGAAAACGAGCGCGCGAAATTTTATAAGTCCTTTGGGAGTCTGGATATCATGAAAAAACGACTGAAAGTATTTGTTTAAAATAAAATTATTTGCATTGTTGAACTACTAATCTATATCTGTATGGAGGCCGTTTTTCAATTTTTCTTCTTCTTATGGTACTTATTTGCGCCCAAAGATGCATTAAAATTAGTGTTGAATTATGGAACTTTCGAAGCTCATAACTTTCAAGTTAATATTTTTTTTTACTTTTTTGCTTCCATACAGGGCTAGATAATGATGAGACAAATTGATATCATTTTTTATTTTGACCATACATCGTCAAACAGTGGAGTAAAAGCCAAACTACGTTTGTATGAAAGAATTTTCGACTAGTGTACCCTTAAACAAGCAATTCTTGTATATAGGTTCTTATTTATATATTTATAATCTGAATCTCGGAAACGGCTGCAACAATTTTCATGAAATTTAGTATGCAGCGCCTTTCGGGGACGATAAATCGCTCTAGTTAGGTTTCATTGTTAGAAAATGTCGTTTTCTCTATTTTCGCCCAGGTTTTATTTACAAACCTATATTTTTTTAATGTTATTTCATAGACTCGCATTTAATCACTATCTCATCTGATTATAAGCAATAATTTGACTTTCAGAATAACATTAGTCCTCCATCCCAAATCTCCATCAAAATATGGCGAGCTCCCTGCGCTCGCGTATGACAATTACCTCAAATCAGTAGAGCCATTACTCACGTCGCATCCACGCAACGCTTGGTCCCAACGATTAATTAAAAATACAATTTTAGCACTAACACGAAAAATACTAAAACAATTAAATGTTCAACGCAAATAGAAACGCGTAATTGATGATGGATTGCTGTACTAGCTCCGATGTGAAAGCAAGACGTCCTTAGCTTTGCTAAAAAAAAACTGATTGCTATTTTAAGAATGTGATTGTGAACTTTCTTTGTATGCTTTTGTTCTAGATTTAAAAGGAGACAAGCGCTGAAGATGAAGAAGAAATAGAGTTAGGAATTGTTTATCTAGTTAGAGACAAAGTATAAAGACTCTTTGGCAATTGTAATATCCAAAATGCAAATTCTGAAATAGTACTTATTTATTCACATCATCACACACATCACATCATCAGCCTATTAATGTTCCCACTGCTGGGACACAAGCCTCCTCTCTGCGAGAGGGAATGGACCGTAATCCACCATGTCACATGTCTTCGAATTTTTGGTTCTAGGTTTGGTTCTTATTTATTACGTAAAATCTATTGCCGCTTTTAACCGACATCTTAGTAAACAAGACCTAAAAAGTTAACATTCTAATTACTATTTCACTAATACAACACCCTTCAGAGTTTGTGAGCTCAAACAATCAGATTACTGCAAACAAAAGATTGGATTTGCAAGCCAAACACAGTATCTGAAAACGTAAAAATATTTGCCATAATGATAATTTATCACCGTAACGTAATTATCGGTTTCGGCCCATCGCCGACCACTCCTGTGTTGACGTGTTCGCTAAATTAATGGCCTCCATGCTAACGAGTCGTGCGATTCGGCGCAAGCGCATCCGGAAGGATGCCACCACGGAGTTAGGCGCCGTTAGAAAAAATGATGGCTAATTTCTCATGTTCTGGGAGTCTTCTAAGCTAAATTGCTTTGTAGATGTTGTCATCAATGAGATAAAAAAGAGAAATACGATTATTTGTATTGATTGACTAGGTAATCACCTGCAAAAAGAAAACATTGGAGAGACAGATAACGAATTAAGTATAATTACCTAAATTACTTGTAATCTAATTAACCTGTTATGTCCCACTACAGAGCAAAGTTCACCCTTTCTGCTTTTCTACACACATTTATGTGTCCTTTGTCATTGTTTTATTTGTGGCTAATGACAAAAAAAAATGGGCCAAGAACGGAGCCCTGTTGAACTCCCACTGTGATCTCATTAATCCTATCATAGAAAATGAATTTAACTGTAACGATTTTACGATGCAGATTGATGATAAATTATTCCTATTTAATAAATATAACTAGGTAACACACACTAGGTAGAGAAAGCATCAGGCTAAAACCAAATATTTTTCCATTACAGTCCCATAGTCAGTTATTTTTGTAAAACCTGTCATAATATATTAAGTCATCGGTGCCGCAATGCTCGTAAGTCGTAAACCTACAAATAATTTTCAAGATAAAAATAATAGATAATCAGATATTTCCTCAGGAAATTAGTAATTTGTGCCCGTTATTATAATCTTAATGAAAAACATACGTTCAAAAATAGTTCGTTCTTTGACGGCTTTTAGCTTTTTCATGTCGATAATGTCGTTAAACTTTGACACTTTTTTACAGATACACTTTTATCTATTTTTTACTATTTCTCTAAGTGCCTGTCAGTGTAGAGCTGTGTGTGCTTTTCGTAGTTTGGCGTAATCGTTTGTTCGACGCCGAGTTCACCCTCTTGGGGTTTTAAGTCATCTTCGTTATTGACGTGTCCTTTTTTGGCAACTTCTGTTTAGTTTTTTTTTTTGTAGCTTTGGTTTAAGATAAAACACATGTTACAAAAAATGTAGCCAGTTCACGTCTTCTTCAATATTTTTTTCATGTGCGACATGTCTCACTTCATAAAATTATTTTTTGTGTGAATCACTACGAATCAAAGAATGAAATAATATAATATATTTTATTCTAACCTAATTCGTGTAAAACTGGCGAGCGAAGGTCTCCACTTTCTAAAATTAACCCACAAACTTGATCAGATCGTAATATAATTTTTGGCTGATCTTAATTCCCTCACAGAAGAAAATTTAAAAAAACTGAGGGTCATTATTTCATGATACAATTAGAAAAAGAGCAGTTACTACATCCTAGTAACTTAATACTTTCGGCATGTTCCGCCGATTTCCGCGAAACTTCGTAAATAGCCGACCACCGCGCCTGCGCTGATGGCGGTAGCGCGGGGTATCGGTTTCAACTCCTGCGCATCAATGTCGGCGGTACAGCTGTCAACAGTCGCGTCACCAGACCGTGACCTGTCAAGGTTTAGCGATCGGTTTCATGACTGGATAGGTCAATGTTTGCTTCTCACTTTATAAAACTAGAAAAAGGCTCGCTTACCATCAGGCGAGATAGTGGTCAAACGCGAGCCTATCGATAAATAAATTAAAAAAAGGACGTGTTAATGACCTCAGTAGTCTAATAAGCTTAAAAATGCAACCCAATAGACTGATATCCTAAAATAATTTCGGACCATGCTTAAAATTATCTCTTTTTAATGTTAAATTAAAGAAGCAATATTTTTCTGGTTGAATAATTAAAATAATTACCGACATCCTACTTACAAAGAAGATTCGCCATAACAAAACTTTGTTTTCTTAATACAGACTGCTAAAGCTGCAATAACTGCCATCTGAAGCGATTTACTTACCCATCAAAACAGTGACATTACAGCTGACTTCAGCACTCATTCATTCTTGTAGTTAAAACCTAATAAATCTGATTAAATCAGCGCCCGTTGCGTTTAAATCTCAACAATTTCAAAGAGTCGAAATTTGTCCTGACAAAATTTACTGCGACAGTGTAGAACGGCGCAGGCGCATGATTCGTTGAGATCAAAGCCGCAGACGCGTCGTCATGTGTTCCCGACAGCATGTAGGTCGCCCAAACCCCTCGGGAGCACTTACAAAAAGTTAGCTTGTATGTTTTGTAAATAATATCTTATTGGTCTTTGGATTTCTTTTGCTTGTAGTGACGGCGGCACCGGCATTTTTGTGAACTTTTTTATTAATATATTCAGAAGCTAGTAACTTAATAAGCTCGATGATCAAGTCAATTGATTACATACTCGTAATAGAGTAAACTATAATGATTTCGGTTTAAAGATTCTTTATTTATTCTAAAAGAACATATATTGTACATTTCGCTATTGTATTTCATAATCGTTCGATGGTTAAATTGAACTGGTGGCACGTATAGGTATAAATTACAATACATAGATCATTTTATAAAAAAGCGTGTATTAAAATAAAAATAAGTATTATTCATATTTACATTATTCATAGTAAGTAAAGTGGTAGATACAATTTATGCGTTGGGGTAAAAGTAAGAATAGTTGATGATCAGTTCCATGCTCCTGGGCAGTTGTAATATCTGTTGATGCGGAGCCAGTCACTGTCAGTAATGTATTCTCGTTGGCCCATTTCGTTGCTGCTGGCGGTCCTCTGGAGGAAGAAGAATAAAATTTAATCACAATAGTAGTGACAAACAATAGAAAAGGTGAAACAAAAAGGTCGTTTATTTCTTTTCATAACAATGAAAAGAAATTGGTAGAAGAAGTAGTAGATCCCATTGAATAGGAAAACGCCGTTAAAATTAGTAGAAAAGGCAGCAAAAAAGTCACGAACCAGTCGAGCTTCAATAGTCGGTGCCCCGTTAACGGTGAACGAATAAGGCCCGTAGTGCATACAGCTAACGTAGTCATAGTCAATGCCCAGGTTGTCAACTCTGGATTCTCCGTACAAATCGAAGTTGTGTTCACTGCCTGGAAATTACAAAAAAAGAAACATCGTTATTTAGCAATCTAAAATTTTTGCAGTGCCTTTACAGTGGTTTTTTTTTTCGTGTTGCGAGAAGCAAAATACAAACGCTAAAACTGGAATCAATTAATAATTTTGATTATTACTGAATTTGCGAACTCTCGGAGTAAGAAAATAAGGAATAGAAAAATTATCATCAGTACAGTCGGTATTTTCTGCCCTACTAGTTTGTAAATTCAACCTAGACTCCGTTTATTGAATAATGAACTGAATCGTATTTGACCAACACGGAACAGTCTGTTCCGTGTTGACTAATCATCAATTTCCTGCCCTTGTCTCATTTTTTTTGGCATGACACGTCTTTTTCTGCCATTCTACTTTATTTAAATTTTCTAGAGTTAGGACTTAAAGAAAGAAAGTTGTACTTTCTCATAACGAGAAAGGACAACTTTCGTAAAGGAGAGTTGGTGAATTGAAATCAAGTAATAATGTCAATTCACGGACTCTCGTTTAAGTAAAATCTAGACCCGACTTACCAGGTAAGATGTTCTGTTCATGAATCTGAACGTACTCATCCCTGTTGAAGGTGGTATGCATGTGGAGGAAGCCGAGGATGTGCATGAACTCGTGGACGATGGTGGCGTGTTTGAAGCAGCCGACACCGACGGTGTTGCGGGCCAGGTTCATTACGTGGGCTCCGCGGGACAGCCTATGTCCAACGTTTGCGTAGCACCCACTTGGTTCTCCCTGTAGAAGTGGGAATGATCACTTGATGGGATAGAATTGGATAGTCGGAAAGAAAAACAGGCATGTTTGATGATTTCAGGGACTATTTGCGGGGGCATGGGACTTAAACATATTGGCAAAATATGGTAGGTAGGTAGGATACATAGAATACAGATAGATATCTAGATAATACTTAAGAATATATATTTAGATAATACAGGCGTCATTTTATATTGTTGCTAATCGGGAACTCGGGATGAGCCGATTCATAATGATGCAATACGCGATCACTTGTTTATTTTATCACTAAACGCGCCAATTCTCTAAACTTTATATTCCCAAATTCATAAGATTTAGGCCAATATTACTTATCAAAATATTTAAAGCCAATATGTGATTTTTATTGCCTGGATTGTGCCATTTAAATCTTTAATTCCACCGGATTTGCGATCAACCCGTATCATGTAATTCATTAAGCTTGTTTATATCTTACTTAAGCTCTTTAGATTTATTGGATTATGTTGACTTTATTTTATTCCAATTATCATTATTGCGATATGGGTCACATTTTATCGTATACTATAATAGTTAGCTATTAACCCGTTAGGGAGTTCAGACATAATGTTATATTATATTGAATACTTACAGTAAGACTTGCATAGACGGTGTCAGATGAGGTCCTGTAGCGGAACTTCACGCAGGTATGTGCTTCAATATCCCTAGCTGCTTCCCAAACAGCTGCTTGCTGTGCGGCAGCTGCAAGCACCAACATTGAATTAGAAAATTTGTCTGTATTGCATCTTATGACATCAAAATCTGATACTATTAAATCGATATGCACATGCTCAGATAGGAGCCTTTTTGGTCTAGCACGGGGTTATTTATGTTTTATTAGGTATTGTTAGTGTTTTGCTTATCTCGTGTCTCCTATACGGGTCACAATTTGTTTTTTCTTTCTTTAAATAAGGGAATTCCTCTCTTTTTACGCCACAATCTATTAATTTATTTAATACTTTAAGCACAAACGTACATAGGCGGACTCAATGCCTTATGGACAATCCCTTTTCTAATATTTATAAGAGAACAAGATTTATATTGGCTTAGTAATTGATTTTAGAACTAAGCAGTATTTTCAAATTGCACTTTATCAAAATTCTAATCTTGATTGTATTTAAAAATGTGACGATTTTATCTTCTTACATCGTTTGATATGTTTATTTGTTAAACATTGTGACGATATGATCAATATCATCGATTCCCTTTGATAAACTTTTCATTGAAGTGTATCAGTCCAGTGACACATATATTGTCGTTAGAATAACTTTCTTATTTTTATTCTTGGTCTTGTAATGAGATTATTTTATTGTTGTGATCAAACATTTTTACTTCGTAAGTACTATTTTTATCTCTGAATAAATTTTATCTTAGTTTCGATAGTTATTTTGTTAGACCATAAACCTTATCGGTAGGATAGGACGATGACTAAGTTAAAGGTATTTCCACAAATTAATCGTCACTTTGAAGGGAAATAAATGAGTAGTTGATAGAGTAAATCATGATGAAACTATTAGCAATTTTTACAGGCATATTCTATTCTGCCCGAAATTGAAAAGGACTGAAGGTTTTGACCCGCAAATCACTAGAATATATTTTCTTGCAATTTCAATATGAGAACTCCAAGTGATTCTGAATTCTAAAGCTATATAAAAAAATAATGAGAGTAACTTACTGAATTCTCCGGCGGCGAACTCAAAAACCACGGTGTTATCAGGCCAGGGTCCGATGGAGGATGAAGTGTAGGCGCTGCGACCAACCGCATACTCCTGCAGCATCACCTCATAGTCTTCATCATCCAGGACTATGTCGCCCTGGTATTTGCCACTCAGTTCCTCATCATTGGCAAAAGGGAGAATCTTCTTTCTCGCCTGGAATTGCTCGGCGTTTCCATTGCCTGATTGAAAGAAAATCATGAATTAACTAATCTATTATTTACTAAGGATTTAGATAGCAGCTTAGTCCTTGTTAAAAAAAATAGTATTAAATACAAAAAGCTGCCTTAGATTAATTCAAATTACAAGTTACATTAGGACAGTTTCGCAATTTTATTTGGTACTATTTTTAGAATGACGGGATAAGTTTTATCATCTTTATCTTTCCATCTATCGATCTATTGATGCCTTTGAAAGACAAGATATTCACTTTCTTTTGTCTGGATAATGTTATTGTTATCTGGTAGACTATTTTGGTCCAAAAGGACAAAACTGAAGCAATGAATAAAAGTTAAGAAATATTTTTAAAGGAGAGACTTGTAATATAAGAACGAAAAAATTAAGAGGAACTTATTATTGGAGCCATAAAATAACAAATTGAAAAGCAGAAATAAAACTTATAATTTTAGTTCTGAAGGTAAAGCTAAAGGAGTTCTTGTAAAAAGCAATTTTAATAAACTAGAGAGCATAGAAGTAGAAAATATTAAATGTGATTTTTGAAGGATTTTAACGAAGTCCGCTTGTAGGAGGAAGCTACCAATATAAAAAGGTATCGATGCCCATGATAGTTAAGAAAATTAACATCTAATGAAGTTAAACCTACAGAATAAATATGTGTAAAAATATATAAATTGTAATAAAAAAATCTATTTTGAAACAAAAACAAAATATATTAAGATCTGTTTACCTTTCCTGATTCCCTCCAAAAATTGTCTGAAATCTTCAATATCTTTCCTCGACCTGACCGTCGCAGGGCTAGCCGCGACCAAACCCACCAGACCGACCACAACGAAAATAGTAGCAATTCGCACCATACTGATTCCAGAGAACCTGTCACAATACATACACACAACCCAGAAACCATCCTTTTTATTCAAACAATTATCTGCATCTATATAGATAAACAGATTTTATCAGTTTATAACTCAATTTGGTGACTCGGATTTGAACTGCAATAAATTCTATTGTGTATTCGTGTTTATTGTGCTAGTGCTAAATTTTTATCTGTTTATTAGGCTTAGATAGGCACACCCGGTGTGTCGTCTACAGTTCTGTATCCTGTCGTTCCATTATCATCATCTTCATCTTATCCCCGTAGGATGCGAGATAGGGTTCCACCGTGATCAAAATGCCGATTCCAAAATGGTCTATGAAGATCAGATTTATGATTATTTATTTATCAGTGTCTTATAGCCAAATCGTTGTTTTTATCACTATAGTTGCGAGTCATCACATGCACTCATCCTCCACTTCCTCTTTTATCTCAATTATTTCTTTTCTCCTTTATTGGCGTGTTAGTAGTCACGTCCTTTATCATTTTCCTCTCTTTTCAGTAATCTACGACGTATTTTCTTCTTTTTTTTCATAATCACAATGAACAACACTTGCACTATTATTTGTTCTGTGGTAGTACCTAGTATCTGGATTACAAGTTGCGACTTTATGTAAAATCTCTTCAGTATTTTTCTCAGAATTTTAGGATTATTGTTTTTTTGTTTCTTCTTAGAATTTATCAGGAAATGAAGTGATGTCACGTTTTTGTTATTATTTTGTTTCAACAAATATAAATAATCTGTAAATCATGATTAAAATCGAAGCTCGAAAGTAGGTCAAAATATTGTTTTTTTACAAAGATTAATTGTGTCATCAGATAAAATTATTTACAGATATAATCACTGAAGGCGGGTGCACCCAGCGTTGTCGGCTTTTTAAACTAATAAATATATTAATTTAAATTAGTCATTGACACCCATTCAATAAAAAAAAAATTGCAAAGATACAATAAAAATTATAAAAATATGTTACATTATAAAAAATTAAAAAATGATATTACAAACATTTAAACTCATAGACACAACACCCAGAGCCGGAACAACTAGAACTATCTGTAGGATTTACAAATATTGGTTCCGTGCGGGAATCGAACCCGCGACACGCAGCGCAGCAGTGCTCAACCACTGCGCCAACCGTGCGCCCAACTTGACCAAGGTATATTTTAAATTTTGAATAAGTAAGTACTTAATGAATATTATAATCTCGCATATAAGCAGAAAATCAGCTGTGTGTTGCAGCAGATGTAGTAAAAAATATAGAAATAGTAAAAATATCTGTTTCTTTTTTATCTAACCAATATTTCAGTCAGACGGTTTGTTTTTTTGTACTCTCTGCCTACTCATAGAATACATCATCATATCATCCAAAAGACATGCAGGACATATGCCTCTCCCAAGCGTCGCCACATTGATCGGTCCCGTGCGTCCCAAATCCAGTGGACCCCCCAACCTTCACCAGGTCTCATCATTTAGGAATCTTACATCGTTTTGCAGTCATTTACAGTGCCTCCTAAAAGTAGGGGAACCTTTTATCCTCGTTTACGTGGGTGGGTTAGGTGGATTACTTGAAAAGATTATAACCACGAGCATCTGATGAACCCTGGCAAGGTCGATGACAAGAGGCCGAAGGGTCCCAGCCTCGCAGCCTCACAGCCCGAACAGCGTGCAGTTTGGTGTTCAACGCTGAATATCAAAATGCACGAAAACAAGGAAAGACACAAATAGCTCTCTCAGCAAACATAGAAGCAAAATCCTTGTGGACATTTTCTTAAAGAGCATTTCTAATTAGAAACAGTTCTAATCTCTTCTGTTGAATTTTCCGTCCGATTGCTACATAATTAAACCTTTACCTATTGTCATGGCGTTAGGGAACGGTGATGGGGCTCTGTAATCAACTGGGCGCTGAAATGTCAATTTTTATTTTGGAGTTAAGTGCTCGATTCCAAAGATGTGATAGAACAGGGCCATATCAAAATAGACTGGCATATATATTTTGCCTTCGATAGTTTTAAATCTGATGCATTAGGTAAACCATCTTCGAAACAATAGGCTTGAGTCACACATTTTTATCACAGTTTAGGAGTAAAAACCGTTATAAAATGCGAGACAAAAGCTAATCACAGAGGCCGTGCTCTCCCCGCAGGATGTTGGCTTGATACGGCGGAAGGGCATTGCAGATTTTTTGGCGTTTCAGCTATATCAAAACGTGTAACCACAATAAAATTGTCGCAATTTGTTTTATCACATTACTTTTGCGTGTGTTAAGTGTTTTTCCTGGAAATGGAATTTTGACGACTCATGTAGAACTGTTTTATGACAGAGATAATTGTTGTTTTTCACATATTAACCAGCTGCAAGGAAAGGGTTATGTTTTTCGCGCTTATCTTGTATGTATGAGTGGGGTATCAAAATGATGGGGTGATTACAAAAAAATATACCACTTATATGTTTTAAAGGCATTCTAAAAAAAAACTTTTTTTTTAGAATACCCCTAAAAAGTTGTAAATAAAAAAAGATAATGAAATTTAAAAAATCCGACTGCAAAGACGTAAACAAGAAGAAAATCATGCTGTGCAGTCGGAGGATATTTATAGTTTTGGTCTGCCAGCTCGCAAATATGTAACCTCCGACTGCACAGCATGATTTTCTTCTTGTTTACATCTTTGCAGTCGGGTATTTTTTTTAAATTGATTTTTACACTGGCAACTTAGTGGTACACTAAGTTGCCAGAGTAAGAAAAAGACAAAGACAAAAAATATTTATTTCAACTATAATAGTCCATTAAGCGGCACTTTTGAAAGCCAAAAAATAAAAAGATTGAGTTAATATTAATTGATTCTATCGTTCATTTGGAAATGTAGCTTGTTATGGAGAAGAATGGACAAGAAATTCCTTACCAATCTTTCATGAAACCGAAAATAAAACTTTGGCTATTATTCCCAAATATCCTTACCTTCTGGCGAAAGGAATGAAATAGTTACCGCATAGAAAATCATCTCGATCACTCTCTGCTGGCGATCAGTTTTTTTGCACTGCGGATAATCAACACTTACTATGAAATGAACTTACCTGTGTAGAACAGTTGATGAAATTCGAAGATGACCATACTCCTTGTAAACAACGTGATATCCAAATTGAAAATGTCAGGGTCCAGCAAGTCAACGAAGCTAGCTGGCTCCTTTATAGTAGATTGAGAACAACACTGACTAAGCAATGCGGTGAAGAGTATGCTTGTATTCGGCACTTACCTGGTGACCATTGACGAGATGGCATGCACTTTAATCCCGCGCGCAAAATAGTTCGTGCCGTCGACTAAAGGAACCTTAAGTGCTCGATTCCAAATTGTGATAGAACAGGGCCATATCAAAAGTAGACTGGCATATATTTTTTCTTTGTTTGTTTTAAATCTTACATACTGATGCATTAGATTTACCATCTTCGAATTCGATTGACGAGCCTTGTGACCTGCAAATTTATGAAATTCACCTTCACCATCGTATTTCTGTGGAGTTGGAAGTTGTGGAGAAGATTCCCATTGTCACACTACCCCAGTTGTACGTGAATGTCACTCTCTCCAAATCAAGTGTAGTGAATATGAAAGCAATCAGTTTAGACGAAGTGAAATATATGGCCTTTTCGTTAAAGCATAGTGAAGTGATCGAAATTTTTTTGAATGAAAAGAAAAACTTTAACTTCAGTGATTTTTAGGATACGTCAGTTTAGGTTTAGTTATTTTTAGTTTTCTTGCATTTTTGTTTTATAGGTACTTTTGAATTGTCAAACAAATTATTAAATTATATAACAAATTAATAAATAAAAAGTAAATTTAAAAAATCAAAAGACCCGACTGCTTAAAAGGCGAACTAAAAAGACGTAAACAAGAAGAAAATCATGCTGTGCAGTCGGAGGATACATATTCGCGAACTGGCTGACCAAAACCAGATGTATCCTCCGACTGCACAGCATGCTTTTCTTCTTGTTTACGTCTTTTTAGTTCGCCTTTCAAGCAGTCGGGTCTTTTGATTTTTTAAATTTACTTTTTTTATTTATAACTTTTTAGCTATTTTTTTTAGATTTCGGTACATTTAAACATATAAGTGTTATATATTTTTGAAATCACCTCTTAATACCCTTTATTTTGATACCCCACACAATGGGTTTAAAAGTTAAAAAAAATGTTGTCCCCCACAATATGGCGCCCAAAATCCGCCATTTTTCTATTTTCCAATTTTAATGTAGCCAGTGACACTCGCAGGGTTAAGACGAATCGATTGACGTATGAATCATCAAAATCGACCAACGCGTTTGGTCTCTGGAACGCCACATAGGAACAAACATACATACATACATACATACTTACATACATACATAGACTGATAAACACATTACCCTCCTTCGGCAGTCGGGTAAAAAGATGACTCTAGTTGCAAATTCGCAAGCGTCTGTAGGTCTCAATGCAGAAGAATTTACAAGAAACTCCACGGACACTCTTTATTATGTATCATCAATAGTTTACTCAGCGCACGCCAAAGAATGAATTTTATATGCAACATTTTGCTACTTTGGGTTTTTTGTTATTTTCTTTGTGTATAATATTGTATGTTTTATTTAATTTTGTATTTTAATATTTTGTTTGTATTTTTATTTTTTTATGATTCTTTATGTGTAATTTTGAATGTTTTTAATTTTGTATACTTTTGTCTTTTTAGTATTATTAATTATTGTTATTTAATAGTTATTTTTAATGTTTTAAAGTTTTTATTAATTATTGTTATTTTTAATAACATCAGAATTGATAACCTACTCCTTTTGGGTCCGTGCCCACTCGACCCGATTAGATACCAGCAGAAGAATAATACCTGCATATTTCTGATATGCACTCAGAAAGTATCATATGGTGAAGTGCATCTGATGAAGAAGATCACAGGTGGCCACTGAAACTACTAAGTATGTCATGGCTATAAGATCTCTCGAATAGTTAAGCGACTGTGATAAACACTTACGCAAATAAAGAATCATCATCTCAATAATCCGTGCAACTAGCATGTGCATTCGCGGCACAAGACATAAATTTAAACCAATAGCCAAGTTATTCGGCTTCGACGATGGAGCGGCCCTACCTAGACATTGATGTGGATGTGGCCGACGAACCAAGAAGATGTCGATTGCAATATTTCGTGGTGGATAAATGAGCTTGTTTTATAAGATAATTAATCAATAATTTGACACTACTGTAGTTATATATTATTTTGTATTGTAATTTCTTGGTATTTAAAAATAAATGTTTTGACCCCTGACTACTCCACAATCATCGGGGACAGAACTTTCTTCATATTACACAAATAAATGGTACTGAGAAAATGGTACCATTGAAAGTAGGTAGTTACTATCAGTTCAATAGAGGTAGTTGACTATGACACTAATGTATTTTTTTAACTTTACTATTGGAAGGCAGCCAGCGCTTCAGGCTCAAAGTGAAGTAGTTTTTATATCGTAAGGTTATACAAACGGTTTTAGAGTTTCGATTCTTTGTATTTTTTTTGTATTTTAATATTTGGTTTGTATTTTTATTTTCCTTTTTTATAATTTTGTGTGTGTAATTTTGTATGTTTTAATTTTGTATTTTAATATTCTCCACAGGAAACGACCAACCCGAACCGTGCACCTTTTGTCGACGTTTTATAAGTGCCCATGTAGGCCTATGTGAAATAAAAAACATTTGATTTGATTTGATTTGAAGGAAACTTTCAGAAAACAGTAGCCTATTTGCTGTTCGTCATGCGGTCTGTCTTCATGCTCATCCAATAATCCCGGTTTGTATTTCACAATTGGGATATTATAATAACCATAGCGTCTATGACAAAAAAATAAGAACTTAAGGGTACACTAGTCGAAAATTCTTCCATACAAACGAAACGTAGTCTGGCTTTTACTCCACTGTTTGACGATGTACGTTCAAAATAAAAAATGATATCAATTTGTTTCTTCATTATCTAGCCCTGTATGGAAGCAAAAAAGTAAAAAAAAAAATTACTTGAAAGTTATGAGCTTTGAAAGTTCCATAATTATTTTAACACTAATCTTAACGCATCTTTGGGCGCAAATAAGTACCATAAGAAGAAGGAAAATTGAAAAACGGCCTCCATACAGGGATAGATTAGTAGTTCAACAATGCAAATTATTTTATTTTGAACAGATACATTCAGTAATTTTTTCATGATATCCAGACTCTTTGGGAGTCTGTTGGGTCTATTTATAATATTTCGCGTGCTCGTTTTCGTTCTAAATCATCATCCATTTCCCTACAAATTTACAAAAGTGTGTATTCGTACGCGAACTAGCTTCTTACTGCTCATAACAGCATCTATCTGTTCCGAACGTATTGTCGGTTGATATAGCACGCATTTTAATCTCGCGCACAAAATAGTTCGTGCCGTCGACTAGTGTAACCTTAAGATGCCTTTTCAGAAAACCTTTGCTGTTTGTTTTTTTGTTTAAATCTTAATTAATTGAATATTGCCTGTGCATGTTTACTCTAATATTTCATAGCTGGGGCACAGTTGGTTGACTTTAGCTTCTTTAGCATAAAATAAAGAACATTTAAGTAGCAGTTCATTCAGAAAATATTAGCCATATTGATGTTTGTTACTTCATAATCATCATTTTAACCAAAAGACGTTCACTGCTGGACATAGGCCTCCCCCGTGTCGCCACATTGACCGATCCCGTGCGTCTTGCATTTAGCGGATTCTCGCAACCTTATCCAGTCGTCGGTCCACCTAGTGTGAGGCCTTCCAACGCAGAACCTTTCGGCCCCATCGGTCTTCCGTTCTGCGAGCAATGTGCCCTGCCCACTGCCACTTAAGTTTCGCAATTCTTCGGGCTATGTCGGTAACTTTGGTTCTCCTGAGGATATCCTCATTTCGTAATCACGCAAGGAAACTCCGAGCATAGCCCTCTCCATTGCCCTTTGGGTGACTTTAAGCTTTCTGATGAGGCCCATTGTGAGCGACCACGTCTCGGTCCCATAGGTAATTACTAGCAACACACAATGTTCATAGACTTTTGTCTTAAGACACTGCGGTAAATTGAAAGAGAAGATACCGCGCGACTTCCCGATCGCCGCACCGCCCAGCCGAAACTGAATCGACGGTTGACCTCTATTTAGACCTACCCAACTGGACCGTTTGTCTTAGTATAGTTATACATAATGTTTGTTAATTAGTTTAAAATTCAAAAATGAATTTAATGAGAGATATAGATGTGTAAGAGAACACGGCTAACATTTTTATATTTTGTATGTTTGTTTTGGTTATAAAGGAAGGATCCTATATAAAAATAAAACATCTTGGTTAGAAATATTTCATCACTGTATTTAAAAATGTACTCATGTTTTAAGGTTTTCCTTTTGTTTGTATTATTTCTTCAGGTAAATTACTTTTCTGCCATCAGTAAATATTTTTTTTTATTTTTTATAAAACGTAATTCCATTTAACTATCACATCAGTCTATTGCGGGTGCTTAGTTTACTGTTCTTGAGGAGCATCTTCAACGATAACCACTTCCTCAGCTACGATCTCTTCTTGAGGCATATCTGCAACAAGGACCTCTTCTTGGATCTTCTCCTCGGCTTCGGTATCTTCTGCAGGTACGTTCTCAAATAAATAGGGAACAGGCTTGGATAGCTCTTCTTCGTTGATTTCTGCGCTCCATGCGCCGGGGCAGTTGTAATGTCTGTTGGCCCGCAGCCAGTCCCAGCCACTCACGAACGATGTCTGGCCCATGAGACCGTGGTCGTTCTGGAAAATGAAGAATAGGTTGACTTAATGACAATTTTATTTGACGGTAGATGAAAATTCAGCTCCAATCTGATGTTTACCCACTATAATACAAATGAAAAAGTAATAAAAATACAATTGAACTTAACAGATTACTTATTACGTGTGAAGCAGAGGTCTAGACACTAAACACCTTAATAACTTTGACAACATTAAATTGTTGTCTATCAACTATTTGGTTAGGAGAATTCAAGTCACCGCTACTTATATAACTATCTAGCTAAAATCATCAGTAAAATATTTCGTAATGTAGCCTGAAAAATATATTATGCGTTTACTTACGAAGATGGGCAACATGGTGGGTTGTCCGTTGGTGCTGAAGCCAAATCTGCCATAGTGCATATTGCTGGCGTATTCATAGGGAAGACCCAAGTTCTGGACGATGTTGGTTCCGTACTTGTCGAAGTTGTGTTCCATGCCTGTGGAGATGAACGTAGAAATAAAGCTACAGAAATACTATGATGACCAGGTGTCACCTACGTCAAGATTAGGCATGTCCAATTTACTGAATTACTAATCAGTTCTAACATAAACCTCGAATATTTAGGAATGAAATTATGTTGCAAACAAAATTGCCATAAACACAGATAGATATGGCAAAGGTGAATGAGTTTCAATTTCTTATCAGTTTGAAACCGCTATAATTATTATCTAAATCTTTTAATCTTATTAATATGAATAACATAATTCTATAAACTTTTGTTGTCTGCGGCACCTTTGATGTTTTCAAATCGTTCACAATACAGGAAAATCCTACGTAATTTTTATAGAACTTATAAAATTTTGCTTTAAAAGGTGACGTGATCTAGCGAATTCGTCACTGGTCATAGACCTACAAAGGTTGATTCATAAATGATAATGTTATTAATTTCCGCAAAATTTCACAATGTGCACAAAGTCTTGAGTCAGGCAACTTCGTCTTCCGGTTCGCGGTCGCCATCCCAGAACATTTCTGCCCCATCGGCCATCCGTTCTGCGAGCAATGTGCCCTGCCCACTGCCACTTAAGTTTGGCAATTCTTCGGGCTATGTCGGTAACCCTGGTT
Organism: Anorthoa munda; assembly: GCA_945859665.1. Lineage (NCBI taxonomy): Eukaryota > Metazoa > Arthropoda > Insecta > Lepidoptera > Noctuidae > Anorthoa > Anorthoa munda. The sequence goes on from OX243893.1 coordinate 6,964,280, forward strand.
CTCTTGCAGATATCTGCATTCCTGATTCGATCACGCAAGGAAACTCCGAGCATAGCCCTCTCCATTGCCCTTTGAGTGACTGTAAGTTTTCTGATAAGGCCCATTGTAAGCAACCACGATTCGGAGCCATATTTCATCACTGGCAACACACACTGGTCATAGTCTTGAGACACTGTGGTATGTTGGACCAACTTCCCGAACGCTGCCCAGCCGAGTCGGATTCGACGGTTGACCTCTTTCTCGAAGTTGGCCCTACCCAACTGGATCGTTTATCCCAGGTAGACATGGTCGCCCACAACTTCGAGTGTAGAGTCTCCGAACTTTATAGGAGTGGGTGTAACATGGGCATTCAACATCACCTTGGTTTTTTCCATGTTCATCCTAAGACCCACTCTTTCGGAAGCTCTACTGAGGTCATCGAGCATTGTACTAAGATCTGCCACGGTTTCAGCCATTGACGTTGATGCCTAGCCCTCTCCAGTCCAGAACCTTAAAGACATCCTCCAGTGCAGCGGTAAACAGCGGCGTTTAATAATATGGAGTTAAGAAAGCATTTTTTTATGAACGGTGGAATTAATTGTACACTAGTACTCTTAGGCCCACCTGGATGAAAACCTTACCTCAGACTTAGTTGACATGAAAAACTGTAATTTTAACACTGTTTTTACCTACACCATTTAAATTACTTGTGCAATTGGAATTAGATTGTTTTACTAAGGGTCCTAAAATAACACATAATTACCTGGCCAGATGTTCTGCCACATGATGCGGACGTAGTCGTCCCTGTTGTAAGTGGACTGCATGTGGAAGAAGCCGACGACATGAAGCCACTCGTGGATGATGACGGTGTGTAAGAAGCAGCCGCGGCCGGGGGTGTCGAGGGCCAAGTTGAAGGTGTGAACGCCCCATGTGTGCCAGAAGCCAACGCTGGCGTAGCAGCCGTCGGATCTACCCTGGAAATTGAAAGAGGAAAGTGATGAAGATTAGAGGCTACAGTCTATACTAGAGATGTTGATGGATAAAAAGAGTATTTATTTATATACTAGCTGTACCCACGGCTTCACTCACGTCATAGGCAGTTGCCTACCTTGCTGCCGACACAACCTACCTACTAAATGTTTTACTTGTCATTCTTCTGCGGAAATTCTTATCACCGCCATTCAGAAAATGACGTCATATATTCATAACTGGCGTGCGTGTATGACTAGATGTATGAACGTGAGTAAAGCAAAAGAAATATGTAAGGATCATAGCAGGTGGCGTTCTGTAGTTTCTACCTACCCCCATGGGAAATTGGCGTGAGTTTATGTATGTATAAATGTTTATAAACAATGCCTGGTTTTCACAGATTTCCTATAACATATACCGGTGGGCCAAAAATCGTGGATCAAACGAAACATGGCGATAATTGGGGTTATTTGTAGTAGATCCTAAGCTAAGTTTTTTTTAACCCTGCTTATTATACCTAATGAATAAAAAGTCAGTGAATAATAACGCGACAGCTAGCATCGGCAAAGACTTTGTCTGCAAACAAATACAACACAATATGCAACTCGATAAATGTTTAGTAGTCTACTTGGCCAACTACCTATGCTTATCGAGTTAAATCTTTGAGTTTATATTTTTACTTCCACAACAATAAATTCTGACTTGAGTATTTGGAGATAAACCTTCTTTCTACTTCAAAATGACAAATAGGACCTCAACTTCAAATTCGTAATTCAAAAATCGAACGTAAACCAATATTTTCATTTAGGTACCGAATTTTGAGGAATAATGAAAGACAATTAATGAGCCATGAGAATAAACTGATATTGGGTTTATAGAAAACCGATTAGTGCTAGTGAAAGATATTGTAAAAGATATCAGCGGTATTTTTACTGCACTAGATTATTTAATTACCGAGACGACATACAAAACAAGGGTCAATGTAATACAATTGGATATTTTCGTCTGATTAAGCAAATTACCCAGATTGATATCTTATCGTTTTCCAGCAAATCAATCATAAAAGTGTAAAGAACTAACTTCATAACTGAAAACTGCATTTGGAATAACATTAGATATTTAAACAAACCTTTTCACAGACCGTTCAACCAATTTTGAGTACTTACTTATGTATGTATTTTAATTTACAAAAGGGCAATAAAAATAAATAAACTTTTAACGTCGACTCGGTGTAGTAAAACACTTTTACCTCGGGCAGAAGCTAATATTTATTTATTTTATATAATATCTTATATTTATTTTATTTTGCTTATCTACAAAAATCCCAATGGTGACTTTCAAGACGATGGCTTCTAATAGACATGCATGAAGTGTTGTGCTGACCCTAAATAAGTAAGGGAACGGGGACGCAATTGAAAATGCACAAACAGGCCCGGTACGGCAAATCGGGCACGTCTTTTTTAAGAAAATTTCAAGAGCAAATCTGTTGAATTGCATCGCATTGGGTCCATCATCTGCCTAGCCTTTTTCCCAATTATTGTTGGGGTCGGCTTCCAGTCTTACCGGATTCAGCTGAGTACCAGTGTTTTACATGGAGCGACTGCCTATCAGACCTCCACAACCCAGTAACTGGGTAACACGATACCCCTTGGCAAGACTGGTGTCAGATTTTAGGCTTCTGAATACTCGTAACGGCTGTCAAAGATCTTCAAATGACAGCCGGGACTAACGGCTTAACATGCTTTCCGAGGCACGGAGGAAACTCGGTATGTTGAAATGGTCACCCATCCACGGACAGACCTCGTCAAGCGTTGCTTAACCTTGGAGATCGACCCGTGCGGCTGTTATTATTTAGCCACGAGCTCCTCGTCTTGGGTCATCGCATTGGGTCCATAACATATAAAAATATATGAAAGGTTGCGCCCACCCCAAATGAATTGGGAATTATGATGTAGTAGCTATATTAAAGCCCTCCCGCAGACAGACCAAGTTGGTTTATATAAGAAAGAAGATGTATTTGAAGGCAAATATTCCGCGAACTTTTGGACCTTGCCTAGTAATTCTGTAGAACCATTTGTCGCATCGCACCTGTCTGCGAGAGGCAGGCATGTAATAAACTTACAGTGATCAAGACGTAGTTGAAGTCCCAGGACTCACGGCGGCGGAAGCGGATGCAGGTCCTAGCGCTGATTTCATTCATGGCGGCGTAGATGGCGTTGATTTGCTGCTGAGCTGGAATGCAGACAAGAATAACGTTAGGGTGGGTAGTTGGATGTTTAACTACCAGTATTAACACTATCAGTTCTCTATGTCCTCAATATATATTCTTAAAAGGTAAAAGATAAATTAGAATACGGTTTAGGATTATAAATATTAATATGCATGTGTTAGTAGTAATGTGATCGCATTTTGTACTTATATTTTGATCAGTTTTGATTTGTTTGTTTGTGATTAGTTGGTGTAAAGAAATCGTTTAGACTTGTTTTTTTTATTATATGATAGTCTAAGATTCCACTGCAAAAATCTGGAGATGTTTTTTTGATAAATCTTCATGCGTTTTCTTTAGTAGTACTTCATTAGTAGAATTGATATTGCCAGATAACCCTGCAGTAATCTATCAAAAACTTACATAAAAATTAAATCATATCAAAAACAAAATTTTATGTTTCATGTTGATTGAACCTAATGATTTGTAGAAAGGTATCAACTTCAAAACTATTCCTTTATTTACAAAAAGTAAATACTTCGACAAGTCATAATATGACTTGTATACATCTGTCCCTTACACACGCTCAAAATAACCTTACTCTAACAGCTTATGGTCACCCCCCTGGTGTAGCTAAAAATATGTAAAAACATGGGATTTCCGATAAAACATGGACACCTCTATTTAAGAATTTGTACTGAGGCCAAATTCAAAAGAATTTGTACTGAGACTTGAGTATGAATAAGGCGAAGAGGACAAGAGCTGATGGATCTATAAATCTGCCTAGCCTTTGCATGACTTTATTGCGGTAGACTTCCAGTGTTCAATCCCACCGCACTATCCCCAAACCACTGCAACTCCTGAAAGCCAGAATCAACAGTGGCGACAAACAGAAAAGCGCCGAGGCAATGAAGCTCGACGAAGTCCCGGAGAATGAATTTAACTGTCTTGGATCCCGCAACGGAATTAATCAAAAAAGAATAACGGAGCAGTAGGGATAAATTAAATTTTCCACTTCCCTCCATATCAAGCAGGAGACAGAACAAACAAGGAAAATAGGCATGGGATAAGCCCAGTTGCCTAGCAACACCACGGATAAAAATTATCATAAATATTAATGGGCATTAACATTGTGAGCTGATATATTAGATTTCAATAATAGGATGGCAAAAACGCTTGGATTTTTTTCTAGTTTCTACAAGGTCCGTATAGTAAACAACTATATGCAGCCTGTACATTATTCAACATAATATTGCGTTCATTCTGCCAAAGAATACACTCCCATAAGATATGATGTGCAGATTGTACATAACCAACCATCGATCCATATCGATATCGATTGTTGCAATATATATATATATATATATAATTGCAGCTGAGTTCCAGTATTCTACATGAAGTGACTGCCCTACCTAACCTGCACAACCCAGTAACTGGGTTACTAACACGATAGCCCTTGGCCACACTGGAGTCAGATTTCCTGACTTCTGACAATCCGTAACGACTGACAAATATCTAAAAATGACTGGTCGCAGATATCCCTGAGAGATTTTAAAATGAGAATCACGTCTAAACGCGGTTAGTCGTAATTATTTGGAAAAATATATGTTACTTCAGACCATTTTTTTAATAATTTGATCTAAGAAAATTTTTTTTTTTTTTTTTTTTAAAAAAAAGAAAGGAAAGAAAAATTAAATCGACACCATCTCAAAAATTATTTAATTATCTACATTTTGATCCGAGGCTTTTTTTTTAAAGTCGTAGAATAATAAGGAAAGTACAAAAAACTACAAAATTTTGGTTCGCGCTGGTGTGAAACGTGTGCGCGTTTTGTACCCTCAAGGTCGTTGGCGTTAGTCGTCGTCTTAGCCGTTAGCCACGGAGAAATCCTGCAATGTAAAGATGGTCACCCATCTTTAGACCGACCTCAGCAAGCGTTGCTTAACCTTGAAGCGACGGGTCGATACCCATGCGGCTGTTAGTTTTTAGCCAAGAGTACCTACATGTTTCACAGAATGTAAAAGATGACTTACTGAATCCAGTGCTGAACTGATAGACGATGGTGTTGGAAGGCCACTTGGTGTTCGGCCAGACATAAGCGTTTCTGCCCTCGGCGTACTGGCTCACCAGCATCTCAGCCTGCTCATCATTGAGGATGATGTCTCCCTGGAACTTGCCGCTGTTCTCCCAGACTGAGGCCTTGGGGTTGGCGAGCATGCGGGATTCTAGCCTGATGCCATCCTCTGTTGAGAAAGAATACATTAAGTAAGAAATATTGTATTAGCTAGGTTAGTAAAGTTATTGAACTACACTCGCGAGCAATGATAACATTTCAATGACATAGCACCAAATTACTCCTAAACGGGAAAGGCTAGCTTAATGACGCCGTCTGCAATATTGAAGTACATTTAACAGCGCATCAGAATATTACCAACTAAAAACGTAAATATTTATTTATTTATTTATTTAATACTTCATGCACACACAAGTACAGAGGCGGACTTAATGCCTTAGGCATTTTCTACCAGTCGACCTTTGGGTGATGGAGAGATAAACAGTGGTAGGTGCAATATTGCGTATCAGGATTATTTAAATATACATATAAACTATACATACAATATAATTATACCATATATACTCAAAATATATATATAATATACTAGCTGACCCGGCAAACTTTGTTTTGCCATAAAAACCCCAAACATTCATCTACCCTACCTACCCTACCCTAACAACCCTACACTACCTACCCTACCCTACCTACCCTACACTACCTACCCTACACTACCTACCCTACACTACCTACCCTACACTACCTATCCTACACTACCTACCCTACCCTACCGACCCTACCTACCCTACCTACCCTACCCAACCCTACCCTACCTACCCTACCCTACCTACCCTACCCTACCTACCCTACCCTACCCTACCTACCCTACCCAACCCTACCCTACCTACCCTACCCTACCTACCCTACCCTACCTACCCTACACTACCTGCCCTACCCTACACTTCCTACCCTACCCTACCTACATACCTACCCTACCTACCCTACTCTACTTACCCTACCCTACCCTAAACGGGATAAAAATATAATATAAAAATATCCTATGTCCTTCTCCTGGCTCTAAACTACCTCCCTGCCAATTTTCAGCTAAATCGGTTCAGCCGTTCTTGAGTTATAAGTGAAGTAACTAACACGACTTTCTTTTATATATATAGATTGTGTTCAAATTTTAAATTAAATGTGATAAAATTAAATTAAGGTGTTTGTCGGCATTTTGTGGGTGGAAGGAACTTTTTCATTGCTCGGCAGTTTATTTAGGTAAAGTTTTTGCAAGGACAGTCTTCCTGAAAGTCTTAAGAAACTAACGGGAGCAAAAAATATAGTCTATGCGATTTAATACCTATGAAAATCAATAGCTCTCTTTCCAGTTTTAGAAGTTAAAAGTTACGAATGGAAGTATTCCCCTTCACTAGCCTATCCGGCGACTTAAGAATTAAGGTCTATCCACACATACCAGGTCCGTGCCCGGAACGTGACAGGGCCGGGCGCAGACATTGGACATTGAAGCTCTGTCACTGGCCCGTGCACGGACGTGTGTGAACGAGTTCATATAAAATGTACGCACCGATATTTTTTTGAGCTCCTGACGGGGCACGGTCTGTCCACGTCCCGTGCACGGCCCTGATTTATGTGTGGATAGACCTTTAAGATTTGAAGTTGAGTATTTGTGAACTCCTACTACTCTAGCCTGCAAGGGTTTTAACATGTTCTTAACTTCAAATTATAAATACCTATCAGGTTTACCACTTTATTTCGTTTCGATCGTTTAACCTTAAAATTCAAAAAGTCCGTGATAGTCACGGTCAAGGCAACCATGATGAAAAATAATAGTATTATCGCCTATCATCAGGTATGGCGTTTAATTAAATTGATAATTTTTTTAAGTCCAGAATCAGTTGAAGAAATCTGTTAGGGATTAGTCCTTATCTTTAAATTATTTCGTGATAATAATTACTAGTAATTATTATCATGTTTACTAAATAAAAGATTGGTGATGAGTGATTTTGGCGGTTGGTAACTCTGTTCCCTGATATTTTACAAGTCCAGTTGGATCATTGATATGTGACTATAAAACAAAATAAAAAACTTTATTTCGGACAAGTAACATCCATATGGGTTAGTAAACGAGAAAACTTATACCTATGTTTTACCCTCTTACAAATAAACGCGGCATAAAGTTATACCAGGTATAAACCTATGAAAATGTATGGTTATTCCTTTGTTATACCTGGTATAACTTTATTACGCGTTTATTTGTAAGAGGGTTAATTTCTTAAAAATATTATTTAGTAACGAGGTTGTTGTTCCGAATGCATTTCAGAACAACATCTCCTAATAACGGAGTATTGTACCTCCCGGCTATGGTTTTTAGGATGGAGTTGGAACTAGCTCGCACGCTGCAGAGCAAAGAGGCAGATCTCTGCCTGACGATGGCATGGAAATCATCGACGCGACATTCCGCGAACATACCTGATGCACTGCAGAAACGGGGCAGCCCCATCAACATCCTAAACCCGTTATTATATTAGACCAAGTATCATTGCTTAATAAAAGCATCATTGCTTAAAATCATGTGATAAATTTGGTCAAGCACGAGCCTATCTATACTTTTATACTAATATTATAAAAAGTATTTTATGATTTGTATTTTTGTATGTAACGAATAAACTTAAAAACTACTGGACCCATTTAAAAAATTCTTTCACCGTTGGGAAGTTACACTATCCCCGGATTACATAGGCTACTTTTTATCCCTGTATTCCCACGGGAACAGGCACTACGCGGGTAAAATTGCGAGGAGTCCGCAAGTCTATAATAAAAAAGACCGAACTACGGTAAAACTATGTTAGTATTATATTATCTGTGGTAAAACCTAGAATTTACCGGTACGACGACGAGATTTGCCAAGTCTTAAAGTCCGAACTGATTTTTGATAATCGTTAATTTCGGGCTTTTACCAGCAATCACAGGATGGATCTTAGGATTTACGTCAGAGACTAGTAAATGAGATGTGAACTGTGAGAAATGAGAACAATAATTAAGGACTGATTGATTATAAAGCTTCACGGACCAGTAAAGCTTGATAAATCTTAGGGTTTACCGTAGTTCGGGCTTTTAGAGTAACAGTTACACCATCACACCAGATCTTCGCAATTACTTATTAAAAGTTTGCTCTCCTATTCTAATAAAATATCACTCAGTAAATCTATTAAAGTTTCCATTACATTGATTTAATTGAATTGAAGGTAAAGCTGTACAAAAACTTCACACTATGGACATTTAGTGTGGTGGCACAGTAGTATCTAACGGACATGACAACTTGCTAGTTGTAGGTCGGGGTTCGAAACAAGCCTATTTTTAAATAATTTCAGCACCACTAGGTACTACTCAAGTGCGTTGTGGACTGCGGTCCACTCCCTCTCACAAGATAGGAGGTCTGTGCCCCATCAGTAGGAACAATATAAGGGCGGTAACGATAGTGCGTTACCGCTCTTGATCCGATCCGTGTCCGTGAAATTTTGGTTACGAAGTAGCCATGGTACTTCTTGTAGGGAAGCTTGCGCACTACATCAGAACTCTGTCCGTCAAAATCTATCATAATTCAGAACATTTTGAACTCGGCACTCAAATCACGGACACGGATGTGTACGGTGACGGCTTATGCTACACACAGCGCCGGCCCTGGGGTAGAGCGAGAGGAGCAGTCGCTCTAGTCGGCAGATGGAAAGGAGCGCGAATCAATCAAATGCGAAAAAGTGTCTTTCGAGAGGCCTGGGAGCAGAGTTGCCAGATTTTACAGTTACTTAATTTAAATTCAATAAGTGTTGATATTTGGAAAAGAAGTTGACTTTTGAAAACTTGTTTTTTTTAACATAAAAGCAAAGTAGAATTTGCGTGAAGTGAAATTATCTACGACAGGGCGCCTGAAAGTAAATCTCGCTGTACCCTGAACAAGGGCTAGGGCCGACGGCACTGGCTACGCCCAACATTTACTCATTATAGCGCTAGCTAGCGCAAAATAGTCTATTTTGTCAAAATGTAAGTAGAATACCTACTTAAGAGAACACTACCAGATATAAATAAACACTAACCTTGTCTGCTCTTCTCCAAGAAAGCCTTGAATGATTCAATATCACTCCTGGACCGGCTGACTGGAGGACCAGCCAACGCACACCCTATCACCGACAGCAACACTAAGGAAGACCACATTTTGCTCTTTCATCCAAACAAAAAACTTCAACCTTATATATTAATTTTATTATCTCTATAATTACTTAATTAAAGATAATGAAATAAATCTAATTAGGAGGTGATAAAGCGATTTTGAATTATTTTCATTGTTGATCATGATCAGCTATTATTTTGATAAACAAAGTCACGGTCACTGGTCTTTCCTAGATATAAACACAAAGGGTAAGAATTGATTGATGAATATTTGGTAATCAAACGGTTTGTTTTAGTTTGGTCTTCAAAAAATAAAGAGCTTTTCGATTTTTTGAGATATTTTACTGTTTTCTGCTGCTGTTTTGAAACTATTTTAATCATAGGTATCCCCATACAAGACTAAAATATGTGTGTGTGTGTGTGTATGTGTGTGTGTGTGTGTGTGTGTGTGTGTAAGTGTGTGTGTGTGTGTGTTGGTCGTTTGCAAATTAAAAACGCAGTGAGCCAAAACTACCGTCACTTATTTATCTGAATATTTTTTTCATAAGTCTACACAGTAGCTATTTCTGTACAAATAGTCAAATAATCCGAGGCGGTGTTCTAAAATGCTCGAGCTCACTTCGTTTACTCTAGCTAGCATCCTACAATCTTGTCATTCTCAATGTTTCCTGAATTAGTCGACAGATCAATTGAAATAAATTATTCATTAAAAAATATTCTTTTTAAACTAGCTTTTTTTCGTAGTCTTCTCAGCAAACCCTTTCATTTGATACACATATCATGGAAGTGCAAAACAAAAATAATCTGCACTATTCGGCCGTCCGCCATATTGGATTTAGAATGACGTCACTTAGCTAACCATGCATTGTCACCTAAACTATGCTAGTATTATATTAACTGTGTCCAAACTGAACTTGTATGCTTTCATTTTAAAAGGTGGAGGATAACTACTTTAAAATTCAGTTTCAAGATTTGACCCGAACACACTTACACATACATTGCAAGTTAAATAAAAGCTATCCTATCCGATTTGCTTATATTTTAGATATATATCCTTTCTTAAACTTGCATGTTTCGACGATGTGACTATACCTACGCAAAATCTGCGTTTGGACATACGTCCAAACTCTACAGTTTCGGACATCTTGTATATTACCATAGGAAGCAATAAAAATTGGGGAAAATTTGATTAGAAAAAGATCAAGACCGATTTTTTTATGGATAAGATTGGCCACCTTGGCCACCTTGATTAGATTAATAAAGATTATCTCGATTATTTATGGATAAGATTATTATGATGCTTACTATAGTATTTATTACTCTTTATCATTATAACAAAATGGGTTTTCTTAACTTTCCTTAAAAACGCAGGTAAGCTGATAAGTGGGTTCTTCAACTTTTACATACATACGCACACATATCTTCCAATTAATTCTTTTCTAACTGACTATTACCGTTCACTGTAACTGACCAACTCCTTGACATTTCACAAATGCCTATAAATGGTTTTAAAATAAATCCTTTGAGTTATCAACGGCTGAACGGCGTTAGGTGAAATTTGGAGCACTGGCATAAGTATGGTACTTTTCAACCCGGTAGACGAAAATTATAAGGCAGGGGGAACATATAGTTCTCGCCAAACTTCTTGGCCGCTCTGAAATTGGCTTCAATGGCTGCGCAGTAGTAAATCTCATACAAAAACAAGACTGTTTCGTGCCTTGCGCATCGGAAAACCTCAGGGCGGCCCAGAAGTTTGGCGAGCATTATACCTACCTACATTCACGCGATGCAAGAACTAGTAGATAGATTTTTTGTTGACAGTGTGACAGTTGAATTATTTCTCCGAGACTCGTCGAGCCTCACTGACTCGACGCTTTTCAGGTTGTCGCCATGTTGATTTTGGGGTTCAGGATTTGCAGTGGTTGGGAATATTGTGACTGGTGGCTTGCCTCATAGGTACGGTTCTCAATTTTTGATGCCATCATAATCAGCAAACAATTCTCTTTACTTAGATCTCTCTAAGCATTTTCAATAGAATCCGGGTAAAAAATAAAAACGCACCAAATTGCTGTATTGACAAACCTATTTACGATAAGATTATGTCATTGTAAATTAACAATGCCCATTCGAAAGTGCGCAATTAGATCTATTTTTTGACACCGGAAACAATAACTTATATTATTAAGCAAACCGCCCCGGCTTCGCACGGGTGTAATTTTCAAAAACCCGTGCGACTCGGGGCGGGTTGCTACTTATTATATTTATATAAAACTACCGTGTAAAATTATCTAACTGATGGTGAAAACCGCACCAAAATACGTTGCGTGGTTTAGGAGTTAGCGGATATAGAGACTGACGCGGAAAGCGACTTTGTAAACCAACTGCCCAAAAAGTGGAGGTTCTATGTTCGACTGTAAGTTTTTTGTGTGTTCACCGATTTCTCCGTCAATTGTGGACCGATTTTGAAAATTATTTTTGTGTTTGAAAGGGTATACTCCCGAGGTGGACCCATTGTCACCAAGTCAGAATCTGATGATGAGTTCCCATGGAAATCGAAGGAACTCCTCAAATATCATAGGCACACATAGCCCCTGGAGTGCTAATTAGTAGACACAATGGAAACATATTGTTTTAAGTACCTTCCATAACGCCCAAACACGATAAGGATACATTATTTTATTTAGGTGTTCCAGTGCCTACCTTCCGGCTTCATCATCAGATCAGTTCGATGGTAGGTACATACCATTTTCATTAGTACCATTTATTTATAAGTATTAGCTTCATCAATGTCGGTTAACTATTCGAGATATCTTATACCCGTGACATACCTGCAGCCTAATTGCGTAAGTGAATTCTGCAAAGGAAACAAGTTGATTCTTTCAAAGAATCAGAATCATTCTTTCAACTTTTTCGGTATTGCGAAACTAATTTAGAAAGCTAGCGGTAGGTTTCCAAATCCTCCTTTGAGTTGAACACAGACTACTTAGAGATACTACGGAGTTGAAGATATATGACATTTGCATTACACTATACCAATAGTGAAGTTTTACCTCGATTCTTCCACTAATATACATTCTTTTACAATCAATTCTACGTCAAAATATTGGTAATGAAAGGAGCATAACCTTTCCATTTTAGAATGTAATATGCAATACGATAAGTCGTTTTTGGGAAGGTTCTAACTTGTTTGCTTTGCAGAATTCACTTACGCAATTAGGCTGCTGGTTATTCAGCAGATTTCTAATCCTAATGAGTATACTTCATAAAAGATAGTTTGATCTCTGCGACATATGTCAAACTGACGTATACATTATTGTTAGCCTGTCAAGCGCTATTGTTACTGTATTGATACTGACAGCTGTCGCAGAGATCAAGCTATCTTTTAATCTTTACGGAGTTCCAGTGGTCATCTGTGGTGTTCTTCATCAGTAGGTACCACTTCACCAAATGATAATTTCTTAGCGCAAATGATTGCGTATCTAGTTGATGAAAATACCACAATCGTTTTATACTTAGCTAGAGGGCGGCAGAGACAACATTTGTTATTTAACGATATAGCAAGATTCATCATCAATCACATGACCCATCAACTCTTACCCCTACCTTTTACCGCGATAAAAGTAAATCGGTATGGATTATGATTAATTATTTAGATAAGAAAATAGCGCACGTCTCTGTATCATATCGATGCACAATTCTGATAACAGGCAGGTAAGTGTACCTAACTTTGCAGATAGACATCAGAACAGCCAAGTACTTAGTGTCGCCCGCACCCAAGATTAATATGTTGTGTATTTTATTTGCTTACAGTGCGGCGGCATTTAAAGGGTCTTTCAACAAGGACGGGTCGATGTTAAAATTGAATAAAACAAGATGTGTGTGAGATATTAACGAAATTTATTTTTTATTTAAAAGGCCCATTTATGCCATTATGGATGGAATATGACATCGTTCAAATGTCCGCCGCGGCTTCGTATGGTGGCACGAATCCGAGAGGTCCAATTTTTAATGACTCTGCTGACCGCGATCTGGCAGCACCAACTACATATTTAGAAAATCTTGCCCTTGTGAAAATTATAATTGGGTTGGTGTTTGTCTGCCTCTCTTGATTTTTTTTTTAAACCGACTGCTAAAAAGTAGTAGTTTTACCTAACTATAGGACTAACCTAACTAATAAGAATAAACTTTATGTAGTAGCTTTAGTTGGGGTAACACAATCTAGAAATAAGTTTTTAAAAAACAAGGTTGAATTTTTTTTGTACTTGTTCCTCATTAGTAGTAGTGTAGGCAGGCTCATATTCCAGTCAATTATTTTATGCTTTTTATATTTTTACATAGTTTTGCGAAACTGCGTAGACGCAACTTTAGTTGTGAGTTTCGTTGATTTTATTGTAATTCAGGTGGGTGTTGTACAGCGACCACACAGCCCCTAGACGCCTAATAACAGGCGAGCGATGTCTGTCAACACATATGACTAAAAGATCATATACAGGTAATAAAGGTCGCCACTCGATAATTTCGAATTAGTAGCGACCACCTTTTTTTAGTTTTAACATTTTATTTTATTACTAAAATGTTAAAACGCCGTATAATTAATAATAAAGAAGGTCATTTTAATAAAATAAATATAAGTACATATACTAATAATAAAATATCGATACCTTCCCGGTTTTATTTAAACCTGTCCCACCCTTAATGAGGCGCATGACCTTGGTAAGGGACCAATCAGAGCGCAGTACCCCCGTGCCTCATACCTCAGCTAGTTGACAGAATTGTTTTGATGTATTAGATCAAGCATTAGGCGTCTAGTGGCTATGTGGTCGATGGTGTTGTAGGATGCCTCGATGGAGATAGACCTAAAGGATCAAATTTAATAAATAAAATAGAAAATCAGTTAAAATCAAAGTCATATTTATTCATTTTGCGCTATATATAAAAAAAATCTTTATAATTCTACAAATAAAGAAGTATACAATATCACTATAATACTTATGTATAAAATAATAACAGTAAACATGGACGCCATACCACTCTTACGCTCCTTCAAATTTTTAATATAAAAATTATTCGGACCTCACAATCATACCGTCTTGCCACACATCTGCTACTTTACTGAATATAAAAAATATAATCTAACGTACTAACTTCTTAAATGTATCAGTTCAGTAAAGAGTCTACATAACTATAATTAGATGCCATTATTAACACCGTAATTATTGGCAAAACACGAAGAAAATACAATCACATAAAAATCTCAATTAAAAAATTTATTACATTTTCGTGTGGCACATTTATTAAAATAATTCGTCCTAAATTATGAGCTCTGATATATTTTTAACTAAACTATAACTGAAGTACTTGTGCCCATCTGTTATTATTATAAAACCTACATTTCGTATAGCTATGCAAAAATATCTTTGTTGTTGTTGAGCTATGGAGAAAAATGAAACTACCCGCAGGAAAAACGTATTTCTGGGTAGAGTCAAGTAAGGTTTAAAATCTAAAAAGAAATTCAAAGAAACTTTTGCATGGAATGTAGTATATATCTTTCTAGGCTATTCGTCATAGCTATGGTAAACTAAAATTGAAACTATTATTGCTTATGAAGGGACATTACAAAAAAATATTTTTGAAAATCTAATCTGATTAGGCGAGCCCTGATTTCTTGATCATCTAACATTATCTACGTAACCAATTTAAGGCATTTCTAAGCATTATTTATAAACATTATGCACTAAAATTTAATACTAAATCTATAATATAATTTAACCTACTTAATTGAGAATATTTTCTTAATAAAAATAATAAGTATTGCAATAAAGAGAGTTTTGCTCATAGCAATGTCTTATTTTACAAATCGGCAGTGAATGACTGGTTTAACAAAGCTGTTTTTGCCAGCTTTGTCGAAAAACGGGCGAAGACATAGCATAAAGGTAGCGAGAATTTAAAAACAAAAATAAGTTTTTTTTTTAGATTTTAAAACAATAAAAAATACACTTTATGCTAAGTATTGCACCAACACCTTATTAAAAAGCGATAAAATAAATCAAAAGTATAATACGACAGTTTTAAATGAACAAACGAATTTATAACTTAAAAATGAGTTTTTCATAAAAACTTTAAAAACTAATATTATTTCCTGAAAGTTTCACCCTCAGGAAAATCTAGAAAATGTCTAACTTGAATTCTAAGTATTTCTAAGCTGCACATATGAACAACTTTATACACTAATATTATGTAACTAAATCAAAATGGCAATGATTACAAAGACATCCTAAACTAAACGGATTATTTTATTCATATTCATAATAAATTAATAATTATGAATCATTTTTTAAACATTGTATCAAAACTTATTTGCGCATAAAATATTAAAATACCAAAATAGGTCATCGTTGTAATTTAATCATTATCTTTTTTACCTAAAATTCCCTTGGCATGGTCACATTCAAAAATTCGATAAAAATCTGTTCTAAAAGCAATGATATTCTAGTAAAGAGATACGTTATACACTCACAAAGAAACCGAAAAAAGTGTTCCGCGCAGCAGCGGCAGCACACATACACACTTTTCATTCATCTGATATTTCACTACAAGTCGAAAGGGATGGCTTGATAAAACCAACAAGAAAAAAGAGACAGCTAGTGTTTGTCACTTACGTGTGAAAGTAAATAAACATTATCCTTACCACCAAATATCAGAATATTAGGAAAAAAAAATTGAGGTGTATTGCGTACACATATGGTATGAAACCCCTTCTGTGTTATGTACTTCGGTATCATAATTGGTACACTTTCTAAATACACACGACGGCATTTTTTAAATTTTGTTTTTGTTTCAGGGAAGCGTGTCGCTCTTCGCCATGCGTGTCATAGACTAAGGACTATACGTCCCAATTAGGACGTATTAGAGTCTTCACAATGCGCGCGCTCATAACATATCTGTTTACTAAAATATCATTGTCTAAGAGTCACTAAAATAAATTGTTATAAAAAAATGAAGAGGCAAGAGTCAGTTATCGACCATAGTTGAACACTTTAATTATAATCGTACGGCCCTTGGACTCATTAGAAAATTGTACCAAGCCTAGAACCTCCATTCCATATATCCAAAAACATGTAAATTTCAATTACTTATTTCCTTGAATCGCCAGGTTCATTTAAACTCCTAAAAGAGCCATTAAAATAGGACCAACCTTATCTATACAGATTAAATAAAATTGTCTTGCCATTTAAAAATTCATGGTGTCATTCTCAATATCTTAAAAAATCATTGTTCCCTTGGCCTTACATTTATTAAATGTTACACAAATACATACATAAAAGCAAATTGTGGCAGTATATGTTAATTACTTTATTATGTCATGTCGTTGAAAAGAATTCGTTTTTTTTTAACGGACAACACTGCAAGTGTAAGGTAGATATAGAATAATGAAAAAATAAGCTCTTTTATTTAGTATACTGAAGCCGACTTGCGAGAAAAACTTAATTTAGAGTTATTTGTATGACATTTATTAATGTAACCTCGTTACATTAATAAATGTCATACAAAAATGTCATTAATAACACGGGGTTAGCTACTAACTCGGAGTTAGTAAACCCAGGGTTGCGAAAGCGGGCCTGATGGATTAAAAAGTTAAACTAATCTATTGGAAAAAACCTTTTTTGTTTTTGTTTACCGATTATAATAAAAAACAGTGTTGCCCTCTTTAACTTATATGAACATTTAAAATTGCAATAAAACATAGAAAATTGTTAAAAATTTACAAGTGTAGAATAAGTAAACACAAACACAATACAAATAAATGCAATATTAGAAGCTACATTGGCACTTATTTTATACAAAATGTCATTTACTATGAAGCGAATGATTAGTTGATTAAAACTCAATTTTATCAAATTAATAAATTGATTAATGTCCAAAATAAGCTCATTATGTTCACACGGTCACAAGTGATGTTATCAATTAATTTAATTTGATAAAATGCACAATTTTATAAGAAAGATGAAGACTTTATCAAAAACAGTCTTGAAATGTTTTTAAGGCCAAACAAGTAATGATTTATGGTTGATTAAAATGTCAGATTAGGTGAAAACTAAATAATTTGATGACCGCCATAAAAATGCGTATTTCCGAGTATATTTTTTAAGGCGGTTTTTTTAAGGCGGGTAAAGGAGCGCAGACTAGTTTATCATTGAATGACTGATGAAAATACAAAAATATAGGATTGAAGCAATCCTTTATGTCATTGTAGAGAGAATTCACTTAACATATTCTTGAGCAATGTATGAAGTTCTTGACCTTTGGAGGTCGTTGTGAGGTGACCTTGGAGGTCGTTGCGAGGTGACCTTGACGTTCGAGGTCAATGGTCGCCACGCAGCAGTTCCATTAGTAAGTTGAAGCTTGGTCCGTCGCCATCTTTGCTTTTGTTGGCTGGATTCAGCATTTCCTTGCCGACTTGCATGAAGTACTGTGAAAAGAACAAAAATATTTTTAGTTTATATAATATGCAACCTTTTCTCCTATTCTGTAGCGGCTGCACTAAAATACAGTGCAGCCTATACATTATTTATTTTGTCTTGTTTCATAATCATGAACCTAATGTACTACAAGATAAGGTTAAAATTTAACATTCGTCACAAAACAATTTTCTCCTGTGATTTATTATAATACTAGCTGTTCCCCGCGGCTTCGCTCCCGTGGGCCACCCCACAGGACCCGTTTTCGGGATAAAAAAATAGCCTATGTTACTCAGGAATAACGTAGCTTTCTATTGTTGAAAGAATTTTTTAAATCGGTCTAGTAGTTTCGGAACCTATTCGGTACAAACAAACAAACAAACAAACAAAAAAATCTTTCCTCTTTATAATATTAGTATAGATAACACAAGAGTGAGCCAGGGGAGTGTGTTCTGAATCTGGACTAATATAATTTCTCACTTGACAAGACCTCTCCATTTGACTAACTACCTTATGAAAAAGAACCTATGGTGTATTCTCTCTTCTCCCTATTTGCACCAAGGCAATATTTTGTTTATATTTCAAAACTGAACCTTACTGTTTAAACTATAAAGTAGTTTCTCACCTGACAAGTCCTCTGCAGCTCGGGTATGCGCAGCAAGAGTTCTCCAAACTTGGAGGGAGTGCCGGGAGAGTGCGACCCGATGTAAGCCTGTAGAGCTGCTAACGCCTTCTCTTGGGATGCTCGTACTTTCTCCACTTCACGTAAGTCTGGAGCGTCTGTACGGAAATGTTTAAATCAAACACTATGCCTTTTTTGTTATCGGGGGGAAACAGTCAAAAGGCGCCTGAACTTCTTAGGGAAAAAGACAAGGGAGTTTGAGGGTTTTACTTCAGTAAAACCACCCCGGTGATCACCATCAGCACTTAGAAAGGGCCCCGTGACGACTTAAAAGATCACCCTGGATCCCCCTCAGAGCAACTCCTTTTAAGGCACATCCCTGGAAAAACTGCAAAGGAGTTTCCTCTGAGCCTCGCTATGACAGTAGGTACACATCAGGGTCACCAAATTATAACTTAAGGACCGCGACGGCCATATTATATATAATAGGCCATATAAATAATATGCCATCGGCAGATGTCTTCCATAGCCTGCCGAAATTTGTGTCGGGAGCACAAAGGTGCATTGAAAGAGGCATACAAATTTGAATTGTTTCTTTATGTAATTTAAATTTTTGTTATTTTATTTGTTAAATTTGTATGATTATATATGGTGTATGTATATATTTAAAATTATTTATTCTGTAGTATAACATCGTCTTGGAATACTGTAAGATGTTGTACTTATCGTGTAAAATAAATAATAAATAAATATTATTTAAGAAAACGGACCTTAAAAAAATTAATTGGTGTCCCCTACCCTAGTCAGATCCCCAGTGTCCCCTATGGAGATCGATGACTGTTGGTTGCCTAAGTTTTAGTCTTCAGGTAATAAATGGCTTCACAAATAAACCATGATTATATTGCGATATTGATTGCGGAAAGATTTTAACGTTGCAATAAGATGTACTTGAGGAGAGTAAAATCTTAACTCCCAAGGCTTGAGAGAGACTCTACTACTAGCCGGCATTCAACAATTGATTTCCACGAGTCTTGTGGGTCTAGATTCGAATAAATGTCTTCAAGCTATTTAGTCATTTCAAAATGCAACATGAAAAAGAACGTATCGCTGCAGCTGCGGCTCTTGTGATATTTAGTAATAACTAGCTGACCCGGTAATCTTTGTTTTGCCATTAAAACACCAAACATTATACCTACCCAACCTACCCTACCTACCATACCCTACCTACCCTACCCTACCCTACCTACCCTACCTACCCTACCTACCCTACCTACCCTACCTACCCTACCCTACCCTACCTACCCTATCTACCCTAGCCTACCTACCCTACCTACCTACCCTACCCTACCTACCCTTCCCTACCTACCCTTCCCTACCTACCCTTCCCTACCTACCCTATCCTACCTACCCTACCCTACCTAAACTACATTTTTTTTTTATAAGATCCTTGTCCTAACAATAACAAACACAACAAAAAAAGAATAAGCGAAATCGGTCCAGCCGTTCACGCGTGATGCCGTGACAAAGGGAAATAGGGATTGATTTTTATATATATAAAATTATATCATGTGCTCTAATAAAAATAAAAACAAAGTAAACAGAAATAAACTATGCTCGTGGATGTCGGAGTAGGTACAACAAAAGCCGTTCAAGGTATGCAACTATAAAATTATATTGTTATTAATTGTCAGTTGTCAGTTTAGTTACGGGAATTGGTGGAGCGCATCGCACCGCACCTTTGAAGTTAACGACTGCGCACGCACTGCTACGGACTTGTCTACACTTCCACAGACGACACTCTTTCCATGGTCCGTCCGTCCGCAGGACGACCGTGGAATGCCGGCTTTAGAAGTGATCTTATAATAATGTTTTACATGTTTTCTGCCTGCCAGCAGATTATGATTCCAAAGGTGAAGATTGATTGGTAATACTTTGGTCTTTTCGAAAGAACTGACTTTTTAAAGTTAGCCTAATTACCCAAAATGGAGTTTTATAAAACCCTTCTGAAACCTAAAGTGAGTGTGGTGCCCCTGAGCAGAAGAGATTGATCCAAGTGCCCTTTCACCAGCACCTTATAGGACCTAATGAACGCCACTGATGACGCCGAAATTGGGTCATAGGTTAGTTTTTTGTCCGTCAGGTAAACTAATAAAAACTATTGGCCCCTAATTTTTCTTACTATATAATTTCGACTATATAATGCGTTGAAATATCGTGAAACGTCACGCCGCTAGTACACTTTATACTGCCTCAGTGACGTCACAAGCCCCCACTCCTGAACTTTGATGCACTTTAAATTTGTATTTTTTTATTGATTTGGTAAAGCAAAAAATACTTGTCCAATATTATTTAATAATCTCACTGACGGACTAAATAGAACTATAATGTTTCTGCCCAGGAAATATCCTTATTTAAAGAGTTTCCATCGACTCCAAAAGAAGAAGCCTACTTTAGACATTTAACCAGCTTTATCAGGGCAAGAGATACCGCACTTACCTGAAGTGAGTAGCATGATAACTTTGAGCGCCACATATTCGTATCGGTCCACGCGCAGCCTCCGCAGGTGGTCGGTGAAGCTCAGCATGCGCTCGATACATGGCGTTAGACCCAGTCTGGAGACAAACAAACATTCGGTTATAATTTTGGTCAAAGGAATGTAAATTGCACAGACATAAATCTAGCAAGTCTCTCCATCTGTATGAAAACCAAGCGTGCTACTTTTTCACACACAAAGAAAACATTTTCAATGCCTCAGCCAACTTTTTCTATACAGTCTTTACAGCTCAATATGGCATAATAAGGCATTTTTCTAGACTTCGGTGCATTTCCAGTGCCGATAATGCTAAATGAAAAGCTCAAAGTATCATTGATCATAATTTTATTCCGTTTTTTGACACATCTAGTTAGATTAATATCTGTGGTAAATTGTTATCCCAATGCAGAGAAAAAAAACTCTTCTCATACAAAGAACTAAGGAAGAAATAAGCAATGGTGGATTGGTGATTACAAACTCAAAAACAAATCTCTTTTAGCTATTGGCTCGTTTTGGGTTTTTTTTTTAATTAAAATTCTTCTGTTGTGTCTTTCTTCTGGCGTTGGCGGTATCTTTTTTATTTGACACTTCAACCAATATCAACTTTAGTTAAGCGTTTATAAGGTAATGATTTCTAAATGATACGGTACTGAAATGATCATAAGAATATTGTAGTTGTAGCCAAAACTAATTTTTATGGGTATGTATTAAAGTCTATTTTCCCATATCACTTGCGCTGTACTTACTTAGCGCTCTGATGCAGCGTGATGCCGCGTCCGCCTCCCACTCGCACTTCTCCCGGAGTACTGACGCCGCGGTAGCAACATGACAGCACCAGGAGTTCGCACCAGCTGTTGATCAACAGACAGATTTGGTCGTCGATCTGTGAATAAAAGGAAATTTGTTAGACGGCCCATTTATTAAGAATCATTGCATTCAGTTTAAAAAAGAAAGGAATTTATGGTGCTTTAGCTTTATCGTCATCAGCGTCTGGACCACGGGTGCTCGGTTTGGAGACTGTGCGTTCACCAAAAGACTCCAGGAAAGACGGTGGCAAAGTTATCACGTGCTGCTGTGCACAACAAGGCTCAGAGGAGACTCCTTTACAGTCTCCCCAAAGATGCCTATGTGAGAGCAGTGGTGGCCCTGTTCAAACCCAGGCAGGCTTTACTTTGTGTAAATTATGTCATCACCACTGCTCTCAAAACGGTGAAGGAAAACATCGTGACGAAACCGGCATGTCCTAGATCCAAAAATTCGAAGACATGTGACATCCACCAACCCGCACTGGGCTCGCGTGGTAAGATTACGGCCTATTCCCTCTCACAGAGGCCTTTTTCCCAGCAGTGGGAACATCAAAGGCTGATGATGATGATGATGTGCGGTTCCGCACTGCATCCGTTCCGAATCCGTTCCTAATTTTTAGTTTCGAGTTTTATCCGAATTAAAAATATTCTGAATGATGACGGATACAGTTCGGACATAGTGCGCAACCCTGTCTACAAGTAGTACTATGACTAACTAGTTCGGACCGATTTTCTCGGATTCGGATCAGATGTAGTGCACAACGGCCCTAAACCCAAGTCATTGGTCCACCTTGAGGGAGAGTGACTGCCTACCCGCCATCAAACCCCAGTAACACTACTCCGCAATTTTCCTGGCCGCCCTGAAGTTGGGTACAATGGCTGGGCAGTAGTAAATCTCATACAAAAACATTGGAAATCCTATCTTCAGGGCGGCCAACAATATTGAAGATTAGTGTACTGGGTAACACGCTTATCCTTGGTAAGAAGGTCCTGGAACAAACAAGTCAAGTTACTCACCGAAATATTCTTAAAGAGCGGCAAACTCTTGCACCACTTCACAATCTTGTAGAGCCTATGGTCAGCTATATTGCACAGGTCGGCCAGGAAGTCGGGGCTGGAGTTATGTGCGGTTATCCCGCTAGCAGCCAGCAGGGGGTTGGCAGAAGGACTCCCGCCGGTGGACTTGCCTAGTCTGCTCAGTTCCGACTCGTTGTACTGCCAGAGGTGTTCCACGTCCATTATTTCCTGAGGAGACAAGGTACTTTATAGAATAACTAACTTTTTCCCGCGGTTTCTCTTTCTGTCTCTGATTTTTTTGTCACAACGCTGTCCAAGCCACGACAACGACTCAGCGACGCACCTTATGCAACTTAGACACGCAGCCGAATTGCGCATGTGAATTCGACAAGGCGAAAGGTTTAACCGCTATAAAATCGACCAATCACATGCGAGATGAATGACGCGATGTGGATTTCCGTCTGTGTGATTAGTCGATTGATAGCGGTCAAATCCTTTGCGTTGCCGTATTTACTTACACAATAAGGCTAATGGATACGCTGTGAACGCAATAAAAGAGAGTGTGAGCAGTAGAAGTTGGAAGTGTACAAGAACTGGGGGGTGACCATAAGCTCTTAGAGTAAGATTATATTGAGTGTGTGTAAGGGACAGATGTATATGACTTGTATACATCTGCCACTTACGCGATCTCAAAATAACCTTACTTTAAGAGCTTATGGTCAACCCCCTGAACTACTGAGAACTGTGTGTGTGTTGATGAGCACCTTTAACTGACATAAACATAATAAAATAATGCAAATATTTTGTTGGTATCCTTTGTAGCCTTACTTTAAATAAATAAATAAGAGATGAAAAAAAAAAAAAAAAAAAAAAAAAAAATTGAAGCTACCCTACCAACGTAAACATAGCTCTGTGTTTAAATACATTAAATATTACAAAAAGTGAAAAATAATGACTAAATTGACGATTATTCTATGGATAACCAAGTGATACGCGAGTGCAACTGTTATTCATTAAAACTGTGAACATTTATGGGAAATATACCAGTGACAGTGACAATAACATAGTGACTGTGAGCCAAAAAAACATAAACATCAAGTTGTGAATAATCTCATCCCAGATGGGACAGCACTGAACCGGAAAGACAAAGTAAGCATTCCTTTAACTACTTTCAGTGAATAAAGCTCTCGATATTATAGAAACAAGAATTTGTGGGAAAAAACGGTTACAACATTTAAAAAAATAAATCTGCAGCTAATCCACGCATGAATCTGAAAAAAGCGACATCTAGTATCGAGTAGCAGAATCTGGTATCGACGAGTATTTCTACACAATTTTGTCATTAGATGGCTCTGAACACAATTTTGTAAACGAGAACAATTTTGCTGATACATATTTACTAATACATGTGATAATACATACAAATAAATTTCACAAAGATGGATAACGTGGAAAGACGAAGGAGTTTCAACAATGTTACTCTTAGGAGAAATAAAACTAATATGTCCAATGAGTCAGTAAATTTATCCTATTCATCAGTCACGTCTAATCCATACACAAGAAGTTTACCAGACCTATCCGCAACCCACACAGAAGATGTGGAAGCACTAAAAGAAGAAATATACAAACTAAACAATGAATTAGAAAGCGCACACCAAGAAATTGACACTTTAACAACTGAAAATAATCAGCTTAAACAAAAAACATGTGAGCAAGCAAGGAAAATAGCACAATTTTAAGAAGTTTACCATGGATCTCCATCTTACAAAAACTGTGTTCGCAAAAGAAAATCCAGAAGCAGCTGTAATGATACTCTATTGGACGAGACGATCGCTGCCAGTAATGACAACAACGACCACGAAGCTATTAGTACCAATCAACCAATAGATGTCGCCACTGGTACAGTGCAACAACTAAACACGGACAAGAAAAATGTACCCCGGCCAAACTGTAGTAATGAAGACAAGGATGAATCATTTAAAAAGGTTGCCAATGAACATAATATATACATCTTCGGAGATCAACAAGCCCACGGTCTCAATAAAACCTTGACTAACACAAGGTCTAACAAATGGAATGATAACTTCAAAATAAGGTCTTTTATCAAGCCAGCGGCTACGAGTGCGCAAATACTTAATAGTTGCAACGATGACTTCATAAATATATTAACCCCGGACGATATTATAATTTTAATCTTAGGTTCTAACGATAAAAGCCCTTATTCATTTATAACTGAATTATGTAACGTATTATATAAACTACGCAACCATACTGTATTCATCACTAATGTGCAATATAACCCGTATTTAAACGAAAAAACAATCAATTATAATTTAGAATTACTTATACAAAACTACAAGAACTGTAAATACGTAAAAATACACAATTCGGCAAACAAACATAACAATAATCCTAGTCGAATGAAAAGTTACCATCAGGAATATCTGGAATATTTGTGTTTTCGGCTGAATACGAAAATTGATTATAGGAAATACCAAACCGAGTTCCTCAATCAATATAAGAATATACAAGTTAGAGCCAAACCAACAAACACGCATGCACAACACTCTGAATCTAACACACAAACAATACCCCTAAAAACAACACAAACAAAAATTACAAACTATTTTGAAGGAATAACAAACAAAACAAACACAAGTAATCGGCTTTTTCGTAGTTCAAAATAAAACCACAGCAATTACGTTAATTCACCAAAATATTGCCGGAGTATTAAATAAGCAAGAATTAATAGAAGTTGCCTTAACGGACTTACAACTTGAATTGGGCTCCATTGACATTATATGTCTCACGGAAACCTTTCTTAAAAGTGGTTCGGAATCTAACCTTAGAATTGACAACTACAAAATGGTATCATTCTTCTCTCGATCAAACCAGCGCCGGGGTGGCTCATGTATCCTTCTAAAAAATAACATACAATACAAAGAAATCGTCAACCTTATCCCCCCGATTCCCCTCCAATTCGAATACTGTGCCATTGAAATTCTTAAACATAACCTAATAGTAGTATGCATTTATAGAACACCTACACATGACGCTGCGACATTCCTGAATAGTTTGGAAATCCTTACAAATAAACTATGTAAAATGGTTAATAAAAAGGTCATCATATGCGGTGACTGGAATATAGACATCCTAAAAAGAAATAAAATATCCAATGATTTAAATGCCATACTTAATAATAACAATCTGAAAAACCATATTACCCTACCGACGAGGAAAAACTCTTGTTTAGATTTAATTGTAAGCAATATACATGACGCTAAGTCAGCACTGCACTATTTGGCACTATCAGACCACGAAACAGCACAATCCCTAGCAGTTAACTTAGAAACTGATAATAAAGTTAAGGACATTCACAGTTTCTGGTTTAAAACTATAAGGGAGCTCAGTGACGAAAACATAACCAAATTCAGAGACTGTTTGTCAAGCTTATCTTTCTCTGAGGTATATGAATGCCACTCAACAGACAACGCCTTCAATTGCCTTCACGATACAATTGTTCTTTTTTATAATTTATGCTTTCCCATTATTAAAGTTAAGAATGGTAACAAACAAGTGAAAAACCGATGTCTAACAAAAAATATAAAACGCTGTTGTATTACAAAACGAACCTTATATCTAAAATATAACCTTTGTAGAGATAACAAAAAACAAAACAAAAAAAGATATGTCGACTATACTCGAATATTAAAAAAATGTATAAAAAATGCACAACAAATTAATAGTTTACAGTACATCAACAAAGCAAAAAATGCAAGTAAAGCAGCATGGAATTTAATTAAAGCAGATGTTAATAAGACGACAAGTTACTCTGACATAGACACAATACAATTCAATAATAAAATTTATGACAACCCTAACCATATTTGTGACCTCTTCAATAACTATTACATATCCCTAACAAATACGACCCAAATTCCACAAAAAAATAATCAGAATATCAATTTTACAATCCCTCAGAATCCTAAAAGTATTTTCTTAACACCAATAGATGAAACAGATGTATATAAAATAATTCATAATCTAAAAAATACGAACGCAACTGGTTATGACGACTTAAATACTAAAGTGCTAAAAATATGTGCACCGAGTTTAGTCTCACCTTTAAGCTACATCATAAATTTATCCTTAGGTGAAGGAGTTTTCCCAAAACGACTAAAAATGTCTATTGTCAAACCTTTATACAAGAAAGGCTTAAAATCAGATATGAGTAACTATCGTCCAATCACTTTAATCCCTATTTTATCGAAAATATTTGAGAGGGTTATGAGTAATAAATTAGAGAACTTTTTGACTTCATGTGACATCCTTAAAAAAGAACAGTTTGGATTTAGGAAGGGGAGCTCTACGGCTTCAGCATGTTTCTCCTTAACTAAACAAATAACCCAAAGTCTCAACCAAAAAACCAAAATAGGCTGTGTCTTTCTAGACATGACAAAAGCCTTTGACTTTGTCTGCCATCAAACATTACTGTCAAAACTTTCTCATTATGGAATCCGCGGGAAGGCCAACGAGTGGATCAAAAGCTTTCTTACCGATCGACTGCAATGCGTAGAAATAACAAGAAATTGTCAAAATGAACAAAAAAGATATAGATCAAAATACAGACAAAACAATGTCGGTACACCCCAGGGAGGAATTTTATCCCCTCTTTTCTTTCTAGTCTACATCAACGACCTACCAGAGGCGATTAATGAAGAGTGCGTACTATTTGCTGATGACACAACATTGATTATTAAAAGCGATAATAACAAAGACTTGGAAAAACGAATTGTTAACGCATTAGACAAGGCAATAAAATGGCTAGAAAATAATAATCTAAAGATAAACATGACAAAAACAAATATAATGAAATTTCGAGCACTCAACACAAACACAAACACAGATAGCCTAGACATTCAGTATAATAATGCCCCCTTAAACACTGTTAACGAATGTGTATTCTTAGGTATAACTGTGGACAAGAATTGCAGTTGGAAACCACAAATAGATAATATACTCAAAAAAATAGATCGCTTTGTGTATGTCCTGAAAAGAATAAGACAAACAGTTAATCTTGATACCGCACTGGTTGCTTACCATGCATATGTAGCATCTGTACTCAGATATGGTCTTATAATTTGGGGTAACTCAGTAGACGTACAAAGAGTTTTTAGGGCACAAAAAAAATGTATCCGGGCAATGTGTGGAGCCCACTTTTTGGATAGCTGTAAACCATTATTTCAAAAACTGAAAATACTATCTTTACCATGTCTTTATATTTTTGAAATATGCATTTTTGTAAAAAAATATTATAATCTATTCGAAAAAAGCAGTTATAAAATAAATAGTAGAACACGACACAAAGACAAATTGAAATTACCTCAAATAAAATTAACGCTATTTAAAAGAAATTCTTATTGCATGGCAATTATTATATACAATCATTTACCAAATAATACTCAAGATTTGCCATTGCCATTGTTTAAAAGGATATTGTTCAGACTGTTATTGGAGAAAAATTATTACAGTGTTCAAGAATATTTAGAAGATAAGTCGTTACTAATATAATACAATATTTTTATTTTTTATTCATTATTATTTCTGCAATACAATTCTTATCTTAATTAATTAACTATTACAGATTCAGATTTTATATTTTAATTCATAATTATTAATAAATATTTGTACGCCATATTATGGCAGGATATGCTGGAACCAATATTGTAACATCTATTTTACCATATTCGAACAAATAAACATATTTGATTTGATTTGATGATTCTCTGCGGCGTGTGTGGCATCATCTGCCACGTACTCTATTTTGAAACTTAACGTAGTTGGAATTAAGTTCATTATCAATGAAAAATTGTTTGAGCAATTTGCTGCTCTCGTCTGCACTGACCCTTAAATGTATCAGAACCGATGTTGCTGTTAATAATATGGATTTTTACCTGTAATAATGCAGGTATTTCTGGAGTCACTTGGCTGTTACTGGACTCTCCTCTGCTGCTATATGACCCGGGACCATTTACCTGCGAAACATAGTTGAGTCTTATTTTATTGTATTTTGATCAAACGAAAGTTAAGGGTACTCTAGTCGGCGGAACAGACTATTTTTCGGGCGGGGTGTCTGCATGCTATCTTATCCGACAACACGTGCGAAAGAGATAGATGCTGTGATGAGCAGTAAGAAGCTAGTGCCCGTACTAATACACACTCCTAACGCTGTAACTCCTAATGAATGATGATTTAGAACGAAAACGTGCGCGCGAAATTTTATAAACAGATCTTTGGGAATATCGATATCATTAAAAAGCTACTGAATTTATGTGTTCAAAATAAAATTAATTGTATTTTTGAACTACTAATCTATCTCTGTATGGTGACTGTTTTGCAATTTTCCTTCTTCTTATAGTATTTACTTCCGCCCAAACATGCGTTAAAATAAGCGTTGAAAGGAGAATGACCAAGAGTGGTACCAAAAAGTCTCACGCATCAAGACCAAAATTTTATGGTAATTAGTTTCATAATTTTTTATGACATTACGCGTCGGGGATTTGATTTTTGAATAGGGAATTTACTTTTGAGTTTAAAAGTATGGATATTGTTTTATTCTCTATAAATGACGTTCCGTTTCAAATGATAATATTATGATTTGAACCTTGCTTTTTAAAGTGTCATGATCACTGTAAAAAAATAATTAATCGCCGGTTCAACATAAATTTAAAATAAATTGAATAGAATCTTTATTTAGAAGATTATCATTATTTTGTCTATGGTTAATTGGCCGTGCACAGCCGGTCATATATTATAAATATATATTTAGAATGCAATAGAATCGATTTTTGATGAATCTACTAGCCAGTAATCGTTTCTTTTGTGTAGTAAATAACTATAACGTCAGTGTATAACGTTTCTATATAAAATACGTCGTTGGTAGCGTCGAACAAAATAGAACCAGTTTTTAGGTTATTTTAGATTTGATAAAATAAATACGAAACCCGGGTTCAGTTTTCAAAACAAACTTTTGTAGGAGTTAATATGATCAGTATAGTCTATAAAAAACAAAGTTTTATTTTGATGCAGCATGGTATGGTACGAGATTCCATACATCCATGAGCATTCTCCTTTGGAACTTGCAACGCACATAACTTTCAAATATGTTTTATTAACTTTTTTGTTTCCATACAGGGCTAGATAATGATGAGACAAATTGGTATCATTTTTATTTTGAGCGTACATCGTCAAACAGTGGAGTAATCGCCAGACTACGTTTGTATGGAATAATGACCGACTAGAACACCCTTAAGGTCTCGTGGGCTACTAAAAGCATTTTAAAGTTTTGTTCGGCTCGCTCATCACATGATTGCGGTATTCTTAGTTCTTAGTGGAACAATCATATCGGTATCGCTTCCGGCTTTTGTAGCGAGATATTGAATAGATTTTGTATATAACTTGTATGAATCTGTCCCTTACGCACACACAAAATAACCTTACTCTTAAGAGCTTATGGTCACCCCTCTGATGTCTTATTGGATATCCATTATGACATCAGGTGGGTGACCAGTGCCAGGGAGCAGTGGTGGCCCAGTGGCATCGGCCGCGACTTACAAGTTGTAGGTCGCGGGTTCGAGCCCAGGCAGGCGCTTTACTTTTGTAAATTATTTCATCACCACTGCTCTCATAACGGTGAAGGAAAACATCGTGTGGAAACGATCGAAGACTTGTGATATCCACGAACCCGCACTGATGGGCCCGCGTGGTGGATTACGGCCCATTCCCTCTCACAGAGTGGAGGCCTGTGTCCCAGCAGTGGGAACATTAATAGGCTGATGATATTGTGATGTGATGTCTTATATAATATGGTCGTGTATATAAAGCAGTGTTGCAACTCACACAAGTAAGGCTTGAGGCGTGTCGGAGAGTGGTCGGCGCGTGCGCAGACAGAAGCGAGCCCGTGGACGCCGCGCCCGACAGCGTGTACGAGCACTGGTACGTGGAGCGACCTCCTCTGGTTCTATCCTCGCGTATAGCTGTGGACAAAAGAAGAAAATGCTTATGTCCTTGTTCTATGTATGTTTGGTCTAAAACAACCTTTCTTTATATCTCTACTATAATAATAATATTATAAAGCTCAAGAGTTTGTTTGTTTGTTTGAACGCGCTAATTTCAGGAACTTACTGGTTGGAATTGAAAAAATATTTTTGTGTTGGATAGCTTATTTATCGAGGAAGGTTATAGGCTATATAACATCTCGATACGACCAATAGGAGCGGAGCATAAATAAAAAATGTAGCAAAACGGGCATAAATATTTTTTTTTTGGGATCTTCCGTTACGTGCGCTGCGTAAACGGTAGTTACGCAACAATCATGTATGTAGGGTAGGTAGGGTAGGTTAAGTAGGTAGCCAGTTGACGGGAGCGAAGCCGCGTGGGACAGCTAGTGGTATAATAAAGGCAGACGAGCATAAAATGCCGTGTTTTGTCGCTCAAAAGGAACCCTAAGCAAATACTGGTCGTAGATATCGCGTTGTACTCCATTAGTGGTCGGGGTCTTCAGCACACACGAGAGGCTTTGGCATTTATAAGATTTTAGGCATTTTAAACGAGTAATGGTCACGAGCTGAGTACTCAAAGGATTTTCTACAACAAAAGTTACACTACCTATTTAACCAACCTTCCAAAAAGGAGGAGGTTCTCAATTCGTATGTTTATATTTTTCTTTTTATGTATGTTCGGGCATAAGTCCGTCATATATAGACGGATTTGCAAAATTTATTTTTGTTCGGAAAAAAAATATTCCGAAATGGTACCATTTATATTTGGTAAACATCTGATGAAGACCTTCAGAGATATACAGCAGAACTCTTCAATAAATGACGGCATATCTCTCGGGATTGCTGCCATCACATGTCTATTTATTGTTTACACCATTTCATAACATACCATTACGACCGTACGCTCTAAACGGGTAAGCAGATGTGTATAGTCATCGGCACGTAACTTGGCAAGAGTCGTTTGATGCGCAGAAGTCGTTTTTTAGGTCTCCTTGGTAGCGTAGCGGGACGCGGCGTACAAGGTCGCGCCGATCAGAGCGCGCGATTGGTGGCTCAGTCGACCCTTGCCTCACGCACCGCGTCCTCTTTCCGTTCGCTACCGATTACACTTGCGTGCACGAAAGTTGTACCCTCTGTTTTTGTTAAGATTTTGTAAAGTTTTTGTTAGGAGTAGTTGTTATTGTTTTAAATTTAGTTTTTGTTACGAGTGTTACTGTTTTAATAAAAAAAATAATATTAATATCTTATTAGATTTTTTTTTTTACTTTTGACTGTATATATTTTATTTATAACACCTAATAAACTTCACGAACTCCTCTCCTTTATTTAACTTTCTTCTACACATACATGATTAAAAATAAATGATGGCCATAACCATTGAAAAATGACAAGAAATAAAAGTGACCACTTTTTTGTGGCTATAAGTGTACGATGCGCGAACTTACTCCCACTACGCCAAAACCTTGCCAACTTACGTGCCGATGACTATACAGTTCACCCTGGTACACTCTTATTCCATCGGTTATGTTCAAGTTACATGTTATTCAGGTAATTTATTCTGGCATCACTGGGCATTATAGGTACCTTACTTTAGAACTTGTCAATTATGTACCATTAAAAAATGAAAAAAAAAAATACAATGAAAATGAAACCGACTTCCAAAATAAAAACACTACAAAGTGAAATAAACTTAAATTTCGGAAGTCGGTGTCAAAAAACGAAGAAACGAAACAGGAACACCGACTTTGGTTACACAGGAAGTTAGTTTTTATTTGGAAAGCTGGTTTTTTGCATAACAAAAGTTAAACTTTTGTTGTGCTCCCTCCCAAACAAAAAAAGACCTTATTCTCAAACTGACCTTCTAGCTTCATCCCGCAGCCCAGACACTTATCAAACCGGCACGCGGGACACTTCTTCCTCGTGGTGACGGTAACGGGACAGTTGCCCCCCCTCAAACACATGTAGTTCTTCCTGTTCTGGACCGTTCGCTTGAAGAATCCCTTGCAGGACTCGCACGAGAATATGCCGTAGTGGAAGCCGCTGATCTTGTCGCCGCAGATTGGGCAAGGACTGGTGAGGAAAAAACCGTGGCGTAAACAATGTGGATCTCAATTAAACAACGACATTTTTCTTGTAATATCTAGCTAGAATTAGTAAGTCATTTTCGAAGAAGATTGGGCGGGATTGCAATAAATAATATAATAATAATAATCAACGAGTTGCGGAAATACAATACACCCAGTGTCAGGAGAATACCTTTGGGCACAGGGCAAAAACCAGGAAGGAACCTCGATAAAGGCTATTGTCTATGCTTGGATGGACATTACCACTTTTACACTTGTCCAGCATACTAAAAGATTGCTAGAAACGCCACCTTTTTCGAAAACGTTTGTTTTAGAGACTTTCTTAATATTTCATAATAAGAAAAAGGTATATTTACCTGTTAATAAGCTGTTGCCTGCTAATACCCTGGTGATGATGCAGCCTGTCTTCTGGTGCGTCGGGCTCATCGTCGTGTGTTCCATCATAAGCAGCCGCAGCCTCGCGGTACATCACGTGTGGGTGGCGACCCTGTAACCAACGCTTGAGTTAGGATTTCGATGTTAGTAGGATATCGAGAAGAAGAAGATGGCTGAATAACGAGGTAGAAGATGCAGATCATAATAGCCGTAACACACGCTCGGATATGGTACGGGCGAACTAACTCCGCTCACACACGCTCGGATATGGTACGGGCGAACTAACTCCGCCCAAAAATCCGTTCTCGCTTACACACGCTCGGATATGGTACGGGCGGACTAACTCCGCTCACACACGCTCGGATATGGTACGGGCGAACTAACTCCGCCCAAAAAACCGTTCTCGCTTACACACGCTCAGATATGGTACAGGCGGACAACTCCACCCACAAATCCTAGTGTTGCCGTATTTAGAACATTAGTACGGCCCAACCAACCGACAATCGTACACGTCCGGATTTGGTGCGGAGCAGACCATATCCGATGTGTAAACAAGCGGACCGAGGCGGACTCAATTAATAATAATAATCTCCGGCGGACCACTCTACACACGCTCGAATATGGTACGGGCGGACTAACTCCGCCCACAATCCGTGGTCCGCCCGCACTAACCGAGCGCGTGTTACGGCCATAAAATGGATGGCTAATATCTAGTTTAATTCCTTATGGGGTTAGTAAACTTCGGTTGGCTGATTGCAACATTTAAAATTGCCAGGGATTATAGTTACTAGGATTACTTCACCATCAAAAATCAAAGATTAGAAATTACTTGTCAAGAGTAACAGAGAAAGAATTCGGATATTAAGACCCCTAACTGGATGAACAGACGCAACGATCAAATGAGCAGCTATGAGACTGAATGTGGACAGCGAATATAATAATAATAATATTAGACTGTCTTCCTGAACGAATTTCGGTCATGGCATGGCGGCCAATCTCAGCGGAGATTAGCCATCCACGTGGGCGATATTATAGTACACAAGTATGTGCTCAAACTTAGATGTTACTCGGATAACCGACAGCATTATTGCGTAATGAATTCGGCAAAAGAGTATGAAATATCGACCAATCACATGCGTTAGGATTTCAGTCTGTAATTGCTCGATTTTTCATAAATGATAGGTTACATTTAAAGGTATATTACCTGCACTGGCGAATGCGTGGGTGAGAACTCGGAGCTGTACGAATAGCAGGAGGAATGTGACGCGTCGCTGTTGTTGCGCGACAACGAGGGGGTGTAGTGTCGGGACGCGCGGGGACTTGCCGATGGACTGCTGTATACACTGTAGAAAAAAACATTATCAAAATCAGTCAACAAGTGGCGAAGATATCGCTGAACATTCATACAAAAATCGCACAGCGGAGATCAGGAGACAACCAGGCTCACAGAGTACCTCAGTGAGGCGGCTGATGCGGCACAGCAGCGGTACCCTTCCGCCCAATTAGTGTTACTGGGGGATTTCAATGCCCACCACCAGGAGTGGCTCTTCCCATACCAGTGCACTGACCATGCTGGACGGGAGATGCGTAAACTTGCGCTTGCGCTTAACCTTACCCAGCTGGTCCATGGGGCAACGAGGGTGCCTGATGTTGATTCGCACACAGCCAATTGCTTGGACCTTCTGCTGACAACAGATCCAGACCGATACTCTGTGTCGATAGCTTCACCTTTTTCCCGACCATTGTCTGGTGAAGTCTGTGTCCGTCTACTCCCCGCCCGATCCCAGCCCAAGAGGCACCCGACGGGTTTGGCGGTACAGGTCAGCAGATTGGGATGGCATGCGATCTTTCTTCTCTTGTTATCCTTGGCAGCCTACTTGCTTTTCTTCGGCTGATCCTTCGTCGTGCGCGGACGCCGTGACGGGTGTGTTGCGTCAGGGAATGGAGTACTACATTCCGTTCTCTGACGTAACAATGTCCAGCGTTGCCCGGCCATGGTTTGGCGCCAAATGTCGTCGCGCCGACGCGTTTAAACACGAAGCGTACCTGGCATGGGTCGACGCTCGATCGCGCAAAGCGAGTGACGTGGGTCTGAAGAAGAAAGCCTTCAACAGGGCTGCCAAGTCCTGCAAGAAGGTGTTGCGAAGGGCTCGGTTTGACCACATTGGCCGAATAGGGGCTAAACTTGCTTCTTACCCAGCAGGTAGTAAAGCGTTTTGGTCCCTGGCTAAGTCAGTCGAGTCGAACTTCTGCCGTCCCTCACTACCACCACTGCTGAAACCCGATGGTTCGCTGGCCCACACCGCTGAGGAGAAGGCAAATTTATTTGCCTCTCTTTTTGCGGAATCTTCGCGTCTGAATCCTGGTGATTCGCGGCCCCCTCCTTCTTCTGATGGATGCGAGACGAGTATGTCGGACATTCGCATCCATCAAAAGGACGTCCGTAGGGTGCTGCGCAACCTCGACGTGAACAAGGCTAGTGGCCCTGACGGCATACCAGCTATAGTTCTTAGAACCTGTGCGCCTGAACTGTCTCCGATCTTGACACGGCTATTCCGCCTTTCATATGAGACTGGAAAAGTGCCGAATGCTTGGAAGCAAGCCAACGTACAGCCCGTGCCCAAGAAGGGCAGTCGAGCTGACCCGGCCAACTACAGACCCATCTCTGTAACGTCCATACTCTGTAAGAGTATGGAGCGTGTACTTAACACTAAGCTCCTGGCATACCTAGAAACTAACGATATCCTTAGCGACCGCCAATACGGCTTCCGCCGAAATCGGTCTACTGGGGATCTTCTAGCGTATGCCATTCACATATGGAGTGAGGCCATTGAGAGGCACGGGGAAGCGCTTGCCGTCTCCCTCGACATCTCGAAGGCTTTCGATAGGGTCTGGCACGAAAGCCTTATCGGTAAGCTTCCTTCATTCGGTCTGCCCGGTGGTCTATGTGATTGGATTGCAGACTTCCTGAGAGATCGGTCCATTCGAGTGGTTATCGATGGCTGCTCGTCGAACCAAATGGATATTAATGCCGGGGTCCCTCAGGGGTCGGTACTCTCAGCAACATTATTCTTGTTGCACATTAACGATCTGCTAAAACCCGGCACCTTTGGGTATGCAGACGACAGCACTGTTGCTGAGAGATACCTGTCCAACGCACGGGCTACCGGGCCGCAGATCCGCTCTCTCCGTGAGTCCATGGTGGAGCGTTTGAACCTGTCCTTGCAGGCAGTCTCCGAATGGGGCGATGCCAATCTGGTCAGGTTTAATGCTGCTAAAACCCAGGCGTGTCTTTTTTCCGCTAAAAAGAGCCAATTTCACCCGGCTCCAACATTCCGTGATGTAACCGTGCCAATAACGGACCATATTGAGCTTCTTGGCGTTACGTTGACATCGACTCTCAACTTTGGGCCATATATTGAGGCAAAGGCTCAGCTGGCTGCCAAAAAGTTGGGGATTCTTGCGAAGGTGAGAAGGTACTTCACGCCGGAACAGCTGCTCAACTTGTATCAAGCGCAAGTTCGATCGTGCATGGAGTACTGTTCTCATCTCTGGGATGGGTCTGCCAAACACCAGCTTAATGCTCTAGAGTCGATTGAAAAGCGGGCTAAGAAACTCATTGGCAATGAGGCACTGGTCAAGTCGAAGCTCCAGAGCCTGGAACATCGTCGCCGAGTTGCCAGCTTGTCGGTTTTTTATCGGTTACATTTCGGAGAGTGTGCGATGGAATTGCATGATTTAATTCCGCCCAGCCCGTTCCATCATCGGACTACCAGACGTACGGCGTTGCGTCATCGGTACATGGTGGACATCCCACCCATACGCACAAAACGTTTTGGGGACACTTTCATTATGCGTACAGCTAAGGAGTGGAATTCCCTGCCGGAGTCTGTATTTCCCGATAGCTACAATCTAGGGGTCTTTAAGTCAAGAGTGAATGGGTTTCTTCTAGGCAAGCGTGCTTCATCGTCGACCTCATCATCGCTTACCATCAGGTGAGATAGTGGTCAAGCGCAAGCCTATAGACAATAAAAAAAAAAAAAAAAAAAAAACAAAAAAAAAAAAACATTCAGTCGAATTGAGAATCGAATTGGAGTCCGTTAGGCTTAACACGCATTGCGATTCTTAGCCGCGCAAATTTTAATTTTATTTTTTTTGTCCGCGTACTGCTACTAGCACGCACTGCGGATAAAATGCCACGCGATTTTTGTATCTTTCTACCTGTTCATAGAGTTCAAAATATTCGCGCGAATTGTGGCAAAACACGGATTACGGTCTTGCGGTATTATAAACATTGTATTTATTCTTGTCAATTCTCTCATTGTGTATTAATTAGGTATTTGAATCAACAAATTAAATTAAATCCGCGCGATTTTTTTACCGCAATGCGAGCAGCTTCATACAATTCCATAGGTCGCAGAATGGAAGAAAAAATATGGCGACAATAAAAACCAGTGCGGTGCGTGCTAAACTTAACAAAAACTACCTTTTATTATATTTTATAAATCGAATCAGCAACTTAGTTAAGCCAAATCAAGAACCTCACGGGCTTTTCCGTGCAGTAATTAGCATAACTTCAACAAAAGCGACAACAGGGTAAAAGATGACACACACACATACACCTTACTTGTCTCTGGTAGACATAGATAAATATGAATAAGACCATTCTGGCTATCGGAAAGTCAGCAAAAGCTGATAGCGGAGGTATAGTTTCCAGTTTTTGTAGGCTGATCTACGCTGCAACAGTGCAATGAACAGGAAACTGCTTTCCTTTAGCAGAATGGAAACCTCACCTATGCGTATACATGGAGTGTACTGCCGAGTCTGTGCTGGCACTGGACTGCACGCGCGGCAGTCGTCCCAGCAGTGGGGAGCCGTGTAGAGCACCGATCAGCTTGTCCATACCCACTGACTGCTCGCATTTTAACTCTGTGGAAGAAATAAACAAGATTAGGATTAGGAATCAGTTCATTAAGGTTGCCCCAGTCGACGGCACGAACTATTTTGTGCGCGGAGGTAAAATGCCTGCTATCTAATCCGACAACATGTGCGAATGAGATAGATGCTGTGATGAGCAGTGAGAAGCTAGTTCGCGTACGAATTAGCACTTTTGCAAGTTTGTAGCGAAATGGATGATGATTTAGACCGAAAACGAGCGCGCGAAATTTTATATACAGACCTTTAGGAGTCTAGATATCATGAAAAAACCGGCCAAGTGCGAGTCGAACTCGCGCACGAAGGGTTCCGTACCATTACCCCAAAAAACGGCAAAAAAAACACGTTTGTTGTATGGGAGCCCCCCTTAAATATTAATTTTATACTGTTTTTAGTATTTGTTGTTATAGCGGCAACAGGAATACATCATCTGTGAAAATTTCAACTGTCTAACTATCACGGTTCATGAGATACAGCCTGGTGACAGACAGACAGACACACAGACAGACAGACGGACAGCGAAGTCTCAGTAATAGGGTCCCGTTTTTACCCTTTGGGTACGGAACCCTAAAAACGACTTGCGATACGATATTTTCAAAATAAAATGATTTGCATTGTTGAACTATTAATCCATCCCTGTATGGAGGCCGTTTTGCAATTTTCCTTCTTCTTATGGTATTTATTTCCGCGTAAAGATGCGTGAAAATTTGTGTTGAAATATGGAACTTTCGACGCTCATAACTTTCAAATATTTTTCTTTTTTGTTTCCATACAGGGCTAGATAATGATGAGACAAATTGATATAATTTTTAATTTTGAACGTCCATCGTCAAACAGCGGAGCAATCGCCAGACTACTTTTGTATGGAAGAATGATCGACTAGTGTAACCTTAACTAGAATTACAGAATAGAGAAGGTTCGTTACAATCAGAAATTTTATCTGGAGCGTAATGAAGGCTAACGATAGACCAAAGAAAAGATGAATTGACTGTTTGAAAAAATAAAATATCTAGAAAGGAAGTGACTATTGCGAACCCCAAATAAATTGGGATAAGGACAGGAAGGTGAATATATATGTAGTCTCATCATCATAACCTGCTTTTTTTAAAGTTCCCACTGCTGGGACACAGGCCTCCTCTCTGTGAGAGGGAATAGGCTGTAATCCACCACGCGGGCCCGGTGCTGGTTGGTGGATGTCACATGTCTTCGAAATTTTCGTTCTAGAACATGCCGGTTTCCTCACGATGTTTTCCTTCACCGTTTTGAGAGCAGTGGTGATAAAATAATTTATACATAGTAAAGCGCCTGCCTGGGCTCGAACCCAAGACCAACAACTTGTATGTCACGTCCGATACCATTGGGCCACCACTGCTCTCTGATGTAGTCTAGTAACGACATACTAAGACAGTGGAACTGCATCTTAATTTTACATCACTATCAACACAGTCCAACACGACTGGATGAATCTATGGCAAACATTGTTTTTACCATGCGGAAGTTGCCATGGCAACCCAAATGACGATTGTCTTCATTGCCCAATCTTCACTGTCTGTGTCGAATAAATGTTTACAATGCATGTCCTCGAAAAGAGCGTTTTCCAAGCAACCAAATTGGCACTTTTTTTAACTAGTGCTTTTTACTTTTCTGTATTTTTTTAATTTTTAACACCAACGTCAGCCCGACGCATAGAGTTTTTACTATATGAGAAAAGTTTTACAAATTAATTAAGTACAGATTATCATTCATATAAAAGGTAAAATAAATCTAATACTTAATAAAGGCATTTTTAATTACTCTAGATTTAGATTACAATATATTAACTTTAAATATTCATTAAATATGTTTGGCAGAACGTATATTTTGCTCGTGCCTTTTTGCGTTACGACGTGACAGCTATTTGCACATGCGCAGTAGATACGCCCAAGGCACTATTAGTTAATCTGTGGTATGCTGAGCGCGCTTGAATAAGCCCGCCATTTTATTAATTTCTTGCTTGGTTCAGATATATATTTTTATTTCCTCGCACAGTGCATAGTAAAATGTTGTATGATACACGTACGTAAGATGATTTCCGACTCGTGTCATCACCTACCATCCGCACTTGTAGCATAAATAACTATTTCAATTCTATTCAATAAACTTTTTTTTTATTTTACATAGGCTCGCGCTTGACTTGACTTACCTTTGCCCAACATGCAACCGACAAAAAGTTCTAAAGACAAACTCACCAGACAACTGCGTCTCCTTCTTGATGGTGAGGTTCTGTACTTGGTCCAGTCCAGTATGAGGCATTTGACTTGAATGAGTTGAGCCCTGGTCGCTGAGTGCGAGGGACTTGGCACTACTGGTGGGGGAAGGCGGTCGTCGTGCTAGGGAGAGGGATGTGCCGTCTGTTAGCACTGATATCTGGAAGATAATGATATCAAATTTAATATTTGAGTAACAAGGGCAAAACGAAATAAAGTCTTCGTAAAAGGTTTTAATTTAAAGATTGTTTTTAACCAATCAAATATATATAGAGAGAATTGGTTAAATTTCACAAAGAATCTTCGTAACTTTGTCGACTTATACAGCAGTGCTCGTCTCTTTAGACGAAGCACCCACGATCATACGCAAAGCACCCACGACATGTCTTTACATGTCGTGGGTGCTTTGCGTATGATCGTGGGTGCTTCGCGTATGATAGTGGGTGCACCGCGTATGGTCGTGGGTGCTTCGCGTATGACCGTGGGTGCTTCGCGTATGATCGTGGGTGCTTCGCGTATGATCCTGGGTGCTACGCGTATGATCGTGGGTGCTACGCGTATGATCGTGGGTGCATCGCGTATGGTCGTGGGTGCTTCGCGTATGACCGTGGGTGCATCGTATATGGTCGTGGGTGCTTCGCGTATGAACGTGGGTGCTTTGCGTATGGTCGTGGTTGCTTCGCGTATGATCGTGGATGCTTCGCGTATGATCGTGGGTGCTTCGCGTATGATCGTGGGTGCATCGCGTATAGTCGTGGGTACTTCGCGTATGATCGTGGGTGCATCGCGTTTAATCGTAGTTGCTTCGCGTATGGTCGTGGGTGCTTCGCGTATGATCGTGGGTGCATCGCGTATGGTCGTGGGTGCTTTGCGTATGATCGTGGGTGCTTCGCGTATGATCGTGGGTGCATCGCGTATGGTCGTGGGTGCTTCGCGTATGATCGTGGGTGCTGGAGCTCTCGAGCACCCATTGTTAGTGTTACGAATTTGTGATGTGTCTCACTCTTCACTGTAGGTTCTGCAGCAATATCAGTTGCTTCTTACCCTGTTCATGCTAAGACTCCTCTGATGCGGCTGCAGCGGCGCGCTATACTTCAGGTCCAGCACTCTCTGCTCATCCAGACCCTGAAAGCCCTCGGTCTTGACGGGTTCCGTCTTGATGCTCACGTTGCGAAGCGTGTCGATCGAGTCCCTCGAGGATTGCAGGTCTAGGGAACTGTTGGTTTCGTCTGTGGAAAGATGAAATAGATTTTGAGTGTTGTATATAGGAGGAGGTGTCTTAAAGCAAACTTTTATTGGCAGACTGCTCTAAATCACATGAACTGAAAATTCGAAGACATGTGACATCGAAAATTCGAACACTAGAACGGCAAATTCGAAGACATGTGACATCCACCAATCTACATCGGGAAACGATCCGCTCAAATAGACTGCGAACCGACAGCGTGGGGAAGCGTATTTATTTTGTAATGTATGGTATCGCTTGAATCTAGCTGTGAATCTAGTCACACAGAAAACGAACCGATACTTGCCAATAACGCGGCGAACTGAAAGGCGTGAGACGCCATGACAAACCAAAGGCTAGTGCATGAAGCGAGGCGTGAGCGAGATTGTATTAGCTAGCTGGCTGTATGCACGACGACCGCCGTCAAAAATCGAATGCAAGAGTGACGCGAGACGGTTGTGTTTATTTACAAATTATTCGCCGTTTTTTTTTTAAATTATAAAACATTCATAAAATATTATCGTCTTCAGAATCCGCTTCAGTCCACACATTTCCTTCATTGTACGGGTTTGCTGCAGTTAATTTTATGACGTTGTTTCTCTTGCGACTCAGTTCAAACGCGCGTAGGTACCTACTTACATTAAAATGTTTTTATCATGTAATGATTATGTAGATAATAATAGAGACTACTATGATTCAATAAGGTAGTCCCTCCGATATTAGATCACTGTTGTAACATTTTACACTAAAATTGTACCAACTATTTAAGATTGTTTATTGTTTTACTTCCGTGCGTATATGTTTATGTTATGCCCGGCTTTTGGGTTTGTAATTATCTAATTACGCACCGAGTTCGTGAGTACTAGCTTCTCAATACAAATGATTTCTTTGTGATACAAACGGATCATAATAATATCATAAACTTATCATTACGACGTGAATTCAGCAGAATTCGGCAGTGCAACCTATCGGATGCTAACGCAAACCGTGCGCAAAGCAAGCAAGGTTCTTGTCGCGCAGATGTCGGTAGATGATTTTTAAAATGATAATCACGTCCAAACGGCTTGTCATAATTTATAGGAAAAAAATATTTGTTACATTAGACCATTTTCTTAATAATTTTATCTATGAATATTTTGAGATTTATTCTTATAAGTTAGTGTAATTAATTTGTAAAGTTTTGTTTAACACGGACAAAAAAACGACAATCACACCAAAACCCGGGCGTATTTTAATGAAATTTTCACCATCTTTTTAGGGTTCCGTACCCAAGGATAAAAACGGGGCCCTATTACTGAGACTCCGCGGTCAGTCTGTCTGTCTGTCAATAGGCTGTATATAGCTACACAGTTGAAATTTTCACAGGTGATTTATTTCAAAATAGGGCAATTATACACTAATTTACACTGACCATTATTGACACTGGTGTC
Organism: Anorthoa munda; assembly: GCA_945859665.1. Taxonomy (NCBI): domain Eukaryota; kingdom Metazoa; phylum Arthropoda; class Insecta; order Lepidoptera; family Noctuidae; genus Anorthoa; species Anorthoa munda. Next base: position 7,007,461 of record OX243893.1, read on the forward strand.
TATGACCATCTCGGAGTCCGACAGCTCGCCCTCCCAGGACATGGGTCGTTCCCTCTCATTGCTGGCTATCTCGTGTGCGCCGCTCAACGAACGTTTCTTCTTGTTTCGCATGTTCACCTGGAAATCAAGACGTTGGTCGTAAACAATAGATTATTTTCATAGGTACATTGCTATTTTTTAGGGTATAAAAAACAAACAAAATATTTTTAATATTTCATAGGTGACAGCAGTGGTGGCCCAGTGGTATTGGCCGCGACTTACATGTTGTAGTTCGTGGGTTCGAGCCCAGGCAGGAGCTTTACTTTGTGTAAATGATTTCATCACCACTGCTCTCAAAACGGTAAAGGAAAACATCGTGAGGAAACCGGCATGTCCTAGAACCAAAATTCTAAGACATGTGACATCCACCAACTAGCACCGGGCCCGCGTGTTGGATTATGGCTTATTCCCTCTCACAGCGAGGAGGCCTGGGTCCCAGCAGTGGGAACATTAATATATAGGCTGATGATGTGATGTATGCGATACATAGGTTCTTATGAATTGTCAAACAAAATATGAATCTAGTTGCACGTTCGCAAGCGTCAGGTCTTTATGGAGAGGAACGTGCATGAAACTCCACGGACACTCTTTTTCATCAGTTGGGTAAAACCGGGACCCTATTACTAAGACTCCACTGTCCGTCTGTATGTTTGCCACCAGGCTGTATCTCATGAACCGTGATAGTTAGATAGTTGACATACGATTTATTTCTGTTGCCGCTATAATAACAAATACTAACAACAGAATAAAATAGATATTTTAGTGGGGCAACATGTAACAAACCATACAACAAACGTGATTCTTTTTGCCGTTTTTTGCGATAATGGTACTGAACCCTTCTTGCGCAAGTCCGACTCGCACTTGGCCGGTTTTTTTTTTAATTGTAATTTTATCATAAGTTTTTGTATTATGAGCATTTGCTAGTTTATTTTCTATAACAACGTCATCACTGAAAATAAAATGCATTGATGAAACGACGAGTCAAAAACCACTTTATAATCTGATTGGCATTCGTTGTTTATCAAGTCTACCATCTAGCTTTCGCTAAAGCCTATTTTATTAACGACGTAATTAGCTAGACAAAAGACTACTGTTTACTTTCATTTTAACCGATTGCAAAAAGGACGAGGTTCTCAATTCGACTGTATTTAATAAAATGTGTTTTAACTTAGAACTTTTTACAAGGTGAACCAATTTTGATACTTGATTCTATTTGATAATTCTCATGTAGTCGCATTTATTTGAATGAATTTGATCAAGATCTGACGGGCAGTTTTCGAGTTATTCTTAATAACGCGTATTTAATTGATTTCGACTACATTGATGATGTTCACCATTATGTAAAACAAAAGAAAATGAAAAAAAAAACATTTTACAAAAAAATATAACGGTCTTCTAAATAATAACACTACAAAGTGAAAAATAACTACAATTTCGGAAGTCGGTGTCTAAAAACGAAGCAACGAAACAGGTGTTTGGTCTATATAATTGTTTTAAAATTAAGTTCCCTTTTATTTGTACCTACATTGTGTATGCCAAATAAAATTGTCTTGTCTTTTCTTTCTTTTCTTTCTTTTCTTTCTTTTCTTTCTTTTCTTTCTTTTCTTACCTTTCTTTCTTTTCTTTCTTTTCATATTTCTTTCTTTTCTTTCTTTTTTGTCTTTTTTTTTTACGCAATGCGTGTTAAGCCTTATGGTACAATGCCGTGCATCGCGGGCGATCCCAACCGTGCGCGGTAAGTCGCGTGCGGCAGGCGCGCGCTGCTTATGCAACAATAGTCAGAATGAGTCAGAGTATGAGAATGTATGGCGCCGTTTCCGAAGTCTGCGATAGACTCGTGCGGCTAACGACGCGACGGCTGCAATGCACGGAATTGTTCTTTAGGGTTGCTCCAAGTCAAGCTTTCTAAAATCCCAAATATAATACTCAGTTTGGGTTTAAGCAACCCCTGCACTCACTTCATCACTAGGTATTTTATTTTTACTGTGGTATAGTTCTCGCCAAACTTCTGGGCCGCCCTGAAGATGGCTTTCCGATGCGCACATCACGAAACGGTGCTGTTTTTGTATGATATTTACTGTAGCCAACTTCAGGATGGCCAAAAATTTTGGCGAAAACGCATTTTCTATAGTGATTAATATGTTCAATAGTTAATTACCTCGTACTGATGTTGTGAGAAGTCGATCTTGGAGATCTCGGCGTCAGTGGAGTCTTCATCATGAGGCACTGAAGACACACTGATGCGCACTCCGCTCGAACTGTACGAGAACTGACCTGGAAAAGATAAATTCAGGGTTATTTTTAGGGAACTTGGAAAAACTTCGGTCTGAAGGAAGTATGGGTCGGTACAGTAACATTAGAATTAGTCAATTTATCAATCTGCCTAAATTTTCTGTATTATTTTAGGGTGGTAATTTTTCAGTAATTCACATCATCAGCTTCTTAACGTTCCCACTGCTGGGACACAGCCCACAGGTCTCCTCTCTGTGAGAGTGGGTATAGGCCACAATCCAACACGCGGGCCCAGTTCGGTTATGTGGATGTCACATGTCTTCAAATTTTTGGTTCTAAGACATGTTTAATAACGATTTTAATAACGATGTTTGAAATATTTTACAAAAAGTAAAGCGCCTGCCTGGGTTCGAACCCACGATCTACAGATTGTAAGTCGCTGGGTAACACGAAACCCCCTTGGTCCTTAAGGGCCTACGGACGCTTTAATGCCGTAAAACGGTAACTTTCTAAAACATACTCCTAAGTAACGGCTAAGTTAAAAGATTTGAAAAAAAAAATATATATTATTGTTTCATGTACATTATTTGTGAAACATGGTTTTTTCGTATAACAAATAGTTTTGCTTAATAAATAAAATTAACAACACGATATTTTATCGCTACGGTTAGGTTAGGTTAGGTTAGTCTCTACTCCTCCAAAACGACTTAAATGTTTAAAAATATTTGTACACAGAAAATTGGATGGCTAAAATTTCTTCATAACTGAAATAGCATTTGTAAATATAAGAATATTTTGCAAACAAAACTGTCCACAAGGAGGTGCAATATTGATATTCTGGTACCAAGCGGGCGCACGGCCAATGCTGTGTTAACATTGGGGATTTGAGGATTCTGTCTACCGTAACGACTGTCAAGATCTTCAAGAAATGACAGTAACATAGCAAGTAAGACACTCATCGACACGATGGTCGATGAACACACTGAATGCAATTTTATTAATATGTACATAAATCTTTCTCCTCAAATAGATTCGCAGGTGCTTGTGTCAGGGACACTTACACAAGACAGAATTATACCTCTTCTTAAAATATCGCTTCAAGTTACAGTGTTGATGACAGCTGATTTGGTAACCAAGGGGACCATAAGCTCTTAGAGCAAGGTTATTTTGGCCCAATGTATATCCTTTTATTACAGTCGAACTATGATGGTTTTGACACGTCTGGGTACGGGGGCAGTTTATTTTGTACTCAAGTAATAACGCAGTACTGGCCGTGCGCCCGCTCGGAGCCAAACTATCAATATTGAACCTCTTTTTGCACAGTTTTGTTTGCAAAATATTATTTTGATTCACATATGCTATTTCAGTTATGAAGAAATGCCAGCCATAAATTTTTCTGTGTAAAAATATTTTTAAACATGTAAGTCGTTTTGGGAGAGTATCCAAAAGTTGCAAAAAATATCGTGTCTTTAATTTTTTTTTAAGCAAGTCTATTAGATATACGAACAAACCTTGTGTTAAAAATAATGTACATGAATCAAACATAAATATATTTTTTTTCAAACCTTGTAACCTAGCCTTTACTAAGGAGTACGCTTTAGAAAGTTACCGTTTTACGGCACTAAAGCGGATGTAGGCCCTTAATGCCCTGGTGTCCGATTTTGTGGATTCTGTCTACCGCCGTAACGACTGTCAAGATCATCAAATGACAGTAACATAACATAGCAAGTAAGACACTCATCGACCACTTGGTCGATGAACACACTGAATATAATTGTATTACTATGTACATAAATATTTCTCCTCAAATAGATTCGCAGGTGCTTGTGTCAGGGACACTTACACAACACAAGTAAGAATTATATCTTTTCTTAAAATATCGCTTCAAGTTAGGCTTAGCACGCACTGCGGTTTTTACTCGCGCGAATTTTTGCCGCCCATTCTGCTACCTATGGAATTGTATGTAGCTGCTCGCATTGCGGAAAAAATTATCACGCGGATATCCGTGTTTTGCCACAGAATCCACCGCACCGCGGCGCGGATTAAATTCGCGAGAATATTTTGAACCCTACGAACAGGTAGGAGACAAAAATCTGGCGGAATTTTATCCGCAGTGCGTGTTCAAATTCAGTACGCGGACTAAAATTCGCGCTGAAGAAAATCGCAATGCGTGCTAAGCCTAACAGTGTTGTTTGGTAACCAGAGGGGTGACTATAAGCTATTAGAGCAAGGTTTCTTTGACCCAGATGTATATCCTTGTTTTACACGTCAGGGTACGGGGACAGTTTATTTTGTACTCAAGTAAGTATAGTTGAACAAACTTGTCACCAAATCAGTTACATCAGTAATTCAGTCTTTAATTAGACGTACTTAACTTTAGTCGTGACTTCGTGAGGACTTGTAATTCATTGAATTTGTTTAGCTATTTAGGTATAAACATTTGGTACGGCAGTACCATAAACAAATGCGCACGATCCCAAATTACCGAGAAGTATATTCAAGCTTATGCTTCTGATACGTGCAGCGCTTTTAAAGTTCTTTGCAATGGACACTGGAATTCTTGGTATGCATTTTTCAAGTGCGTTTAGCGTTAAGATTTCCGGCTTGCGAATGGCCAGCAATTTATTATCCTAAAAGCCACTACCTTACGATGGGTTTTCAAAAATTGTATAGCATATAGATGCTAGAACGGGGATCATAGATGTGGGAGCACAGACACAAGTCTAACTTGATGACGCGATTGTATTTACTTCGCGTGCCAAAAAACGGAGTAAAGTTACGATCAATGATCGTAAGTAATCTGAGCTTTTCATTTAGCATTATCAGCACCGGAAATTCACCGAAATCTAGAAAAATGCCTTTTTATGCCATATTGACCTGTAAAGAATGTATAGAAAAAGTTGACCGAGGCATTGGAAATGTTTTCTTACATTGATAAGTAAATTTGTTTTTAAGTTGTGTGTGAAATAGTGGCACGCTAGGTTTTCATACAGATGGAGGGACTTGCGTTATCTAAATACCTAGTTATATTTATGTCTGTGCTTGGGAGTAAAGGCTGCCAGACTAAAGTGGGATTGGGTGGGTCACGTTAGCCGCATGACCAGAGACAGCTGGGCAATAGTCTCCACAAATTAAACGTGGGTGTAAACAAAAAAAAATGGGCGCACGGTTGGCGCAGTGGTTGAGCAATTGACTGCTGCGCTGCGTGTCGCGGGTTCGATTCCCGCACGGAACAAATATTTGTATGACCTACAGATAGTGGTTCCGGCTCTGGGTGTTTGTGTATGTGAGTTTATATGTTTGTAAACGCTCCCACGATACAGGAAGAAATTCCTAGTGTGGGGCAAAGTATATAAAAAAAAAAAAAAAAAAAAAAGTTGCCTCAAGATGGACGTCGCCGGCCCAAAAAGACGTGGCCAGACGACCAAGACACCCACTGCAGAGACTAAGGAAACGATTGTTTAAAAGGGTTTGGGGCAGGCCTTTGGCCAGCAGTGGGACAGATACGCCAACAAAAAATAAAACAAAATAGATACTTAAATTAAATATACTACTAGGCTGATTTACTGCAACTGGAGGCAGTATTGCAAGAATTTGATGGAGATCTAGTTTTATTATCAGCAAAAAAGATCGGTCAGTTTTCTTTTTTATCCCCCGACGGAAAAAGAATGATGTTATATGTTTGACGTGTGTTGCTGTGTATCTGTGTTTTTGTCTGTGGCATCATAGCTCCTAAACGGATAAACCGATTTTGATTTAGTTTATTTTGTTTGAAAGGTGACTTTGTCGAGAGTGTTCTTAGCTATGTTTGAATAAATAAAATAGGTTTAGCCCTTCAATAGTTATTCGCATTTTACTCTTTGAATCTGGATTTTTATATATCGTGTCATTATTACGTGTTTTGGTAGATTGTCGATTAAAGTTTGTCTGCTACTAGATACGAGTATATTAAAAAAAAAGTTAATTTAAAACATCATAAAACCCGACTGCTTAAAAAGCAAACTAAAAAGATGCAAACAAGAAGAAAATCATGCTGTGCAGTCGGAGGATATATGTTCGCGATCTGTCTGACAAAACCAGATGTATCTTCCGACTGCACAGCATGATTTTCTTCTTGTTTGCATCTTTTTAGTTTGATTTTTAAGCAGTCGGGTTTTATGATGTTTTTAGTTAACTTTTTTTATTTATAACTTTTTGGTTAGAATTAGGTACATTTAAACATATAAGTGTTATATATTTTTGGAATCACCTCTTAAAACCCTTTATTTTGATACCCCACACGACGGGTTTGGAAGAAAAAAAAAATTTGGGCCCTCACAATATGGAGCCCAAATGCCGCCATTTTTCTATTTTCATATTTTAATGTAGCCAGTGACACTCGCGGGGTTAAGACAAATCGATTGACGTAAGAACCATTAAAATCGGTCAACGCGTTTGGTCTCTAGAACGCCACATAGGAACAAACATACATACATACATGCATACATAGACTGATAAACATATTACCCTCCTTCGGCAGTCGGGTAAAAAGTGGTAAGTAGTTTAAAAAGCATAAAATAAAAATTAAAATCGGGGGTTTTTTAAATTTGTAATTTTATCTTGTTGTCTAATTACTCGTACATACACGTCCTGTCTATCTTTGAGCTTTGATATCTATTTATAATTTTGTTTTTAATTGTTTAGTGACATATGCAAAAACCAAGTTGGATTAAAACTTCCAAACAAGCGCTGTCAATCTTTGATGATTTTGGAATGCTTAATGGAATCTATCTGAGAGCAGTGGTGGCCCAGTGGTATCGGCCGCCACTTACAAGTTATAGGTCGTGGGTTCGAACCCAGGCAGGCGCTTTACTTTGTGTAAATTATTTCATCACTACTGCTCTCAAAACGGTGAAGGAAAACATCGTGAGGAAACCGGCATGTCCAAGAACCAAAAATTCGAAGACATGTGACATCCACCAACCCGAACTGGGCCCGCGTGGTGGATTACGGCCCATTCCCTCTCACAGAGAGGAGGCCTGTGTCCCAGCAGTGGGAACATTAATAGGCTGATGATGTGATGTGATGTGAATGGAATCTAAACTTGAGCGGAAGCAATCTATAACCTCATGGAAAAACACCGTAAGAATATTTATTTATTTAATACTAGTAGAACCAACAGCTATAACAGATGGATAACAATTGTATATGATCACTATGTTTCATATACAATTGTTTTGGCTCTATAGCCAATTACAGGTTCTTCTCACATATAGAAACAGAAAAAGTAGTAGAAAACTATTGCAAGAATGTAAGGTAAGTATTACGAAGCCCGACGAGACTTTGTAAATCCAGTTATAAAACCGATAATTAAAAAAATAGGCAACTCGGCTCCAGACAGGATGTCCGGTTTACCAGAGCGGAGCTTGCAAGCGGAAAAATATGAAAAATTTGCGGCGAGACCTGATTAATCTAATCAGACAGAAAATTTTGTAAAATCTGGTAATGTTAGGTACCTTGGGTGTGACCATAAGCTCTTAGAGTAAGGTTATTTTGAGTGTACGTAAGGGACAGATGTATACAAGTCATATACATCTATCCCTTACACACACTCAAAATAACCTTACTCTAAGAGCTTATGGTCACCCCCCTGAGCTCGTACAAAATGTGTATTTTCTTTCCTGACGGAAAATCGAGAAAAATATGCAAAAGTGAGGTGAGATAGTGATCAAATGCGGACCTATCAAAAATAAAAATAAATTGAAAAAATTTCCATTAAAAATATTTTTTTAAACAAGAGTTTTTTTTTTGTTTTTTTTCTCAGCAAATCCTTTCATTTGATACCCATGTCATGGCAGGGCACAAAAATAACTCGTTTTAGTAGTTATTTTAAATTCAATATGACGAACGCGCCATTTTGATTTTAGAAAGACGTCACTTAACTAACCATGCATTGTCATCCAAACTAAACGTGTATGCAAAATTTCTTCTTAATCGGTGGAGGATAACTGCTTTAAATTTCAGTTGCAAGATTTGTCCCGAACACACTTACATACATACATTGCAAGTTGAATAAAAACTTGTAAAAAGTGAGTGAAGTACCTAGCTAAGAGCTCGGGTGAAAAAGCATAATAACGTAGCAGGTACTGTAGTACCTGCCTACCCCAGTATGTGTGTATGTAGCAATAACTCCAAATTAGCTTTGCTCTTCACTTAATTACTTATTGGTCTGTATTCATTAATTTAGATGTGAAGTGTGAAGTGCGAGTCGGACTCGCGCACGAAGGGTACCGTACCGTTATCACAAAAAACGGCAAAAAAACACGTTTGTTATATGGGAGTCCTACTTAAATATTTATTTTATTCTGTATTTAGTATTTGTTGTTATAGCGGCAACAGAAATACATCATCTGTGAAAATTTCAACTGTCTAGCTATCACGGTTCCTGAGATACAGCCTGGTGAAAGACAGACGGATCGTGGAGTCTTAGTAATAGGGTCCCGTTTTTTACCCTTTGGATACGGAACCCTAAAAACTGCCTAACAGGCATGTCATAAGAGTAATTTTTAATAAATAAATACAGTCATACATAATAAACTAAATAATAGGAACAAAATAATAATAGTAGGAACAGAGACAACGCCATAGCATTTTGACATCAACAGAGTTCAAGCCCCTGTGGCGGGTGCAATGACCCCGCTATCACCGCTTTTTATTATAATTTTATTGCGTGACGTAAATATTATGATTTTGTTTGGCTTTACTCCTGTTTACCGGTAGACATGACGTCGAAAATAAATTAGGTTTTTCCTAGGCGAAGTAATTTTTAACCGACTTACCAAAAAGAAGGAGGTTTTATGTTCGACATTAAGTATGTTTTTATTTTTTGGCTATTTGCCCGCATATCTCCGTCAATTTTGGACCGATTTTAAAAATTCTTTTTTTCGTTGAAAATGTTTCGAAATTAGTTCCATTGTTGTGAAGATCTGATGAAGAACTTCGGACAGAATTCTACAATGTATTACGGCAAATCTCTCGGGCTTGCTGCAATCGCATGTCTGTTTATTGTTTATATCATTTCATACCATAACATAACGCCAGTACGCTCTTATGGGGTACACAGATCTCTCATTTCACCCGTTATGTTCAAGTTTCATGATTATAACCTTACACCTTACTAAACAACTAAAAAGTGAAAATAAAAAGCGTTTTTACAAAAAAATACTACCGACTTCCAAAAAAAACTACAAAGTGAAAAATAACGTTATTTTTGGAAGTCGGTGTCCATAACGCAAAAAATGGTACCTACGAAAGACAAAAAAATTACAATGTAATAGGTAAATAACTTTATTTTTGGAAGTCGGCTTCCAAAAACAAAGTTATTTACCTATTACATTGTAATTTTTTTTTTGGAAGTCGGTAGTATTTTTTTGTAAAAAAGCTTTTTATTGTCTCATACATAGATGGAAGAGTGAAGTATTCCCATTTGAGCACCAATTTTTAGAGCACCTATGCTAAGAGCACCAAAGGTATTCCCATTTGAGCACCAATCAGGATGCAGGTATTTCTATTTTGTCTTGCAAGTTATAATCTCATTTAAAAAATATCAGGCCACTGATAAATCGGGCCTTATTTAACAAAATATTTACTTTATTCATCATCTATTAATATTTGGATTAAAATAAGTATTTACCAAGCAAGTTTTTAATTCATAAAACATTTGACAGTCATTCATAAGTAACTTTTCATGTTGACTGTACTATAGTGGTCAATGAAAAGGAACAATATTTACTCGTTTGTTTATTTAAGACTATCGAGTACTATCGACCCGTGAACTTCGCACCGCATAGGTACAATATTTTCTTTTATAGTTTTTAAGGTTCCGTAGCCAAATGGAAAAAAACGGAAACCTTATGGATTCGTAATGTCTGTCTGGCTGTCCGTCCGTATGTCACAGCCACTTGTTTCCGAAACTTTAAGAACTATGCTATTGAAACTTGGTAAGTAGATGTATTTCTGTGAAACGCATTAAGATTTTTACACAAAAAAAAACAATACATTTCGGGGGTTCCCCATACTTAGAACTGAAACTCAAAAACATTTTTTGATCAAACCCATACCTGTGGGGTATCTATGGATAGGTCTTCAAAAATGATATTGAGGTTTTTAATACAATTTTTTTCTAAACTGAATAGTTTGCGCGAGAGACACTTCCAAAGTGGTAAAATGTGTGCCCTCTCTCCTGTAACTTCTAAAATAAGAGAATGAAAAATGTAAAAAAAATATATGATGTAGGTACATTACTATGTAAACTTCCACCGAAAATTGGTTCGAACGAGATCTAGTAGGTAAGTAGTTTTTTTTAATATGGCATAAATCGTAAACCGCAATTTACCAAGTATGGAACTCTCCGTGCGCGAGTCCGACTCGCACTTGGCCCGGTTTTTTTAAACCAAGTGCGGTTGAGTTTAGGTAGCGCGAAAAAATTAAAATAAAAACTGTCAAGCCTTTTTGCTTAGCAAGGGGCGGGGAAAAGAGGACTTAATGAGGGTAACTTAAAATATACATAATATACTAAACTAACAAATATACATAATATACTAAACTAACAAATATTGATTTATATACCTACAATATCAATATAATGTAGCCAATGGAAGTAGGAATAGCCAGATAAACAGATAAGTTGTGAAAGTTTTGAGTTCCAAGTTCGCGCTGGAATCTAAGCAATGTACTGATAAGAAAAAAACAAATTGCTAGAGAGAGATCGTGTTATCAGTATTTACGCAAGGCACGCACTCGTTATCACTTCACTGTGAGGTAAGCAGTACACTTGTTTACTTAGAAACAAAAACTATTTCCCTCCCACAGCAATAAATTATGCCAAAGACAATGTTTATGGCTGCCTTGTTGGTCTCGCAGTGCAACCGCTGAGTGTGACTGATACTGGCATGGTCACCATCAGAGATTTTAATTTTATAACACTAATTTAGTCGCTAATTAGTCTAAACTTGTCGCCAAATATCAGAATTGGTCGGTCACTGGTCCAAAAGTTAGGTTTTTATAGGTGGCCGATCTGAGGAGCGTCTCCCTAGATTGGCCACATTTATAACTCAAAAACTAGGGCACCTAGCGAAGATCTGTTTTCTCCCAAATTTAGTCGCAGAATAGTTAAATAATCCAGGAGCTAGATCCAAAATTGCCAAGAAAAAATAGCTATTTATTGGACTATACCTTAGATAAAGTACCTATAGATTAAGCCTTAAAATGACCTTGATTGATAGAGCGAGATGGCTAATTGGCAGCTCCATGTAAATAATAAGAACAAAAGATTATTTTATGTCTTTGTCACCGTGGCCGGTTTCTGTTGTTTGTCAAACTCTTATACAATGGCAGATTTGACAAACAAACTCGGTTTTGTTTGATTTTCTGTGATTTCGTGGTATTATGTGTTAATTGAGACAAGGAATTTGGGTTATTTATAGATAATAAGTGTCAGTGCGATGGTGGGTTGTAGTGTTCTTGTTCTTGTTGTAACACCAGAACTAACTATTGCTGTCTCATGTGCGGCCACGCCAGTGCTTAATCTATAGGTACTTTATCTGAGGACTATACCTTAAACATTTAACACATCCTACTAGTCCTACTTCCTACGAGTACTAATATTATAAATGCGAAAGTTTGTAAGGATGGATGTATGTATGTTTGTTACTCTTTCACGCAAAAACTACTGAACGTATCTGGATGAAATTTGGCACAGAAATAGATTATAGTCTGGAATAGCACATAGGATACTTTTTATCACAGGAATATGTAACCTCGGGACAATTTTCAACATTCACGCGGGCGAAGCCGCTGGCAGAAGCTAGTTTATCTTCTAAAGGAAGTCGGTGTCCAAAACGCAAAAAAAATATATCTACCAAAGACACCGACTTCCAAAAAAAAGTTACTTTTCACTTTGTAGTTTTCTGATTTGGAAGTCCGTGGTTGTTTTTTTGTATAAAAGTTATTATTTTGAGATATTTAAATGTGGCCAAACTGGGGTTATGCTCCCCAGATCGGCCACCTATAAACCCTTCTAACTTTTGAACCAGTGACTGACAAATTCTGTTATTTGGCGACTAATTAGCGACAATTTTTTTTGTGTTGTCAAAAATACAATCCCAGTTGGTGGCCATGCCAGTGTCAGTCACACGACTGCTGAGCGTGATCTCCCGGGTGAGTGACATTGAGTTTTTCTATAAGGAATTTCTAGATAGCAGCCCGAAGTTTAGAAGAGTGACACAGTGTGGCGTGAAGAAGTTGGTCCTAAGCCTGATCTCTCTCCAGTTGTGTCTGATTACCCCCATCCTATCAAACTATGAGGGAACAGGGGGGTGACCATAAGCTCTTAGAGTAAGATTATTATGAGTGTGCGTAAGGGACTGATGTATCTGACTTGTATACATCAGTCCCTTTATTTTGGCGCACGGTTGGCGCAGTGGTTGAGCGATTGACTGCTGCGCTGCGTGTCGCGGGTTCGATTCCCGCACCGAACAAATATTTGTATGACCTACAGATAGTTGTTCCGGCTCTGGGTGTTGTGTATGTGAGTTTATATGTTTGTAAACGCACCCACGATACAGGAAAAAATTCCTAGAGTGGGGCAATGTAAAATAAAAAAATAATAAAAAACAATTGACCCAAATCCAGAAGACGGTGGAATGAACTAGCCACTTCATCAAATGGGATGTGGTAAGAGTGGAGGGAGTTCTTTGCTCAGCAAATGCTGGTCCAGAGTTTGGAATAAAATTGAGGCTAGACCTAATGTAATAAAATTAGAAAACGAGTAGATGTTTAGTTTAAAAATATCTTTCGTACTGTATTGATTATTCAAAGTTGCATTAAATCTTGGTTAAAATTTGAGTTTCCCCTCGTTCACCCAAAACATTGCTATTCAGCCGGTCTATGTCGTAAAATAACTCACCGATTCAATCAAGTCTCACAGCGAATATCCAGGTGAGGTATATAACAATCCAATTGAATTTAAATGTTTATAAACGGTTTCACAATTTAGAATAAATTGTGTATAGTATATTTTTTTTATCTAATATAGGCTCGCGCTTGACCACTATCTCACCTGATGGTAAGCGAAGATGTGGTCTACGATGGAGCACGCTTGCCTAGTAGTAACCTATTCACTCTTGACTTAAAGACCCCTAGATTGTAGCTATCGGGAAACACAGACTCCGGCAGAGAATTCCACTCCTTAGCTGTACGCATAATAAAAGTATTCTCAAAACGTTTAGTGCGTATGGGTGGGATGTCCACCAAGTACCGATGGCGCTTCGCCGTACGTCTGGTAGTTCGATGATGAAAGTGTATAGTGTAAGTATCATCACCCCACACTAGGAATTTCGCCGGTTAAAAAAAAAAACAATCATTAAAAATAATTGATAAGTTTGCAAGCACTGGACGGCTCAATTCACCTAAGTTTTGAAGGTGAAATTTGATGATAACTTATCAATTAGAATAACAGTTCCCCTCACCCCTTTTTAGGGTTCCGTACCCAAAGGGTAAAAACGGGACCCTATTACTAAGACTCCGCGATCCGTCTGTCTGTCTGTCCGTCTGTCACCAGGCTGTATCTCATGAACCGTGATAGCTAGACAGTTGAAATTTTCACAGATGATGTATTTCTGTTGCCGCTATAACAACAAATACTAAAAACAGTATAAAATAAATATTTAAGGAGGGCTCCCATACAACAAACGTGATTTTTTGTGCCGTTTTTTGCTCGATATTAATAACGGCAACAGGTAGACACTTGATATATTCACAGAATATTTAATTGTATATTCACTTCAAACAATAATAATTATTAAAATAAAATAAAATAAATTAAGGGGGCGCTCCCATACAACAAACGTGATTTCTTGGCCGTTTTTTGCGATAATGGTACGGAACCCTTCGTGCGCGACTCCGACTCGCACTTGGCCGGTTTTTTTTACTGCTGACTGCATTAGTCAGCAAAAACAAATTCACACAAAAAAGTCGATTTGCTTATAGTTCAAAAATATTGTGCATATTTTTATTATGCAAATTAGTGTACAGTGTACAATATTATCAAACCCAGCTGATATGCTTGCGTTTTAATACATGTGAGTTTAGCAAATCCTTCAGATAAGATATTTACTAACAAACATAAATAGCATAATCTCCAAAAAGTAATGGAAAGGTTTTTTTGTGCAAACAGAAAGTTCAATGGCTTCAATCGGAAAGTTTCACAAGAAGTGAAAGAAAGAAAGAAAGAAAGAAAGAAAGAAAAATATTTATTTGTGACCCGCACAGGAGACACGAGAAATAAGCATAAAAATTACACAATAGTCAAAATAAAAAACCCCGTGCGAGACCAAAAAGGCTCCTATCTCAGCATGTGCAGCGATATCCAAAAAAGGAAATAACCCTGCGCTGATATTCTGATAGGGCCCACTGTTCATGCCACGGACACACTTACGGAAACGGAAAATACAAGTGCGAAGTAAATAAACTTGAAAACAGTGCGGTGTTTAGTTGATAAAACAGTACTTGAGGGAACAAAAGCCGCACTCGTTTCACACCCGCGCGACCCAAAATTTAGTAGTTTTTTGTACTGTCCTTATTATGCCATGACTTTAAAAAAATTGAATTAAATTGTCTTTGAGAAGGCGTCGATTTAATTAAACTACGCCCAGTTCGGTTTTGGTGCGATTGTCGTGTTTTTGTCCGTTTTAGACATAACTTTACAAATTAATTACACTATGTTATACGAATAAGACTCAAATTTTTATTAGATCAAATTATTAAGAAAATAGTCCAATGTAACATATATTTTTTCCAAAAAATTACGACTAACCGTTTAGACGTGATTCTCATTTTAAAATATGCTACTCAAGGGAATCGGCGCCTTAGATTTTAAATAGAGCTTATAAAACTATAAGAAATACTTTGGTTTAAAGCTACTGAATAAGCTTTGCATTAGCATAAGAATTTTTCAGTGGAATGGCTAAGGTTTTTCTTATTTTTCTAACAACGGAAAAAAAAAAGTTTGACAGTCTACGAGTATTTATGAATATGTTTAGGTATTTATTAGAGTGGTCCAGTGGTATCGTTGCGACTTAAAAGTTGTAGGTCGTGTGTTCGAGCCCAGGCAGTCGCTATACTTTGTGTAAATTATTTCATCACCACTGCTCTCAAAACGGTTCATGTTCGGCATGTTCTAGAACCAGAAATTCGAAGACATGACACGGGCCCGCGTGGGAGATTACGGCCCATTCCCTCTCACAGAGAGGAGGCCTGTGTCCCAGCAGTGGGAACATTAATAGGCTGATGATGTTATGTGTATTTAGGTATTCTGGAAGCTCGATCGTATAGTTCTTTTTCGATATTGCACGTATAGGTTTGACTTATCAATCTAAACTGTAGCTAATTTACTAATCGAGTATCAGTAGTTATTGCATATAGGCTCAAATAAAGAAAAGGAATATCTCTGAAGAGATTAATTTTCTTCCTTTGCAGGAAAGGGTCCGTGCTCACTCAACCCGATTAGACTCGACCCGAAGAATAATACCAGAAGTTTTGCTACCAATTCAGTGCCATTTGTACAGTCAGGCAAAGTGATATTTAATTCTAAATAACTTAACTTTGGAAGTTAGTACGTGCCACTAGCTATAAGATTGTAATGATAATTAACAATAATCTGTGATTTTTACTACAAAGTACAAAGCGTATACTATATTGAAAAGGATAAGTACTTACTTGTTAAATTATTTATTTATTTATCCAAAAATTATTAAAATTTTACACTCTCTGTAATGCAACCGTTAAATCAACACTTTTCTGCCTGATTATACATCTACGTTTTTAAGCCTATCAAAATAGAAATATGAAGGTATTATTCTTCGGGTTGAGTGGGCACGGACCCGAAGAAAAGCCATAACAAAGTATATTTTAGAAGTCCTTACCGTTGCTAGTCTCCGGGCCCGACATGCTGATAGTGGTGACTGACACGTGTCCCCCCTCCACCTTCACCGCGTCGCCCTCACTGCTCATCGCGGTGCTCTTCACCATCCAAACCCTCTCACCATCACCACACCGCACAACACTATCGATACTTTTGTCCCAATCGATTTCACTTCACTACACTATTAGCACCACACTAAAACTGTCTCTGGTAAATTCATATAAAAATACAATCCAAAAAGTTTTCAAAAAGTATTTTCTCTTTTTCGCATAATGTTTCAATAAAAAAATATTTCTGAACGTTTCATCATCTCGTGTCGCCACTCATTTTTAAGGCAACTTTTAGATTCAGTCTTGCAGTGTCCGTGCTCCTTTTACATATTTTTCGCTCTGAATATACTTCGGAAGACCAAGGTGTTCGCTTTGAAGTCAAATATGGGTGAGGATTACAGCCAGATGATAGAACCAGCATCTTGGGTAACCTGAAACAAAATAAATTAAAGTTATTGATGTTGTTATTATCAATTAATTTACATCGCAATTAAATATATTAACACTGACCCAGGCTAAGGAATATAATCGTGAGACTTCAAATCAAAACAAATATTGCGATAATGGCTGGTTTACGAAAAAATACAATTAAAAATAAATAATGAAAACGTCGAAGCTCAATCGGCGCGTGGCTCAGTTCGAATTTGGAATAAAGTGTCGGACGTTTCGAAACAGTGTGTTTGTGTACACGCACG
Organism: Anorthoa munda; assembly: GCA_945859665.1. NCBI lineage: Eukaryota > Metazoa > Arthropoda > Insecta > Lepidoptera > Noctuidae > Anorthoa > Anorthoa munda. The sequence continues at coordinate 7,024,437 of OX243893.1, forward strand.
AGACGTGGACGCGTCGCGCGGCCTTGCGAGCGCACCCAGTGCTGCGCGATAGCGTGCGGTATTATTATCGATACGCCTCTCGACCCTCGTGTCATTGGCATTCTGTTTACGAGGGCGAAGCTCGGTCGCGATAGCGACGGAGCAGCGTCATACCCACTTACTGAATGAATTGCCGTTTTGACAATGCAACGTAATTTTTTTGTTAGCTCACCTTCACATTGTTCCCAACAATAGCCACGCTGATGGAGTAATGGAAATAAAATGAACCCGTAATTGACTATAGTTTATCAGTAGATAAATAGCATTAGCAAATAAAGGGAAATACACACACTTTATCAGTATCAAATACCTGCCACTATTGTTCAGATTACACGGTTAGTTATCGATAAAACCAGTCACTAGCACAATTCAAAGAAGGGAGTGGGGGAGAGGGGCGTTGTGCGGCCTTCACGGAGCCGGTTGTAGCGACCGGCCGGCCGCGATCATTTCGCCTTTCGCGCGTAGGACTGGTCCGCCGCTCCCAATACTGAGCCACGGCAGCACACTCGATAATGTGTAAGATGAGTGTATTATGTACCAAGTTGAGTAATTAAATACAAAGCCGAATGCTACAGACAAACATGAGTCACAATGTGCCGTTGAAATTGAAGTCAACTCAATACCGCTGTGCACAATGTCCATTCAACTTCATAAATCATTCGTACCGAATGTCGAAACGTTTATTTTGATACACATGTATAATGCAGGATAGGTATCAGTCACTACACTACCGTCTGGCCGACCAATTAGCGTCCAATAACGTCCCTTGCCCCCAGACATTTCTCAGTTATCGCTAGGCTGCAGTGCAGTCGCCTTGGCAACGCAATTAACAGCCAATTACACAACGTATAGCTTGTCTAGCTTGCACCATTACCGTTGTGTTTAGAAACAGTTATTGTCATACCCCTTCATTATTATTCAAACCTGCTTATTATATAGTTAACATTTCGCACACAAGATTACTGCAATCACTACCAGCTTTTGTTACTCAGCTATCTTAATCGAGACAAAGAAAACATGAACTTCAAAAAAACCTAAAGTATATTTAGTTCTATTATTAAATTTGTTTAAGATTGATCTTTCATCTCTTTCTTTTTGATAGTCAAATAGTATTTTAGAGCGAGACGAGTATAATTTGGTGTCCTAATAAAAGGAGTTCATCCGCACGCAAGATGGCGTCACCGTGGCCTAGACAAGGCCGAGCGGTCATTTGTACGATACGCCAGACGAGCTGCTTTGTCTGCCTCCTATTTATGGATTATCTTTTCAACGCAACGTGGCGGCCGCGGATGAAAATTTTTACAAGGTTCAGTCAATATTTGTTTTAAAATATCACCGGAAATGTTACACAATACGCACGCAATAACTACACGGTTATAAATCGATTAAAACCGAAAAAGAAAAGGTGTGGTTTTCCTAATATCTGAACCAGGATTTTCCGCGTCCAGACCGGTTCGGAATGTTCAGCAAATACATTGGTACAAAACCAGTTTCGTAATGTTGCATAAGTGACTAAAGATATCATGCACCACGCCGAGATAATGATAATACTTGACAGAAATATGCAGGCATTTATCGCGGCTGCATAAGCCGACATCAGTTGCCCAAGTCGAAGCATTTAGTGGTTGCTGAAATACTTAAGTAACGAGTAAAAACCGTTGCGCATCAGATTACTTGGAATGGTATTTATAGGCTCGGCAAGTGATGTCCTTGCTTTGTTGTATTCAGTTATCGATAAGGCTACGTGAGACGAGGCGTCGACCGATAATTATCTTAAGGTCACAACACTATCTGTGACGTCAAAGTTCCATGCATTGCGATAGTGATGGATGGGCAAAACACTGATACAGGTAAAAATAATATATTTATTTCAATAATGATATGTGCATGCAGTCTTCAGCTGACAAAGTTTGATGTTCTCCACAACATTTGTGTTACTCTTTATTTCATAAACGTAAAACTCACAACATCAACCAAACAAGCCCTGTCCATTTCACACTAGTCTAAGAGTCCAAAGTGCAGTGCAACACAATCACCGAACCAAAAAGACGAGCAGAACGTGACAAAGCAATTCAAGTGACGGTACGAATACCGTTGAGGAAAATTGTGAACGTTAATTTCCTACATCCTTGACCCCGATGGAGCGAGGTCGTCTTCGAGGGCGACGTACCCTATCGCCCACGAAGACTGAAATAGAAGAGGTTAATACCCCCTAGCACGCTTCTATTGCGAACAAAGAACTATGGGGTAGACGCGTGACGTAAACTATGATTATTAATCTTTAATTAAATACAAATTCTTAGTATTTTAAAATCTACGTCAATGCCAAATTTCACTATAAAAATTAATGAGGAAAAAATAAAGGTGTACTTTTACGGATATTGACAGTTAAAAATATAAGCATTTTTTCTTAGAAATGCCAGTGGTTTCAAAGAAATCGTGCCGACGTACTGTACTGATTATACTGATTATTTTTTTACATCGATTGCGTTCGGTTCCGTTCCACGCTATCGCCGTGGTACGGAACCGAACGCGATCGATTTACAAAAAATAATCGGTATAATCAGATGAAAACGCTAGTTAGGTCAGCACGGTTTCTTTGTATTGGATGAGGCATCTGTATACTAATTTTATATGAAAATGCCAAAATTGTATACAGCACTGCAGGCAAATATACAATAATTTGTTTGTCATAATTTTTCCAACTTCATAGAAATTTCATTTGATTGCATCATGATTTCATGAATCAAATATGTGCATATTAGTAACTTAGTAAGTTTTGACACAAGTGTGACTCGTCGAAAACATTTTAAAATTTGCACATTAAATAAAATTCTAGATTCCTCTAAATAAAAAAAACAGCCAAGTGCGAGTCGGACTCGCGCACGAAGAGTTCCGTACCATCATCGCAAAAAACTGCAAAAAAATATCACGTTTTTTGTATGGGAGCTCCACTTAAATATTTATTTTATTCAGATTTTTGTATTTGTTGTTATAGCGGCAACAGAAATACATCATCTGTGATTTATTTCATTCTGATTTTAGTATCTGTTGTTACAGCGGCAACAGAAATACATAAACATCTGTGAAAATTTCAACTGTCTAGCTATCACGGTTCATGAGATACAGCCTGGTGACAGACCGACAGACAGACAGACGGATCGTGGAGTCTTAGTAATAGGATCCCGTTTTTATCCTTTGGGTACGGAACCCTAAAAACAATTCACTTACTTTGAAAGTTTTACTCTATTATTCATAAACTAGGCAAATACAAAAGTCTAGACTGAAAAAATCGGGTCTGTGTTAGTCATTGAAGAAAGTAACGGAGGTGAATGTCTGATCTTACGGTCGAATGCCAACGTCCTTCCCTGGTGCCAAGCCAACAGGTGTCTTCCGCATAATCACTCAGAAATAACATTACTACGTACATTATTATCAGAGAACGAATGACAGTGACGGTTGCCTCGTTTTGACGGTCATGCGACTGATCAATGACGATTGATTTGTCCCGACAATTTAGGATCAGTACCTATAAAAAATATTTTTGTCTTTTAACATAAATTATTTCGATATCGATATTTTCAAAAAACTTATGTGACCCCATCCCTACATCCAACGGGTGACTTTTGGTGCATTTTTAACCCCCGACGGAGAGGTGTAATAAGTTTGACGTGTGTTGCTGTGTATCTATGTGTCTGTCTGTGGCATCATAGCTCCTCAACGGATGGACCGATTTTTATTTAGTTTTTTTTTTGTTTGAAAGGTGACTTTGTCGAGAGTGTTCTTATTTTAGCTATTATGTTTGAATAAAATCGGTTCAGCCTTTCAAAAGTTATTCGCATTTTACTCTTTGAATCTGGGTTTCTCGCAAGATATCGAGTCATTATTACGTTTTTCGATAGATTGTCTATTGAAGCGTTTCTGCTACTAGGTATATATTATATTATGTAGTTTCAAAAGCATGAAATAAAAATTAAATTACAAATTTAAAAAAACTGCGTCACAAAAACCTCTAAAAAGCAAAAAATAAACCTCGTACTCGCGTCGGGGAACCACTAAGTCAATAAAATAAACTATTGTAAATGTTGGCGGTTCCCCGACGCGAGTAACTACGAGGTTTTTTTTTGCTTAGATGTTTTTGTGCCGGGGATTTTTTAAATTTGTAAATTATTTTTTTAATTAATCAATTTGGATATGTCAGTTTTGAATATTCGATTTGAATTTTTTTCTGGTGACCTGTAACACAGGCTTTTTTAAAAACCTACTTCAGGCACCAGTCTCTTACAATGGTGGAATATAGCGTTAGCCAAAAACATTGTTAATTTTAAGATAACCTATTATTGTAAAGAGAGAAAAAATAAATGAATTGAATTGAATATTTTGGTTATATTGTTGGTCACAATGTCTGCGCAATTAGGTATAGGTAATTACAATCATATGTGGTAAAGCTTTAAAGCCAAGAGGGTTGTTGTCGGTGTTAGGTAAATAATAATAAAAAAAAAAACTTTATTTATCTCCACAAATTACATATCAACGTGAGTACAAATTACAGTCAGACACAGAAATATTGGCAAAGTGTGTAATTTGTGGGAGATCTGGAGTCTAAACTAAGCCTAGGCCTGTATTTTAGAACTCCAGGCTTAAATAGATTCAGTGCTGAGGCTTGTGTATGTGGCAATGACCCTTCTGCTGGTGACATGCCAATAGAAGAACAGTCCTCACTCCCATTTCTAATCATCACTCACCATTGATTCATTACATGTTTTACGGCCTTACGTAAGATCTATTTAAAGTTCAAAGACCACCGGAACCGCAGAAATTAATGTTTATTTTTAGGGTTCCGTACTTGGGTAGGTTTTAGGGTAAAAACGGGACCCTATTACTAAGACTCCGCGGTCCGTCTGTCTGATAACTAACGTGATTTTTGTGCCGTTTTTGCGATAATGGTACGGAACCGAGTGCGCGAGTCCGACTCGCACTTGGCCGGTTTTTTTGTTCTTGCTAAAAAACCGAAATTGGTAAGGATTTTCAAACTCTTCTTCTTAATGCAAAAATCTCACCTTGAATTTTAAGTGACCTGGCAATGTACTAGATGCAACGAATGTCACTTCACATCTTCATCATCAGCCTATTAATGTTCCCACTGCTGGGACACAGGCCTCCTCTCTGAGAGAGAATGCGCCGTAATCCACTACACGGGCCCAGTGCGGGTTGGTGGATGCCACATGTCTTCGAATTTTTGGTTCTAGGACATGCCGGTTTCCTCACGATGTTTTCCTTCACCGTTTTGAGAACAGTGGTGATGACATAATTTACACAAAGTAAAGCACCTGCCCGGGCTCGAACCCACGACCTACAACTTGTAACATAACTAAGCTATATTCTAAGCATAAGGAACAACACTAAAACGGATCTCTTGCCTAACATGAGAGCAATTTAATAATACGGAATTACGGCCCTAATGTACACAACGTAAGCACACGTCTGTACCCTGCAATACATATTAATATGTCTGGCTGGGCTTATTGATTGCAGCAAAGGTCATGCCCTCAGTCTGCCACTGCCTCCAACAACAGGTGGCATTTAGTGCACTACCCGCCAAATTGATATTTATGGACACGTCTGAAAATGAAACAGTATACGCTTTTATAACAAGTTGCCAAAGTCAGTTATAGAACTGACCTATGAAAAGTTCAAATACTACATCAAACGTGTCCTTATTAAAAAAGCATATTATAAAATCAAGGACTACGTTGAAGATAAAAATATTGGCTTTAGCTCCTTCTGCACATGCGGCTTCCCTGGTAACACATAAACGGCACAAATTATGTAGAGACACCTATTCTCAATCTAATTTTTTCTTTTTATTTCTTCTTTTAATTAGACATTTTACAATGGTTTTCAATCATCTTTATAGCCCTTTGCTAAGAATAGTTAATTTAATCTTGTTACACTTTATTTTTACCTTTGTGTAGATTCTTTTACCGATTGATTTGTGAATGTGTGAACATAGTAGGCCTTCTAGATGCTTGTTAACATTTGTTAACTTTTTATCTCGTTTTCCTTTTGTTTATATTATATAATCTTTTTTTTTTACTTTCTCATGACTTATTGTCAGGCCTACGTTGTCCTCCCATATCTAAGTACTAAAGCTGTAACATGGAAACATTGTAAAACCAAACCATTTTTTAAAAGAGTAACCGTGGAGTTTCTTGCCGGTTCTTCTCCATAGGAAACGACCAACCCGAACCGTGCACCTTTTGTCAACGTTTTATAAGTGTCCATGTAGGCCAACGTGAAATAAAATAGTTAGGTGATTTCCGATGAGTGGCATTTTTATTCACGAGCGCGCGAAGCGAGTGAGTGGATAAATCGACACGAGTCGGAAATCATCTTACGTACGTGTATCATACAACATTTTACTATGCATTGTGCGAAGAAATAAAACAAAAAATCTGAACCAAGCAAAAATTAATAAAATGGCGGGCTTATTCAAGCGCGCGCAGCATAACCACAGATTAACTAAAAGTTCCTCGAGCATATCTACTGCGCATGTGCAAATAGCTGTCACGTCGTAACGCAAAAAGGCACAAGTAAAATATACGTTCTGCCAAACATATTTAATGAATATTTAAAATTAATAATTTATTGATCTAAATGAAATCTAGAGTAGTTAAAAACGCGTTTAATGAAGTATTAGTTTTATTGTATCTGTTATATGAATGATAATCTGTATTTAACTAATTTTTAAAACTTAAATAATAAAAACTCCATGCGTCGGGCTGACGTTGGAGTTAAAAATTAAAAAAAAACAGAAAAGTAAAAAGCACTAGTGAAAAAAAGTGACACTTTCCGCACAGTTTGGCTGCTTGGAAAACGTTCTTTTCGAGGACATGCATTGTAAAAAAATATAGAATTGATTTTGTCTGCTATAAGTACTACTTTAGTAAAAATGTTTAGCTATGGCTATGTATGGTAGAGTAATAGATCGAAGAAACAGTGGATGGATTTGAAATAATAGTCACTAGCTTTTTCTAGCGGCAGTCGGCATCAAGCAATCTACCTGGATAAAGTAATCACAGTAGATCTTTGTGTCTCTGAAGTTGGCTGCAAGACCCTGCGCAGTTGCTATTTTTCTGTCAATGTTGAAGTAGAAGATAGCAGTGTATAGGTAACTGCCTCTTTCACTCGCTTACGTTTGTCGCAGCGTTCTTTCTCGCTTACTGTATGCTGTGTACTCGATGACAGAGACTATCGCAGAGCTATCGCAGAGCCAACTTCAGAGACACAAAGATCCGCTGTGATTACTTTACAAAGTACCCTATGGAACTCAGCGTAGTGTGGCATTCTATTTATTTATTTGAACTTGCAACATACAGGCACATAGGCGGGCTTAATGAGAGATAACATGGAAGTAACATAAAAAAAAATACTAAGTAAATTGTGTACACAAATATATCAGTGAAATAGGATTTCGCATTCGGATCAGTAGTTCCAGAGGCCAATCCTACTAACAAACAGTTTTACCTCTTTATGAGTGTTGATGATGATATTGTTGATGTTAGGTAAACAATACATTGTCATTCTAAAAAACTAAAAATCACGCTTTAATGGTAAATTGAACTAAAAAGTCGCTAATCCTGAAGACCCTGGTAAGGATAATGGGACAAACTATTTAAATTATTGCGTTTTCATCAGTCTTTGATAAGTGTGCAAAGTTACAAATCAATCTGACGTTTTGAAGGGGGTGAAAATCACGTTCAAAGATTCCGTTATATTGATACATACCAAGCTAATAAAATCGTGTTAATGAATATTGTGAAGATTGACTAATTAGATGCATGGAAGAAAGAAGTACATAACCGACCTAGCCACAAATAAATGAGGTATTAGTCTCGAGGATATCACTACATATTTTAAAACAAAGTCCCCCACGGCGTTTGTTCGCGATAAATTCAAAAACTACTGAACGGATTATCATGCGGTTTTATAAATACAAAGTTTGAGAAACGAGGAAGGTTCTTGTATATAATTTTTCACGGGCGAAGCCGGGGCGGGTCGCTAGTAATTTATATAGGATAGAGGGGGTATCTGTCTTTTAATAGCGTCTCATTATTTATTAACGTATTGTACCCATCATTTTTATGTTTATATTTCATCCGTCTACAAGTGACTTTGAATTTGACTGTACAATGTAGACAACTTGTCAAATCTGACCTTCACAAGGAAGGTCGTATTTTTCATATGTACCTACTTAATTTATCATTGTCTTTGTTTACCTACATCAAAGTTCCTACTTATAATAATATCAACTTTTGCTAGGGTCTTCGCCTGCTTTTAAATCGAAAATTATCTCACGGGAACGTAGATATACTACTGGGCACAGATAATATAATACTCTACTGGGATAAAAAATATCCTAGATCAATACAGATCACGGTCTACCTGTGTGCCCAACCATATCCGTGACGTGCATGATTTGATAAACATACAGACCAGACTTTCACAATGGTAAATACAACCTATAAAGGGCACACGATTGGCGCAGTGGTTCAGCAATTGACTGCTGCGCTGCTTGTCGCGGGTTCGATTCCCGCACGGAACAAAAATTTGTATGACCTACAGATAGTTGTTCCGGCTCTGGGTGTTTGTGTATGTGAGTTTATATGTTTGTAAACGCACCCACGATACAGGAAGAAATTCCTAGTGTGGGGCAATGTTTTCTTTAAAAAAAAAAGAAAAAAAGAAAAAAAAAGGGTGAATTTTGCAAGCATGAGTGGATGCCCGAATTAATAGCGTAAAAAAAACAACCGATGCTTTCGATTGCACTATTTTTTTAGGGTTCCGTACCCAAAGGGTAAAAACGGGACCCTATTACTAAGACTTCGCGATCCGTCAGTCTGCCTGTCTGTCCGTCTGTCTCCAGGCTGTATCTCATGAACCGTGATAGCTAGACAGTTGAAATTTTCACAGATGATGTATTTCTGTTGCCGCTATAACAACAAATACTAAAAACAGTATAAAGTAAATATTAAAGGGGGGCTCCCATACAACAATCGTGATATTTTTGCCGTTTTTTGCTCGATATTAATAACGGCAACAGGTAGACGCTTGCAATATTCACAGAATGTTTAGTTGTATATTTACTTCAAAAAATAATAATTAATAAATTAAAATAAAATAAATTAAGGGGGGCTCCCATACAACAAACGTGATTTTTATGCAGTGTTTTGCGATAATGGTACGGAACCCTTCGTGTGCGAGTCCGACTCGCACTTGGCCGGTTTTTTTAATTTTTATTTGATCATTGGTAGGTAAGAAGATAAATGTAAATAGGTAGTCACTTAGGTATACAGTGACCTTACATAAGAAGGCTATTCTTATACGCTCTCGTAATGTAATCAGCGATAAGAGGCATTCTTATGAAAAACTCAATTCATTCAACGATAAGCTCTAGTACCTATGAGAATTAACACGAGGCAGTTGTAAGTACAGCACAGTAGTCACGGCGAATGAGCGGATCTTTGTGTCTCTGAAATTTGCTCTGCCACAGATAATATAATACTAGCATACAGATGCCTCATCCCATACAAAGAAATCGTGTCGAGCGACGTAACTAGCGTTTTTGGTCTGATTATCAGATTATTTTTTGTTGTACAACGGTTGCGTTCCACGGCGATAGATAGATGGTATTAGCAGCGACTTGCAAGTAAAAGTGTTTAAGGGCTTATTACACTACACGGTATTCAGGGAGCTGAATACCGGGTCACTTCACCATTCCGAGTCAATAAGGTCGATATTTTGAGAACCCTGTCTCCCTAACAGTTATTACACTACCCTATATTACAGTTTAGGGCCCTGAATACCGTTTAGTGTAATAAGCCGTTTACTAGGTTCGTGATTTTTTTTTCTTTAAATACTGTGAAGACTTGTTTTATAGTATGTAAAATTAACATTTTCTAGAATTGATCAAAAAAATTGTATGTTATTTTTAATCAACTCTCCTAAGCACAAAATAATGGAATATTGGCCACTTAATTCACATTTCAAAGATTTGAAAGGATTATTTAAAATTTATTCAAATAGATGACGCGTTTTTAAATTTCTCAGGCATAACACTCGATCTTTTAAATTTGTATTTTAACACATTTTGATACAATGAAACTTTAAAAACCTGTAAAAAAAATTCAATAAAACAAATCGTCACTGTATTTAAAGAAAAAATAGTCACGAACCGAGAAAATCCTTTTACTTGCAAGTCGCTGCAAACGCCATCTATTGCCGTGGAACGGAACCGAATGCGATCGATGTACGTATAAAAATAATCATCTTAAGCAGACGAAAAACGCTAGTTACGTCGACACGGTTTCTTTGTATGGGATGAGGTATCTGTATGCTAGTATTATATTTTCTGTGGCGGGAGTGAGGTCACTTTCCAGCGGAGCGAGCATGGGCGTACCCAAGACATTTGTGACAAGACATGATAAATTATGTCATGTCTTACAATTTGTCTTAAATACTAGCACGGGTCAAACATGTGACTTATTTTAAAAGCGCGACATGCCTTTCTTGTTGCTTCCCGGCGACCACGGCCTACTGTGACATGGCTTGAGTCACACATTTCATAGCAGTTTGGACGATAAAGCCATTTTGTCTTAATTATTAGTACCGGCGGCGTGAGAAAATTTCCTGACGTTTATTTGGGACTTATCGGGTCTTACTTTGCTAATACGGGCGCACCCATTTTGTCACAAATTTCACATTTAGACAGATGATTAAGAAAAAATTATCACTTTCGTTCGGAGGTGGTGATAAAATTTTATAGTTGAAAAATAAAATATTTTCCTTCTAATTACTGCACCAAATGGCAATAAATTTATTTTGTGTGTGTGGTGATCAATGCTTATTAATTAATTGAAATTTTACAGGATTATTAATTAATTATATTTTATTACTTTTTTATAATTGTTATTTTTTATTGTTATTCCTATTTTTAATTGTTATTTTTATTTTGATTATTACTTTTTTATAATTATTTTCTTATATTCCATATTCTTCTTACTTTCTACATTTTAAATTATTTCTTAAATAAAACCCCCAAAAAATATTAATTTATTGAAATGTTACAGGATTATTAATTAATTCTATTTTATTACTTTTTTATAATTGTTATTTCTATTTTTAAATATTATTTTTATTTTGATTATTACTTTTTTATAATTATTTTCTTATATTCCATATTCTTCTTACTTTCTATGGTCGTGGGTCAAATATTAATTTGTGCCCAACAAAATTAAAAAGTATTTTATCTGTATGAACGGCACACTTTTATAAGTAATATTTTATTTGGTCGTCTATTCAGATTATGTCGCACTATGAAGTCAGCCACAAGAAAGGCATGTCGCGTCTTGAAACTATGTCACATGGTTGTCCCGTGCTAGTATTTAAGACAAATTGTAAGACATGACATATTTTATCATAACTTGTCATGACCCAAAATATTTTCTGTTAAGAATTTGTAGTTCAAGTCGAAAAACAAGCAAAGTAAAAAAAAAAAAGATTTTTTCTTAAATTCATGTTGGGATGCTGCTAGCATGGGGGTATCAAAGGGGGGGCTAAATTTTGGTTATTTTTTGCCTAGGACATACCGTTTTCGAGATATAGAGCGTTTTATGTAAAATAAAATAAAATTCGGAGGCTCATAATTCGGAAATAGTGCGTCGTAGGACTATGCTTCTCTGAACCTAAATGGTTTTTATGGCCAAGGTTAAACCGAAACTGCCATAAAATTGGAAAATTTCCGAAAAAGAAAACAAATTAATGTCAAGAAGATATGCCACAAGTCAAGAAAATATCTCACGCCGCCGTGCTAGCATTTCAGACAAAATGGCTTTATCGCCCAAACTGTGATAAAAAGTGTGACTTAGGCCATGTCACAGTAGGCCGTGCTCGCCGGGCAGGGAGGTGCACAGTAATTGTACCGTATAGTAATTCCTTATGTAGGTACCTAATTAAGTTCCGTAACGTAATATATGTGAAAGTACATAACACTATATTAATTGTTACAGGTATTACGTCATAAAACAGCTGTTCAAACTACTTGAGCAAAATATACCTACAGAATTCAGAGGAAAACCACAATTAAGCAATTATGAGTATGTGCAAGCTACTTTAGTCAAGTGCTATTTATGTAGGTAGGTAAGTATATCTTTTCCAAATAATCTCATGACGAATGATTGTGTTCAAGGAAATCCCGATTATTGCAAATGCACATGGAGTGACCGCTTGTGATAATAAAGAGAATGAATAACAATGTGATCACATCACTATTGGTTTTATGAAAAAAAAATTGTTGTGGGACTTGAGGCACGGTAAAGATATCTAACAGTATTGTGATTGTGACTCGGCCCTGTCCTTGAAATTAGTACCTACAAGCGCGCGTCATGTAAACACGCGTTAGGACCGCCCGCCTCTACCTACTTGAGTTTCTTTCTAGTTTTGTGATTGTAAATATCTCAGATTCTTTTCTCTAACCTGAGGTAAATATTATATTTTTTTATTATACTTATTTTAAATCTTAATAGGTAGGTATCTACACTACCTACCATTTATTAATTTCATAGGTAATCATTTGATAATGATATTTTGTCTAATTAATTAATATATGTAAGTAGCTAAGTACATAAGTAAGTAGACAGCCTAGCCTAGGAAACTACCTACTAGTTTTTTTATAACCCGAGCGTAGGTAGGTCACTCGTGTGTGACTTTCTCACCCTATCCACTTATTTTACGCGGTGGAAAAAGCGAAATACCTACCTATTAAAAAAAGAAACACTTTACGTACTAGTAGTTTAGGTTTTTTTTTTATGGTTTTGCCTTTCGGAGGTTTCATTTAATTTAAAAAAATGTTATATCTGGGTGCGTTATAGAAGAATTCAAGCAACCAAAAACAGCACAATATAGTCTATAAGTGCTCTCTGCCACATTAAGTAAGTAAGTATTTCAATGAAATATTTACAAATCGCACGCTTACTGCTTACATAAAACCATCACACCGCGATTCGTGACTGTTTGTTTGTGACAGTAGTGTATCGAGTGTTGGCTGAACTCGACGCGCGTAAGTATGGCTCGCGTTCTGACCATTTGTATGAAGATAGAATACTGTTAGATATATTTACTGTGCTTGAGGACCAATCAATGATGGGCTAGAGAACAGGGAGGGTATTGTGTGACCTGGCACCTGTAGCCAAGTTGACAATCTACAATCGGTAACGGTAGTAGAAAACGAATCAATGTATTAGAATGCGTTAACGATTGTAGAAAGAAATTCGATACGGATCGTTTTTGTAACTTGGCCAGAAGGACTGGTTGATTGCCAATCAAGAAGACAAGTACAATAAAATTACAACCGACTTCGAAACAAAACAATACAAAATGAAAAATAACTTCTTTTTCGGAAGTCGGTGTTCTTTTTTTCGTTTTTTGAAACCGACAGCCGAATCAGTTTGTCAATTAAAAAAAAAAAAAAAAGAAGCTATTTTTCAGTTTGTCACTTTTTATTTGGAAGTCGTTTGTATTTTGTTGTTAAAAAGTCTTTTATTTTTCACTTTTTAGTTTTGGTACCTAATTAATAGACGAGTTCTATTGTAACTAATAAGGTATTTATAATGACAGAATAGATTACCCGAATATCATGCAACTTGAACATAACCGGTGAAATAGGAGTGTGCCAAGGTAAAATGTACCACAGATATAATACACTGTACACATCTGCGTACCTCTTTAGAACGTACTGGCGAGATGTTATGTTATGAAATGATATAAACTGCCGAGCAATGAAAAAGTTCCACCCACAAAATACCGACAAACACCTTAATATCTCCTAAGACAGAACGCTCGGTGAACATAAACGTTCACCGTTCGTTCGTTCACGTTCAGTGAACGTTGGTGAACGCATTGAACGCTGTTAAATGTAAGTACTTCAATATTGCAGACGGCGTCATTAAGCTAGCCTTTCCCGTTTAGGAGTAATTTGGTGCTATTTCACTGGAACTTTTTCATTGCTCGCGAATTTATAAACAGACATGCTATTGCAGCAATCCCGAGAGATTACCTGTAATTTATTAAAGAGTTCTGTTGTATATCTTCGAAGTTCTTCATCAGATCATCACCAAATTTGGGCACATACACCTTTGTTGGTCTAAAATTGACGGAGAAATCGGTAAACATAGAAAAAAAATAAAAACAAACAAATTCGAACATAGAATACCCTCCTTTTTGGAAAGTAAAATAAGGAGCTAAAACGACGAACACACCTAGTGGAAAAATAAAACGAAATAAGACAGTTCTTCATAAGAAAATCCAGCTAGCAATCCCGTACCGAATGGTTTGAACACACCAATCTGTTCAAGAAATAAACCTCGCTATACATCTCCAGGGCTGAACAGGTCAAGTTAGGGTCAGTGCAAAATACACGTAACTTCATATTACAAACAAGCCTCCAGCAAATATGCACCTTACTTACTTATCTTTCCTCACTCATAGGTACCTGTGATGAAAGATCTCTTTGAAACATAGAACTTATTGCCAAGAACGGTTTGGAAAATAACTTGAGGTTAAACTACAGTTAGGAACTGAAACAAGAACAAAGTTTAGATTTAAGTATAGGCACAGATAATATAATACTAGCAAACAGGTGCCTCATCCCATACAATGATACCGTGCCGATGTAACTAGCGTTTTTCGTCTGATTATTTTTATAAGTACTTCGACCGCGTTCGGTTCCGTTCCACGTTACATGGTGTTAGCAGCGACTTGCAAGTAAAAGGGTTTTCTTGGTTCGTCACTATTTTTACTTCGAATGCAGTGATGATTTGTGTTATAGTATTTTTTTGCACGTTTTTTCACATTCTTTGTACCAAAATGTGTTACAATATAAATTAAAAAAATGGAGACGCATACCTCAGATATTTAAAACCGCGCCATCTATTGGAATCAATTTTATACGTACAGGCAAATGACAACTTAATAAAAAAAAAACAATAGGCTATGATAGCTCAGTGGTAGTGACGTCGGATACCGAGACGAAGGTCGCGGGTTCGAATCCTACAATGAGCTTGAGCTTTCGGTGAAGGAAAACATCGTGAGGAAACCATAGCACGGTGGTAGGGTACTTTGTAGTACCCGCCTGGCTGGCAACCACCCTCAAGTTGAAAATCTGTCGCCAAGCACCTTCCGGTGTGTTCCGATAGCAGCACTTGAGAGCCAGTTCCCTTCTAGGCTTTGTGTGCTTACCACCATCGGCCACATCATCACTGACCACGGTGAGATTGTGGTCAAACACAGGCCTATACAAAGTAAAAAAAAAAAAAAAAAAAAAAAAAAAAAGTTGACAAATGAGCGGCAAATAAATAATATTATTTGGAATAGTTTGGGGCAATCTGGTGACCTGTGTGTGCGTCATTGAGACCTAATAGATTGCCAAAAACCAAATTCCTACGCAGCATTTGCATAGGTGCAACGTAGAAGAACGTACCTAAATATTTACATTTTATTTTATTATAAACTTTGCCCCACACTAGGAATTTCTTCCTGTATCGTGGGTGCGTTTACGAACATTTAAACTCACACACACACACATATGCGACCGACGGACAAAAATAAAAATAGTTAATAAAAAAAAACAAAAAACCCGACTGCTTGAAAAGCGAACTAAAAAGACGTAAACAAGGAGAAAATCATGCTGTGCGGAGGATACATCTTCGCGAACTGGCTGACCAAAACCAGACGTATCCTCCGACTGCACAGCATGATTTTCTCCTTGTTTACGTCTTTTTAGTTCGCTTTTCAAGCAGTCGGGTTTTTTGATTTTTTTAATTAGCTTTTTTAATTTGTAACTTTTTAGTTATTTTTTTTTTTCGAATTAGGTACATTTAAACATATAAGTGTTATATATTTTTGAAATCACCTCTTAAAATCCTTTATTTTGGTACCCCACATGATAGGTTTGCAAGAAAAAAAAATTTGGGCCCCCACAATATGGCGCCCAAAAACCACCATTTTCCTATTTTCCAATTTTCATGTAGTCAGTGACACTCGCGGGGTTAAGACGAATCGATTGACGTAAGAACCATCGGCCCACGCGTTTGGTCTCTAGAACGCCACATAGGAACAAACATACATACATACATACATACTTACATACATAGACTGATAAACACATTACCCTCCTTCGGCAGTCGGGTAAAAAATATTATCGTCGAGGTCGGCACCCTCAAATTCTCTAAGCACTTATATCATTCAGAACTGAAGATATCCCTCAACAAAGCACTGAACCAAAAGAACGCATTATATCCGACATAAGAGAGTAACTTAGAATAATCAAATCATATTCAAAGAAAAAAAAACCTAAGTTCTCTTTCTTTTCCCCTTCACTAAAACCACAACATGCAATCATCCATGCAGGCAATTGTTGCAAACAATTAAACGGTAAATCTAGAATTACCACAGACCAGACAAGTTGCTGCACAGTGCATAATGAGGAAGGCTTGGTCGTAAATTATTTGGACACAGACAGCCTATCTATTGTCTCTCGTTAGCTAACGAACTGAATGTTATGGTTATTTATTGGGAATTTGTTTTGAGAAGTCTTGTTGCTGGATAGTGCTTAAATGTTCTAATCCACAACTTCGTATGCCTGTATTATTATTATCTGTGACTAAGTCAATCTTCGAGAAAGAGGTCAACCGTCGAATCCGACTCGGCTATCAGTATCTTCTCGTCCAACTTACCATAGTGCCTCAAGACGAAAGTCTTTAACCATAGTGTGTTGCCAGTGATGAAATTTGGCTCTGAGACGTGGTCGATCACAATGGGCCTCATCAGAAAGCTTACAATCACCCAAAGAGCAATGGAGCAACGCTCGGAGTTTCCTTGCGTGATCGAATCAGAAATTTAGAGATCCGCAAGAGAACCAGGGTTACCGGCATAACCCAAACATAAGTGGCAGTGGACGGGGCACATTGCTCGCAGAACAGATGGCCGATGGGGCAGAAAGGTTCTGGAGTGGCGACCGCGAATCGGAAGACGTTGTATTGGAAGGCCTCCCACCAGCTAGAAGATGACCTATGTCCAGCAGTGGACGTCTTACGGCTGATATGATGATGATGATGACGTCTACCTCTCTTTCGGAAGAAAGTTACCTCTATTCTCTTGTGAAAGAATAGTATAAAGCAGAATAAGTCGTATTGATAGCACCCAATTTGAAGCGCACCTGAAGTATTCCTCTAAGCGCACCCACAATCAAACGTAGAGAAGAGCATGAAGAATTCGTAACAAATGATATCGATAGACGTTTTAAAATTCAACTTTCCTGAAGTCTTGATATCATGGACATAATTGCATGCTGATTTTGAAATGTTTTCTGTATCAGCAGCAAAAGAGATGCCGATAACAAGAGCTATGGTAGAAATCTAAAGACAAAGTCTGTTTTTTTTTCATGGATAAAGGAACGGTAGAACTTCGAGTCTTCGCAACGCAACCATTCCAAATTCCATTTTCAAAAGCGAACCACACCGAGCTCAGATCGAACCCATAGATACCCCAAATACGCGCGTTTCTACCTCCACTACCGCCAACACTAAGAACTAGCTTATAGATCAAATCTAGCACAATCTTAACTGTAAATACCTTAGAAATATTTAGATCCTAGACATTTTCCGTGGAGCAACGTTAAGTAATGCGATAATAATGTTGGCGGAGAGGCGGTGCGCGCGCGCAGGTAAGCGTTGACTAGTACACCTTGATACTAGGTACGAGTTATGTTATTGCGGTCGCACAGATTTGTTGCTGTTTCTGTCTGTAATGCTGATTGTATTTATTAAATGTATTTGCAATATTGGGTACTGAGTTAGGAGCTGATGAAATAACTAAAAAGGGTTGGGTTGGTAGACTTGGTAGGTAAATGTTTGATCTGTAATTAAATCGTTCAAATTGCTAGAGTTATTTGATCCATAAAAAAGTTAATTGTTTAATATCATAAAAAAATAAACAGTACACGCAAAAACAATTGCCGGTTTAAAAATTGTTTTCGCAGACGAAGAAGGTCGCATTCACCAATGTTCCAATTTCAAAAGTCATCATTTCTCGCGACAGTCTCAATAAGGCCAAGGTCTCGCCGTCTGGCTGTACGCAAATATCTGGAGTTAGCGACCTCGGCGTTCTATCTGACTACTATTAAATGTATCAATCATAATTCATAATTTTGCAACATTATTAGTTGTTTGGGTTTCCCAACTAGGCTAGGTATGTCTGACTGGAAGGCACAACATAACATTTTTCACTTCAGTCTATCGATAATTTCAAATTTCCTTGATCCGTGAGGTTGCGAATCATCAGTCATGTCACTCTTCAGGCAATTGATATTTTAAAACGGCTTTTGAATTATCCAAGAAGACAGGTGTTAAGGCCTGTACAATTATTTATTTATTCTGTGGTTTGATTATAGGCCTGACCATGTGTCAACATTTAGATTGTCCAAATCATAGATACGTGCGTGGCGTTGCAAAATTTTTTGCTATATTTTTAGCTTAGCGCCAATTTCAAGTGCGACTCGCTTACTCTATTAATTATGTTTAGTATGTGTTTTATGTTTGTCTATGGTAATATGAAAGTAGGTTTTGGTAGGTAGGATTAGATTAATACTCAGGACTATTCTATGGAGTCTATCTAATGAAAATTAAACCTCCATTTTTATTTTAATAACATAATAATATCTATATTTTTCTAATTGGAATGTCTATTAAGCTTTGATTCTCACGTTATTATAGGTGAATGAGTAATTATTTAATTAATGTAATTCTAACGACAGGCATGTTTTCTTTTAATTTTAAATGAACGATGACGCAAAAGTGCATCTTAGGATAGGTCAAGTTTAATTTGTGCTTGATTTTAAACACAGTTTTTTTTAATTATATGAATGCAGTTGCCTGTCATTCAGCCATCAATCACTACAAAATAATACGACGTTATTTGTTAAACTTTTTATATCTGTCAAAATATTGAATAAATTAAACTTTAATTTTATGCATGAAACCGCGTTGACAGCAAACTAACCTTGTCGATACAGCACAGATATAATTATAAATCACGGAGAATGGCAATTCCTAGCATAGTTGTTCCATATTCCGTTAGGCTGAGGCAAAAATAAGTTGTTGTCAAGTCAACGCAACATTCTTATATGCCTATTGATATTGACTGGATTGTGAGTTGTGACACTTGTGACTGAATGCTTAAATTAAAAATAAAAGACAAACATGGCGCCCTAACTTGACACATTTGAATATAGAAGTTGATAAACGAAACGAAGGCTTCTATACCATTAATATTGTGTATTCCATTTTCAATTTCTATAACTTTTCTTCAGAATTTCTTCTTTAGTTTTTTATCATGTAACAAAATGGTTTTTCAGAATTTATATAGAAATTGGGTTTTTCGATTGGTTTTTTAACCTTGTATTTCACGTAGATGTTAGATATCTAAGTACTAATTTTTTTCCCCGCCGTTAATTGATATTTCATTAGATAATTATTAAAGCTAATAGCGACAAACATGTTTTGCAATACAGCCTTCGGTGTCAAATACGCAATTTCGTGACTAACACATCATCTTAGATATGTAGGTATGTAATTATTTTTTAAGAATCTTGCATGCAAATATTATGCAAAATCGCAATCTTGATTAAATATTTGTCCCAAAATGGAATTAAAGATTAATTACAGGTTATATTTTAGTAACCACAAAATTTGTAACACAAATTTTTATATTATATAATAATATGGTAACTTTTTTATATTTCTATGATGGTAACCATAGATTATAATAATGGTAACATTACTTAAACATACACCAAACATAATATTAACATGCCCCGATTTCTGAATAAAGAATTAGAATTTGAGTATTTGTTAGTTAAACACTAGCCTGAAAAATTACAAACTTTGGCATTAAAGAAACCCTTCTTGACACAAATGTAACCGGGGGATTGTAGGGCCATTGAGAGTTGAAAATGTATGATAATAATATGTCAGCTACGTACCACAAAATATTTAGATTTAGGCTCTAACCCAAAATAGGTACTACATAAATTAGTGGGGTACTCAAAAAAAAAAGATCAACTCCACATCAAAACAAAACACTAGCGAAAATCAATTAACCACTACTCAGTCCCGAGACATGGTCAAAATACTAATCACGATCTGCAGATCGATCAGTTGATCACGAATCTCTTGATTGGCTGTAGTCCTGAAGGATGCGTGACCAATCAGGCGCAGGCATGGCTAATCAGAAATCAATCTGTTGATTAGAACGATCTATGGTTTGCGTTCAATACGCATGAGAACATTATTTCCTTGGGAATTACGTAAATACGAGGAGGAGAGGAAGGCTACATATGGATGGATTATCTGAAGAATGACATGAAAGAATAGGAAGTGATACTCGTAGTATGATGGATGAAAAGGAATAATGGAAGAACAGCGTGTTGAGGTGAAAACAATTAAAATGGGACAAGGTCAGGACGATGATGATGATGAACGCAGCGGATGTTAAGTCAGTGGGTAACTGGAAGCTCTGGACACTGAAAACTAGTCCTGGATCAAAACGAAGACAGAAATAATTGAAAGAGAAATTGGTATCTACAGGAGCGTCCTCACTGGGAGCATTATTTCGTGAGCATTTGTAAACAAACAATCGTAGGCGAGCAACAAATGCTTCCCAGCGAGCCCACATTCACTTTCAAGCAAAACTATGAACGTTCGAGTCGAACATTCCCTTGCGAGCTTGGTGCATTCGAATACGATCTCGTTAAATATCATTCATTCGATAATACAATTGACCAAGAAGGTCACAAACAATTAAGAATAAGGAACTGTTCCTTGCTTTATAAGTGGCCTGTAATATTCCTACATACATACTCATTAATTTCATTATCTGGGTATTCGCTTTCGAGCGTTTTATTTGCGTGAACATTCGAATGCGAGCCGTTTCCGTGAAAATCGTTGCGACGTCCACACCGGCCGAATTTCGCGCTTGCGTGTAAGCTTTGTAACGCTCGGCTCAACGTGACAAGACTGAACACATGAATTCTCTCAGTGAGGACGTTCCTTGATAAAAGGACAGTTAGCAAATTTTTAGGCAGCCTTTATATTTTCTGAAAGGCATGACTCAGACACTTTTGACACACTATCGAGGGATAATGAATGACTTGTTTTTCAAAGAAATAACCAGAGTATATCTACCAATCTTGATAAAAGATTACCTATACGTATGCGAATTCACGTAGGTTTTTAAATCTAGCAGAAGTATAGCCAGTTACATTATGTAGGATAATAGATATTTTATTTTATACACTGATAGGAAGAACTTGGTCAATTGTATTATAGAGAGCAGTGGTGGCCCAGTGGTATCGGCCGCGACTTACAAGTTGTAGGTCGTGGGTTCGAGCCCAGGCAGGCGCTTTACTTTGCGTAAATTATTTCATCACCACTGCTCTCAAAACGGTGAAGGAAAACATCGTGAGGAAACCGGCATGTCCTAGAACCAAAAATTCGAAGACATGTGACATCCACCAACCCGCACTGGGCCCGCGTGGTGGATTACGGCCCATTCCCTCTCACAGAGAGGAGGCCTGTGTCCCAGCAGTGGGAACATTAATAGGCTGATGATGTGATGTGATGATGTGATAGGAAGAACATTAGACATACAGGGAAAAATAAATAAATAAATAAAATAAGCCTTTATTACTGAGTTTATAATTATTCTTAAGTATTTTATTATGGATCGGTACTTTTTTCCCAGCTTGTCCTTCGATGTAGGCCTCCTCCAAAGATTGCCACTTACTTGTATTACGCAATTTTCATCCACTCTGCTCCAGCAGTTCTCT
The DNA here is from genome assembly GCA_945859665.1 of Anorthoa munda. NCBI lineage: Eukaryota > Metazoa > Arthropoda > Insecta > Lepidoptera > Noctuidae > Anorthoa > Anorthoa munda. The sequence goes on from OX243893.1 coordinate 7,046,416, forward strand.
TTAGGTCGTCTTCCCAGCGTTTTGGTTGTCGCCCTTTGTTCCTTTTTTCGCATCTCTGAGGTACCATTCTGATATTGTTCTTGTTCATTTCCTATTCCTCTCTCTTAACATATGACCTGTCCATTGCCATTTTAATGCTTAACATAAATTCTTCCTGCATCTTTAAATTTAGTTATTTTTTTAATATTTTCTAATCTTACCATATCTTGCCTTTTTACCCCAATTACACTTCCCTCGTGATCATTGCTAACACATCTAATGCCTTATTTATCGGCAACTACAAATTTCGTTCTTTTCGCAACTTCGCAAGCCATTTCCTCCAGACAACTAAAAGATGAAAAGAATCACAAGCAAAGTACAAAGGGCAATCAATAATTCACACCGTCAGCAAATTTACAACAGCATCAAAGCAAAACTTACTTCACACGGGTTTCGCAACGCGGAATCAACGCATCGAGGGCACGCAGGACCGGTACTCACCCACCACTGGCAGAGGGGGTGAGGGTTGCAGAGGGGGGAGGGTAAATGGGTCGCCGCAGCCGCATTCCGTGGCGGTTGACATTTCACAGGAAAGCAGAACTCAGAGCTCAGCTCATGGTGTTTGTGGGAAACAGCGGGTAACTTTGAATTTGGAATAACGGTTTCGGATAATCGCACTGGCTGGATAGAATATGCCACAATTTTGAATGGTATCTGAGTATGTTTTGAAATTCGAACTAAATGTCAATGTAGATACAAGAACGTTGCTAAAAATAGCTTTATCAATAATGAATAAATAGTTTGTTCCTGTACCAGTTACATAGTTGCTTAACAATGATATTCGAAGGTTGTTCGAGGTAAGTATTGCTTCATGTTTCCCTAAACACATGCGAACAAAACGGAAGATCCAAACAAGAATACCGAGAAGTAAGGCTATAAATGTCACAAAACTGGATTCACGGTTGTATTAGTCACGTAACAGCCGCACGTAATAAAGTTCACCTGTTTCACAACTGACTTTCAGTACAGAACAGTCGCCAAAGAAGGCCAAATAAACTTGTGAACGTAAAAAATATCCTTCGCACCAACTGCGTCTAGTCGGACCGGTTCAACCGTCACTGGCAGTTTTCCTTAGCCAAAATTAATGCGACTTAATTGACGCTCGAAGATATGAACAAAAAAACCACTCCGGAAATTACTATGCGATGCCTCACGCTGTAGAACTTGTATAAAGATTCATCCATTGACGCCCCGGTGTGATGAATTTGTGTGTCCGCTTAATTTTTGGCCTCCGAAAGTACGACCATGTGTCAGACTTTCGAGAGCGGTTGAAGTGGCTGCCTATTCGGCAGCGGCAAGATAAGCACATTCTTTCTTTACTCTTTTCTGTTCTTCATAATTCTGCCTCTCCTTCATGTCTTCGGGAGCGCTTTGAGTAGCTTGTACCGAGAGGAAAGCCTTGTCGTTTGTCATCATCTCTTCTCCTTCGTGTTCCTCCCCATTCATCAAGTCGTTACGGTGGATCATTTACTGTCCACCTTTGGAATACTCTTCCTCACTCTCTACGAGATAGCCCTTCGTTAGAGGTTTTCAGGAGAAGAATAAGGTGTTATTTCCTGTCAACATTACGCAGAGATATGTACCTATAAATGTAAGATTTTGGTTGTATTATTTAGTACATATGTATTAGTTTATACATTGTGTGTTATACACGTATTTGTTTAAGTTTATTTAGTATGTATGAATTTTAAATATTAAATGTTTTTATAAATTTTGTTGTGCACTTGGATGTACTGTCCTCATATGCAAATTTCTTAATGCAACTGAGGTTTGCTGTAAGAGAACCCAATTATGGGTTAAGCTCGTCTTTGTACATAAGCTGTCCTATTGTTTTTGTGTCTTTATGTTTTTGGGTACAATAAAGAATAAGAATAAACTCTGCTATGCACACCCGTTCCGCAAGTATTGTAATGGAATCACAGAGAGTTGTTACCGTTACTAACCTGAGTACTTATGAATCTGGTCAATATTTCTCTCTCTCTCCCAAAAACAGTTGGCCAATGAGTCAAAGCTACCTAAGCGGGGTATGACGGCTTAAGACCCGTTCCAGACACAACCCTGCGCTGACTCACGCTGTAATGTTTTCTCAGAATCATTCTGTATCGAGGCGAGTTGCGAAACCTGCAAGGATGTCTCATGGTTTTGGCGCGCAACCACTTACGTGGGAACTGCGGTACATTGGAGAAAGTTCGAGGCTGAAACCACTGTTGAAAAGAATTGAACGAAATGACCCGTGTCATTGTTTGGGAAATCAATTTGAAGTTGGAAAGTAACGTAAATTTTGAAGCAATTCAAGTTATTAATTACGTTTGCAGTACACTTCGATTAACTAAAACACTGACCCTCTTACAAATAAACGCGGTATAAAGTTATACCAAGTATAAACCTATGAAAATGTATGGTTACTCCTTTGTTATACCTGGTATAACTTTATGCCGCGTTTATTTGTAAGAGCGTGAATGTTTAACAACATATTTTGTCAACAGCATCTTTTATTAAGAGATGTTTCATGCCAACAAGAGGAAAGCCTCGTGGCAATTTTACACGGGCGAAGTCACCACGTTGTAGACTATAAATCGCGCTTAATTAGCAACAAGATACAAACTCGTCTCTTACGGTAAAACAGGAATTTGGAACTGGAAGCTTCTAAACGAGTCGAAGTTCAGACGTAACATGGGAATCTGCATATATATAGTCTAGAGCCAGTGGTGGGCAAACTTTCTTAATGGGGGGCCAGAAAGTTTAAGATATTTCAGAGGAGGGCCAGAATTATTTAAATTATCTTGTAATTTTTATTTTGAAATATGTATTTTGTGTTGAAACTTTCAATCATATAATAACATTACAGCATACATTTTCACAAATGATGAAAATTACAATTTAACTTTTATTCGAAGGCCCGGCCCTGCCACAACACAATCATGAACTCACGCGGCTAGTCTAGCTGGCTTCTTTACCTATGTTTCTATTATTCTACTAAGTAGAATCTACTTTATACTTCTGGAGTCTGGACCGTCAAAAAATAATTATCACTGGCCATACATATACTATTCATATCGAAAGACCGTCGGCGGGCCGGATTAAATGCTTTCGCGGGCCTGAGTTGGCCCGCGGGCCGTACTTTGCCCATCACTGGCTAGACCAATAACCACAACTACTTTAGCAATTCATTATTATTCTAGTTATTGCATTATAGGTTTTCGATTCAGATCGCTTAAGATTTATAGAGGTATTCAAAGACAATCAAATAGAAATGTGGCGTAGTAACATTGCTGAGTCACAGGCGATGACGAATAAAAGTTTGCTTTGGCGCCTCATTCGCTGCCTTTATTTCTATATACGGACTTTTTGTAATCACGGACGATTAATGTGGTTCACTTATGTGGAAACAAGATATCTTGGAATTACGAGCGTGAGCCTTTATCTGCCCAGCAGAACACTTTGTTCAGTTTATATTCATTATTTCATAAATGAAAGCAAATGATGCAAATTTTAGTATAGTCCATTCGCGTTAAGAAGTCATCGTTGTCAGCTGGCCCCTCGATGAGCTCGTGGCTAAATAATAACAGCCGCACTGGTCGATCATCAATGTTAATCAACGCTTTACGAGGTCAGCCCGTGGATGGGTGACCATTTCAACATACCGAGTTTCCTCCGTGCCTCGGAAAGCACGTTAAGCCGTTGGTCCCGGCTGTCATTTGAAGATCTTTGACAGTCGTTACGGGTAGTCAGAAGCTTGATATCTGACACCAGTCTTGCCAAAGGGTACCGTGTTACCCAGTTACTGGATTGTGGAGGTCAGATAGGCAGTCGCTCCATGTAAAATACTCGTACCCAGCCGAATCAAGTAAGACTGGAAGCCAACCCATTGGGGTTCTATATATTGATAGTTTAACTATATTGATAGTTGGAAACAGGCTAGGCAAATTGATTATTGTCAGCCGGCCCCTTCGACCAATCGGATAACAAGCATCCCAGAACTATTTTCTTCTCTAATACAATAACAATATGGGTAATAAGTCTTCTTTTCCTATACTTCTCTTAATAGTCATCACTATTTTAGCCATATTGTCATCATACAAGTCCATCCATCGTTTCTCGGACTATAGTTACCTCAGATAAAATTTAACATTGGAATCTGTCGCTACTGTAATTCCTGCTCTTTGTAATTTCAACATTATTGATTCTTCTAGCGACGATGCTTCTACTGTTTCTTTGTCTATAATACCCCAAGAAAAAGCCGGTAGAATGCGTCAGTTTTGAGCGGATACATTCGTTTCAAAAGTGTGAGGTCTGTTCACCGTTCTCCGGTCGGCCATGCATCCCAACCTTTTACTTTTGTGGCGCTTGCATTGCGTTACGAGTCTTGCGACACACGCGTCCCGGGGTCAAGTCGCTGCGAGCGGTTCAAATTCAAATGTTACGATTACAGTTTGCTTTCCAAAGTTTTATTTTAATTATTTATGGTTTGTTTGATGTTTTAGACAACGGATTTTTTGACTATTTTACCGTTGTTATTTGTCAGTGTTCTCGAAATGATATAGGTACTTTTAAACTGTAATAATACACGTCATTGGGTTTTTCGTTTTAGTTTTTGGCAGTCTGTGCTTGAAATATATCTGCAAGAGACTGGATTAATAACCTCTAGACAGCCATCTTATTTTTAGGGTTCCGTACCTCGAAAGGAAAAAACGGAACCCTTATAGGATCACTTTGTTGTCTGTCCGTCTGTATGTCAAGACACTTTTTCTCGGGAGCGCGTGGAGGTATGATTGAAGAGGAGATTGATTGAGGAGCTAAAATTTATATCAAATACTCAGGTCTACTGTTCCTTAAAGTTGTGAAAAAATCAAACTTCTTAGCCAACGCAATCAAAGGATACAGGCGTTTATGGCACAATATTTCCGCAAAGGAGAATGCTCATGGATGTATGGAATCCCGTACCATGATGCATCAAAATCAATCTTTGTTTTTTATAGACTACACTGATTATGTTAACTCCTACAAAAGTTATTTATGAAATCAAAACCCGGGTTTCGGAATTATATTATAAAATCGAAAATAACCTAAAAACTAGGTCTATTTTGTTTGACGCTACCAACGACGTAATTTATATAGAAATGTTATACATGGACGTTATAGTTATTTATTACACAAAAGAAACGATTACTGGTTAGTCTTTTCTTCAAAAATCGATTTTATGCATTCTACATCTTTATGGCCGGCTGAACGGCCAATTAACCATAGATAAAATAATGATAATCTTTTAAATAAAGGTATACTAAATAGTTAGTAGGTGTACTGGTTAGTAGGCTAACTTACTAGTTTTTTTTTTAAATTAATTTAGAATCGACTAATTATATTTTTTTACAGTGATCATAACACTTTCAAAAATCAAGGTTATGTTAATTATATCATGTAAAACGGAATGTCATTTATATGGAGTAAAACAATAGCCAATATCCATACTTTTATACTCAAAATTAAATTCCCTATTCAAAAATCAAATCCCTGATGTGTAATGTCGTAAAAAATTATGAAACTAATAACTATAAAATTTTGGTCTTGATGCTTGAGACTATTTGGTACCACTTTTGGTCATTCTCCTTTCGACACTCGCAAGGGAATCAAAACCTGCAGGGTACTTCCCGTGAAATTAGAATCTTGAAATTTGGTACGAAGCAGCATCTTATAGTACAGATAAAGGAAAAATTGCGAATACCGTAATTTTTTTGTTACATCATATAATAAAAAATAATAAAAAAAAAACTTACTCCCCCTTTCCTCGTGGCCGCGCAGAGGTATTAAATTGAAATTCATATCAAATACTCAGGTCTATAATACCTTTAAGCTGAGGTTTGTAAGGAACCTTCGGTACGCGAGTCCGACTCGCACTTGGCCGGTTTTTTTTTAGATATTTTAAGACCTGAGGGTCTTAAGATATCTAAAAACCAACCTCAGACAGTCAATGGGATTTTTTAAGCTGTCAAAAGAATTTTTACTCGACTGCTGAAGGAGGGTAATGTGTTTATCAGTCTATGTATGTATGTATGTTTGTTCCTATGTGGCGTTCTAGAGACCAAACGCGTTGGCCGATTTTGATGATTCTTACGTCAATCGATTCGTCTTAATCCTGCGAGTGTCACTGGCTACATTAAAATTGGAAAAAAACAAAAATGGCGGATTTTGGGCACCATTTTGTGGGATAATACATTTTTTTTTCTTCCAAACCCATCGTGTGGGGTATCAAAATAAAGGATTTTAAGAGACGATTTCAAAAATATATAATACTTATATGTTTAAATGTACCTAATTCTAAAAAAAAATAACTAAAAAGTTGTAAATAAAAAAAGTTAATAAAAAAATCAAAAAACCCGACTGCTTAAAAAGCAAACTAAAAAGACGTAAACAAGAAGAAAATCATGCTGTGCAGTCGGAGGATACATCTGGTTTTGGTCCGCCAACTCGCGAATATGTATCCTCCGACTGCACAGCATGATTTTCTTCTTGTTTACGTCTTTTTAGTTTGCTTTTTAAGCAGTCGGGTTTTTTGATTTTTTTAATTAACTTTTTTTTCCAAGAGGGAAGATCGGGAGATATCTTCCCTCTAACTGAATCGTGTATAAACTAATAAAGTTGACACTACAAATTGACTACTTCGCACCCATGGTTCATGCTCGTTACAATATATCAAGATAACTTAGAGGCATTGGAAGGGTAACCTTGACGCGTGGGGCATAGCTCTGAATCGCGATCTTGTGAAGTCACGAATTCGATCCTGAGTGTTACAGGTAGTGCCACGGTTAACAACTTCACACCTGTCAGTTGGAACGAGAATTTTTAAAAGTGACATAATTTCAAATGTCATAATCTTTCATATTTAGAATCCATATTCTGATATATTGGGTCTATCCTAACTTCGCTTAAATGAAGTCAAATAAAATGTAGGCCTACGGAACCCAGACAGCGAAAACTAGTTTTCAAATATTTTAGAACGGCTACCTACTTCAAACCGGCTAGAATTAGGTGCAGTCGCGGCTTTTCTTGGTAGGCAACTCAATAAGTTTTTGCGCAATCTCGTGTCGCATAAAAACAATTTTGTTGATAACAGAACAAATACAAGAAACCTTTGTGCCTCACAGGTGTATTCGGCGAACATTGCAACAATGGCCACGAAAATAAACAACAGTCTACGGAACCATAAATTGAATATTGTCGATAAGATATCAAGAGTATAATATCGCGTAACGGTTAGGGAAGCGAAATATCGTATGATCTTGGTTGTATCTATGTCGTGTGCGGGAACTGTGTCACAGCACTACCGCTAGGGTCATAGTGATGTGCTCCATTACGCGCGTGAGATTGTCTCTGGTAGTCTCAGGCCGGATTCTGAACTTGAGATGAATATTAATATTTTTGAAAGCTTTTGATGAACTGAGATTGTGAGTAACTTTTTTGCTTTCAAATTGCAAGTTTAGGACACAGTGACTACTTGGAATCTTGTTGGAGCAGTTGTTTGGTTGAGCTAAATAATGAACAATAAAAGCCCTTTTTATGGTTCCGTACCCAAGAGGTAAAAACGGGACTCTATTACTAAGACTCCGCGGTCCGTCTGTCTGTCTATCTGTCCGTCCGTCTGTCACCAGGCTGTATCTCATGAATCGTGATAGCTAGACAGTTGAAATTTTCACAGATGATGTATTTCTGTTGCCGCTATAACAACAAATACCAAAAACAGAATAAATTAAATATTTAAGTGGGGCTCCCATACAAAATTACAAATAACGTGATACGCTTGCTTGCCGTTTTTTTGCGATAATGGTACGGAACCCTTCGTGCGCGAGTCCTACTCGCTAGTATTTTAACAATCAGAGGTCATAAGTGCAGAACCTAGTTAAATCACAATATAAACTTAGTTTCTATAAATCTATTCATTAAATTAAATTCAACAGCCGATAATGACTAATTTCAAGAGAAACCACAATCTCTCTTTTGTTATCTTTCGTACACCTTATGAAACATTATTGTTATTGTATTTGACAAAGTATTCAGTATAAATTACACAACGCAATGTATCATACATACGAAGTAAGTACCGAACGTACCGAACATAATTTTGAACGCACATAAAGACCATGCGAGGTTATTTAAATAACTTAATTTCCATATACACGTCATGGTTGCTATCAAGGCTACAGGCATTTGTACAATAGGCACTTACAATACTGGAAGAAAGAACTGGGCGATCGGGCGACCTACAGGTTGCCTGGGTGACGTCACGAAACAAGATGGCTGACGAAGAGGTTTTTGAATTTCGAACGTAAGGTTTTCCGAAATTATTATGTTGAGCAGTTTTGTCGGTCATTGCAAGGCTGTGTATGCGGTTTCTTTTGCCTCTGTCTATGAATGTGACATAAACAAGTATTAAAAGTATGAGGTAGTTCGCCTAGCTCAGGCGAACTACCTGGACAGAGAGCTAGAGCAGAGACGAGGTGTGGAAAGAAGAAATGAAGGCCTTTGTATTATTAATTTATTCACTTGGTGCCTTCTCCTTGTTAATTTACTCACTCTCATTAAAATTCTAAAAGAAAGAGGAATTCTAACAACATGACGGAGGACATCCAAAACAGAAACAGCCTGTTAAAACAACACAACATTCCCTCCGACAAATAAAAAAAAAACGAACAAAGAGAACCTCTTTTCGGTACACAATGGAACATGCGTCTGGTTGGCTATGTGTGCTCGTATTTACCAAATCTTGTTTGGAAAAATCAAGCGATCACCTATACCTACCTTGATTTGACCAATTCTCATATACCGGTACCTTATTGAATTTGAACAATATCTTTTGCCAAGCAAAAAGAAAAAAAATCGTAGCTAGTCTATTCGTAAGCGTCCTCGATGACGCCACAAAGAATAATAGCTACCAAGTTTGAAAATCGAACAAAGGCACAAAAGGGGCCGAAAAAACTCGTTGGCTTGGTAAGTTGGTACTCAATGGAACATGGTAGTATAGACGTTACGCGAAGGTCTCTGCTCCCTCGGCAGACGCGCGCTGACTCATGCGGCCGCGCGCTTCCGCCTGATAGCAAGGTCACCGGCCGAGACGCACACCACCAACCACACTCACACAACGACACGTGAAAGTAGTGAGAGTACACTCGCAGCCAAAAGCCCCTTTTATTTCTTTTTTTTTGTACGTTTCATGCCAAAAGTATGAGGATGACGTTAACAAACTTTCGACCTTTGAACTCGGCGATAACAAATCATAATAAGGTAGTGTCTAACAATAACTGAAACATGCTTGTTTGTATTAATAATTTTATACACGTTCTATAAAAAAATATGATATGGATGCGTCATCATGATACATAATCATAATACGAATTCCAGATAAAAACAGGGTGTTCTTAAACAAGATTAGTCTTTTTAGGGTTCCGTACCCAAAGGGTAAAAACGGGACCCTATTACTAAGACTTCGCGATCCGTCTGTCTGTCTGTCTGTCTGTCCGTCTGTCTCCAAGCTGTATCTCATGAACCGTGATAGCTAGACAGTTGAAATTTTCACAGATGATGTATTTCTGTTGCCGCTATAACAACAAATACTAAAAACAGTATAGAGTAAATATTAAAGGAGGGCACCCATACAACAAACGTGATATTTTTGCCGTTTTTGCTCGATATTAATAACGGCAACAGGTAGACGCCTGAAATATTCACAGAATGTTTAGTGTAATATTTACTTCAAAAAATAATAATTAATAAATTAAAATAAAATAAATTAAGGGGGGCTCCCATACAACAAACGTGATTTTTTTGCCGTTTTAAGCGATAATGGTACGGAACCCTTCGTGCTCGAGTCCGACTCGCACTTGGCCGGTTTTTTTATGATTTAGATTCACTTAGTAAAACATGTTGTTTAAAGTAATCAATTATGAAGTTATTTATCTAAGTAACGATAGCCATTTCAGCAGACAACGTATGATACATGGAGGATAATTAATACTTATTGATACAAATTACAAATATTATTAAGCTACTGGCAACAAAACAAGTCGATTTTAGGTAAACCTAATCTCGAGGTCGCCTACATAATTAACAATTGAAAATGGTTACGAATTGCGCTGTTTGGCGGTTAGAAAGTACGTTATTAAGTGCATTTTGCGTATTACAGGATCTTAAAACGCCATGTGCAGTCATTTATACATTCAGAAGTCATGATGTAAATTTTCCGCATAATAAATTTTATTTTAAACACGCCGCGCTCATTTTTCTATATTTAAAAGTTGTTTGTCTGGTAGCTACAGCTGTGGACTGGTCAAAAGTCAATAACATTATGAATAACTCGGCCTGGCCGCTAACTGTTAACTTAATGGTTAATTACTGCAGTAGTTCAGCGATTAATCAATTCCATCCGGCTCCGTACAAACAATGAGCCAGCTAAGATCCTATTTCGACATTCATTTTGCAATTAAACAGGCAGCGTTGTCGGAGAACGGCCCGTAGATGCGGACACGATAACAATAACAGTTCACAAACAACTAGGACCACAATTTATGAACATTACCATAATAATAACATCGTCTGTAATGAATTATAATGTTTTACATTATTGAGAGCAGTGGTGGCCCAGTGGTATCAGCCGCGACTTACAAGTTGTAGGTCGTGGGTTCGAGCCCAGGCAGGCGCTTTACTTTTTGTAAATTATTTCATCACCACTGCTCTCAAAACGGTGAAGGAAAACATCGTGAGGAAACCGGCATGTCTTAGAACCAAAAATTCGAAGATATGTGACACCCACCAACCCGCACTGAGCCCGCGTGGTGGCGTTACGGCCCATTCCCTCTCACAGAGAGGAGGCCTGTGTCCCAGCAGTGGGAACATTAATAGGCTGATGATGTGTGATGTGATGTGACATTATTCATAACTATTACTCGGCTATGTTTTATCCGTATTGTTCATGCAAATTTGGTACAAGCCATCATCATCTTCCTAGCCTTTTTCTCAATTCTGTCTTACCGGGTTCAGCTGAGTACCAGTGTTTTTACATATTTCATTTTTAAGGTTCCGTACCCAAAGGGTAAAAACGGGACCTTATTGCTAAGACTCCGCGATCCGTCTGTCTGTCTGTCCGTCTGTCACCAGGCTGTATCTCAATGACCATGATAGCTAGACAGTTGAAATTTTCACTGATGATGTATTTCTGTTGCCGCTATAACAACAAATACTAAAAACAGAATAAAATAAATATTTAAGTGGGGCTCCCATACAACAAACGTGTTTTTTTATGTTTTTGTCGATAATGGTACGGAACCCTTCGTGCGCGAGTCCGACTCGCACTTGGCCGGTTTTTTTTATCTTTGGTTCAAGCCAATTTACGAATCTATTTCATAGATACTCTAATAGTTGAGTTATTATTTTTCCTGTGCTTCATCAAAAATAATCTTGTCGATTGTATTAATGAAACTTTCAATTGGACAGGTAAATAATCAAACTGTTTCCTTTTCAGACGCACTATCACCAAGGTATGTTTTCAAGGTTGTTGCAACTAAGTTTAAATACCTCTTCACTTTAAAAGTTTTTGAATTAGAATTTAAAGTTGCATTAATTACATCGGTAGAGGCGAATGCAATACCAATACGTAATAACTAGGTACTTTATATGCAGACAGTTGATTAACGTTCGACCATGTACCGTAATACTGTTGTATTAAGGGTACACTAGTCGACGGCACGAACTATTTTGTGCGCGGGGTTAAAATGGGTGCTATATCAACCGACAACACGTACGGAACAGATAGATGCTGTTATGAGCAGTAAGAAGCTAGTTCGCGTACGAATTAGCACTTTTGCAAATTTGTAGCGAAATGGATGATGATTTAGAACGAAAACGAGCGCGCGAAATTTTATAAACAGACCTTTGGGAGTCTGGATATCATGAAAAAACGACTGAATGTATCTGTTCAAAATAAAATTATTTGCATTGTTGAACTAGGTACTAATTTATTCCTGTATGGAGGCCGTTTTTCAATTTTCTTTCTTCTTATGGTATTTATTTGCGCCCAAAGATGCGTTAAAATGGCTGTTAAAATACCAAAGTGAACTTACGAAGCTCATAACTTTGAAGTCATTTTTTTTTATACTTTTTTGCCTCCATACAGGGCTAGATAATGATGAGACAAATTGATATCCTTTTTTATTTTGAACGTACATCGTCAAACAGTGGAGTAATAGCCAGACTACGTTTGTATGGAAGAATTTTCGACTAGTGTACCCTTAATTAATGTAAATCTAACAGTATATCATATTTACTTTAATACGATACAGATCGCCAATACAATTACCACCCACAGTCTGTTGTGACGAAATCGTTAACGAAGGTGTGTCAGACAGCCTGAAGTAGGAACCTTCAAGGTAATGCAAATATTGTGACAAATCAGAAATGGGTTTGTTAATTGAACTTTGTTTTATTTCCAAATATACGCGGTTTATAAATTGTATTTTAATGACCAAGGCTTTGTTTTTATGTGCGTTAATAAGGCTGCATTCACTATTTTAAACTGAGGTTACATGTTTTAATATCTTATATAATGGAATTGCAGCTTACTTAATATAAGTTGCAATTTTTATGATTTCCTCTGTAGATTTGAATCACCGAATACGTATTATTAGGCTTATGACACACTGCGATTTTTATTCGCGCGAGTTCTAACCGCTTATTCTGCGACCTATGGAATTGTATTAAGCTGCATGCATTGCGGAAAAAAAATCGCGCGGCAATAATGCCGTGTTTTGCCACAGAATCCGCGGATGAAATTCGGCGCGATTTTTGTCTCCTTCTACCTGTTCATAGAGTTCAACGTAACCAATCATTCTGCCTAACCTTTTCCCAACTATATTGGGGTCGGCTTCCAGTCTAACCGGATTCAGCTAAGTACCAGTGTTTTTACATGGAGCGACTGCCTATCTGACCTGCACAACCCAGTAACTGGGTAACACGGTACCCCTTGGCTAGACTGGTGTCAGATCTCAATTGCGGAAAGAATGGGCGGAAAAAAATCACAGTGCGTACTAATCCTTAGTTAAATTCAGTACGCGGATAAAAATCGCAATGCGTGCTAAGCCTGTAAATTGAGGCATTTTGGCCGATTATTCATAAGGAATCGAATGTCTGGCGTCGAATTAATAATACCTATCTAAAAAAGCCAGTAAATTAATATGCAACTTTTTGTCGGGCGGCCACGTCGTGCTCGCAGTCGAGTCGTGCGGCCCGGCTTTAGTGGCATTCGTAGCTCACGATTCGCGAGGCCAGATTGTTACAGATGCTTTACAAAATGATGCAGTTATTTCATTACGTACCTACGCACATTATACCATTTCGCAAGGTCATCTTGAACTTTAAAAGCTTCATCGGTAGACGAAACAACGATAAAACGGACGTGAATGTTAAAATAAAAAATACAAATAAAATGCATTCTAAACCTTTCGGAATGTGCTATAAAATTAGTCATTCGTTTCAGATTTTTATGAGAGCCAGACAGAGAAAAGAATTTACGCGTGTTAATAAATGTTTCAGGAAGTTTGTGTTCAGTGAAGCCTTGAAGAAGAAGAAACTAAAACGTTTTTGATGTAATAAATTAAAATATCAATCCAATGAATCGAATGAATATCAAGATAATAATTGTCTTATGTGTATGAATATCAAATGCATTGTCTTTTCTTTTGATAAAATCTTTTTTACTTCCATTTTTAGGGTTCCGTACCCAAATGGTAAAAACGGGGCCCTATTACCAAGACTCCACTGTCCGTCTATCTGTTACCAGGCTGTATCTCATTAATCGTGATAGCTAGACAGTTGAAATTTTCACAGATGCTGTATTTCTGTTGCCGCTATAACAACAAATACTAAAAACAGAATAAAATAATCAAGTGGGGCTCCCATACAACAAATATGATTTTTGCCGTTTTTGCCATAATGGTACGGAACCCTTCGTGCGCGATTCCGACTCGCACTTGGCCAGTTTATTTTTAGCAACTGCGAGCTAAACAATATACAAATCCTTTGCTTGACAATTCAAAATGGTTTAATTGAAACCAAATTATTTGATTTTGAGTTTGAATACATACAAATAAATAACATTGTATCTACACAAAAATCCTTTTACCCATCAGCAGTTGTAGACATCACAACAGATAAAATCTATGATAAAAGTCCGCTTGCATACCTACCCAAATACCTGCTTATCTTTATCTATTGTCACGTTACAATCTGCACGTTTATTTTAGCACGTTCGAAATTTAAAACTGCAGATGTATCCGACCCGACGACGGCCCCAAAGCTTTGTTTATGAAACTGGTGCCAGATACATTTCACCATTATTACACACCTATTATTTATGGCATACCAAATCGCAGGTTCATCACATAATAACAGATGTCTAGATTCGTTTTATAACCCGTTAGTTCAATGCATGCGTTACACAGAGGCATGAGACAATGCGATTTAAAAATAGATGCTAGCTGTCATTTTGCTAGCATTCCCGTTATCTATGCGTACTGTTTTTTTTTATATTTTAATGGAATATAATAGGAAGTCAGAAAATTAGGTGAAAACCTTGAAACTATAAGTAACCAGTTAGATAGATTCCATTCAGATTTTATTTATTAATGACGGCTACATTTTTTGTTGGTTTGAGTGATTAGGCTATTTAAAAGCAAGGACGTTCTCCTTTATATTTTTCAAGGACGTTCTCCTTGAAAAATATAAAAAGCCCTGTTGGGTGTTATAATCAATCTGCGTACAATTTTAAGTGCAATGTGATAAATAATTCACGCTTGATTCATTAAGCTAAAACTTTTGTACGGGACTGTCAAGTATCAACACAAACACGGTAGGGGCTGGCGGCGGGAGGGGCGGGGGTGAGCACCCTCCGCGTCACGTGACGAGCGACCTTCAGGCGGCGCACCGACCTTGAGCGGCGCTCGCCCCGCGCGCGGGTCAGAGGTGAATGCACGCGCCGCGCGCCCCGCGTCCCTTGCCCGCTGCTCAACCGAAAACCACCAAACATTACTACTCACCTCGATCCTATTTACGACTCCATGGCACTGACGAGCCGGCCGTCGCCAACTTAGCAGCCACTATCCCGGCCTCGAGCACCCACCCGCCGAGAACAGGTACCAGCGCGACGCGGCACACCTTTCCCATAAAATACAACCGACAAGTTTATTGACATCAAGTCTCACCAACGATTGCGCAAATGTAGCAATCTATCACCTACTCGAACACATACACAGTCTTCGTTCGAATGTAAAAACACTTTTCGTACAAAATTACTATGTCTATTCACTCAATAAATACTATTTAATAAGAAAAACATTGAACACAACGCACAAACTCGAGCGATAGCTACACCATGTCCTCTCACCTCCGCAAAACAAAGCGGAATAAAGTTGTATCGCGCGGCCGAGTGAGCGTGACATCTCGCGACTACTCCCGACTCGAGGTCGTCAAAACAAAAGGTAAATATTATCGGCACCTGGCGGTTACTGAACACAAAGGTTGATTCGCAGTTTATAATAATAATATAATTCATAACTATTTATAATAGATGTCGCTATACGCTGGCAATAATAAGAATTACTTCGTTAACAAAAAAAAAACTTCTCTATTTCATAGGATTATGGGAAACATAAAATATTTAAACTATGAAGAATTCCTATAGAATGTATGTTGAAATACCTATAACATTAAATACCAATACAGTATTAGAATTAAATTGTTACACAGCTAGACTCAAGGTTACTCTAATAGATGGCACTACTGATCGAATAGTTTGGGGTCATAGAAAAGTTATTGACTATGTTATATGGCCTGGTTGTCTTTTTAGAATTAAAAGATGTTATAACACGATGATTTTTGTATGCGTAAACCTTAAATAAAGTAAACATTAATAAATCCCAGAGAGTAACCATTGTGTGTGTGTCTTTATCTAAGAGTTTAACCGATAGTTTAACAGTGTAGGTGTTGCCATATAAAATTAATATGAAAACCATGCACGTCAACTCAATTTTTGTAATAGTCGAATAATAGTGTCGATTTTTTTTCAGAGAAATTCATCTTAAACTTCTCATGATAGCTTGATCTCTGCAACATATGTCTAACTGACGTATACGTTATTGTTTGCCTGTCATGCGCTATTGTTACTGTATTGATACTGACAGCTGTCGCAGAAATCAAGCTATCTTTTATGAAGTATTGTTATAGGGGATAGGTAGAGGCGGGCCGCGATGTTGTATGGGGTCTCCCATACCCATACGATATCGCGGCTGAGGGTTGGAGGCCGCGGCGGGAGAGGAGTGCCGGTATTGCGGTGCGCCGCCCTACCTTCTGCGGCCTAGACGGGGTCGCTACCGTCTGATGGCGGACGCGGTGGGGCCGCAGGGGAGGAGGAGTGTCGGTATAGCGTTGGCCGCTCTCCCTATCCCCTGCGGCCGAAAAATGGTAGGTGGCGGAGCCATTGACCCTGACCCGTCACAAGGGGACCAACGTGCCATACACGGGGTCGTCTGGCACCCATGTGCTGGTTTGGTCCCTGGGGTGGTCACGGCGCACAGTGTTCTAGTGCGCCGGTGAGGGGGGTAACTCCCCAGAGGAGGGTCCGATGACAGACAGCCGCGGTGGGTTCGCGGTGAGTGCTAACGCGTACCCGTGTTCCCGCCATAAGCGGCAAGGAGGACACCGTGGAGTTTTAGTGGGTTAGAGTCCCACATAACTGCGCTATCTCCCCGTGGTAGCGCAGTATGTATGAGCATTTATCCATGCTAAAAAAAAAAATGTCAGTAACAGTTTGTTTTTTTATTATTATTTACATAAATACAAAATAACTGTTTTTGATAATTGTGTCATGTTTTTATAATGTAATTAATTTAAAATGTTTGTTATATCCATTTTTGTATTTATCTTGCTGATTAAATTAATAATTGATCTAAATTAAAATATTTTTATAACTCAACCCATACCATAGTTTTCTCCGACTCCTATTATCTTTTAATCGTAATATAAGCCTTTAAAATCTTAATATTTTAATAAAATCATTATCTTATAATTTTAATCTTCGCATAATCGACCAATATCCAACAATAATAAATTAGGCTCGTTGGCAAGAGATTAACATTGAAAAAGGTTCTTAGAAACCCAAAACTGCTGTAACATGTCACAAGATTTTTCTCAAAAGTTACAAATTGTCAACCACTCGTCACACTTGGTGTTGAGAAACTGAAAGTAGAATTAGCCGGCGCTTATTCGTCGATTACGTTAACAGCCCGATAATTGAGAGCTGGGAAACCGGCAGTTAGATATTTAAGCTGCCCCTAATTGGGACTGTGCAGCAATCAGTAACTCTTTTTTAACTCTTTACAAGTATATTTTGAGTTGTGTACTATTTTTAGATGCCAGCAAGCACCATTCTTACCGGACTACAAGTTACTCAAATCAAACACAAATAATCTACTAAAACGAATATTTATTTAGTAACATCTGCGCTGCACTGATTCGTGTTGACAGACATTTTAACAATGTGACATTGACATTAGATTAATTTACATATTCGTTGCAACAGCTGTGAACAATCGTCGCGCGAGGATATTTACAAATAATAAATAATTCCTTGAATTCTCAAAACGTTCTACTTATATTTCTACTAATAGCTAGCATCGTTAGCTGATTAGTAGTGACATTTATAGTTAAGTTATAACAAATCAGTTCGAAAGTGAGTCATTAATTAAACAGTGTAATTTTGTGCTCTTTTTTAACTCAAGGCTGCGGTAGTAAAGAAACGTTTCAGTGAATATAATGTGTGGTTCGACATAATGGTGGAAGATAACGATCGTGGTTACGGGAGGAACTCAAACAAGAGCACTCTGTTGAAGATTGTGATTCTAGGAGAAGGTGGAGTTGGGAAGTCATGCTTGATGAGCAGGTTTATTTCGAACCACTTCGATGACCACAGTTTCCACACCATTGGCGTCGAGTTTATGAACAAAACTATCGAAGTTAATGGGAAACCATACACATTACAGGTAAGATTTTTTATTAAAACCACTCAAGCGCTCTTTTTGCTTACACTAGAACTTCAAGGATGGAAAGTCACTAAGCCCCTGTTCAAGTTTAATTAAAATTGTGAACTTTATATCATGGAGGTTTAAGATATTTTTTTTTTTCTTTCTTCAGTCCAGTACCTTGTTTTTTCCTGTTTATTACCCGCCTGCAAGGAAAGGGTTATGTTTTTCGCGCGTATCTTGTATGTATGTACCTAATATTCTTTATTACCTTGTATCTTTCAAACCACATGGCGGATTTTTATAATCAAGACATTGTTAAGTAGGAGTTGGTCGCCCAATGTGTTCTTAGATAAGTGGTGTTAAAAAAAAAGGAACATGGCGGATTTTGGGCGCCATATTGTAGGGGTAGCAATTTTTTTTTTCTTTGAAACCTATTGTCTGGGGTATCAAAATGAAGGGTTTTTAGACTTGATTACAAAAATATATACCTACCACTTATATGTTTAAAAGTCATTCGAAAAAAAGAAAGTATAACTAAAAAGTTGTAAATAGAAAAGTTAATAAAATCAAAAACCCAACTGCAAAGATGTAAACAAGAAGAAAATCATGCTGTGCAGTCGGAGCATATTTATAGTTTTGGTCAGCCAGCTCTCGAATATATACATATAAATATAATATATAATACAAAAAATTGCAGTCAGAGGATACCCTCTGACTGCAATTTTTTTTAAATTTTATTTGCCTTTAATAAAACTAAAATTACTCAACACCCGACTATGTAGAATTTGAATGAAGATTCAAATTCGTTTTTTTTTGGGGTAAATTAATATTATCAGAACAAGAATAAATCAAATTTGTTGGTGCTGTTTTTTTAAGAATATTGAATTTGAAGCAAAAGAATTGGTCATAAGTCCTTTTCATAAACATATTTATGTGAAGTGTGGGTTGTACTCAGTGTAATGAGCTCAGATTTAAATCTCCTTGGAATAACTGTTAGATCAGTTTGACCTTCAGCTAATACACCTACCATATCTTTTATGAAGAATTAAAACTCTGCAACCAATTATAAATACTGAGAAGCACTAATTGCTTTGTTCATGATTATTTTTATTTAGAACGCAACAATTGTTCAGTTTTTTTTTGTCCTCTGGCTAAGTTATAGTTTGAATTTTACATTGTAAGCATTGCCATAACAGAGCAATTCATAAACATTGCAAATATCATAATAATAAATAGTAACATGCAAAAACAGTAAGTGCCCAATTATTTCATAAAAAAGATTCTTTGTTGAGCTTCTACATTATTATTTACAATAGCCATCACCTTCAAAATCAAGGTTGTGTTATCTGCTTGGAGGTAAAAAAGTTTGTTTAAGGCTGAGTTACTTAGCACTTACATTGCTTAAGGCTGTTTGACTGAATAAATTGTTTATTTTATTTACATACAATTTATTACATTTCAAAATATATGTTGGTACATATTGTTGTCTCTCAAAAACGGTGAAGGAAAACATCGTGAGGAAACCGGCATTTACTAGAACCAAATATTCGAAGACATGTGACATCCACCAACCCGCACTGGGCCCGCGTGGTGGATTACGGCCCATTCCCTCTCAGAGAGAGGAAGCCTGTGTCTCAGCAGTGGGAACATTAATAGGCTGATGATGTGATGTGTGTGACATATTGTTGTGTATTGATCTACTATTTTTGAAGTTTGCATCGAAATCTCCACTGTTAGATTAATCCTCAATTCGAAGAGGCAAGGTCAAAGTAGGTATGAGTTTTTATTTTATTGTTTATTGGTTCACATTTGACCACTATCTCACCTGATGGTACTCCTTAGCTGTATGCACAATAAAAGTATTCCCAAAACGAATTTGTGCGTACGGGTGGGATGTCCATCATATACCGATGACGCATCGCCGTTTGTCTTGTAGTCCGATGATGGAATGGGCTAGGCGGAATCAAATTGTGCAGTTAATGCTTATAATACTGATCATTCATGACGCCTATTTTTGTGTATGTCAGTTCTGTCCCACTTCTGGGCGCAAAGGTCTCTCTCCACTCCTTACTCCATGGATGCTAATGTTTTTAATAATTTTTCTTTAGTACTAAAACAATTATTATTGTTTTCGAAGAAAATAATGTAATCAAACAAGAGGATTTTGCAAAAATTTCACACATTTTCTTAATCCCTTGAGTGCTAGGTAATTGTCCTCTGTTGTGCTAATGGCATTTCTTTGAAATGTTGACCCAGTCAAAATTCAATGATATTGTATTTTTTTTTTATATTGTAAACAAAGTTGATAAGTATTGTCTTTATTAAAATACCTGCTACTACTACTTATAATAATGCTGGGGTAAGCAATAGTGGAACATAAAAAAAATTCTAATACCCATGAATAAAAAAAATTTCAAGGGTGCAAACTTAGTGTTAACAGGTTGACACAAATTACCGATACTGAGCTGCTAGGGCTAACCCTACAATTGGAAACAGTTATTGCTCTGAAAAGCCATGCTTAAAACCACAACATAATGCATTTGATAGAAAAAAAGAACAAGTATAAAGGTATAAAAATTAAATCTATAAAAATGTTGACAATTTTTATAGATTTAATTTTAATTAATTAAAAGAATCTAAATGAAATGCCCACTATGCAGAAATGTAGGAAACAGGTAAATTAAAAATAGAATGTAGGTTCATAACAATAATAAATTGACAAGAATTATCAGATAACACAAGTGTGTTGTAAAGGTCACGTAAAGATTAGTTGAAGATACTCTTTTTAAATTATTATTATTTTAACGTATTCTTGAATGTTTTTGTACAGTTTGCTGTATCTTTTCTTGGCCCCAGGCAGCTTTTAATTGGCTTCAAAAAAAATAAAATTTATTTTTTTAAACTTAATTTGGTTAGTCAGGAGCCCGATAGTCTGACGACCAGTCTTACTGAGGAATATATTTTTACTGAGGGTTGTGGAGGTCGAACAGTTAGTAGCCATGTATGATACTGGTCATTTGTTCTATCTCACGACGGCGGGTTGGTCTTAGTCGTGTGTGTAGTGCACATGCACATTGTTTCTGTGTGCGTAAGCTCGGAAGCGCTCAATATCGCTTACGCACACAGAAACAATGTGCTTGTGTGTCTACAAACACGACTAAGAACAACCCGCCGCGCGCCGCCGCGACGACGCGTTGGGATATAGAACAACTGTAGGTATTCAGCTACATTTAATTAGATTTGGATCTTAACCCAGCGTAGTAGTTAATGTTTCAAGATTTTTAGACTGAATAGTATATTCTGAAAAAAGTAAAACGTTTTGAGTTGCAGTACAATACAGGCACATCAGTAGTAAAACCTGTAATAAATCCTGCAACAAAATTTCAGTCATAAAAAATAAGTTATTTAAAAACTACTAAGTTTGCAGTAGGTACTTAACTAGAACTCTGTGTAATAATAAACATAATGATCCACTTTACAAAATCCTCTATCCTACTAATATAATATAATATAATAATATATAATATTATAAATGTGAAAGTTTGTGAGGATGTATGTTTGTTACTCTTTCACGCAAACGTGTTTGTTACTGCTGAACGGATCTGGATGAAATTTGGCACAGAGATAGATTATAGTCTGGAACAGCACATAGGTTATTTATATCCCGAGAATATATTCCCTCGGGATAATTTTCGAATTTCATGCGGGCGAAGCCGCTGGCAAAAGCTAGTATTATATAATTATGTCTGATCATTAGTGCATGAGTCATTACATCCTAGCTACATGGTAATTACTAACTACCTAATAATACTGTAGCACTAAACACGTCATGATGAATTTTTCTGATATAATAATATAGTATCACGTCTTTGTGTTTGTAGCCTACAAGAGTAGACAGAGTTGTAAAGCAGTTTAAAACCTATGTATTTTAGAGCAAGGCTACTAAACTTTATCATTGCATATCTATATATATAAAAGAAAGTCGTGTTAGTTACACTATTTATAACTCAAGAACGGCTGAACCGATTCGGCTGAAAATTGGTAGGGAGGTAGCTAAGAACCAGGAAAAAGACATAGGATATTTTTATCCCGTTTAGGGTAGGGTAGGTAGAGTAAGTTAGGTAGGGTAAGGTAGGTAGGGTAGGGTATGGAAGATAGGGTAGGGTAGGGTAGGTAGGGTAGGGTAGGTAGGGTAGGGTAGGTAGGGTAGGGTAGGTAGGGTAGGGTAGGTAGGGTAGGGTAGGTAGGGTAGGGTAGGTAGGATAGGGTAGGTAGGGTAGGTAGGGTAGGGTAGGTAGGGTACGGTAGGTAGTGTAGGGTTGTTAGGGTAGGTAGGGTAGATGAATGTTTGCTGTTTTTATAGCAAAACAAAGTTTGCCAGGTCAGCTAGTTATAATATAAAGTCGCCCGCCGCGTCTGTAGGCGATAATCTCAAAAACTACTGAACGGATTTTCATGCGGTTTTCACCATTAGATAGATTGAGAAACGAGGCAGGTTATTTGTCACGAGTGAAGCCGGGGCGGGTCGCTAGTACAAAATAAATCTGCTACAAATTCAGAGAAATCTATATATATAAAAGAAAGTCGTGTTAGTTACACTATTTATAACTCAAGAACGGCTGAACAGGTTTGGCTGAAAATCTGTAGGGAGGTAGCTATGAACTAGGTGAAGGACATAGGATACTTTTTATCCCGTTAAGGGTAGGGTAGGGTAGGTAAGGTAGGGTAGGTAGGGTAGATGAATGTTTGGTGTTTTTATGGCAAAACAAAGATTGCCGGGTCAGCTAGTTTTGTATAAAAGCCAGTGCCTTTTTAGGGTTCCGTACCCAAAGGGTAAAAACGGGACCTTATTACTAAGACTCCACGAATCGTCTGTCTGTCTGTCACCAGGCTGTTACTCATCAAAACATGATAGATAGAAAGTTGAAATTTTCTGTTTTTAGTATTTCTGTTGCCGCTATAACAACAAATACTAAAAACAGAATACAATAAATATTTAAGTGGGGCTCCCATACAACAAACGTGATTTTTATGCCGTTTTTTGCGATAATGGTACGGAACCCTTCGTGCGCGAGCCTGACTCGCACTTGGCCAGTTTTTACATACATCAACAGTCTCAATCTAGCCCAAAACTAGTCTCCTTACCGAGACGAGATCGGACTTGAATTTGTACTATTTTTGTAATGCCGCGCGAGATCCCGAAGATACGCTGTACATTGAGTTTTTGAACAAAATACGTCAAAATTCAACTCAGTATTGAGAGTAATGTACATCATCCTCGCGGGCTATCGCGTGAGATTGTACAGCTGGCATAAGAGTATTGGCCTTCTAGCATCAAAGAATATCTTGATTCCATATCATTCTTTTCTTCCAGGTATGGGACACAGCGGGTCAGGAACGCTTCAAGTCGCTCCGAACTCCCTTCTATAGAGGCTCAGACATATGCATCCTAGCGTATGCCATCGACGACCGCAGCACCTTCAACAACATCAAGATGTGGCTCAACGAGTTCCTGCACTACGCTGGAGTCAAGAATGGCATCGATAGATACCCGTTTATCGTTGTTGGGAATAAGGTACGTCTTCATGTTGATATTTTTGCTTTTTCAAATCCCCATTTTTACCCGACTGCCGAAGGAGGGTAATGTGTTTATCAGTCTATGTATGTTTGTTCCTATGTAGCGTTCTAGAGACCAAACCCGTTGGCCGATTTTGACGATTCTTACGTCAATCGATTCGTCTTAACCCTGCGAGTGTCACTGGCTACATTAAAATTGAAAAAATTGGTGGGTTTTTGGGCGCCATCGTGTGTGGGGTATCAAAATAAAGGAGAAGAAAATCATGCTGTGCAGTCTGAGGATAGTTTTGATTTTGGTCAGCCAGCTCGCGAATATGTATCCTCCGACTGCACAGCATGATCTTCTTCTTGTTTACGTCTTTAGTTCTCCTTTTAAGTAGCCGGGGACTTTTTATTTTTTTTATTAAACCCTTATCATCATCGTCTTCCGATCCCGTCGATACAAACCGTTCACTCCCTCCGTTTTCTATCACATCATTCCATACAAAATTCATCGATATTTTCTTTGGCCAAAGACACACGATTCCCTTTCAACTTTCTGTCAGTTTGAAAGTGGCACGATTCAATTTAATATGATATTTTCCGGGCTGACCTATTTTAGATTTGCGATTGTCCCGCTAAGACAAAATAAATTAAAAACACATTATTATGTTACTGAAATCTAAAAGATTAGGGCTCTTTTAGCCTTTAATACTCGTTATATGAGCTTGTTACTATCCCACTCCTCCCAAATCCCACTGCGGGGCAACGGCATCCGTCATACAGAGAGGTCACGAGCCATCAACCACCACGCATGCCCACGGGGTGCGTTGGCGATTCTTTATTCTTACTATGAGCAGGTGGTTCATTGTACCTGTAGTTATATGTGTAAAACATGAAGGGGTCATTTCTGAGTTCATTAAAACTTAAATAGTACAAACGGTTGCGTGATTTGGTGTGTACGAATGGACATCAAACACCCCACAAATGGGTGTGCCCGTGTTTTTAACACGAAATAAAAAACTAGGTCCTTTCCTATACCTTGTTGTAGCTATAGGTTGAATTTTGTTTTAAAAGATCTTGCAAAGGCAACGAATTAAAAAATCTAACACAGTCCTACGTACCAAGAGTCGTAGTCGTCTTTGGCCCAGTTTCTAAATCGACACTTCATCATCATCAACATTTCAGCTGAAAGACGTCCACTGCTGGACATGGGCCTCCCCCAGGCGTCGCCACATTGACCGATCCCGTGCGTCTCGAATCCAGCGCCTTCACGCAACCTAAAACGACACTTATCGCAAAGTTAATGAGAAATATTGCCAAAAGCGCGTTTTGAAGTGAATTTTGACGCATCGATAAGTTATTGCCAGAAAGCTCGGGTTTTTGCTGTGTATAAATGGTGTAATTGTAATATGTGTATAAGTGTAAGTAAAGTATAAGTGCCTTCATCATCATCATCAGCCTATTAATGTGCCCACTGCTGGGACACAGGCCTCCTCTCAGTGAGAGGGAATGGGCTATAACCAAACACGCGGGCCCAGTGCGGATAGGTAGATGTCACATGTCTTCGAATTTTTGGTTCTAGGACATGCCGGTTTCCTCATGATGTTATCCTTCACCGTTTTGAGAACAGTGGTGATGAAATAATTTACACAAAGTAAAGCGCCTGCCTGGGCTCGAACCCACGAACTACAACATGTAAGTCGCAGCCGATACCACTGGGCCACCACTGCTCTGGGTGCAATTGCCTTGGCCGATAAATCTGTGCAATACGGAAATACACACAATTACGTGCAGATTTTACTATTTTCAAAAGTTTGACACACTGGAATTCCGTCCGAAAAGCGTTTTTGCCATACCTATTATTGGAATCAAACATAGCAGCTCACAATGTTAGGACCCATTAATATTAATTCTTATTTTTATCCGTGGTGCTAGGCAACTGGGCTTATCCCAGTTATAAACGACCCTTTGTGCCTAGTGGCCTTGTTTGTTCTGTCTCCTGCTTGATATGGAGGGAAGTGGCAATTTATGTATTTTTTCCTACTCCTCCGTTATTCTTATCTGATTAATTTCGTTGCGGGTTCCAAGACAGTTAAATTCATTCTCCGGGACTTCGTCGAGCTTCATTGCCTCGGCGCTTTTCTGGTCGTCGCCACTGTTGATTCTGGCTTTAAGGAGTTGCAGTGGTTTGGGCATAGTGCGGTGGGATTGTCACAAATAAAAAAATAAAAAAAAAAACACTGGAAATCCCGAATCATCAATATCTTTCCTTATTATTACTTTTGAGAAGTAGGCTTTCCGGGTCATTGCCACTTGAAACTTATATCGCACAGTTATCCACATGCATTTTTTCCTTGTAGGTGAACAGTAACATTTAGTACACATAGTAATATTATAGAGAGGAAAGACTTGATTGTAAGTTTGTTTTGTAATGGATAAACTCAAAAACTATTTATCCGATTTTGAAGATTCTTTCACCAGTAGAAAGCTACATTATTCCTGAGTGACAGTCTATATTTTTGATCCCGAAAACGGGTCCTGTGTGGTGGGCCACGGGAGCTAAGTCGCGGGGAAAAGCTAGTTGTTCAATATAGTAACTATTATTTATTATACAATGCATTACGTATTTCGTTTTAATGGTTGCAAAGTTAGTCATTGCAAAATGATATCAATTCTGCAATTGTTATTCACGTCCAATTAACTGTTATTCAATAAGGTCAGCTTACGGGAAACCGCAATACTTAATCAATTATTCCATTTGTTTATCAAACGGTAAATATTATAAAATTAATTACTTAATTGGTGAGTCACAAAGAATAATGACTACTTAATTAGGCTTGTATTAGGTATTTTTGCGGAGACCATAATCGGGCATTCTGTGGTTTTTTAAATGACGTTTTAATTTCTTATCGTCAAGAAACCATAATAATTATTATTTGAGCGAAGTATAATTTCTAATCAGTACTAGCTGACCCGGCAAAATTTGTTATGCCATGACACCAAACATTCACCTACCCTATCTACCCTACCTACATACCTACTTAACCGATGTAGGTAAGGTAACAATCTATTATTAATTTTTTACATAAGAACCTTCTCCTGACAATAACAAACACAACAAAAAAAGAATTAGCGAAATCGGTTCAGCTGTTCTGGAGATTTGCGCTTAGCAACACATTTAGCGATTCATTTTTATATAATAGACTAGCTGACCCGGCAAACTTTGTTTTGCCATAAAAACACCAAACATTCATCTACCCTACCTACCCTAACTACCTACCCTACCCTACCCTACCTACCCTACCTACCATACCCTAACTACCTACCCTGCCCTACCCTACCTACCCTACCCTACCCTACCTACCCTACCTACCCTACCCTACCTACCTACCGTAGGGTAGGTAGGTAGGGTAGCTATATCTCAAGTTGGACCAGACTGCTCACGGTGTGCCAATTTAATTTAAAATCGGTTATGTAGTTTAGGAATCCATCGCGGACAAACATCGTGACAGGAGATTTATATATATTAGATGTATTATTTTGGCTAACACCGTACTCGGGTATATTGCGGTTGTAAATGACGTTTCGTTCTTATCGTCAAAAAGCCATATTATTATATTTGGAAGCAGTATAATTTCTAGAAATGGGAAAGTTTACACTAAAAACCTCGTAAACATGCGTCACATTATGACATAGGTCAAACACAAAGAAAATCACGTGCACGATTTCTTTTGGAAAACTATGACAATTACAGTATTATAATTTTTAGCTTGGAGACTTGTTAATATTTTCTATTATGTTATAAAACACAACAACACATATAAAGTCAAATCACGACTGTATTTCAACGAGGGCACAGATAATATAATACTAACATACCTACAGATGCCTCATCCCATACAAAGAAACCGTGCCGACGTAACTAGTGTTTTTCATCTGATTATACCGATTATTTATTGTAAATCGATCGCGTTCGGTTCCGTTCCACGGCGATAGATAGATCACCATCTATATCCGTGGAACGGAACCGAACGCGATCGATTTACAAAAAATTATAAGTATAATCAGTACAGTACGTCGGCACGGTTTCTTTGTATGGGATGAGACACCACTAACGAGTGTAAGATGGAGGTGCACAGGTGAAGGTGGAGGAGGTGAATTGAGGAAAACACCAATAACACTGCACGACCCGGCCATCGAACCCAGAAGTTCATGCTCAGCAGCAACGCTTGTAACCACTAGAAGACCAGTACCGAACGTTATTTTTGTCACGCCTCCATACAACGAAAAAAAATACATAAAAATACCCCCTTAGTATTGTTTGTATTTAGGGGCCGTCACCATCATTAATCACGTGATGTTTTTTTACATTTTTACCTCCCCCCCCCCCCTTCCCCCTTGGTGATACGTGGTGAGGTTTAAGACTAACCCCCACCTGCCACCCACCCAAAATACGTGTATTTTTTTGTACCTATACGGTCACACTACATGCCGTTTTTGGTTTAAAAAAAAATACTCGTGGTATCTTTCTACAACCCCCTCCCCTTTGTGATATTTCGTGATTTTTGCTAAACCCCATCCCCTCCTTTCAAGCTTCACGTGATTAATGGACGGTCCCTTAGGTAACAAACAGTCATATACAAATATTCTTAAGTTAAATGAAGAATAAGGAAAAGATTAGAAAAGGAAGGGTAGAGGTTGTTTTGGTGCAAGTTGCCCCATGTATTTAATGACAAGATGCCCCATTACGAGTTGAATAAAGAAATTACACATGATAGATCATTAGCAATATCAAGATCGGGCGGGGCGGGCGACGGTACCCACATCCACTCATCCCGCAGACACACGCCCGCCTCCCTGGTGGGCGCGCCTCCTAGTTAGGCCATCACTGCACTAGACACAATAAATAAACTAGACCAGTGATGGGCAAAGTACGGCCCGCGGGCCAGCTCCGGCCCACGAAAGCATTTAATCCGGCCCGCCGACGGTCCTTCGACATGAATGTCTGCCAGTATGTCTTATATATATGTAATGAAGCAGTGGCGGTATTTAAATGTTTTACCCTCGCTCGCCATTTTAACACCAATCATGCTTAAACCAAATATGCTTTTTTTTATTGTCTATAGGCTTGCGCTTGATCACTATCTCACCTGATGGTAAGCGATGATGTGGTCGACGGTGAAGCACGCTTGCCTAGAAAAAACCCATTCACTCTTGACTTAAAGACCCCTAGATTGTAGCTATCGGGAAACACAGACTCCGGCAGGGAATTCCACTCCTTAGCTGTGCGCATAAAAATAATAAAAGTGTCCCCAAAACGTTTTGTGCGTATAGGTGGGTTGTCCACCATGTATCGATGACGCATCGCCGTAAGTGCGTCTTGTAGTCCGAATGATGGAATGCTTTGATGAATGAAGCAGAAAAAAAGGTGAATGCGGAAAACCAAAAGCAAAACACTGTTCAAAAGGCTTCTACAGTGGCTGGATATGTTATATGATTAAAAGTTTCAACCCAAAATGCATTTTTGCCATAATTCTGGCCCTCCTCTGAAATTTCATAAACTTTCAGGCCCCCCTTTAAGAAAGTTTGCCCGCCACTGAACTAGATAGACCAACGAGGCAGTAGGCAGTTTCAAAAATGGCCATAAATACGTACTCCTATTTAACAGCAAACACGTCATAGACATGCGTTACATTCATTTACCTTAATCACAGAACAACATCCAAGATTTCTTTTGCAGAACTATGACCGTTATAATTTTTACCTTGAATACTTAATATATAATACTACTAGCTGACCCGGCAAACTTTGTTTTGCCATAAAAACACCTAATATGCATCTACCCTACCTACCCTACCCTACCCTACCTACCCTACCCTACCTACCCTACCCTACCCTACCTACCCTACCTACCCTACCCTACCTACCCTACCCTACCTACCCTACCCTACCTACCCTACCCTACCTACCCTACCCTACCTACCCTACCCTACCTACCCTACCCTACCCTACCTACCCTACCCTACCTACCCTACCCTACCTACCCTACCTACCCTACCCTACCTACCCTACCTACCCTACCCTACCTACCCTACCCTACCTACCCTACCCTACCTACCCTACCCTACCTACCCTACCCTACCTACCCTACCCTACCCTACCTACCCTACCCTATCTACCCTACCCTACCTACCCTACCCTACCTACCCTACCCTACCTACCCTACCCTACCTACCCTACCCTACCTACCCTACCCTACCTACCCTACCCTACCTACCCTACCCTACCTACCCTACCCTACCTACCCTACCCTACCTACCCTACCCTACCTACCCTACCCTACCTACCCTACCCTACCTACCCTACCCTACCTACCCTACCCTACCTACCCTACCCTACCTACCCTACCCTACCTACCCTACCCTACCTACCCTACCCTACCCTACCTACCCTACCCTACCTACCCTACCCTACCTACCCTACCCTACCTACCCTACCCTACCTACCCTACCCTACCTACCCTACCCTACCTACCCTACCCTACCTACCCTACCCTACCTACCCTACCCTACCTACCCTACCCTACCTACCCTACCCTACCTACCCTACCCTACCTACCCTACCCTACCTACCCTACCCTACCTACCCTACCCTACCTACCCTACCCTACCTACCCTACCCTACCTACCCTACCCTACCTACCCTACCCTACCTACCCTACCCTACCTACCCTACCCTACCTACCCTACCCTACCTACCCTACCCTACCTACCCTACCCTACCTACCCTACCCTACCTACCCTACCCTACCTACCCTACCCTACCTACCCTACCTACCCTACCCTACCTACCCTACCCTACCTACCCTACCCTACCTACCCTACCTACCCTACCCTACCTAACTAAATCTAAACCATTCTCGAATCTCCACGAACACACACAAAAAATTTCATCAAAATCGGTCCAGTCGTTTAGGAGGAGTTCAGTCACATACACACGCACACAAGAAATATATATATTAAGATTATTACGACGTTTATATTTTACCGCCTTCTTAAAACCAAAGGAAGGAAGGGCACGAGTTCCAGTTGCCATCTGTGGTCTTCTTCATCAGATTCACTGCACCAAATGATACTTTCTGACTGCAAATGCTTACCATGTTATTGGAAATACCAATATCGCTATATGTCTGCCTATAATATTTGGGGAGTGCTCTCGATTTCCATGGCATCCCATCTTCAGATTATGATTTGACAATGGGACCACCTCGAGAGTATATCCTTTTAAACAAAAAATAAGATTTTTGCAAATCTATATTTGACGGGAATTATGCCCGAACATACATTACAAAATAAAGGGTTTTAAGAGGTGATGTCAAAAATATATAAAACTTATATGTTAATATGTACCTAATTCGAAAAAAGAAATAACTAAAAAGTTTTAAATAAAAAAGTTAATTAGAAAAGGTTTTTTGATGTTTTTCATTAACTTTTTAATTGGAAAGTCGACACAATACATGCCTTGTCTATACAATTTATGCCTTGTATACACTAAATAATAGTTATTTCCAAACTTCTTGGCCGCCCTGAAGTTGGCTACAATGGCTGTGCAGTAGTAAATCTCATACAAAAACAGCACCGAGCCGTGCCTTGCGCATCGGAAAGTCAACTTCAGGGTGGCACAGAAGTTTGGCGAGAACTTTACTTTCTATTACATGATTACTTTTTATTTGCTCCACTTCGGGAACTCCCAGAGACGTTGCGGAGAAAACCGCAACTGCTGAACTGGTTATGTATGAGTTAAAGTTGTCTGGTTGCTTATTATACCACGTCACCGTTGCTTAATTTTTTATTGTCTATAGGCTTGCGTTTGACCACTATTTCACCTGTTGGTAAGCGATGATGAGGTCGACGGTGAAGCACGCTTGCCTATTCACTCTTGACTTAAATACCCCTAGATTGTAGCTATCGGGAAACACAGAGTCCGGCAGGAAATTCCACTCCTTAGCTGTACGCATAATGAAAGTGTGCTTAATTCCCCTATTGGCGTTAGTCATAGCTTATTCATATGTTGAAATATCACACGATGGGAAGGTCGTAAGTTAAAAAATACCGGCCAAATGCGAGTCGGACTCGCGCACGAAGGGTTCCGTACCTATCTTTATCGCAAAAAAACACGTTTGTTGTATGGGACCCCAATTAAATATTTATTTTATTCTGTTTTTAGTAAAAATGTCAACTGTCTAGCTGTCACGGTTCATGAGATACAGCCTGGTGACAGACGGACAGACAGACAGACGGATCGCGGTGTCTTAGTAATAGGGTCCCGTTTTTCACGGAATCCTAATAAAGACTTTTTCTAACGATTAGGTGACGCAGCATCCATGTCGCAATCAAAATGCGTCGCAAATAAGATCTACCATGTCTCATTTTGAATGCAATTGTTCTTGATTGGTGATTCAGATATGGTTGTTGGTTTTGTTTCTTTTTAGATCACATTGCTAAGCCGAGGGACTTTACATCGTCCTTGGTTTTCCCCCGTTAAGTTTAACCTTTTAAGGGTTCCGTACCCAAAGGGTAAAAACGGGACCCTATTACTAAGACTTCGCGATCCGTCTGTCTGTCTGTCTGTCTGTCTGTCTGTCCGTCTGTCTCCAGGCTGTATCTCATGAACCGTGATAGCTAGACAGTTGAAATTTTCACAGGTGATGTATTTCTGTTGCCGCTATAACAACAAATACTAAAAACAGTATAAAATAAATATTAAAGGGGGACTCCCATACAACAAACGTGATATTTTTGTCGTTTTTTGGTCGATTTTAATAACGGCAACAGCTAGACGCTTGAAATATTCACAGAATGTTTAGTTGTATATTTACTTAAAAAAATAATAATTAATTAATTAAAATAAAATAAATTAAGGGGGGCTCCCATACAACAAACGTGATTTTTATGCAGTGTTTTGCGATAATGGTACGGAACCCTTCGTGTGCGAGTCCGACTCGCACTTGGCCGGTTTTTTTTATTGTTGTTGGGCTTGCACTTGACCACTATCTCACCTGATGGTAAGCGATGATGTGGTCGACGATGAAGCACGCTTGCATAGAAGAAACCTATTCACTCTTGACTTTAAGACTCCCAGGTTGTAGATATCAGGAAATACAGACACCGGCCTCATCTTCTACTGCAGGCGGTTCAACATCAGAAATGTGCGCAGACAATGTGCACTGTCGATTACATTCAATCACGACCCAAGTTCTAAGATCGGATGAGACCAACAGACCGGCAGAAGTTCCGGTTTTTGAATTCAGTATATGGAGTTGAAAAAAATGTCCAAGGCCTTCAGTCCGCCTCAGTACGTTTGTTTCTCAGATTACAGAAGAGAATAAATAAATAAAATGCCAATATTTCGAAAGTTCTGGAAAAATCGAAAAGTTCTGGAATGGCGACCGAACAGGAAGGCCTCCCACTAGGTGGACCGATGACCTGGTTAAGGTTGCGTGAATGCGCTGGATGCGAGACGCACGGGATCGATCAATGTGGCGACGTCTGCGGGAGGCCTATGTCCAGCAGTGGACGTCTTTCAGATGAAATGATGATGATGATGACTTAAATGCCAAAGGTTTTTACAAAGGCTAGTTTGACAAATTCTTAACATCAAATTTTTTATTTAGAAATCAAGGGTAAGGCTATGGTTCTGACTGCCCGTTATGACTACCACAGGGAATGTGGCGAAAAGTTGTAAATACCTATAACTTTTTTGATATCTATCTATATATATAAAAAAATCAAAAAAACCCGACTGCTTAAAAAGCAAACTAAAAAAACGTAAACAAGAAGAAAATCATGCTGTGCAGTCGGAGGATACATATTCGCGAGCTGGCTGACCAAAACCATGTGATTGATGATGATTTTAATTAACTTTTTTTATTTACAACTTTATAGTTATTTTTTTATTAGAATTAGGTACATTTAAACATATAAGTGTTTTATATTTTTGAAATCGCCTCTTAAAATCCTTTATTTTGATACCCCACACGATGGGTTTGGAAGAAAAATATTTTTTTTCCCCACAAAATGGCGCCCAAAAACCGCCATTTTTATTTTTTCCAATTTTAATGTAGCTAGTGACACTCGCAGGATTAAGACGAATCGATTGACGTAAGAATCATCAAAATCGGCCAACGCGTTTGGTCTCTAAAACGCCACATAGGAACAAACATACATGCATACATACTTACATACATACATAGACTGATAAACACATTACCCTCCTTCGGCAGTCGGGTAAAAATGAATCCCAATTTCCCTTGGTCACGGAATCACGTGTGAACGGCTGGACCGGTTTCGCAAATTCTTTTTTTGTTGTGTTTGTTATTGTTAGGAGAAGGTTCATATGAAAAAAAAAATAAGAAAAAAAATTGGTACATAGGTAGGGTAGGTATGTAGGGAGGGTAGGGTAGTGTAGGTAGGGTAAGTAGGTTAGGGTAGGGTAGGTATGGTAGGTAGGGTAGATTAATGTTTGGTTGTTTTATGGCAAAACAAAGTTTGCCGGGTCAGCTAGTATACAATAAAACAGTTTCTATAATGCAGATAAATTATAATTTTGTTACCGAATTAAACCAGCTAAACATTGCAGAGTTATCATGCCTAATATTTAATCATAGATATGTAGACGTCGCACGGCGTCGTAATGTTACGTAAGTCCTATGTATGTTAAGTCGCCTAGATTAGGCGATGTCATTAATAAAATGTGATTAGACTACAAAACGAATACATTAATTAAGGCCAGTTGTAAGTTGTTGCATTTCATGACGATGCGTGACTCATCAAGTTGTGAGCCAATTGAATTTGAACCTTATTACTGTGTTGTAATACTTGTAATGCTCTTAGTCTTTCTTGGTAATAATTTCCTTTCTCCTTGTTCTTTTTTATACGATTTTATGGGTGTTATATAAACCATTTAAAATACATCGACATCTTTTCAGCTTCGTAATCATAAATATGATTAATCTAAAATTATAAATGGGTTCATAATTGTAAAAAAAACCCGCCCAAGTCCGAGACGGACTCGCGCACGAAGGGTTCCGTACCAGTATCGCAAAAAACGGCAAAAAAATCACGTTTGCTGTATGGGAGCCCCACTTAATTATTTATTTTATTCTGTTTTTAGTATTTGTTGTTATAGCGGCAACAGAAATACATCATCTGTGAAAATTTCAAATGTCTAGCTATAACGGTTCATGAGATACAGCCTGTTGACAGACGGACCGTGGTCTTAGTAATAGGGTCCCGTTTGTACCCTTTGGGTACGGAACCCTAAAAAAGCAGACGATGTGTGTTACATAAATCATTTAAAATACATCGTCATCTTTTCAGCTTCGTAATCGTAAATATGACTAAACTAAAATTATAACCGAGTTCATAATTGTAAAAAAAAAATGTAATGGTAAATACTTTCACCGATAGAAAGATACTCCTTCACTGAGTATCAAAGGCTTTTTATCTACGACAGTGCTTGGTTCGTAAATGAAGCAAAAAAAGTTAAATGGCGAACTGCAGCCTAATTGCGTAAGTGAATTCTGCAAAGGAAACAAGTCGATTCTTTCAAAGAATCAGAATCATTTCTTTCAACTTTTTCGGTATTGCGAAACTAATTTGGAAAGCTAGCGTTAGCTTTCCAAATCCTCCTTTGAGTTGAACACAGACTACTTAGAGATACTACGGAGTTGAAGATATATGACATTTGCATTACACAATACCAATAGTGAAATTTTATCTCGATTCTTCCGGTTTCATTCATTCTTTTACAATCAATTCTACGTTAAAATATTGGTAATGAAAGGAGCATAACCTTTCCGTTTCAGAGTGTAATATGCAATACGAAAAGTCGTTTTTGGGAAGGCTCCAACTTGTTTGCTTTGCAGAATTCACTTACGTAATTAGGCTGCTGTAGTTTCTTACTACCCTCATAGGAAAAGAGCGGGCGTTTATGTATGTATGTGCCTCGTTCCTGTGAGATATACCAAGGGGTCAAAGCCGTAGGATCTGCAGGACAATGCCTGCCTGCGTGACCTATAAGATAAAAAAATACTTTTTAGCAAAAAATTTACCGACTTTTAAAGCAAAACACTATGAGCAAAAATAACTTTCGTTTTCGGAAACCGACGTCGCAAATCGACAAAAAAAATAGGTACCTAAGACACCGACTGCCGAAAAGTCGGTAAATTTTTCGTGGAATTGTTTTTTTTTTTTAATTTTTGTTTTGGTAGGTAGGCTTCATCACCAAAAAGTGAGCAAATGCTATAGTAAGGTAGGTACCTAAAGGATTGATAAAATAATAACTCAATTTGCACATTCGTGCTGTTTATCGTTAAGGAGTTCGGTTGTATGTTCCATATCTTGAAAACTGCTGAGACGATTTTGATGAAACTTGTACTGTTCCCTAAGTTGAGAGATACCTAATCCAATACAAATAGAATGATCACGATAAGATTACTAGTTTCGAAGACATTCGTTTACAAACATTCATACATACACTTATGAAATTTGGCATACGTGCTTAGGAGCTTACATGTTACAAGTCAATATACAATACAATATTACATACATACATGTCGAATTGATAACCTCCTTTTTTTGGGCGTCGGTAATAATGCCTTTGTGCTAAGTTTTGCAAGTCTTCGGTCATTTTCTTCCTCCATTTTAGAGCTTGTACTGAAAAAAAGAGCAGCGGTGGCCCAGTGGATCTGACTATGACTTACTGAGTCGTTGTAGGTTTGAACCCAGGCAGATTTGTGTAACTAATTTTATCACCACTGCCCTCAAAACGGTGAAAGAAAACATCGTGACAAAACCGGCATGTCCTAGAACTAAAAATTCGAAGACATGTGACATCTAGCAACCGGCTCTGGACCCACGTGGTAGATTTCGGCCCGCTCTCTCTCACAGAGAGGAATTAATGCTAATTTTTATCCGTGGTGCTAGGCAACTTGGCTTATCCCAGTTGTAAACGACCCTTTGTGCCTATTGGCCTTGTTTGTTCTGTCTCCTGTTTGATATGGAGGCCAGTGGACCTTTATAATTATTTTATCCTACTCCTCCGTTATTCTTTTCTGATTCATTTCGTTGCGGGATCCAAGACAGTTTCGAGCTTCATTGCCTCGGCGCTTTTCTTGTGGTCGCCACTGTTGATTCTGGCTTTCAGGAGTTGCAGTGGTTTGGGAATAGTGCGGTGGGATTGTCACAGGAGGAGGCCTGTGTCCCAGCAGTGGCAAAATTACCCATTGCCTGCTATGCTTACAAAAATCTTAATATTTCCCTGTACCTGTTTCAGTCCGACGTATCTTCAAAAGACAGAGAGGTGTCCTACGATCAGCTGAAGCAGTGGTGCGACGAGAACAAGATCGCGACGTACATCGAGACCTCTGCGAAGAGCGATAACAATGTCGTCGAAGCGTTCTCTATGGCTGTACAGAGGTGAGTTAAAAACCTTGAATGTATTAGAATATCGATAAGAAGAATAATAAAACGTCCAGAAAAGAGCAGTCTTGTGAAATATGAAAGAATTGCAAGCGGTGGTTAGCACAAAAGGGAGGGGCAGCGCAGGCGCACAAAAATATTAAAGTAACCCTTTACTTGACTCAGAATGATTTCTTTTTTGATACTTAAAAAAAAAGGTAGTAGAATTAGTTCAAACTCGGTTTATTTACTGTTGAATTAATGAGCAGTATTTCAATATTATTCGTAAAAACCGAAATTAAGAAAATTCGCACCCTCCTCTTCTTGACACTCATTTGGCCTGCAACTAAATTTTCATTATTTATTTCGTCTGTGAGTCTTTGCTTGCTTTTAAACATTTATGTTGGGTGGCACTAGTTTGTGAACTTTACTTTTTAAGTAGTAGAATAGGACATCAGCAAGCGTTTAATATGGGCTATTTGGGCTGCCATATCACGTCGTCAAGGAATAGTCGGTCCCTCACTTTTTTGCGTGTTATGGAAGATTTTAGTTACAGGAAAATTGAGTGTCAGGAAGTGGAGGATGCAATTTACTAAACATTGTTAAAAACAAAATTGGAAAACTGCTAATTAATTCAACAGTAAATAAAACGAGTTTTAACTAATTCTGGTACCTTTTTTATAAGTATCAAAAACTAAAAACATTCTGAGAAACCCTATAATTCATCAGTCGGGGGATACATATTCACGAGCTGGCCGACCAAAACCAGATGAATCCTCCTCTTTTTACTTTTCTTACTGCGCAGCCATTGTAGCCAACTTCAGGACGGGCGAGAACTATATATTTAGCACAAGCACCTCGGCCCCGGTTTCTCAAAACTCGATTAACGGACTGTTAACGTAATCGATGGATAATCGCCGGTTACCTGCTGTGATTGGCTGTTCTAATTTCATTCAACCAATCACAGCAGATAACGCGTGCTTGATAATTTGTCACATTAATCTTGCGATAAATTAGCGTCGAGAAATCGGCAGCTTAATTGCGCAAGTAAATTTGACCAATCACATGCTAGATGTGGATTTCCGTCTATGTAATTGGTCGATTGATGGCGGTCAAACTCTTTGCCTTGCCGAATTCACATGCGCAATTAGGCTGCGGGCCTCCAGCCGGTCACAAATTGGATGAGACTAAAAATATTTTGTGTATTTTAACCAAGATTGCTATTTTGGACATTTGCGTCAACGAACATTGACAAGCCTATGTTGAACATTTTGCGGCTAGATACTCCGATGACGGAACTACTTCTCCCTTCTTATCTTTATATATACTTGTGTAAACAGTTTAGGCTTATCCTTTCGCTTTGCAAACGTTGACATTGTTGTTGTGTGTTTATTGTGGTTAAACTTCCCAGTTCCTAATAGGTTAATTACTCCATAAATTCAGTCCACTGGTAATGTTAAATCGCACCCAGCTGCAATTTATATGAGACTGAATTGAATCATACTTACAGAATGTTTTATTGTTACTGTGGAAGAAAGAGTCCTATAAACCTATTGGCATAGAAATATCGACTAAGTTATTATTAGTCCGAAATCGTCAATCCACCTTGATGAAGCGCGGTGATTAAGGGTACACTAGTCGAAAATTCTTCCATATAAATGTAGTCTAGCTTTTACTCGACTGTTTGACGATGTACGTTCAAAATAGAAAATGTTATCAATTTGTCACATCATTATCTAGCCCTGTATGGAAGCAAAAACGTAAAAAAAAATTTACTTGAAAGTTATGAGCTTCGAAAGTTATATTTTAACAATCATTTTAACGAATCTTTGGGCGCAAATAAGTACCATAAGAAGAAGGAAAATTTAAAACGGCCTCCATACAGGGATAGATTAGTAGTTCAACAATGCAAACAATTTTATTTTGAACAGATACATTCAGTCGTTTTTTCATGACATCCAGACTCCCAAATGTCTGTTTATAAAATTTCGCGCGCTCGTTTTCGTTCTAAATCATCATCCATTTCGCTACAAATTTGCATAAGTGTGTATTCGTACGCGTACTAGCTTCTTACTGCTCATCACAGCATCTATCTGTTCCGCACGTGTCGTCGGTTGATATAGCACGCATTTTAACCCCGTGGCACAAAAAAGTTCGTGCCGTCGACTAGTGTACCCTTAATGCTCGTGCCTTCTTTGTATGAAAAGAGGCCATTGCCCTGTAGTGGAATAGTGACAGACTGGTATTATTATTATTGAGTAAGTTCTGGAGAGAACTATCTCGTTGATATAGTGGTTGCACAGTAAAAATATACAAACAGTATGGAAACTACCTACAAACGCTCGAAACGGCACACTCACTCAAACATACGTACCGACGAGACCACTCGGGCACTTTTGCGGTGCTATCAGTACTGAGCACCGCGACGCGACGAGAGGTCATGTACGTTTCGAGCGTTTGTAGGTAGTTTCCATACTGTTTGTATATTTTTACTGTGGTGGTTGCAAAGCGCTACTGTTGAGTATGAAGTACAGGGTTCGATTCCCGGCTCAGGCAAAGTGTTATCGTGTTTTTCCATCTGGAATTTCTCAGTAGCAGCCTGGAGACTGGATTTGAGCTTTGTTGATGGCAATAAGCTCGACCTTCTATTACATGGGTCTTAAATGGTAAAATGTGGGCGATCCCTTGCCCCGGCTACCCAGGGGTCGACAAAAAATTAATATTGATTTTGAGGGTCGACGGGCATTAAAAATCAACCTTTAATAATTAACACAAGTTTTCATTTGAAACTTGTTATAAGGCTTAACACGCATTGCAATTTTTAGCCACGCGTATATTATTCGCGCGAATTTATGTCCGCGTACCTGCCTAAAATGCCGCGCGATTCTAGTCCCTTTCGACCTGTTCATACTTTCATAGAGCTCAAAAATATTCGCGCGAATTTAATCCGCGCCTCGGTGCCGTGGATACTGTGGCAAAACATGGATTTCTTGCGGTATTATTTCGGCACGATTTTTTTACCGCAATGCGTGCAGCTTCATACAATTCCATAGGTCGCAGAATGGGCGGAAAAAAATCGCGCGAATAAAAACCGCAGTGCGTGCTAAGCCTAAGAATAACTAATATTTTAGCAGGAAGTACGATAATCGTATTTAAAAAAAAAAAAAAAAAAAAATCTCAACAAATCTATATTCGTGCACAACAGTACAAGATGAACGACTCAGCAAGTCAATAAGCGGATTTTAAAAGTTACTAGCTGACCCGGCAAACTTTGTTTTGCCATAAAAACACCAAACATTAATCGTCCCTACCTACCCTACCCTATCCTACCTACGTTACCCTACCTAAACTATCCTACCCTACCTACCCTCTCCTACCCTACCCTACCTACCCTCTCCTACCCTACCCTACCTACCTCATCTATCCTACCTACATACCTAGCCAACCTACGTACCAATTCTTTTTTTCTTTTCTTTTTCATAAGAACCTTCTCCTAACTATAACAAACACAACAAAAAAAGAATAAGCGAAATCGGTCCAGCCGTTCTCGTGTGATGCCGTGACCAAGGGAAATAGGGATTCATTTTTGTATATATATATATATGTCGGAGGAAGGCAAATATACTAGCTGACCCGGCAAACT
This sequence comes from Anorthoa munda, assembly GCA_945859665.1. NCBI lineage: Eukaryota > Metazoa > Arthropoda > Insecta > Lepidoptera > Noctuidae > Anorthoa > Anorthoa munda. The sequence continues at coordinate 7,087,176 of OX243893.1, forward strand.
TTGTTTTGCCATAAAAACACCAAACATTCATCTACCCTACCTACCCTACCCTACCCTACCCTACCTACCCTACCTACCCTACCTACCCTACCTACCCTACCTACCCTACCTACCCTACCTACCCTACCCTAACTACCTACCCTACCCTACCCTACCTACCCTATCTACCCTACCTACCCTACCAACCCTACCCTACCCTACCTACCCTACCTACCCTACCCTACCCTACCCTACCCTACCCTACCCTATCTCTCAAGTTGGATCGAACTGCACATGGTGTGCGAATTTTATTATAATCGGTTAAGTGGTTTAGGAGTCCATTGAAGACAAACAATGTGGCACGAGATTTATATATATTAAGATAGATTAGGCTATGGGGTTCTGAGGTATCAGTTCATTGCACATAATGAGTCGATGAATTTTTGAAGGTCAAGGCAATGCGGGAAACACTGGACTAGTTGTTGTGGCGATGTTTGGGAGACCTATTTCCAGTCATAATCATCATATCAGCCGAGAGGCTTCCACTGCTGGACATAGACGTCCCCCAAGTGTCGCCACATTGGCCAGTCCCGTCATTCCGTGTGTCTCGCATTCGGTAATAATAATAGGTAATCGATCCACGAAACCTCCTAAACCCATAGCCCAATGTGTTTTGTCTCCATATTCTGCAATACTCCTGCTCCAGCCGGGGATTGTCCTTGGGTGCTCATTAGTGCATACAGGGATAATTGCCGGTTCGCGTCACATTTCATGGCCTTGGTTTCGGCCCCTAGTACGCCTTTTAAAGGTCTGGAACCCCCGAGAATCTCATAGAAATAAAACCGGGCAAGTCCGAGTCGGACTCGCGCACGGAGGGTTCCGTACAATTATCGCAAAAAACGGCAAAAATATCACGTTTGTTGTATGGGAGCCCCACTTAAATGAATATGTTATTCTGTTTTTAGTATTTGTTGTTATAGCGGCAACAGAAATACATCATCTGTGATAATTTCAACTGCCTAGCTATGACGGTTCATGAAATACAGCCGGGTGACAGACGGACAAACAGACAGACGGATCGTGGAGTCTTAGTAATATGGTCCCGTTTTTACCCTTTGTGTACGGAACCCTAAAATAATAGGGTCCCGTTTTTACCCTTTGGGTACGGAACCCTAAAAAAAAAAGCCAGCAGTATAAATTTTTTGAATAAATGATGATGACGAAGTTGAGGCACTAAACATACGTCTCTCTGATTTTCCAGATGGGTAGAGCTAGAACAGAAGGCAGAGAAGGAGCTAGGCTTACTCCACCACCCGGACACAGTGACCCTGCACGGTTCCACTACAGCATCAGGGATCAGAGCCACCTGTTGCTCCAGGTTCAGCGAAGTATGAGGCACTGGTGCTACTCTCAGGTTTATATACCGTTTGTGATGGAAGTATTGGAAACGGACAAAGGATTACATTCGACGAAATATTTTTTTAAATTATTATATCAACTTCGAGCTAACAGTAAATGTGTCATACGAATATGCACCTTATTCGTATTGTGTTAAAGTGTATATTCATTTAAGCGACTGTGATTCAGAGTTTTATACGAATATAAACTTTAATCTATTGATATTATGCTCATATTTGCTTGAACCTTATTTATTTAGCAGTTTTCGCTCGCTCTATAATAGATCTCAGCCTCAGTTTTGTTTGATCTTTAACAGTTTTGAATGTTTGTAAAAGGATTTGATGAACCTTTAGGTACATGTTTAATTGATATAAAAACCATTCCATTAAAAAGCTTTTTTCAATGAGCTGGAATCTCAAGTTTTTCAATACTTTGTCCGTGAATAATATACCTTAGCATCCACCTTTGTAATAATAATTAAGGTACTACGTAATTTTCTACTTTATCAATGCATGTGATAAATATTCAAAAAATAACATTAGTTTTTTTATGTAAATAATGTTTTTATTTAAGTTGGTTTGAATAGGAAACAATGGCACCAATATTTAAATGTATTTTAGTATGCACAGAAGGGTTATTTTTAGGCACGTATTTACATACTTAAAAAGATATGCTGCTAAAAGTTGTGTCAAATTAAATTACTTAGCGAAACTACACTACTAGCTAAACTAGCTTATATTCTTTGAGGACACGGTTGGCGCAGTGGTTGACCGATCAGCTGCTGTACTACGTGTCGCGAGTTCAATGCCCGCACGGAACAAATATTTTTATGGCCTACAGATAGTTGTTCCAGATCTGGGTGTTTGTGTATGTGAGTTCATATGTTTGTAAACGCACCCACGATACAGGTGAAATTTCTAGTGTGGGAAAAAGATTCAATAAAAACCAAAAAAATCTCATAGACAACTGTGGTTTCTTGAAATAAAAAGTGTAGAATTTTTTGCTTGAACGATACATTGTGGACTTATACGCAATGAAAGTTTCAAAGATACTTTTATTGTGCGTACAGCTAAGCAGTGGAATTCCCTGCCGGAGTCTGAGTTTCCAGATAGCTACAACCTCGGGGTCTTTAAGTCAAGAGTGAATAGGTTACTTCTAGCAAGCCTGCTTCACTGTCGACCAAATCATAGCTTACCATCAATTGAGATAGCGGTAAAGCGCGAGCCTATCAATTATAATTAAAAAAAAAGTTTGTATAGTTTCGCTATCATATTTAATTTGTATCTGTATGTTGTTAATTTTACGCTTGTTCATAATGATTTTTAAGTCTGGTTTTGCGGGGCGATTTCACTTAAAAATCTAGAAATAATGTAGCTGTAATGCATAGGTTTACGCGTATTTAAATATACTATACATAACAGTATACGTAAAATATACAGATGCTGAAATGTTCCAATCACAGACATAAATCTAACTTGATAACGCAAGTCCCTCCATCTGTATGAAAACCAAGCGTGCCACTTTTTCATACACAACTTAAAAACAAATTTACTTACTTACGTAAGAAAACATTTCCAATGCCTCGGCTATTATCACGGGGTCTCATTGCTAAGAAAGAAAATTTGGTTCAAATAAATCTCTCTCTCTCTCTCTCCATTGAATGTGTGTAAAATTAACATTTTCTGGAATTGAACAAAAATTGTATGTTCTTGTGTAATCAACTCTCCTAAGTACAAAATTATGAAATATTGGACTCTTAATTCACATTTCAAAGATTATTAGACGGTTCATTTAAAATTGATGCCAATAGATGGCGCATTTTTAAATTTCTAAGGCATTCCACTCGATTGTTAACGTTTGCATTTTAACACATTTTGGTGCAAAAAAACTGTAATAACGTGCAAATAAATACTAGAAAACAAACCTTCACAGTATTTAAAGAAAAAAATATTCACGAACCTAGTAAACCCTTTTACTTGCAAGTCGCTGCTAACACCATCTATATATCACCGTGAAACAGAACCGAATGCGTTCGATGTACAAAAAATTGCCAGAATAAGCAGTCGAAAAACGCTAGTTACGTCGGCACGGTTTCTTTGTATGGGATGAGGTATCTGTATTATATTATCTGTGCCTCGGCCAACTTTTTCTATACAGTCTTTACAGCTAAATATGGCATAAAGACATTTTTCTAGATTTCGTTTGGTTTCCGGTGACGATAATGCTAAAAGAAAAGCTCAAATTACGATTATTGATCGTAATTTTGCTCCGTTGTTTGACACACGAAGTACATACAATCGCGTCATCTATACTCCATTTGCGATAACATTAGACGTTTAAATTTGCCCATTTTACAGCCCGTTCAATCGATTTTGACTTCTATTGCGTTGGTGATACGACAAATGGTAGCTGTAGTAAACAGTTGGTTTTGGTAAAAGGTTTATACTTTTTATGTCATCCTTATGTTTACGGGATAGAACTCAAAATCGGTTGAACGGACTGTACAAAGATTTGGAAACATGTCTATTATTTCAAATGGAGTTTCAATAGATTTATATCTGTGGTTCCAATGATGTGAGATTTGGTTGTGGAAATTATATACAGATAATATTGTTAGCTGGACATTCCAATATGATCTAAGTTACAATATTTATTTTTAAACTACATTTTGTTTTAGCAGGTGAGATAATAACACCCAGTTTCTGGAAAAAAATATCGTTGTCTCATAAAGTAAACGCGACTCAAGTGATGTGACTGACTGTTGATAATTTATTCAAACAATCACTTTCATTGTATGATAATTTTCCTTCTAGAAACTGGGTATCAATTTCAACTTTCATATTGTGTTGTGATACTTTTTACATAAACGTTTCATTGGTTTTAAATTATTTTTTTTTTTAATTTGTCATTTCGTCCCTTAGTTAGGGACATTTTTATATTTGCATAATAAATAAAAAAACAGGCAGTTTATTTATATTTTCGATTGTAGTAGGAGGAGCTCGTGGCTAAATAATAACAGCCGCATGGGTCGATTTTCAAGGTTAAGCAACGCTTGACGAGGTCGGTCCGTGGATGGGTGACCATTTCAACATAACGAGTTTCCTCCGTGCCTCGGAAAGCACGTTAAGCCGTTGGTCCCGGCTGTCATTTGAAGATCTTTGACAGTCGTTACGGGTAGTCAGAAGCCTGAGATCTGACACCAGTCTTACCAAGGGGTACCGTGTTACCCAGTTACTGGGTTGTGGAGGTCAGATAGGCAGTCGCTCTATGTAAAACACTGGTACTAAGCTGAATCCGGTAAGACTGGAAGCCGTCCCCAACATAATTGGGAAAAAGGCTAGGCAGATTGATTGAGTGAACCAAAGATCTATTAAATGCGTTGTTATCTATTAATGCAATACTCTAATCAACTATTGTAATGTTTACTTAACTATGAAGCTTGTATAGCTAGATTTAATGAAAACTCGGCCTAAACTTTTGTACATAGAGTTTAATATCTGATATCAAGTTTGTATGCATGAAACTTCAATTCAGAATCTAAGATCACTTGTATGGCTTGAGTTTTGTAAGCAACTCAATGTCATTCAAGACAAAGTTCAAATTTCAATGCAACAACCGACATTTATTATTTAGGACATTTTTACTACAAACGGTTACTCAATAATCAACTTAGTCTAAATATTACTAAGGTAGGTTTTTGAGTAATTGCTATATAATGTATATTGTTTAAGATTCTGAATTCAAGTAAAAATTAAATAAGTTGTGTGAATAAAATATTTTCGTCAGCTTTTCCAATTTATTCAATAATAATTATAAAGAAATTGTAAAACTTGTTTAAAAAACTAACCGATGTAGTTGCCGTCCTTTCTAGCGTTGTGTGATAATTTATAATATAATATACGTACTCGGTTTGTGTTGCTTTTTCAATCTATACAAAATTGTAGAGTGCCTATCTTTGTAATCTTAGGATATTAAATCTATAAACATTTAAATGTCATCCCCGTACAGCGAAAACTGACAAATTGCAATTTGGCCAAAATAGAGCAACAAAATCTTTTTAAAACAAGCTTTTTTCGTATTCTTCTAAGCAAACCCTTTCATTTGATACCCATATCATGGCAGTACACAAAAAATAACTAGTCCGCCATCTTGGGCCGTCCGCCATATTGGATTACGTAAGTACGTAAGTAGAATGACGTAAGTGACGTCATTCTAAATCCAATATGGCTAACCATGTCATTGTCTATTTTTGAATTTTGTTCTTTTATTTCAAAAAGGTTGAACAGTAACTTTGAAAGTTTTCACTGTAAGGCGGACACATATTTAAAATTTGTAAAAATTAACATATTGTTAATAAATTCTTTGGTGATAATAAATAATCAATTAATATGTTATTATAGAATTAGATCTATAGGCAGTTTGTTGTACCTAGTTTCACGTTAATCATGTTAGTAGATTCCTTTACACAGAAAAATAATTAAAATAAAATAGGTAAACAAATAACTTAGGGCACATTCCATGCATATCCAATGATTTTAAAAGCCCATGTATTGTGGTCACAGCGAATTCTTACGTTTCTGAAGTTGGCTCTGCGAACCATTGCTCAAGAAACAGTTTGTCGTCGAGTATACTGCATAGAGAAAGCGAGATAGGACGATGCGACAAACGTAAGCGTGTGAAAGAGGCAGTTGTACAATGCTATCTTCACCTTAGCTACTGCGCTGGGTCTTGCAGCCAATTTCAGAGACACAAAGGTCCGCTGTAAGTATTATAACCGCGATTTATTTTTTCAGAAAAGTCTCCATCGATGATGCGTCGTGGTTATTATGTAAAAGTGTATTTATATATTTTTATGAATATTTTAATGGTTGTATCATAAAAATGCGTGTATTTCATGATCATACGCTGATTTTCCTCGTAGACTTACTTGAAGGTAGTTTAAACCTTAAGGACCTAATCAGATGCAATGTGTACTAGATACTTTCTGTAATAAAAATAAAAACAATACTGCAGCATTTACAAAAGCAAATACAAAAGTTATTAAAGAAGTTCAAATTGTGTATTTCGCCCAATATTCCGCCATAGAAACTCTGCTCGCTGACGCTGTCAAAAGATCCTCGAATGTAAAGCATGTGGCGCAATATAGGTTTTGGAATTGTCTGTGGAGAGACACTTAAAGTTTTAATCGTCTACGAACCCCTATTTGTGGAGATTGTCTTTGCTACAGCTGAAAATAAAAATTATACAAACAGTATCAAATACGCAACTGTGTCGACTCCGTTCTAGTATGAATTGTATTTATATTAGATATTAAATAGTTTTTACATTTAATGTAGTTGTAATGCTGATTCTCACTAAGTGCCTAGCTTTCTGGTTACCATATTGTTAAGCGGTAAAGTTAAATATAGATAAATTATTGTTTTAATCAACTATGTCTTGAACAGAAGTGTCTCGAAAAATATTTGTAGTGTATCTATTACGATTTGTTTATTTTTGTAAATATTATGTCAAGAAAAATCAGAGTTAGGTATATTATTCACCGAACTATTTTGTAGAATGGATACAAAATCTAGATCCTAATTGATACAAACAAGTAAACAAATCGTAAATTAATCGCAGCTGGACTCATTTATTAAAAACATGTTGCACTTCTTGTATTGATAAATAGTTATATTTTTTATGTAAAATAAGTGGCGTTTCTGGAACGACAATTATCGAACTTCAAAAAGATTGTCATACGCTGTGATTGGTTGAATTAACTTTCAACAGCATTATTTCTTGTGACGTTTTCTTAATTTCTTTCCAGTAAACGGGTTTAAATTTAGTATTGGTAGGTTATATATTGGCGCAATCAGTAACGGCTGGTACGATATATTACTGTCTCGAAACCCAACCTCAATCAGTGTTATTGATGTTATGATTTAGGTAACGGTAGTAATCACCTTATGGCTCCTTAGTCCATGGTAAATGTGTTCTAGCTAAACAGGGAGACTAATATTTAGATTGGCAATCTTTCATGGGGTGAAAGTATTCATGAACATAATATAATATATAATGAAACCAACATAGAATGGAACGGAAGCGTCAATTACGCCTCATAGCGCTATAAGGCGCGCAAATTCGCGAAAATTCTCGCGTTCGCCTTAGGGACTTACACAACCTGTTTTGTAGACGCTTGACACCGAAATACCGACCGACTCCCTCTTTTTTGGCGCCTATTTAGTTTGTACGTTACAAATTTGACATAAAGTTTATAATGCTTTGTACAATGTCGTTGCAAAAGTTCGTTTTCTGTCCATTCTGCATTGTAAACTGAGCCTAAAACAAAAATTAGCGGTTAACTATGCGCACTTATATTTCTGAACAGCCAGATTTATTAATTTTCGGAGTTGGGGAGTAGGGATCCCCTAGTAAAAAAACATTAATTTTTATGAGTACTTTCCACCCTTGAAAGATTAGCAATTAATTTTAAAGTAACCCTGTATTGACTGTACTTAGACAACCAAACCAATTGTTTAACGAAGAAGTATGCATACTCTGTGTGTTGCACAGTTAGGTAGGTTATATTGGGAAAAGGGAGGCATATTTATATTGTTTAAAATACTGCACGTAGAATAAAGGTGAACTGCGCCTTTGACAAAAAATAATGTAAAAACATCTGATTACCTACAAGCTTGATATTTTACAGTCGTGGTACCTAATAAAGGGTTTGAAAAAAATATACTTTGTCGTTTTATTTACTTACGTTTTCATGGTCTCCTCTCGCGTCGGACAAGCAATTAGTGTCAAAACGTACTCGCCTAAGCGAAGCATCTGTCTAAAAAAATACATACATTGACACCTATATTCATAACGTAATGCACATATTTCTATCAACATAAACAAAAGACGCGCGCTTTTGACCAAATGGCGTCTGCGGGTAGATAGCCCAGTAGAAATCGACACTATAAACCGGCCGAGTGCGAGTCGAACTTTCACACCGAGGGTTTCGTACAAACCGCTACATTTACCAACATAATTGGTAATAATACTGAAGTTCATAAACAACGAAAACAAAGCACCGAACATTGCTCTAACGAAAAAAATATTTTTTTATGTCCGTGACTACCGCCTGTACCCGACGCCGATTGCTTTCATATTTGGTAAATAATGACTAATCAATTGGTGCCAATTAGTACTCGAACAGCAAAATTGGTACCTTAGTAGTTTTCGAGAAAATCGAATTTGAAGGTGGTCCTGTGGTAGTCACGCTCCATTCAGCAGGACCACCATGAGCGCCGAAAAAGGGCGCATGCTACAGCTATACTAAGTATAAAAATAATTACTACCCATAAATGTGATTCATTTCGTGGAAAAAACAGAACTGAAACATTTGTATTTACCGAGAAATCAACGATGACAACTTTTGCTCGCTGGTTTATTAGTAGGACCACGACTTTGAATGTTGATTCCAAGTTTGAGGAACCTGTCGCGGTTTTAAATTTCTGAGCCATAACATTCGATTTTTTAACTTTTTATTGTAAGACATTTTGGTACAATGAAACTGTAAAAACTTGCAAGTCGCTGCTAACACCATCTTAAGTCGTAGAACGGAACCGAACGCATCCAAGTACTTATAAAAATAATCATATTAATCAGATGAAAAACGCTAGTTATTACGTCGGCACGGTTTCTGTATGCTATTAAAAACACCTAATATGCATCTACCCTACCTACCCTACCCTACCCTACCTACCCTCCTTACCCTACCTACCCTACCCTACCTACCCTACCCTACCTAACCTACCCTACCTACCCTACCCTACCTACCCTACCCTACCTACCCTACCCTACCTACCCTACCCTACTTACCCTACCCTAATTTTCCATTTTTTTTTTTTTTTTGTAAATCTAAACCATTCTCGAATCTCCACGAACACACACAAAAAATTTCATCAAAATCGGTCCAGTCGTTTAGGAGGAGTTCAGTCACATACACACGCACACAAGAAATATATATATTAAGACTAGCTGACCCGGTAAACTTTGTTTTGCCATAAAAACACCAAACATTCATCTACCTTACCTACCCTAACAACCCTACACTACCTAGTCTAACTACCCTACACTACCTACCCTACCCTACCCTACCTACCCAACCTACCTACCCTACCCAACCCTACCCTACCTACCCTACCCTACCTTCCCTACCATACCCTACCCTACCCCACCTACCCTACCCTACCTACCGCAAAAATTCAAAAAAAAAAAATTTAAAGTGAACAACCCTTATCACTTAGGGTTAGGGGTATGAAAAATAGATATTAGCCGATCCTCAGACCTAATCAATATGCTCACAAAATTTCATGAGAATCGGTCAAGCCGTTTCGGAGGAGTACGGGAACGAACATTGTGACACGAGAATTTTATATATAAGATGTGCTACTACTGACAGAAAAGTACGAGAATTGCCTCCAGGTGTCAAAATAAAACAAAAACATTCCCATTTTTAAAATTGTAATAAATATTATACAGATATATCCACATTTTCTAAAAAAACTAACCTACGAAGAAAAGTACCTACAACTAAAACTAAAATAGTTTAACAAAGATAGTATACGAGTATCTTGAGATTATACATTGCTATACTCCATTTGTGATAACATAATAAATATACCATTTTACAGCCCGTTCAACCGATTTTGACTTCTATTGCGTTGGTGATATGACAAATGGCAGCTGTAATAAACAATTCGTTTTGGTAACAGGTTTATGCTTTTTATGTCATCCTTATGTTTACGGGATAGAACTCAAAATCGGTTGAACGGACTGTAAAAAGGGGTTGTAAAAACAACAATGGCGAAATTTTAGCTGACTTAAATTTGAGCGTCTGAAAGTGAGTTATATACGAAAGACATTCTATTAATTGTCTATGTTTTTTAAAGTATAATTAGGCCTGGTCCAAAATAGATGAAAAATAAACATAATAAATAAAAAGTTATTTGATTTTTTAGTTCATTTCTTTAGCATAGTGTTGCCATTATATATTATCAGCTAAGTGACAAGTAGTAAATATATTAGGTAATAATATCATTATTGTATTTATTGCAGTAAATGAGTTAACAATACAGTTTATGTCTAAGTGTAGATGTTCCTTGCAGGTAGGCTAGAATATTGTAGTGTAGTAGAAATAAATGAATTACTTTCAATTAATGATTGACAAAAAGACTAGTACCCAAGTTTAAAAAATATAGCTTGGTTGTTGACGACAACTTTTTGATACACGTCAAAGTCACTTAGTTTAAATAAATATACTCTTTCCAATGAGTATACTACACATTTCATGCTAAAATAACTAGGTAAGGGAAATACTAATGCGATATTCCCCTTTTACTTCCACGAAATTGAATAATATTACCTATTAAACACATTATTAAAAGTTACCCAGACATAACCTACAAAAGTTTATGACTGAATATGTATTATTCTCTTCATTCTCGAACAAAAATTCTTGCACAAACTAATTCAGAACATCACCCTGAGTTAAACCAGATATTTTTCATTTAAAGACTTTCGAATTTAATCTCAGCTAAAACAATGTATGGGCACCTGCCATTGTTCTTTCTAATGTTATTTTAAATGGAGTATAGGTAATATTATGCTTTACAGTACCAACAACCTAACGGAAATCCACACAACCACAGCCATGTTACAAACTAAATGTAATATGGCTAACTAAATCTAAATAATTTTAAGTAACTCACAAATTGATTAAGTATCCAAACAGTGGTTTGTGGAAGTGTACGTAAATAATATATAAGTATTGAACTCTTAATTAGTATAACAACAGAAATATAGCTTTGGCAGAATACATGCCTACGTTTTATGTGTGCTCATGAAATATTAAAAACAAAAAACTTATCATCTGTGCTTTCTGGAATTTAATTATAGAAGCATCCCAAATTAAGTGATGCGATGGGCTGATTCAACCTAGGGTTGCCATCTTTAAAATCTGCCAACCAGGACAAGCGTGAAAGCCCCGGATTTTGGAGCTTACAACCCGGACATTTGAACACGAACAGAGTATTTTTTCTAAGTTACTCAGTCTAATTAAATATTATATAATATAATAGTTTTAATGGTTAATTAGTCTTTAAAAGCAACAAAACAGAACCTTTGTGGCGACGGCACGGCGACCGGCGGTGGTGATAAATTAAAGACTTTAAAATCCGGACAACAAACAAAACCCTCCCCGGACGCCTTCTAAACTAGGACAAAACCGGGGAAACTCTGACGGATGGCAACCCTAATTCAACCAATCACAGTTAATGCGCGTATGAAAATTTGTCGAATCAACTTTGCGATATTTTCCTTTCTAGAATTGGGACTAAATCAATGGATTTAGAAGTAGATGCCTATGAAGTGTAGACGCAGCTTTAGCTTTCATGGACATGTTAAAGACCAAATTAAATTTAAAATTCACACATTTAAAACGCAGATATGCATCAAACATAAATCTACACCATTTACCGTGTAGAATCGCGCACCAAAAATGTTTATCAGTTTTCAAATACTTCTGCACTGTCTTTATCAACTTCTCTTTGAATGCATTTTTTTAAAGTGATAATAATATTATATAATATTAATATTTTAAAGTTTTCAATGAAATCGTGTTCTCTAAGGGTTTTGAAGTTAATTCTCTTCATGGGCACACTGTTTGGGTATAACTTGTCTATGAGTTGACAATACGCGGCGCCTGCGCATAGCTCTTCAACGATTTTGAAATTTGACTTTAATAACAAGACGTTAGCAAAAAGTGAATAGAAATATCTAAGCTAAAGTCCCCGTCACGAGAAGCTATAAATTTTATAAATAAAGAACTTCTACTAAGTTACGTAGCGACATCTCAAATTAACACACTTGTAAGGCTTAACACGCACTGCGGATTATATTCGCGCATTCCGCGACTCATGGAATTGTATGAAGGTGCACGCATTGCGGTAAAAAAATCGCGTGGTGTACCACAGAATCCACCTTATAGCCTTCGCCAAACTTCTTGGCCGCCCTAAAGTTGGCTACAATGGCTGCGCAGTAGAAAATCTCATATAAAAACAGCACCGTTTCGTGCCTCGCGCATCCGGTCGGTCCGCCAAGAAGTTTGGCGAGGGCTATACCGCGGTACGGATTAAATGTGCGCGAATATTTTAAATTCTATGATCAGGTAGAAAGAGACAAAAATCGCGCGGAATTTTATCCGCAGTGCTTGTTAGTATGATTCAGTAAGCTGACAAAATTCGCTCGAATACAATCCGAGCGGTTAAAAATCGCAATGCGTGCTAAGCCTAATACGAAACTAACGAGCAATGTCTCTTGGTCGGGTTATATTTTAATGATATACGGCGCAGTCGTCTAATGTTTTGTAGTACTAGAACGCTTCTGTGTGTGTTGTGTTGGAAGTTTGGAACGCGAATATGTGTTTACAAAATTTATAGCTTCTCGTGACGGGGACTTTAGTAAGCTAGCTTTTTTGTGCGAGCGACTTCATGAAATAGAGATGTACAAGCAATTTCAGACTTTAGTGCGAACACAGACGACCGAAATTTTTCGTACGATCGATTGATCCGGCCGGTTTGTGTCCTTCGTGTTAAGAGGAAACGCGGGCAGAGAGCTCCGACTGAATTTCCTCAGTAAATGTCATAATTTGAGGTTTGACTCTCGCCTATTTCTTCCTCCAGACGACGACGCATATAAAAGATATTCCATAAACGTAATAAAAAAGATATAGATTCTACCTGCAAACGGAGGTAACGTGTTTTTTTCCGGACAGAACTGGACGATAAGTTCGGTTCGAACAAAATATCAAGGGACGCCACGTCGCCGTCCCGTCCGTGCCGTATACATTTTGTAAGAAACGATATTTACAAAATGTATCGTCCCGTTCCGTCCGGAATAAAACCCGTTACGTATGCAGCGACCTTTAAACATTTTTAGTCCCCAACTGCACGGCAATGGCACTAGACACCTTAATGACTACACCTGTTCCACTCTCATTCATAGCGGTTTCCTAGCCTTGACCAGTTCTTCGCTGACGCTCCAGAGCTTGGCTTCGACTTCCTTGTCGAACTCATACTTTGAAGCGTATTCCTCGCAGTCTCGGTAGAACTTGCCGGTCTTACCTTCGATGCTGTGGTCTGTGGCGCAGAAGACTACTGTTTCGGAGCCCTGGAATAGATTTTTGAAATTATTTGGTCTTTCATGTCTTCATGGCTTGAACATGACTGGCGTATTTGTGAAAATACATAAATTTTTCTATATAATTTTGCTAAATTTTGCTATATTTGCTCTAAACGTGAGACACAATGGCTTTTAAACTGTTTCGGTAATTACGGCATTCAACCCGTTAATCTAATTATTATTACGCAAACTAACAGTTTGCGTCAGAATCTTAATTTTGACTTAAAATATTAAGCATCATGCGTCAGAATCTTAATTTTGATTTAAAATATTAAGCATCATGCGTCAGAATCTTAATTTTGACGTAAAATATAGCATCATCATGAGTCGGATAAAATAGGTCTTTAATCTTATTATTCTCATTGTTATCTAAAGATAAAATGTATCAATGATTAGACGCGTTTGCATTTAAATGTTCAGAATATGCATATTTTGAATTTAATAGTTAAGAAAATATCATGAGAATATAGTTTTTTTTTGTCCGTAACAATAAAATTATAAGATATTGTGGGAGCTAGACAACTATTAGGTACCTAACTCCTTGTTTGTCTAGCCTTAAGAGGTATTTCACGATTTTACGCGATTTTCTAAGATTTCAGTCGCCTAATTTATCATTCTTAGGTAATAATACACTGAAATTGTGCTCTCTTCTCTTCTCCAATCGGTCCCTCATTACTGAGGATCGTGATCACTGGACTCCTTTAAGCGAGAAATCTGTATCTTGAAAATGAAATGAAATAAACTTAAGGACGTAATAGTAGTTTATGCAATGGCCATATAATAGGGGTTATTAAAACACGAGCGTAGGTTTATCAAATGAGGCGAAGCCGAATTTGATAATAATATTACGCGAGTGTTTTAATACCTAATTATATGCCGTTGCATACACTACTTTATCTTCACTCATACAGTTGAAATAAAACAAAAGTGGAAAGGGAAAAATATTTGGTATGGCGGGCAATTTAGATTCTCATTGCGCAGCGCGCGCATCCACAGACAATGAAACTTCTTTACTACAGCCCATACGCGCCAGAAAATTAAAAAGTAAAAGTGTGCTATAAAAATTTACTCTATATTCATGGATAAGTAAAATTAAAAAAAAAACCATTGCAATGCAACATTTTCCTTCCATTTTTAAACAACTGCATCATAAAATAACTTTTAATTTTTATAGCACACTTTTACTTTTTAATTTATTTGCGCTTATGGGCTCATTGAAGTACTGTCATTGTCTAAGGAGGCGCGCGCTGCGCAGTCTTGCGCAATGAGAATCTAAATTGCCCGCCATACCAAATATTTTTCAGTTTCCACTTTTGTTTTATTGCAACTGTATGAGTGAAGATAAAGTAGTGTATGCAATAGCATATAATTAGGTATTAAAACACTCGCGTAATATTATTATCAAATTCGAACCCCTATTATATGACCATTGCATAAACTACTATTACTTGGTCCGAAATTGTTAAAACGTTTAAAAAATAGAAAGAAGGAAATACAAAGTATTTAACTGCCAATAAGACATACAAACATTACATTACAAGAACAAGAATAGTGGTAGTGGTCATTGACATATATTATATATTATTTGCGTAAGGACCAGGCCAACTGCGCGACTAAATGGCACCAGCGTGCTGGTCCAAAAATTGCAGTTTAGGACCAACGCGACTCAGTTGACAGTGGTCCGTGTGCGTGTCTCTGACTGGTATATAGTTATCTGTGGCGGGAATGAGCGAGTATTTGCTTGTACAAGAAGGTTTCTATAAAATGTTCAGATGGGCGTATCCTTCCTTTCGAAATCATTGGGTAGAGGTAGACTAATTAATGATTTTTTGCTGTGCCAACTAGCAATGGCGACCGAGGACTTCGAACTTATGAACTTTGGTTGATATTTGGAGCGTTTTTTTCTAAAGAAGCAATTTTTTTTTTTATACTGGCTTCAGCCAGCGGCTTCACCCACCAAAAAGGAGAAAACTATTGCAAGGGTTAAAAAGTAGCCTATGTGCTATTCCAGACTATATAATTATCTGAAATTTCGTCCAGATCCGTTCAGCGCTTCTGGCGTGATTAAGGTTGTAAACATTTAAACTTCCTTTTAATATCCATCCATACATTCATCCAAACTTTCGCATTTATAATATTATTATTAGGATACTCACTTGTTTGGCAGACTTCATGATGGTAAACATTATGGGGCCCATTAATATGTAGTGGTACCATTTTATTGAATGCCTGAAATGTATAAAATGATAATATAATATAGTGTTGTTTTAAATGGGAATAAATATAATGACCACCAAAAAAAACTTTGTGACGATAACCCCTAACCACCAAATCTAGTAATATACTGACAAAAATAGTAAATTGATCACCAAATTTTAATAGCAAATTATTGCGCTATTTAATGTTGTAAAATAGGTTAGGTTAGGTTAGAACTGTGACCAACCGCGCGCGAGCCGAGCGAGCAAAGCGAGCGGTGCCGCGGCAGCGGCCGGCGAGCGCTACTTCCAAGTTGCTCCCAGAAATTTTATAATCTTTTTGGTCATTGGTTTAATTTTGGTGATCATTTACTACTTTTGGTGATCATTTACTACTTTTGGGTTAACAATGATTTATTTGGAGTCATTTTGCCTAAACAGGATAGCGAGATGTTAAAACTTTGGTTATAATTTTACAATAAGATGCGGGTTTAATTTTGGTGATCATTTACTATTTTTGTCTGTTATATGTTACTATATCTGGTGGTAAGTTAAACATAAGCCGTTTTAAATATCTGGTTACATAATATCACGCCCGTATTATCCAAAGGGTTAGGCAGAGACTCAATAAAATTGTTTTCTCGTTTAGTTCTCATAATTTTTACATTTTAACATTATAAATTTTTACAACCCCTTTTTACAGTCCGTTCAACCGATTTTGAGTTCTATCCCGTTCATATAAGGATGACATAAAAAGCATAAACGTATTACTAAAACTAACTGTTTAATACAGCTGCCTTTTATCATATCACCAACGCAATAGAAGTCAAAATCGGTTGAACGGGCTGTAAAATGAAATTATTTAAATGTCGAATGTTATCTTAAATTGATTGCTGTTGGTCATCTGGATAGGAGTTTCTCTAGTGCTTGGTTTAATAACAGAGTTTCAGCGCGTCTTGGGAGGTTAGTCCCGCTAAGTCACGATGTAGACTATATATATCTGCCTAGCCTTTTCCTAACTATATTGGGGTCGGCTTCCAGTCTTACCGGATTCAGCTGAGTACCAGAGTCTTACATGGACCGACTGCCTATCTGACCTCCACAACCCAGTAGGTAGGTAACACGGTACCCCTTGGCAAGACTGGTGTCAGATTTCAAGCTTCTGACTACCCGTAACGACTGTCAAACATCTTCGAGGCGCGGAGGAAACTCGGTATATTGAAATTGTCACCCATCCACGGACCGACCTCGTCAAGCGTTAACCTTGCTTAACCTTGAAGAACGACCCGCGAGCTCCAAATAGTCACGATGTAGACTACTATCATAACAAGAACAATAATCCGATAAAATGCACCATTATGTGAATTTCCACCATTTGATCAAACCCACCACACTATTCCCTACCACTGGAACTCCTGAAAGCCAGAATCAACTGCGGTAATCACCAGAAAAGTGCCGAGTCAATAAAGCTCGACGGGTCCCGGCAAAATGATTCAACTCAATTGGATCACGCTACAAATTTTTTTGAAAAGAACAGTGGTGGAGTAGCATTTGATCAGTTCTTTACCTATGTCACGGTATCATTGCTAAGAAAGAAAATTTGGTTCAAATAAATCTCACTAGATGGCGCGATATGCACCTATCTGTTATTGAATATGTGTCAAATTAACATTTTCTGGAATTGAACATAAAAATTGTATGTACTTCTTTAATCAACTCCCCTAAATACAAAATTATGGAATAAAGGGCTCTTAATTCACATTTCAAAGATAATTTGAACGGATCATTTAAAATTGATGCCAATAGATGTCGCATTTTTTAATTTCTGAGGGGTATGTCGATTGTTAAAATTTGCTTTGTAAAACACATTTTGGTGCAAAAAATCTGTAAAAACGTTCAAAAAATACTATAAAACGAACCTTCACTGTATTTAAAGAAAAAAATATTCACGAGCCCTTTTAATTGCAAGTCGCTGCTAACACCATCTATATATCACCGTGAAACAGAACCGAACGCGTTCGATGTACAAAAAAATATCAGATTAATTATACTGTGATTTTTAATTTCGTGGACTAAACAGACAGCTGCTATTGATCTTATTTTTTTTTAATGTTGCAAGCGCGGAGTATAGTGTTGTAGGTAAGGCTCAATCATAAGTGATTCATCGAATCGATGTGACATGACTCCTGAATTTATTTTTTACTAATTGGTGTAAATAGATGTTTTATGAATATAAACGTAATATATTTAAGTATAACAGTATTCATACACATAGTACATGAACTTTTATTGTGTTAAATATGAAATCAACAATAAAATAAATGCAATCGATAAAATTAAGTCTGACATAAATGAGTAGAAACTAAATATGGGCCGCTAGTTTCTAAACAAATTATTTTTTTATGCCGTGAAATAGTTTCATTTTCGATCTACTTCGATTTTCGATTAACTTTCGATCACTCAGGATAGTTAGGGTACGACACTATTTTAATGTAACGATAAAGTGACAAACCCCCAAATGTCAGTTTAGTCCACGAAATAAAAAATCACATTATAGACGAAAAACGTTAGTTGCGTCGGCACGGTTACTTTGGGGATGAGGCATCTGTATGCTAGTATTTTATTATCTGTGCCTTTTTATTTTTAAATCTTACCTAAACAGACTAGTAGCACAGAAACCAGGGCAGACCATATTGACATCTATCCCAGTATTCCTCAGGTTGCAGGCCAGAGCCTTCGCGAAGTACGCATTCATCAGCTTAGAGTTGCAGTATCCAGGGTTATGGCGGGTAACGCCCTTCTTCTTCGCCTCTTCAATTTGCTTCCTTAAGTTCAGGTCTTCAAAGTCGATATTCCCGCGCTCGTGCAGTGTTGATGATAGAACTACTATTCTGTAAATGAATATGGAACAGTATTGTTATTCTGTTTGTCGTTTTAAGTGCCTCGTTTATATGCGCAATTGAGTTGGAATATGGACGCATTGATACGCTGAAGGTCAAGATCGTATTACTAGTTAAGGCGATAATCGAAATAATCCGTTTTTGTTATCAAATTATTTACAGTATATACATTACCTATCTCTGTAAATAATTTGATAAAAACGCATTATGCAATTACCATTTTTTAAATAAGTTGAGATTATATTTACGGCTATAATATCTGTAGAATATTTTTTATGAGAAATTGACGTCGTAATGTACTGTCGTGCCTTTCTGGGAGAAAGCCTTTATTTCTTATTATCAATCAGGTTAATTAGGATTGTACCTTGCCCCCTCATTAATAAATGCGTACCTAATATCTAAAATATTCTAAACGTAAATATCGAAGAATGAATAAGGATGATTCCCGGTTAGAAAAATGATAATTCTATTTAGTCCGTCAGTGAGATTATCAAATAATATTGTAAACGTATTTTTGGCTTTACCAAATCAATAAAAAATTACAAAAGATAAAGCGCATCAAAGTTCAGTAGTGGGGGTTTGTGACGTCACTATGTCAATTTAAATTGTACTAACAGCGTGACGTCAAACGTTATTTCAACGCACGGTATCGTAACAGAATAAATATACAAACAGTATGGAAACTACCAACAAACGCTCGAAACGGCACACTCATACAAACATGCGCATCGACGAGACCCCTAAGCGGCTCGCACTGCTGACACCACTGCAGAAGTGCCTGAATGGTCTTGACGGTGCGTATGTTTGTGTGAGTGTGCCGTTTCGAGCATTTGTAGGTAGTTTCCATACTGTTTGTATATTTTTATTGTGGTATCATCGTTTTTTTTTGTTTTCGTGGCAAAAGAAAAAATACGTGTCCAATATTTTTAGGTAATCTGGAGATTATAGGTACTGTAAAGTACTATGTAAATTCAAAGAGTAGCGCACGGTACGGTTTCCTTGTATTCATTGCTTCATACATCCAAAAATCCGTCTACTCGACAGCGTAAAACACTCAATGAATACTGTTGAGTGATCAAAATGAAAGCGTAAGAGTGTGATTCATGCTATCAAAACCGATACGCATTTAGGGTGCTGTAACCCAGGTACAAAAACAACACAATATAGTTTATCTACAGTTTTCCATAGCCAATGGAGATAAATGAATCGATATTTTTTTATCTCTCCATGTTGCGGTTCAATGACTTGACCAAAGGTTACGCAATATTGTAGTACTGGCTATTAATATTCTCCGAGTGTATAGAGAAGCGTTAAAAGACGTAATACATCTGTATCTGTTCTGGGTGTTGTTTATAAGTTAGGAAGCCACCTGGCCTAGTTTTGGTAGTAAAAAGTATGAATGTGTTTATTTATTTTTTATGAAACAAGAAGGTTTAAGGCGTATATATCCCCCAATGTTAATGCAGTACTGACCGAGCGCCCGCTCGGAGCCAGAATATCAATATTGAACCTCCATTTGCACAGTTTTGTTCTCAAAATATTCTTTGATTTACATATGCTAATTCGGTTATGAAGAAATTCTAGCCATAATTTTTTTTGTGTAAATATATTTTTAAACATCGAAGTTGTTTTGGAGTATCCAAAAGTGGCGAAAAAAACATCGAAGTGTTAATTTTTTTTTAAAGCAAAACTATTAGTTACACGAAATAAACACGTTTCACAAATAATGTACATGAATCAATAATATTTTTTTTCATACCTTTTAACCTAGCCGTTACTAAAGAGTATGCTTTAGGAAGTAACCCGTTTTACGGTACTAAAGCGGTGGAAGACCCTTAAGGGATTTTTGGGCTTACGTTGCCTAATTACTAATGATGAATAATATCATACAGTCTAAACGCTCGTTTTAGAGCACGAAAGTTGTTTCTACTATAAATCATTCTTTATTGCAAATTAGGTTCTGTCAGCGGCATCACCCGCCTGAATGTCGAAATGGTCCCAAGGGAACATACTCCCGGGATTAAAAGTATCCTTTGATCGAATCCAGGACATGGTCTACCAGTGTGCAAAAGAAAGAAAAATGTGCCTAGTTTCACCTTACTCCGTTCAGCCTTTAATTCGTGAAACGGTAACAGACAGATTGAGTTACTTCTGTGCATTACAATAGATGAATAGAGTACCTGGGCGACCGAGTTCTGCTTGGGTGAAAAAAACCGGCCAAGTGCGAGTTGGACTCGCGCACGAAGGGTTCCGTACCATTATCGCAAAAAAACGGCACAAAAATCATGTCTGTTGTATGGGAGTCCCACTTAAATATTTATTTTATTCTGTTTTTAGTATTTGTTGTTATAGCGGCAACAGAAATACATCATAATATGTGAAAACTTCAACTGTCTAGCTGTATAGCTTGGGTACGGAACCCTAAAAAGGACGATAAACGAATAACGACGTTTTCTAAAAATGAAACCTAGTTAAATCGATTTATCACCCCCGAAACCCCCTGCATACAAAATTTCATGAAAATCGTTGGAGCCGTTGCCGAGATTATATTATTAGATAGATAGAAAGATATAATATGGAGTGACAAGCAAGAAGGTATTCAGTGTTTGGGCTTCTGATGGCTACATTTTGCATTTTAATTATTGATTTTACAGAATGCTGAACACTTCTTTAGGAGCTAACAGTTGTGTTACACAATTAATGTACAGTATTACTTTAATTTTAAAAAGTTAATACAATTAATTCTTTCAAAAGGAGCTATTTATAATGTTTGCATTGTAATTGTGCAACTGTTTTTGTCTTTGCCTTATAATGATAAGATAAAGAGCTTCGGGATTAAGATACCTATATATAATAGCCAACAAAACCATCTGGGAACGTTTGGATTCGCAACAATAAGTTAATCTTTGCAAACAATCACATACTTACTTACAATACATCAATCAAAGTGATATAAGTAATTATATAACTTTGATTGATGTATTGTTTTGATCAAATAGTACTGGCAATTTATTAAATTGTAATTTTCTCTTCGAGACAAAGATATTTTATTTCAACTAGGCCATCAAGCGGCACTTTTGAACGTTACATAAAAATTTATTCTACTGTGCATTCGGTAAGTATCTAGTTATGGAGAACAATGCACAAGAAACTCCATACTTACTCTTATAAAAAATAGTTTTTTTCCAATATTTAGGTACTTCATAATATCAAGTACATAGTCACCATGATGCACAATAATGCAACAATAGATTACTAACGAGTACATAGATTATTTAGATAAGTATAGCTATGTTATAATAATTTAGATAAGGTTCTTAACAGGTAATCTTAATACCTACATATTTGTTGATGATAAAAATGATGTAACAAATTTCAATATATTAGGGATAATTTTTTAATAGTCAGATAACTGATATTGGAAGAATAAAAATGGTGGTTCAACATAATATTTACCCGACTGCCGAAGGAGGGTAATGTGTTTATCAGTCTATGTATGTATGTATGTAAGTATGTATGTATGTATGTATGTATGTATGTAAGTATGTATGTATGTATGTATGTTTGTTCCTATGTGGCGTTCTAGAGACCAAACGCGTGGGCCGATTTTGATGGTTCTTACGTCAATCGATTCGTCTTAACCCCGCGAGTGTCACTGGCTACATGAAAGTTGGAAAATAGGCAAATGGCGGTTCTTGGGCGCCATATTGTGGGGGCCCAAATTTTTTTTTTCTTCCAAACCTATCGTGTGGGGTATCAAAATAAAGGATTTTAAGAGGTGATTTCAAAAATATACAACACTTATATGTATAAATGTACCTAATTCGAAAAAAAATAACTAAAAAGTTATAAATAAAAAAAGTTAATTAAAAAAATCAAAAACCCGACTGCTTGAAAAGCGAACTAAAAAGACGTAAACAAGGAGAAAATAGTGCTGTGCAGTCGGAGGATACGTCTGGTTTTGGTCAGCCAGCTCGCGAAGATGTATATCTTGCTTTGGATACCCTCCGACAGCGCAGCACTATTTTCTCCTTGTTTACGTCTTTTTAGTTCGCTTTTCAAGCAGTCGGGTTTTTGATTTTTTTAATTAACTTTTTTTATTTCTAAAGTAGTAGCTAAACTTCTTGGAAGCCCCTGAAGTTGGCTTTTTATGCACAAGGCATTGTGCGGTGCTGTTTTTAGGGACCCTATTACTAAGACTCCACGATCCGTCTGTCTGTCTGTCTGTCCGTCTGTAACCAAGCTGTATCTCATGAACCGTGATAGCTAGACAGCTGAAATTTGCACAGATGCTGTATTTCTGTTGCCGCTATGACAACAAATACTAAAAATAGAATAAAATAAATATTTAAGTGGGGCTCCCATACAACAAATGTAATAATGTAATGTAATGTAATTTTTTAGAACCACTTGTGCGGGTTTCCGACTCGCACTTGGCCAGTTTTTGACATTGTACGAGTACTGTACATAAAAGCTGTCAAACTGCCATTTTAATCCTTTGATAAAGTTTATCTTAATATTGATGGAAAAAATAAAAATGTATTAAGGTGAAATGCAAAAGGTATTGATCAACTACACAGAATTTTACTTAAAAAGCGATAATGAACAGCTAAACAATGTTAATGAGTTTTCAACATACCTGCTTGGTGTAGCTCTCTGTAAAAGATCCAAAAGTAAGTTTGTGAGATGGAAATGACCCAAATGGTTCACACCGAAGTGTATCTCGAAACCTTCTTTTGTTTTCAGGTCTTGGTTCAACGGTACAACAACGCCAGCATTGTTGATAAGTACATCGATCTTGTTGAAGCCCTTTTTTACTAGTTCCACAAAGTTTTCTATAGACTCAAATGAGGCTAGGTCTAGCTGCATGGGAATCTGAAACATCAAATAAAATTTAGTATATCTGAGTGCATTTTTATGGAAATATAAACTATAAACTTGAGGAGTAGAGTAGTTTTTGCAGGCGCCTGAGATCTCTGCTTTTTATTTAGAATGTTGTTTGTAACACTTTGGATAAATTTTATCTTTGGTTATCTGGTGTAAGGGATTCTTTTCTTTTCTTATTTTTCTTAGGCATAGAAATAATAACAAATATGAATGGGTTTTTTGAGGCTCTCAAAGTGAAAATCAAAAGTTTTGCTTCTTTTGGATTCAAAGACATATGTGTAATTTCATTTTTTGGTGTACAATTAAAGTATATTCTATTCTATTCTAAAGGTAAGTAATTTCTAAGTTTTCATTATTGAGTTCGAATTTAAAGTACAATGTATGTCAATGATATTGTTCAATGTATGATAGAAGCTAAATATAGATATATAAACATGTCTCTCTAGCATTCTGTGTAGTGTGATTCAAATAAGCCACACCACACTAAAAATTGTGACAGTTACAATATCATCTTATTAATAATGTTTCAAGATTACACATTGTAGGTATTTACATAACAAATATTGATAACCTGCAGATTTGCTAATAATTTAACACATATTCTCTCAACATTATCTTATGTTGATAAGAATAACATCGCTTTATTTTATTTTATAATTGTGTTCATATGCAATATTGAATATTGCCACCGAATCACATTAAGTAGTGATTTGATTTTTTGAATCTTACAAACCCCATAGCATACTAGATTTGAGTTTTCTATAATATGAAACGGTAATTTATACATCTTTAGGTGTCTTCTTGAAGCCAAATGCATCATTGTTAGGAATATGCAAAACTTTGGAGGTAAAACAGTACAGTTTGTACAGGTGATCAAGTGCTTATAGTTGCCAATTGTCAAGAATTCATGTACAATATTGACATTGTTATTTTTATCTAGGTGAAAATGCTGTACACACGCTCTGTGAATAAGCCGGAAGTATATAAAGTTGCCCTTAATTTAGAATGATGTCAGATAATATAAATAGAATATAAAATGTTATAAATTAAGAGAGGAAGTATGAAAAAGATTTTGTTGTTTTTTTACGTACCATCTCACCTCCATTGGGCTGTTCCTTACGGATATTAGCAATGGCCTCCTTGGCTTTGCCTATGTCCCTGCAGGCGAATATCACCCTTCCCTTCCTCCTAGCTATAGTCTTAGCAGTTTCATATCCAATACCACAGTTTGCACCCGTGATTAGGAAGGTTTTGCCTCTCAAACATGTGTTGCTCACACAGGTAGCCCATTTCCTAGACCTCCACTTGCGAAGCAATCCCAGAGCCACGATCACACCGATTGGCACCGCCGCAACGTACACAGCGGTTGACGGCACCATACTTAACGATAATTTAAACAAGAGTAAACACTATAATTCCGTGATAATTCACTGAAATACGTTTACAGCACAGCACGGGTCCGTCCGTCCGTAGATCGCCAGAACTCAACTCAATTGAATTTATCATATGTCATAATAATGTCACTCGGTCAAAGGTTAAAAACTTGCTTTCGTTCGGAAATTCATATGACCAGCACATGACTGTATTTTACCAGTTTTCAGAGCGATATTCTCGACAAATGTTACTTCCAGTCGTTTGGCTTTTCTTTTGTGGTCCAATGAAAAGTCCTCTAAATAATAATGTTTTCTGTTTCTTTTTCAGTTTGAATTCAGTAAAAAGTTTAAATCTTAATTTATCACAGTATACAGTGTATGTGACTGGAAAAGTGCCGAATGCTTGAGAGCAAGCCAACGTACAACCTGTGTCCATGAAGGGCAGTCGAGCTGACCCGGCCAACTACAGACCCATCTCTAACTACATTCGGATACGGCTTCCGCCGAGATCGGTCTACTGGATATCTTCTAGCGTATATCATTCACATCTGCAGTAAGGCCATCGAGACGCATGGGATTTCCCTCGACATCTCGAAGGCTTTTGATAGGGTCTGGTAAGAAAGCATTATTAGTAAGCTTCCTTCATTCGCTTTGCCCGGTGGTGTATGATTGGATTGCAGACTTCCTGAGCGCTCCGTCCATTCGAGTAGTAATCGATGGCTGCTCGTTGGACCAATTGGATATTAATACCGGGGTCTCTCAGGGGTCGGTACTCTTATCGACATTATTCTTGCTGCACAAAAACGAACTGCTAAAATCACTTTTGGATACGGCACCTTTGGGTATGCAGACGACAGCACTGTTGCTGAGAGTTAATTGGCCAACGCACGGGCCTCAGGTCCGGTCTCTCCATGAAGCCATGGTGTTGTGCTTGAGCTTGTGTTTGGAGGCAGTCTCCGAATGGGGCCATGCCAATCTAGTCAAGTTCAAAGCAGGCGTGGATCGAGCCAACCCTCAAAAAAGATTATGTTCACAGCTACCCAATAATCGGCCAAGTGCGAGTTGGAGTATGAACTCGCAAATGATCGATACAGCGCATACCTACAAATGAGATGTTAAAAAATTATATGACGCCCTGACCAAGCTTTTGTAGCTACAGTGGGCAAAGCCGTGGGGTGAAAACTAGTAAATTAATAAACCTGATGATGTTAGTTTGTTCGCTCACGAAAATTAGAAAGTAAATGTGTGTTTGTTTGTTTGTAGACTCTTAAGGCGGGTACAGACTGCTGCAACGCAACATGCAATGCAACACGAAACGAGCATTGCATCAGTGTAGACGCGGGGCGCGCACAACGTGCGCACGAACCGCGCATGTACCTACTCACATCTGTTTCCGAGATGCGCGCGAACGGATCGCTCAGTCTGCAAAAGAACAGGCAAAGGAATGGATCGTGACGACCAATTGCGGGCTCTGATGATAGTCAGTGCTTCATTATTAATAGTGAATCATGTGATAAAACGCAGAAGACATCGACGTTGGTGGCGTACAGAGTTGTATAGTCAGAGAGCTGGTGCAAAACTAATGGCCGATATGAGATTAACTGGACAATTTCAAAATTTCTTAAGGATGAGTCCAACGACATTTGAAGATCTACTCAGATTAGTCGGACCAAGAATTTTTCGGAATCGCACACAGTTAAGGGCTCCAATTTCAATCCAAGACAGACTGGCAATAACACTTCGTTTTTTAGCTAGTGGTGACTCTTACACAAGTTTACAGTATACCTTCAGAGTATCAAAACAAGCCATAAGTGGCATTATTACAGAAGTATGCTCCGCCATAATTGAGGAATTAAAAGATTATATCAAGGTAAGTTTTATTCTTAATAAGTCAATTAAAGAACAGTATTATCACATCAAATCATTAAAGTCGTCATAGGATTGGTTAGATTCTAGTGACGTTACAGACGATGGCTGTTGGTTCATATATTTTTCGTTCCTTGCCGTGGTATAGCCATAGCGTCCGGCTTGATTTGTATCTGGAGTTTGCGCGGAAGGCGAGGGACGATTAAATTCGGAAGTTCCAGGACGATTAACATATCCGGTCAGATCCACATAATCTTGTCCTTTCTTCTGTGATGCATAATTGGATTCTTGGTATGAACTGGGGTAGTTATCCTGCTGTCGATATGATGATTCATAATAACCTCTGTCAGCCTTCATCAAAATTTCAAAAATTCCATGTTCGACCGAATTCCTGGTTTGAAGGGAATAAGTATTCATTTTAGCTGATATATAAGAAGCGAAAGTTGTAGTTAAATCTGGAGCGCCTGAATTTCCCAACTTATTGGCAGTAGTTTGTAATATGCCCACTACATCGGTCAGTACACTGCTGCTTTCATCTTTTTTTGCTTGTTTAGCTCGCGTAGGTTCATACCGTGTACGTGGAGTAGCAAATTCGTTCTGCAGATTTTCTTCATTAATCGGTTGTTGAACCGCCTCCTGAAAAACATAAAAATAATTTATAACTGTAGGTCCCATCTCTTGATATAAACTACTAGATAGTAGATATAACTCTCCAGGAAGGTAGGTATCGTGGCACCGATGGACAAATGTCGAAACGACTAAATATTTAGTTCGTTTTTTAGTCTAGTTCAATATAGCTAGCAATAAAATCAAGAGATGCTCACTATAATGGCAGTGTTGGGCTACTAAGTACAATGACTGTCTCGTAGCCATAAATTAAATAAAAGTTTTTTGTTTTAGCTTCCAACGACAGAAGAAACTTGGTTGAACATAAGCAAACAGTTTGAAGAGAAGTGGAATTTTCCACACTGTTTAGGGGCACTGGACGGAAAACATGTTGTGCTTGAGGCACCTATCAAAAGTGGAACTGAATTCTACAACTATAAAAACTTCTTTAGCATCGTTCTTTTTGCTTTGGTTGACGCCGATTATAATTTTCTATTTGTAGATGTGGGATGCCAAGGAAGGATTTCAGATGGTGGCATCTTTAAAGATACAAAACTCTGTGAAATGATAGAAGATCGTACAATAAACCTTCCATTACCTGATTCACTCCCACGGAGACATATTCCAATACCATATTTCTTTGTGGGTGATAGTGCCTTTGCTTTAAGTGAAAATCTGATGAAACCATATGCTGGGGTACATCCAAAAGGCACTTCAAAGAGAGTATTCAACTACAGGCTAAGCAGAGCCAGAAGAACTGTTGAAAATGCATTTGGTATCATATCGTCTGTCTTTAGAGTTCTCAGAAAACCAATGCTTTTACAGCCTGATAAAGCTGAGCTAGTGGTTATGGCAATTGTCCTTTTACATAATTATTTGAGACGTCACTCTAGAAATACATATATGAATGACACTGAAGATGAAGTTACGAATGAAGACACACGTAGGCAAAATAATGAAGATATGAGATCACTACTACCTATGAGAAATATTCCTCGACGATCGCCTGCACATTTGAATGCGTTAAGAGATGAGCTCTCCGATTATTTTATGAAAGAAGGGAAGGTTCATTGGCAAGACAGATGTTCGTAAAAGAATCAATCCAGTTTTACTTACCGTGTTCGTTCTCTTTCTCGGTTTGTTACGGTTGTCCAAGAACTTCAAAGAATCAAAGGCAAACCATCGACTTTTGTATGTCTCCGAGGCACCTGAAAAAATAAAATAATAATCATGAAAAAAATTAAATAAAAAACATAATTCAGTCAGTTTTAAACATAGTTGTTTTTAAGTAAACTTGACTAATAATAATTAATAACATTTAATAATTAATTTGTGATTTCAATCCATTAAAATATTGTAGTTGTTGTCAAAGTTGTCATTTTGTAGAGAAAAAAGCCAATTTCAATATTAGTCGGCTATGCCAATTTACATTTCAATACACAAACATTTTTGCGGTTTCCAACCTACGATTGTACTAAGAATAAAGTATATGAATAAATAATAAATAGTAAATTATTATTATTTATTTACCTTTTCCTGTTCCTTTCGATTTCTTTTCCTTCGCTTTTTCACGACGGTAGGATGATAAAATACTAATCATTTTACTGTAACATTTTTCTTGTGTTGTTTCCATCAAATTAGCAATTTCCATCCATGCATCCTCTTTAAAATGTTTTTTATAAAAATTCTCATGTTGTGGATTCCACAAAATTTCCTTTGATCTGTACACTTCAATTAATTGAAGCACTTTTTCTTCACTTCACGTAAATGTAACCGCCTCCTCCGCCGCAGTAGCGTCGTCTTGTTCCATGTTCGCGCGCGTCTAGCCGTACACACCACACAACCTGTCCACACTGACGCTCCGCGCATACTGCGCGCCTCTTTGTGTTCGGGGAAAAAACCGACAAATTTCGGGTCGCTACGCGCAAGAGTTGCAACAATCTGTTCGTGCGCGTAGTAGACGCGGTTCGTGCGCGCAAGGCGTCTACACTATGGGAATTCTGTTACTTTACATGATACATTGCAGCAATGTGGACGTCAAATTCTTGCATTGCATGTTGCATTACATGTTACATTGCACCAATGTGTACCCGGCTTTAAGGCGGGTACAGACTGCTGCAACGCAACATGCAATGCAACACGAAACGAGCATTGCATCAGTGTAGACGCGGGGCGCGCACAACGTGCGCACGAACCGCGCATGTACCTACTCACATCTGTTTCCGAGATGCGCGCGAACGGATCGCTCAGTCTGCAAAAGAACAGGCAAAGGAATGGATCGTGACGACCAATTGCGGGCTCTGATGATAGTCAGTGCTTCATTATTAATAGTGAATCATGTGATAAAACGCAGAAGACATCGACGTTGGTGGCGTACAGAGTTGTATAGTCAGAGAGCTGGTGCAAAACTAATGGCCGATATGAGATTAACTGGACAATTTCAAAATTTCTTAAGGATGAGTCCAACGACATTTGAAGATCTACTCAGATTAGTCGGACCAAGAATTTTTCGGAATCGCACACAGTTAAGGGCTCCAATTTCAATCCAAGACAGACTGGCAATAACACTTCGTTTTTTAGCTAGTGGTGACTCTTACACAAGTTTACAGTATACCTTCAGAGTATCAAAACAAGCCATAAGTGGCATTATTACAGAAGTATGCTCCGCCATAATTGAGGAATTAAAAGATTATATCAAGGTAAGTTTTATTCTTAATAAGTCAATTAAAGAACAGTATTATCACATCAAATCATTAAAGTCGTCATAGGATTGGTTAGATTCTAGTGACGTTACAGACGATGGCTGTTGGTTCATATATTTTTCGTTCCTTGCCGTGGTATAGCCATAGCGTCCGGCTTGATTTGTATCTGGAGTTTGCGCGGAAGGCGAGGGACGATTAAATTCGGAAGTTCCAGGACGATTAACATATCCGGTCAGATCCACATAATCTTGTCCTTTCTTCTGTGATGCATAATTGGATTCTTGGTATGAACTGGGGTAGTTATCCTGCTGTCGATATGATGATTCATAATAACCTCTGTCAGCCTTCATCAAAATTTCAAAAATTCCATGTTCGACCGAATTCCTGGTTTGAAGGGAATAAGTATTCATTTTAGCTGATATATAAGAAGCGAAAGTTGTAGTTAAATCTGGAGCGCCTGAATTTCCCAACTTATTGGCAGTAGTTTGTAATATGCCCACTACATCGGTCAGTACACTGCTGCTTTCATCTTTTTTTGCTTGTTTAGCTCGCGTAGGTTCATACCGTGTACGTGGAGTAGCAAATTCGTTCTGCAGATTTTCTTCATTAATCGGTTGTTGAACCGCCTCCTGAAAAACATAAAAATAATTTATAACTGTAGGTCCCATCTCTTGATATAAACTACTAGATAGTAGATATAACTCTCCAGGAAGGTAGGTATCGTGGCACCGATGGACAAATGTCGAAACGACTAAATATTTAGTTCGTTTTTTAGTCTAGTTCAATATAGCTAGCAATAAAATCAAGAGATGCTCACTATAATGGCAGTGTTGGGCTACTAAGTACAATGACTGTCTCGTAGCCATAAATTAAATAAAAGTTTTTTGTTTTAGCTTCCAACGACAGAAGAAACTTGGTTGAACATAAGCAAACAGTTTGAAGAGAAGTGGAATTTTCCACACTGTTTAGGGGCACTGGACGGAAAACATGTTGTGCTTGAGGCACCTATCAAAAGTGGAACTGAATTCTACAACTATAAAAACTTCTTTAGCATCGTTCTTTTTGCTTTGGTTGACGCCGATTATAATTTTCTATTTGTAGATGTGGGATGCCAAGGAAGGATTTCAGATGGTGGCATCTTTAAAGATACAAAACTCTGTGAAATGATAGAAGATCGTACAATAAACCTTCCATCACCTGATTCACTCCCACGGAGACATATTCCAATACCATATTTCTTTGTGGGTGATAGTGCCTTTGCTTTAAGTGAAAATCTGATGAAACCATATGCTGGGGTACATCCAAAAGGCACTTCAAAGAGAGTATTCAACTACAGGCTAAGCAGAGCCAGAAGAACTGTTGAAAATGCATTTGGTATCATATCGTCTGTCTTTAGAGTTCTCAGAAAACCAATGCTTTTACAGCCTGATAAAGCTGAGCTAGTGGTTATGGCAATTGTCCTTTTACATAATTATTTGAGACGTCACTCTAGAAATACATATATGAATGACACTGAAGATGAAGTTACGAATGAAGACACACGTAGGCAAAATAATGAAGATATGAGATCACTACTACCTATGAGAAATATTCCTCGACGATCGCCTGCACATTTGAATGCGTTAAGAGATGAGCTCTCCGATTATTTTATGAAAGAAGGGAAGGTTCATTGGCAAGACAGATGTTCGTAAAAGAATCAATCCAGTTTTACTTACCGTGTTCGTTCTCTTTCTCGGTTTGTTACGGTTGTCCAAGAACTTCAAAGAATCAAAGGCAAACCATCGACTTTTGTATGTCTCCGAGGCACCTGAAAAAATAAAATAATAATCATGAAAAAAATTAAATAAAAAACATAATTCAGTCAGTTTTAAACATAGTTGTTTTTAAGTAAACTTGACTAATAATAATTAATAACATTTAATAATTAATTTGTGATTTCAATCCATTAAAATATTGTAGTTGTTGTCAAAGTTGTCATTTTGTAGAGAAAAAAGCCAATTTCAATATTAGTCGGCTATGCCAATTTACATTTCAATACACAAACATTTTTGCGGTTTCCAACCTACGAATGTACTAAGAATAAAGTATATGAATAAATAATAAATAGTAAATTATTATTATTTATTTACCTTTTCCTGTTCCTTTCGATTTCTTTTCCTTCGCTTTTTCACGACGGTAGGATGATAAAATACTAATCATTTTACTGTAACATTTTTCTTGTGTTGTTTCCATCAAATTAGCAATTTCCATCCATGCATCCTCTTTAAAATGTTTTTTATAAAAATTCTCATGTTGTGGATTCCACAAAATTTCCTTTGATCTGTACACTTCAATTAATTGAAGCACTTTTTCTTCACTTCACGTAAATGTAACCGCCTCCTCCGCCGCAGTAGCGTCGTCTTGTTCCATGTTCGCGCGCGTCTAGCCGTACACACCACACAACCTGTCCACACTGACGCTCCGCGCATACTGCGCGCCTCTTTGTGTTCGGGGAAAAAACCGACAAATTTCGGGTCGCTACGCGCAAGAGTTGCAACAATCTGTTCGTGCGCGTAGTAGACGCGGTTCGTGCGCGCAAGGCGTCTACACTATGGGAATTCTGTTACTTTACATGATACATTGCAGCAATGTGGACGTCAAATTCTTGCATTGCATGTTGCATTACATGTTACATTGCACCAATGTGTACCCGGCTTTAAACTACTGATCCGATTTTGATGAATTTTTTACAACTTCAAAGGATATCAAATTATTTATTTTTATTTGATTGTATATAGGCTTGCGCTGGACCACTATCTCACCTGATGGTAAGCGATCATGTAGCCGACTGTGAAGCACGGTTGCACGGTAACCTATTCACTATTGCCTTGAAGACCCCCAGGTTGAAGCTTTTGTAATAAACAGACTCCGGCAGGGAATTCCACTCCTTGGCAGTACGCATAATGAAAGTATTTCCAAAACGTATAGTGCATATGGGAGGTATGTTCACCATGTACCGATGGCCCATCGCCTTACGTTTTGTAGTCCGATGATGAAACGGGCTAGGCGGTATTAGATCATGCAATTCCATCGCACACTTCCCCGAAATGCAACCGATAAAAAATCGACAAGCTGGCAACTCGGTGACGATATTCTATGCTTTGGCTCGTTTTTTTGAGTGACTCATTGCCGTTGAGCCTCTTGGCCCGTTTTTCGATCGACTCTAATGCATCAAGCTGGTACTTAACAGATCCATCCCTGAGGTGAGAACAGTACCCATGCATGATCAAACTTGCGGTTGGTGCAACTTGAGCAGTTGTTCTGGTGTCTTAGTTTCTTGAGCCTTAGCCTAAATATGTGGGCCAAAATTTAGTGTCGATGTCAACGTTACGCCAAGCAACTCAAGATGGTCAGTTAGGCACAATAAACAGTACTCTCAATATCTAGTTGATTATTTGACACATTGACGAGAATAACATGCGTGTTAAACCAAAAATGCACCAGAATTCGGCGGCAAAAATAAAATTGTGGAGTAATTTAAATTTTTCGGTGATTTTAATATTTATTTAGATAAAAGAAACCTTGAGCATTATCACCATCATCAGCCTTTTACTGCTGGGACATAGGCCTCTTATTTGTGAGAGGGAATGGGCTGTAATCCACCAAGCGGGCCCAGTGCAGGTTGGTGAATATCACATTTTGCCTTCAAATGTTTGGTTCTAGGTCATGCCGGTTACCTCACGATGTTTTCCTTCACCGTTTTGAGAGCAGTGTTGATGAAATAATTTACACTAAGTAAAGTGCCTGCCTGGGTTCGAATTCGAACCCACGATCTACAACTTCTTACAAGTTGTAGATCCACGGCCGATACCACTGGGCCACCACTGCTCCACTGCACCTTGCGTATAGAAATAGGTAGGTATTGGTTCCGAACCGACCTCATACTTATATGTAAACCTGAAGAACGAGGTTGTTTTGGTAGGCAACTACAGATTCTGATATGCGGACGTCTCTCCCTCTTAAGCTTTGTTTCTTATTAATTAATATCGTCCACTTTACACATATATCAAATACCGTTATTCATCCCTGACCATAGTTATGAATTCAAGACCTTTCTTGGGGAACATGAGGTTGTGGAAAAATGTTCCTCATACACCTGCAGCCTAACTGCGTAAGTGAATTCTGCAAAGCAAACAAGTCGGAACCTTCCCAAAAACGACTTTACGTATTGCATATTACACTCTAAAAAGGAAAGGTTCCATTACCAATATTTTGACGTAGAATTGATTGTAAACAATGAACGAAAGCGGAAGAATCGAGATAAAACTTAACTATTGGTATTGTGTAATGAAATTATGTCCTAATGATTTGGAAATAAATCATTCGAGTTTGATGAAACATAACGCAGTAGATGAACTTCAAATCAAATGAGGATGTTTGTACTCTTTCCAAATTAGTTTCACATTACCGAAAAAGTTGAAAGAAATGATTCTAATTCTTTGAAGGAATCGACTTGTTTGCTTTGCAGAATTCACTTACGCAATTAGGCTGCAGAACTGTAGTGCTCGTTCATCAGAGGTCCGATTTATCGTATTCGTTTTTATTCGGTGCTGACGTATGTAGTTAGTTGTATGAGCGAGTTCACAAACATGACTGTATTCCACATCCAGTAAAAAATACCGACCCGACAAAATATACAGCTGTCCGTTTTACAGGTCCACTTTATCGTATACGTTTTAATTAGGCAATGGCTTAGCGTAGCTAGCTGTATGAGCGAGTTCACACACACAGCAGTATTAAAATACTGATCCGTTTTATCGGATCGAAGACACGCCGGGCATGTCACGGAGGTGCGAGGAACACGGCGCGTTTGTTGGTAGTACGCCGACTAAATGTGTTGTGAACATTACCACAGTAACCTCGGATCCGTTAAAAACGATCCTGGAAATACGGATGCTGTGTGAACAAATGACAGAAGTCCAGATTTTTATATTGCGTACATAGCTAGATCGTTATGAATTCAAGACCTTTCTTGGGGAACATGAGGTTGTGGAAAAATGTTCCTCATACACCTGCAGCCTAACTGCGTAAGTGAATTCTGCAAAGCAAACAAGTCGGAACCTTCCCAAAAACGACTTTACGTATTGCATATTACACTCTAAAAAGGAAAGGTTCCATTACCAATATTTTGACGTAGAATTGATTGTAAACAATGAACGAAAGCGGAAGAATCGAGATAAAACTTAACTATTGGTATTGTGTAATGAAATTATGTCCTAATGATTTGGAAATAAATCATTCGAGTTTGATGAAACATAACGCAGTAGATGAACTTCAAATCAAATGAGGATGTTTGTACTCTTTCCAAATTAGTTTCACATTACCGAAAAAGTTGAAAGAAATGATTCTAATTCTTTGAAGGAATCGACTTGTTTGCTTTGCAGAATTCACTTACGCAATTAGGCTGCAGAACTGTAGTGCTCGTTCATCAGAGGTCCGATTTATCGTATTCGTTTTTATTCGGTGCTGACGTATGTAGTTAGTTGTATGAGCGAGTTCACAAACATGACTGTATTCCACATCCAGTAAAAAATACCGACCCGACAAAATATACAGCTGTCCGTTTTACAGGTCCACTTTATCGTATACGTTTTAATTAGGCAATGGCGTAGCGTAGCTAGCTGTATGAGCGAGTTCACACACACAGCAGTATTAAAATACTGATCCGTTTTATCGGATCGAAGACACGCCGGGCATGTCACGGAGGTGCGAGGAACACGGCGCGTTTGTTGGTAGTACGCCGACTAAATGTGTTGTGAACATTACCACAGTAACCTCGGATCCGTTAAAAACGATCCTGGAAATACGGATGCTGTGTGAACAAATGACAGAAGTCCAGATTTTTATATTGCGTACATAGCTAGATCGAGGGTCGAGTTATCGTTTCGGACACAGCGAACGCGACATTATAATGATCTGGTCATAAGTGATAATGGCGTATAATATGTCGACGTGTCAAGGTAATAAATAAAACAAAATTAGTAGCTGGGCCGTTTATTTGAAATACATAAGGGACAACTAGATAAAAAATCTGGATTCCAGACTATGAAAAACAATTGATATGGCAACATTATGAATATAATAATGTATGAAAATCTTTATAGGCATTTACAAGTAGGTAGTATAGTAGATTAGTTTAAAAATGTCTAAATTATAATTTATTATAGATTTATATAGAAAAATGTTAATGAGCGTTAGTTTACATACAGGCCAAGACATTAGTTTTTTACTCGCATAGTCATGGGCCAATTTTTATGTTAGGAATAATAAAATTATATGTATTTCCTTTCAACACATTGGTTTAGGCAATGATGATAGAAAACATATTTGTAAGTAGTATAATCCCCGGCACGTAAGTTGGCAACAGTCGTTAGAAGCGCAGAAGTAATTTTTTAGGTATATTTGGTAGTGAAACGGGCGCTGGGAACGTTCCAGCGCGCGATTGGTTGGTCAGTTGACACAAGGATCGACTGACAAATCGTGTCGCGTCCACTTTCCGTTCGCTCTATAGGTATGGTGGTTGGTCAGTTCGCGCAATTTGCGCGAACCAGAGACACAAATTTACCCCCACTACGAAAAAACCTTGTCAACTTACATGGCGGGGATTATAATGCCAGAACTTTGTATCGATCCGATTTTAATCATTTTTGTGATACATCTAATTATTTGAACTGCGAAAAATGCGTAAAACTAATATAAAAAGGTTGAGGCATTTATTTATCGACAGTTTGGATTTAGATGAAGACAACACAACATTAAAGATTTCTATTACTAAGGGCTGCTTCTATTTTGCGCTCAAAGAACGCTACCTACCACTTCGAGGCAACAATTTATTTGGAATTGGTTACCGCATTCGGTATTTTTCCAACAAGCCTTTACAATGAGCACAAAATGAAGCAGAACCCTAAACATTAAACATATGTATCTTGTCTTTTAAGTAATATAACAATTAACGATATAAAGAATTACACATTACGGCTTAGTCACCACGTAGAATGTCATTTTGGAAGAATTGTTGCCAGCGCCGCTGCTGAGGGAAAGTCGGAAGTGTTTGTACGAAAGTTTAACTTATCAATTTTTTTTATTATAATATTTATTACCGTCAAGTTGGTGTATCAAGGTAACTATCCACCATAGCAAGGAGGTAAACAGCGAGGTGCTTTTTTCTTTTTACAAATGTTACCACAGTAAAAATGGAAAATTTTCAATATACTGGACACTAAAAATGGCGACTCTTAACCTCTTGGAATAACAATGCAGATTCACGCGTTCTTGTCTTATTTAAATTAACACTTTCGTACATAACACGCTTAATTTTAGTTATATTTTTCAGTATTTTCTGGCAGTCTGTGCACAGAAACACTGTGCTTGCTTCAATTAATAATATCTTTTATCTTTCAAGCATGACCTCTTGTTTTATATTGGCACCATAACATGTTTATTACAAAACTATTTAACATTTGTGCCTTTTCAAATTGTTGAATGGAATGTAAAGGTTTAGGAATATTTGACACTTGCATATCCATACTGTCCGTGCCCGCTCCAGCCGATGAGTTAAATTCTAAAATTTGTGATGTGGCGTAGCTTGGAGCCAGTGCCATTGTCGTTATGTGGGATGAGCATCAAGAAGGGGTCTAAAGTAAAAACCACAACCACCAGCTATTTACTCAGATCCCTTCTGACATCAGAAGTGGGATACGAAAACGCGCCCACTTTATCAAAGTGTTGTAGTTGAGAACTGACATATCATTAGAATACTAGAATACTGATAATTTTCCCAAAATAATTTTCTTGCTATCTGGCCTCATACAGGTCGCAAGATCGCCAACGCCACATCAAGTTTCAAGTCAGAGCCATTTTGTTAGAAACACAACCTGACTCACCCACAAAAACATTTACTACAAATACCTAAATGTGTAAACTTCCTTTAAAAAAATCTTAATTGAATCATCTATCTAAAGACAAAACACTAGAATTGTTATATTTTGTATTAATTCTCACTAATCGCTCGCATGCATTATAAGCTTACTTTTTGTATAAAAATTACTTCTTTTCTGAATAACAAAGCATACTCCATCTTTGAAAAAATCTTAAATACATACCTCTGTGCCAATACAGGCTTTGCAATAAATATCATTTTAAATTTAAACTATTGTCGAATTGCAGAAACAATTTCTAAATCCTTAGAATAAAAAATGTACTTTTATAACACTCGTCACAACGTCTTATATTTCTCTTAAATTAATATTTATCTAACATAAGTGCACATTTATAGTAACGGGGAAAATAACAAGAGTTAAATATATTATATATGTAAGCACTACTCAGGGCACGCTATATCATTAAGAAAGTCAGTTTTTGGTAACTTTGTTCAAAAAATCTATTAAAACACTCTACTGGCTTACATTGTAATAGAAATATACTTTGATGTCAACGTCTTATTTAAATCGCAGTTTATGCTGCTTATGTGTTTTAAAAATATTTATTCTAATCTTTTGTACAAAGTTAGAAAAAACTTGTTCAATATCTTAGATGTTAATTTTACATGCGTCCTAAATATTGTGAAGTTGTTTTAAGAATTTCTCAACATAGATTTCATAGATCACTATTTGAATATATTCAAAGACCATGCGCGGTTTTAAAACGCGTATAGCATAGCATTAAGGTATCTAAAGTAATCATAATACACTTATAAGGGCACGTTAACATTATACTTTCATTTCACACACGAGATTCATATTCGGAGATTAAAATTTAAATAATATTTAAGAAGAATTGGTATTGGGAAATACACCATCGCCAATACCCACATTGTCTTTCATGACTACCGTCATTGGTAGATGTTAACTGCCATTTTTAGCGGCATTGACTAACGACCTACGTTTTATATAATACTCTCACATGGGAGTAGACAGCTGGTGTCGGGATCGGTCTACGCCTACGTCTACTGTCGTTACTTTGCCGTCTACTGGCGTACCGCTCTCAACTTCACTGTCCGGCATGATCACGCACATGAAAGACCTTCCACTCGTCACATCTTTCGGGTATATCGTCATAGGAATGAACCTATCGCTCGTACCGTCCACGTACGCTCCTAATCTCGAGTAGACTTCGGGGAAATGCTTTTTCAAATTCACGCCTCTACTTTCCAGCTCTTTCGATATGTTTTGGAAACATATTTGTCGAAATTTGTGTGCTGTAGCTGCATTCTTCTCACCCGCGTTACTTAATTTAGAAGTCAGAATTAGAGTTTCTCTATCCTCTGGCGTAGACTTACTGTCTCTTCTATGTCGTCTCCTATTCTGTTCCTGAATTGCAGCTGTTACCGTTTTACTGAGACGTAGTTTTGCGCATCTCGACACCATCTGTCTTTCCCATTTGACGGCACCTTTCGTCGGCACTTCACTGATAATACACACAGCCACGTATAAAATTACTCTCGTCTCGGGATTGTAAGCTTTACAAAGTTTAACTACCTCAGTGTATAATTCTACACCCATTTCATTCGGCTGAAGAGACGTCCACTTCATAAATTCCGGCTCACTTAAATATTGAAAACCGTGCGTGGTAAACTTTTCAGCGGATTCGGGACTTGTAAAGAATACTTTAACTACGCCTCTTCCGAGGGTCAGGTAGCCTTTATGAGCTATGGTGCTAATTTGGTGCAAGGCGTCGGCATCTTCCTTGGCTGCTGATATGATCTGTCTGCATAGGGTGCTCGCTCGGGTATGCAAGCAAACTTTTCTGTGTTTTTCCCAGTGTGCCCTGCGGCATTCCTTTGAGCAATACATTGTGGTGCAATTATGGCAAGTCTTATAGTGTCGTTTGGCATCGGGTAATGGGGCTCGGGAGGGACATTTTGGATATTTGCACCGGACGAAGGCCTCGTCTGTGCTATTTTCAGTCTGTAGAGAAGCTAGGGAAGCTCGGGAATCATGGTGAGTTAAGTGAGCATCGGAAGGGCGAAGGGCTGCGGCATCGAGGCTGGTGCGGCGGTCGAGGGAGACACTCGTTTGGGCAAAGGGCTCACTTCTCCGGCGGGAGTGCTCGCCTTGTGCCGAACGCGGCCTCCTCGACTCTTGCATAGCGCCAAGATTATCAACTGTATCCTTGCCTGAAATAGTACGGAACATCGATTAATTAAACTTTAAATTGACTTTAGTGAATAAACCTCAAGCGAAGGGATTAACATCAAGAAATTTAGTAAGACTCAGAACCAAAGGTAACAAGAACACCGGAAAATTAAAATACAACCATGCCGCGGAGGACACTTCATGCTGCCTAATCGAGAAACGTCAAGGTAATATTATATGAGAACTATTTATACAATACCCCTAGACACTAGTCAGGATACCTGATAGACAGCGTAGATATGAATAATAAGCAAAAATAATGACTGGTGCTAAGTGTGAGAGAGTTGGACCTAGTCTTTTGTGGAGGTGTGGTAATGTAATAGAGAAAAATTGGAACGGCTCAGACTTACATATCGTTCCTACCTGGTCGGTCGTGTTCGGGACTGTCCGTGATGGAGCTTCGCCCCTCGCTGGGCGTGCCGAGGAAGCGTGAGGCGGGGGACGCGCTGCTGTGCCCGCTACTGGCCAGTTGTTCGTACCGGGGACTCTGAGGACGGTTATTTAGGACTGGTAGGACCAATTTTGGGATTTAATACCGGTAGGTACGGCCTGAATTATTTTTTGGTTTTATTGACCATAGACAAGTTTATGTTAAACAGCATTAATGCCAAATTGACGGCATATTATATCAGAATTTGTCTCAATTTAAAATGTAGGTAAATGTTAACTCAATTTTATCAAATAATTTAACTCTACTTAAAAAAATTGCCAATTTCATTTAACGAGAAAAATTAATTGACCTTGTTTTCTTTGTCTGTTGTTTCACAATATACCTATCAATAAAATATTGCATGAAAAGTCATAAGTAAAAAAACTTATGTACCTTGCCGCCCATCAAATAATAGGGGCTTGAACCCTTCCTAGGACTGGGCTGAGGCGTGGGTATCCTCGCCGGCTGCGATGGCAACCCCAAGAGTGAGTCCAGCACGTCTTCAAGAGTGGTGGAGCCAGGAGATGGCCGCGTGTTACCTAAGTTCAGGGAGCGTTGGGAATCTTGCCAGTCTGGA
Organism: Anorthoa munda; assembly: GCA_945859665.1. Taxonomy (NCBI): domain Eukaryota; kingdom Metazoa; phylum Arthropoda; class Insecta; order Lepidoptera; family Noctuidae; genus Anorthoa; species Anorthoa munda. The sequence goes on from OX243893.1 coordinate 7,128,474, forward strand.
AGTCGGTATCAATGATTTATTAGAATGGACAAAGGACAGGTGCTGTGAAGATGTATGAAGCGTAGTTTGAAAGATCTAGGCCAGTAAGTACCTACCAATGAACTGTATGATGAACTTACCTCATCCTATAACAGTGATCTCATTGACTGAGGAGGTACAATGTCGGAAAGTCCTAAATATAGGGATAACCAGAGAATAAGCGATTCTTAAATTTTGACGTGTGATAAAATTTGAAAATCGAATCATATTAAAATGCTTCTTTGATTTTGTCTTTGTGTCCGAATTGCGTCAAAGCAAAATAAAACATTTAAAAAAGTGCTGTTAAAGTTAGATACGAAAAGCTGTGAAAAATGCCAATAAATTGTCGCTTGACTTTCTCTTACGCCCGATTTTACAAAAGTCTGAACTTTTATCTGTGGAAAAAAAATGGTGGTTTGACAGCTTTTGTATAGAAAATATGTCAAACGGCCATTTTAATTCTTCTGATAAAAGTTATCGACTATTGAAAAATCGGCCCTATAAAGCAATAACAACTTAACTCACATACACAGAAATAAAAAATAAAACAAAACATATAAAATAAAAATGAATATATTCAATAATCATTATGATTAAAACGTAACTAAAAGTACAATATTGAAATGATATGAAGACAAATATCCTGTAGTCTTCTTTATACATGAACAAGGTACCGAGATTCTAACATACAAATATTATACCCTATAACTACGTATTGATATTACATTTTCTTTTAGGTACTTTTTATTTGGAATTTATAATATAGAGAGCTGTAGTAAAATTTAGTGTAACTGATTTTTGGCGCCAATTTTATAAAATATAGGCGGCCATTACAAACTGTCATAGACATTTTTTATTTTAATTTTATAACATACTTATTTTCGTCTATGGTTCGTGACGCTTTCGTAGTTCGGCGGTGCGAATTTTGAACACAAATGTTTTTTTTTCTAACCTAATCAGAACCTGTATAATTTACTTAGGAGCTTGACCCCAACATAAATTACGAGGTGATTTAAGTAGAAGGAACTTGAAACTTTCTAGATTTCAGACTTATACCGGCACTACTCACCACCACATCACAATATTATGGTTCTGATAACTGTTGGTAATATTTAAAAAAATATTTATAAAATATTATGTGAACAACATTATTCGTTATTCAAATATTTTGTGACATTTTTTAAAGCCTGCAATTTACGAATTTAGAACTGAAATATAGGTTTGAAAGCAGCAAAAAATTTTAGCACCTAAAATAAAACATAGCAACATAATATTTTATTTACAAAACTATTTATATTAACTAGCCATTAAACTAATTACTAGAGATTTGCATTAAAATAAACACACAAACAAAAATAATTTAATCTGTACATCGGACGAAATTATTACTAAAAGATATTACTGGTTCGTGTCAGATTACTATTGAAATTATAATTATGGCAATATCTAAAACAAAAATAAAATCTTAACTATGACTATTTCATTTATAATCATATATAATTGATTTAGGTACCAGAATATAATTATGGAAACTGAATTTCCGTAACAATGATTATAAAATTAATAAGATAGAAACTTCTAACAGAAATGCATCAATTGTAAACATTGCATTATAATAATGTACCTTTCATAATTTTCATATTCTTGGGATAATAATTAACTAGGCGGCTATTGTCTTACTTATACCGTATATAATAATATTGGTAAGCTGCTTCATTATTTTGAAAATCATGATCGACTCACCGCCATGATGAAATAAATACAAAGCTGCGTGTGACAAACACAAAAATTTAAAGTAAGCGTCTACAAGCCAGTGCTTCGTCCACAATGCAAAAAATTAAAACACTTGACACAATAGATAATTGAAATCGGGCGTCCAAAAATAGTGCATAAATTGACACAAATAATAATTAATAATATAATAATGGTCCTGAGTCTTACACACAGTCTATAAAGCTCTATTACACATAGGTCTCACAAAATGAAATCTCCCAGCTCCTGAGAGCTGAACGAGTTCATTTCACAAATAACTAAATACACAGAACAGCACAAAAATTAACGCACAGAGTATTAACGTAACATAGAAATTAACAAAGATGACACTGCAGGTTCAGACTCTTAAAACATAAATGCAATTTTCATGATTTTTCGCAACTATCAAATTCTGTATCGAGAGAACTTTGAAGTTCAAAAAGGCCGGATGGCTAAACCACGGGTTGCGTTCGTCGTGACTCGTGTCGAATATTTTCGTTGCGAGCATGTGGTAGCTCGTACACGGGAATGTGTCGTGTGGGTGTGAAACCTGCAGTGTTAGTGGAGTGAAGTGGTCACGCGGGCTCACCGGGCGCGGCGCGGTGGTCGAGGCGTAGCGACGACGGAGGCCGCGGGTGCGGCGGCAGCGGCGGCAGCGCCTCCGACACCACCAGCGGCGTCTGCGGGGACTCTAGCGGCTTCGTGCCTGGAACACAACACCAAGAAACTGTAGGGAGACTGTTGGTGACGGACGGTAGATTGCGAAAAACAGCGTGACTCGTATAATATTCTACAACAGATAGAAGACCTCGCATTCACCAGAAAGGATAACGAGGATGAAATTGCGAACCCTAAAACTAGAGTTTATTTGATCGTCAATACGGGTGCAAATCGTGATCGTGACAGAAAAGCTAAATGTCAAGAATGCTTTATTGAAAAACATTAAGATTCTAATAAAGTTGAATGTTGTCACAACATTTCACAGTGAAACCAACGACCTCATTATTTCTAATAAAATCAAACTACTCACGAAGGAAAGTTCTATAACAAAGTTTTAAATCATAACTTACCAACAAAAGAGCTCTCAAGCCAGTATAACTTCTGACTCGACCTAGGCGAGGGTTGCCGGTCGATGTCGCCGTTAGCTGGCTCCAATCCTGATACGTAGTGGACTATCGCTGAAGTCACTTCTTTAATCGAGGTCTGGATCTCTTCTGACGCTTTCGATGCCTCAGACGCCTCCGATTTGGGCGTCGACTGGAGCAGGGACGATGCTAGCCTGGAACATGAAGATGGGAAAATATTATTGTATGTTACAGAGAGTAGATTTTGAGAGAACAGCAATCTATTTTATCGAAAAAATTAACTTGAAATCGAAGTAACCACCATCCGGATTCAGATCAACTTGATTGGAAAGATGAAGGTATTGTAGGTAATGCACCATCGAATTTTATCATCTAATGAAGTAAAATTCTGAAGTAACTATAGTACTGATTCTGAAAGTACTGAGAATGGCAAGCTACGCTATCGCTGATTGGCGTATATATAATATATTTTAATTACAGAAAAATACACGGTTCCACAGAACATGAGTTCCATTTAAAAATCTTGCAAAATTAAGCCTTCATATTCATAGTCATACCTCTCATGTGGCGTTCGCGGTGTACTGTTGAGTCGCTCTTGACTCCTCCAGCCGAGGTAGGGTTGTCGCGCGCTGAACGAGGACCTTGCTGAGGGGGAGCATAGGGGACTAGTGCCCCTGATGCTGCTGCGGGTTGAGGAGCACGGTGACGTCTGTGGAAAGAAACGGGGAGTTTAGTTACTGCTCTGTTAGAAAACTCTTCCTTATCACGGGGAAGAGGCGTTACCCCTAAATTGGGCATATAATTTATTTATTTAAGTATGCATGTATAACTTTACAGGTCACACCTAAGGCGTTATAAAATATGCAAAAAAAGAACACTAAAACGAAACATACGAGAATTAGGCAAAGTTAAATATATGGATATACGAATAAAAAAGAAACACGATATAGCGAAAAACATAGAAGAAAAAATATAAAAAAGAAAAACTTACAGAAGTAAAAATGTACAAAGAACAACTCCACGATGATGACGACAATGATCTAACTTGTATCCATCTTCTCACAAAAACTTAAACATTCACGACACACATCTATCCATGTCCCAGCAAACAGGTCACACATCATAGGATGATTAAGATTATGCATGTATTAACTAGCCAAATCGTTGGTCTTAAGAGTGACTACTGCACGTTGTGTTATAAATGTGAATTTCAGGTCTAGCAGTGTAACATATATGGATTATCCATCAGGAAAACAAAGAAAGCGGCAGGAACCAATTTTCCATTCAAGTAAGCTCATGGACTAAATCATTATAACAATTGGATGAGCACTTATCCACTCTAATGGATACTTTGACAGGTACTAAGATTGTAGATGCCTGTAGTATTAAAATCACTGGATTGATAACATTGATAGACAGCTTCGTTTACAAGCAGATTAGTACCTATATAACAGCACTAAAAGATATGCCAATCAAATGAAGTGGATTTAGAGTTTCCAGTAATTAATGCTTTACGAGGAGTACTAAGTACACTACGTCCATCAAGTTTATCTAAATCCAATACAGTATCATTGATCACTTAAGCCTTGTCGTTAATTTGTTTTACAACAAAAGATAAAAAACTATCTCGGTCATTTTCCATCAAATAAATCACATTGTCTAAGCAAGGAAGTGTCTCCATGGTTCATTATTCATTAGCTACAAAACATTTAACTACTGGTAATTTTATGGTTGATTGGTCGGCCACCATTAGAATTCTAACAACTTAATCAAGTATCAGTACAATAGTCTCGTTTACATAACAAGAATAAATCGAATCGGTGAATGAACCGTTACTACGGCAACGGGAGAAGCCATATGAAGGTGCTTAGAAAACTAAGAAACGCAGTCTTAGAAGTATCTAGGTAGATGAACTTGCAGAGACAATACTTTTGCCGACTTCCATAAATGAGAAAAATTAAAGCACTGCCAAAATTAAAGCAAATATACTAACACTGGACTTGTTTATTAATGTTGACTGTTTTACTCCTCCCTTTATTTCAGGATTGTTCGACATGTTTCACAATCGAAATCGCGAGGTTCACTAATTCCACCCTTCGCTCGAAACCTCCGTTTCAGTGAGTTACGTGGTTAAAGTCGTAAATATTAATCAACATGAACTTGTCTCACGATTGTTAGAAAATAAAATAGCAGACACAAAGTGTCATCAATCATACAACCCGCTTTACTCGATTGATTCTACTATGTAGATCCTATCTGCAAGTTAAGATGGAATGGGCTTAGGGTCTTTCCGCGGAACTATGGTAATTTCCAAACAGGGCAAGCAAGGGAAATATTCTAGGTACCCCTGGTATTGTAGAAGTCCAAAGACGGCAGTGACCACCAGGCGCGGCGGTACCATAGAACTTGATTCCTTATGGCTTTCATTCAGCCTTGATCACATCTTCGTTTAACAGTTCACCACATCTTCGCTTCACCGTCGACCATCAGGTGGGCTAGAGGTCAAATGCGGGCCTATCATAAATGAATTTAAAAAAGTATTCACCCCAGCTCATTTACCACCAGGTGGCTCGCCTAATTGATTGCCACTCTATGGTACAAAAATACCATAATCTTGCTGTAAGTTTTCTTGGTTTTTTACTCACTTGGTTAGAATTAAGCCGGCTAGTAGACCACCTGCCGAAGCTGGTGGTGTGTGGCGACAGCTGTGGTGGTGGCGGCTGCTGGTTGCCGCCAAGGCTGCCCAGTGACGTGGTCTTCGAGTTGAGGCCGCTCCAGCGAGCTGCTGAGGCGGACGCGTCAGACAGACGCTTGCGGAGAAGGAAGCCCTCTCGGGGCGTGGGTGCGTTTTTGTACCTGGAAATAGGGAAGAATAATATAAAAATCTAAATGTCTACTCATAGAGTTAACTAGATCAGTAGCTGGACTTTCTGGAGACGCTTGGCGTCGCGTGGCTCTTGCAGCGACCCGTCTCGCGGCACTTCGGACGTTTTTTTCTGTACAAGGCGCGGCGGTCCGCGTCTTCGCACGCGCAATGACAATCATATGGCAATGTACGATGTTGTTTATGGAGGCGCGGGGCGTTGAGCGGGGCGTCAAGACTGGCGGTGGCCGCCACTGCACCCGCGGCGGAACATCTAGCGTGCATCGTTAAACGCGGCAGCGGCCTTCAGAATCGGCTACTTACTTCTTATATTAAATAATTCACATTTAACCTCGAATTAGCTTCTAACAAAATGTCGATAATTTCGTTCTCCATAGTTGAAACTGGCTCACGTCTGCGTTGTGCGATTTCAAACAAGACTGGCAAAAGGTTCCGCCGCGATAAACGCCGCATCCGCCGCCGCGGTTTCCGCCTGCATCTCAACTTCTCAAGCGAATGCGTGTAAAATCGATAGGTAAATTGAAGAGGCAAGACACGATCTTCATTTTCTACAGAGATTCGACTTCCTTTTAAAAGGAAAATGCTCATTTAGCTTTTCCGTTGTCTTTGATAATAAAGATAGAAAGCTAAAGGTTTGAACCCAGAATGCATCGAGAACATAATTTTTGAAAATATTCTAGAACGGTGACTAGTCATGAAACTTGTTTTAGAGTTAGATTTAGATTGCGATTATCAAAGCTGTTTGTTTTAAAATTATTCATGTCTGGAAATAGTAAGTTTTAGAATAAGATTTCGAATAAAACAATGCCTGAGAGTACTGGCTAATACAGCTAGGTACTAATGCTACTTAATACAATCACTAATTCTCGCAGCAAGTCGCGATATAACATGATAAGGCCAATAGGTGGTATAGGATTAGCGTTAGGTATGATGTTAGATAATCAACTCAAGGAGAGGAAATGTCATTTCCTTCTGGAAAGATGCCCTAAATTTATGAATATCGGAAAAATCTCACGAATTATTCTTAGCGTTGACGCAGAAAGATAAAGTATTACAAAACTGGATGCTTTTCTATATTCAATGTACGATAGAATACGAATAATTTTTCAATTAATAATTTACAAAATTCGTAAACAAGTGAACATAAGTTATAAAGTTATTGCATTGCCTTATAAGTAAAAACACGTTTCTCAATGACTAATTAAAGTCTTAGAATTAAGGAACGAAGTCAAAAGGTTAACTACCGTGTAATTAATTGACAGAAACCGGCTGGTTAATGATAACGTCGTTGCGCCAGCGGCGGATTACAGAAGGATTAAATGTATCAGAAAACCTAATGAATTAGAACATTTTATTGAGCCATATAAAACGGTAAAGGAAATACATGTACCAGTTAGGGTAGAAATACGTTTACGAGTTAATCTAACTGGTAAAGGGTTGAACGGTCAAGTTACTGTAAAACATTTTAATCTTAAGATTATTTTAAATGGCTTTAGATAAGATATACCAGACGGCTTCCAGTCAAGTCTAAGAACAAGCTCTTTGGTAGTTTTACGACGCATACAAGAAATAGATTATTTAAAACAGTGCGATTATTTTAGCCATCTTGGAAACTGAAAAAAACTTAGGTGAGTACACTCCTTCCAGTGGCAACGTAAGGGGCAGGCAATCACCCAAGACGACGCGTCGCGTGTTCCCCAGACAAGACGCTCGTTTTTTTCGAGTCCTAACTAATTTTCTTGTGTAAAAAGCAAGGGAAAGTGTTTGCCGGAAGCTATAAAACCCGCCACTGCAATGCAAACGTTGCTTTTAGAAAAGCCAGCATGAAAATTCAAGACAGTACAGCAGAATCGGTGTTTATAGCTCTATTCCACTTACTAAATAGCTACAGTAGCTATTACCACAAACAAGCTTCCACGTAAAAGGTTAGCTCAGGTCACGTGTAGTTCTGCTAGACGAGATGCAATTAGGGCATCGTTAATTACAATAAAGACCGACTTGAGGCTCATTATCGTGAGCCTGGGAGACAGTTATGAGGATTAAGCATGAAACCGGGCCATTATTCTGTATAAACACCTTTATGCATATGTTGTGGCTAGGTTTATGACTTGAAACTCTAAACATAGTAGTTGAGGGTATAAGTATCCATAAGTACATAAAAACTATGAGTTGCCAGATTATTCGAAGTTCAAAAAGATAAACAAAAAGTCAACAGCCAAACAACATCGTTGAAAATAAAAAGTAAAAACAATTGATGTCTTCATTCATTGTTTCTTCATTGTTTTCTTCTTAGAAGAAAAATATAACAAAAACAGTTTGTAAGGGCAAACTTTGTAGTTTTTGTCTTATCTCGTATAAAAAGTTGGGACCTAAATAGGGACCTTGCAGCATAACTAATGACCATTACGGTGCACACCGATTTTTAAATCCTTTCAAGCTTTAAACGCGGATCTAGTGTCATAAAAATGTTCTAAAGATATATAAAACATAAACGAATGTTGGAAGTTTTAAAAAGTGGTTCGGATAAAGTCGTGCTATAATTCATCGAACGCCTTTCCTAAAGCCTTGACACCATTGGTAGTGAAGCGAGACGTGCCTATAGGTTTAATGCTCATGTTATTAGATATCTATCTGGAAAAATCTAAGCTTGTATTTTATTTGTAGGACTTGATTAATATGAAATTGTTAGCTGTTTGTTCAGACGCAATTACAAATGTAGGCTAAATATATTTTATGCAATATAACAAACACGCGGCACACATTTTATTCTGATAGATTTTTAATATGTACAACTGACTATTTCTAATCTTATGACTAATAACAAAACAAACTTACATACAAAAGGGAGAGGGAAAAGGACTCATAGCGCATCAAAAAATTCTTCCACATCGATGTCAATGGGAAACGTGCCCAGAACGCTGGCAGCATTGCCACGTTGAATAGCAATGCTGATTCTCTGGCTGAAGAAAAGGCCAGCCCTCTGGTCACGCGAACAGTCGACTAACCGTTTACTTATGTCTCGAAAAACTCGATGAGCACTCGGACCCCATGGACCTAATGTCTCAACCCCAAACGGCTCAAACATATAACTGCCAATAAGGTTGTTATATTTGCGACGTTTGAGGTTTTCTGCACCAGCAGCAGCTGCCCCAGCACAGCCCGCCGTGCTAAGAAGATGGGATGGCGCAAGGGTATCGACACATGTTGCATCCCACACCAAAGGCCTACCCAACTTCCAAGGCATTATGGTCATCCCATCCGGTCTCTTCCCATCGTCGCGTGCCAAGCCATTGGGTTCTAAAACAGCTGGCACCCCGGCGGTGACAAGAGCTCGACGTATGATGTCATTAATGCTGGCGTGCCGTGCTATCCGACCAGCGCTCCTACTGCAGGATAGGCCATGGTGTCCGAGGCGGTCGACTGCTTCACCACATTGACAGCGATGTGGAGCTCCGCTGGGAGTACCTAGTCGCAGACATGTAGCGATCCGGAAGGTAGTGTCACTCAACATTGTGCCTATGTTGGGTGACGGTAAAGCCTGTAGCCAGAGGCCCGACTCCCACTCACCCACTGCAGCCAGTAGGCGAGCACGCTCAGCAGTATTGGTGGACGTATTTATGAGTTTATTCCGTACCAATCTGCAGAGCGGCTCATCCCACTGTCTATACATTTATTCTTAATTTAATGCTTCCAGTTAATATAGGACGTCGTTAGAAAGCCGTGACTAATCTAGTATAACATCTAAGTGCAGGTTATATTTGTCATTACCCTACATAGCTTGGCTAGATGTTGATTGCCCTTTTGATAACCTATAGTGGGCTAGCCTATATTTCAGAAGATATGATATATAATGAATTTAACACTCACCATTCCGGCACATTGAGCTTCTGCAACGATCTCTGGACTCGCAATTCGTGCTCAGAAAGCACGCGATCTGAATTCTTCTGCAGTTCGTTCTCTGGAGGCTGCAACAAATTAAATTACATCACAAATCTGCTCACGCACGGCTTGTTTCAATCAGAATACAAAGAAAATAATACTGTTTCAAAAAGCGCAGTCGACACAAAGGCACAATTTCCTAATTAGCATATTTTAAACTTGCTTTTTGTAAAAAAATACTACGTATATATTTTTAAAGAGAAAATAAGATAGTGAAATAAGCAAATAAAGCATCATGAATATTAGGGAACACATTTATTATCTAATAACAAAATTCGTAAATACACTTTACATTTGTGTTCACGTACTTGATGGTCTGTTATTTACCGAGTCTTGAATATCATCAAGGGAATTAGGAGCTAATCGGTACACTGTACCGAAAAATGAGGAATCTTTGCGAGCTTCATTAACTAAATTGCTGTCGCTTTCACTAAGGTCTTTCATTGACGACGAATCCAGCATGCACCCCTGTATTTTTAATGTTTTATGTATTTTGTAAACAGCAAATCTTGCATATCCAGTCTCTTCGTCGCTGATTTCGTCAAGTCCCAATTCATGAATGGTAGCATCAGCACAATGTGATCGGCTAATGACCTTTTCATTGGACTTCAGAGATTCTTTACTTCCTATTATACTATCATTTACTTCACACTCGTTCAATATTTCAGACCAAGATGGGAAATTCTCTTGATCGTCGGAATCAGGGATTCTATTATAGGTATCTTCTAAACCCACAATTATATTTTCTCCTGAATTCGGTATCATAATTTCAGATAGACCGTAGATAGAATCATTCCAAAATTCATTACTTTCGAATTCATCTTTTGACATGTTTAAATTAAAGCTGACTTTGTGTTGAGTTTTCTTTAGGGTAGATGTAGTTGGCAAAAGTCGGTTTTCATTTTCAGTTTGCTGTATTTTATTCATTTCGAAATCTGCATATCCGGGTATTTCGATGTCATTAAACTCAATGTCATCTTTCGGTTGTTCTAAGATGGAACATATAATATCTGCTTCTGAAGCTTGTAAATCCTCTAGGGGTGGTGGAGGCACACTTTCTAGTAAACGTTTGAAAAAATCTCGTACTCTTTCGTCGTTATTTTTAACGGGTATTGCTTCTTTTAAACTTTTGTCGTCATCATTCGTAGCTGGCAGAATATTGTTAAATTGTTTTTCCGTCAAAGAAGTAGCTCTTCTTGGTACATTATTAAGTGAACCATTGCTTGTTCTAATTCCGTTCCAGCTTATACACGATTGTCTTGAATTAAGGCGTTGCGCATTAAATCTTCTCATGCAAATCTTAGATTTCCACTCACGGTGTTTACTTAAAAACCCGTTTATACTCAAAGAGTTCTCATCTTCAGATTCACTTCTAGGTATATCGGGATATTTGGCGTAGTAGAAGTCTCTTGACAGCGGCTTGGTAAACATATGCTCACATTTGACTTCCTCAAACGGTTCTAATTCTTCGGCAACCCATATTGTATCCAGGCAGTACCAATATCCATTTCTTTGAAGTACCTCTTCGGTTGTCAGTAACACTATGGACACCATCCTCACTGAACACTTCACTAGTCGCGAGTTCGAATATAACTGGAACTTCTCACACTTAAAAAACATCATTAGGAAAACCAATATTTAACATTATTAAAACTTGAGCTGTTGGTAACGATTGCTATTGAAAACATGTCCCTAATTAGTTAATCACGGTGTACCTATTAGTAAATTTTCAAAACAAAACTATTGTTTACTTACTGTATCAAGTATTACAGATCTTAATATTAATGACGTCTCGATAAATCACGAACCTTGCTCTACCACTAACTATTGTAAAAGGGAGAGTTCATTGAATTAGAAAATTATATCTAGGACAATTTCAAAGGTCATTTGAGCTTTTGATACGGAACTTTTATTAAAGGATGTCGGCCCTACAATGGACAGATCGGATATTATTACACCACGGAAGTAGAACATTTGGTGACAATGATTTCCTTGGGGATCGCACTCACCCTGACGTCTGACGAGGCGAGGAGCGCACATGGCCCCAGCAGTCCTACGCTCTCCCAGCAAGTCATGTCCACTAACTGTTCCACTCACGTCCAGTGCCCGCTCAACTCTACACTCGTGTGCCGATCTTATGATCGCATCGTGATGCACCAGTGACTCCGTAATACTAAGTTACGTAAGTCGTCATATCACATTCGATACGAAACGAATTGTTTCGATACATATAAAGCGGCTACACTTAAAGCTACGAGAGCCTCTCGGAGGAAGAGAAAGAAGCAAGCTGCGATATCGAAGCGGAAAGCGTTCGCCAATCAAATCAGAATAACGTTGCTTATCGAACGACAAAATCCAATTACAAGGCTGAATCGGAGCGACCGCGGGGCTTCCGAGCTTAAGGTCGCTCTGCGGGCCGGTGCCTGGTCTCGGGCTGGGTCTGGCATGCGGTGTTCGGGTCGGACTTACACGTCGGCCACTGCGGCACTCCGCATCGTGGGACATGGAGGTGATGTCCGAGAGGGCAGGCGGCCGCGGCGCTGCCTCCCGCCAGACTGAGGCGCGGCGCGTGTCCTTGGCGAGCGCGCATGCTCCGTTCACACACCCTTACTATCAGATTCTAGTAGCTTCAACAATCATTTTGTTACGATGACACATTTCTTCTTTGCTATCCGAGTTTCGCTTACTCAGATGAAAATGTCTATTGTAAGCATGACTTTCACGAAAGCCGTTTGAATCTTGTCTTACATTGCTAGCTTGAGGGTGTTTGTTTGATTTATTAGGATTGAAAGCGCGATTGATGTGTGTTGTGTGATCGTGTTGATCGGCTCAGGGAAGCTGATCAGCTGATGTGCACTTGTTCGCGGCTCGCTCAAGTGGAGCGTTTGTTTGGCTGTGGGTGTGGCATAGTGTGGCAGGTTGGTACTAGTTACTGGTTACTCGACTAATTAAGCTTTAGTGTCATTAATAATAATAAAAAAACATAAATTTTAATTTTAATTTTTTAATAAGACAGGTACGTTCGATGCATAACGAATATACTCAAAAACAACTTTATATTGTGTTGTTGGTAACTAACCTTTTAGTTTTGATTAGTTACTTAAATATTTTACCCAAGGGTGTAGTAAAACCACATTAGTATAATGAATTAATGACAATATTTTGTACAGTACTTGTTTGTACACCAAAAAAATATTGTATAATACCAAATAATCGATTCTCTGAGCTTTCAAGTTAATTACAGTCACGCATAAATATAACATTCTGCACGCAGTCATTTCGCTCATAAAACACATACCAGAATTTGCAAAAGTTTAATATGGCCCATAAAAATGTGGGGAGAGAAACTGTGACCTGAATTTGGGCCACGAAATGTCCTCACGTAAGTACAGGAGGCAAATGGGAATATATTTTGTGTCTCTGAAGGGTTATGACAAGTATAAAGTGTAGCAATGTATGTTTTGTATGTCAGCAATCGCAGGTTTGAAGGATATTTCAGTCCGAGTGGATGGATGTGGCCCATTAGACCTTTATAGTGTCAGGAGTGTCTTATCTACGAAGGAAGGCAGTTGTGAACGGTTTCCTTCAGTGATCATGTGCAGGATGACTGCATTCAATCAAACACTATTTTTAACTGAATTCAAGGAGGTTCTTAATTTGACTGTAACCTCATTTGCCGACTGAAACTGTTTTACTTTATGGTTTCACGGTTCTTTTTTCTTTAAAAGCGCGTGGAAATCACTAAACTCATGGCTATTTGAATTTCGAATTATAATCTGTCACACGCGTCATTTTGAACAAAATGTAGGTTGGTAGTTGTTGGTAGTGTTTTTGGATGACCTTATTGATAGCGCGTTATAAACAGAAGTCGAACGGCTGAGGTCAAAATGAACAAATAAATATGAATATCCATGTCCGGCGTGACATGCCATTTACACATTAATGCCCTAAAATACGCGTGGGGTGAGCCTTGTTATCGTTTTTATTAATTCCGGTAGTAGGCCATTATTTTTTGTTTAAAATTAGCTTTCTCGCGTAAGGGTAATAATTACACGTTGTCATTGTCAACTAAATACATCATGGTTAGTTTTAGTTTAGTAAGTAAATAGTCAGTACTAACTAAAATTTAATAAATTAATTATACTAGAATCTTACGAAAAAATATATGCCGTAGTATTTTAGTACAGTAAATAAATTAATGACAATTAAAATTAATTTTGAATGACAATTAAATTACATTAAATTGACATTGACAGAACACCAATGTCAAGTTCACACATAGTAACGTCATCATCACTATCAGATTATCATCATACGCGAATTTAAATGCATAACCTCAAGATACACTGTGGCAATTTCCATAGACACAATCGTATACTACTCGTACATAGAGACACAGATGAGGCATTTATCGCACATTGAACGCGTGATAATCACAGTACATTTATGTCTTGCTCCCGCTAATTGGTACACTGTGTCTCCTAATTGGTACTTGCTCGCACCTCGTCAGTAGTATTAGCATCTTCGTGTGAAAAGAAAAATTAGGTCAGGTTTAGACATATCGGATTATTGTGGAAATTGCTTCGGTAATCGGGATTTATCTTGATTCTCGAGGGCGTAGTTGCTAATCACGATGCGACGGGCCGTGTCGGCTGTGCGAAGATAAATAGCGGGAATTTTGTAAACGAGGTCGCAGTTTTCTGGATTTTTGTTTCTGTGGGTAGTTTATTAGGTTATTTTGTTGCCGTAGTGTTTGTAGTCTAGTCATAGTATGGTCATGAGATGAGGAGGGATGAAACGCATGTTACTAAAAGAGTTATGAATATAAATGTGGATGGATGGAGAGGGAGGGGCCGAAGAAAAGATGGATGGACTGTGTGAGGAGTGATATGAAAGGAAAAGGAGTCAGTGATAGCGTGACGGGGGACAGGAAGGTATGGAAGAAGAAAACGTGTTGCGCCGACCCCAAGTAATATTAACAAGGGACAAGGACAGGAAGATGATGATGTTGCCGTAGTGTTTAGGAAATAATTGTAACTGTGCCATTTGCATGTTGGAATAATAATTTGATTTTGTCGCGTTTTGAGTATTTCATGAATGTGTCGAAAAACAAATCGTTGCATAATGACGTCACGTAGGTCTTGGGTTCGATGCCGGGTCATGCAAAATGTTATTGGTATTCCCATCTGAAATTTCTCAATAGCAGTCCGGAGATTGGATGTGTGCCCCGTTCATGTCAATAAGCTCGCCTCCTTTACCCTATATGGGACTACGGTTGCACATATAGTTTACACATTTAACCAGTTCTCTCTCTGCTTGACTATTCGGGAAAAACAGGCCTGTTGTTATACAACGTACTTATGCTATGTTAGATCACTGTTTAGAGAGTTTCACACAGACATAACTCCAATTTCGAATCTTTCAATGAGCTCTTAAGACGACGACTAACGCCAACGACCTTGAGGGAACAAAACGCGCACTCGTTTCACACTCGCGCGACCCAAAGTTTAGTAGTAGGTACTACTCAAGGGAATCTGCGCCTTAAGGGCGCGCTTGATTCATAGCTGATTTTAAAATGAGAATCACGTCTAAACGGCTAGTCGTATTTTTTTGGAAAACATATATGTTTCTTTTGACCATTTTCTTGATAATATGATCTAAGCAAATTTTGAGTTTTCATCCACCAATCCGCACTGGGCCCGCGTGGTGGATTACGGCCCATCCCCTCTCACAGAGAGGAGGCCTGTGTCCCAGCAGTGGGAACATTAATAGGCTGATGCTGTGATGTGTGAAATTTTGACTTTTATTCGTATAACATAGTGTAATTAATTTGTAAAGTTATGTCTAAAATATACAAAAACACGACAATCGCACCTATACCGCTAGGCGTATTTTAATGAAATTGATAACATCTCAAAGACAATTTATTTATCTAAATTTTGATCCGACGCATTTTTTTTAAGTCATAGAATAATAAGGAAAGTACAAAAAACTACTAAATGGGGCGCGCGGGTGTGAAACGAATGCGTGTTTTGTTCCCTCAAGGTCGTTGGCGTTAGTCGTCGTATTAAGGAGCCTATACAGTCAGTTAGTTAGTCGCTATCCTAATAAAACGCGAACATCGCGCGAACACGTGACCGTCGCATTCATTGTATTACAAACACGACGTTAGAACGACGCCTTATAGATTCTTTACTTATTCACGCGCACTTACACCGATCTTCAACTAACGGAAAGTGCTGAATAAACAAGGAGTGGCTGGGAAAACAAGCCAAGCGCCAAGCTGTGACGTCACAGACTGGCAGGGCTTATCTCAAGGCGCTCTACTGAATCCGTGCACTTATTAAATTGTATTCCTTTGAGAGAAATAGAGCGGACGAATCATGGGGACGGTTTCTAAGAAGGCTTTTAAATAAGATTTTTTCTTGTTCTGCTTCTAAGAGTAAGAAAAGCTTTCAATTTAAGGAAATAGGGAGGCACTTCTACCTAATACTATTAACAACTTTATGTTCCTTTAGTGTTAGCTCGGCGTCTGCACTTGTTCCTGATAGACGGCAGTAGGCTCGCCCGTAATACTTACTTCATAACTGGCCCTTGTGGTATCCTCTAAATAAACGTGCCAGCACTTGAGTTATCGTCTCTCAGTATTAAGTTGTGACAACTTAGTTGTCCTAAGCGGCGACTAGACGTTTTCATTCAGTGCTTATTGATAAATCAATAAACCCCAAACCCTAACTAGTGAACACCACATGTTTATGCGTACTATAGATATGCCCTGCCATCCCTTCGGGCATAACAGGCGTGATGTTATATTGTTTTATATTTAGTAACATTTTCCATCATCATTCCATATTAATTATCTACCTATTAAAAAGTAGTTTAAGAACTGAAATTTTGAGTACAATCCAATCAACTACGAATAATAAATTAATGAAGCAGTCTAGCAAGGTTTATCAGTATTTTTACCCGGCTGCAAGGTAAGGGTTATGTTTTTCGCGCGTATCTTGTATGTTTGTATGTATGTAATATTCTTTATTAAATCATATCTTTTAAACCGCTTCACCGATTTTAATAAGACATCGTTAGATAAGTCTTGACCGCCCAAGTGTTCTTAGAGGGGTGAAATTAAAAAAAAATAAACATGGCGGATTTTAGGCGCCATATTGTGCGGGTCACAATTTTTTTTTTCTTCCAAACCCATCGAGTGGGGTATCAAAATGAAGGGTTTTAAGAGCTGATTACAAAAATATTTATCACTTATATGTTTAAAAGTAATACGAAAAAAAAAATAACTAAAAAGTAAAATAAAAAAAAGTTTTTTTTAAAATAAAAAACCCAACTGCTTAAGAAGCGAACTAAAAAGCTGTAAACAAGAAAAATCATGCTGTGCAGTCGGAGGATCAGGTGGTCAGCCAGTTCGCGAATATGTATCCTCCGACTGCACAGCATGATTTTTCTTGTTTATAGCTTTTTAGTTCGCTTCTTAAGCAGTTGGGTTTTTGATTTTTAAATTAACTTTTTTTTTACTGTATTATTTTCAGTCTGAGCTAGAACTTTTAATGCCGTCTCCAGGGGCAATAAAACTCTTTTATTCTTAAAAAATGGCAGGCCGGGGTCTCCGGCCGTTATGAAAGAGTTCTAAACTTTTCCTTCTAAGAAGCCAGACAAATGAAAACTTATAGGCTTTAGAGTTTTTGCCGTGATCGTACCTTGTAACTGGGCACCCATTGAGGGCGAATTTCACTAACGAAAATGAATTCATCATCAGCCTTATAATATTCCCACTGCTGGGACGCAGGCCCACGCGGGCCCAGTGCGGGTAGGTGAATGTCACATGTCTTCGAAATTTTGTTCTAGGACATGCCGGTTTCCTCACGATGTTTTCCTTCACCGTTTTAAAAGAGCAGTGGTGATGAAATAATTTACATAATGTTAAGCGCCTGCCTGGGTTCGAACTAACTACCTACGACACGAAAGTCGGGCCCGTTACCACTGGGCCACCACTGCACGAAAATGAACGCAATCATCTAACTAATCTAAAAGAGGAAAACTTGTATGTATACAAAGGGACATTTCTGTAAGTACTGGTCCAATTTCAACAGCTTTAGAACGTTTAGTTTCATCATTGGTGAAATTTTCCCTCATCAAATAAAATGTTGAAATATACTTTAGCATTCAATTCATTTTCTGATATTGCGATATCCCGGAACCATTACCTATCTCGTTTAATAATCTCTTTTGTATTCGGTACCGTATTATGCTGGCATCTAGCTGGAGATACATCAAAGGACGTTGTGCACACAGGAATTCTGTATAAATGCATTTAATTGAAGCCATATTGCGCTTCGGATGAGTCTATAGGTTCTGTATGGTTCTTAGAAATGCATAGCCTGCCTTTGTGCGGTGCCAATTATCATGAAAATAAGGTATTGTAATGATAATAACGTATTTATGTGTATTTTCTGTGAGGTTTACGTACTGATAATATCACGACGGTAAGTCAGAAAGGATCGGCAGAGGTTAGCACCTACATCCAGTTGCAACATCCTATTATTTCAAAAGAGAATACTGAATAGCCCTATAGAGATCTGGGATTCGAATACCTTATGCAGACTGTAATTCAGGCACCGTAGAGGTTTTTACTAAGCTATGGATCAGTAAAAATATACAAACAGTATGGAAACTACCTACAAACGATCGAAACGGCACACTCACACAAACATATGCACCGACGAGACCATTCGGGCACTTCTGCGATGCTGTCAGGTCAGTACTGAGCACTGCGACGAAGTGACGAGTGGTCACTTGTCGTACGTTTATTTGAGTGTGCCGTTTCGAGCATTTGTAGGTAGTTTTCATACTGTTTGTATATTTAAACTGTGGCTATGTGCCTATTTGCCGTAGTTGCATAGGACATTATTTTGTTTTTTCTAAGGTTTTGTTTTTGTATTCAATTATAAGCCGACAACTTTTATCTCCAGAATTAATGGAGCTGTTTGGCACAGTTTGCAAGACCTGTCAAAATACAATATTTATTGAGAAAACAGTCCTAAATTGAGCACCTAACCTAACGTGTCTATCTTCCCAATTCCACCAATATTGGTTTCATAAATCATCGGAATAATTTATTTGTTCGGTTATCAAAAAGGTGACGTGGCCAGAGACGGACTAATTATATTAACATTTTGATTACCTACAATAATTTTGATAATGTAATGCTCCCGTGTGGATTTACTTTTAGGGAAAGAACCGTTAATGGTTATTGTCGAGTTTTTCCTGGAAATTCTTATATAGGTACCTAATGATGTTTATTTTTAGGACATACCCGCCACACTTTTCCCAACCAATGCAACTCGTGAAAGGCAGAAACGGCAACCACCAGGAAAACATCGAGTCAATGAAGCTCGACGAGTCCCAGAGAAACTATTCAACTGTCTTAAATCCGCAAAGAATTGAATAAAAAAAAACTAAGTAAAGTTTATGCAACAATCCAATTGCTAGCGACAAGCATAGACACCAATATACAAAATAATGAAGCAAAGACAATTTATTAGATGTAACAGTCGTTCGTTAAACCCTGATAAATGAATTGTCAATCGAAATAGAACCAATTGATGAAAGATTTAAGGTTTATTTCAGGTTCATACATTAAGAATACATCCTTCAAGTTTGTCTTCCTAAAAATACTTTGACCTTACGTTACTTGGAGAACATCGCCTTAAGTGCAAAAAGGGGTTATTGAAAGAAAAGTTAAGGTTAAGTGCTATCAAAGAGGATAAGGGTAAAGAATGCGAATATTGCGCTTGACATTTCGAGGGAACAGAATTAATTTTCGTTTTATCGGTATCTTGTTTGAAGTCCATCTTGTGTTAAATAAGATTTTAATGAAGATTGTGATGACATAAGTGGAGAGAGATCGTTAAAAAGATCAAACGGGCATTACGACCTACTTAGATATGAGGGGAGTGTTAAAAGCAAAGTCAAAGATCAAAGTAACAACCCAAGGCTAAGTGTGAGTCAAGGTGGATCAATGACCTGTGAAGGCCGCGAGAGTCTGCTAAATCCAAGAAGGACAGGACCGGTCAATCTGGCGAAGATTGAGGCAGGCCTATGTCCAATAAAATTGTCCAGTAGCGAACGTCTTTCGGCTAAAATGATAATGTTGATGATTTTTTTTATTAGTGCAATCCCACCGCACTATTCCCAAACCACTGCAACTCTTGAAAGCCAGAATCAAAAGAGGCGACCACCAGAAAAGCGCCGAGGCGATGTAGCTCGACGAAGTCCATGCGAATGAATTTAACTGTCTTGGATCCCGCAACGAAATTAATAAGAAAAGACGGACGTAACGGAGACAGATCAAACAAGCCAATAGGCACAAAGGGTCGTTTACAACTGGGATAACCCCACTTGCCTAGCACCACGGATAAAAACTTATTATTAATATTAATTGGTCCTAACATTGTGAGCTGTTATATTTGATTCCAATAATACGAACGGAAATGTGTTCTAGTTTCTACAAGGTCCGTATAGTAAACAACTCCAGGTGCAGCCTGTACATTATCCAACATAATATTGCGTTTATTCGGCCAAAGAATACCCTCCCATAAGATATGATGTGCAGATTGTACATATTCCAAGTCAGATGTAAAACACATACATAAAGGCGAGGCAACGAGCTTGAAGACAAACAATTTACTTTTAATGTTGATGATGAATGTTATTCAGAAGCCATGAACGTTGCGTATGGGTGAGCGTGAAGAAATCAACAGGTTTAACCTTTTGAGCCCGAATGCCGAATGAGCAACGCTCATGATACACCGAACAAACTTAAAACAAGGTCTATGGCTCCTCACGCTTTACATAAATCTACGTTATACAATTACTTCATCATATATTACACATAGGCCTCCCCAAGTGTCACCACATCGAGCAATCCTGTGCGTCTTGCATCCAGCTGTATTCCTAGTCACAAGAGTAAAGAACCCACAGCTTTAATCAGGTTAGCAGAAGAGACACTCACACCATTCACCACTCATAACTTTATTACCTACCCTAAAATTTTGTGTTGCTATCTACGTAAAATAGTTAACTTAATATACTGAAACTGCGAGGTTTTAACCAAAGTTTGGACGTATTGGTTTTAAATTAGTATCGGCTTGTGGGCAACCGCAACGGTTTAGTGTGGCAACACTGCTATATGAGACTTGTGACTTGCGAGTGATTTGTGTCAGTGTTTTTGGATTATTTACCGAAGCATCCGCATGATTTTGTAAAATGTGGAAATATTAGATATTTTACAGATTTTTTTTCTAAATATTATTTGCAATTTGTGCTCATACCTAACGCTTAGAGCAAATGATTTAAATAATACAAATAAAACAATTGTGTTGCTTTAAATGCAAAAAAACCCAAGGCCACGTCAAGATAGGACACTCAAATGTTGTAGGTTACATGCCTAGCTATGGAGACACTTCAGTAGTTTCAATCAAGATAGGACAATCAACTGTTGTAGGTTACATGCATAGCTGGAGACACTTCAGTAGTTTCAGTAGATTTATAAAATCACGAGGAAAACCAAAATATTTTTTAATAGATACCCGAGTAAAAATAAAATAAAGTATAGGAGAAAGGATACGCCCAGTAAAATTATTTTAAAGTCGCCCTAGAGTAACTTGTCAAGCTGTTTCAGTAACCACCCAAGTAACACATAAGCAAGATAAAAGTACACATTTTGCATATTATACAGTTCAAAGATGAGTATAGTTTGTATAAGAGCTTTGGGTATAGACAAATGCTGAATTAGGTTGAGTTTGGATCCTTAAAATTCTTAACGCTTAATAAATTCTGTATTTCTGTCCTTACCTTCTTTACGCTTAATAACCAATCACCGTAGGACTATTATACAGACGTTATTTAGCATTACGCGTTCCAGATCGCTTAAAGCTGAAAAACAGCCCCGTCGGTAGCATTTGTCTGAATAACCATAATCTATATTGCTATTATTAAAGCATTACTAAGCTATTAGCGCTTGAAACAGCTTATTGCTGAATAAAGTATCACCTTCTGAATAATATTGTTACATAATTCTATTAAACAGCTTGATAATGAATAATTGCTTTTATTTTATCTTCAAACTGGATAAGATTCTATGTTTTACTAATTATTCAGCTGCTGAATAAATAATATTATTTATGTTTTTATTAAGCTTTGTCCTGTTTAATAGAGTTTGAAACTAACTTATTCAAATTAGAGACCATATGTATGTTGTTATAGCGCCCATAGCTTAATACCAGCTTAATTAAAATATTATTCACCGTATTTATTTTTGGCGTTATTTAATATGAATCGAAAATCGTGGAAAAAACGTAAGAGAACTGGTTACATCAAAAGAAAATTGTTAAAAGAATATTTAAATATCAGCAATAGTAATTGTCCAAGTGTTTCTCGTCATCAAAAGATTTATGAAAATAGTTTGAACAAAACTGAACCCGGTCCCAGCCAGCATGCGTGGTTGCCGTGCAATGAAGAGGGTTCCGTCCCCCAAAAAGTCAAACAGCATTGCGATTCACACAAGATGAGAATGCATCTGATGGCAGTGTACAGATATCGAAGAAGAACAATGTAGATACATGAAAAATTTGATATTTCGAGAAAAATTTGAAAATGGGCTTTCAAATTTTTCTCTAAAGGATTTGGCAGAAATATTAAATCAAAGATTCCCAGACATTTTACCTAATGATCCAAGGACAATTTTAAATACACCGAGACAAGTCCACATAAAGTCTATTGAGCAAGGTGAATACTGGCACAATGGCGTCATTGAGACACTTAAAAAATATTGATTAACACAAACATTTTGCCAGAAAACATATCACTGAATATAAACATGGAAGGTCATCCAATTTTAAATAGTCCCTTAGAAAGAATTTCGGTCAATTTTAATAGAAAAAGAAATGATTATTTTATTAGCAGAAGGTATTACAGTACAAGAAAATAAAATTTACGTTGTGATAAGATATTTTATTTGCGACTCTTAATTCTCCAACATGCACATAAATTTCTTCAAGTTTTTTCATGATTTTGTCTTGACTCTCCGTTATGTTGTGGTTTCGCGTATATATTCTTGATTCCTTCTAGAGTCTGTACGTCTGGTGTCCATCAGTGCCAAGTGACAGCTGCACGGCTACGTTTTCAATTTGTCTTGAGGTTCAGTTCAGTTTTCAATTTGATAGTTTCGGGTGGCTTGATGTACTGGCCTTTGTACATAAAACAAATAACAAAACACGGATTAAACAAGGGCCCAGTCCACACCACACACGCGAAATCTATAGCAGATTTCGTGTGTGTGGTGTGCACTACATTTTTAATCATAAATGAAATTTTCTCGAAAAAAAAATGCAAGCAAAGACGCTATAATTTTAAATGTAATGAATTCAGTGAAAGCCGGGCGTGAAATTCCACAATAGAAAAGGTTTTTGTTAGATCGATTAGAGAACCCTAAAAATCTGAATAATTTAGAAATGTGATCAACTATATAATTGATATTCAGAAGTTAATGTACTGAGACTACTTTTTTCAAGTTATAGCTTAGTAACAAGGCATGTGTGCACTTTTATTCAGCATTATACACCAAAACAATCGATCGCCATTAAAAATCTTTGTAATTTATACTTTCACGGAATTTACGAGATACCAAAATGCTTAATCTTACAACTACAACATTTTCAACTCGATTCAAGTTATTTTGTTGGATTAAAATTGCTAGTATTAGCTATTTCGTCACAAGTACTTTTGTCAGACCTATTATGTATGCATGAAAATACTATTTACTATCTATTATCTTGATTATTAACGCGGCGCGTAATAAATAATGAAAAAAAAACATACTATTCACGACAAAATTACTTGCGCACTAACAATTAACATAATAGGTATAGCAGACCTCTAACTTGTAAATTAAAATTTACTTACCGATTTTATAAGTTCACCATGTCAAATCACATTTAAATTCGACATCGACATTAAAATATTTAATCCAATTGAATTATTTTCACAATTTGTATGAATATTGTTTGTAAAAGTGTGAACAATAATTTAAATGCTTAATAAATTCTGAATACAATAACCAATTCGATTAAGCTGAGTAACTCAGTTGTAAGAGCTTAATAAAAGCAATGTGAGCTGTTATTCAAAGGTTATTAAGCTAATTGAAACGTTATTAAGCTCCTACTCAGATCTTGCTCAGATGTTATTCAGCGTTAAGCATTCAAAATTGGGGCCCTTTTTGCTTGAATAACAGCTGAATAGACGGGTACTCAGACGTTATTCAGCTTACTATTCAGCTTATACTCTTGATGATTGCTCTTACTCAATCTTTATTCAGCACGTTTGTGTTACTTGGGCAGTAACCACCCGGCGCGAGTTAGTTCGGTCTTATGTAAACAGATGGCGCTACACGCCGGTGTGGCTGAATATAACCAACTCTACCTTGTTGGCAATTCGTGAGTTGAAAACCCGTATACCCGTTTTCGGTTTTCTTGACTAGGAAAATATATACAATGAGAATTTTTTGTTACTGTAAAACACAGTAGTGTATCATAGCGTGTAGAAATGTATCAAATATTCAAAAAAATCTAAACAGACATTTTCTTAAATGTTTTTATGCGAAACGTTTCTGAAGATAAATGGAAATTCGCCCAACACAGAGACATGCTTATTTATTTACAATCAAAACTGTCAACGAGTAAAGCTTGGCGACTTGTATGTAAACAACAAATATTTATTTTTATCTAGCCCTACTTCGTAACGGTAATTTTCGTTTTCCTCCATTTGAATGCGTTGGCTGTATGCCAAAGTTACCCGTGCACTTTTCTCTTATTTATATTTATTCATACCGACAGTTTTCTATACGCGTGGAAGATAGATGGCTGGTTTAAATTTTCGGCTTTATATTCTAATTTTGAATATGCCTTATTTTTAATGTTGTTCTAGTTTCTAGTTTGTCAAAGTTATAAAGTTTGCGAATGCAAATAAATTGGATTGGAATGAGTAAGTTTTTCTTAGCAACAGCGTTTTCTTTGATTTTACGGTTCATAGTTTCGTAATAAAGTTTCAAAGCATGTCATTTTTTGAATGTGAAAATTATTACTAGTAATTTCACAAAACTAATGAAATTTAATTATAATAATTAATCAAATACGATTTGTTCCTAATGACGATAGTGTTACTTAGATTACCGATACAAAAAAACTGAAAAGGGTTTATCGATGAACCGTTATCGTATAAAAACAAGTATTAGTTACTATTACAGTAAGTGACTCATATACCTTTATCTACACCATTCATTCGTTCACTCGTTCCGCAGTGAACGTAATGGTTCAGTCTTATCACACGCTATCCATTGAGGCACAAAACTAACCTACTACAATTAAATTAAATTTAAACCGACTATTGTTCAATTAAGAAGTTCAATGATCTTTTGTTTAAGAATTAATTTAATTAAAGGTTCGTTCACCTGAGGAGAGATAAAACAATAAATGGAATTGATCGTCTATTGTGCTTAGATTTAATGAGTCTTCAGCTAAGAAATTCAAGAAAATGAAACTTTTAGCTAAGGCACATATAATATAATACTACTCGTGTCATACATATGCCTCATCCCATACAAAAAAACCGTACCGACGTAACTAGTGTTTTTCGTCTGATTAAGCTGATTATTTTTATAAGCACTTCGATCGCGTTCCGTTCCACGGCTATAGATGGTGTTACAAGTAAAATGGATTTCTCGGGTTTGACTATTTGAATACAGTGACGTGAAAAAACTGCAAAAAATAAAACAAATGTTTTATTGTACTTTTTGCACGTTTTTACAGTTTCATTGTACAAAAATGTGTTACAATACAAATTTGAAAAATCGAGTGGCATGCCTCAGAAATTTAAAAGCGCGCCATCTATTGGAATCAATTTTAAATGATCCGTTCACTTTGTAGTAACATCTATTTGAACTAAATTTTCTTTGTTAGCGCTGGGACCCCGTGGTTAATGTATCTGTCGCAGGGATATGATGAAAACAGGGAATTGATCAAATCTCTAAGCGATTTGATCAAATCACGGAGGAACAAATCTCAAAATTGGTTCAGTGAAATGACAAAAATAACTTTTCTGTAGTAATTTAAAGGTTTATTTTGTACGTTGAATTAGTATTTGTGTGGCAGAGCCGACGGAGCCCCGCTGCGCGGGGCTCCTATTTCTGTATGCAGGGTCTAAAGTAACCTAACACGAAGGAGATGACGGGAGCTGAGTTCGCTCGCTTTGCTCGCTCACTTCAGCTCCCGTCATCCCCTTCGAACCTAACCTGTCCGTGTCGGGGTGCCCTAAGCTCCCGAGCTCGCTACGCTCGCTCTTAGAGAGATTTGATCAATTCCCTGTTTTCATCATATCCCTGCGATATATCTATTGTATCCCACTGTTGGGAAAATACCTTCTAAGGGTTGATTAAAAACATTTATTAAGCATAATCTTTTACCAAATAAGCAATAAGTACATAGAGGTTGTAAATCGATAGTCGCAAAAATAATCGAATAATCGATCAATATCTCGTAGTAAGAGTGCTACGCTTTTCGTAGCAAATTGCTACATCTTCGTAGACCCCAAAACTATAAGAACAAACGCCTCGTAGTTTTGGCTAATATTTTTTTTCGTGTTGTTGTTTGTTCTTACTAAGAAAATTTGTATTTTACAAGGCATTTGCCAGTTATAGAATCAATAGTATTATGACTTTGTTGAGCAGGTTCTCTTTATGATAAAGCGTTAGGGATTAGGTATGTACAGACCAAACAGGTGGTGTCCTGTAGTTTCTACTTAACCCCATGGCAAAAGCAGAGACTAGACTGATATGGTTTCTGAGAACGATAATAACATAACAAAAGATGCGTTCATCAAAGTAATGAACGAATACTATTGTATTTTAATGATTTATCTATACATAAATTAAGTGACGTATTGACTGTTTTGTATGTATATTCTTACTATCGTACAATGTTACAATGATGGTAAGTACACGTGATGCGGAGAAATAAGTAATTTTGAGGCAAGTATTCTGTTTCAATATGGCGACGAAAACATGTAGGTTCAAAGAGGTGAAGACTAACGAAGCGATGGATGCTTTGAATGAAAATTGATATGGCCACAGATAATGTAATACTAGCATACAGATCTATCCCAATACAAAGAAACCGTGCTATCGTTTTTCGTCTGATTATACTGATTATTTTTATAAGTACCTACATCGATCGCGATCGGTTCCTTTCCACGGCTATAGATGGTGTTAGCAGCGACTTGCAAGTAAAATGGTTTGCTCGGATCGTGAGTATTTTTTTCTTTACAGTGACGATTTGTTTTAGAGTATTTTTATGCAAGTTTTTACAGAATCATTGTACCAAAATGTGTTAGAATACAAATAAAAAAAAACTAATGGCATGCCTAAGATATTTAAAAACGCGCCATCTATTGGCAGTTTTATTTTTTATTCAAAACAAGAACATACAATTTTTATGATCAATTCTAAAAAAAGTTTATTTTACACACACTTCAATAACAGATTGATGCATATCACTAGTGATATTCCAACCATCTAGTGATATTTATTTGATCAAATTGTCTTTCTTAGTGCTGGGACCCCGTGGCTGCACTGACTTCTAATAAAATAAGATAAGAACAAGTTGATGATGATTTACAAAGACATTATACAATCACAATGGCGATCACAGTCAACTCACAATAATATATAGCAATAAACATAATCTTTAAATCTTCATTGGCGTCTTTGTCATTATGCCACTAATGATGATGACTCTTTTAAGTACTTAATGATTGCAAGAATGCCAATAAAACGCAGTAACATAACTCCATAAGTCATAATACTTATTCCGTGGGCAGCTCTACATAAGTATATGATGTACATAATAAAGTTGGTTCTATTTATATGACTATCTATATAATAGGGTATATTAGCAATAGTGCAGTTTTCTCTCAGCAGCTATCGTATCAAAATTTTAGCATGACAGTAAAACAATTTTGTTTTCAATGACTTAAACGGTTCTATCCAAGAAAAAAATATCTATTCAGTTGTCGTTGAAAATTTGCCGCTCGATTGTAAATCATAAATTCAGTAACCATAGACACAACAAGTCTAGTTCACAACAAAGCATAGACACCTAATGCACTATCCACACACATCCTGCCATCTGTCAGCGCCAATAGAGCATAAGTGGTGGCCGCGGTGAACGCATAAATTGGATAAAATTGACCGCTATACAATGAACAATTTGTTAACCAAATCCTCTGGCTAACGATGAGTGATGGGACGAGAATACCAGGCATCTTGAATAGATTCGCTCTTGAAGTTTATCGGGATGCTGGCTGGTTTTAGTTCAGCCCGTATACTCGTAAGGTTCAAGGTGCACTCTTAGATTAGTCTAGTAATAAAAAAATAACGATTAGAATTTCTAGGGGAGTGATTTTTCTCTGTGTGAATGAGTTTATAACTGCGTTCTATAAATCTTCGTTCGTAAATATCTATACGGAAATATTGTTAAGTATTAGTAAGTTAAGTATTAAGTATTAGTGTGTTTGCTCTTTAATATTTAAATAGTTGCATTTGTTATTAGTAACAAATACAACAATAGACAACAACACACAATTTAAGCAAAATAAATAATGGTAAACATTACCTAAATACAAAGTCATTAACATAATCGGAAACAAACAAATTACGAGTATTACATGGCTGAAAGCTTTTTGAAGATAAACAATAAACGAAACACGGCTTGTTAATAAATATGTTCCCTTTTGTCAGTCCATTAACATAATAATCTGTCAGCGGAACAGCACTTGTGAAGTCGTTTTAAAAGTTTTTATAAACATGGCGGCGTTTTTGGATAATAGCGCGGGAAGTCATGGGCGCCATTTTATTAGAATAAGATCTTTTTAGCTTAGAAGAGAGATTTTTCATGATTTATGGTGTTAATTTTACGTAAAGCTCCTTCATTTTTTGGGTCCGTGCCCACTCAACCCGATTAGACTCAACCCGAAGAATAATACCTGCATATTTCTATTTTGATAGGCGTAAAAACGTTGGTGTATAGTCAAGCAGAAAAGTGTTGATTTAACGCTTGCATCAGAGAGAGTGTAAAATTTAAATAATGTTTGTATAAATAAATCAATAATTTAACATGTAAGTACTTATCTTTTTTAATATAGTATACGCTTTGTACTTTGTAGTAAAAATCAAAGATTATTGTTAATTATCATTACAATCTTATAGCTAGTCGCACGGTGGTATTTATTGGAGCAGTCTATAAACGTGATTATAATTATTAGGTTAACAAGGAGGTACTAACTTCCAAAGTTAAGTTATTAAGAATTATATCACTTTGCCTGACTGTACAAATGAAACTGAATTGGTAGTAAAACTTCTGGTATTATTCTTCGGGTTGAGTCTAATCGGGTTGAGTGGGCGCGGACCCCATTTTTTAGGGTTCCGTATCTAAAGGGTAAAAACGGGACCCTATTACTAAGACTCCACGATCCGTCTGTCTGTCTGTCTGTCCGTCTGTCACCAGGCTGTATCTTATGAACTGTGATAGCTATCATCTTATATAACAACAAATACTAAAAACAGAATGAAATAAATATTTAAGTGGGGCTCCCATACAACAAACGTGATTTTTTACCGTCTTTTGCGATAATAAAAAAATCCATCTAATATCCCATCCTACAAACATTTATGTTAAAGTGTGTCGTTTTGATGTTCAGATATAATGTGTATTTAAAATCCTCAACGGCAGAAAGGATTTGATTTTAAAAACTAGAAGACTATTGCATTGGACCTACCAGGAGAATTTTCAACGTTCACAATCCCTCGTGACAGTGGCAAAAGCTTGTAGTAGAGAATAAAATGAACTACCAGAACGATTTCCAAAAAAAAACCTGATTACATTGTTATCACGAGATTTACACCCCAGACGAATTTTTCCGAAATCATAAAACGGATTGAGTTATTTTTGGGCGAAATACACTTTGGCACGATATCCATGTGCAGTTGCCACGTGTTTCTTAAACTTTCAATTATTATAAGGCAATTTTTTTTTTTTTTTTTTTTTTTTTTACTTTGATAGGCCTGTGTTTGACCACAATCTCACCGTGGTCAGTGATGATGTGGCCGATGGTGGTAAGCACACAAAGCCTAGAAGGGAACTGGCTCTCAAGTGCTGCTGTCGGAACACACCGGAAGGTGCTTGGCGACAGATTTTCAACTTGAGGGTGGTTGCCAGCCAGGCGGGTACTACAAAGTACCCTACCACCGTGCAAAAATTATATTGTACTGTACAATAATGAGAAAGTTCTATTTTTAAAATAACGAAACGAATAATCACATGACTGCCACAAAGCGTCTCTTTGTGAAATTCCTATCGCCACACAAACGCTGACGGTTCGAAATAACGGTTAAAAGGAAGAAAAGCAGATTAACTGACAACAATAACTATTATACAGTTGTCGCTAGAAAGCCAGCTTGCCCGCAGGCTCGTACGAACGCCTTTATTCCTAATATATGGCGGATTGAAAAGCGTATCCTTTCAATGCAGGCTGCCTAGTGCCTTGCCTTTGCCCGGGGAATGAAAGAGCGATGAAATGAACGCTCCTGAATGGCTAATGCTTCACTCAGATGAATGGGACGTGTGCAGGGTTATCGCTCTATTTTTAAAAAGCGAAGCAGTTAAATGTTTTGTAATAAAAATGCATCTGTATTTCCTTTTGAATATTATATTTTCTGTGGTTGAAGGCAGAGCAAATTGAAAATCTAGGACAATACTCGTATAGCTAAAAGTCCGAATCTTATAGTGAATTTGGTATCAAACATAGAGCCGACTTTTCTTCACAAGGTGCAACAACAAATGATGTCTACATCTTAGAAAAGTTGCCGGAGAAAAGCTCACGTGAACCCTACATGCATGCTTCGCTACAAGATGTTGGGATATCATCAGCCTGAAGTGTGGTTGACCTCCTTTTGCCTCAAATATAACTCAACGTGATAGTTTTGCGGATTTGTGCGCTGATGAAAATTGCAGCAGCGGTTGCACAATTTCGTGGCACGTGGGTTAAAATCTCAAGTGTCCCGACCTCATTTTGAGGATTTAAATCATATGGAAAACGTAATTTACCTACTGTTTTCAAAGCAAACACTGCAATATTTTAAAACGAAAGAAGCACAGTAATTTTATTTTTACTCTGCAATTAAAAAATAAATATTACGAAGCTTCG
Organism: Anorthoa munda; assembly: GCA_945859665.1. Taxonomy (NCBI): domain Eukaryota; kingdom Metazoa; phylum Arthropoda; class Insecta; order Lepidoptera; family Noctuidae; genus Anorthoa; species Anorthoa munda. The sequence continues at coordinate 7,159,476 of OX243893.1, forward strand.
TTTAAAAGTGTTTTCAACGCAGTAGCACGCATGCGTAAATTGAACATTTCACCTATCTATGATACGTTCACGCTTTACGTAGCCTGTAGCTAACCTATAAGCCGTAATACATTTACCTGAAGCGAAATCCAATAATGCATTAAATCTGTCGCCCGCTAAAAGGTATCGGTTTGATGTTACACAGTTAATATTAGGTACCTGTTATATGTGCTGTGTGCGTACTTAATTGAATTAAAGAGCACTCAATAATGAGCTAATTCAATTAGTTCATTCCCTGCACTCTGTGACTGGTGAATTAGAAAAAATTAAACCTGTTGTGTCGATGGCGCTAATTGAAGTTGAAGATTGATTGGTGTTTACCTGAAACAATTAAAAATGGAACATTAGTATTTGAGTAGCGTGTCAAAAACAAGAGAAAGCGGTGTTCATTTTTCAAAATTCATGTTCGGAACCTGGAACTAAATTTCGATTGCAATAAATACGACACGACGCCATATTGCTTTTCGAATGTCAAAAAACAATAGTTTTCGAATTAGCAACTTTTATTTGAGAAATCCAAAATGTTAGCGGTGCTATGATTGTGTTCTATAAGATTGACAATTATTTTAATAAAATATAACAATAAACAAACATTTAAACTTCGGTATTATAAAAGAATATGGAAATACAAGATCCAAATCGAGCAACAGACTGATTCGATTCGACCGAGCGTCGATGGCACGAAAGTAATCGAACACTTCCTTTCCAGACGGATCATTTTCTACACCGCTAATGAATTACGATGCAAACAGATACGTACTTTGTTTGTCGAATAGGTCACTTGTAAAGCCGGTCAATTATTTGAATATCCGTTTTGATTTTAATCGAACTTTGACGGCTTGAGAATTTCTTTAATTTTAAATGACCTAATTTTATTTAAGCTTGATTTTATTCTTCCGTCAGTCGATCGCCTAATTTCAAATTGTTCTCTAACATAAAACGAAAACATAAGCACATACATAAACGTACGCCCTTTTCCTAAGAGGGTAGGCAAAAATTACAGAAAGCCACCTGCTACGACGCTTAAATAATCATTTACGTTCATACCAACATCTAGTCCAGGGTTCACCAAATGGCGGGCCGCGATCCGGATTCGGACCGCTGACCTATTGTGTGCATACCAACATCTAGTCCAGGGGTCACCAAATGTCAGACTGCGGTCCGGATCCGGACCGCTGGTCATTTTTGTGTGGACCTTAAGTAAACAGTACAATATAATTTTATTTACTTGTATTACTTGAGTACGTAATTTAATTATTTACTCGGCGCTTTGTATTTACTGCTGTCAATTCGACAACGTACGAACCATCTCATCAAAACCTTAATTGATATTGTATCTATATTTAGATATTTAAGTTTATTATTTCAATTTTAACAAATTAAATACACGTGACGATGTAAAGGAGGCTTTAAAAACTTAACGGTCGTTTTGTTTTAAATTCAGGCCCTAAAATAAAGTAATTGGTGACCCCTGATCCAATCATACACGTACACCGGTTATGAGAAATGCGCACCTGGCCTTTCTGAAGAATATCACCGTTAATGTCCTAGGGCGTCCCCTACGTTTCCATTAATGTCCACCTTGTAAATACCTTTTGTTAGTCAAAATATATAGATAAATGTTCAATAGGTTTATTACAAAACTACCGAAAGGAAACGGAGGCCCATCAAACAAGGTCCGTGGAACTTTGATCGAGCACCGCGCTCTGATATCCAGTTTCCACTCCATACTGCGTCTCTAACTATTTGCAAGTCTGAGATAAGCTGCCATCAGGCCATTGAAGCTATCTACAATAGAATATAAATGGAATAATCATATCGTTATCCGCAATGATCCATCTGTTTAGTAGCTCGTTTTATCTGAAACACGATGCGAAAACCAGTAAAATTTCAAAATTTAAAAATCCCGACACATTTTTATTTCATGCTACATAATTTATCTAATACATAGTAGACACGTTTCGACCGGCAATCTATTGAACACGTAATTATGACACGATATCTTGCGAAAACACCCCGATTCAAACAGTAAAACGCCCATAACTTTTGAACGGCTAAACCGATTATATTCAAACATAGCTAAGAACACTCGACAAAATCACCTTTCAAACAAAAAAAAAAACTAAATCAAAATCGGTTCACCCGTTTGGACGCTATGATGCCACAGACAGAAACACATATACAGATACACAGCAACACACGTCAAACTTATAACACCCCTCTTCTTCTGTCGGGGGTTAATGACTGCAATACCAATGAAACATAACGACTTTTTCGATTTGTAACAGTACTTTATGAAGAAATTACTCATAAAAACAATTGCCAATCACCATCAAATATATTTGCGTGTTCATTATCCTTCTAATATTAAAAAGGAAAAAGTTTGTGAGTGTGTAAAGTGCGTTTGTATATTTGTTACTCTTTCACGCAAAAACTTCTAAACATATCTGGATGAAATTTGCCACAGAGATAGATTATAGTCTGGAATTGAATTTTATCTCGGGAATATGTTCCCTTGGGATGATTTTCAACATTCACGCGGGTTAAGCCGCTGGGAGAAGCTAGTTATCACACTTCACACTTAATATTATAAACGCGAAAGTTTGTGAGTGTGAAAGTGTGTTTGTATGTTTGTTACTTTTTGGATGAAATTTGGCACAGATATAGATGTAGTCAGGAATAGCACATAGGATACTTATAATCCCGGGAATATATAATAATATATAATAAATAATATATAGTATAACCCATATATAATAATAAGTATCTGGGCGACCGAGCTGTGCTCGGGTGAAAATTGAAAAACAAAGTTTACTAAAAAAAATAATTAAAAAAATCAAAATACCCGACTGCTTAAAAAGCGAACTAAAAAGACGTAAACAAGAAGAAAATCATGCTGTGCAGTCGGAGGATACATATTCGCGAGCTGGCTGACCAAAACCAGATGTATCCTCTTGTGTTAATGTTAATTTTTTTATTTATAACTTTTTAGTTAACATTTTTTTCGTATTAGGTACATTTAAATATATAAGTGTTATAAATCACCTCTTGAAACCCTTTATTTTGATACCCCACACGATGGGTTTGGAAGAAAAAATAAAATTGCCAAAAGCCGCCATTTTCCTATTTTCCAATTTTAATGTAGCCTATGACACTCGCAAGGTTAAGACGAATCGATTGACGTATGAATCATCAAAATCGGCCAACGCGTTAGGTCTCTGGAACGCCACATAGGAACAAACATACATACATACATACATACATACATAGACTGATAAACACATTACCCTCCTTCGGCAGTCGGGTAAAAATGAAACCTAGCGAGATCGATTTATCACCCCCCAAATTTAATGAAAATCGTTGGAGCCGTTGCCGAGATTCAGATTACATATATACAAGAATTGCTCGTTTGGTATAAGTTTAAAGATAGATCTAAGGTAAAATTTTTGACATTCACGCGGGCGAAGCCGATCGCAGAAACTAGTTTTATAATAAAGAGACAGGTAGTACTTTTAACAAATACAATTTAAACCAGCTCTCGCAATAATTTGTATCTAAATAGAAAAGCTGAAGAGAAACGTTGGTAACCATTAAAGTAACATTCACAATCGGAAAATGTCGGTGTCTCCGTCGCTCAATTAACACATAGTTTTGTTATTACCTGGCAGTAGTGGCAGTCAATAATGACAGATCGAGCTTTAGAAAGAGACTTGCAGAATAGTAAATGTACTTACTAAAGCCATGCACAGACGGTTCTTGTCCGCCCTTTGGAAGTCTCAATTAATTCATTATTAGCGGCCCATTTTCTGTTTCCAGCGTCCATTTGTCTGAGTTCCAAGTTCGTAAAGAGAGATGTTTTATGCGTTTAGTGTAGGTACTTTCTGGCGGGAAGTCGGCTAAATAATTATGCTTATCTTTAGAACTTATAGCCCTAATATAATTAAATTGTTGTGGACGAACGTTACACTTAAGAGAAATCTGAAGTCCTAGAATTTTATGTCCCTATAAATTAGACTTTCAATCTGGTATCGCATCAAGCCAGGCCTCCGTTTGAAACTAATTAGGAAATTATTTAGAGTTAAACCTTATGAGCAACAAAATAATTTAGGATTTGAATCCGATGATGAACTCGGTTTTCTCTAGAGTAAACTTAAATACGACAATTTTAACTATAATAATATGACGCATTTTTAACCTACTTCAGAAACGTATCTTTTCGACTGTATTTTTTATTATTTGTGTTGTAAATTTGATCAGGATCTGACGAGTAGTTTTGGAGTTAAGTTGGAGCAACGGTAAGGAAAACATCCATCGTGAGGAAACCTGGACAAATATACTTAATGTAAGTCTGAAATAGCCAAGTCAGAGGTCTGTCCCCACAGACCTCTGACTTGGCTATCCAGAAGCAGCTTAATTAACTCTGACAGACGTGGCCACATCCTCACACGAAAAATAAATAATAATTAGATCACATCTGCATGCATCTTTGAAGATGCGCAACTCTAACCGGGAAATAACATCTGCCGGAATAAAGTACCCGTAAATAGATAGAGAATGTATCATAACAATATTTCATATCAATTCCATATGGAAGATATTAGTATATAATGTGCATAGCTATGTTTAGCTGTGCCGGTGCGCACCATATGGTGTGCTTGCGAAGTTGCGAAATAGTTGGTGGGCTATGCAAGCTGGCGGACGTGGGAAGTCACGCCTAACTATGAATGGAATTGGCTTTAGTGCCGCCAAATGTAGGTATTTTGTTTAGGTATTATGTGTCGTAATCTAAACTTAGGATAAAAAAGATAACATTATTGGTTGTTTTTTTTTGTTGTAGGACTTGGAAGTCTCTGGAAGAGCTGAACTAATTAGAAAAATCTATGACTGGTAGAAAACTACACTATCGCTCAATGTCACAGGCTACTAAAAATGTACGGTTACTGTGGGAAATGCCAGGGTAGCGAAGCCGCGGCTTTTGGCCGCGGCTCGCTGGCAATAGACAATTTTGTTGTCTTTGAATAAACTTGTCAACCTAGTCTGAATAGTTCTTTTTTCATGTTTCCAATGAATAAATAAATTAAGTACATTTTTTTGTTAGTAGTATATTTTTTCAAAGTAAGTACTGCGAAGTAAGTACATAAGGCGAGGTGTATTGAAAAATTGGAATGATGATAATATCCATTTAATTAGGAAATGACAGCTGTCAGGCCTTTTTATGTTTTTTTTTTTACAGGGCTTTGATAAGGCAAGGTGTCGACAGTCTATATTAAAAGGAGAATGAGAGTTCGGCGTCTACAGTCTAGATTATAATATCAAACGCCAGTAAAGTGCAAAGTTATATATAGCAGTGCAGACAAATCGCTGCATGATTTCTTTGGCTGCTAGCCAATTTCACTTAAGATTTTTCTTGTTCACACCTCCGTTTTGTAGCAATGTTTTTTTTAATCTATTTGGATATTTAATTGTTTTGGAATCAAGATTGTTTCACATAAGCGTAGCATTTAGGTCAAAATTATTCATTAGCCTTATGGCTACATTTTAATAAAAATAAAGTATTTTCGTAAAACTAAAAGCAGCTTTTTCGCAAACTTATTCAAGCAGTTTCCAATCAAAGCTATTAAAAGCCAAGTATTTGATCATTTTACGAGGGCACGTGGCAATCGTGGCAATATATTTGCCACTGCCAGCCACAATGACGCAGAAACTGTGGCTATTCGAGATACCGGGATTTCAATTAGCCACTAAATGTCTGCTGTTTGCAGTTTACTGGTCTGAAACGTCTGGTAATTGATGATAGACTTCTGTATTGAATTATGGCCATGTTTCGCAAATAAGCAGACTAAAATTGAATTAGAATGTGCCATTGTTTATGCTCTTGTCACTGTCATAGATTTGACACTGACATTTAATAGTGCTTTTTTGTGGCACTCATTTAGTGTGATTATCCTACCCTATATGTAAGTGTTTAAAAAAGTTTACCGAATCCCAGAAACCTATGATGACTTTAGACTATTTTGAAGTATAATATTTATGTAAGACTTTTCAATGCATTGGGACAGTAAGGGTTAAAAATAAAAAGATCCGTTAAAACAAAACCACGAATTTTTGTTTCAAATGGCCGGGCTATGGCGTTTTACTCTTCTAAAGTCCTATCTTATTCAAACTGGCAATCTAAGAGATACAAGATTCTAACACAACAATTACGTCCTACACTTGTAACGCCGTTTACTGCCACATTATGCAGTAACAGCACTGTCGAGATATACGGCCGCCATTCACGACGATGTATATGCAAATACCCCCGATATTATCGGCTTTAGATAAATTGTTACACTATCAAGTTACAGCTACGCTAACTAGTGGAACAGAATACTATATCAATCAATCAATTTCATGTCGAATGTTCGGAATAGATTGGGATTTGGGCGAATTCGACGTTAATTTATTTGAATTCGGGGTTCTGTATTTTAGGCGCCAGTCATTATAATTCTATGTAGATACAGATTTACTAATAAAGCCAACAAGTTACCAAACTACTAAATTAAATAGTTACAGTAAAGGTATTTTTTTTTTATAAAACTGACATATAGGTTGTCATTTCATACAACTCATTCATGTCAAGGACTGACAGTTGTGATTTTTTACGGATGATACCTATATGTTGGTATTTTCGTGTTTGCCGTTTGCTAAACAATTATACCTATAATTTCTCTGAGATTCTGAGATAACCTTTTCCTGTACAGAAAACCGTGGTTTTTAAACCATAGAGAAATGAGCTGAGCAGAAATACGTTTATTTTTTTAAAACTATTGAGTAATTTATGTTTTTAGGGTTCCGTACCCAAAGGGTAAAAACGGGTGATTTTTGTAAAATTCAGTCAACAAGAGCATCCCCATGGGCATGGGCTATTAATTTGATTTGTTTTTTTTTTGCCGCCGCGAAGCTTTAATCAGGCTATTGTTTTCTATTGTGTCTGCTAATTATGTCCGCTGAAGGTCTAAGCAATTTCTAGATATAAAGTAAGAGAAATAAGTGTCAGTGTACAACGCATGCATGTGCTGTCATGTCATTAAAAACTGCATGACAGCATAAAACATGATCTATGAGACCTTGAAAACTATTAACAGCGCCGTCGTGTCACGTTGTCTTTTGTTTGTGGAAAACAATAGAATCTTAATACGATTATAATAACAATAGACCTGAATGGCAAGCGACAATTATGTCAAGTGACATTTAGAAAATATACCACAGCGTTCACCTTTTTAATCTCCTTTAATTAAAAACTCGTAAATGAGTCATTATAAAGTCGTTAGTCCACCTATCTGGGCGGTGTCACGACCTACGCTTGCTGTTCGGTGGTTTCCACTAAGCATAAGGTGGCTGGATCAAAGTGGAGGCGGAGGGCAAAATACCAAGTGTTGAGGCGCAGATTGGGCGAGATCTATGTTCAGCTGCAGGTATATGTGGTCTGCGATTCTCTGCCATGTGTTGATTGATTGGTGAGATAGTAACCCCCTTTACAAAATAGCTAGGTTTATTAACAGTAAGTATCAAATGGATTGTTTTCAACAGTCTTAATTGTGTCTTAGCAATGGTTGTAAGCCGCTTATAGTAGTTTGACACATTTATGCTTTGTAAAACACAAATATATTAGATTTTAGAACGGTATTTTTTATTAATTACCCGTGGTAATCTTCACCCCCTATCAAGACATGATACATTACACGCAAACTGCATTGCCACCGCTCTGATTACGTCACAGAAATGTTACAGGAATCTAATTCAGCGGAATGCATTGATAACAGACTGGGAGGTCTCGGAAGAGTGCCAAGATAAATCTGTACGGTCAACCGCATTTAAACAACAAAAACCACCCTTCACTGCTTGGCAACAAAGTCGCTGTCAATGTCAATTTGTTGCTAGGGGCACACGGCCGACTGTACGAGGATTAAGTGCTTTGTAGAGATAATTGAGTAATTGTTCGATAAAGTCGCGGTTCTTTATTAAGATTTAGTTTATTTTACTTGCGTTTAGTGGCAATGAACTTGAAGATTTATAACATTGGCATTGTAAGAGTCCAAAGAGTCCAGTAAATAGGTTTTATTAATGATAATTCTTAGGACTCGTTTTAAATGCTATTGTTGTAAACTACATAATTCCGACAGTAGGTATATCTATCGGTGAATATAGTATTGCTGTACTTGCAAAAACAGGGAGTATATAAAGTCACATTCTATTATCGAAAACGATCGTCAAAAACATCAAAAATTTTCAAACAATAGCTGCCGAAATGTCACGAGATCAATCCAAAACAATTTTTCATTTCGACAAATACTATCGCTAATTTACTTATCTCTTTTCCAAAGCTCTAAAAAAAAAATCCTTTGATTTGAATCAAAAACACTCTCAAATATAGAACTGACCTTTTACCCACAGCAAATAAACGTGAACTCTTTATCAAGAATAGGTCAGCCAGCCCTATTCCGCAGGTGTAACCCAGGCCTAAAATATCATACCTACTGGGTCAACCTAGCTTTACTAAAAGGTCAATCGATATCTCACTTAGAAGAGACACGGCGGCATATCAAATAGAATGAAGAATGATGAGTTCAGGCTTTTAAAAGAATGTAATATCATTTATGTTGGCTTAAATAAAAAATCGTGAAAGGAGAACTCTAAGGACAATAAAAATAAATCGACTTTTCTACATGACGCCTTTGTTTAGCAGCTTTTTTATAAAGTGCCTCACATGCGATAATCAGCAAAAACGTCACATTTTAAATTTTTTCAACAAAATTGATAGCAGTATGTTGACGACCTTTTGAATACCCTTTTCAGAAGTTTGACACTGTATTTGGTCCTTTGGGAGACGCCTTTATATCATGTCCTTTTAGCAGAAGGGAAATTCCGATATTGGTAACAAATCTATTATAAGTTTGGGCCTTTGGGGTGACCTTCGACATCCGATATAAATATTGACATAAAGTAGAAGAGGGAACAACATTATCAAAAATTTATTCATGGGTCGTTTTTAGGGTTCCGTACCCAAAGGGTAAAAACGGGACCCTATTACTAAGACTTCGCGATCCGTCTGTCTACTGTCTGTCTGTCTGTCTGTCCGTCTGTCTCCAGGCTGTATCTCATGAACCGTGATAGCTAGACAGTTGAAATTTTCACAGATGATGTATTTCTGTTGCCGCTATAACAACAAATACTAAAATCAGTATAAAGTAAATATTAAAGGGGGGCTCCCATACAACAAACGTGATGTTTTTGCCGTTTTTTGCTCGATATTTATAAAGGCAACAGGTAGATGCTTGAAATATTCACAGAATGTTTAGTTGTATATTTACTTCAAAAAATAATAATTAATAAATTAAAATAAAATAAATTAAGGGGGGCTCCCATACAACAAACGTGATTTTTATGCAGTGTTTTGCGATAATGGTACGGAACCCTTCGTGTGCGAGTCCGACTCGCACTTGGCCGGTTTTATTATAATTTATTTTGAAATGTTTATTTTTCTGTCATTGGAGCAAGTGATAATAAATAACTTAGTAAGTAGGTAATAGTTATTTAAAACAGTAATTTTCTGTTAGTTTAAAATACTGAAAATAAAATTACATTTTACGAGTGTGTCACGAATTCACTATAATCATTTTTTTAACAGGTTTTAAAAATGGAAGTGTGTTTCAATTGGACCGTATTTTTAATCAAAGCCGACATGTCCGACAATGCTTACAAACTACAAACAAAAGCTGATATTGCTAACAAAAGTTTTGCGGACGTGTGTCCTCAATTCGCAAAACATGGAACGGGAAAAATCGTGGCGTAGAACAGGCTAGCGGTCGGTTTCTATATGTCGTGGCCTCACTTCATGAAATGGTTGTATTTCATGATATGGCTAACTAAAACTGACCATATCGTGTAAACGTCAACGTTTGATGATATGTCAATCTGCGTTCGGCCATATCATTAATGTTCAGAACTCCAAGGATTTTTACGTTGCGCCCGTTTTTTTAGGACATTCGTAAAATTTAAGTAGTTTTGATTCGTAACGACATTTCACTTCACTTTCATCTTCAATTGGCTCACTATTATTAGATTTTTTATTAGATATTAGCGCCTCTTACGGTGGATAATGTAACTATTTTACGATATGATCACTAATAATTGACCATATCATGAAGTAGCCGTGCGTTTAGCTGTTCATATCTTCAAACGCTGAATATTCATAGATCTGGCCAGACCATATCATGAAGTGGGCAGCGGGAATTATCCTTTTCATGAAATGGTTGTATTTCATGAAGTTATCAATTCTACGTTTATTATATATATACTATGTTACCAGGCGTCAGATAATCTTACCCGACTAGTAACCGACCTTTGATCGTAAACTTAGTGTTACTTCTACAGTTAATGATGATATATCTAAGATTCATCCAACGTAGAGCTGTTGGAGAAATGCCACGATAGCTCGATCGACCGCCAGATCAATCGTCGCAAGTGGAGATGGATTGGCCACACGCTCCAAAGGGGTCCTGATCACATACTCAAGCAAGCTTTGGCCTGGAATCCCCTAAGGGAAAAAGAAAGCGTGGCCGTACCCGTCAAACCTAGCGTTCCACCGTGTTGGCAGAAGCGACGAGCATTCGTATGACGTGGAGCGAGGTAAAGCGTGAAGCTGAAGACCGATCGCGATTGAGGACATCTGTGGACGCCCTCTGCGGGGTTATAGGACATTAAGTCAAGTAAGGTTCATCTTAGATTCTAGATGGAGTTTATAATGTATCTTTCATATTTTTCATACAGGAAATTTTTCACATGATACATACCTACATACGTCGCCGCGTCGTATAAGTGCGCGACACGTAAGTTGAACCAAAATGTATTATCGTTTTAATGAAATTAAACGATTTCAACCGAACTTAATCATTGTTTTGGTACCTAACCGTTGACAATTTGTATATTGTAAATGGTTAGGTCATAGAAAAGGGGTTTATTTCGTTTTAAATTGTTTAATTTCATTAAAACGATAATACATTTTGGTTCAACTTACGTGTCGCGCACTATAACCAATGTTGTTGACTAAAATTGTTCCTTATCCTATACATATTGGTACCGAGAACCAGTATCCAAACATCAAACACCATTACAAAACGAATATTAGCTTCATAAATGTTCCTGAAAACGCGTAAATCTCGCTGTTTAGTTCGGTAAGCAAACCGCAGATCATCGCGGGCGCCGGCTATAAATATATTGCGCACACGTGCGATCTATGGATCTCTCATATGGGTCAAGTCATAACCTTTTCCTGTAATACTGGCTCTGGATAAAGTTCGATTCAAACTTAATGGCGGCTTCGAACAGGAGGCAAGACGCTGCGCAATAGAAAATTCATGTGACAGTGGGGGCCAGGGTGGGGAATCTGGTACACTTGCGCGACAGACATTTACGCGAAGAGACACTAGCGCGAATAGACGATCGCGCCAAAAGACACTAGCACGAATAGACGTTTGCGTCAAAAGACACTAGCGCGAATAGACGATCGCGCCAAAAGACACTAGCGCGAATAGACTTTTGCGTCGAAAGAGACTTGCCTGAATGGACTTTTGCCCGAAGAGACTCTTTCGAGTGGAATGGAAGTTTGCGTGAATCCACTTGCAGGAAAGATTCGCGCAAGTGTCCTATTATCGGGGTGGGTAACTGCGTAGCGAGTAGCGCACTTCACAGAGCCGCCATTAAGCTTGAATCGAACTATATACAAAATATTGTTATTTTTCATGGTTCGATGATTTTTCCTTGTAGCTTGATCTTGTGGAATGCCTTTGAAGTGTCAAGAATTCAGGGATAATTTGTCAGTTCTGATCGTAATGGGTTCTTGCTGACACTTGTTTATTGTTTGTTCAATATGTAAGTGCTTGCCTACTAAATACTTTTATGGCAGAATTAATAGAAGATGCCATGAAGTGTTTGTGACTTTTGAGAGAGTAAGAGTCCACGCCTTAAATTCGAATGTTTGGATGTGCGTATGTTTACGATGATAGATTATTTATTATACCGGGTAAAACAGGGTGAATAGAACCTCAGTGGTGAATGGGAGCAAAACTTTGAAGAGAATTTACACGTTATTAAAAAAAAATTACAACATCTTAATAGGTACTCCAATATTTTAAATAATTACCTTAAAAAGCGATGCTTTGTTTAAAACCAATAAAGTGTTATCACAGTTAAAATCCTAATCAAAGTTTTATTCCCATTCACCCCTGAGGTTCTATTCACCCCGTTTTACGGTATTATTTTATATAATCTGCCCTTTAAATAAATACGAAAATAACCACGAGGTTATACGAATAAATCTCAAGAAGACAATAATTAACCATAATATATAAATAATGACTAATTCGATTAATTTGATGTTACGTTTAGGTATGACGTATACAATACCCATTGTCGTTGAAGGTTACTTATGAACAAAAATATAATACTCATACAAAAACTATTGTTTACTTAAAATTTCACACCTACCTTGTGACAGTAGCTATTAAATATGTTGAGGTTTAAATTTTAATTGGGTGTGATTTTATACTTAACAATAATAATTATTATCGTGTGAGTCTTTGTTAGGTAACGTAAATCACTCTTAACAATATTTCATGCACGTGGGTGTACTAGCTAGTTTTCCCAATTAAGGCGATATATACGCTCCAATGTTAACGCAGTACTGGCCGTGCGCCCGCTTGATGCCAAAATATCAATATTGAACCTCCTTTTGAACAGCTTTGTTTCCAAATTATTATTTGTTTTACATATGCTATGTTAGTTATGAAGAAATTCCAGCCATCAATTTTTCTGTGTGAAAATATTTTTTAACATCCAAGTCGTTTTGGAGGAGTTTCCCAAAGTTGCGATAAAATATAGTGTTGTTAATTATTTTTTTTCAAGCAAAACTATTAGTTACACGTAAAAACCTTGTGTTCAAAATTATATAAATGAATCAATAATATTTCTTTTTTTCAAACCTAAAAGGTTTGAAAAACCTAGCCGTTACTAAGGAAGGAGTATGCTTTAGAAACTTGCCGTTTTACGGCAATAAAGCGTATGTAGGCCACCAATGAATTTCCTTGTCGTTCCTTTTTCGTTTTTTGAATTAAAAACTTGTTGAGGATTTGTCAAACTCTAGCCTAAAAACCTGTCAAGTTCACCTTTAGAGTAAAATTTGACACGTTCTTAATTTCAAATACTCAATTCATAAACCATAGTTTTATTCATAGACGTCAGTCTGCTCAAGATCATCGATCGCGAGCTCAATAAATAAATTATCTTTATGAATCACCAAGCCGCACCAGCAGAAAAATATTAGGTATGCAAATATTCATAATTTAGTATAATCCAGAATGCCGCTCCCGCATTTTTATTCGATGTCTCCTAACTCATAAATCGACTCGTATTAATTATTCGATTACCTCATTATACTTGAAGATTATTACAACGCTACAAGTAACACAAAAACAAATGAATAATTTTATTTTAATTGATGTGTATAACCTCAACCTTACTGACTTCTAGAAATATGACATCAACGTCGATTTTATAGGAAGGACTGAACATAAATAATAATCGTAAAACGAACGTGGAATCCTTTTAAAAATGCGTTTAAAATATTAAAATTCAATTAATTCACAAGAATTTAATTAGACGAGTAGAAGCTTACTGAACGACGGGCGGGTAGATTTAATTTAAAAATATTTTAGTAGGAAAATGGAATTGTAGGTAGTAAATAAAGAGGCAAAGACAATGTCGTAGTAGATTAAAATATTTTTTTTAATCAAAGGCCTTAATAACAGACTTCAATCCATATAAATATCCCTACTAATATTATAGATGCAAAACTATAGTTGAAACTGAAACGGTTTTCCAACAGTCGATCGATCCATGAACCGTTGGTCAACATTATCTTTAAAGTTTTCATCCAAAGGACTTTTCACCCACGTAGTTTCGCCAGCATAACTATACGCCAGTGAATGCTTAACCAACAGAATGTCAACAGAATGTTGTCATGACCAATAACTTCTAACCCAAATAACAATATCAATATCCTTTAGGATACTTTTTAGATTTGTATGCGGGTGAAGCTAGATTACCTATTTATGATAATGTGAATAGGTATATAATTCTTCTGCAATCAAAAGATAAAGTAAAAGACAAGACATCAATGGAACTCAAAAAGTTCCTGTCAAACCACACCTGTCCATAAATAAGCAATTCGAATTCCAATCGCCGTCGAATCGATTCGATTGAATGCTATTCGATCATTAATCGAGAGAGAGCGTGCTGGCCGCAAATAGATGAACTCGCGATCAAGGTGGCCATCGAATCGAGTGAAGGCCGAAACTTTGGCAAACACTATATCAACATGAAGGCTGAATGGATTTGATACTGGTGCATTTAAATTTAGAATTGCTTTATGGAAAGTGAAAGAGCTCTTTGAAGATGCAGATGAGGGATCGCTTGACCTCTCTTTGATTAAAATTCTTTGCTGTCTTTTTGGACGCTTTTGTTCGAAACATATTTAAGCTAACAAGTACTGAAGTTAGGTCTGATATGTAATTATGCATGTAGTTAATGTGATTTGCTACCACAGAAGTAATATTGCATAAATTACAACGACCTCTTGTCATTTCACTCACATCGGGACAGACGTTCGTAATTTGAGCATAGACTATTATACAGAGTTTGAGCACATGTTTGAGGTCGTTTCATGTGTCAAGCGTTTTCAGTTTTTCAGAACTGTTTGACCTAAGTTATTGTATGTTAATTTTTGAATAATATTGCAATATCTATTGTGGAATTTAGCATAAGCATAAACAGAATTATTTATAAAATCAGTAGGTGTCTAAGTATTTACATAACTATCACGTGTAATGTTAAACAATGGAAAAACTCAGGCAGAGTTTCCCGTAACCTCGTTGAAGGTCGAGCCCTTGGCAACAGTTCTTCAAACATCGTTTATGGTTTAGGCAAGTGGTTACTGTTGTCAACACACAATAGTCAGAAATTTATCGATAGAACAATTTATTGGTGGCCGTAAATCTTATAGATAGTAACGTTCTTCTATATAAATCGTAGAAAATAAGTGTTTTCAACTACCTACTTCGAATTTACTAGTGTTATGATGGATTTTACCATAGAAATTTATTTAAAAGGATTTTATGAATCAAAATCTGAATGTACCTAATAGCTGTGCACATAGATATATGGGTGTGCATCTATTGTTTTTAAAGAAATAAAGGTTATATGTTATACTTAGCAAAAGGAGGGTGTTCTGCCTTCCCCCATAGGAAAAACTCGAGTTTGATAATATTATGTATTTGCCCCCCGGCGTGAGTTTGACATGTGTATCGTACACATGCTCCGCAATTATTGTCTGACAGGAAGATGTAAAAATAAATTATACAAAATTACGTAGACTTTTAGGAAAACAACCATTTTACTGGTTTTCTGTACCTACACCTGAACGAGGACTAAAAATTACGTTAGACTACAAATGAATTTATATTTTTATAAGACAATGGGTGCCTGTAGGTACCTACATATGTGTAAAATTTAATGTTTTTTACAATTTTAATATTGTTATTTTTGTATATGGGTGTTTTGCCTGCAATAAACGATTATTATTATTTTCCTGAATTAGAGCCATACAAATTCAAAACAAAAAGCCATAACAGACAAACCACAGATTAAATCCGACAACCGAGAATTGAAATCGCGGCAAATGGGTACCAGTGGTTTCAATCTGCAGCGCGTGTTTGTCTATGGCTAAGCACCGTAAAAGCTGCGTTCAAAAGAAATGGCCAGCAATAAACGTAGCGGCTTTCTCCGCAAATACTGGCCATAAACAATAAGCTGTAGCGCTGAGATAGCCGTGCTTTAGTTTGATTGCATATGGAACTTCGGTGTGCGATTTCCTTATAGCACTAATGCACTAGTGGATTCAGATAAGTCAGTATGGAAAATATAAAATAACATACGTAAGGTATTAAAGAAAATTCGACATCGACATTCGACATATTTAAGACATCGTTAAATACGTCTTGCCCACTCAAAGGTTTTTAGATAAGTGACGTTAAAAATAAACAAACATGGCGCCTGGCGGATTTAATTTTCTTCTCCTTCCAAATGCATCGAGTGGGGTATCAAAATGAAGGGTTTTAAGAGGTGGTTACAAAATAAATACCATTTATATGTTTAAAAGTAATACGAAAAAAAAAAATTACAATAAAATTTTGTAAATAACCTGATTGCACAGCATAATTTTCTTCTTGTTTACATCTTTTTAGCTTCCTCCTTAAGCAGTCGGGTTTTTGACTTTTTAAATTAATATTTTTTTACTATTCCTGGTTTATAACTTCTAAACAAGAATCGAATGAAACATTGCAATTAGTCTCCTGACAGGTTTATTTCTGCCTCTCTTTGTAAAGTTGAATTTCAATTGAATTGACAATATTCTCAAACTGTAGCCGTCATAAATTTTAAACCACTCTCAGTCAGCGAGAATCAATAACATTGCTAATGACGTGAATAATTAAACCGTTGTTCAACATTTCAATAACTCAGACCGCAGCGATTCTAAAACAGAAACGCAAATGATTCAAATTTGGAATGTCAGAATGCCATTCGTCTGTGGTTTTTGTTGAAATATTCGAGTAAATTTTGTGTTTCAGACTTAATACTAGAATACTAATTGAACACTAAATTCCGGAATAATTAATATCAGTTTTTCAATCAACTACTAAGTATTTAGGTATATGCTTTTGATCAACGGCAATTTGGATTCGTTTCTCGTAGTCAGACAAATATTTGTGAGGCATAGATACATTCAGTATTCACACTTCATTATTTCCAAGCAGGCACGGTTGTTTGTGCATTTTGACAACCATGACACGGATAATTCTATTAAGCGTCTATGGCAGGGATGGCAAACCTTTATTAGAAAACGTGCCATTTAAATTATATATCTTTTTATGTGACAATGAAGTGCCACCAAAAAATTTTGCCTTTGTCTTAATAGACAAAAAGATAAACTCTAAATGCTATGAATTAATCAATTCTTTATTTGCACGCAGAAATCCTTACAGAAATCCTAATATTTATTTACAGTTTTATGTTGTATTTAAATAAAAGTAGGAGTTGGTGTCATTTCTGCTGTTGCAAATTATCTAGATTCTAAATAATGTCATTTTAGCGTGCCCAAAATATCTTTTCGTGAGCCACCTTAGGCAAGCGTGCGTGCCATAGGTTCGCCATCCCTGATCTATGGTATGCAGCGTCTGTCATTAGGTCATTACACCATACAAAGTCATGGATTATTTGCCTTCTGCATCGGTTATAATCAAGGGCGTCGCCAGCCGATGGCCTAGGGGGGGGCAAGTTGATATGGAGAATGAGAAAAGTATGAATTGTAGGCAAGTCGAGAGCACATGAAGCTTTTCACTTGTAGTACGAGCCTTACATCTACAGCGATTGTAATAATATAGGTATAGTTCTCGCCAAACTTCTTGGCCGTCCCGAAGTTGGCTGCAATGTCTGCGTGTAAATCATACAAAAACAGTACCGATCCGTGCCTTGCGCATCGGAAAGCCAACTTCAGGGCGGCCCAGAAGTTTGGCGAGCACTATTCAGAGTCCAACATGTAAAGCTACGCAACTCTACCGTACACGTTGTGCACGGAAGAGCGATCACAACGCTTTTCCGTGTCGGGAAAGAAGGTTTTTGCCTATTTTAGGATATCAACAACGGTTCGATCTGTTGGGTTTGATTTATATATATTCATTCGCGACGTACGGGAATGATCAATCAAGCAAGTCAAGTCAAAGACTTAGGACTGTGGTTGCTTTACATTTGGCAACTTTTTTAGAATATCTAGGGGGGGGCAGCTGCCCCCCCCTGCCCCCCCTTGGCGACGCCCTTGGTTATAATACTGTTAGTCTCGTCTCTAACCATTAAAAGTTTGGTGAATTGAGCTGTTATTCTATATCTTTAGGCGGAATGACAGTTCAATTTAAGCACATTAAAAAAAAAGCAAGCTTGTTGCCCTCTAAGATGCGCTTCCACTGCAAAACAGTGCACTGTTGACCCTTCCTTCGTCGCTCATCGGTCCTACATCAAAAGAGTTCACGCATGTGCGGACAATTCCACCGGATGGCTGCGAAGCCAACGGAGTGGACGCTTCACGAAAGCCATTAGCTTTTCTTCTAATATCCCGTAAATAGCCGACTGTTTCTGATCCAATGACTTTTTGGACGAGTTGGTTAGGGTTATTTTTGACGGCTATTAAGTAAAATGTTGTGAAGAATGCCTTTTTTCATCACGTTAGTTTTTCTTTAACAGTCAGTAGTTTTCAGAGATTCATGTATTGATACACAACTCGTAACAGTTTTTGAAATCATGACAGAATGTGTTTCTGCTAATACCCTATTAGCGGGTCTAATTGTTTCCCCAATTTAACCTATGAGCACTTAGCTAACACTAGAAAGTAGTCAAATTGCAACACAAAAACACACATTCATTCACAATAAACACGCGGTGCATCTAACACCTACCTCACGTTCGGAAATGCCTATGTTAATATGGCGGGCAAACAGTCGGCTCGTAGGAATGCGACCGATCCAACGTTCAAACTATTTTCGGACGAACACGGAACTGCACTGTTCGGCGTTTGAAATCTTGGTAGCGTCGAATAGTTATGTCGAATTTATTGCATTTGCGGGAATCTAGGGCGGATTGTTTAGCGAGATAATAATCTGTTAATGTCAGATTTGTTTAACGATTAAAAGGAAGACTTACATGTGCTGTCAATGAAGCTTTTTAAGTATAGAATGTTCTATTTACAAAACAGACAAAACAACGCTGTTTGAGAGTTTACAAAGCAAATGATGTATTTATGTTTACACAGAAAAATTACCTCATTTGCCCAAATACATAATAAGACGTACGTATAAAACAAAATAACGTTAACGAGGCAGTCATAAAGTAAATGGTTCGTGGACTGCTGACAGTTGTAAATAGTGTACCTACATAGTTACAAAGAAAAATAAAAAGGGGCAAGATTAGCCGTAAAGCTCATTGACAATTTCATCTCTTTGAGAAACTCGTGAATGTTACTCGTTTTACATCAAAGTGCGACATATACGATGATACGACCTGTGTGGTAAAAGTGCAAGGAATATGAAAAAAATTGCTTAGTGGTAGTTATGAGGTTTAGGTACTATGGTATTGCGCGTTTGTATATGACTCGCAATGCGGCGAGAAAATTGATATATCAATAAAAAACCCTTTTTACGGGACCTTAGCGCAGATTCGTTACTACGTCGGTAATAAAAGACAAATGTTCGGGAACCACCTAAAATCAGTAGCCAACATAATACAAACAAAAAGGTCGCTCCACAATGGAGCTCATTAAAACGTACAACCAACCTTAATGAAAGCTTCATGTTATACAATGGCTGCCTGTTCGTTAGTCGATATAATATTAATTTGAACTGGAAGCCCGCCAGGTAACTACATGTTCATAATTAAATGATTGATTGGTATCTTTGAAGCCATATTTGATTAACTGCTTTCATTTTGTCGTACATTTTTGACAGCACCTTCAATTTATGTGGATTCTAAATTCAATTTTGGCACCCAGCGGGCCATAGACAGAAAAAGTCAAATGTGATTTTTATTTGAAATTTAAATAAATTGTTACTCTACAAACATAATGGAACTTTTTCGGCACAAAAAGCCGAAAGTACGATAGACAATTTGGCGTTACAAGAATTACGTTCGCTATTTGAAACCCAAACCCGAAATCCAAGTCCCCCTTGCAATGGAGACAGTAATTGTGAAAATAAGTAGATCCTGTCTGACTCAGTGTTCCAGCCCACATGTCTCCCTTGTTTATTGCGTCATGTTAAGCACTACTCAATGAGATGGGGCTCGAAATTCAAGGGCTGAAGGTGAGAAAAGGGTAAGGGTGAATATTGGTACAAGGAAAGAAGTTTGTATTTTTAGCACTTGCAACACTGCTCAATTTTAAAATTACGTGTCTGATCTTCAACAAGCTTTTTTTTTGTAATACTCGCTTTATTTAACATGTAACAAAACCTAAAATAAACAATCGGAAGATTATATTAATTGCTCCTGTAATACCTTAACCATCTTAAGCAATATTTTGGTTATAAATACATTCGAAAATCAAAATGCTATTCGCATCACTGCGGATGGGCGCCATGATTGTTTTTCGAAATGACGTATCAATATCAATTCATAGTTGACATCCTTATTCTGGAATGCTCGCAGCATTTTAATTAGACTTGTTCGAGTTACGCAACCTGAAACGTGAGTTGACATACATTGTAGAATTCATGATGGCTTTAATATTTGCTATGCTCTTTATATGACAAACAAGTCAATAATATACACCGTTTGTGTACCGCTACACGCAAGCAAATTATAAAATCATGTTATTGTAAGTTCGACTGACCATGCATTTTTCTCATAGTCAAACAAAACGCAATATGATTATTCGAAGTTTTTTTTAGCAAAATACTGACCTAAAAATAACAAATTATGTTTTTAATTTAACAAACCAGCACGGGCAACTCCCGTATACAGCCTGTCTTATTAAAAAATCTGCTCATTATTTGCGGTAGAGCTGACGCAAATGCTTAGCGTACCGGCGAGGTGCTTAGAACTGGAAAATTGGGACCGAAAATGCATTGGAGAGCACTCGCGACCGAATCCAAATTTCCTATTTGGGAAATTGCCAAACTTCTGTGGAGCACCGCTCTCAAAACACTTAAGAGCCTTCGTTAGATTCGTGACTAAAGTTTTCATGTCAGAAGTATTTACGGTCCAAATTGGTTAATTTGTCTTTTTGGTTAACGGAATACTAAGTTTTGCAACACTATCGTAACTCGAGTTAGAGTGGCAATTCTCTTTCTACAATTCTTTCACATTTAGAAAAAAGCTTAACCACCTCTTCAACTCTACAACATTCCTTTTCTCTCAAGCCCATAGCGCAATCAACTCCATCTACAAACAAATGTCAAACTCAAAACCTGACACAGATTAAAAATACCAGTCTGCCTATTCTCTATTTGCGTTCAATTACACGATGCACGTAAAACTTTTATCTGCACTTTATGGAATACGCTTTAGCTCTGCAAGTGAGCATTCCGGGACTGGAAACAAGGTGACCTATAAACAAACACGAACTGATATGAAAGGGGTTGTCTGACGTATATTGGAATAATTTTTGTTCGTCACGAGTATAATAACCCTTTTATGAGATTCCGTAATTGTTCATTCAACGTGTTTTCGGCAATGTAATGTAATATATGCGACTTTATCAGATATGAATAAGGATAGGATATAGATTAGATCAGAGTTTCCCAATCTTTTTTATACTGTGACTCCCTTTATATATTGTTTTTTTTTTGTTGCGACACCCTTGTTCTTTAGTATTGGTATGTTGTTTTTCTGGTAGGTTGATAAAATATTGATTATTCGAAAAACGAGCTCGTTTTTTGAGCATAACTTTTTAAAGCAGAGGTAAAGTTTTGAATAATCTACTCTCCTTTCATTTGCTCAATTGATATGTAATCGGTCATCATCATCATCAGCCTATAACAGTCCGTCTTGTAATCCTTACTGCGACTTAATTACTGCAAATGCAGAACATCCAGTTTTTCATAAGTAAGTATCAAGCGGCACTAGTTATCTTTAGTACCAGAGTAGGATAATCTTGGGATACATTACATTACTCATACATTGAATTACATTGTTTTTATCGAATATTAGGTACCTACTTATTAATATTTATCGAGTAGTATTTTGTAGTTTCTGGCTCGTATTACGTATATCTCATAAATTCAACAGCTGTACTTTGTCGTTTACGATGCCCGCAAGAGAGCATAACGACGCCCTGGGGCATCGCGATGCACAGTTTGAGAAACCCTGGAATAGATAATAAATAGTACATATTAAGCAGATTTGGATAGGGACTATAACGCAACTCGCTGTCTGTCTTTCTATGAAGTTTTCTAAGAACAACAGCCAAGTCTTATCTCATTGTGTTTAAATCCTGTATGACCATAAACCTTAAACAAAGCAAAAGTCAAAAGGTTTTGACAAAGCAAAAGTTTTCAAAGTGTGCCGCAGTCTATCAAATTACACGCTCAGATGTTCGTCTTAAGTGACACAATATAATTCCCCAAAACTTTTACCTGTCCCTATTAGCAGACTAAAAGCTTTGATGGCAGTTTTATGACGTCACAAGAATAATCTTAGCGATTAAATCCTGGAGAGCGATGAGTGGTCGTTACTTTTTTTATGGGACCATGAAACAGCTGACTTGAGATTTGCGCAGATTGTAAATAACGATATGAATCAGCGGCGTTGGCAGACTGCAATCTTTTCTACACTGTGGTTTTAGCTTTGCCGACGATAAATAAACTGCCTTCTATAAATATACGTTAATCATGAGAAGGTCAAAGTTTAATAGAAATTAGACAAGTTTGTTTGTGATATACTCGCCCTAGTCGATCATTCTTCCATACAAACGTAGTCTGGCGATTACTCCACTGTTTGACGGTGTACGTTCAAAATAAAAAATGATATCATTTTGTCTCATCATTATCTAGCCCTGTATGGAAACAAAAAAGTAAAAAAAAAATACATTTGAAAGTTATGAGCGTCGAAAGTTCCATATTACAACACTAATTTTAACGCAACTTTGGGTGGAAATAAATACCATAAGAAGTAAGAAAATTGCAAAACAGTCACCATACAGGGATAGATTAGTAGTTCAACAATGCAAATAATTTTATTTTGAACAGATACATTAAGTAGTTTTTTATGATATCCATATTCCTAAAGGTCGGTTTATAAAATTTCACGTACTCGTTTACATCCTAAATCATCATCCATTTCGCCACAAATTTGCAAAAGTGTGTATTCATACGCGAACTGGCTTCTTACTGCTCATCACAGCATCTATCTCTTTCGCACGTGATGTCGAATGAGATAGCATGCATTTTAACCCCGCGCACGAAATAGTTCGTGCCGTTGACTAGGGTAACTTTAAGTTAGAAAAGTTTATGAACGTTGGTAATTTTTCTTGCAGTCTGGCCCCTCGTGTAATCTTATTAAAACCTCGTTACAATGCTTTTTGTCGCTACTACACGACATAATAGCAACATCATTTCATTTCCTTATTAGCATAAAGATGACTTTCGCAAAGGAAGAGTTTAAAACGATATTACAGTCGGTTCCTAAAGGATTAACTGTCTGCGTCATTAAGTAACTGTAACTGGATCCCGCCTCATCCCACTGTCCATGATAGGGCTATTGTTAATGCAATTTGAAATGGACGTCGAATAAATTGAAAAATGGCTCCCGCCCGCTTCTGTAAGCCGTTTGGAGATAGTGAATATGAATAAAAGTGTCGACAAAGCTCTGTAGTAAGGTTTAAAAGTTAATTTAATGGTAATCTTGGTTACAATTTTAAGCATAAGGATGTAACGGTAGCTTGTTTACAGTAATAAAATATGTTGTTTGAATGTTAAATTGTTTACGATCGGTAGTGTTATAGCGGTATTGGAAATGAATTATAAGTAAGCATTTCTCTAATAACTTTGCACCTACATTTATATATATATAAAATATATAAATTTTATTCTGGGACTTTTTGCAGTAGCGGTTTAGCTACAAGTACTCTAATTTATGTTAAAGTAACTGGTGATAAAATATATCTAAGGCAAGAATATTAGAAAAGGTGTTTAATCTCAACATAGCAGTAATTTTCATTGAAAAAAGGCAACAAATGCAGAAAATAAACGCGTTCTTGGAATTCACGCTAAACCCCTTTTGCATCACACGGTACGAAGAACGTCACTCATCGGGAACGTTCCAAATTCGAAAAGGATAGTTGTGGAATTAGCATTCGACGATCGTCTGCGCGGTTACGATGTTATTCCAAATTTAAACCAAGCTTCCGCCAACGTTACTGAATATGGCTGCCACATTCCGCTAGTGAAGTAACCCATACTCAATAATGAAAGAACGCTTGTGAAGTAACCCATCGATACTGTGAATATGACACAGAAGGAGTCTTTATTCGCAGTTATTCATTAGGATAGAGAAAATTTTATTTATAATTGCATTTGTATTTACTACTAATGATTTCGCGTCTTTGTAGGCAAATAGGCACGCAAAAATTGATAAAGTATAAACGTATGTATGTTTATTTTATAAAATAAGTGGATTTCCTTTTACGTATAAACAGGATAATCCGACATTACTTAGTCATTGTTTTCCATAATTGGTAAAAACTCTAAATAAAATTTATTTTGAAATAAATATTCATGTAGAAAATATGAATATCGTCTGTCCCTTATTGAGTGTTTTAATAATAAGTATACCTACATACGCTTATTAATCTCATCATGGAGATAATCATAACTTTCACTAGACAGACATGTAAAGCTGTCGAGAGTAATTTGGTTCGGCCTTCGAAGTTTAAATTGAAGATGCAAGAGTACCAACCTACTAAATATACTACGATGCACGCACAATCACGATGAAGTTACGCATTATCGCATCACGCACGTCTTGAAAGGTTTTTAAAATAATTCATGGGTAGAATAAATTCGCATTATTTAAGCTGATGGTAATTAAGGCTAATTAAGAGGTGTCATGAGATATAATATTAATATATAGCCGGCATATTAATTTGATATTGGATAGGTTTTTAACGAAATAAACAATAAATGTTCCTTATGAGGCATCTCCAGCCCCGACCAATTGTCTGATCTTCAAAAAATTACACAATTTCATACAAGTAGATATCTCTGAAATACAATGAAATAGAGGAAAATAGACAAAGCTATACAAAATAACAACGTTCATCACAAATAAGCAAAATTACCTACAATGGTAATACCTATTATAGATCGTAAAGTAACAGGAAATTAACTCAACAGGCGGCAAATTGACAGGTGACGATCTGCTTCCCGCCATTCTTATTAGCTGTCAAACGACATGTCACGAAATAGCGTGTAATCGCTGACGAGCGGAAATCGTTTACGGCTCTGATAGCAGAAACTAGGCTCATTTAAATCTAGACTTTCTTACTCTTGTTATAGAGTGCAATTTGAAGTAGAAACCAGGCAGATTGTGTATTCCACGTTCAAATTCTGTAGAAAAGACATGAACTGAAGTACCTCAATAGAGGTGGAAGTAACGCGTAAAGCAAGTTCTTATCGATATTTATGGCGTAATATTTACTTCTCCGGTTTTGAATTACAATGAAGCACAGGCAATTGAGCTTTCAAAAGACTTCCCACGCTCCTTTGAGTTGATATTTATGGGCCAAACAAGAATATTATTAGGAAATGCCTACGATATCCTTAGACTTGGAGTGCTTTAGGAGGATAACGTGGGTGCCCCTATTCATTGCAAATTCTAGAACTGGCAGAAAATAGAATAAAAACTTCTTGGAATCGTGCGAAGAGTGAAGAGTTGGGTTCGGGGAAAATTTTCTAAAGAAAATAACAAAATCGTTTAAAAAGTTAACGTTATTATCAACATGCTAATCAAACATAACATTCCATGGAATTCAAGGATAGCAAGCAACATACCTACTGGAAATGTTTACAAGAGTGCGTTCAGAAATAGAAATTGTTCATTGCTTTGATATGCTGAAGTTGTACACTACCTATATCTGTAGAGCTTAGTGCTCACTCTGAAACCATCACCACAGATAATAAAATACTACAGTACCATCACACATCATGTCATTTCTGAGGAATTTTATGTCATTATTCATTGAAGAGCTTGCAGTGATTATGCTTTGCAAAACAATTATGATGTGTTGGATCTATTCCTTAATTAATATAATATTAGATTCAATTGCCTGGCTTTAAATCGGAATGCCCTTTCTTGGAGAGGATTTAAAAGATCGTATAAGGTATTACGATGGCCCTAGCCACTAGCAGAGGACAGATAAAAATTGAAGAAGAGTGAAGTCCGATCAGGATGTTTTGGAGATACTTCATTTTTATCAAGTATGATTTGCAAAATCTCAAATTTTGGTGGAGGGATCATAATAAAAAAAGTTAATTAAATAAAAAACAAAAACCCGACTACTTAAGAAGCGAACTAAAATATGTAAACAAGAAGAAAATCATGCTCGCGAATAAGTATGCTCCGACTGCACGGAGGATACATATTCGCGGGCTGGCTGACCAAAGCCAGATGTATCGTCCGACTGCACAGCATGATTTTCTTATTGTCTTTTTAGTTCGCTTCTTAAGCAGTCGGGATTTTTGATACTTTGTTTGTAACTTTCTAGTTACTTTTTTTTTCAAATTACTTATATTTAAAGATATAAGTATTTTTTTAAATCACCTCTTAAACCCTTTATTTTGATACCCTACACGATGGGGTTGGAAGAAAAAAGTAATTTGGGCCTCCACAATATGGCGCCCAAAATTCGCCATTTTCCTTTTTTCCAATTTTAATGTAGCCATTGGCTACATTAAAATTGCAGAGATACACATGCAGAGTTAAGGCGAATCGATTGACATAAGAACCATCAAAATCGGCCAACGCGTTTGGCCTCTAGAACTCCACATAGGAACATACATACATACATACACTGATAAACACATTACCTTCCTTCGGTAGTCGGGTAACAAAATACAGCATCGTTCTCAATATGAACTCTTCAATACCTATTCTACTAGAGATGAGCCAGATATTACAGATAAGTAGCTCCGGATAACCGGCTCAATGGACTCGGCCGGATAAGCGCGCTACCTATTTCTGAAAGTAGGACGCGTGGACTCTTATTGTGTCCATTTTAAATTAATTATATCTAATGGAAAGCTTAATTGGATGGCCTTTTAACTACCGAGAAAGAAAGGGTATTTTGTTTTAACGTTGTAAAATTAGATAAAACCGTTAAAGGTTACGAGGGTATTTATGGGTGTTGGGTATGTGGGTTTTGACGGGTTACTCCGTTTTATTATTATCATTTTCTTGAAAATTTTATACTGCAGATATTTTTTATTGTGTGATTTTTCATTTTATTCGTTTTTAGGGTTCTGTACCCAAAGGGTAAATACGGGACCCTACTACTAAGACTCCGCGGTCCGTATGTCACCAGGCTGTATCTCATGAACCGTGATAGCTAAACAGTTGAAATTTTTAACATGTATTTCTATTGCCGCTATAACAACAAATACAACAAACGTGATTTTTTGCCGTTATTTGCGATAATTGTACGGAACCCTTTGTGCGCGAGTTCAACTCTGACTTGGCCAGTTTATTATTATATTCTGGAAAATGTTATATGGCAGATTATTTTATAGTGTAATTTTTCATTTTATTCGTTTTTATGGGTTGTGATACTCATTTTGAATCTAACGCCACTTACACGAATTTTTATTTAAATCCTTTAGGTACTCAAGGGAACGAAATAGGTACTTAAGTATATGAATTAAATTATGCGCAAATGTATTTGCGTTAATAGACATATAAACAAAAGCGCTATCTACTCGTAATTTCCCAAACTCGTATGACCGTATTTCACAATACAGCTAAGTTACTTAATGACGTCACTAAATCCATGGTTAATAATGCCACAAACGCTACAAAAGAGACCGTATACGCAAAAACCACAGACAATGTAGAAGAGTCTTTTTTTTAAATTGAATGACTAACGTCATCATGTTTATGTCGTTCTGGATGATGCGGAAAATGAGAGTGAGTCATGCTCGCAGAGTATCCCGATTGTAATGTAACATCATCCCAACACGTGGCTACTACTTAGATCTTTTTATGTATGACTAGACTATATTATATGACGTGTATTTGTTCATGTAGATATGTCATGTGTGCAAATGCAGTAAGAGCGAGAGCCGAAATAATTGGCTTGTGTTTTTGATGTGAAAAACAGGAAATTTTTGCTACTGTACCATTTTTAGGTATAAACATTTTGGTTTTCCTTTTTACCTGTTATAATATAGTACATAGCTACATGATCAAGATAGTTTTAACTACATACACGAAAAAGTAGTTGTCAGAAATTAGCTTATTTTGAAAGGATATTACGTAGAGACCTAAATAGGACACCAGTTCCATTAATATTGTCAAACCTGACACGAATAAACTTCAACAATATTTGCCTATTCAAATAATATATCCGTTTCCCTCCAAACAAGTCAATGACCCCAAAGTTCCGCCCAAATTCGATTGAATATATCCATAGAGTAATATATTCTGTATATTTCGAGTATCTTACATCTGTGCGAGCCAGTGCAGAGCGCAGGATACAGTGGATTTAATTTAAGCGCCACCGTCCGGGCAGGTACTCGGATATCCGCAGAATGCTCGGACATATCCGCGCTAGTGGTTCACCTCTATTTAGGATGAATATATTACGTATTGATATTAGATTCTTTGAGCGAAATGAAAAGATGAAAAAAAGTTCAGTATAATATCAGATCTTACTAACGTTAGTAAGATTTGTTTTGCCCCCACAGATGTTTGAAGATATTGCTTATATTTTTAGGGTTTCGTACCCAAAAGGTAAAAACGGGACCCTATTACTAAGACTCCGCGGTCCGTCTGTCTGTCTGTCCGGCTGTATCTCATGAACCGTGATAGCTAGACAGTTGAAATTTTCACAGATGATGTATTTCTACCGCTATAACAACAAATACTAAAAACAGAATAAAATAAATATATGAGTGGGACACCCATTCCCATACAACAAACGTGATTTTTTTGCCGTTTTTTGCGATATTGGTACGGAACCCTTCGTGCGCGAGTCCAACTCGCACTTGTTTATTTTATACGAACATATGTCTCAGTCTTACTTTATTTAGTCAACATTACAGAGAACGATCGCATGTGTGAAAAGAAAGTGCAATTATAGTGGTACTTAAAAAGCTGCAACATGACAATTTAGAAACATTCACACGAGAAAAAGTACAAAGAAAATTATGTTGCAACCTTTAATGTGTTTGTTTTGAAAAATAAAAACGAAAGTTTAAAGCGCACAGCTTTAAGAAAAAAAAAATCGAAAAGAAACAAAAGTAATCTGCCATTCGATGCATTCTTTGTTTAAAGCAACAACTTTTGTGAAAAAAATATTACGCAAAAGAAACAAAAGTAATCTTCCATCCGATGCATTCTTTATTCAAACTTTGATGCCGTTCGAATTTCGAAAAAACTAGGTCGAATCAATACCAAAGATGTACCACGTTTCAAACAAACAAGATATTTCTATGAGCGAACATCAGCATTCGTAGAATCCGCTCTAGAATTTATTCGTTATTTATAGTGAAATAACAAAAGCTTACTCATAGGCGGTGTTATTCTAATAACAATAACTTCTATGAACGTGCTACCTCAAAGTAACAAGTGCTTTTGCAGCGTCATGAAACTATTGAGGTTTACGATTTTACTACTGAACTTTATTGATAACAACAATTTTATTAAGGTACGACTTAACAAAAAATTACGTAGAAGATTGCTGAATATGGGACACCCAAAGTGCTATGAGTACTTTGCTGATATCTCCTAAAATACGAATATTTTTCATAGAGTTTTGCAAATATCTAATAAAGATACCGCAAATAATGTCAATAAATATACTACGTTATATTCAGAGCAAGGCTTTCAGATTTACAGTGCGTAGTTTACAGAAATCTACAGCGTAAGTTTACTTAGATCTACACGTTTAATATCAAAGTGCTCAATTTCTTACTAGTCGAATCATTATGAAAATAAATCAACGCAGATGTGGTAAGATTTAGAAACAAAGTTACAGTGTGAAAAAAGGAGAATGTTATTTTGGCCCCCCACAGCGTCCAACTATTCACCAAACAAAGTTGCCCCTCAAATTACAGTCTCCCTAATTAGCCCCCCAGCTGGTTGTACTCATAACATCACGCGCGAAACAGCGGTATGCAGTTATTATTCCGTCTGTATGACTAACATACATGCAGCAGTGTTCGGAGCTGTCGGAATGACGACACTGCTGACCTCTGACGGGTCACGTCACGTTTTTGTTGCGTTTATTTTTGACGTTTGTAAACTGGTGTCTGTTTTTATGTTTGCATGTGTTTGCATTGCAGTTTGAAATTGAGATAAACAGTCATATGGTATCGTATTAAAATCTGGTTGATTCTTAGGTATAAGAGAGCGTTTTATTAGGAGCCAGTGGGGTTAGTGTAAGTTTTTACTCACTACTAAATATCAATTTGTATTGAAACTGGATAAGCGCCGGAGCGCTGGAAACCTCATTTTGTGTATAAAAATTGACATAAGAGATCGCTTTTTTATTTTTGCTAGGTTTGCGCTTGACCACTATCTCACCTGATGGTAAGCGATGATGTGGTCGACGATGAAGCTACGGTGGTGTGGTTTACGTTCGTTATCACGATCGAGTACTTTAAACAACTCTATAAAACATACAGATATCCTCTAAAACAGGTCATAGTGTGAAATACTTCAATAAGATCACCTTTTACAACTTAAAACATATTTTAGCCAAAAATAACCTTGAAATAATAAATGTAAGTACCTGGGTGAAAATAGAGAAACCAACCTTTTCTAAAAATGAAATCTAGCTAGATCGATTTATCGCTCCCGAACCCCTTACATACAAAATTTTATGAAAATCGTTGGAGCCGTTTCTGAGATTCAGATTATATATATCTCTTAAAGGACTTGCTCGTTTAAAGGTATCAGATAAGATACGTACAAGCCTAAAAAGGGAGAGCCTAAGTTTCTAAAACTTACAGAAGAACAGTACCATATAATTTTACAATACATAATCGACAATCCGATCGCTAATCTCGCATCAAAAGTTACTTAACAACAGCGCCACGTAACCTATTGTTTTATAGCATCAGCCGCCATAATTATTGCAACATCTCGTCTATCTGTTAAAAATCTCACGATTGTCATGCAATTGTAAACAAGGTCGCTAAATAAAACGCTGGGTGACTCGACCGGTTGTAATATATCTGGTTCTGTTTGACCTAGCTGACGAGCTTTGAAATAAATCTGTCTGGGACATCCAAAGAATCAGAAGAAACTGGTTACAAATTCATCCTGAGAAAATGTCCCATAGTATAAAGATTGTAAATAATGACACAGATATTCTTAATACTGTCGCTGTTTAAGAAGGAGATACAATAGATAAAACAAACAATCGTCACGAACCACATGTGGATCAAAAGATTGGTAAAGGATTAAGAATTTTTTGGAAGACCCCAGTCAAAATAAAGAAAGGGGCAATTCTATTGAAGAATTTAATTTAGTACGTCTTTTTTAGGACAACCCTTTATGAGACAATAAAGAGAGAGATATTCCTATTGAAGAGTGGAATTCTACAAATGTTCAGAAAGATAAGTCTATAGCAGCTGTACGGTATATTGATTTCCTCAGTGAAGCTTTTAACTATGTAGAAACTAGAAACGCACATCAAAGGGACGAGATAGCAATGCTTTGAATATGCAATATGGTTTGCTGAATATTTAACGCGGACTTTCACAGTACCGTTACAATATTTTCAGATGCAGAATTCTCATCACTTGTAATAATATTTTCTGAAACATATTATATAATTCAAGACATATAATTATTCAGAACTGAATATGATATACTCGCAGATAATATACATATATTAGTTTTGTAAGATATGCAATATGAAAGATGAAAGACCGTAATTTTGTATAGCTCAGGTTCTTTCTACATTTTGTTTGAAAATTCATGTATCTTTTGTGTGTTTCGAAGTAATATGGTGCCTATATTATAGACTTTATGGGATAGGAGATAAAGAAATCGTGTAATAGAATTCTTGTGCTGTTATAGAGTTCTTTAACATAAGTATGGTTAACAATATTTCTGGCTCGTGTCCTTACCTTTTGGGGAATACTGGGTGTTATGTTATGTAATATTTCTGTTGATTGATGAACCAAATATTTAACTCAACTTATTTGATTTTTGCTCCGTTTATGTTATAAATCAAAAGGTTATCCGTTGCTACAGGATATTGTATGCAGTTTTCCTGATTTTTGATACCAATTATAGGTAGAACGTATACGTACATTTGCAAAACCACAAACATTTTTATTTGGAGGTCTAATGCCAGCTAATTATTCTCTCACAAATGATTATTGACAGTTCCATTTAACTAGCGGTGCGCGAGGTCAGATTTGGCGGAGTCGGCCGAGGCCAATAGAAATTTGTTTGTAATTCTCATGAATGGCCAGGAATGTCAATGGCCCTTGGACATTATCCCCGTTATGGTCTTCTGTGTAATGAAAACAAAGCCCAGTTTCATTTTTGGCCGTGTGACTTACTTGGAAGTAATTGGGGTAACACGATTCAGGCTATTGTGCAACTTTTGTTGTGTTTCTTTTTTGTAGGTCGTTTACTGCATTGGGCATTAAGCAGCTGTTTGAATTGTTTATCTGGTGTTTTGCTTTGCATTTATTTTGTCAACATTACCATGTCTGACTATTTGATTTGGATAGTTAGTGTAAATAAAATCTAAAGTAACCACTTTAGGTTTTGTTTAAGATTATTATATCATAAATGTTAAATCCAACATCGATTGTGTCATCATCAATCAAATTGCGTTCTTAGACACACCTTACGACACCACAACTGCGTATAATATCAAGAACGTCTCTTGAATGAACAACATCAACAGTATCGACATATTAACACTCAGGCCTCTCGAGACGTTTCTATAACCTTAAGGAAATAAAGTGTAATAATGCAGAGGAATTATTCACGACGGCAGATAGTGACATCATGTACAATACGATTAGTGTGTCATGGGCAGAAATTACCTAAGCGAGTTCTACCAGGACCTGTCAGTGTATAGATAACAGTGCAACGGTGCATTCGTATGCCCTCATTTTCCAACTATGCGACACCGTGTCCCTTCTTGTTTGGAATATGTTAAAGCCGTGACGTTATTATGTCATGCGTGTTAATAAGTGGCACCAAATTACCGCTGATTGCCGTGAGAAACATTAGAGTAGTTTTTGTAGTACGTAATGCTCCCCGTAGTATTGTGTTCGATGCGGTAGTGGCGACACAATTCAAAGAATAGGAAGACGTATAGAAAATCTATGGCCGTGTCTAAGATTACAATAGGGCTTCTGTTGATTATATTACTTTAGGAGTGGCATAAAACACTTGTGTAGGCGTAATTCAATGCTTAGCGATAGACGAGACCTTTCTATGCAATTCTTATGCGCCGCGTTTATCTAACAGCTGAGACATGCCATTTTTTTATTTGATTATATGATTTGTGGTTGGTTATATAACGAGCCTTTGGTTTATCTTGAGCCGACCGCTTTACTGGCTTTACGATCTAATTCCAGAAGTCGCTGTTATCCGCTCCCTTTGTTCCTTTTGTTATCTTATCTTAGCTCGGTAGCTTTATATATCTACTTTGCGTCATTATCTCGGCGGCGGAAGGGGTGATGGATTGCGGAAGGAAACACGTAGACGAGAAGTTATTGATGGACGAAAATCGATTAGTAAGCGCGCTGTTGCTGATATTCATCGTCAGTGCATGTCATACTTTGATACATTTACATGGAGTACGCCCACCGTTGTTATTGCGCGGATATGGAGTGCGAACATAATGCCTAGCGACAGTACAGAGATGTGCGCACTTTCACCTCCGCCCTGTCGAATGTATCGCGTGTGAATCGAGCGATCCGACCCGCATAGTGGCGTAATGTCCCCCCGGGGATAGTGGCCGCTGGTAATTTATTACTCAGTTAACGGACTTGATGCATTGTGCTTATTAAGTCGATTAGACGACTCTAGAACCTAGTACAGAGCTCTTTTTGTGAGCGACGTTCAATGGACGATCGAGGACGGTTTCTAAGCTCGGCTGGCCTACATCCCTGTGGTGTCAGCAGCACGTACCGACATGGTGCGTGACACTATCTACGCTTTCGCCACCCGTATCTAACGTTTAGCCGAAATACGTGTGTAGTGCAATACATAAAGATGTCATACGGTACATCGGCGGGCCGTTGCGAAGGGAGGCGTCGCCGGCCGGTCGTCGCCCGGCATCGATCGCGCTGTTTGTAAACATTGCAGCTCGAGCCGTCGCGTCGCGAAAGATAAGCTGAGGGTGTCAGGTGTAGGTTAATGGCACGGATGGGACTCACCTGTACGATCTGCACGTTGTCCTTGTCAAGCAGGAATTCCATGGACTTGTGCGGGCGCGGAGTGCTCTGGTCCGGCGGCGCGAGCGCGAGCAGCGAGCGCGCGTGCAGCACGGTGCGCTGCGTGTCCACGTCCGTCTCCAGCACGCCGGCCGGGGGCGCGGGCGGCGCGCGCGGCCTCGGGGGCTTGTGCGCCACGCCGCCCGCCACCGGGGCGCCCGGGGCCCGCGACACACCCTCCTCCTTCAGCGGGATGCGCACATACTGCGGCCCGGCGGCCGGCCCGCGCGGTCCCTGCCCCGCATCTGCCGCCGTCGCCGCGCCGTTCGTAGAGGGTCGTACGTTCGCGCCTGCGCCCCTTGTTTTTTTCTCCTTGCGCCCCGAGAATCGGAAGTTCGCGAATCGCGAGAGGAAGCCGGCTATGCGGCTGCGCGGCGCGCGCGCACCCGCTTCCGTCATGGCGGCAGCGCGCTCTGCGGCCGGCGCGCGCGCCTCCGCGCCGCCCCCCTCCACCACTACCACCTCGGCGTCGTCCGCGTCGTCGCTCGCGCTCGTGTCGCTCTCCGTGGTGCTCGCGCTCGTCTCTCGCCAGCTCACTTCAGCTACGACCGGCGAGAACGTGACTCCCTTGGAGCCCGTGGACACGGAGCGCACTGGGGGCGCGGCACCGGGCAGGGGTGGCGCCACCAGCTGTAGTGACGCGCGCAGCTCCTCCGGCGTCTCTCTGTGAGGGGTGGCTCGCGCGCGCAGCTCCGGTGTTGATCTCACTCTGGCGTCGCACGATGATCTCAGTGGAGTGGATGTAAACGCTGGTTCCCTGAGTGGGTCGGGAGAAGGCGTTCTCGGCGGGGAGGGTGAGGGCGAGGGCGGATCTATGCGCCGGCGCAGCTCGTCCAGCACGTCGTCCCAAGCGCCCCATGAGTCATGTAGTCGCCTCGCGGTCATCACTGACAGTTCGCGGTCGTAATTTTCACTTTCAGCGAGCGCTCGCCGCGCTGTCTCGTCCAGCCGGCGCGCTGTCGCCTCCATCTCTCGTGCGAAGGCTCGCTCTGACTCGGTGGTGGAATCACTGCTGGCACTAGGTTCCCGTACGGGGGACTCGGTGGGTTGTCGCACGACCACCTCGACCGGGGGTGGTGGTGGGGCTACATTGCGGGGAGACCGCGGGGGCGCCCGGGGGGGAGGCGGCGGGGGTGGCAGGCGCGGGCGCCGCGGCCCCCCCCGGTAGTCCAGCGCGGTGAGGTCGGCCACGCTGACGGTGAGGTTGTCGGACACCTCGAAGGTCTGTCGGAAGCGCGCGCGGTGCTGCGCGTGGCGGCGCGGCTCGGCACACACGTCGAGCTCGGCGGGGAGAGAAAGAGCGCGCGCGGCGCGGGGCGGGCGGCGCGCAGCACTGGGCGACGCGGGCGCCGCCAGGCAGGGCAGGCTGCCGGCGGCCGCGAACCGCTCTATTTCGGGCGGGCGGCTCGCCGCGGGCGGGGGCGGGCGGCGCGAACGCTCGCTGTACCCGCTGTCTTCGCTGAGGTTCTCGGCAGACAGGTGGGTGCGCGGTGCAGCCACGCGGGTGGGCGGCGGGGACGGTGGTGGAGACTCCAGGGAGTCGGGCGAGAGGCTGGGCGAGGCGGGTGCGGCGCAGGACCGCTCCAGCGATTCGAACTGCGCAAGGCTGGAGGAGCGCGAGAGCGAGCCCGAGCTGGCCGGCGAGGTGGCGCGCTCGCGCCGCCTGCGCTTCGCCGGGCACGCCCACTCGCGCTCCGACTCGCTGTCGCACTCCGACCCTGGTGGAAAGAAACTCCTGGTGTAAAACACTGAACACGTTACACTGAAACTCCCGAAACGTGGCACGAGCGGCACGTTGTCGCGTCCAGACGGCGACAATGACAATGACACCGAATAGAAATCAGTAGGTATTCTTTCTACTAGTTGGATCTAATCCAAGAGATATGTAGGATAACATTCAATATATACTTGCCAAAGCCGGTCTAGACACAATGAAGGACTCGTTCTAATATTTATGTTGTGTAACGTAATTACTCTGGTGTTGTATGTGGATTTACCCTTATGTTCTTTATTTGAGGTAGCGCCATCTACACGTATATACATGAACTATGGGTAAGATACATAGGTTAGCTGTAGTTCTCAAAAGTACCGCTACTGCCAGATAGATGGCGCTGAATGAAATAGAATTCTATTCTAACCACAAACTCTTGGCTACTTCTCATGAAATCTTTTCTTATTTTATGTTAGTGTAAAAAATAAATAAATATATTTACCTTGAGTCCCACGAACATGGATGACGGAATCTGCATCTGAATCTGAGAGCCATGTTGCGGCAGAAGAACGTTCGGAGCGCAAGTCATCGCTCGTTTCCTCGACTATCGTTTCGAGGTATAAAGCGTGAGTGCTACCATTGTCACCTGTGGGAAGAAATAAACTTAATTAGTAAAATTATACGAGATCACAACTAGTTATAACTAAAAGAATTACCATAGTTTGCCCATTATGCTTTGTCATTTTATTTATATTAGCTACTTGATACTAGATGGCGCTGTGCGTCGTTATATTTATTAACTTGAGGATTTTTGTTGTTCCGTTGTTCTCTACATTTTCTATAATATTAAAATATGTTTTTGTTGTCAACTTCAAAACATTATTCTGAAAAGACAATAGTAAATCGACTATTGTACGTTAAGTTAGGTATTTATACAGTTTTTATTTAAAGTTATGTGGAGCATTTTCATGCTCCAATTCGATTCTACTCAAGTAAAATAGCAATACCGTTGTGTAAAAACATACCTTATCAGTGTTCACAATAGGTATTTGCTGTGCTTTTAAATACAGTATTATTCTTGAATATTTTTGCCCGTTTTGAGTAATATTAGGCAATATCTAAATTATTGCCTAAACTTAATGGTGTTGATCCACATTGCGGTTTTATTTAAGCATTATTTTTAACGAAAACAGTAATTGTTCTTACAAATTGAAGTCGCTACAGGTGCAATTACCTGAATAAATTGTATTTTATGAGAATGTACCTAAGGCTTAATTTCCAGTAGGTAGCTATATTTAAATATTTTACCATGACATGAAAATATTACAATAATAACCAAATCAGTTTAAACTTAGAATCAACATAACAATAAAATAACAAGAATGGTCTTACAAAGGATTTTCCGAGCATCGTCTGCGTGACAATCCGAATAGTATTAGCCTGAAATGGTAAAACAACAATAGTCTTCCAATATTCATACTTTAAAAATAACTGCATATTTATTTATCAACATAGTGTGCACGTGTAAGTTTAATTTTAGTTTAGTTTTGGTGTACTTTAATTAACTGCTTATGTTTTTTTTAATTCGAAACATTATGTTGTGATAATGATAACGATTTAATAATTCTATAACATTTTTTGATTATTTAATAAAAAAATATTTTAATAAATTTTATAGGTACTCTTTTTAATTTAATTTAATGTTTGAATACTTGATTAATTTAATATTTTTTTTTACTTTTTATTGTTATGATTTCCTATAAAATTTAAATTGTAATTTGACATTAGGACAATATAAAATGGGGAGCGCGCTGATCGGCAACGATCTACTGGTCGCCTCAAAGCTCCAGAGCCTCGAACATCGACACCAAGTTGCCAGCCTGTCGGTTTTGTATCGGTTACATTTCGGGGAGTGTGCGACGGAACTGCACAATTTGATTCCACCTAGCCCTTTCCATCATCGGACTACAAGACGTACGGCCATGCGCCACCGGTACATGTGGACATCCATCCCATACGCACAAAGCGTTTTGCTAATACTTTCATTGTGCGCACAGCTAAGGAGTTTCCTGATAGCTACAACCTTGGGATCTTTAAGTCAAGAGTTAATAGGTTTCTTCTAGGCAAGCGTGCTTCACCGTAGACCATATCATCGCTTAACATCAGGCGAGATAGTGGTCAACCTATAGTTTAAAAAAAAAGAGCAATTCTTCTATATATATATAATCTTAATCTCGGAAACAGCTCCAACGATTTTCATGAAATTTAGTATGCAGGGGGTTTTGGGGGCGATAAATCGATCTAGCTAGGTTTCATTCAAACGTCGTTTTCTCTATTTTTACCAGAGCAGATCTCGGTCGCCCAGGTACTATTAATAATACATAAAATACCTACCTACATTTATAAATACAAATACATATATAATTAATTGCGTTGAAAGGATATGCTCCTTAATTTTCCTCTTGAAGACATCGAGAGAAGAGAGTGGCAGATAGTTCTAGAGATGCACTGCAGTATCAGAGAAGGAGCCATCGTAGCGGCACAGTATAAATATGGACATACAGTACGGAAACTGCCTGCAAACGCTCGAAATGGCACACAACAATGGCGCATCGACAAGACCCTTAAGGGTACACTGGTCGACGGCACGAACTATTTTGTGCGCGGGGTTAAAATGCATGTTATATCAACCGACAACACGTGCGGAACAGATAGATGTTGTTATGAACAGTAAGAAGCTAGTTCGCGTACGAATACACACTTTTGCAAATTTGTAGCGAAATGGATAGTGATTTAGAAAGAAAACGTGCGCGCGAAATTTTATAAACAGACCTTTGGGAGTCTGGATATCATAAAAAAAATAAAATATTTGCATTATTGAACTACCAATCTAATCCCTGTATGGCGGCCGTTTTTCAATTTTCCTTCTTCTTATGGTACTTATTTGCGCCCAAAGAAGAGAAGAGAAGAGAAGAAATTAGTGTTGAAATATGGAACTTTCAAAGCTCATAACTTTCAAGTAATTTTTTTTTTTACTTTTTTGCTTCCATACAGGACTAGATAATGATGAGACAAATTGATATCATTTTTTATTTTGAACGTACATCGTCAAACAGTGGAGTAAAAGCCAGACTACACACACACGAAGAATTTTCGACTAGTGTACCCTTAAGCGGCTCTCACTACTGACAGCACTGCGGACGCGGCTTAGGGGTTTGGGCTTACGCATGTTTGTGTGAGTGTGCCGTTTCGAGCGTTTGTAGGTAGTTTCCTTACTGTGTATCCAAATTTATACTGTGGTAGCAGCTAGAAGAGTGTGCGGTGTACTATTATTTATTCTGTGGCGGTGTACGCGGAGTACCTACGTTCTTTACATATATTCTTACATTATGTTGCAGAATAAAAGATACATACATATATTATTTATCTATTCATCCCGTACCTATAAATGCTAAGCTACAAACCCGCACTTTAGCTGTGGTATTAATTTCTCGCATACAATTATAATAAAGTACGCGCTTAGGTATGTGTTAGACTACAATAGAACTTTCTCTCGTTGCTTCATTGGATGATGTAATGTAACTGACTGATACGAAACTCAGTCATAAAGATATCGTAAATATGGTAGCGCCTAGATAAGTTATATCCATTTGTTAAAATTTCCACCTTATCGTAATAAAGATAACGTTGATAATTACAGGTAAGGCCAAGGATGTGATTGCCCGATTTTTCTAATTGCAATAATTAATTAAATGCGAAATTATTTTATGATAATATGAAAATATCAAAAGATAAAACTGATGCTTCCCTTTTTTAACCCCCGACGGAAAAAGAGGAGAGTTATATATATATCTATACTAATATTATAAAGAGGAAATATTTTTTTTTTGTTTGTTTGTTTGTTTGTTCCGAATAGGGTCCGGAACTACCGGACCGATTTAAAAAATTCTGTCACCAATAGAAAGCTTCATTATTCCTGAGTGACATATGTTATTTTTTTATTCCGATACGGGGTCCTGTGGGGTGGTCCACGGGAGGGAAGCCGCGGGGAACAAGCTAGTTTTTTATAAAAATCTTTGCACCACACTAGGAAGTTCTTCCTGTATAGTGGGTGCAAACATTTAAACTCACATACACAAGACACCCACAGTTTGACGTGTGGTAAGGTTCCTGTATATGTGTATTTTTTGTATCTGTCTGTGGCATCATAGCTCCTAAACGGATGAACCGATACTTGTTTGAAAGGTGACTTTATCGAGAGTGTTCTTAGCTATGTTTGTTGAAAATCGGTTAAGCCGTTCTAAAGTTACGGGCGTTTTACTGTTTAAGATATGTTATGAAAACACCCCGATGTTTTCGCAAGATATCTTGTCATAATTACGTGTTCTATAAATTGTCGATCGGAGCGTGTCTACTAATATATAAATTATATATGTATTATGGTTTTTAAATTTTCACTTATTAATATATCTGCATCACCAAAAATCACCCGAATAAATGTAATGATTCGATAAGAACAGGCATAAGGCTCCGGGATGCTACAAAAAATTACCAGGTGGCTTTAATCCACTAAAATTTTGCCCGACTCAGGAATCGAACCCTACACCTCATGCGCAGCACTGTAGCTATGCATGAGATTCAGATTCAGATATCTTTATATGCTCAAACATCTGTGTAGGTACATACAATTATTTGAAACAAAAAATGCAAGCAAGGTGACACTAGCCCTTGAGGCTAAAGTGACCTTTGAGGCAGTTTAACACAGGTTTCATGAAAAGTACCCACGGCCGAATTCCAAAAAAGGCTTATTACGTATATTTTGCAAGAGCAAAACGATAGCGATTTTTGCGCAATAATTGCTCTTCAATACAAAAGTTTTAGAGTTGTTGGCGGTTTTTTTTTTAATTAAGTTCATTTGACAATTACCAAACGATTGTGTATAGGACCTACCATACCTTTTTTTTTTTTTTTTTGGGAAATCATCCAATGACTTCTCCCGCTCTGGGTGAAGCGGGAGGGCGTGTCAGACTTTACTGACTAAAACCCACCCGTACACTACACGTAATGCCGACTTTTACGCGTTTTAAATTGTACTTGTAATAGACATTATTCGGGACTCTATACGCCATATTTTCTACTTTCATTAGGGATATGCTCAGGGGATGGTATTAATTATTTAAATTGTATCCATAAAGATTTGTTTCCTTATTGTATTCTACATATTGCTATTTTACCCCTGGTTAGGTGCGTCCTTTGATCTCTGTTAGAACAACCAAAATTTTTTCTTCACACTAACATTAAGAATTAAGAAGAGCTTTTAAGGGCCTACCAACCACTTTAGTGCCGTAAAACGGTTACTTTCTAAAGCATACTCCTTAGTAACGGCTAGATTAAAAAGTTTGGAAAAAAATTTATTTATTATTGATCCATGTAAGTACATAATTTAAGAAACAATGTTTTTTCGTGTAACTAGTAGTTTTACTTTTAAAAAATAATTAACAATACGATATTTTTTCGCAACTTTTGGAAACTGCTCCAAAACGACTTGGATGTTGAAAAATATTTTTACACAGAAAAATTGATGGCTGGAAATTCTTCATATCTGAAATAGCATATGTAAATCAAATGATATTTTGCAAACAAAACTGTTCAAAAGGAGGATCAATATTGATATTTTGACATCGAGCGGGTGCACGGCCAGTACTGCGTTAACATTGGGGCGTATTTATCGCCTTAAGTATAGGCAATGAAAAATACTTAAAGCTAACTATTAATTACACTAAAGAGAGCTTTTAGCAAGACAATTAATATTAGATACGTACTCATCATTAACTGGAACGCTTTTTATAAAATAAACAAAAGCACAAAAGCTACTGCAAAGTTATCAAACGTTTTATAACAAGCGAGACATTTATCATCAGATAAATTAAAAAAGATACAATTGGCGAAACAGTCTAGACAATGGTCTAGAATCTAGATTGAGTGAATCGTTTTTGTAGTAAAAAGTAATCGTAGCGGTTAATAGAGTTCTTTAATTGAACAGTTACCGATTTAGCGGTAAATGTAGACGTTTTGTTTTATGTGATGACACTAATTCGAAAGAACATTGTTTTAGCGTGTTTTTACCCGACTGCCGAAGGAGGGTAATGTGTTTATCAGTCTATGTATGTATGTTTGTTCCTATGTGGCGTTCTAGAGACCAAACGCGTTGGCTGATTTTGATGGTTCTTACGTCAATCGATTCGTCTTAACCCTGCGAGTGTCACTGGCTACATTAAAATTGGAAAAGGAAAAATTGGCGGATTTTGGGTGCCATTTAGTGGGGGGCAAAAATTTTTTTTCTTCGGAACCCACGGTGTGGGGTATCAAAATAAAGGGTTTTAAGAGGTGATTTAAAAAATAAAACACTTATATGTTTAAATGTACCTAATTCGAAAAATAAAATAACTAAAAAGTTATAAATAAAAAAAGTCAATTAAAAATATCAGAAAACCCGACTGCTTGAAAAGCGAACTAAAAAGACGTAAACAAGGAGAAAATCATGCTGTGCAGTCGGAGGATACATCTGGTTTTGGTCAGCCAGCTCACGAATATGTATCCTCCGACTGCACAGCATGATTTTCTCCTTGTTTACGTCTTTTTAGTTCGCTTTTCAAGCAGTCGGGGTTTTTTAATTAATTTTTTTTTGTTTTAGTTCTGTCATTGGCAGCCTGTAAATGGAGTTCTCTGCTATAGCACAGATAATATAATACTAGCATACAGATGTCTCATCTCATCCCATACAAAGAAACCGCCGTAGAACGGAACCGAAAGCGACAGATGATCATATGACTAGCACGGAAGTGACTATTGAGATGACGGCATATGATAATACAATAGCGATGTACAATAGTCACAACGGATCTTTGTGTCTCTGAAGTTAGGCTCTGCGAACCACCAACAAGCACTGGTTAGTGCAAGAAATAGTTCGTGACAATGTAAACGATCTCTTGTGTCAAAATGTATACAAAAAAAGAGGTTTCTCCTTACCGTCAACAGACGGCGCTTATCCAGTTTCAATACAAATTGACGGTAAAGCGATCCAGCGTGAGACAAAACTCGCACTAAGCGTGATAGGACGATGCGACAAACGTAAGCGAGTGAAAGAGGCAGTGATAATATGCTATCTTCTACTTCAACTTTGAAACAAAAAGCGCAACTGTGCAGGTTTTGTAGCTAACTTCGGAGATACAAAAAGCCGCTGTGACTACTATATGAACTAATTCTAAAAAAAAAAATAACTAAAAAGTTGTAAATAAAAAAAGTTAATTAAAAAAATCAAATAACCCGACTGCTTAAAAAGCAAACTAAAAAGACGTAAACAAGAAGAAAATCATGCTGTGCAGTCGGAGGATAAGAGCAAGCTGGCGGACCAACACCAGATGTATCGGGTTTTTTGATTTTTTAATTAACTTTTTTTATTTACAACTTTTTAGTTTTTTTTTTTAGAATTAAGTACATTTAAACATATAAGTGTTATATATTTTTGAAATCGCCTCTTAAAATACTTTATTTTGATACCCCATACGATGGGTTTGGAAGAAAAAAAAAAATTTTTCCCCACAAAATGGCGCCCAAAATCCGCCATTTTTGTTTTTTCCAATTTTAATGTAGCCAGTGACACTTGCAGGATTAAGACAAATCGATTGACGTAAGTATCATCAAAATCAGCCAACGCGTTTGGTCTCTGGAACGCCACATAGGAACAAACATACATACATACATACATAGACTGATAAACACATTACCCTCCTTCGGCAGTCGGGTAAAAAAACAAAAAGAAAGCTGCGTGATCCTAATTAAATTGTTATGGGTTAAGGATTATGTTGGTAAGACAACTATATCAGTCGTTAAAAGTATGTTCCTAGGTCAGTACTCTAAAAGTAGGTTCATATAAGCCCGGTGTCTGCCTGCAATTAGATATAAAGTAGGTCAACAGAGGATACAGAATTTGTTTTCAACATAGGTATTCAGTAT
Source organism: Anorthoa munda (assembly GCA_945859665.1). Lineage (NCBI taxonomy): Eukaryota > Metazoa > Arthropoda > Insecta > Lepidoptera > Noctuidae > Anorthoa > Anorthoa munda. Next base: position 7,203,564 of record OX243893.1, read on the forward strand.
TCCGGTTTGCTTTAAATATACCTACCAAAGATTAGGCGATCTTTACGAGGTTACTGTCGTAAAAAGAACTAGTATTTTGCATTGACTTAAGGATGAATAAAATTACTCAAATAGCCAGCTCGCGAATATGTATCCTCCGACTGCACAGCATGATTTTCTTCTTGTTTACGTCTTTTTAGTTCGCTTTTTAAGCAGTCGGGTATTTTGATTTTTTTAATTAACTTTTTTATTTATAACTTTTTATTAGTTAACATTTTATTCGAATTAGGTACATTTAAATATATAAGTGTTATATATTTTTGAAATCACCTCTTAAAACCCTTTATTTTGATACCCCACACGATGGGTTTGGAAGAAAAAATAAAATTGGCCCCCCACAATATGGCGCCCAAAAGCCGCCATTTTTCTATTTTCCAATTTTAATGTAGCCTATGACACTCGCAAGGTTAAGACGAATCGATTGACGTATGAATCATCAAAATCGGTCAACGCGTTTGGTCTCTGGAACGCCACATAGGAACAAACATACATACATACATACATACATACATACATACATATGTACATACATACATACATACATAGACTGATAAACACATTACCCTCCTTCGGCAGTCGGGTAAAAAGAACCAGTATTTTGCATTGACTTAAGGATGAATAAAATTACTCAAATATTAACACAAAAACTAAAACTTTTGTCTTGTTTAACAATAACCAGGTTTGTGTTTGGAATTCGGCCGTAGGTGCTTTTCATGAAACCTGTGTTAAACTGCCTCAAAGGTCTAGTGGTCGCACCTCATGCGCAGCTATAGAGCTGTGCTTGAGGTGTGAGGTTGATTCCTGAGTCGGGAAATTTTTTATTGGGTTAAAACACAGAACAGATAAAACCTCTTTTATCTGTTCTGTGGGTTAAAACTAAATTTCTCAGTAGCATCCCGGAGCCTTATACCTGTTTTTTACAAGCTTTTATTTAACTTGCCATGTATGTATAATAATGTACTTGTAAGTGTGTTCGGGCTTAATCTAAATCGGTAATCTTGCAACTGAATTTTAAAGCAGTTATCCTCCACCGATTAAGATACGTTTAGTTTGGATGACAATGCATGGTTAGCTAAGTGACGTCATTCTTAATCCAATATGGTGGACGGCCCAAGATGGCGGTCTAGTTATTTTTTGTGCACTGCCATGATATGGGTATCAAATGTAAGAGTTTGCGAAGAGAAGAATAAGAAAAGCTTATTTAAAAAAAGAGTTTTTTATTAATAATTTTATTTCAATTCCTTTATTCGGGTGATTTTTGGTGATGAAGAATGTAGATATACTAATAAGTAACACTTAAAAAACTCCCGACATATTTTTATTTCATGCTACATAATTTATCTAGTAATAGACACGCTTCGATCGAAAATCTGTTGAACACGTAATTATGACACGATATCTTGTGAAAACATCTCGATTCAAACAGTAAAACGCCCATAACTTTAGTACGGCTTAATCGATTTTCATAAAACATAGCTAAGAACACTCTCGATACAGTTACCTTTCAAACAAAAACAAACGTAACCAAAATCGGTTCTTCCGTTTAGGAACTATGATGGCAAAGACAGATACACAAACACCTGTGTGTACACACGTCAAGCACGTCAAAGGGGTATTATAATACCCCTCCTTTTAACCCAGACGGAAAAAGAAGGGTGTTATAAGTTTGACGTGTGTTGCTGTGTATCTGTGTCTGTCTTTGGCATCATAGCTCCTAAACGGATGAACCGATTTTGATTTTTTTGTTTGAATGGTGACTTTGTCGAGAGTGTAGCTAGTGAGTTAGCTATGTTTGATTAAAGTCGGTTTAGCCGTTCAAAAGATATCCGCATTTTACTCTTTGAATCTGGGTTTTTTCGCAAGATATCGTGTTATAATTACGTGTTTCGATAGATTGCCGATTGAAGCGTGTTTATTTTTAATTCGTTTTTAGCGATTTTTTTTTGTACAACATTTAATGCAATATTTGAGATGAGTAAATAAAATTATTCCGTCAGGGGTTAAACATATGGTTGAGTTGAACATAAATGTCGAAATAGATACTCTGCTAATCCTCTGTTTATACTTGCATGGTGTTGTGTTTATGCTATTAACTTTACAATTTATGCTATTGCTGTGAGTCTCGTGGCTAAATAATACCAGCCGCATTAGTCGCTCTTCAAGGTTAAGCAACGCTTGCCGAGGTCGGTCCGTGGATGGGTGACCATTTCAACATACGGTATGAGAGATTACTCCGTGCCTCGGTAAGCACGTTAAGCCGTTGTGCCCGGCTGTCATTTGAAGATCTGTGACAGTCGTTACGGGTAGTCAGAAGCTTGAGATCTGACACCAGTCTTGCCAAGGGGTACCGTGTTACCCAGTTACTGGGCTGTGGGGGTCAGATAGGCAGTCGCTCCATGTAAAACACTGGTACCCAGCTGAATCTAAAGCTGATTGGCTTAAAAAAGACCTTGCAAAGTTGTACGTAAGATGTTTAATGTTTCATTTTCTTTATGTTTTTAGTTACCTACCCCTTGTCACAGTTTAATATAATTACCTACTAATTCAAAATTTCAGGCCGGTCAAGTTCAATAACTTGACCAGCCCTGAAACTGATAGTAGTTACTATCGTTCTCAGAAACAAAAATAAATCTTGTCCTTGTAAATGTTGTCCTTCTAACGTAGATGATGAGGAAAACACAAAAGTACTTGCACTACATTGCTCATCTTCGTCGAGCTCATCTTCATCGAGCTCAGTCATCGTCTTCGAATTCCGACAGCTCTTCGGGGTAAACTGACAAACAGGCTAAGGAAAGCGGCATACCACAAACTGACCTAGCCGTTACAGTTAGGCATACACCTGAATTGCAGGATACTACGGATAACACAGCACAAAATGACCACACATCTGATGTAATAATATATTTCGTTATTTTTTTAAATTCTAATGAAAGTTAAAATATATATTTTTTTTAACTATTTTGCTTCCAGACACCGTATGTGAGTAACGTAAGAGAACAAAGAGGCTGTGCTATGAATGGTTCAATTACATTTTCTCCTCGATACACCGATGAAAGTGCCTTAGACGACGACGTAGGCGATCCAACTTATTATTTTTGAAGGCAAATTCGCTAACGCTTCTGGTCCCAGAACTATGCCTTTTTTATTACCTTCAAGTTCGAATTACACAAGTTCTGATTTTGACTCTACTAAACGGAACATCAAAAAGGCCGCAACCGCGTGAAAAACCATTCAAAATGGAGACAAAACCGAGTTAAGAGATTGCGAAACGAAGGTGAATCATACAAATCTATGTCTAAGACTCCATATAAAGTTGCCCATAGAAGATAAATATCGAGTGCACTTAAAAGAAAAAGGGCTAAGTAGGGAAGAAAAGTTAAAAGATAGAATTAAGGCAGATAAAATTAATAAAGTCGTAATTTACAATTTGGAAGCCGTTTTGCAATGTCCGCGAGGAGAAACGTCGGCTTTCTATTATAAGTCGAAACTAAACAGTTATAATCTAACGTTGACAGGGCTTAAAAATAAAGACAGCAAAAATGCATACGATAACTTTCACTGCTATTTTAGACATAGGTGGATGCTAAACGTAGGATAATAGAAATCGGGTTTTGTGTGTGGGAATATTTGAAGAAAATCAGTGGTGAAGAAGGGACAGAAGGAAAAGAAACATTTTTTATTCTGAAGATTGTTGTGATCTGAAACAAGTTTATCGCAACATTATGTTTGTACGCTCCACAACAATTAAATATAAATATTTTAACTCATAAGTTCCTCATCAGAGGCCTCACCCAAAATGAGGCAGATAGTGAGCACAGCCTCATTGAAAAGGAGGTAAAAAAGAACCTAAAGTCAGTCCCAATTTATACTCCCGACCAATATGTAACCCTAATCAAGTCTGCGAAAAAAGTAGTCCAGCTATTAATGTTCACGAAATGACTTACGTTTCATTTATGGATATTAAAGAACTGCAAGAAGACTGGGGTATAATTTTAATATCAACACTAATGGTCAAGCTGTAAATTGAAAAGATGTATAGCATTTAAAGATGAATAAAGAAAATCCGTTTACTTTTTCCTACAAAAGTTCTTACGAGGATGAAGCATACAAAGAGGTGAACGTGAGAAACAAGAGAAAGAAGATGAAGGATCTAAATGATATTGTGCTTAAACAAGCGTATAGTGAAAAACAAAAATTAAGCGCCAATAAGAATAAGGATTTGAAAGACCTCCTCACAAAAGGTTTAACTCCTGCTTACTATGCGAGTTTGCTACAACATGATTTTGTAGAAAATAAAAGTGCATAGTGTAGTAATATAATTATCATCTCATTTTAGTACCTAGTGAGTAGATCCTACTTTATCGGCGCTTACGTTGATTGAAGAATTTAATCTCATTCATACCAATGAAAGAAATTAAATAAGAATACCTAGATATTTTGTTAATTATACTGAAAGTATTAACATGACTGTTATTAATTATACGCAAGAGTTTGTTTTTAAGTTTTGTTTTACTACATTTTTTATCATTATAAATGTTGTTATTTAAAATTATATTTTACTGTAATAATATTTAATTATAATAAGAACGCCTACAAGGATATTAGTAAAAAATAATACAGGTAGGTAATCAAAATACCTAATTTGTACTGATTTAATGTTATTTAATAGTGAAGCTCATTGTGAGATTTAATAATAGTGTAAACTGTAAAGATTTTCTCTCAATTTATGATCTTAATTAAACTATTTTGTAATAATAAAAGGAAGTTTCTTTTAAAAATCCTTTATTCCTGTAATATTAAACAGACGTTTTAAGTAATAAGACTAAAATTTTATCTTTTAATATACGAATAGAGCATTATATACCTTAATGTATAAAGTTTTTCATATATTTTGTTAATAATAAACTGCACTAATATATTTTGGGTCGCATATCATTTAAAATATTAACTTGTACTTTAATCATAAAACGAATTAAGTCGGTTGAATGTTTTTAAAGCCTTGTATTTATTAATTAATAAATAATAATATTGATTTTTATATGCCATTTGAAAGGCTATTCTATTGGTAATACAAAAAATTTACTAGTTTTACTGTATCGTTTCCACCTTTATTTTAATTTGCAAAAATGTAGCTGCATCGCATTTGCAAAACTTTAAACGCGATTTCCCAACAATCGTAATTTTGTAATTATTTCGGTTTATTATTAAGGCAGCGATATGTCCACTAAAATCCTTATTTATTGAGCCGTTACCCAAATATTTGCCATACCTACATTCGTTTTCTTATCGTTAAAAATATTATCGTATTTTAACCTGAACATGCTTGAACTCCAAAATACCAAGAATGTTTATCGCTCAAACATAAAGGTCAAGAACTATAAATTAGGTGTTTAAACTTTGAAACATAAAAATTATGTAACACATAATTAAGAGCTCGGTTATACTGAGCACCTAATTATGATCGCTGATAAATTACACAAGAATGTAAATATTTATAATTACACGTGTACGTAAATAATGTCCACGATATTAAAAAATAAGAGCAGTAACAATTTAACTACGGAAAAGGGTGAGTTTTCGTAGCGACGTAACCGCGTAGTCGTGTCGTAGCGTAGCGAATAAGGCCGTAGCTGCGTAGGCGCGTAGTAGCGTAGCAGCGAAGTCGCATAGATGAATAAAACCATAGCTGCGTAGTGGCGTAGCCGCGTATTAGTAAATATTTCATCACCTTTCTGCCTTGCTCCCTCATTATGGGGTTGGCGTAATACGAACAATCACAAAGTAATAGAGAAGAATAGTAAAAAAAGTACAACAAGGTTTAAGAATTATTGCGCCGGACGTTTCGTATACCGAAAGGCTTACCAACTCAGCATTTAATTTTGCTTTGCGTCAGACACCCAGCGTTGATTTTCAGTTGTATTTATCATTGTATCCATTTTTTTTTTTTTTTTTTATCTTTTATAGGTCCGCGCTTGACCACTATCTCACCTGATGGTAAGCGATGATGTGGTCTACGATGCAGCACGCTTGCCTAGTAGTAACCAATTCACTCTTGACTTAAAGATCCCTAGATTGTAGCTATCGGGAAACACAGACTCCGGCAGAGAATTCCACTCCTTAGCTGTACGCTCGCTCTTTCAGGTGGATAAAAAAAAAATACGTGTAATTTTAATGGATGTGTGAATTAGGAACAAGTCACATGTCAGGTCGGGGTCATCGCCCGGCAGGTGGCCAGCTGAGAGTCAGTGCGGGCAGTCGGCCACGGAACTACGCTTGTCTGCTCAGAGTTCACTAGTTGTTATTATGTTGCTAATGTTGTTGTTAGGTCTAATAAGCGCCGTTTAGCAGACATTTGGCGAGAACGATGTGTTTTGTGTAACCTTGTTTAAATTTAATAGCTGAAGAAATATACGGGTTAACTTTCAATTCGTTTAAACTACTGGTAAGAAGCCTTTTAGGCAATTTCGGCTAAACCGGGTTGTACCAGCATGAAATAGGGTCCCGTAAAAGTGTTGTGAAAGTTCTGACATTGAACTTCTACGAAGAGAGGATAGGTTAGACTAGATAATTATCTCCAAGCTCAAATATCAACTTTAAAGTTCGACCACTTAACTAAGTCCATTCTGAAGTAGCTACGCGGTACCTGTCAGCCGATAGTTCGCTGATGGGTGTCAACATCACTCTTGACTAAGAGGAAATGCGGTCGCAGACATCCTAAGTAAAAACTCGTAATTTGAGGTTTGGCTCTCGACTATTGGAGGAAATAGTCGAGAGCCAAACTTCAAATTACAAGTTTATAATAAATATTGGACCAATTTAAAATATATTCCATAAACTGGAAACGAAAGATATATACTATACGCCTATGTCAAAATTGCGCTGTCAACAGAGGCCTAGTGTACGAATTTGACAACTATAAATGAAAAAGTAAAACACAGGGGTTTAATATATATCTTTATTTTCTAGTTTATAGAATATAATTTTAATTGATCCAATACTGAAGGAGGACATTGGTGAGAGCCAAACCCCGAATTATGACTTTTACTAAGGAAATTGTGTCGGAGCTCTCTGCCCACATTTCAACTTAAACGGTTGGCCTATATGCATCTTTATGTTTAATTGTTTACAATATGGAGGGAACAGCTGATAATATTTTGAAATTACAGATTTAGTCTCCTAGCAAAAGTTCATATCATATCATAAAATCATAAGTACTTTTACCCCTGAAATATTTACAACGAATTAAAAATCACCGAGTATTTGTTTGGTTTATTTAGTCCACTAATTGGTCGGTGTAATAACGAGTGCATGATGTCATACTGTTATCTGTTAACACTAATCTGACTGCAAAATTGTAGGTACTCAACAGGCACCAGTTTTATTATGACGTCATCGTAGCGGTGTGACTGAGGTATGGATAGTACAGGTACAGTCACATCTAATGGCGGCTCGTGTAGCTGCTGTAGCAAATTCAAGTCTCAATCATGACAGCGGGCGGGAGTGAGAGGTGGAGTACTCTGCAGTGAAAATCGAACATCTTTCTTTTCATTATTTATATTCTTTTAAAAAAAAACGTCACACACACAGACGTCCTTAAGTTTGCATCGACCTATTAATTGTTATCGTTCCAGGTATGTAGGTATGTCACAAACATTGAATCAATAATAACAATTTGTCGTCACTACAATCTGCAGATTGATCCAAGATACATCTGTTTCTAAATTATGCAAGAGTATCATTTGTACCTATCCGCTAGCTAGTATCAAGAATATTAATAATAGTTGAATTAGCCAAGATTGTACGTAAACCTACAAGCAAATACTATACAGTATATAAAACAGACAACTATAAAGAATTTCAAATACCTACTAAAAATTAAACTGAATAAAAAAGGTCTTGTTTATTTACATTTCCATAAACCATTGAATTTGTACATTTCACGTGTTCCCTTTGAAGCTAGTGAAAAATGCGTCTGTTCTCGTTAAATATTTACATATTCAAATTCACGTGTTTGTCAAAAACAAATGATCTTGAATTCTTGAGTAAAAATGGCGCTTTTTGTTAAAGGTTGTTCACTTGTGACGCGTGCTACGTCGTTGGTTGTTTGAATTGATTAATACTGGTTTCGAGGTGAACAAGAGAGGCAAAATATTTAAGTAATAATCTTAATTAAACGAATTCCGATATAAGTGACTGTGTCTGAAGATTGAATGCAACACAATCTGCACCACAAGTCACAAACTTCACAATAACTAGAAACAAAAACTACTAGCAGTGGGGGTTTTATTACTACGCTCGAAACTGGAAAGCCACTCTAACCAAAATCTTTCCTAGGTAGACACAATAATTGTAAAATAAAACAGCACAGACAATTTAGAAAACCCGGAGCAAATCGCCAATTTCATATTGACAGAGAGAGAGAGTCTGCCAACAGCACATAGTATTATATTATGGCATTTGAGCACATTAAAAAAAAACCCATCTTAAAGAGCATGAGCTTATAGAAAAAATATAGACACGGGCGTGTTTCCTCCTAACTGGCTTCAGATAAAAAGATTCCCAACTTTCCGTCCAATAGCTTCAGTACCAATTAAATGGTAACCCATCCATAATTCACAGCACACTGACTGGGAAGCCACACAGAACCTCGGGTCACAATACCAGTCTGGGTCAAACGTGTACCGGGCAGCAGTCCACCTGGCGGACACATGTTATAACGGTCGGCCCTAGGGTCCGACGCACGTTGCGTGCGGAATCCGTAAAAGCCACAGAGCACGGACACGTCTCCGACGCCACTACGGTGACTACGGCCTTGTCCAGAGTGAATGCGCAGATATAATATGGCGACCGCTTAACAGACCGTTCCTGAGGTGGCTACGCGGTGGAGGTGGAAGTGGTGACCGCTTAGGTCGGCCTTCAGGGCAGGCAGGACAATTACGAGTTGTTCAAGCAGGCAGTTGAGGTTCGAAGTGTTTGCTCAGAGTAAAACAATAGACGATCGCTTCCTGACGAGCATTCAAACGGAGCCAGCGGTTTCATATGTTTGATACTCGGCACCCACGCAAGCTTCTTTCTGGCCCTAGAACATTGTCGACACTTTCCATATAAACAAAGTTTGTTGTTGAGTGTCACCATCCCATAGAAACTGACAGCCCGCTTAAACTCTGACTATGCCTGTGACAGTTGTAACATGCGCTTATACTTCATAAAAGATAGCTTGATCTCTGCGACAGCTGTCAGTATCAATACAGTAACAACAGCGCTTGACAGGCTAACAATAATGTATACGTCAGTTTGACATATGTCGCAGAGATCAAGCTATCTTTTATGAAGTATAGTGAACGTTATTATATTAATAACATTTTTAGTCGCTGATTCCGTACTCTATGGTAATACTGTACTGAAAGAGCCAATCACGTGATAGACATAATCGGTCCGTAAGTGGGTATTGGGTAAATCTGTGTTCTGTTTTATATTCAGCCAATCGCACGTATTTATTACACGCGGTTTGAGTAGTGCAGCTATTTTGATGTGGGATAATGCTATGATTATGACTCGTTTGAAGCAGGAGTGGTTTAATTGGATGTATTCTTCCGGGATTATCGTGAGAACAAGACTTTGTCTATTCATTGAATGATTATTTTCTACAGAAAAAACCTTCGTCACCTTACCAGAAGAGTTGTTGAATCTTGAAGAAAGTTACTTTAATTGATTGCTCATTTTTCAAATGAATCGCTCTGGAATTCGAAAACAATTTCAACCTTTTCATTTACCAGATTATAAGCCTACTTATCTTCGGATTAAATACAAATTTAAGATTAATAAACCTCAGTTTATTGCAAGTCGTACTAAACTAACCGATAGTGGAACGGACAAGGCCTAGTTGCCACAAATTGGACCGCCAATATCATAAGAACCGGTTTTCGATTATGTACGGTTTTTTGTTTGTTGTTTCGAATCGTTATTTGGTGCGGGCTTAGGTGTAGTTCGTCGACATCGATCGATGACAGTCATGTCATGTGTGATCCGCACTATCGGTAGGCATAGTGCAGGATAAACACAATATTACAGTCCCGTATTAGAGTTCATTTGCACTGAGTTCACAGTCGAAACGCCCCAATGAGGTTGTTCATATTCTATCACAGAGTTGCAAATAAGCAAGCGACCCGTCCAATTGTAAGTACATTCGCCACCACACAGTACTACAAGTGCGTTGGCTTCCTTTTTTCAAGAATACTCTCTTAATTTTTGTTTGAAGCTATCCATGTCTTAGCTCCTCTCAAAAACTGCAGGATATTTGTTTATTACTTTAGTTAGCAAGACAATAGGTCCTTAGGTCGCTGGTTCATATCCGGCTCGAAGGACCATAATGTAGGGGCGCGAACTAAGTGGTACCTTATGGGATTCGCTTCGCTACTAACTTAAAAATTCAAATAATTTTCAAAGGTTTATTGTTGCGTTTAGGCTAAGCTATCGCTAAACTGAGATAATTATGAAAATGACAGCACCTGCTTGCTGTTCGTAATCGACTGAGCTCGCGGGGCATTTAGTGCGACCGTATTGTATCGCTAGGTCAGCAACACGTGGTCGATTGCAATGATTGCTTCGAACAGTTTCATAAGTACTATATGAGCTAAAGTTGTTGTCAAAGTTTATATAAAATCACTATAAAGTGAATTAATTAGTCCAATACACAGTTTAAATAAGGTACTATGTATTAGATTAAATAGAAGATTTTTAAGTAGGCACTTATAAGCACAGATATCAAAGTTACGTTTTATGTGAAGCTTCTTCTTTGCAGTTGGCACGAAACTGATAAAATAATGACAAATAGCATTGGGAAGCAGACTGTCAACAAATCAAGTATATCTATGGTAATCATAGACACATTATAATCACAGCTTGCCTAGCACCTAAAAGATTAGATATAAATAAAAAGTTATTTGAATATAAAGACAATATTAAAAAACATATCTATAATTATGTGTTTAACTTCTGTGTGATTAGACAATAATCGCTGATAGACACTGGCGTCAAATGCGCCAAATAATATCAGTGAAATTAAATTATATAAATCCCTGGATTTTCTACGTATAGATTACTTTGCAAGAAGATAATTAAGATTGAGATAATTATCATGACTTTCGGCTTATGTGACGTCAAATATTTATTTATGTTTACAATTATCATAAAAACATTGATTAATAAAGTTTTAATCATGATTTTTAATTCATTAGGTATTTTGTTTGTTCGGCTTTCGAAGGGCCTTTCATTTCACAATAGGTAATTTAACAAGAACAGATAAAAATCGCAAACTTTAATCAACTAATTGAAGATTATCAATTCGGTAGATAATGTGATTGCACTTTTTATTAAATTGTTGTTATAAAACAATTAATATGACGGAAATAGTCAAACTGTTCGATTATCGAATATACAATAAATTGCTTTTTAGAAATGCCGAATATCCTGGAACACTTGTAACATAAAACCATAGTTTACCCGACCGTTTCATTTCTTTAAACATGTAAATATGTCTTTACTAATCTAATATCATTAAATCAGACGAAACAAGTATATCTATCTATACTAATATTATAAAGCTGAAGAGTTTGTTTGTTTGAACGCGCTAATCTCAGGAACTACTGGTTGGAATTAAAAAAATTGTTTTTGTGTTGGATAGTCCATTTATCGAGGAAGGTTATAGGCTATATAACATCACGCTACGACCAATAGGAGCGGAGCATAAATTAAAAATGTTGCAAAAACGGGCAAAATGATTCCTTTTTAGGGTTCCGTACACAAGGGGTAAAAACGGGACCCTATTACTGAGACTTCGCTGTCCGTCTGTCTGTCTGTCTGTCACCAGGCTGTATCTCATGAACCGTGATACCTACACAGTTGAAATTTTCACAGATGATGTATTTCTGTTGCCGCTATAACAACAAATAGTAAAAACAGAATAAAATAAATATTTAAGTAGGGCTCCCATACAACAAACGTGTTTTTTTTGCCGTTTTTTGCGATAATGGTACGGAACCCTTCGTGCGCGAGTCCGACTCGCACTTGGCCGGTTTTTGAGAGCTTCCGTTGCGTGCGCTGCGTAAGCGGTTAAAGTAACGCAACGCTCATGTATGTAGGGTAGGGTAGGTAGGTAGCCAGTTGACGGGAACGAAGCCGCGTGGGACAGCTAGTTGCTAGATAATGCTAGGCCTCACCAAATTGTCGCTAGAAGATTTAATTGTCGGAGAGCGCAATACGGTGGTTCTATGTTCTATTAATGTTAGGGGTTTTGGTTTCCTCACTTAGCCCTTAGCCCTTCAGGTGGACTATTGTGCGTCACCAGACCAGCCAGACCAGCAGTCTACCTTGTGCTTTACATCCAAGATATCCACGTACTAAATATCATACGGAAAATCTTATAAATATTGCACTTTGCACTTCTCCTCTTCACCTTTGCAGTGTACTGAAACAGGTTCCGTTCCAGTTCGGCGGAACCTTCGCTCAGTGATCAGTTCACGACTCGAACAGGATGCATGACGATCATTGAGCATCAGCTTGTATGACACATTATATTCACACGTGCAGCCGTCATGCCTGGTGGTTTCCGAAGGGAATCTGCAGTGGACATGGTGCTATTATTTGAGTGGAAAGGGCGTAACTACATCAATATTGATTAATAAAAATCTTTTTAATAAACAAGCTTTTTTGTATTCTTCTTAGCAAACCCTTTTATTTGATACCCATATCATGGCAGTGCACAAAAAATAACTAGTCCGCCATCTTGGGTCGTCCGCCATATTAGATTTAGAATGACGTCACTTAGCTAATCATGCATTGTTATCTAAACAAAACGTGTATGCAAAATTTATGTGTCTATGAACAGGTATTTAGCTCTATGAACAGGTAGAAAGATACAGAAATCGCGCGGAATTTTATCCGCAGTGCGTGTTAGTTAGATTCAGTACGCGGAAAAAAATTCGCGCGAATAAAATCCGCGCGGCTAAAAATCGCAATGCGTGTTAAGCCTTATAGATAGATATTGAAACAAGGCGATAATGGTAAGGAACCATTCGTGCGCGAGTTCGACTCGCAATTAGCCCGTTTTTATCGCTTTTCAAAACGGCAAGATTTGTCTACTTTACAGATACTGCCAAGCTGCTTTCATTCATGACCCATTCAGCCAATAATTCATTTGAAATCTTCTAAACATGACGACACAAAAAATCATTTTCAAGGCACAAAAAAAGACATAGAATATATTAATTACCTACCAAATTGAAATAAAAATATAATAAAATGTATCACATGAGGGTAAGATACCCAGTTATTAGCACTTTAAGGAGTGCCTCCCCTTTACTATTTTTTTTTGCTCTGTTTTTGTAATCAAATGCCCAGAAAATGATATTGAAATGCATAGCATACAAAAATTATAATGACATCGAAGGAAATATTCTAATCTTTATTTTTAGAGTTGTTTCATTCATGCATTGAAATAGTAATTATAAATATATTTTCACTAAATTAAGAAAAAGCTATCTAAAATCCTATTACTGGCATAGAAATGCCAACATTCCATAATATATGGTTTTCTTATTTTTTGCCTTTAAAATGAGAAGTTTCTATAACAGGATCACACTGGTTGGTGGCACTGGTTTTCCCGATTTTCCTCTATGGAGTTGAGACTTGGACAATCCGAGCAAGAGAAAGACAGAGGATAGACGCATTTGAAATGTGGTGCTGGAGGCGGTTGCTCCGAATCCCATGAAACAGCCAAACGCACGAATGTGTCTGTCCTTTCACAACTCAATATCAAGACCCGATTGTCTGCGGTTTGCTTACAGCGTATTTTGACTTACTTTGGCCACATAATGCGAAGAGAAGATAGCAGCCTTGAAAAGCTGGTCATTGTTGGCAATACCGAAGGAAAGAGAGCACGAGGCCGGTCGCCAACACGATGGTCTGACCAAGTGAAGGAAGCTACGTCCTCAAGCAAATTCCAGCAGGTGGTGATGGCAACTTTGGACCGGAGTCGATGGAGGCGAGTCCGCTTAAAGGAGTCCAGTGACCACGATCCTCAGTAATGAGGGACCGACTGAAGAGAGAGAGATAACAGGATAGGATGTGATGGTTTATCCTAGTCATTCTTACATCGGTATTTCAAAAGCATTTCACAATAGTTAACACTAAGGAAAAAATGGATTACGATGTCAAATAATTTCACAGCGACTGAACGTGCTAAGTAGTGTTGTGATGTGAAAATAGTTAATTTAACGCCACGTTATTGAAATAGAAACGGTTTGCAGTGTATACTTGCAATGTATGCCAACATTATGTTTAGTCAGTGAGCAGTTTTAACTAAATCATCTTCATCATTGAAAATCGCACGAATATGTACGGAGAATGATTTTACGAATTTCGCTTCTAATAAATCTTAAGTAGATATTTTATCTAATACAGGTTGACTTTAAATTTATTGGAAATCTTATCACGTTGTATGAGAGCCCCACTAAAATATTTATTTTATTCTGTTTTTAGTATTTGTTGTTATAGCGGCAATAGAAATACATCATGTGTGATTTCAACTGGCTAGCTATCGCGGTTCTCGAGATTCAGCCTGGTGACAGACGGACAGACAGACGGACCGCGGAGTCTTAGTAATAGGGTCCCGTTTTTACCCTTTGGGTACGGAAACCTAAAAAAGAAAGGTTTGTGATAGAGTTATTATACATATTTATGAGTATTTCACATCCCCATAAGATTACCAATGAATAAAATAGTCATCCTAAATATTTTTTCTGTTTTCTAGAGGCACGTACAACTCTGTACGATCAAAAGAGTATTACTTTGAGGGGGTTGCCCTACCCTACCGAGTAGTTGTATATTTGTGAAAGAAGTCAAGAGGAACAGCTAGCATGCCTGATATTCTCATATACACTGATTTAAACAGTTTTTCACCGACCTTTAGATATCCCACCTCCTTTGTACAATGACCCACATAATTTGTATAACAGGTACGACTTTATTGTTGTTGATGAACAATGTACAATGCAGTGCATAATAACTGACGCGGTATGTGATTACAACTTGATTGAATATTGTTTATTGCTGGCGACCTGATAAATCGACCTAGAAGAGAAAAGAGGGTTATGTTTGAGAGGCAAGAGGTCACAAAAGCCTGTGTAACTGCCTCGTTGCTCTAGAGGTCGCAAGCGTCACAGCTAAACTTGAGGTTTGATTCCCGAATCGGGTTAAATGTTATTAAAGACTGTATGAATATATTTGTATTGTATAAACACAATTTCTTTTAGTATTAATCTACTATTCACTATACCTATGTGCCTATGTTCCTATGTTTCGTTGACTTCTGTGTGCCCTGGCAGTTGAGTGTGTGTGCTCTCTCTAATTTCTCTCTGATGGTGGCACATGTGTTGGTGGTCAGTTCCATGATGGTTGAGCTGAGTGATGCTGATCCATTCTTCATATTCGTGAACGGGCGCCATCAGTTGGGAATGGTCATAACTTAGCTGCCTCGGCTTGTTACTATTTTTTTTTTTATTGTTTGTTTGTTGTTCAACAAGAATTAAGTATTAAAAAATTGTAATTAAAACTGATTGGAAAAGAGTGTCCGTGGTGTTTCTTGTAAATTCTTCTAGACCTAATGACGCTTGCAAATTTGCAACTAGAGTAAATTTTTTTTTACTCTTCAAATGTACTACCTCTAAGGTTTATTTGAAAAAAAAAACTATTTTATATTGATTGGTGTTATGGTATTTTGAAAGCCTGTCCAAACCGTTGATAAATAAGATCTCTGCCAAGTGCCAATCATAATTAGTCTTTAATTTTGAGGCAAT
Source organism: Anorthoa munda (assembly GCA_945859665.1). Classification (NCBI taxonomy): domain Eukaryota; kingdom Metazoa; phylum Arthropoda; class Insecta; order Lepidoptera; family Noctuidae; genus Anorthoa; species Anorthoa munda. Next base: position 7,219,457 of record OX243893.1, read on the forward strand.
TATAATAGGTCATTAACCTTATTTAATGACGACCCAGACACAGCTACGTAAGGTTTATTTTTAGTCACTAAAGCCGACCTTTGTAGATCGACTTTGTGAAAAACCTATAGACTTTAGTAATGTTTTGTAGAACTCGAACCTCTATAGTCATATATACAATATAACCTCTATAGTATACCAGTATTAGAGGTCTGAGTTCTACAAAAAAAAATACTGATATAAGCTTAGAGATTCATCTAACAAGATCAAGCCAAGAGACAACATCATGTCCATATATTTAACGCCCGACGCAAAAACGATTGACCCGTTCAAAAGGTATCCGCATTTATTCTTTGTATCTGGGTTTTCTCGCAGATATCATGTCATAATTACGTGTTTCGATAGATTGTTGATTGAAGCTTTTCTAGTACTAGGTATATTATATGTAGTTTAAAAAGCAAGAAATAAAAATTAAATCTGTAATTAAAATAACCCCGATACAAAAACCTCTAAAAAGCAAAGAATAAGCTTCGTACTCGCGTCGGGGAACCACCAACTTTTACAGCAGTTTATTTAATTACCCACGACGGAACGGAGACGGTATATGCGTTTGGGGTGAGGGGATGTTTGTTTGTGCAAATCCATGTTGACATTTTTCTCCAAAACTACTAGCCCGATTATGATGCAGTTTCAGTTATGGGTTTGATTGGTGCATGTTCTTAGATAGGTGTTACGGTGACAACTCACCAGGGGAGCTGCAGCAAACGTTGTTTGTGCAAATCCATGTTGCCTTTTTTCTGAGATTTTGATGCAGTTTCAGTTATGGGTTCGGGTTTTTATTAGATAATAATAATGCAATTTTAAATTATTTTTTTATCTTTTTGGTGGTAAGTTTGATATATGTTGGGCTTAGACTTCCTCGTTGGACTAGTATCCATAAGCACTGCTACTGACCATGATTACCTGGGTTTGATTCTCGGGTCGGGCTAAGTGGTATTGGGGTTTTCGACCTGAAATTTCACAGATACAGCACGGAGTTTGGATACGTGTCCGGTTGTTGGCAAAGGGCTCGACCCCTTTGTCATGGGATATAAAAACAACTAGTAAAATATTGGTGCAGTTACGGAGTTCCAGCGCATGGAGAGAAAATTTGGTTCAAATAAATATCACTAGATGGCGCGATAAGCATCGTTTTGTTATTGAATTGTGGGTAATATTAACTTTTTCTAGAATTGTTCATAAAACTTGTATGTTCTTGTTTAATAAACTGTTCTAAGCACAAAATTATGGAATATTGGGCTCTTAAATCACATTTCAAAGATTAATTGAGCGAATAATTTAAAATTGATTCCTATAGATGGCGTGGCTTTAAATTGAGGCATACCACTTGCTTTTTTTTTATTTATTTTGTAACACATTTTGGTACAATTAAACTGTAAAAACTTGTAAAAACATACTATAAAACAAATCGTCACTGTATTTAAAACCACCTATAGCCATGGAACGGAACCGAACGTGAACGATGTACTTATAAAAATAATCAGTTTAATTAGACGAAAAACGCTAGTTCCGTAGGCACGGTTTCTTTGTATGGGATGATGCATCTGTATTCTAGTATTATATTATATGTGGTGCAGTTTTTTTTAATACGGTGATAGACTTTACTGACTAAAACCCACCCGTGTTCCTTCAGTTATTTGAGCCAGGGCCGCGGTAAGTTTCAAATTTATCCGCGCCCATAGGTACACCTCTGCTTACCATTCAATGAATATAGCTGTGTTATTATACTATGTACTGTGTTGTGTTATTGCTATTAGGTATGTTTTTGGCCAAGAGTAAACAAACTACAGATGACATAGTAGCTAGCTAGCTACTCGTCGTATAGCAGTAAGTGATTTATTCGAACAGGTGAATTGTTATTATTCAGTTATTTTGTAAAACAAAGGCCTCGGTGATGCCAACACAAGGCGTTGAATCATTTAAACCTGTGCCTGCCGCCAACACATGTTACTAACCAATAACATACTCTTTGTATTTTATTACCAATATATAAATTTACATATTAACAATAACTACATAAATATAAGCTGAAAAAAAACTACGAATGCGTATAAAAAGGACAGGGGTCATTGGGCGTCAAAAATTTCGTCCATATCGCTGTCAATGTGAAAAGTGACTAGAACGCTGGCAGCATTGCCACGTTGGATGACAATGCTGATTCTCTGGCCGAGGAAAAGCCCAGCCCTCTGGTCACGTGAAGAGTCTACTAACCGTTTGCTTACATCTCGAAATACTCGATGATCACTAAGCACTATAGCATTACTACGAGTATACTACGGTTAGTTGGTTAGTAACATAACATGTGTTGGTTTTGTATGAAAATGTTAGTATATTATATTATATTACATTATATTATATTATATTATATTATATTATATTATATTATATTATATTATATTATATTATATTATATTATATTATATTATATTATATTATATTATATTATATTATATTATATTATATTATATTATATTATATTATATTATATTATATTATATTATATTATATTATATTATATTATATTATATTATATTATATTATATTATATTATATTATATTATATTATATTATATATATTTGAATCTTTCCTGCATTGCAAAAGCATCTATCGGTGAGTTTACCAACACTTCTGATGCAAATACGTTAACAACACACATTACATAAGCCCTAAAGCCCAATATATTGTTCAACAGCTCCCACACGGAAGTAGTGGTGTTATTTATTACAACGATGGTTGTGGTACAACGGTAACCGTGGATATAGATCAGGCGGTCGGATATCGCGTGTTATGAACTGAAAAAGAAAGATATATACTGTGCCTCTATGTTTTCCTTTTTGATGGAAATTTGATGCATTATCTTTAGAAGCACTAGCACCCTCAAAATATGCTCAAAATTGCGCTGTCAACAGAGGCCTAGAGTGAAAATTTTACAACAATAAATTAAAAATAGGAAACATAGGGGCACAGTAAATATCTTTATTTTTCAGTTTATGGAATATGTTTTAAATTGGTCCAATATTGTAAGAGGAAATAGGAGAGAGCCAAACTTTCAAATTATGACTTTTTACTTAAGATATTCAGTCGGATGTCTGCGACCGCATTTCCTTTTCTCTTAAGACTTCGCGAAAGAAAGACCCTAGAAAAAAATTGGTAGGGTAGGCTGGAAGGTAAGTAGGGTAGGTAGGAAGGTAAGTAGGGTAGGGTAAGCCGTTGACAGGAGCGAAGCGGCGGGCACAGCTAGTCTTTCCCTAAACTGAGCTCATTGTTAGTAGAGCGCGACTTCCTTTCTAATCATAAATCTGTTAACATATTATTGTACCTAAAACTAAGCTCATTGTTAGTAGAGCGCGAATTCCTTTTTTAATCATAAATCTGTTAACATATTATCGTACATAAAACTAAGCTCATTGTTAGTGAGCTCGACTTACTTTCTAGTCATAAATCTGTTAACATATTATCGTACATAAAACTAAGCTCATTGTTAGTGAGCTCGACTTACTTTCTAGTCATAAATCTGTTAACATATTATCATACCTAAAACTAAGCTCATTGTTAGTAGAGCGCGAAATTCTTTTTAATCATAAATCTGTTAACATATTATCGTACATAAAACTAAGCTCATTGTTAGTAGAGCGCGACTTCCTTTCTAATCATAAATCTGTTAACATATTATCGTACCTAAAACTAAGCTCATTGTTAGTGAGCTCGACTTCCTTTCTAGTCATAAATCTGTTAACATATTATTGTACATAAAACTAAGCTCATTGTTAGTAGAGCGCGACTTCCTTTCTAGTCATAAATCTGTTAACATATTATCGTACCTAAAACTAAGCTCATTGTTAGTGAGCTCGACTTCCTTTCTAGTCATAAATCTGTTAACATATTATTGTACATAAAACTAAGCTCATTGTTAGTGAGCTCGACTTCCTTTCTAGTCATAAATCTGTTAACATATTATCGTACCTAAAACTAAGCTCATTGTTAGTAGAGCGCGACTTCCTTTCAAATCCAAAATAAAGTTGCCCTTTTGACTGACAACAACAATATTATAAGAGGAAGTATAAATACGATCTTAGTTACTTTAATTTAATATAAGTGTGCCTACCAGGAAACGGACGAAGAAATTGGCACGAGACCAAGGATTATTATAGCCATATCAAAACTATCTACCTCCTAAACAGTAATAGAAATGTGGTCAGCGGGCTTTATGATATTATTATTGATTATTTTATTACTTATTATTAGTTATTTTCTTTTAGAAAACTTATGAGATAGTCCGCTACTCAAGTGAGTACACGTTTATGTGACCTGTCAATTAATTACTAGAAGTTTTAAGTATACAACAAATAATTATAAAAAGAACTAATAAAAAAAACGTATCCTCTTTTTTATTTCGCCATATTTAAAAATTATATAACCAGATGTCAGTTCTACAATTGAGACGAATCCACGGATACTGATATAGAAATGGACAAATTTAAAAAAAATAATTACTTGCATACGTAGGTACGCTCGAAAAACGTTACACTCCCGCAGTCGGGTAAAAAAATACCTAACTACTCCGACGCAACCAGTCATTTGATCGACGCCTTTCTTATAATTATCAATTGAAAATGTTGCGGTCGGCCTCCAATCTTACCGGACCCAGCTGAATACCAATATTTTACATGGCGAGACAGCATCTTCTGATCTTCATATCTCACTTACTGGGTACAGGATTCCTCTTTGTGGAGCTTATCGGTAAAAAAATATAGTTTATAGGAATTTATTGATTGCAGAATGACCTCGACTGCTTTAGAAGTGTTTTCGATAAAAAAAAAACAAGTTATCACTCGTTGAAGTGTGGTATGGCAGAAAAAAAGTTTAATTTACAAGTAATTCAAACCTCAAACTACATACATAAATTTTATGATAACCAGTAACTTAATTACGAGCATGACACGCCAAAAACGAGCAATTTCCCTTGATAACATCAGTTAAATGTTGGAATTAAACAAATATTTACATTTAATTACTTTTAAGTTATATCTAGCAAGCACGTGTATCTACATAGCTATTAAAATGTCTAAAATAGACGCGTTTTATAATAAAAAAAAGTCGGCCGAAGATGACTATCTCTGACAAAATGGCTGCTTACAACATCAACACGTTCGTTATTTAAAACCGTATGGTAGATCCGAAACATGAGAAATTATGGCTGTTTTTTTTTACCAGCCAGTGTGTCTGGGTTCTGTTGTGATAGATTTCAAGTTTAGAATAAAATAGAGATTTTTTTATGAAAACAGGGTTTATGATCGCGGTAAACCAATCATTACACCATTCAGTAGATTTGATGATCAATCACCAATCTTGATCAATCTTTTTTTTTCTTCTTAACTAGGGGCGTTACAAAAAATTACATTTTATCAGCCATTGTCAGAAAAGTCTGTGTCTACAGTTCCTTCTTTTTAAATTATTAATAAAATATATCTGCTCTCCCATTTAATTTTAGACATTGGCAGAATAGTCGACATCGGCTTTGCTTGCCATATAAAAATATAGAATAGAATATATGGGATTGACATATGCTACCTAAATGTCAATTGGAAAATCGCAAATATTTTGAATTTTTCGCTCGCTAATTCAAAGTTACTTTGGATGGTCCACCAGGAATGATATCTTGTTATCTTGTGTATCCGATAGTAGTGTGCGCGTAGACAACACTATTTAAGGCTGAGAATAATCTCGGCAGCAATTTAATCTGCCGATAGATTTATTACAATCGTAGCCATTACTACTAAAACAAATACGGAACTCTAAAAATTTGCTTATTACTACATCTGCCAAGAAAACTATTACGAAATAACCCCTAACCTACATATAAAGGCGTTTAAGTTTATTAAGTCGGATGGGAGCGTTTTTTATTGCTTCCCTCTTTCAAAACACGATCGAAAGCACCTTTTGTTGTAAAAATTTCAAGCATTCGGATGCATTCCTAGAATAGTTTTATTTTAAGATCTTATTAGTCATCGTTGAAATTGAGGAATTTATTAATAAGAAAGGAATTTAATTTTATTTAGTAAGTTCTCTATGGTTTTCTTTTTAAGTATCCAGGCAGGTTCATTAAAAAAATCTGTGTTTGATGCTATTATGTTCTGTGGAATTTCATTATTCATTGATTGGAATTAATTGTATATCGAACCGTTTATCTTTTTTTTTTCCTAATAATGATTGGGCTCTTTGCGTCATTTTTTGTTTTCTATTTATTTATTAATCGAACTTTTTTTTTCGTCGACTTGTTCTTTTATTATCATTCAAATTAGGAATGAGGTTTAATTTAGGAACTAGGTAAAAGTTTTAATTCATTTTTACCGTCAATACGAGTATAACAACACCAATATGTCTTTTCTAACAAAACCAAAATTACTAACACTTCATACAGGTAGCAGATTTCTTGGCATAACCTTCTCAACACGGACGGTGTTAAAACAATGACTGTTTACATAACAGAAAGTACAGATCAATCAATGGGTGTTGGTCGATTTGAAAATCGAAAGCGGACAATGACCAAAGATAATTGTGTTGTAGACAAAGGAGGCAGTAACTAAACGCAGCTGCTACGGGAATAAAGACTTTAGTCTCTGTTTTTGCGAATCATTTCGTTCTGGCCTATACAACGTAATGTTTTTCGCTATAAATAATTTTATTTAAGATATAATTTCTATCTATTCTTAGGCCCTCGTTAAGCGTTTAGTTAACGTTAATTGGCAAGTAAAAGTTACGAGGATCTTTTGTCTATTTCACAAACAAAAATAAAGCTTCGAGTAACAACTTACTGGGTAAGTGAATAACGTATAAAATCGTATGTTACATTCGTTCAATAATACGTCAATGTTACTCATCAAACGTCATTGGCGGCTGCTGTCAATTATCATTTTTACTTTATAATATTTTATTTTATTTTGTTACCGAGTTGAAAAAGGAGGAGGTTCTCAATTCGAATGTATTTTTTTAAGTGTGTTACCTCAAAACTTTTAACTAGGTTAACCGATTTTGAAGATTCTTTTTTATTTGAAAGCTGGTGCTTCTCATGTGGTACTATAAAATTTTATGGTCAAGATCTGATGAAGAAATTGGGAGACATACAACAGAACTCTTCAATAAACAACGGCATATGTCTCGGAATTGCTGCAATCGCATGTCTGTTTATTGTTTACGCCATTTCATAAGATAATATCACGCCGGTACGCACTAAAGAGGTACGCAGATGTGTACAGTTCATTCTGGTACAATCTTATTTCACCGGTTATGTTCAAGTTTTATGTTATTTGGGTAATCTATTCTGGCATAACTTTGGGCATTATAGGTACCTTACTATAGAACTTGCTCATTATGTAACACAACTAAAAAGTTAAAAATAAAAACCTTTTTACTAAAAAAATACAACATACTTCTTTAGAAACCATTGGTTAGCATTATTTAACCATTGGTTGAGTTAACAACTGATCAAAAAACTGGGCCTTAATAACAAAAAATAACATTTTGTCAATACATTTTTTTTGCAAAAATCGACAAATGTAAGGAACAGCTGATTTTTTTGTCTGGTTCTTTCATATTACCCCAAGTGACATCTGTCACTGTTGGAGTTCATCTTATATTTTTAGCACAGTTTATAAATAAAACAGCAGAAACAAAATTCGCAATGCACGTGCTCAGCTTACAAAGAACAGTAAAAAAATCCTTTTAAAACAAGACATAAAAATGCAGCGCATGTTAGTACTTTAGCATTGAATTGACGCGCGTGTTAACACTGAATGATTGAATAAATTGATGCTTATTAAGCGTTCATTCTTTCGTTCAAATATGAGTGACTGGAACAATCTGCAGGATTATATCACCTGTTTTAAACGCGTGCGTTCTGAGAGATTTTACCGGTCTAAGCGACCGACCGCTATACCGTCACGGTTGGAAGAGGTTTTACTGTTTGCAGACAAAGCGCAAATGAGCGCAAAAGGTTACGGCTTTTTACCTGCAGCTACCGGCTGCATTTGCAGGGTTAACGAGCCCATCTAGATTTTTTTTCGATTTGTTACATTTACGATCATTAGCTAAGCGAGCGACGAGGAAAGTAGGATATTTTTTCTTTGTGAGAAAACAAGTGTGGTGTTTAATTATGTATTGTGCAAAACTGTGTAGTGCAGTGTGGTCTCAGCCATGAAATTACCATCCACTTTCTGTAGATGGTGTAAAAAAATTTCACAAGATTTTATTTACACTATTAGAAGGCGCACCAAAGTGTGATTTGAATTGTTTTAATTAAAAAAAATATTTACCCAAGTACAAAAATAAAACACTGACATGATCTTAAAATAATAAATACAAATATGCTACATGCCAAACTGGGGGTTACATCATAAAAAAGTTCGTAAAAATCGTCCACATCGTCGTCAAAACTTTAATTTTGTTTTTCATATTGTTTGTCCGAAAATGGGCAAACTATCTCTATCAGATACACTCTACAGATCTTTATTATAACAAATATTGTCGACGAGTATACAGCCATTTCCAGCTAGCATCACGTGAATCCCGTCGAATTGTATTCACCTTGAATTGATCAATAAGTCAGGCGGCGCGGCGCGGGCGCAAGACACACGTCAAACGTTTTAATTGTCGGTAGTTCGAAGCGAATTGTTTTGATTAATGCCGGTTGTGTCGATAAACTGTCAAACTACTATGTATTTCTGAACCATGCTGTTCAAGGACCCACAATAAATATTGGATAGGGATCTATATTTTTCAATATTACGTATGATCAAGTCTCAGATGGTGGGAAAAAGAGATACTACAACAACAGCCCTAAGATCGAAGAAGATCGTCCAAAAATTTTGTCGGGGCATAGTATTTTTTTTTTTATCACGACGCTCACCTCTGAGCAAACGACTGAAGGAGAAGTCCCAGAGAAGTGACAATTGAGGTAATTTAAGAACCTACAACTTACAAAGACATTATTCATGCATGACATGAAACACAACAGATATATATATATGTTATGGACCAAGTGGATTAATACGGCATTATTCAAAATGCCCAATACGAGTAGGCAAAATGCTAAAAACTATTCAAATAATTTAATTGACCGCTTTGCTCGCTCACTTCAGCTCCCGACATCTCCTTCGAACCTAGCCTATCCGTGTCGGAGTGCCCTAAGCTCACGAGCTCGCTTCGCTCGGTCTTCGACTAATTCATTGACTATAATCAACGAATTGCCCAACCGTTATATAGCAATATGCATAGTGACCAGACAATGAGATAAATACAGAAGTTTAAATCAGTATTCATTACATTGCCCGATTTGATTCGATACATATTGCCCGGGCATTATTCATAGTGCACTGATTAATCACTTGGTCTATGACATACCTAAATGAATCCGATCTGATCAAGACGCCAATTATATTTACGTCATAGTTGAAGAATATTGCAACAATTTGCATCAAGCAATTTATTATAAAGCTTTAATCACATAAGGAGAGATTGTATAAAATTGAAAATGTCACGTAAATGCAATTTTGATTGATGTAATTTTAATTTGCAGTGTAATTGTTCGCCATGATTGCGAGGAATTTTAATCAATTATGTTTTCACATACGAAATGTTCGTTGTATCGATTTCAGTTGAAGTTATTAGAAACTGGTTCTTGAAATAATTAGGACATGATTTGACAGGTAAAGGCTGAATATAAACATTCCATTCCTTTTTTAAATCGGCTTATTTCAATCTTCAATTAGGGTCGAGCTGTCAAACTGACATTCAATTTGAAATGGAATGCAACATGCATTCGAATGCGAAATTGAAAATTACTCAAGAATTGAGTACAATACTGAGATGCATTTGCAATTGTTCTGTAATTGACGATTGATTATGACTCCAATTTCCGTTACCAGTGCTTCAAGGTCTTTTGGAGCTTAAATCACATTGTCAGGATTGCTCTCTTAGTATAAGTTTCTGTAAAAGTGTTTGAAAATTGTACTGAAAAAATAATATCGGCAATAATTTTTTTTTACCTGTTTTTTTCTCGCGCCCATAACCGCAGCTGTCATTCATTCTAGTCTCTGGTAATCTTCCAATTTGCACCCACACATAATGATGTACTACCTCATCACCCTAATCTGCTATGTTGCACCACTAGGAAATGCGAAGTTGCTTGCTTGATGCGACCCCACGATAACCTCACAGTCTCGCAATATTTCAATAATAGTTTTAATCATAATGTTGTGTGAAGCTCGCGTTACATCAAATAAGGAACTTTTGAGTTCACAGAATATTATGTAAGAATTTCGACGAATTGTTTGCTTCATATTCGATGTGTGGATCATTTACCGAATAGGTTCTTTGCGTCATTTGGTAATAGCATTTATTGTTTAAATCATTTGAACTGTTTGATTATCCTCAAACTGTCTGTTATTCATTTACATCTTCTATTTCCATATCCCCTTTTCTGCTATGTAAATTTAATTTATCGTTTCTATCATCAGCAGGCCTTCCTATGCCTTCCTTATTGGTATCAGTTTTGGGCATTGTTTTTTTAGGATATACCGAGACAAAGGATTGTTTTCGGAATATCTGCATTCAGAAAGCATTTACTTCTCTTTATCATACAATGCGCATTCGTTTTATATCTGAATATGACAAAATACTCTTCATACAAAATTGCTTCTGTTCTCAAAGTAATTATAAAACTCTGTAACAGCCAATAAATCAACGGCTAGCCTCGATGGCACTTGTGATATAAATGGGTGTAATTAAAAGTCTGTGAGTCTTCACTGCGTACGTTCCCATAAGATTTGCCATGCCTCTGGTGCCACTAGTGCCACTACAGGTTACTTAATAGCATCGGAGTGTTAACGAGCTTCTTTGACCACTATTTCTTAGTAATAAATTATCTGCATTTAATGTTTGTGAGTTGTTAATAAAATATTTCAACTTCAAGCTCAGCTTTTCTTATTTCATCTATTAACTGGAGCTGGCATTCAATATTTATGGGAATACAGTCAGCTAGAATGTTTTATTATATTTTACAATGTTTTGTTAACTCAATATTTTGGAGATTTTGACAGCTGTCGGATACTGTATCGGTATTTTTGTAGTCTTTATTAACCGCAGTCATTTTAGGGTTAAATGTTATTGGTACATTTATAATTACATGTATCTATCACTGTATGTTAGGTACTGTTGCCATCATTAACCATCGAAGTATTTCAACACCAAATATTAATCGATTTCGTTCGCCAATATTCTTTACTCCTTTCAACTTTAAATTTCATAAATACCTGCAGTGTAGATTGTATGATCATATTTCGCCAACAAACGGTCGGTGAACAAAGCGGGTGTTGTGTTCACATCCGTGTTTGTGTTCATGTCAGGAAGTTTGTTCTCGCTACCAATAATGTCAATCATGGCGTTTGACAACGTATGCATGTCTTTATTGGTACTGGCTGAAATATTGCCTCAATTATTAAGCACCATTTATTTTAATCGATTCAATCGTGTCTGCTGTCATGATGATCCACCATGGTCATGCAAGACTATTTCTATAATCATAGTAAAAAGTATAATTTGTACTTTTTGTCGCAGTATAATCGATACCATTCATCACTGCTCCACTGCAATTAAAGTACATGGAACTCTCTAACAGCCATGACAAAAAAGGCGGTACGATTTGAAAATCGAACGCTAGCCGCAACCAATCAAGGATGACGGTTGCAGCTGCGTTCAGGAATTCGTTGAGAAATCGCCGCGGTTTGAATAATTTATCATTAGAACGTCAACGGGTCTAGCGCTCCGTCAACGCGGGTTCAATGAGCATTTATTATTACTATTGCTTATGAATGTTAAGTTGTAACTAGCCAACAACCAGGCACTAGAAACTCTTCAAGTGTCTTCATAAATTAGATGCGGCTAACAACATTGTTATAAGCACTTTAAATTAAGTAGTACTAGAATATGCATGTCGCATACAGGTTAATGGCAAAATCAGGTTTTCAATCAATATCAAGAACCGGAAGAAGACAAAATTATTACCTAGTGTTATCATAAACCTGAGAAAATTCAGTTTTTATTATCAAAAACACGATATTGTTTAGGTTTACGATAAAATTTTTGGCTCTTGATCAAATGGAAGAATATTACCCGGCTGCAAGGAATGGGTTATGTTTTTCGCGCGTATCTTGTATGTGTGAAATATTCTTCTCATATCTTTCAAACCGCAAGAAGGATTTAAAAAATAAATTGTTCTTAGATAAGTGACGTTAAAAAAAGAGACGGTGGATTTTGTGCCATATTGTGGGGATTCTAATTTTTTTTAGCATGTAGAATAATGCACCCATATACTTTTTTTCATTTAATACCGATCAAATACTGGAACGAATTGTAAAAAAAAATCTTGTGAGTACTTCGTTCTGCAATATATGTGTAGAAACTGTATTCATGAATAAAAGTGAGCCTGTAAAAAAATATCCGAACAGCATTCTATTTTGGTGGCAAATCGTACAATTTAAGATCCTGTTAGTGATATGTGCGTCACCAAAATTGGCTAAGCGACCTTAATGGAGTAATCTTGCAGCCGGCTCTTCGACTTATAAGGAGAACAATTTTAATTATGCACCGCTGTACACTATCGTTGTACAAAATTTTAAACTGGACTGATTTTATGGTATCTATGTTCTTACAAATACTTAATTATCCCTTCTAGAAAACAAGCCCCTTTATAACCATTGGACTCCTCTGTTTGTCAATTTATAAGGTCTTTGTTTTGTTCAATGAAAGATTCCGGTCAAAAATTCAGCAGTTTGGTTATCAATATTTTTTTAGGAATCTTGTGTGTAGTGCTTGCTGTTTTGTATTGTTAACAGCATAACTTTGTACTTATTTTGTTAAATTCTTGTGTAATTTTGTAAGTCTGATCTTTTGAAATTTCTTAGTATGCCTTTATCATGTGTATCTTAAAACTGAAGACGGTAACGTAAGCGGTAAGTAAGGTACGTGACAAATTGGGACCGGATTATATGCAACATAAAAAGCTTGAAATATGCATGAAAATTCCCAAAATATGCAACATAAAATAATGAAAACATTATATTATTAGTTATTATATTTAAAAATCCACATACAATCTGTGCATTTTATTATTTATTTCATAAATCCATATTATAAATAAAAAATACAAAAGTAGGTATCTATAGATTTTCTACTAAGTACCGTATTGTAAACATAAACGACAGGGACTGTTCCAAATGTTCGGTAGTAAGATTGTGTCTTCGATCGCTCAAAACATTATTATAAGAAGAAAAAAAGAAAATAATTGACTCTACATCGATATTAGTACGAAAATATGCATCATCACTAGTTTTTACTTAAAATATGCAATAACCGGTAAAAAGGGGTCAAATATGCAAATGCATATGCAAACATGCAAATTCATATAATCCGGTCTCTAATGATCAACATAAAGCTGATTCTGACTAAAGCGTTTGTATTTGTACTCGAGGTCGCCGGAATGATTCCCACTTTGGAGCTAATATTTGTATGGCCCAGAATTATTTGTTCCGAGTTTGGCTGTTTGGGTATGTCGTTCGTGCGTTTAATGACTCACAAACTCTCAATACTGACTTTACTTCTTTTTCTTCTCTTATGTCGGAACAAATTGTACATGAATAGTTCACGCAGTGGCAAACTTTGTGTGTGAACTGGCAGTCTTTGGAATGTACTACAGATCATATAGATGACTATTCAGCTTACGCAGTCATAATGAATCAATAAACATTATTCAAAGAAAGTTTTTTTCGGTCTAGGTCAAGTTGCCGACTCGTTTGGTTAGTTCTTCGTGCCAGATGTCTTGATCTTCAATAACGTTTTAGCGGAAGTAGGAAATGTATTCGATATTTAATATTTGAAATTGCTCACCTACTTCCTGTTTTGCAATTATTATAGCATCCAATACAAATATTATGTTTCATTGATTTTTGTGGGACAGAATCAAATGCTTAAATTTTCCCGCCAGAATGTCTGTCATTTATATTAGTTTCCTGCGGATTTCAGGCATTTAAGCAGTATTTACCTAAACTTCCAAAAAAAAAGAGCTTTCACAAACCGGCAAAAGTATTCCATATACAAAACATACAAACAAAGACACGGCCTCAAAGGATGTGGAACCGGTTCCTTACATGTAATGGCAACTGATTCGTGATACCGCTCGGCATCCGAAGAATGCCGACGGGCAATGCTGGCCGCTTTTATGATTAGAACGGATAATAACAACACGACTGCATTTTAAGATAACGATTTTAGTTTTTATACAGTCGATACGATTATGCCATTCGATTTTTGAATAGGTCGGAGATTAATTTTTAGGATATTGCGTGAGCGCAAAGGAATTTTTGTGTAGAGCCAATTTGGTTATAGCCGGAAGATTGAAACGTAAACTTTAGCTTCGCCTACAAAGTTGTGTTCTGTGTTTAGTTAAGATCTATAAATCATGCTGAGATTTTACCCAAATTGGAAGCTGGGGATTATCCACATTTACAACGAGGGCAGGAAACCATAAAAATCATAGACAAGTTAAGCAGCCCAAGTTAGATATTGGAATTGTTATCATTTCTACATCAAACCTGGATGGGGAACCAGGAGACGACGTCCCAGATACGGAAGAAAGCAAATTGATAATATCAATTTGAGTGTGGCCAATTCGTTACTGTGCAAAAACAATGAACACATTCGACACGAACATTGAACAATCAAATGGCATAGCAGCATATGTCACGTATAGCACAGACGACGCTTCCTTTATCTATCAGACACAACAAGCATATAACATATTTAAATTAAATTATCTATCAATAAATATGCAACTTGCCTAATCTCCGCCGGCCCGACATTTAACACAGATCACAGCACATCACATCACTAGAACCCGCGAAAAGCTACATCGTCTTCGATTTTTGAATTTATTTTTCGAATAATCATTTGGAGACAAAAGGCGTTCGTTCCTAGTCATACCTCGCGTCCGACTCATAAAGTAAATGGTTGAACTAAAGTGATGTGAATTGTGAATCACTTAGTCTATTAATATGCGTAGCGAGTGACCGAGTGTCAAGAGCAAGGCTCGACTGTTTGTGTACTAGTGATTCGATGCCCGTCACTAATGGTTTGTTATGTAAATCTTTTTGTAGGAGTCGAATGTGTTATACTTAC
Source organism: Anorthoa munda (assembly GCA_945859665.1). NCBI lineage: Eukaryota > Metazoa > Arthropoda > Insecta > Lepidoptera > Noctuidae > Anorthoa > Anorthoa munda. The sequence goes on from OX243893.1 coordinate 7,234,725, forward strand.
GTCTTGTTATATAAGTTTTGTATTTATTATTATAAATATGCATCCAACATATGGGTTGGAACTATTAGTAAAACGAGAGAGTAAACCTTTTGATTTATTTGGAAGAGACGTGGGGAGTAGCTTAATTAACTACATAATCCTATCTTAGGTCATGTTTATATAACAGATTTTAGTTGAATAGCATTCCAATCGTTTGGTATACCGCTATATATATTGCCTAAACAATAAGGTTATTAACAACGCTACTTAAATGTTAGTAAACTCCCATAATTACAGATAATAATTGGGTTTTGGCACAAGCGTTTGACAAATTATGGCACGAAGACTTGATACATAAACGAAAACCGAAGTTACCAAAGCAGTTTGTAGATCTATTAGAGCTCTACCAGCGTTCTTAAAAGAGATTTTTACAGTGAAACAAGAAGGCGTTTGCTTGAAAGTAAAACATGTAAAAGCTGGTGTCCCTCTAGTAAGTGTTTTAGGTCCGGTTTTGTCAGGAGACCAATTCAAAAAACTTTTTTTATTACTTGCTTGAATATGATTGTACTTACACTAATATCTTAAAATAACAACACTATCATCTTACAATAAATTTAAAATGCCCCAAGTAAACCATCTTCACCTCTATTCAACTTTCTTTACGCAACAATAACATAAAATAAATAAACAGTTATGCGGTTGTCTCTGGCGCGTAACTGTAAGATAGCGAATGCTTGCAAAATAACCGCAGCATCAGATCACGTAGTATCGTTATTATGTACCTGTTATTTTATATCTGTTATTTTGTTAGACCTGTTATTTTTACCGGCAATCACGACTTGAACGTGGCCTCTGTAAAGTCGATCAGTAAATAAACATTTATGTATCTAATGTTTTTTATTGCTTTATTTTTGCAATCAATTAACTTGTTTTCATTAAGTATTAATTAAAACATTTGTTTACGGGAAGTGACTTTCGCTTCTTAAAGAAATAGTGAAAGTTTGTAGAAACAATAAAAAGTAAAATTTTTAGAGATTCGATTATACTACGCCGAGATTAGTAATATTTGGAACTGCATAGTTCTCTTTTTAAACGAAGAATGAAAGATGACTCATGATATTCAAAGAATGCACTTGATATTATTGTTCCTCATCTTGTAACATACGTAACATCCTCAACTAACATACAACCTCAATCATTTTGTGTAATGTCAATCAGTTCAATGAACCCACTTTCTCTCGGAGGCTATACAAACTTTCTGAATTACATTAATGTAGCATTAAACATAATATTAAACGGTCAATGCTTGCTTTTCATACAAATAAACATTAAATTCATTAACTTGCAGATTTTTTCGACACTTTGGAAATATAAGAAAGTATTTAAAAATATTTTGAAGTAAAAATCGCTTTCTTTTTTGGAACAAGAATTGAAAAGTTTGAAAACAATACGGGAACGGCAAAAATACCGTCATCGTAAAAATGCAATAAATTGCATACCATTTTTTCAAACAAAAGAATAAATAAGTAGTAGATCTTTGGCGGGAACGTGATGGCGTCTATGTTGCTTCTCTGTTTTATTTTCCTAAAATTGTGTTAAATTTAATATTAATAGTGTAAAAATAGTGGTTTTTATTCTAATAATATTAGTGAAGATGTCGTGATGACGTCAGAACATGAGTTTGTACATGTTGTCGTCAAAACTCCGTAGAAGCTCCCAATAAAGTTACCGCCATTTTTTTAGGGCCCAACTAGGACATAGGAATATAATCTAAAGAAACTGGAACTTCTATTGACGTGACACTGGCTAAATGCACAAACAGTGCGAAAAAAAATAAAAATGTAGTAAAGGCATTTTTCGAAACTGTTTTCTTTGAAAACTTTAACCAACTATCCAATTCTAAGTTGCAATGAAACTAAAAATACTGAAAAGAAAAATATGAGAATATTTTTTACGAAAGTGTAATATAATTTGTAACGCATTCATGAGCAAGTGAATGCATCATTGGCCGTGTTTCTTAAGTATCGATGTACGAGACGATCGATTGTTCGATACTGTACGTTACGTACGTTAAGCAATTGAGAATAATAATTCATTACACATCTTTTACGTTACATCCTTGAATGATGAAGAAAAAGTGAATTTGATTCACGTTGGTATTTCGATTGGTTCAAGTCGCAATCAATTACATGATTTTTTCTAATAAGCATCTAAACTCCATTCCAACTACACTATTTTGAGTTCTATCCCGTAAACATAAGGATGACATAAAAAGCATAAACCTTTTACCGAAACCAACTGTTTACTACAGCTACCATTTGTCGTATTACCAACGCAATAGAAGTCAAAATCGGTTGAACGGGCTGTAAAATGGGCAAATTTTAACGTCTAATGTTATCGCAAATGGAGTATAGTTGAAGATTAAATATCCTGCACAGTCTTATTTGCCGCTGAATTTTACATTACTTATTTAGGTAGACATTTTATTTTTAAACACCGTTTAAGTTTTATCCTTTAATGAATTTAAGAATTTAATTTATAAAAAACTGGGAGTATAAGTCAGACATCAAAAGAGGAGCGTTCTTATTCATCTTATGACAAACTGACTAACTGCTACGTACATGTATGCTGTTACTCGCACCAACCCGCACTAGGCCCGCGTGGTGGATTACGGCCCATCCCCTCTCACAGAGCAGAGGCCTGTGTCCCAGCAGTGGGAAAATTAATAGGCAGATGATGATGTGGATGCTGTTGGTCCAATTGGCCCCATTCTTCTACCAAACATTTGGTCTCATCATCTGTACACTGTAGCATTGAAAGTTCACGACCGTGCTTTTCATTCCGGATTAGTCAACTTCCTTTACGGCTCGTCTCAAACAGTCCAAACACGCTAACAATATTTTTATGGAAGAACTTGCCCGCCCACGTTCAGGACATAAATGGCAAGAAGAGACAAGCGTGTATTACAACTACTTTATACTTAGTATACTAAAATCCTCGGTGTGGCGACCGGATTTCTTAATAAATTTTAATTTAATTCTTGTTCTGGTTTTATTACTTCGCGGCTACTACTTTCATTCATATTTCATTTTATGAGTAGGTTTTGCTTGTATAGTTTGTCGTACAGTCGAACGCGAATGCTGGCGAATTCATTAAATTTACATACTTGGCTATTGGGGCAGTCCTCAAGTAGTTTTTTTATGCTACAGAGTGGCTTAAAAGCAGACAACTCATCAGATGGTAAGAACCTCAACTTCGCCTATTAGATATCTGCAATAACAGGGATACCACAGACGAGTTGCCTACCTTTTTTGTAGAGGTCCCTTTGTCCAGTTTCTTGGGAGAATATTGAGTAAAGACGGATTCCTACCAGCTAAAAGAAAGTTTATTCTGCTGCCAAGGGTTTGGAAGCGCAAGATTGTATAGCATATGCTCCGAGATCTATAAACTCCCCTCGTTCTAAAAATGTGAATCCTGTGATACTTCTTAAACTTTCAAGAAATGACTCCGGTTATAATTAAAGCTATCATCGTTAGCTTATCCAATATAAGCAGTCATTTATAGAAGAGGTTTAGGTAAGATATCCATAATGTTTAGAACGTGGCAAAACCTGTCCAGCAAACTTTTCACTTTCAAAACTGTCACAGGAAAGAAAATCGCCTTTACTTCGAGTTGGCTACGTCAGGGTGTTGTGAAACACAGAGAAAAATGTGTCAACCTACTTAGAAGTGCGAGCGGAGACGCGAGCGAAAGCTAGATTATCTTAAAATAGCTCACACGCACTCACATCCACCTCAGCTGCTTATAGCTCATTCATATGTCCGTTTTCATTAATTAATTACTTCAAAGCGAACATTAAAATGTATAAAATAAACAAAGAAAGATATACAGACATTGAATAGACTCCACTTAGTTAATATTTTTTCCTGCCAGTGTGAATACAAAGATAGCTACAGCTATGACTCGTTTAAACTCGAAATACTAGTATTGTGAATTTTTAGAGAGTTATATCTATTGAAAGTTTTAAAAATCATCCATCTAAAATCTATAGATATTCATAGTCTTTTCACTAACTGCAGTTTCGAATTCGACACGTTACACGTATCCGTGCCAAGCTGCGCCGGCGCACCTGCCATAGCATTGCACTTACATAAGATAAAACTGCATTACTCAATTATTTACAAATTATGTATTGTCAAAGACATTCAGTTGCATAACATAATATATGACATCATCACACCTATTACCTGTACCTCGAAGAACGAGGGCCTCGAAGAACAAGGGCCTCGAAGAACAAGGGGCTCGAAGAACAAGGGCCTCGAAGGTCTATGTGTAAATAACTCATGCCCAGATTTCTCCAATAGGGATGTTTCTTGAATAGAAAATGATAATTATATTCAGTCCGTCAGTGAGATTATCAAATAAATAAATACTGACAAAGATAAAGCGCATCGAAGTTCAGGAGTGGGGTCTTGTGACGTCACTTTGTCAGTATAAAGTGTAGCCACACCGTGAGGTCACACGATATTTCAACGCACTGTATCGTCGTACAAAAAATACATGACCAATATTTTTAGGTTATTAAACTGACGGACTAAATAGATTTGTCAACTACCCTATTATGATCATCATGTTAAAAATAGATAGACTGTGTTGTAGAAGATTCATTAAAAACCGGCCAAGTGCGAGTCGGACTCGCACACGAAGGGTTCCGTACCATTGTCGCAAAACACTGCAAGAAAATCACGTTTTTTGTATGGGAGCCCGCCTTAAATATTAATTTTATACTGTTTTTAGTATTTGTTGATATAGCGGCAACAGGAATACATCATCTGTGAAAATTTCAACTGTCTAACTATCACGGTTCATGAGATACAGCCTGGTGACAGACAGACAGACGGACAGCGAAGTCTCAGTAATAGGGTCCCGTTTTTACCCTTTGGGTACGGAACCCTAAAAAGGAGAATACTATATGAAGGCTGATATAGATTTAAAAGAGAAGAAGTCATTTTGCATCGACAATAAAAATAATTGGGATTAATTATGAGAAAGTACAAGTGAAGGCAATTCGTATCGAGTTATCAATGGATGAACTCTGAGATAGATGTCCGATAGATATGACTAGAAGAAAACTATTACATTAAAAAACCGGCCAAGTGCGAGTCGGACTCGCGCACGAAGGGTTCCGTACCACTATCGCAGATAACGACAAAAAAATCACGATTGTTGTATGGAAACCCCACTTAAATATTTATTATATTCTGTTTTTAGTATTTGTTGTTATAGCGGCAACAGGAATACATCATCTGTGAAATTTCAACTGTCTAACTATCACGGTTCATGAGATACAGCCTGGTGACAGACAGACAGACAGACAGACGGATCGCGGAGTCTTAGTAATAGGGTCCCGTTTTTACCCTTTGGGTACGGAACCCTAAAAATAAACCGACTTCAAAAGCAAAACACAAAAAAAATAACTTTCTGTTTCGGAAGTAGAAATCATTAATTTTTTTTGTGAAAAGTTTCTCTCCTAAAATAAATAAAAAATAAAAATCCTAAATCTCCTTTTTTTTAAGTCACTTAAAAGGGAATGGTTGGCTGCTAGAGAAGCTTGCAAAAAGAAGAGAGGTTGCGGCGACCTCAAATAGCTTGTGATAAAGGTAGGAGAATGTTAAGTCCCATGTAATAAAAGGCGGCAAGATTATTGCCATTGTATCTTGCATAACATGAGAGATAATCGTTAAGATCTCGGATCTAGCAAGATGTCGAAGTTGCCATGGGAACAGTCACGCAACCTTGCACACAATATGGAGGAGCTTGGGAACCTTCATTATAGAAACTGTATCTGATCACGAGAATGGCGCTCGCGCATCCCATAGTAAAGTAAAGTTGTTCAATGATGTGATTGGTTCTCTAGGCTTATCGACAAAAATCTCCACGTTTGGATATTGATATAGAACATATTTGATATTTTGATATGAAATATCGATATCAAAATAGCGAGTCTCGAAAACTTATCTAAAACGATTTTCCATACCTATCGAAAAAATCATTTACGTCTGTAAAAATAAAATGCACCAGCAAAGTTGATCAAAAAATTAAGTTATTTGTAATATTTGGAATATGTGGCAAGAAATAGACTATTAATTTATTAATGTCTACTTTTAAAAATAACAATACTTAATCTCACATCCCTAGTTAGTTCTTATTATTATCGAATTTATGGTGACGTTCGTGTATTATTGCACTGTCGTGATTGCTCGTGATGGATTTCCACTGTTGTTTTTCCTCAGTTACTTTTTTACTATTGTATTACACACAGACTTCCTATGAACTCAGATTCGTTATTGAATACTCGTATTGTGAGAAAATTGAGGATGTTACTTCAAAGCGAAAACGATACGATTTTTGTTGAAAAATCTGCACAGTTTAGTATACACATCAGCCTGTTTATGCTGATCATGGGTTCTTTCGAAAAAATATCAGAAGTCAGACAAACTGACATTCTGTTATCGATAATTACTATTGTCAAAAAATTCAATGTAAGGGATTCACAGTGCTATCAGAATAGGTAACACGTGTTCAATCCAAACCCAAACATTTGACAATCATTGTCGCTGAAATGTCACATTTTAAAAGTAGAATCTCTGGCTCTAGAGTCAGAGATTCTACATTTAAAATAAGTTAATTTTTTAATCCGTAATAAATAAAATAAATAATTCCTTACCGTTTTTAGCTGGCTTGGCTAAAATAAGTGGTTGTGGCGTTTCCATTATGTTTAGAGATTATGTTTCTGTTTTCATAGACAATATTGCACTTTTCATTTCACATTGAGAGTCTTTTGTTTGTATTTTAATTGAACTTCTGAAATTTTTTGTCGTAATGGAGTCGGCAACCTTTGGTAGGGAATGCAGGGTATTAATTCACACTAATAAAAACACAGCAGCAAATAATAAAAATGTTAGTACAAACAACGTCTCATGCTAAAGCTTTTCTGTGCAATTTGTTTAAGGCATTTTTGTGCGAAACATAACACGATTATTTTAATAATGGCTGATTGTTCAAGAGTCGCATAATTTATATTTGAAGTACAAATATGATGGTTTTACATATTTGCCATACAAAAGCGTTAAAACCGCTATTTTTACACCACAAATAAAATTATCCGACGCATGAAAATTCGGCCCTGAGACAGATTTTCTATTTACTTAAATCAATAGATAGTATTAGGTTCTTATGTTCTTGGGATATCCAAATAAGAAAAAATAGGTTTCCTATTAAGCCCCTTTCATTACGTATGCAAAATAAACTAAGCCCCCCGCCCACTGCAGCGTAACATGTTATGATAGTGTTCGGCACGCGCAAAATATCGCCTTCATTTATTGCCTCGCCTACGGACACATTAATGGCATCTTTGGCCTTTTCATGTCGAATGGAAATAAAATCAAATCAATGTACGATCAATGAAGCGCTATAAATACGATTTAAGTAATGTTTTCTAGGTGCAAAAAGAAATATCATTTGATAGTGAAGTCTTAATGCTGGGAATATAAAAAGTTCAGTTATTTTCTATTCAAAACGATTTCTATAAAACCAGAGGCGTAGCTACCGCTATCAGCCGTAGCAATGGGGCCCCCGAGCTACAAGGGCCCCGACGAATGGAATTAAAAGTTAAAAAACCCGTTACCAAATTCTTTTTGATAAAGTGTTCGATTTTTTATTTATTTATTTGTTATGATGACACCATAATCTATCCTATTCCTTCATAGCATCCTTATGCTACATTTTAGTAAACTGAAGCATAAAAAGTTATCCGATCTCAGTCAGGATTCTCTCGTTTTTAAGCTCGTGTTACTCGTGCTTCATCATCGTTCCTCAAAGCCGTTTAAGTTATGCAAGTGAAGAATTCAGTCGCCAATTATATTTATTTTGTAAGAAACATTAACGTTTTAAGTCTTTTCTGCATTCCGGTAGAAAGGGCCCACAACAAATTTTGAAATCGGGCCCCTATAGTACTAGCTACGCCACTGTATATAACACTGACTGACTAGCTAGACGATGTACCCTATACCATAGGAGATTATGTTTTCATTTGAAAGCATTTCCTAGAGTGGTATAAAGCGAGTCGTATTCAGTTTACAAATAATTTATCATCTTCGTCAGGCATAAGATCATTGAATGGCTTAGAAAGCGTAATGATAATAATCTGCATACCGCATACCATTTTTACGACTTACGCAGAATCCTAACGTTTTCTCATTAATTTTGGTATACTTATAAAATATATTTCTGCTGTAGTTACTCTTACAATAAACTACATGAATCACGATGAGGCTTCGTATTACCTACATGACCTGCAGATGAAAAATTTTAGTTCGCTTCAGAAAATTATAATAATGGTCAACGGTTTCCTCAACGTCTGCAATATAATGAGTCTATTTTACACAATGTAGCATTAAAGTTCAACACCGCCATGTTTCTGTAAATCTCAAGGAATACAATCCTTCATTGTGTTTATACTAGCCCACACGTGTGAACGTTACTTTCCAACGAGACATGCTAATTCGCTGATTGTAACAATTTCGCGTTTATAGGCCGTGCCGATCTCGCTCGATTTCGAACAAAGGCTCGCCCACGTGTGTTTCTAACTTCGTAATTAGTCGAAAGTGGGCCATTGCGGAGCTAAACGCACCCTAAGTTCACGCTCGGTTTGGTACCTACCTATCATCGTAAAGTTGAAAAAGTAATTCGTAGATTTGAATCGTAAAACCGGTCTAGTGTGTGATGTGGTCTATGCAGTAAAAGTTTTGTTGCGCGGGAGTCTCCGAATAGACTTGATGTATTTTTGATGTGCTTGCTTTTGTTGTTTCCGTCTTTTGTAATAGCTATGATATCAGATGTACTAGAATGTGTACATACATAGGTGTGTATGTTGGTTTAATATGTAAATTCACGGTCCAATGTATTGTTTCATGTTTTATACAGGAAGTAGCTAAAACAGCACGACTTCTACTATGAAATTGGAGTTCAACATACTCTATCAATGTTTATAGTAGCTGTTCCCCGTGACTTCATCCGTGTTAACAACAAGGTTTTTAATTTTTCTATCTGCCAGTGAAAGTCTCCCCAAAATCGGTTCAGCCATTTCGGAGATTAGCCGGAACAAACAGAAAAAAACAATAAAAAAAAATGTCTTTTCAAACCTTATTTCATTGTTTTGTTTTCGCATCTCCATTCAAATCACACAGATATTATTTGAAACCACAGTTACCTTAATAAGCGTCTTAACGCCTTCAACGCGAACAATTTTGCGAACGTTCCAACTCGATGGTCGTTCAATGCGTAAGCGCAAAATATCCGTGAAATTAATTGTTTCGGCCACAATTGTTTTTGAATGAGTCGTTGACACGTTATTGTTCACTCATTGAGCAGATTCTAACTGTTCTCAATTATATTTGTGAAGCTCTTTCACATTTCGTTTACGAGTATTATGTTCCATATATGTTTTCAGGTCCATTGAATGGTTCACTTTCTTTTCATGCATTCGTTCAATGAACTGTAATCGTTCTGCTCGTAATTCAGGGCTGATGCACATTTTTTCACATCCGCGGCTGATATTTTATCACTGACATCAGCGGATACCGCCGCTGATTTTACTCATTTTGTTTTAAAAACATGTAAAAAGTATGAATTAGTATCGAAAAGTTACACAGTTTTCCTTGGTTTTGAAATAAAAGATTGTTTTGAAATTTTTATGAGTTTTCATAAAAAAAAAACAAATACAAAATAATAAATAAAAACCGGCCAAGTGCGAGTCGGACTCGCGCATGAAGGGTTCCGTACCATAATCGCAGAAAACGGCAAGAAAATCACGTTTGTTGTATGGGAGCCATTGTTTTTAGTATTTGTTGTTATAGCGAAAACAGAAATACATCACCTGTGAAAATTTGTGTCTAGCTATCACGGCTCATTAGATACAGCCTGATGACCTGTTGTTTCTATGTTCTGTGCTAGTGTCAGACGGACAGGCAGACAGACAGACGGACCGCGGAGTCTTAGAAATATGGTCCCGTTTTTACCTTTTGGGTACGGAACCCTAAAAAAACAATATACTAGAAATATGTATTATACTGGAAATTAGATTCGTACTAGCTTAGTACCTAATCTGAATTTAACGTAGCTTTTTTTTTGTTGGATTCATTTAAAAAGACCTTGATTGCAAAAAAAATACAACTGAAAGCCGAATTAAAACACTACGAGTACTAAGTGCAAAATAACTTTAATTTCGGCAGTTCGGTGTTTCTGGATTTGTATCTTAGTTTTTGATGTTATTACTATAAATCTAAACAGTGAACCTTGAAGTACCTTTTTTGCATATGAAAGGTTTAACTTCAGCATCAATAATCAGCGTCGATCAAAGATGATGCTGATGTTCGCAACAACCCTGCTCGTAATATCTACAATTTTCTTTCGTATTCGTTAGCAAGCATTGTGTTCCGCATAAGTTTTCAGGTTCATTTTGTCATTCACTTTCTTTTCATTCACTTAGACGCACATTGAACTGATTCTTACTGGTGGTTATTTATTGTATTTACAACGATCTTTCAAGTTCGTGAGTTAGCATTGTCTTCCGTTCAAGTTTTCAGGCCCATTGAATCGTTCACTTTCGTTTCATTCTATCTACGTATATGGTCAAGTGTTCATTGGGTACAATGCGTGTCTTTGTATGTTACGTTTCTAGGGCAAACTTCTACTGCTTAACATTATAGCCTATACGTCTGATGTATAGATTGATTGTCATGGAGATATTTGTACATGCGTTACGGCTCTGAGAAGCGTATGAAAAATGGTCGTCGCATTGTTTTTACAATGTAGCGTCGCGCCTGTCTGCGGGCGACTTTATATCTGGAAGGGCGGGTTATCGATGAATGTGATCTTTTGCATGATCATTTGATTTCCTTGAGTGCTAAAGCTTTACCAACGTATAATTCAAGAATTTGTCGATAATTAGAAGAAGCAAATCATAAACTGTTTTCTCTGACTGCAAAACGACATTTGTCATAAATTTCGGTTTTGGTTTTGACAGGAAGCTTACCCATTTAAAGGTATACCATAAACCTCATATTCTAGATACAAGATACAATCATAATAAATAAGTAAATATCTTACTTTCCATAAATTCCCCGTTAACCAGTATATTACTACTACTGGTATCTGATGAAATCTTCTCAGAAGCATTAAAAGTACTAACTGGTACTGGTAACCAAATCATTTAGTGCAAACATTATTTATGTGGGATGTTGATTCAGAACGTACCATCATAATATTGTGAAATTATTTAGAATTGGAACGCGCCGAAGAGAGAATGAAGGGGGCATGTGTGGGAGCGAGATAGAATAAGACTTAGATGTAAGACACAATTGTTTAATAAGTTTTACAAGAAGTGAAGAGTTTATTTTCGGACTTTCGGTTATCCACATCAAGATATCACCCTTACATTTATTGATGTACCTACAATACACATAAAAGAAGAAAGAACGCATACAGATAGAAAATCAAAAAGGCGTTGCACAAATTATTGTGGTTATTACGAATTTATTAATTTCTAACTTGAAGTTAATAAATACGTAGGTTAAATTTGAAAGAGTGTTACCGCGGCCCTGGCAGTAAAAGTCTGACATGCCCTCCCGCTTCACCCAGAGCGGGAGAAATCATTGGAAGATTTCCCAAAAAAAAAAAAAGGTATTTTATTTTGATTGTGAAGTTAAAGCTTCTGATATATGCTCGTTCCTACCCATTGATGACCTCTATAATATTAATAAAGGAGGTTTAGTGTAATATCGATAATTTACATTTAATATTTTATGAAATTGAATAGACACCCACACTGCAGTCAACTAACGATCAAAGTGCTAAACACAGATGCAATACGCAAGATGGAATGAATCCGGTCACAACAAAAACAGCTTCTCATACATATTAATTCAATTAAAAACGATCTCGTTCAAGTGCACAATCACCAAAACCTTGAAAACTCACTCGGAGAGTATAGTAACATACCACAAACTTGTCACGACTTCTTACTGCTTGTAATCTATGTACCATTGTGGCAAGTTCTTTGTTTTGTCATCCGAGACCCTGAGAAGGACGGGCAGACCAACGTAAACTATTGGCTGTAATGTACTTTTGCGAGAGTTACGATGAACGTTGCGGGAATCTAAACTTTATTGAAGTAGAATAGAAGTAAATTTTACAGTGTGGTAAACAGGAATGTTTTTGTGATTAAAATTAATGTGTTGCAATATTTCAGCGATGATCTAGAAGAAATGTTTCGGATTTTCGGATATTGTTATCTGCGTGTTGTAGAATTCAGGGAGAAATTGAATATCTGTTTATTCGCAGAATAATAATGTCGTATGTCGTGTTGGTCCAAAAACGCTTCTTAAGATCTCTAATTAGTAAGGCCTCTTAGTGGTATATGGTTATTTTATAAAAAAATATTAAGAATACCTATCATATATGAATAAGTAGCGGTGAGAGAAGACAAACCAAGCTTGCGATGAGATCATATACTTCTTTAACCTTGCGTAGTTCAGGTTCTTCTTTCACAATTTCCTCCTCTACCATATCTTTGACATCCTCAATCGTGAATTCAGATCGCAACCGTAACATCCACTTAACCTGAATGGCAATTGCTTTACGTATTGTTACTACAGTCTAAAGATTAAAATCAGTTGCATGTTCAGTATGTTCACGACAATGTAATCTGTGCACTATTTTATTTTTATCCTCATTGTGTGTCGAGAGATTGTAAGGTTTCTAAGTGACGTATTGAGGTGTTTGTCCTTAGATTTCTAAGTAAAAGGTTAGGGAAGGTGATTTTTCGGTATCATTTACAAAGACGGGATCAGAGTATCTGATTGTAGGTAGAAATTGAAGGTTAAGTAAGAAAAAGAAAGAAATAGGAAAGCTCCTGAAAGTAAAGAACCTTTAAATAAAGTGTGTGCCAATTGAAATATTACATCATGTTTATTTGATGAAAATACCGATATTCTAAATGTGCAATACAAAATTGCAGTTGCAAGTGGCAAGTAATCGTGATTTCCTAACCGTGACGTGTGCAAGACAATCCATAAAGATTTTTAGATAAGAAGGAGTTTTTAATATCATGACAATGATACATATTTAAAGGTTCGATTCAGTTGCAACCCGTTGCAAACATTAAAAGTAGTTTTAAGTGCAGCTATGTTGAATAAGCCTGTCGAAGATAACGAAATAAATTATCAAAAACTTAACAGACTCAGGGAACAAACAATTGCCTATTATTAGATCAATACGAAATAAAACAGACTGGACAAAATATATTAAGTCTTAATTACAGTATCACGACAATAATAGTCAATTGTGCTCTATTATAAGATTATAATCTCATTAAAAAAGTTATTACTATGGCTTTAGCTCAGAAACGTAATAAAAACAAATAAGTTATTGACAAATCATCATAAAAAAGGATTACGTAATCAAGCAAGTCAATGAACCATAGCGCTGCTATGAGTAAGCTATTGGTACCATTAGAAGATTTATCATAAAAAATAAATACTTATAGAGGCAACGACATATAGAAGAAGACCTAGAAGACACAACACCAACAAAAAGAAGGAAGCTAATGAATAAACGCAAGCAACTAAAACTATTATATTTGTACAAGTGTACACCATTGAAATTTGGGTTGGATATTTATTCTCCAATTTAAAAAGCCGTGAAATGACCAAATTGATCGTATAGACGGAAGCATTCGTTGTCATAATACTGATACTAAGATATATGATTATTTTTCTTATCCCAATTTATATATGGGCTTTCTTTCATTCCATCTGTATAATAATTTCTGTAAGGGCAGTTGCAGAAATTACTGCAAACACTGCATAGAAAAGACCTCTAATCTGTCATGTAGCGAGGCAAATTATTAACAGAATGACGCATTTTATTCATTTAACTTTAATACTTACTTAACCAGCTGACGTTAACTAAATAGACCTTCACTTGTCTACCACTACACAGAATTGTTGCCGGTTCTCACATTCTTGGAACCAAGTGCTACCGTATACCTGATGTGTGATTCATAAGTTGCGGTGTTTTGTGTTTGCATTCAGATCTTGTGCTTTGTGACATCCTTTCTCTTGAAATATATCGCATTGGTGTTGAATATATACGTCTTATCTCATTTTGAAAGTGGGCTTTCATTTGTAATCTGTGTATGCCTATAAACGCTATTAATGCTAAAGTCTAATTGTGTTGTTGCGGTAACAAAAATGTTTACAATATATAAGATAAATTGAAGATTGAATCATAAATTAAATACTAGATGACGAAGAACCATTTCATTTGAGACTTTAGTTGTTGTTGAAGTTGTTAAATTATATTTATTAATAGTTAGATTAATCCAATACAGTTGATTGCATTTAATAATAAGGCGGATCACACATCGGTGTGTTAAACCAATGCACTTATTTCCCACAGTTAGCTATTAACTATGAACTTTCGTGGCAACAAAACAAAACCATCGGCAGTATGAAAGTAAACACCAATCGCTTATATTTTTAATTTTTTTATGTTATCATTATCACTTACGTCATAGATAATATCATCCTTAACATTATCAAGGTTAGATTAGTAACTATAGATTTTAATAAAGCAAAGATGATAGTTTTAGCATGGCATCTGTTTTTTCTTGTAGACTTTCCTCATTGGGCTATCTTACATAGTTTTCAATGGACTTGAAAATGATAAGAAGTTTTCCAAAAGTCCAAAATGTATTGTATTACAGTATTGACTTGTGCTTCCGAAATGTTACCCCTTACTTTTCTACCGTCTTAATCGCTGATGAAATGTTTGAATTTACAATTATGTATTCTATTCAGTCTATTGCAAAAGTTCTTTTTGCAAGTCGTGCGCTGATGATTTCTGTTCTTTCATCCATAATATCTATATTCTGCAATATCTCAACGACTTCATCAAACCATTTGCCAATAAGTACTTCCGAATGAAGCAATATTTGTCTATCATTTATTTTAATTGTATTTCTTTAAGAGTCAGTTAGGGAAGTCTTCATAAAAACTATATTGAGATTTCAGACAATGCCGTTTCAAACGTTTTCTTTGGTAAGCGATCTCATGAAATGTCAAGGCTTTGAAGTGTTCTTTTTTTGTATTGTTATTGGTCTGCCTGTTACTTGTAACGAAATCGTATTCGTTTTCAGTGCGCAGAAATAATTGTAGTCTTTTATGTTTATCTGTTTCATTACAAGTTATGACGTGGTGGCCCAGTGGCTAAGCCTCGCCTCTCGTGCTTGGCGTCGTGGATTCATATCCGGGCAAGTACCAATGTGACCTTTTTTAAATTGATATATGTACTTTTTAAGTTTATCTTGGACTTCACAGAGCCCGAGCAGTGGTGGTGAGCACTGGTGGCCCAGTGGTATCGGCCGCGACTTACAAGTTGTAGGTCGTGGGTTCGAGCCCAGGCAGGCGCTTTACTTTGTGTAAATTATTTCATCACCACTGCTCTCAAAACGGTGAAGGAAAACATCGTGAGTAATCCAATAGTTATTGTAAGTCTGAAATAGTCAGAGGCCTGTAGGGTACCCGAGACTGCTTAATTAACTCTGACACCAGAGGTGGCCACATCCACACACGAAAAGAAGATTACAAGTTTAACGTTGTACTGTTTTCTAAAGACCTACTTTCTTTCTCAGTATTTCAGGGCTTTCCATCATCATTCTATTTCCCTTATCAAAATTTATTTGAGGATTCTTCTTTTTTCATACAAATCTCTTAGTTGCCCTCTCAACAGTCACTTCTTTTCTAGAAATATCGTCTTTAACACAAACTATATTTTTTTCTTTCCAATATAAATAGAAAATAAAACTACCTTTTAGGACTGCAAATGTTTGCACAAAAAATTTTATGCACTGATAAAAATGACGTGTTTACGACTGATAAGCGGTAATCTGATAAAATATTCCACTGTACCTGACTGACCACTCAAAGTTCTAAAATTTATAGTTTTGCATGATAAACATGTTGTTATTTTATTTTTATTCAACCTAGGTCTTCAGTTAGATGACCTATTCAAAGTTCATTTGAGTTTAACACGCAAATCAGTTCAGTCTGCATGCTTACTAGCTTTATCTAATTTATTATTATTAGCTGTTGTTATATAAAACACAATAAATATATAGATCATTATTGTTTTGCGTGATTTTACATTACTGTACTGAAAACAGTGTGATCGATACGTGATTAGTTTTAATCCTACAAATATTATAAATGCACAACCTACGTGTCTATTTGTTTGGATAACGGTCGAACGGATTTTAATGGAATTTATAACTCGGGTAAACCACTGCCTAGATCAGAACATAATTATGATACTTTTTCGCGGTAGGACCCTCTTTGGTGTCATACCCGTACTACCGTACGTATAGGATGCATTTGAGAAGTCATGCGGGTGAAGCCACCTGCAAAAGCTAGTCAAAATTTTGACCAAGCATTAGTACTTTAATTACATTCCATGAATTGGACCAAAACAATTTTCTTTGCAACGATTTTGTACCGAGTACCAAAATTATTCGTCGTGATTGATGTAATTTGCTGGCCTAAATATTTACAATATTGTCACGATAGGTAATTTCTTCACGCAAAAATGTATCTTTCATTCGATTCGGGCAAATGGATCGATTTATAAATTAATTAAGCAATCGTTGAAATTCCGCTTTCGAGTTTTAGATTCGATAGAACTTGCGTCAAATGTTTTGATTCGAGTAATAAAATGCGCAATGGTGTCCAAGGCAAAGGTGGCTAAAATCGTGTGTTTTCTATTGTGCGTGTAAAATAATCATGGTATTAGATAGTGTGTCAAGGGCCATTCCGATATACGCGCAATGAATATGGGCATTAACAATAAGGTCGAACTGTACCTAATTGCAGCAAATGTATTTAACAATTTTATCCTAGCGAGCTATGACTTTCAATCAAAATTGAATTATTTGCTTTACCCATTCTTTCTATTTCAGTCGATGTTTGAACTGTAAGTAACAATATTCAATTTAAATTAAATCATTACTTGTGTGTCATACGAATAACCAATTCAGAATCATTTGTTAATGTCATTCCAATCTAACTTAATTTCGTGATGTTTATTAATGAACCTTCGGCCACAATTGACGTACATTTGTTCTAAATCGAGTTGAACACCTACGTACAAACCAATAAACCCGTAACCTCAATATTCATCCGATAACAGTACAATTTAGTTACAAGAAAAACAATTATTTCCTTGTAAAGCGACCAATGTAATTGGAAATTAAACAAAAGAAAAACGGAATTTCGTACTCAAACAAGCGTTTGAATAAGAACACTACATGTTCAAACAAATACTGAACAGATAATTTAATGAGAATACTTATTTATTGGCAATAAAACAACTTCTAGCACATTCATCGGCTCGTGAAAACATTAACCGACTATATTCTAAAGCATTCTATAGTAATTTAACTAGGTTTCACGTAATCGCCTATCATATTTAGCTGTATTATCCCAAATTATCAGATTTACGTTTTATCTTACTGTGAGAGACAACTCAAGGCCTACAGTAATCTTGGCAAAAGATGAACCGAGCACTAAAAAAATCTAACAAATGAACAAGATAATATGGAGCTTGGTATTCGTTACTATTGACACAAATGCTTAGACATCGCGGTATTTGTAAGGAACGTAACCTTGACATTGAATTTATAAACAGAAAACGGTAGTTCAAGAACTGTAAGAAAAATAATTATTATTGAACACATTCTTTTAAAAACACATGAAAACTTGGGTATAGGCAATGTTTTTGCGAATGTTATTGACTGCGTTGATAATAGTGTTATCTGCGGTCAATAATAAAGCAATAAACCTTCATCAAAACACCGCAAGGTAGCCATAGGTATTGGCAAGAACGAATTAATGCTTATAAACGCTGAGTTTATGGACCGTTCTTCTCAAGCGACCGTCCATGTAGGAACTATTGACACGTCATCAAAATTTGTTAATATACAAAACAGCCATAAAAACAACAACAATATCAAATTAAAACATAATTCACGGCATGACATGCCCAAGTTCAGTTAGGTCCGAGAACGCATCCTTGTGGTATCCCACAATTTCTTAGAACTGACTCGGCGCTGTCCCAAGCATGCGATTCGCCTACGGATAAGAAATGACCTTTAGGGCGGGGGACCACTCAACTGGTTCGACCGCATGCTTCTGCACTCGGGCCCATGTGGAATTTATAACGCGTCGCCGAAGCCGGCTTGCCGTCATAAAAATCCAACGTTAAAATGTTTCTTTATGTTTTAATTGAAATTCTCTTTGTTGCAAGTCTGTCTGTCTTGGAGCATTGTTTTGACATCTAGCTGTTAGTATTTACTGTGTTATTATTAACATTCAGCGTTTTGTCTTTGGTGACAATGGTACAATATTTTTTGTAATATTTGGGACATAATAAGGAATTATATATATTTCTTTCTCAATTTATTTTAAGGTCAAAATATTCTGTATTTGCCTGAAACTCTGAATATTACAGTAATTCTTATACTTCAAATGCCCAGGGGTATATTATACGTCTGTGTCTTACGTACACTCAAAATAACATTTCTCTAAAAGCTTATGGCACTGTAAAGATTTAGATATCTTTACCGTTTTTATGGTCATCACCCTGGTATTCAATTCAGGCAGAATAAAATTTTTCGGTAATTTCTACAATTTGAATACATTTAACGAACCAAATTGTGTATGCTAGTGCTGAAGACCATATAATTAAAACAATAACCTTGCATCGAATGTTTTCTAAAAATGTTTTATCCTTGTTAGTATTACGCAATTACGTTAAGTTGTAGCACTATTCTCAATAACGATAAATCTTCTAAATTACTTAACGACGTACATAATTCGTATAATTCATTTTAGGGCATTCATATCGTTACAGTGAAGGGCATTTTAAGTTCTAAGCAGGTTTGCTTAGACCTTAGAGCAACTTTTGTCGGAATAACCACTAACGAACGATGTAGGTCTTGTACAAGGATTTCCACATAGATTGCAAGGTTTGGCTCAGCAATTATGAGCTGGCGTAAAAATAATATCTAGTACTTATAAAAGGCTTATGTTTAACTTACCACCAGATATAGTAACATATAACAGACAAAAATAGTAAATGATCACCAAAATTAAACCCGCATCTTATTGTAAAATTATAACCAAAGTTTTAACATCTCGCTATCCTGTTTAGGCAAAATGACTCCAAATAAATCATTGTTAACCCAAAAGTAGTAAATGATCACCAAAAGTAGTAAATGATCACCAAAATTAAACCAATGACCAAAAAGATTATAAAATTTCTGGGAGCAACTTGGAAGTAGCGCTCGCCGGCCGCTGCCGCGGCACCGCTCGCTTTGCTCGCTCGGCTCGCGCGCGGTTGGTCACAGTTCTAACCTAACCTAACCTATTTTACAACATTAAATAGCGCAATAATTTGCTATTAAAATTTGGTGATCAATTTACTAAATTTGGTGATCAATTTACTAAATTTGGGTTTCATAGTACAATTTTAGGTAATAGAGGTTATGGTCACAAAGTAATTTTAGGTGGTCATTATATTTATCCCCCTTATAAAATAAGGCTTGCTAATTTTATATATAGCAATATATTAATTTTAAAATAAAAATGACTTTATTGGAGGGATTGGATGTTTGTAAAAGTCATAAAGTATTAATGCATCATACCAATTAATTGAATACTTCAACCCGTTTTTTTAATTCTATATTTTATATTCTTCAATACTTCAATCGCATTTCAGATCGATAGCGAAACTTTATGCTTTGAAAATTCTCTAAAGAGTTCTATCAAAGATAAAAATCTTTCATACAGACAGCGGAATGCAATATTCTTACTTCCCAAGCGAACATACCACGACCAAAGTAAAGAAACAAACACCACAAAGTAAAGACAAGTATTCAGCCATCCAAGAATGAATTGAAAAGAGCCAATCAAGCTGGAAAGATATTTCTTGCTGTACAAGAAATTGCTATAAAACTGTCTTGGAACAATATTAACTGTGAATAACATGAATATTAGCGTGGAAAGTTGAGGGATGACGTCAGAATAATCTCATCACTTATGTGTGATGTATGAATATGTTATGAGGACATTGGCTTTAGTTGGCGAGTTTTTTGCTTGATGGAGGCAGCTTATATCTTGTTTGTACATATGGAAACATAGTAAGGCACGTGGCTAAACTATTAGCTTGTATGCTTAAAGATGAGGAAAAGTTTATATACGAAAAGGCGCGTAAAATATATTATATGAATAAAATTATGAATCGTCGATCACTTCATCGTTTATCATCAAGTGAGATAGTGGTAAACGCGAGCCTATCAATTAATTAATAAAATACAAAAATGAGCTCCAGGAAAACAGTTATTTAAGAAACCGATCGAATAAAATTTTAATGAAGAAGTATTAGTAGGTCCAATACTTTTTCAATCGTTTTATATGTTTACCAACAGATTTGCATTGCCTTCATCAATTGCCACTTATGAAACATCGAAAGTAAAAAGAAAGGTGATAGCCCTGTATGTAATTATAGATGCGTCTAAATGCAATGATTTGTAATAAAACTTCATACATCTTAAATTACTAATTACATACTTTCACCGCTTTTCTCTGCCAAGAGATTGGAATAAAAATGCAATCTACTATTAAAATGAATGATCGCTTTATTTCCTTCCAGAAAACGCTCTCTCTTTTGCGTGGAATTAGCTCGATTTGATATTAGCGAAGATTTTGTTGTTTAGTATATTTGTTTATAACTTCAATAGGCTTTACTATATCAATCAAAAGGTTTCAGGTTGTAGAAAAAAAAATACTCCAGGGACTTTAGAAGCGACTTTTATAGGCTATCTTTAGACTATATAATTTTGTTGAATATTATTGATTCCTTTTAATAAGCTTCCAATGTTGGAGACAGCCTATGATTAACTTATAAATATGCAGTAAATTGTAAAGTACTGACATGCTAGCGATATATTTTCTGTTGTAATGTCCAATACGAACGATACCAATTCTTATATGTATTCATTCATGAATATTAATGTTGGACTATTTACATTAGTTTTTAACTTATGTATGTATTATGCGACAACTTTCGGTCCAATCCGCATTGTGTACAGTTTTATTGATCTCTCTTTGTTTTTGTGTGGGAATCTAAATTTTTTCTCATAATTTACTTTTCGTCGAGTCCGTTTATTATCTAGCGTAGACCATTGTTATTTTAATATGCATTAAAATAATTATTAGTTTCGTTAACAATCTTTAATCTGCGATAAGCCTAACAATGAATTACTTAACACCCGTGTGTTCATGTATGTATTGTTTTGCAAACAAAGAGTCGTTAATTGTGAATTTTTGCTACTTTTAAATCGCAAATTAGTCTAATAATTCTTCGGCGACCACATTATTTGTCTAACAGTAATGTAAAAGTCAACAGAAAGTTAACATTTCCTGACTTTTCGACAG
The DNA here is from genome assembly GCA_945859665.1 of Anorthoa munda. Taxonomy (NCBI): domain Eukaryota; kingdom Metazoa; phylum Arthropoda; class Insecta; order Lepidoptera; family Noctuidae; genus Anorthoa; species Anorthoa munda. The sequence goes on from OX243893.1 coordinate 7,256,315, forward strand.
TGACGAACAGTTAATGTATTAGTGTTAGGAAGAAAAAGTTCGACATTGTACTTTCTGCATAATGCAAGTGAGTCAACATGGCCACAAAAACGTTACGTTCGAACGAAGTCATTTTTTTGTACCTTGACTGCCAGTTACAACAACAAAGTCGGTTAACTGAGTTAACTAACACTGTTTTGGTAAAGATTGGTTCAACGGCAGATCTGATAGCGATCCGTTTTAATTGAGGGAAGCGAGTACGTAAATGTATGTTCTCAAAGTGGTTCTGGCCAGTAAATGACTAAAATGACTTCGTCCGTACAGTTAAAAGTTACAAACAAAGCAATCTGCCAAGCAGTTTAGCAAATCAAACAGCCTGTTTCATCACATCAGAGTCACGACTGTGCCGAACTTAACGACACAGCGGCATTCAGATTCCAGCTTGGTATGCACCAAAAGGTCTAGGCTACATGGCATCGGCACTCACCGTTGGTGCCAAAATAGTCATCCTTATCCGTTAAGTCATGCTGGAAACCATAAGCAGGGAGCCATGCATGGGAGCCCGGGGGCTCGGGCCAATCCGAAATCCGGACCTCCTCCATTTTGACATCAACACAACACTGCACTCCACCAGTAAGTTCACACTGTTAGCACAAACATGCATGGACTACCTCTTCGTTCGTCCATTAGCTGGTCATTTAGGGCGATAACGGTTGGTTGTGCGGCTGTGCACGGGCAGGTGTACTGTCCTAGCGAAACGCGCGCGCGCGGCGGGGAACGGCGGCTGACTGGCGCGCGGCCGCCGTGGCGCGCGCGCTGCGATCTCTCCAACCGATATCTATTGCTGTAAAAAAAACGCCAGACGCCATCGTGCCGCGCCTCAGCTGTGCTTTTGCCTGCTGCCCCTTGAACGGAAACTGAATCGACAAACGCGAAACTAGATTTACGGGCTGGGAACCAGTTGTATGGGTGCTTGGGCTCATTTGATAACAATTAAGAGGACATTCTTGCGCCAAAATAGGCAACTTCGGAACCTGTCCAGCCAGACAGATGTTTTGTAGAATGCTTACCTGTGTGTTTTAAGACATTTTGGCTGCATGCCAATGTCTACTACTATGCAATTCCAAGTGCCCTAATGACATGACCGCTTAAGTATTTGTTTTTTGTTTATTATCTTCTGGGGTATTTTCATATTTCCTAGTAAGACCACACCACACTGCCTTTAGGATAGTCATAGTAGACAGGCACACTCACAGAAATAAAGGTTTTGGGGTATTAATCCAGAAGGTCCCAAAATTTGGTCTTAACAAAAGTCTCGCCATGTCTTTAGTGGCTTGAATCTTTTTGGCACAATAAGCGGGCAAGCTGGTCCAACTTCAATCAAGGATCGTATTATTGATACCTGTCTAACAGAACAGAACAAGTAGTCGTTAGCATTAACTTTCCTCCTCCGGCAGTCCTATTTTGCAATATGCTCGACTTTGTGTACTTTTGGAAAAGGTACCTTTTGGAAACGGGGAGCTATACTGTAACTGCAAGATGTCTAGTTACCCTTCATAGCTTGCCGGTCTGTTATGCTCATGATTCTCACAATAAACCCATTGCAATTTATGATAATGATAAAAAACTATTCTGAAAATTATATTCTTTGGGTTACATCACCCACATGAGCGTGCAATAACACCAGAGCCTGACCTTTGACCGCTATTCATACAGGTACAGTTACTACAAACATTCTCCCATTAACTGTATAACTGCCGAATTAATCGCCATACAGATCACGATTACCTTACTTACGTTGAATTACAGCACGCCATAGTCAATATAGAGAAAGTAAGGCGGGACACAAAAAAAGCGGTGCGTGAGTCTATGCCCAAATTTGAAATTAGAGTGTTGTAAAAAAATAGAGCTGTAGATCACGTAGGAACGCTTTTACTTATAATAACAATTTCATACTTTTGATTGTAGGATTTGAATCGTGAAATATTGTGATAATTTGTAATATTTGGATTATTTTCTAAGACTTGTTGTGAATGGCTTTCCAGAAATACAGTGTGTAATAAAATAGATGCTTATATATAATTTTGGTTATATAAATATTTACTATTACAATTCACAATAACGATTTCTCCCAGCCAATAATATAACTTTCGAGCATTGAAAGTTTATAAAACAAAAGACAGAGTTGCTGATAGCTGTCTTTCTTCGCGCGCTCTATGCTGGTTGTATGCACCGTGGCTCTATGCCATGGCTATATATCGTTTCTTCTTAAGCCTTTTAGAAATTCATTCACATACATTATAATTCCCGATTGGACGCGTAGTCATTAGATGTACATTAAATGATTCTCCAATCAAGTGAGATTATAAAAACAGCATTTCCATTGTAAGAGTTAATGTAAAAATAATGTGTTGTGGAGGTTTGTTGCTTGTGTTTTCTGCTGTTGCTGTTGCCGGTAACGGCGCTTGAGCAATAAAGTTACATTTGACCTTTAGAAAAAGTTCATGGTTCTAATTCTATAGGTTTGTGTTCAGAATTTTTTGTAGTATGGTAGTGAATTTAGAACAAGTTCTGTGTATTTCCAGAATATGTTTCAGAATTAGATTAAAGACTTGATAAATGACTATAGACAGAGTAAATTAGAAAGTTATTGATTTTATCCTTACTGTTACACTGGCTCATCATAGCGATGGTAATTATTTCTATAAATAGAATGAAATAAGGTACGAAACATAACGATCAAAGAGTGTAAGAAAAGAGATGATAAGCTAAATGACGAACTCGCTGGCTTCAAATAGAAATATTAAAGGTTACTAGGACAAGAATGGCGAAAGTAATAATTTGGGCAAAGTGTAGTACGAGTAAATGTCACACAAAGTCGAAATGGACGATTACGTCAAAACTTATGGACAAGTAACAATAGAAAAGGAAATTAACTATAAAGAAAAATTAAAGAAAGACAAATTTGACTTGGAAGGAATTAAAGAGTTTGCGTAGAAATGTCTTTTTTTTTAATTAATAAAAGCATAGCAAAATTAGAAACAAATTTCACCACAATATTGTAACATAGAAAGAAAAACATCAAAGCTCCAACGATTGCCCAACATCTCTTAATTAGGCACACAGTGATGCACCCAGAATTCAGGCCCATTTCTCAGAAGAGCCATTACAATACATTTCAAAACGCGGAACTCGGTCATCTACATGTTACGGAACTTTAATAGCTCCTTATATTCCCTTCAGCTGCGTAAAAAGTAGAATTTAAGAATATAAACAGCTTTCTGGCTGGCCGCCAGCTTTCTAATATATTGTCCTAGAACTTATTTTAGGGATTCCACTATCAATATGATCCACATAAACCGGCTTTTGTTCTAGTATTTCGATAATTTGTAAATTAGACTCAGTTATTTACGAATTGCTTTAGTTCAGCGGATAAATCTGGCACTCAATCTTTGCGCGTGCGTTGTATTTATCTTTTCTATGATATATCTTTTGTATTTCAGTGAAATGTTTACGTTTGGACTGCCTGAAATAGACTGTCAGTGTATGATTGATCACCACGGGAAACATTCGGGCTAAACTATTATTTGCTGCAATCACACGCCAATGACGTCCTAACGATGCGTCACTAATCTTATCTCTTTTGGACCAATAGTTGGATTTGTTTTGTACTTCCTCGGGCTTGATTTTATTTGTCTTAGTGCTTTCCTATCTTGTAGTGTCCCAACTATGACAAACCGGAAATTGTTCCATATATTTGGATACTGAATACAACCACTAGGCCATTGCCATGGACTAAAAATAATACAACTAAAGTGATGAATGCTGCCCACCATGACTGATGATAATATAGCACATAAGACTTCCAAAAATGAATCTAATGAAGAAAGTGATAATAATAAACATACACATAATCATAAAAAATAACATGTTCCAGTAGCAGGGAGTAAACCAAAAGCGAAACCACTAAACACTTATTAAATCAAAACATAACATATTCACTCATGTTTCGGAAGCAAATTTTGAAAGAAACTAGCTATTACAATGATGCATTACGTTCCCACAGAACGGCTACTGGCGAAGCGCCAAAGATACAAAGTATTTTGTGGTGTTTGTTTTGAACCAATCTTGCGTCCATTCAACAAACTTCTATGTTGCTGTGGCAGTTTGCTACTTGAATGTAAAGTCATCTTAACGGTATATTTACTTGAAGTTGTAAACTACATTCGTCGTAAAATTATATTCGAAGAAATTGACATTGGCTTCTGTGTTGTTCTTGATTGTACTGTGAATGAAAGATTTGTCTCCGAAGTTACTGCTTTCTTTGTGACATTTATGAATCTTTACTTATCTACCCATATCTTTATCTATTTAGAATACTGCCACTAATTACTTCCGAGCATCATCATCGTCAACGTCTGATGCCATTTCCATATCAACTATAGTTTCAGGAAGTTCTACAACTTTGATTGCATTTTTACCTCTGCTTCTTTATTAGCTTTTAAATTCAAAAATGAACCTCGCATTCTTTTGTTTTGTTTATAGCCTCGAGTTCTTGCAATGCTGTGCCAAAGTCCATAGCTCCGCATAAGTCAAAACGAGTTAGGGCTCCAGGGACAAGCTTTAAAGCTAACCCTACTTGACTGCTTCGCGGGATGCAACTGCCTCATAAATATTTAATATCACAATGCACCTTTTATTTGTTGTCTTCTTGACTACATTATTGCAGAAGGCGACGTTACCTTACAATTCTTTAGAGTCGAGTTAGAGTGTTAACCGCAGTAAGGAAATGATGTAGGCTTTGTCGATTAAGTCTTATCTATAAGATTGTATTGCATTAAGTTATGTTGCGTTTGTGACTGGAGGATATTACTTACCTATAGTGCAACTTGTAATGGTAGAATTATTGTAACTCTTCTTGCAGAATATTACCTTTTTTTACGGGTGTAACCTTCAAAAGGCGCCTGGACTTTTGGGGCAAAGACCAAGAGTGTGGGATTTTTACCTCACTAAAACCAGGTGACCATCATCAGCAAGACCACCCCGAGACACCATCTGTGCAAAGCCTGTTAGGGCACATCAATGGGGCGCAGAATTTTACCTACCTATCCTATCGTTCAAGAAATATCTGGTTTCGAGACGGCCTCAATTTTCTAGCAATTTTTATAGCAGTGACGAGACACCTGAAAGAAGAACTTGCCAAAACACGTCATCTGTATTGTGATGGAACTTTTAAATCTGCGCCGAAACCTTTTCTGCAGATTTATAGTATCCATGGTGATATCGATGGTGTCGTTAAGCCGTTAGCATATGCTATGCTTCTAAATAAAAAAATGTCTACATATAAAACATTATTTCAATTATTAAAATCTTCGATACCAGCAATGACTGTAGATTTTTTCACGAGTGACTTTGAAGAAGCCGCAGTGAGAGGAATACTGTCTGTATTTCCCAACGTAGCAGTAAAGGGATGTTACTTTCACTTTAAGAAGGCGTTAAAAAAAAAACAGAAGGAGCTAGGTCTTAACGACAATAGTATATATAGAAAGCACGTTGCTCTATGTACAGTGCTCCCTCATTTGCCACCGAATGATTTAGATGACGCTTGGCTTTACATTATGAGTGAGAGTCCTCAAGATAGTAATATAACAAAATATAACGACTACATGATCACACAATGGATTGACCACAAATTTTGGTCAAACAAATGGTGTTGTTATGGCCAGACTCACAAAACGAACAATTATACTGAGACTCATTATTCGGTCATTAACAAATCAATTAATAAAAATAATAAGAACTTACTTAATGTTTTAAGAGTCTTACAGGAAAATTGTAAGAATTTCACTGACATACGAAAAAAATTTGCTACTTCTAATTCACAAAAAAATGCCGCAAAAAGAAACCAACTAATAGACAATATTATAAAAGAATATAAAAGTGGATTTATTTCTCTTGGCCACTGCATGGAAAAGCTGCGATTTTAAGGCTTACTATTTTTAAATTTAAATTAGAATAATGTAACACCTGCGCAATCGACGGATAGTGAAGGACAATATACAAAATGTTCACGGAGCGCTGTTATTAGTACATCAATAAGGATCTAAGGCTGATTTTGCTGATTTTTCAATAAATGTGATATGTGGAGACTGATTGTGATACATTAAAAATTAAGAAAGTGTTACAGATTTATAATTTTGTAAGATTAGTAATTATTATCATAAGACTTTTTATTGTTTTTTCTTATATTTAAATGTCGCCTAGACCGAAATATTTGTATTTGCTGATTTTTCAATAAATGTGATATGTGGAGACTGATTGTGATACATTAAAAATTAAGAAAGTGTTACAGATTTATAATTTTGTAAGATTAGTAATTATTATCATAAGACTTTTTATTGTTTTTTCTTATATTTAAATGTCGCCTAGACCGAAATATTTGTATTTGCTGATTTTTCAATAAATGTGATATGTGGAGACTGATTGTGATACATTAAAAATTAAGAAAGTGTTACAGATTTATTATTTTGTAAGATTAATAATTATTATCATAAGGCTTTTTTCTTAATAAACGTTCTAGTGATTTTTATCGATATGTTTCATTTAATAATGTCCTGTTAAACAAATGCATCCCAGCACTAGGCTGCCGAGCCGTAGGTGCTGTTCGTGGACACAAATAATAAAATAGATTTGTATCCACGAATAGCACCTGCCAAAAATATTGATAGGTGCTGTTCGTGGACTAGGCTCGGTGCTATTCGCGTCGGTGCTATTCGGACGGGTGCTGTTCGTGGACTACGTCGTTTAAAACACGAAGTCTCAATTTAATCGAACACCCGAATATACAAAAAAAAACTTTTTTACAAAAAAAAATACTACCGACTTCCAAATAAGAAGACAAACAAGAAAGTGAAAAATAACTTTATTTTTGGAAGTCGGTGTCCATAACTTAAAAATTTGATACCAACAAAGACACCGACTTCCAATAATAAAGTTATTTTTCACTTTCTAGTCTTCTTATTTGGAAGTCGGTAGTATTTTTTTGTAAAAAAGTTTTTTTATTTTTCAGTTTTTAGTTGTACCTACTTAATAGGGAAGTAGTTACGTAAGTACTTATAAAAATTAAAATAGGACCAATTTCGAAGTATACTCTATCAAACAAAAAAAATAATTTTCAAAATCGGTCCACAATTGACGGAGATATCGGTGAAAATAAATTTAAAAAAAAACGTACATAATGTCGAACATAGAACCTCCTCCTTTTTTGGTAAGTCGGTTAAAAACAAACTTCTAAATAAGGCACCTAATATTCAACCAATCATGATTAAGTTACAGCTCTCTAATCCTCTCCAAGTCTTCACACATTTCCCCTAATCCGTGAACAAATAGTTACCGTATCACTTATCGAGTACGTGTGGAATGTAACACTCAGAATAAGTCCGCGACAACATTACGTTATGTCGTAAGGTTTCCGACCGCCACGGAAAAAACTCGCAAGCTAACGGGAAAATGAGGAAATTAATCCACTTTCGTTACGAAATGTACTGCGAATCAGAATAAGTACATTTTTAGGGTTCCGTTCCTTAAAAAGGAAACCCTTATTGGATCACTAAAGGATGAATTATGAATTATGCTAGACCGTAGCGGGCACGAGCCGAACTTCGTGCGAGGCACGGATTCAAACTTCACGAACATTTTATATGCAGAAATCCGTGCTATAGTTCTCGCCAAACTTCTTGGCCGCCCTGAAGTTGGCTACAATGGCTGCGCAGTAGAAAATCTCATAAAAAAACAGCACCGTTTCGTGCCTCGCGCATCCGGTAAACCAACTTCAGGGCGGCCAAGAAGTTTGGCGAGGGCTATACACCGTGCGGCGTCCGCGACCACACACCTCGTCCGGGACGCGGACGTCGCACATAGCAATGACCTTCGTTGTCTGTCTGTCATATCTCTGTGTCAAGAGTTCAAGACCCATTTCCTCAGAAACCATTCAGGTCCGCAATCCTTAACACGGGCGGGTTTTAGTCAATAAAAGTCTGACACACCTTTCCGCTTCACCCAGAGCGGGAGATTTTAATGGAGGATTTACCAAAAAAAAAAAATTGTTCCTCAATCCTTCAACGTTTTCGTTTCGAACAACGTTCGGTGCTTTCATTGTTCATGAAGTTCAGTAATGTTACCTAAGTATTTTGGTGCATGTAGCTGTTTGTACGGAACCCTCGGTGCGTGAGTCCGACTCGCACTTGGCCGGCTTTTAATTCGTAATTAAACACACGCGTAGGTATGTTGACCATGTATGTGGCTCATTAAATGCGCATTTAAGTGCGAACGCGTTCCATCGATCAGATTTTAACGACCAACTCTTGTGGCTTTAAAATAGAGCTGTAAATGTGTCCATGTGAATGCGAAACATTGTCTAAAATGGTTTATTATTATGATACAGTGCGATGCAAACTTAATCGCGGCTCGGACAGTTTTGTTTGCAAAATATTCTTTGATTTACATTAGTATAAGTGTTTCAGTAATTAAGAAATTCTAGCCATATTTCTTTATGTGAAAATATGGCCATTAAAGTTGTAAGGTACAGGTGGAATCAAGTCTAATGGCGACTAAAACACCCTGTGGGTCACTGCGTAGTAACAAATTCATGTGACAGCGGGGTAAGAAGTGCAGCTACTGAGCAGTGAAAAACAAACTTCACAGACATCATTAAGTTTGATTCGAACTATATGACTTACACATGATGCAAAATATGAGAAGGTAAGTAAGTTTCTATCATTAAAGATTGCAAAATAAATTTGATTAGAGAAGCAAGCTTGTTTCAAAACTTTCATATTTTGACATTAAAATATCTCACCTTTAAAAACTCAGACAAGGAACAAATTGACTCACGTACGGAGCTTCGAACTAGTTCCAGAAAAATAAAAAGTAACATCAGATATCCGTTTGATTTATATCTGCAATAAATATCTCACCTTCTACGTTGAAACATGAAATATTTCATGTCAAAATAAAAGGAATCGTAAATCATATAAATGTTGACAGCCTCTGCACTTTCTCACAGATAAGGTGATCCGAAAATCACCAGCGGTCTGACAGTTGAAGACTGATGGTGGAACAATAGAAGAAAGGCCTTGGTTTTCACTGCTGTCAAGTTTCTGTCACTTAAGAGAATGATGGTGGCTTTGGGAACCGAATCAGCGGTGCTTTATTATGAAACTATTCAAAGCCACCATTAACCTATAATAATAATTATTTATTAACCGACTTACCAAAACGGAGGAAGGTTCTATGTTCGACAATATGTTTTTTTTTTTGTATGTGCACTGATATTTCCGTCAATTGTGGACCGATTTTATAAATTCTTTTTTTGTTTGAGAGAGTATGTGCCGAAATTGGTTCCATTTTAATTTGGTGAAGATCTGATCAAGAACTTCGAAGATATACAACAGAACTCTTCATTATATAACGGTAAATCTCTCGGGATTGCTGCAATCGCATGTCTGTTTATTGTTTACATCATTTTAATAACATAACATCACGCCAGTACGCTCTAAAGGGGTACGCAGATGTGTACAGTTCACCTTGGTACACTCTCATTTCACCGGTTATGTTCAAGATTCATGGTATTCGGGTAATCTATTCTAGCATTATAGGTACCTTACTAAAAGCAAGTTGCCTATTAGGTACAACTAAAAAGTGAAAATAAAAAACCCTTTTTCCAAAAAAATACTTCTGACTTCCAAATTAAAGCACTACAAAGTGAAAAATAACTTTCTTTTTGGAAGTCGGTGTCCATGACGTAAAAAAATGGTATCTACCAAACAAACCGACTTTCAAAAAGAAAGCTATTTTTCACTTTGTAGTGCTTTAATTTGGAAGTCGGAAGTATTTTTTTGATAAAATGTTTCTTTTTATTTCGTAATCCACAGAATTAACAAGATAGTTGTAGAGATCTTCTTTTAAGTATGGTGATACCTGTAACAGAAAACCTCTCGCTCCCGTAACTATAAATATACAAGGATCTGTTATTAAATAACGTAATCAAAATAATAAAAGTATATATATATTAAATAAATAAAATTATTATGACTAAAAAAATCTATTTAGTCCGGCACTTAAATTACCTAAAAATATTGGACACGTACTTGTTTTGTTTTTTTTTGCCACAGAAACAAAAAAATACGACAATACAGCGCGTTGAAATATCGTGTGACGTCACAGTGTGCTACACTTTATACTGACAAAGTGACGTAACAAGCCTCCACCCCAGAACTTTAATGCGCTTTATCTTTGTCAATTTTTATTTATTTAATAAAGCAAAAAATACGGGTACAATATTATTTAATAGTCTCACTGACGGACTAAGAAGAATTAAAATATTTTCTACCTAGGAAATAGGGATGCTATTATGTCGGGGTCGGTTTCCAGTCTAACCAGATGCTGAACAATACCAGCATTTTTAACCCCCGACGGAAGAAGAGGGGTGTATCTATGTAGCTGTGTGTCTGTCTGTGGCAACATAGCTCCTAAACGGATGAACCGATTTTGATATAGTCTTTTAGTTTAAAAGGTGATTTTGTCGAAATGTGTGATTGAAATTAATTCGCGTTTTACTCATTGAATCTGGCATATTTCGCAAGAAATCATGTCATTATTACGTGTTTCGATAGATTGTCGATTGAAGCGTGTCTACTCCTATATGTATATTATGATTGTATAAATTAAAAACATGAAATAAAAATTAATTTAAAAAAAATTAAATACATAAAAACCTCTAAAATGCAAAAAATAAGCCTCGTACTCGAGGTTTTTATGTCGGGGGTTTTTTTAATTTGTAATTTATTTTTATACGTAGAGAGACTGATGATCTGGCCTCCACACCCAATAACCATTGGTAAGTCTTGTTGACAGTCTTTTGTGCGTCTGACTATCCGTAATTGTTTCTATATAATGTTAAAATAATAAGTAGGTATATCAAGTAAGTACACCGCAGTACCCGCACTGGACATATTGTGTACTCAGTATCTGAATCTACAATATGTCCAGTGTTTTAATTATGTTATCAGAATCGATACACAATCAACAAACAAGCTAATTGTACAATATCTATAACAATTAAATTAATTTATTGAAGACTTTAAAGTCGCTAAAGGTCGACTACTTGTAAAACAATAATATCCTTTTTATTCTATACACCGAGTAGTAAGTTATATATCACTGGTACATAATTTACACAAAGCACGTATCGTAGTAATGTTATTACTGTTATAATAAAGAGAGCAGATCATTGCAATCAGGAAGGCATTACTACTTACTTGGCATTACGTCTTTGTGAATTACCTCCTATATGTCGTGAAATCGATTGGCCATATCTAATATATTATATGTATAATAAGCACATGCACACACTATCACAGTTTTTCATTCATAATGAGTTTTTCAACAACATAAACTCTACTAAGCTCTTCAAATAATACTGTAATAACGAATTTACGAACAGGTACCATTTTAGCTGACTAGCTGTTCAGTAGTAGTCATGCTGGTCCTGCTCCATAAGGCAATCTTTAGTGCAGACAAAATCAAACGGGTTAATTTGTAAGTATTATATTCATAATCATCATCATCATAAAAATCGACTCACACTCTGTTCCGTTGTTGTTGAATTAGGTAATTTAACTATGTTTGCAATATTTGTAAGTATGTGAGAACCATGTTCCTATTTATCAAGTGAAGGAATTTACCTGTTAGTGCTTGTAATACTTAATACCTATATGTATTATAGCAGTGCTGGGTGCATCGTTCTCTCGTATATGAATTTATTAATGTATGTACTTATGTAAATATTGTAAAAAACATCTCTTTTAAAAGAGTACGTATGGTGTTTCTTGTGCGTTCTTCTCCATAACAAGCAACTTTTCCGATACATATTCGAGAGCTGGCTGACCAAACCCAAATGTATCCTCCGACTGCACAGCATGATTTTCTTCTTGTTTACGTCTTTTTAGTTTGCTTTTTAAGCAGTCGGGATTTTTGATGTTTTTAATTATCTTTTTTATTTACAACTTTTTAGTTATATTTTTTTTAGAATTAGGTACATTTAAACATATAAGTATTATATATTTTTGAAATTGTCTCTTAAAACCCCACAAAATGGCACCCAAAATCCGCCATTTCTGGTTTTTCCAATTTGAATGTAAAGGATTAAGACGAATCGATTGACGTAAGAATCAACAAAATCGGCCAGCGCGTTTGGTCTCTAGAACGCCACATAGGAACAAACATACATACATACATACCTAGATAAATACATACATACATAGACTGATAAACACATTACCCTCATTCGGCAGTCGGGTAAAAAAAGACTCCCCCAAGTGTCGCTGCATGGACCGGTCCTGCTGTGCATCTGGCATCCAGCGGGTTTCTGTAACCTTCACTAGGCCATCGGGCCACCTTAAGGGAGTCCTTGCTACGCTGCGTCTTCCAACAAAAACTTCAACAAATAATACTATCGAACACATCAACAAACGAAACTCCAAAGCTTCCATCTCTTTCACCGCTGTCACTAGAGCCTCTAATCCCAATGGTTTGACATATCCAAAAGAGAAAGGAGACGTCCAAATAATTCGTTGTAACTCCCTTATTATCCGACGGTGACAGCTGTCTTCAGATAGCTGGGGAAACAATGCACGACTCGAAAATATCGCGTCATCAAGATACGGAGATAACGGGCTGAACGTGCACTAGGTTCCGTATACGAAATAAAATATGAAAACCGAATTTTAGTCGTGATCTCACTATTTTTTTCTTCTAATATCCTCTTCATTTAAGTAGCGCAACCTTAGAACCCATCTTAGTTCATAACAGCGTAATCAGCCATGGTATTTCTATTGCTGGGCCGTAGGCCTCCGTACACGTTATGGCAGATTTCATGGGGGAGGTATTACACTATCATATATTTAGGATCATGCAACATCATACATAGGATCCTATCTAAAACAGTCAAAATTATCAAAGGCGTAATGATTCAGTTCATATTACATTATCAAATATGACTCATAGATTTATGATCATAGATATATGATAGTGTAATACCCCGATATAAGAAAGAATGGGTCGTAGACTACCACGCGGGATCGGTGCGGATTGGTGAATCACATCACATTATTTCGAATTATTGGTCCTAGGTTATGCTGGTTTCCTGCTGAAGGGAAACCTTCACTGTTAATGTTTATATATTAAATAATTCGTCTATAATGCTTGCTATGAAGAAAACCCAATATCTGTCTACATTCGACGATTTAACAGACCATTTCAATCAATATGACCAAACCAAACAACATGATATTGACCCATTCCTAACTACGTGACATCAGCCAGGAAATGCTTAAGCCGAAACTTCTTCACCTAGTTCATTGCAGCGTATAAATTGTTAGGGTTTATTGCTTGTTTCCGAATGTATATTATGCATCGAATGTCTATTGGCTCGACGTGTCAGTAAGTCGAAAGATATTTAATCTAAAATATTCAAGAAGACTAAAAGAAGGAATAAAAAATTTAAAAAAACAAACCAGCAGGGTTTAATCAACATAATATGATATAGGCAATTTGTGAAAACCAGGAATAGTATACAATTCCTAGGAAATCTATAAAATTCTGTTTATTAAACCCTGCTGGTTTGATTTTTATCCCATTTTATATTCCTTTTTTATTAGTCTTCTTGAATATTTTAGGTTGAATAGCTTTCGACTTACTGGTACGTCGAGCCAATAGACTTTCGACGCATAGGACTATCGTTGCAATGGCTTTTCGGCGAAACGGACGCTCGATCTAATGGCTGTTCGAAATTGTGGTACATCGATGCTATGGAATTTCGGCGATTCGGACGTTCGAGCTGATGACTTCGGAGAAATAGCCGTCGAGGATATGACATTCGGAAACAAGCAATAAACCCGATTCTGGTCTGTTTGTTTTAGCTGTAAGTCTTCCATGAATACTAAATATATTTGTAAACAAAACATTAGCGGTACTGTAGCAATTAATAATGTGAATATAGCTGGTAATAGCTTCATAACTTTTATAATTTAATGCACACAAATAGGAAGTTGTTACAAATGATCCATCGGCTTACTCATGCTTAACGTAACGAAACGGAATCCTAACGATTTGAGGGTATTATGATCTAATAAGAAAGTGGTGATCCATTTTGATTAAGATAAAATGAAATAGTTTCATTAAAAAGATTAACATAAAGCAGTGAAAGTATCTATAAAAAGTTTTCGACCATTAGAAGATTTCAACGATTAGAAAGAAATTCTAAATGATTGTCTTTGGCTTGACTAATTCGGACTTGTAGGCAAACGGAGTCATGTGTTGACAAAATCGGAATGTTATGTTTTCAAAATTAGTCACCGATTTCGGACGAAATAATATAATTACCATAAAGATGATTAATATACTGCCACAGAATTTTGTCTGCAAACCGTAGACTGCATTGCATTAGAAATTATTATGCTGAAAGTTTAGAGTTTAGACCCACATGCACGGCAAGTCACCAATTAATATGCATCTTGCATTGTTAATTTTTAAGCATTCAGATTATATTTGAAATGTTTTGGGCAGAAGAAAAAAAGTAGTTTTACTTGCTTGGTTTATTTTTGTTCTTAGAATGCTTCTTTATTTTTTTAAATTGTATAACGGAAAGAGCAATACATTGTTTTAGCTGAGATTAAATTCAAAAGTCTTTAAACGAAAAATATCTGGTTTAACTCAGGGTGATGTTCTGAATTAGTTTTGGCAAGAATTTTTGTTCGAGAATGTAGAGAATAATAGATATTCAGTCATAAACTTTTGTAGGTTATGTCTGGGTAACTTTTAATAATGTGTTTAATAGGTAATATTATTCAATTTCGTGGAAGTAAAAGGAGAATATCGCATTAGTATTTCCCTTACCTAGTTATTTTAGCATGAAATGTTTAGTATACTCTTTGGAAAGAGTATATTTATTTAAACTAAGTGACTTTGACGTGTATCAAAAGGTTGTCGTCATCAACCAAGCTATATTTTTTTTAGACTTGGGTACTAGTCTTTTTGCCAATCATTTATTGAAAGTAATTCATTTATTTCTACTACACTACAATATTCTTACCTACCTGCAAGGGACATCTACACTTAGACATAAACTGTTTTGTTAACTCATTTACTGCAATAAATACTATTACTTAATATAGTTACTACTTGTCACTTAGCAGATAAAATATATAATGGCAACACTATGCTAAAGAAATGAACTAAAAAATCAAATAACTTTTTATTTATTATGTTTTTTTTATTTATTTTGGACCAGGCCTAATTATACTTTAAAAAACATAGACAATTAATAGAATGTCTTTCGTATATAACTCACTTTCAGACGCTCAAATTTAAGTCAGCTAAAATTTCGCCATTGTTCTTTAAATTATTAATTATAAAGCTGTATTAATCTTTTTGGCTCTAATGTACAATTAATATTATGTGAATACAAATGAGAGTGGGCGCCGATACCTATATTACAAGATTGTTATCTTAGTTTAGGTATTAGTTGCAACTCTAACATGTTAAATATTTTAACTACCTTTCGGCCTATTCTATTGTAAACCTGTTACTTAATGTTAATTTTTGAAGGAGCAATTTTTTATTTTTTTTTATGTTTTGTTTAGCGCTAAACAAATTGAAATGAAATCATCGTTCGATTTCTGTTAATCGTTTCAAGATGACAGAGACTACAAGATTGAAGAAGTGTTGTTGAATGGTTTGGCGTTTGCATTTAGCGATTTGTTGAGTCAGTGGGCCTAAATTATTGAAGACGAGGATAAAAACCATTTCACTGGAATCATCCTTATCAAAATGATCCTCCATCAATTATACTATTCCAAATAATCGCTTGTGTGACACATTATTTTTATTATAATGCCATTCTGAACACTTTCTTTATCACTGTCACGTTGTTTATTCACGCGGCTGCGAGCGTGGATTATGGATCTTGTACCGAATCAGTAATAAAACGTCACGGTTTCACGCTACAAGGCAAATCGGCTCAGACCTATGCTTCGTTGATTTATAGAACTGTTGAATTCCCGATTTAGGTCGGTTTTGTGTGACATTAAATAAGATATGGATCTGATCTGCAGTTGAGAATGTTACGATTACCTACACTTATGATGCGGCCATGAATAGTGATAATATGAATGTACAGAGATCACACAGAGAATACAGTACATGAAAGTAAAGGATAAAAGTTAGTCAAGTTGTACGAAATAAAACAAGTGACTGTTGGATGGAGAAGCTGGCCAAAGATGGAGATTGTGTGAAGAGAATGATATATATACAAGAATGGGCCAATAATAGCGTGACGGTTGATAGGATGGAATGAAGGACAAGAAACGTGTTGTGCCTATTCCAAGTAACTAGAGCACAAATTAATTTGGAATGTTTACATCAACACGACGTAAAGGACAAGGGCAAGAAGGTGAGGCCCCCCCGGTGGGTTCGAGCATTGTCGAGGCGGGGCGGCCCAGTAACCGTGGCTTGGTCACCCAAGGTGAAGCGAAGAGGAACCCGAGGAGGGGCAATGTGTTCTGGTGCGCCAGTGATGGGGGTTACTCCCCAGAGGAGGGTCCGGTGACGGACAGCCGCGGTGGGTTCGCGGTGAGTGCTAACGCGTACCCGTGTTCCCACCATACGCGGCAAAGAGTACACCTTGGAGTTTTAGTGGGTTAGAGTCCCACATAACTGCGCTATCTCCCCGTGGTAGCGCAGTATGCATGAGCATTACTCAAGACAAAAAAAATAATATTTGCAGACTAAATGGGACAGTGGTCTATCAACATTTCCAAACACAAAACGTGAAAATTAAATGGAAGCTTTAAAAAAAAATTGCTGATACTTTTTCCATATTTCTCAGTGAAAAAGGCTTCTAAGGTTCTAAGGTTCAACAGGCATAAGGTACAACATATTACAAAATCCCATCTAAAGTCACGTTCGATTCACATTGGACATAAACAATTCGGTTGATCCACTTGAGCGTCCTTAAAACATAATTTCGATATCTTATCGTGTTCGAAATGTCGTGACTGACGGCAGTATTAATTTCAATCATCTTCTCTGTTTTTGACGATGATCTCATTTCAACAGGTGCCTTATGCCTATTGACTGATGCAGTTAGGCGATCGGTTTCGTGAATAGTTGGTCTGTTTTCTACTTTGAACTCTTTGATGACTTGCACGAGTTAGCTTCTATCACGAGGTTAAATTGACAATCCTCATCATCATCATCATCAGTCTTTTAACAATCCCACTGCTGGGACTCAGGCCTCCTCTCTGTAAAGGGGAAATGGATCATAATCCACCACGCGGGCCCAGTGCGTGTTGGTGAATGTCACATGTCTTCGAATTTTTGGTTCTAGGATATGGCAGTTTCCGCATGATGTTTTCCCTCGCCGTTTTAAGAGCCTGTTGGTGATGAAATAATGTACACAAATTAATGCGCCTGCCTGGTTTCGAACCCACGTACAACACCAACCCCTACGACACGTAAGTGGGGGCCGTTACCACTGGACCACCACTGCTCAAATAGACAATATATTATGAAAAACGTGTTAGCAATTAACTCTGAGCTAAGTTTTTCGTGCAAATACCTAAGAAGATTAATCTAGATTTAGATTTACTTTGTTCTAACAGTGTCATCTAGCGTTTCCCAAGTCCCTATTGACCTCTTTTCTCTCAGCAATTCCACATCCAGATGACTCCAGCTGCCTTTCCCTTTCAAAACAAAAGCTGGAATAGCAAGGCTATTAAAATTCCGTCTAGCAATAAAATTAAACTTCTTACAGTGATTTGCCTCGACAAACGATTTATATAGAAGTAGCATATTATGAGTGTTTCTTTTACGAAGAAAAGCGTGCTTTAAAAAAAGTATAGAAATCTCGATACCGCTCTCGCTAGCGCAATATACAGAAGCTAGCCTTATTGTATATAGTCAGTAATGCCATTATAATGTGTTTCGATATTAAAATTATGAATAATGGGCTCCTAGATTAGAGCGTAATAATACGTAATAACGGGCAATCTATCAACTTAGAACGGCAAACGGGCAACGGGCAAACTTAGAAGAATTGCGTACTTAAGACGATGACTAACGCCAACGACCTTGAGGGAATAAAACGCGCACTCGTTTCACACCCGCGCGAGACAAAATTTTGTAGTTTTTTGTACTTTCCTTATTATTCTATGACTTTAAAAAAGCCCTCAAATCAAAAACTAGATAATTAAATTGTCTTTGAGTTGGTGTCAATTTCATTAAGATACACCCAGTGGTTTTGGTGCGATTGTCATGTTTGACATAACTTTACAAATTAATTACACCATGTTATACGAATAAAACTCAAAATTTTCTCAGATCAAATTATTAAGAAAATGCTCTAATGTAACATATATTTTTTCCAAAAAATAACGACTGGCCGTTTAGACGCGATTCTCATTTTAAAATCAGCTACTCAGGGCCTTAAGTAGGACAGCAAGCTTGTCCAAACAAGTTTTAGGTGTTTTGGCAGACCAAGTAACTTGCAAGTTCGAAAATGAATCCCTAAATTTTCTCCTGATAAAGCCACTATTAATTACTGTAAAATATATAAGTAATCCTTTCTCTTTTCTCCCGTGGCCCTATCCAAAGCATGCGTTTATTCGGGATAAAACTTACTTAACTCCGCGGTAGTGTAGATTTCTATCGTAAACGAATCAGCCCCCGAACCATGACGTATCAGAACTATTATGGTTTGATAAAGGGACAGATGTATACAAGTATCTGTCACTTACGCACACTAAAAATAACCTTGCTCTAAGATCTTATGGTCACATCCCAGAACTTTGTAGGAAGCTGATTCGTTTACAAATACTTTTTGTATTTCAACTTTGTTAAGTTTTGTTCGTTACAATTCCTTAGACGGTCGATCCGGTAAATGAAACTGTATCGATTTGTAAAGATAAAATAAAAATAATAATAAAAAACCGGCTAAGTGCGAGTCGGACTCCCACACGAAGGGTTCCGTACCATTATCGCAAAACACTGCAAAAAAATCACGTTTGTTGTATGGGAGCCCCCCTTAATTTATTTTATTTTAATTTAATCATTGTTATTTTTTGAAGAGAATATACAACTAAATATTCTGTGAATATTTCAAGCGTCTACCTGTTGCCGTTATTAATATCGAGCAAAAAACGGCAAAAATATCACGTTTGTTGTATGGGAGCCCCCCTTAAATATTAATTTTATACTGTTTTTAGTATTTGTTGTTATAGCGGCAACAGGAATACATCATCTGTGAAAATTTCAACTGTCTAACTATCACGGTTCATGAGATACAGCCTGGTGACAGACAGACAGACAGACAGACAGACAGACAGACAGACAGACGGACAGCGAAGTCTCAGTAATAGGGTCCCGTTTTTACCCTTTGGGTACGGAACCCTAAAAACAACACAAAAAAAACGACTACCAAAGCAAAACACTAACAGATTCACCGTAGACCACATCATCGCTTACCATCAGGCAAGATAGGTGACAAACGCGAGCAAAAGCATAAAAAAATGTGAAAACATGAGTTTTATTTCGGAAGTCGGTGTATTTGGTACCTCTTGTTTTACCATTTTGCATGTGATATCATCTTTTGCATCATATAACGTTAGTTTACTTACACAACATATTTCCAACGTAAACCTACTCATTTAATTTTCTTCCCAAAAGACTTGCTTTCAATTAACTTTGCCTTGGATTGATTGAATTCTTCGAAATTCAACAAAATATGCCCAACAATTGCCACATGGAAGCTGTAAAACTATTTTATGTAGGTAAACATATGCACTATTCAGGATATCTTTATCTTAATGCCTCTATAAACTATGGTTGCACCATCCTCTTGGATCGGGGACAGTTTGTCACCTACTTGCGCAAGCGCATGTTAGCATAAAGATGGTGTTCTAATTAACTAAGTAGCACGTTGGGAAACTGAGATTTTGGAATAGCGTTTTAATGTAAACTGTTTCACCATTTCAGTAGAAGACCATGTATGGATTGTGTGAAAAATTATGGGAGATGAGATGATACCAAATGGACTATGGCATTGGAAAAAGAAAAGCCGGCCTAGTGCGTCCGATTTTGCTGATTTAGGTTTGCGTGCCAATCATCACAATTATATATTATATATAATCACAATATCACACCACACACGTATTATAAAGGCGAAAGCTTGGGAGTGTGTGTATGTATGTTTGTATGTTTATTTCTTCACGCTCAACGGATGGATCTGGATGAAATTTGGCACAGAAATAGATTATAGTCTGAAATAGCACATAGGATTACTTTTTATCCCGGGAATATGGTCCCTTGGGATAATTCTCGACATTCACGCGGGCGAAGCCGCTGGCACAAAATATGTTACAGAAGACATATAGACGGACACGTGAGTGACAGCAATAAGGCTCTATTTGGACCCTTTGAGTACGGAAACCTAAAAAGAAAAATTGGGAGAAGGGCAGGAAGATGATGAGTTTCGTTACTTCAGTGGACAAGTGAGACGCGGTTATAGCCTCGAATTGGGGGACCATTCACCTGAAAGGTGCAACGCACCCACCTGGGTGATTGGTCTGGAAATATTGTAAATCTGAGGTTGTAATCTGCAGTCAGTTTGATTTAGAGATAAAGATAATTTGGCAGAGAGAAAATTTGTTTACCTTAATGGAATACCATCATCTGCCTAGCCTTTTTCCCAGTTATGTTGGGGGTCGGCTTCCAGTCTTACCGGATACAGCTGAGTACCAGTGTTTTACATGGAGCGACTGCCTATCTGACCTCCACAACCCAGTTACTGGGTAACATGATACCCCTTGGCAAGACTGATGTCAAATCTCAAGCTTCTGAATACCCGTAACGACTGTCAAAGATCTTCAAATGACGAGCCGGTACCAACGGTTTAACGTGCTTTCCGAGTCACGGAGGAATCTCGGTATGTTGAAATGGTCACCCATCCACGGATCGACCTCGTCAAGCGTTCCTTAACCTTGAAGATCGACCCGTGCGGCTGTTATTATTATTATTATTATTTAACCGTAATACCATTTGCTATCACAAATTCTTAGAGATAAAGGTTGGTAACATAAAAACTATTTTTGATAGACAACCTCCTTTCAAAATCATGTCAGACAATCATAATAGAAAAGATGCCACTGCAGCCTACATCTTCGACCAAGAGGTCAGGATCTAATAGGCACGGTACATGCAACATGTCAGAATTGGTCACACCTCGTGTGCACGCGCATACGGCACGCAAATGGCACGGATTGCCTGTCACGCAGTCGTGACACATCAGGTCAGGTCGATTGACGGCATTTTTGACAGGTGACTGGTGTACGAGGAAGAGATGGTGTTGTAAGGCGTGTACAGTACAAATATTTTCTTAATATCCCTCGGCAAACTTCGTGTTTCGTCTGTTGTCGGATTTCTATCAGTTGCCCTATGCACTTGGTGCATACCGGACGCTCTCAATCAACATGAAAATATATAGAGTTGTTAATACTCTTTTAACGTAATGTAATTTATTTTGATGATGGGAGGAAAGCTACTAAAGCTGCTGTTTTTAACCGACTTACCAAAAAAGGAGGAGGTTCTATGTTCGACATTATGTATGTTTTTTTTATGTATGTTCACCGATATCTCCGTCAATTGTGGACCGATTTTGAAAATTCTTTTATCTACACTCACAACGTAATGTTCCAAATACGAATTCGAAAAATATTGTATAAACACGTACTTTATGTCCGTGGACAGATAAAATTAAAAAAAAAAACCATTATAGTTCAACATTTTCCTTCGATTTTCAAACAACTGCATCATAAAATAACTTTTTAATTTTTATAGCACACTTTTACTTTTTAATTTATTGGCGCTTATGGGCTCATTGAAGTACTGTCATTGTCTAAGGAGGCGCGCGCTGCGCAGTCATGCTCAATGAGAATCTAATTGCCCGCCATACCAAATTTTATTCCCTTTCTACTTTTGTTTTATTGCAACTGTATGAGTGAAGATAAAGTAGTGTATGCAATAGCATATAATTAGGTATTAAAACACTCGCGTAATATTATTATCAAATTCGGCTTCGCCTCATTTGATAAACCTACGCTCGTGTTTTAATAACCCCTATTATATGACCATTGCATAAACTACTATTATTGTTTGAAATAATATATTGCGAAATTGGTTCCATTTTAATTTGGTGAAAATCTGATGAAGAACTTCGGAGATATACAACAGAACTCTTCAATAAATAACGGCAAATCTCTCGGGATTGCTGCAATCGCATGTCTGTTTATTGTTTATACTATTTCATAACATAACATCACGCCAGTACGCTCAAAAGGGGTATGCAGATCTCTCATTTCACCGGTTATATTCAAGTTTCATGTTATTCGGGTAATCTATTCTGTAGTTATAGGTACTTACTTGACTACTTCCCTATTAGGTAGGTACAACTAAAAAGTAAAAAATAAAAACTTTTAAAAAAAACTTAAAAAAAAAAAATACCACCGACTTCCAAATAAGAAAACTAGAAAGTGAAAAATAACTTTATTTTTGGAAGTCGGTGACCATAACTTAAAAATTTGGTACCTACCAAAGACACCGACTTCCAATAATAAAGTTATTTTTCACTTTCTAGTTTTCTTATTTGGAAGTCGGTAGTATTTTTTTTTTTTAAGTTTTTTACAGCTCTATATATTTCACACGGTAAAAATTACTTAATTCTGAATTCAAATTATTATACACGATAAATCTAGTAATTGATGGAAGTGGAAATTAGCATTCGTTTGTATTCGAAAATGCGGTGATTTCCGAAGGTCATTAAGAAAATAGTTGAAATGTATGATATGAAAAGGAAACGAGAGTTTGTCAATCGTGTTATTTACTCGTACTTATGAGTCTTATGTACGAGTAAATAAAACGATTCCTCATAAATTATGAGGAACGGGATTAGTTGCGAGAGTTTCAATACGGGAGGGAGGCCGGAGGAATATTGTAGCGTTCCATGAACAGTAGGCATCTGGCAAGTCAACAACCAGCAATCTAATTGCGTAAGTGAATTCCGCAAAGAAGACGTGTAGGTAAGGGTGACGACACCTTTAAAATAACGACTTTCGTATTGCGTAATACACTCGAAAGGGAATAGGTCATGGAAAGGATATGTGATTTCAACCCTTAGGGTGGAGGACGTACCCTTCCTAATTTATTATAGGTATACTTTATTGTAATGCCTATTTTATATTAAATTATTTACTCAATACCGAAAACACTTAAAGGAATTATGTCATACTCTTTCATGGTGTTGTTCTCTTTACCCTGCAAAACTCAGTTATGCAATTAGGATGCAAGACGCAGCTGGGCGAGCACGGCCTCTGTGATAGGCTTAAGTTACTCATTTTATCAAGGTTTATACTCCCAAACTGTGTGACTCTAGCCTGTCACAGTAGGCCGTGCTCGCCCGGCAGGTTTCGTCTCTGTGAGAGGGCGTCGGCCATAATCCACCATGCAGGCCCTGTAAGCGTTGGTGAATATCACATTCACATGTCTTCAAAGTTCTGGTTCTAGGACATTACCATTTTTTCTGTCATCGTTTTGAGTACAAGGTAGAGTGCCTGACTGGGTTTTATTTATCCCACGACCGACACGTAAGTCGGCACACTGGGCTACCTACCTCTACTCTCTGGCTAAATATCCGTGTTTACAATAGACAAAGCAATAAATATATTTGAACTATCTGTTGCCCGCCACTTCGTCGGCATAGCATTAGTATTTCGAATTGCCAATTATCTTATATCGCGAAATAATATTGTAAGTTTACCATACAAACTCCAACACCCCCTTTCCACACCCATAAGGATGATTTCCGGGATAAAAACTATCCTATGTCCTTCCCAGGAACTCAAACTATCTCCATACCAAATTGCATCTAAATCGGTTCAGCGGTTTAAGCGTGAAAAGGTAACAGACAGACAGAAAGCATTTATAATATTAGTATGGATTAGTACATGACGACGTTTCGTATTTTCATGACGAAGTTTTGTATTTTCATGACGAAGTTTTGTATTTTCATGACAACTTTTCGTATTTTCATGAGGAAGTTTTGTATTATCATGACGAAGTTTCGTATTTCGCATTTGTTCCTTATTTATTTTCATTTCAGACTAACTGGCTGGCTGACCCGACAAACTTAGTTTTGCCATAAAAACACCAAACATTTATCTACCCTACCTACCCTTCCCTACCTACCCTACCCTACTTACACTACCCTACCTATGTAGGTAAGGTACCATTTTATTTCTTATTTTTTTTTCATAAGTACCTTCTCCTAACAATAACAAACACAACAAAAAAAGAATAAGCGAATTCATAAGAACCTTCTCCTAACAATAACAAACACAACAAAAAAATTATAAGCGAAATCGGTCCAGCCGTTCTTGCGTGATGCCGTGACCAAGGGAAATAGGGATTCATTTTTATATATATAGATTAGAAGTCCTGATCTGTATATTCATGTCCTGATATATATTCTGAGATACAAATGTTGCAGTTTGTTATGAGGTGTTCCGTTTTATCAGCTTAGTTTATCTTTATCTGATACATCGAATGATGTCTGAAGTTTTTTTCTGAAAGATATCGTGATAAGAACTATTCGATGAATATTAAAAACCTAGGTACTTATGGTTATCTCGGTAATATCAGCTGATTCAACGTCTTTGGTAAGCCAAAACTAAATATTTTAAGGCTAACGGTAATAAAAACATAAGTACCGTACGCAGTTATTTTTAACGCCAAAGGTCTTAGTTCATGTAGGTTTGAACGCAATCCCATACTTAATATTGGAGGTGGAGCTACTCGAGCTCTCAAGCTACTTTTTTGGTGCATTCTTCCACAAGAGTTTCCTCTGTAATGTGTGTCTGGTCTAAGTACAAAAGTATTAGTGTACGTATCTTTTGCAAGAGCATAACGATAGCGATCAAATGCTTTATATCATAAAAGTCGGCCAAAATTACCTGCAACGTAGGTATGGTAGGTCCTACAAAATCGTTTGCTAATGGCTTTTTTTTTGTGTGGGTAATCATCCAATGACTTCTCCCGCTCTGGGTGAAGCGGAAGAGCGTGTCAGACTTTTACTGACTAAAACCCACCCGTGTTCCTTCAGTTACCCAAGCGGGGCAGACCTCCATCGTATGCTCCACCGTGTCCTCCGGGCCTTGCTGGTTGTCAAATGCACTTATTTAAAAAAAATGCTAATGGCTTGCTGGTTGTCAAATGCACTTATTTAAAAAAAAACCGCCGCCCGCCGACAACTCTAAAACTTTTGTATTGAAGAGCAATTATTGCGCAAACATCGCTATCGTTTTGCTCTTGCAAAAGATACGTAATAAGCCTGCCGGTCATACATGTCTCTTTGGATTCGTCTGTTAAAACTGGGATATTTATTATTCCAATGATTAACTTTGCTTTCACCAAACCACCAGAAACCTAGCAACCCATTTAAATAATCTCGCGGAACAATGTCCCACTTATTTAACCCACTGCGGGGCTTCATAGCTTTTGCCCCATTCATTGTTAGTGCCCAATGACCCGTGACAACCAGTCGTAACTTACAATCGACTGCGACCGAGTTGCGATCGCTTCCTGATTGTGTGACGCAACTGGAACGGACCCACACGGGGGAAACTGGCAAATTGCTGTTATTACACTTCCGGAGATATAAAATGTAGCTACTGTTTTTGGAAATTAAATATTGATGTAACTTGTAATGGATAATGATGGTTGAGTAGCGATTCTTGTTTGTTCAACAATTTGTCGGGTATCAATATGAAACTAGACACTCATAAAAAAAAAACTTAAAATTACTAACCCTACTAACACTAACAATCTCAGTCCAAACCTTGGGCCTACTTCTGTGATGGATTTAGGTCGGGGCTTTTTACGAGCTCAAACCTATTTCTCTTGCACAAGGTGGGCCCTAGTTAAAGATCAATTAGTAAAAGTTTAAGTTGCTGAATAAAGATCAGCAATACAATATACCTAGATGCGGGAGTGGTTTTTTAGTCGGAAGGCACCTTATGTGAGTCCAGCACTGCCTAGGCTAGCTTGTACTGAGCGAGTCAGTCTGGAGCGTCCTTAGAGGAACTTCCATTCCTGCGAAATCAAAAAAAAAAAATGTGTTACTAGCTTCTGCCAGCGATATCACCCGCGTGGAAGTTGCAAATTATCATGTATTCAGGATAAAAACTATGTCCATCTTCAAGGTCCAATTTCTATACAAAAAATACGGATGTTTCCTGGATAGAAAAATGATAATTCTATTCAGTCCGTCAGTGAGATTATCAAATAATGTTGGACACGTATTTTTTGCTTTGCCAAATGAAGAAAAAATTACAAAGTTAAAGCGCATCATAGTTCAGGAGTGGAGGTTTGTGACGTCACTATGGCAGTATAAAGTGTAATAGCGGCGTGACGTTTCAAGAGATTTCAACGCATTATATCGTCGTCACATAATGTTTAAGCGTCAAAAGAAAAAATACGTTTCCAATACTTTTTATTAATCTACCTGACGGACAAAAAACTAATTTTCAGTAAACGATCCTATTGGTTCAGCAGTTTAGGTGTAAAATTTTTACAAATGGACAGACAGTCAGAGATACTTTCGCATTAATATAATATAATATAAGTATAGGAGGATGCTTTAAAAATACAGATGCTTTTCGCAGATGGCCTCTCTCTCGCACAGTGCATAGTAAAATGTTGTATGATACACGTACGTAAGATGATTTCCGACTCGTATCGATTTATCCAATCACTCGCTTCGCTCGCTCGTGTATAAAAATGCCACTCATCGGAAATCACCTACCTTCCGCACTTGTAGCATAAATAACTATTACAATGCATATCCTCGAAAAGAACGTTTTCCATGCAGTCAAACTGTGCGGAAAGTGTCACTTTTTGCACTAGTGATTTTTACTATTCTGTATTTTTTTTAATTTTTTAGTCCAATGTCAGTCCAACGCATAGAGTTTTTAATATTTGAGAAAAGTTTTAAAAATTAGTTAAGTACAGATTATCATTCATATAAAAGGTAAAATAAAACTAATACTTCATTAAAGGCGTTCCTTTTAATTACTCTAGATTTAGATTTTTATCAATAAATTAATTTTAAATATTCATTAAATATGTTTGGCAGAACGTATATTTTGCTCGTGCCTTTTTGCGTTACGACGTGATAACTATTTGAACATGCGCAGTAGATATGCCCGAGGAACTTTTAGTTAATCTGTGGTATGCTGAGCGCGCTTGAATAAGGCCGCCAGTTTATTAATTTCTTGCTTGGTTCAGATATATTTTTTATTTCCTCGCACAATGCATAGTAAAATGTTGTATGATACACGTACGTAAGATGATTTCCGACTCGTGGCGATTTATGCACTCACTCGCTTCGCTCGTTCGTGAATAAAAATGCCACTCATCGGAAATCACCTACCTTCCGCACTTGTAGCATAAATAACCATTATTGTTATTGTATTAATAAGTGATAATAAAAAAGAAACACATATTCTGTGCAATCCAACTAATTGGCAGTCACTAAGAGCTGTTCTTTAGGCTTATAAACAATTAAAAATTCTTATATTAATATCACACCATTATGGGAATCAGATTGGAACCGTGATAGAATACAGAGAAATTCTCAGGTGTCAATTATAACAGTCTGATGACTACAATTTTATGATATCATCTGTTCACAGATAACTGAGAATTTTCTGATGCGGAAACAGGAGACAGTTCCGATGTGGTGCTCACGCAAATTAAAAAGTGCTTTAGTCCAACAACAGAGGATTGCGATAGGCTATAGTGCTACACAGTTACTGGGTTGTGGAGGACAGAAAAGAAGTAGTAGAGTTTTTTTGTTCGTTCTTCATAACAAACTACCTTTGCGAATGGAAAATAGAGTCAATTATAGGTAACTTGGTTCTGCGGGTTTACTGCTTGTTTCGTAATGTCATATGCGGGATGGTTAATTCCCCAAAGTCATCAGATCGAACGTTCGAATCGCCGAAATTCCATAGCATCGATGAACCACAATTTCAAATAGCTTATAATTTATTAATACTTTAACATAACCGGTGAAATGAGAGTGTACCATACCAGGGTGAACTGTACACATCTGCGTACCTGTTTAGAGCGTACCGGCGTGATGTTATGTTATGAAATGGCGTAAACTATAAACAGACATGTGACTGCAGCAAACCCGAGATTGCTGCAGTCCCATGTTGTTGAAAGATTAGCCGTTGTTTATTGAAGAGTTCTGTTGTATATCTCCGAATTTCTTCATCAGATCTTCACCGAATTTAAATGAGACCACATGAAAAGCACCAGTTTTCAAATAAAAAAGAGTCACTAAAATCGGTTCACCTAGTAAAACAGTTTTGAGGTAACAGACTCATAAAAAATACAGTCGAATTGAGAACCTCCTCCTTTGACAGCAGGTATCTTTGAATGGCCAGTTTCTTGTCATAGTAAGAAGCCCAACATGAGAAGAAAGCGTGAGCGATCTTATGAAAAACTAACTATATGAATACATAAGTAATTATGTCGAGAGCCCTTCATTAATGCCAGAGAGATTCACCAGCTTGTAAGTACGTTCAATGATTACATCCAATCAATTAAGGTCAGCATGCTCATCTTAATAACTCTAGAAAGTAAGAAATGTCACGAAGTAAAAAATACCTTTATTGAGTTCAAAACAAGAGAAAGAATAAACGTAAACTTTCTTTTGAGAATTACTAGGAGTGCAGCACAAAGCAGTGGTTAAGTATCGTAATTAGTGTGTGAATGGCCTCACATGTCACTATGCATTGTTTATAAAAGTACGCTACTTGATTGTATGATTGCCTAGTAACGCCACTGCAACTTTTTACAAAACGAAATTATCAGCTACATAGCTTTCTTTCTCTGTCGCATTGTTGTTGAAAGATAAGAAAAGCAATTTTGTAGATTTTCTTGTTCGTTAATCCACTGGTTAAATCTGCACAGGTTTTCGCAATGGTATGCTAGTATTATATTATCTGTGGCCATGGAAGACTAAAACATTTTTATTCTGATGGTAAAGTTTTAGATGCTGTAAGTTTGCAATTATTGTAACACCGTTTTAATATATCAATGAACGCCGTTTTTTTTTCAATCTAATCTGGGAGCACGTTAGTGACGCCAAGACGTGCCAAGCGAAGCGCAACCTACCTTTTCTCGATGCACTTCGTCGTTTTTTTGAACACTCATAACTTGGGTTTGGATTATACCAGATAAATAAACACATCAATGCAAAGATGCATAGCTCTTATACTTTAGTTTTTTTATCTTTTTATCAATAAACATATCTAAAAAGACCCCGATTTCGTCACTTCCTGAAAGAAGAAATTTGGTATGTAAGCTAGTATTAGTAATTTAGTACACAAACAACAAAAAATACGATACGACGGTAGCGAAACGGCCAAGCCACATGTTTTGACTAAGGTGTAGAGTTTGTGAAGTAAGGGCTTGTAGAGGAAACTTGGTTCCATGCGACCTGATAACTTGTTCGACAATGCGAGCCATATGGTCTCGTCTTGGCAACTTTTTTACATGGATTTTTTTTAGTAGGATTCTTCATTCCGGATATTATTAATTCACGCAAGGTATTACTGCTCAAAACTACTTGAAAGTTTTCAAAACCTATTACTTAAATCTGAATAGACTATTTGATGCATGTATGATTGTGTGCTGTCTTTTTTATGATTTAAGTATTCTAAAGCCCGCTTGCGCCATCCTAGATTATCTCACTAACTCTGAGTTTGTAGCTATAACAGCCAATTCTGGGTCAACTCTCAATTCAACTCTGGGTTAAAATTTTGGCGCAAGTGGCTCTATGCTCTTAGTATACGAGTAATTTATTCTATAACGTGCATCAGGGTGCCTGGTTGCACCACAGAATCATACTATAATATTTACAGACGTAACTCAAAACTATCTTCATTATCAGAGGTCACTGCTGTTACTGCGTCTGTAGGTATGTGTCGTGTATATGAGAGTGCAGTAGCACCGTAGCACGTAATTACTGGTGAAATGGTAACATGGAGGGTACAATGGGCATTGTTCCCGCGTCACACACTCGCAGGAAGAGCTTGCAACCGCTGCCCATTGTCTGTGCGCCTGGTACCTGGTCGAGGCATCAACCGCTTTTTTTGTATGGGAATGTATTTGTAATCCGGAGTTACCTAATTGGTGATTAAGAAATGTTATGAAACTTTAATTTTAAGACTTAAAACGTTTAATTTCGTTTATCTACACTCACAACGTAATGTTCCAAATATGGATTCAAAAAATATTGTATAAACACGTACTTTATATTCGTAAATAGGTAAAATAAAAAAAAAACCATTACAGTTCAACATTTTCCTTCGATTTTCAAGCAACTGCATAATAAAATAACATTTTAATTTATAGCACACTTTTACTTTTTAATTTTCTGGTGCGTATGGGCTCATTGACTTAATGTAGAAAAGAAGTGTCATTGTCTGTGGATGCGCGCGCTGCGCAATGAGAATCTAAATTGCCCGCCATACCACATATTTTTCCCTCTCCACTTTTGCTTTATTTCAACTGTATGAGTTAAGATAAAGTAGTGTATGCAACGGCATATATAATTAGGTATTAAAACACTCGCGTAATATTATTATCACATTCGGCTTCGCCTCATGTGATAAACCTACGCTCGTGTTTTAATAACCCCTATTATATGACCATTGCATAAACTACTATTATGTTGTATAACATTTACTATCAAGCAGTTTCACTATAGGGAATAATATGTCTTGACCTGAGGAATGATCCAGTATGCTGCGTGAACGAACAACTGTATTTCGTAATTAGGTAATATTAGTAGGCACCTACAGCAATTTTTTTAAACTACTCTTAGGAAACCATTAGCTACTAAACTACGACGTTCACACGTTAACGATCCCCCCACAATAGGTGGAGATGCCTGAAGCCAAATAAGTGAGACCTTGATCCATTCCTTTTATAATGAAAAGTTCATCAAGTTCACTTCTGATATCATATTTCGAATTGTCGATTATCTTATTAATGATGTCATCTACATAATCATCATGACTCGGGTCAGGTGTAGGTGGTACAACTGTCGATACATCTTGTCATATAAGTCGGCATTTCATATCACTTCCAAATCTATATCATAATTAATTCGATAGCTTAGATTCTCCGAATTTGTTGTCAACGTAATCGGTCGACCACGTGCAGTATACGGAGAATCGATGCATTAGGCTGCAATTCAATACTTTGTGTCGAATACACTATTCATGGGGATCATTGCACCCGGTTGACAAAACGGATTGTTTGTGGTTATCATCGAAAATCGATGTTTGACGCTGAGAATGTTGTGTTGAAATACTTGGATAAATACTGATCATAAATTGGATTATAATAATACCAATACTCAACTTTAGGTGATTAATCACATTTATTAATTACGAGTAGGTAATTAAATGTACATTATCGACACACAATAAAAATATTTAAGCATTTCCACATTCCCGCCAAAAAATATTTTCTCTCGAGCTTTTTCAATGACATTCTAAAATTCAAATTCAAACAGCCAAAGGTCTCGAACCCATTCAGCCATTAATATAAAGCACTTAATAAAGCTTAGTTTACACAAGTTTTGTCTATATTATTTCGGTTGTTAACAGTAGAATTTTATGCAGAAATATTTATGGTATGATTCACAGGGTGCTGCCAAGTGTGTACTATAGAGTACTCGAGTAGAAAGCCTGCCAGCATAAACCGATTGCGTGCCAACTGTGTTGAATACATCGACTCATGTTAGAAAAGTGTTTAGTAAACAAATGTAGTTTCTTTGAATCGAGGCCGTTAGTCGCCACAACGTTTATTGTGTTTGTTTGCGAATCGGTGGCAGAGAGTGCAAATAACGAAAGTTGATCAAATGTCTGTCTGGATCGATTAAAATAAGTCTGAAACATAATTGTGTACCTTATTCAATTCAGTCAAAGTACCTGGGCGACCGAGCTAGATCGATTTATCGCCCCCGAAACCCTCTGCTTACTAAATTTCATGAAAATCGTTGAAGCCGTTTCCGACATTCAGATTATATATATACATATATACAATAATTGCTAGTTTAAAGGTATTAGAAAGGTATTGATTTTTTATTTATTTTTTTATTCTGAATTTCTTTTTGCTTCGGTACCTAATAGCGCGAGTTTTTAGACATATTTGACTACTGAATCACAAAATTCTGCTATTGGAACCTTCTCGTTTCTGTACCTTCATGGTTCTGTTTAAGGTAACCAACTTTTTTCAACGTGCAATTTCACGGAACAAAAAAACAGATTTCAAAGAAGAAAATAATGCCATTTACTAAAGAGTTTGTCTCTTCTTCCAAAGATGACTACAACAGTGACTCGACAGTACTCAACACTCCAGATTTCTACTTCCGAACTTTTCGTTTTGGACTGTTAATTTCGCTATTACTCACACCTCTATGTTTATACTAGTCTCATCCGCCCATTTAACCAACTTGAAGTTAGCAATCCGCACACACGATGAAAACGTAAAAATAAATTGATACGAGACCAAAATGGCGCTTGTCAACTCCCACAGCGACACGGGCACAGAGTACTCCTTACCATAATTAGGAATTCGGCTATAAACATCCGCCAGACGCTGTTAACATCTTTATAAGTGCGACAGGGCTGGCCGGCAAAAGCGCAAAAAAATAAGTAAGACTGAATAGCAGTTTATTTGTACTGTACCAGGCTTGACGAAAAGAAAAAAACTGGCCAAGTGCGTGTTGGACACACACAGCACAGTTCCGTACCACACCGCAAAATTATGTTGGTTGTAATAGGAAAAATTTATCAAGATTTATCAATATATTGGTATTTGTTTTTTTTTTTCAATTAGCTAGTAAATTTATTTATTAACATATGTACATTATTAACAAACTAATATTAGAATTAGAACTAAAATAAGAAAATCTACTATGTACAATTACGGGGCGTCAAAAAATTCGTCCACATCGCTGTCAACAGGAAAAGTGCCCCGAAAGCCGGCAGCATTGCCACGTTGGATGGCAATGCTGATTCTTTAGCCAAAAAAAAGTCCAGCCCTCTGGTCACGTGAAGAGTGGACCAACCGCTTGGTGATATCCCTAAATAAAAGATGTGTACTCGGACCCCATGGCCCTAGTGTTTCAACCCCAAACGCCTTAAATACATATTATTATTGGTATTTGTTAGTAAAATATACGTATTAATAAACATTATCACTAAATTTCAAGTTTATAGGTCAATGGGAAGTTAAAAAAAAAATCGGAAAGAAGTTTTGGTAAAAAGCTGACTTTGGGTATATAAGATGCTTACACTGTGATAATTTGAAGACTGTAGCTCCAACCTTTTGAACGTAAAACTCGTGTGATAGATGACGGACAGACAGACGGACATGTGGGTGACAGCAATAGAGTTCCCTTTGGACCC
This sequence comes from Anorthoa munda, assembly GCA_945859665.1. NCBI lineage: Eukaryota > Metazoa > Arthropoda > Insecta > Lepidoptera > Noctuidae > Anorthoa > Anorthoa munda. The sequence continues at coordinate 7,289,953 of OX243893.1, forward strand.
TTCGGGTACGGAACCCTAAAAAGGAATAAAGAATTGATAAATTCGTTTATTTCACCACTCAGATTTTGTTATTTGGTCTTCAGAAGATATGTTCTGATTAGGACGCACCGCAGCTCTTTAGAAATAGGTAGGAAAGATATTCAACTACACTCGAAACTGAAAAAAGAACTGTTGTAAATCACACTATAGGTTATTTGATTGAACTAAATTAGTCAAATGGTAGAGAGCACTGGTGGCCCTGCGGTATCGGCCGCGACTTACAAGTTGTAGGTCGTGGGTTCGAGCCCAGGCAGGCGCATTACTTTGTGTAAATTATTGCATTACCACTGCTCTCAAATCGGTGAAGGAAAACAACGTGAGGAAACCGGCATGTCCTAGAACCAAAAATTCGAAGACATGTGACATCCATCAACCCGCACTGGGCCCGCGTGGTGGATAACGGCCCATTCCCTCTCACAGAGAGGAGGCCTGTGTCCCAGCAGTGGGATCATTAATAGGCTGATGATGATGAGTCAAATGGTTCTAAACACAGTCGTTCTTTTCCTCGTGTACCTTACCACTAGTTACTAGACTCAAATTATTTTACAAGTGGTACTAACTAATTATGTTAGTCATTTTGCAAAACCTTAATGATTGATAGAATGGCTGGCACCGCTACGGAAGTGATTTTTTCAGAGAAACCATAAGGCCTATGTTCACTATAGCCGCCGATGTAAATATCGACCAATCACTTAGAAGGAAAGCCACATCGCGTCTTTCATCTCGCATGTCATTGGCCTTTTTTAGGGTTCCGTACCCAAAGGGTAAAACGGGACCCTATTACTAAGACTCTACTGTCTGTCTGTCACCAGGCTGTATCATGAACTGTGATAGCTAGACAGTAGAAATTTTCACAGATGATGTATTTCTGTTGCCGCTATAACAACAAATACTAAGAATAGAATAAAATAAATATTTAAGTACATACAACAAACGTGATTTTTGCGATAATGATACAAAACCCTTAGTGCGCGAGTCCGAATCGTGCTTGGCCAGTATTTTTAATACCCTTTGCCCTTTGCCTTGCTGAATTCATTACGCAATAAGGCTGCTGGTCTGGGCACCGAGCTACGGGTGATATAATAAGTTCCATATCTTGAGTTTTTGTTCGTCGAAGCTAGGGGCCCCTAGAGCGCAAGGCCTGTTGTAGTTTTGCTACACCTGCTACTTTGGCTCTGATCAATGACAAATAGCTGTTCAAAGTTTAGGTAGATTAATGGTGAAATGTTGGCAAATTTATCAAATCTATCTAACTTTCGGAACACACAGGCGTGATATTTGTGTTTGTAATAAAAACATAGAAACCCCTATCCTCCCACCCCTCTGTACGTAAAAATAAACAATTAATGTTATCAAAGCGATATAGTCGCCTCTTAGAGTCTTAACTGAGCCCTCTGGATCCGCCTGTGCTATAAAGTATAATTCGGCAGCTACCGGTGGAGATGGCGGCATTTGCGAGCTTGACTCCTTCAATGAAGACTGGTTGCAAATAGCCTTAGATATAGAAGTGGATTTTCCCACTGCAGAGGCTTTGGAAATCCAGGCTTGCAATATTAACATTATCTACAATCCACAACTTCAGTAATTCATATTCCTCAATTAGTATAGCAACCTCTTTAGCAAGAGAATCACTAGCACTACCGAACCGCTACACTTCACATTATCATAAATCTTCAACTCTTGGCAGCCCTATATCATGTTATGCCCGACACTCTCACCCGTTACCCGTTGTTTCAACATGATACCTATCTTATCGAGGATGCACGCACAGAATCTACTCTACTAGCTTCATTACGTCACTATTACAAAACACACCCACATAATTTATTGCTTGGCAGTGCGAATCATAAAACTGTAACAATAATTTAGTGGCTATTAAAATATCTAGTTGATGAATTGAGTAACTTTCCAGGGGAACTGGAGAACATTTTGATTGAGCTGTGAAATAAGCTGACAATGCAAATTTATTCGTTGTTTAGACTTCTGGGTGCAAAGAAAATCAACCCAATTAACAGGTTTTCTGTCACAACCAGGAAGGTTTTGAAGGATAACCCAGTAAAATTGCTGCAAACTTTTGACAAATTCATCTGTTCGACACATAAAAGAAACGACGAATGTAATTGAACTGTCAAAATGAAATCATTGACAATTCATTCATTTAACATTTGGGCCTTTCATTTTATGCTGCCTCCACATACTTGGTGTTTGTCATAAACAGTGGTAAACACCAAACACGTGCCAAACACTGACCACAATCATCCAACACAAACACGGGATCCACAGGCTTGGCGTACGTGTTATTATATTCCGGATTGGCAAACATGGCAAGACGACGAGCTTGTTGTGGAAGCGACTACTTTCGGGTTAATATATTTTTATTAAAAAAAAGCAAAATAAAAAAGGCAACGGAAACGCTGGTGTATGGTTGTCCTGGTATGTTCATTTGATGAGGAGGGATGAAATGCATGTTACTAAAAGAGTTATAAATATAAATGTGGATGTGTTGTTTAAAAAAAAAAGCAAAATAAAATAAATTTAAAAAAACCGGCCAAGTGCGAGTCGGACTCGCACACGAAGGGTTCCGTACCATTATTGCAAAACACTGCAAAAACATCACGTTTGTTGTATGGGAGCCCCCCTTAATTTATTTAATTTTAATTAAATAATTATTATTTTTTGAAGTAAATATACACCTAAACATTCTGTGAATCTTTCAAGCGTCTACCTGTTACCATTATTCATATCGAGCAAAAAACGGCAAAAATATCACGTTTGTTGTATGGGAGCCCTCCTTAAATATTTATTTTATACTGTTTTTAGTATTTGTTGTTATAGCGGCAACAGAAATACATCATCTGTGAAAATTTCAACTGTCTAGCTATCACGGTTCATGAGATACAGCCTGGTGACAGACGGACAGACAGACAGATAGACAGACGGATCGCGAAGTCTTAGTAATAGGGTCCCGTTTTTACCCTTTGGGTACGGAACCCTAAAAAAGGAACCGGAGACGCTGGTGTATGGTTGTCCTGGTATGGTCATTTGTTGAGGAGGGATGAAACGCATGTTACTAAAAGAGTTATGTATATAAATGTGGATGGATAGAGAGGGAGGAGACGGCCAAAGAAAAGATGGATGGACTGTGTGAGAAGTGATATGAAAGAAAAGGGAGTCAGTGATGGCGTGACGGGGGACAGGACGGTATGGAAGAACAAAACGTGTTGCGCCGACCCCAAGTAACATGGGACAAGGGCAGGAAGATGATGAGATCCTTTTCACTTCTGTGCATAATACTCGTAGCACTAACAAAGGCGCGTCCACGCATCGGTCACCTTCTTTCTGTTTTTATGGCTTACATCTTTTGGATTCCAAATACACTGTTCATTTTGATATGCCTCTATGAATGTTAGTGTTGTGTCCTCAGACCAATCAGACATTCTTTCTTACAATTTAGCTTAGGATACACAAAATGTCACGATACTAAATTAACAATCCGGATTATGCAACCTCTTCATGAAAGTAACTGCTAAGTATGGCTATGATTTTTCTTCTGTCATCTCATTATAAATCCTCAATTCACAACAACCCACAGTCTTTCAATTATCTAAATAGCTACGGAAATGAATTGTCATCACAACCACTTTTCTTTTATAACACACCTTTCAGTGATCTATTTCTGTCTCTAAACTCTCAGCCCGTTATTCTATTAGCATATTGAAAGCATGCCTGGGACATAATAATATACGGATGCATATCAAAGAGCCCGCAGTCGGCGCACGCGCATCTAATCGCTGATTGATAGATCAAAGGCGGTAACACTGTCCTTATTTAAACTATACTGTAGTGTGCACGATCCTTCTTAGTATGTAGGTACAGTATTTTTCAGAGAAGACAAGAACAGTTTTGAATTTTGAGAGACACTCGTGGTAGACTTAGAACTACTTATAGCATACTGTGGAGCGATATGCAACAGTAGGCTTGGTTAAAGATGATTGGCGCTACTATAAAACCAGAAATAAAAATCAGATTCCTGGATACAGCAAAAAATACTCGATAAGAAGAGGAGGAACACTTGGCATATGAATGAATATACCAAGCTTTAAAAAAAAGTAGTCCAGTGTTGCCAGTGGCAGATAGTTAAATATTACATGAGCCATCTCAAAAAGTTACATTCCTTATTTTATGTGGTAAACGACACAATACGCTCACTCGCTTGCCGCAGAAAGCGGGATGGAACATTTAGAAATACATGTGAGTGAGTGAATATGCAATACGTCGATTTGTGTGTCACAAAATCAGGTGCGACAACACGACGAATGGAAACTTTCTTAGATGCGTTCCGTTTCACGTTTTTTTTTATGTTTCTGGAAAATATTTATATATTTTTATTAAGTCCTAAAAGTAACGTTAAAGTTACATTTTCGTCGTGTTACATGGAGGCTACGTAAGAAGGTCAAAAGTAACGTAAAATGTAATAAAATTTACATTCTGGCAACGCTGGTAGGTACAGTCGTTATGGTATTAGAACAGGGTCTGCAACTTTGATATCTGCAGATATTTTTTTGTCAAGGGAATAAGCTCTACTCTCATAATTACGTCACTACATTTCATTATAAACCCTTTTCATGTTCAATGAATTTGTGGCAACAATAGACACCTGACACCAATACATAAATATCTAAGACCACCTTGAAGCATATTGTCCCTACATTGTAGTACACTTATATTTTATCAAATTACCTATTAATATAGACCACTTGTTTTACAATACTTTCTGTTACCACATCGATATCACGTTCATCACTAATTGTACCTATTATCTTTAATGAAATCTGCAGAATCAATTAGTTCTCAAGAAGTGGAATCACTCTCACACGATATATCAGAGAGTTATTCTGGCTTTTACAATATGTTAATTTCAGTCAAGTGATATTCTTCAAAGTCATCGTGCAAGGGAATGTAAATTTTGTCAGGTTGGTAATATAGTTGATAATGCAGTGGAAGTCTATTTGTTGGTGCATGAAGTGGGTATTCTTCCAAGTCGTCGTTCAAGCCAATGTGAGCTTGTTTGGTTAGAGATATAGTTGGTAATCGTATGGTTGTCTATTTGGTGGTACATGATTCTTATGAAGAGCATATTGCTTACGATCGGTTGAAGGAGTTGTTGTAGTGAATGAGGATTGGCAGTAAGTCAAGATGTTTGTAGGAGATATTGTGTCAACTGTTTTTCTTGGCTTCTGTTAAGCAGGATTACCAGCAAATTTTCCTCTCCTATCATTTAAAACCGGCCAAGTGCGAGTCGGACTCGCGCACGAATGGTTCCGTACCTACCATTATCGCAAAAAACGGCAAAAAAATCACGTTTGTTGTATGGGAGCCCCACTTAAATATTTATTTATTCTGTTTTTAGTATTTGTTGTTATAGCGGCATAAATAAATACATCATCTGTGAAAATTTCAACTGTCTAGCTATCACGGTTCATGAGATACAGCCTGGTAACAGACGGAAAGACAGACAGACGGACAGACAGACAGACGGATCGCGGAGTCTTAGTAATAGGGTCCCGTTTTTACCCTTTGGGTACGGAACCCCTAAAAATGGTTTTCTAGCAGATTGTTGAAAAATATGGTTTATATGAGCAAATAATGATTACAGTTATGTTATGATTAAGTTAATAGTTTTATTCTACGGGTTATGTATAGCCCTACCATGATGTTCAATTCTAGTACTAAAATATGAATAAAATAATGTTTGGTACATTATTTTATTTATATTTTAGTACTAGAACAAATTAATTTCAATTAATTTTAATTTCAATGCCTCAATTTTTTCATTTCAATTCCTTCTTGGAAGTGCCTAATAAAAGTCATATAGAGATCAGTCCACAGACATAAATCTTACTAGATAACGCAAGTCCCTGCATCTGTATGAAAACCAAGCTTGCCACTTTTCACACACAATTTAAAAACAAATTTACTTACCAATGAAAGAAAACATTTTCTAAGCCTCGGCCAACTTTATCTACACGTCTTGATAATGCTAAATGAAAAGCTTAAATTACTATCATTGATCGTAATTTTACTCAGTTTTTTGACACGCGAAGTACATACAATCGCCTCATCTAGTTAGATTTATATGAGTGGTTCAATCAGACAAAAATACTCCCTTCACTTGTTAAAAAACATTTTCATTGAATTATGAACCAACTTGACCTACTGCGAATATCATAATGATGCTATGACGGTGGTCGTGAAATATCTCACGCCGCGCGATGACGTACCGATTTAGTGTTCGTCGACTTGAGATAGGGATGGGAGAAGAGAAGGCCATGTGCAAAATGTTTGTCACAAATTCGCAGATTGCTTGCCTTCTAAGCTGTTGAGTGACAGCTAAGGATTTGTGACAAAAGCCAACTTGTTCGCGACAGGAAAGATTTTTTGCCGCAGTAACACGTGCCCATCTGATAAATAAAAAACGGCCAAGTGCGAGTGGGACTCGAGCACGAAGGCTTCCGTACCAGAATCGCAAAAAACGGCAAAAAAAAACAAGTTTGTTGAATGGGAGCCCCACTTAAATATTTATTTTATTCTGTTTTTAGTATTTTTTGTTATAGCGGGAACAGAAATACATCATTGTGAAAATTTCAATTAGCTATCGCGGTTCATGAGATATAGCCTGGTGACAGACAGATAGACAGACGTACCGCGAAGTCTTAGTAATAGGGTCCCGTTTTTACCTTTTCGGTACGGAACCCTAAAATCGTTCATTTCTTTTAAGAAACGACTGAGAACTGGTGATTTCGTACGGAATAAATGAGAAAAGTATAAAAATCTATTAGAAATATATACCTACAGAAATAAACCAAACTATATTGGTGATTTTAACAGAATACATCACGATCTTTGGTGAAGATTTAATAGTAAGAAAATAACAAAATTACACAAATTTTAAAACCGACACGAGTTCCGTATCGAGAGGATATTTCTCAACAAAAAATCACCAGAAAAACCCAGCTTCACTTGCCTGTGCAAGTCTAATTGAGATCACAGGTCGGTCAGCTACTCGGATCTATAAGCAGCAATTAGATTGTTGACTGTGTAGTTGACCTCCCATTAGCAACTTAAGTATTTCCCGTAGTTGACGTACAAACTGTGCGAAAAGTGAAACACGAGAATGAATACATCCTTTGTTTTCCATAATGCCCAAGTCAGAGTGACAATCAGGACCGTGGCATCCCACGGTCCTGATTGTCGAACGGGTAGAAGTACGCTAAATGAGCCCGAAATATCAAACATCCAAAGAAAACGACATGCAAACGATGATTGCAACAAGTGTAAACGTTTTGTTGCAAGAAAACATATTGCGAAAAAAAATTGGCAGTCGTGGGCACTGCCGACAGAAGTGAAAATCTATGTCGCCGTGTATGTCGGTAACGCTATCACTCACCTGTCCCTTTAGTTTTGACCCTATTTTTTCTGTTATTTATTTATTTATTAAGTTAACCAACAATTGTTTACACAGTTCGTTTACAGTTTCTTTTTGCCTTCATTTATATGTGTAACAATTAATTGCATTGCATAAACATGCACGCTTTATGGTTATACCTACACATTATTATAACATATTATATTTTTACTTAAAACTTAAGAACTAAATTGATAACAGCAATAAATAACAAAAAAAATCAGCAAGTTTATAAAAAGTACCTACTTAGTATTTATATCTCAAGTTAATAAGTAAAATTTTAAAACAACCCATAACGTATGCAATTAAAAATATTAAATTAAGATTAAAACAATACCAGATATTAAATTATAAAACAACATACCTACAACATATACAATTAAAATAATTGAATTAAAATTAAAACAATTGAAACAACATTAATAAATCAAATTAAGTACATAACAGCACATCGCTAATATCATCGTCAGCCTATTAAAGTTCCCACTGCTGGGACACAGGCCTCCTCTCTGTGAGAGGGAATGGGCCGTAATCCACCACGCGGGCCCAGTGCGGGTTGGTGGATGTCACATGCTTCGAATTTTTGGTTCTAGGACATGCCGGTTTCCTCACGATGTTTTCCTTCACCGTTTTGAGAGCAGTGGTGATGAAATAATTTACACAAAGTAAAGCGCATGCCTGGGCTCGAACCCACGACCTACAACTTGTAAGTCGCGGCCGACACCACTGGGCCACCACTGCTATCGCTAATATATTTAATCATAATTAAAAGCAAACAAAAATAATAATAATAAAAGTTTTCGGAGAGAAACCGTCAAAAGGCGCCTGGACCTTTTGGGAAAAGGCCGCTACGAAAAATCACTCAAAGCGACTAAAGAAATTTTCACTTCGAAATATTTTCACGCAGGCAATCTCAAATAACGAAAAACCACAATGTTACAAAGAAAGGCGGCCCATATTGGAGGCCTATATCCAGCTGTGGACTGCTATAAGTGATAAAGATTACTTCTTTGTTTCTTATATAGTGAGACGATAATTGTAACTAATAAGAAAACACGATTGCTTAAGAAGCGAACTAAAAAGATGTAAACAAGACGAAAATCATGCTGTGCAGTCGGAGGATACAAATATTCGCGAGCTGGCTCACCAAAACTAGATGTACCTATCCTCCGACTGCACATCATGATTATCTTCTTGCTTACGTCTTTTTAGTTCGCTTCTTCGGGCCCCCACAATATGGCACTCAAAATCCGCCATTTTATTATTTTCCATTTTTAATGTAGCCAGTGACACTCGCAAGGTTATGACAAATCGATTGACGTAAGAATCATCAAAATCTGCCAACGCGTTTGGGCTTTGGAGCGCCACATAGGTACAAACCTACATAGACTGATAAAAACTTCGGCAGTCGTGTAAAAATTAGTGATGAGCGCAAAAGAACTTGCTTGAATACATCGTTCTTGTTTGATAATTTATATATTACAAGCCAATGCTAAATCTTGGCCCTTTCTATCAATCTCCAGTTGATTGTCTAGTTAATTTTCCCAGAGAAAGGTGCTACATAATTTGTTATTGCAACTCTTTCCTATCAGGGATCGACAATGTGGTTCAACTTTCTTCTGGTTGTATAACGTGAGGATATTATATATAAATAATAGTGTTCAAATCAGGCCTGTCGGATTAGAGCGGACTGTTCCATTCTCTCGCCGATAGACATCTTGTAAAGTGTTACAATATCGAGTTAGAGAGATTGGTTCGTTATGTTACCATAACAGTTATTGTTGAAATAGATTTTAAAAAAGGAGCAATAGTAGATATATCATTAAAATTGTTGAAGAGAGACTGACTGCTTAAATACTTAATGACGAAATTAAAAGTGTTGACGAAGAACTCATTAGAAACTTATCGAGCAAAACAGCTTTTAATAAAGAAACTTGCAACAAAACTTCACCGTCATATTTTGTAGCACTTACAAAGATGTCTAAATGAACACTATATATCTTTTTCGACGAAGCTGACCTAACTTAAAATATAAGAAACTTATCGATCAGAAAGGCATCTAATAAAGGAACTCTCAACGATATCTTCACCAGAAACTACTATTGTAGTTTTTCTAACAGTGGACCCACTTGTCCATATTCAAAAATGCTTGTAATTGTATCTGCGAAAAATTCACTTCACGGATCACATTATTAAAAAAAAAACTCCACCGTAACTTCTCCACTTCTTCGTCCAAATCAAGACTCTTAATTCAAAGAAAATTCTCTATCGTCGCTACCATTTCCAGGTCACAATCAAAACAAAATACTTCGCATAATGAAAAACTGTTATTTATCGTGAACAAGAAATGGAGCAACTGAACCATTTCTTAGAACAATCGTAGAAACAATCATTTCTCGTTTGTTGCTATCACCACTTACTGTTGGTTGTTGGTTACGATACCCAGTGTTTCGCTCTCGATTCATTGTTTTAGCTTAGATGTGGTCTAATTAATGGCGTAATGAAAACTATTGCTCGGCTTTTTATTATCTGTGAGTTTAATTAACTAATCGTGACTCCCTGTTGGCATTTGAAGGGAGACACTTGAAAATATCCATAGATACATAACACTACTTCACGACTGTGTACCCCAAAGGTTTAGGCAGAGGCACGCGCACCCAACGAGAATAAAGAAAATTTGGTTCAAATAAATTGTACCAGATGGCGTGATAAGCTTCGACTTGTTATTGAGTTTGTGAAATATTAAGATTTTCTAGAGATTATCATAAAAAACTGTATGTTCTTGTTTAAATAACTGTCCTAAGCACAAAATTAATGAATAATGGGCTCTCAATTCACATTTCAAAGATTATTTGAATGGATCATTAAACTGGTGCCAATAGATGGCGCGGTTTTAAATTTCTGAGGCATCCACACGATAAAAAGTATTCACGAACCGAGTAAACCCTTTCACTTGCAAGTCGTCTATATCCGTGGAACGGAACCGAACGCGATCGATGTTCTTAGAAAAATAATCATCTTAATCAGACGAAAAACGCTAGTTACGTCGGCACGGTTTCTTTATATGGGATGAGGCATCTGTATGCTAGTATTATATTATCTATGGCAGAGTGTACCTTCGGTTCTGGAGCTTCAACTGCCTACCGGAACACGCAGCGATGGACGGCCTCCCGATGCGTGAAATACAAAACCGATGTGGCAACGCGTGTGTGAAAGAAAAATGGTGATAATGAAGAATTAGAAACAATATTGTCATCAATCGTGCAAAAATCTTTGGGCTCACGATAAATAATATACAGGTTGGCCAAAAAGTCGTGGATCAAACGCAACTAGGGGTTATATGGGGCCATCAGCTGCAAACAAATGTTCTACGGGAGATCCTTAAGGTCAACCTCTAATACTTTTTCAGGATCCCTATTTAATGCGCCAAAACTTGTAATACAGGGTCACTTTTCGGTAGAGTATTTTTTTTCACAGTGGGGTCCGAAGTAAATGAAAAGTTATGATATGAGAGAAAAAAATAGTAAATATTAATATTATCTTCAACACACTCAATAAACAACCATAAATAGCATGTCTAACGCAAGGGCGTTTCACTAGATATAATTCAATAGATATAATTTTCACTAGATTTGTACTGATGAGTCCTTACTCATCAGTACAAATCTAGTGAAAATTATATAAAAAGATACAGGGTGTACTTTTTTTAAATACTAATAAAAATTAGTAAAAAAAGTCAATTTTCTCATAAAAACACAAAATAAATTATAACTCTGCAGGGATTGACCTTAAGGACCACCCGTAGAACAAATTTTTGCAGGTGATGACCCCATCTAACACCTAGTTGCGTTTGATCCACGACTTTTTGGCCAGCCTGTACAGAAAATTTTAAATTATAACCAGGGCGAGGCCCTACTGAACTCCTGCTGAGCGACCACTGACAATAAGCCAGTTTGAAGCTATTCATGGAGCTATTATATTTCTAATATTAATGCAAGACCGTTATCGAAGTCCGTCTAATCCGCAGTGAAGATGCTTAACACACACACTGCGTTGGCTGGAAACCAAATCCATGAAACTATAACCAGAGTTAGGCAGTTACTATATGGCTGCCAATCTACTGACATAAACATCCCATTGTCCCTTTTGTGATCTGTTGATGGTCAACGTGGTACACCTTAGATAAAGTACCTATAGATTTCGCCATAAAATGAGCTTGATTGATAGAGCGAGATCGCTAGTTGGCAGCTCCATGTAAATAATAAGGACAAAAGATTATTTTTTGTCTTTGTCACCATGGCCGGTTTCTGTTGTTTGTCAAACTCTAGTGTTATGGCAGTTTTGACAAACTCGGTTTTGTTTGATTTTCTGTGATTTCGTGGTATTATGCGTTAATTGAGACTTGGAATTGGGTTATTTATAGATAATAAGTGTCAGTGCGATGGTGGGTTGTAGTGTTCTTGTTCTTGTTGTAACACCAGAACTAACTATTGTTGTCTCATGTGCGGCCACGCCATGGCGAAATCTATAGGTACTTTATCTAAGTGGTACACGCATTACCACGTTGACCATTGCCTACCAATTTGTACCATCAGATGATACAATAAGCTATGTCATAAGTCTATAAATCAAATACACACAAATCTTAAGGGTTAATAAGATCCAGTCCTTATTAGAAGTGTCTAGTGGCCTTATTCCGAATTTATACCGGTTTAAATACAAATCTGGGAGCACAGCAGTGCCCCCAAGTCGAGTAAACAAAGGCACTGCCATACCATCCTTTTTTCGAAGCCATTCAGGATATTTTCGACACCCCTGTAACTTCGTTGTGGATAAAGATAGCTAAGCTAGATAGGATAAAATAAAAGCCTGATTTTTACGGTTCCGTACCCAAAGGGTAAAAACGAGACCCTATTACTAAGACTTTGCGGTCCGTCTGTCTGTCTATCACCAGGCTGTATCTCATGAACCGTGATAGCTAGACAGTTGAAATTTTCACAGATGATGTATTTCTGTTGCTGCTATAACAACAAATACTAAAAACATAATAAAACAAATATTTAAGTGGGGCTCCCATACAAAAAACGTGATTTTTTTGCAGTGTTTTGCGATAATCGGTACGGAACCCTACCTGCGCGAGTCCGACTAGCACTTGGCCGGTTTTTTTATTTGGTTTTACATTAGAAGACCACTATAATATCGACCCCTTAAGTAAAAGTAAATCCAAGTCAGTTAATGTTTTTGTTTGTAATCTAATGAATAAGGTAACTACTGAATAAATTATCCGATTTGGTTTTACAATCACTCACGACCTTTATGCGGTAGAACAACTGCGCCGAAAGACTTGTGTTTTTACATGTTATGATTTTGGTGAGATTGACGTTTACGGTAACTCGATTCACGTGAGACAAAACTCGCACTGAGCCCACAGATCACAGTGCCATTTCCGTTTGGGCCTGTCACGCATTCGTGATCTGACATGATGATGTGTGCCAATCCCATTTTAGCTTGGCAGGGCAGCTAACCGAAGTCCATACTGAAAAAATGTGATAGAAAAACCTCATTATTTTTGCTGTAATTAACACACCATCCATTCTTGTTTAAATTCCCATTTAAAAATTCCGCAGTACGACTTAGGTAACCCATAGACAATCTCTTCAAGCTTCAACAAAGCCCTCGCCCCCCATAGAGCGATAGAAACATAATCAAACCATAGAGAGGCCAGTAACATTCCTTCCTTCTCTTTCGAAATCGGAACAAGTGCGATTCGATTCTTTACTTTTACTCTATTATAATTACGATTATGAACCGTGAATCGAATATTTCGCAAGATATTCGAAAGATTTTTATCTGTAATCGATTGTCGATCACCGTTTCTTGTAGGATTATGTAAAGTAATTGTTTTACCGTCACTAGGACTATTAACTACCAGACAATTGGTAGTTTTTAAATGTTACGTATTTTTTGTTAGTTTTTCAGCTTTAGTGTTGTCTGATCTACCGGTCTTGTGGTAGTTTGCCACCTGCAAGATCTTTAGAACAATTATAAATTTGAGAGCGTAACAATTTTACACCTTTGTCTATGTAACTTCCTATCTTAAATTATAGGATGATCAGACTAAATGACCAACTATTAGGATGAATTTCTTTCGCGGTTTGATCGAGAGTTTCAGGAAAGAAATTACTTATAAAACCGCAGTTTTGAGACCTAGTCTGGAGGTACCTATTGTGATAATAATGAAGTAGTCCCTCACTTTAATAGACCATTTTTAAACCGGTAGTACCCGTGGATCAATGGAGGTCCTTGAAAGCACCTATAGTGGAACACGAAATCATCATGCAATCATTAAATAAATGACAAAGAAGAGAGGATGACAATTTCGTATTACTTATATAATATAAAATAATATTATATATGCCAAAGTCTGGATGGATGTTTATATGCTACTCAATCACGCCAAAACGGTTAAACGGATCAAATCAAATCTGATAATTTTTATTTAGTACCATACATACACAACAAATTTTCAGCATGAAGAGATGTTAGTAGGATACAAAATGATAGAACGTCATGTTTACCTTGGCAAATGGCATGTAAATAACAAAAAGAAAATTAAATGGATGTGTAATGTGACACAGAGATAGATTATAGTCCGGAATAGCACAGCATAGTTTACTTTTTACCCGACTGCCGAAGAAGGGTAATGTTTACAACACTTTTCACGAGGGCGAAGCTGCTGGCAGAGCTAGTCATTGAATATAATGTGAATATTGTCGATAGTATACCTAACTTTTCCAAGATGGTAAGCTTGATGGCCCATGCCGTCCATGGCAAGAACAAAATTATGTCAACTCCACTTCCAGTCGAACTTAATAGATGAAATTCGAACCAATTACACGCAAACAATTTCAACAGTCCATATAAAATAAACCACAACCAACCTTCTAAACCAAACTAATGCACTAGTCTAGCCATAAACAGTGCTTTTGATTCATGCACCAATTATGAACCAAAGTAATGATTATTGAAATCTAACAAACAGATAGATATTCAAGAGATTGCAGTACTATTTGCATGCTAAAATATAGCACGGTGCGGACCGTTTCGCATAGCAAACACTTGCTATCGTAGCCCGTAGGTAATGTGGAGGGTTTAGTCAACCTTTGGTGGCAAGTAACGCATTCGTAGGAAAGTCTCCTTGATGGCAAATATAGTTCTCTAAATGTTAGGCCCAGTTAGAGTTGTAAAAAAACGTTTCTTTTTCTGGTTAAAAAAAAACGTTTATTAAAACATGAAAAAAAAAACAGTTTTATTTCTGGAGTAGGTTTTTTTTAAGAGTACGAAAATAAAAGGTAAGGCAGTTATCGTATATGAGTTGATATCACATTATTTTTTTATTTAATAAGAAAATACCACCATTTGTTTTTAGTTAAATAGTTCATAAATGTCTTAATTAAAATAATTGTCAACACCCACTGAAGTACACCATTTACGGACGGGGATTTTCCTAATTACAAAGAAAAAATGATTCTGATTGTAACAAATTAAGTATTTTCTCAGTTACCCATTGATTTAAACATAATTTGACTTTAATTAAAACCAAACAACCAAATTTAGTGTTTCACTTTTTCTGAAAAAAAAATCAAATGTAGAAAAAAAACGACGGTGCCAAGTTTTTTTTCAAGATTGTGAAAAATAACGTTTAGTTCTTTTTTTCTATTTACATCTCTAGGCCCAGTATTCAGTATGGCAACACCACTCTCAGACGCAGGCATAAGGTCCTCACACGTACAGATGTAGGTGGCGTGAGTTTACACTGTTTTAGCACGATTTAAATGTGAAATATCGAGTACAGTTTTGTATGAAGCAATCAAATGCAATTTCCATTGGGTTTGGTTGAATACTTACAAACGGTAAAGAAAACAAAATTTTTAGCTTAAAAACTTGAAAACAACGAAGCAATAAATATTTCAGTGTTTATTTGTGCCTAATTAGGCAAACATAACGCACACCTAATTAGCTACCACCAAAGCTGACTTCACGCAAGTCCTTAAATGTCAGATTATCGCGTGCTGTGACCAAATAAGCCAATAAGCCAATATGGCCGCCATATTATGGCGTGCCCACAGTTACCGACCCCTGACCTACGGAATGCGTGGCTGACAGTATAAGTGCCGATTGCGAACACGGCCAATTTGCATACCACACCGTCTCTTTTTATCCTGTAGAATAAGAAAGAGGCAGTGATAGAAAAGTTGGTCAAAGTTGTATTGTACATTAAGGGTAATGTCAATCATATCCGCCCAATTCCCAGTAAAGTTCTCGATATAAGAAAATTTACAGTTTTTGTGTTGTGCTTTACTATGAATAAGAGGACGAGTTTTTAATTCACGTAATTTACAAATTCATTCAAGATGATGGCTTCAATATGAGCCTTATTCATGTTAGAAATCAGATAATTTCATTTCTTATGTTACTGATGGGAATAGTGCTTAGATAGTAGATATGATTTACTTTTAGTTTTTATCATATTGAAGGAAAGAAGGGGTGATGGAAGGGGTTTATGATGGCATGGGCCTATGATACTGATAATGCGGAAAATGTATTGAGATTATTGAGTAAAAAAACACGCACATTAAGGGTTCCGTACCAAAGAAAAATCTTATTTATCAATATACTAGTTTCTGCCAGCGGCTTCGCCCGCGTGAACGTCGAAAATTATCCCAAGGGAACATATTCCCGGGATGAAAAGTGCATATCCTATGTGCTATTCCTAACTATAATCTATCTCTGTGCCAAATATCATCCAGATCCATTCAGTAGTTTTTGCTTTAAAGAGTAACAAACATACATACATCCTCACAAACTTTCTCATTTATAATATTACTAGCTTTTACCCGCGGCTTCGCTCGCGTAAAACGTAGAAAAGGAAACACAGAGTAGTACAAAAATAGTGTATTGTGCGTAACATAAAATGCAGTAGGTACTAATTTGATTTTTGATTCTTAAACGATTTTGATTCTTACTTTTGTCGTCAAAAGTGTGGAAATAGGTTGTGAGCACAGAGTGAGACTTTAACACGGTCGTGTAAACAACTAAAAAAAAAAATGGATGGATGGTAAAAGTTTTACCATCTTTTGCTAAAACATATTGATTATGTGGACTTGATACTCGTGAACACGCTACATACAGTTGCCCATGGGAAAATCAGTTTTTTTCTAAATTCACTCCTGCTGCTTTCAGTGTTTGCCCTTGAGCTTTATTTATGGTAATCGCGAATGTCGCTTTAAGGGGAAATTGCAACCTTTTAAATTGGAATGGCATATTGGTTGGGATTATCGGAATACGTGAAATCATTACATCTTCTCCCTTTGCTATTCCTGTCATAATTGTTGCCCTTACTATATTGCGTCCTA
This sequence comes from Anorthoa munda, assembly GCA_945859665.1. Lineage (NCBI taxonomy): Eukaryota > Metazoa > Arthropoda > Insecta > Lepidoptera > Noctuidae > Anorthoa > Anorthoa munda. The sequence goes on from OX243893.1 coordinate 7,306,873, forward strand.
GGTGTGTTATTTGTAGTCGGGTACCATTACATAATTTTGGTGCGTCCAGATTTCTCATTAACAGTACTGGGACACCAACTTTCAGCCTCAACGTATGGGACGGCACCCCTGATAATTCTAAAGAGTTAAAAAACTCTACAGGGTAGAGTTTCTCACCCTGTAGAGTTTCAGGGTTAGTCACTCTGCTGCCACTTGCTTCAAGCTTGCTTGGAAGGATGTATTATATTTTCTTATTCTGCTTAAAAAACGGCGCGATTCATCACTGTCATACAAAAGCAAAGACTTGAGTGGTTCTTCTGGCTCACCAAGCGTTGGAACTGAAACTTTTCCACCAGAGCAACACATACCCGGTGTCTCATCATTCCACTTGAGTGCTTCACAATATCTACATTTTTTATCCATGTTCCCTATGAGAACTAATCGATGGTTAGTGTAATCAATCAATGGTTAGTGTAATCAATCAGACGCAGCGTTGTGGAACGACTCCCATATATTTCTTGCAAACGTACGTCTCCTTTAGACTGCCGTTGAGCTCGTAAAACACGCCGTATTTGGGATTGTTCAGGCGTCTCAGCAGCTATCGATGACGCGTGACGTTCGGCATCTAAAATCCGAAGGGCCTGTGTTTGCACAAAGGTCTCACCAGCCCTTTGAGTTACGTGACGCTCAGCATCTGTGAGTTGGCGAGCTTGAGTCTGGTTGAAAGTCGCAGCAGCCCTTTCAGTTGCGTGACGCTCAGCATCTGCGAGTTAGCGAGCCTGAGTCTGGTCTAAAGTCTCAGCAGCTCTTTCAGTTGCGTGACGTTCAGCATCTGCGAGTTGGCGAGCCTGAATCTGATCGAAAGTCTCAGCAGCTCTTTGGGTTGCGTGACGCTCAGCATCTAAAATTAGACGGATTGAGTCTGCTACTCTGTTTCTTAGCTTCTAGCTACTCTTGCTGTTCGAGCTCTGCTAGAGCTACGGCTCAAAGGAGATTTACTCTTGCGAGGCATATCCACAGCATAAAAATATCCCCCTAATAAAAATAAGCAGTAGAATATTTAAAAGTTTTGCTTATATTACCACTTTCACGGACACTGACATTAATTTGACTTTTTCAAATTGACACTCAAATCTTTCATAAACGATTATATCATGCCTACAGCCGAATAAGAAGGACGCCATAAAAAGAAGTTTCATATTATTTTCATATTTTATAACTACTCCACCCCATTTCTCCCGCACCTTGTTTTATACAAAAAAGTAGCCCATGTCCATCCCAGGATCTCATACTATCTGCATACCGAATTTCATCTAAATCGGTTCAGTGGTTTAAGCCATAATAAGAAGTTTCATACAAATCTAACCCACCCCCCTATTTCTTCCCCTTTGTGTTTTATGCAAAAAAAGTAGCCTAAGTCCTGCCCTGGGTCTCAAACTATCTTCACACCAAATTTCATCTTAATCGGTTCAACGGCTTAAGCCATAATAAGAAGTTTCATTCAAAATTAAACCCCCTCCCATTTCTTCCCCTTCGCATTTTTTGCAAAAAAAAAGTAGCCTATGTCCGTTCCAAGGTCTCAAACTATCTTCTTACCAAATTTCATCTAAATCGGTTGAGCGGTTTAAGCGTGAAAAGGTAACAGACAGACAGACAGACAGACAGACAGACAGAGTTACTTTCGCATTTATAATATTAGTATGGATTAGTAGGAAGTAGGATTGGTGTTTGTTAGTAAAATATACGTATTCATAAACATTATCACCAAATTTGAACTTCGTAGCTCAATGGGAACTTAAAAAAATCTTCGGAACTTAACACGTACTCTATATAACTCCCTTATTGATTAATCTTAACACTTATAATGCAATTTATTTGCAATAAACACATTTAATCTCGCTTACGTCATCCTCATTATAAAGACCTAGACAGTACCTACAAATGAACGTCGCAATTCGAACGCAAATCTAGAATCAAAACAATCCAATTGTTTTGATTCTACAACTCATTAAGCGTTGATAAATCTCGAAACCCATTTAGCAAACATTAACCTCGGACAGACGGACAGACGCGAGTACAGATTTAGGAAACTCATCACAAATAAACCAATGGATGTCTGTCTGTCTGGCTATTTGCGGACTTACTAATAAGCGAGATCAAAACGATTTGACTGGGCCGAGGGTTCTCTTAGATCTTGAGACTGTTAGAATTATTGTTTTAAGCGCTAAAGTAACGAAGTTATTGAAGACATGGATGATTTTTGAGATATACTTAGTAGAACTAGCTGTGTTTAATTGGCACCATATAAGAATGAATAAGAGTGCTCCTCTGTTTCCTTAATAAGATGATGAAATGGAATAGTTCCATGCAAGATTTTTTTACTGAATATAACGGGTTATTGGACGATTCGCACGAATTTAACTAGCCCGAAAATTGCGTACAACCTCTTTTAAAAATATAAATTTTACTGTGGCGGTTCGCACGAAGTTAATTTTGGAGTGGTCGATTCGCACACCGATAAATTCACTTCGGGCGAAACGCCACAGAAATATCAATATTTTTTAAAGGGGTCGATTCGCACGTTTCGGTCGAGATAAATTCGTGCGAATCGTCCAATAACTCAAGATAACGCGCTCACATCATATTAAAAGAATAACAGAATTCTTTACTGCTGAACCAACTCAAGACAAACAAATACAGGAAACTTTTGATTACTCTCAAGATAAGCCCAGATTTTACTTAAAAGGAAGAAATTAAGTAACATTTGTTTAAAGTAGCAGCTTCGCCCGCGTGAAAGTCGAAAATTATCCCGAGCGAACATATTTCCGGGACAAAAATGTAATCTATCTCTGTGCCAAATTTCATCCAGACCTGTTCAGCCGTTCTGGCGTTAAGAAGTAACAAAAAAACACACTCACAAACTTTCACCTTTATAATATTAGTGTGATGATTACGCATTGTCTCTTATTCCTCCATAATAATACGAAATGTGACAAAACAATATCATTCACCCGTCAAAGGGTTCCCACTGTTTCACAAATAAATGAAGACTTCATTTCACTAAAAGGTGTTAATACGTTTACGTGAGATTTACCCACAATTATACAACCAGTGACAACCGTTTCACTCGTGCGAACCACCGGTGAAATTATTCTACCACCAATGTAACTTGACTGGTGGCTGGATTGGGAACTAAGGAAAATTCATGGAGTTTGACGTTTCGTCTGAATAAGCAGCGCCGCTATCAGATGTCAAGATATATTAGGCAAGGAATTCCAGAAGGCCCAGCAAAGTGTATTATTATGTGAGCTTGCTAATTTGCTTTACTTAGAAGACAAGGCGAATACATGGTTAGTAAAGAAATTCAGTCACGCGAAGCATAGAGCTCAACACTTTTGTTAAATTGTCTGTTCATTACGATTTGTATGCTAAAAAAACATTATTTTTCCAATATTTCGAGTGGTTTCGTATCGTATGTTTACAAACAAGAGCAACGCACGTGGTTCCCACATATGGAATCGAAGTTATTGGAAGTATCGCCAATCGTCGATGATGGCCGCCCGATCGGGAAGTACCAGGGTAGCATAGACAGCCGGTAGTGTACCGAACCGATCGATATTCCAATATCCCATGTCTACGTAGCGATAACGCACACATGCGGGGTGCATTGTGTGCGTGAACTGTGAACGATTGATTCTCTCCTCTTTCAAGAATTGGTTCGGGCTTGACTCGGGTTTCATCGGACACGATCGGTTTTCCCCTCGATTCGAACGTAAATTGTGTTCCTGAAAAGCTTGCTGCAACAACGAAAGTTTTCCGTGAAAATCCATTACGAACGTTTACCATATTACCTATAGTCTAAAACCTTTTGTCAATGATAATTATAAAATGCACATCTCACTAGCTACATGCGGTCAAAAAACCATGAGATACCATATATTTAAGCTTTCTTTTTATTATTTTCTTTTCATGTTCTTATAAGGCTTTTCGTTATTTTATTTTCATAAAATGTCAACCAGTTCTTTTTTTAATTCTATAGTAAAACCTATTTACGTATTCACTAAAGGTTTGATTGTTCTTTCAGAGATTTAAGCGATTTTTTTTAAATAATTTGTCGTTTCTTTTTTTATTACTCTTCAATCTACGGCCTTGGCTAAATGGCGTGACCATAGAAATATATATTATATCTATGGACGTGACCTTATCTATTGTTTGTAGACTCTTAATATTGCTACTCATTAATTTTGTATAAGAATTTGGGAATACGTTTTTGGTATGTAGGTACGTGTTACCTTAAAGCAAAAATGTTGAAATTTATAGATAAACTAGCTTTTACCCGCGGCTTCGCTCGCGTAAAACGTAGAAAAGGAAACACAGAGTAGTACAAAAATAGTGTATTGTGCGTAACATAAAATGCAGTAGGTACTAATTTGATTTTTGATTCTTAAACGATTTTGATTCTTACTTTTGTCGTCAAAAGTGTGGAAATAGGTTGTGAGCACAGAGTGAGACTTTAACACGGTCGTGTAAACAACTAAAAAAAAAAATGGATGGATGGTAAAAGTTTTACCATCTTTTGCTAAAACATATTGATTATGTGGACTTGATACTCGTGAACACGCTACATACAGTTGCCCATGGGAAAATCAGTTTTTTTCTAAATTCACTCCTGCTGCTTTCAGTGTTTGCCCTTGAGCTTTATTTATGGTAATCGCGAATGTCGCTTTAAGGGGAAATTGCAACCTTTTAAATTGGAATGGCATATTGGTTGGGATTATCGGAATACGTGAAATCATTACATCTTCTCCCTTTGCTATTCCTGTCATAATTGTTGCCCTTACTATATTGCGTCCTAGGTGTGTTATTTGTAGTCGGGTACCATTACATAATTTTGGTGCGTCCAGATTTCTCATTAACAGTACTGGGACACCAACTTTCAGCCTCAACGTATGGGACGGCACCCCTGATAATTCTAAAGAGTTAAAAAACTCTACAGGGTAGAGTTTCTCACCCTGTAGAGTTTCAGGGTTAGTCACTCTGTGGCCACTTGCTTCAAGCTTGCTTGGAAGGATGTATTATATTTTCTTATTCTGCTTAAAAAACGGCGCGATTCATCACTGTCATACAAAAGCAAAGACTTGAGTGGTTCTTCTGGCTCACCAAGCGTTGGAACTGAAACTTTTCCACCAGAGCAACACATACCCGGTGTCTCATCATTCCACTTGAGTGCTTCACAATATCTACATTTTTTATCCATGTTCCCTATGAGAACTAATCGATGGTTAGTGTAATCAATCAATGGTTAGTGTAATCAATCAGACGCAGCGTTGTGGAACGACTCCCATATATTTCTTGCAAACGTACGTCTCCTTTAGACTGCCGTTGAGCTCGTAAAACACGCCGTATTTGGGATTGTTCAGGCGTCTCAGCAGCTATCGATGACGCGTGACGTTCGGCATCTAAAATCCGAAGGGCCTGTGTTTGCACAAAGGTCTCACCAGCCCTTTGAGTTACGTGACGCTCAGCATCTGTGAGTTGGCGAGCTTGAGTCTGGTTGAAAGTCGCAGCAGCCCTTTCAGTTGCGTGACGCTCAGCATCTGCGAGTTAGCGAGCCTGAGTCTGGTCTAAAGTCTCAGCAGCTCTTTCAGTTGCGTGACGTTCAGCATCTGCGAGTTGGCGAGCCTGAATCTGATCGAAAGTCTCAGCAGCTCTTTGGGTTGCGTGACGCTCAGCATCTAAAATTAGACGGATTGAGTCTGCTACTCTGTTTCTTAGCTTCTAGCTACTCTTGCTGTTCGAGCTCTGCTAGAGCTACGGCTCAAAGGAGATTTACTCTTGCGAGGCATATCCACAGCATAAAAATATCCCCCTAATAAAAATAAGCAGTAGAATATTTAAAAGTTTTGCTTATATTACCACTTTCACGGACACTGACATTAATTTGACTTTTTCAAATTGACACTCAAATCTTTCATAAACGATTATATCATGCCTACAGCCGAATAAGAAGGACGCCATAAAAAGAAGTTTCATATTATTTTCATATTTTATAACTACTCCACCCCATTTCTCCCGCACCTTGTTTTATACAAAAAAGTAGCCCATGTCCATCCCAGGATCTCATACTATCTGCATACCGAATTTCATCTAAATCGGTTCAGTGGTTTAAGCCATAATAAGAAGTTTCATACAAATCTAACCCACCCCCCTATTTCTTCCCCTTTGTGTTTTATGCAAAAAAAGTAGCCTAAGTCCTGCCCTGGGTCTCAAACTATCTTCACACCAAATTTCATCTTAATCGGTTCAACGGCTTAAGCCATAATAAGAAGTTTCATTCAAAATTAAACCCCCTCCCATTTCTTCCCCTTCGCATTTTTTGCAAAAAAAAAGTAGCCTATGTCCGTTCCAAGGTCTCAAACTATCTTCTTACCAAATTTCATCTAAATCGGTTGAGCGGTTTAAGCGTGAAAAGGTAACAGACAGACAGACAGACAGACAGACAGACAGACAGAGTTACTTTCGCATTTATAATATTAGTATGGATTAGATAGGTACTTATATCGAAGGTCGATAATATAAGTTAAAAGTTCAAGTAACATAATTAAATCATAATAATAAACCTGCTGTATAAGTATAGCTGATCTGAAATAAACGAAAACACATTAGGTGTACCTACCTGCACCTATCAGTGGGTTATCAGTGCGCTCAAGTCATATGACTCCGAAAAGATATCATTGCATGAATATGTCTTTGACTATAGATATTTGTTCAATTACAAAATCACAAGCCAGGCGTAGACTCGTAGTCAAATTAGAACTGTATATGCTCTTAGTCATCTTCGGTTCGTATTTAGACTTCCGGACGTTATTTACAAATTCGTGTTTTAACGAACATTTTATAAACGGATCCGTTTTTTCATACAAATAATCACGAATCGAATACGAGTAGGTAAGTGCACAAATGGTCATATAATAGTAATCTTTGCAAACGGCTTTAGCTTCCCTACTTGAAATCGAATGATGTGTGATCGAAATTGGTGAACTTACATTAAAAAAAATACATACAGTCCTCCCATGATTTTTTCCTTCTCCTTTTTGGGAAGTTGGTTAAAAGTTATTCTGTAAATCTATTAGATGGTCGGTCGAGAAATGATGTTTCAAGATGGGCCTTGCGCAGATTTACAGGCATCGAGTTAGTGAACGGTCGCGCTCTCAGACTAGTCTGAGGTCGCGCTCATAAATTTTATCGATTTCGAGTATTATCGAGTAAAAGTTTTCGAGCAAGTGTTATTCGATCTCACGTCATTCGATTTCAAGTATATCGGACCCTCTTTAGTAGGCACGAAAAGCGTTGTGCTGCTACGAAATAGAGCAGTTGTCAAAATCTATATTTTATTAATTGCGGCAAATTTGCTTTCAACATATTTTTTTTTATAAGACCATTAGCGCTTATAGGTATGATCTACACTGCTAAGTAATTTTAAAGATACGTAATCCATATTGTTCTTTCATTTACATAATTAGTTAAGTGTAGGCAGGCGCCTATCAATACAATACATATAATAAAACGTCGTTTTTGTACATCGAAAATATTTCCAAAAGAAATAGTGGATAACCAACAGAAACCATTTCCAGTATTTTTGTCTGTTTGTCTGTTTGGTTGTGCACGCATCACGTAAAATAAACGAAACCAATGTAGATAACTTTTATACATAAAAATTGTGCGTAGCTTGAAGTATTATTTAGTTTTTTAGGGTTCCGTACCCATAGGTTTAACGGGACCCTATTACTAAGACTCCGCAGTCCGTCTGTCTGTCTGTCTGTCACCAGGCTGTATCTCATGAACCGTGATAGCTAGAATGTTGAAATTTTCGCAGATTATGTATTTCTATTGCCGCTATAACAACAAATACTGAAAACAGAATAAAATAAATATTTAAGTGGGGCCCCCATACAATAAACGTGATTTTATTGCCGTTTTTTGCGATTATGGTAAGGAACCCTTTGTGCGCGAGTCCGACTCGCACTTGGCTGGTTTTTTTCATCGCAATCGGTTCACTCTATCAAAATTTACACACGCAATTCAGATACTGGGACAGTTGAACTCCATATTCGATAGATGTCGTTGTGCATTTGACGTCATTTTCTGAATGCATTAGTTGGAATGGATGGTTAAGAAAGCAAGGTAAGTAGGGTTGGTTGATAAGTCTAGGTAAGTTGGATAGTGTGGTATTCATTCCACATCTCTTAGTCTACTTACGTTTTTTAACACACTTTACAAATCTCATCTTCATAACTTTTGAAATTGTATCAACTCTTGTTACTCATTGTTTTGATAATGTAAACACCTGAAAAGCATACGATTTGTTTTAACATCCAAAAACTTATTTTTACTGCTAATTTGTAAACGTTATAGAATATTTTAAACTCTGTCATTTTTATCTGATATGACTTATGTCTATTTTATTTTCTTAAGCCATAGACATATCATACCATGGACTATACCTTCTTTAAGCTCGTTGTATATTGTAATTTTCATAATAAGGGCAGCGGCAGACTGCCCCCTCTATAAACCGTTTTTATTCGTTCGTCATGATTTCTTAATTGAGATTTTGAATTTGAATTACATAAGACATGGCAGAGAACGAAGAAAAACGGGAGTCACTTTTTTAATTTTTAATCTGGACTGAACGCTGAAAGTCGGTTTTTCTACTAATACTACCAAGTGTACTATTGTATCTGAAAAACTCTTTAAACTATTATATATACGGCCTATGAATGTATGAAATCTTTGAAGTGCAATAAATATCACACAGTTAATTTCAGAATCATCACATAGTTAATTTGTTGGATTCGGTTTCTCAATAGCATTATTTATATGTATGTATCTAAGTATATATTTGTATATAATATATAAATTAAATTGTTTTATTTATATTTCTTTTCTCTACTTGTTTTTCCATTAAGTTGCACCTGCCATATTTTATCTCTGCACCACCCTAAGGTCGACTGGTTGAAAATGCCTAAGGCATTAAGTCCGCCTTTGTACAAAGGCGGACTTAATGCCTAAGTACTTGTGCATAAAGTTTTAAATATAATTTATTGAGTGTGGAACTTAAATGTGAGCATTTTTACTGGTTCATTAACCTCGTCGGTCACCGGTTCATATTAAAGGGCTCGTTAGATCGGCGTATGAAGCACACTCCTTGCTGGCTGTGTCTGCACCTGTGCTGCTGCCTACCTGCCCGTTAACCTTAGTTCAGCTGCCTTGACCATCTATCTGTGTGCCTGCCTATCCGTCTTGCTGCCTACTCTACAGCCTACCTATCCGATTGCCTGCTCATCTGCCTACCTAGGGCACACCATGTCTTCCTGCCCAACCTGCTGCTTGGTTAGCTGCCCACGTCTTGCGAAGCCGGACCTTAATTTTGTTATCTATATCCTTTTTCTTTGTTTTAATTTATAATTACTTTTAATTTTATAAACGTGGCTTATGTATAGCTCATCTGAGTTATACGTAACGCTACAGTAGGTAGGTAGGTAAGTGAGGTAGGCACTAGGCATAGGCAGTTGACGCGAGGTGGGAGTGAAGCCGCGAGCACAGCTAGATTCCAATACATCCATTCTCTATTAGATCACAATAGGTAGACATTAATTAAATTCTTTCGCTAAGTAGTTAATAGTAGGTTGGAACTTTATGATCGATCGAATAGTGAACTCCGTGCAAAACAAAACAGCAGATTTAAAATTATGATAGTTATTGAAAGTACACTTTACAAGATGGATGGCAGCAAAAAGGCAATAATTTATTATCGTTTGATTACGACGTATTGCACGATGGTAATGTATTGAGTGAGGAAAGAAAGTTGCTGACGTAATTTGAATTAGGAACTACCTACGAACTAGTTACTTTGTTCTTTTTTGAAAAGGTGTCTTTTTGTTTGGTTAGTAAGCGAAGATTGAGATTGTAAAAGTTTTAACCTTTAAAAATAAATTATGCATATATATTTATTGCAATTTATAACCTACATAAGGTTATTAAGATTATATAAGTTCCCTGTACAAGTCTATCTAGTCTAGTGGCCGCAACACTGCTGCTGATCATCAGGGTTTGGGTTTGATTTCCAGCAGCTTAATTCGTAAGTGAGGCAAAGGGTTTGACCTCATGAAAGATTATGACAAATTCTCTTTAAATAATTATGTATTGTCAAAAATTATTGGACGATTCAATAATAAAAAAACTCTTTTCAAAAGAGTCGAATAATTTTTGGCAATGCCTAATTATTATCCAAAGAGTATTTGTCATACAGAAAAGAATGACAGAAAGAAAAGAAAGACGAGTCACGAGGGAGAGGAGGATCAGGAGAGGTGTACCTATTGTCTTATTTATTTATTTATATATGCTTAAACAGAAAAGGAAACTTAAAACTAAAATACATACAATGGGCGGCCCACAGATCATAGAAACATCTGTTGTTTCTATGATCTGTGGGGCGGCCTTATCGCATACCGCGATCTCTTTCAGGCAACCTGTCTTGTATTTCATGGGGTCAAACCCTTTGCCTGTTCTCCTTAGTAGCCCGGAGTCTTAATTGAGACCGATTGATGGCAACAGACTTATCCCCAATTATATGGGCAACTACATATAATTGCCTAACTTTTTAGGTACGTACGTAAGATACGTAGATTCATCTGGAAAATAACTACCGTACTTTTCGTACATAATATTTCAAAAAAAGTTTCTGGTATTTTAAATAAAGTTTCTGATACATTAAATAAAGTGTTACTACGTAATTTTATTTTAAATCAAGTAAGTAAATCTAAAGAAACAACATTAACTTCGTCGAAGATAACTTTGTCCTTCATGGTGCTTGAATAAAACTATATTTAGACGAGCATTCTCTTTAGGATGTAGATAAAACCATTATTTAAATCTAACTGGAGGCTGAGCATCTTATTCTTATTATTTAGGGGCACAGTAGTGCCCACGCCAAGACGAGCCGAGCGAAGCGCAAAAATTTTTGCACCTTACGCCCATGTGACAGGGCTTGTAGAGATAGAAGCTGGGCTATACATGAGATCAGAGGCGATAGTGCGAGTTTTTACTCACGCTCAAACGCGTTAACGTAAACATCAATTTGTATTGAAACTGGATAAGCGCCGTCTGGGGACGGTAAGAAGAAACCTCTTTTTATGTATACATTTTGACATAAGGGATCGTTAAAGCTCGCACTAAGGCCTCTGTTTGCTTATTTCGAGTTTTTTAACGTACTCACTCGTGATAACGTAAACGTCAAATGTCTTACGTCAAAATGTACACAAAAAAGAGGTTTCTCCTTACCGTCACCAGACGGCACTTATCCAGTTTCAATACAAATTGACGTTAACGTCAACGCGATTGGGCGTGGGTAAAAATTTGCACTAAGGCCTCTGATAACTCTTTTTGACAGTGCGATAACTCGTCTTGGCAACATTTTACACGAAAATGTTTTTGGTGGGATATATGACCCTTTATAATATTCGGTGATTTTCAAATCAAATTTTACATACAAACCTTGTCCTGACAATTAGGCAACAAGGCAACAAAAAATACTACAAAATCTGAATCTGAGCTTGCATAAATTGATTTTTATTGATATCTCTAGAGATGGGTATGTTCGCGCACCCTGTATTTCGTATATCTGCTTTGCCGTCGTAGTGGTGAACTTTATGAAACCCCACAGAAAACAGTTGGTTGATACCTAGGTACCTACTTGGAGTCGCGGATAAATTTGAAAAAGAGTTACCGCGGCCCTGACTCAAGCAACTTAAGGAACACGAGTGGGTTTTAAGGGCTTATTACACTACACGGTATTCAGAGCCCTGAATACCGGGTCACTTCACCATTCCGTGTCAATAAGGTCGATAATTTGAGAACCCTAGCTCCCTAAGATTTATTACGCCACCCTAATTAGGGTTTAGGGCCCTGAATACCGTGTAGTGTAATCAGCCCTTTAGTCAGTAAAAGTCTGACACGCCCTCCTGCCTCACCCAGAGCGGGAGAAGTCATTGGATGATTGCCCAACCAAAAAAAAAAACAATAGGTACTACTTGGAGCTCACTCAAAGTGGAGAAGATCTTCTAGCTTGCTTTGTTTTTCATCAGTAATCGAAGCATTCATCAGATTAAAATTAAATACTTGACACGGTTGGCGCAGTGCCTGAACGGTTGGATTGTGTGAGTCGTGTGCTACGGGTCACGTATTCGAATACCGTGCTGTATAAATGTTTGTGTAGAGATGTTCTTTTTGACCAACAGACAAACGGGAGAGAGATAGAGGATAGCTCGTTTAGTTTTGGGTACCTAAGGCCAACCTCTGCCAGCCTATTACTGCCCCACTGCAAGGCAAAGACGTCTTCTTTCTCATACAGAAAGTATATCAAAGCTGACTTGACAGTCCAACCGCAAACCACCATCATTATCTTCTCTCGCCCTTATCTACCAATGGTATGAGTACCTACATTCCTAGACATAGGTAATTATCATTCACACAGCCCATAAAAGCCAATGATAAGAAATAAATACCTAAATAGTCCAATAACCAAGCAACCCCCTAGTAACTCTCGCACAAGAAAAGTATACCACCCGGAACGACTTCCGTTCACACGTTCTAGCGTAGGGCAAACCGCACACTAGGTGGGTACATCTGTTCAGCGCAAGCGCACCTGCCCTTACTTTTTACGTAAACAAGCAAAAACACACGCTCCAACAACTATGCACAATTCTCACGAGAATAAAGGTCAAACACTTGGGTAAATTAAAGGTTTACTTGTAATATTTTTAATTATATACCTGTAGGTATGTATTTTCGGGTTTTTGTTGTGTCAGTCTGAAGATTACAATGGTTATTACGGTCCATGAGCTTCAGTATCTGATCTCTGTCTGATTATTTTGTTACCAATGTCATTTGAATTCGTCTGTTTCCACGACTTGCCAGTTGCCACACGATAAGATGATGTCGTGCCTATAATATTTTTACCCGACTGCCGAAGGAGGGTAATGTGTTTATCAGTCTATGTATGTATGTATGTGTATATGTATATATATGTATGTATGTTTGTTCCTATGTGGCGTTCCAGAGACAAAACGCGTTGGCCGATTTAGATGATTTATACGTCAATCGATTCGTCTTAACCTTGCGAGTGTCACTGGCTACATTAAAATTGGAAAATAGAAAAATGGCGTCTTTTGGGCGCCATATTGTGAGGGGGAAATTTTCTGTTTTCTTCCATACCCATCGTGTGGGGTATCAAAATAAAGGGTTTTAAGAGGTGATTTCAAAAATATATAACACTTATATGTTTAAATGTACCTAATTCTAAAAAATAATTAACCAAAAAGTTATAAATAAAAAAAGTTAATTAAAAACATGTAAAAACCCGACTGCTTAAAAAGCAAACTAAAAAGATGCAAACAAGAAGAAAATCATGCTGTGCAGTCGGAGGAAACATCTGGTTTTGTCAGACAGCTCGCGAACATGTATCCTCCGACTGCACAGCATGATTTTCTTCTTGTTTACGTCTTTTTAGTTTGCTTTTTAAGCAGTCGGGTTTTTTGATTTTTTCGGTGCTTTGTTAGGAATTGGCAGATCAAGACGAAGATAGTTGAACGAGCTCGAATTTCAACGAAAGAACTGTCCCCGTACTGCCAGAAAACAGAATTGTTTGAGAAAGGGCCATGGGCCATATACGAGTAACTACCCTGTTAGTTTAGATTTGTTTAGAATCTTCTACGGTTCGCCATCAACACTTGGTCATTCGTTATACTGGGGTCAGTAGAGGACTCACCAATTATGAAGGCAAACTCCTTGCCTATAATAAGACTGGCAATAGATTACATAGTTTTGAAAGGAAACTGAAATTCGAACACATAATTAAGTGAAGATGTTTTTGCTAGGCTTTGATTGTCAATTCTAGAGGAGCCGCCGAGTTTTATCGGTAGCACCCTGGCTACTGGCCGATTTCTGATTTGAGTATTTGACGCTAAGTATGTGCTTATCTCGATTTAAGCATCTGTCATTCTTGATCATCTGTCACTTTAAGTTTTCTGCGATGCTGAGCAAGGTTTGAGTATACGTTGTCAAGTCATGCCAAAGTATACCCTATGTCATACAAGAAACCTTCATTGACGTTCAATTGGGTTTCACAACTGAGAAAAACACATTTGATCATTCTCAAATTCTCAAAGTTTTCTCAAACCGTTGTCAACGTTACATCATCGGTGTAGCCAGATTGGGCGCCTTTTTGCCATTTAGGCTATTCGGAATGGTGCCGGGGCGACCAATTTTTACGAGCGGCGCCAATTAGGCTAACAAAGAAAAAAAAATTGGGGCGATTTTATGCGATTTCGGAATGAGACTATCTAATACAACATTATCTGAGGAATGATGAAATTAACTGGAAACCAAAATGCTTTTAACTGTTCATCACTATTTTTTATTATACTTCAGTGCGCAACAACACAGGGAAATAAAGAAATAATAAATTATTCTTGTGGCTAACGCATTTAAGTTTCAAAGAATGTTTCGTGGTTTTAGTGAATAATGGTGGTCTTGAGTTTTTTTATAATATAAATATATTTTTAGCTCGACGAATCTGGCTACACTGGTTACATTTGGCAGTTGATAGTTGACAAGCCTGTGCTTAAACGGTGATCAAGCGAAATAAATACAAAATAATATATAAACTGATAAAACGAGTGACAAAGAAGACCTTGTCTTCCTTGGAGATGCCTCCACGAAGACCGATGCGTGGAAGAACAGTGTTCGCCCTGAATTATCGAAAACATTAGATTGGATGTAAATATTTCACGCCTGATAGATCTCAGATGCTCGAAGAACGGATGGTCAATGGGGCTGTTAAGTTCTGGAGTGGCGACCGCGTGGCGGAATACGCAGCGCTTTAAGGCGTCCCTCTGTAGACCGATGACCTGGTTAAGGTCACGGAAATACGATGTATGAAAGACGCACAGGACCGGTTGATGTGGTGACGCTGGAGAAGTCCTTCGGCAGAAATGATGACTATGATGAGTGAGATCTTCAAGAAAAATATTCAAAAAGTGCCAGTTTTTGTGTGTGTGGTCGCCAGTAGCTTTTCCTGCGCGAAAACCGAGAGTTATCTAACAGGAACTATGTGAAAAGTGGAGATGGACCGGTCATATGATGCGCGATAACCAAGGGACATGGAGAAAAGTGACAAACTGGTAACCAAGAGATGGGAAAAGAAGCCGTTGAAGACAGTGTCAGAGATTGGAATGGGATATGGGAAAGACTGCTGGTCCAAGATGTAGGCAAAAAGTGTAAGCAATGGCGCGATGTGGTGTTGGCGAATAGGTCAGGACAGACCCCAGTGGAAATCGTTAGTGTAGGCCTATGCGAAGAGGCACACTGAGATTAGGAACATTTTATAAACTATAAACATGTATTGTAGACTTCAGTTTTATATCTATGATTTCAGAATAAAAGGCTTTGTTATTCCGTTTATTTTATTACTATATTTATTTTTTGTTACTATGTCCTATGTTCTAATTCTGGTCATTGTATAATTGTTTTCCAAATACGTTCAACCATTGAAGTGTGATTAACAAATATCCAAACATACAGACTTTCATACCTATATAAAATAGGTATTAGTAAAATCCACAAGACACGAAGAGGTTACAACAGATTATTTGGTTTAGGACAGCGATGAAATTATGTACAGAATTTGGCTTTTGTATGATACGATTTTGGTATCAGAACAGTAAAAGATGATAAAAACAACATGACAAGTCTCATTTATTTATTATTTTACGAAATAAGTAGGCAGATATTATATTGCTTGTTAACACATATTTAAACACAGTCCTCTTTCATAATAGCAGACACATATCTACTGGCACCGACCCTGGCTAATATTGTTTTTCTTCGGAGGTTCTTCGATGGCTAGCAAAGCCTTCGGTCTTGAAAACCCAGGTCAGCCATTAAAAATTGCATCACAATAGTCCACATTTGTTGGTAAATCCAATGCAGATGCACAAGTGCCCTCTTGAGAGATCTTGTAAATTATGAGTAAAATACATTGAGGTAAAAATGTACGTAAAATATTCTGTAGTTCTATGAGATATCACAAGAACCAGCAACTGCTCGCTCTAAACACATTCACTTCTAGTAATTATAAGCTTCAATTCTTGATTTTGGAAATAACAAATTATATTGTATATTATTTTCTTACGATAAGACATCATTGACAAAATAAATACGGTTGCCATGGCAATCTTGAAGTAATTGACTAGTACCTACGATTCATTTCATAGTTTCATAATAAGGTTGTATACATTTCAAATAGGTATCTATTAAATTGCTTAAATATGAAAAATCAAGTTATTAAAGATTATAATACCTTTAATAACTTGAGTGTTTTAATCTTGAATGATGTAATATAATACTAACGTACTTTTTATAGCTGTATAAAATTTATATCAGTAAGTTTTACGCAATCTTGTAATGTCTCTTTTTCGTTTGTAAAATGGAACGTAAGGATGAAAGAGAAAGTGAATGGAACTTTGACAGGTCCATACATAAGTAGGTACTTACTTAGCTGATCTAGGTAGATTCTCAATTGTGAAACGTAAAATACTCAAAGGCTTCCTAAATTATTTGACACTGACATGACAATACTCAACTGATTATTCCTGCTTTACTTAAATCAGAAATCGGGCGTAAGTCTCTTTTAAGACAGCCTGTTACAACATTCTGAAATAATATAACAGCTTACGTCTAAACAAAACATTATGAAGCAAAATCGATTTAAAAATAGCTAGCTTTTAGCGGTTAATCTAAAGCGTCTCAATTGTAGAGTTGGCTGAAAATAATCGTGTGTTTATTATCAAACGATTTGTATCAGACACGCTGGCTACTCCCGGTGCGAACCCGTTTTACGATATTACTACTAATATTCGTAAAAGAAACCGGATTTGAGTTTTTCGTTTCAATTTCTTTTAGTAGTTTTTAATGGAATGGTGTTGCTGTGGCTGAGTTCTGGGCCAAACACAATATTTAACTTTTTATATTTGCCATCGACACGCTAAGAAGAAGTAGTTTTTAATGACCAACTGTCATAGTAATCAAACAGGCGATGCTCATAGTATTCTACAGATAATTAATGGGACAATTTGCGAGTCATGTTGTCTGCAACTACAGATACTGATGAACGACTCTCCCGAAGACGGCAATATCCTCCACCTCCTGCCTCTATTTAGATTACCGTCGACACGCTAGAAAGAAGTGGTAAATGCTGAGGGTAAGTGGTCAGCGCTGATAAATTTGAAAGAGAGTTACCGTTACTTACCGCGGCCCTGGCACAAGCAACTGAAGGAACACGGGGTGAGTATTATTAAGTCTGACACGCTCTGCCGCTTCACCTAGAGCGGGTGAAGTCAATGGAAGATTTCGCAAACAAAAAAAAGTTGTCAGAGGTGTGGAAGATGTGTTGTCATTCCAGACACAAAGGTGAAATGTCATAAGTGCCTGATACCTATGTCATTCTCATTCGACTCACCAAAGTAATAGTAGTACCTACCTATGTAGCCTAGTTAGCTACTACAGTGCGATCTATAAACTCTTCTTTGTGATTCAAACATAGAATCCTGGGGTTATGCTTGGAAATACCGGATTTTACTGCACCTTGGTCATAGAAACTCTGACGAAATACTTAAAATCGTAAAGTGAAGCATGGGTGCTAACTACAACCAACTACAATTAGAACTGTGAATCTAGGAATCTTTAATAATACCAAATCACAAAACATAATAAACATTGTTTTACGACAATTTTCGTAAGCGGAAACCATAGTAGTAAGTTGTTCCGTAATAAAATGAAAGTGCCCGCTTCTTGGCACCATTCGTTCCATATCGTAGACGCAGGCGCATTATGTATAATGAAAATATCTACATGCTGATATTTCTTTTGTAGGAGACACACATGCGTCGCACATTTAGTCTGTCATCGAAGTCCTAAGTTTGATTCCCAGGTAAGGGCAGTAGATACTTCATATACAGCTGTTGTGAATTTCTCAATATTAGCTGGAAGACTCAATTTGCCTCTTATGCTATCGTGTCCATAACCAAAACCGAAGTCCTACCACAAAACGTCAGACATTCCAGAGAATTAGGCTCCATGGTATCCATGGTATGTGGCGTCTGTTTCTTACTAATAATTCGCCTGAAAACCTAAATTTATATTCAAAGAGCTGAAAACATCTTTATTGTCATTTGAACTCGTGTTCATGCAAAAAAAAGTATCATGTGAAGGGTATAGTAGTGGCATCTAGACATAGTACACGTTACTACAAGTTCTGCTACTCAACGCTAGATGTCGAGATAAATTCTATTCGGTAATAGATGGTGCCGTTCAGTGGCGTAGCTAGGTATCCAAGGGCCCTGGGGCAAATAAAAAAATGGGACCCCACTGCTATCTAAACTGGTTAGGTTTTATCAAGTATAAATATTAAATATACAAATACTTTAAAAATGCTAAGCTACTTTATCAACAGCTCTTTTTCGTGCACTGCAGGGCAGGTAATAAAAATATTAAACGGTAACAAAATAAATTACAATTAATACTTGAAAGAAAGAAAGAAAGGTAGGTAGGTTGGTGTAGGTATTGGGCAATACAATGAAATAGAAAAGATTCAAGGGTAATAAACCCTATATAAAGGTTGGACCTATCAACTGACTAAATAACAATTATATTTACAATCTTTTCCTAGCTTTAGTTTTCGCAAAATTATCAATGACTTCGGTTAAATCCAGGCTTGATGCGATTTTTTGCTAAATGACCTTTCAGTACTAAAAAGTTTATTGAAATTAGCTTACTTACTCCCGATACAGCATTAATTTTTTTAAAGTTCTCGAAAAAATATCTTGACTCGAATTCACAATAAAACGCATATCGATGAATAGTAAAACGCACATATCGTTATCCGACAAATTGACAACACGGCCAACCCACAGAAAGAATTTAGGGGAATTCCCTAGGTATTACTTTCGAATTACTCTCAACTGAGTTGCCATGATTAAAGTCGGGTTGCAACCTGTCATATTTATTTTGAAAAGGGGCAAAAACTTCAAAAGTTCAGTTTGATCGAGATTTTATGGTAAGGATTTGAGGGCCCCCTGTGCTTGAGGGCCCCGGGGCACTGCCCCGCCTAGCCCCTTGGTAGCTACGCCACTGGTGCCGTTTAAAGATTGATCCCTCATGCCTCATCCCATACAAAGAAACCGTGCCGATGTAACTAGCGTCTTTCGGTGGATTAAACCGATTATTTTACTCTAAAAAAACCTCGACCGCTGTCAGTCCTCTCCCTAGCGATAGATGGTGTTAGCAGTAACTTGCATGTAATAAAAGGGTTTACGCGGTTCTTTAAATAAAGCGCAGATAATATAATACTAGCAACAGATACCTCATCCCATACAAATAAACCGTGCCGACGTAACTAGCGTTTTTCGACTGCTTATTCTGGCAATTTTTTGTACATCGAACGCATTCGGTTCTGTTTCACGGTTATAGATAGATGGTGTTAGCAGCGACTTGCTAGTAAAAGGGTTTACTAGGTTCGTGAATATTTTTTCTTTAAATACAGTGAAGGTTTGTTTTCTAGTATTTATTTGCAAGTTTTTACAGTTTTTTTGCACCAAAATGTGTTAAAATGCAAACTTTAACAATCGAGTGGAATGCCTCAGAAATTTAAAAATGCGCCATCTATTGGCATCAATTTTAAATGATCCGTCTAATAATCTTTGAAATGTGAATTAAGAGCCCAATATTCCATATTTTTGTACTTAGGAGAGTTGATTAAACAAGAAAATGCAACTTTTATGATCAATCCTAGAAAATGTTACTTTTTGAAAAATATTCATTAACAGATGGATGCTTGTGCCATCTAGTGGAATTTATTTGTACTAAATTTTCTTTCCTAGCGTCGGGACCCCGTGGCTCTGGTAATTCTGCTTGAAACAGAGCAGGATCGAAGTTGCTGCAATCCCCGAAGCCATTTTAGCTACAGGACTGTACTACAAAGCATACCAAAAAAGCACATGAATACAGTAAAAAAAATAACCCTCTTTCCAGAGCAGTCGGGTAAAAATAAAACAGAAACCTTAGTAAAATGTTTATTTTCATAAATGACAGACTAAATCAACATATCTCAGCGATTACAACTCACTCTAAACTTTGCATCACTACCTAATGATATCGGCGTTATTTATAAAGCTGTATTAGAACATAATCATCTACAACATTACTAAGCAGCTGTTTATACGTACAGAGTAGTTATGGCGAAGAGAAGTCAACGACAAACATTCTTTTTCTAAAGCTGCGTCTACGCTAGACGAGCCGAGCACAAATTCGTTAACTGTGGACCGACTTACGAGCCTCGTACGCCTAGGACCAAGACGCCGCGAACGGCTCCGCTCGTGCTCGGCTAGCTTAGACGCAGCTTAATATTTTTGCTACATTTTTATAGGTTTGCCATCAACTTGAACTAAATTATCACAAAGTTTGACTAAAGATAAATTTGTAGCTACAGATAAAATATTGGTGAAGTTCTTACTGCAAAGTATTGAGTCTTAATAAAATCAAGTCATTTTTCATAATCAAGCTAATAAATATATATTCATTGAATGTCATATTATTAATATTATAATTTGTATTTTAATTTTCCGAATTCTATTAAACACATTGTTATAATAATAAAAATAGAGATCAAAATAAGTTCTGTACAATAAGACGTGAACGAGGCAACTCTAGTTAATATTAAAATCCTTTACATCTGAACGAAATTGTCACAATTGTGTAGTATTATACAATATGGCATTGATAACGACAAATTTGATGCATTTTTTTTCTAAAAACATAGCAAACTAATAACGACCTACATGTTATGGGTATAAGAGTTGCTTTTGTTTGAATAACTATACAATATAAAGTGATAATTACCTAAAGTTCAAGTCCTACAGCCACATCATGTTAGAGAAGATTTGTCTATCTAGAAGAAAGTTATCTTTTCTCTAACCTTTCTTGATCAAATGGTTTAACACAACATCCAATGCTGGTCAAACCTGCGATGCATACCAATCAAAACAATAGTACAATTTTTGAAAATGCAAACACCAGTCAAATTGAATATTTTTACAATCAATCATAAGAAGAGTTCGAAAGCTCCAACATATAGGAACAACACAAACAAACGGCAACACATCAACAAATATACATCATAACGGACATCAAAACATTATTGTCAATCAAATGATATACGCTGCGATATCTCCGAAAAGCCTTAAACAGCTAGCATTAAAATTATGAGTAAACAATACATTTTCATAAGATACACTACAGGTACGAATTAGGAAATAACATATTTGGGAAAACATTCGGAAAACTCTGCTGTGTACACCTTCAGACGCCAGTTCCAATAATATTCGTGCGGTCGTGCCAATGTAATGTGCGCTGAGCACAAGATTCGGCTGTCATAGACAAAGAATTGTCACGGGACGTCAATTTCTAGAGTTATCGGTGACACTTAGTGCGTTCACTGTTACTTGTCCTCTGACAGCAACGAAACAGCGACCTTATGTTAATATGAATAAGGATCACTGTGATACAAAATCAGAGTAAACAGTCTGTAGGGTTCATACAGTACATATATTTCCAGGATCGTTTTTAACAAACTCCTCGCTACTGGATGTCATGTTCTCACCGCATTCACAGTACCGTTTAAACGGATCCGACGCTACTGGGGGTAAAGTTCACGCCACTTTTAGTCGGTGTACCACCAACCAAGGTTGGTACCACCAACATTCAAACAAAACGGATCAGTACTTATATGAACTCGTAGGTAGCCGAATAAAAACGTATACGATAAAACGGACCTGTAAAACGGACAGATGTATATGTTCTTGGATCCGTATTTTTTACTGTATCTGGCATACTGTCATGTGTGTGAACTTGCTCATAGAACTAACTACAAACGTCGGCGCCGAATAAAAACGTATACGATAAAGCGGACCCGTTAAACGGACCTCTGTGCGAACGAGAACTTACTGACATTCTTGTGTTTTTATGGAAGGTGCCGCCTCTAGCAGTAGCCCTCTAGGAACTCTGCGTGTTGGCTGATGACGTTTGAATGCAGTTCGAAATCTTCATCAAAATGTTTCCCAATTTCTTGTTAGTACACAAACATAGCGAGCGATAATACCATAAGAGTCGAAAGAATATCAGCATAAAGTATTATTTGATACCTTTTAACTTACGAACGAAAATAACATGAATCAATTAATAAGCGCTGTCATATTCTGCGATCCGATTACTATCTATGTAAACAGGTAACATTATTTAACACATTATAAATAATGACTTACAGATGTGTCGGGAATGTTTTTTTATGATTTGAGATGCAAAAAGACAAGAGTGCCCACTTGCAAATTTTTTTTTGGTTTGTTTAATCATGTGAATTCCTTTTTGATTTTATATGAAGTTAACAGATATAGGTCAGTGTAAATTGGGCGTTATACTAGATGAGTTTCAGAGTATCATCAATCAATATCAGAAACAATTTCAGTAATTCTGTTCACATTAAAAAAGACAATGCCAGTGAAAAATATCAACAACGGTACTATATTAACAGAACATAAAAACTATCGTTTCAATATTTACACAAGTATTCTATGGCAGTTAGTATGTTTTTAATATCTTGGACATGTAAGAATTAAACAAGATTTAAGTGCAATAATAATTCGAATACAGACACACATTATGTGTTTATACAGTAATACAACCGGCAACAAACTATGTATAGCCAATTTGGGGTTCGACACCGATTCTAAAATTAAAATAATGTTGCGTTTGCCTCTTGAAACTTTTACAATTTCCTATAAGCGAAAAACTTACAAAGCATTTATTTATTCATGGTATACTTTTTTTTTATAAAATACACATCATAATATACTTACTCTTTCACTTATAGATAATCGAATTATATCGTAAACAATTATTACACTTTTATTTTCAATATAATTTCTAATACGTTCAGTTTACCCTATGACGATTACTAAAAGCTATAATTTTTATAATAAACGAAAATAATTATCAAGTAACGGCACATTAAATTAATTAATTTATTCATAAGTAATTTTAAGGACAACTAAAATATAAAACAAATAATATAACATCAATCACTTCGTTAGGTCCCTCAAATGCTTTTCGTCATCTCGTTTGGATTTTTTCTACGCAACCATAACCATTTTGAAATCACTTTGATAAATGTTCATGACATATTTTGCATAGGCATAAATATATTGAAAAGCAGATGCGAGAAGTATTGAAGCTTGTCTATGATTAAATGTAGAACTGTTTCCAGCAGTTTGTTACAGCTCGCGACAGTTCTAGATGTCAAAGGATTTAGGACCTACAATCAAGTACACCTGAATTATAGCAATTGTAACTCTGTTGGCTGTGACAAGTCACCGTAAACTGAGATACAATTACTCATCAACGTCATAATGATATATTGCTTTGTTCTGAAATCTAATAATATTTTTAAGATGAAGCATGGAATCTTGAGTAGCTAAATATGTGCGAAATACTGAAAATTCTCAATAAACAAAATGCCTATAATATTACTTAACCTAAAGGGAGCGTTCAAGTATTACGTAACGCAATTTTTGAAGATTTTTGACCCCCCCCCCCCCACTGTAACGCTCCGTAACGTTTTTCTGTACCCCCCCCCCCTCTCTAAAGGTTACGTAACACTCAAGTCATCATTTTTACCCTGAAGTCGCAAAAAGTTGTTATAGTTTTTATCCTTCGTATAGTTTTAATTGCCTTATAATAAAACAAGAGATTTTTAATTCGCAACACTATAAAAAGGGTTGCCAATTTGGGAGTTTTATTTCCCTATTTTTTTATATAAAAAAAGAAATAATGTTACGTAACGTGTTGTAAGAAGGACCCCCTCCCGCCCGTGTAACGCATCGTAACGTTTTACGAGACCCCCCCCGCCCCCCCAAATTGCGTTACGTAATACTTGAACGCTCCCAAACCTATGCTGAAGAAAAAAATCTTTGCATTTAGGGTGCACATATTTTTTTCAATTCTATTGGCTATTAAACATAACTGCAAACAAAATTTAAGTCTGCAATAAAATAATTAAAAATGATATCAAAATGGGGCATTAAAACACATATCAAAACGGATAATAGTACCCCACGAATAAAGAGATTCACAAACTATAAATTTAATCAATGGAATGGTAGTGCAAACTCAACATGACGGTCAATTTTGGAGTACATATTGGCATCAACGGTAACCAATGCATCTAGAATACTTTCCCATCGGTATACAATATGTAATGTACTCGATCATATTACATTATGACTAGTATTACGGTTATGTGCACTTGTACACGACACGCCCAATTTTTTTAAAACTTATTTTCGCATAACAATTTGCGCTGTAAACTGTAGCGCGTGTGTCATACAACATACGTTTCCTTTACAAACTCCTTCACACCTAAATAATACGAAACATAATATAATGATGGTTTCGTTTATAATATATTACTAGCCGGAGTGTGCGAGTGGTGCTGTCAACCCATCGAAAGGTTTTTCACGATGGGGACGTCATGGCTTCTCCGGTTGATCTCTTTAGCCTCTTTGGTGAGGTTTGATTCCACGAGCATAGAGTGTCGTTTCGAGGCGTTTAGGTCCTTCTTCCTCCGTACGACGTCGGGGCTGTACGGTTCTGAGTCGCGACGGTTCAAGTTCGCGTGGCTTTGACTCTGGCTGCCTGAGAATGATCCTTGTCTATGTAGAGGCGTTGCTGGCTGGTCGGTATTTATATTTGGAAGGTACGTCTGGAACGACGGCCGGTTCTGCGCCGCTTCCATGATCGAACCTTTTTGGAATAACAATAAATCTTTACAAGTTGTTTTTAAGTTCAGATTCTTGATATAGCGTCTTACTTTGTAGCTTAGAATATTTTACTCATTAAATATGTGAAGAGAGAAAAATACAGCTTGAACCCTAGAAAACCACAATTAAGGGTATAAATTACAGAGAAAATGAGTTAGTAAGTTAGAAAAGATTTTAGAAGACACACAGACAAAAAACACGTTTCTACATTTCCCATTCCTTATGTAAGTATTTTTTTTTAAATATTAGTAGCGTAATGAGATGTCCATGCACCCATGAATGATGTGTCAGAATGTGTTAGAATGAATCCTGTTTTTATTAAACTTAACAAAAGACCTCAGAGGATCAGATATCCACAAAAGAACCAGCTGTTTAAATTCAGATTACAACTGGCCATTTGTAATCCCAATTTAAACTTGTTCTAAAAACCTGGTATATTTTGAAATCTCTTGAAAAACTTTTTCCAAGAAAGAAAACTGGAAATTTTGATATATTTGTATTATCTAGCAGAAGCTGAAAATGCGTAAATTTTAGCCATTGATGGCTGTACCGAAAGCAATGTTTCGTTGTAAAATTGGAGGATGATATGCCACTAGCTTAGTTCTAATATTTACTACAACAATAAGCGGTACATAAGCACATTTATTAATAGGTAACGCAATCACCTCCAAACTGGTAACGTGGTATTTCTGGTTAATGACCTACAATGAAGCAAAACAAACAATATTTTTACATAGTCTTGGACACGTCGTTACAGAGATGTAAGTGGGAAGAAACAAAACGAAAATGTATTAAATTATAGTTTATTAAATGATTGTATATTATGGAAAATGATACCGGCAGTGGTGTCTCATCCCATACAAAGAAACTGTCCCGACGTACTGTACTGATTATACTG
Source organism: Anorthoa munda (assembly GCA_945859665.1). Classification (NCBI taxonomy): domain Eukaryota; kingdom Metazoa; phylum Arthropoda; class Insecta; order Lepidoptera; family Noctuidae; genus Anorthoa; species Anorthoa munda. The sequence goes on from OX243893.1 coordinate 7,332,733, forward strand.
ATTATTTTTTGTACATTGATCGCGTTCGGTTTCGTTCCACGGATATAGATTGATCTATCTATCGCCGTGGAACGGAATAATCAGATGAAAAACGCTAGTTACGTCGGCACGGTTTCTTTGTATGGGATGAGGAATCTGTATGCTATTATTATATAATCTGTGGTACCGGTAAAACGGGGTTACTTAATGAATACATCTTTTGGTAGTTCTTCATTCTTATTGTTATTATTTTCAATGTCCAAAAATATTTTTTTGTTATTATAGATGTCCAACATGCTAAGAGGATTCAAGGAAATTGTGGATAAAATGATAAAACCACAAGTACTGATGGAAAATCACCTTCATTAAATTTATATAATGGTCAACCTTGTAAACCGTACCAAAATGCTTTAGGCCAAAACTGTGCTAGAATTTGGGGGCCATATTGACCCCAAGTGAGCAGTTACGCAAGTTTTTTAGCGCGCGTAACCAAGGATTAATGAAAAAAAAAGAATTTGTTGATCTAATTTAATTTTTATTAACTATACTTCTTACATTCATAAATCACAATTATATAGGAACAAAATATACATCACGCTTCTTGTCCTAGAAAGGTAAGACAGGTTAGGTACGCCTACATTTCTGCAATTATGTTTTAGAGGAAATTCGGGCAGAGAGCCCCAACTGAATTTCCTTAGTAAAAAGTCTCCTACAGTATTAGACAAATTTAAAAAGACATATGTTGTGCTTCCATGTTTTTTTTTTTTTTAATTCTAGTGCTTCTAAAGATAATGTATACATAGGAGCATAGTAGCAGCAGTAGTAGCGTCATCGCTTACCATCAGGTGAGATAGTGGTCAAGCGCGAGCCTATTAATAATAATTTAAAAAAAAGAAATGGTACATATCTTTCTTTTTCAGTTTATGGCATATCTTTTAAATTGGTCTAATATTGGAGGGGGAAATAGGCGAGAGCGAAACCTCCATTTATTACTTTTTACTTAGGATATTCAGTGTGATGTCTGCGACCGCAATTCCTCGTAAGTCCCATGTAACATGGGGCTATCACCCATGCTCAACTTTATAATACTCACAACGGATCGTTGTGTCTCTGAATTGGCTGCAAAACCCTGCGCAGTAGCTATTTTTGTGTCAATATTGAAGGGGAAGATAGCATTGTATGTCTGTCTCTTTCATTCGTACGTTTGTCGCATCGTCCTATCTCGCTTACTCTATGCAGTATACTCGATGACAAGCTGTTTCATGCGCAACGGCTGGCAGAACCAACTTCAGAGACACAAAAGATCCGATGTAACTATTATAGACTCCGGGCTACTATTGAAAAATTCCAAATGGTAAAACCAATATCAATATGCCCGACCCAGAAATCGAACCCAGGCATCATGTTCTGCAGTAGCGCTTGTAACCACAAGACTAACAAATAGGAACATTATCAGTCTTATTTAGTCTTATAATTTTCTTCAATATCACATGTCTTACGTAATATTAGTAAATACATTATAAACACACCTAAATATATAAAGAAAAGGGTAATGAACCGTGTTTCTTTATTCCACCGTTTAGGCATCAAAAATTGACTAAGTTACCCGTAAACTTCATTTGGCCCCGTTTTACGGTACTACAAAAAAAAATGGTAAACAGTTTGACTAATTCTGTCTTACTTTTGAATCAAGTAATGAATGACACTGTGTATATGATAATGATGTGGGCTTAGTGCGAGTTTTTAAACGTATTCGATGGCTTTAACATAAACGTCAATACAGTTAAAACCGTTTAAAACGACGTTGAAGGGAAATGCCTTCGTTGAAGGGAAATGCCTTCGTTGAAGAGAAATGCCTTCGTTGAAGGGAAATGCCTTCGTTGAAGGGAAATGCCTTCGTTGAAGGGAAATGCCTTCGTTGAAGGGAAATGCCTTCGTTGAAGGGAAATGCCTTCGTTGAAGGGAAATGCCTTCGTTGAAGGGAAATGCCTTCGTTAAAGCCGACAGTCTTTATAAACGTATATAATTGCACGTAGGTCCTTGAACGTGACCTTTATATGCCGTCGCAATATCCAAGTGGCAAGTTTTTGGCGTAGTGAGGATAAATTCGCAAATATTGCGCGAACTGACGAAGCACCACATAGAGCGATCGGAACGTGGACGCGACGCGATTGGTCAGTCGATCCTTCTGTCAACTGACCAACCAATCGCGCGCTCTGAACGTTCGACGCGCCCCGCTTCACTACCAAACTCTTGCCAACTTACGTGCCGGGGATTATATGTAGTTTTAATCAAAGTCGTTATAAACGGTTTTCAGTGTATTTTTGTATTGAAACTCGATTGGTGACGGGTGTAGACATTAATAGAAAACTTCTTTTTGTATACAAGTTGACATAAGCGAATATTAACGAAACGCGAGTATAAAACTCGCACCAAGCACCTGTTAAAATTAAACTAAGAGACGATACAAAAAAAAAACATTAAAAATAAAAGTACTGACGGGATCGTTCATAGGCTTTCCCCTTTTCTAAGTTTGTTTTTCCCAATCACAGAAGTATTCTTAACTTAAAAGAGTAAAAAAATTAAAAAAATATAATATCTTACAAGTCGTATTGCAACATCTCTTAAACGAAACGTCAAAATAAAAGTAGGAAGATTCAAAGTTTAAATTCAAGTCTGCATCCAAAAATGGCGATAAGTAGTGGTTAAAAATAAATATGAGATCTTCGAGTACCCTATGTACTTGAATAAGCATATGACGAGTGACGAGTGTCCTATTGCCGCATAAGAAGAAAGCATTCCATATACATTGGAATAAATACTGCTCTTAAGATACGCGTTGCATTTTTTTTAAGTAGCTCAGTTGCTCAGTAAAAGCTTAGATTAAGGCCCAGTTTTTGATCCGTAGTTAAATGAACCAATGGTTAAATATGCTAATCAATGGTTTGAAATTGCGGTAAAACGCGTTTATTCTACAGTTGATTGTCTAACAAATGGTTAAATAATAAACTGTTCTCTTTTATTTGTGAGGCTAGCAATCCATATTAATATTATAAATTCGAAAGTAACTCTGTTACCTTTTCACGCCTAAACCACTGAACGGAATTCAATGAAATTTGGCAAGGAGATAGATGGCATCCTGAGGAAGGACATAGGCTAGGACATTTGGTATTAAAACATGTAGGTAGGGTAGAGTAGGTAAGGTTGGGTAGATTACGTAAGGTAGGGTAGGTATGTGGAGTAGGGTTGGGTAGATTACGTAAGGTAGGGTAGGTATGTGGAGTAGGCTAGGGTAGGTTGGTAGGGTAGGTAGGAAGGTAGGTGGGTGGTTAGAGTAGGTAGGTATGTAGGGTAGGGTATGTGGGTAGGCAGGTAGAGTAGAGTAGGTAGCCAGTTGACGGGAGCGAAGCCGCGGTGGTGAGCTAGTTGGTTATAAAACGCATTTTACTGAATTATGAAACCATTGGTTGAGTTAACAAGCGATAAAAAACTGTGTCTAAGTACAACACAAAAATATTATTAAAACGCTTCACAAGGATTACATTTACGTACAAAAGCTGCAATCAGTAAATTTTGACTTATAAATACATACGTACATAGTGTAAACATATGTACCCTTTAAAATTAGTTTCTTAATAGAGAAGAGAGAAGAGAGAAAAAATAATGTGGGTGACCATTAATATGAATATAAAAAGGTTATTACCCAAAGTTCGCACCAGCCAGGGTGCTACGGACTGTTTCTGATTGACAGCCGCCTGTACCTCATTGAGGGCTACTGTCAATTGATGACTCAGCTCCTGTGGATAAAACATTCGGTTCGTTAGAAAAATGGCATTACTAGAATGCGTATGGGGTAAAGGAAGCCTCCCATAAACCCAAAAATAGGAAAATTAAATTAATAAAATGATTCATTAAAAAGCAAGCTTTTTTCGTATTCTTCTCATCAAACCCTTTCATTTGATACATGGCAGTGCACACAAATAACTAGTCCGCCATCTTGGGCCATCCGCCATATTGGATTTATAATGACGACACTTTGCTTACCATGCATTGTCATCTAAACTTTAATGTGATTTTTTTATTTCGTGGACTAAACTGACATTTGGGGGTTGTCACATTATCGTTGCATTAAAATAGTGTCGTACCCTAACTATCCTGAGTGATCGAAAGTTAATCGAAAATCGAGCAGATCGAAAATGAAACTATTTCACGACATAAAAAAATAATTTGTTTAGAAACCAGCGGCCCATATATAGTTTATACTCATTTATGTCAGACTTAATTTTATCGATTGCATTTATTTTATTGTTGATATCATATTTAACACAATAAAAGTTCACGTACTATGTGTATGAATACTGTTATATTTAAATATAACGTTTATATTCATAAAACATTTATTAACACCAATTAGTAAAAATAAATTCAGGAGTCATGTCACATCGATTCGATGAATCACTTATGATTGAGCCTTACCTACAACACTATGCTCCGAGCTTGCAACATTTAAAAAAAAATAAGGTCAATAGCAGCTGTCAGTTTAGACCACGAAATTAAAAATCACAGTATAGACGTGTATCAAAATTTCATCAAGGCAAGGTTTTGGCGTAGTGGTGGTAAGTTCGCGCACAGTGCGTGAACTGACCAACCACCATATAGAGCAAACGGAACGTTGACGCGATGCGATTGGTCAGTCATCCTTGTGTCAACTGACCAACCAATCGCGCGCTCGGAACGGTGCTAAATGTTCCCCGCTTCACTACCAAAGAGACCTAAAAACGACTTGAGCGCATCCAACGACTCTTGCCAAGTTACGTGCCGACAACTACAACTGCTTTAAAATTCAGTTGCAAGATTTGACCCAAACACACTAACATACATAAATAAATACATTGCAAATTAAATAAAAACTTGTAAAAAAGGTCGGGTCTCTTAGCTAGCCGGCCTTGAAGCCTGCAAAATTCATGGCTAAAACATGTCAAACTCAGGGTTTTCCGACATCTAGTAAAATGATTGCTCTATCATACTCTCCATATTTCATGATCACAACGGTCACAAGAATCGGGAGTCTGTAGGAAGGTCACAGGAATCTGCCGAATGCACACTTGCGCCGAAGATTTAATTCAGAGTTAGTTGCTAACATGAGGCTAAATAACAAATCCCTCATACATTATTGGGCGAGTTATGTACTAACTCAGAGTTAGTGGGTCTTACGCAGGGTTAATCGTAGCATAGCCTTGCGGATTACGATGAATCATGATGAACACCGTTTTCACTGAGAAAAGCCTACACCTACCCCTTGAAATTAGGATGTACTATTAGGTACACCTCGTCTAAACCCTAAGGAAAATTCAGGTAAGATCATTTTTTAGGGTTCCATACCCAAAGGGTAAAAACGGGACCCTATTACTAAGACTTCGCGATCCGTCTGTCCGTCTGTCTCCAGACTGTATCTCATGAACCGTGATAGCTAGACAGTTGAAATTTTCACAGATGATGTATTTCTGTTGCCGCTATAACAACAAATACTAAAAACAGTATAAAATAAATATTAAAGGGGGGCTCCCATACAACAAACGTGATATTTTTGCCGTTTTTTGCTCGATATCAATAACGGCAACAGGTAGACGCTTGAAATATTCACAGAATGTTTAGTTGTATATTTACTGCAAAAAATAATAATTAATAAATTAAAATAAAATAAATTAAGGGGGGCTCCCATACAACAAACGTGATTTTTATGCAGTGTTTTGCGATAATGGTACGGAACCCTTCGTGTGCGAGTCCGACTCGCACTTGGCCGGTTTTTTTTGTCTTGCCTTTGCCTTCCCACTGCAGGGAAAAGCTTCCCTCGTTTCCTTAAGGCATGATGTTAATTCTCGGAATTTGACCCGAAACACAACAGCTTAAAGGCTAAAGCCCCTTACCTGGTTGCTACACTGAGCTTGAACATGCGCAAGCTTGACCTGCGCCAGTTCAAGTTCGAGGTCGCGTACGCGCTGTCGAAGTCGCGCCTCCGTCTCACTCGAGCCTTCCTTTTCTTCACCTTTGTTTTCATCTGTAAGTAAATGTGGACTTTATTGTAAGTGCAGTAACGTCGATTGTATTTATCGCCGGCGGCGGCGTTATGTTAAGACTATGCAAGTAATTGCATGTCTTTTTTTTAAACAGATCAAACAGACAGCGCTGCGAGACATTGGATTATTTACCTTTATTATCTTTTTGCGCAAGTTTCTGACTGCAATTCACGCAGTCTTTTACGTCGTCCTGCAATGAAAAATTAACCTTATTAATACAACCAGTAAGTATAAAATTGTATGACACTAAAGGCTAGTAAAAATTAGACCTTTTAATATGAAAATCTTGTAAAAAGGTATACTGACCTGCACAGTATGCAACTGTTTGTCAAGCCGTGCGCATATCTCGCGGTAATCCCGCGCCACGGCCTGGTAGTGCGAGGCTTTCTTGTTATGCTCTTCTGACGCTGCTCGAGCCTGCAAATAACGATTGTTATATTATTTACATTATGAAATTAGCATAGGATAGCATAAACCTTTTAATGTTCCCACTGCTGGGACTCAGACCTCATCTCATAGAGAAGGGAGTGGGCCATCCGTCCACCACGAGGGCAGACTGCGGATTGGTCCTAGATATCACATGTCTTCGTATTTTTAGTTCCAGGACATGCCAGTTTCCTCACGATGTTTTCCTTCACCGTTTTGAGAGCAGTGGTAATTTACACAAAGTAATGTGCCTGCTCAGATTCGTACTCACGACCTACAACTCATAAGTACGGGCCGTAACCACTGGGCCACCGCTGCTCATGATGAAATTACACCGGGGATATGGCGTAATATATAAATTCATGCAAACTTATTCGACAGTATTCATTACATGTTTTACGCTGTCAAGTAGAAGGATTTTTAAGCATGTGACGCAACGGATCAAGAACACCTTTCGTTGGACAGAATCTGTGGTTTAGTGTGTTATGTAGTTATGGTGCAGGTCTAACAACTTAGAGTAGACAAAGAGAATGAGTCCATGAGACCAGAAAACAATAAACCAACGTAATTTGCGTCATTTTAGTGGATACTCTTAAGGTTCCCCTAGTTGACGGCACGAACTATTTTGTGCGCGGGGTTAAAATGCATGCTGTGATGAGCAGTAAGAAGCTAGTTCGCGAACGAATTAGCACTTTTGCAAATTTGTAGCGAAATGGATGATGATTTAGAACGAAAACGAGCGCGCGAATTTTTATAAACAGACCTTTGGGAGTCTGGATATCATGAAAAAGCTACTAAATGTATCTTTTCAACCCTGTATGTTGGCTGTTATGCAATTTCCCTTCTTCTTATGGTATTTATTTCCGCCCAAAAATGCGTTAAAATTAGGTTGAAATATGGAACTTTCGACGCTCATAACTTTCAAATATTATTTTTTTTTCTTTTTCGTTTCCTTACAGGGCTAGATAATGATGAGACAAATTGATATCATTTTTTATTTTGAACGTACATCGTCAAACAGTGGAGTAATCGCCAGACTACGTTTGTATAGAACAATAATCTGCTATTGAAACCTTAAGGTCGTTTGTTCACGACGCGGCACACGACACGACAAAATGTGGTCACGATTCAGTGCTCCATATATTTGTATGGACCGTTTGTTCATTCCACGACACCGCACACCACACGCGACACGATTTCAAAACGGATTTTCAGCTATATCGTTGATGCCTCTATGCCGTCGCGACTTTTTGCTGTGACGATTTAGCGGCTGTACAAAACAAGTATGAGCTTGTTGACGACACGACACACCGCACCGCACGGCTCACGCGTGGGTCGTCACTCTCGCGCTTATAAAACAATACAAGTGCACTGCAGTGTCGTTGCAGAATCGTGTCTAGTGAACAAACGACCTTACCCCTTACTTTTATAGGATGACCCATACAAAACGGCCAATAAACTGAACAGTCACTTCGTCGCATACATAGATTTTTGTTCGAAAATTGAAACTTATGAACAGCGACGACCCGTGTTAGTGCACAAGCACAATACCCTGACAATTGTGCGGTAATAAGTTACGTGGAGTATGAAACCTTGCCAACTTACATAGTGGGGGTAAGTTCGCGCATATGCCGCAAACTGACTAACCACCTTATAGAGCGAACGGAACGTGGACGCAAAACAATTGGTCAATCGATCCATGTGTCAACTGACCAACCAATCGCGCGCTCGGAACGGTCCTTAACGTTCCCCGCGCCCCACTTCACTATCAAAGATACCTAAAAAACGACTTCTGCGCTCTAACGACTCTTGCCAACTTACGTGCCGGGGATTATATTGTAAGAAACCGAATGCCTTAATAATTTCAGTGACTCTAGTAAATTGTGCTGGGTAGCTACCCCAGCAGCCTTATTGCGTAATGAATTCGGAAAGGGCAAAGAGTGTGAAAAATAGGCCACTCACATAGAATCACTATTTCTTACCTCGGTTAACTGCGCTTCAAGTAGTTCTTTCTCCTGTTGGAGTTGTGTGTTTATGACCTTCAGCCTCTCAAGCTCCACGTTGATTTTCTCCTTCTCGGCGGTTTCTGCAAGGACTGAATTCGTAAGTTCCTCAGATGTTGTACTTATGTATCGAACATGCAAACAGAATCTATAGTAATTATACCAAAGTTAGAAAATTTTATTTAATTAAGTTTACATAACTTGAACAGGCTTAATAACTTTTGAACAATTATATTACCTGGGGAGGGGCGGAGCATCCTAACACAAGCAAACTATTTGCTTAAAAGGATTCTCCCCATTGTAATTAGAATAAGTTATTTATGTTGATGCAATAAACATTTTTTTTTTTTTTTAGAAAAGTTATTAGAAATGTTCTGGTGTGGCAAGTGCGAACCGGAAGACGTTGCGTTGGAAGGCCTCCCACCAGGTGGACCGATGACCTTGTGAAGGTTACGGGAATCCACTGGACACAGTAAAACTATACAAACAGTATGGAAACTACCTACAAACGTTTCAAACGGCGCACTCACACTAATATACGCACCGATGAGACCATTCAGGAACTTCTGCAGTGCTGTCAGTAGTGCGAGCCGCTTAGGAGTCTCGTTGATGCGCATGTTTGTGTGAGCGTGCTGTTTCGAGCGTTTGTAGGTAGTTTCCATACTGTTAGTATATTAATTCTGTGCGCTGGATGCGGGACGCACGGGACCGGTCAATGTGGCGACGCTTGAGGGAGGCCAATGTCCAGCAATGGATGTCTTTCGACCGATATGATGATGATACACAGTAGAAAATACATAGGTAAAACACGTACCAGACATACAAAACTATTCAGTATCCCTGGCTACCGCACAAAATACGGTAGAAATGCTGTTATGACCCGACTGCCTCGCATCTACTCTGAGAGCTTTGAAAATGTCGATATATTTCATTTATCCAAACAATCATACCGGAGGCAAGTCAAGCAGATATTGTTTAGTAAATTGATTGTTTAGTGACTAATTGTGCCATAACTCTTAACTTTCATAACTCTTAGGATTAAGGATTATGTGTGATATATTTGGAATAGGCATGATATTCATTATGTTAGATTTAGATTTCGCTAATATTTTTTTCTTTTCCCTTTGCCTAATTAATATAACCATACTAGCTGACCCGGCAAACTTTGTTTTGCCATAAAAACACCTAATATGCATCTACCCTACCTACCCTACCCTACCTACCCTACCCTACCTACCCTACTTACCCTACCTACTCTACTTACCCTACCTACCCTACCCTACCTACCCTACCCTACCTACCCTACCCTACCTACCCTACCCTACCTACCCTACTTACCCTACCTACTCTACTTACCCTACCTACCCTACCCTACCTACCCTACCTACCCTACCCTACCTACCCTACCCTACCTACCCTACCTACCCTACCCTACCTACCCTACCCTACCTACCCTACCCTAATTTTCCATTTTTTTTTTTTTTTTTTTTAAATCTAAACCATTCTCGAATCTCCACGAACACACACAAAAAATTTCATCAAAATCGGTCCAGTCGTTTAGGAGGAGTTCAGTCACATACACACGCACACAAGAAATATATATATTAAGATTTGCTTTTAACTCTGATTTAATGTGATCAATGAGTCTTCAATATCACATGATCACTAATAGCTGCACTTGTGTGTAGCTAATTAACATAACCTAACCTAGCTTTATCCATGCCGTGAAACTCTGTTATTGGCTTAAGAGATAATTGTCATCATCTCGCTGTCACTGTGCAGTGTGTGTGTGTGTTTACTAAGATGCAAGTAACATTGATGCAACTGCACTGGGCTGTTCATTGACAGGGAAGTGAATATCTATTCATGTAAATTAGTAATAAGCTGTTGAGTTTCCAAATAAATAAATAGATACTCCAAAGTTACTTGTAATACATTGAGTGTCAACTAAAATACCAATGAGTAATAGCGACTAGTAGTTACGAACCCATAGCGACTTATTACAAAAAGCGGTTTAAACTAAAAACCCAGGCTTAACCTCTATAATGTACGTTGTAAACAAGATTTAAACCTGGGTTTTTGTTAAACCGCTATTTGTAATAAGGCAGATAAGGTTCGGTTGAAATTTTCAACGCTTTATTCATGTGAAAATTTGCGGTCATCTTCATCATCAGCCATTTTTTTATGTTTCCACTGCTGGGACACAGACCTCCTCTTAGTGAGAGGAATTTGGACGTAATCCATCACGCGGGCCCAGTGCAGGTTGGCAAATTTTGCGTTGATGAGTCATGATATAAAAGGTTTACAGCAACTGCCTTCATAAGCCAATAGCAGTCCACCACTGATACAGACGGTATGATTTTTACGCTATTTCACCTCCATGTTGATTTTTACGGACTATGGGTCAGCTCATAACAAGACGTTGACGGAGACGCAACGTTGTACATACTTTTTAAAATAGAACTAAATTACTGAGTTCGAACAAATTGTTAGAGTCTGGCAAACGAAAGTAGACACTCGAATTATTTGCAAATTCTTTATATGGCAATGCTATCCTAATGACAACCTGTTTGTTTTGTCTTGATAGTAGCATTTATTAAGTAAAAAATTAATAAAACAATTAAAAGTGGGCTGTTGTTTTGTATGATGTCTAAATATCAAGAAAAATAACAGAAGAAAGACGCCGAAATCAAACAAAAACAAGATTATTTACGTGTGGTGTGAATAAACCAAAATTATTATAGAATTCTGTTATATTTTTTATTCAGATTGATACATAATAACTAGAGTATAACCTACCTAAAGTACCTATAGTATTTTTATTCAGACGAAGTAAAATAAATAATTCTAAAGTATCAAATTAGTTTATTCCAGGTATTTCATACTAGTTTTAGGATTGTATGATTTACAGATTTTTTTTTTTGGTGTTTTAAATACAATAATTATTATATGTGATATTTTTTAAATTTGCCGCGCTTTTTCAGTGTCTACTTTCGTTTGCCAGACTCTACTTTAAATGCTCAGTTTCGAGGTTCAGTGTGAGCAGTCCCTATTGCTACCAAATTTCATGCTCTAATCGCAACCAGGATCGGCTGTGCGTTAGCTAAGTCATCGAATAGTTCTTGTTTACCAATGTGACACAGACCACTACCAATGTGACCAGAAAATTCAAAGACATGTGACATCTACCAATCCGCACTGGGCCTGCGTGGTGGATTACAGCCCACACAGCCCCAGTATTTTCTTTCTACGTAAGTGTGTCCGTGGCATCAACAGTGGGCCCTATCAGAATATCAGCACAGCGTTATTTCTTTTTCGGATATCGCTGCATATGCTGAGATAGGAGACTTTTTGGTCTCGCAAGGGGTTTTTATTTTAATTATTGTTTAAATTTATGCTTTTTCTCGTGTCTCCTGTGCGGGTCACAAATAAATATTTTTCTTTCTTTCTTTCTTTCACTCCCTCTACGGGAGGAGGCCTGTGTCCCAGCAGTGGGAACATTAAAAGGCTGACGATGTGATGTGATGATGTACCAATGTGAACACAAATAAAGCTCACCCTTAATAAATTTCTCGTACTCCTGTTGATACTTGGGCAGCCGCTTCACTTTGATGCTGCACGCAAGTTTCACGATTTGACGAGAAGACTCTTCTGCGCGGCATTTCTTTGGTAATGTTACTCTGTAAAAAATTTAAATATTTTAATATTATTTTATTACTAGCTTCTGCCAGCGGCAATCATATTCCCGGGATAAAAAGTACCCTATGTGCTATTCCTGACCTTATCTATCTCTGTGCCAAATTTTATCCAGATCCGTCCGGCCGTTTGAGGGTGAAGAAGTAACAAACATACAAACACACACACTCACAAACTTTCGGCTTTATAATATTATTGTAATCATCATCAATCTATACTAATATTATAAAGGGGTAAACTTTTTGAGTATGTGACATTGTAGGGGGTAATCTCTGGATCTACTGAACCGACTTTGAAAATTCTTTCACCAGTAGATAGCTACATTATACCTGAATATCATAATATATTTTCAAAAAATGCAATAATGCAACCCAAAGTAGCAAAATGTTGCCTGTTAAATTCATCCTTTAGCGTGCGCTGAGAAAACTATTGATGATACATAAAAAATATTAGGTAGGTAGTGTAGAGTAGGTAGGGTAGCCAGTTGACGGGAGCGAAGCCCCGGAGGTCAGCTACATAGGCTACTTTTTATTACTGTACTCCCACGGGAACGGGAACTACGCGGGTGAAACTGCGAGGCATCCGCTAGTAATCTATACGAATACTAATATCTATATATATAAAAATGAATCCCTATTTCCTTAGTTTACGGCATCACGCGTGAACGGCTGGGCCGATTTCGCTTATTCTTTTTTTGTTGTGTTTGTTATTCTTGGGATAAGGTTCTTATGAAAAAAAAAATGTACCTTGACTACATAGGTAGGATAGGTATGTAGGTAGGGTAGGGTAGGTAGAGTAGGGTAGGGTAGGGTAGGGTTTAGTAGGTAAGGTAGGGTAGTGTAGCGTAGGGTAATGTAGGGTAGGTAGGGTAGGGTAGGTAGAGTAGTGGAAGTAGGGTAGATGAATGTTTGGTGTCTTTATGGCAAAACAAAGTTTGCCGGGTCAGCTAGTAATCTATACTAATATTATAAAGAGGAAAGATTTTTTTGTTTGTTTGTACCGAATAGGCTCCGAAACTACTGGACCGATTTAGAAAATTCTTTCACCAATAGAAAGCTACATTATTCCTGAGTGACATAGGCTATTTTTTGATCCCGATAACAGGTCCTGTGAGGTGGCCCACGGGAGCGAAGCCGCGGGGAACAGCTTGTAATATTATAAAGAGGAAAGATTTTTTGTTTGTTCATTTGTTTGTACCGAATAGGCTCCGAAACTACTGGACCGATTTGAAGAATTCTTTCACCAATAGAAAGCTACATTATTCCTGAGTGACATAGGCTATTTTTTTACCCCGAAAACGGTAGGCTTATTACGTATCTTTTGCAAGAGCAAAACGGTAGCAATCAAACGCTTCATGTCATAAAAGTTGGAATTACCTGCAGTGTAGGTATGGTAGGTCCTACACAATCGTTTGCTAATCGCTCGCTGTTTGTCAAAGGCACTTATTTAACAAAAAAACCGCCAACAACTCTTAAACTTCTGTATGGAAGAGCAATTATTGCGCAAAAATCGCTAACGTTTTGCTCTAGCAAAAGATACGTAATAAGCCTGCGGGTCCTGTGGGGTGGTCCACGGGAGCGAAGCCGCGGGCAACAGCTAGTATAATATAACAAAGAGGAAAGATGTTTTTGTTTGTTTCTTTGTACCGGATAGGCTCCGAAACTACTGAACGATTTAAAAAAATCTTTCACCAATAGAAAGCTACATTATTCCTGAGTGACATATGCTATTTTGTAATCCCGAAAACGGGGCCTGTGAGGTGTTCCACGGGAGCGAAGCCGCGGGGAACATCTAGTCTAGTAATATAATATTATAAACAGGAAAGGTTTTTTTTGATTGTTTGTTTGTTTGTACCGTATAGGCTACGAAACTACTGGACCGATTTAAAAGATTCTTTCACCAATAGAAAGCTACATTATTCCTGAGTGACAAAGGCTATATTTAAATCCCGAAAACGGGTCCTATAGGGTGACCCACGAGGTGCTAGTTACGTATATTTTACAAACAAGTATATTGTTAAACCAGATTTCCGTCCAGTCAGTTCAAGTTCGACGCACGTGGCCTGTTTTTTTTATTGTAAAACATAGCAGTTTTCTCACGATGGTTTATATTAATATATATAGTGTACATACCTAAAATACTTTAGTACACCCTCAAAGTCGTGCGACAGCAGATCTTTGCGAGACCGAGACAGTAGCGCCAGCGCTACTTGGAACAACGTATCGATACCTTGCAATAGGAATACGTCCAGGATGTGGTACACCTGAAATAATACTCTGTATCAAGTTCATGTTTGACAAAGCAATATAAATTGTTGAATGCCTGCATTTTCCAGACGAAATAAAAAAAATAACATTGGCAGTGTTGACCTTTTTACCCGACTACCCAAGGAGGTAATGTGTTTATCAGTGTAAGTACGCATTTTTTTGTTCCTATGTGCCTTTCTAGAGACCAAACGCGATGACCAAACATCTGGTTTTGGTTTTGGCGAATATGTATTCTCCGACTGCACAGCATGATTTTCTTCTTGTTTACGTCGTTTTAGTTCGCTTCTTAAGCAGTCGGGTTTTCTGATGTTTTGAATTAACTTTACTACCAGTGAAAATAGTGCTGCAATGCGCTTTATTCAGCAAACAAATATTGTTGGGCAAAAGGGACTTCGTAGTTCGTTAATACTTCGATTAAATCTCTTGTTACTGCTTGTAATGCAGCGTCTGTAACGCCCTGGCACTTGGCAACACATTGTTTATGGAAATTTTCCGCATTCTTCTTTCAACCTCCATGTTTTCAGTGTAACTTACCAGTGGCAAGGGGAATCGTGCAGTGAACACAGTGAGGAACCACTGAGAGGCGAACATGTGAGGTTCCACGCCCAACTCTTGGAAGTGTGCGCGCAGATCTGTTAGTTGTTCCTGTAATAAAATTAAGAATAAGCATAAGTACTGTAACTTCACAAGTTTGTAGTATCGGAATATATTTTAAATTGAATACCAGATTAAGTCTTTTAAGGATTCCATACCCAAAGGGTATAAACGGGACCCTATTACTTAGACTCCACTGTCTGTCTGTCTGCCACCAGGCCGTATCTCATGAACCGTGATAGCTAGACATTTAAAATATTATCACAGATCATGTATTTCTGTTGCCGATACCATATACTAAAAACAGAATAAAATAAATATTTAAGTAGGGCTCCCATACAACAAACGCCATTTTTTTGCCTTTTTACCGAATCGCACTTGGCCGGTTTATTTCATTAGTGCAGTATAATCTCTGTAAGCTATTACAATTTCATAAGCAAAATAAATAATCGTGAAAATTACAAACGATTAATAACAATGTATCAATAAAGGCTTTGAAAAACTGGGTTTATGAAGCAAAGGTTTTCAAATAAAACTTTAAATTAGACCGATATCAATAAGACCGCGTTTGAAATCTGTTGGCCAAAATATACAAAATGTTTGATTAGTTTTACCTCCATCAATCTATCCAGTTGATGCAGTCTCATATAGAGGGCTTCAAAGCCGTCTTTGTATAATTCACGAAGTCCATATCCGTACATCAGCCGAACAAGCAGACAGAACGCTTGTTCTTCTGGCATCTGAAAAGATTAAGAATTTCGTAAGGTCAGTAATATAAAGCAAGAGTTATAGGCAAAATCTCCAGAAAGTTAAGATATTTAAATGTTCTAAAAATCGTAGAGTTTTGAAGTTTTTTCTATATTATTGGAAAATATAGTGAGTTATAGGTCTCGCCAAACTTCTGGGCCGCCCTGAAGTTGGCTTTCCGATGCGCAAGTCACGGATCGGTGCCGTTTTTGTGTGAGATTTACTACTGCGTAGCCATCGTAGGGCGACTTCAGGGCGGCAAAAAATTCGGCGAGAACTTTACTGCAACTGTGTCTCATTAAAATCAGAAAATACCTTTCTTTTGATTACATCCGATCCTAAATAAAATAAATAACAAGGAATATCCGCTTTTTAACGGACTACGGCGAAGCCAAAAAGAAGGGTTATGATTTTAGCAGTCTATGTATGTATTTACGTATGTGCCTCCGTAGTGCCTAAACTATGCATCCGATTTTTATGAATAAGGTGTCAATCGATTCATTATTATAGCCCGGGTAATAACATAGGCAAACAAAAATCCGTAGACGGGTTACAGTTTTTAAAGGTTTAAAATTAAAAATAAGCAACCCCTCTATCTTATCTTATCTTACGGAGGGGCCGAGAAATAACTCCCTATAGTGCTTACGTAATACTTGAAGGGTCCCAAAAATATTTTTGTACAGTTAATTTCTCCAATATACTCACATGTAACAGCAGCGTAGCAGCAAGGAAGCTGAGTCCCTGACAGTAGCCCACTTCGTGGTCGTACACGGCATAGGCTCTGGCCATGCGCAGCAGAGAGTCCTGCCCCAAGCCGCCTGCCTCGCGGAAGAAGTCGTGCGCGGGGAACGTGCGGGCGATGTCGCGCTGGATCACTGCTTCGAAGGGGCAGTCCTGGGAACGAAAAGGGTTTGAATTAAGTATGATAGAATAGAATAGAATAGTTATTTATTATAAATTCGTCAAGTTCGAGGTCAATACAGTTAAATAAATAAAATTATTATGTATAAGTGATGGTACAAGAATTTCTACAGTAAATACAGTGGGTTGGTTTGGGCAACGTGCACAAGTACGACAATCATCAATATTTTCAGCAAAGGGCGTCTACTGCTAGACCCTCAAACATTGCTACGATGTTTAGTCCTTTATTACACGCAGACTACGCGTTCTAGATACGCGTTTATTATAAGTAACTGCACGTCTAGTACGGTATGTATCATTACGCTGTCTCCAAGTCTCTTTGGTAGACCATCACTTTTCACCACGTGTTCGTTAAATTCAGTAACGTACCTTGCTGATAAGCGTCCTGTAAGTCTCCATGAGCTTGTCGTTCTGGTCGACGCTGGCCAGTCGCAGCCACACTTCACCACGCAACGCTTCGGGCACTCCCACGCGAACCAGGTGGTTCAACGCGCGAGGACGGGGGCCGGTCCAACTGTGGACGTGATGTTGAGAGATTAGCATTACACTTCCAAGAAGACGTTAGCAGAAGATTTTCTAGTGACCACAATTATTCAGCTTTTGAAGAACGCCATAAGCCTATTGAGAAGTACTGGAACATGGTTGCACTGTTAGGTTGCAGTTTTAAGCCACAGGCACATCAAATTAATATTTCTTTATTCAATTAGGCCAATAAGCGGCACTTTTGAACGTCAAAAATTTAAATTTAAATGTAATAATAATTGATTCCACCATCCATTCGGAAAAGTAGTTCGTTATGGAGAAGAACTGACAAGAAACTGTACACTAAAAGTGTTTTACAAGTAGATATACGATGTAGAAAGACGTACTCGTAAAAGCGTCTAGAGTAAAAATAACAATAAAAAAATACAATAAATAGGTAATTAAAAACAGGCCGAGGCTGCTAAGTTATGACCAATCCCAACTGATGACACATGGATCGGCACCACTCAGCTCAACCATCATGAAGGGAACCGAAAGATCTAACATCGTGTCGCGGATTAAATAAGTCAAACGGATCTGTTTAGGCCTACGTCATAACACACAAACTGTGTATAATTTCAGTATTCGTCATTGGTCCATATTTTGAATCATTGTATCGACTGTTTTATGAACAGAAGACCCCGCCAAGCTGAAATAATACTTGAAAAATTCTTCAGGATGGCCATATCAGAAAACTTACCTCCTCAGCACTTGAGCCCAGTTAACAAGCACATCTTCTCCACAATCTTTAGAAACTTCACCGGTCCCACTCAGTAGAGGTTCATCGCCATCTGAAATGCATGCATAAGGTTAATTCATAATTAATTTAATAGATAATTAATTAAAAAAAAAAAAAAAAAACATTCAATAACAAATCTATGCAGATTTTTTATTGAATTGTGTGTAAAATTAACATTTTCTAGAATTGATCATAAAATTGTATGTTCTTTTTAATAAACTTTCCTAAGCACAAGATTATGGAATATTGGGCTCTTAATTTAACATTTCATTTAAAATTGATTCCAATAGATGGCGCGGTTTTAAATTTCTGAGGCATGCCACTCGATTTATTTAATTTGTATTGTAACACATTTTTGTACAATGAAACTGGAAACATTGCAAAAAAAAACACAAAATAAGTCGTCACTGCATTTAAAGAATAAAATAGTCACGAACCGAGAAAACCCTTTTATTTGCGTAGTAGCTGCTAACACCATCTATGGAATCAAGCCGTGGAACGGAACCGAACGCGAACGAAGTACTTATAAAAATAATCATCTTAATCAGACGAAAAACGTCGGCACGGTTTCTGTGTATGGGATGAGGACAGGCCAAATGATTCAGCCAGGTCCTGTCTAGTTTACCTGAAGTTACAACAACAATAGCCTATCATTACGTACCAGAGTCCGGCTCGGAAGGCGAGGGCGGCGCGGGCGCACTGGACAACGGTGACGGCAGCAAGCTTGAGAGAGACAGCGGTAAGTTCAGGCGGGACCTGTCCAGTTCGCCTGAAGTTACAACAACAGTAACCTATCATTACGTACCAGAGTCCGGCTCGGAAGGCGAGGGCGGCGCGGGCGCACTGGACAACGGTGACGGCAGCAAGCTTGAGAGAGACAGCGGTAAGTTCAGGCGGGACCTGTCCAGTTCGCCTGAAGTTACAACAACAGTAACCTATCATTACGTACCAGAGTCCGGCTCGGAAGGCGAGGGCGGCGCGGGCGCACTGGACAACGGTGACGGCAGCAAGCTTGAGAGAGACAGCGGTAAGTTCAGGCGGGACCTGTCCAGTTCGCCTGAAGTTACAACAACAGTAACCTATCATTACGTACCAGAGTCCGGCTCGGAAGGCGAGGGCGGCGCGGGCGCACTGGACAACGGTGACGGCAGCAAGCTTGAGAGAGACAGCGGTAAGTTCAGGCGGGACCTGTCCAGTTCGCCTGAAGTTACAACAACAGTAACCTATCATTACGTACCAGAGTCCGGCTCGGAAGGCGAGGGCGGCGCGGGCGCACTGGACAACGGTGACGGCAGCAAGCTTGAGAGAGACAGCGGTAAGTTCAGGCGGGACCTGTCCAGTTCGCCTGAAGTTACAACAACAGTAACCTATCATTACGTACCAGAGTCCGGCTCGGAAGGCGAGGGCGGCGCGGGCGCACTGGACAACGGTGACGGCAGCAAGCTTGAGAGAGACAGCGGTAAGTTCAGGCGGGACCTGTCCAGTTCGCCTGAAGTTACAACAACAGTAACCTATCATTACGTACCAGAGTCCGGCTCGGAAGGCGAGGGCGGCGCGGGCGCACTGGACAACGGTGACGGCAGCAAGCTTGAGAGAGACAGCGGTAAGTTCAGGCGGGACCTGTCCAGTTCGCCTGAAGTTACAACAACAGTAACCTATCATTACGTACCAGAGTCCGGCTCGGAAGGCGAGGGCGGCGCGGGCGCACTGGACAACGGTGACGGCAGCAAGCTTGAGAGAGACAGCGGTAAGTTCAGGCGGGACCTGTCCAGTTCGTCAGACGTCTCGATGCTGGCGACTTCATATTGGAGCTGTCCGAGGGCATCCACTGACTGTAAAGAGAAAAATGTATTCGATAAGTTAATCACACTAATATTGTAAAGGCGAAAGTTTGTTAGTGTGTTTGTTACTTTTCCACGCTCAAACGGCTGAACAAATCTAGATAAAATTTGGCACAGAGATAGATTATAGTCTGATAATAGTAAGTAGTGATACTTTTTGTCCCGGTAAAATGAAACCTTCCCGCTGGCGGAAACTAGTTTTATCATAATCACTAGTGAATCGGGTGCATGTTGAAGGAGGGTTATATATAAGACTTGCAATATGTTTAGAATTACAGATAGAAATGTCAGTACATGACCTCTGATCTTTAAAGAGAGTACTCATATTAGGATATGTGACGAAATCTCTTAGGTCATCAGAAAACTTGCAACTCATAAAAAAAAAACATAAAAGATTCAGACGAATTGAGAACTTCCTCCTTTTTTTGCAGTCGGTTAAAAATGCCTAAGCATTCCACTACGTTCTTGAATAAATCATTTACTATCCAGGCTGCTCGTTTGTGGAATGCATTGCCTGACTCAATTAAACGTGCTCAGTTGTTGCCTGTCTTTAAAAAACTTATAAAGGAACATTACCTGTCTCTGCTTGTTTAAGCTGTATTGTTTTCTTGTTTGTATATTTAGATTATTTTGTATGTATGTATTTATGTATCTATTTTAGTAGTTTGTTTTTAGTACCTAATTGTGCTTAGTAATACTTGTATGATTTAAAATTTGCGCCAAGTGCAACCCCATGTCGTGTCCAGGCTATCTCTATCCATTCAAGGTTGCCTGGAAGAGATCGCAGAGCGCGATAAGGCCGCCTGTTATATATTTCTTTTAATTTTATATTTTTTTTGTATTGTTTCATCTTGGTGTACAATAAAGTATATATAAATAAATAAATATGTACTAAGATTACTACAATGGATTACATCGATTTTAAAGGTATTTAAAAATGTTAACCTGTTAATTCTTACCTCTTTCAGATTAATATAGAATTGTTGGACTAGTGGTCTCTTCGAGTAATACCAGAACCTCTCTGTTGGTGGGAATATTTTGACTGGAGTCTCGATGACCAACCTGAAGGAAAATAAAAAAAGAATACTGTAGTATTACGTTTTTATACTTACTTACTTAATATTATAAAGAGGAAAGATTTGTATTTTTTTATGTAACAAATAAACTTAAAAACTACTGGACCGATTTCAAAATTTCTTTAACCGTTGGGAAGCTACACTATCCCCGGGTGACATAGGCTTTTTATCCCTGTATTCCCACGGGAACAGGAACTACGCGGGTGAAACCGCGAGGCGTCCGTCTGAAATAAATTAACAAATTCCCTATGCCTACACTATCGTTTGTCAAGGCAAAGATAACATCGATAATTGTTTTATGCCTCTAGTTAATTTTAAGCAAGACTTTAGATATTGCGATTTTTAACAGAGTTTGGGTATCTGGCCAACTATCAAATTAAAGGTAACCTTTCTGTAGAAGACCGTTGACCCCGCAGTCACATGCACTTGAAACTAAAAGTTTAGAACAAGTCCGCGGCGTTTCGTAAATTAATTTACTTGGAACCTATAGAAACAATTCCAAATCAAATGCATTATCGGCAGGCTTATTACGTAAGAAACAGCATTCAGCAATCATCGCGCGATCAAACGCTTTATGACATAAAATTCGGATTTACCTACAGTGTAGGTATGGTAGGTCCTACACAAACATTTGCTAATCGCTCACATCATCAGCCTATTAATGTTCTCACTGCTGGGACACAGGCCTCCTCTCTGTGAGAGGGAATGGGCCGTGATCCACCACGCGGGCCCAGTGCGGGTTGGTGGATGTCACATGTCTTCGAATTTTTTGTTCTAGGACATGCCGGTTTCCTCACGATGTTTTACTTCACCGTTTTGAGAGCAGTGGTGATGAAATAATTTACACAAAGTAAAGCGCCTGCCTGGGCTCTAACCCACGACCTACAACTTGTAAGTCACGGCCGATACCACTGGGCCACCACTGCAACAGAAAACTTCAATATTGAAGAGCAATTATTGCGCAAAAATCGCAATCGTTTTGCTCTTGCACGATACCTACGTAATAGGCCTGCCGGTTATTGCTAAAACGTCAAAAGGTTCGAAGCCTCGAAGGTCTCACCTCAAAGGATCCGGTATGCCTCTAATAACGAGGTCCAGTGCGAGAGACATGTATGCAGGGGCTCCGTCGCCGCTCGCCACATTGAAGGCAGCTAGGGCTGACTCTCCGGCGTTCCATAGCGCGCATACAGAGCATCCGGACCCGCCTGATGATCCGCTTACCTGAAAGTTAGATACGTATTTATTATAATTTATAATGTTTCCTGGTAGGCAGAGTTAGTTCCTAAAACGAGGTTAAATTGACAACAACACAGTATGTCGTACAATAGTACGACATACTGTGTTAAGTTTTACGTGTTAGTACACACAATATCTCATGCAAATACTGGAATGGAAGGAATGAAACCCGCAACAATTATATTCAAATTAAATTATTTCCTAAGTCAATACATATTATAAATTTTGTTAGTTTAATCCAACAATCGTAAACCTATTAAAAGCATAGTATAGTACCTACTAAATACGTTTAATGGACTTAAATATAACTTTTCTTACCATTTCGAGTAACCTCATATCTGAATGCTTCACGCTCCTACCGGGAGCAAGAAGAATACCGAAGCAGCGTTCAATGTATAATCCACCAGTATAGGTTGACTGAAATATAAAAAATAAAAAGAGGTGATTGACTTAACATTGTTACCTTAGAAACAACAATACTGGCTGAAATCAACATTACGAAACTTCCAACTTCCTAGCTACATTTGAATTTGGAATCTCAGATGATCATCAAGTTTTGGGAATGCAAATTCAATGTCATACATAGTAAAGTTCTAATTCCATTGAAACTGTTTATAAAGAACTTTATTTAAAAACGGGTTATAAAAAAATAATAACATATCAATAGGGATGTTTCCTGGGTAGAAAAAATATAATTTTATTTAATCCGTCAGTGAGATTATCAAATAATATTGGCCACGTATTTATTGCTTTACCAAATCAATAAAAAACTACAAAGATAAAGCGCATCAAAGTTCAGGAGTGGGGGCTTGTGACGTCACGATGCCAGTATAAATTGTACTAACGGCGTGACGTCACACGATATATCAACGCATTATATCGTCGTCACTTTATGTTTACGTGTTAAAAGAAAAAATACGTGTCCAATATGTTTTATTAGTCTACTTGACGAACAAAAAAACAAATTTTCAGTAAACGTGTCTCTTGGAAGAAATGCTTATTTAAATAAATAAAGTCTCACCTGGGGATCGTCAGATTCTGTCTGTATATTGTTCGTCACTTGTTTTACATTGATGGTCACTTGTTTGTCAATGCCGCCACGCAGTTTGAATCCGAGACGCTCCTTCGGCACATGGCTGAATGTACCCTGAAAACAATAAATAAGAATGGATTAAATTCTTTAAAAATACTGGCGTTCCCTTACACGCTAACAACATGATAAGGGGAATATGTCACATGTCCAGCATTCAATATATATCATTGCTTTGAACTTTTTCCAGATGATAAAAATAATAGTGTAATAGTTGATTCATATTCAACGCAAGTAAGCACTAATGCTAGTTCCTCAAATAACTTTAAAGGCGTTAGTAACGCCGAGTTGTCTGATATAGCCCTCCCCAACTATCAATCTTCTAGCAAAATTGGCTGACTTACATTTAAATTTTATTCTCTTGTATCTGCCTGTACATAAAAAAATCGTGTGATGTGGGGATCATGAATGAAGTATACGAAAAATAAAAAAAAGAGAGTGGTACTGACTGAGAGAAAAATAAAGTCGTATGGGAGGATTTTCTCCCGAATCACACGCCATCCGCGTTAACGAACTCTGTTCCAAAAAAAATCCTACCTTAGCATCAGTCTCCTTGATATCAACGGTACACTCGAGGACATGCATCAGCTGCATCGGAGGTACCACGGGCCCGGTGCCCTCGGTCAGCGAGCCAGTCATGGAGGGCGCCGCGCTCAGGTCACCGACCAGCGATGACGCCATTGAGCGGGGGATCCTCTCGAATGCTTTCGCGAAGCAGCCTGAGGAAGAAAGAGTTAAGTTATAATTAACTAGCTTCTGCCAGTGGCTTCGCCCGCGTGAATAACGAAAACTGTCCCAAGAGAACATATTCCCGGGATAAAAAGTATCCTATGTGCTATTCCTGACTATAATCTATCTCTGTGCCAAATTTCATCCAGATTCGTTCAGTAGTTTTTGCGTGAAAGAGTTACAAACATACATACATCCATCCTCACAAACTTTCGCATTTATAATATTAGTAGGATAGTAGGATTAGTAGGATATTAGGTATAATTTTCACTCCTCATATAAAACAAGCTGGCCCGAAATAAGTTGTCCTGTAAAACTGAATTTATAAGTACAATAATGATACAATGCAACTTTTCAATTTTTTTCCCTAAGAAGCTTCACATTCAACGCAAAGTAATCATTCCCTCAAATAAATTTGAAAGCCACTTGCAATGAGAGTACTCTGGGTACTCTCGTACAACCCTCCCGAGTATCAATCTTCTATCAAAATGAGTTATCACTTAATTTTTTTATGTTATTTTCTAGTATCTATGTCCCAGCGACCTCTTCGATCTCTTCGGTTCGGTTTCGTGAAATAATGCACAAACGTCCAAAGCAGCTTAGTTGATGGGATGGCAGTGTTAACTTGGTATCAACATAGCCTTCCGTTTTTCAAGACGGAAGCAAACCCAAAAAAAGATCTAAAGAAAGTCGGCGACTCGTGTAAGACCGAAGCCTTTTGACTGCAATATTATTAAGTGACTGCTACCTAAATTAGTCCACAAACCCGCTAACTGTAGAAAGATACAAAACTAATACTTATTCCATTAAAATCAATTGAAAAGTAGTCCTAATTGTCACATACTTAATATCAAATAGACGCAACCACCTCAATGCATCAGAAGTCAGTTCAATTGACCTCGATTACGTAAACAATAACAATGTTATCTGGAAGCCTGCTCGACCGTTAAAACCTCATTGCACTTGGTGTATTTGACCAAATGTTTGCATCATTTATGCCGAAACAAAACTTACCTTATAACTTAGGAAATAAGGCCCAATTTTCAATAGCAAACTAACACGAATATTGGTACCAATCCACCAACTGTTGTCGTTTTAGAGAAATTTACTTAAAACGAAAACTAGAGAACGATATAATAACCGAGACCTTAGTTAGAGGTTAACGAACTGTAATCTGACTGAGTTCAGAGTTGTTCACGGCAATTTAAGTATTATCTACTTCAAACTAATTATGAAACAGTTTTGTAACACACTTTAAAAGGGCTCACAACCTAAACCACAAAACGATTTAGACTGTGTGTTGTGTGTGTCATTGATTTATTTTTATTTTCAGTATTTTATGCCCCACTGCAGAACAAAGGCCACCCGAGTGAATGTCAGTGAATGTTTTAAATTCGGATTTTTTTTATTTCAAAAACTATTATTATTATTATATACTTTACTGTACACCACAAAATAAAAAAAATATACAGAACAAACATTTTCAAAAACAAAGTGTACAATGGGCGGTCTTATCGCACAGAGCTATATTGTCCTTTAGTGTAAGAAACACAAACTTTAACCAAGACAGAAGTTGAAGTTTATAAACAAACTAATTCATGAAAAACATCACGAGTTAGGACAAATTGCTTTGTTAGAATGCACTATACCAGAATATCTGCTAAATCAAACTTTGGTTAAATACATTTGGTACTAATTGACCGAAAGTTGTCCTTGTGTTTTATTAAAGGGCAAAATGAAACAAGGATAAATCCATCCATACATCAGTTTAGTCAATCATTTTGACGCGTATCAAATGAGTGGGCGGAACCCCGTATTATTTTCAGAGATAAAATGAATTTGATATAGGTTAGAGAGAAAACCAGGGTATCGCTATCCTAATTTACCAAGGTTAATCAACTAATTAACGATAAAACATCATCAATTTAGACGCGTTTCTCGATGACTGAGCAAAGTCAAGGCCAAATATTGTCTAACGAATTGTTATTAGCCAAAATCTTCTGTTTTTAATGTTTGTTAAGAAAATACCTTACCTCAAAGTAAATAAAAAAAAAATTGCAAACCTATTTGCAACTCAAAATATCATACAACAGTCCATATAATAGTCACCAATAGTATCACATCACCAAACAATAATAAACTGTATAGTCACACAACAAAGTTACTTAGTATACAAAACACAATTCAAACATCGAACATTTACTTCCTACAATTACACTCAAAGAGCTCTTTATGCAACACTCAATCACCAATATTTATAAAAACCTCGGGACTGTTTAGCAACTGGTAGGTTCTAAGTTTAAAAACTCTATAGAAAATTCAAATTAAGAATATACTACTACTTTTTTTTTTTTTTATAAGGCCCAGTACGAATTCAAAACACTGGTAGAACATGCGCCGTCCACTAAAACAACATAGCTAATGAGTAACAGAAAACCGCGAACGATCCAATCGGCTTGATAACGAACAAATCGAACGGCAATCGTATTCTGATTCATTACTGGCGATGTAGAAACGAGATTGCTGAAGAACAATTTTGTAAAATAATTTCTGTTTGTTTTGGAATATAAACAGTGCAGGCACGTTCGCTCAGACAAATATTTAAATACGTATGAGCTATAGTTGTGAATACAAAGTGAGTGCATCAAAACTAATCCATACTATCCATACTAATATTATAAATGCGAAAGAAACTCGGTCTGTCTGTTACCTTTTCACGCCTAAACCTCTGAACCGATTTAGATGAAATTTGGTATGGAATTAGTTTGAGACCCTGGGAAGGACATAGGATAGTTTTTATTCCAGATATCATCCTTAAGAGGGTGCAAAAGGTCGGTGAAGGTTCTAAAGTAAAGACTGCCCACACAACATTATTGCGCGATTTAGAAAAAAATAGACTATTCGAAGAAATGTCGAAGAAATTATCGCTAAAACAGCAAAAATATCACGCATGTTGTATGGAAGCCCCACTTAAATAATGATATTATTCTGTTTTTAGTATTTGTTGTTATAGCGGCAACAGAAATACATCATTTGTGAAAATATCAACTGTCTAACTATCACGGTTCATGATCCGTGATAGCTAGACAGTTGAAATTTAGATATAGCCTGGTGACAGACAGACAGACGGACAGTGGAGTCTTAGTAATAGGGTCCCGTTTTTACCTTCTGGATGCGGAACCTAAAAATGAGGTCAAATTGCAAATCGCCGAGTGCTTGCCTACTTTTTATTCCGGAAGAACGCATTTTTACTTTAAGATAGGCCATGGAATAATAAAGGAAGAAGTTCAATAAAGAAAATAAATGTTAATTTAGTACAGCATCAGCTTTGATACTGACAGAATAAACCTAATAAAAAATTTAAGAATTTATTTATTTCCAAACGTGTTACATTGTACACCACCACTTAAGACTAGGTATTAATCAAAATATCCTCGTGGAGACGATCGGGCGGTGGCAACCTCTCGCGTCCGGCCCTGGTTCAGCCCATGTTACGGTGCGAGAGGGTATGGGAAGCTGTTTCCTCCTTCTGCGAAGCAGTAATGCTCGCAAAGGAGGAGGCGGAACGCATGAGAGAGACGCAACGGAAACGCCCTCAGGCCCCTAGCCACCGCAGCAGACGCCCTGGGCGTCGGGAGTCGCAAGCCGGTTCCCAGCCAACGTAGGCGCGGCCTTGCGGACGGCGAGTAATGGGTAGCTCGCCGTCCGATAAGGACCAGGCCCGAGTCGACGGCGCCTCGTAGAGATGTCAGCAGAACTGACGGGGTCTGCAAGGGCTGATGCCTGATCGCGGATAAATTTGGAAAAGAGTTACCGCGGCCCTGGCTCAAGCAACTGAAGGAACACGGGTGGGTTTTAGTCAGTAAAAGTCTGACACGGCCTCACCCAGAGCGGGAGAAGAGACTGGAAAAGTGCCGAAGGCTTGGAAGCAAGCCAACGTACAGCCCGTGCCCAAGAAGGGCAGTCGAGCTGACCCTGCCAACTACAGACCCATATCTGTAACGTCCATCCTCTGTACGAGTATGGAACGTGTGCTCAACGGGAAGCTCCTGGCATACCTAGAAGCAAACGACATCCTCAGTGACCGCCAATACGGCTTCCGCCGAAATCGGTCCACTGGGGATCTTCTAGCGTATGCCATTCACATCTGGAGTGAGGCCATCGAGAGACACGGGGAAGCGCTAGCCGTCTCCCTCGACATCTCGAAGGCTTTCGACAGGGTCTGGCACGAAAGCCTTATTGGTAAGCTTCCTTCCTTCGGTCTGCCTAGTGGTCTGTGTGATTGGATTGCGGACTTCCTGAGGAATCGATCCATCCGAGTGGTTATCGACGGCTGCTCGTCCGGTCAGTTAGATATTAACGCCGGAGTCCCTCAGGGGTCAGTGCTCTCGGCAACATTATTCTTGCTGCACATTAATGATCTGCTAAAACCCGGCACCTTTGGGTACGCAGACGACAGCACTGTTGCTGAGAGATACGTGTCCGACGCGCGGGCTACTGGGCCTCAGATTTTGTCTCTCCGGGAGGCCATGGTTGAACGCTTGAACTTGTCCTTGGAGGCAGTCTCCGAATGGGGCGATGCCAATCTGGTCAGGTTCAATGCCGCAAAAACACAGGCGTGTCTCTTCTCCGCGAAAAAGAGCCAATTTCACCCGGCTCCTTCTTGCCGAGGTGTAACCATACCGTTAACGGACCATCTTGAGCTTCTTGGCGTAACGTTGACATCGACACTTAATTTTGGCCCGTACATTGAGGCAAAGGCTCAACTGGCTGCCAAAAAGTTGGGGATCCTTGCGAAGGTGAGACGATACTTCACGCCGGAACAGCTGCTTAAGTTGTATCAAGCGCAAGTTCGATCTTGCATGGAGTACTGCTCTCACCTCTGGGATGGATCTGCCAAATACCAGCTTGATGCACTTGAGTCGATTGACAGACGGGCCAAAAGGCTTATTGGCAACGATGCACTGGTCGCCTCAAAGCTCCAGAGCCTCGAACATCGTCGACGAGTTGCCAGCCTGTCGGTTTTTTATCGGTTACACTTCGGGGAGTGTGCGACGGAACTGCACAATTTGATTCCGCCTAGCCCTTTCCATCATCGGACTACAAGACGTACGGCCATGCGCCATCGGTACATGGTGGACATCCCTCCCATACGCACAAAGCGTTTTGCTAATACTTTCATTATGCGCACAGCTAAGGAGTGGAACTCCCTTCCGGGGTCTTTGTTCCCTGATAGCTACAACCTTGGGGTCTTTAAGTCAAGAGTGAATAGGTTTCTTCTAGGCAAGCGTGCTTCACCGTAGACCTCATCATCGCTTAACATCAGGCGAGATAGTGGTCAAACGCGAGCCTATAAATTATAAAAAAAAAAAAAAAAAAAAAAAGAAGTCATTGGATGATTTCAAACCAAAAAAAAAAAAAAAATACAAAATAAGTACTAGTAATAAGTTTACAAAACCGATCACTCACGACTGTATTCGCCAAAGGGCTGGACAGAATAACTCTCCATACATTAAGACCGAGTTTTACAGTCTATAAAAATTACTAATGAATCCAGCACTTTAGCAGCGAGTGAACCAATAACAAAATATAAGTGAAGGCCTCAGCCTCGCGACCGTCGCGTCGATCGGGTCATCGGGCAGCCTTGATGGCAGACCGACGTTCAAGTCCAGCGACTTTGTGACGTCACACGATCGATGTGACGGAAGATTCGCCGAAATTATTAACACTCAATAATACAAGGGTGGTTTGGGTTAATTTAAATAGTTTAAAAGAAGGTTAATTTCAACAGATACAGCAGTTATTAATACCGTTTCACGTCATATTTCATGGACGTAGTATTGATTGAACTAAATGAAGACCAATTACTGTATAACTAGGTCAGAAATCATACATACAAAACCGTTGTTAAATGGAAATTGCAGGTAAGGGGTCCGTCCATTAATCACGTGCTGTTTTTTTTAATGGACGGTCCCCAAGATACTGGCACACTACGCCAAGAAGTGGGCTACAAAACATAGGGCGAACAAGATTACGATGGCGTTTTTAAAACTTATGGACGTAGCGTGGGACGCCCCGTAGCAAAAAGAACTGTCGACTTTAAAAGGAGGCTGGGACAGGCTTGATGTGGAATATAGAGAACTGGGTTTAAAAACACAAACTTCAGTGGACTTCGGCAGCTTGAGTTGGGGACACAACAGTTTTAACATGAACTATTAAAGATTATTCTACCATACAAACGTAGTCTGTCGATTACTCCACTGTTTGACGATGTACGTTCAAAATAAAGAATTATATCAATTTGTCTAGTATCTAGCCCTGTATGGAAACAAAAAAGAAAAAGAATATATATACTTGAAAGTGAGCGTAGCGTAAGTGACATATTCCAACACTAATTTTAACGCATCTTTGGGCGCAAATAAATACCATAACCAGAAGGAAAACTGCAAAACAGTCAACATTCGGGGATAGATTAGTAGCTCAACAATGCAAATAATTTTATTTTGAACAGATCAGACATTTAGTCGTTTACTCATGATATCTATACTCTCAAAGGTCTTTTTATAAAATTTCGCGCGCTCGTTTAAATCATCGCTACAAATTTGCAAAAGTGTGTGTTAATACGCAAACTATTCTTACTGCTCATCACAGCATCTATCTCTTTCGCACGTGTTGTCGGAATGAGAGAGTATGCATTTTAACCCCGCGCACAAAATAGTTCGTGCCGTCAACAAGTGCAACCTTAACAGAATAATACAGCGGTAACACAATACGTTAGCCGTTATCGGTACACAATCGTGTCGATGACTGTACTGGCATTTGAGTCAACGGGTACTTAGAGGTTCACCAAATTAATGCTATTTTCAAGGAGAGCCCGATAGTTCTCCGTATCATATACTATAGATAATGTATCATCTCTTCTGTGTGTTATCATATCAGTTGGAGATAAAATTCTTGCACTGTTAAGAAAAATAAATAGTGGAGCGTGATTTAAAGAAATTACTACTATTTTAAAAATTATGGAAATAATTTTAGAGCGCAAAACAAAATTGCAGTTTTAATATTTTTTTTAAAGAAACTAATCTCAGTACGATATTATTTTTACCCCACTGCCGAAGGAAGGTAATGTGTTTATCAGTCTATGTATGTATGTAAGTATGTATGTTTGTTCCAATGTGGCATTCTAGAGACCAAACGCGTGGGCCGATTTTAATGGTTCTTACGTCAATCGATTCGTCTTAACCCTGCGAGTGTCACTGGCTACATTAAAATTGGAAAATAGGAAAAGAGCGGTTTTTGGGCGCTATATTGTGGAGGTCCAAATTTGTTTAATATTCCAAACTTGTCGTGTGGGACATCAAAATAAAGGGTTTGAAGAGGTGATTTCAAAAATATTTAACACATATCTTTAAATGTACCTAATTAGAAAAAAATACTAAACAGTTATAATATAATATTAACTAAAGACGTAAACATCATGCTGTGCAGTCGGCGGATACATCTGGTTATAGTCAGCCAGCTCGCGAATATGTAACCTCCGACTGCACAGCATGGTTTTCGCCTTGTTTACGTCTTTTTAGTTCGCTTTTCAAGCAGTCGGGTTTTTTATTTTTAAATTAACTTTTTTTATTTCTTGTTATCGGAGGAAGAAATGGAGGCATTTGCCCTGCAGTGGGCAAGAACGGGCTATAATAAATAAATAATGGGAATAATATTGCTTATAATGTAAGTGCTTACCTACCTAGTATAGTATGTGATCGCTAACAAATTGGTACACAATTTGACTATGAAAATATAATGTTCCCTGAATAATTGCTTAAACGGCATTGAACGCGCGGTAACAAGCAGGTTATTTAATAAATTCTTATTCCACTGTCACAAGCACATTACTAAGTTTAGTATTGATTGTATGTTGTTCACATTAAAAAAACTGGCATCACAATAATAAAACAAAAAATAACTTACAAATATGTATGAAA
Source organism: Anorthoa munda (assembly GCA_945859665.1). Classification (NCBI taxonomy): domain Eukaryota; kingdom Metazoa; phylum Arthropoda; class Insecta; order Lepidoptera; family Noctuidae; genus Anorthoa; species Anorthoa munda. Next base: position 7,364,655 of record OX243893.1, read on the forward strand.
TAAAATTAACCTATTTAATTTCGCACACAACTATTGCTAAACACTGGAGACCAGAAACACGTACTCACAATATGACACAACACTAATTACTCTCACAATTACACTGTAAACCAATAAAAACCACACGCTTAAAAGGAAGTGAAACACCAACACTCAAACCGACACAAGACTACCAGATGTTACAGTGTAATTACACGACTTCTAATTTTATCGTGTAATGTTTATTTTGCACCACAGTGTACTGCACCTCTGGTATATCAATCAACAAAGAGATGAAAGGTGTTATCTCACTTAGGTTAAGAGGTGTACAGACTTGAATACTTTGACATTTTGCTGCTGGTAAGCACCCACATTACGTAACATAAAAGGAAATACGAGTTCGTAATAGTTTTCAAGTTAGTCAGATGTAGGTAAAACTGCTTTGTTGTTATTCTATTTGTAACGGTTTTAATAGGTATGTGTACTATTTATGAATTAACTAGCTCCCGCCCGTGTCTCCGCCTGCATGGAATTAGTCATTCTTCTAATATTTTTATAAATTACTAGCTGTTCCCCGCGGCTTCGCTCCCGTGGACCACCCCACAGGACACGTTTTAGGGATTAAAAAAAGTGAAATATTTTTTTAAATCGGTCCAGTAGTTTCGGAGCCTATTCGGTACAAACAAACAAAAAATCTTTCCTCTTGCGCTACCACGGGGACCAACCTACCTACCTACCTACCAACCTACTTTACGTATCCTACCCTACCAATATTTATTTATATGAATTTGGTCCCGTTTTTACCCTTTGGGTACGTAACCCTAAAAACGCTGTCTTCTCTTGTATGGGTTTTTATTTTAACAGATTAGGACTATGATAGACAAAAATGGCTTTATTATCCATGGAAATGTTTAATTTAGAATCTACTAATCAGTGTTTTAATGTTTTAATGGCGATGGGCAGAGCATATGGTTAGAGGAAAAGACAAATGGAGCAAAATTGTGACACGATGGTATCCTAGAGAAGGTAAAAGGAAAAGAGGTAGACCGCAAAAAAGATGCGATGACGACATAAGACAAGTGACAGGCGTCACATGAAATAGAGTAGCTCAAGAAAGGCATGAGTGGAAAAGGTTGGAGGAGGCCTTTGTCGACTGGCAAACAGATCTACAGAAAATAATTAAAAATCCCTTCGACCGTCCATTCATCCGAATCGGATTTAAACATTGGTAATTACTATTGTCGTGTAGTCAATGAGACTAGATTAACTTACATTAAATTTAGGTTTTCTATGTATTTTAATCATAATTATATCTATACTAATAATATTATAAAGATGTAAGTTTTTTTTGTTCGTTTGATTATTTGTTTGTACCGAATAGGCTCCGAAACTACTGGACCGATAGAAAGCTACGTTACTCCAGAGTAGCATAGGCTACATTTTAATCCCGAAAACGGATCCTGTGGGGTTGCCTACGGGAGCGAATCCGCGGAGATCAGCTAGTTTGTAATATGGATCTGAATAAAAGGCTATATTATTATTATTGTAATCAATGATTTAACTGCCTAATTATTGAGGTTAAAAAGTTTTTATAAATAAGGCTGAATGAAAGTAGAAATGTATAAATGCTTTTGCCGGTCCAAGAATTTTATAGTTTACCTTTATAGCTCTAAAACACACAGTATAATTAATTATCTTTACTTTAGAACAAACACATTGGTTATCTAATAAAAAAGAAAACACTGTCTTCACTTTCACTCATGATAAAGTTACTCAGTAAAAATAAAATACGAATAATAATTAAACATCACAGAAAATTACGTAATTCGTGTGCCCCGCGTCAGTAACGAACGCTAACTGTGTTGGTCTGTGCCTCAATTATTTGGACAAGTCATACTAATGTATGGACACACAACAAATCGTAATAAATAGAAGGACATACCACGTGAATTTGTTCAAGCAATTTAAATTCGTGTGCCGTTGATATTTGTGTCTCGTTTTCAGTGCCGTTTCTAATAATTAATTGTGTTTTTGAAACTGATGATTGATGTATCAGTTACTTATAGTGTAATATAGGGTCAAACGAAAAAGTTCTCTGTTCAGGTTTAGTGCCAACAAATAATTAACTAAAATCTTTTTTCCGTCAATCTATACTAATAATATTATAAAGCTGAAGAGTTTGTTTATTTGTTTGAACGCGCTTATCTCAGGAACTACTGGTTGGAATTTAAAAATTCTTTTTGTGTTGATGAAAAGTCCATTTATAGAGGAAGGTCATACTATATGTCGGCACATGTCATGATTTGTTTACTTAAAATGATACACAAGTACCTTGTTTGGTACTGGCTGGAGTCTAGGTGTCGGGTATGGTGATATTGTTCATTGGAAAGCGTTAGTGATCGTTTGGACATGGCCGTGACAACATACTAGCGTAGGAACTGCCTGTGTTTCCTTTTAAGCCCAGAGTAGTAGTAAAAGTTACAGGAGATATTTCTCTAATTTACCCGTATCCCAAATTCTGCGCCCACGACTATAATCTAACACCGGTATGTCACTAAGTAGGTCAAATTATGATCCTATATACCTGGATCTGACATATATAACATTACGCTACGACCAATATAGGAGCAAAGCATTATTGAAAAATGTTGCAAACAGTGGCAAAATTATTCCTTTTTGAGAGCTTCCGTTGCGTGCGCTGCGTAAGCGGTTAAATTTACGCAACATTCATGTATATAGGGTAGGTAGGTACCCAGATGACAGGAGCGAAGCCACATGGGAGTGCTAGTGATTTATAAAAGACTAGCGGACGCGTCGTAATTTCACCCGCGTAGTTTCCTTTCCCGTGGGAATACGGGGATAAAAAGTAGCCTATGTCACCCGGGGATAGTGTAGCTACCCAATGGTGAAAGAATTTTTGAAATCGGTCCAGTAAGTTTATTCGTTACATACAAAAATACAAATCTGCACGTGACCAGAGGGCTGGGCTTTTCCTTGGCCAGAGAATCAGCATTGCCATCCAACGTGGCAATGCTGCCAGCGTTCTGGGCACTTTTGACTTTGACAGCGATGTGGACGAATTTTTTGACGCCCTATGACCCCTGCCCTTTTATACGTGTTCTTAGTTTTATTTTATTTTTATTTAACTGTATATATAGGTAGTTATTGTTAATTAAGTATTTTATAGTATGTAAATTTTAATTGAAATAAAATCTTTACTCGTTATAATATTAGTATAGAAAAAGATTTATTTTTCTATTTAATAAGTCTAGGAGTCCTTCTGTGTAATGCATGCTACGAAGACGAATCGATTCACTAAATGATCGTGCCTTGCACATTAATCAAACATCAACATTCGTATAGATACACCATTGTGTAAACGCATAGCTTGACTTCAGGGCCTTAATCTTATTAAAAAAAGCCGGCCAAGTGCGAGTCGGACTCGCGCACGAGAGGTTCCGTACCATTATCGCAAAAAACGGTAAAAAAATCACGTTTGTTGTATGGGAGCACCACTTAAATATTTATTTTATTCTGTTTTTAGTATTTGTTGTTATAGCGACAACAGAAATATATCATCTGTGAAAATTTTAACTGCCTAGCTGTCACGGTTCATGAGATACAGCCTGGTGACAAATGGACGGACGGACAGACAGACAGACGGACCGTGGAGTCTTAGTAATAGGGTCCCGTTTTTAACCTTTGGGTACGGCACCCTAAAAAGACACATGGTCTTGTTTAAAAGTTAAGATTTGAGTATTAGTATGAATTCCAGAGAATTCCTTCACCGTTATAAGACAGTTCCAGGTGAAAATTTTAGGACACTATCTCCACCCTTCCAGCAATAAACTAGGTACGGCGGATTATCTCTCACAAAAAGTAGCCCCGAGCCCTAGCAAGGCAACACTATAAGGCAGTTTATTTGTGAGACCAATCTGAGAATATAGCATCGACTTTATGAAATAGTAGGGTTAATCTGAAAATATAGAATAAATGTTCTGAACTATCATCCTGCGATACGGGCCTGAAGTATAAAAATAGCAACGTTACGCTTTAATACAACGTTATACAGGGTGATTGGAAGTTGGGTGCAAAACTTAAAGGCGAAGATAGTACAGACAATTTAGAACCATTTAAGTCATGGTTGACATTTTTTTTACAGGCATTTAAAGCTCATAAAAAAAATTCAAAAACATACATACATTTTGTAAACCTTATTTAAAAAAAAGACGGGGCGTGTTTTTTTTGTTCAATCCTTTTTGAAAATGTGCTTGACAATCGCTGTTTCTTTTGAGGTGTCATTTACGCGGATATCTTACAAATTAAAGAAATAAGGACCTACAAACAAATTTGAGGGAGAAATTTTAAATTTTGTATTTGTATGTAAAAAAATCTAACGACACAGAAGCGTAAAACATGTTTTGCTAGATAGCTTACACATTACTTTTATGAAATAAAATAAAAATGGATTAATTTATCATTCAATTTGACCTTAAATAAGCAGTTTAGTTAAAATTTTGGGAAATTTCGAAAATAATCATAAAAATTTGGTAAAAAAAATTTGTAAGACTTCGTCTAAGACAACCATGGCTTGGTGCAAAAACTTCCAATCAACCTGTATAATATTTTTATTTACTTGAAACTGATTGTCAACTTCAGTGATGTGACAACGGAACACAATGTATACTGAGCGGGCTCTTTGGTTTCGACGTCGACTACGTGACGAAACAGGATGCTACCGGCAGCCAGGAGCTTTGAGCATAGTATGTGATACGGTACAACATTTACTTGACACTTGATTGACAGCTTCAGCAATATGACAGCGGAATACATTGCACCAATACATAGCTGACTCCTTGATCTCGCCATGAGACCATGTGAACGCGAAGCAACTTGAAACCGGCGACCCGGTGCCTCTAGCGTAGTACGAGATAAGGTTCAGTGCGACACTTACTGACTGGAGACCTATTTGACGGCCTCAGCGATATGACAGGGAAACACATGGCACCTATACACAGCGGACTTCTTGATCTCGCCATACGGCCACGTGAACGCGAAGCAGTATGCCACCGGCAACCTGGTGCCTCGAGCGTATTATGAGATACGGTTAGTGTGTCACTTACTGGAGACCTCATTGACGTCCTTAGCTATGTGACAACGGAATTCATGGCATCTATACACGGCGGACTCCTTGGATCACGTAATCGCGAAACAACTTGCCACCGGCGACCCAGTGCCTCGAGCGTAGTATGAGGTATCTCTCGAACCGTATGGTTCACTGCGTCATTTACTCGACAAGTGGTTCACAGCTTCGGGAATATGACAGCGGAATACATGGCACCTATACACAGTGGACTCTTTGGCCTCGCCATGAGACCACGTGAACGCAAAGCAACATGCCACCGGCGACCCGGTGCCTCGAGCGTAGTATGAGATACGGTTCACTGCGTCATTTACTCGACAAGTGGTTCACAGCTTCGGGAATATGACAGCGGAATACATAGCACCTATACACAGTGGACTCTTTGGCCTCGCCATGAGACCACGTGAACGCAAAGCAACTTGCCACCGGCGACCCGATGCCTCGAGCGTAGTATGAGATACGGTTCACTGCGTCATTTACTCGACAAGTGGTTCACAGCTTCGGGAATATGACAGTGGAATACATGGCACCTATACACAGTGGACTCTTTGGCCTCGCCATGAGACCATGTGAACGCGAAGCACTAAGGCCTCATACTTAATACGAGATAAAATTAATTGTGACACTTACTTGATACTTGATTCACTGCTTCGGCGATATGACAGCGGAACACGTGGCACCTATAAACAGCGGACTCCTTGGTCTCGCCGTGCGACCAAGTGAAGGCGAAGCAACTTGCCACCGGCGACCCGGTGCCTCGAGCGTAGTACGAGATACGGTTCACTGCATATCTCGTCATGACGCTGTTTGAGTCTGCTTGGTACAGGCTGCGGATAAAATGGGCAGGCATTAGTGACGTCATATGTCATATTGGAATAGGCTGAAATCTATACATAATAAATAAAATTAAAGTGTCTGTATGTAATATCAAAATAACAACGTTTTATTGAATGCACGTGAAAGTATATACGGTACTAACAACAAATAAGCAATTTTTAAGATTTTTGTCTGTCTGTCTGTTTGTTTCGGGTAATCTCCGAAACGGCAGGACCGATTTTGACGGGACTTTCACTGGTAGATAGCTGATGTAATAACGAGTAACATAGGCTACGTTTGATCGCGAGAAAATTCATAGTTCCGACGGGAAACAATAAAAATATATTTTTTATGAGTTTGACGCGGAGGAAGTCGGGGGCAACAGCTAAGTAAGTAAATAATAAAAATACAGCACAAAATTGAGGCAGCCCCGGTAGGTTATAAGGATACTTTTAATGGGATTAGGCAAAGGAAAAGAAAAAAGTTTAGTTTATAATATGTAGTGTGCTTGTAACATTATTTATAAAGATAATTTATGTCAGAGTTGTTGATGTTAAATGCTAATCGACTGATGGTCTACTAAGGCCCAATTGCGCCACAAACTTAACTCAGAGTTAGTTGGTAACACGAGGTTAAATAACTAATATGTAATATATAACTGGCCGGGTTAGATACTAACTACCCAGGATGGCACAAGCGGGCCTAAGGACCGATTTCACAAATAAACTGACTTTAGTTGAACTAATCGCGATTAGTTTCATTGGTGAAATCGGCCCTTAGACATCGTATGTGAAAACTAGTTAAACTGCAGTTTCCAAAACGAGTGTCTTTATTTTCTAGGTACTGCTGCCAGTCCTTTCATTATTCAACTATCCCTAAAAATAAATAAAGCAGTTTATTTAAAACATCAATATTTATTTATTTATTCATTAACACATACATTTGTTTTAACAGGTAAGACCCAAGCTAACAAAAGTAGTCATAAATTGCTAAAAGTACAGTCCCAAGTCTTCTGGGTAGAATCACAAGTTACACAGTGGACAACACACTAAGTGTCACCCTCTGGAATGCCACCAAAAAGCAAGAAAATATGTCCAAAAGCATAGAGATGCTATTAAGTATTCCTACTGCACGAATCAATGGTGCAAACTTTAATAAATCTGTACGGGTTGCCGGGACTTTAAAAAGCCCCTGCCTAGGTCCTAACCGTAGCCTTCTGATTGGAACGAGCAATCCCAACGCAATATCAATATCTTTCGCAATATCTTTTAAGCCCTGGTCGTTGGCCTGTCCGTGTAGAACGTGTCATTCATACAACCTCTAACTCGCCCTGCAGTCACCATAAAGATAAGCCAGGCTGTTTGAATAATGACAACATCGATGTTTTCAAATGTCAACTTGGGCAAGGTGTTAAGCTGCCGCTCCCGGTTAAGTTAACAACCGTCTCTTATCAAATTGCAAGATAAGCTTATATGAAGTTAGTAAATACGAATACTTTGGCAAAAACGACAATCTATTGAAACACGTTATAATGACACGATATCTTGCGAAAAAATCCAGATTCGAAGAGTAAAATGCGAATAACTTTTGAACAGCTAAACCTATTTTTTTTGCAAACACAGCTAAGAACACTCTCGATAAAGTCACCTTTTAAACAAAAAATAACTAAATCAAAATCGGTTCATCCGTTTAGGCGCTATGATGCCACAGACAGACACACAGATGTTGTTGAAAGGGGTGTTATAAGTTTGACGTGTGTTGCTGTGTGCAACACACGTCAAACTTATAACACCCCTTTTTTCCGTCGGGGGTTAAAAAGCAACACCGCCACTACGCTGCTAGGCGGTAGAAATAGTAGTGGTAGAAAGGATTGCCCAGCCCAGCTCCATCAAAAAGAGCTCTAAATTCCACTACTGTCTTTAGTCCGATATAATAATGACAAAAGAACAGTTGTAGCCAGTGATAACGGCCCCGACTTGCGTGTCGTAGATCATGCAGGCAAGCACATTACTTTGTGTAAATTATTTCATCACCACTGCACTAATAATGGGGCAGGAAAAAAATCGTGAGGCATATCCTAGAACCAAAAAATCGAAGATATGTGACATCCACCAACCCACACCGGGCTCGCGTGGTGGATTGAGGCCCATTCCCTCTCAAGAATGATGAATAATGACGAAAAGCAATATATACTTACACGACTAGTCCTTGCGAGCACACGGGTATCGATATCGATACGGCGATCCCATCCCTACTCTCGGGCATAGAGCTGAGCTCCTTCATTATCCTCTGTATATCATTCTCGGACTTTGGATCCGATATGTTTTGTGCGCCCAGGTAACTGACTCCACTGAATACAACACATTCTTGGTCGACATCTGAAACTGGGTAGTTTATAGTTAATACGGGGGTACGGGGGCGTTTTGGGAGTACTTTCATTATGCGTACAGCTAAGGAGTGGAATTCCCTGCCAGAGTCTGTATTTCCTGATAGCTATAACCTGGGTGTCTTTAAGTCAAGAGTGAATAGGTTTCTTCTAGGTAAGCGTGCTACATCGTCGACCACATCATCACTTACCATCAGGTGAGATAGTGGTCAAGCGCGAGCCTACCAATAATAAAAAAAAAATGTGATGGTAGAATAGGGATGTTTCCTGGGTAAAAAAATATAATTCTATTTAGTCCGTCAGTGAGATTATCAAATAATATTGGACACGTATTTTTTGCTTTACCAAGTCAATAAAAATTTACAAAGTTAAACCGCATCAAAGTTCAGGAGTGGGGGCTTGTGACGTCACTAAGGCAGTATAAAGTGTACTAGCGGCATGACGTTTCACGATTTTTCAACGCATTATATCGTCGTCACTTTATGTTTACGTGTCCAAAATTTCTTATCCTACCGGACGGACAAAAAAAATAAATTTGAAAGAGCGGTTTGTAAGTTTTAATATATTAAAATGTTTGATGATGCCAGTAGAAACTCAGAAAGGCGAATGTACTATTTTTATTTAAATCATTATTTTAAATATTATAGGCACATCTGCTGACAATTGCTAAAGCAAAATCAACCATATTGGGAATAGTCAAGCTATTAAGCTGATTGATGACATGGCAATTTATTATTGGGTAAGTATTTTACCTTTTCGTCCTATTCCAAATTGATACAGACAGTCAAATTGATAATATTACTAGAGTTATTCATTGATACACTACAGAAACATTACATCAACACATTTTTTTTTTTTTTTACACATTACAGCACGCCTAGCCAAGTTATAAACGTTTCGTATCGAATCTTTTTCTACAATCGTTAACGCCTTCTATTTGTATGGTCTGACCACGTGACTTAACGTTCAGATGTGTCATTTCCATACATTGATTCGTTTTCTACTAGCGTTATCGATTGTAGATTGCTAACTTGGCTATAGGTGCATATCCGTTCAGCCATACTGGTGTACAAACAAACATGAGTAACAAACATACATCCATCCAAACTAATAATATGAATAAATACTCGAGACTGTGTGCACGAATTAAACCTAAATAGAGAGAGGAGTCGTGAAACTTAATGACTAAAATCATAGTTTCTATCGCCGTGATACTCTCGCCCGTGGAGGTGGCGCCTTATCCAATACTTCCGTCATTATAAAATAGTACATTTCGTGTCGAGCGTAAAAAGTCGAGATTTTAACACGAGCGATGTAGCCAATATCAAAAGCTACATGCGAGTGTAAAAATAAAGCCTTTTTATGCGAGACACGAACCATTCTTTTTCCACTACCTGATGAGCTTATTTAATTAAATGCAAATAAGTTCCAATAACAATTTATTAGAAACGTTCAGACTAAAAACCACAGACTATATACACACAATCAACGCGCGCTTTTTCGAGAGGTAACAGATTCAGTATCATTCTGCCAGTTACATAATGTATTTTTTTTTATAATCTTGTCTAAATGTTCATATTTCGAAACGAATTTCTTAGGCAATGTGTTACATAATAGACAAGGTAGTGGAAAAAAAGATAATCACCTTCGTCGTCGCTCTCAAGAGGGTTCATTTCATCATGGTGCTTCTTAGTCGGGGTCGGCGTGGAAACGTCAGCGGACGTGGCACTGTCGATCATTTCGTTCTCGAGCGCGCGTGGAGACGACGCCCGTGAAGATGGCGCCTTATCCGATACTTCCGTATTGTTTATATTAAACAAAAGATGATCACCTTCGTCCTCGCTCTCGGGCTTCATCGTATCATGCTTTTCCGTAGGAGATGGCGTGGACACGTCAGCCGACGTGGCACTGTCCATCATCTCGTAAAATTTGGACCCGCCGACCAATCGGCAAGACTCCTGAAATAAAAGAGAGACAATGGATGAGAATTTGAAATTCGAAGGTAGCCTTTTTGTTACATTACCATAGATGTAATTTATTCTTTTATGGTTACAAAAATACATGGACATTTTAAATTAGAAAATATCATTTGATGGATTGTTTTTAGGTTTAGTAATAGTAATTAGGGGAGCTGATATAGATAAAGTTAACAAGGAAATTTCACGCCAAGAGATCATCGGAAAATCGCCAAGTGGAAAACCGTTATCCAACGTTTGAAAACGCGATGTCAATTTCCTTTGTGAATATTATGTTAACGTTGATGTCAATTTCTGTCAAGCGCTTTAACAGGTGCCTGGACCTCACTTCTCATGCTGCCACCTAGTGCAAGACATTTGAGAATACTCTCATTGCTTCTTGGTTTCTTGGTAGATCGTTAATCTATATTGAATACTAGCTGTTCCCCGCGGCTTCGCTCCCGTGGACCACCCCACAGGACCCGTTTTCAGGATTAAAAAATAGCCTATGTCACTCAGGAATAATGTAGCTTACTATTGGGAAAATAATTTTTTAAATCGGCCCAGTTAGTTTCGGAGCCTATTCGGTACAAACAAACAAACAAAAAAATCTTTCCTCTTTATAATATTAGTATAGAAAAATGCATAATATTTTATTTGGACTGACAGGGACTTGGCATAGGCATAATATCGGATGCTTTGGAATGCAGATGACTAAACGTGCAGAGTAAAAGGAAACATTGGAGAATATGAACGAAATAATAACGCAAGTTATTGAAATAGACACCAGTTTCGTTATAATGTCCTATAAAAATAAAAAGGCCTAAAGCTAGATTGAAGCATTTGCCCTGGGGCCTTATCAGGACGTTTCAAAACTATCATGGCTCCACTGTAAAAAAGAACAGTGCTATTTGTCTTGTATAGCTCTGATTCTCACTCGCAGTGGAACCATGATAGATATAAGTAAGACACGTCATGTCTATCTCCACTCCTCATCAGACCGCTTTTTATATTTTTTTTGCTGTTCTGCCCATTGGGATTTTAGACCGAAAAGATTAGAGTTTAAAGTTAAGGAAAAAAAATTGTTTAGAGAATAATAGCTAGACTAATCGAAGAATAATTAAAAATAACCGTACCTTTCCCAACATCCTGTACTAATAATAAAATTCATTATTCTAATAGCGCCTTAATGGCCAACACAATTTAAGAAATAAAAATATCAACAATCCACCCTTTATTGATAAATTTCCGCCATAAGAAACGCGTTACGGTATAACGAGTATTTCTATCAACTGCCAGTCTTCCAGCGTAACGTAACCTACAAAAACCATCCCTGTAGCACCCCTCCCACAGCAAATAATACTAAACAATGTACCAACAAACAAAAGGGTAAAGCTAAAGGTCACAGAGAAGATAACAAGAATTAGGGTCATTGCCTTTTGCCATTCAGATTTCAATTGAAATTGTTTTGTCAATAACTTAAAGAAACTGACTGACTTGTTGGTCTAGGGGTCGCAAGCATATCCTGAGTTCGATTCCCCGTCCGGTAAAATATTATTGGGTTTTCCATCTGGATTTTTTGAGTTTCAGCCAGGAGTTAAGATTTGGTCCAGTTGAAGGCAAATAGGCCTTGTTACATGGGCCTATCTCTGCCTAATCATTTCGGAAACGCAGGCGTGATCTTATGTTAGATCATAAGGTATCAGAAAATCCAAAATCATGATCTATTCAATAGAAATTCCATTTAAGTACCTATTAAATTATCTCATTGTTCGAGAATACGTTTACCTCGGGCAAACTCTGCAGTTTGGTACTTTGAGAAAGAGGCTAGCAGAAGAATACAGCGGGCATGGGCGGCGTTTAGAAAACTTCGTAGAGTCTTCTCGTCACGTATCCCACAAAACCTGAAGACCAAAGTCTTCAACCAGTGCGTCCTTCCTGTTATGATCTACGGTGCCGAGACGTGGACACTCATAATACTGCTGGTTCATCAGTTCAAAGTTGCTCAGCGAGCTATGGAAAGGGCTGTGCTCGGAGTCTCTCAAAGGGATCGAATCAGAAACGAGGTGATCCGGCAGAGAACCAAAGTTTTCGACATAGCTCACAGAATAAGTAAGCTGAAGTGGCAATGGGCCGGCCATAGAAGTCGTAGAACCGATGACCGTTGGGGTAAACGTGTTCTTCAGTGGAGACCGTGAACTGGTAAACGTAAGGTAGGACGCCCTCAGGCTAGGTGGAGCAAAGACCTTCTAAGGGGGGCTGAATAAAAGTTGCCGAAAATCGAACCAAAAGGCGTGCAATTGGATAGGCCTATGTCCAACAGTGGACTGCTATAGTCTGATTATGATGAATAAAATGATTCATTTCAAATACTCAAACAATATTTTTACAGATATTTTTTATCTCATTATCTACACAATTACATGCCTAATTATTATAATAAACGACAAATAATAATAATCATGAATTAATAATGACTGAACCTATTACATGAACTTTATAAGGGCACCACAAACATTTATTTGGTTAGTGACTCAATATAAATTTATACATAATTGGATGAATAATTAATTATATTTATCTCGGTATTGTTATTAAACCGACACTGAAATTGTTCCATAAATGGTAATGGACAAACCGTTTATTTTATCGGAATATTTTTGGCATTCGGCATAAAGTTCAGTGGTTAAATGCCACAGAACATAACTATATTTTTTTTCCTAGTAAGCCCTGTAAATGTCAGTAGAAGAAAACTTTTCCTTATATAAACAATATTCAATGCTGTTTATTAATTTATAGTATATATTTATAAGGACGATTATCATCTCTATTATGTTCTTCCAATTGGAAATTAATTCTAGTATGTAATTAGCATAACACAATATTATGGTAGACAGGACGGTATGGAACTTAGATAAAGTACCTATAGATTAAGCCTTAAAATGAGCTTGATTGATAGAGCGAGATGGCTAATTGGCAAAAAAAAAAAAGATTATTTTTTGTCTTTGTCACCATGAGCGGTTTCTGTTGTTTGTCAAACTCTAATACAATGGCAGGTTTGACAAACAAACTCGGTTGTGTCTGATTTTCTGTGTTTTCGTGGTATTATGTGTAATTTAGTCAAGGAATTTGGGTTATTTATAGATAATAAGTGTCAGTGCGATGGTGGGCTCTAGTGTTCTTGTTCTTGTTGTACATCAGAACTAACTATTGCTGTCTCATGTGCGGCCACGCCAGGGCTTAGTCTATAGGTACTTTATCTAAGGTATGGAAGAAGAAAACGTGTTGCGCCGACCCCAAGCAACATGGGACAAGGGCAGTAATATGATGATGAACACAATATGCACCAAATGTTATTTTAAACTAGAAAATAATTGCTTTAAAAATGAATTTCAAATTATTTAGTCATATGAAAACCGCATTTAATTAAACCACTTTGTTATCTTTATTATATGTAGAACTTGTTTCGTACTGTCCCTATTTAAAAGCAATCAAAATTAAATTAAATAGAATACCTTCTCCACAATTTGCGAATATCTCAATGTGTGCGTCATGTTTGATGTTCACATAAAAATCACAAGTTATTAAACATCGAATGTAAGTGTAAATAACTTTCAATACTTCCGATACGTGCGTCTGCCATGGATTGAATATAAAACTGTTATATATTCCTCCCTATGAATCATTCGCCGACCGCAACTTCGCTACATTCATACATATCCCTACCGGGTTTGTACAGTATAGAAAAACATACATACACATATGTATACTGCATGACTGTAGTTGGACTGAAATACAGTACGCAATCATTGACATAACGTATCATCTGGATAAGAAAACTATCAACGACACAGTGATTTTGACCCTAATTTTACTATCTCGGGAAACACCGAATAGGTTCTTAGGTTCGTTCAGAAAACAATAGTAAAGTTACCTAACCAGGAAATAAGGAAAATAGAAACATTGAAAACCCGTTTTATAATAAGTGAAACCTACAGTTTAACATCAAATAATTAATACTAAAATCGTGTATAGTGCAATAACAAGTGACATAGCTATAAAATCAGGTTTCGATTATTACCTTCCCACATACAATCATCGTTGCCATGTCCTTCGCGACTTCGACCTAATGGTAAACAAAACACAGCCTTCTTCATCAATAATTACATCATCAAAAGGTCATTAGCACAACACTTTAAATTCGAGAAGTTGAATTTTCGAACTGAACTGGTCACAGCACACGTTAAAACTCCACGCGAAAACAGATAAAGATATTTTTTATGTTGTAATAAGAGGCACAGTCGGGCTATGTGTGGAGGTGACCGTCCCGGCGCTGGTAACAAGCTTAATGGACGCACAATGGCTGGAAACCAAAACAGCCAGGCGACAATTATCGTACGAACACCGATTCTAAAACAAAGGACACACTGGGGAAATTAGAACATGATATATTAGAGGAAGAAATATACAGTTTAACAAAAGCAATTAATATTTGTAACATTTCTGTATCAGAAATTCGGAACGAATTGTTTGTGGCGATAATGTTGCAGATAAGACGTCAATGCAACACGTGGGAGCAACTTAATCTGCATGTGTTTTTATTTACAACACAGAACAATGTTGGCATTTAGGCTAGGGTCTTTGTCATCAATCAGGTCATCATTGATTCACCTCTAATTATAACAGTGTCATCATTAAATAGATTTTGTTAAGATTGAGTGCATCTGTACCGAATTAGATTAAAGAATTTCCTGTCAAACGTTTATCGCGACTATGTAACAGGCAGGCATGATTGAGTATCATTTTGAACTAGTAACCGACAGCAAGCTATTACTAGTCTCTTTATACATATCGACACAATAAATGGTCGTGAGAAAAATACCATAGGTTCATGTCTCCTAGCTTTGCCACTGGTGATTGCAATAAGACCTATTGTTATAAACACTAATCAGTCAATAAGGAATTCGCTACAAATTCTCTCTCTTTTACATTTTTCCGCCGTTAATGTATGTATTTCAACTACGATAGGAAGAGACAGGACGTGACCTATTTTTTTGCAGGACTGAGTCACAGAACGGACACAGAACTTAACTCAAGAAGCTGTGCAAATGTGTGTTCCTAAATTACATTTGCCGAAAGTCTGATCACTTTATTTCAACGCAAAGGTAACTGACCTAACAGCCTTGTTTTTAGGCTAAATACACACGTTTTACCACGTTTTGCTCTCAACAAAAAGTTTATCAAGGACACCTCATTAGTATTCTATTGCGAATATTTTCGAGCTGTGTATTCTCTACCTAAGGTGAAGTTCACTCAGATAACACAGCTAATAGGCACTTGGTCCACATTTTATCGTACCCGTAGTTAGTTAACGTTGCGTAAGTTTACGATCTCGTACATAACATTTGATAGGTAATGAAATTTGTTTTATCGGTTGTCGATAAACCAATTAATTCGGTTCTGGAGCCAATTAAGTAAACACAGGAAGTGAGGTGCTGGCACTTTCCATACTTCTTGGAAATGCTGAAGTTCATGGAATAATTACAGGGCGAAAAACCCATACCGAGGCGCCAATACTTAAAATATGCCACTGGTCTTATGGCCGCACGCCCAGCTGCTTAGCCCCCACGCCTTGGATTCAATAAGCTCGCGCAGTGCCATATGGACATGCTGAGTATCATAGCACATCAGGGTCTTGATTTGTGGCCGGATCATGAGAATAATCTCTTTTACATGGTACTTATGGCTGGCGAAATGCACGCACTAACTTACCCGTACAGTTAAACAGATGTTACGTTTATTAGTTGTTTTGTAACTTCATCAATGCTCTGAGAACTTTATGAACACTAATAAGTCGCAAAAAAACCGGCCAAGTGCGTTTCGGAGTTTGCACATTTGGGGTTCTTTATTTTTTTATTTGTGATGGGTTTGCTCTTGACTCTAGTCTAGGTCGGAGGTGACAGAGACAGGGTCGACGATGGAGTGAGTTTACCCAGAAGAAGCCTGTTCACTCTAACTTTGAAGAGATTCGGGTTGAAAGCATTCGGAAACAGACGCTGGTAGTGAGTTCTATTCATTCGCTGTACGCATTATGAAGGATGTTTGGAAGTGCTTGGTGCGAATTGGTGGAATGGCAACAAGGTAAGGATGGTAACTTGCAGTGCGTCTAGATGTCCGATGGTAGATTGGGGCTGGTGGGATGAGGTCGTGGAGTTCTTGAGCACACTCACCGAAGTACAGTCTGTAGAAGACCGACAAGCAGGCAACCTTGCGGCGATGTGCCAAGCTGTGAAGCTTGGCATCCGCTAGTTCAACGTCGCCAATGAGCCTCTTGGCTCTGCATTCCACCGAGTCAAGATGGGCAAGCTGATACTTAGCTGAGCCATCTCAAAGGTGGCTGCAATACTCAATGCAGGATCGGACTTGCGCTTTGTATAGGGTTAAAAGCTGTCCAGGCGTAAAGTATCGCTTCACTCTATTTAGGATGCCCAGTTTTTTGACCGCAATTTGGGCTTTGTACTCAATGGAGGCACCGAAGTTGAGACTGGATATCAACTCCATGCCTAGGATCTCAAGCTGATCAGTCACAGGAACAGACGTACCCCGAAAAGTAAGAGTATGATCTAAACGACTCCTTTTAGGGGTAAAAAGACACGCCTGTGTTTTGGTTGCGTTAAAGGAGACCAGATTGTCATCACCCAACTGGGAGACAAGGCTTAAGGTCAAGTCTGTCCACTCCACCATAGCCTCTCTCAAGGAACGAACTTCATCCACGCTGGTTTTTGCGCTGGACAAGTATCTCTCTGAAACAGTACTGTCATCTGCATACCCAACAATACCAGGCTGACAAAGGTCATTGATGTGCAGCAGGAAAAGAGTTGCAGAGAGAACAGACCCCTGAGGAACCCCGGAATCAATAGCCATAAGGTCAGAGGAGCAGCCGTCAATGACTACTCGGATCGACCGTTCTCTGAGGAAGTCTGATATCCAGCTACAAAAACCAGCGGGGATGCCATAAACAGGAAGCTTACCGAGTAGAGTTGCGTGCCAGACCCTGTAAAAGGCCTTCGAGATATCAAGCGATACAGCAAGTGCTTCGCCGTGTCTCTCGATGGCTTCGCCCCAGCAGTGCCTGACATACACGAGAAGATCGCCAGTTGACCGTCCCCGGCGAAAGCCATATTGACGGTGTTATTGTCTTCAAGGTAGGTCAGCAACTTATTGTTCAGTACCCTTTCCATAACTTTGGACCAAATCGAAATGTTTCCGTACCAAACAGCAAAATCAAGTTGGTTTAGGAAAAATTGGGGTATTTCAAAGAAAATATCTGATTTATCAATATGTTGGTATTTGTTTGTAAAATATACGTATAATAAACATCACCAAATTTCAAGTTCCTAGATCAATAGGAAGTAAAAAATTGTTCGGAATAAAATTTTGTAAAAACAGATGACTTTGGTGACTTCACATTGCTCTGTTGTCCAATTTTATTCAAAACACAAAATACAGTATTTATTTATCTACTCAACATCGATACCCCACTCGATGGGGTATGTCACTTGTTTTTTCCGCGCCCCCCATTAGCTGTAAGGGAGGGAGCCCCTTATTTTTTTTTTGTCAATTTGTATGGCTTTGGGTCAACGAGATGCATATAACTGTAACTGTATTGTAAAAAAAATTGATGACTAGCTCTAACCGTTTGGCTGTAAAACCTGTGTCAGGCGACGGACAGACAGACTGACACGCGAGTGACAGCAATAGGGCTCCGTTTGGACTCTTCAGATACGGAACCCTAAAAAATCGATAACGCTATAGATTTTACAGTATATTTTTAGACATTATTAAACCGGATTATCAGCCTTTCCACGAACAGGAAAAAGAAACAAACAGTATCGGTCCCTAAGCAAACTTATCACCCATTATTCTTAGAATTCATAACATATTATATTATTTTTTTAGCATTTACATGTTTGTGTAAGTATTGCGAAATTTATTTACACTGCAGACTTCCGTTGTCGCCACAATCTTCAAGACCTCATTTATTTAGATGTTTGTGGATTGAAGATCCGTTAGTGAATGTTTGCAGTGTACGTATGTATGTAGCCCCAATCATATGCTGGTACTGTAAACATTAGATAGTGCACCCACAACATAATATAACATAATCACGCCTGTAGGTATTCATTAAAGGGTTAGGCAGAGTTGTTATGTTTGTTTCAAGACCCATCTTATAGTGCATTAATTGGTAAAGAGGTCACTAATCACTCTGCAGCCTTATTGCGTAATGAATTCGGAAAGAGCAAAGGGCAAAGAGTATGAAAATTCGGCCAATCACATGCGAGATGAATGACGCGATAATCGATTAATCGAGTTAATCGATTGATATCTAACACAACAGTAGGTACAGTACATTGCCATTAAGTGCATGTTCAATCAATGTTAAACCAACTTTAAACCTCAAAATAAATAATAGTACTTATAGTAACGTGGACCTCCGTATGATTGTAGTAATTTAATTCACTAGTGCATATGTCATGGACGAAGGGATTAATCAGGGAACTAGTTATGTTAATTTTTTTTGTTTTTTAAACATTCTTTTGCGTATTCTTTTCAGCAAACCCTTTCATTTGATACCCATATCATGGCAGTGCACAAAAAATAACTAGTCCACCATCTTGGGCCGTCCGCCATATTGGATTTAGAAGGACGTCACTTATCTAACCATGCATTGTCGTCCAAACTAAACGTGTATGCAAAATTTTCATCAAATGGGTGGAGGATAACTGCTTTAAAATTACACAAACACATACATACAAACATACATACATTTAAAGCTAATTAAAAGCATGAAAAAATTCCCAGCATTATGAATCTAGTCAAGTCGGAGGCAATGTAATGAATACTGATTTAAATTTCTATATTTTTCACATTGTTTGGTCATTATGAATATTGCTACGTAATTACGTAACGGTTGGGCAATTCGATAATTATGGTCAATGAATTTGTCGAAGCGAGCTGGAGAGCTTGCGGCACCCCGATTACTTTAGACCCTGCAGACAGAAATAGAAGCCGAGGAATTGTTGCTTAAATAGTAATCGTACTTACCCATTCTATATTTAAATCAATGTAAACATTAAAATAATTTAATAAAACACATATTGAAGTGAAACTTCTTTATCGACGTATGGGAGAAATTTTGTACGTAGAGTCCGTCCAACGAAAAAAGTCCCGCGGAAATACATGGAACTAACAAGATTTGTTAGAGGACAGCGTACAGTCGCATAGAAACTAGCGCCGCGTCTACGGGACTTCTTTCGTTGGACGGACTCTATCGTCACGTTTTTCGGTTACGCGCCATGTTGCTTTTTTTTATCAAAGTTTAGTAAAAAGACTTATTCAAATTTAAGTGAATTTACAAGAAAAGTGAGTGATTATATATTTCGTTTTATAAATTCAACACGTATGAGCATGATTTTAATATTTATAAATTAATTAATTTATAAATATATATTATAATAAGAACAATGATAAAATAAATTACTCATTAATTGTATGCATGTCTATAATAATAAAATAGCTTTAATTTAATACGGAAAAAATTGTTTTTCTTAAGCCTTATCTACCCCATTTTCGTGAAGTTGCAAATAGTAGAAAAATTATATGTCGTAAAGAAGTTTCACATCTTACCTGTGTACTCTGGTACACACACACATTTTTTTTTTATTACCCTGTCTGATACTGGATGGGCATTATCCAGAAAGCCCGGTTAATTTAATTATTTCATTAGTTTTTATCATATTGGGCATTTTTCAAATTCGCCGGGCATTATGATTAATGCCGTATTAATCACTTGATCCATTAACACAAAAACGTACGTAGGTAGGAACATAGGAGAGACTGGCCACGGGGTGAACACAATAAAGTTGATTAGCACAGGAATTGGTGTCCCACTTGCAAGTTTTACGGTCAAACAAACTCAAATGGTAGAAGTAATGTGGCCGCACTATCGCTGCTTTGTTCGTTAGATTTATATTGCATTTTAACAATCCATTTATGGGTATTATGTAACAATACGTAGGTAAGGTAGGTATATATTTTATACTACCTTTTGCCAAGTGCTTTGCTCGCGTGATAAGGGAAAATTATCGCATGGGAATGTACTTACTACTGGCACAGATAATATAATAATACTACCATACAGATGCCTCATCCTATACAAAGAAACAGTGCCGACGTAAATAGCGTTTTTCGACGGACTATATCGGACTATTTACTAAAAGTGCATCGTTCGCATTCGGTTCCGTTCCACGACTATAGATAGTGTTAGCAGCGACTTTCAAGTAAAAGGTTTACTTACTCGGTCCGTGACTATTTTTTCTTTAAATACAGTGACGATTTGTTTAGGGTCATTCCATTATCGCGGGTGCAACATTTAGACGCATGTTTTAGTTTCATGTAATTAAATAAAAAACATTTTAAATTGAATTAAACTTTGAATGATTACATTTTAATATGTTCTTTTAATATTCATTTACAAGGATTTTAAAATAATGTTTTAAAAGCCAGAAGGAAGGTTCAAATTGCCATTGCGGGTGCAACAGATTTGGTCCAACCATTCCAGATCATAGAAAATAAACTTATAAATCTGTTAATTGTGATACATTTAATATAATATGCCTTTATATTTCGTAAGATGTTTAAGTAACCATGAACATAAAATACAAATTCTAAAGAAAACAAAAATAAACAATTAATTATTCACTTTTGACCAAATCGCGGGTGCAACATCAAATTATCGCGGGTGCAACCAGTCTAATTGAAGTGAACATAAACGTCAATTTAACTTATATAGGGACAAAATGAGAGATTAAACAATATTTATTACTAATTAGTACACTTTCTTTGTCGCTTATATTAATTATTTATTTTCAAATACGTCAATATTCGCCAAAATTGTATGAACGTATTATTTCCATCAGTTTTTCTCTGGCGCTTCCAATTTCACGAAAATTACTTTAAATTGTACATATGCTATGTCATTTACGATTTCTGTGAAATGTTTGCCATCAATCGTCGTCATAAATTGTACTATGGTTTCTCCATCTTCATCCATATCGCTCTGAAATACCCCCACATAACGATATTGAGTAATTTTTATGCCGATTTTTCGGTTTTCAAATCTGCATCTGTCTCCATTTTCTCTTTCATTACTTCTCTCCGTTTTGAATCACGAGCCCTTTCCCGACGGAGGTGTTTGGCATGAAGCTCGTAAAACATACAGAATATAATAAAAAGACACATATTAAATCAATAGTCATCAATAGTATTAAGCATATATTATTAGTCAAAGCAAATAAAAACAACAAAATATGTTATTAATCACATAAAAAGGATAAGTAACAAAAAGTTGCACCCGCGATCTGACATTGAGATCGCGGGTGCAACCAAATTAAGTTAATGTTTATTTTAACCTAATAAACATTATACTCTTAAAAGCTATTAATTTAAGTTGAGTTTTGATTTCTTCTTACTTTTACAAAATTTCAGAATGTTAGCTCTTAATTTATGTGAAAAAAGTAAACTTTCTTATCTTTTGTATCGCGGGTGCAACAAGTTAACAATGTATTCTAGCACTCAATAATGCTTTTAATAAATAACAACATATGCTTAATTTTTTTGAAACAGAAAGATAAATGAATATAGTCACTTCAAGTTTAACTGGTAAAACATTACCATAAATTGTCAGTAACAGCTATATCGCGTCAGTGTTGATAGGTATGATTTTCAGTTTGTACCAACTCTTTGGATGATAATAGTTTCAAACGCTCCAAAGAATTTAATATGGAGTAAAATCGAAAAAATATATTTTTTTAATTAAATTTCGACATTCTTCTTCGCACTATTCGCAAAAAAAAACAACTAATAACGTGATTAAAAAATTTATGTCGAGAATCGTCTATAGCGGAATCGCCCTTTAATAGTATTTATTGCACGTTTTTACAGTTTCATTGCACCAAAAGATGTTACAATACAAATTAAAAAATCGAGTGGCATGTCTCAGAAATTAAAAACCGCGTCATCTATTGGATTCAATTTTAAATGATCCGTTCAAATATTCTATGAAATGTGAATTAAGAACCCAATATTCCATAATTTTGTGCTTAGGAGAGTTGATTAAACAAGAACATAGATTTTTTTATATCAATTCTAGAAAATGGTAATTTTACACTCAATTCAATAACAAATCGATGTATATCGCGCCATCTACTGATATTTATTTGAACTAAATTTAATTTGTTGGCGTTGGGACACCGTGATATTGGGATAAAGAGTATCCTTAGTCTTAATCCAGATGAAGGTGCCCATGACGTCGCATGTGCCAAATTTCGTGCAAATTCGTTCAGCGGTTGAGGGAGCCATTGATCCACAAACATTCGAATAAACAGACTTTCACCAATTACAATACCTGTAGAATTTCAACAATCTGTATATACGTATACGAAAACAATACGTATTACGTAAGTACGTAAGGTATATTTTATATGTTTTTATTTCGATATGGAAATTAAGCACGTGCGTAGGCGGCAGGCATGTTTTACGGTTAAGTTCTAAGAGTAAATAAAAGTTATAGTTTACAGTGGCAATCCTCGTCGATCTACGTATATATGATTTTATCAACGTAATTAGCTAAGCCTCAGTTGGCTGCACAGCTTTGGTCCTCATGTACTGGAAGTAGTAAACCGCTGTTGCACTCATCAATCAATCTGCCTAGCCTTTTCCCAACTATATAGGGGTCGGCTTCCAGTCTTACCGGATTCAGCCGAGTACTAGTGTTTTACATGAAGCGACTGCCTATCTGACCTCCACAACCCAGTAACTGGGTAACACGGTACCCCTTGGCAAGACTGGTGTCAGATCTCAAGCTTCTGACTACTCGTAACGACTATCAAAGATCTTCAAATGACAGCCGGGACCAACGGCTTAACGTGCTTTCCGAGGCACGGAGGAAACTCGGTATGTTGAAATGGTCACCCATCCACGGACCAACCTCGTCAAGCGTTGCTTAACCTTGATGATCGACCAGTGCGGCTGTTATTATTTAGCCACGAGCTCCTCACTCACCTCCTCCACACAGTGTTGCACTCATGTAGTTGTACATTTTTATTTATAAGCATCAACAGCTCTCTAAGTGTCGTGAAGATAGAACTATTGATGCGAGACGCACATGACCGAACAATGTGGCGACACTGGTGACGCTTGTGGGAGACCTATGTCCAACAGTGGACGTCTTTTAGCTGAAATGATGATGATGATTATTTATTTATTTAAGGCACATCAACAACACAAACATGGACTTATTACATTTCATGAGGTCTTAATATTCAAACAAATATGTGCGCAAATATGGTGCGGAACAAATATTTGTATGACCTGCAGGTAGTTGTTCCGGCTCTGGGTGTTTGTGTATGTGAGTTTATATGTTTGTAAACGCACCCACGATACAGAAAGAAATTCCTAGTGTGGGGCAACGTTTTTTTTTAAAAGAAAAGAAAGAAAGAAAGAAAGAAATTTATGTCAATAACAGACGTGCACAACATTCACAAAAATCAATTTCACATAGGTAATACGAAAATTCAATAAAAATTCTAATTTACACAGAGGATGAATGAATTATAGGCAAAATTACAATATAATTTATATCGATGTCAATATTTATGAGATTAGAAATAATTTCACACCTGTAACCTGCACCTGTGTGTGGTAGGTTCCGTAGTATTATGTACAAAAACTTGTAAAATCATTTTAGTGTAATCTTGGTTTTTGATCTTGATTTTACTTTTAGCGTTGATTTAAATTTTTACTAGGTACCTACTGATTTTTATTTTCATAATGATTTTGATTTTATTGTTATTTTAATTTTAATGGGATTGTGATTTTAATTTTAATGGTATGATTTTAATTTTGGTTTCAGATAAAGTTATTTTTCGCTTTGGTGTTTGTTTTGGTAATCGGTCCAGGCGTCTTCGAGTCTCGTCTTTGTCTCGGTCTCAGTTTTTGAATCGGGGAACATACATTAAAATAAAAACCGGCCAAGTGCGAGTCGGACTCGCGCACGAAGGGTTCCGTACCATTATTGCAAAAAAACGGCAAAAAAATCACGTTTGTTGTATGGGAGCCCCACATAAATATTTATTTTATTATGTTTTTAGTATTTGTTGTTATAGCGGCAACAGAAATACATCATCTGTGAAAATTTCAACTGTCTAGCTATCACGGTTCATGAGATACAGCCTGGTGACAGACGGACAGACAGACAGACGGATCGCGGAGTCTTAGTAATAGCAGGCCTCCGTCACTCCATGTACTTGCGCGCTATAAGTGCCTACCGCCCAGCCGAGCTGTCTCGGTCCGCCGGCGGATCAAATTCAGTGCGGTTTTCGCAAGCGAAGCTAGGGATGTCGGAAGTGCAAAAATATATCGATATATCGATGTATCGATATTTAATAAAATATCAATGTCGACCTCGATATATCGAGGGAAAAATATCGATATATCGATATATCGGTCAAGTTTTTAAAGATTTTTTTTTTTTAAAAACGAAGGTATTTTAATCGTTAATCCTTTACAATAGGCAAAATTTTAAAATTTCGTATACTAAAATAGTAATCTTCTAAAAATATTAGAAGATGACACGACCACACCACACAACGCAAAAGAACTCACATTTGAAAGTAAGTGAAGAGTGACGGATGATGGCCACCGCGGCCTGCGGCGGCCGCAACAAAGACAAAACTCAATACATTCATAAACACTCAAGTCATAGACAACACAGTAATTTACCGTTCGTTCCTATCTTTTAGGGCTTTTAAATATTCTGCTAATAAATTAAGTTTGAAAAAAAATATCGTTTTTGATACGTTTTTCGATATTGAATATTTTGTATCGATATATCGGATGAAAATATATCGGCCAAAAATATCGATATATCGAATCAGAAATATCGATGTATCGATATTTTTTCGACAAGCCTAAGCGAAGCGCGCGCACGCCGTTCAATTTTAATAGTGCTGTTCGTTCGTACGCGTATTACGATGCCCATACGATGACCGTAAGAAATAATTTCTTCTTTGATGTCGGTGCTTTTTCGATTCGTAATTACCAGCTGTTAGCACTAACATAAAAAAAAACAAATTATTTCTTACGGCTTAGTGCTGTATTTGAAGTCGGTTCTCTTTTTTTAAGGCTTTTTTTTTCATTTCACATCTCCGAAGATCATCATCAAACTAAGAAGTATTATACTTATTTTAAAACGTTCTCCTAAATGTAACAAATCCTTTTCTGAAAACCGCATCGATATCGGTTTAGCCAAACGCGAGATTATCGCGCACAAACATACTTACCTACAAACCATACAAGTCAAACTTCTCAGTTTGGCCTGTATGTCTGATCACCTCCTTTTTTTAAGTTGGTTAAATATTTTATAAATGATAAAATTTTTAACTGCCACATAAAAGTCAGAAAATATTCACAGTTCTCAATAACATAGATAAAAAGTTATGTTAATTTAATTTTATCGAAGAGGCAGCCCTGCGATTACTGTGGAATCGCGCGGTGCGAAGCAATCACTGCTGTACGCTTGAGCATTTAGGCGCATTTTAGCATACAGTGGTTGTTGACGCGAGGGAGTAGGCAATTATCTTAATAGGTATTGGAAATTTTCTACTGAGTGAAGTATCTGTTACGTAGTAACTATTCAGTAATCTGTGGTAATAGGTTCCTGTTTATACCCTATGGGTACGGAACCCTAAAAAGACACATGGTCTTGTTTAAAAGTTAAGATTTGAGTATTAGTATGAATTCCAGAGAATTCCTTCACCGTTATAAGACAGTTCAAAACGGTCAGTTAAAAACGGGGCCCGTTTTTAACATTTGTGTACGGAACCCTAAAAAAGATTCCGACGAATTAATTAATAACCACATTTTTTTTGAAGTCGATTAAAAATCCTATAACACTTCGCCCGACCCGGGCATCGAACCCAGGACCTCGTGTTCAGCAGTAGCGCTTAAGACCACCAGACCAAGGATCCAGTCTATATAACTATAGTAAAATTTATATTTTTGCAATGTAATGGCGATAAAAATCCGTTACGACCAAACGATTCTTGATACATTTTTTCGGCTAATCTTTTGTACTGAATATTGAGTCACGTCCTAAAACGAACATAGCAATGAAGCGAGTTTTTGCTAGACTTCTATTAATGGAATCAGTAGACGCCAGTGATGTAAATTGCTGGGGTCAGGAAGATCGATTTCATGATGAAAATATATCATTCAATTTATCATCAGCCTTTTAATGTTCCCACTGCTGGGACACAGACCTCCTCTCTGTAAGAGGGAATGGGCCATAACGCACCACGCGGGCCTAGTGCGGCTTGGTGGATGTCACATGTCTTCGTAATTTTTGGTTTTAGGACTGCCGGTTTCCTCACGATGTTTTCCTCCACCGTTTTAAGAGCAGTGGTGATAAAATAATTTACACAAATTATTGCGCCTGCCTGGGTTCGAACCCATTGCGGATGGCGAAGTATTAGTAATAGGGTCCCGTTTTTACCCTTTGGGTACGGAACCCTAAAAAGCATTGCACACCGAAAAAGATGCCTTTGTTACAGTTACTAGAAATATATAGGGAAAAACCCTATCTTTATAATAAAAGTGATACAAATGAATCATTAGGTGTTGATCATTATTTATGAAGTGATAACTATCTATCTATACTAATCTATACCCTACCCTACCTACTTACCCTACCCTACCTACTTACCCTACCCACTTACCCTACCCTACCTACTTACCCTACCCTACCTACTTACCCTACCCTACCCACTTAGGGGTATGAAAAATAGATGTTAGCCGATTCTCAGACCTACTCAATATGCTCACAAAATTTCATGAGAATCGGTCAAGCCGTTTCGGAGGAGTACGGGAACGAACATTGTGACACGAGAATTTTATATATAAGATTATAAAGAGGAAGGATTTTTTTGTTTGTTTGTACCGAATAGGCTCCAAAACTACTGGACCGATTTAAAAAATTCTTTAACCAATAGAAAGCTACGTTATTCCTGAGTAAAATAGGCTATTTTTTAATCCCGAAAACGGGTCCTGTGGGGTGGGGCCCACGGGAGCGAAGCCGCGGGGAACAGCCAGTTAATGATATAATTCATAAATGTGAGGTCTGTCCGATTTAGAATCTTCAGTGCTGTGTGATCACTTGCTAGCAATTTAGGTTCCTAACTGTTCCTAATTAGATTTTCTACACATTGTATAGTAGAGACCGGCAGGCTTATTACGTATCTTTTGCAAGAGCATAACGATAGCGATTTTTGCGCAATAATTGCTCTTCAATACAAAAGTTTTAGAGTTGTTGGCGGTTTTCTTTTTAATAAGTGCATTTGACAAACAGCGAGCGATTAGCAAACGATTGTGTAGGACCTACCATACCTACACTGCAGGTAATTCCAACTTTTATGACATAAAGCGTTTGATCGCTATCGTTTTGCTCTTGCAAAAGATACGTAATAAGCCTACCGATTATATGCATCCGCATGTTTGCATATGCATTTGCATATTTAACTTCTTTTTACCGGTTATTGCATATTTTAACTAAAAACTAGTGATGATGCATATTTTTGTGCATATATCGTCTTAGAATCGACCATTCTTTCCTTTTTTTCGCTTTATAAAAATGTTTTGAGCGATCGAAGAGACAATCGACTTACTACCAAACATTTCGAACAGTCCCTTGTATTTTATTTTACCAATACTTACTTAGTAGCAAGTTTTCAGATACTTTGGTCCGATACATATGGATTTATGAAATAAATAATCCATTGTTCGTACGTAGTTTTTAAATAAAATTATATTATTAAATTTAAATTAAATATAAATATTAATTATATATAAAATGAAAGTAAGAAAGAAAAATATTTATTTGTGACCCGCACAGGAGACACGAGAAATAAGCATAAAAATTACACAATAGTCAAAATAAAAAACCCCGTGCGAGACCAAAAAGGCTCCTATCTCAGCATGTGCAGCGATATCCAAAAAAGGAAATAACGCATCATATTTTAAGGGTTTTTCACGCATACTTGCATGGATGTTTCGAGCTTTCTAGGGGCAGGCCACACAGAAATGGCGTCGGGCGCGGACATGGCACGGGCGGCTTCCTATTCCATTCAAATTTAAAACAATATGCATAGAAATAAACTGCAATTTAGAACACACTGTATGTCGTTGATCGGACGTGTTTATGACTGCGTCCTATGTTGCATATAATCCGGTCTTTATCTTGTCTTATTGAGGGGCCGAGAAATAACTCTGTCACTTCGACCCACTGGGATGTATTGTAGTCCCCTAGATAACTTACTCCTCCCCAATCTCGTTGAAAACTGTTTTCATGAGTTTTACAACGAGACTATGAGATATGAGCCTATAAGTTCTTATTATTTGATGTTGCATATTTTGACACCGTTCATGCATATTTTAAGGGATTTTCACGCATATTTGCATGCATGTTTCGAGCTTTCTATGTTGCATATAATCCGGTCTTTATCTTAACTTATTGAGGGGCGAGAAATAACTCGAACACTTTGACCCACTGGGATGTATTGTAGTCCCCTATACTGTGATTTTTAATTTCGTGGACCAAACTGACAGCTGCCGATTACCTTATTTTTTTTAAATGTTGCAAGCGCGGAACATAGTGTTGTAGGTAAGGCTCAATCATAAGTGATTCATCGAATCGATGTGACATGACTCCTGAATTTATTTTAACAAATTGGTGTAAATAAATGTTTTATGATTATAAATGTAATATATTTAAATATAACAGTATCCATACACATAGTACATGAACTTTTATTGTGTTAAATATGAAATCAACAATAAAATAAATGCGATCGATAAAATGAAGTCTGACATAAATGACTAGAAACTAAATGAGGGCTGCTAGTTTCAAAACAAATTTATTTTTTTTGCCGTGAAGTTGTTTCATTTTCGATCTACTTCGATTTTCGATTAACTTTCGATCACTCAGGTTAGTTCGGGTACGACACTATTTTTATGAGACGATAAAGTGACAACCCCCCAAATGTCAGTTTAGTCCACGAAATTAAAAATCACATAATAGATAACTTACTCCTCCCCAATCTCGTTGAAAACTGTTTTCATGAGTTTTACAACGAGACTAGAAGATATGAGCCTATAGGTTCTTATTATTTGATGTTGTATATTTTGGCACCGTTCATGCATATTTTAAGGGTTTTACACGCATACTTGCATGCATGTTTCGAGCTTTCTATGTTGCATATAATCCGGTCTTTAGTAATAACTGTTTAAACGAACTCGGTTAACATACTAAGGGCCGATTTCACCAATGAAACGAATCGCGATTAGTTCAACTAAACTTAGTTAATGCAAATACAGCGTTGTGATTAGGTAGTTCCTCAGCGGTCTCAACCAATCAGAATGCTGTATTTGCTTAAACTGAGCTTAGTTGAACAGTATTACATTATCTGTGGTTGGGTATCATTGGCCGACTCTCTCTGCCATATTGGAAGTACAGCAAAAAAAAAACTATCCTACTCTAACACCCGTCGTTTACCTATCCTCGTCCTGCTCACGATAATTTTAAAATCACAAAAAATGCTTAGCGGGTCCTACCAAGCAAAAAACTGCCCACCGTCCCTTATTTTTTATCAACCTGCACTGGGCAGGAAACAATTGAAAGATTTTGTCTTCACCTACACAAAATTTTTTTATACCTGGACAGGACGAGGCTATGATAAATGAAGTAACATGGCGTTTTTATAAAAGCGTTGTTATTATGTAACATTGACCGCTTTCGTCTGTAGGGAGTATAGAAAAAAAACAAAATTATTCCACGCCGACACTACTGTGTTTCTCTTTCCACACATGCATTTTTTTTTGTCCGATCACCTAAAGCTCAAACGATCCTCGTTCTCCTCACAGTATTTTAAAATTATAAAGTATACTAAGGGCCGATTTCACCAACAAAACTAATCGAGATTAGTCCAACTAAACTCAGTGAATGCAAATACAGCGTTTTGATTGGTAGTTTCTCAGCAATCTCAACTAATCAGAACGCATTTGCATAAATTGAGTTTAGTTGAATTAATCGCCCTTAGTTTAATTGGTGTAATCGTCCTTAAGGCCCAGTTTATTGATCCGTAGTTAACCCAACCAATGGTTATTAATATGCTAACCAATGGTTTCAAATTACAATAAAACGCGTTTATGCATAATTTTTTAGTCTTAAATTGGTCGAATAATTAAGTCTCCAAATTATTTGATAATTTGTGATCCTAACAATTGATGAATAAACGCTTTTTAGCGAAATTCGAAACCATTGGTAGTATATTTAACCATTGATTGAGTTAACTACGGTTAAAAAAAACTGGGCGTTATAGGTTCCTGCCTAGCAAAAACATATCGGCCCAACATCCCTTTTTTATGCAACTTGTTCTCGCTCAACAATTAGAAGATTTCGTTTTTATACAGGACAATGGTCAGAATCCACAAAAGTTTTTTCTAGGATAAAATAACTCATGTATTGTTATTACTAGCTTCTTCCAGCGACTTCACCCGCGAGCGCTGCGCTTTTTTTTATCCCAAGGGAACATTATACCGGGATGAAAAGTAGCCTATGTGCTATTCCATAATCTATCTCCGCGCCTTTCATCCAGATCTGTCCACCCGTTCTGGCGTGATTGAGTAACAGACCTACATAGTACATCCATCTATCCAAACTTTCGAATTTACAATATTAGTAAGATTAACCGACTTTTCGTAACATTGACCGCCTCTCTCTGTTGGGAGTACAGCAAAAACAAATCTATCCTACTCCAACACTATAGTCTTCTCTTTCTAACACATGTATTTTTTTGGATCCGAGCCCCTTTTCACAACTGACCGATATCGCTAGTTTGTCATGATGCACAGTACCCTTTTTTGCATTCGGGGGTTGGCACAGTACCTGCATTCTGCACCCTTGCGTGGGATCACACGTTTCAAGTAATAATAGTGAAACACATCTTCCAGTACAGGGGATGGCTAACTTTTATTTGGCGAACATGCCATTACTCATTTAAAAAAAAAATATGTGGCTATGACATCACACAAAGAATAATTATCGAAGACTCTTTTTTGCACCCTGGAATTTGAACAGTAATCGTTAAGTTTACTGACTTATACATATGAATCTCGGAAACAGCTCCAATGATTTTCATGAAATTTAGTATGCAGGGGGTTTCGGGGGCGATAAATCGATCTTTCCAGGTTTCATTTTCAGAAAACGTCGTTTTTAGGGTTCCGTACTCAAAGGGAAAAAACGGGACCCTATTACTAAGACTCCGCGGTCCGTCTGTCTGTCTGTCTGTCCGTCTGTCACCAGGCTGTATATCATGAACCGCTAGCTAGGCAGTTGAAGTTTTCACAGATGATGTATTTCTGTAGCCGCTATAACAACAAATACTAAAAACAGAATAAAATAAACATATAAGTGGGGCTCCCAAACAACAAAAGTGATATTTTTGCCGTTTTTTGCGATAATGGTACTTCGACTCGCACTTGGCCGGTATTTTTTCTATTTTCACCCGAGCAGAGCTCGGTCGCCCAGGTAGTTTGTTTAAATTATAGAACAATTTAGTGTCATTTCTGTTGTTGCAAAATAAATGACAAATGAGATTTTTCGATACAATCCCTTCGTATGTAAAGCTCAATTGTTTCTTTGTTCCAAACATCTAATGCGATTCAGGGCAGCTGTTGGGGTGGCGTCGCAAATTTCGATGTTTCACATCTGCCAGGCATCCCGCAACGGCACAATAAAAAAAAACAAATCTACCCACAATATAATTTTTTCCAGTATCGTGGGTGCGTTTACAAATATAACTATTTTGACGCGTGTCACAGTTTCGCCGTTCCTGTTCCAGTATACAAAAGATAATAAACGGTTATTATCGAAATATTTCCGTTGGCTTTAAAATCTTTAAAACTAATCCTCTCAATTTGATTTAAATTGCATCGCATGAAAACGCATCTCAAAAGCATCGAGTCATGTTTCTTAAAAAAAAATATATCATTTATTTAAATATATTATTATGCAGGGATAACATGCAGAGCAAACATACTCGTTTGAACTTTGATATCGTGACAACAAACAAATAAAACTAACAACCAGGACCCTACCATAACGGAAATTTTATTCGTCGTGAATAATTATGCAGAAAAAGTACTCAATACATTTGTTGTTTCCACATGTGAACTTAGATATATAAATTTAGACCATTGTGGACCCGGTCGGGCACTGCAAAAGTAGGAGAGAGGAAGAGGGCTTTTATTTGACTAAGTATTTATTTATTTATTAGATTGCAATTAGTTTGATTTAAAATTTGTCATTTAGGTATTCATTTACATTATATTAATTTAGTTAATAGAAACTGTTTTAATTTATTAATGAATGAATTAAATTTTTGTTGTTCCTTAATTATTTCTGGTAATTTATTATATATTTTCTGAGTATATTATATATTTGTTGAGTGCTTTAAAGCCGTAAAACGGTAACTTTCTAAAGCATACTCTTTAGTAACGGCTAGGTTAAGAGGTTTGAAAAAGGTTTTTTCGTGTAACTAATAGTTTTGCATTAAAAAAATAATTAACAGCACGATATTTTTTCGCAACTTTTGGAAACTCCTCCAAAACTACTTGGATGTTTAAAAATATTTTTACACAGAAAAATTTATGGCTGAAATTTCTTCATAACTAACATAGCAAACGAGTATGTAAATCAAATAATATTTTACAAACAAAACTGTTCGAAAGGAGGTTCAATATCGCTATTTTGGCATCGAGCGGGCGCACGGACAGTACTGCGTTAACATTGGGGCGTATATATCGCCTTAACCTATTTTTATAGCGTAATGTGTATCTTGATTGTATATTTTCTCTTGTCGTGTAAAAGTGTTGGTTATTTCGAACGAATTTGCACATTTCTAGAACGTATAGGCAGGGGAGGGTAAGTAATTTATGTTCTTGGAAATGAGGTTTGCAGCTATCGGTATTCTCTATATTTACCAGAATTCGAGTGTCGTTGAAGTGAAACTACACTTTTCTATGCGTTCCTATTTTCTAACGCAAGCTGCAAAATACGTGAGGGACACGGAAACTACAAAGAAACATTATTGTGCGATTTAATGATTTCCAGTAAATAGACCTTGCATTGTGCAGCTGTGTTTAATAACAATCACTGAACCTTGAAACGAACTTGATAGATGTCCTTGGATGAGGACTAAGAATATTGTATAATAATATGTAATGTACCAAGTAATGCCCGGGCTATTTGAAATATGCTCAATATGAGCAGGCAATATGATAAAAACCATTGAAATAATTAAATTGACCGGTCTTTCTGAATAATGCCCATCATAATTATTTTAATTGCGACATTGATTTTATTTCTTTCTGCAGGGTTAAGATAAGGCCCTAAGTAAGACCTTAATTAACCTAACATGAAGGAGATGAAGGGAGAGGAGTTCGCTCGCTTTGCTCGCTCACTTGAGTTACCGTCATCTCCTTCGAACCTAACCTATCCGTGTTTGTCTCGCTTCACTCGCTCTTGTACTAATTAATTTACCATAATTATCGAATTGCCCAACCGTTACGTAGCAATATTCATAATGACCAGACAATGTGATAAATATAGAAGTTTAAAACAGCATTCATTACATAGCCAGATTTGATAATGCCCGGGCATTATACATAGTGCCCTGATTAATTACTTCATCATTATCATACCAGCCGAAAGACGTCCACTGCTGGACATAGGCCTCCCCCAAGCATCCAGCGGATCCCCGCAACCTTCACCAGGTCATCAGTCCACCTGGTGATAGACCTTCCAACGCAACGTCTTCCGGTTCGCGGCCATCCGTTCTGCGGGCAATGTGCCCTGTCCACTGCCACTTAAGTTTGGCAATTCTTCGGGCTTTGTCAATAACCCTGGTTCTCTAGCGAATCTCAACAATTACTTGGTTCATTGACATAATTATACATATTCACCCATCAAACAACCTGCCTAGCCTTCTCTCAACTTTTTTGGGGTCGGCTTTCTTCTCTCTCCAGTTGCAGCTCAACAACATCTGACTATCGGACCTCCATAACCCAGAAACTGGATAACATGATATCACTTGGCAAGACTGGTGACAGATTATCTGGCTTCTGACGCAAAGATTGACAAATCACAACCGGAACCAATGGCCTAACTTGCTTTCCGAGACACGAAGGAGTCTCGGTATGCAGTGCAAACCTTTTTACCTAGCCGTTACTAAGGAGTACGCTTTAGAAAGTAACCTTTTTACGCCTCTAGAGCGATGTAAGGCCCTTAACCTTGAAGAACGACCCGTGCGCCTGTTAGTACTTGCCATGAGATCCTCCTTTATATTCACCTAACAAATATAGAACAGTGCGTCTTCAAACAAGGATTATGCGCCTTACGTAACAACTGCGCCCGAGTGCGTAATGCGAATGATGAAAACGATGCAATAGGTGGCCTGTTGAGGAACTATAACAATATAATAGATCGACCTTGGTGAACCATTTTCTCTGGCATTGTTAGAAACTTTGTTTATTGAAATGTCATTATTTTTTTTATGAAGTTGCTTATATATTTCGCTACGCAATGGAAGTTAACTATTTAGAGTTATTTGGATATTTATCTATTTCAATAAATTTTAGTAACTAATATTAGCAGGGTCAGTTTTATATTCATAAGTCGTGCTTTATTATAATGTATGAAAGTGTAGCAAATTATACAATACTACTTGTTTTCTTTATGCATGTGTGTAATAATACATAGACAAAAGAGAGCCCTGCCTATTGTAAATGTACACTGCATTGAATACAATACATGAATACAATGTACTGTGTGATACTCTCAAAACCATGTATTCATTCAGTAAAGAGGTAAAAAAAGCTAAGCATTTAGATTGTTTCAATATTGGAATTATTATTATTATTTAGGTATTAAAAATCTATGTTGTTCCAATGCAGGGTATAGTTCTCGCCAAACTTCTTGGCTGCCCTGAAGTTGGCTACAATGGCTGCGCAGTAGAAAATCTCATACAAAAACAGCACCGTTTCGTGCCTCGCGCATCCGGTAAACCAACTTCAGGGCGGCCAAGAAGTTTGGCGAGGGCTATAAAGGCCTCCCTTCCCCTCTACCACTTATCCCGGTCCATTGCGATCAGGGGCCAATCCAACAACTAATTATATTTAAGTTTATCATAAGACAAACCAACTTATACAGCCTAATTTATTAAAAAAAAATAACCATATGGTTAGATTAAGCACTGATTAACAGATTCTAAATTCAAATTATGAGCCAAAATATGGATGTACTATAGGTGAGCCTCTATCTAACCCTTTGGAGAATCCAGGCATGTTATGTTTCTTCTAAATTCAAATTTTCTATGTAGTATTTGAATATAGAATCCGATAATTAGTACTTAAACTAACCACATGTTTTTTTTTTTATAATTAATGCCATAAATATTTATGTTAAGAAAGTAGTATTTGATAATAATGTGTTTCTTGATTTGGTCTATCTAGCAGTAGGATGACGACGACGACGACGATGATGGAATTAATTTTATAGACTCTATCTCTCTATAGAGATAGTTTGTTTAAATATTTGTAAAAGAGCACTCTCACACTTCGGATTAGAACAGTACAGTTAAATTTTAAAAGTTGTTGCAATAAAAGTTAATAAAAAAAAAACAAAAAACCCAACTGCTTAAAAAGATACATCTGGTTTTGGTCAGCCAGCTCGCGAATTAGGTACATTTAAATATATAAGTGTTATATATTTTAGAAATCACATCTTAAATCCCATTATTTTGATACCCCACACGATGGGTTTGGAACAAAAAAGAAATTTGGTGCCACACAATATGGCGCCCAAAATCCGCCATTATTTTTTTCCAATTTTAATGTAGCCAGTAACACTTGCATGATTATGACGATCGAGAATCTATTGACGTAAGAATCATCAAAATCGGCAAATGCGTTTGGTCTCTAGAACGCCACATAGGAACAAACATACATAGACTGATAAACATATTACCCTCCTTCGGCATTCAGTTAATAAATAGAAGGCTACACTATCGTTAAGTGCCATAGGCTACTTTTTGTCCCTGAAAATCCATGTCGCTGTAGGATAGCTACACAAGGGAACATAACAAAACATCAAAAAATAAAATAATGTTAACTTGAACAATACCTTTTGAATTTATTTGTATTGTTCAAGTTAAAAAGTTAAAAAAAATATTTTGTTGTCGCTTAAACTTACCCAGCTGTGAAAAGAGAGTAGCCTCATTGACAATGGCAAGGACAAAGCTTTTATACATAAGTCTGACTTACCGGTTCACTCACAGAGTGGTTCTGGACTGAGGCACCATTTACATCACTCATCTTAGATTCTGTATCGCTTTCCACTTCAAAAATAACCTTGTAAAGGTCGAGATCCTCTGGCACGTTGGCCTCTATGTTAGCCTCAGGGCGAATTGTAAGTTCCTGGTTAATAAGTGAACTGCGACTTAAGAGAGAGCGCTGGAGAGAAGTCTGCAGGGTTTCAGTTATGGCCTAGAATAAAATTGATTAAATGAGGCTTATTTTAGAACATTTCCTATTCAAGGAATGGAGGAGAATGTAAACATTAATTATTTGAACCAAACACTGACTGTCAGTGCAGCCAACATGCTAATAGTAATACCCAATCTTTTTATATAGTTGCAGACACCAACCAGTCTTAACTTAACTATCCTATCTTTTTGACAGGTCCAAAGTTGGCTACAATGACACTCCGCAGTAGTAAATCTCATACTGAACATGCCATATCAATATCATGCACATCGGAATGTCTACCTCCAGCCTGGTCAAAAAGATTGCAGATAACTGTAAATTGATCCATGGTAATTTTGGCACTATGGGGCTTGTCATTAGCAGAGTGCACTACAGCTTCCACATACAAAGATAATTTAATTATTTTAAGGTAAATGATCCTACAGATATGTATGACAGCTTATTTTCATATCTTGCAGTAAAATCATACATAATAGGCACTCTGTACAGGCCTGCTGTTAAGGCGCCATAAAGCATGCATAATTCAAGGTCAGCCCATTAAGAGTTAATGTATGAACAAGTATCAAGTTATAAATGTAATTATAACTTAATAGAACCCCAAATTATTTTATTATCTAAGAAGCCATTGTAAGATAAGAATGTTGTTATGTTGATAACACAATACACAACAGTCAAATGACCCTATCAGTATTGTTAATGCACTATTAATGTTTTCAGAATTCTAAAACAAAAACAAATTAATTGTTTCGAGTTATAATTTAGAAACAGGTTTTCCTCTTGGTTGATACATTTAACTTAATATTCCCAGCAGGTTAAGAGAGCAAACAAAAAACTCGTTGATATGCAGTTATATTATGTATGTAAATAAAGAACAAAGCGAGACTTGCCTGCCGACGCGTCTACAACTCTGGTCAAACAAACAGTCGTGTTGTTGCGTTATCTCCAGCTTCAATTATGCTTTAAAGTGCATTCTTGCATGCGAAACGATGAAAAATCACGTAAAACTAACATTGTGCACTTACGTCGCTCAAAATGTCTTCCAATCCGACACCAACATTAGAGCTGAATACGGGCGCCGGGCTCGCTGTTCTGGACGAATCACTGTAATACGGCTCTATGTCTTCCGCTGGGACCATAACATCTCTTGTTTCATATTCATTAAACTCCATGCCTGGATTCTGTTGAGAAACATTCACATAAACTATTTATTTCACAAACACTGCTGCATTATGCGATACGACTCGCGCATAAAAACACCATGTTATCATACATATCACAACACAAACTAACGCGACCTTACCCATTGAATTTTAGGTTCTCTTGCGAGAACAAAACATTGTAACAATCGATTATTTTTTAATTTATTAAAATTTATAGAACTGCGGTAGGTATTTATGCACCGATAGATGAATTGATTGAAGAAAACAAAACGTCAATTTAAAAATGTCAGCCGAATAATAATTCCGTTCCACGTAAGTTTTATTTTTCTAGAAATCACAGTTTTTACAATAGAATAATATTTTTATATTATGTTTATCATAACGCTACGTCCAGCAAATAATAAATACAACATCTATAGTACATATTTTTTTCAACACATTTACTTGAAAATGGCACCCCCACCGCTTTTAAGCACGATATCAAATATATTTCGTTTGTACCTGTGTCGTTAGGGTGGCGCGCAGCCCTTATCAATTTAATATATTGTATTTATTATATCAGACTGGTCGTGAGGCATTCCCCACTGGTCACTAGTCAGTTCCGATGAATTACAGGTAGGAGCCCGAGGGACGATAAAAAAATCCGCAAGCCAATTCTCACAATAATTATCAATTTTATGTTAATGAAACTATGTTTATTTTTTCGAAAATGTACAAATACGATGACAAGGTAGTAAATTTAACTATAAATTTGAAACTTCAACTGAAAATTTTAGTCGTACCTCATTGTCCAGAGTGAAATATATTATGCGAGACATTATCTGCGCTGGCGATTAACTCACAGATTACTGATATGTAGATTGACTGCACCAGAATCAAAAAATGCGCTGGCCGTATCAAAGATTACTGGGCCGTAGGGCGCAGCAATAAACTGGGGGCCACTTGGGCTGGGGGTGCGTGGTCTTTGTCTCTTTGATAATGTGTTTCGAGAGAAAAAAAACCAGCCAAGTGCGAGTCGGAGTCGCGCGCAAATCACTGCAAATGCCCAAATGCTAATGGTTCATGTTCATACTGTTCATAGGCACGTTGATCTGATATCGATTAATTGATCGGTTTCAAATCGATTTGGAACATTTCATCGATTCGATTAATCGAAGCAAAAACTTCTCGGATTCGACCGATTCAAAATTTTGTGCTATAGTTGTTACTGGCTACGGTAGCTTAGCTTATAGTGCTAATGGTGCTTACACACGTTTGGATTTGGACCGGCCATTTATTATTATTAATTGTGTCTTTCTCGGTCCACACAAGCGTGTGTAAGCGAGAAAGGGTTTGTGGGCGGAGTTAGTCCGGCCGGACCAAATCCGCACGTGTGTTAGCACTATTAGCACTATACACACGTCCGGATTTGGTACGGAGCAGACCATATCCGAAGGGAAAACAAGCGGACCGAGACGGACTCAATTAATAATAATAATGTACGGCGGACCACTCTACACACGTCCGGATTCGGTCCGGCCGGACTAACTCCGCCCACAAATCCTTTCTCGCTTACACACGCTTGTGTGGACCGAGGCGGGCTCAATTAATAATAATAATGTCCGGCGGACCACTGTACACACGTTCGGATATGGTCCGGGCCGGACTAACTCCACCCACAAATCAGTGGTCCGACCGGACCAAATTCGAACGTGTGTAAGCACTATAAGCACTAGAAGGGTTGTCGCACAGGTAACTATATACTAGTCAGGGTTGTCGGCTGGTTTGGCCGTTACCAACTACTACTAGTCGTCAAGGTTGCCGATGTCCATGGTCTGGATTACCCAAAAACCTGACTCAATAAATTTTATATAACAAAAAATGTGTATCTCGTTTAACTAGGGTAAATAAAATATAAATTAGTTTTAATTACTTTTTATTAGAACTTATTATAACGAATTTAATATTTATATTGTTAATAAATCGTATTAAACTCGTCATAATCTAAGAAATCCGTTGACGATTCCATTTTACATGCCGCGATAACTTTCCAACTACGAAATTGGAAATCAAATTCATAATCCTAATTAATTACTATGTTACCCATACACTATATACACATAGGGAATTTTTTAGGGGCTTAACTAATATTTCATGCATTACTAACGAAACTTATTGTCCCTTGTAATGCTGCAAACTATGCTGTTTAATGATGACACGATTCATTCTAAATCAAGATGATGGATCATTTATTACATTGACCCCATTTCCGAAAGTTGTTTATTGTAAACATGTATGACGAAATGCCAAGTCGGAAATAAAGTTGTCAAAAAATAAAAGGCCCGTTTTGAGAGCTATAAATATATTTAATAACAATTAAACTTGATGCTTGCGAATGATACTCGTTGTTATAGTGTATGGGTAACATAGTAATTAATTAGTATTATGAATTTGATTTTCAATTGCTTATGTGGAAAGTTATCGCGGCATGTAAAATGAGAATCCGGACGTGTGTTATAGTGCTAATACACGTCCGGATTTGGCCCGGCCGGACTAACTCCGCCCACAAATCCGTTCTCCAATGAACGTTAAATTGTAATCTATAGTATAGATTCTATACAAATAAATAAAATTGAAGTGTCTGTATGTAATATCAAAATAACAACGTTTTATTGAATGCACGTGAAAGTATATACGGTACTAACAACAAATAAGCAATGTTTAAGATATTTGTCTGTCTGTCTGTCTATTTGTGCCGGGTAATCTCCGAAACGGCTGGACCGATTTTGACGGAACTTTCACTGGTAGATAGCTGATATATTAACGAGTAACATAGGCTACGTTTGATCACGAGAAAATTCATAGTTCCGGCGGGAAACTAAAAAAATAAAAATATATTTTTTACGAGTTTGACTCGGATGAAGTCGCGGGCAACAGCTAGTAATTGATAAAATGTAATATTGGATACTATACTATACTTCATAAAAGATAGCTTGATCTCTGCGACAGCTGCCAGTATCAATACAGTAACAATAGCGTAGCGCTTGACAGGCTAACAATTACTTATCAATAACGTATACGTCAGTTTGACTTAAGTCGCAGAGATCAAGCTATCATAAATGAAGTATAATTAGGCGCGCATCTGTGTGTCAAAAGTAAAATAATAGGCTGGACGGAGAGCAATCGGTAAACGTAGTGTTAGGTACGTACTCTTTGAGAGTCAGCGTCAGTGCTACCACAAGTTGGTCCTATGTCCTATCTATATATCCTGGCCTAGACACATTTTAACTTAGATAAAGTACCTATAGATTTCGCCATAAAATGAGCTTGATTGATAGAGCGAAATCGCAAGTTTGCAGCCCCATGTAAATATTATGGATAATAGATTATTTTTTGTCTTTGTCACCATGGCCGGTTTTTGTTGTTTGTCGAACTCTAATATAATAGCAGGTTTGACAAACAAACTCGGTTTTGTTTAATTTTCTGTGATTTCGTGGTATTATGTGTTAATTGAGACAAGGAATTGGGTTATTTATAGATAATGAGTGTCAGTGCGATGGTGGGTTGTAGTGTTCTTGTTCTTGTTGTAACACCAGAACTAACTATTATTTTCTCATGTGCGGCCACGCCATGGCGAAATCTATAGGTACTTTTTCTAAGCATTTTAAGCAGGTAGGTACTACTACTATCTTATTTATAATCTGCCATAATTGAAAAATATTTACAACATTAAAGAAATAGTAAATATACTCGCGCTAAAAGCCAAAATACGGTGAAAATTTACATTTTGAAGACCTCATTCTACCGTCGCGGCGGCGCCCCTACACTGAAAAAGTTACTCTAGCGAGCGCCCCTATGGTAGTGGCAAAGTCAAACGCAATAGTCCTCATATAACAAATCCTTGACAATGAATATTTTATACCATAAAATAACGATAAACATGCAAAGGCGACAACCAAAACTTCAGCGAGATTTTTTTTTGTGGATTTCATCCTCAATACGGGCCCGACTACATCTGCTAATCTGATTTATTTATTTAGAAAATAGTATCAAGATGTTTGGTTCCGAAATTCTTTAACATTGGAGAATAAAACGTGGGGACATCAAATTTTGGGTCTCATAAATTATTATGTTCACCATAAGGTAGAAAATTTACAAAATCGTGTTTGGTTTGGATTAGATTTCCGAACGCATCGTAATGTATTCGTATGTCAATGACAACGTTTGGGCGTCCGTTTATAACGTCATGTCATGTTTGTAATTTTGAAAATATTTACTTGTGCTTCGTATTAAAATTGAAAAGATTCGTTTTATAATCGGTCACAGTGATAATAATGGAGAATTCTATGAGTGAGACTGAAGCTCATCAATCTTTTCGGTCCCCACCGAGAAGAAGACGCTCAACTTTCTTTGAAAGAAGAGACTCAATAGGTGTGCTGATCTTTATGCATTTTATTTGAATTTGTGCAATTATCCCAATATATTTTGAGTTTAAATTTCTTTAACATCTCTTTGAGGATTTAGTTGAATGATTTATAATCGAAAATCTCCTTTCAGTACCTCATACAATGTCCGAAAATGTTAACCCAAATAAGAAAGAGCCAGATGTGAATGAGAGACGCTCTGAAGATATGACGGGGTAAGAAAACGATTTCCAAAGCCAGAAATGACCATATAAAGCCATTCTCAAGATACAATGTTTACTAACAAACAAAAACAGTAGATTTTTTTTGGGTTATCACCTTGAAATTGTTATGTTCTTACAAAAATAATATGATTTTACTTATAAAGCCAATCAGATGGTAATAATTTTAATATGTAATTTATATGAGAAATCTATACAATAAAATTTTCATATCCGCATTAAGTAATCAAAAACGATGAGAATCACCAGAGAATATTTAAATTTCTATC
The DNA here is from genome assembly GCA_945859665.1 of Anorthoa munda. NCBI lineage: Eukaryota > Metazoa > Arthropoda > Insecta > Lepidoptera > Noctuidae > Anorthoa > Anorthoa munda. Next base: position 7,407,702 of record OX243893.1, read on the forward strand.
ACTGCCAACCCTAACAAATTTCAGAGTTGACATCCTGGATGGCAAACAATTGGTTGTTATTTGACAATATCTTGCAATATAGAAGAGCTTTAATTATAGTAATTGAGCATCATTTTAATTTTGTTTTATTATGGAATAGGGTTTTACGTCACATGTGGCTTATTAGTAACCTAGCCCAATATACTAAATTCTCTCTCTACTCAACAACAAATGTTTTGCAGTAATAAAATGTTGTACATTGATTTAACAGAGTTAATGCAGATGAAAGATAGTTTGAGAACATACAATTGTCCCAGGTCATAGAATTAGAAGATAATATTAGATCAAACTTAAAAATAAATAATGATTCCACTCCTGCTGTCAGCTGATTGAGATGTCAGGAGATGGCAGTGCTTTGTTAGTAAACATTGTGACTTAATCTTGGCCGGAATATAGATGACTACCTGTCCCCTGCGGCTTCACTCCTGTCAACTGTCTACCTACCTACCCTACTCTTCCTATCTACCCACCTATCCTACCCTACATACCTATCTACTCATAAACATCATAATGGCGGGACCAACTCTTGTAATTAAAAGATTCTACCACGTATATTTAGCACCCATTTAGTACTATTTTGTACCTATCCTGAAATTTTTGTACGTCACACGGCTTAAGTGGCATTTCACGATAACACTGGTCCCGCCATTATGATGCGTCATAATGGCGAGACCATGCCTGTACTACAAAACTACAAATAATTAAATAATTCTGATTAAACCAGTATCTAGTACCGGATTTAGTACCTCCAAAAATCAACAGTGGTTGACGGAAATCCGATTAGCCACATTGCAAAATATTTTTTTCATTTTTGACATTTTCTATGCCTGATTAATTTGACGAGCAAAAATACCTCAAGTAAAAAGTTGCAGCTACATTTCGTGTAGACAGACGCTTTATTATTAATTATATTGTTGTGAAACATTATGTTACTAGATAACGGTTAGGCCAAGGCAGGTAAATTATTATTAAACATATTTTATAAAGGTATTACTAAAAATAATCTGTACATCCTACTTATTAAATATGTTTAACTACCTTTTTACGCGAGGGCCAGACTGCAATATAAATCTTAATATAATTTAATTTTTTCTACCTATCTATGCCCTTTACAGACTTTAAAACCATCCAACCGATGAGCCCAAACCAGTTTAATTAGAAAGGCAATAAAAATGGCAAGATGGTTTAAGACCAAAAAAAGCAATAAAGCGCCTGTAAGAATGTGGCTGCAACTTTTTACTTGAAGTGCTTTTGATCGTTTATTCATTCAGGCGTAAAAAGTGTCAAAAAATTAAAAAAATATTTTCCAAAGAAACGACTAGGATTTCTGTCAACCACTGTTGATTTTTGGAGGTACTAAATCCGGTACTCAGCGTTGCCAGAAGGTTACATTTCTTACATTTTTCGTATATTCGTTTGACCCCCTCGCGTAACATGTAAGTAATTTTTACATTTAAGGCAATTTTCGTAACTTTTGAGAACAACAAGATTTGTAATACTAGATTTTTGTTACAAAAAAGTTTACGAACGCATCCAAATTGAACGACATATTCAGAGATGGCTCTGAATGAAACGCGCCATGACAAAATAAAATATTTATTTAAGAATTTTTATTCAGATAATTCCAAAGTACTTAATTATTACAATATTTTTACATGACATCGACACATAAATGTTTGCCTATTTTCGGCAAAGGCCTCCTCCATCCTCTTCCACTCCTCTCTATCTCTCGCCTTCCTTGTCCATATTTTTCCTGCGATATCCTTTAGTTCGTCCTCCCACCTTTTGAACGGTCGCCCCCTCTTTCGTTTATTGTATTCTGGGAACCAATTCATCAATGTTCTACTCCATTTCTCCCTTCCACTTACTGTGTGTCCTTTCCATCTCCATTTTAATTTCTTTACCTTAAGTGCAACGTTTTCTATTTTTGTACGTCTTCTGAGTATTTCGTTTTTCATTTTATCCAGTCTCCTTTTCCCGAGCATACTTCTTTCCATAGCAGCTTGACAGACTTCTAACTTTTTGATATGGGCTTTTGTTAGAGCCCAAGTCTGGCACCCGTATGTAAGAACTGGCATTATGCAAGTATTATAAAGTTTTCTTTTCTTTCTTTCTTTATTTCTTTGTTTTTCATTATTTCCATAAAAGACCAGTATCTTTTCCATGCATAAGCTGTCCTTATTTCTAGTTCTTTTGACATCAAGTCGGTTGGTGATATAATTTAAAAAAACCGGCCAAGTGCGAGTCGGACTCGCACACGAAGGGTTCCGTACCATTATTGCAAAAAACGACAAAAAAAATCACGTTTGTTGTATGGGAGCCCTACTTAATATTTATTTTATTCTGTTTTTAGTATTTGTTATTGTAGCGGCAATAGAAATACATCATCTGTGTAAATTTCAGCTGTCTAGCTATCACGGTTCATGAGATACAGCCTGGTGACAGACAGACAGACAGACAGACGGACCACGAAGTCTTAGTAATAGGGTCCCGTTTTTTACCCTTTGGGTACGGAAACCTAAAAATGAAACATATTCTGCATTAATTAAAGGTTGATTTTGCTTGGGCGCGTGCGTGTACTTTGCCTACTTCGCGAGTTCGCGCGGTTTCGTAGAATATTTTTCAGAAATCTCGGGCCAAATACTTGCAAAATTGGACATTTTGAGAATTGGACATTTTAGGAATTAGACGTTTTGGGAATTGGACATTTTGTAAGTTGGACATTTCGGGAATTGGACATTTGAAACCGCTGGACATTTTGGGAATTGGACATACTGAACCTGAACGACGAAAAAGTGCCAGCCCAAAAACCAAAAGTCCAGCAGCAGTCATCTGGTCATCTTTTGGCTGTAACCAGCAGAACGACAGGTGAAACTACATTCTACTATCAGATGTTAGTTAGTTCAGTTAATATACAGTCGGGAAAAAATAATAAATATATGAAATAAATTAAACTAGAGTCTGTTTTATCATAAGATTAAATACACCATATTCACCATAAGATTAAATACACCACATCATAGATTCCTTTATATTCCGCCATTTTGCTGACATCAATTTGACAAAAAAAAAAATGTAACTTTTGCAGCAAAAATGTAACATTTCAAGAAATGAAACGTATCTTTTGACTTAAGGGCCCTGGCAACACTGCCGGTACTAGATACTGGTTTCATCAGAATTATGTAATTATTTGTAGTTTTGTAGTACAGGCATGGTCTCGCCATTATGACGCATCATAATGGCGGGACCAGTGTTATCGTGAAATGCCGCGTATGCCGTGTGACGTACAAAAATTTCAGGATAGGTACAAAATAGTACTAAATGGGTGCTAAATATACGTGGTAGAATCTTTCAATTACAAGAGTTGGTCCCGCCATTATGATGTTTATACCTACTCTATCCTACCCTACCCACCTTACCTTCCGTGCCCTACCTACCAATGATTATTTTTTTCATCCAAGAAATAAGTCCTTCCACGGGACGCCATCTATCTCCTTGCCAAATTTTATTGAATTCCGTTCAGTGGTTAAGCGTGAAAAGGTACAGACAGACAGGCGGAGTTACTTTTGAATTTATATTATTATAGTCATTGACCTGTCAACTGTCAACACGCATAGTCATACTGTCCGAGAGTTAAAGTGATCTAGTGCATAAAACTTAAATTTTGTGTTTAGAAACATTATCAAAGTGAACCTTATTAAGTGATTACTGTGTACAATTGTTGGTAGCTAATAGCAATTAGTGATTTTAACAAAAACAGTGATTAAAGTCTAAGATTGACACTTGCAATATAAAATTTTTGTCCATCCACCTACAATTTCTAAATATCACGTCAGATGTCGAAATGTCATTTGACGTTTGGAAAAGTGTTGCCATTGTGAAACAATAACTACTACAATGAGTTGCAAAAATATTTCCAATTCAACTAAATCGGAAAATGAGGGTCAATGTCAACCTAGCAATAGTGATGAAAATCACAAGAACAAAGCCTCGCCTAAGAAACTTGTTCAACAAGTCTTTCACCCTGCTCTCTTCAACAAACATCGTTCCAATTCACTAAGTAACGTGAATGAAGAAGGGAATAAGAATGTAGCATTGGAGAGTGCTGAAATAAGTTGGTAGAGAATTCCGGAGCGCGCAATCCCAAGAGGAAAAAACCATCAGACAGTCCTCCACAAACACTGCAAACTAGCAACCGATACAACAGCTTACCAATAGATCTAACAGAAGAAGATCATACACCGACTGTGAAAAAACCAAGCAAGCCCCCACCAATAATCTTATACGGAATAGATGATGTTAATAAGCTCACAGAACTGCTCGAAACTGTTAGTGACAAAAATCTATTCACCTACAAAATTGTTAATAGAAACCAGTTACGAATTACAAGTGCCAGTGTAGATGTCTACAAAAATCTTATTGCTGTGGTAAGGAAAACTGGCCTCATTGGCCATACTTTTAACAAAAAAGATGAAAGATGCTTTAGGGTCGTCATCAAAAACCTCCATCATTCGACTCCAATGAACGCAATAAAGGAGGAACTAGAAAGCACCGGAAATATTGTTAAAGGCGAGATCATTAATGTCAAATATGGACCTGACAAGATACCAACCTCAACTTTCTTTGTTAACTTTGTACCAGGACCAAACAACGCGTTAATTAAAGACATAAAATACATATACCACCAATCTGTTATGATAGAGGATCCTAAAAGGAAAAGGACAATTGTACAGTGTCAGAGGTGCCAACAGTACGGTCATTCCAAAAATTACTGCATGAGGCCCTACCGCTGCGTCAAATGTGCAGAAGCGCACAAAACCTCTGATTGTCCTAAAAAAGAGCGAAATACACCAGCTCAATGTGCCTTGTGTCACGGAGCTCATCCAGCAAATTATAAGGGTTGTGAAGTTTATTTGGAGATTCTATCTCGGCGGTCAAACTTACAACAGGAAAGAAAACCGAAACACATTAACGAAAGAAATGGACAGAATAACAGCAATAATGATAATGAAAAATATCAAGAGAAAACCGTAATTCTTCCGTCAAGCGCACGAAGAATAGATAAATCTTATGCCAGTGTGACTAAATCCACGCACACACCACCAGAAAAACCAGACCCACACGAATCGCTTACCATGATAGAAAAACTCCTATTAAAACAATCAGATAAATTTGAAGCAATCCTCCAACAAATGAGTACGCTTATGAGTCTCATAACAATCCTCATAGAAAAATTGCCAAAATAGATAGCCATAAAATTGGAACTCTCAACGCAAACGGGTTGGCACCGAACAAACATGAGGTTGAACTTATTATCAAGGAACACAAACTAGACATTCTCCTTGTATCAGAAGCCCACTGTACCAATGCAACGTCCAGCATTAGATTGAACGGCTATCGTACCTACGTCACGCAACATCCAGATGGGACTGGTCACGCAGGAAGCGCAGTCATCATTCGGGAATCAATCAAACATCACCTGATGCCTGAGTTTAGACAAGACTTTCTTCAAGCTACGACAGTTGCAGTTGAGGACGTGCACGGTTGTTTTAATGTCTCGGCCATATACTGTCCACCAAAACATAAAATTTACGAATCGATGTTCAACACCTACTTTCATTCTCTTGGAAACCGCTTCATCTCAGGGGGAGATTGGAATGCGAAACACACCTACTGGGGTTCGAGACTAACAACCACAAGAGGCAGACAACTCAAGTCTAGCATAGATACTAAGAACCTCACTGCTATTTCTACCTGCGAACCTACCTATTGGCCTTCAGACCCCATGAAAATTCCAGACCTCTTAGACTTTTTTATTATTAAGGGATTTTCCAAACATTATCTCAAGTCCGAATCATGTCTGGATTCCTGCTCAGATCACACCCCAGTTATTTTAACCATCAGTACCCTACTCATTGAAAACGAAAAGTTGGAAATACTATACAACAAACGGACTGATTGGGCTTCATTTAGAGAGGAAATTGAAAGGGGGATTGACCTAAAAGTTAAATTAAAGACACCAGAAGATATTGAATTCACCGCGAAACATCTTACCAATTTAATACAAGTATCCTGCTGGAATAATACACCAATTATTAAACCAACACACCACCCAACGAATTATCCACGAGAAATAAAAGAAAAGATACTGGAAAAACGAAGACTACGTCGAATCTGGCACCAGAGTAGAAACAGATCGGATAAAACCGCATTGAATAGGGCAATTGTGGAGTTGAAAGATCTGATCCGCAACTGGCACGATGATACATTGCATTCTAAGCTGGAATCATTGTCTGCTACTCCTTCTGCAAACTACTCTTTATGGAAATTCACTAAAACATACGACAGGCCACAGATTGCAATACCACCCATAAAGAAAAATAACAATGATTGGGCTCGTACAGCTCAGGAGAAGGCCAATGCATTTGCAGAACACCTGTCCAGTGTTTTCACCCCGAATGAGACCGATGATCTTGAATCCGAATCGAATGTCAGTGCAGCGTTAAACCAGGCATATCAAATGTCAATGCCCCCAAAACCAGTATCTGTGAGAGAAGTTGCAAAAACTATCAGGGAGCTAAAAGACAAAAAAGCACCTGGCTTCGACTTACTAACCAAAGAAGTTCTGATAGAACTACCCAAGAAAGCCTTGGTATATATAACAATCCTATTCAACGCAATTCTCAGGGTGCAACATTTTCCCGAGATATGGAAAGTCTCGCAAATATTGATGATTCACAAAATGGGCAAGCCAGCGACAGAAGTAACTTCGTATAGACCGATCAGTCTGCTGCCAATACTGTCAAAGCTGTTTGAAAAAGTGCTTTTACGAAGAATCTTACCAATATTGACAGAGAACAATATAATACCCGATCATCAGTTTGGTTTCCGACAGCGGCATTCTACAGTCGAGCAAATCCATCGAGTTTACGAGACAGTAAGAAAAGCCCTAGAACAGAAGGAATATTGCTCATCTGTATTCCTGGACATCCAACAGGCATTTGACAGGGTATGGCACGATGGTCTCCTGTACAAAATTAGGAACAGCTTACCACATAGCTTTCACATGTTGATGAGATCATATCTATCAGACAGAATATTCCAAGTGAAGGAGGCGGGTGCGACTTCTCGTTTTTACAACATAAAAGCTGGCGTACCACAAGGATCCATCTTGGGGCCCATACTGTATACCTTATATACGGCAGATCTTCCAACATTATCAGGCTTAACCACAGCTACATACGCAGACGACACCGCCATCCTGGCCTGTAACAATGATCCAGCTGCCGCATCAAATACCTTACAGCAGGGACTTTACAAGATTAATGAGTGGCTTCAAACTTGGAAAATCAAAGCCAGTACATCTAAATCTGTGCAAGTCACCTTTACACTGAGAAGGGGCAACTGCCCACCTGTAAAACTAGGAGGCACCACTTTACCGCACGAGGACAGTGTTAGGTACCTGGGTATGCATTTGGACCGCCGCTTGACGTGGAAAAATCATATCAAGTGTAAACGAGAGGAACTCAACATTCGGTATCGACTCCTACACTGGCTGCTTGGTCGAAACAGTAAATTGTCTACAGATAATAAACTGCTTATCTATAAAACTGTTCTTAGGCCTGTCTGGATGTATGGCATACAATTGTGGGGTAGTGCCAGTGATTCAAACATCTCGATGCTTCAGCGTCTGCAGAACATCATACTGAGAACGATTAGCAACGCTCACTGGTTTATCACAAACAATGAAATACACCAACAGTTACAAATGACCACAGTTAAAGAAGAAATTCGATCAACTGCGGCGACATACAAGCAGCGACTGTCTCTTCACCCAAACGAACTAGCAGTCCAATTAATGTGCCAAAATTACACCAACCGTCTTAAAAGGCATGATGTAATGAAGCTGCATAACAGATGGTAGCTATGTTTTACTGAAGAAGAGTAGCTGTCCTCACTGGAGGAAGCACTCTACAAGACATTGACCCGTGAACACATCTGATTATAGTCTAAAAAGACTGATGGCAGATCAAAAGAAGAAGAAAAAAAAAAAAAAAAAAAATATTATTATAGTATGGATTAATTGTCTAATGTGTATGTGTCACAAATATGATCATTGTTATTGTGATAATGTTACAGATATCATCAGAAACTCTTGGCAGAGAAAGAGATGTGGAAGAAAGAGGTAAATGAGAGGAGAAACAAATATCATGACCTCAGACAGTAAGTATTTATCTTTAACCCACTATCACAAACTATCATTTTGACAAAATGTAAATAAAGAACTTGTATTTTCCAATTTCAGAACCAAATCTTAAAAATCTCATTGCAGGGTTTTTGCAACTTGAGTGACTATAAAAAGATTCTGTGTCATTATTTTATTTAACCTACTGTAGATCACTGTTGAATGTGGGTGGGTCTCTTCCCAGATATATAGTCATCCTAATTCCCAATTATTTCTTACAGGCAATATCAGATGGCAGTAAAAGCACCCAGCAGATCAAGAATGTCCTACTCTGCCCTATCAAATGAAGACATAGAATTCCTCAAAGGCAAACCTAACTTATCCAAACTTGTTGATAGTCAACAAAAGCTCCACAAATCTGTATTACAGACAAGAACATTGTACCGAAGGGCAAACGAACTTGAAGAAGTAATATTGACACAAAGCGAAAATATTGTCAGCATGGTCACAGATTACATATTAGAGAATAGTACTGTTGGGCCAGTAGAATGACTTGTAATAAATTCTCTGGAGTTGTACATAGTATGTAGTTGGTTAAATGTAACATGTAATGAACTAAATTGATTTTAGGTGTACTGTCTACAAAAGGAAGGCATGTCAATGCTGTATATTAGTTAAAAGCACAGATAATATAATACTAGCATAACAATGTCTCATCTCATACAAAGAAACCGTGCAGAAGTCATCGGCACGTAAGTTGGCAAGGTTTTGGCGTAGTGGGAGTAAGTTCGCGCATCGTACACTTATAGCCACAAAAAAGTGATCACTTTTATTTCTTGTCATTTTTCAATGGTTATGGCCATCATTTATTTTTAATCATGTATGTTTAGAAGAAAGTTATATAAAGGTGTTATAAATAAAATATATACAGTTAAACGATAAAAAAAATATTCGAAAAAGATATTAATATTAAACATTATGTGCCCTATTAAAATTATATTAATATGTAATATTAATGTTAAAATCTAAAACAATAACAATTACTCCTAACAAAAACTCAACATAAAGGGTACACCTTTCGTACACGCAAGTGTAATCGGGAGGGAACGGAAAGAGAACGCGGTGCGGGAGGCAAGGGTCGACTGAGCCACCAATCGCGCGCACTGATCGGCGCGACCTTGTACGCCGCGTCCCGCCTTCAATACCAAGGCGACCTAAAAAACGACTTCTGCGCATGTAACGACTCTTGCCAAGTTACGTGCCGATGACTATAACTAGCGTTTTTCGTCTGATAATGCTGATTATTATTATAAGTACTTCGATCGCGTTCGGTTCCGTTCCATAGCTATAGATGGTGTTAGCAGCGACTTGCAAGTAAAAGGGTTTTCTCGGTTCGTGACTATTTTTTCTTTAAATGCTGTGACGAATTGTTTTATAGTATTTTTTTGCGTTTTTACAGTTTCATTGTACCAAAATGTGAAAAAATGCTAATTTAAAAAATCGAGTGGCATGCCTCAGAAATTTAAAACCACGCCACCTATTGTAATCAATTTTAAATTATCCGTTCAAAAAATAAACTTTGAAATGTGAATTAAGAGCCCAATATTCCATAATTTTGTGCTAAAGAGAGTTGATTAAACAAGAACATATAATTTTTATGATCAATTCTAGAAAAATTTAATTTTACACTCAATTCAATAATAAATTGAAGCATATCGCACCATCTAGTGACATTTATTTGAACCAAATTTTCTTTGTTAGTGCTGGGACCCTGTTGTTAAAAGATATGTTTCATCCAAACCAACCAATAGTTATGTGAAAACCTAATACATAATATAAAAGAGTATAACTTTGCTTAATAATAAATATGAATAACAATGCTACGTTTGTTGCCATATTTAAGAGTGGCAATATTTAATCTAGGTTATTTATAGTATCAAGCTGTTCATGTATCAACAGTTATTAATTGTAAATATAAATAATATCATTAACTGTGTAAATATTTTTGAAATAAAAAAAACTAACATTACACATTTTATTAACTTTAAAACTTTCGCGTTTCATAATTGATAAACAATATATCACGGGAATTTAACGCGATGATTTAGATTATTTATTTACCTATTTAACTCGATGTTTCGACCGTGTTGCAACGACCGTGGTTCCGAGTAGACTGGTGTCTCGGTGTACTGGCTCCGTTGGGGCAGAAAATTCTTCCTCTACCCTCACATTTCTACACACAACACTGACCGTGTCCTTATTCTGTAAGTTCGCCACCAGTCTACCCGGGACCACGGTCGTTGCAATACGGCCGAAACGTCGCCGTCGGGTGAAATAGGTAATTAAATAATCTAAATCATCGCATTAAATTCCCGTGATATTATTGTTTTTTAATTAAACATTTTGTATATTATGTTATATTATCTCCAGAAATGATATAGAAAGAAAACAAGGACATACTTTTTAAATAATGAATAACAATTTATTTCATTGTAACTTCATTTCATTCATGATTTGATATATAAATTCGATTCAAACAAATCAACATTAAATTATTTAATTCATACAAATATAAGAATTAAGATTGAACATTGAATATTTATGAAGCAATCCATTGCATACAAAATACTTTGACAGAAAATACAGTATAAATTGCTGTGATCAATAATATACTAGATAAACAATCCCATACAAAAATTATCTTTAAAATTGACGCCAATTGTGTTTAGGTAATTCTAAGAATTCTAATTGAAATAAATATACATTAATGTAAATTCAACCTTAAATGCAATGTTTAAATTTGCATTCACAAAACTATGTACAAGAAGCAATAAAAAAATGATGAGCTTGCTTCGCTTCTCAACACAAATTTAGTCATACATGCATGTTTTAAAGTCTAAATTACAAAATTCCAGAACAGTCCATGTTTGTTACAATAGTTGACACGTTGTCGACGCAAACGTTGGTAAACAATCATAATATTTGGTAGTTGACTATGTTTACTTTATGAAAAACACTTGATGATATAAACTTACCGAAAAAAAGATATTCTTTACAAAATCAAGTTGTTACGGTGGTTATTTGCACAATTGCGGCATTTTTAACGTAATGACGTCCTAATCTATATATATAAAAATGAAACCCGTTTTCCGTTGTCACGGCATCACGCGTGAACGGCTGGACCGATTTCGCTTATTCTTTTTTTGTTGTGTTCGTTATTGTTGGGAGAAGGTTCTTATGTAGGGTAGGGTAGGGTAGGTAGGGTAGGGTATGTAGGGTAGGGCAGGTAGGGTAGGGTAGGGTAGGGTAGGTAGGGTAGGGTAGGTAGGGCAGGGTAGGTAGGGTAGGGTAGGTAGGGTAGGGTAGGTTGGGTAGGGTAGGGTAGGTAGGGTAGGGTAGATAGGGTAGGGCAGGTAGGGTAGGGTAGGTAGGGTAGGGTAGGTGGTGTAGTGTTGGGTAGATGAATGTTTGGTGTTTTTATGGCAAAACAAAGTTTGCCGGGTCAGCTAGTTTTAAATAAGACGACAACCGTATTTGAGGCCATATTTTTCGGCCCGTTTTTGAAGCGCTGACTATCTAGTCATCTAGTGTATCATTGATCGAAGATAAATTGCAAATCTATTTCATACAAAATTTTAATCAAGTTCAATATTTCATTTCCCATACATATAATCATCATAATAATATCTTATCTACCCAATGGTACAAATACATTCATTATTCCATATTCCATAAGGCACACAATGGATCACTTCCAATAAAAATTGAGCTGTTTCTGGCAGTGGAGGTTTGTTCATAATCTGAGCGGCATTTCAACATACTGTAGAACTTAGAATATCTATTTCATTTTGTTAGACGACTGGTACATATGAATGAGAATTATAACTATCGACAGTTTCGGTGGTAACATTGCCACTAGTAGCTACAGATTTCATCTTAAATACCAACACTTGGAAGCCTGGGCGTACCCCGCATACATGATCGATGGTAGTGAGCCCAAAAATGTTTGCACAAAAATGTTAGTCATACTTCGGTATTTTTTATTACTCACGCAGAAGGTTCAGAAAAGAGAATGCAGGCTGCAAGAGCTAGGTACCAAGAAAAACATTGTTTCGATTGTGTGAGGGGCCAGTTTGCTCCACCGTGGGCATGACCATGCTTTGTCTATACTGTCTTTCATAAAAAATTAAAATCCATATTTCTCTTTAATAGTGAAACCTGGCGAATAGTATTTTTATTTTGAAATCTTGTACAGATGTGATCAATTTTGGGGACCTATTGAAAGTTAAGATTTTTTTAAATAATTTCTACTAGTGGCTCTGTTTAGAAATACTTAGAAGAATAAAGACATCACAGTTAAAACTATCCAAGACATCTTCAATATAATATTGCATTGAATTATATTTGCATGAATCCAACAGGATTTCTGTACGATATTAAACGCTTTAATAAATTCCAACGCAGCTTAAATATGGACGAAAATAAGTTATTACAACTTAAACGAATGTAATACATAATATTAAAAACTCGAATACTCATTTACACTGCACTCTTAAGATGTTCCAAATGTCTTATTTCTAGATACAAAATTATTCAATATTTAATTTTACTTTGATTCACACTGTAGTGTCCTTTGGAATATTTTTATTTCAATACAACATTTTCATTGAATTGGATTTGTTTTTCTGGGGAAATAACGTCTTCACGCAATCAGTGTGAACCAATCCTTATTGTGAACAAATTTATTTTTCATCGAATTTTTATTTAATGGCTGGAAGCCTCTTTCAACAAACATGCCTTGCACTCTCTAAGCCCATATCAAGCATACACTACACCAGTATTTTATACAACTAACTCTTCAATTATAATTATAACATATAATGCTGATTTAAACTGAGAATATACAGTTCTATAATATCGAGGATAAATACGTCCATTTGGAATTATTCAGGACAGGAAAGGACTAGATTATATGACATAATTTTCCTGGTCAATTAAACCTAAATAATTCCGAACGGTTGAGATATGCTTATAACAAACTTTTTCTCTCCGATCCAAGCTTTATTAAAATACTAGATGACACTGACATATTGGGTTTTTTTTTGCGAATTACACATACCCAACATGTAAGTAGACCTTCGTTATAAATCTACACTTCGAGCCCTAATAATGTATACAGTTCTACTCGTCAATCTTAAGAGTGTATTAAAGGATCTTTTACAGGAGTATATTACACTGTACAGTAATATCTACGAGACTCAACTCAAATGTTTTGTGTGAAAACTTCGTCTTGTCTGTAGTTTCTTTTCTTTGGCAGTCTTGTATTCGCGGCGGCATGGACTGCTCCTTAAGTCCAATATCGTGTTCACTTTCTCAACTATTTCTTTAGCCATGTCGTGATCACATTCAAAGTCGTGGAGCTTGTAGTTAGCGTTCGCCTGGAACATTACGGAGTTACCTAGAAATATAAAAGTTTTATTAATTTTCCTCTCAGTTTGAAAGCAAATTCCATATTTGTTAGTGTCAATCATGTAAAGGATAATGGGTAAAAATTAATGGGACTTGGTCCAAGAGCCTCCACTGATGATACTTGTGGGAAACGAAGGTACGTACTTGTTATATATTATTCTGGCAAAAGATTATCAAAATCAAATCAAATTATTGCAGAAAACAAATCATGTCAAGTCGAATAACGCAAGACATGCAAAATGTGTACAATCATGGTTTATTAAAATCAAGATTGACATTGCAACATAAAATTAGACAAAAATATTTTAAGATATAAAATTAACGTAATGTCATCCTTAAAATTATATTAAAATAGATTAGTCATTCAAATTATAGTTACATTTATCAACTAAAAGGCTCTTTAGATTTTTCTTAAATAAGATAGTATTCATTGCCCTTATTTCATTTTTTTTTTGGTGTGTTAGGCGTTGTGGTACGGGTTAGGCGCACACAGAGGATAAGTGCGTCACGTTGTTGCCTATTATTGAATTTGTTAACCTGAATACAAGAAATATGAAGCTTCATAGAAGTGTCCATAGTGGTGCGTGAAAACCACGACCACGGTCGTTGCAACACGGCCGAAACGTCGCCGTCGAGTGAAATAGGTAAATAAATAATCTAAATCATCGCGTTAAATGCCCGTGATATATTGTTTTTCAATTACACATTTAGTTTATTATGTTATATTATCTCCAGAAATGATATAGAAAGAAAACAAGGACATACTTTTTAAATAATGAATAACAATTTATTTCATTGTAACTTCATTTCATTCATGATTTGATATATAAATTCGATTCAAACAAATCAACATTAAATTATTTCATTCATACAAATATAAGAATTAAGATTGAACATTGAATATTTATGAAGCAATCCATTGCATACAAAATACTTTGACAGAAAATAGAGTATAAATTGCTGTGATCAATAATATACTAGATAAACAATCCCATACAAAAATTATCTTAAAACTGACGCCAATTGTGTTTAGGTAATTCTAAGAATTCTAATTGAAATAAATATACATTAATGTAAATTCAACCTTAAATGCAATGTTTAAATTTGCATTCACAAAACTATGTACAAGAAGCAATAAAAAAATGATGAGCTTGCTTCGCTTCTCAACACAAATTTAGTCATACATGCATGTTTTAAAGTCTAAATTACAAAATTCCAGAACAGTCCATGTTTGTTACAATAGTTGACACGTTGTCGACGCAAACGTTGGTAAACAATCATAATATTTGGTAGTTGACTATGTTTACTTTATGAAAAACACTTGATGATATAAACTTACCGAAAAAAAGATATTCTTTACAAAATCAAGTTGTTACGGTGGTTATTTGCACAATTGCGGCATTTTTAACGTAATGACGTCCTAATCTATATATATAAAAATGAAACCCGTTTTCCGTTGTCACGGCATCACGCGTGAACGGCTGGACCGATTTCGCTTATTCTTTTTTTGTTGTGTTCGTTATTGTTGGGAGAAGGTTCTTATGTAGGGTAGGGTAGGGTAGGTAGGGTAGGGTATGTAGGGTAGGGCAGGTAGGGTAGGGTAGGGTAGGGTAGGTAGGGTAGGGTAGGTAGGGCAGGGTAGGTAGGGTAGGGTAGGTAGGGTAGGGTAGGTTGGGTAGGGTAGGGTAGGTAGGGTAGGGTAGATAGGGTAGGGCAGGTAGGGTAGGGTAGGTAGGGTAGGGTAGGTGGTGTAGTGTTGGGTAGATGAATGTTTGGTGTTTTTATGGCAAAACAAAGTTTGCCGGGTCAGCTAGTTTTAAATAAGACGACAACCGTATTTGAGGCCATATTTTTCGGCCCGTTTTTGAAGCGCTGACTATCTAGTCATCTAGTGTATCATTGATCGAAGATAAATTGCAAATCTATTTCATACAAAATTTTAATCAAGTTCAATATTTCATTTCCCATACATATAATCATCATAATAATATCTTATCTACCCAATGGTACAAATACATTCATTATTCCATATTCCATAAGGCACACAATGGATCACTTCCAATAAAAATTGAGCTGTTTCTGGCAGTGGAGGTTTGTTCATAATCTGAGCGGCATTTCAACATACTGTAGAACTTAGAATATCTATTTCATTTTGTTAGACGACTGGTACATATGAATGAGAATTATAACTATCGACAGTTTCGGTGGTAACATTGCCACTAGTAGCTACAGATTTCATCTTAAATACCAACACTTGGAAGCCTGGGCGTACCCCGCATACATGATCGATGGTAGTGAGCCCAAAAATGTTTGCACAAAAATGTTAGTCATACTTCGGTATTTTTTATTACTCACGCAGAAGGTTCAGAAAAGAGAATGCAGGCTGCAAGAGCTAGGTACCAAGAAAAACATTGTTTCGATTGTGTGAGGGGCCAGTTTGCTCCACCGTGGGCATGACCATGCTTTGTCTATACTGTCTTTCATAAAAAATTAAAATCCATATTTCTCTTTAATAGTGAAACCTGGCGAATAGTATTTTTATTTTGAAATCTTGTACAGATGTGATCAATTTTGGGGACCTATTGAAAGTTAAGATTTTTTTAAATAATTTCTACTAGTGGCTCTGTTTAGAAATACTTAGAAGAATAAAGACATCACAGTTAAAACTATCCAAGACATCTTCAATATAATATTGCATTGAATTATATTTGCATGAATCCAACAGGATTTCTGTACGATATTAAACGCTTTAATAAATTCCAACGCAGCTTAAATATGGACGAAAATAAGTTATTACAACTTAAACGAATGTAATACATAATATTAAAAACTCGAATACTCATTTACACTGCACTCTTAAGATGTTCCAAATGTCTTATTTCTAGATACAAAATTATTCAATATTTAATTTTACTTTGATTCACACTGTAGTGTCCTTTGGAATATTTTTATTTCAATACAACATTTTCATTGAATTGGATTTGTTTTTCTGGGGAAATAACGTCTTCACGCAATCAGTGTGAACCAATCCTTATTGTGAACAAATTTATTTTTCATCGAATTTTTATTTAATGGCTGGAAGCCTCTTTCAACAAACATGCCTTGCACTCTCTAAGCCCATATCAAGCATACACTACACCAGTATTTTATACAACTAACTCTTCAATTATAATTATAACATATAATGCTGATTTAAACTGAGAATATACAGTTCTATAATATCGAGGATAAATACGTCCATTTGGAATTATTCAGGACAGGAAAGGACTAGATTATATGACATAATTTTCCTGGTCAATTAAACCTAAATAATTCCGAACGGTTGAGATATGCTTATAACAAACTTTTTCTCTCCGATCCAAGCTTTATTAAAATACTAGATGACACTGACATATTGGGTTTTTTTTTGCGAATTACACATACCCAACATGTAAGTAGACCTTCGTTATAAATCTACACTTCGAGCCCTAATAATGTATACAGTTCTACTCGTCAATCTTAAGAGTGTATTAAAGGAACTTTTACAGGAGTATATTACACTGTACAGTAATATCTACGAGACTCAACTCAAATGTTTTGTGTGAAAACTTCGTCTTGTCTGTAGTTTCTTTTCTTTGGCAGTCTTGTATTCGCGGCGGCATGGACTGCTCCTTAAGTCCAATATCGTGTTCACTTTCTCAACTATTTCTTTAGCCATGTCGTGATCACATTCAAAGTCGTGGAGCTTGTAGTTAGCGTTCGCCTGGAACATTACGGAGTTACCTAGAAATATAAAAGTTTTATTAATTTTCCTCTCAGTTTGAAAGCAAATTCCATATTTGTTAGTGTCAATCATGTAAAGGATAATGGGTAAAAATTAATGGGACTTGGTCCAAGAGCCTCCACTGATGATACTTGTGGGAAACGAAGGTACGTACTTGTTATATATTATTCTGGCAAAAGATTATCAAAATCAAATCAAATTATTGCAGAAAACAAATCATGTCAAGTCGAATAACGCAAGACATGCAAAATGTGTACAATCATGGTTTATTAAAATCAAGATTGACATTGCAACATAAAATTAGACAAAAATATTTTAAGATATAAAATTAACGTAATGTCATCCTTAAAATTATATTAAAATAGATTAGTCATTCAAATTATAGTTACATTTATCAACTAAAAGGCTCTTTAGATTTTTCTTAAATAAGATAGTATTCATTGCCCTTATTTCATTTTTTTTTTGGTGTGTTAGGCGTTGTGGTACGGGTTAGGCGCACACAGAGGATAAGTGCGTCACGTTGTTGCCTATTATTGAATTTGTTAACCTGAATACAAGAAATATGAAGCTTCATAGAAGTGTCCATAGTGGTGCGTGAAAACCACGACCACGGTCGTTGCAACACGGCCGAAACGTCGCCGTCGAGTGAAATAGGTAAATAAATAATCTAAATCATCGCGTTAAATGCCCGTGATATATTGTTTTTCAATTACACATTTAGTTTATTATGTTATATTATCTCCAGAAATGATATAGAAAGAAAACAAGGACATACTTTTTAAATAATGAATAACAATTTATTTCATTGTAACTTCATTTCATTCATGATTTGATATATAAATTCGATTCAAACAAATCAACATTAAATTATTTCATTCATACAAATATAAGAATTAAGATTGAACATTGAATATTTATGAAGCAATCCATTGCATACAAAATACTTTGACAGAAAATAGAGTATAAATTGCTGTGATCAATAATATACTAGATAAACAATCCCATACAAAAATTATCTTAAAAGTGACGCCAATTGTGTTTAGGTAATTCTAAGAATTCTAGTTGAAATAAATATACATCAATGCAAATTCAACCTTAAATGCAATGTTTAAATTTGCATTCACAAAACTATGTACAAGAAGCAATAAAAAAATTATGAGCTTGCTTCGCTGCTCAACACAAATTTAGTCATACATGCATGTTTTAAAGTCTAAATTACAAAATTCCAGAACAGTCCATGTTTGTTACAATAGTTGACACGTTGTCGACGCAAACGTTGGTCATCATAATATTTGGTAGTTGACTATGTTTACTTTATGAAAAACACTTGATGATATAAACTTACCGAAAAAAAGATATTCCTTACAAAATCAAGGTGTTACGGTGGTTATTTGCACAATTGCGGTATTTTTAACATAACGTACTAATTTTAAATAAGACTACAACCGTATTTGAGGCCATATTTTTCGGCCCGTTTTTGAAGCGCTGTCTATCTAGTTATCTAGTGTATCATTGATCGAAGATAAATTGCAAATCTATTTCATACAAAATTTTAATCAAGTTCAATATTTCATTTCCCATACATATAATCATCATAATAATATCTTATCTACCCAATGGTACAAATACATTCATTATTCCATATTCCATAAGGCACACAATGGATCACTTCCAATAAAAATTGAGCTGTTTCTGGCAGTGGAGGTTTGTTCATAATCTGAGCGGCATTTCAACATACTGTAGAACTTAGAATATCTATTTCATTTTGTTAGACGACTGGTACATATGAATGAGAATTATAACTATCGACAGTTTCGGTGGTAACATTGCCACTAGTAGCTACAGATTTCATCTTAAATACCTACTCTTGGAAGCCTGGGCGTACCCCGCATACATGATCGATGGTAGTGAGCCCAAAAATGTTTGCACCTATAGTCGTACTTCGGTTTTTTTATTACTCTTGTAGAAGGTTCAGAAAAGAGAACCTAGGCTGCAAGAGCTAGGTGACAAGAAAAACATGTTTTATCTACACTCACAACGTAATGTTCTAAATACGAATTCGAAAAATATTGTATAAACACGTACTTTATATTCGTGGATAGGTAAAATTAAAAAAAAAAACCATTATAGTTCAACATTTTCCTTCGATTTTTAAACAACTGCATCATAAAATAACTTTTTAATTTTTATAGCACACTTTTACTTTTTAATTTTCTGGCGCGTATGGGCTCATGTCATTGTCAGTTGTCTGTGGATGCGCGCGCTGCGCAATGAGAATCTAAATTGCCCGCCATACCATACCACATATTTTTTCCCTTTCTACTTTTTTTTTATTTCAACTGTATGAGTGAAGATAAAGTAGTGTATGCAATAGCATATAATTAGGTATTAAAACACTCGCGTAATATTATTATCAAATTCGGCTTCGCCTCATTTGATAAACCTACGCTCGTGTTTTAATAACCCCTATTATATGACCATTGCATAAACTACTATTTTGTTTGTTTCGATTATGGGAGGGGCCAGTTTGCTCCACCGTGGGCACGCTTTGTGTATATTGGTGGCTTTCATAAAAATTTAAAATGCATATTTCTCTTTAATAGTGAAACCTGGCGAATAGTATTTTTATTTGGATTTTTGTACAGATGTGATCAATTTTGGGGACCTATTGAAAGTTAAGATTTTTTTAAATAATTTCTACTAGTGGCTCTGTTTAGGAATACTTAGAAGAATAAAGACATCACAGTTATAACTATCCGAGACATCTTCAACATTGCATTGAATTATATTTGCATGAATCCAACAGGATTTCTGTACGATATTAAACGCTTTAATAAATTCTAACGCAGCTTAAATATGGACGAAAATAAGTTATTACAACTTAAACGAATATAATACATAATATTAAAAACTCGAATACTCATTTACACTGAAATACACAACACTCTTAAGATGTTCCAAATGTCTTATTTCTAGATACAAAATTATTAAAAAATTAATTTTACTTTGATTCACACTGTAGTGTCCATACTTTGGAATATTTTTATTTCAATACAGTATTTTCATTGAATTGGATTTGTTTTTCTGGGGAAATAACGTCTTCACGCAATCAGTGTGAACCAATCCTTATTGTGAACAAATTCATTTTTCATCGAATTTTTATTTAATGGCTGGAAGCCTCTTTCAACAAACATGCCTTGCACTCACTAAGCCCATATCAAGCATACACTACACCAGTATTTTATACAACTAACCCTTCAATTATAATTATAACATATAATGCTGATTTAAACTGAGAATATACAGTTCTATAATATCGAGGATAAATACGTCCATTTGGAATTATTCAGGGCAGGAAAGGACTAGATTATATGACATAATTTTCCTGGTCAATTAAACCTAAATAATTCCGAACGGTTGAGATATGCTTATAACAAACTTTTTCTCTCCGATCCAAGCTTTATTTAAATACTAGATGACACTGACATATTGGGTCTTTTTTTTGCGAATTACACATACCCAACATGTAAGTAGACCTTCGTTATAAATCTACACTTCGAGCCCTAATAATGTATACAGTTCTACT
Organism: Anorthoa munda; assembly: GCA_945859665.1. NCBI lineage: Eukaryota > Metazoa > Arthropoda > Insecta > Lepidoptera > Noctuidae > Anorthoa > Anorthoa munda. The sequence continues at coordinate 7,428,744 of OX243893.1, forward strand.
CGTCAATCTTAAGAGTGTATTAAAGGAACTTTTACAGGAGTATATTACACTGTACAGTAATATCTACGAGACTCAACTCAAATGTTTTGTGTGAAAACTTCGTCTTGTCTGTAGTTTCTTTTCTTTGGCAGTCTTGTATTCGCGGCGGCATGGACTGCTCCTTAAGTCCAATATCGTGTTCACTTTCTCAACTATTTCTTTAGCCATGTCGTGATCACATTCAAAGTCGTGGAGCTTGTAGTTAGCGTTCGCCTGGAACATTACGGAGTTACCTAGAAATATAAAAGTTTTATTAATTTTCCTCTCAGTTTGAAAGCAAATTCCATATTTGTTAGTGTCAGTCATGTAAAGGATAATGGGTAAAAATTAATGGGACTTGGTCCAAGAGCCTCCACCGATGATACTTGTGGGAAACGAAAGTACGTACTTGTCATATATGATTCTGGCAAAAGTTTATCAAAATCCATCCGAGGATACTTTTTATTTGGTCATGTTAACCTGAACACAAGAAATACGAAGCTTCATAGAAGTGTCCATAGTGGTGCGTGAAAAGAGCGCGCGCGCTCCGCCTCCGTTCCGCGAAAACGTCCGCCCCACTGTGGCCAAGCACTAAAATATGACATTACGATGATAAGTCTAAAGAATCCCCGGACGGATTTTGATAATGTTTTTTCAAAATTATATACTTTCATTTCCCACAAGTCTCATTAGTGGAGGCTCTTAAACCACTATTGCCCAGTGCCCTTTGGAGGCAGGTCGTCAAAATCTTTTGGGTGAATAGGCTTCTCTCGATTAGTACAAACAACCATTCAGAGTATGCCTGGTATACGCGCACCCTTTCAAAATTTGAGCACGTGTCTCTAAAAAAAAGTAGTATACATAAATTACCTGCACTACTTCTATCACCACAGGCGGCATTGTGACTAGGTGAGTAAACTATCCTAAAGGTGGTCCTGTTCCCTCTCGTCTCCAGAATCTGACACCAAGCCACCGAGTCTATGCTGTGTAGGAAGTACTTCGATCTTGACTGCACATGGAAATATAACAATAACGTTTTAAAAACATAAAATAAGGTGCTTACGCGTACATGGTACTAAACTAACATACAGATAAAAACATCACTCTCCTTCTGAAATTTGATACAGTTCGGTAAGTCGGCAATATGAATAAAATAAGTAGTAATACAGTTGTGATTGGCTACCACAATATTGTTACAAGATATGCCATCTCGTATCGAATAGCGGAAATAATTTGCCCGAATGTTTGTATCGCCGAAGTCTTTCTCAGATGAACGTCCTGGAATGTTCTAGTCACGTAGAGAACCATCTCGTAATCACCTCGAATGTCTGTCTCGGCCGATTATTCTAGAAATTTCTCGACATATCTAGAACAGTATGGTGCCTTCCAGGAAAATATCGGCATTCGTCTTCGTCATGGGACATTTTCGATATGGAAGCGATACAGAGCGAACGAAAAGGAAATAGCGCAAAATAATAAAATTGTATAAGTGTTTCTATAATATAGGTAGTCTGATTAATTAAAGTCTGCTGTTTAAATAATTTATCGCTGAACCTCAGCTCGTAACAAATTGGTATCGGAAGTGCGGGATAAATTAAGTCAGTTCTACCTAAAGAAGAAACGGAGGGGACGGGTTTTTTTAGGATTATCCCACCGCACTATTCCCAAACCCTGCAACTCCTGAAAGCCAGAATCAACAGTGGCGACCACCAGAAAAGCGCCGAGGCAATGAAGCTCGAAGAAGTCCCGGAGAATGAATTTAACTGTCTTGGATCCCGCAACGAAATTAATCAGAAAAGAATAACGGAGGAGTAGGAAAAAATACAAATTTCCACTTCCCTCCATATTAAGCAGGAGACAGAACAAACAAGGCCAATAGGCACAAAGGTTTACAACTGGGATAAGCCCAGTTGCCTAGCACCACGGATAAAAATTAGCATGTAACTGATATTAGTCATGTGTGTGATGTGAGTCAGTGCCAACAAGATTTTGACCAGAGGCGCTTTGGATACGATCCCTCACCGTCAAGTGGACAACGAGACTCCGCGGGTGTAACGGAATCGCCGGTGACGCCTGACCTCGCCGCTCTTATGGTTTTTATGCAGGAGCAGGCCCGCCGCTTAGCAGAGCAGCTGCAGCGCGACAAGCAGGAGGTTTTGGGGGCCGAGTCACCCACGTCCGTAGGAGTGTACCCTCTGATTCCCTACACGTGGTCCCCGGGTGGTGCAAATCAGGTGACAATAACTGGTGGTAGGTTTCGGCCGAAGGCTTGCGACCACCCACCGGGCAAAGACGTACCGCCAAGCGGCCTAGCCGTGTTCCGGTTACGATGCTCGGTGTAGCCAACTAGAGGAGTTGGGTCGAGACAGCTGTTCTATTGCTGGCAGACCAGCCTGACGCGCGCTGTTATAGACGTATCGGGAGACTGGTCACGGAGGGTAGCGGGATCCGAGGCACGGTGCGCCGCTGGCCGACCGCAGGTAGTTGGGGGCCCAAGTAGTGTGCCAGCCACACATGAAAGGCTGCCCCGCCAACTGTCGAAAAATCCCGGAATGCATCATCGTGCTGGTTGGCGACCAGATGCGGAGGGCCCGATGGACATTCCGGGGGGGCTCGGGCGTCCCCGCAGTCTCCGGACTAGTTCCCCATTGATGTCGTCTTTTCAGTGCGTGTCTGAAGGTTAGCAGCGTGGAACCTCGTCTCACTTCCTTCTCCTCTACTCCTTTCACTCTTATATAAAATTTTATGAAAAAGAAAAATAATACTGGAGTTAAACAGCGGCTGCACCCCCTCCCCCACAAAGTGCACCTCACCAACATTCGAGGTCTGCACTCAAATCTCTCTGCAGTCCACTTCCACCTGGAGACTGAGAAACCAGCGCTGTTTTTCCTTACGGAGACGCAGATAGCGAGTCCGTCAGACGTGTCGTACTTGTCTTACCCAGGGTTTACCCTGGAGCACAATTTTAAACCGCGCGCGGGTGTGTGTATGTACGCCTGTGACGATACTTGCTATCGGCGTCTCCGTAACCTTGAGGACTCCAGATCCTCAACGCTGTGGGCTTTAGTGGACACAGGTTTGGATAAAATTATCTACGCCTGTGTCTACCGTTCGCATAGCGGAGATCAGGAGACAACCAGGCTCACAGAGTACCTCAGTGAGGCTGCTGACGCGGCACAGCAGCGGTATCCTTCCGCCCAATTAGTGTTACTGTGGGACTTTAATGCCCACCACCAGGAGTGGCTCTTCCCATACCAGTGCACTGACCATGCTGGACGGGAGATGCGTAAGCTTTCGCTAGCGCTAAACCTCACCCAGCTGGTCCAGGGGGCAACAAGGGTACCGGACGTTGATTCGCACACGGCGAATTGCTTGGACCTTCTGCTGACAACAGATCCAGACAGATACTCTGTGTCGATAGCTTCACCTTTAGGTAGTTCTGACCACTGTCTGGTGAAGTCTGTGTCCGTCTATTCCCCGCCCGATCCCAGCCCAAGAGGCACCCGGCGGGTTTGGCGGTACAAGTCAGCAGATTGGGATGGTATGCGATCTTTCTTCGCATGCTATCCTTGGCGGCCTACTTGCTTTTCTTCGACTGATCCATCGTCGTGCGCGGACGCTGTAACGGATGTGTTGCGTCAGGGAATGGAGTACTACATTCCGTTCTCTGACGTATCTATGTCTAGCGAAGACCGGCCATGGTTTGGCGCCGAATGTAAACGCGCCGACGCGCTTAAGCATGGGGCGTACCTGGCTTGGGTCGACGCTCGATCGCGTAAGGCGGGTGACGTGGGTCAGAAGAAGAAGGCCTTCAACAGGGCTGCCAAGTCCTGCAAGATGGTGTTGCGAAGGGCTCGGTTCGACCACATTGGCCGTATAGGGACCAAACTTGCTTCTTACCCATCAGGTAGTAAAGCGTTTTGGTCTCTGGCTAAGTCAGTCGAGTCGAACTTCTGCCGTCCCTCACTACCACCACTGCTGAAACCCGACGGGTCGCTGGCCCACTCCGCTGAGGAGAAGGCAAATTTATTTGCCTCTCTTTTTGCGGAATCTTCACGTCTAAATCCTGGTGACGCGCGGCCCCCTCCTTCTTCTGATGGATGCGAGACGAGTATGTCGGAAATTCGTATCCATCAGAAGGACGTCCGTAGGGTGCTGCGCAACCTCGACGTGAACGAAGCTAGCGGCCCTGACGGAATACCAGCAATTGTTCTTAGAACCTGTGCGCCTGAACTGTCTCCGATCTTGACACGCCTATTCCGCCTTTCGTATGAGGCTGGAAAAGTGCCGAATGCTTGGAAGCAGGCTAACGTACAGCCCGTGCCCAAGAAGGGAAGTCGAGCTGACCCGGCCAACTACAGACCCATATCTGTAACCTCCATACTCTGTAAGAGTATGGAACGTGTACTTAATATTAAGCTCCTGGCATACCTAGAAGCAAACGATATCCTAAGTGACCGCCAATACGGCTTCCGCCGAAATCGGTCTACTAGGGATCTTCTAGCGTATGCCATTCACATCTGGAGTGAGGCCATTGAGAGGCACGGGGAAGCGCTTGCCGTCTCCCTAGACATCTCGAAGGCTTTTGATAGGGTCTGGCACGAAAGCCTTATTGGTAAGCTTCCTTCATTCGGTTTGCCCGGTGGTCTGTGTGATTGGATTGCAGACTTCCTGAGAGATCGGTCCATTCGAGTGGTTATCGATGGCTGCTCGTCGGACCGCTTGGATATTAATGCCGGGGTCCCTCAGGGGTCGGTGCTCTCAGCAACTTTGTTCTTGCTGCACATTAACGATCTGCTAAAACCTTTGGGTATGCAGACGACAGCACAGTTGCTGAGAGATACGTGTCCAACGCTCGTGCTACCGGGCCTCAGATCCAGTCTCTCCGTGAGACCATGGTGGAGCGCTTGAACCTGTCCTTGCAGGCAGTCTCCGAATGGGGCGATGCCAATCTGGTCAGGTTTAATGCTGCTAAAACTCAGGCGTGTCTTTTTTCCGCTAAAAAGAGCCAATTTCACCCGGCTCCAACTTTCCGAAATGTTACCGTGCCAATAACTGACCATCTTGAGCTTCTTGGCGTTACGTTGACATCGACGCTCAATTTTGGCCCGTACATTGAGGCAAAGGCTCAACTGGCTGCCAAAAAGCTGGGGATCCTTGCAAAGGTGAGAAGGTACTTCACGCCAGAACAGCTGCTCAGTTTGTATCAAGCGCAAGTTCGATCATGCATGGAGTACTGTTCTCATCTCTGGGACGGATCAGCCAAATATCAGCTTGATGCACTAGAGTCGATTGAAAAGCGGGCCAAGAAGCTCATCAGCGATGAGGCACTGGTTAAGTCAAAGCTCCAGAGCCTTGAACATCGTCGCCGAGTTGCCAGCTTGTCGGTTTTTTATCGGTTACATTTCGGGGAGTGTGCGATGGAATTGCATGATCTAATTCCGCCCAGCCCGTTTCATCATCGAACTACCAGACGTACGGCGAAGCGCCATCGGTACATGGTGGACATCCCACCCATACGCACTAAACGTTTTGAGAATACTTTTATTATGCGTACAGCTAAGGAGTTGAATTCCCTGCCGGAGTCTGTGTTTCCCGATAGCTACAATCTAGGGGTCTTTAAGTCAAGAGTGAATAGGTTACTACTAGGCAAGCGTGCTCCATCGTAGACCACATCTTCGCTTACCATCAGGTGAGATAGTGGTCAAGCGCGAGCCTATAATAGATAAAAAAAAAAAAAAAGCAGGAGCAGGCTAGCCATCAGGTGCAGCAAGCTGGCCACATGGAAGAGCAGCTGCAGCGCGACGAAAAGAAGCTGGCTCGCCGTCAGGAAAAGGATGGAAGTTCAGGAGCGCATATGGGAATTAAGAGGACTCATATCAAGACCCGAGAACGATTTTGCTGGATCCATTATCGAGAGGACGTTGAGGAATGGTGCCGCAAATGCACAACTTGTGCGGCTGTGAAAGGATCTATGCATTAAACATTTACAATGTTGGTGCCCCGTGGGAACGTATAGCATTAGATGTTGTTGGGCCATTTTCTGAAAGCCAAAGCGGGAATAAGTACTTCTTGGTTCTCAATCACTTTACAAAATAGCCGGACGTGTTTGCAATCCCTAAACTAGAGGCCTCTACGGTGGCTGATAAATTACTTCGCGAAGTCTTTTGTCGGTTCGAGTTTCCCTTGGAAATCCATAGTGATCAAGGTCGGAACCTCGAATGTGAAGTGTTCAATAAGACCCGTCGAGAGAACAGAAATAGTTCTTAACATCCGCAATCAGACGTGATGGTAGAACGATTCAACAAATCACTGGAGAGATATGTGACAAAGGTTTGTGAAAAGCAGACAGAAGGATCCCATCAAAAATATAACATGTAAAAAAAAAGACAAGTCTCGCGGCGCAGTTCTTCTACTAAAAAAAGGAGTAAGATCGAATGTAAAACCAAGTCACATAATTAATTCAGTAGATATCTTAATAATTAGGTTACAAACAAAAACATTAACTGACTGTCGAAGTCGTGGTGGATAGTTCTTTATATGATCCGCTTCTTACGCCCCAAGTTGCGAGTTCAAACACAACGAGCACCGATGTGACTTTTTCAAAGTTATGTGTGTTTTTCTAGGTTACCCCTAGACATCACCGGCTGACGGTGAAGGGAAAACCTGGACTTCGGTCTGAAATCGCCAACCCGCACTCAGCAAGCATGGTGATAAAGCTCATTCCTTCTCTATTAGAAGTGGTCTAGCCCATTATAAGTAGCGTAAGAGGCTTTTTAAGAGCAATGGTGGCCCAGTGGTTCCGGCCGCGGCTTACAAGTTGTAGATCGTGGGTTGAACCCAGGCAGGCACTTAACTTTGTGTAAATTATTTCATCACCACTGCTCTCAAAACAGTTAAGGAAAACATCGTGAAGAAACCGGCATGTCCTAGAACCAAGAATTCGAAGACATGTGACATCCATGTACTGGGCCCGCGTGGTGGATTACGTCCCATTCCCTCTCACAGAGAGGAGGCCTGTGTCCCTGCAGTGGGCACATTATAAGGCTGATAATGATGACATTCACCGACTTGGTTTTTACTAATGTAAAACCTAGTCGGTTAAATTGTTTGTTTGTAATCTAATTATTAAGGTACCTACTGAATAAATTGTCCGACTTGGTTTTACATTCGATCTCACAACTTATTTCGGTAGAAGAATTGCGCCGCGAGACTTGTGTTTTTTAACCGACTTACCAAAAAGGAGGAGGTTCTATGTTCGACATTATGGATGTTTTTTTTTTTTTTTTTTTTTGTGTATGTTCACGCATATCTCCGTCAATTTTGGACCGATTTTGAAAATTCTTTTTTTGTTTGAAAGAGTATGTTTCGAAATTGGTCCTGAGATCCTGAGATCTGATGAAGGACTTCGAAGATATACAACAGAACTCTTCAATAAATTACGGCAAATCTCTCGGAATTGCTGCAATCGCATGTCTGTTTATTGTTTACGCCATTTCATAACATAACATCACGCCAGTACGCTCTAAAGGGGTACGCAGATCTCTCATTTCACCGGTAATACTCTAGTTTCATGATATTCGGGTAATCTATTCTGGCGTTATAGGTACCTTACTAAACAACTTGTACAACTAAAAAGTGAAAAATAAAAAGCTTTTTACAAAAAAATACTACCGACTTCCAAATAAAAAGACTACAAAGTGAAAAATAACTTTATTTTTGGAAGTCGGTGTCTATAACGAAAAAAAATGGTACCTACCAAAGACACCGACTTCCAAAAATAAAGTTATTTTTCACTTTGTAGTCTTTTTATTTGGAAGTCGGTAGTATTTTTTTGTAAAAAGCTTTTTACATGTTATGTTTTTGATGGGATCTCATTTCTTTTTGTACTTCCTTTGTTTCTTTTTGGGTACTATATTTCTGGTGCGTTAGCTACGGACTTTACAACGTCCATGTACCACACACACATGTACCTACACTAGGTATACTGTACTGTAAATGTATGTAGCGCAGGTTATAAATGATTTTACAAACAGTGTCTTTATGAAATTCAAATACTAACTTAAACTAACTAAATTTAATCTGCTATAGAAGATCGTGAAGATCACAATCTCATCTCTTGTAGCATAAGTATGGTATTATCATCATTTCAGCAGAAGGACGTCCACTGCTGGACATAGGCCTCCCCCAGGCGTCACCACATTGACCGACCCCGTGCGTCTCGCATTCTGCGGATTCCCGCAACCTTAACCAGGTCATCGGTCCACCTAGTGGGAGGTATAGGTCTTGTTGGATATATGGTATACTAGCTGTAGCCCGCGACTTCGTCTGCGTAGCATTAGTATTTTGAATAGCCTATTTGTTATATCGCGCCATAATATTTTAGGTGTGTGAGCCGCCTTACTGAGAAATTATTAGTTCACCATACAACCTTCTACCCCCCTCTCCACCCCCTAAAGTATGATTTATTTAAGAAAAACTATCCTATGTCCTACCCAGGGTCTCAAACTATCTTCATACCAAATGTCATCTAAATTGGTTCAGCGATTTAAGTGTCAAAAGGTAACAGACAGACAGGCAGAGTTACTTTCGCATTTATAATATTAAGTAAGTATGGATATATGAGATTGGGACAAATACATTCGACCATTTCTCTTGGCATATCGCAGTGCTGTTCTTGAAAGTACTTGCTTATTTCGGAAGAGAACAACGATTGCCTGCAGAACTAATCACCAGTATCCCACCTCAGTGTCCGGGCAGTGCAACAGATTATACAAATGAACCACGGAATAGGATGAATGATGTATATGAGCATATCAGAAGATGTCTGAGAAAATGAAGAACAGCTACGATCGGAAAGCGCCCAATAGGGACTATGGTATGGTTACATAACCCGGTATGCAGCAAAGGAAAATCGCCTAAATTGCAAGACACAATGGGATGGACCATATCGCATTATTACCAAGACAAATAGAATAAAAAACATTTATTCGACAAAGACACAACACAACAGCAACAATTACAAAGTAAAAGGAAAGACAGTAAAAAAAGTACAAATAATGACGTCACCTACCGAATTCAAAAGAAACCACGAGGTTTAGCAAATGTTCTTCATGTGGATCGATTGGCCAGTTATCATGGGTCTAACAATGCTCATACATTATACTAGTACTAATCTGTAGATTCAAAATAGCTGTACATAAAAACAAAAATGTTTTTTCCCCATACTGCTATATGTATAAAACTATGGTTTAGGGAAATACCGAAGGTGACCACAAACAACAAAACTAAATGCAACGGTTTCTGTGTAGGAGATTATTAATAATTTCTCCAGCAAAACAGTAAACCAAACGAGGTATTTAATTTTAATGATCAGGATAAAACGTCTATAGTAGGTACATACAGGCACATGCCCGTTTTCACTAACAGCAAAATGAATACCTTAAGGGTACACTAGTCGAAAATTCTTCCATACAAACGTAGTCTGGCATTTACTCCACTGTTTGACGATGTACGTTCAAAATAAAAAACCGGCCAAGTGCGAGTCGGACTCGCACACGAAGGGTTCCGTACCATTATCGCAAAACACTGCAAAAATATCACGTTTGTTGTATGGGAGCCCCCCTTAAATATTAATTTTATACTGTTTTTAGTATTTGTTGTTATAGCGGCAATAGGAATACATCATCTGTGAAAATTTCACCTGTCTAACTATCACGGTTCATGAGATACAGCCTGGTGACAGACAGACAGACAGACAGACAGACAGACAGACAGACAGACAGACAGACGGACAGCGAAGTCTCAGTAATAGGGTCCCGTTTTTACCCTTTGGGTACGGAACCCTAAAAATGATATAAATTTGTCTCATCATTATCTAGCCCTGTATGAAAGCAAAAAAAAACCGGCCAATTGCGAGTCGGACTCGCACACGAAGGGTTCCGTACCATTATCGCAAAACACTGCAAAAAAATCACGTTTGTCGTATGGGAGCCCCCCTTAATTTATTTTATTTTAATTTAATAATTATTATTTTTTTAAAGAGAATATACAACTAAATATTCTGTGAATATTTCAAGCGTCTATCTGTTGCCGTTATTAATATCGAGCAAAAAACGGCAAAAAATCACGTTTGTTGTATGGGAGCCCTACTTAAATATTTATTTTATTCTGTTTTTAGTATTTGTTGTTATAGCGGCAACAGAAATACATCACCTGTGAAAATTTCAACGGTCTAACTATCACGGTTCATGAGATACAGCCTGGTGACAGACAGACAGACGGATCACGAAGTCTCAGTAATAGGGTCCCGTTTTTACGCTTTGGGTACGGAACCCTAAAAACGGCCTCCATACAGGGATAGATTAGTACCTAGTTCAACAATGCAAATAATTTTATTTTGAACAAATACATTCAGTCGTTTTTTCATGATATCCAGACTCCCAAAGGTCTGTTTATAAAATTTCGCGCGCTCGTTTTCGTTCGAAATCATCATCCATTTCGCTACAAATTTGCAAAAGTGTGTATTCGTACGCGAACTAGCTTGTTACTGCTCATAACAGCATCTATCTGTTCCGCACGTGTTGTCGGTTGATATAGCATGCATTTTAAACCCCGCGCACAAAATAGTTCGTGCCGTCGACTAGTGTACCCTTAAAGCGTGCTGTTCGACATTTGCTGCCGGGCGTTGAAAACACAACGGCTCGCTTTATTTTGGCATTCGGCGCGCTTTATTAGGTTTCTTCTTAGTTATAGTGAAAACGGAATTTATAATACTTTCTACAAAATGAACGGCATAAAAATTCGCATATTTAGAGTGATACCTGATACTTAATGGACGGAAAAGATCGTCAAGACATAGGCCACCGTACTTGCTCAATGCTTCTCTATCTTCGCGATTAAACTTTCCTGTAAGGTGGGCTGGAGAATGCCGCGGTCATCCGCTAGATGCGAGAAGCACAAGACCGGTCCCTGTTGCGAGACGCTCACAGTATAGCCCTATATCCAGCAATGTACGTCTTTCGGCTAATGAACAAACAGTATCTTACCCAAAAAGCGTGTTTATTCGTGACTAGAGGCTCCACCTCTATCCTGTCGAGTGAGATGCCGAGTTGAACAGATGTATTCGTCCTCACTTTGCGCAGTAATTGCACCTTGTATGCTTTGTACTGAGGCGCCTCGGTAGCCATTATGTGGGACTGCATCTTGCCTAGGTCTGTTTCTCCACTACCTGCAATAGAAACAATATAAATTAAGCAGAGCAGGAATGGCCCAGTGGTAACGGCTGCGACTTAGAAGTTGTAGGTTTGGGTTCGATTCCAAGTGAGTGCTTTACTTTGTGTAAAATATTTCATCACCTATGTATTAGAACCAAAAATTCAAAGACATGTCACAGAGAGGACTGTGTCTCTCTGTTAGGATTTAAAAGACAGTGAGCATAAATAATATTTACTTTTATACTAATTACAGTACGCTATTCAATGCCACAGTGTAGTTTTGCTAGAGGCGGTAGTACACATTATTTTAGACACGCTGTGTTTTTTAGTCCATGGCATAGAATTTAAAATGTATAGGGTAGTTGGTAAGAGATTAATGATATTCAAAGTTTAAGACAGTATACTAACATCTTTAGAGGAGGAGCTCTTATGCCTGTTGTATTTGAGCAACCATATTCAGAGCGAAAAGTTGATAACTCTGAGATTTGTCTTTTTAAGTCATTTTGCGTAAAGCCCCACACTATCAAAAGAAAATTAGCCACCCTGAAAATCAAAACAAAATGTGTCCTTTTTCGAAATTTGTAAATGTAACAGGGCACCTATTTGAAACTTTACAGATATATTCTTGGGGTTCTCTCAGTAGGCTCCACCTACTCAGCTATCAACATTTTGCCCTGAATATGGTTGCTCAAATACCTTATGAGCTCCTCCTTTATAAACGAAGATCAAGGATAACCTATAGCTGTGTTACATAACATGAAATTACCTTCATTTAAAGCTTTTAATGCTATTAAAACCGCTTCTGATGTTGCACTTCCTCCTGTATTGTGTCTTGATGGATTCTGATGACTTTGACCAGAGTCTGTCACTTTTGAGAACACATGAAAGGCCCCACTCATACCATCTTCAGGTATAGACGAAGGAGGTAAGGTCATTGCATTTTTACTTTTCAGTTCTACAAGACCAAGACATGTGAATCCGAATTTGGAACATGGCTCGTTGGCGTCAAGGCAGGGGAATGCCCAGTCTACCTCTCCATCATCTTCTGCTATGCAAAGTCCGTAATCGTGCACAGATCCGAGGGTTATGTCTGGGTGTTCAATGCTGAAGGAAAATATTAATTATTGTTTATTGGATTAATTTAGAAAATAGTTAACTCAAGTCCATAGAAATCTAATAATATGGAAAATATAAGTAAGAGGAAGGTAAACACATTAATTGATTTTGTCTAATAATAGCTTTAAATATTAAAATGCTACACATTGCTTGCAGAACGGATGGCCGATGGGGCAGAAAGGTTCTGAAGTGGCGACTGCGAACCCAAAGACGTTGCGTTGGAAGGCCTCCCACTAGGTGGACCGATGACCTGGTTAAGGTTGCGGGGATCCGCTGGTTATGAGACGTACTAACCGGACCGGACCGGTCAATGTGGCGACGCTTGGGGGAGGCCTATGTGCAGCAGTGGACGTCTTTCAGCTGATGATTAAAACGCTTACCTGTACTTATAGCATGTGAAGCCAATTAAATCCTTGATCTTAGCACTGGCAATGACACACACTACTAGGGGATAATTCTGATGCTTCTCCGGAAGCATTGTCATGAAAATCTTGAATGATTTGATAGGTAATCCGAGTTGTGCGGTGCCATCAAACTTTGCATACTCCAAATACTGACGGTGAGGTAGGTTCGGGCAGTTCTGAAGTTGTTCAGCTAATAAAGACTTCTGTTTGTCAGTTTTATTAACTTCAAACTTCGAGAAAACTTCCACCAGCTGGTCTGTGGTGAGGGGCGAGGAGTCCTCCCATTTTACTACTTTAATTTTAGCTGCCTTTTTTAATGCTTGCTCCTTCTTATCTAGCCATTGTGCTGTGTTGGTTCGCTGTCTAGAAAATAACAAAATTAGTTCAGATAATTTAATAAATAGAAAAAGTTGAACTTAAATACTTTGCTTTAATTGGTTACAAATGTTATCCCAAAATGATGTCATATGGGAAATAACAGAGTATGACATAATTGACATAGGTTCACACTTCAATCTTCTCTAACTGGGTCAGTAGAGCAGTGACTCAATGTGAGTAATGTAAATATTTTCCCAAAGGAAGAAAAAACTGCTCTATAAAGGTATCGCCGGTGTGGCAAACATTCTGCTTGGTGATTAAAGCTGAAACATGCCATGTTTCTCTATTATACTGCAGATAAGCAATGTGACTGTGTGACCCAATTAATGGCTTAATACAGATATTTTATGACTTATAGGTTCCGTAAAACCGTACCTGGGAAAATCCTCGTAACGCACGTAGCTGCCGCACAGCGGGTCATCATCCTCGCTGTCATCCATATCAGGGTAAGGATCAAACTGTGTCACTATTTCTCTTCCCACTTCCTCCTCAGATATGTCTCCCATTCCATCTTTACCTTTACTAGGACCTGGTTGAGTCAACCTCAATTCCCTTATCCTCTTCTTCTCTTCAATTGCTTTATTTTGAAACACTTTCGAAAAATCCTCTCCTGCCATAACGGTCTCACATAAACCGGTGTCGTCGGTCGCAATAAATGCATCACGTATGTTTTTGAGGAGCCAAATTTTATTATCATATGTAGCCATTTTATTAATAACACTAATTAGTTCAATTTTAATCTTAATTCTTGTTTTCGATCCCCAAAATTGAAACACATGTCAAAGTTGCAGTTCCCAAACAAAATGCTTATCGCGTGATTCAAGTCCATAGTTTTAGAAATGTCGATTCTTGAACATTTATTTTGTTGTGTAGGAGAAGGATTCATTCGTCCCCAAATACGAAATATGTTTTAACTGTTTTCATTCATGCTGAATTCCATAATTTTGCAATTCTGAAACGCATTTTGACTGATTTTGACATTACAGATGAAAATGTTTGCTCTGGGTTTGTTGTCACAGACTATTTAGAGATACTTACGTATTCTGACTTTGGATTTAGTAAAAAATAATATGGTGTTATTTTATTGATATCATTGTCAAATAATAAATACAACGTGTAAAATAGGGAAAATATTTAAGTGTACAATTGTACACTTAAATATTTTCCCTATTTCTTTCTGTGGATTGCACTGCCGATGCTGCCATACCATGGATCTAAAAAACGTGGAATAGCAAATGTATAGGATTTAAGGCTTAAACGCATTAAGCGATTTTTATTCGGGCGAATTTTTGTCCGCGTACTGAATCTACACTGCGGATAAAATGCCGCGCGATTATTGTGTCTCTCTACCTGTTCATAGAGTTCAAAATGTTCGCAAATGAATCAAATCGCGCCGCGGTGCGGTGGATTCTGTAGCAAAACACGGATTTCTTGCGATATTATTTCCGCGCGATTGTTTTTCCAATGCGTGCAGCTTCATACAAATCAATAGGTCCACAGCGAAAAATAATATATCGGGTATGATTAGGTCGCAGCGGAATAAAATCCGACTACTTCGCAGAAAGGCACACCTATGGAATTGTACTAAAAAATGCGCGCGAATCAAAGATTACTATTGGGCGTGAATAAAAATCGCAATGCGTGCTATGCCTATTGTTCTGTGAAATGCATGCATATTTCCATTATTTTGATTTCCAGTTTTCCACATGCTGTCATTTGGACAATGAATGACATTATTGACATGTTATTGTTGTCATAGTAACGGAAAGAAAAGGATTGTATTTTTTGTAATTTTTTGTGCAAACGTTGTATGATAAGTGTTCTGAACCTTCCTCCGACTAATTGTAAGTTACAACAAACATATTACACTGTAACAGTTATTACTTATCTGATATCAACCCTATAAAAATCGGTTCATTGAGGTTATAGTGCTATGAAAAACACTCTTGATTACGTTACAAAATCAGTACCAAATGATAGTTTGATCTTGTTGGTCGATGTGGAACTGTTGGTAACTCAGTTATTCCGAAATTATGACAGGCGAAATCTTGGCTTCTAGTACAACGCCTTAGAATCATGGGTGCCGGCAGGACTATTTCCGGGGGTCTGCTTATTTAACATCACGCCTCAAATGGAATGATCTTTTTGCGCATTTGTACAGAGACAACTAACTTGCTGATGTGTGCAGAAAAGCTTGAAACATAAATAAGCATTCAAGAATGACCGCAGAAAGGTCAAAAGTTGTAGCACCTTGCTTCGGATTTTTGTATTTACTTTAACATAATACGGCCAAAGGCCAATGACATTATAAAGTTATTTTTTGAAAAGTATTAATTGAAAACAAAACAACAATGAAATACCTATATATAAATATGCAGCAGTCATACTCTCATCTTACAATAAATACTCCAGACATACAGACAAGATCTTCTTCCATTCGTCCGCAAACACATCATGTTCAGATTTAGCATCCAAATGAGTGTTGAGCCAGTGGAAGTGGAAGCGAGTGCACCCCCTTCTGGCACCCATGCTTAAAAAACCTCACAGCAATGATCCAAATCATGCCTTAAAATACTTGAGTGAAGTGTGTAGGCTGCAGAAGGTTTTTGTGTAAATAATAAACAGAAATTAATAAAAACAAAGTTTATGGCACCTTTAATTGAATGTTAACAAAATTATTATTCTATGTTAGCAGCACAATTATAACTTTGGTCAGTAAAAACACTTCAATAAAATATCAAATAATCAGAAAGCACATCTAAAGACAAATGTAATAAATAAATTGTACCAAATTACTGGCAACAAATATTATTAGTAAACATGTAACATTTACTTATAAACTCTATGGTACTACACAATACTATAGTTGCCCATAGCCAACATACAGCGTCTAAGGTCTTGAACACAATCATAGTAAGAGCGGTAAGGAGGGGACAGTGTCTCATCATAGAGTTTTAGGACTGCTACAAACTTCTTCATTGCTTCTCCATACTGGCCATTCTCCATTTCTGCACGGCCCAGGCGGTACATCATTTCTGTGTCCTGTAAAAAAAAAAAAAACAATTCAAGTTTTGGTTGTAAAAATGTTGTGCAATGCCACTAAGTCAGTTGTGCTGTATGTGTTGTTTTGGATAAACAATATTTTTAGGGACAACTAGCTGTCCTAATTATCTGATATTATTAAGAATATTACAAAATTCTGTTTTTGCCATAAAATTCTACCTTTTTAAAAAGTTAAAATATCTAACATAAATCTTAAATATTTGTCTTTTTCAGATATTTACTTCCAATGCTAACGAGTTCCTAATCCATCATGGAGGAAGAAGATGGTAAAATACTTCTTTAATTTTGTTGAAAATACCATTAGAAATCATCATTTTAATGACAGCCCTTATCGCAAGAGACCACCCAGAAGTAGCGTGCCGGATGCGCCGTACCTCGCCAAAATGGCTGCGACGAAATAAATAAATTACTTATTGAGAATAATTTGACATCACGCCTGTTTTCCCAGAAGGGATAGGCAGAGGTGTACATACTCTAAGGCCTCATTAGTGCGTTGCGTGGTAGCAACGAAACAACGTATTGCATGCCACCCCTGCATTGCGCACGCACGACGTCGCAACGCAAGATGGCGACGCACGTCGCCTCAGTGTGAATTTCAGATTCCATTGTCGAATCTGAAATTCACACTGATCGTAACACAAACACTGTCCGTCGTCGCTCCGCAGCTGCAAGTTACTACACTACCTACAAAAAAATTAATTCTCATACATAAATAGAAAGCTTTTTACACATTTTCAATACTCGAAAAATTTTATGTATTTTTGTAAGATATTCGTGAGGTAAAATAATGAGAATTAGTCCAAGAGCGCGCGAAGCGAGCTCGGTAGATTAGGGCACCGTCATCTCCTTCATGTTAGGTTACTGTAGACCCTGCAGACAGAAATAGGAGCCCCGCACAGCGGAGCTCCGTCGACTTTGTTGCTTAAATAGTAATCTTAAACTTTAACCATGGATATCTCCATGACCATGGGGTACCGTAGGGTGGGGATGGTACAGTGAGGTAGCCTCTCTACCCCCCCTTTCCCTCCCCCCCTCCGAGCCCCTTAAAACGATGGTCATTTATGGAAATTTTTAATTTTCCTGAAAACTTTAACCATGGATATCTCCATAACCATGGGGCTCCGAGTGGTGGGGATGGTACTGGAGTGTAGCCTGGGGTAAGCATACGTACAAAAGGTTTTGGGAACACTTTTATTATGCGTACAGCTAAGGAGTGGAATTCCTTGCCGGAGTCTATGTTTCCCGATAGCTACAATCTAGAAATCTTTAAATCAAGTGTGAATAGGTTTTTTTTCTAGGCAAGCGTGCTTCGCCGTCGACAACATCATCGCTTACCATCAGGGTGAGATAGTGGTCAAGCGCGAGCCTATAGACTATAAATAAGCATATTGTTAAGAATAGCTACAAACTCAACAATCGGACTCAGGGCCTCTTGCTCGGCAGTAGCACATTGCGACAAAAGACCAATGAGCCACACAATTTATTATGCTCATCTAAATTCAAAATTAATTCTCTGTATTATCACCATCATCATCGTATCAGCTGAAAGACGTCCACTGCTGGATATAGGCCTCCCCCAAGCGTCGCCACATTGACCGGTCCCGTGCGTCTCGCAATCAGCGGATCCCCGCAACCTTCACCAGGTCATCGGTCCACCTGGTGGGAAGCCGTCCAACGCAACGTCTTCCGGTTCGCGGTCGCCACTCCAGAACCTTTCTGCCCCATCGGCCATCCGTTCTGCGAGCAATGTGCCCTGCCCACTGCCACTTAAGTTTGGCAATTCTTCGGGCTATGTCTGTAACCCTGGTTCTCTTCCGAATCTATACATTTCTGATTCGATCACGCAAGGAAACTCCGAGCATGGCCTTGATGAGGCTCTGTATTATATTTTTAGATAACCTAAAGATTAATTAAAATTGCTGATTTCAGAACTGGACGAGATAGCAGTAACAGTGTTAGATGAACCTGAAGCAGAAGTAGAAGAGATTGTAGCGGAGGTGAAAACTCTCGCTCCTCCTAAATATGAAGTGCGACCTGGTCTTGGAGAGAAGTAAGAACTTATTGATATTTTGTTTGAGTACTTTATTTATTGCCTAAATGCATTTGAATGGCCTAAAGAACATTTTGTTATGTTTTGTTTTAGTAAAAGGTCTCTTGATAGAGCACAACAAAAAAAGGGCTGCAGAAATATTCTTTAGCTTGTGTTAAGAACTAGACCAATTTTTGTCTTAGTTCGTTGTTTCGTCGATTTTCTGTAACTTCCTTTTTGACATTGATCAATTAGAATTTTTACATACAAAAAGTACCTACCCAAGAAATGATTATCCGTATTTTCTAAGTTTCCTCAGAAAAGAGTAGAATAGCATGAGTAATGAGTTATCGGCCTATAATATTCCCACTAGCACGCACAACGGACAGTCTTAAGTGCGGCAAAGGGAGACCATTCCAATCCAATATTCCAACTTCTTGTACTCAGATCTTTTCAGTGAGAGGAAGATCACAAATCAAAAAATTATATGTTTCAACACAATCCGTCGTGACTTGTGTTTCAGATTCCAAGCTGCCAACGTAAGAGACATAATCCTGACGACGATGCAAGAACAGCTGATGGGTCGACAGTACCATTCGGATCAGGCGCCCCGATGGGCTAAGGTCATCGCCAACGGAATACGGCAGAGAGTACAGGAACTCGACATGAAGAGGTACTTGTTTTGTAGTATTTATGATGCTTTTTAGGGTTCCGTAAAAAGGGTAAAAATGGGACCCTATTACTGAGACTCCGCGGTCCGTCTGTCTGTCTGACTGTCTGTCTGTCACCAAGCTGTATCTCATGAACCGTGGTAGCTAGACAGTTGAAATTTTTACAGATGATGTATTTCTGTTGCCGCTATAACAACAAATACTAAAAACAGAATAAAATAAATAATTTAAGTGGGGCTCCCATACAAAAAACATGATTTTTTGCCGATTTTTGCGATAATGGTACGGAACCCTTCGTGCGCGAGTCCAACTCGCACTTGGCCGGTTTTTTATTAATACTTGCCACGAAACAGACTTATGTGACAAACTGCATGCATGTGTAGAAAGCGACTTTTTTTGCATCTGTCAGTAGTGGTAGTGGAACCGAGTTTTTTTAGCGCGGGATTATTCTGAGTACAAAAAGAGTGCAACATGTAAATAACACTCGTCTTTTCGATGGCAAAAGTTTCAATATGTTGACCAAAATTCAACTACGTAAAATCCGATCCTATTTTGAGGAAAACCGCCTAAAATGCCCCTAATTTATATGTAAGATAAATGAAATACACACATAAATGAAATAAATATATTTAAATTAAATAAATAACTATGATGCCAAGAAAAAATAGTGCTAGCTATCGGTAAGTATTTTTAAGACTATCCACATTCTTGGGCGATCATGTCAAGCAGTGGACGTCCTTCAGCCAAGATGATGATGAAGCCACACATAACAGAAATTAACATTAAAAAGAGTAATTTTTTCTGGATAATTTCATAAATACGTTTGTTGTTTATTTCAGGTACAAGATCGTAGTACAATCAACAATTGTAGAAATGAAGGGGGCCGGTGTAAAATGCGGCCAGAGATGCATATGGGACCCCGAAACCGACGATTACGTAGACGAGCAGTATAGGAACGACTCCTTGTTCTGTTACAGCACTGTTTACGGCCTCTATATGTACTGAACTAAAGCTGCATATTTAGAGTCAACATAAAATCACGCGAGTATTTCCCGAAGTGTGGACAGGGAGGCAGATGTACACGTATAATAGTACATCCAGAGAGAGAGTAAAGAGAGTAGAGAGAGAATGGGTAGTAATTACGAAAAATTAATGCTAATTTTTATACTCACATAACTCACATCACTTATATGTAAATTTTTATCCGTGGTGTTAGGCAACTGGGCTTATCCCAGTTGTAAATGACCCTTTTTGCCTATTGGCCTTGTTTGTTCTGTCTGCTGCTTGATATGGAGGGAAGTGGAAATTTGTATTTTTTCCTACTCCTCCATTATTCTTTTCTGATTTCGTCGAGCTTCATTGCCTCGGCGCTTTTCTGGTGGTCGCGACTGTTGACTCTGGCTTTCAGGATTGGCAGTGGTTTGGGAATAGTGTGGTGGGATTGACCCAAATAAAAAATAAATAAAAAAATACTTGACATCCCCATCCCGCTTTGACCATGTGTGGTGATTAATGCCAGTGAAGGTCTCTGTATGAGTTGAGGACTTTGCCCTGCTGTGAGCAAGACTAATCATATTATAAAGCAATCCACTGGGTATAAAACAGTCACGATTTTGGTATGCATGTTTGGTATACCAGGCCAAAGTGCGCCCGTGTGGTGGTTTATGGCACATAATACTAATAACTAGCATACAGACGCCTCTCTACAAAGAAACCGTGCCGACGTAACTAGCGTTTTTCGTCTGATTATACTGATTATTTTTACAAGTACATCGATTGCGCACAATTCCGTTCCTCGGCTATAGATGGTGTTAGCAGCGACTTGCAAGTGAAAGGGTTTACTCGGTTCGTAACTATCTTTTTCTTTAAATACAGCGACGATTTGTTTTATAGTATTTTTTTGCACGTTTTTATGTTTTCATTGTACCAAAAAGTGTTACAATACAAATTCAAAAACTCAAGAGGAATTCGACAGAAATTCAAAACCGCTCCATCTATTGGAATCAATTTTAAATGATCCGTTCGAAAACAATCTTTGAAATGTGAATTAAGAGCCCAATATTCCATAATTTTGTGCTTAGGAGAGTTGATCTGTTGATTAAACAAGAACATACAATTTTTATGATCATTTCTAGAAAATGTACGCACAATTCAATAACAAATCGATGCTTATCGCGCCATCTAGTGATATTTATTTGAACCAAATTTTCTTAATGCAGGGACCTCGTGTTTATGGTAATCTCTCATAGAGAATAATAGGCTTATGTCTCAGCAGCGGATCGTTATAGGCTGATTGTATATTACAGGCACCAATATATATGTACAAGTAGGTATTCGTAGTACAAAGCCAATATTAATTAGACTAACACACACGGTAGAATAGTAGTGTTCTCACACGTGATTTTTAAATTTTAGTTTTGTTGTATTTTTGTGTTATCATGTATTTTTTTAAGATTTCGTCACATGATTTAGTCCCTTGTTCGCATTAGGACAGATTCGCTTTAAGACAGAT
Organism: Anorthoa munda; assembly: GCA_945859665.1. NCBI lineage: Eukaryota > Metazoa > Arthropoda > Insecta > Lepidoptera > Noctuidae > Anorthoa > Anorthoa munda. The sequence continues at coordinate 7,450,151 of OX243893.1, forward strand.
TCGGTTTACGACAGATTCGCTTTATGACAGATTCGCTTTACGGCAGAAGTACAGTGAACTTGACATATCTAAATCTGTAAAACATATTAATAAAACAAGTAACAAAATAGCTTTTTATTACTTATCTTACGATACTTAGGTACCTTACTTAGGTTTCTTATATTCAGCCTGCACAAGCGTTCTACACATACCAGAACTGAAATTTAGTTTCATGACAATTTTTAAATATTTCTCTGGGTTATTCGTTTCGAATACTTCTTTGCAGCAACTAAATGTATCAGAAGTAATTAATCTCATCCATTGCTTTGAAAAAATAATAGTCCCTGAACACTGAATATTTTTCAGAATCATTCACTGATTCTTGAATAACTAAGATACCTTCAGGGATCAAAATTTGTGGTAACAATGCCAATTACATATACATTTGTGTAATACGTTCCCCACCGTCGACTTTCTTCAGAGATTTTGGCTTTTTTTGAGAGCGTTTTCCAATAGTGGTAGAAGAAACTGGTAACTTTATCATTGGGTTTTGGCACAGATCATATAATGTTTTGGGATATAACTCTAATTCTTTAATCAAATCTATACTGCTCTTTATTTAATGAAAACTGAGCCCGCCACATAGTAAACAGTCTTTCGTAAGTAGTTTGTGTTTTGTTAGGTAAGAGTATATAAATAAAGGGTACAAAATTTACGGTAACATCGTTTCGTGAAGCATTATTATGTAACGTGTATTATTTGATAAAAAGAGCCTGGCAAAAACTTTGAAGGTACCGTCACCGTAATAGCATTTCTAGTTTTGAAATTTGGTCTTCACTAATGGTGTTCTAAAAAGCAAAATTTTCTTCTTTCTCCCATAGTCAAATCAGAAAAAAAAATATCCACAAGACTGAGGTTCATCTCTACAAGTTGAAAAATAAAGGAGTTTTCTATGCTTGACAACATACATATATATCCAGGCAAATTACGTGGAGTCTATTTCAACACGACTGTACTATTTCTGCCGTAAAGAGAATCTGCCGTAAAGCGAATCTGTCGTAAAGCGAATCTGTCTTAAAGCGAATCTGTCCTGAAGCGAACAAGGGGATTTAGTGTCTTCTTCATTTTAACATCAATTCAAAAAATTATGTTGATAATCATTTTATTGAGGCAAAGATGAATGAATTTGAATGTATCTAGTTCAAGAATTATGTAAGTAGGTTACCGATTTACTTATTGAATAAATTTTGTACATATTATTTCGAGTATTTTCTCTGTTTTTCCTGTCGACGCGACGGCTTAATGCTTTTTTCTACCCGTAAACGCAGTTTTCGCATTACAGGAGCGTGCACCTATCATTGCAATTTAAACCTTATGTCTATGATTTATAAATCACATATTGTGAAAAATCGTAATAATCTGTTACGAATATTGTGGATGGATGGATGTTTGTAACTCTTTCAAGCAACAACGACTGAACGGATTTTGATGAAACTACAGAAATATAGCTTATACATCAGAAAAACACAGGCTATAATTTATAAAGACACTTATAGCTTCTGCCAGCGGCTTCGCCCGCGTGAAAGTAGAAAACTTTCATTTGGGTTCATATTCCCGGGATGAAAAGTATCCTATGTGCTATTCCTGACTATAATATATCAAGGTATGTGCCAAATTTCATCCAAATCCGACCAGCCGTTTAAGCGCGAAGAAATAACAAATACAATCACTAACTTTCGCCTTTATAGTATTAGTGTGATTGGGAGAAGTACAAATTTCATCCAAATCCGACCAGCCGTTTAAGCGCGAAGAGATAACAAATACACTCACTTACTTTCGCCTTTATAGTATTAGTGTGATTGGGAGAAGTACAAATTTCATCCAAATCCGACCAGCCGTTTAAGCGCGAAGAGATAACAAATACACTCACTAACTTTCGCCTTTATAGTATTAGTGTGATTGGGAGAAGTACAAATTTCATCCAAATCCGACCAGCCGTTTAAGCGCGAAGAAATAACAAATACAATCACTAACTTTCGCCTTTATAGTATTAGTGTGATTGGGAGAAGTACAAATTTCATCCAAATCCGACCAGCCGTTTAAGCGCGAAGAAATAACAAATACAATCACTAACTTTCGCCTTTATAGTATTAGTGTGATTGGGAGAAGTACTAATACCACGCACCAGTGGCGTAGCTACTCCTATAAGGGCCCGGTTTCAAAATTTATTAGGGGCCCTTTCTACCGAAATGCAGAAAAGACTAAAAACGTTAATGTTTCGTACAAAATAAATATAATTGGAGACTGAGTTCTTCACTTAGATAACTTAAACGGTTTTGAGAGACGAGTGGTACGAGCTTGAAAACGAGAGAGTCCTGACTGGGATCGGATAAGTTTTCATGCTTCAGTTTACTAAATTGGAGCATAAGGATGCTGTAAAGGCATATGATCGTTTATGGTGTCATCATAACAAATAAAGTTTATTTAACCAATATAAAAAATCGAACCCGATAACAAAAAGAATTTGAGACTGTGATCTTGATTTGATGAACTTTTGATTCCATTCGTCGGGGCCCCTGTAGCTCGGGGGCGCTGTATCATTAATACGGCGGCGGTAGCTACGCATCTACCACGCACATTTTAACTAGTACTAATACCACGCACATTTATTTAGTACTAATACAAACAAACGAAACGAACGAACGAACGTAATCGAATGAACGTAATATTATGTTGAATAATGTAGAGGCTACCTCAGGAGTTGTTTACTATACGGACCCTGTGGAAACTAGAACAAATTTCCGTGCGTTCAAGCGTTTTTGCCATACCTATTATTGGAATCAAACATAACAGCTCACAATGTTAGGACCCATCAATATTAAATCAAATTTTTATCCGTGGTGCTGCAACTGGGCTTATCCCAGTTGTAAACGACCCTTTGTGCCTAGTGGCCTTGTTTGTTCTGTCTCCTGCTTGATATGGAGGGAAGTGGAAATTTATGTTTTTTCCTACTCCTCCGTTATTCTTTTCTGATTAATTTCGTTGCGGGATCCAAGACAGCTAAATTCATTCTCCGGGACTTCGTCGAGCTTCATTGCCTCGGCGCTTTTCTGGTGGTCGCCACTGTTGATTCAGGCTTTCAGGAGTTGCAGTGGTTTGGGAATAGTGCGGTGGGATTGTAGTACTAATACACGCGCAAATTTGACACAGAGATATAGTCTGAAATAGTAGGTACATAGGCTACTTTTCATCTCGGTATATTTTTCCCTTGGGATAAGAAAACACTTTTCACGTAGGCATAGCCGCTGGCGGAAGCATCTAATACATAAAACTAAATGCGTCAGTAATGATGCAATCGTCACGGAATTTTCACAAATCTTTCAGTCAGTTTACCTAAACAATTCTCACTTAATTTGCAAATACATACAAAACATACGCTATAATAATACATGAACTTATATCACCTATGTTTATTGTATCATTTTCATGTCTACTCTAATTTATTTGCGTGTCCACGTATACGCGGATATCTGCTGAAATACCTGTATTTGATGTAGGTACTAATTTGGTCAGTCTACTTTAGGTGTATTGTCAATATGAACATATTTCTGTCGAATTCTATGTTGCTGTAATTATTGAATAAAATGTTTATGGAAACACAAGATATATATAATTTTTGTATATCATTTTAAGTATACCATTTTCTTCTTATATAATTTTCTGTCGAATTCATTAAAAGCATCTAAAGAGTAGGTGCCTTCATTATTTCCCTCGTTTACTAAAATCTTAGTTTATTTTTATTTTTTTATTGTTGATAGGCTTGCGCTTGACCACTATAGTTGTTTGTGTAGATTCCTTAACCCAACTATGTAGTTAATACTAAACTTACTTATGTACTTAAGGCGCCGATTCCCTTGAGTAGCTGATTTTAAAATGAGAATCACGTCTAAATGGCTAGTCGTAATTTTTTGGAAAAAATATATGTTATATTAGACCATTTTCCTAATAATTTGATCTGAGATTTTTTTTTGTTTTATTCGTATAACATAGTGTAATTAATTTGTAAAATTATGTCCAAAGCAGACAAAAACACGACAATCGCACCAAAACCGCGGGGCGTATTTTAATTAAATCGACACCATCTCAAAGACAATTTAATTATCTACATTTTGATCTAATGCTTTTTTTTTAAAGTCATAGAATAATTAGGAAAGTACAAAAAAACACAAAATTTTGGGTCGCGCGGGTGAGAAACGAGAGCGCGTTTTGTTCCGTCAAGGTCGTTGGCGTTAGTCGTCGTCTTAACAACCAATATTGGCCACAGTAGTGGCCTGAATTATTCTATAAAATCTTGGAAATATTTAATTAATAATGTGTTTATCAAAACCTACTTTAATTACTAGTTTGGCAGGTTTTCAGGCTAAAATAGAATTTGAATAGTTCTTAATTCAAAAATCTGCCCTTGTCTTATTATGTACCGACCTACAGCCATTTATTGACTTGCATTTTTAACAGCCGACGGAAGAAGAGGGGTGTTGTAAGTTTGACATGTGTTGCTTTGCTGTGTATCTGTGTATTTGTGTGTCTGTCTATGGCATCGTAGCTCCTAAACCTAGGATGAAGCGATTGTGATTTGGTTTTGTTCCAAACATGACATGATCGAGAGTGTTCTTAGCCATGTTTCATGTAAATCGGTTCAGTCATTCAAAAGTTATGGGCGAATAAATAAAAGAAAAAACCGGCCAAGTGCGAGTCGGACTCGTGCACGAAGGGTTCCGTAGGTACCATTATCGCAAAAAACTACAAAAAAATCACGTTTGTTGTATGGGAGCCCCATTAAAATATTTATTTTATTCTGTTTTTAGTATTTGATATAGCGGCAACAGAAATAAATCATCTGGGTAAAAAAATTCAACTGCCTAGCTATCACGCTTCATGAGATACAGCCTCGTGAAAGACAGACAGACAGACGGATCGCGGAGTCTTAGTAATATGGTCCAGTTTTTACCCTTTGGGTACGGAACCCTAAAAAGAGTAAAATTTCTTTGAAGCTGTTTTTTTTAAGATATCGTGTTTACGTGTTTCGATGAATTGTCGAACGAAGCGTGTGTTTTACTAGATAAATTATGTAGTTTTAAAAGCATGACTTAAGGGTACACTAGCCGACGGCACGAACTATTTTGTGCGCGGGGTTAAAATGCGTGCTATATATTTCGTACGAATCTTCCTTTTTGACATATTGTTTTGCACTCGCGAACTCTCATAGTGCAATAAATCTAGTTAATAGATATCATACTAACATTATTTTTTTATAAATATGCAGAGGGTTCTCTTCTCTTAAGGGTACACTAGTCGACGGCACGAACTATTTTGTGCGCGGGTTTAAAATGCATGCTATATCAACCGACAACACGTGCGGAACCGATAGATGCTGTTATGAGCAGTAAGAAGCTAGTACGCGTACGAATACACACTTTTTTTGTAGCGAAATGGATGATGATTTAGAACGAAAACGAGCGCGCGAAATTTTATAAACAGACCTTTGGTAATCTGGATATCATGAAAAAACGACTGAATGTATCTGTTCAAAATAAAATTATTTTCATTGTTGAACTACTAATCTATCCCTTTATGGAGGCCGTTTTTCAATTTTCCTTCTTCTTATGGTACTTATTTGCGCCCAAAGATGCGTTAAAATTAGTGTTAAAATATGGAACTTTCGAAGCTCATAACTTTAAAGTAATTTTTTTTTTTACTTTCTTGCTTGCATACAGGGCTAGATAATGATGAGACAAATTGATATCATTCTTTATTTTGAACGTACATCGTCAAACAGTGGAGTAAAAGCCAGACTACGTTTGTATGGAAGAATTTTCGACTAGTGTACCCTTAATAAGCCTCGGAGGGTATATTTAAATTTTAAATTTATACTTGTTCTAATATACCTACAGGGCAATACAGGCGTCACTTGACAAAATAGTTGTAGAATGTCAACTTACTTGCAAAGCCTTCAATCCCTTGAGAATGTTGGTGTACTGCTGGCAGAGACCACATTGCACCATGAACTCCTTGCTGTCGTATGGGACGGCCATCACGTTGGGGCAGGGACGGTCCGAGTCACATCTGTTAAAAAAGGCAGAATGGTTAGATATGTAGGTACCTATGCTCCATTTGAAATAAAGGGGATTGCCCATACACAGACCCCTTATGAGATATCGTGTCTGCGATTTCAATATTATCCAAAAATAGGATTTATATTTTGTGTTTTTTTTCATCTGTGTCCTTTACTTTATATGTACAGACAACAACAGATCAGGTTTCATCACTCTGACATTTGTATGCACCTTATTGCATTGTATTAAGGGTTCATTTCAAGAACAGAAACATCCTTATATCTCGTGAACCCCGCAAAATAAATAAAAAATGGTTTTCTAATTATGAATATAACGTGTTTTTTCTACAATATACAACCAAATTCATCAACATACAACCAATTTTTCAAAGGGGCCCAAGTTCCCTTACAAAATGGGCATTCTCCTTTAGCAATTTTTACAACGCCTTTTTACAGTCAGTTCAACCAATTTTGAGTTTTATCCCGTAAGTATAAGGATGGCATAAAAAGCATAAACCTGTTACCAAAACTAACTGTTTACTACAGCTGCCATTTGTCATACCGACAACGCAATAGAAGTGAAAATCGGTTGAACGGGCTGTAAAATGGGATTATTTAAATTTCTAATGTATAAAATATCCTTTGCTTGCAGAGAGTTCAATCGGTTCATTACTATACCAATCGTGAAGTTTCGAATTCTGTCTACTAGCAGAAATTTTCCGATCTTTAGTGATTCATGAATCGTGATGAATTAAGTATTTTAATCGGATTTCTACGCGGAAGGTGAAAAACAGTGTGAGATTTTCTTAGTTTACACTATTCAATACTAGATGGCGCTACCAGTCACAACTCTATGCCGGGCATGGAATTTGATTTCAAGAGTTATAATCTATTTCTTCAGTGTTTATTATACAGGCAACTTAGAATTAGAACTTAAAATGAAGCTACTCACTTGAAGCGCATATAATTTTCCGTCATTTCTGTATACATTGGCCACTTGTGTTCACACGGTTGGCACTGGCAGTCGAACCAGTACTGCTCCTTCATCTCTGCCTGTCTCTTTTCTTTCGGCACAGTCGTGAAGATAGGGCCGTAGTTCTCGGAGACTTCCTCGCCTTTCTTGATATTCTTTACTGAGCGTACGACGATGTGGTTTCCACAGAAATATCTGAAATATGGAATTGACAAAATTAAGATAGGATCTATGTAACATCGGTGGTGAGGCAACCGGCATGTATACAGTAGGTACATTATCTGCCTTTATGCAAATCTGTCCTTCTGGTAATCTGGGATTTTGCAATTCCGGGATTTTGCTTATCTGTCGTTCTGCTGCTGAGCGTTTAGAACCAAAATGTCGAAGAAATGTGACTTTCACCAACACCACGGGGTCTCATAGGTAAGAAATAAAATTTAGTTCAAATAAATCTCACTAGATGGCGCGATATGATCCTCAATCTGTTATTGAATGTGTGTAAAATTAACATTTTCTGGAATTGAACACAAACATTGTATGTTCTTGTTTAATCAACTGTCCTAAGTACAAAATTATGGAATATTGGGTTCTTAATTCACATTTCAAAGACTATTAGACGGATCATTTAAAATTGATGCCAATAGATGGCGCATTTTTAAATTTCTAAGGCATTCCACTCGATTGTTAAAGTTTGCATTTTAACACATTTTGGTGCAAAAAAAATTGTAAAAACATGCAAATAAATACTAGAAAACAAACCTTCACTATATTTAAAGAAAAAAATATTCACGAACCTAGTAAACCCTTTTACTTGCAAATCGCTGCTAACACCATCTATCTATCACCGTGAAACAGAACCGAATGCGTTCGATGTACAAAAAATTGCCAGAATAAGCAGTCGAAAAATACTAGTTACGTCGGCACGGTTTCTTTGTATGGGATGAGGTATCTGTATGCTAGTATTATATTATCTGTGCCAACACACAATGGGCCCTCGTGGTCCCATTCCCTCTCATAGAGCAGAGGCCTGTATACCAGCAGTAGGGACATTAAAAGGCTGATGATGAGGTAGCATCTACTTTCTTTTTAATTTCACTGTGCTTATGAATAGATGTTTAATAAAATACGAAAATATTAAAACTGGATCACATAGCAGACAAAGACGGCATCGGGCCCCAATGCCCCAAATGCTTCTTCTGCAGTAAGTAAGCCGGTTACAATTTATTTGCTTTTCCGAATAATTTTATAAATCCAGCAACTATCGTTAATGACAACCAAAAAACAAACCGTGGTCGTGACTATTTGAGTAATGATGATGATAATTTACCTAGGAAACATTACAAAAAGGTCAATGCTGAACTTGGTGTATATGTAATAAAAAAAGCGCATCCGCTTACCTCACTACGCCAGGATCACAAGAATGATTGAATAGCGCCAACGTCGGGAACACGGCTCCCGCCAAGAACACTGATTTCCCTTCATGTTTGATGACATTCTTATCTACTTTCGGCTTAGGACACTGCAGTTCAAATACTTCGTGAGCGTTGAACTTTAGAATTTGTAGATTCTTTAATATAAGACCACCGATAAGAGCAACATCTTCCTTATGCTTCTCGTCTACAGACAAGGTTTTCAGCTCATCTGCTTCAACGGGTTTACTTCTTGGCTGGCCATCGAAGTACCCACTGACCTCCAGTAGCTTCACAAAGAAGGCTGTCATTTGAGTTCTGTACAAGAAGTCCAGCTTGGACCTTTTGTCTTCATGATCAACTAAATGATAGATATTTCTGTAGTCATCAGTTTTGTAAGGACCTGAAGGTTTGGTATCCAGTTCAGAACTGATGTTGGTGAAGTATTCCTTTTTGCGCTGTGTGATCATCCTTAACGCTATATGGCAAGTGATGGAACATCCTGACTTCCATATCAGTGGGAGGATGTGACACTCGTAGGCATGATAAGATTTTTGAGCTGCTTCCAAGCATTTGTCGCTGCAGAATACGACGTTTGGACATTTTGGACAGGGCAGAGGAATTGGACACCTGGAAGCAACAAAATATTGAATTTAAGGTTCCCCTAGTCGACGGCAAGAACAATTTTGCGCGCGAAGTTAAAATGAATACTATCTCATCCGACAACACGTGCGAAAGAGAAAGATGCTGCGATAAGCAGTAAGAAGCTAGTTCGCGTAGTTTGTAGCGAAATGGATGACGATTTAGGACGAAAACGAGCGCGCGTGATTTTATAAACGTACCTTTGGGAGTCTAGATATCATGAAAAAAAAAACCGGCCAAGTGCGTGTCGGGCCACGCGCAGTAATAGAGTTCCGAAGTTGCATAATAATGCGGACTAAAAAGAGGGTTTTGTTGTTGTTACATGAACATTAGAATGGTTTCAGCGGCTCACAAAGTCTAAAAATTGTACTGTGTCAAATATATTTTATAAGTTGGTCGACCGTTACTCGTAAACTTGTAAAGCCTGTTATGATTTCATTTTGGTATATTTTTACATGGTTCGTAAGCATTATATTTACTCTGTTTTACACAGCTATCAACTTTATTTTTGTAATTTTTCAATAGCATTTGTAAAAAAAAATTACTGTTCCAAGTACATTTTATAAGTTAGTCGACTATTACTCGTAAACTTGTAAAGCCTTGTTATCCGTGATAATTTTCCTTTTAATTTCGTTATATTTACTACTACCGTGAATTTTTCACATAGCCAAGAGCAACCATTTCGCTGGCAGGGGGGGAGGGACACTTGACTCTAACATAAATTTGCAACATAAAGCTTAATTTTACGCAAACGAATCTCTGAATCGAAAAATAGTTGTTACAAACCCATAATATTTTTGAATGGCCTATCCAACGATACCCCACACCATGGGATAGATGAGAAAAAAAAATACATCCCCACTTTACGTCTATGGGAGGTACCCGAAAAAATTTTTTTTTTAATAATTTTATGTTACCACTTTGTCGGAATTATTAATATGTATATCCATGCCAAATTATAGCTTTCTAGTACTTATATTCTCTGAGCTACGCTGCGGACGGACAGACGGACAGAGCGAAACTATAAGGGTTCCTTGTTGACTTCGGAACCCTAAAAACGACTAAATGTATATTTTCAAAATAAAATTATTTGCATTGTTGAACTACTAATCTATCCCTGTATAGAGGCCGTTTTTAAATCTTCTTTCTTCTTATGGTATTTATTTCCGCCCAAAGATGCGTTAAAATTAGTGTTGAAATATGTCAATTTCGACGCTCATAACTTTCAAATATATATATTTTTTGCTGTTTTGTTTCCATACATTTGGGCTAGATAATGATGAGACAAATTGATGTCATTTTTATTTTGAACGTACATCGTCAGACAGTGGAGTAATCGCCAGACTACGTTAGTATGGAAGAATGATCGACTAGTGTAACCTTAACTTCGGTTTCTTGTAAAAGTTGCAGCTTATTCAACTTTATAGGAATAACACTTACTTTATGAAACAGTTCTGGCAATGGGTGCTTGAATACTCCGCCAATAAAACCCCGCTATGTGGTTTTTCCACTAGCAGAAGCTCTCCTGGTTCTATGTCTTTCGTAGCAGTTGCAAACCTCCCTCGAACATTATCATAATCTATTTTAATTGCTTCCGAAGCTGCAGGATACTGAGGATTATTCTTTCCGGGAAGTTTCGGCTTAGGTGGGGTCCTCTTCAAAGGTTCTGGATCCTTAGGATTTCCAGCCAAGACGAGACCTTTGTTCAATATTTCCAGCATGAATTTGGAGTCTGTGCGCATCTTCTGTCTTTTGTCTTTGTCCAACTTTGTGGCCTCATCGAGTGAGCTGATGGTGTCTCTGAAAAGATTAATTAAATGATCTATTATTTCGGCTGGTGCCGGTTGAACAATATCTATCTTAAATATAGAATAGACTGAATAATATATCCATATGGAATGTTTCTTTCAAACAGTGAAATAATTTTTCATTTAGGCCGGTACTGGTGTTCTGGAGATTAAGGGTACACTAGTCGAAAATGCTTCCATACAAACGTAGTCTGGCTTTTACGCCACTGTTTGAAAAATTATATCAATTTGTCTCATCATTGTCTAGCCCTGTATGGAATCAAAAGAGTAAAAAAAAAATTACTTGAAAGTTATGAGCTTCGAAAGTTCCATATTTTAACACTCATTTTAACGCATCTTTGGGCGCAAATAAGTACCATAAAAAGAGGGAAAATTGAAAAACGGCCTCCATACAGGGATAGATTAATAGTTCAACAATGCAAATAATTTTATTTTGAACAGATACATTCAGTCGTTTTTTCATGATATCCAGACTCCCAAAGGTCTGTTTATAAAATTTCGCGCGCTCGTTTTTGTTCTAAATCATCATCCATTTCGCTACAAATTTGCAAATGTGTGTATTCGTACGCGTACTAGCTTCTTACTGCTCATAACAGCATCTATCTGTTCCGCACGTGTTATCGGTTGATATAGCATGCATTTTAAACCCGCGCACAAAATAGTTCGTGCCGTCGACTAGTGTACCCTTAAGAGATGAGAACCCTCTGCATGTTTATAAAAAAATAATGTTAGTATGATATCTATTTACTAGATTTATTGCACTATGAGACTTCGCGAGTGCAAAACAATATGTCAAAAAGGAAGATTCGTACGAAATAAAAATCTTACTGAAAAGCGCTGATAGCTTCCCTATTCCTCTTTAGAACTAGAAGGCACCTGGCCCTTCTCTCGTAGACTTTGTATCTGAGATGGCGAGGGTAACCTAGAGCTAGGCACCGTTTGATATCAGAAAGCGTATCCTCGTACTGCTCTAGATGATTCAACGCCGCAGACCGGTTCGCCAAAACTATGGCAAGTTCTTCAGCTGAAAATTAATACAAACATATGAATAATCATCTTCTTCCTGCCGTCATCCCATGTTGATTGGGATTGGCGCAACACGTTTTCTTCCTCCATTACTGCCAACCGTAATGCTATCGTTAACTCTTTTTTTAGGGTGCCGTACCCAAAGGGTAAAAACGGGACCCTATTACTAAGACTCCGCTGTCCGTCTGTCTGTCTGTCTGTCTGTCCGTCTGTCACCAGGCTGTATCTCATGAACCATGATAGCTAGGCAGTTGAAATTTTCACAGATGATGTATTTCTGTTGCCGCTATAACAACAAATACTAAAAAAAAGTTTATTAAAAAAATCAAAAAACCCGACTGCTTAAAAACAAACTAAAAAAAAGACGTAAACAAGAAGAAAATCATGCTGTGCAGTCGGAGGATACATATTCGCGAGCTGGCGGACCAAAACCAGATGTATCCTCCGACTGCACAGCATGATTTTCTTCTTGTTTACGTCTTTTTTTTAGTTTGTTTTTAAGCAGTCGGGTTTTTTGTTTTTTTTAATAAACTTTTTTTATTTTCAACTTTTTAGTTATTTTTTTTTAGAATTATCTACATATAAACATATAAGTGATATATATTTTTGAAATCGCCTCTTAAAATCCTTTATTTTGATACGCCACATGATGGGTTTGGAAGAAAAAAACTTTTTTTTTCCCCACAAAATGGCGCCCAAAATCCGCCATTTTTGTTTTTTCCAATTTTAATGTAGCCAGTGACACTTGCAGGATTAAGACGAATCGATTGACGATTTAAGAATCTTCAAAATCGGCCAACGCATTCGGTCTCTAGAATGCCACATAGGAACAAACATACATACATACATAGACTGATAAACACATTACCCTCCTTCGGCAGTCGGGTAAAAACAGAATAAAATAAATGTTTAAGCGGGGCTCTTATACAACAAACGTGATTTTTTTGGCGTTTTTGTGCGATAATGGTACGGAACCCTTCGTGCGCGAGTCGTTGGATGGTTTTCTTTTATATTATTCCTCATACAATCCATCCATCTTTCTTATTTATTTTATTTATTTATTTCAGTATTCATAGAATTTAGTTATACTTATGTAGGTAAGCAGGAAATGTCCTATTCATGTATGTGCCAACAACAAATGTCATTCATTTCGTTGAAATTTGTCGAGCAAAGTCTGCATATATCTACCTATTTTTATTCTCCGTCGTTTTTACTAAGAAATGTATCACCGAGATTGTACAACAAATTTATGAGACCTAAATTCTATGGAAATAAATATTACTTTATGTCATTATTTTCAAATAACAGGAATTTGTTGAGGAAAACTCTAGCAAAATATATTGTTTTCAAAGCTTTAGCTGAAAAGTTATTTGTTCCCGTCGCATTCAGATAGTGACTTCGCAGAATATTCAATGCATTATTAGGTATTAATTAATAAAAGCCTTTAGGTAACTATAACAACAGGAAAATAATTTTAAACAATAATATATTAGTATTTAGACATAATCTAACATCATCTCTTGGAATGTCTACACTACGAGTACTATAGGTATTATAAACAAAAATGTTTTTCATTCGCAAATAATTGTAAAATCAGAGCATTCATTGGAACGTTTTCCTTAACCGACTGGTTTTGATTTTGAGTAACAAAATGCTCTGTTTGTTTACATATGGCGTGACCTTTTACGCGAACATGAACATGCGCAGTTACCCGTAGTAGTTACTGACAGATGATTGGACTTACTTTCCTTCTCCGGCATGTGAACCATACTCTGGCTGTATAACTGCATCGCCTTCGCCCAGTCACCTTTCTGCACGGCTTTATTCCCCTCATCCTTCAATTGGCGCGCTTTTTCCAAGTCTTTTTTCACGGGAAACTCGCCGCCTGTCTGGCATTTCTGCAAATCGTCGATTACATTGTAATTTCTGACGATCGGTAGACTGCACAAGTAGGCGACACGCTTTGTGTTCGACTCTAAATTGGCGAAATTGTTCCTCGTCACGTCATCCAGAGAGCCGTTTATGGTTTCGTGGAACTTTTTAAAGAAGCCCTCGTCTTGAGACATTTCGGCTAACTGGGAATGATGCACATGTAATGAATGGTTATTTTAATATTTATTTTAGGTTAGACGTGAAAGCCGGTGTGAAAGCGCGCGGTACTGCTCTCCGGGTTTCTATTTTTAAATTTGGGACGTCGATCTGTTCTTCACTTCAGACAGTTTCGGCTCTAGCATGGTGCCGTGTTATCGATGCATTTGCGTAGAGACGTGAAATAATCTCGTTGTTGGGATTTAATTAAAAATATATAGAGCTAAATATTTTAGAAACGTACCTACACGGAACCACTCAGGGGCGTAACTACACTAACTATCCAATTTATCAGTCTGTGATTCGTATCTAGATGCATTGTGTAAATCATGGGATTTTTTATGGAAAGCTCTCGGGCCATGTAGTATTTAATGGAAAACAACAAGACGATGCGTTTGATCGCGAAGATAACAACGACGTTAACTTGTAGAAGCACGCGACCACGTTTGAGTGCAAGTTTTATTTGTTCAACTTTGACCCTAATTAGTGTTGCATTCAATGAATTCTAGCTATTTATAGAAGGGTTTTTAAACCGTAACTAATTACGGTAGGTATTAAAATTCTTGAAATCAACATCACGTGGTAATTGACTCATATTATTTTATTGTAATGTAAGCTTACTTGGCAGTGATCAGGGGGGTGATCATAAGCTCTTAGAGTAAGGTTATTTTGAGTGTGTGTAAGGGACAGATGTATATGACTCGTATACATCTGTCACTTCCGCGATCTCAAAATAACCTTACTCTAAGAGCTTATGGTCACCCCCCTGATCACACACGAAAGCGAGAATAGAATAGAATAGAATACTCTTTCTTTTTTTTCTTTTTCTTTGAGATTTACTTAAAAAAAGGGGAAGCCTTTTCGCAGCAGAAGGACGCAATTCATTCTGATGAAAAAAATATAGGTAGGTAGGTACATAGTCCTATAGAAGGCAAGTTTGGTTGAGTTGGGAGATATAATTACTCGTATCCGACTACGGTGAAGCAATAGGGAGGGTTATGTTTTTAAACGGTATGTGTGTATGTATGTTCATCTGTTCCCTCATAATTTCTAAACTACTTATCATAATTTGACAAATGAGGTGTCGTTGGAAGCATTTTGTTTGTCCTTTGGTTATAGGCTATGTGATGTCAGATTAAATTGAATATGGCGCCCTCTAGGGGGCACGATGTCAAGAATAAAAATAGAACTCGCCCCACCCCATCATGTGTGGTATCGTTGAAAAGGGATTTGAAAATGAAGGGATGGGTTTTAAGGGATGGAGTAGTAAACTTCCTAAATCAACAACTACGTTATCGTTATAATTATGTTATCAAGAGTCCACTCTTGTAACTTATGCATTATCTAGATATATGTAAAACAAAAAACCCTAAACAGAAAAAGTGATCTGGCTCTGCAAAAACCCCAAAATACATTAAATAAAAAATGTATTCAAAAACCCGACTACTGGTACTAAATCAAGCTCTAAATGGTAAGAAACAAGAAAATATTCTCATCTGAAATTGTTATGTAAAAACTATCTTCTGAGCATCACTATGAATATGTATGAAATATCCACAATAAAATATTTTTCTCAAACATGCTTGGAAATGTGATCATTATTTTGACAACCTTCTTAGAGATAAATCGAAATTGCTGTACTGGTCAAATACATGCGCGCAGCGGCCGGCAAAAGTTGTATGAAAATCCATATCTGTCGTGTCTAGCGGCCAAATAAATTCCATAGTAAACTCATATCTGTCCTGTAGTTTAAAAATGGAACAATGTGTTACTCCGAAACATGGCAACCAAGGAGGTAACTTATCAAAGGTTTTATTTAAATTTCGAACTGGCTTGCAAATAGAACGCTGTTTATTGAAAAAAAAAACAAAGGAACACTTTAACGCGGGAAGAATTATTGTTGTTCGTCATTGATTTTGACAAAATGAGTTCTAGGTACTACTTAGTTTTAATTTCCGCGCATTATTTGAGAAAAGTACTATACAAGCCTTGGCCACAACTAGGCATTGATGGACTTACGTATGTGTGCCTCGGCTTCGCCTCGGCCCACATTTACACGTTCGTCCATCAATGCCTATTTTGCTGGCCGCTGCAGTAATGTACTATTTTTTATTTTATTAGTTTATCCTCGCACTGGAACGCCTTGCAACAATTACACCAATGGAGCACAATCTTATAATAAACTCACTATAAGTCCAGGTTTCCTCACGATGTTTTCCTTCACCGTTGTCAGCGATGTCCAAGATAAACTTAGAAAGTACATATGATTTTAGAAAAAGTCACATTGGTACTTGCCCGGATTCGAACCCACGACCTCAAGCACAAGAGGCGAGGTCTTAGCCACTGGGCCACCACGACGTTACGGCGTTTTATTAGGTACTTGTTAATTGTTTATTTAATTAATACCCGATACATATCGAATAGTTTGTACATAACAATTTCAGATGAGAATATGTTGTTGTTTCAAACTTTTAGAGCGTGATTTGCCAGTAGTCCGGTTTTAGTTTTTGAACTAATTTACCCGACTGCCGAAGGAGGGTAGTGTGTTTGTCACTCTATGTATATATGTATGTTTGTTCCTATGTGGAGTTCTAGAGACCAAACGCGTTGGCATATTTTGATTTTTCTTACGTTTGTCGATTCGTCTTAACCCTGCGAGTATCACTGGCTACATTAAAAATGAAAAATTTAAAATGGCGGTTGTTGGGTGCCATATTGCGGGGCACAATTTCTTTTTCTTCTCATCCCATCGTGTGGGGTATCAAAATAAAGGGTTTTAAGAGGTGATTTCAAAAATATATAATACTTGTATGTTTAATTGTACCTAAAGAGGATAGATCTGGTTTTGGTCAGCCAGCTCGCGAACATGTATCCTCCGACTGCACAGCTTGATTTTCTTCTTGTTTACGCCTTTTTAGTTCGCTTTTTAAGCAGTCGGGTTTATTGTTTTTCTAAATATTTTTTTTTATATACTCTTATATATGTTTCCGAGTATGTATTATGACAACATCGATCATTACTAGCACATTTGCCAATTAAGTATTTGATCACCTATCATGTTATGAATAATATTCTACATAATGCACCGGTGCCGTGAAGATGCGTCACCTACTATAAAATGCAATTATATAAAAGTAATTTGATACAAAGCAACTTTGCCATATAATTTTCCATAACAAACAAAAGCATTCATAATTCATGGAAAACATGATTGTAAATTGTCAGCAATGCTAGGATTGCTAAGTACTAGAAGACTCAAAGCGACCTTATGGATCTTATTATGGCCAGTATACCTTGATTCCTCACAGCTGCTCCGTTGGCAAAGTCAGAAAGCTTGGCAGGGATTTCAAATATTATAATAGTTGCTTATGCATTTCCGAGTATTTTCTTCATACCTTCCTCTTCAAAGGAATTAGATAAAAGCTCTACTTTGAACATTACGTGGCCATCACAGGAAATAACAAAGCATGGTTCATGTTATTGTTGCATTTAATTATTAGTTTTATTATTTTCATTTTATATATATTGTGGTAGGTTTAATTACCTACCTTTATGTAGCTCTTATCCTATTAATTGTTATTGTATATGTACCTATTTAGGTATGCAGTCATGATAAGTTATATATGTTTGTTATGTTGATCGAATAGTCTAGGTCTGTTTTAAATACTAACTGAATGATTAATTTACCGATCTGGTTCCATAAAGTATCAACTTATCATAGTTTATGTGTTTTGTTGTGCGTAGGAATATGTTCGGTTTAGATAAGAGTGTTTATGGGTGTCCTACGATCAAGATAGTTGGTAAGTTCGAAGCATCCTTCTAGATTCTGCGCACGCATTAAGTATTACCACAGATAATATAATACTAGCATACAGATACCTCATCCCATACAAAGAAACCGTGCCGACGTAACTAACGTTTTTCGACTGCTTACTCTGGCAATTTTTTGTACATCGAACGCATTCGGTTCTGTTTCACGGTGATAGATAGACGGTGTTAGCAGCGACTTGCAAGTAAAAGGGTTTACTAGGTTCGTGAATGTTTTTTCTTTAAATACAGTGAAGGTTTGTTTTCTAGTATTTATTTGCACGTTTTTACAGTTTTTTTTGCAACAAAATGTGTTAAAATGCAAACTTTAACAATCGAGTGGAATGCCTCAGAAATTTAAAAATGCGCCATCTATTGGCATCAATTTTAAATGATCCGTCTAATAATCTTTGAAATGTGAATTAAGAGCCCAATATTCCATAATTTTGTACTTAGGAGAGTTGATTAAACAAGAACATACAATTTTTGTGTTCAATTCCAGAAAATGTTAATTTTACGCAAATTCAATAACAGATAGGTGGATACCGAGGTGCATATCGCGCCATCTAGTGAGATTTATTTGAACCAAATTTTCTTTCTTAGCAATGAGACCCCGTGGTATTACTCTTGTTACACTTTACTTACAGTTAAGATGAAATGCAGTCGCAGACATCCGACTGAACATCCTTAGTACATCACATATCATCAGCCTATTAATGTTCCCACTGCTGGGACACAGGCCTCCTCCACGCGGGTCCAGTGCGGGTTGGTGGATGCCACATGTCTTCGATTTTGTGGTTCTAGGATCTGGTCTTCTCACGATGTTTTCCTTCACCGTTTTGAGAGCAATGGTGATGCAATAATTTACACAAAGTAAAGCGCCCGCCTGGGTACGAACCCACGACCTACAATTTATAAGTCGCGGCCGATACCACTGGGCCACCACTGCTCATTCATTAGGCTATTCTTAGTAAAAAGTTATAATTCTAGATTTGGCTCTCGCCTAGGTATTTATTTCGTCCTCCAATATTGGACCAATTTATAAGATATTACATAAACTGAAATAGAAAGATATTTATTGTGTCCTTATGTTTTCCTTTTTGATTAGAAACACAAGAACCCTCAAATGATGCTCAAAATTGCGCTGTCAGCAGAGGTCTAGTTTACAAATTTGACAACTAAAGATCTTCATTAGCAGAACATAATATCTTTATTATTCAATTTATGGAATACATTTTAATTTGTTCAACAGGAGGCGGAAATAGGCGGGAGCAAAACTCGAAGTACCATAAAACGGGGTGAACAAAACCTCAGGGGAGGAGAACAAAACTTTGATTAGGATTTTAACTGTGATACCACTTTATTGGTTTCCAACAAGGTACCGTTTTTTGCCCTTTGCCTTGCCAAATTCACTTACAAGGCTGCAGGTCTATAATAGCACCCACACAAAAGCGATTTAGAAGAGGTGCTTAGGAACAACGGAGATACAGGCACAGGTTTGAACAAAAACATTGAATGGAACATTGGTTTTATCATGTGAGTGCAGATAATAGATAGGATTAGCTGATACCGCACGTAGAATATATGTCAAACACGACGCATTATGATTATCAAGTGAAAGAACATTGATATTTTAATTAATTGTGTTTCTAATGATATATTTTTTGATAATGATACTGGCAGCTAGGGCCTTTTTGATAAAGCAAAATCTGTATTTTCAGGGATCCGTACCCAAAGGATAAAAACGGGACCCTATAAATAAGAGTCCGCGGTCCGTCTGTCTGTCTGTCGGTCTGTCACCAGGCTGTATCTCTTGAACCGTGATAGCTAGACAGTTGAAATTTTCACAGATTATGTGTATTTCTGTTGCCGCTATTACAACAAATACTGAAAACAGTATAAAATAAACGCACTTGGCCGGTATTTTTTTTTAAGTAATTATTTAATACATACAATACAATAACAATTTTTTATGGCTTATGTTTAACTTACCACCAGATATAGTAACATATAACAGACAAAAATAGTAAATGATCACCAAAATTAAACCCGCATCTTATTGTAAAATTATAACCAAAGTTTTAACATCTCGCTATCCTGTTTAGGCAAAATGACTCCAAATAAATCATTGTTAACCCAAAAGTAGTAAATGATCACCAAAAGTAGTAAATGATCACCAAAATTAAACCAATGACCAAAAAGATTATAAAATTTCTGGGAGCAACTTGGAAGTAGCGCTCGCCGGCCGCTGCCGCGGCACCGCTCGCTTTGCTCGCTCGGCTCGCGCGCGGTTGGTCACAGTTCTAACCTAACCTAACCTATTTTACAACATTAAATAGCGCAATAATTTGCTATTAAAATTTGGTGATCAATTTACTAAATTTGGTGATCATTTACTATTTTTGTCAGTATATTACTAGATTTGGTGGTTAGGGGTTATCGTCACAAAGTTTTTTTTGGTGGTCATTATATTTATTCCCATTTTTTATTAACGTGAAAATTCTCTTCAAAGTTTTGTTCCCATTCTCCCCTGAGGTTATATTCACCCCGTTTTACCCGGTATGACTTTTTACTAAGGAAATTCAGTCGAAGTTTTCTGCCCGCATTTCCCCTTAAGGGTCAAAAGTGCAGTCACATTCTACCAAAACTTCAGCGGCGATTTTTTTAAGCATTGTAAATTCAACTTTTTATGGTTAGGAGGTGTAATCTATATTTTGATTTCTATACAACATATAATATAAAATCAGTTGTGGATAATTTAACTTCTTCTACAAAAATAGTTAATTTAAAAAAATCAAAACACCCGACTGCTTAAAAATCGAACTAAAAAGACGTAAACAAGAAGAAAATCATGATGTGCAGTCGGAGGATACGTATGGTGTCGGTTTTAATAATGAACTTTTTTTTGTATATAACTTTTTAGTTATTTTTTTTAGAATTATGTACATTTAAACATAAGTAATATATATTTTTCATCGTAGCACTGGCAGGGATAGAGTGGACCAGAACGGCCCAGAATAGATTAAGATGGAAACAGATGGAGGAGGCCTTCATCCAGAAATGGGTGACCCCTTAATAGGTTAAATTTAAAAATATATATATATAGAATTGTAAATTATAGGGCAATAAAGGCTATTATTATTATTATATTAGGTTTTATTTTTATTTATTTTATTTTGATATGCCACACGAGGGGCTAGGAAGAAAAAAAGAAATTGGTCCTACACAATATGGCGCCTAAAATCCGCTGTTTTCTATTTTCCAATTTTAATGTAGCCAGTGTCTTAACCCTGCGAGTGTCACTACACTCGCAGGGTTAAGACGAATCGATTGACGTAAGAATCATCAAAATCGGCCAACACGTTTGGTCTCTAGAACGCCACATAGTTACAAACATACATACATACTTAAACACATGCATACATACATACATAGATTGATATTCACATTACCCTCCTTCGGCAGTCGGGGTAAAAACTAGCCATTTTAGTATTGGGAGAGTAGGTAAGATTGCACTTTTGACCCTTGACTGTACATTCATAATAGTATACATACATACATTAGTAAGTGAACCAATTAAATAGCGACCGCTGCTAGTTAAGCAGTCTTGACTGGACATCATCACGAGGGCACAGGCTCAGCCCATTCATAATCGAGCGTTACGAAGTTAGGTACTACGAACCTATGTAACCATGTATAGTAAGACTACAAGGATATCAACATGCTTGGATAAATAAACTAGCAAGCAACCAATTGTGGTCAAGGATAATGGATAGAAGAATATTCAGGAAGTAAATAATAAATACTCACTTTAAAATCACACACCGATTTATTCCTTCAACCATAAGTTTATCAAATTATAATTAAATATAGACTATTTCTTAGGTACAGTTTCGTAATACTTAATTTCCAGAGGTTTTCATCCAAAAACGAACCGTGCTCAAATAACTAACACCAAAAAGCCCGCCAACATTTTCCTCGCGTCTCATTCATTTGTTTTTCAATTTCTTCTTTTTTTTTTTAAACGCGGCATCGAACATTCGAATCCATTTCAAAATGTTGCCATAGCGAATAATCTTAGAATTTAAATCAAATTCAATTTTTAATAAAATCTAACATATGCCAAAGCTTTATATAGGATCTGAAATATTCAAAAGGAGGCCATGATTCCACTGGATGCAAGAAGAACGGCAGCAGCCTAATTGCGCAAGTGAATTCGGCAAGACAAAGGATTTAACCGCCCTCAATCGACCAATCACATGCGAGATGAAAGTCGCGATGTGGATTTCTGTCTATGTGATTGATCGATTGAAGGTCTAACCCTTTGCCTTGCGGAATTCACTTGCACAATTAGGCAGCTGGACTGGTATTATATGTGGCGACGCTTGTGGAGGCCAATGACCAGCAGTGGGCGTCTTTTAGCTGAAATGTTGATGCTGATGAAGACTAGGATAGCATACTTTTGAAATATTATTTAATTTTATTCCTTAAATATTGTATGTTCCGTTTCCGTGAATGTGTCCGTGGCATCGGACCCTATCAGAATATCAGCGCAGCGTTATCTTCTTTTTAATATCGTTGCACATGCTGTGATAGGAGCCTTTTTGGTCTCGCACGGGGTCACTTTTTTATTTTTTTTATTATTGTTTGTGTTTTGCTTAGCTCGTGTCTCTTGTGAGGGTTAAAAATAAATATTTTTTCTTTCTTTCTTTCAAATATAATGGTTTTCAAAAGTTCATTGGCTGCAGATGTTTCTGTGGACTACTTTCAATCGACATAATTATTATAAGTTATTTTTCTGTCTGACCGAGTCAGCATTCCAGGTCGTCTTTAGACGTTGTGAAACATGGTTTCACTGAGAGATATTATGTCAAGTAGGTACGTCTGTATTAAATCTAGATCAAGTGAGTAGAAAAATGTTCAAGCTTAGTATGGCGTGTGTGCTTTAATTTTAAAATTATATGATCTCTGTAAACATTCGGGTTGTAAATTTAGACTTCGGATTCATCAGTGACACGGTAGAGATATCCAATCTGAGATATTTACAATCACAAAACTAGAAAGAAACTCAATTAGGTAGAGGCAGGCGGCCCTAACGCGTGTTTACATGACACGCGCTTGTAGGCCTGCACTTATATCAATGACAGGGCCGAATCACAATACTGTTAGATATCTTTACCGTGTCAAAGGCTTATTGGTTGATCTGAATAACAAATAAGTTTAATTTTACCAGTAATCTTTTAGGGCCTTTTCTTCTTTTATGTTTTGAGTCGATAGATAACTTTGAAGATAATATCTGCCCACCTGCTGGGTTACGTACCTGACTTACCTAAATTGGCGTCAGTGGGCGTCGGTTTAGAAACTATGTTTGGCATAAGGTGTTTAAATGTTCTAGCTACATATAGGTATGCTACGGTGGGTCTAAACTCTGGGACTATGATAAGTCTAATTCCTTACGAAAAAATATCGATGAAAACTTATTTACAATTTTTTTTGATGTATTTTTACATATTTTGACAAATTCAAATCTAAATAAATTCTAATCTATCTATCTAATTATAAATCTTCGTTTTACAAAAAGCTTCAGACCTCTGCGATGCTTTATCAGCAAGATATCGGCGATAGCGTGTTTTTCACCGTTTCTATGGCGCGGCCATGGGGTTTTAGTCTATATATTATATATTTACAATTTTTATCTTTTATTTATTTCAAATTAAGGTTTCTGCAACGCTTATAAGTTTTAAAGATCTTTTACTGAATGCGAAAAAAACAAAATGTCTAAAGTTCTCTTTACCAAATGTACCACAACGTGACCTAAATTTTAATCTTGACGGCAAAAATCTTGAAGTTATAAAGGAAACTGTATTCTTAGGGATTATTATCGATAGAAAATTGCAGTGGGGCGCGCACATTAGAACTCTTTCGGGTAGGTTAAGTTCAGCTGCATATGCAGTAAGGCAAATAAGGCAGTTAACCGATGTAGTCACAGCTAGGTTATGTCTTATGGCATTCTGCTGTGGGGATCAGCAGCAGACGTTGACTCAATTTTCATCTTACAATAGAGGGCAATCCGCGCAATCTATAAAATGGGTCCGCGCGAGTCCCTCAATTAATTTTTTTAAGATATCGATATACTGACTCTACCTTCTCTTTATATTTTGGAATGTATTTTATATGTCCGAAAAAATCGGGGGCTTTTCAAAACTAGAAGCGACTTCCATAATTTAAATACACGCAGTAAGCACGAAATTGTAATACCCAAATTAAGATTAACGAAAACTAGCAAGCGTTTTCTTATAAACATTATACGCTTTTATAAGAAGTTGCCAAAGTCAGTTATAGAATTGACTGATGGAAAGTTCAAAATCTACATCAAATGTGTCCTTATTAAAAAAGCATATTATAAAATCAAGGACTACGTTGAAGATAAAAATTTTAGCTCCTTCTGTGCATGCGGCTTCCCTGGTAACTCATAAACGGCACAAATATGTGGATGTCTCTAACTATTCTCAACCTCATTTTTTCTTTTTTTGCTTCTTTTAATTAGACTTTTTACAATGATTTCAATAATCTTTATAGCCTAAAATCTTTATAATCTTAATATACTAAGAATAGTTACAGCACTGATAACAACATTTGTGCCACATGTTAAATTTAGTCTTGTTATATTCTTTTTTCTTTTTCCTTTGTATAGATTCTTTTACCGATTGTTCTGTGAATGTGTGAACATTGTAGGCCTGCTAGATTTTTAGATGCTTGTTAACATTTGTTAACTCTTTATCTCGTTTATACAATTTTTTTTTTAGTTTCTTACGACTTATTATCGGGCCTACGTTGTCCCCCCATATCTAAGCACTAATGCTTAACATGGAAATATTGTAAAAACCAACCAATTTTTTTTAAAAGAGTAACCGTTGTGTTTCTTGCCGGTTCTTCTCCATAGGAAACGACCAACCTGAACCGTGCACCTTTTGACGACGTTTTATAAGTGCCCATGTAGGCCTATGTGAAATAAAAACATTTAATTTGATTTGAACTGTGCACATCTGCGTACCCCTTTAGAGCGTACCGGCGTGATTTTATATTATGAAACGGTATAAA
The DNA here is from genome assembly GCA_945859665.1 of Anorthoa munda. Lineage (NCBI taxonomy): Eukaryota > Metazoa > Arthropoda > Insecta > Lepidoptera > Noctuidae > Anorthoa > Anorthoa munda. The sequence goes on from OX243893.1 coordinate 7,475,096, forward strand.
CAATAAACAGACATGCGAATGCACCAATCCAGAGAGATTTGCCATCATTTATTGAAGAGTTCTGTTGTATATCTCCGAAGTACTTCATCAGATCTTCACCAAATTAAATGGCACATAACGGGAACATAAATCGGTCCACAATTGACGAAGAAATCGGTGAACATAAACAAAAAAAAAACATATACTTAATCGAACATAGAACCTTCTTCTTTTTGGGAAAAGAAATAAGGAACCAATTCACATCAAGATTCTCAAAGAAAATAACGTACTGCCTTGCCTCGACCTTGTTAACAAAGTGCATTAAGTAAACAACGCATTATTTAAGCATAAAACTTTAATAACTTTGCACAAAGTGGGCAAGTCCAGACAACCTTATGTTTCCTCGATTCTTGGAAGATCTCGGCGATTAGCCGCCAAGTGATTATATGTGTCAGAGAAAAATTAAAGTTGGCAAGTTGTTTTCCACTGACGTCAGGGCTTAAGTGATGTTATTATAAAAACCATTCAGTAGGTAGGTTAGGTACTATTGTTTTTGATTCTCACGAGCTTAAGTCTGTGTTGCAGTTGTTTATTTGGTTTGAAGATTAAAAACAGCGCAGCCAATTAATAGGATTTTCCAAAAAAGATGATTGATATTTGCATGTTTTACTTGCAGTTGATTGACGTGACCGTTCTAACATTGTTTCGAGAGAACATTAATGTTTACACACTTACTATTACTATTGTTTTATTCCTTTTACTAGAATCGTAATGAAACCGGCACTAGAACCAAAAAATCGAAGACATGTCACATCTACCAATACGCTCTGGACCCGCGTGATAGATTACTGCACAGATCCTCTCAAAGAGAAGAGGCTGTCCCATCAGTGGGAAAATTATATTCTTAATGGCTTAATATGTAGTTTTAATTTTGATGATTTTGTTTTTAATTTTGTTTTCAAAATGACATTAATTTTCTTTTAGATTTTAATTTGGTTTGTAACACTATTATTTTATGGGTCATGCGGTGCAAACCTTTAAGAAATTATAATAATAAACTTAGACATAAAAAAACCGGTCAAGTGCGAGTCGGACTCGAGCACGAAGTGTTCTGTACCATAATCAATATCGCAAAAAACGCCAAAAAATCACATTTGTTGTATGGGAGCCCTACTTAAATATTTATTTTATTCTGTTTTTAGTATTTGTTGTTATAGCGGCAACAGAAATACATCATCTGTGAAAATTTCAACTGTGTAACTATCACGGTTCATGAGATACAGCCTGGTGACAGACAGACGGACCGCGAAGTCTCAGTAATAGGGTCCCGTTTTTAACCGACTTACCAAAAAGGAGGAGGTTCTATGTTCGATATTGTGTTTGTTTTTTTTTTTCTCTTTGGGTACGGAACCCTAAAAACTTGAAATTTAAATGTACCCACCAGTATATACATTTGTTGGTTGGCCATTAATAATAAATAAATTGCGTTAATATTCCTTTTACAATTCGCAGACTCCCACTATCCCAGCTGATTATAAAGATAATAAAGTTTTTTTTTATGTTTAATAGGTTTACACTTGACCACTATCTCACCTGTTGGTAAGCGATGATGTGGTCGACGGTGAGACACACTTGCCTAGAAATAACCTATTCACTCTTGACTTATGCTGGCCATACACCATCCTTTTTACCCGACTGCCGAAGGAGGGTAATGTGTTTATCAGTCTATGTATGTATGTATGTATATAATGTATGTGATTAACAGAATACTAAACCACAGACTGCCGAAGGAGGGTAATGTGTTTATCAGTCTATGTATGTATGTATGTTTGTTCCTATGTGGCGTTCTAGAGACCAAACGCGTTGGCCGATTTTGATGATTCTTACGTCAATCGATTCGTCTTCATCCTGCGAGTGTCACTGGATACATTAAAATTAGAAAAAACAAAAATGGAGGATTTTGGGCGCCATTTTGTGGGGGAAAAAAATTTTTTTTCTTCCAAACCCATCGTGTGGGGTATCAAAATAAAGGGTTTTAAGAAGCGATTTCAAAAATATATAACACTTATATGTTTAAATGTACCTAATTCTAAAAAAAAATAACTAAAAAGTTGTAAATAAAAAAAGTTTATTAAAAAAATCAAAAAACCCGACTGCTTAAGCAGTCGGGTTTTTTGATTTTTTTAATAAACTTTTTTTATTATCGTCCAATCGGCATGACTTCACCAGTTTATGGAATATCTTTTAAATTGGTCCAATATTGGAGGAGGAAAGAGACGAGAGCCAAACCTCGAGTTATGACTTTTTACCCGACTGTCGAAGGAGGGTAATGTGTTTAACAGTCTATGTATGTAAGTATGTATTTATGTATGTATGTATGTTTGTTCCTATGTGGCGTTCCAGAGACCAAACGCGTTGGCCAATTTTGATGATTCATACGTCAATCGATTCGTCTTAACCCTGCGACACTCGCAGTGGTTTTGATCAGCCAGCTCGCGAATACGTATCCTCCGACTGCACAGCATGATTTTCTTCTTGTTTACGGCTTTTTAGTTCGCTTTTTAAGCAGTCGGGTTTTTTAAATACCTCGGACATATATAAAGAGATAATTAAAAAAATGACGATGATTTGGAAAGGCAAAGACGTAGCGTTGCGTGTAAAAGTAACATGCTAAACAGATGTTTCTTCCACTGTTCGAAGCAAGTAAAAATAACTCTATTCCAGGCTTACTGTCAGTCGTTCTATACGAGTCAACTTTGGTACAAGTACACGAAGAGTGCTTACAACACTCTTCGTGTACAATATAATACCGCGTTTCGGGCCATGCTCAACTTGCCCTGGCGGTGTAGTGCGACTGACATGTTTGCTGAGAACAGAGTTACAGATTTTTTTGCGCTCATGAGGAAACTCAGGGCGTCGTTTTACGCGAGGGTAGTTAATTGTAAAAATAATATTGTATCTGCCGTGTTTCATAATGTATTAGCTAAGCTGTTTAAATGTGTTGTGTTGTTAAATTATTTAGTTTGTTCAATTATTTATGACATTTTAATATCTGATTGTTTTTAAATATTTTTAATTGTGTGTTGTGTTGTCTGGCTATTCAAAATTCGATTATGTCTATTATTAATTTTAATGTTGTGTTATTGTGATGTCTGATGCATTTTAATTGTAAATTTGTAATATAGGTGACATGCCTGAGAATAAACTATTTTTATTTATTTGATTTTATAATTAACTTTTTTTTTACTAAGGAAATTTAGTCGGCGCTATCTGCCCATATTTCCTCTTAAAGGGGAGACAGACAGCGGACAGCAACTTTGTTTTTATTATACTATGTAGTGATATAAGACAAGTATATTAATTACTGATCTCATCTTACAGACATAATACCAATAATTAATGTCTAAGAAGTGACAAGCTACCTACAATAAAATACATCAGTTATTTTAATTTATTTATGATCCGTTGTAGCTTACCTAATCATTATTTCCGTAGAATTTACATGCTGACTAATATGGCAAGAAGGTATGCATCTGCATATTTATGACCCTATAGGGCTATAGATGCAATGAAGGGCTACGTGTAATATGCAAAAATGTTAGCATACTTTTACGGTGATGAGGCACTGGTCAAGTCAAAGCTTGAACACCGTCGCTGAATTGCCAGCTTGTCAGTTTTTACCCGACTGCCGAAGGAGGGTAATGTGTTTATCAGTCTATGTATGTATGTATGTTTGTTCCTATGTGGCGTTCCAGAGACCAAACGCGTTGACCGATTTTGATGATTCATACGTCAATCGATTCGTCTTAACCTACATTAAACTTAACCTACACCGGCTACATTAAAATTGGAAAATAGAAAAATGGCGGCTTTTGGGCGCCATATTGTGGGCAGCCTATTTTATCTTTTCTTCCAAACCCATCGTGTGGGGTATCAAAATAAAGGGTTTCAAGAGGTGATTTCAAAAATATATAACACTTATATATTTAAATGTACCTAATTCGAAAAAAATGTTAACTAAAAAGTTATAAATAAAAAAGTTAATTAAAAAAATCAAAATACCCGACTGCTTACGCTTAAAAAGCAAACTAAAAAGACGTAAACAAGAAGAAAATCATGCTGTGCAGTCGGAGGATACATCTGGTTTTGGTCAGCCAGCTCGCGAATATATGTATCCTCCGACTGCACAGCATGATTTTCTTCTTGTTTACGTCTTTTTATTAGTTCGCTTTTTAAGCAGTCGGGTATTTTGATTTTTTTAATTAACTTTTTTTATCGGTTACATTTCGGGGAGTGTGCGTTGGAATTGCCCGATCTAATTCCACCTAGCCCGTTTCATCAACGGACTACAAGACGCATGGCGATGCGCCTTCGGTACATGGTGGACATCCCACACATATGACCAAAACTTTATAGAAACACTTTTATTATGCGTACAGCTAAGGAGTGGCATTCCCTGCCGGAGTCTGTGTTTCCCGATAGCTACAATCTAGGAGTCTTTAATGGTGGCCATACACCATTCTTCCTATCGTCCAATCGGCATGACGCTGCAGGCTTGATCCAATCTGCAGTTCGTCCATATACACCACACACGATCAATTTGATTTGTCCAATCGGCAGAGAAGTTCAGTTGAAACCATGACGTCACCGGTGACAGACGACAATATTTTAGCCGTTTTGGGCATTTTACTCGTGAAAATGAAACAAAAAAAAAAGATAAGATCGAGCAGAGTGGTGCAAACAATGGTTAATGAAAAGAAAACAGTTTACTCATACAAATTTATTAAAAGAATTGAGGTTTACGCCAAAAGATTATTGTAATCAATCGCCGACCTCCATACACGGTCCAATCGGCATGATCCAATCGGCATGATCAAGCCAAAAGAATTGAAATTCGATTGTGCCGTCAAGTATAACTGTCATGCCAATCCACACCCACACACGGTCAATTCTAACTGATCCAATCGATCGCGTCATGCCGATTGGACGATAATAAAAAAAGTTTATTAAAAAAATCAAAAAACCCGACTGCTTAAAAAGCAAACTAAAAAGACCTAAACAAGAAGAAAATCATGCTGTGCAGTCGGAGGATACATCTGGTTTTGGTCCGCCAGTTCGCGAATATGTATCCTCCGACTGCACAACATGATTTTCTTCTTGTTTACGTCTTTTTAGTTTGCTTTTTAAGCAGTCGGGTTTTTTGATTTTTTTAATAAACTTTTTTTATTATCGTCCAATCGGCATGACGCGATCGATTGGATCAGTTAGAATTGACCGTGTGTGGGTGTGGATTGGCATGACAGTTATACTTGACGGCACAATCGAATTTCAATTCTTTTGGCTTGATCATGCCGATTGGATCATGCCGATTGGACCGTGTATGGAGGTCGGCGATTGATTACAATAATCTTTTGGCGTAAACCTCAATTCTTTTAATAAATTTGTATGAGTAAACTGTTTTCTTTTCATTAACCATTGTTTGCACCACTCTGCTCGATCTTATCTTTTTTTTTTGTTTCATTTTCACGAGTAAAATGCCCAAAACGGCTAAAATATTGTCGTCTGTCACCGGTGACGTCATGGTTTCAACTGAACTTCTCTGCCGATTGGACAAATCAAATTGATCGTGTGTGGTGTATATGGACGAACTGCAGATTGGATCAAGCCTGCAGCGTCATGCCGATTGGACGATAGGAAGAATGGTGTATGGCCACCATTAAAGACTCCTAGATTGTAGCTATCGGGAAACACAGACTCCGGCAGGGAATGCCACTCCTTAGCTGTACGCATAATAAAAGTGTTTCTATAAAGTTTTGGTCATATGTGTGGGATGTCCACCATGTACCGAAGGCGCATCGCCATACGTCTTGTAGTCCGTTGATGAAACGGGCTAGGTGGAATTAGATCGGGCAATTCCAACGCACACTCCCCGAAATGTAACCGATAAAAAAAGTTAATTAAAAAAATCAAAATACCCGACTGCTTAAAAAGCGAACTAATAAAAAGACGTAAACAAGAAGAAAATCATGCTGTGCAGTCGGAGGATACATATATTCGCGAGCTGGCTGACCAAAACCAGATGTATCCTCCGACTGCACAGCATGATTTTCTTCTTGTTTACGTCTTTTTAGTTTGCTTTTTAAGCGTAAGCAGTCGGGTATTTTGATTTTTTTAATTAACTTTTTTATTTATAACTTTTTAGTTAACATTTTTTTCGAATTAGGTACATTTAAATATATAAGTGTTATATATTTTTGAAATCACCTCTTGAAACCCTTTATTTTGATACCCCACACGATGGGTTTGGAAGAAAAGATAAAATAGGCTGCCCACAATATGGCGCCCAAAAGCCGCCATTTTTCTATTTTCCAATTTTAATGTAGCCGGTGTAGGTTAAGTTTAATGTAGGTTAAGACGAATCGATTGACGTATGAATCATCAAAATCGGTCAACGCGTTTGGTCTCTGGAACGCCACATAGGAACAAACATACATACATACATAGACTGATAAACACATTACCCTCCTTCGGCAGTCGGGTAAAAACTGACAAGCTGGCAATTCGGCGACAGTGTTCAAGCTTTGACTTGACCAGTGCCTCATCACCGTAAAAGTATGCTAATATTTTTGCAATTTACACGTAGCCCTTCATTGCATCTATAGCCCTATAAGGTCATAAATATGCAGATGCATACCTTCTTGCCATATTAGTCAGCATGTAAATTCTACGGAAATAATGATTCGGTAAGCTACAACGGGTCATAAATAAATTAAAATAACTGATGTATTTTATTGTAGGTACCTTGTCACTTCTTAGACATTAATTATTGGTATTATGTCTGCAAGATGAGATCAGTAATTAATATACTTGTCTTATATCACTACATAGTATAATAAAAACAAAGTTGCTGTCCGCTGTCTGAATCCCCTTTAAGAGGAAATATGGGCAGACAGCGCCGACTAAATTTCCTTAGTTAATAAAAAGTTAATTATAAAATCAAATAAATAAAAATAAAAATAGTTTATTCTCAGGCATGTCACCCATATTACAAATTTACAATTAAAATGCATCAGACATCACAATAACACAACATTAAAATTAATAATAGACATAATCGAATTTTGAATAGCCAGACAACACAACACACAATTAAAAATATTTAAAAACAATCAGATATTAAAATGTCATAAATAATTTAACAAAATAAATAATATAACAACACAACACATTTAAACAGCTTAGCTAGTACATTATGAAACACGGCAGGTACAATATTATTTTTACAATTAACTACCCTCGCGTAAAACGACGCCCTGAGTTTCCTCATGAGCGCAAAAAAATCTGTAACTCTGTTCTCAGCAAACATGTCAGTCGCACTACACCGCCAGGGCAAGTTGAGCATGGCCCGAAACGCGGTATTATATTGTACACGAAGTGTGTTGTAAGCACTCTTCGTGTACTTGTACCAAAGTTGACTCGTATAGAACGACTGACAGTAAGCCTGGAATAGAGTTATTTTTACTTGCTTCGAACAGTGGAAGAAACATCTATTTAGCATGTTACTTTTACACGCAACGCTACGTCTTTGTCTTTCCAATTCATCGTCATTTTTTAAATTATCTCTTAATATATGTCCGAGGTATTTAAAAAACCCGACTGCTTAAAAAGCGAACTAAAAAGCCATAAACAAGAAGAAAATCATGCTGTGCAGTCGGAGGATACGTATTCGCGAGCTGGCTGATCAAAACCACTGGCTGACGTATCCTCCGACTGCACAGCATGATTTTCTTCTTGTTTACGACTTTTTAGTTCGCTTTATAAGCAGTCGGGTTTTTTGATTTTTTTAATTAACTTTTTTTATTTATAACTTTTGAAGGCCTATGTCCAGCAGTGGACGTCTTTCGGCTGATATGATGATGATGATGATTTATAACATTTTAGTTATTTTTTTTTTAGATTTCGGTACATTTAAACATACATATAAGTGTTATATATTTTTGAAATCACCTCTTAAAACCCTTTATTTTGATAAGGCGCCCAAAATTCGCTATTTTCTGTTTTTCAATTTTAATGTAGCCAGTGACACTCGCAGGGTTAAGACGAATCGATTGACGTATGAATCATCAAAATCGGCCAACGCGTTTGGTCTCTGGAACGCCACATAGGAACAATCATACATACTTACATACATTCATACATACATACATAGACTGATAAACACATTACCCTCCTTCGGCAGTCCGGTAAAAAGTCATAACTCGAGGTTTGGCTCTCGTCTCTTTCCTCCTCCAATATTGGACCAATTTAAAAGATATTCCATAAACTGGTGAAGTAAGATATATACTATGCCCTATGTTTTCCTTATCTCATTTGTATTTGTCAAATTTGTAAACTAAGCCTCTATTGACAGCGCAATTTTGAGGATTTTTTGAGGGTTCTAGTGCTTCTAAAGATAATGAATCATCAAAAAGGAAAATAAAGGGGCACAGTATATATCTTTAATTTTCTGTTTATGGAATATTTTTTAAATTGGTCCAATATTGGAGGAGGAAATAGGCGAGAGGCAAACCTCGAATTATGACTTTTTACTAAGGAAACTCGGTCGACGCTCTCTGCCCCCGCTAACTACGCAACGGATTTTGATGTGGTTTTTTAGGGTTCCGTACCCAAAGGGTAAAAACGGGACCCTATTACTAAGACTTCACGATCCGTCTGTCTGTCTGTCTGTCTGTCTGTCTGTCCGTCTGTCTCCAGGCTGTATCTCATGAACCGTGATAGCTAGACAGTTGAAATTTTCACAGATGATGTATTTCTGTTGCCGCTATAACAACAAATACTAAAAACAGTATAAAGTAAATATTAAAGGGGGGCTCCCATACAACAAACGTGATATTTTTGCCGTTTTTTGCTCGATATTAATAACGGCAACAGGTAGACGCTTGAAATATTCACAGAATGTTCAGTTGTACATTTACTTCAAAAAATAATAATTAATAAATTAAAATAAAATAAATTAAGGGGGGCTCCCATACAACAAATGTGATTTTTATGCAGTGTTTTGCGATAATGGTACGGAACCCTTCGTGTGCGAGTCCGACTCGCACTTGGCCGGTTTTTTTGAATAGATAAAGTGATCCAAGAGGAAGGTTTATATGTATAATACAAGCGGGCAAAGCCGCTGGCAGAAGCTAGATATATATAAATATTTCCACTAGGTCCAGTGGCAATATTTATCTTTGTTCTCCAAAATTGCAAGTAACGCTGGCCTGGGCTTATAACGCCCGCTTTGATACTGAGATATAGGAACACGGTGGCATTTAACACATTGTTGTTATAGGTACTTATTAGTTGTTGACTCTCTGCACGTGTTGTTGCTCTTAAATTACTCTGTTATTGCAGAGAGTAATTGAGAATTATAAATAATAATTACCTCTTTTGCCAATATTGACTATTTTTACGCGACTGCCGAAGGAGGGTAATGTGTTTATCAGTCTATGTATGTATGTTTGTTCCTATGTGGCGTGCTAGAGACCAAACGTTGGCCGATTTTAATGATTCTCTACGTCAATCAATTCGTCTTAACCTTGCGAGTGTCACTGGCTATATTAAAATTGGGAAATAGAAAAATGGCGGCTGGTGGGCGCCAATTTGTGGTGGACCAATTTTTGTAATTCTTCCAAACCTATCGTGTGGGGTATAAAAATAAAGGGTATTAAGAGGTGATTTCAAAAATATATAATACATATATGTTTAAATGTACATAATTCCAAAAAAAAAGATAGCTAAATAGTTATAAATAAAAAAGTTAATTCAAAAATCAAAAATCCCGACTGCTTAAGCTTAAGAAAACTAAAAAGACGTAAACAAGAAGAAAATCATGCTGTGCAGTCGGCGGATAACATCTGGTTTTGGTCAGCCAGCTCGCGAATATGTGTAACCTCCGATTGCAACAACATTATTTTCTTCTTGTTGTTTACGTATTTTTTCGGGTTTTTTGATTTTTTTGGTTAACCTTTTTTATCAAAATTGCAACTAACACTGGCCTGGGCATTAAGCCCGCTTTGGTACCTACTGAGATATAGAAACATGGTACGAGTATCCAATAACGCATTGTTGTAATACTAGATACTTATACTTGTTCACTCTCTGCACGTGTTGTTGTTAATTAAGAATAAACATATTTTTTAAACTTTTGCCCTCCCTAAGAATTTCTTCCTGTATCGTGGGTGCGTTTATAAATATAAATATAAACTCACATACACAACACCCAGAGCCGAAACAACTATCTGTAGATCAACTATTAACAAATATTTGTTCCGTGAGGGAATCGAACCCAAGACACGCAGCGCAGCAGTCAATCGCTCAACCACTGCACGAAAGAGGTGAAAACAAATATATTTTTACTGTGTATTATTAAAATTCGTAAAAGTATATTTACTGTAATTCAGTCCACGGAGACTCATGTATGATCTCAAGAGTGACTACTGGAACTAACATATCCATGTAATTTGCATTTAAATCATCTGCTCATTCATCCTCGCTTTGATTTAGCCATTCTAAATCCGTTATCGCTAGCAAACAGAAGCTCAGTAGCTCGCCGTATGACAATCCGTAATGGTTGCACTTTGCGCGCTGGTGCAGCTGGTGTACTATAGACCGCACGCCGATGCCCTGCGGCTCTTGTGATAGATGAAAAGTAGATCTCTTTTCTAGATCACCACTTACACGTGGGCAATAAAGATCATAGGGCATGCTGATGAAGGCGTCAACGGTCCAGGAATCACAAAACTTTACAATGATTCTTGCGAAAAAGGAAATACGTGATATTTGCCGAGACCACCCTCGCCCTTTACGTGAGGACCTCCCTAAACGCTTCACGTAAATAATGGATGTCCCCTTATCCGCATGTGACTATAAAAGTAGAGTTGTGAAGGTATACAGGCTCTACATGTCATAAACACACCCTAAGGCTGGTCTGAATAGCATAATATTTAAATAATCTGGAAACATAACCCAGATACCTAGAAACTAGGCAAAAGACAGTTCTGTTATAACCTGGAAATGTAACTGGAGCTGAGCGATAACATCGCGACATGTTCACACATTATGCGTAATGGCAGAATGAGTTGCGCGTACGGATTGCATAACGAGCACCTGGTAGATTCGATAATGTTTCGTTATGGTTCAACGGTAGCGAAGATATAATCATTAAAATACCGAAAAAAAAATCGGTACGTTAGATTTCATCTTCTCGATTCAGGGCCAAACCACTATTACATGACCCACAGGTTATCTCGACTGAACGCCATTACATACCTAGAATGGTTCGGGAAGCAATTGAAATAACCAAGTGCAAAAAATTCACGGGCTTCACGGGACGAGTTTCAATTGTCGAGAGCCTGAAATCCAGTGGTTCAACTATGTAAAGGATTAAAACTACTGAACAAGTGTCAAAAGTAGATACAGTGGGCATCGTCTGTCGTGAACAGTGTCGAGTAACTAGTGAGATAAGTTCTGGTAGTAGCGGCATCGTGCGTGAAAAACGAGGGAGGAAGAGGGTAGACAGACACCAATCAATCAATCAATAAGCCCTTTAGCCTGAACTTTCGTCTGTTTGAAGAGCTTGTTTTCCTCATTTAGAGGATATCTCTAAGTTCAATGTGCCTTTTGGCAAAGGCCTCCTCTAACATTTTCCATTGTGTTCTATCTCTGGCAACCCTTCTCCAGTAAGGGCCCGCTGTAAGCTTCAACTCATCCTCCAAGTTGTTTTCCCCGCTTCCTTTTCCCATCTCTGGGATACCAGTCTGTCACAATTTTACTCCACTTTTCCTGAGTACTTCTTAACATGTGGCCTGTCCATCTCCATTTTAGTTGGTCTATCTTCGTAAGTACATCCATAACTCTTATCTTGGCTCTTATATATGTATTTCGTTTTCCGTCTTGTTTCTTGATGCCTATCATGCTTCTCTCCATCGCTCTTTAACAGTATTGCAGCTTATCTCGGTAGTGTTCTGAAAGAGACCATGTCTCGCAGCCATATGTGATACAAGGCAGAATGACAAAAGAAAGAAAGACTGTCCGTTTTGTACCGATGCTAAGGTCGTTGGCCTTCATGATTTCAAGTGACTAGTATTTTTTCCAGCCGTTTGCTATTTCCTTGTCTGTCTGATCTTTGAACGAGATGATCTGTCCCAGGTATATGTACTCTTTCACGTATTCGAGGGTTTCGTTATTTATTGTTATAACTCGGTTATCAGAGTTTGTTAGAAGCTTGGTCTTGGTAATATTCAGACATGTCTGCTTGTAAATAACACCCACCCGCAAAGACATTAGTTCTCGTAATCATGGCACTTGTAATGGTGCCGAAATATCGAGCTCTCAACCAAAATCTTAATATACATGGTAAATATCCCGACATAAATATAGTAAATTCTCTGGCAATCTAGTTATTTCTTTCCGTAAATAGTAGAAATAATTAATTCCTGTTGCGTTGTAAATCAAAGTGTTTCTGCTGATTTGCCACAACACACTTCACGTTTTGGTTTTCTGTTTGCGTTGATCTTGTCAGTTATCTCCTTTATTTAATAGTTTTCTTATTTTGTAGGTACATCTTTAAATAATCTTAATAAAAAGCTTTAAAAACATTTAAAAATATAAAAAATATAGAGGCCCACCGGTATCGGGCACAGAGTCCAAGCTACGCGGTCAGGGTTCCAGAGAGGAACCTCCGAACAATACGAGCCATATCCAGATGCACGTACTGCTTTCTGAATCAAAACCTTGATCCAGCCGCCTAACGAGAGCCTCCTAAGGTGTTGTAAACCATTGGCTGACATGACTATCGGTACAATGATCACCGAATCCACATCCCACATGTTGACAACCTCGCGTACCAAGTCAAGATACTTGACTTGCTTATCTTTCTCGGCTTTTATGAGTTTCCCGTCATGCGGGACTGTTATATGTCAAAAAGCATTGCACGCCTCTCGACTCGGTCCACCACCACTATATCAGGCTTATAAGCGATAATCGATAGTAGTGATGATGGACAGATTCCAGTACAATGTGATATTGCCATTCTCGAGAACTGGGTCGGGCACATACCTGTAGTACGGCACCACCGATGCCACACGAGTGTATTTCAGGGTAAGTTGCTGATGGATAATTCTGGCTACAAGGTTGAGCCGTCCAGTTGTGGTTTATTGTGGGTTGGTGTTTGGCTATGCAAGTATTCTTCGTAAGCTAGACGAGAACAACCAGAGATGATGTGGCGGTTTGATTCACCCGGACGGTGACATGCCCAACAGATGCCAACCGTGCCATCCTTCACAATAGGTACTACTACTACAGTAATTCCGCGGTTGTTCGTTATGATATCAGTTATCTTATTATTAATTCCCCTTCCATTAAGTTCTTAAGATATTCTTCCATTATTTCTACTTCTCACGGCTGTTGCAATCTAATCCCTCTTGATTGTCTATTTCTTCTCATCATCTTTGCCTCGGTCTTTCAAGATAGCTTTTAGCGAAAGGCAGCCCATTGTGTCACCCAGTGTAATGTTTTCTTCGTCTATACTTTCTGTAACTTATATGGTGTACAAAATAGAGATATTCTATTATATTATATTATATTATATTATATTATATTATATTATATTATATTATATTATATTATATTATATTATATTATATTATATTATATTATATTATATTATATTATATTATATTATATTATATTATATTATATTATATTATATTCCAAACGTCGCTTTTTATACAGTATGGCAATTATTTCGATAGTTGCGATGGTTGATAGTTTATTGTTTTTATTAGTCCCATACTAGAACGAAATCTGCAACTGTTGAAGTTAAAAGGATTATATCCTTCATATGTGGACAGCTTTTATTAACCTTTTGAATTTGCCAATTTATGAGTCTATAAAAAATTGTTACTTGAGTAAACAAAGTCGACGCATGCGCCATCCTTACTCCAACACCTGCTTGTGTAATTTCCACTATCTATGCATCAGTCTGGGGTTTTATAACGCCATTTGAAATCAACTATATATAAGATATTATCTGGTAGCGACCTGACATTCCCACATACGTTTATATATGCAAACCAAGCGTATTATTGAAATGGCACGTGGGGTCGCTTTATAAATCATTTATTTGTAGCTAGCTTCTGTCTGCGGCTTCACCTGTGTGGAAATCTGTAATAATCACAAGGTAACGTACTCCTGGGAGAGCAGTGGTGGCCCAGTGGTATCGGCCGCGACTTTTAAGTTGGAGGTCGTGGGTTCGAGCCAAGGCAGGCGCTTTACTTTGTGTAAATTATTTCATCACCACTGCTCTCAAAACGGTGAAGGAAAACATCGTGAGGAAACCGGTATGTCCTAGAATCAAAAATTCGAAGACATGAGACATCCACCAACCCGCACTGGGACTGCGTGGTGGATAACGGCCTCTTCCCTCTCACAGAGAGGAGGCCTGTATCCCAGCAGTGGGAACTTTAATAGGCTGATGATGTGGAATGTACTCCTGGGATAAATTATGAGGACTTAATGTTTTTTATTACTCCTCCACTGTTCTTTTTTGATTACCCGGTTGAATGTCATTGTGTATCGCGTGGATCCATGTTTCGGGCACTCAAGTGGATTGATTCGTTTCTCTGCGACTCGTAAATTTCATTGACTCAGCGTTTTTCTAGTGGTTTCCACTTTTTTGGCATTCAGGAGCTGCAGTGGGTTTTGGAAATAATGTAGTGGGGTACTCTCGGGATAAAAAAATACCCATGATACCCCCCCATATCTTCTCCAAGATCCAAAGAGTCTTTATCTATACTAATATTATAAAGAGGAAAGATTTGTATTTTTATAAACAACGATTAAACTTAAAAATTACTAACACGATTTCAAAAATTCTTTCACCATTGTGAAGCTACACTATCCCCGGGTGACATAGGTTACATTTCATCCCTGTATTCCCACGGGAACGGGAACTACGCGGGTGAAACTAGTAACAAATAAACAAACGGTCAGAATTATTTTCGCATTAATAATTTTAGTATGGACTAGCTGTTGCCCGCGACTTCGGCCGCGTCAAACTCTTAAATTTATTATTTTTATTTTTTTAGTTTCCCACTGGAACTATGAATATTCTCGTGATCAAATGTAGCCTATGTTACTCGTTATTACATCAGCTATCTACCAGTGAAGGTCTCGTCAAAATCGGCCCAGCCGTTTCGGAGATTACCCGGAGCAAACAGACAGACAGACAGACAAAAATCTAAAAAAATGCTTATTTGTTGTTAGTACCGTATATACTTTCACGTGCATTCAATAAAACGTTGTTATTTTGATATTACATACAGACACTTAAATTTTATTTATTTGTATAGATTATCTAGCGCCTGAGTAAAATTTAATTTGCATTTAAAGGAGTAGAATTTTCCAAGTCGTGACTTTGAAGCATCAATGTTGTGAGTGAGTTGTTCTGGCTAACGAGAATGTGCAAATGACAATATTACATCAATGAATTGTTAGTCTATGGCGATAAAGTTAATTGATATGTTTGTTCGTGAGACATTGATGTCGAATTTAAGATAGGAGCTTTGTTATTGATATGTCACATGGTTCAACGTATAATTACCTTCAATGGGGCATTTACCTTTGTGCTTACATTTAGATAAATTTCAGGATATTTGGGACTGTTGCCTGCGACCTCACTGGAGTACCTAATAGATTAAAGACAGCAACTAAAGCTTATCAATTCGAAGTTTATCAACTTTTTGGAGAGGATTGAAGACGCATGAGATTTTGTTACCCGACTGCCGAAGGAGGGTAATGTGTTTATCAGTCTATGTATGTATGTATGTTCCTATGTGGCGTTCTAGAGACCAAACGCGTTGGCCGATTTTGATGATTCTAACGTCAATCGATTTGTCTTAATCCTGCGAGTGTCACTGGCTACATTAAAATTGGGAAAAATAAAAATGGCGGATTTTGGTCGCCATTTTGTGGGGAAAAATATTTTTTTTTTCCTTCCAAACCCAAGTGGGGTTTCAAAATAAAGGATTTTAAGAGGCGATTTCAAAAATATATAACACTTATATGTTTAAATGTACATAATTCTAAAAAAAAAATACATAAAAGTTGTATGTAAATTGATTTTTTTAATTAACTTTTTTTTCAATTTGATACACTTCCTCTCATATTCCTAAACTAGCTCGCGGATTTGCTCCCTTGGCACAATCCGAATTCCTATCATAAATCTTTCCTTTTTCCGGCAAAAAAGTAGCTATATCTATGAGTGAAATCATTATTGTTATCGGTTTGTCAGCAAGCGTACCGCGTTTACCAAATATATTATACGCAAAACGTCATACAATCTTCGCACACTTACAAATCTACTATTTGCAAGGAGTTTAATGGGGAATCGCACAGAAAAAAGTCACAGAGTTATGCTTTCCTCGAAATAATACCTGCTGTCGGTTTTAATATAAGATCCATCATCTCCCTCTCACTTTCAGACTACTTGACATACTGCAGTGTACCATCCGCACTTGGTTGTTATCCCGACTAGTCGTAATAAGCGGTTCTCCACCACATAGTTTATGCGCACAGCCAAAGTCTGGAGCTCTGTGCCATTTGTATTCTGCATCACCTATAACCCAGCCTTCAAACAACTTTGTACAGTTATTTTGTGGGCAATCACGTACTTATCGCTTTCCAAGTTTCCATTCATAGCATGAAAAAGAAACCTATCTATCACTACTTGCAATAGTCTTTCAAGAAAAGAACTTCCAGCAAAGCCATTAGGATTTTCGCAAACGAACATTCTGCATGAGTGAGTTCGCTGGCAAGGAAAATGTCATGTGTAGGGTTCGTGGAATTGAAATTGTCCGCACACTCGTTTAAAACAGTTTATTGTTCGTAAAAAACACACAGTTAACACAAACTTTAACAATTTGGCAGCAGGAAGTTATATATAAAAAATGTCGTCGGGTCTACAAGAACAGACGTGCGTGTCCTATGATTTTACCCGGGAAAGAGAAAGCGAGAGGGGTATGAGGCGCGGGCGACAGGACGCGGTAATTATTAAGTTGGCGTCCTGGAGCGTCCTCGCTACCAACTTTGCGGCGCTGTTTTGGTTTTGAGACGTTTGGAAACGGTGCGCGCTACATTCTCCTCCTCCAATTCACGATATCGGCCCGAGAGTGATTTGGCATAAAACTAAGAGCGCGTCTTCTTTTGGGCTTTAGGCGGCCTTCCTCGTAGACGGCGAGGTTGGACCGGCTCTATAGGGTCAAGCTGATTACTATTGAGAGCTATAAGATCCGAAACATGATAGCGACCTAACAACTGACCCTGACTATCGACCAACTCGTAGGTCGTGGGGCTAACAGCTTTATTTACCGTATACGGTCCATCTCTCTGAGGCATAAACTTTCGAGTTAAACCTTTTGGTGCATTACTTAAAGAATGAGTGGTTAGCAATACTTGGTCACCAACCTGGAAAACTGGAGACTGGCGTCGGGAAGAATCAGCATACTCTTTTCGAAGGTCTTGGCATCTCTCGACTCGATCTCGGATTTCCTTCAAAGAGTCGATAAATTTTGACAAGTATGGCGTAGCCTGAGGTACATACGTTTCCTTATCCAGAATTGCACGCATATCGTGCTGTGCATCGAATGGTGTCCGCATTTCGCGGCCATACGTCATGTACGCTGGTGTTAGTCCTGTGGTCGAACAAGTAGCAGTGTTGAGGGAGAACCGTACCTGTGATAAGAATTGAGGCCAAGTACGATGCTCATTCTTGACCAGCATTGCCAGTTGAATCTTCAAGTCCCGATTCTTCCTTTCAGCCGGATTGGCTTCTGGATGATATAGAGGTATCAGGTTCTGCTTGACACCGAATAGAAACATGCATTGTTGCATCACTGCAGATATGAACTGCACTCCATTGTCGGAGATGACTCGCCTGGGAAAACCATGTCGAAGGAAGTATTCGTCAATCATTATTTTGGCACATACCTGAGCTGTAGCCTCCTTGAGGGCGTATAACTCCACCCATCTAGTGGCAGTATCCTCGACAAGAAATACCCACTTTTCTCCAGTTTCAGCTTCTGGTAGGGGCCCAAACAGATCAACAGCCAGTACTTCACCTCTTTGATGTAGAATAGGGGTCTGCAAAAGACCGGCGGGCTTTTGATTGGAGAACTTATACCTTTGACAGTCGATACAATTCTTTAAATAGTCCGTAACGTACTTACACATACCTGTGAAGTAGTATCGCTGTCTGATACGATCAATTGTACGATCCACACCTTGATGACCGGCAGTAGGGGCGTTATGGAACTCATCCATGACATCATTAAGCATGGATCTGGGAATTACCAATTGCGGCTCCTCGGATTCCGATTCAGGAGCTAGACGATAGAGGACACCCTGGTCCATAAGGTAACCGCGCTCTAACCAACGAGTAGAAGACAGAAGGTCAGTGGTATTTTCTATATCTTTGATGATCTTACTCACCTCAGAATCATCTAGCTGAGCAGATCGCAGATCAGCTGGACTTTTGCGTGGTACATCTATGATCACCGAACAGACCCCGCAGCTTTCTTGTGAAGACTCATTGCAGTTAGGTCGGCTAAGTGCGTCGGCAATGACATTTACCTTACCAGGAGTATACTCGTATTTGATGTCAAAAGCTTGCAATTTTAGAGCCCAGCGCATCAACCTGCCACTGGGAGACTTTAAGGTTAGTAACCACCTCAATGGTTGATGGTCACTTCGTAAGATTACTGGGTGACCCTCAATGTATGGGCGATACTTCTCTACGGCCCAGACTACGGCGAGGGCTTCTCGCTCGGTAGTTGAATACTTACGTTCAGCAGAAGTCAGCAAACGACTAGAGTACTCGATGGGGTGCGCGTCGTTACCTTCACCTTGCAGGAGGACGGCACCCAGAGCGTAATTACTGGCATCTGTATGGATTATAAAAGGTTTACTGTGGTCCGCCTGTACGAGGACCGGTGCTGTAATTAGCCTCTTCTTCAGCTCATTGAAGGCCTGCTGCTGGTCTTCGGTCCAAGCCCATGGTTCATTTTTCTTAGTAAGCTTGGTGAGTGGTTGAGCTATTTCGGAAAAACCTGGCACAAACTTCCTAAACCACGAACAGGTTTGTAGGAAGGATTTCAGGTGTTTGAGGTTGGTTGGCTCATTCATCTGTTGAATAGCTTGCACCTTGGACTCATTGGGCATTATACCCTTGGGAGTAATAAGATGACCTAAGTACTTAACTTGATTACAGGCAAAGTTGCACTTATCCCTGTTGGCACGTAGCCCAAAAACACGAAGGCGGTTGAACACAGCGTCCAGGTCTTCCAGGTGTTTCTGGAACGGCCCCTCTGACAGGATCAGCAAATCATCTAAATAAACTAATAAAGTAACGTCCTTCAAGGCACTTCCAGATCGAAATCGGTCCATTAACCTCTGGAAAGTGGCGGGAGCGTTTTTGAGACCGAACGGCATGCGAATAAAACGGTACGTACCAAAAGGCGACACGAATGCTGTCTTGTCCCTGTCTGCAGGAGATACAATAACTTGCCAGTAGCCTGACCGGAGATCTATGGTACTCATGTAACCTTCCCTTTTGGTAGCGTGAAGAAGATCCTCGATGACCGGCAAAGGGTAAGTGTCACTTTTAGTAACGGCATTGAGCCGACGATAGTCGACGCAGAACCTAGTCGTGCCATCCTTCTTTGGGACGAGGAGAGCAGGTGCAGCCCACGCTGACTCGCACTCCTCAATAACACCATCGTTCAGCATTCTGTTAATCTCGGCCTCCATTATGGCCCTCTTCGCGGGCGTGAGGCGGTAAGGGGGAACCGCAATAGGCGCATGACCTTCCGTATCAATATGATGCTCGGCGAAACGAGTAGCCTCTCCTCCTAGACGGAAGGCATCTTCATGGTGATGAAGTAAATCAGTGAGCTGCTGGCGTTGATCACAAGTAAGCAACAAACCTTCGTCAGCCCTTAACGACACAGAAGACACAGAGATTGGGTTGGGCTGTGGCATTGGTTCACCCTCATACTCGAGTGGGTAAGACTGCGTGCACCCAGAGAAGTGCCAAGAAGAAGCAGAAAAATCAAGAACCATACCTGCAGCATTGAGGAAGTCGATACCAAGAAGCGTATCGTTGTTATCAGCTTCCGGAAAAATCACGAAGTCCACTCGAACACTTTTGTCCACAGAGATGATGACATCGACGCATGCCTCCAGAACTTCGCGTGAGCGGACGACTCCGTCAGCCAGCTTCACGCTAACCTGCTTGGAACCAAAGCTAAGTCCTTTTTCCTTAAATATTTTATAAAGTTTATGTCCCGCTATGGAGCACCTAGCGGCTGTATCAATGAGACCCATACCCCGTAAACCAAGAATCTGGATACTGAGCACTGGCCTCTGCTGCTTTGAACGTGCGGTCGTCATCAGAGGAACGTGTGACGCAGAGAGAGGGACCGTAGAAGTAACACCACCCAAGGTAGTAGTCGCCGTAGTGTCGGCGCAAAATGTAGAAACTACCGAAGGCATGTCAAACTGGTCGACGTTTGAGCAGCACAATCCACGAGTCGAGACGATAACAGGTGAGTTTACTCTAACAGGTGAGTCACTATCACAATGAATACGAGTTCGACAATCGCAACAAAAAATGTTATTATTAATGCATTCGCATGGTTGTGATTGTAAACACGGCGACTTACTATAACTATTAGAATGTGCATCGCGGTTTTGTTTATTTAGATAAACGCTATTATTACGACAACGGGCAATATTATGACCTGGAGTGATATCTGAGAATGTAGGAGGATTAACATATTTGCATTCACTTACCAAATCCGACGAATAAGTTTCGATTGTAACAGATGAAAATGACAAGTTATTGTTACATTTAGCACATTGCGACCTCATTACTCCTTTCGCTCCGCAACCATAACAATTTAGAGACTTATCATTATTACCACCGCTCTTATTAATTAATTTATTACACTCGTCACGCACGTGTCCATATTGTTTACAATAAACACATCTAGGCTTCGTATGTTGAATCGATCCGTTAGCGGTAACACTCGTATTCGACGACGCTGTTGGTGCTGCGCTGCCCGCGCTCGGCGTTGTGGAGCGGCGCGGCTGCGGCTGCGTCTGAGTACGCGTTTCGGCAACTTCGATATCAATGGAACGGGCGAGACGAAGCATACCCGCGAAATTCGTAAAGTCCTCTCTCCTCAGGTGTTTACGTATACGTCCATCAAGTAGGCCGTATACCATGTCTACTTGTGCTTTATCCGATATTTCATTTGCTGGAATTTTCGAAAGCAACGCACGGCATTTAGCGACGAAAACATCGGTATTTTGATCGCCTTGTTTTTGTTCGAATAGTTCGATGTAGATACGATGCGGGGGTCTTTTATCACCGTAGGTATTGTTTAACATTTCTATGGCATCATTCCATGTATGAATCTCCTTCTTCACTCCCTGGTACCAAATTGCGGCGTTATTCGTGAGCACCATAGAGAGGCCCCTGAGGGCGTTTTCCTCCGAGACATTTGCGCAGTCCTTGTAGCTCTGGATGGCGTCTATGAAGGCATCTACGGACTCGTCGGCGTCACCGCCGAACCGGGCGGTGCAGTGCGTGAAGGTGCCGCTGCCGACAGTCGGTAATGCAGACGCAGAGTTTGGAACTGGGGATGGCGGTTGGCGACTGATAACTTTTTCTAACAGGCGCTCGAACGCTTCCGTTTGAGATTGCTGCATGGCGGCCATCATGGCAGCCACTTGTCCTGATGAAAAACTTGCAACGTTTTCACTGTCGCCTTCGATCTCGGCTTCATCACCTGAGAGCGCCGCCGCCCGATCGCCGCGCGTTCTCCGCATGGTGATGGCGAAAACACACGAATAACACAGATTACTATGAAATTATTGAGTTCGAACGAGCACTTATTATTAACACTCGCGGCACGTTGGGCAGCCACTTGTAGGGTTCGTGGAATTGAAATTGTCCGCACACTCGTTTAAAACAGTTTATTGTTCGTAAAAAACACACAGTTAACACAAACTTTAACAATTTGGCAGCAGGAAGTTATATATAAAAAATGTCGTCGGGTCTACAAGAACAGACGTGCGTGTCCTATGATTTTACCCGGGAAAGAGAAAGCGAGAGGGGTATGAGGCGCGGGCGACAGGACGCGGTAATTATTAAGTTGGCGTCCTGGAGCGTCCTCGCTACCAACTTTGCGGCGCTGTTTTGGTTTTGAGACGTTTGGAAACGGTGCGCGCTACACATGTCAATTTATGTCATGTGCTTATCATGTTGTCCGTACAGATCATGTTGTTGAGTGAATGTTATGGATGCGCGCACGCAACTACGGCCACGGTCAAGGCTCAGGTCATGCGACATACTTCCTTTATATGATGGGTGCTGGTAACCTTGAAATATGACACTGGCTGCCTGGGTATCTTATATTTTAAAATAAAAAGTTTGACAGTATGTTTTTTTATTTTTTTTTCAGGTTATTGACATTTTTCGTATTTGCACAATACCGGCTTTCTTTTTGTATTTCCTTGTATGTTTATACGGGTTGCGAGGATATGCAGAAGTTGTAAAGGAGATTGAATATATCATCCTTTTTATTCCTTCCTTTACGATTTGTTTAACACGCAATGATTAAATTAAATTATCTGTATCTGGAAGCTTACTCAAGTGAACTGTAAAATGCGCATACGCACGGAAGCTGAAGAAGAGTACCTCGCTGTACGCTAATCACACACCATCTAATAAATTAATCTAATTAACTGCCAACATTTCTCGGATTAAACAAATCTTTAATTCTCTCCGGGCTTCTCTCCGGGCTCCGGAAATCTTTAATTCATTCTGTTTCTAAATTAATTGACCACTACTAATCCAGATACATCGGCAACTTTGGTGACGACTGCATAATGTTTCCAAGTTCATACAAGATTTAATAATCGCCTCGCCGGTACTAGTTTCATCTTGGAAACTATCAGAATGCGAAACGTTCGAGACCGGTCAATGTGGGGACACTTGGGGGAGGCATGTGTTCAGCATTTCGGCTGAAATGATGATTATGATAAAATATATCTTGGATAGGTCCGCACAAAATAGGTCAGCGGTCCGGATCCGGACCGCTGCCCATTTGGTGACCCCTACTATAAAACCTCGTTGATTTTTCGGCGATCGTTGTCACTGATTAAAATGTCACTTTTGTCTAATGTCACATGCACTTTGATTATTTATATGTCGGGTTTAGTCAATAGTACGGACGTCAAAACAAATCACAAGCACGCCCCTGGCGGCAAGTCAAGAACAACTACGCATTGGCGCGCTTTTCCTAACGACTTGCGTGGTGGGGACAGCAGAATATGGCACTTGAGTACTGACCGCCATGGAACTTAGACGTTGTAGAATCACTGTCGATCCGTTATATTAGTAAGCAAGATTGTAACTGTGAGTTGTGACTATTTGAATAAACCTAGTGTATCGAATAATTTGTGTGATTTGATTTGCACGATTGTACCCACCTACCTGCCCACACTCGATGTAACCTAAAGAAAATACATCCTGACTTCCCGATGGTTTGCATCTATCGGTTACCCTTGATGCGACATATATCTTATCAAAATTCATGTGATAATATCGATGCAAAAGTTCCCCTAGAGACTTCGTATTGACGTCGATTTCGCGATGTCAGACATTCCACCGCTATCTTTGATAATTGTTTGTTGCAGATAATGCGGATCAATGATATCTATCTGTCTACTGATTTGCAGGTTCCGTTACATAGTTTTGGCATTAAATTGCGTTTTTGTTTTAACTTTTTTCTTAGTTGCTAATCATTGATTGGGGCCTTTTATTTTATCGTTGTATTAGAAAAACAGACTGGTTAAAAATATTAAAATTTTCATATTTTGTTTGTCAAGAAAACAAAAGACATTTTTTTCTCGGAGATGTCTATAAGGAATGCATAAAAAAATGTTTGAATGAAATTTTCTACCAAATTATTGGTACTTTCATATTTTTATATTGTAACTGTTTAAAACCGTGAATATGTTTTGAAATGGCAAGCAGCAGGCAAGCAGCAATACGACCTTGACTATGTCAATTCTTTATAACGCTACCATAAGTGTACTCACTTTGAGGTGTCATTGCAACAGTTTTTGAAATTTTGTTATCTACAGATATATACTCGTACGTAAAAAAACACTAAATGGTTTAGTATTCTGCTAATCTGTACTTCTATACTAATATTATAAAGAGAAAATATTTGTATTTTTGTATGCAACGATTAAATTTAAAAACTACTAGACCGATTTCAAAAATTCTTACACCGTTGGGAAGCTACAGCTACCCGGGTGAAATAGGCTACTTTTTATCCCCGTCTTCCTACGGGAACGGGAACTACGCGGGTGAAACCACGAGGCGTCCGTTAGTAAATAAATAAGGCCCTAAATGGTACTGCCAATCCCATTCCGTCCTTTAGTATTTGAAAGTCTTCGATTCGTTTATATTCAAATAGCCCTTTGGCAAGATTGAGATGCAGCTACTTAATTTGGTCTTATAAAAAGCAAGTAAGAACTTTGCAATGTTGCTGCTAGTAATACTCGTAACATCCTTCCACGTTTATCCATTGATATCGCTTGCCAAGAGGATGTGCATACCTGTTTAACTTTCCAAAGCGCCATCTTCCGTGTTGACCTCCAAATGTGCGGCTAGGTCGCGACCTGATACATTCACATGCACATCAGCTCGGTTCCGTCAGTTTATATGACTCCTTCGGATTTCTGCTTGTCTTTGAAGTCAAGAGTCGATTATGCATCTATATTTTTGCAAATACTGAAATCCGGAAAAAACATCAGCTCTATCCTTACCTTTTCGAGTTAAGAAATTTTTTTTTTGTTATTTTATGTTTTAAGATTACTCAATAAAATTAAAAAATATTTTACCATAAAAATTAAACCGACTTCCAAAACAAAACACTAAAAAGCGAAAAATTCTTTTCTTTTCGGATGTCGGTGTCAATAACGAAATAAATAATAACAAAGACACCGACTTCCTAAAAGCAAGTTATTTTTCGCTTTGTAGTGTTTTGTTTTGGAAGTCGGTTTAATTTTTCCTATGATAAACGCCAACAACTATAGAATCTCCTGCTACTATTATAACATACTCTTATTTAGAGGTCTCTGGATTCCATTTGCGGGACTGGTGTTAGTTCATGTGTGTGTTCAGTTTTTGGGTAAGAGCCTTAAGTAGTGTTAAAAATAAAAACACCTTTTTACAAAAATATACTACCGACTTCCAAATAATTCCAAATAAAAAAGAACTACAAAGTGAAAAGTAACCTAGTTTTTGGAAGTCGGTGTCTTCGGTTGGTATCAATTTTTTGGGTTATGGACACCGACTTCCAAAAAGAAAGTTATCATCAGTAGTATTTTTTTGTAAAAAGTATTTTTTTATTTTTGACTCTTTAGTATATACCTAATAGGCAATTTGTTTAGTTAGGTACCTATAATGCCAGAATAGATTAACCGAATATCATGAAACATGAACAAAACCGGTAAAATGAAAGTGTACCAAGGTGAACTGTACACATCTGCTTACCCCATTAGAGCGTACTGGCGTGATGTTAACATAACAAAGAAATGGTATAAACAATAAATAGATTGCAGCAATCCCGAGAGATTTGCCGTTATTTATTGAAGAGTTCTGTTGTATATCTCCGAAGTTCTTCATCAGATTTTCACTCAATTAAAATGTCAAATGTCATATTACTTAAAAAAAAAAAACTAAATCGGTCCGCAATTGACGGAGATATCGGTGAAAAAAAAGAGAATAAAAAAGAAAACTTACATAAAGTCCAACATAGAACCGCCTCTTTTTTGGAAAGTCGGTTAAAAACTAGTTAATTAGGTCCCTATTAATCAACATTACCTTACCAAAGTGCCAAGACCTCATCTTCCTAGTTTATCCTTCCAAATAAGTGCCTAGGTCGCGCCCTGGCCTATCTCTAACGGAGATGTACGAAGATATATACTCATAATATAGTATCAACAACATATGTATAATCTTACTTAAAGATGATCACATCACACATCATCATCAGCATATTAATTTTCCCACTGCTGGGACACAGGTCTCCTATCTGTGAGAGGGAATGGGCCGTAATCCACCACGCAGGCCCAGTGCGGGTTGGTGGATGTCACATGTCTTCGAATTTTTGGTTCTAGGACATGCCGGTTACCTCACGATGTTTTCCTTCACCGTTTTGAGAGCAGTGGTGATGAAATAATTTACACAATATAAAGCGCCTACCTGGGCTCGAACCCACGACCTACAACTTGTAAGTCGCGGCCAATACCACTGGGCACAACTGCTCTCCTAAAGATGATTAACAAAGATTAAATATAACTTCTTCTATAAAGTCGAAAATCTGTCTGTCTTTTTGTAAGATACTCCATAATAACTCTTTTTAGTCATCGATATCTTCCTGAATGCGAAAGGATATCTTAGGCGCCTCCTTCGCAGTTCCATCTTCCTAGTTCCTCTTCCAAATAAGCGTCTAGGTCGTGACCTAACCCGTCTTTAACATGCTCATCCTACATTCCTCTTCCGTTTGGCTCCCTCCTTCCTCCTGCTAATTACAATGTACCTCTCATCACTATTCTATAGACGCATCTTATTACTGTCCACCGCAATGAATATTTATTTAATTGGCACTTCTTTTAGATTTACCTTCCTGTGTGGGATGTGGTTGATGTCTTGTTTGTTTTTTATTGTCAGCACACGACTAATATGCTTGTAATTTAATGTGAATAAGGATTATTAACTTTAAAACTCGATTCATAATTAATCAAGTGTCAATTAGCAGACACAACAGAAATTACCATTGTTTTAAGCCGATTCCGCACGATGGACACTCAAAGGTTGAAAAACAATAAACGGGCCGCGCGCGGGTCGCCTTAAATTCCCGTGATAGTCGTATATTGTTTTTCAATTTTGAATAAGGATTGCTGTTTTTTTCTTTCGAGCAGTTGATCGATGTTTATCTAGTTTCGTAGTACAGTTCCAAATTCGGCTAATATTGTCAAGGCCTCCATTGTAATTAATTTGTCGATTGTTTGAATTTAGGTCAAGTTATTAGAATATCCGAATGTACGATACCTACAAGTATAATTGCTTCAAATAATTGAAGAAACAGAATAATTGCTACTTAACCATTTATAATGTTGATTAAATCCTGTTGCTGAAAATAAAAAGCTTTTTTACAAAAAAATACTACCGACTTCCAAATAAGAAAACTAGAAAGTGAAAATAACTTTATTTTTGGAAGTCGGTGTCTTTGGTAGGTAACAATTTTTTAAGTTATGGACACCGACTTCCAAAAATAAAGTTATTTTCACTTTCTAGTTTTCTTATTTGGAAGTCGGTAGTATTTTTTTGGAAAAAAGCTTTTTATTTTTCACTTTTTAGTTGTACCTACCTAATAGGGAAGTAGTTAAGTAAGTACCTATAACGACAGAATAGATTACCCGAATAACATGAAAAATAAATATAACCGGTGAAATTAGAGATCTGCATACCCCTTTCGAGCGTACTGGCGTGATGTTATATTATGAAATAGTATAAACAATAAACAGACATGCGTTTGCAGCAATCCCGAGAGATTTGCCATTATTTATTGAAGAGTTCTGTTGTATATCTCCGAAGTTCTTTATCAGATCTTCACCAAATTAAAATGGGACCAATTTCGGAATATAATCTTTCAAACGAAAAAAGAATTTTCAAAATCGGTCCACAATTGACAGAGATATCGGTGAACATACATAAAAAAAAAAAAAAAAAAAAAAAAAACATACATAATGTCGAACATAGAACCTCCTCCTTTTTTGGTAGTCGGTTAATAACTTATTAGATTATAAGAAAACCAAACCAACATTGTATTGCTTTATGACAAGTCTGACGTAGGCAGTGCCTACAGATGAAATACAATCTCCATTTTACGAGTGTATAGAATTGTCAACTCATGACCTGACGTCGCGATAAAATGAATTTAGATATCATATCAGAGATGAATATATAGACAGACTAGCTTTTACCCGCGGCTTCGCTCACGTAAAACGTAGAAAAGGAAACACATAGTAGTACAAAAATAGTGTATTTTGCGTAACATAAAATGCAGTAGGTACTAATTTGATTTTTGATTCTTATAAATATTGTTTAGGTCGATAAAAGTGTGGAAATGGGGTGTGAGCACAGAGTTGTAATTTTTTATAACTTTAAAACAGTCGTGTAAATAATATTTTTAGTTTAACCATCTTTTTTTGCTAAAACATATTGATTATGTGGACTTGATACTCGTGAACACGCTACATACAGTTGCCCATGGGAAAAAACTGTTTTTTTATAAATGCACTCCTGCAACTTTCAGTGTTTGCCCTTGAGCTTTATTTATGGTAATCGCGACTGTCACTTTAAGGGGAAATTGCAACCTTTTAAATTGGATTTGCATATCGGTTGGGATTATCGGAATACGTGAAATCATTACATCTTCTCCCTTTGCTATTCCTGTCATAATTGTTGCCCTTACTATATTGCGTCCCAGGTGTGTTATTTGTAGTCGGGTGCCATTACATAATTTTGGTGCGTCCAGATTCTCATTAACAGGACTGGGACACCAACTTTCAGCCTCAACGTATGGGACGGTACCCCTGATAATTCTAAAGAGTTAAGAAACTCTACAGGGTAGAGTTAAGGGTGGTAACTAGGGCTTCCAAAATTACGGAAATGTCAGTTACGGAATTAGTTACGCAATTTCTATCTCCAATTCCGTAATTCCGTAATTACGTAATTTTCCCTTAATTTTTTAAATCGAATATATTTTGTGGTTAATATTGTGCATATTATGGATTTTAACAACATACAAATATAAATCAAGTCTGTAAAAAATTATAAATTATGTATTCATGACATATGTACGAGTATAATTAAGTCAAACTATTTCTTTTCGTTCCGATAAACACCTTTTTTTTTTAAAATATTTCGTAGAAATGAGATCAGAGAGAATGAGAGAGGCATTTAAGAGGGTTTTGTCACCCAGATAACTTCTTAGTTTATTACAAAAATATCCGGCGGATGCAAAGGCTCGCTGGGCTTCAATACTTGTAGGCGTTATTGAAAACAAATAATCTGTGAAATAACTATAAGCTGCCGAGAAAAATTTGGCGACTGCCGCCTGCGCTGTCGTAAATGCACATTTCAACTCTTATAATGGAATCTAGATCTGTGTTTACTCATGAAATTGGTTTATTTAAAGTCACTTTGTTTATTTGTTTGTCTTATTGTTGTGCGATTGTCAACTCCTCGTCATCATAGTCGCTGGTGGTAACTACATCCGATTTACTCTGTTGTTCATGTTGTGAATTTGGACATTTTTGTGTGGATTTATATATCAACCTTTCCAACAGGTCCGCTATGTATTTTAGTATATCATATGACGATGGTTTCGTGAAATATTCTGTGGCTGCAGTTTAAAAAAAAGCTCATTGTTATGTAAATATCGCAGTCATCTGGTTAAATTAGCCAGCTAATTAGACGCCTAGGTATTCAATCCAATTAAATGGCTGAAGGACAACTAGCCAAGTCATTGAGAGCAACGTTTAACCAGATGCCTGAATGTCGTGTAGTCATTTAGTTAAATTGGATATTGATGAGTTTGTAATATTTGGTTAGGGTGACTAGATAGTTTAGACTGAAATATTTCGCGAAAACTTACAGAAGACGTAGTATTATTTGGCACGTCCATATTTTCATACTATTTTGACAATATCACACTTTAATTTCAGTTAAAATTGCACACAAGAACGAAAAATAACATTGACGGTTTGCGTCGTTGATATTTATTGTGGTGACTACTAGAGCCGCAGTGAAAAAAAACTTAACTAATTTTGAATCACTTGGCTGAGTCTTGGTCAGTCATGGTTAAAGGGCTGACTTTCAATACGCCAACTTTAAAACATTGAATGATTCTAGTTCAGTTAACTATCGGCCTATGAATCCAGTTGAATGCCGGTGTTTAATGAACGGCTTAGTGGTCCATTTAACTGGCTAATTTAATCAGATGGCTGCGATATAAATATTGCAAAACACCGAATATATTTGTTCGTCTTTCCTTTATTCTCTTTCTAATAGAAGTAGCTAGTTTTCCACTGAGATCGTTTGATTGAAGATCAAGTTTCATCTTACATTGAAGCGCAGCGTCGGCTGTCAATAACATGAATTGAACTCTATACTGTACGTCTTAGAACTACTTTTTGCAAGATATATCAAAGAAAAAAAATAGAGGGGAATCCCTATTTGTACAGTTTTGATGTATTTAATTTGTATAGTGTTGCCACATTATAAAATGCATTATTATTGGTTGACTATTTTGTTTGTTTGATAATGAAAATAATTACGTAAGTCCGGAATTGATATCTTCAGTTACGGATTTGAGAATACTTTAAAATTGGTCCGTAATTACGTAATTGCGTAGTTACGTAATTACGTAATGGAAGCCCTAGTGGTAACTCACCCTGTAGAGTTTCAGGGTGAGTCACTCTGCTGCCACTTGCTTCAAGCTTGCTTGGAAGCATGTATTATATTTTCTTATTCTGCTTAAAAAACGGCGCGATTCATCACTGTCATACAAAAGCAAAGACTTGAGTGGTTCTTCTGGCTCACCAAGCGTTTCAACTGAAACTTTTCCACCAGAGCAACACATACCCTGTGTGCTGAGTGCTTCACATTATTTACAATTTTTATACATGTTCCCTATGAGAACTAATCGATGGTTAGTGTAATCAATCAATGGGTCATATTCAGACGCAGCGTTGTGGAATGACTTCCATGTATTTCCTGCAAACGTACGTCTCCTTTCAGACTGCCGTTGAGCTCGTAAGATACGCCAAATTTGGGATTGTTCAGGCGTCTCAGCAGCTATCGATGACGCGTGACGTTCGGCATCTAAAATCCGACGGGCCTGTGTTTGCTGAAAGGTCTCACCAGCCCTTTGAGTTGCGTGACGCTCAGCATCTGCGAGTTAGCGAGCCTGAGTCTGGTTGAAAGTCGCAGCAGATCTTTGAGTTGCGTGACGCTCAGCATCTGCGAGTTGGCGAGCCCGAGTCTGGTCGGAACTCTCAGCAGCTCTTTGAGTTGCGTGACTCTTAGCATCCGCGTGTTGGTAACCTGAATCTGGTCTAAAGTCTCAGCAGCTCTTTGAGTTGCGTGACGCTCAGCATCTGCGTGTTGGTGAACTTGAATCTGGCCTAAAGTCTCAGTAGCTCTTTCAGTTGCGTGACGCTCAGCATCTGCGAGTTGGCGAGCCTGAATCTGATCGAAAGTCTCAGCAGCTCTTTGGGTTGCGTGACGCTCAGCATCTAAAATTAGACGGATTGAGTCTGCTCCTCTGTTTCTTGGCTTCTAGGTACTCTTGCTGTTCGAGCTCTGCTAGAGCTACGGCTCAGATGAGATTTACGCTTGCGAGGCCTATCCACAGCATAAAAATATCGCCCTAATAAAAGTAAGCAAAATAATATTTTAAAGTTTTGCTAAAATTACCACTTTCACGGACACTGACATTAAGTTGACTTTTTCAAATTGACACTCTCTTTCATAAACAATTATATTATGCCTACAGCCGAATAAGAAGGACGCCATAAAAAGAAGTTTCATATTATTTTCATATTTTATAACTACTCCACCCCATTTCTCCAGCACCTTGTTTTATACAAAAAAGTAGCCTATGTCCATCCCAGGGTCTCATACTATCTGCATACCAAATTGCATCTAAATCGGTTCAGTGGTTTAAGCCATAATAAGAAGTTTCATACAAATCTAACTCACCCCTCTATTTCTACCCCTTTGTGTTTTATGCAAAAAAGAAGTAGCCTAAGTCCTGCCCAGGGTCTCAAACTATCTTCACACCAAATTTCATCTTAATCGGTTCAGCGGCTTAAGCCATAATAAGAAGTTTCATTCAAAATTAACCCCCCTACCATTTCTCCCCCTTCGCATTTTATGCAAAAAAATGTAGCCTATGTCCGTTCCAAGGTCTCAAACTATCTTCTTACCAAATTTCATCTAAATCGGTTGAGCGGTTTAAGCGTGAAAAGGTAACAGACAGACAGACAGACAGACAGAGTTACTTTCGCATTTATAATATTAGTATGGATAGTATGGATTAGTATGGATTATCCATTTCACTTTGTTTACTACTCAATTCTGAAGGATTTGGAAATTTCCCAAATCCAACTTGATTTCTAGACTTTTTCCTCCACTATTTAAGAGTTAACGAACGAGTTTACCATCGTGCGTATTTGTAATTTAAAATGTAACAATTCTCTACTGTTATCAGTTTTACTGTTTTTATTATATGATCTTTTATGAGTTACGATACTTACAAGGAACCTTGGATGTCGAGAGTAGCCTCGCAACTAACCATTCCAACTGCAGGCTTTCCTGCCGGAACGAGAGGAAAGGAAATGCATTAAATGTAGGTATTTCAGTGGCCTAATTCGAAAATATATTGCGTAAATTTGAAAACCATATATTGAAAAAGTCAGGCGCTAACGTTGATACGAAGGCCTTAATTTTAGGCATCCATTTTCCTTATCACCTATATTAATGTATCTTCATCATGTTCTTCTAAGTTTTCAACTTGCGTATTTTTGCAATAGGAACATTTCTTCCAGAAACCAAATGAACTCTAATCCAAACAGACGGACAAAAAGACGACATTCAGTAATCTTGATAACATTCAGTTATGACGTCAAAGTTACTACACTGGATTTATAAAAGAGAAAATATTCCGTAATATTACAAAATCCAAACAAAAGCAACTGTTAGCTTAACAAAGTGATTAAATCATGTTTTGAGAATGATAAGTGTGAATATTTGGAATAGCTCATCTTTGTGATATGTTTGGCGAAGCTTTGCATGTTAATAAGGAAAAATATATGAAAGAATAAATCATACAGCAACTGAATAATAGCTATTACCTAAGAATTATTATTATCATCAATCTTTTAATGTTCCCACTGCTGGGACAAAGGCCTCCTCTCTGTGAGAGGGAATGGGCTATAATCCACCACGCGGGCCCAATGCGGATAGGTCACATGTCTTCGAATTTTTTGTTCTAGGACATGCCGGTTTCCTCACGATGTTTTCTTTCACCGTTTTGAGAGCAGTGGTGATGAAATAATTTACACAAAGTAAAGTGCCTACCTGGGTTCGAATCCACGACCTACAACTTGTAAGTCACGGCGGTTACCACTGGGCCAACACTGCTCTTGCTAAGAATACTTATTATTTTTTATAGCTCGCCGTATAATAAACACAGGAATAACATGTTGAAAACCTGACTGGTCTTATCGTACATGGAAATCTCGGACAAACTTTGGATGGACTGAAAAAAAATTAGATAATAATAAAAAATAATAAAAGTCTAAGGGCTCTTTCAATTTAGACGTTTGGTGTCGGACTGCTGCGGCGCCGCAGCGGTGCTGGTGTCGGACTGCGTACGACCAGTTGATTTTTTAGGTATCCGTACCCAAAGGGTAAAAACGGGACCCTATTACTATGACTCCACGATCCGTCTGCCTGTCTGTCCGTCGGTCACCAGGCTGTATCTTATGACCCGTGATAGCTAGACAATTGAAATTTTCACATAATGATGTATTTCTGTTGCCGCTAAATACTAAAAACAGAATAAAATAAATATTTAAGTGGGGCTCTCGCCATACAACAAACGTGATTTTTTGCACGCTTTTTGTATGGGAGCCCCACTTAATTTTTTATAGTATTTGTTGTTATAGCGGCAACAGAAATACATCATCTGTGAAATTTTCAACTGCCTAGCGATAGCTCATGAACCGCGATAACGGTTCATGAGATACAGCCTGGTGACAGACGGACAGATAGACAGAAGGACCGCGGAGTCTTAGTAATAGGGTTCCGTTTTTACCCTTTGGGTACGGAACCGGAAAATACAGATTTTGCTTTATCAAAAAGGCCCTAGCTGCCAGTATCATTATCAAAAATATATCATTAGAAACACAATTAATTAAAATATCAATGTTCTTTCACTTGATAATCATAATGCGTCGTGTTTGACATATATCCTACGTGCGGTATCAACTAATCCTATATATTATCTGCACTCACATGATAAAACCAATGTTCCATTCAATGTTTTTGTTAAAACCTGTGCCTGTATCTCCGTTGTTCCTAAGCACCTCTTCTAAATCGCTTTTGTGTGGGTACTATTACAGGCATTTTTTTTTTGTTTCTTAATTCGTCCAATGACTTCTCCCACTCTGGGTGAAGCGGAAGGGCGTGTCAGACTTTTACTGACTAAAACCCACCCGTGTTCCTTCAGTGCAGCCTTGTAAGTGAATTCGGCAAGGCAAAGGGCAAATAGTATTAACAATCGACCAATCACATAGACGGAAATCCACATCACGTCCCTCATCTCGTATTTGATTGGTCGATTTTACTCTTTGGCCTTTGCCCTGCCGAATTCACTTACGCAATAAGGTTGCAGGGAGGAACTCGTGTCAAGCTTCAAGGACATGCAACTCTTGTCGAGATCGGTTTGTGGATAGTTGACCATATTTTCATAGCGAGATTAATCCTTGCCACGAAAGGACTTAAAGCTGTTGGTCATGCAGCCTTATTGCTTTATGAATTCGGCAAGGCAAAAGGCAAAGAGTATGAAAAATATACCATTCACACAGACGGAAATCCACATCGCGTCATTCATCTCGCATGTGATTGGCCCATTTTCACTCTTTGACCTTTGCCCTGCCGAATTCATGACGCAATAAGGCTGTATGGTTGTCATTTGTAGATCTTTGGCAGTATTACGGATAGTCAGAACCCAGGAAACCTGACACTAGTCTTGCCAGTGTTACCCAGTTAAATACTGGTCCATATAAAATACTGGTACTCAGCTGCTTTCAGTTAGAATGAAAGCCGACCCCAACAAAGTTGAGAAGAAGCTAGGCAAATTGATGATTATAGACCGCGGGATCAATAAAAAGGCTTGTTCGCGCATAGATATATGATGTAATCACACTAATGTGTATGTATGTTTGTTACTTCTTCACGCTCAAACGGCTGGACAGATCCGGATGAAATTTGGCACAGAGATAGTTTATAATACATATAATACTTTTCATCCCGGGAATATGTTCCCTCGGTATAATTTTTGACATTCACGCGGGCGAAGCCGCTGGCAGAAGCTAGTATTTTTTTTTTTTTTTTACTTTATTATAAATCACATGAGCCTTCGACTACCCGCCGCCATTGACTTTTAAAAGCAGCCCTTATATAATACATTATCTGACTACCTATTGAATAATTTAACCTAATTTAAGTAAAAGTCGACTACTTTTGCTGGTGAGATTGTTGCGTCACTTCGTCTTCCCAGCGAAAATATTAGCCGTGTTAGTTATTAGATATTATTTTCAGCCTGTGGGTTAGACATACGCAGAGGGCTTACAACGTTCTCCGGGTCCAGTATAATAACGCTTTTAGGATACTGTTGGGGCTCCCACGTTTCTGTAGTAAACCGGGGATATTTGCAGAAGCAATAAAAAAAGTTAATTAAAAAAATCAAAATACCAGACTGCTTGAAAAGCGAACTAAAAAGACGTAAACAAGGAGAAAATCATGCTGTGCAGTCGGAGGATACGTCTGGTTTTGGTCAGCCAGCTCGCGAAGATGAACCGATTTTTATTTTTTTATTTTTTTTTTGTTTGAAAGGTGGCCTTGCCGAGGGTGTTCTTAGCTATGTTTTAATAAAATCGGTATAGCCGTTAAAAAGTTATTCGGATTTTACTCTTTGAATCTGAATTTTTTCGCAAGATGTCGTGTCATTATTACTTGTTTCGATAGATTGTCGATTGAAGCGTGTCTGCTACTAGGTATATTACATGTAGTTTAAAAAGCATGAAATAAAAATTTATATCGTGGGTTTTGAAATTTGTAATTTTAACTTGTTTGTTATTTATTTATAATGTGTGGATAGATTGTTGTTTTTATTAGGATGACATTATAAAATTATGTAAATTTACTAACATAGTCACAAGTGTACCTATTACTAACAAATTATGGATCATGGTCCGAAATAAATGATTGAATTGAACTGAATTGAATTAGGACGTGACCGTCTGGCGTTTCCGGGGACTGTCTGTTTTTCAGCAATGTTTGAATAAATTACTTTTCGATTTTGTTTTTATTACACCGTTTCTGTTTATGGGTTCTATGTAAATAATTAAGGAAATAGTTATCACCTGTGTCCTTATTTACTGCTCTACTTGGCAGACATTTATTATGTGATCAACAATGAATACTTGGAATTTAACTATCTATATCCTCTTTTGGCATACTGGTAGACAAATACGACCTAAATTACACTATAATGTTGTTGCATTCAACAGAACAATACTCTTAAGGCGATATATACGCCCCAATGTTAATGCAGTAATGGCCGTGCGCCCGCTCGATGCCAAAATATCAATATTGAATCTCCTTTTGAACAGTTTTGTTTGCAAAATATTATTAGATTTACTTATGCTTTTTTCAGTTATGAAGAAATTCCAGCCATAAATTTTTCTGTGTAAAAATATTTTTAAACATCCAAGTCGTTTTGGAGGAGTATCCACAAGTTGCGAAAAAATATTGTGTTGTTAAATATTTTTTTAAAGCAAAACTATTAGCTACACGAAAAAACCTTGTTTAAAAAAAATGTACATGAATCAATAATAAATATATATTTTTTCAAACCTTTTCACTTAGCCGGTACCAAGGAGTATGCTTTATAAAGTTACCGTTTTACGAACATACGTACTAAATCGTATGTAAGCCCTTTATGGGCTGGGCATGGGAATATAAAAGTCTTCTGATGCAAACAGCTAATAGCCTTTTGTCTTGATTGACATAATAAGGATACAGGTACATATGTATGTAGGTATATGAGTGTAAAGCGGTTGTAGGCCCTTAAATAGGAGTTCAAACTGTGGTCAGCAAATTCTTATAATAGGAAAATACTATTAAAACTTTGTATAAAGTAGGTACCTCCTAAATATAAGGATACATTCAACGAGTAGAAGTATGTTCATATACCTACTGAAAAGATGGCGTGAAAACCAGACATTCAACATTTTGAAATAGGCAGTGTTTTGTTTGTACATTGAAATATATTATTTCAATGTACAAACAAAACAAACACCTAAGTAAATCAATTTGGGTTTCCTCAAAATTAATTAACATGTTTTCAATAAAGAACAGTCGACAGCCAATACCAAACAATACCTACGCAGATCGAATTCAGTTTCCAAGCATAAAATCCTCGAACTTTTGTAAAATATTTACCAAGTTTTGTCTTCCGTTCCGTTAGATTACAGTTTCGCCTTGCGAATTCCAACCACGACCTTGCTTTAAGAAAATATTAGTGAGTTAAACACGGTAAGATAATATAAAACAAAAGAGCCGCGGGTTCTTATCAGGCGCAGGTATATTCTAGGTAAACAGTGACGTCATCGAGGCAGCTGTTATCACAATGTTATCACTTTCACCCCACGTCATGCGGCTACTCTGATTATACTCTGATTTTAATGATGAACTGATAAAGTTGGTTGATAAGGTTATATGTAAAGATTGTTCTTTACGTTATTCAAGGGCCTTGAGGAGTGACGTCATCATAAATCTTTGGTAAATTCTCTATTGAATAACTGTCGGTAGGTAATTTTCTGAGAATAAGGCCAGACCGGACAAGTCTTAATGCCAGAAAATCTGCAAATATAGCGATGTATTAAGTTTTCCTTGAAGAATTGTCAAACTTAAGTGGCAGTGGGTAGGGAAAATTATTTGCAGAGGGGATCCAATATGGTCGTTTGGGGCCGAAAAGTTTTGGTGTAGCGACCGCGTACCGGAGAACGCAGTGTTTGAAGGCCTCAGCGGTGGAGCTTTTGTTGCTGAAGATACTCTTTTCGAAATAATTTTGGCAACACCTAATTATTTAAAGGGAATTTGTCATCATCTTTCATAAAGTCATACCCTTTGCTCTGTTAAATTCATTTACTCATTTGATTTGTTGGTCAAGGCAGTCCGGTGAATTCGAGACGCACAGGACCGATCAGTGGGGCGACGCTTGGGGGAGCCCTAGCTGTGGTCCTGGCCTCCGCCTATGTCCAGCAGTGGACGTCTTTTGCCTAAACAGATGATGATGACGATTAAGATTTCAGAGCGATTCACTGCACATTTCTGAAAGTGTGATGTGTGAAGGAAAATTCGGAAAATCTCAAATTACAAATTAAAACCAAAAGTTTTCAGCCTTTTCAAGGTTCAAGTCGCGATCGATACGTCGCGATTTCAAAGATAGCGATGTTTTGGTTCATTCTATACCAACATCGGCTTAGTAGGCGTTTCGGCCGCTAAGTTTCGTCCGATCCGGTCGACACAGGAATTTCATTATTATTAATATTTTTGAGTGGTGTTTCGGACAAATCCTTTTTTAGAGGCAAAGGAACGTCAGAAACCTAAAATCAGTAGAGAGTTTAATAACATGTTAAAATATAACTCCTCTTTTGCTTTTTTGGTTAGATGTTGAACATTATAAGCATTTATACCCAAACTACCAGGATGCCAGAATCATGAAGAAATCTTATTATTTGTGGGGCTGAAATCATTACCGGTAAAGATTAACTTAAATACCAGGAGATTATAATCATGAGGAAGTATTACTCGAGGAGATTTTTGATACGGACCTCCTGGTACTCTGTTAGTCTCTATCGCTTAAGATTCTAGGCCCGCAAATACTTCTTCATGATTCTGGCCTCCTGGTAGTTGGGTGTAAATGTTCAACATGTTACTAAAAAAGCAAAAGAGGAAGTTATATTTTTATCATGTTATTAAACTCTCAACTGGTTTTAATATTTTTTTTATTATTTTGACCTCTTAATCGCGAAACAAAGGATCCGTAGGTGCCAAATGTGAAGTAAATTTTGAAATAATAAAGTACTCTCTCTTCCACTTATGGCATCTGCGAAAAATACCGATAGGTGCCATAATTATGTGGAATACCTCGGGTGCCTTTTTGTACGCTTTTTAATTTATATATAAGTCTGATTATTGTAATTTATCATGTTTACTCTTGATTGTTGTAATGATATATTAATGAAGCTTTATATTTTGCCACAAATTGCCTGACTTTTACTTAAATAATATAACCCTACCTAAGGTTTTCCATTCTGACTGTACAAAATTTGCATACAAAAATGTATAGTCCGAAACACCACTCAAAAATATTAATAATAATGAAATTCCTGTTTTGACCAGATCGGACGAAACTCAACGGCCGAAACGCCTACTAAGCCCCAACATCTAGCGCCGAGACAAATGCAAAATGACTACACACAACCAAGCCACGAGACGAGTATATTATGTTATTACTTCAAAACAGACATAATAACTTGACAAATCAATGAACGTGCATAAAAAGAGGGTAATTATGCCATATCCTCTGTCGTAGTACCCTCTATTCTGCATCTGAATGATGAAGACAACGTTACAGAACGCTTCCGTTGCGCAGATTGCATTATAATTGCAGCCTGCGCCCGCGCAACGTCGAGCAACTTCTACAATGGGACGCAC
Organism: Anorthoa munda; assembly: GCA_945859665.1. Classification (NCBI taxonomy): domain Eukaryota; kingdom Metazoa; phylum Arthropoda; class Insecta; order Lepidoptera; family Noctuidae; genus Anorthoa; species Anorthoa munda. Next base: position 7,514,844 of record OX243893.1, read on the forward strand.
TGTAAAATTTATAGTATAGTTTAGGTGTTATATTGTTTCCATTGTTATGAAGATGTTATAAAATGTTATTTTTCTTGAAAAAATTGTTGACATATAAAGGGTCTTTCAACAAGGAAGGATGTGTGTGAGATATTAACGAAATTTATTTTTTATTTAAAAGGCCCATTTATGCTATTATGGATGGAATATGACATCGTTCAAATGTCCGCCGCGGCTTCGTATGGTGGCACGAATCCGAGAGGTCCAATTTTTAATGACTCTGCTGCATAGATCCGGCTGAATCCGAGCGATGGCCTGCGTTATGTTGGCTTTCAGGGCAACGGTCAAATGTGGTTTATTGGCATAACCCTGCGATTTCAGAAAACCCCACAAGAAAAAGTCTAGCGGAGTCAAATCACACGATCTTGGTGGCCAATTCACGTCACCTCTGCGAGAGATTACTCTACCCTCAAACCGTTCATGCAGAATGTCGATTGTGTCGTTCGCTGTGTGGCAAGTAGCGCCATCTTGCTGGAACCACATGTCGTTCACGTCCATATTGTTCAATTCAAGCCAAAAGAAATTGTTTATCATTGATCTGTAGCGCTCGCCGTTGACGGTGATGGCCTCGCCAACGTCGTTTTTGAAGAAGTACGGAACAAAGACGCCGCCACACCAAAATCCGCACCAAACAGTAACTTTTTGTGGATGCATTGCCACCTGGTGAACCTCATGTGGGTTGTAGTCATCCCATATACGGCAATTTTTCATCCAAAAAGGTGCCTCGTCGCTAAAGATTATTTTTCGGCCAAAATCGGGGTCCTCTTCCAAGCGTTCCGATGCCCATTCAGCGAACTCACGGCGTTGTCTATGGTCATTAATTTTGAGCTCTTGGGTCAGTTGGATCTTGTACGGATGCAGACCCAAGTCTTTCCAAGTTGAGGTCTGCGAAAGGCCGAGTTCTTGAGCACGGCGAGAAATCGACTGCCTCGGAGTCTCCTGAACACTCTCACGTACAGCGGCGATGTTCTCGGCCGATCTGGCGTTCCTTTGACGTAAAGGTGTTGGTTGGTTGTATACCGAACCGATCGTCTCAAATTTAGTCACCAATCGTTGGAGAGTGGACTTTGAAGGGCCGCTTGGGAAAGGCCTATGTCCAGCAGTGGACATCTTTCGGCTGATATGATGACGATGACGATGCATATGACACGACGGACGACGACGATGACCTTTTATGCAGCTTCATATCTCTGGTAGTACATACTGCCTATAGCCATTAATCAACATCGTAAAAACAAAGAAGGCCGACACTATGGTCAGCAATTTCATCTCGTATGATAATGGACTCGCCATAAACTCGGCACGTCGTGATCTAGCCCACTAGTAGCATGACAATGATATTAAAACGCTATTGTATAACTTTGTAATGGCGCCGGCGCATTACTTAGGGCACTCTTCCACGCTTAGAGATGTGCACGGTTGCTAGGCGATGCGAGAATGTGTAGCGGCGCTGCGAAAATGTGTGTAGCTGAGATGATTGTCAGCATTGCTCACTCGCGTCCTTCGCACACATTCCTCCTTCATATCTCTCGGACACATCTTTTTTCACCAAAGCTGTGAACGTAACGAAGCGTAGTGAAGCCGTAAAACGGTGCGTAGCTAAGTGGTGCGAGGATGCGTACCAAGTGGATTCTTTTCAGCGTTGTTCGCTCGCATCTCTCATACACATTCTTTGTTCTGATCCCTCGTATAGATCTCTCGTGTTACTTTGCACCAAAGATGTGTGTGGTAAGGTAACACGGTAGTGCTGTGAAATTGTATGGTGCTGAGTGATGAGAGGAAGCGCAGCGGACTCTTTTCAGTTGTACACATTCCTCGCCCGTATCGTACAGTATCGCTTTTTAATATCTAAGTACTCGTACAAATATCTGTCACCGCTAGCCCTTTTACACCAGAGTTGCTTAAGCCGAGTTAGAAAAATTATTTGATTTTGTCCTCGCAGATCGCTTAGCTATATCGCACATTTCTGGTGGAATACCACCTTTATACTACGATCTTATTCTTACTTAACAATAATAAAATAACTTTAATAGCTTTGCGGGAAATCAATTTTAAAGTGATTCACTTATTGTAGGAATGATGGAAAACATGTTAACGATATATGACTCGGCATGTGATGAAGAATTGATATGCATAGCGTGCGTAATGGTTCTTTGTAAAAGTATGGCTTTGGTCTTATGTAAGTAAGTAGGTATCACATCACATTACATAATCAGCCTATTAATGTTCCCACTGCTGGGACACAGGCCTCCTCTCTGCGAGAGGGAATGGGCCGTAATCCACCACGCGGGCCCAGTGCGGTTTGGTGGATGTCACATGTCTACGAATTTTTGGTTCTAGGACATGCCGGTTTCCTCACGATGTTTTCCTTCACCGTTTTGAGTGCAGTGGTGATGAAATAATTTACACAAAGTAAAACGCCTGCCTGGGCTCGAACCCACGGCCTGCAACTTCTAAGTCGCAGCCGATACCACTGGGCCACCTCTGCTCCCACGTAAGTAGGTATGCCATATACTTACATACACAGGGGCGATCCCTATAAAGTCTCTCCAGACCGGCGAGCACGGCCTACTGTGACAGGCTTGAGTCACACATTTTTATTACAGTTTGGGAGCAAAAACCGTGATAAAATGTGTGACACAAGCCTATCACAGAGGCCGTGCTCGCCCCGTAGATGTGTGCCCTAACAAGTGATTCACATGGCGGGTAACGCAGGCTAATTACGTAATAAACATCAAACAGCAATCATCGCGCGATCAAACGCTTTATGACTTAAAAGTCGGCATCACCGACAGTGTAGGTATGGTCCTACACAACCGCTCGCTGTTTGTCAAATGCACCTACTTCCAATAAAAAACACCATAAACTCTAAAACTTCTGTATTCAAGAGCAATTATTGCGCAAAAATCGCTATCGTTATGCTCTTGCAAGATACGTAATGAGCCTGCCGAAGTGGTATTTTATGAGGTCACGCCTTCCTTTGGCATGCCTGCATGGTGGTCGCTGGGGTGGTTTTAGTAAGGTAAAAATCCGTCACTCACTGGGGTTATCCCCAAAAGTCCAGGCGCCTTTTCAAGGTGTTCCTTCAAAGAAGAAAGTTATATTCTTGATGGGGGATTCAGAAATAACATTTTGGATTTGAGAAAAAGAGGTTTTGGCGTTTGCACAGCACATAATTGTCTATTAGTCGTCTTCTCAGTATTCCAGTTATTTCTTCTCATAAAGACATGCATCGTTTTTTAGGGTTCCGGTACACAGTTGAAATTTTCACAGATGATGTATTTCTGTTGCCGCTATAACAACAAATACTAAACTAACAGAATAAAATAAATATTTAAGTAGGGCTCCCATACAACAAACGTGATTTTTTGCGATTATGGTACGGAACCCTGCGTGCGCGAGTCTGACTCGCACTTGGCCGGTTTTTTAGTCCACCTTCATCTAGTCTAGTTAGTTGCTTTGCAGCGCGATTCCTTTCCAGTTTATAAGGATTTCTGAAGTGTCTTTGTTTACCTCCCTATCGTAAACCTCGCTTTTTAGGGTTCCGTACCCGAAGGGTCCAAACGGAACCCTATTACTGTCACTTACGTGTCTATCTGTCTGTCGTCTGTCACACAGTTTTTACAGCCAAACGGTTGGAGCAACCTACACACACAGTCAGTACAGTCTACAAATTTTCACATTATTAAGCATCTTGTTGACTCAATGTCATAAAAATGGCCAATTTTTTAATTTTTTTCCTCCATTCTGCAAATCGGGAATGCGAACAAAAAATTACCTACTCCATCAAGTGAGGTATCGTAGAGCTCGTTGAGTAGATGAGTATTTTTTAGTCCGCATTATTATGCAACTTCGGAACCCTATTACTGCGCGTGGCCCGACACGCACTTGGCCGGTTTTTGTTTTAAAAATATTGGAAAACCATAAACGGTAGCTGAATCATGAGAAGCCACCAAAGTCAGCTTGTTTTACAAAATTTTGTTCCGAAGAATATCTAACTTCCTATTGACCTATGAACTGGTTTAGTATTACGTATATTTTACTAACAAATACAAATATTTTGGTCAATCTGATTTTCTTTGTAATAAACAAATTTTTTCTATTACAACCAACTTAATTTTTCGGTTTGGTACGGAACCCTAAATATTCGAAGTCCGACACGCACTTGGCCGTTTTTTTTTCATTTAAATTTCTGTATAATGTATGTATATTGTAAATTGATTCCTGTGTATGCATATTTAAACAACCTTAGTTTTATGCAAAACGTTTACTATAACGTATTGTGGTACAAAACAATTGCTTGGTGGACGAGAGTGGATTATCAATGCCTAAGTTATTTACTACCTTATTTAATTCCTTATTTACTACAAATTACACATATTTCTTATAAAAAACGCGTAGTTTCAGGCTTACGTGTTTGGTTGGTTTTTACAACTACGCAACCATTTTATTTTTCTATTGTTTTGTGGGTAAATATGTATAGGTATGCGGGATTAATATAATAATAATGGCGTAATGATGTCAATATAAGTTGTTATAGTAAGCATTGATTTACAAATTAGGTAAATAGATGAGGAAAAGACTGGGTGAATTCTTAACAATGTTATTGGATTTTGCGACATTCGATGGATAGGTATGTATGCGGTATGTAAGTATATAATGTAGGTATCTGTCGATGTTTAGATCCAGAAAAAACATGTTACGATTGATGGAATCCACAGAATTTAATATAGGTTATTGTTGTACCTGAGTCTTGACTAGACAGCATATTTTGCCGACTGGCCACCAGTGCATAATATAATTTGAAAAAAAAAATATAGGAATCATTTTTTTTATAATCTTTAGGCTCGCGCTTGACCACTGTCTCGCCTGATGGTAAGCGATGATGTCATCGATGGTGAAATAAGCTTGCCTAGAAATAACCTATTCACTCTTGACATATATACCCCTAGATTGTAGCTGTCGGGAAACAGACTCCGGCAGGGAATTCCACTCCTTAGCTGTACACATAATAAAAGTGTTCCCAAAACGTTTAGTACGTATGGGTGGGATGTCCACCATGTACTGATGGCGTATCGCCGTACGTCTGGTAGTCCGATGATGAAACGGGTTGGGCTAAACTGCCATTTATTGCCAAACTGTAACAAAATTAGTTTTAGCCAGACAAGAGTGATTTGGCCAGATAGTCGGTTTTCACGACTACTCTGTCCGCCTGTTCGTCGATTCTTATATTCTTGGATCTTCATCATCACCATTCAGCGTGATTTCGGCTACTGCTGGGCACAGGCCTCGCTTTTAATAGATCTTCAATGTCTGTTATCTGTCAACAATGTCGATGTATCATTGTCCTTCTCGGAGTCTCTTTTCGGCATTCCCAATGACGTCACATTTACAGGGTAAAATAAACAGGTAAGGTCAGTGACCTACTCAAGGGAAAAAGGTTTTTCTCAGGTTTCACAACAATCTAAGTCACAACGTGCCATTCCTTATAAGGTAAAGCCCTTTTTGCTCTGAGTCAAAGGGCAAAGGGATTTTTCGCATCAATTACAAAGTTGCTAGTCATCAGGACAATGACCTGGAATAGAGCTTTTGTCGAAGCTCCCCGAGACCCCGGATACTAAGAACTGGCTATGAGCAACGTTGTTGAGAGTCATAATTATTTAGATACAGAAGTAAACGTAGCTTGCTTTTAGGGTTCCGTACCCAAAGGATAAAAACGGAACCCTATTACTAAGACTCCGCGATCCGTCTGTCTGTCTGTCCGTCTGTCACCAGGCTGTATCTCATGAACCGTGATAGCTAGACAGTTGAAATTTCAAAATCACAGATGATGTATTTCTGTTGCAGTTATAACAACAAATACTAAAAACAGAATAAAATAAATATTTAAGTGAGGCTCCCATACAACAAACGTGATATTTTTGCCGTTTTTTGCGATAATGGTACGGAACTCTTCGTGCGCGACTCCGACTCGCACTTGATGATTACAATTAATGATACGTAGAGTTATCAGGTAAAATGGGTGATTAATGTGATGTCGGCGAATAGCGATGTAAGTAAGAAAAATATATGTTGCGCTGACCCTGAAAGACTTGGGATAAGAGTATCTAACATCTGCTAACTTGACAAAGTAAAATTCTATGTTCAAAATGTTTGGTTTTGACCACGTATTCACCATAGGCCATATATGTTTCGGTAGCACCTGTTAATTATGAACTTTTTGACAATCGTTATAGCCTGACATAAATATATTAACATATATACAAATACAAAAGGGAGAGGGAAAAACACATTGTGCTTCAAAAAATTCGTCCACATCGATGTCAATGGGAAACGTGCCTAGAACGCTGGAAGCATTGCCAGGTTGGATGGCAATGCTGATTCTCTAGCCGAAGAAAAGGCCAGCCCTCTCAGAGTCGACGAACTTTGTGCTAATTTGTCGAAAAACTCGCTGCGCACTCGGCGCCCATGAATCTAATGTTTCAACCCCAAACGGCTCAAACATTATAACTTCCAATAAATTTGTTATATTTGCGCTGTTTGAAGTTTGCTGCAACGGCAGCAGCTGCCCTAGCACAGCCTGGCGTGCTAAAAAGATGAGATGGCGCAAGGGTCTCAACACATGTTGCATCCCACACCAAAGGCATTATCCCCGTCTGGTCTCTTCCCATCGTCGCGTGCCAAGCCCTTGGGTTCTAGAGTCTGGCAATGGAAAGTAGAGACTGAAAAAGCGCGGCAAATTTAAAAAATATCAGCATAGCAACCCTAAAACTAGTATGAAATATCTGGAATAACCTAATTTGACACTTTAGAATTATTTATTTTATAAAATACTATAGATACTTTAGGTAGGTAATACTTTAGATAATTATTACCTATGTATCAATCTGAATAAAATTTTGGTTTATTCATACCACACGTAAACAATCTTGTTTTTGTTTGAATTCAGCGTCTTTCTCCTGTTGTTTTTCTTGATATTTAGACATCATGCGAAACAACATCTCCCGTAATCAACTTTTAATTGTTTTATTAATTTTTAACTTAATAAATGCTAGTATCAAGACCACAACAAATCAGGTTGTCATTAGTATAGCATTGCCATATAAAAAGTTTGCAAATAATTCGAGTATCTACTTTCGTTTGCCAGACTCTAAAACATATTTTGCCACGTTTTACAATTTTTTTTTTTTTTGGTGACAAGAGCCTGACGTATTAAGTCATTAATGCTAGCGAAGTCAAATGTCAATAATGTCATTTAATCTTTATAACGGATAGGGTTAAACAATGTCTCTGGTAGACACTGGCAGAATAGTCGGCATCGGCTCAGTTGCCAAAGAAGAAAAAAAAAAAAAAAAAATGTCTCTGGTTGATAGAATGGCACTTTGTTTAAAGTCCAATGCAAGGTCAGGAGGATGATAATGATGATTTTTTTGATGTTGATTGATTTTTAGTTTTTTCATTTGAAACAAGTGCTGGTAGCAGCTCTTCCTTTTCAATTTTACACAAACAATAGTTATGTTGCTATAACTACTAAACTAAATGATATATGGTAATAGGCTAAAGGAAGCTCGGAAAGCCATTACACCTAACCAAATAAATAAATCTGTAGGTGTATGTCAAGACAGGATATGAAGACATCCTACTATATTGACACCCACGGAATGTTATTTAGATACACACAATTGAATAAGCACTATTGTGAAGTAGATAAAGAATAAAGGTGGTTCCATTCATGAATGATGAATCTATGGAAGGACGAGCATAACTCCTACGGAAAAAATGTTGGCCCGCAATGGCATATGACAGAGGCGTTTGGGAAAGGTAGAGGAGACATCCCTCTACCTTTACCAAACGCGTCTGTTTGTGTGTTTTGTGTGTTTTACACAGCTATAGGGCAAGGCAGGCTAATTAGATAGTTGTGGATTCATGAAGACTGTTAATCATCTTCCTGGCCTTGTTTGTTCTGTCTCCTGCTTGATATGGAGGGAAGTGGAAATTTATATTTTTCCTACTCCTCCGTTATTCTTTTCTGATTAATTTCGTTGCGGGATCCAAGACAATTAAATTCATTGTCCGGGACTTCGTCGAGCTTCATTGGCTCGACGCTTTTCTGGTGGTCGGCACTGTTGATTCTGGCTTTCAGGAGTTGCAGTGGTTTGGAAATAGTGCGATGGGATTGTGGCTTTATCCCATGTTACTTGGGGTCGGCGCAACACGATGTCTTCTTCCAAACCGACCTGTCCCTCGCCACGTTATCATTGACTCCCTTTTCTTTCATATCTCTCCTCACACAGTCCATCCATCTTTTATTTGGCCGTCCCCTCCGTGTCCATTCAACTACATTGATATTCATAATGCTTTTAGTCACATGCATTTCATCCCCTCATACATGACCATTTCAGGACAAACGGTTTCCTTTCAACATTTCTGTCACTGGCGCCACTTTCAAAGTTCTTCTTCCACTGGTCGTTTAAGACGACTTATTAAGTCGCGTAGCCTTGACCCTCATTCGGTTGAGACGACTTATCAAGTCGTCTTTCCTTCGCTTTACTAACTTCTCACTTTATCCATTCTCCTCACTCCGCACATCCATCTCAAAATTCTCATTAATTAATCTAAAGCAAGAGTCCTTAGTGCAACAACAATATTAATTTCTAGAGTCTGGCAAACGAAAGTAGAGACTGAAAAAGCGCGGAAAATTTAAAAAATATCAGCATAGCAACCCCAAAACTAGTATGAAATATCTGGAATAACCTAATTTGATACTTTAGAAATATTTATTTTATTTCGTCTAAATAAAAATACAATAGGTAATGAGGTAGGTAATATTTTAGATATTATGTATCAATCTCAAAAAAAAAACAACAGTATTCTGTAATAATTTTGGTATATTCAACTTATTAGCGTCATAATAACTTATGAAATCTAACACCACACGTAAAAAATCTTTTAATTCGACGTCTTTCTCCTGATGTTTTTCTTGATATTTCATGACCATGGTCTTGATATCCACTTTGAACTGTTTTATTCATTTTTTACTTAAATAAATGCTATTATCAAGACCACAACAAATCACCAAAAATTGATGTTGACATTAGTATAGCATTGCCATATAAAAAGTTTGCAAATAATTCGAGTGTCTACTTTCATTTGCCAGACTCTACCAAGCAGCATTCATGTGTGTTCCTTAAGTTAAAGTCACATGCTACTTTAAAACTTTGTTTGTTAAACCGGCAATGCATCGGTAGTCCACTGGGTATTGTAAGATTCACAGTCAGTGTGAAATAATTTAGTTCTAATGGACTGTTCATTTTAAACCAATGTCATGGTCTATGACCATGTAACACCCACTCCTATCAAGATCGGAGACTCTTCACTCGAAGTTTGGGCGACTATGTCTACCTGGGACAAACGAACCAGTTGGGTAGGGCCAACTTCGAGAAAGAGGTCAGCCGTCGAATCCGACTCGGCTGGGCAGCGTTCGGGAAGTTGCGCGGTATCTTCTCGTCCAACTTACCTCAGTGTCTCAAGACGAAAGCATATGACCAGTGTGTGTTGCCAGTGATGACATATGGCAGAATTTTACAGTCACTCAAAGGGCAATGGAGAGGGCTGTATATGCTCGGCGTTACCTTGTGTGATTGAATCAGAAATATAGAGATTAGCAAGAGAACCAGGGTTACCGACATAGCCCGAAGAATTGCCAAACTTAAGTGGCAGTGGGCAGGGCACATTGCTCGCAGAACGGATGGCCGATGGGGCAGAAAGGTTCTGGAGTGGCGACCGCGAACCCGAAGACGTTGCGTTGGAAGACCTCCCACCAGGCGGACCGATGACCTGGTGATGGTTGCGGGGATCCGCTGGTTGCGAGACGCACGGGGCCGGTCAATGTGGCGACGCTTGGGGAAGGCCTATGTCCAGCAGTGGACATAGTGCCTTTCGGCTGATATGATGATGATGATGGACTGTTTCTAAACAAGCAGACCTCCTAGCGCCTCTGTAGATTGATTCATACTCCAATAATGCTATACATAGAATCCAAGAAGCTATAGTGAGTAACAATAAGATATTAATAGTCCATTTCTTAGCGTTTCAGCGAGCATGCCGCCATTGTGACCGATAACATTTTGAGCTGCTGTTCTGCTATAGTGTTAGCTGATTAAATGTTAAGTTTTATGGCTTTCTTGCTCGTTTTCATAATTTTGCAACAGCGTGACAGGTTTGTATGGCACTGAAAGTTAATGGTACAGTGATACAAAGAGATAGAATATACTAGACTAGCAACCGCGCCCTGGCTCCACGCGGGTCCAATTATATTCAAAATCCTGCCACGTTTATTCGTATCATAATTTGTTGCGTGATTTAAAAAAGGTTAGCGAAGAAACAGACAAAGGCTAGCAATGAATTTGTCTTATTCTATTTAGCAACAACAATAATTTTCTTAATTGTATGGGTACAACTGCGACTGCGGTCTGACCAAAACCTATATATTTATCAGTGAAATATAACACAATTTTTTGAATTGTTTTTTTTTTAAACATTGCTCCACACTAGGAATTTCTCCTGTATCGTGGATGCTTTTAAAAACATAATAACTCACATACACGAACACTCAGAGCCGGAAAAACTATCTGTAGGTCATACAAATATTTGATCCGTGCGGGAATAGAAACCGCGGCACGCAGCGCAGCAGTCAATCCCTGCGCCAAGCGTGCTCGCACTCCGGGATCATTATTCTGATCTTCCTGCCCGAATCTATGATCTGAATCTGCACAGTAGTTAAGCATCGTATGTCCCTATATTCTCGTATATCAGCCCAAATATTTTACTGGTTATAAAATGCTTCTCACCTCTTGTTAGGAGGAGAGTTAGTAGTAAACCATCATCTTCTTTAGCAGCCTTGTTCCATCCACTGCTGGGTTTAGTCCTCTTCCTTCTTCTTCCTTTATGTGCCTTGGTAGTTACCTGGTCTGTAAAAGTCTCAACTAGGTTTTAGATGCTAATAAAATGGCCCAGGAAAACAGGTCTTACGGACAGATACAATGAAGCCAGGCAAACAACAATAAAATAATCAGACGGCTATTATAGCTAAATCCTTCATTTGTATTCCTGCGCCAGCGCCGATGACATGACTAATAGTAGATACATGCTTGTAATTACTGCTTCCGCCCTTTATTTCGTTTTGCGATCTCACCTTCGCCCGAACAGATTTTTTACAACGTAAAAACAGACAAAAAATGTGTGGAAATATCTTTTAGATTGGAATAACCCCTACTATGAAATACAGTGTGAGTCACTTAATGTATTATATTTTTATGTGAGAAAAAGATACAGGTTTTTTTGGTAGTTACTGAGTGGGTAATAAAATTTGAGGCTGGGTACATAGGATATGATCTTGAACAAGGGTTACTGAATGGCAGACCGCGGTCCGCTTCCGGACCAACGACCTATTTTGTGTGTAAGTAAACAGTACAATACCGGCCAATAAGCCAACTACTAACCAACCAACAACCCAACAACCAACCAACCAAACCAACCAACCAACCAACCAACCCAACCAACCAACCAACCAACTACCAACCAACCAACCAACTATTTTCTAAAGGTCCCCCGGTGTGTTCCGGGCGGGGGGGCTCAGTAGCCATGGCTGGGTGACCCCCACGGTAAAGCGAAGAGGAACCCGAGGAGGGGCCCCTCGTCAGAGCTTTTGCCACTGGTTTGGTCCTTGCGGTGGTCACGGCGTACAGTGTGTTCTGGTGCGCCGGTGATGGGGTGTACTCCCTGGAAGAGGGTCCGGTGAAGGACAACCGCGGTGAGTGCAGCACGCGAGCCCGTGTTCCCGCCATAAGTGGCACAGGGGGACACCGTGGAGTTTTAGTGGTTTGGAGTCCCACATAACTGCTCAATCTCGTCTTGGTAGTGCAGTATGCATGAGCATTTCTCCAGGCAACAAAAAAATAATGGTCAAGTCCTGCCATAATTTGCTAAAGAGTACCTACCAACGTTGCTCTATAGTTATACCACCAAAATCAACTTATCAACAACTTATGCGGCTAATATCGGTGATATACAATCTAATTGTTTGCAGTCGATATGTCCTTGTTTAGTCTATTTTTAGAGTTGTGTGACCTTGAAAAAATGCAACAAGTGTTTTTTTCTTAATTTATATTGAAAATACTTGCCGGTCAGTGTGACCTAATTTCATACTTGAATGGGTAATATTGTTTACCTACACCTTACAAAGTTATTGCGAATTTGCGACTATATTTCATTAAAAGTGATGTCTGTACTTGCAAACACTAGTCACTCATACATACATACATACATAAACTCACGCCATTTTCCCATGGGGGAAGGCAGAAACTACAGAACACCACCTGCTACACTCTTCTATACATCCTTACATACTTCTTTTGCTTCACTCACATTCATACATCTAGTCATACACACACGCCGGTTATGAGTACTGCGCACCTGGCCTTTCTGAAGAACATCACCTATGAGGTCTATGTATGTCTCTAGGGCGTCCCCTCCCGGCGTTTCCATTCACGTCTGCCATGTAAATACCTTTCGTTAGTCGCCTTTCATTCATTCTCTCAACATGACCAAACCATCTTAACATACTCTTTTCAATTTTAGTCACTACATCTTCTTTTAGACCACAACGTTGTCTTATTACCTCATTCCTCAATCTATCATTTAAAGTTACACCACACACACTTCGCAAGGAACGCATTTCTACTGCATTAATCCTACTTTCATGTCTTTTTTGCCATACCCAACCTTCACTTCCATACATAAGTGTAGGCACCAGCACACTGTTGACTACTAGTCATTCTTTCTCATAAAATTCTAAAGATCCTTTTTTTCCGTGGCTTTGGTCTAAAAACAATATACGGATAATTTACCATACGTTTTTAGGGTAAAAACGGGACCCTATTACTAAGACTCCGCGGTCCGTCTGTCTGTCTGTCTTTCTGTCCGTCTGTCACCAGGCTGTATCTCATGAGCCCTGATAGCTAGGCAGCTGAAATTTTCACTGATGTATTTCTGTTGCTGCTATAACATACTAAAAACAGAAACAAACAAATATTTAAGTGGGGCTCCCATACATCAAACGTGATTTTTCGTGCGCGAGTCCGACTCGCACTTGGCGATGAATGTAGTTTTATATCTGTGAAAGAAGTTTTGCGATCAAAACCATTCCAGTTTCCATGAATTATTATAATTAGGTATGAATCTTAAGTACCCGGGTGACCGAGCAGATCAGGTGAGAGATGTTGCGAAAACATTTTTTTTGAAAGAACGAATTTTCCAGATATGATATCTATTGCAAATTTTATCAAAATCGTTAGACCCGTTTTCGAGAACATTACAAATATATATTTGTATATCCTATAAAACATTCAAATTCAAATAGCCTTTATTAACAAACTTAAAACTAATATTTACATAATTTTTGTGAATATCAGACATCGGTTTTTTGCCTTGCTCTTTTATATAATTAATCTTTAATCTTTTTCGTAATTAATATATATGTAAATTCTATACAAATATATATATATATAGGATTTATAAACAAATATTTAGATCTCTTTTGATAACATCACTCTTATTTCCCGGAAGGTACAGGCGCACCTGGCAGCAGCAGTGATGGCCCAGTGGTAACCGCCCTGACTTACGTGTCTTAGGGCGTGAGTTCGGGCCCGCTTTACTTTGTGTAAATTATTTTCATCACCACTGCTCTTAAAACGGTGAACGAAAACATCGTGAGGCAACTGGCATGTCCAAGAACCAAAAATTCGAAGACATGTGACATCCACCAACCCGCACAGGGAGCCACCTGTCTCACAGAGAGGATGCCTATGTCCCAGCAGAGCGAACATTACAAGGCTGAAGATGATGATAGGCGCACCTATAGTGCATCAACATTTCGCCAGTTATACATATGTATTTAACTCCTATGTAATTTAATTCTGAAAAACTACCAATACCCTATATCCTCGAAGAGAAAGCTTTTTAATGCATGTATTCTTCCATGTCTCACTTACGGCTGTCAAACATGTTCAAAAAATTACATCTTGCCAGAGAGGCATGGAACGTAGCATTTTAAGACGACGACTAACGCCAACGACCTTGAGGGAACAAAACGCGCACTAGTTTCACACCCGCGCGACCCAAAATGTAGTAGTTTTTTGTACTTTCCTTATTATACTATGACTTTAAAAAATAAAGCCTCAGATCAAAATGTATATAATTAAATTGTCTTTGAGATGGTGTTTTTTTTTTAATCACAAATATATAATATGCTTATTTGAAATTAATTAATAATTATATCTAATGTACATTATTTACAAACTAATATTAGAACTAAAATAAGAAAAACTGATGGTGAGATGGTGTTGATTTCATTAAAATACGCCCAGCGGTTTTGTTGCGATTGTCGTGTTTTTGTCCGATTAAGACATAACTTTACAAATTAATTACACTATGTTATACGAATAAAACTCAAAATTTGCTCAGATCAAATCATAAGGAAAATGGTCAAATATAACATATATTTTTTCCAAAAAATTACGACTAGCCATTTAGACGTGATACTGATTTTAAAATCAGCTACTCAAGGGAATCTGAGAAAAGACAAAAAGAGAGCTAAAGATTTGAGGAAGATCACCAAACTTAATGATGCTACCTTCCATACAAAAATAATGAAATGGAGATGGGCTGGACATATGCTCCGCGACAAGAAAAATAAGGGGTCTAAGGCTATAACTGAATGGCAAGTTAGGGATGGATCAAAGAGAAGTAGACGTAGACAACGCAAACGCTGGGACGATGATATAGTGGCTGGTGCCCTGTGGGCCAGAGCTACACGAGACCGTGACAAATGGGGGAGGCCTATGCGTTAAGGGACGCGCTGATGGACGACGCCGAAGTGCAATAATTAGTCTAGTATATAAATTGTATTGTAATTAGTTTATCAGTAAATAAAGGCTTATTATTATTATAATTTAATTCTAATGGCGATTTCTAGACCCCATAGTAGAAGCCATGGGTCAGCAACCTAGCGAAGAATTTGTGAATTGAATGGGAAGCCCGCATCTAGCATCAATACCACAAAAAACCGCGCGTTTTTGCGCGCGCACAACGTTGTCATTATTCCGACGTTTTTTGTTTATTCGCTGTAAAAATGAAAGAGGTTCTGGCAAATGCTAAAAAACTTTTAATCGACCTTCATTTTCTTTTATTTTACATTGTATTTATGTCTTGTAAGACTGCGATTGATAGGGCACAAAAATACAAGAAAATTTAGTGATACAAAACATAGCTAAACCTGTTAAAAAATAAAACGTCAGTTTTGACAGCTATAAAAATACTTAATAATAATTAAACTTGACGCTTACGAATGATACTCGTCGTTATAGTGTATGGGTAACATAGTAATTAATTAGTATTATGAAAAGATTTTTCAATTTCTTACGTAGACAGTTATCGCGGCATGTAAAATGAGAAATGTCAACGGACTTCTTAGTTTGTGACGACTTTAGTAGGTTAATCTATATATATAAAATGCTTTGTCCTGAATGACTGACTGACGGATCAACGCACAGCCTAAACCGCTGATCGTAGAGACCTGAAAATTGGAGAGTGTGTTCTTCGTATGACGTAGGCATCCGATAAGAAACGATTTACCGAAATTTTGACCGTAAGGGTGTGAAAAAGGGCGGCAAAGTTTGTATGAAAAATCTAATTCCTTCGGCTAATATTCTTGAAACTTGGTACAAATTGTAATCTAAGCAAATGATAAAAATTGACATTATTAGTTTTTTGAAACTATCCCGTCAAGTCAATTCAGGGGGTATTGAAGTTTGTATGGAAGAATCTTATTTCATGGGTTACTAAACTTGAAACATTGCACAAATACTAACCTAAATAAATAATAAAGGTTGTTATTATTAGTTTTTTGAAAATACCCCCAAAATACGATTTAGGGGGTGTTAAAGTTTTTTTGAAAAATCTTATTATTAGGTTAATAAACTTGAAACTTGGCATAAATACCCAACTAAGTAAGAAACAAAAGGTTGCAATAATTAGTTTTTCAAAAATAGATGTAGTTTATAGATAGAAGACGTCCACTAAGAACGGATTTTGCGACAGGGCCGGATTTAGGGGGTCTAAGGGCTATCGCAAGTTAGTATAAAAGTCCTTCATTTATTGAGCTACTAACTTAAAATATGGGCAGGGATGTAGTTTATAGATATTAGACGTCCACTAAGAACGGATTTTGCGACAGAGCCGGATTTAGGGGGTCTAAGGGCTCTCGCAAGTTTATATGAAAATCCTTAATTTTATGAACTATAAACTTAAAAGGCAGGGAGGTAGTTTATAGTTAATAGACGACGCTCAGAACGGATTTTGCAACAGGGCCGGATTTATGGGGTCTGTCGCAAGTTTATATGAAAGTTCTTAATTTTTTGAGTTAACTTAAAATTTGGCAGGGAGGTAGATTATAGTTAGTACGAGTAGACGTCTGCTAAGAACGGATTTTTCGACAGGGCCGGACTTCGGGGGTAATAGGGCTCGCGCAAGTTTATATGATAGTGCTTCATTATTTGAACCATAATCTTGAAATTTGGCATGGAGGGAGTTTATAGTTAGTAAACGTCCGCTAAGAACGGATTTTGCGACAGGGCCGGATTTAGGGGTCTAAGGGCTCTCACAAGTTTGCATGAAAGTCCTTTTTTGTGCTACAAACTTGAAATTTGTCATGGAAGTAGTTTATAGTTAGTAGATGTCAGCTAAGAACGGATTTTGCGACAGGGCCGGATAAAGGAGGTCAAGCTCTCGCAAGTTTATATGAAAGTACTTCAATTTTTTAACCACAATCTTGAAATTTGGCATGGAGGTAGTTTATAGTTAATTAGGTTAGTAGATGTCAGCTAAGAACGGATTTTGCGACAGGGCCGGATAAAGGAGGTCAAAGGGCTCTCGCAAGTTTATATGAAAGCGCTTCATTTATTTAACTAAAATCTTGAAATTTGCCATGGAGGTAGTTCATAGTTAGTAAACGCCCGCTAAGAACGGATTTTGCGACAGGGCCGGATTAAGGCGGTTTAAGGGCTCTCGCATGTTTGTATGAAATTCCGGATGTCTTTTTGTACTACTGTCCTGAAATTTAGCAGGTCTAGAGTTTATGAGTAGGAGACATAAGCTAAGAAAGAATTTTGTGATACTCAAATTTTTTTTCTAATTCGTGCTTTAAAAAATGATGCTTAGTGTGATAGGCATTTTCTGTTGTCTGAAATATAAAAATAGTTTGTGTTAAACATCATTAAACTTTATATCTTCTTAACCACGCGGACGAAGTCGCGGGCAACATCTAGTCTTATATATAAAATTCTCGTGTCACAATGTTCGTTCCCGTACTCCTCCGAAACGGCTTGACCGATTCTCATGAAATTTTGTGAGCATATTGAGTAGGTCTGAGAATCGGCTAACATCTATTTTTCATACCCCTTAGTGATAAGGGTTGTCCACCCTTAACATTTTTCTTTAATTTTTATGGTAGGTAGGGTAGGGTAGGTAGGGTAGGTAGTGTAGGGTAGTTAGGGTAGGGTAGGGTAGGGTAGGGTAGGTAGTGTAGGGTAGTTAGGGTAGGGTAGGTAGTGTAGGGTTGTTAGGGTAGGTAAGGTAGATGAATGTTTGGTGTTTTTATGGCAAAACAAAGTTTGCCGGGTCAGCTAGTTGTTATATATAAAAAAAAGTAGACTAGCAACTAGCGACCCGCCCCGGCTTCGCCCGTGACAAATTATATACAAAATCCTGCCTCGTTTCTCACTCTTTCTATTGGTGACATACGCGATGGGGGACCGTTTTATAATAAACTGCCGAGCAATGAAAAAGTTATACCCACAAAATGCCGAAAAACACCTTAATTTTTGTCACATTTAATTTAAAATTTGAACACTATAT
Organism: Anorthoa munda; assembly: GCA_945859665.1. Classification (NCBI taxonomy): domain Eukaryota; kingdom Metazoa; phylum Arthropoda; class Insecta; order Lepidoptera; family Noctuidae; genus Anorthoa; species Anorthoa munda. Next base: position 7,532,856 of record OX243893.1, read on the forward strand.
TTACGTTTTTAGTTGGTAATATTCTGATGCGCTGTTAAATGTACTTCAATATTGCAAACGGACGTCATTAAGCTAGCCTTTCCCGTTTAGGAGTAATTTGGTGCTATGTCACTGGAACTTTTTCATTGCTCGTTAGTGTATTTAGTGATAATCATGATCATCCAATCGACTTCAACTCCATAAACTCCTGAATATTAATCAATGGATTGTTCTGGATGTCCTTCTTTATGGTCCTATGTCCTTCATTAAGGTGGAATTTATCTATATGAGAAATAAACATAAAAATTAATTAAGCGGTTTAGGCGAGAAATCGTAACAAACATACAGATAGACAGGCAGACAGAGTTACTTTCACATCAAACAATCAATAAATACGAGAATAATAAATCTGTAGAAAACGTTTTTGAAAGAAAGAAAAATAATACATTTATTTAGCACAGACTAAAAGACACACAATATAAGTACTACATTCAAAATAAATATTAACATCAGATAAAATTCAAATAAAAATATACAAAAACGTATAAATCTGACGCAAGGAGTTTGTAGGAAAGTGTGCCTCATGGCTGCGCCAAAAAGGCCCAGTTCAGCAAAAATGTCAGAAAACTAGTGTCTTTTTTTGTACATCGAAAATATTTCCAAAAAAAATATACAGTTTGTTAAAGGATAACCAAAAGAACCGGTTAAGATTTTCCGCGAAAGAAAAATCTTGGTAGATAGGTGGGGTAGGCTGGAAGGAAAGTAGGGTAGGTAGGAAGGTAAGTAGGGTAACGTAGGCAGTTGACAGGAACGAAGCCGCGGGCACAGCTATGGTTTCATTGTTCATTAATTAAAAAAAAAACCGGCCAAGTGCGAGTCGGACTCGCACACGAAGGGTTCCGTACCATTATCGCAAAACACTGCAAAAAAATCACGTTTGTTGTATGGGAGCCCCCCTTAACTTATTTTATTTTAATTTAATATTTTTTTTTTTGAAGTGAATATACAAATAAACATTCTGTAAATATTTCAAGCGTCTACCTGTTGCCGTTATTAATATCGAGCAAAAAACGGCAAAAATATCACGTTTGTTGTATGGGAGCCCCATTAAACATTTATTTTATACTGTTTTTAGTATTTGTTGTTATAGCGGCAACAGAAATACATAATCTGTGAAAATTTCAACTGTCTAGCTATCACGGTTCATGAGATACAGCCTGGTGACAGACGGACAGACAGACAGACGGATCGCGAAGTCTTAGTAATAGGGTCCCGTTTTTACCCTTTGGGTACGGAACCCTAAAAAACACGTAAACTGTATCAAGATTTCAAATAAAATTAACTTTATCGCTGCAGATGGTGTAAACGATAAAAAGTGTTATTAATTAATTAATCAGATGTTTAGTAATACGTCATAATGAAGACATTACACTAGGTGACGTATAAGTGAACGCCTAAATATTATTGCACTGTTAAATTTTCAACTCCTTGGCGCTGAGGAGAGCATCAACGATGCAACGGTGCGCTTTTAGTTAGGAGTTCATTTATGTGTTGTCTATTGTTAATATAAGTCGGCATTACTTTCTTTTGTAAGTAATTTGCATGGATTTGGAGGTTGAAAGTGTCCCCAAACTATTCAAAAGGAATGAATGCGATAATCGGTTCCCTTCATGATGGTTGAGCTGAGTGGTGCCAATCCATGCGTCATGTTCGCGAGCGGGCGCCATTAAGTGAACGCCTAAATATTATTGCACTGTTGAATTTTCAACTCTTTGGCGCTGAGGAGAGCATCAACGATGCAACGGTCCGCTTTTAGTTATGACTTCATTTAGGTGTTGTCTAGTGTTAATGTAAGTCGGCATTACTTTATTTTGTAAATAGTTTGCATGGATTTGAAAAAGGTTGAAAGTGTCCCCAAACTATTCAAAAGGAATGAATGGAATAATCGGTTCCCTTCATGATGGTTGAGCTGAGTGGTGCCAATCCATGCGTCATGTTCGCGAGCGGGCGCCATCAGTTGGGATTAGTCATAACTTAGCTGCCTCGCCCTGCTTTTAATTGCGTACTTATTGTATTGTATCTGAAGGTGGAATCTGGGACCGCGGCCCCGGCCCCACTATCCAAATGGATGGGCCTTAACAGGCGGGGCAGGTAACAGACCCCTTGCTTGTGCTGATGGTGAATACCGGAGTGGTTTAAGTCCCACTCTCTAGTATTATCCCGAAAACTTGAGGCGCCTTTTGATGGTATCCCCCAAAAATAAAAAAAGATACCAGTACCAGTACCAGTGATGTTATGTTATGATATGGTATAAACAATAAACAGACATGCATTGCAACAATCCCGAGAGATTTGCCGTTATTTATTGAAGAGTTCTGTTGTATATCGCCGAAGTTCTTCAACAGATCTTCACCAAATTAAAATGGGACCAATTTCGGAACATACTCTAGCAAATAAAAAAAGAATTTTCAAAATCGGTCCACAATTGGCGGAGATATCGGAAAATATACATAAAAAAACCTCTGTCCAACTCATCGGGATACACAACCATGATGCTTTATTATTTATCCAAACCAGATCAAGGTGTGGTGTGACTGTGAGAATGACTAAGATTGTCTACTAATGTAATTAAGAATCGATTGTAAAGGAACGGCAATGTGATAGGTGATAGGATAGACTTGTTTGATAATTATATTTTGATATGTAATTATGACACTGCGTAATTCAACAAGAACTTGGGTATTTCAAAAACATTTCCGGCGTCAAAATTTATACAATTACTAGCTTCGCCCGCGTGTAATGTGTTTTCTTATCCCAAGGGAACATTATACCGGGATGAAAAGTAGCGTGTGTGCTATTCCAGACTATTATCTGTCTCTGTGCCAAATTTTATACATATTCGTTAAGCCGTTCTGTCGTTATTGAGTAACAAACATACATACAAAAAAAAATACAAAAAAAAAGATATAAAAAAACAATAAAATAAACAAAGATTAAATAAATATAAAAGTGTATTCTATTCTATCCATCCAAACTTTCACATTTATAATATAAGTCCTGTAGGTAGGTATTCTGAAATTACAATTGTTCATCATCTGCCTAGCCTTTTTCCCAATTATTATTGGGGTCGGCTTCCAGTCTTACCGGATTCAGCTGAGTACCAGTGTTTTACTTGGAGCGACTGCCTATCTGACCTCCACAACCCAGTAACTGGGTAACACGATACCCCTTGGCAAGACTTGTGTCAGATCTTAGGCTTCTTCCGTCTACCCGTAACGACTGTCAAAGATCTTCAAATGACAGCCGAGACTAACGGCTTAACGTGTTTTCCGAGGCGCGGAGGAAACTCGGTATTTTGAAATGGTCACCCATCCACGGACCGACCTCGTCAAGCGCTGCTTAACCTTGAAGATCAACCCGTGCGGCTGTTATTATTTAGCCTCCTTTTTGATATTTTTTGAAATTCAATTCTCAAATTACAATTGTTGTTACTGAAAATTTGTTTTCAGCAATCCGCGAAGGCGTGTGGCAGTTGTCCAGTTCCTTGAAGTGTACTGAGGCCTCATGTGGCGCTCAGTCGCCCTAATGACTCTATCGAATCGTTTACCACTGAAAAATGTCCGCAATTAGACAGGTTTCGATACCTAACTTACGATTTTTATAATTAATACATCGTTAGATAGGTCTTGGCCGCCCAAGTGTTCTTAGATAAGTGCCGTTAAAAAAAAGGTACATGGCGGATTTTGGGCGCCATAATGTGGGGGTTGCAAATTTTTCTTCTTCGAAACCCATCGAGTGGGGTATCAGAATGAAGGGTTTTTACAGGTGATTACAAAAATATATATCACTTATATGTATAAAACTCATTCGAAAAAAATAACGTATAACTAAAAAGTTTGCAAATAAAAAAAGTTAATATAATCAAAAATCCCGACTGCAAAGATTATATATTATTTATAGTTTTGGTCAGCTAGCTCGCGAATATGTATCTTCCGACTGCACAGCATGATTTTCTTCTTGATTACATCTTTGCAGCCGGGTTTTTTTGATTTTTTTTAATTTTTTTATAGGTAGTTAACTCAACCAATGGAAGCTAAGCAATGGTTTAAAATTTCGGTAAAACGCGTTTATTCATATTTTTTTTGTCGAACAAATGTTCGAATAATTAATTAACTCTTCAATTTATTTCACCATTTGTGATGCCAACAATTGATTAATAGACGTGTTCTACCGAAATTTCAAACCATAGCTTAGCATATTGGTTGAGTTAACTACGGCACAAAAAACTCGATCTAAGTATGTCGTAACCCAGCAGTATAATCCTTTTAATCACACTAAGGCGAAAGTTTGTGAGTTTTGGAAACGTGGTGCCTCTACCGTAAGCATATACGGACCTTAGACAAATTTCATCTGAAATGCCTCCGGAGCATACTGAACATCAGATGGTCAGGTCGTGTAAGAAACACAAACGTCCTAAGGCGAGCAAAGGTCCTTGGTATAGAGGCCTACCTGATGAGACGTCAGCTTAGGTGGTGTGGGCATGTCTCCCGGATGCAGGAACAAAGGCTAGCTAAGCGTATATTCTATTCTGAACTCCAGGAAGGAAAACGGAGGCGTGGCGGGCAGTTGCTGCGCTTCAAGGATGTTCAGAATAGACACATGAAGAGAGGCGACATTGACCCCAAACTTTGGGAGAATCAGGCACAAAATCGGCCCAAGTGGAGACGTTGTGTGCAGCGGCAGGTGCAGGCCTTTGAGGATAGAAGGAGGTTGGAATTGGACCAGAAACGCGACGACCTCAAAGCTAGACCACCAATAGCTACTATTTATCATGTAGTCAACGGTGTTCTGACGTGTCCGCTTTGTGCTCGGAGTTTTTCGCCCAAGGGTGGATATGCAAGTCACATGAGAGCACATAACAGAGCAGCAAATCTTAGCTCTCAACCACATTGAGTAGCCAATGATTGCGGTCGCTGTGGCCGAAACCGGGTAGATAGCATCATCATCACTTCTTCACGCCCAAACGGCTGGACGGATCTAGATGAAATTCGGCTCAGAAATAGATTATAGTCAGGAATAGCACATAGGTTACTTTTTATCACGGGAATATATTCCCTCGGGATAATGTTCGACTTTCAAGCGGGCGAAGCCGCTGGCAGTAAGTGGTATGTAGTACTTGTTTGTCCCCCCTTTTCTGTGGTCCTCCAAAGCGTGAGGGGTAGGTACCCAATCGAAGACGCTGTTTCTGATAGAGTTGTTCATAGCTTGCGAAGAATTTCACTTCTTTTAGCGCCCGCAAGTAGGTCTGAAATTTTTCAAGTACCTACAAACCCTAATTAGCATCACCACATCACATCATCAGCCTATTAAGGTTCCCACTGCTGGGACACAGGCCTCCTCTCTGTGAGAGGGAATGGACCGTAATCCACCACGCGGGATGCCTTTGAATTTTTGGTCCTAGGACATGCCACGATGTTTTCCTTCACCGTTTTGAGAGCAGTGGTGATGAAATAATTTACACAAAGTAAAGCGCCTGCCTGGGCTCGAACCTACAACTTGTAAGTCGCGGCCGATACCACTGGGCCACCACTGCTCCCTAATTATGCTGCTCCTAATTAGCGGTGCACCATAATTAAAACCTCCACATCAAGCATGACTCTATAGAACAATGACAGGTATACGTACTGATTTGTTAAGCATTCCGAATCTCTAATTAAGATGATAAGTATGTTGGTTTTAATCAATCTTTTGTATTTATCGTTCATTCAGCGATGAGTTTTGAGCACTCAACAGTCCCGAATACATTGAAACTTGGTTCGTGTCTCGGTTTGATATACAAATATGTTTTTCGAAGTGATTTTGTGGTAAATAGCTATGAAACTTAATTGATTTGATTATTTAAATGCATTTAAAGTGTCATTAAGATTAGGAATATATATTAGACTAGCCGACGCCTCGCGGTTTCACGCGCGTAGTTCCCGTTCCCGTGGGGATACAGGGATAAAAAACAGCCTATGTCACCCTGGGATAGTGTGGTTTTCCAACGGTGAAAGATTTTTTGAAATAGGTCCAGTAGTTTTTAAGTTCATTCGTTACATACAAAAATACAAATCATAAAGAGGAAAGATTTTTTTGTTTGTTTGTACCGAATAGGCTCCGAAACTACTGGACCGATTTGAAAAATTCTTTCACCAATAGAAAGCTACATTAATCCTGAGTGACATAGGCTATTTTTTAATCCCGAAAACGAGTCCTGTGGGGTGGTCCACGGGAGCGAAGCCGCGGGCAACAGCTAGTAATATTAGTATAGATATAGATGTTCAACAAAAATGTTAAGAGAACATCAACGAATTGGCCAGCGTGCCTTCTTCATCTTAAACAATATCATGGCGTGAATTGGATGCACTCAGAGCCTCCAATTTATCATAGGAGTCACTGAAAAATAATTGCAGAGGAGAAACCTCAAGTTAAGAAGCTGAGCGGATACAAGAAGAAAATATCAAAAAAAGTTAAAAAACCCGACTGCATAAAAAGCAAACTAAAAAGACGTAAACAAGAAGAATATCATGCTGTGCAGTCGGAGGATACATATTCGCGAACTGGCGGACCAAAACCAGATGTATCCTCCGACTGCACAGCATGATTTTCTTCTTGTTTACGTCTTTTTAGTTTGCTTTTTAAGCAGTCGGGTTATTTTACTTTTTTATAAACTTTTTCTATTTACAACTTTTTAGTTATTTTTTTTTAGAATGAGGTACATTTAAACATATAAGTGTTATATATTTTTGAAATCGCCTCTTAAAACCCTTTATTTATTACCCCACACGATGGGTTTGGAAGTAAAAAAAAAAAGTTGAGTACACAACGAAAAATACAATAAAATTAAAATTAATAGCCGTTTAACGTAGATACGCATTGATAACAACGTTATTTACTTTATACGAATGCGTATCAAATAGTTATCGATGCATGAGCGTGCTTTATGTGGCATACCGGTTAACGTGCATAAATGGCGGGCAGAGTCGCGGCAAACGTTAATGTGCCCGGTGCCTTAATACCGCGTGTATTCCAGGCCGTGACAGCCTGATCCATCTCAATAAATTGGCATTGTTTCATCTATAATTTGCCAGTTTAACAGCACCCTACGAGTAAAATTGTTCGGACTCGGGATCTCTACCACTCATAGTTCGTACACCGCGCAGTAAGCACGCGTTTTTCAGTGCGGGTAATAATCCGATAATAATAATCGTATTATTATTAGCTGCGTACGAGTTTCGTAGCAGGCGTAGCAGTTGTCTACGAGGCGTCGCGTGCGTTTAGTGCTCCGAAAAACGACCGGTCGTTTATTTTTTTTTGTGCCGACGAAGAATCTCCTCAAGAACAATGGCAAGCAAAACCGTAAACAGTGAGTTTGTTTGTTTTATTACTTTGTAAAAAATAATAAAAATAATTTAGATAAATATTGAGGCGTCTATGAAGATCTCAGGGTCTTCTTTTACTTCTTATTTTCATGTGACAAGGTCTTAGGGTAGAAATTCAGAGAGGTTGTGTTTTCACAACCGTTTTCAGTCATGATTATATTTTTTTGTTATTCTCTAAAACTTGCGGTTCGAAACTTTTTTGCGATTGTTCAGTTATACAATTTTCCAAAGTTAAACCCTTCAGTTATGAAACTTCACCAGTGAACAATAATATGACTGATGTATGTTACTATTGAAAAGTTTTTAGACGTTTTTACTGAAAAAAAAATCTCCTTCAATGCTAATGCATACTTTATGATATTATCTTAATTAATTAAAAAGGTAATTGGTTAGATTGATACAATCGTAATTAGCAATGACTAAATTATTATGACGATCCTATAATTATCTTACAATTAACAGTCGGTCTCTTAAAAGATAGTTAACAAAGAAAGTGTTAAAACTATGTGATTAAAATCTAAAGTGAAGATTAAATCTGAATAGCTAGTGACTTCAATACATAACAGTTCACAATGTTATCACAAAGTTAAAATTAATACCGATTAGATTCAAAGATAACGCATACTATTACAGCACATCTTGCTGCGTTTGAGAATGAATTATATTTGAAATGAGAAGGAAATATCGCAAAAGTAAAAAAAAAACCTGCCAAGTGCGAGTCGGACTCGTGCACGAAGGGTTCCGTACCATTATCGCAAAAATACGCCAAAAAAAACACGTTTGTTGTATGGGAGCCCCACTTAAACATTTATTTTATTCTGTTTTTAGTATTTGTTGTTATAGTGGCAACAGAAATACATCATCTGTGAAAATGTCAACTGTATATTTATAACGGTTCATGAGATACAGCCTGGTGACAGACAGACAGACGGACAGACAGACGGACAGCGAAGTCTTAGTAATAAGGTCCCGTTTTTTCCCTTTGGGTACGGAACCCTAAAAAGTAGTATAATCCATACTTTATTTTCAATTAACATAAAAGTACTATCAAAGCCAATTACGTGCTTTCCTTAAATTTTCATGGTAAAACAATTTTCCAGTAATTGCCCACGTTCCCAACGCTATTTTCTCTTGATTACTTTTTCATATCCACGAAGCACGTATACATATTCTACTTAATTAACAGGAAAATAATAACTATTATTTATTAAAAAAATTATTAAATAAAATTAAACCAACTAGATAATGTGGGGCATGCAGTTTTGTATCTTTACAGGAAAACGTAGAAGTATAATAAATTATTATTATTGGCATTAACTTGTAACTATCGTAAAACAATGTCATTGTATGAGGAAGGTATCTAATACCTATATTTAAAAAAAAAAAGACAATACTATTGAATCTAATTAAAAGATCATATAAAATATTGTTTTTAAAATAGATCGTATACTCATCAAACATCGGCTTCTTTTGTTTTAAAATTAAGGAAAACCAAACATAAAAATGTAATCTTCTGTTGTTTTGAAGAAGCGAAAGACAAAATCACTCAAGGATTTATAATCACTTTTTTACCTATCATTATTATCACGTTTGTGAAGATTAACTATAATTAATTAGTTCTTATCTGTATGTCAAAAATAATTGCAATCATGGTTCGGGTGACAGGATGTGTCTCATCGAAAACATTGTAAAGAAATGCGTAAGTAAATTCTACACGATATTCTTTTTATAAATATTGTGTTTTTCACTGAATACTTATGATACGAATGTGGTTTTTAAATTTAATAGTTCAGAACCACAGATATAAATATAACTAGATGACGCGATTGTGTGTACTTCTCGTGTCAAACAACGGAGTAAAACTACGATCAATGATCGTAATTTGACCTTTTCATTTAGCATGCCTTTTTGCCATATTGAGCTGTAAATCATCATCTGCCTAGCCTTTTTCCCAATTATTGTTGGGGTCGATTGCCAGTCTTACCGGATCCAGCTAATTATCAGTGTTTTACATGGAGCGACTGCCTATCTGACCTCCACAACCCAGTAACTGGGTAACACGATACCCCTTGGCAAGACTGGTGTCAGATCTCAAGCTTCTGACTACCCGTAACGACTGTCAAAGATCTTCAAATGACAGCCGGGACTAACGGCTTAACGTGCTTTCCGAGGCACGGAGGAAACTCGGTATGTTGAAATGGTCACCCATCCACGGACCGACCTCGTCAAGCGTTGCTTAACCTTGAAGATCGACTCGTGCGGCCGTTATTATTTAGCCACGAGCTCCTCCATATTGAGCTGTAAATACTGTATAGAAAAAGTTGGCCGAGGTTTTGGAAATGTTTTCTTTCATTGGTTAGTAATTATTAATTAAATTGTGTGTGAAAAAGTGGCACGCTTGGTTTTCATACAGATGGAGGGACTTGCGTTATCTAGTTAGATTTATGTACGTGTTCGCGATACACTCAAAAACTACTATACGGATTTTCATGCGGTTTTCACAAATATAAAGAGTGAGAAACGAGGCAGGTTTTTTGTATATAATTTGTGTTGTATATCGTAGCACGACCATGAACGCATTCATTATAACTTTAGATTTTACTAAAATCCTTTTAATTTGTACTATTTTATACCACTGATTAGAAAATTTGTACTCATTATGTACTCCTATTTCATTGCTGGTAAATTGTCATAAATTGTTAGAATAGCAACAAAACATTTTCTGCCACATTTAACGCCATCTAGTGTCAAGTACAAATCACATAATTATAGGCTGCTTTTTGCTTTTCTAACATTGTACCAGCAATGAATAATGAGTACAATTTTTTAGGCATGCTCCCGTTTCATCACTTCTTAGCCAGCTGGGATTTTAGCGTGGTCGTGCTGGGAAAGAATCTTGCCAGCACGACCCTGATATCTGCGATAATTGAGAGGTACAAAATTTCTAATTAGTGGTATAAAATAGTACAAATTAAAAGGATTTTAGTACCATCTAAAGTTATAATGAATGCGTTCATGGTCGTGCTACGAAGTACCCTAAAACTCACTTACAGATTAACGTAAACATACAGCTGTTATTGAATCGTGACAATATCATTACCACGACGATAACATATTTTTTATTTTTCCTGTGAAAGTGATGTACATTTGTTACTTCTGTAATCTCTCTCACCTTGAACATTTAATTATGTTTTATTACTGCAATGTCCTATTTCGATAATGTTTATTGATAAGCTATGCAGGTTAACGTGCGACCATTTGCTTGTAAATTATATCGATGTAGAAAAGAAACTGACTTTTTAGGGTTCCGTACCCAAAGGGTAACAACGGGACCCTATTACTAAGACTCAACGATCCGTCTGTCTGTCTGTCCGTTTGTCAACAGGCTGTATCTCGTGAACCGTGATAGCTAGACATTTGAAACATTCACAGATGATGTATTTCTATTGCCGCTATAACAACAAATACTAAAAGCAGAATATAATAAATATTTAATTGGGGCTCCCATACAACAAACGTGATTTTTTTTGCCGTTTTTTTGCGATAATGGTACGGAACCCTTCGTGCGCGAGTCCGACTCGTACTTGGCCGGGTTTTTTTGTTTGCTGTATGGAAAACTCGTATAACTTGAAAGTATTTTGGTGTTAAGTGTACAAGGTATGATTTTCAGCCAGTAACTATGAAACAAACAAGTTTATAACTAGAACAAATTTCCGTGCAATCAAGCGTTTTTGCCATACCTATTATTGGAAACAAATATAGCGGCTCACAATGTTAGGACCCATTAATATTAATACTAATTTTTATCCGTGGTGCTAGGCAACTGGGCTTATCTCAGTTGTAAACGACCCTTTCTGCCTTTTGGCCTTGTTTGTTCTGTCTCCTGCTTGATATGAAGGGAAGTGGATTTATTTTTTTGTCTAATCCTCCGTTATTCTTTTCTGATTAATTTCGTTGCGGGATCCAAGACAGTTAAATTCATTCTCCGGGACTTCGTCGAGCTTCACTGCCTCGGCGGTTTTCTGGTGGTCGCCACTGTTGATTCTGGCTTTCAGGAGTTGCAGTGGTTTGGGAATAGTGTGGTGAGATTGTCCCAAAAAAAAAATGCATGTGTATTTATCTTAAAATTTATAACAAGTAATAAAGTAGTTCTGCGTTAATTCATAAAACAAATAAATTCGCGGCGCTACGGCAGTCCTACACAGAAAGCGATACGACGCGATGTAGCAACGACTTGAATGTAGGAATCTATTTTAGAAGTGTCAACAGGAACATCGTACGTCTGTCAGCGCCAACAAATTACACAATGGGCTAGCTTCTAGATTATGTCACGCGAACAAACGTGTGAATGAACGGTTAGACGTGTCACCCATTTATCTTACTAGCCTAGATTGTGAGATACCTTTGCGATTTTTAAAAGGGATTAAAGTTAAGTTTTAAAGGTGTATAGGTCATGTAGATTTTTACAGTTTATTAAATGCGTAAGTTGAAATTACATGATGTTAGAAGTATGTAAAAATAATTCCTAAAATAGCATATAATTATTTTTCAACACACTTGCTCATAAAGTGGCTCTAATTTCACCGCAATTAGGCACATAATGACACCTGTAATCAATCTGTGACTTTTTATTGCTATTATTCACAAGTGGGATATAGATTTTTTTTTATTGGTTGAGTTGTTTTGTTCTTAAAAAAGATTCGATAAAAAAAAATCGTACAGATAAATTAATGGACCTATTGCTTGGTCATTTCATGCAACTTCGTGTAAATAGATATATTCAACTTGTACGTGTTTAATAAATAAAACTTTCACTCAAATATAACTTTTGTTTTCTCTGTAATGAAGAAAAGCTTGTAATTCCCCATTTTGTACGTGGCTAAAACGCTATCCGCGAAAAGCCTAAAAATAGAAACCTCATTCTCTTAGTCTATGGTCGATCGCCATTGTTAGATTCGCGCGCACAGGAAAACTGATGAATTTTGCCCGCCATTGCGAAAAATTTTACACAACTCGTTTTCACTGTTGAAATTACAGTTATTTTAGTATTATTTTCTTCACAAGTATGTTGAACAGGTTGAACCGTCCTCGGCTCTCTTAAGACCCTCACCTGACAGCTCGGGTCTCAATGGCGCCTCAGCTGTAATCACCAACATTACACACTTGTACCATAACGTACTATTAATGAATTTTCAACAGTTCCAATCTTGCGTTGAATTTGTGTCGCGTCGATAATTTGTTTCAAAAACCTGAACCCGTTGACGTGTCAAAACTATAATTTATTTATGTATTTATTGGTCTATATGTTTATTTCAATAATACAAGCAATATGAAACAAGCATAGTATACAATATGATGCAATAGACACAGAATGCAAAAACAAAATTATAACATCAATAAAATTACAATAATAGTAAAGAAATAACACTTACAACAACTAGTGGGCAGTTTTAGAAACAGAATAGGTACAAAGATGACAAGAAAATACTAAAAAATATGGTAGTTATTTTTGATGGACTTGGCGCTTGATATTTTGAAATCATGGTTCGACTGTGAGAAAGGGACAAATGTATACAAGTCATATCATCAAGCCCTGACGCATACTCAAAATAATCTTGCTCTTTTGCCAAAATATACAACAATATTTTCTCCTTTGTATTGCTTTAAGAGGAGAGCAGGTTTTACTTAAAACTATTTATTGCCCCTATTGTTACGAAGAGTGGGATTTACTGGTGCTTCTGTGCTTTATCTAAGATAAACTAATGCACGATAGTCGGTAAAGTACAATAACAACTTATGATGTAACAAATTATACCACTTCTAGACATTAACGTGCATGTTGTTTGGGCTCTCGCAGTCCTTATATAAATTGTTCTATAGTAATAGTATATAACTACCTAGATATTCAAGAAGACTGTATCAACCGACAATCTATACAGCAATTTGGCAGTAGATTTTTTGTATTAAGACGACGACTAACGCCAACGACCTTGAGGGAACAAAACGCGCACTCGTTTCACACCCGCGCGACCCAAAATTTAGTAGTTTTTTGTACTTTCCGTATTATTCTATGACTTAAAAAAAAAGCCTCAGATCAAAATGTAGGTAATTAAATTGTCTTTGAGATGGTGTTAATTTAATTAAAATACGCCCAGCGGTTTTGGTGTGGTGTTAGACATAACTTTACAAATTAATTACACACTATGTTATACGAATTAAACTTAAAATTTTCTTAAATCAAATTATTAAGAAAATGCTCTAATATAACATATATTTTTTCCAAAAAATTACGATTAGCCATTTAGACGTGATTCTCAAGTTTAAAATCAGCTATTTAAGAGAATCGGCGTCTTAAGGCGATATTTTCGCCCCATCGTTAACGCAGTACTGGCCGTGCGCCCGCTCGATGCTTAAATATCAATATTGAACCTCCTTTTGAACAGTTTTGTTTGCTATACATATTATTTGATTTACATATGCTATTTCAGTTATGAAGAAATTCCAGCTATAAATTTTTCTGTGTAAATAATTTTTGAACATCCAAGTGGTTCTGGAAGAGTTTCCAAAAGTTGCGAAAAATATTATATTGTTAATAAAAACTTTTACTATTCGTTCCTAAATTACTTGTATCATACATACACTCACGCCTTTTTCCCATGTGAGTAGGCATAAACTAGAGAACGCCAGCGGCTGCGATCCTTACATATTATTATTTATCCTTGTATCGTCAACTGCTATATATATATAATAAAACAACATCGAATGATTCTGTAAATAAATCAATGATACAACCTGTGACAATGGGCATAATTGCTCATGTTTGTGTGGATATAAATAAATTAAACATAAATCCTTTGTTTGTATCTAATAATATGGAAATACTTCCGGTGGTTGGTAATAAGAAAAGCTATTGTATATTGTATTGGGAGAGATGACATACCTTTGACTTCAAAACAAGAGCTAAAGAAGTGGACTCTAATTGAACTAATAATAATTAAAAACAATTAATTATAATAATTTTTTGATTTGAAAAATATATAATACTTATGTATTTTTAAATGTACCTAACTCGAAAAAAAGTAACTATAAAGTTATAAATAAAAAAAGTTAATTTAAAAATCAAAAACCCTACTGCTTAAAAAGCGAACTAAAAACATTTAAACAAGAAAAAAAACATGCTGTGCAGTCGGAGGATACATCTGGTTTTAAAAATATAATTATAGTTAATATTTTTTTTTTGATTAATTAATAATTTTGATAAAAAATTATGTTATAATTTGGTATAATTCCAATCCATTGCCACCAACTGAAATATCAATTTTAGCGTTGATTTTTATGAGACGACAAATTTGTGAAAATGATGAAGATTCAAGTTCCATAGACAAAATTGGAATACAGAATTTGCTAAGGGCCTTTTTATAAATAAGCGTATTAGTGTAAATAAAACCGGTGTAGTGTTGTTGCTGATAAAGAATTTTATATTTAAATGTAAAAGTGAATCATGAATTGATGACACGATTTAAGGAGTTAGATAATTTCGTACGCAATTTTGTAGACCTCAACGTCCGATATTGTATGATGGATAAAAACCAATCATGATTCCTTAACAGCTGTTTTCAAATCTATTACATAATATTGTTCTTAATATTTTGATTATCCCAGTAGATACCTAATTGGATCATCTAATTGATTTTTACCCGACTGCTGAAGGAGGGTAATGTGTTTATCAGTCTATGTATGTATGTATGTTCCTATTTGGCGTTCCATAGACCAAACGCGTTTGCCGATTTTGATGATTCTTACGTCAATCGATTCGTCTTAAAACCCTTTATTTTGATACCCCACACGATGGGTATCAAAATAATGGGTTTTAAGAGGTGATTTCAAAAATATATAATACTTATGTATTTTTAAATGTAAAATGAAATTTTTAACTCGAAAAACAAGAAAAAAATCATGCTGTGCAGTCGGAGGATACATCTGGTTTTGTTCAGCTATCTCGCGAATATTTATCCTCTGACTGCACAGCATGATTTTTTTCTTGTTTACGTCTTTTTAGTTCGCTTTTTAAGCAGTCGGGTTGTTTTGATTTTTAAATTAACTTTTTTTTTTAAACGTTTACTTGACATCTTTCTAGATAACACTAAATGTAAAGTCTACACTGAGACAGAGTCTAATATTAACAAACAAATTAATATAATACAAAGCCGTCAGACTATTATCTAAGTCTGTAAGACCATAGACAAACTCCCTGGACAGTACAGCTTAATGCTTGATAAACATTGTTATCTGCTGATGTTAAACTGGTAAGAAGTGCATTTTTATGACGTTCTCTATAGATAGTGGGGCAAGGAATTAATGATATCATTATTTAATGGCGAAAAGATGACATTTTTACTCTTTATAGTGTCTACTTAGTCGTAATTTTATATCCTTTTCGCCTTGCTTTTATCTGCAATTAATATACTACCCCCGTACCATGAACTGTCAAAACTATAATGGATCGACTGTGAAAAAGGGACAAATATATAATACAAGTCAATCTGTCCCTTACACACACTGGAAATAACCTTGCTCTAAGAGGTTATGGCCACCCCTTGTATGGCTGTAAAAATTCAGTAGTGAGATTATTATCCTTACGCTATTTTAATTTTACGAAGACTATAGTATTCCTCTATACTTGATAAAAGATAGCTTGATCACTGCGACAGCTGTCAGTATCAATACAGTAACAATAGCGCTTGACAGGCTAACAATAACGTATACGTCAGTTTGACATATATTATGTCGCAGAGATCAAGCTATATTTTATGGAGTTTAATGGACACTCTGGTATAACTACTATTTTGCTTTTAAGAAATCTCTGAATGTCTGCTGAAATATTAGATTTACAAAGAATACAATACACTAAATAGGTAAATGAAAACAGCAAAAATGTTGCTGATTGTTGGCTGGCACGAAAAGGGAATCTACTTACGTGTAAATCGTATGCGTTAATACAATACGCACTTCGAGTGTAAACAACTGCTATATTGCGGGAATTGTCGCAAAAATAACCTACGAAATCTTAAATTAGTAACTATAATGTAGGTCGCGTCCTCACACTGTATTTTATATTTCACGGTTTCACGTGTTGTTAACGGCTTGACATTCAAACTGATTACTGCGCTCATTTGTTTTTGACGCGATTGCTGCCAAATTGGTATAAAAGTCGTGACTTCAGTTCGTAGGCAATTGAGATTAGTTATTAGTTCTAGGAAGAATTAAGATAGAACAATATTCACGATGAATAAACAGGAATGTTTAGATGATAAATAAGTAAGTTAAAAACGTTACTAATATCTATAATTTCAATGGAAGTTGATGCAATTTTCTATAAATCATTTTTTATTCCAAAACACAACCTTTTGTTATGTAAACCATTAGTTTAGTCGATAACAAATGAAATCTCTGCACCATTCTCGCTAAGTAGTTTTGATAATATACATTTTCGTGGAAATATTATTCTCTATAAATAACTATTGAAAGCCGTACTTTGGATAGTGCGGCATTCCAAGGCAATTCATTTTCTTGAATATTTATGTCAGTTAATTTCGATTCTAGAATCTAGATAATTTTATCAATTATTTTGTTATAATCCATTTATCAGGTAGATACCCTTTTTGTGACGTGACACTGAGTTTATTTGTCAGACAGTTCATTATCTATTATAATCTAATTTAGATTAGGGTACAGGATTGTAACACGTATCCATACTGGATTAGATAGCGGTTAGAAAGTGCACACCTCATTTCAATGCCAACAAACTAAAATGCCAACTCGTGTGATATTCTCTCTGTATCAAAATGAACTAAAACGGACCATCCATAGTAATATTTTTTATTTTTTTATTGCGCAATCATCCAATGACTTCTCCCGCTCTGCGTGAGGCGGACTTTTACTGACTAAAACCCACCCGTGTTCCTTCAGTTGCTTGTGCCAGGGCCGCGGTAACTCTTTTTCAAATTTATCCGCGACCCAGACAGGCATCGGCCCTCGCGGACTCCGTCAGTTCTTCTGCAATCTCTTTGTAGCGCGCGTGGAACACAACGCGCCGTCGACTCGGGATCCATATAAGTACCTAATTGGCTATTTCTGTTCCCATTACATGCATTTGGTATTTCTGTTGAATTGTTTGAAAATGTATGAGTGCTCTGCTTTAGTTCATTATAAATTGTTGGGACTTACGGCAATGCGTCATGTTCACACTGTAGTTTTTGGCTACGACAAAGTAAAAAAAATGTACCATAGATTTAAATCCATGTACAGCTTGGCCAGAAAGAGTAGAAAAAAATTGAGGTCGCCACTATCGTTTATATGGCATCATTTATACTATAACATAAATGAATTTGATACTTGAAGTATTTTTAAAGATAAATCAGAATGGGGAAAATCGTTAAATCAGATGCTATTTTTTTCTATTTTTCTAACTGTTAAATAAAAAGCCTAGGAGAGTAAAAACATCTTTATTATAGTAACAATATATTTTCTAATCACTATCTAAATATTCTACACCCGACTCTATGCTTGGCTGTTGTTGCAAATATGCCTTCGTTTTTATTGCCTTCGTTTATTTTGTGTCGAACACTGCTTTCTGAGTTTCCTGTAATCAAAATAAAACATTAATGTAGATTGATGTGCGTGACTATTAAAAATTGCAGTCGCTCTATACAAAGTCACTGTGTCAAAGTATTTTCCCTATGTAAACATAACATCTAAAATTAAATTAAATCCTAAAAAACTTCGATGATGTGGTATATTTTAAAGACCAAACCGACTTTAACTGTAACTTAGATCATGAACTATGTATATTATATAAAATTAGATTGAATAAATACCTGACATATCAGCAACTCGTTTGTAAAGGTCATCCAATTCTCTTAGAAGTTTTCCGGCATGATATTCCTCCAAACACCTCTTAAAAACATTGTAAATAACTTCTCTGGCACCACTTTTTATCGTCTTTCCCATTTTCAATAACAATTCACCGACTAATACGTTTAATATCTACCAAAAATCACATTAATTCACAATACACTTTTATTGTTTTGGTAGTTTGACTGATGTTTGACATTTCTTTCATGTTGCCATGTGTAGAAAAAATTAGTTCACATTTATTTAATTTCTACTCTTTCTGGCCAAGCTGTAAGTATTAAGTACCTACTACCAACCTTTTAAGTAAAATCATCCTAATAGAATAATCATTTTAAGAAAATAATTATCACTGATAATTGCGCGCCAATACTTCAGCAACTTGTTGACTTTTACCATCACCACAGATAATATAATACTACCAACCCAGACAATGTTCTTCAAGAAAACTAAAAATACTTCGAAAGAAATGGAAATGTAATTTTCTTTCATTTACTTTTCTTTCTAATGTAGCAGAACCATCGCTTCCACTAAAGTTACTTCCACAAATAGCTTCAATTAAAACAGCCGACACCTATCAGTCATTCGCATCACTTAATTAGACATAGACACGCACCATATTATGTCACATGACATTAGCCATAGAGTATAGACAGACAACTTTGTCAAAAGTCCTTTTATACATCTATCAAGAACAATATCTATTTGTCCGTGCGATTACGTTACGGTTGCCTGCGTGCGTTACAATACCTGACGCGCAATGACGGACTGTGTCCAATCCGCGCATTACTTAAGATCATGCGGGTAACAGCTAACGTGATGGTTTTATAAGACACCTGTTTTGTATCGGACTAATTGTTGTTACTTATTGGTTATTTATTAGCTATGATTAGTATAGTGTTAGGGTTGTCCACACGTAAATATTTAAATGATAAATGAATGTCTTTTCAGAAATATATGAAGCCTGGGCCAGCACTATGTACACTAAATGTAAAAATCGCTATATAATATAGTAACTGTTTTTTATTGCTGATTTTCTTTAATTTCACTTCGTTTTAATGTACACTAAAATTAACTTTGTCGAGTAGAGCAACACACTTGCACAGCCTATTCAATTTTTGACAAATGTTGATGTGAAAATAATTAAATTGAAACTGGTAATTAAATATATATCGGAGATAGGAGGGCTACCTTCGATATACCCTCGTTCTTGTGGGCTTTCTGTGGGTATGCGTGCACAAAGCAGGTAACTTATGGCGTTTTAGAGATAGTTCTTGTTCCAATTTTATCAAAGCAGCGGATTCGGCCACCAATCGTTTCGCTTTTTCGCAACAAAAACACACTTGTTCAAGTTCACACACGCCACTTTAGGCTACTTCTCAGCTCCTTTTCTCTCACAACTCTTTTCAACTCCGAAACGTGCGTCCGCGAATCTCATTTTCTAACTTCACGACACAATATGGCGGGAGAAACCCACTCTAGAAAATCCGTATAGACTTTCCTCGCTTTTCATTGGTTCAAGAACACATCCGGCAAAGTACAGCTTGTATTATCCAATCCAAATCGAGTATTTTGACATAAGAAAAATAAAGTGTTGTCAATCGAATAAAATCGAACTGAGAATTGATCAGAAGCTAAATGTTGCCAATTAAACAAACCTGAAGTAATAAGTTTACAAGCGATATTTCCTAATCAGTTACCTTCCTCCGATATATATTAAACAACCATTTAAAAGACTTTGAGAATTTAATGGTAAAACGTAAGGAATCATTAATTTTTCCTCGTATAAAATCTATTCCATTTTATTCTATGTATGAAAACTCCTTGCTACTAAACTTTTTTAAATTGACTTATAACTAAAGGCGCGTTTTTGAAACTGGACATTTTTTACAACGAAAACAGTCTATACAGCCTATTCGATTTTAGACAAATGTTGATGTGAAAATAATTAAATTAAAACTGGTAATTAAATATACTAAACAACCATTTAGAATACTTTTGAGAGTTCAATGCTAAAACGTACGGAATCATTCATTTTTCCTCGTATAAAATCTATCCCATTTTATTCTATGTATGAAAACTCTTTGCTACTAAACTTTTTAAATTGACTTATAAATTTAAAACTAAACTGCAAAACTAATGATCGAGCTCGTAAACAAAAGTCACGACCGCGTAACAGAAAGATGCCTATGCATAAGATTTAATTTTCGAATCATAATTATAGCCGCTGAAAGTACGCCATGTTTAACAACTGTATTGAAAAATTCATTACAATCCTACATAATATAAAGTTTCATTGCACCCTTTAGTACTACCTAAGTCTGAACGGTCTTTTACAAACACAGTTTTGAGTTCTCACATATAATTTAAGCATAAGCACACAGTGTTATCCATTGTTGTAACTGTGTAACTCGAGGTAGAACAAATATTGAATTACACTACTTAGGTAACCTACGCAGCTGGAAAATGAGGCTTAATTATTTGATGAAATATTACTTTAATACATACCTACTTTATATAGATTTATGTAACTACTGAAATAAATCTTAGTTCTTCAGACAGAGTGCTTGATAATCGTTCTCTGTATAAAAATCGACTGGACTCACAAAGTGTAGGTAATGGATAGAATTAAAAAAAACAAAGTTGCTTGTAAAACAGCTGATAATGAAGTCCCCGGCATTATTACAATAACAAATTGCAGTGCAAACAATTCTGTGTCAGTGAATCAATCGGATTTGAAAACCTCTGGTAGGTAAATCATCTTTATTTCCTCTTCCCCTACTCTTAAAGCCATAGACATTTATACTCAAATACAAATCTATACTAATATTATAAAGCTGAAGAGTTTGTTTGATCGCGCTAATTTCAGGAACTACTGGTTCAAGTTACGCAACAATCATGTATGTAGGGTAGGTAGGGTAGATGGGTAGATAGGTAGCCAGTTGACAGGAGCGAAGCCGTGGGGCAGCTAGTGGTAAATATAGCTATAAAAATAGTATAAAATAAATGCAAAAGACAATTTTAATCAATGAGTACCAATCACATAAACGTTACAGTTCTGCTCGATCTTGAAGTACAAATATATTTGGATTCCAATTGATCAAATGTGTTTCGTTAATGAATTCTATTTGCTACAATCTTCCTTATGCGAAATAAACTTAGGTCACATGGCACAATAGCCAATAGCAATGAATCGGCTACGAATACAATAACATTGATGCCTTTTTACCCGACTGCCGAAGGAGGGTAATGTGTTTATCAGTCTATGTATGTATGTATGTTTGTTCCTATGTGGCGTTCTAGAGACCAAACGCGTTGGCGGATTTTGATGATTCTTACGTCAATCGATTCGTCTTAATCCTGCGAGTGTTACTGGCTACATTAAATTGGGAAAAAACTAAAATGGCGGATTTTGGGCGCCATTTTGTGGGGATTTTTTTTTTTTCTTTTCTTCCAAACCCATTGTGTGGGGTATCAAAATAAAGGATTTTAAGAGGCGATTATATATATAACACTTATATGTTTAAATGTACCTAATTCTAAAAAAAACATAACTAAAAAGTTATTTACAACTTTTTAGTTATTTTTTTTTTCTGGTTTTGGTTCGCCAGCTCGCGAATATGTATCCTCCGACTGCACAGCATGATTTTCTTCTTGTTTACGTGATTTTGTGATTTATTGAATTAACTTTTTTTATTCCAATTATGGTATAGGTGGGGGTTGATTGATTTCAAGTATAACTGAATGCAGCTGGTGGTCTACTCCAGACCTGTCTAAGCACGATGTGTGTAGTTTCGGCTTTCATTACGGCCGTTTCTTACTCCGTATCACCTACGGACGCATGATTCGTTCGGGGCCCGAACTAAGAATGAATGACAACACAATTTGACAGCTGTCCCTACTCCCGCAGGCTTATTACGTATCTTTTGCAAGAGCAAAACGATAGCGATTTTTGCGCAATATTGCTCTTCAATACAAACGTTTTAGATGTGTTGGAGGTTTTTTTTTTGTAGTTGCATTTGACAAACAGCAAACGATTGTGTAGGACCTACCATACCTACACTGCAGGTAATTCCGACTTTTATGACATGAAGCGTTTGATCGCTATCGTTTTGCTCTTGCAAAAGATACGTAATAAGCCTGCCGGTGTGTTTTACCCGTCCGAAAAATTTAACTTTACACTTGTTGTGAAATCATACTTTCGGACGGAGCCTGTAACTTCGTGATCGGACTTCCACAACCCAGTAACTGGGTAACTCGATACCTTTTGGCAAGACTGGTGTCAGATTTTTTGGCTTCTGACTACCCGTAACGACGTCACGTCAAAATGAGCTAATTACAGCTGGTATAGCAGTCATAGTGGATCTTTGTGTCTCTGAAGTTGGCTGCAAGACTCTGCACAGTTACAATTTTACAAGCTTTTATTTAATTTGCAATGTATGTATGTAAGTGTGTTCGGGACAAATCTTACAACTGAATTTTAAAGCAGTTATCCTCCACCGATTAAGTTGAAATTTTGCATACACGTTTAGTTTGGATGACAATGCATGGTTAGCTAAGTGACGTCATTCCAATTCCAATATGGCGGACGGCCCAAGATGGCGGACTAGTTATTTTTTGTGCACTGCCATGATATGAGTATCAAAAATGAAAGGGTTTTCTGAGAAGAATACGAAAAAAAGATTTTTAATTAATAATTTTTGTGTCAATATTGAAGTAGACGATAGCATTGTATAACTGCCTCTTTCACTCGCTTACGTTTATCGCTTCGTCCTATCTCGCTTACTGTATGCAATATACTCGATGACAAACCGTTTCTTGCACGAAGTTTCGCTGTGTCTTCTGCAATAACAGTTCAATGCTTTCCGCGACACGGAAAAGTCTAGGTATGTGAATGGGCACCCATCCACAGACCGAACTCGGCAAGCGTTGCTTAACCTCGAAGGTCGACCTGTGCGTGTGTTATTATTTAGTTGAGTATACCTAAAAAGAGTGAATTCAAGCAAGCAGACCATGTTAATAAAATTTATCAATTGGTTATCTGAAAACGCGCATAGTTTTGATCTACTTACATAAATTATATACCGATAGTTGTAAAAAACACGCATAATCCATCTGAATTATTAGTTGACTGAAAGATAATATCTTGTATCAATTTTAATATAAGTACGTGTATAAATACATGTAATTCCAAATCTACATAAGATAGTTTTATCATAGGTAAGGTGTAATCGGAAAAACCGGCCAAGTTCGAGTCGGACTCGCGCACGAATGGTTCCGTACCATTATCGCAAAAAACGTCAAAAGTAACACGTTTGTTGTATGGGAAATAAACACTACACTTAAATATGTATTTTATTCTGATTTTAGTATTTGTTGTTATAGCGGCAACAAAAATACATCATCTGTGAAAATTTCAATTGTCTGGCTATCACTGTTCATGAGATATAGCCTGGTGACAGACGGACAGACAGACCGCGGAGTCTTAGTAATAGGGTTCCGTTTTTACCCTTTGGTTACGGAACCCTAAAAACGAAGTCCTAAACAGAGTATAATTTTCTTTATCATTTCATTCACCTACATATGTTTTTAAATGATCGTAAAATTCGTTTGTTACCGAACCAATAAAAATATTTATTTATCTCTACTTGTATTTAAATTGAGTACCTAAGAGATGCCAGGGTAATTAAATAAAGGGTTATCTGGAAATAATGCCTAAAAAGGCTTTAAAAACAACCGAATGGCCAATACCTAAGATCTTGTTAATAAAAACAAATAACCCCATAATTTTCAAAGGCGATCAGTTGGTCCTGAATGTAATTACAAAAGGTTGATGAACTAATGCAAAATGGCGTCCTTGACCTCTCGGATCCAGACGCAAAACAAATTAAAATTATCAAGCAGTTAAATTCTTAAAAATAAAATATTATCTTTTTGAGCCCCACTTAAATATTTATTTTATTCTGTTTTTAGTAGTGGTTGTTATAGCAGCAGCAGAAATACATCATCTGTGAAAATTTCAACTGTCTAGCTATCACGGTACATGAGATACAGCCTGGTGACAGACGGACAGACAGACAGACAGATCGCGGCGTCTTAGTAATAGGGTCCCGTTTTTACGCTTTCGGTACGGAATCCCAAAACAATATCTTTTTTTTTGGGCAGCCGCGTAAAAACAGAACTAATTAAAAACATGGCCTGTTCACCTCTATCTTGGCATAAAATACACTTATCTGAGTATCTAATAATAACCACCAAACAATAGGTAATAGGTATAATTACAGAAATACAATTAGTGTTCCCAAAATTGTTTCCTATGCAGTTTTTTCCACGTATTTTTGTGAGACCACATAAAGGTATTTCCAATGAGGTTTGTGCAGTTTTTATGTCCCGTTTTTTTATTTTGGATAAAATAAAACTAGTTATTAACATTGCAAAGACAATCATTGATGCCTAATTATATGTACAGGCTGAAATAAATTATAATACCTAATATCAGCATACTGTTGATCCGCCTCATGGCAAAGTTATTATTAAATCACTTAGGAAAAATATATAGCTTTGCATTAATGAAAATTGTCAATTTAAATGAAAAAACTACAAATCCTGTAATGGAAAATTCGTTTACACAATGCTTATACATAATACTAGCGACCCGCTCCGGCTTCGCCCGTAAAAAATATATACAAAAGCCTTCCTCTTGAATCACTGTAACTATTAAAAAAAACCGCATCAAAATCCGTTGCGTAGTTTTAAAGATCTAAGCATACATAGGGACAGACAGCGGGAAGCGACTTTGTTATATACTATGTAGTGATTCACATTTGGAAAATGTGAATATTATGTATAGTCTATAATTATACCTATAAAATGAATAATAGCAGTTGCAAAACTTGTGACCGCCAATTTGCTTTTTCGTATTAGTTTATTGTTGAAAGATTCATGTATTTTTAAGCCTGGCGAGAGATTAAATGAAAGACTAATTGTTATCGGTCATCTAAAGTGCGTTGGCCAGAATTCAATGTCTGAGTATACAAACAATTGCTAAAACCAATTGTAGGGTGATTTTCCACCAGAGACGAGTTAGCTAGACGGTGCGAGGATGTGTGGCGGTGCTGTTACTCGAATACATTCCTTTTTTTTTTGACGAGGGGTAGCCTTCGAAAGCCGCCTGGACTTTTGGGGGGGCCCGTGAACTCTCAAAATACCACCCCGGAAACCTCTCTGTTCAACGCCTGTTAGGGCACATCCCTGGGGGGCACAAAACCCTGCCTTGAGCCTCGCTGAGCACGACAGCACGTGAGATCACTGTGCCACCGTCTTTCCTGGAGTCACTTGGTGGGCGCACAGTGTCCCCAATCTGAGCGCCCGCGACTCCGGAGACCCGCCTTATGTTGCAGATCGGCACTCTCTCGATCCCGCTCGGCGGATTCTGGACCATCACGGTCTCACAGAAGGAGGCCATTTCAATCCAGTTTTATATCTAGCTCATTCCTAGCTCACGTCTCTCCTATTCATGTCTCGCTTTATTGTATGTACAAATACCTAAATGTCTATTTCACCAGAGCTGCGCCTGCGCTGAGCCAGGCTAGGAAAATGAAGTGTAACGGGATCACGTGTACCTCCTCGCTCCCTCGCAATTATTTATCAGAAAAGACCGTAGGTTCCTAATTTTTTATGTCGGTTCAAAGTCGGTCGGTAAAAACCTAAATCCAAGTACTAAAGCTTAAAATAGGTAGAGTTAATAACGCTAGAGTATGACTTGAGTCATTATAAAAATAACATAGGTAATCGTTCATGTAACGACGTAGTATTTTTATTCGGAATTGTTCAGGTCTGTAATTTTAGTTAATTAATAGGTTGGGAATCCCGTCGGCTTTGTGTGTTCACTGACCGATGGCGACGTTACAAAATCTATTTGTAGATGTTTCTAGTAATTGCTTAGGAGAGGCAAATAAGATACAATGAGTTTAATGACTGGCTTTGTTGTTTGCACAGAGCTTGCCAAAATTCTTTCAGATAATCCCATCAGATAATTTGCAACGTAATCAGGCATAAAGAATAAAAATAACATTAATTTGCAAGAAAATAATGGCCTAGGTACAATTAGTAAACAAATATAAAACTTATGAAATTACGATGTAATTAAAGAGTGTGTTACCTGGCTTAGAAAAGTATAACACCGAATAACACGTGGCCGTAAGTTTACTAATATGAAACACTTAACAACGGATGCACGCTACCACGAAAAACTTAACACCGCGGTGGGCGCCGCCGCCGTAGCCATGCGATCTTGAATAACCAAATCTCTAATTCACCAATTCAAATCACTTGATATCGATCCACTTGTTATTTCAATTTCAACTAAGATGAAAAAGTAGTCTCAGGGACAGTAAGAAACAAACCACATACCATCATAATAATGGACTATTATTAATGTAATTACTAATTACTCAAATGCGCACTGAAGTACGGGCATCTAAAGTTCTGCTCATTCTGTCTGATAAACCAAATGGTTACATTGATTTATCACAAGCTTCAACTGGATTAGCTCACATCAATCAATTAATTGATAAGAAATATTGAACTGAATGAAAGGTTGATATCAGTCTCAAGTACGAAAATATCATATATTCAATAGCCTGGCGTCGATTCTTCAATCGATCTGAGCTCTGAGGGCTCTGACCTTTTTTCGGCATACTGCCAGTGTTCTATTAGCTTTAAAGAAACATTGTAAGTTGATTTTTAACAGACTTTCAAAAAAGGAGGAGGTTCTATGTTCGACTTTATGAATGTTTTTTCTTTTTTTTTTTTTCCGATATCTCCGTCAATTTTGGACCGATTTTGAACATTCTTTTTTGTTTAAAAAAGTATGTACCGAAGTTGGTCCCATTTTTACATTTAAAAAACTACAAAGTGAAAATTAACTTTATTTTTAGAAGTCGGTGTCCATAACGCAAAAATTGGTACCTACCAAAGACACCGACTTCCAAAAATAAAGTTATCTTTCACTTTGTAGTTTTTTTATTTGGAAGTCGGTAGTTTTTTTTTGGAAAAAAGTTTTTTATTGACTCTGTATTTTTCGCATCAATTCTGCTTTCTATTTCGACAGCAAAATGTATTCGATGATATTTTTATAATCGCGTAATGAACTCTTGATTACCATAATTATCTCACATAGTAAAGAAAGTCTGCACCAATTATAATGTACATTTGTAAATGTAACACCGCAATAAATTACCTTTAGATGTGTCTTTTGATATAGAATTGCTCTCACATTAAAAATGAAATTACTACAACTATGATTATTTAGTACCTGGGCGACCGAGCTCTGCTTGGGTGAGAATAGAGAAAACGTCGTTTTCTAAAACCTAGCTAGATCGATTTATCGCCCCCGAAACCCCTGCATACTAAATATCATGAAAATCTTTGGAGCCATTTCCGAGATCCAGATTATATATAAACAAGAATTCCTCATTTAAAGGTATTAGATAGATAGATTTACTACTTACTTACCTACTTTTGTATTTAAAATACGGCGAAATAACCAATATTTTGTTCTCCATGACCTCATTCACCAACTTCGGATAAGTTTCGGTTATCTTTACAGGCAGACACACACAAATCCTGTTCTATTTTTGAATATTTCTTTCAATGCCTTCCAGACACTGAGACAGGTCCATACTGATTCAAATATAGAACGTAGTATTTACTCCAAAGTGTGATTGCAGATGTAGAATCCGGAGAAGTGGCGCCCGAAGGCAAGGGAGAAGGCCCCGTGCCACCGGTCGCAAGACGAGCACCTCCTCAGGGTAAGCGCCACGCATGGCATGAGGGGCTTACCACTTTGTGACGTCACAAATTCACGTTAGAAATAATTTGAATTTGGAAAAAATCTAGTTGGCGATGGTGATCCGATACTAAGTGATATCAAGCAGGTATGTATGATGCGTTCTACGACCACATGCAATAGTTTGTTTGGTTCATGTTCAGGAATTTTCTACATATCTAATATATGAAGATATTTTTATATAAAATGGTAATGTATCATTTTTGGAAGACATAAATATGTAGAACAGATAGCTGACACAAGTTACTTAGACGATATAGTAAAAATTTACAGTATTACAACAAAACTTTTATGTGTATGGTTGTAGCAAGCATCATAAAGTCCTCGATTTCATTTGATATCGCGTCATCAGCGCCATCTAGTACATAATTGGCATGTGGTACCCACTATGGCGGTGTAGCATGGGAAAACACTTCATTCTTATTGGTGCACCTCACTTTATTTATTATGTTAAAATGGTTAAGCAGATTTTCATGTCATGTTTGTCGCTCGCACTTTACTTTATTTTTTATTCATTTTTCTTTTTTCGTATTTTCTTGTTGGGAATTTGTACTTTGTGCTGTCTTTTTTCTATTTGTAGTGATATTGTGTCTGTCCTATTTGGTTCTCTATTGGTTTTTGTCTAAGTATTTTCAGGTCCATCCAATTATTTTTGTTAAGCTTCCAAAAGCTCCGTATCTATGTAACTTTTTATTTGCTTTGCACTTTTTACAATAGTTCATGTTACTGATGGGAAGTAAAATAATAATAGCACGTACGAAGCCGGCCTTAGCGAGATAGTAAGTACAAAGATCATCGTATCGGTAGCATCAGCATAGAAAGATCAAAATGATATGTCCAAGAAGTAGCACATAACATTGTAGATGATGATTTAAAGCAACATTTAGAAGTAAAAGTGAAAGATGAAATATAAGATGGAACAAACCATAAAACGAAACATGATCTTACCAACCCTGGAGTTAAAAACAATACGAATGAGGTTGAAACTTTGTAAAGAACGTTGAAAGATTTTATATACCTATCCTATATATAAATAACTGCAGGTAAAATACACCTTAGGTAAAGAAGAATGATTTACATTAATGGTATGTGAAGAGTGCATACGCCGCGCATACAAAACAATGATATCACTGGAAAAACTGATATACGCGTCTTTAATTAAACTATCCGTACTGACTTGCATTACAATAATGAATATCTTTTCATTAGTAATAATCCTGTCAAAAAATCTTCTAGAATCAATATGTCTACTGCTTCCATACATTTTTCCCTTTTCTTGACTTCATAAAAAAAATCGAACAGAAAAGGTAGTCTCCGTTTTATTACGAATTCTCCAATATGCATCTTTTCCGATTTTAAGACTATAAAGAAAATTTGAAATAAAAGAGTCACGGTCCAGCCGTTCTCAATATTTGATCTATATGTAAATAGTTAAATATTATAATATAATTCTTTGTTATTGAGTTATATCTGCAGTTTAATGTAATATATTTTATTAACTATTACATGGTAAACGTCATTAAATAAATAGCTTTTCCTTTTATGGAAAATGCAAATAGTATCATGGAAAGATTTATCGGGATCTATTTATGAGTACTTAGTAATTGCTTTTATTTGTTTTATTAGCTTCAACTAAGTGGCTTATAGAAAAGCATGCGTAAGGTACCTTACGAATGCTTTTCTATAAGCCACTAGTTTATTCTTCTTTTTCTATCGTTCATATCTGTAAATGCTATTTTGCTATTATGAACCTTTGGCAATAGATTCTTTGGTTTATTTTCATTTATGACATCAAGAATTCCTTTTCTTAGTTTATTTATTGTAGCGTTAAGCAAACATTCCCTTTCTGTATAGCCTGTCTATGAATTGACATCTGCTTGGTCCTTTTTTAGAAACTAGCGGACTGCTCTGGCTTTGCCTGGGTCATACATAATAATTTATGGGATATAACCATATGGAATAACGTACTTATCAAATGTTGATAGATTTTTTCAAATATGTGTAGTTGTTCCAGAGATTACTCTTCACGTCTGTACAAACTCACAGAATTCAGACTCTCTCTTTAAATATTAGTTAAGATGCCGGTCCCATCAGGCAAAAGCTCTTAGGACCTACAATAAAGCTTAAAAATTTTACCAACATTCAATTCTATTGTATAAATACTACATTAATTACGACCACACGAGTAACTTTCTACTAACAACCGCCAATCCATATATTACGGTTGAAGCTTCATGCGTCCTTCTTTTATTTTTGTTTTGACCATCGACAACCATATTGGTAGACCGAATTCGTATTGCAATTCAACAACGTAAATTCAACTGTTGTTTTAACAGATTATGGTATAACTTGCAATGTTCATTTCGTTGTTTAGGTTTATTAATATGAGTGAAAGGACCATCGGTCGTCAAAGCTGCCTATCTCCCTTTCGCTGTACTTTGAGTTATTTTGTAACCTTCTTATTATGTAAGCTCATTGTATAAGCTATTATATCATGCAAATTATATGAGATGAATTCACTTTGATAATTAGTAAACCTGATAAATTAGGCAGATATGGCTTCGAGATTATTGTTACGATATTGTCCCTTTATGTTTAGGTAATAGAAGATGTCTTTAACACAAAAAATATATATATTGGTTTATTATAAGTAACGTGGTATATTTTCATTCGCGAGCTTGTCGCGTACTAGGATCTCATAATCATGATCTCAACGAGCTTGAATCTCATAACCCAAAAGTTCAATAGAGGCTTCTCTAGACGAACAGGCACCACTATCCACAATGGCGCTCGATTGAATAGCTTTTACTCAGTTCTTTATCTCCACAAGTTCTAAAGCTTCGCTATAAACTACAACTATATGGGCTATTGATGGTTTTATGATTTTTAGCAGTGCTCCACTAACTTCGCTACTTTTTAGTTCGTTCAATCCTTTTAAAGGTTGTCTGGTAAAAATCGCTAACGATAATACCGGTATTGTACCAAGTAGGAAATCCATCGTAATAAATAGGTAGGCACAGTTACCAATTTGTGGTCTGTATTTTATAATCCATTAATCAACTTTATCCAGTCTGTCATTGTTTATAAATAGCCAAAGGAAACGGTGGGATCTGTCTTGGTCATCCCACCCATTTGCGTCCCATGGTTCTGCAAACGGTATCTAGTTTGACACATCCTTTTCAAAGACCACCCACGGAGTTTAACTGCTTAGATCAACTGGCTGATATATCCTGGGTGTCGTTTATTACATTAGTTAGTGTTTATTGTCTAAATTGGAGTGATGATAGCCCGACTATGAATAGAACTCTTTAAATCTATGTTGCCTTGTGCTAAATCCGACTCGAGATATGATGATGGATTAGACAGAAAAAGGAATGTTAAAAGCTTCAGCAGAATTGTTACGATTTTAGATAAATTCCTATACATACAAGGCATATTTTATCAATCAACTATTCGGCAATACATCACCATTTTATATCTCATAGATGACACAGCATAATCTTCAGAAAATAATTTAGAGTGACAGCGTACTGCGTAGGTACCTACTAACTGTCACGTGATATGCACAAAAACATTTGTACATTCGAAATTTGATTCCAAATGCTGTTTCTTTTTCTACTGGCTTCGCAAAGAAGATATTTCAAAAATGGAAGCTTGAATTATTCGAAAGCCTCTGACGACTATATTTTCGTCGAGTTTTGGTGGGAACGTGATGTCTATGTTGCTTCTCTGTTTTATTGCCTTAAAATTGTGTTAAATTGAATATTAAAAGTGTTGGCTTTTTTCCTAATAATATTAGTGAACGTGCACAAGTGTGGGCAAGTAAAACACAGAGGTAGAACATGAGTTTGTTCATGTTGTCGACAACACTCCGTTGAAGCTCCCAATAAAGTTACCGCCATTTTGCTGTGCCTAACTAGGACATCGGACTAAAAACTAAAGGAACTAGAACTTCTAAACGTGACACTGGCTAAATGCACAAACCGTACGTAGCCAAAATAATAAAAAAACAAACCTTTTCATCCCGCGGTTTTGGCACGTCCACATGTACCGGGCATTTTTAAAAGGTTACTGAACGAAGTCAATAGACCCACTGGTTTAATTAGAGAAGCTATTTTTATTTAACGACATTTAGATAAAATGTCAAATAAACATTGTGAGAGACAACACTATATAAATAAATAATTATACAAATATATTGTAATATATATTGCAATATATTTGTGTATTTTTACTGTGACAACACGTTGAAAATGTTTTTATTTGAAGCCTCGTTAATTTTATTGTTTCCTTTGTTTTGTTCTGTGGATATATGTGCTTATTGTTATACTAGATTTACGAATTCATGAAATTCTTGACAGTAATGCTGTAGCACCAAAGCCAATGTATTTTGAAACAGTAGCTGGTTAGTCGTAAACCCAAAGATACGTTAAAGTACAAAAGCTTCACATAAAATACCTAGTATGGTATTTAATGGTGCCCATAAGTTAAGTCCAGCCACCTACCAGTTACGACTACTGGAAAATGAAAACTAAGCAAAGTAAGTACATATCCTATGCCATTTCGAATAAATTCTACGCGGTACTTGTGAAGCTTAAAATCCAATTAATTCTGTGGAACATTTCTACTTGATAAACCATTCAAATGTCAACGATATCAAATTAAATTTATCAGTCAAAACGACATCCCATCAACTTTGATTGACATCCTAACGGTTGACTATCTTCAAATTAATTACAAGCGCCATTTTTAATGTACTCGCAAAAAAATCTGTTACTCACTAACAGTGCTCGACAGTGTAATATCATAGTTAATAGGAACACTTGAGGTAATGTACTGCAGGCCACAAAAAATGGGCCAATGGCCCGACTCGCCAAATAGAAGGAGTGACTCAGAGTATTTTTGTTATTCTCTCGAGTACTTGGTAACCTTTAAAATGTTTTTTTAATAATGATCTATATCGTTTTGATGGTCTGGCAGTTTATAAAAGATGATTGTATCAGTTACTTATAGGAGGAGCTCGTGGCTAAATAATAACAGCCGCACTGGTCGATTATCAAGGTTAAGCAACGCTTGAGGAGGTCGATCCGTGAATGGGTGACCATTTCAACATACTAAGTTTCCTCTGTGCCTCGGAAAGCACGTTAAGCCTTTGGTCCCGGCTGTCATTTGAAGATCTTTGACAGTCGTTTCGGGTAGTCAGAAGCTTGAGATCCGACACCAGTCTTGCCAATGGGTACCGTGTTACCCAGTTACTGGGTTGTGGGGGTCAGATAGACAGTCGCTCCATGTAAAAATACTGGTACTCAGCCGAATCCGGTAAGACTGGAAGCCGACCCCAATATAGTTGGGAAAAGGCAGATTGATTGATTGTATCAGTTACTTACAGTCTGAAACAAGATGTAGTTTGTCTAACTTTAATAAAACCCTCAGGAAGCTATGTTAGAAGACAAGAGAAATAAAAATTTGACTTAAAGGGAACTGTATTTATTTATAAGTGAAAAGATACCCGTTTTACAACTTTCCGAACTCTATTATATACTCCGCTTGATAGAGCAAAATATGTGACTAAAATAAGTAAAAAAACCGACCAAGGGCGAGTCGGACTCGCGCACGGAGGGTTCCGTACCATTATCGTAAAAAAAACAGCAAAAAATCACGTTTATTGTTTGGGAGCCCCACTTAAATATTTATGTTATTCTGTTTTTAGTATTTGTTGTTATGACGGAAATAGAAATACATCATCTGTGAAAATTTCAACTGTCTAGCTATAACGGTTCACGAGATACAGCCTGGTGACAGACAGACTGACGGACCGCGGAGTCTTAGTTATAGGGTCCGGTTTTTAACCTTTTGGTACGGAAACCTAAAAATGAACTTGTCATGTACTACACCGTTAGATATATAATTTTGGAAGTATGTTATCATAAAATATGAGTACTTATCTATCTCGTGTAATCCACCCATAATCCATTAGATTGATATGCAGAAAAGGTGTCACTGTTTCTACCTCATTTACGAGTATATATAGGAATGTTATCAACATTACTGTCAATGTAATAATAAATAGGTAGGTATATATTGATATTAAAATTAATAAAGTCTGTATTATTAGCTAGCACAGACACATGACATTATTAAATCATTTAATTTAATAATCATCATTTAATCGGGGCCCAGTTGGGACGATTTCACAGCTTTTATAGTCCAAAGACAAGATTTTCTCAAGTTCAAAATAAAAGTTTACAAGATTACTCTATGATCCGGTTGGATCATAGAGTAATCTTGTAAACTCAATTTTGTAATAGAAATCTCTCTGTCTGATTTCTGTCATAATTTTCCAATGACAATAAAAAATGAAAAAAATCGTATATTGTTTCTCATACAATTGTTTTACAGCACAAAATTGAGGCAGCCCCGGTTATAAAGATACTTGTAATGGGGTTACCTCGCAACTTCCCATGGGTTAATATCTACAATGTCGAGACATGATTAGAAAGGAATAGAAAAAAAAAGTTTAGGTTCTAGGATGATTACAAAATTATTGCAGCATCTTCAGGTAAGTGTAGTGTTAGCGTGTATGTATGTGTGGAGGGATCAATGAGCTGGGTGTGCGGGAGTGAGTAGATGTATGTTGTAATAACATTAATCCCATGGTGTAATAATATACTCCGCCTGGTATTCTCTTCCCGTGACAGCTGGGTCACGCGATTGGCCAAAGAATACGTCATCAGTTGCGATGCGATAATAAATCAATGCATAAATTAATTTAAAACTAAATAGATGAATCACACGAGTTACTGAGTAATTAAGCTAGTTAGTAATTTATTTTATTTTAATTATCTTAATGGAAAAGTACCTAAATTTACTGAAAAGGACAATCAATTGTAATACTTATCGTGACGTAGTCTTAGGCCATCGTGGGAAGAGAATACCAGGCGGAGTATATTATTATACCATGATAAATACTACTTTTTTTTTTCGAGTAGCTCGTTGCTAAATAATAACAGCCGTCCGTGGATGGGTGACCATTTCAACATACCGAGTATCCTCCGTGCCTCGGAATGCAGGTTAAGCCTTTGGTCCCGGCTGTCATTTGAAGATCTTTGACAGTCGTTACGGGTAGTCAGAAGCTTGAGATCTAACACCAGTCTTGCCAAGGGGTACCGTGTTACCCAGTTACTGGGTTGTGGAGGCCAGATAGGCAGTCGGTCCATTTAAAACACTGGTACTCAGCTGAATCCGGTAAGACTGGAAGCCGACCCCAATATATGACCCCGAGCAAAGGCTAGGCAGATTGATTAATAAATTTATACTGCACTAGCTGTTCCCCGCGACTTCGCTCCCGTGGGCCACCCCACAGGATCCGTCTTCGGGATAAAAAAATAGTCTATGTTACTCAGGAATAACGTAGCCATCTATTGGTGAAAAATTTTTCCAGTAGTTTCGGAGCCTATTCGGTACAAACAAACAAACAAACAAAAAAATCTTGCCTCTTTATTAGTATAGATTTTCACATAATACTTGTCTGTCAATAGATACTTTCCCAGACTATCAGATGTAAAACACATATGAATGTCAACAAAGATCGTATCATAAAATAGTATAAAATAAATTAACTGGTTTAGTAATAAAAAAATGGCTAGACAGTGATGTCTGTGTCTACCGGAAAAGAAAGTCGTTATCATGTAGTTCAAAACAAAACTATTCATGTTAATCAGGCATATGACATTTTTTATACGTATATTATTGAAGATCGATTTGAAACTCTTTTAATTTTAATCCCACGCACTGTTTCTTTTATATTTCAAGAAGCCAGTGTGTTCTGATGCCTAGGTAACTTTTGATTTACCCAAGCTGATACCTGTCTTGACACAGGTAATAATGACGTGGGGAACCACCTTAGCGAATCCATTACTATGGGTTTTTAAACCGAATTAGTTCCGAATAACCTTACTTTTTTAGTTCTTTTTACTTTACCTATTTAAATGGCTTGATATGGAAGGAAGTAGAAATTATTTTTTTGATTTCCTACTCCTCCTTTATCATTTTCTGATTAATTTCGTTGCGTGTTCCAAGACAGTTAAATTCATTCTCCGGGACTTCGTCGAGCTTCATTGCCTCGGTGCTTTTCTGGTGGTCGCCACTGTTGATTCAGGCTTTCAGTGAGTTGCAGTGGTTTGGGATTAGTGCGGTGGGATTGTCTAAAAATAAACCTACTAAATTAAATAAAAGATTTCAGTAACCAGATATCCACATCTTTGTAGATAAGAAGATTCGAAATCAAACTCATGATCCTCTATCAAAATAGGCAACTATCCATTAAAGATTTATAATGACTTGCAAATTATTATTGATAGACTGCATACAAAGAATACTTGATGAATGAATGGAAATGTACGCCAAACGGACACCCACACACATATACAGACAGAATGCATTAATGAAACTTAGACTCGCAAATATCTTGAATGTATAATACGTAGATAATGTATTGGCTTTTAATGAGGTGTTAAAAAGTGTTAAACTTTCGTATTTTGTTGAATGGATATAAGTTTGTGGTTTATTTCTAGACTCTAAAAGATATAAGCGACGGTGTTATTTCTCTGGTGCGTTTAGAGGGCCTAGAATCCTAGATAGGTACACAAAGTGAATTTCTATTAGCGATTATGATTGACAGAAAGTCTAAAATGCATGTTATATTAATAAGCACGAAATGTCACGCGGTCATACCCCTCTAATTCCTACCTCGTACCATATAATAGTAACTGAGAGATCGAACCTTGATCGGTAAAAAAAAGAGAAAACCATTTAATTTTTTCCAAAAATGAGATGATATTTATAAAACCAAAAGCAAAACCAAATATAAATTATTAAAATATACGAAAAGAAAACAAAAAATAATGCCTATTCATAACTGGGATTCGAAACAGCAACCTTGGGCCACTATTATTTATTCTGTGCTTGGGCGTAGTGGATCACAGTCCACAGCCTCTATCATTAGGCTATTCAGACGACAGCAGCGGCGAAATTATGATCCACATTGCGCAGACAATTTTTTTTGAGTGAAAGTACGAAGTAAACGAATTTGCCTAGATATGAGACCTAGCTAGCTCGATTTTTCGCCCCCGAAAACCGCTATGTTGCAAATTTTATCGAAATTGTTAGAACCGTTTCCTGTAATGTGATTATATAGGTATATAGGTACATATATACAAATATTGCTCGTTTAATAGAATATCGAAAGGATATCGAATTTATGACAGCCGTTGTCGCTGATACAATGTCTCTTTCTCTAGAGCCCTAAATCATGCACAACACCGGGCCGCGATGTCGTGTATCTTAGGCATCGCGGCTGAGGGTTGGAGGCCGCGGCGGGAGAGGAGTGCCGGTATTACGGTGCGCCGCGCTGTTCTTCCTATCCTCCACCGTCCGATAGCAGACGCGGTGGGCCGCAGGGAGAAGGAGTGTCGGTATAGTATTGGCCGCTCTCCCTATCCCCTGTCCGAAAAGTGGTAGGAGGCGGGGCCACTGTCCTGACCCGTCACAGGGGGACCAAAGGTGCCGGTACACGGGTTTATT
Organism: Anorthoa munda; assembly: GCA_945859665.1. NCBI lineage: Eukaryota > Metazoa > Arthropoda > Insecta > Lepidoptera > Noctuidae > Anorthoa > Anorthoa munda. The sequence continues at coordinate 7,570,599 of OX243893.1, forward strand.
CGGTCCCTGGGGTGGTCACGGCGTGCAACGTGTTCAGGTGCGCCGGTGATGGAGGGTACTCCCCAGAGAAGGGTTCGGTGACGGACAGCCGCGGCGGGTTCGCGGTGAGTGCTAACGCGTGCCCGTTTTCCCGCTATAAGTGGCATGGCATAGGAGGACACCGTGCAGTTTTAGTGTGTTAGAGTCCCACATAACTGCGCTATCTCCCCGTAGTAGCGCAGTATGCATGAGCATTTCTCCAGGCAAAAAAATAAGTTCATGCACAGCACATAGATACTGATGACAGCATAAACTAGTATATGACAGCATAAAGTACAAGCTTTATAGGTAAATCTCAACAGAATATTTGTGACAAACTTTAGCTCGCAAGAAAATCCAAGAAAACGATACTACCTCTATCTTTACCACATTATCTCAGAATATTCTGGGTTCTGAGTAACATTATAATAATGGTGTCTTCTGTCATCGTTTTAGAGGAAACCCATGTGTTTTGTTGCGACCTTGTCTGAGTCAAAGCACGTGCCACTGGAAAGTCCACCGACAACCGTGCCAAGAGTAATCTGACTGTCCGATCGGTAGAAATAAACATAAACAATATCTACATTTTATATAATGTCGCTGAACTAATATTTACACGACATTGGACCTTAACTTAAAGCCATTTAAGTCGTCAATATGTTTGGTGTAGTGTAAAGATACGTTGGTAATGTAAAAAATCGTCGTAAGCTTTAATTTTGCATGAAACGTTCTGCGTTCTTAGAATGTATTTGTAACCTAGGCTACGACATATGAAGTTTTGATCTTTTTTGGAGAACTAACAATATGTGGAATATTTGGTTCGTGGAACTTTGTTTAATTAAATATTTCGTCGAGGAAAAGTTTTTTGGCAGGTGGAGTCTTAAATTGGGTTTTTGATGAGTAAGTTCGACTGCTATAATATTCAGGAAATAGTTTCTGTTATTAAATAGGGTATCACCTAAGGCCAAAGTAATTAAAACAGAAAGCCATTAATCTGCCAATTCAGTACTTAATCCTTAAGATAATTACAAAAACTAATTCAACCTCTAAATTAGGTCACAGTACCAATTAAAAACTTTATCCGCTATCATCCCCTCCAAAAAAAAAAACAACACCATGTACCTATTACGAGTATACAGGATGTTACAGTACGCGTAATTTGTCATTGTTTTAGTTTTTTAGCGGCTCTTTGTTCGGCCAGTATCTGACTGAATCGTATGCCATGCTAATGAGAGGGTCAACGCCTGTTATTTGCGCCGAAGATGCTTCATTGTTATATAAAATATTGCCACAAAAAACAAAAATGTAGAAGGCCCACTTGACACAAGACGTGATGAAAAGATTAAACATATCATGTAGACGCTGAAGAAAGAAAAAATAAGTATGGTATTAAAGCATTAGTGACCATGTGTCTTTTGTTTTAAAAACAGTTGTCTCTATTAGTATAGTTGTCAGAACGTAACTTGGTAAGAGTCATTAGATGCGCACAAGTAGTTTTTAGGGTTCCGTACCCTAAGGGTAAAAACGGGACCCTATTACTAAGACTTCGCGATCCGTCTGTCTATCTCTCTGTCCGTCTGTCACCAGGCTGTATCTCATAAACGGTGATAGCTAGACAGTTGTAATTTTCACAGATGATATATTTCTGTTGCCGCTATAACAACAAATACTAAAAGCAGTATAAAATAAATATTTAACTCCCATACAACAAACGTGATATTTTTGCCGTTTTTGGCTCGATATTAATAACGGCAACAGGTAGACGCTTGAAATATTCACAGAATGTTTAGTTGTATATTCTCTTCAAAAAATAATAATTATTAAATTAGAATAAAATAAATTAAGGGGGGCTCCCATACAACAAATGTGATTTTTTTGCAGTGTTTGCGATAATGGTACGGAACCCTTCGTGGTGCGAGTCCGACTCGCACTTGGCCGGTTGTTTTAGATCTCTTTGGTTACCAAGCGGGACGTGGGGAACGTTTAGCATCGTTGCGAGCGTACGGTTGGTTGGTCAGTTGACATAAGGATCGACTGACCAATCGCGTTGCGTCCACGTTCCGTTCGCTCTATATGGTGGTTGGTCAGCTCGCGTACTATGCGCGAATTTATCCCCACTACAACAAAAACTTACCAAGTTACATTGCCGGGGACTATATACTACTGATTGTTGTCTACCGTGATACAGAAAGCGAATAATTCTAAATGCTCATAATTCCGAACTGCATCTTTTTGTGCAACGTAGAGATTATTTGCGCGCCCTTATCGTTGGCAAAAGGCTCACCTCCTATCAATTTTCAATAGTCTGACAACTTTTAACTGAGGAATAAAAATGGCCGTTTGACATATTTTCTATACAAAAGCTGACAAACCACCATTTTTATTCCTCAGTTAAAATATAAAACTATTGAAAGATCGGGCCTTAATAACATGTAATGAAAGTCACTTCTGCCTTCTTGGCAAACAGGCGTGATTTTATGTAACCCTTATCGTTGCCGAGCAATTGTTCTTCTGCATTTGTTTGCTCAGTGACATTATCTCAAACCTCCATAGCTTATACGTACATTGTAAACTTCTTTCTAATTCAGTTCGTGCTTGGCTAATCATAGGATTCTTATTTAAAACCCACGCCAGTAATTACAGTCTTATGTAACGATTCTTTTACTATTTTTAATTGTAATTGTTGAACTGTTCTTTCTAATAACTATTTTTATTATCCATAATTGTCTTTGTATCTCCAAATTCTCCGATGCTATCGACCGAATGCTCAAAAGTATCATTTTTATTTTACAAGTAGGTAAATGCTTTCTAACGGTCAACGACCTGTCATTTCTAAATCGTTGTGTTAGCTTGTGGTTTCATTCTTTAATACATTCCTAGTATTCTGATGAATAATACACTGTATAGTTCATATTCATGATTTGTTGATCGCCTAATATAAATATTTTCCTCTAATTTGTTGCGCACGCGCCGTATCGGCGCCATCCTGATTCCCAATTGTCCTCGCCATCAATTCTGTCAAATTCTTCGCACAGCACATTGTATACGCGTCTTAACATCGCGTTAGATGTCAAACGCGCAGTATTCAGCCAGCATCCTATATATAAACAATTTATTGCATCCATTATGGTGGCGAATTGCGATTGACATGATAATAGCTCAATTTTCTCCGGCGCAGAACAAACTCGTCGGAAATAACGCGTTGTTATTCTGTTTGCGTGTACCGCTGTTGTGCTCGCCTGTACAGATGCATGCGACGAACGCCGAATGTTTCGTTAGTACTGTCGCTGGTGCAAGGTAGAGGCGGCGGCGGAGACGGGCGCGGGAGATGTAGCGGCTTTATTTATAATTTTTTGAAGTAGTGGTTAGACTTTTTTTTTGATGCCTGAGATCTGACACCAGTCTTGCCAAGGGGTACCGTGTTACCCAGTTACTGGGTTGTGGAGGTCAGATAGGCAGTCGCTCCATGTAAAACACTGAAACTAAACAGATGATGATGATGGTGAGATTTTATTGTTGCTAATGCAAGCTTTCAGAGCTTGCCTTATTTTTGTAGTTTTCAACAAAAAATTTAAGTTTTGAAATATTTATTCCTCGACTGATTCTGTGTGTTTAGGGGCCGTTCAAGTATAACGTAAGCAGATTTATTACAATTATTTACTCCCCCCCCCCCTTCCCCTTGTCAGCAAAATTAAGCAAAGCTCTAACCCCCCGCCCATGCTTACGTAAACATTGGTAAATGCATTTTTCTTTTAATGAAAATATTCTGAGACAATGTGTGGGTTGTAAAAAAGTAAATAATTACTGCTGACGTAATCATCACCTAGACCACCCCACCCCCCATGTCATCAAAAATAAGCAAAGCATAGACCCTCCCGTCCCCCTGTAGTGCTTACGTAATACTTGAACGGTCCCTTACACATAACAGAAAATCAGCATGATCTATGGAAGTTCCAGACATTCGCTCAATTTTATTAAGGCAAACGGAGTAGCACAATTATAAAAGTGCACGTAGTAATGAGCGTAGGCGTCCCGCTACGCGCATAGCTGTGAGTGCTACGCTTAGCCTGGAGCGCGTAGCTGTAGCCGCACGATTATACAACGCATGTTGATTATGTAACATCCTCCCAGATTATGATAACCATTTCTTCATCAATTCATTAAAATATATCTTAAATTACAAAATATCATGTGATTTGATAGATTGAAAGAAAATATCATGGCAATTTGTTTTGACATATTGACAATTTCTTCATTATATATAAGACAAGTAAAATTTCAAAATTTAGAAAACCCCCGGCTCATTTTTATTTCATGCTACGTAATTTATCTAGTACATAGTAGACATGCTTCGATCTGCAATCTATTGAACACGTAATTATGACACGATATCTTGCGAAAACACCCCGATTCAAACAGCGAAACGCCAAATATAGCTAAGAACGGTGTCAGCGCCAAAATCCAAATTCACGATTTCCCATATTATTTATTTTACGAATTCTTTAAATTACGTAACATTATTTTTCCTAATTATTATTTTTTTAAATTCTTATATTTCCGAATTCCTAGGATTCCTAATTGTTTTTTGTCCTAACACTAAATTTTCCGAATGAGTACAGTTCGATATAAAAAGGAAAATAAACGCGATTGTCATAAGTTAAAAAAACTTCAAATCAAAACCACTTATTTCAGCCAGTAAATCAAAAAAAGTAAAAGAAAGAGGTCTAGAGCAAAATGAGGAGGAAAAAAAAGAACTATATACTACGATGTACATGTATAAAAAGATGGGTGAAAACCATTCATTCCATTTCGAACATTTTCTGAAATAAATAGGAACCTGTTTTTTTTAAAGAAGTTCTGTGGTTTACGTATCAATACTGTTACTTGAACCAACGTGTTATAATAGGCTTCTTCAGGCTATATTGCGCTTTTTAATAAATCATCAATGGCTTTGCTCCGTATGTATTTGGCAATTTTTAATTATCTTTTCATAATATTTGCCCAGCAGTGGGACAATATAGGCTAAAAAAAAAAATATGATGCCTCATTTTTCAGAAAATGTATGAAAAAGAATAAATAAATTACTTCTGCCTACCTTTTTATTTAAACGGAAGTGCCAAGCCTCTCAATCGCCCTCTTGTCCTATGGCGTTCACTAGAACAACTCCACAAATCAAAGCAGATTTTGGTTATCCACAAGATGAATTGTGTGTGGAACAAAATCTGTTACAAAGTTTTTATTGTGATTGTACTTAAATGTGGAAAATACAGAATGTGGAATAAATTGGAACATGTAATAATGAGAAAGTGTAAATAACTGAATATTAAAAATTTGGAATATGTAAAAATAAGAATTCGGAAAAATAAGAATATGAAGGATTAAGAAATTGGACAATTTATACTTCGGAAAGCATCGGCGATACCCTAAGAACACTCTCGACAAAATCACCTTTCAGATAAAAAAAACTAAATCAAAATCGGTTCACCCGTTTGGACGCTACGATGCCACAGACAGACACACAAATACACGGATACAAAGCAACACACGTCAAACTTATAATATAGCTCTTTTTCCGTCGGGGGTTAATTAAAGCAAAAAAAAAGTTAATTGAAAAACAAAAATACCCGACTGCTTAAAAAGCAAACTAAAAAGACGTAAACAAGAAGAAAATCATGCTGTGCAGTCGGAGGATACATATTCGCGAGCTGGCGGACCAAAACCAGATGTATCCTACGACTGCACAGCATGATTTTCTTCTTGTTTACGTCTTTTTAGTTTGCTTTTTAAGCAGTCGGGTATTTTGGTTTTTTTAATTTACAACTTTGTAGTGTATTTTTTTTTTAGAATTATTTACATTTAAACATATAAGTGTTATATATTTTTGAAATTGCCTCTTAAAATCCTTTATTTTGCTACCCCACACGATGGGTTAGGAAAAAAAAAATATTCCCCACAAAATTTCACCCTAATACCGCCATTTTAGTTTTTTCTCATTTTAATGTAGCCAGCGACACTCGCAGGATTAAGACGAATCGATTGACGTAAGAATCATCAAAATCGGCCAACGCGTTTGGTCTCTAGAACGCCACATAGGAACAAGCATACATACATACATACATAGACTGATAAACACATTACCCTCCTTCAGCAGTCGGGTAAAAATATAGTCAATGACATTCTCCAACAGCTAGTACCTTGTACCATCCACCGGTCTCAAGGCTGCGCGTTACCTTGTTCGACACACTGCTCGCCACTGCCAACCGTGAAGGTTTGGGTTACCATCGGTTGTTAGTAGCAAGCTACCAATCTTTGTACCAACCCTGGGTATCGATAGCTAGCTGGATAGGTGAAGCTTCCTGTTGCAGGACAATTTATTGATTTGTAGAAAAGTAGCCGTAAAATAAAAAATAAACTGTTTTTTTTTTAGGGTTCTGTACCCAAAGGGTAAAAACGGGACTCTATTACTAAGACTCCGCGGTCCGTCTGTCTGTCTGTCAGTCACCAGGCTGTATATCATGAACCGTGATAGCTAGGCAGTTGAAATTTTCACAGATGATGTATTTCTGTTGCCGCTATAACAACAAATACTTAAAACAGAATAAAATAAATATTTAAGTGGGGCTCCTATACAACCAACGTTATTTTTTGCCGTTTTTTGCGATAATGGTACGGAACCCTTTGAGCGCCAGTTCGACTCGCATTTGGGCGGTTTTTTTCTAGTCTCTTCTGTCCCGTTCCTGGGTCTTTACCTCCCTCCACTTCCTCCACCTTTTTTGAGCTTGCTTCCTTCTTCCAGTTCTGGTGAAATCTGTCTTGTTCGTCCCGCCATTTCCTGCTACCATAATTTTTTAATTATACAAAAAATAATCCAAACGGCAACTCGTAATGGTTGACCGTTTTTAAAAAGCACAAAAGGCCTATTCGTGCGCTACAGTTTTTTTTTTCACACAAATAGTTATTGTCAAGAAGCTCAATTTCCACGAGTGGCTGAACTTTACAATGTCAAGTATATTTGTGAGATTGTATAAAAAAGTTACAATATGAGTTAATTCCAATGTTTAGCGCCCGGTGCGCGCGCAGTTCATTGTCACGGCCGACATGCTTCTGCGCATTTATTACAACTATTATCATAATAAAAAGTTTATATTAACAATTTCATATATATATTTAATGATATGACGTCGTGTTTTTAACATTAAGTCAATAATATTTTTATAATTTCTTGTCTTTAAATGAATGTAAAAATCGTGTCAAACTCTTCGAGTGCACTGGTCTTAAAACTAACTTCATGTAATCATAATCTTTTATTTGTCAGAATATGGTACATTATATGGTCTAAAGATTAGTAAATGGTATGGTATCACATTCTGCCAAGTGCGGTGTGCAAATAATTCAAAACTAATAATAAAAGCTACTGCTTTTTGGAGCCTTCGAAAGTCACACATAACAAAAACCGATGATGTAAGACTACTGTCAGATCTATTGTTAATCCACGGTTTCGATAAAAAATATCAGGGAAATCGGAATCGTACACGTCGCGGTAAATTCGGTAAATGGTTTTTTACCTATCGTAACTTGGCACGAACGCTAACAGGCGATATCACGGTAGCTAATAGGTATTCATAAACCAAATACATTTGACTTGAGATGCGAATTTCCTTCCTCATGTCATAAAGATTGTTGGGTGCTTCCTAAAATGGTAAGATTAAGATCTCACCTTCCTTTACTCTATGACCTACGACCTAGGTCCTAACTACGTCATCGTCATCATTAAATATTTCTCGTAGGATCCAAAATTAAGAAAATTTCTTAAAGTTTTACAATAAAGATTTGTCTATTATTTATTAGTTAGAAAGAACCAAACTTATAGTATTTTGTGCTGTATTTTTCTATTAGTTCGAGTATGATTGCTCAACCTTACCTAGTTATTTTTGTAATCTGATAAATGTTTCAATTTCAATACTTCCCGGTTTTTTTACCTGCCCAAAATAACCTGAAGTATTTACATTACATTCTGAAAAAAAAAAACACTTAACACCAATCGTAATTGAAATCCTAGTCAGAATGTATCAGGCAGCTAATAAGTTTTTATTTTATTTTTACGCGCGAATCGTGTTGTCTGACTTGACAAGTTAGCGCCATCTTGACTGTCATTGTCACGGTCGGCCATATTTTTCCTAGGTTTGTTTATATTTTCTGTTAATATACTTAGTGCCCGTGACGGAGCAATTTGCAGAATACATTTACAGAATGTCAGACAATGATAATTAGATTAGGCTCATAACATTATATTTGCAAATATTGATAATGGAATGGAGAGATTTCGTCTATGAATTGTTCAGTTTTAGCTGCACGTTTGATTTACGTTTGCTTCTTTTTTGCTCAAATTCCTCTAAAATTGTAAACTATTTTAATTGAGAGTCGTGTTAATTTACCTAATGGCTTTCTTAAACGTTGTATAAGTTACTATTAAATCATTTGTTGTTGTGTTTGGACTTAGTATTGACTTTCATAAATGTATACACAAGAATGTACCTACTTAGAAAGTCAACAACCTGCAACTCTTCTTCTATTACTGCCACTCGTAGTAGTTTAATCTAAACACCCATAAATTGCTTGATTTATAATTACCACAGGCTGACGTTAACGACAGTCCGTATCTAAAGTACTGGACGCTAAGCATATATCACGCGGACAGTACTAAATCATGTATTATTAACGCGTTAGTAAAATTAACGTCACTGCACGTCTCAGGTACCAATTTATATTATCCCTAGCTAGTCATTGTCATGGCTGCGCAGGCGCAATGTCACCGCAACGCTGTAATTTTCATGTGATACGTGATTTGACGATCTGAGCACTACGACACGAGGCTTGCCATCAATCATTTTTAAATTATAGCCTTAGAACAAGATTTTCCTTCATCGTATCTTAGTACCAACAGATTTCCTGTTTGGTACTAAATTATGTATTTCAAAATACATAACTTAGTACCAAACAGGAAATCTATAAATAACTTATAATATTTTAACTCTTATTATATCTTTATGACAATTTGTCTTTTTATTTTTGACATATTTACTTTTAATTTACATATTTTTGATTCATTATAACTTTAAATTTAATCAATTGGCAATTTGTTTTTAGTAAATTTCTCGTCCAATTTGCCAATATTTGTAAAAGTTTATTTTGGTTTGGAATGTATCTTTTACTAACACTAGTTTTATAAGTGTTTGTTGTGAAGAAATGGACTGTAAATCGTATGAATTTTAAATAAATTTAATTAAATATTCATGCCAGCTGGTTTTACAAATAGACGTCTATTTCTGGATTTATCTATTCATCAACTACTCGCGCGATAAGATATGGTACACATAAGAAAGTCAGCGAGTCCTACTGAGAAATATACATTTGAACTTGTACATAAACATTTAACTGGTACTTTCAAGTACCATAAACAAACTAGTTTCTTTATCTAAAATATTGTGAGACTATGTAAACTTATTCTGAGAGCCTGTTTGCATATTTGCATATCTCGTTTCTAACCTGCACACTACATAATTTTATTTCTCAAGGAACTAGGAACAAAGTCGGTCTGTCTGTAAATATACAGCGTGTTTCAGGAAGTTTTTGTTGTTCTATTGTTTTTTAGATTCCCACGCAATAATAATGAGTGATGCAGTTCTGTGTGTAGTTAGTAGCGTGGGTGTTATCGGTCTGTGTGGAGTGATAACGGCCATCCCAATTTGTTCACATTATCATTAGCCGCGTTTGCACTCAGATTGGCTGAGTAGGCAGGTGTATGGCAACTGTGTCAAGTTCGTGCTCTGAAATATAGTAAATATTAACGTTTTTAGAGTAATGTATTGTTGAATGAGTGAGTAGATAAGGGTAAAAACCCAGCAGAACTAATATGGTGGCCCAGTTTTAAGTTTATGATGTCTGTGAAGTTAGTTTTTCATTGGTTGGTACGTTTCCCCTCGCCCCATCATCATCATCTGCTGGGACACAGGCCGGCTCTTTGTGAGAGGTTATCCACCACGCGGGCCCAATGTGGGTTGGTGAATTTTCCTTCACCGTTTTTAGAGCAGCGGTGATGATATAATTTACAAAAAGTAAAGCACTTGCCTGGGTTCGAACCCACGAACTACACTTGTAAGTCGCGGCCGTTACCACTGGGCCACCAGTGCTCTCGCCCCCTAACCCCGCTGTTACATAAATATGCTACTGCACAGCGGCTCGCGGAGTATTCCGAACCACCTTTAGATTTGATTCTACCACTGTAGACTTCTTTATATTACCCAAACTATACCGTAGAACCATAAGGTGGTACATGTACCGTGCAAAGATATTGATCAATATTTAATAATGGATAACTTACAAAAAAAACAATGGTATGTTTTTTGCAATACATAAATAACGTATCAATATTAATGATCAATTCAAATATTCCTGTTCTCACAACCTGTCAAAATTGTGGTCTTAATTCTCTATGAATCAGCTTCTATTGTACCTTAATATTTAAAGACGTCACATAAAAAATAATCACGATAAATACTAATCGGATGCCATTTAAATAAAATAAGTAGATACTCATCTTTATGAAATAAACAATACTACTAATAATAGCTTTAACTATACAAAAAAAAAAAACAAAATAGATTCTACACTCGTTTTATTTAGACACGAATATTTAAAACAACAGACTCTGAAATTAGTTTTTTTGCAATAATTATTTTATTTATATCGCTTCAAAAACAATAACTCATACTTTACAAATCACAATAACATGCAATTAAGCCTACGAAAACATTGAAAAAAGGTCAATAAAAACCGTAAATATTGTAAAAACCGATTTTTGTTTGTTGAATATTAATTCTTGAAATTCTTTGTTGAGTTTAATGTACTTTTTGTACCGTGGGGCGATCTCATCGTCTTTTAAAAGACAAAGGTGCATATTAATTTTAAAATCATATGCAGTCGTGTATAAACGTATGTATCACGAGTAATGTTATGCAGATAACTGATTAGTCACAACTTCCACTGAATCGAATCTAATTTGTTATTCATAATGGAATATCTTGTTCAGATTTTCCAATATTTCGCTGAGAAACCCACCTTTCACTACTATGTAGGAAATTTGAAACAACTTGTTACAACTTTTGTAGACAACCTTACGTGCCTGATTCTTCGTGACTCAGACAGGGAAACTCTGTTATACATTGGGTATCCCATACCTACTGATAGTCTATTATAATAATTAGCCTGTTTTTCCTCAAAATAATAAGACAATGTCCAATTCCATGCAACTATACACTGATTTACGGGATAATGCTTGATTGACTTACAAATTAAAAAGAAAAGCAAGTAAAATTTAAAAATTTAAATAACCCCCGACATTTTTATTTCACACTACATAATTTATCTAGTAGCAGATTCGCTTCAATCGTCAATCTAATCGAAACACGCAATTATGACACGATATCTTGCGAAAAATCCCAGATTCAAAGAGTAAAATGCGAATAAGTTTTGATCGGCTGAACCGATTTTATTCAAGCATAGCTAAGAACACTCTCGACAAAGTCACTTTACAAACAAAAAAAAAACTAAATCAAAATCGGTTTATCCGTTTAGGCGCTATGATGCCACAGACAGACACACAAATACACAGATAACACCCCTCTTTTTCCGTTGGGGGATAACAATATTTCTTCGTGTTAGGGCCGATTTTTCTATTGAAAAGTCGGGGCAATATTGTTGTTCAGTGAGACTATTGTCTGATAATTTTTAACTGTGGAATAAAAAATGGCCGTTTGACATATTTTCTATACAAAAGCTGTCAAACCGCCATTTTTATTCCTCATTTAAAAGTTATCAGACTATTGAAAAACATCGGCCCTTAGCGTGTCATCCACCATGACCAACTTGTTTTAACCGACTAAACGAGTGTGACAGCGCGGGGCTAACGCCTTTTGATGAAGTTACAATTAAATTAAAATATTTCTCTGATTAAGTGACCAGTAAAAGTTCATCTTCTCCATTAAATCTTAGTGTGTGCTCCTTCAAGATATACGTATCTAGATAATGCTCAAAGGTATAAATTGAGTCATTAGTAATATAATCATTACAATCATCATCATTCCTGCCCTTATCCCATGTTACTTGAGGTCGGCGCAACACGTTTTCTTCTTCCATTCCGTCTTGTCCCTCATCACGCTATCACTGACTCCCTTTTCATTCATATCACTCCTCACACAGCCCATCCATCTTTTCTTTGGCATTCCTCTCCCTCTCCATCCAAATATATTCATAACATTCAATCATTACAATAAACCACAAATATGATATGATAGGATAATTTATCACCAGCAAAAACTCCGGAATAACCTGTGATTTTCTAAGTAATACAAACCTCAGAACTTAATATAGTGCCGGCAACATGACCCGAGAACTAACGATCACTATCAAGAGTATTAGGAAAAAGCTTTAATAATAGTCATTAGTAATAGGATCCAGCCATTATGGCCAGGATGGAGTGTATTTGATAATTTCCGTAGGAAGCTTAATACGTTTTCTAATTAGTTACGTATTTCTTCCTATATGAAAGCTGTTCATTTACATATGCATAGACAGTCTATAATATTGCCACTGCTGGGATGCAGGCCTCCTCTCTGTGAGGCAAGGGCGTCGCCAGCCGATGGACCAGGGGGGGGCAAGTTGATATATGGAGGATAGGAAAAAGTATGAATTTTAAATACGGTACAGTCAAAAGCATATTATTATGAAGCTTTAAACTGGTACGAGTCTTACCCCTACGGCGTTTGTTATAAGAACAGTATAAAGTCCAACGTTCCACGAGCTCAATCATCGGAGGTTTTGGGTAAACTTAAGTTTTGATTAATAAGTTTTCTGTGCACATTTATTTATTTATATTTATATACACTTTATTGTACCAAGATAAAAAGATTACATACGGAAACCTTAAAGTAACAAGAAACATACAACAGGCGGCCTTATCGCGTTCAGCGATCTCTTCCAGGCAACCCAGCATTCATCATGGCTAGACCATTGAGGCGATTTTCCCCCATAGTACTTCTTAATAGTCCATAGTCTCCTGAGGCTGCTTAACGATTGATTTTGGTAGACCGACCAAATATTTCAACGCTTTTAGGACATCAAAAAATGGCTAGTTTTTTTGGGTTGGGTTTATGTTGACTTAGGACTTTGATTTCTTTCCATTTGCCTACTTATGTTTAATCTCTAGGGGGAGGCAGCTGCCCCTACCTGCCCCCCCTTGGCGACGCCCTTGCTGTGAGGCCCTCTCTGATAGACCATAATCTACTATGTGGGCCCCGTGCGGGTTGGTAGATGACATATGTCTTCGAATTTTAGTTCTAGGACATGCCGGTTTCCTCTCCTTAACCGTTTTAAGAGCCTCCTTCCAAAGGCGAAAGCGAGTGTCCAAGAATCATCGTCCAAATATATTGTGGTCGGATGCAGTGGACCAGTATTTCAATGGAGCGATTATCTGACCTCCACAACCCAGTAACTGGGTAACACGATAGCTACCCCAAGGCAAGACTTTTGTTAGACTTCCTTGCTGTGGCAACTGACAATCCGTAATGTCTGTCAAAGAACTACAATTGGCTGAACGTGCTTTTTGAGATAATAGGGATTCGATATTAAGAATACCCATCCAATATGTTTCCAATAGTCATTGCCCTCATATCAAGTTCATAAAGTTATAAGTCTGCAAACACTGGATTGCACTCAAGTATCCCGCAATTACCAACCCGTTTATCCAGCTTTTGCAGCCGTGAGCTTTATCTACTTTTTCTTTTTACATCAGCACCAAACGACTTGGCTGCACAGCGAGTAACATTTATAAACATAAGCTATTTAAAGATTATCTCTATCCTTAAAATTTATAGTTAGAGCTACAAATTATCAGGTATGTTAACTACTGTGCTGTTGGTTGAATTTTTTTATCAACAGTCAATCGCATCACTTGACTTAAGTTAAATTTGACACAGGTCGATTATTTCGTTCCAGCTACCGAACGGTAGCTATTCTTAGATTGTCTTCATACTGAAGCATTTATTAGCCTAGTTTACTTATTCTTAACATTATGACCATAAGCCATAACAATAGCATTTACCGGGCAATAATGTCACCAAAGACTTAATTACCAGTCCACCTATAATAAAACGGATCATAAAAACCGTGTCATATTTTTATAACACCGTTAAAATCAAGACGTTAATTTACCAGCAGTGTAAAACAGCTATCTCGGTGAACAAACATGTAATATTTTCTTATATGTGACCACGGCCACTTATCTAAGGCACACAGTGTAACTACTGAATTTTATTGTCGCTGATAACGTTTCTATAAACAGAGATTTATGTATTTCTTATGAAACCGGGTAATGTGCGGAAAACTGGAGGGCAGGGTAATAATAATAATAATAATAATAATAAATCTTTATTGAACAAATACCTTACATTACATTAATGAGAGGGTGTGCACGTAATTGAGTATTTATAGTTGAAGAGTAATCTAATCATAAAGAACAACAAAAATAAGAATACTAACCTGTTGTCCCACAGCGGGGCAAAGCCCCCTTCTCATACAGAGAAGGCATACATAAGAAAGAAGGAAGGAAATACGTACTTAAACCAATAATACTCGTACAAGATTATTTATTTCTGATAACATGAGAGTAAAACTACAACGTAGATACTTAGAGAGCATGTGCTAGTACAACTAAACCAAATCTATGCATATACCCTATTCCAGAGGTAATTTTCAAATATATAGAGTAGAATCCTGAAGGTAAGAAAACTGTAGCTGTGACTTTCAAAGATAAAACAATAAAATTGCTAACAATCGAAAGTAGAGTAACGTACAACACTCCCAATGCTTCAGAAAGTTAATTGATCGAATTGGAAATATCAGTCAGTAGAACGTGCGTAGGCCACCTGCCAATCGTCTGCGAACTTTAAAGTACCTTGCAATGAAGACCTTGCTAATGTTGCTTGCCTCTATATTCAGTTTATTAGCGAGGTAATAAAGCTGGGAGGAATGCAACACAGAGAGATATAAGGAGAAACCGACGCACCTGGCGGTGTACCCAAAGACATTTGACAAAGTAACACGATTATGTTAACTGCAGTTTTCTCCGTATTAAGTAGTTAATTATATCTTACTACTGTGATGGCTCTTGTGCAAGGTGATACTGGCTGCATTTTAATTAACTCTAGTTTACGGTATCCAGAAACTTTATAAACAGTCCCACCTGCCCTGGCCTTAACATAAATCCGGCAGATCATGATGACTCTTACAGATGAACTGGATGAACTTGTCAGCCTCAATACTAGAGGACCGAGGTGACCGTCAACGAATGTGTAGTAGGAGAAAGCTGGTCTGGGGTCAGCAACCCGCTAGGCAAGCGTGGTGAACATAGACCATAGATATGCGACATTTGAAATATATGTTGGTTCTGCATTGGACTATGAAATTGACAAAACTGATTGATTGTTTTGTGGTTGACTTATTCTATACAAACCTAATGGGGCATGGATTTACAATTAATACTATTGTCTGCAAAGTTATAAATGAGGCGTTTGATACCTTTATGATCAAACAATGTAGTTAAACTAATTCTGTAATAGGTCCGTCAGCCGCAAATTCTTTAACTTTTTGTAATGTAAATAACATAAGGCAATCTTTCGTTAAAGATAAAATTACTTGGCATAAAAAAATTTTACTTATTTGATAATAATACCCATAGTTTTAACATAGCATCGCAGGGTCCCTCTAGGGATCATATTAGGGCCAAGTATTATTTTTCCTATGTTCACACATGCGCTAGTTTTCAAGCCCTTATTTTATAGTTCTACCTACGCTTATCACTGCTCCATTTTCTATGCGTTCTATAAAGCATGCACTATTAATTTTTAAACACGCTCAACTGATATTTATAGCATATATAAAAAGTCTAGATATTCAAGTTTTTCATTCAACAACAACAATTCAAGTTTTCGGAATTTCATATAAATAAAACAACAAAATTCCAGTCACGAAATCCCCATTTCGGTGCCTAATTTTATTTTGAGAACTATGAATAAGCCAACAGACACAATTTAATCGGACGTATTATTCCGCAACAATTTTGTTTCCGCAATTATGACGTCAAACGCAACGGCCAATTCTGTATTAATCGTGAACATCTCGATTCACGATACAGAATAAAAAGTAAGGTGCACTCGCCGCCCGGTTGTACCTGTCATCCCCGAGCGAGATCTCGCCACACTCAAGTGTATGTAGCCACAACGAAAGGTAGTCTCACACGCACGCCTTACGAAACACAACAGTTCTCGAGCGTCTTCGGAATTTTTCAATTACAAATCAAATTACACTTTCACGGTGTTTTATTTAATTCATATTTCAAAATAGTGCGGTCGGTGAAGTTATAATAGCGGGGACTGAACTCGAAAGTGCTTATTGCAAAG
Organism: Anorthoa munda; assembly: GCA_945859665.1. Taxonomy (NCBI): domain Eukaryota; kingdom Metazoa; phylum Arthropoda; class Insecta; order Lepidoptera; family Noctuidae; genus Anorthoa; species Anorthoa munda. Next base: position 7,587,131 of record OX243893.1, read on the forward strand.
AAAAGTTATTTTAGCCGGCAAAATGAAAACGGATTACGCTATGGATGAGATGCAGAAGAGTAAGTTCAATTTCCATTTTCAAAAATATGAATTTAAGTTTTGTGATACATTGCAATCGTGTTGTTGTGTACGATGGTTACCGCTATGATTAGGTTGCGCGTGCGCAATAAATTTATTCGCCATTACGACCATTATATAATATAGTTTGTTTATTTATATAAATAAATTGCTTATATAAAATACATAGAGGTCCAGAAAAAAATTAAAGTTTGTTTGCTGCGTAAAATCCTCAAAGCGTCATCAATGCATCCGCGTATTTACTTAATTCGTATTTTAATATCTAGTTACGCATGCACAAATAAAAGCGTTATTTAATTTATTTACCATAAGAGTACAAAGGAATAATTTAAATTCAAAATGAGTACCCAGTAGTAAAATTAGTGCGATGTTTTGCGTATCTCAATGAGTGTTTTAGATGAATACTAATGTTTAACCACATCAATGGTTCGGAATGTTAATAAAACAAAAAATGTTTTATCGTGGCCTTTTAAAACATTAGACATAATATTTATATACAGATTAAAAAAAAAATGGGTTTAAAAATTTAAATATGTGTTCACCAAATATTATCATTCGAACTCCGACACAATTAATAAATCTTAGCAAAGACCCAGTGACATAATTTGCAAGTTAAACATTCAGAATTAATAACCCACATGATTCCAACGAACTTAAATACACAAGCAGAAAAATATATATGAAAAAAAACCATCCTTGTCACGATGAATGCTTAATGAGCCTGTATACTAATAATACATGTTATAGATCACACACCAGTTCCAGACAAGTTTCATTTTATTTCGATAATTAATGTTCCAAATTAATCATTTCCTCATATAATAATATTTTTCTAAAATTACTTTTAATTACACCTCCAGAAATTCGTAGACCGTGTGCCACATGTTTAAAGGAAACACGTAGTATTTTGTAAATGAAAACTTGAAAAGAGCGGTTCGATTATTTGTTATACCTATATAAAAAATTATAAATCTTGAATATCATCGATACAAAACAATTTTAGCTTCAGGTCTATCAATGTTAAACTTGAGACTTCCCATAAGACATAATCATGCAACTAGTCGTAATAAAATAATTATGTATCTATTGATACAACTTGTACATATACACCAGCGAAATTTGGATTAGAATAAATTTTATTCTCGAGGAAAGTATTACCCCATCCTTTTTGCAATATCAACTGACTGACTGGCATGTTTTTATTTCTCTGCATGGAAGTGCAATATATCATTTCCTCATGGGTCCTACATTTGCATCTTTCAAATAATTGTTCTTGACAATTATTTGTCATCTAAAATTTCTGATGAGACTCTCTATCTTTATAAATATTTGTCGTATAAATATTAATTATTCAATCAAATACAACCGTACGAGTATAAATAAATACAATATCTATAAAGTCGGTCGTCTTTGAACCGAGGAATCAATAAAATTTAAAAATCAATTTTCTTGAACACGTCGAAGAAGGAAATATAAAGTTACGGCCACAGAAGTATAATCTAAGGGTTTATGAAATAGTCAGTACTTTTTCCCTTACAATATTTCACGAAACTGGTATTTGTGGTAATAAAAACCACAATGATAAATTGTGCTATCTTGACTATAAAGAATACAATGATCGTATATTTATCGATACTTGACATTCTTAGAGAATTTCTTTTAGTAACCATATTTGCACAGTTGTGGCTTTATACATTATCTTGTAAATAATGTTAGCTGCGGTAACTAGTGACTCGTTGATCAAAGATTTTTTATCTATATATTTAATTACGATCTATTCACCGCTTACTTTTGTTAATTCATTAGATGTGTGTCATGTAACACATTGTGGTACATTTTTTCTTCTTTATTTAAATTCAAGGGCTTGTAATGAATAGTTTTTCTTTTTCTGGTATAAAAAGTATATGTTTGGTTTCCTTGTTTAGTTCTTATTAACTAGTGTAGTCAATGTTTCGTTAAATCGCAAATAAATTGCTTTTGCTTCGCGAGATTGGAGACCGCTACGGAATTTCCTATGTATTTGATACGGCGTGTCTCGTTTAACCGCAGAATTATATCGAAACTTCGATCGATGTAATAAATTGATCGTTATGTCATGACGTTGGTAGGGTTAGACCATTAACCCATTGCAATGAAATTTATACTGGCTTAGTCATAGAACCTAACCTATTCAATCTTCAACGAATAGCTTCTTTCTTGAAGTATTGTGAATGAATTTTAATCAAACCCTCTACTTTTGGATTAGTGTTCTTTTTCAAGATCTGTGTTTGCCCGGATATATATACTGTCACTTTACTCTATTATCATTCACTGAAGCATTAAAGCCCTAAGAAATACCTGGAAAAATAATAAAAAAGGAGAACAGTTCCAACCAATAAATTAACTAACATCTTGTCTGCCACAAAATATGGCTGATTCAGATAGCTTTTCGACATTTTCAGTCAATGCCATTTCCTTTTTCTCCATCGCTGTACCAGACTCTTTTACCCCTGACGTAAAGTAGAGGGGTGTTTTAATTTTAACGTCTGTCTCTATGGCATCGTGACTTTCAAACGGACCAATTTTGATTTAGTATTTTTTTTTACTTATACTAACAACACCATTTTCTTCTCTTCCCAGGAACCTCCTCCATCATCGGTCTCTCAGACGTGACTGAAAACAAGTTGCTCTGGAGGCAGCTCATCGCCGAGCTCCTGGGGACCTTCTTCCTCACATCCATCGGAGTGGCTGCCTGCATCAGCATCCCACCCAACGCGCCCCAGGTCACCAGCATCGCGCTATGCTTCGGTCTACTCGTCGGTTCTATTGTGCAGGTCAGTTACTTACTTGATAAGCGGTCTATGATGCCTATCATATTATACTGAATGAGAATGATATTCTACTTAATGAGGTGGTTCTATTAGTGGCTGTATTGATAAGAATAAGCGTGACATTTATATATTTAGTTTTTTTTTGTTTTATACTCTATGCTGTAGGTGAACTCTGAACTGGGCTAATCAATTTTCTACAAATAAGAATCTATTTTTATATTCTCTGATATAAAAATGACGTAACAAATAGAGACCCGGTTGGTCAAGTTTATATCTTCTCTTCTGCTTATAATAATTCGAAATACGAATTTTAATCGGATTCCTTTATAGAAAATGTAAATACTGCACACTTATTATTCAATACGTAAAGCTTATCTTAAAAATAGGATTTCTTATGTAAATAACTTGCATTTTTTAACGAGTCGAGAAGCGAAAGGTAATAAAATGGATTATGAATTATAATACGATTTATATTCATTCTTGTATTATCGGTGTATGTTTCCGATTCAGTAGCAGAGAAATGAAATTGCCGTGAATTAAAAAGTAAGCTTGATTACATTTCAAACATAGAGAAACGATTTCTGAAAGTGTAGAAGAATGGTGTAATTCAGGTTCTCTGTATTATTTTTTAATTTAAGTTTTAGTATATCTGTTCTTGTAAGAGTCCATTGGTAAAACATACAATTTACCGATTAAACCTAATATTTACCAAGTCTTACTGATAAAAATTCAATCACAAATTTCGGGCTTTTACTAGCAATAACGTGTTAAATTCTAATACTGGCTGATTGATTGATTAAATTCACTGATTCATTCACAGTAAAATACTAACATGAATTTAAAACATTGTCGATCTTTTTTAACAGCAAATGTTTAAAAATCAAGTAGGTATATTTTGAAATCATGTAACAAATGTTAAACTTACTTTATAGTGTGTCACGGATATTTACATTTACAATTCTTCGAGGCAAATCCTAAGATTTACCGTGTGATTGCTAACAAATGCCCGAAATTAGCGATTATCATAGCCCATTTCGGACTTTTACCAGTAAGAAATGGTAAATCTTACAACTTACCGGTAATTCCGTAGGTTTTACCGTAGTTCGGGCTTTTACCTTTAACCGTAGCTAACATATCGAACGATATGTTAGCTAATGTAAAAGCAAATATTGCTTATATCGGCTAAATAATAACAGCCGCACTGGTTGGTCATCAAGGTTAAGCAACGCCTGACGAGGTCGGTCCGTGGATGGGTGACAATTTAAACATACCGAGTTTCCTCCGTGCCTCGGAAAGCACGTTAAGCGGCTGTCATTTGAAGATCTTTGACAGTCGTTACGGGTAGTCAGAAGCCTGAGATCTGACCTGAGTTGTGGAGGTCAGATAGGCAGTCGCTCCATGTAAAACACTGGTACTCAGCTGAATCCGGTAAGACTGGAAATCGACCCCAATAAAGTTGGGAAAAGGCTAGGCAGATTGATTTAACATATCGTTCGATATGAAATTCTAGAATTTATATATTTTCGTCTCTAGAGATAAAATGACCATGTTTTGTAATACCGGACGCTCATTTATTCAAACCAAGCTAATCTAACACTAGGATGTTGGTAAAGAAAGTATCATACGTGCTAGATAATGTTGAGATTACTTCGAATGAATGCACAAAGAGTGCGTCTCAGTTATGACCATAAATCTTTGCATTTCTCCTGTCGGAACGGGATTATAAGGCAAACTACAATCTCCAAAGTAATTATTTCGTGTTATTGGCCATAAAAAATATATATCAGAAGTTATAAAAAGGGCATTCTCCCAAATGTTTTTATCCGTGGATTGCTTATATCTTTACGCTTTCTCTGATCAGATCTATATGTACATACTCTTTTTTGTTTATTGTAGTCTTAGTAAGTTCCTATACAAATATAATGCTATTGTTAATATCATCCTTCCCTTGGTTCGTATATATGGTAGACAAAAATGGGTTTCTTAAAAAGCTATTTCATAAAAAGTCTTTAATAAAATATGAAATAAATAAATAATTTATATTACTACGCCGTAAATTCGTACTGCATTCAATATCCACTTCTAAACATTCTACACAATGAAGCTGGTCCACCCAACAGGTCATTGTGTCTCTCTCTACATGAGGGTACTCGTCACAACAGCATTGTGGCATTGCAGCCGAAAGCTTTTGTGATGTCTGTTAGTACCTTGCGATACACCCGTGACATACTTACATACATATGTACTTGAGAGTAGGTACTTTCTGTTAGTATGTAGGCGAGTATTTTTTCTCAATATCAAATCACCTTTGGCCTAACGACATCCTATGTCCCAAAAAAACATACTAAGTTTATAATGCCCAATATCTGAAATATTATTCTATTATTATAATATCAATTATATTATATATTGCACACCTGCCATGGTAGGATATGGTCTAAAGAACTTATATTAAAATGTCACCCTGTAAACTACCCATATTCTGCAAATAAATGATTTGATTTGAAACCTGACAAAACTTGGCAATTAAGTAGGGTTTGACGCGTTGTCAACTCCGAAATACTCTGAATGCTCAATGCTGAAACCAGCCCCAATTCTAAATATACTGAAGGCTTCTAAATTACGACCTTTTAATGAACCAATAAATATCCGTGTTACACTTGCGAGATAACAATTTCCTCGAGCCTGTCTCACAATGTCAACTTAAACATAGTTGACACATTAAATTATATCGTAACCAGTAGCTATCTAAAACTAACTTGCCTCAAGCCATCTAATCTGCTTGTACAAACATCGCGGCGAGATAATAAGCGATCTCGAACGATCTCACTTCGCGATAACAATAGAACATTGCAATAACATAATGTAGCTTGCAATAACATGAAATCGGACAATTCTCGCTACGTCCGGCCTTTCCCACGCGGTCGCAGACCCGCAAGCGCTCGCGCGTAATATGTATCACACATTACATTCAATATCGTTAAAAGGCCAATATGCAAAATAGTCAATACATTAACCTTGACATACGAACTGGTTACCGATTGAGTAGCGGCTTTGAGTTTTTTGAGTCGGTGCCTTTGGTGTCTTTGAACGTTAATATCATACAGTTTAGTTCAAAATCACATTAGAATTAATTTATAGAGCGTAGGGTCATAGGTTATTTCGTTTCAAACTTTAATTCATTTCGCTCGCTGGAATTGACATTATAATAATTATGTGATAAGATGTATAAAGATGTATAAAGATCATATTTTTTATTCAATCCTGTAGATCTTTCTTTATATTTGAATTGGATCTCTACGCAACACTTATATCAACAATGATAGAGTGAAAATTAAACATACACCATTCATATCTCCATGACCCATATGTCGATATTTTTCTACTGTCACCATATATGGGTAGTTTAAACAAATTGAACGAGAGTGTAATTGAGATAGCCAAGTGGTCACGAATATCTATTCGTCACGCATTCTCGTACCCTCAGGCGATTTGGGAACTAGTCAAATTGCCAACATAACGGTAACACGAAATGTGTGATTTTCTTTTTAATTTTAATAGTTTTAACCTCGAACTTTTGACAGCTATGTACGTATGTAACTTTGTGTAAGTGTTTTATGAATGATAAAATGTTATGTATCACCTTCTCAATATTATGATTGTGATTATAATATAAAACTTGATGTATCGTTGACCATGAAATAGTGAGTACGTAGAGGTGGTATTATAACATGAGTGATATGCAAATCAAACTTGATCTGTACTTTATCGATATTTTATTTTCACTAACAATAGTGTCGAAATGATAGGCGTGTCATTTTGTTCTGTTTAATGTCTCTTCACTTGGGTCAAGGCGATAATAACGGTTATGGTTAAATGATAATTTGATTGGTAGAAAAATATTTAATTTTGCGAATTTAAACATTACACATTAAAACGAAACACAACTTAAAATAAAAACAACCGGCCAAGTGCGAGTTGGACTCGCGCACCGAGGGTCCGTACAAACCTCAGCTTAAAGGTATGATAGACCTGATTATTTGATATGAATTTCAATTTATTACCTCTATGCGTTCATGAGGATAGGGGTAGTCAGTTTAAAATGATTAAAAATATTTTTATTATATGATGTAACTAAAAATTTACTGTTTTCGCAATTTTTCCTTTATCTGTGCTATAAGATATTGCTTCGTAACAAATTTAAAGATTCTGAGTTCACGGGAAGTACCCTGTAGGTTTCATTTCCCTTGAGAGTGTAGAAAATTTGCAGCATACACAACTGTATCTTTTGATTGCGTTAGATTAGAAGTTTGATTTTTTCACCGCTTTATTGGACAGTAGACTTGAGCATTTGATATAAATTTCAGCTTGATAACTTCTCGCGTTCCTTAGAAAAACGGTCTTGACAGACAGATGGACAGGACAACAAAATAATCCTATAAGGGCACCGTTTTTTCTTTTCGAGGTCCAGAACCCTAAGAATAAAGTGTTTAGACGTAGCAAATTAAATTTGAAATGACATAAGTGAGACTTTCGAAATATTTTATATTATTTACGATTGCTAATCATACGAGGTCAAGTGATAGATTTATAAAGGTGCATTAAATTATTCCGATCAATCGAGCAAAAATGATAAATTAAGATATGTCATGCGACTCTTAGAGATGTTGATAACATTCAATTTGTAAATGATTAATTGTAACATGGTCTGCTACACTTGGTACTTGTTGATATATATCGATATTATAGTGACAAATATTAACGGTTCGAGAATTTGCTTGTATTGGTTCAAGGCGAGGTTTACAGTAACGTTTGGGACTCGTTTCAGAACTTCTGGTCAAGCGACAAGTGCTGGCAAATTAACAATAATTACCATAGAAACAAATTAAATGGGGCCAGAATAGGGACCAGTTAATTTAATAATGCCTTAAAATATGACAAAAAAATATCACCTTATTTAAAAATATTCATTACGTCATTAATATAAAGATTCTTTTATTCCATTTCGTATAAATTATCACCACAGTCATATGTTTTCATTTTAGCACCTTTGTCACCAATTGAGAATAACCTATTTGTACCTATTTCAGACATATCGCCTTTTAAACCTCTATGGCACGAAAATAACGAGGAAAGGTCATCCGTGACAATTCAGTGAAATCCCAATTTGAACAATTGCCTGCGACATGTCTGATGAAAACATAATAATTACCTTATATGACAAGATAATTATAATAATGGTGCATAGAGTCTGGCCAACGAAAGCGTGATCTGGGGTATTTTCAAAGTTGGGGTATGGCAACATTATTAATCTGTGTATTGTCTGTGATTGCGATTGTCAGTATGACTTAATAATCTTGATCCATGTTGGCTGATTGTTATATATTTACGATATGATGATACCTTTTCTTATGTTTATGTTTCAATGTTCCTCATTTGGCCGTATAACTGCAGAAGACTGGAAAAAATTGTGACAAATAAATATAAACAAAGAGATCACATAACAGTAGAAGTATTGGAAAAATTTATATAAGTGTAGATGATGATTCAGATACAGATGAATACTTAGAGGTTGAATTTTTGGACTATGATTTTGAGTATGATGATTAAGTAATTAATAAATTAAATGTTAAGTGGGTTAATATTATGTACATACTAATAAATAAATCTACACACTCTTTTTTAACTCACATCCATGACAGTCACGGCTCCGTCACACTTCACCAAACGGAGCCAATAAATCAAAAAATAAATTATAATAAATACAAATAATACAAGTATCAAAACTTTTAACTAGAGGTATAGTTGGTGATACCACATTAGGATTTTTTGAATTTGCCGCGTTTTTCAGATCACACTTTCGTTGGCCAGACTCTAATAATAGATATTAGAATGTCATAATAATAATTATATTGAGATGAGAAATATAGGATGGCTTTATAATGAGGCTAACTGCATAACAAAACATTTTGTATGAATGAGTTAGATTGAATGAACTGAAAAATGAACGAACGACGTTTCCTTCGTAATCCTCAAACTATCTCTTTACGTATTAATCAATCAATCAAATCCTAACCTTTCTTAGATCTCAGCAGAGCATAAGGCCTCTCTCAACTCCCCAAACTTAGCTACGTATAACAAAATAATTGATGGCACTTCTTCAAACAAAACATAAGATTCCACAATTAAATAAAATATGTTACAAAAACATTTCCTAATAACTCATCGATCAGCAGTCCTAATTGGGAAATATAATCATTAAAGAACTTAAAGCTCTATCAAAGCGTAGAGTTGGAAATCGCTTTAGAAGCTAAAGTTTAGATAAACATCTTGACTCTTGTATCAAAGGAACGTGATTACTTTTATGATTAAGACCTGCTTAAGTACCCATGCATATCCACCATGTCAATAGCATTTGCCAAATTGCATTGATTTAAACGCCTTCACATCGTACTTATCAAACACATACATGTCGAAATGAGCAAAGCGACTAGACTTACTTCTGAGAATTAATTGTAATTTGAAAGCTCATAAGTTAACCCTCCTAGACTGACGAGATTCAAAATATCAATCGGCTTCGCATTATTTTTGTAAGGCTACTTTATTGTTGGCTATAAGTCTTGTAGTCGGAAATCGACCTAAAAATAAATAATATTCTTTAGCTTTTTCTGAAAACCCCGGTGTCGTTACTGTAGCGTAATTTCCTGTTAAGTAAAAGGCTATTTATCATTATTTACTGCGTGTGGAAAAACCAATACAGGAAAATATCCTTGCATATCTTATACCAATTATCACTCTTGATTCTGTTGTAGGGGACATTGTTGAGTAATTTCTGCTCTTTGGGACCCCAATTCAGCTGCAGGCCGTTTACGGGTTGATATGTACCTACCTAAGTACGTCTACATACATGATACCCACTATAAAAGCGTTGACAAGTTCACACATGACCTTTGCAGCTACTTCGCATATAGGTGCGCAAACTGGTTCAATCGCGGCTTGTATTGCGCAATTCCCGACTTGCGCAACTTCGTCATCTGTCAATCGCTCGCAGGGATTAGCATGACAATAGAACAATGCGTCCTGTAACCATGGCAGTCATAATATATGTGAACTTACATGAGGATATGGATCGGGAACTGACGTTATGGCAATTTTGACATTTTCCGACAGTTTTTCTGTTTTATGTGTGTGTGTTTTTGTGTCGTGTCTGTGTTTTTGTGTATGTTTGTCTTGTTTTATCAGCTTTTAATTTCATTGCCTCGTTTCGATTGTGTGTTCATTTTATAATATTACTTATTAAATGTTGCAAAATATAGTATTACTTCATTAGGTCCAATCAAAAATCCTATGTACGAATCTACCATATTTAAATGTTAATCCTAGAGAAGAAACTCAGGTTAAATTCATAGATCGCGTAAACATCTAGAAAACTATTCAGTCTGTAACAAATATCCTTCTTACCGCAAACAAATGGTAACTGTACACATTCACGACATCTCAACGTCTTGTCACGAGAGACGACTCGTTGTCGCGTTGTCGCCCCAACAATGTCAGTGTCTCTGACAGGTTTATTGTCAAGAATTCAATAGCTACTAGTCGCAGTTGAGATGTGTTGATACAAAGCCTGATTAATAACAAACACCGTTACTTAGGAGGAGACCTCGAATTAATCGCAGGCTGTTTAGAGGCTTAAAAATGAAGATTTAGATCGCAATATACTCGTGTTTTTTAATTAATTTTGTATCTCATAATCCGCTCGGGATATTTATTGGCGAGTATTTTTTTTATGTGTAGTGTATAGCTGTAGTTAGTTTTGTAAGAAACTCGAGTATTTTAGTCTTCATTTCGAGACTTGAGTAGATTTTTAAGACTAGGACTCGTTAGTCACATGAGTCCGAGTTCTTTGAGTCTTCTGAGTCCTTTTGAGACTTTTAAGTTCTTTGAGACTAAGTCATGAACTTGAGTTGGTGTATTATAATAGGTAATACTGCGTGATTTTATATCGTCATCCATATTTATTTACTGATAGCAATCAGATTTAGAGGTCTCAGTCATGAGTTCTTTTTGGCAGACCTCAAGTCTTTTTACAAAAGACTCCAAATTCTGAAGGACTTGTGCTCAAATTTTTTTTTTAAGACTAGTCGTCAAAAATAGCTCAAGTTTTATTAAATAAGGTTCCAAGACTCAGTACTGTAGAACCTGTGTAATGCTTCTGCACAAACTTGAATCGAATAGTCCTGGGCATACTAAATTGATATGGGTTTTGAAGAAGCCGTATTGTGTCCTGCCATCCCCTGACAATTATATTTGATATGCTCTTGTCTAAATTCAATATTAAGAATTAAGAACATGTCAAACCCTACTTCAATGTCAAGTTTGACAAATACTCAACTTTAAATTCTTAATTCATAAACGGATGTAAACTAGACTTCTCTTCTTCTACCAATGCTTTTGGTCTGAAATTAGAGTACCTATGTAGATATATTGTAATGATATATATCCATCTAGATGTACCAAGCATATATTACAAAACAATACTTAACCAAACCAATAACTATGAACCCTTTAACAGCATCATCAATTTACTAAACTTTATCTCAAAATTTGCACAATGAGATCCTGACATTTGGCTACTTAATAGGATACCACCATATTGGAATAATTGCTGACGTAGTTTGAACCCAATTTCTAAAGCAATAAGTAGCTTTTATGTTTGTCAATTGTCTACCGACATGTGGGTGTCTACATATTTGACACTTACATTATTGTTTATGGCGTATAAGAGGTTTTGTTTTATGAGGTTGTCTTAGCAATTAAGGGCTGCGTTAATAGGTATTTGGGATAAACCTACATTGCAAAAGCTACTTGTGATACGTTAGCTGTGTCCACAAGTTACAAGGCTCTCCAAGGTGGATACACAGATAATAGAAAGACATTATTAATCGAGTTACAAATTGCAACTTTTGCGGTTCAAAAATAGAGCTTTTATCATTCATATTTCAAACTTCCCAGCGGTTCCTCTCCCTTGACCTTTGACCACCAGTAAAAGTGACAAGAAATAACACCAACAACTCAGCAATAAAATAATTTCAGTTGTCGGCTTTCGTGGAAATACGTCAACTATGCACTCAAAACGATCAAGGTTCAACTTTAGAAACACTGCCATTTCTAAAATATATATGCACTGCCAGAGAAACCCCTTGCTGTCTGAGGTTCTGGGTTTCATCGGGTTGCTTAAAGAGTAGTAGTTGCCCGGCTTCTGGACTTGTGTCTGTGGCAATTAGGCACCCCCCTAGTGTAGTTTAGTTTCGAAAGGCTGTTGCCGCAACTCCACGAACAAGCGCGTATTTTGCGTATGGGGAGGATTCAATTTCTTCACCCGATCCACCCTAGCTCCTCGAGGAAGGCCAGCAGCGCCTTGGTGTCGCTGACCATCTCCTGTAGAGTACCTGGGTCACCGAAGTATTTGACTCTGTAACTAGTACTTACAGGACTCGCCCCCGATTATATTATGGAATTTATATTGGATTTTATTATTGACTGCTGCGCTGCGTGTCGCGGGTTCGATTCCCGCACGGAAAAAATATTTGTATGACCTACAGATAGTTGTTTCGGCTCTGGGTGTTTGTGTATGTGAGTTTATATGTTTGTAAACGCACCCACGATACAGGAAGAAATTCCTAGTGTGGGGCAACGTTTTTTTTTTTAAAAGAAAAGAAAAGAAATAAATTAAATATAACTGGTGAATAGTGTATGTACTATTATAGGTACTCTGCATAACCTTTTGGGTAATACACGCATGATTACCTACAAACAAATAGACAATTGTATATCTCTTCATTTTAGTTTTAGAATTTGAACTTTGCGTATTTAAACAAATCCTACACAAATACCCACCGAACAAAGTTTATTGAAATGTGTTAAACAGTTAATAGTCAATTAACGCCTCCTCCAATTAGTTATTTGTTGGCATTTGTTTAGCAACAAAGGATTTTGTTTGGCCAGTTGTTAAATCGGCATAATTTACATAAACCGGCCTATTAGAGTTGGCGGACATGATTTTTACGATGGACCGGTCGAATCGAGTTTTGTTTACTAACAAGCTTTGAATCGATTTGTTTATTTATTATACTGTACGCGTACACAATCGAGTAATGAAACGATTGATGATCAAGTTTGTAAACTCACTTTGTAAACAATGTATTGTTCTAATATGTTTAGATCATGCCTATCTAAGTTTAGGCAGGCACAATAAGGATTAAAATATCAGCCAATGATAAAATTAAATATGATTATAATACAGTTCTTCGAGGGTACAGGTGTGCAGTGGGGCCGTATAGTATTTAAAAAAGAAGTGAGCTGACTACACACGGTTTTTAGGGTTCCGTACCCAAAGGGTAAAAACGGGACCCTATTACTAAGACTTCGCGATCCGTCTGTCTGTCTGTCTGTCTGTCTGTCTGTCCGTCTGTCTCCAGGCTGTATCTCATGAACCGTGATAGCTAGACAGTTGAAATTTTCACAGATGATGTATTTCTGTTGCCGCTATAACAACAAATACTAAAAACAGTATAAAATAAATATTAAAGGGGGGCTCCCATACAACAAACGTGATATTTTTGCCGTTTTTTGCTCGATATTAATAACGGCAATAGGTAGACGCTTGAAATATTCACAGAATGTTTAGTTGTATATTTACTTCAAAAAATAATAATTCATAAATTAAAATAAAATAAATTAAGGGGGGCTCCCATACAACAAACGTGATTTTTATGCAGTGTTTTGCGATAATGGTACGGAACCCTTCGTGTGCGAGTCCGACTCGCACTTGGCCGGTTTTTTATAAAGTTCTGGAACTACTTTAGGATTATCTTATTCCCCATTTCATGACAAATACAAATATAAAACAATAAATAAATGTATTATTTGTCACAAGTATAGACATTCTTGAATATTCTAGCTAGTTATTTATATCAAGTCTCCTTTCTATATGCATACAACGGTATTCTCAAATCTTTGATTGCCAAATAAGGAGTTGAACAAAAAAACAAATGAACTCCGGTTCAATTGGATCTGACACTCGCAGCCGGGGGGTTATTGTCGATTGGTTGCGAATAACGGTTCTACAACTACCCACAGAATGTGGTGTAATTATATTTTTTATAAGAGAGCTTATGTGGTTCTATTTCTACAACATTAGCGGGCAATGATCTTGAGAAGGATGGCTGGAATATATATATTTAATCTAACTTGGTGTATTAAGGCAATGTGCATGCATGCGTACATTCGTCATTGGTTTATTGTACATCGTAAGTTTATAAAAAAATCGAGTAATATTGTAAACTCTTTTAATTGGGTAATACACGAATATATTGCTGACTATCTAATTTAGATATTGAATGAGAAATTATCCGTTTACCTACATAGTTTACAAAATAAGATATTTTATTTTTGCCCCAAATATATAACAAAATATGTTACCATTAGACGGGGTAAATAGGAATGCAGGGGTGAATGGGAACAAAAATTTTAACTGTGATACCACTTCATTAGTTTCAAACAAAGCATTGTTTTTTTAAGTAATCAATTAATATATTGGAGTACCTACTAGAATGCTGTAACACATCACATCACACATCACATCATCAGCCTATTAATGTTCCCACTGCTGGGAGACAGGCCTCCTCTCTGTGAGAGGGAATGGGCCGTAATCCACCACGCGGGCCCAGTGCGGGTTGGTGGATGTCACATGTCTTCGAATTTTTGGTTCTTGGACATGCTGGTTGCCTCACGATATTTTTGTTCATCGTTTTGAGAGCAGTGGTGATGAAATAATTTACACAAAGTAAAGCGCCTGTCTGGGCTCGAACCCACGACCTACAACTTGTAAGTCGCACTTGTACTTCTACACACAGTTGATTACGACTTGTAATCGTTTTTAAATAACGTGAAAATTCCCTTCAAAGTTTTGTTTCTATTCACCCCTGCGGTCCCAGATCGAGGGGATCCGACCGGAACAAATCTCCTATTCTCCCCGTTTGAAGGCACTTACGGTGCTTGCTATAATCCGGTGACATATGCATACGTGCGATATTGTAGATTATATGTCATTCTCTCTAGTCTTAAATACATCAGGCTAGTACGCGTAGATATTACGAAACCAACATATGCAAATAACAATGGGGCCGTAAATATTAACTGAGAACAGGAAATAATATTTAAACAACATCAAAGTATATAAACCGTGTTAGTTCTTACAACAATAACGGATTCCACTATTAGTATGACCTTTGACAAAATACTCAAAAAATAAATATATGTGCAGTTACAGTTTTTCTTCGAAAAGAACAAAAAACTAGCCAAGTGCGAGTCGGAGACGAAGTCGGAGTGGTACGAAGGTAGTCGTACCATTATCGCAAAAAAACGGCAAAAACATCACGTTTGATGTATGCGAGCCCCACCTAAATATAATATGTTTTATTATGTTTTTAGTATTTGTTGCTATAGCGGCAATAGAAATACATCATATGTGAAAATTTCAACTGTCTAGCTATCACGGTTCATGAGATACAGCCTGGTGACAGACAGAAAGACAGACGGACCGCGGAGTCTTAGTAATAGGGTGCCGTTTTTACCCTTTGGGTACGGAACCCTAAAAAAGACATAGAACCATCTCAATTGTGAACTAATGAACTGACCAAACGTGAAGTTGAAATAGTTTTTCTATTAATTATTTAGCCAGTTTTGATGTTTTTATAAACAATATTGAGGAATTCCCTGAAATGAGTCATCAAATCTGAAAATAATCGCTGTAAAATTATATAGATTGGCCATAACCATTACGTATGGGAAAATACAGAATTCTTACTGACGCCAGTAAATAAAATAATTAACCATTATTTTAATGGAATAGTTAACCATGGTGGCACTCATTTCACTCTGGTCTTGTATATTTTGCTAGCTTTTTCCCGCGGCTTCGCTTCGGTGAATAACCCAACATGACCCATTATTCGGAATTAATTGTAGGTAGCCTGAACGATAGTGTAGCTATAAAATATCATCATCACATCATCATCATCAGCCTATTAATGTTCCCACTGCTGGGACACAGGCCTCCTCTTTGTGAGAGGGAATGGGCCGTTATCCACCACGCGGGCCCAGTGCGGGTTGGTGGATGTCACATGTCTTCGAATTTTTGGTTCTAGGACATGCCGGTTTCCTCACGATGTTTTCCTTCACCGTTTTGAGAGCAGTGGTGATGAAATAATTTACACAAAGTAAAGCGCCTGCCTGGGCTCGAACCCACGACCTACAACTTGTAAGTCACGGCCGATACCACTGGGCCACCACTGCTCTCATAAAATATATCAGTAAAACAATTTAATACTTCTAGAGGGGTAATCGTAACGGGTAATCTGTACTAATATTAAAAGCTTTGTTTGTTTGAACGCGCTAATCTCAGGAACTACGGGTTGGCATTGAAAAAATCTTTTTGTTTTGGATAGTCCATTTATCGAGGAAGGTTATAGGCTATATAACATCACGCTACGACTAATAGGAGCGGAGCATAAATGAAAAATGTTGCAAAAACGGGCAAGATTATTCCTTTTTGAGAGCTTCGTGCTCTGCGTAAGCGGTTAAAGTTGCGCAACATTCATGTATGTAGGGTAGGTAGGGTAGACAGTTTACGGGAGCGAAGCCACATGAGACAACTAGTCCGTTATAAACAAACACACATTTAAGATTTTTTTTTCTAATACATATTTACTTTTTGCGGAACGGACCACTTAAATCATTTAAAGTATATTATAATCATGATTGATGAGCGCATCCTTGACGTCGCGAAATAGCTCATAATAGCTCGTTTAAACAAACTATATATATCTACATAATCGCTTTAATCGTTTACCGAACTTAAGTATTAAAAAAAACTGTAATCCGTGGGCTAAAAATACGATGCGATGCACAGACACAGAGCGGAAAAATTAAAAAAAAAACCGGCCAAGTGCGAGTCGGACTCGCGCACGAAGGGTTCCGTACCATTATCGCAAAAAAATACGTTTGTTTTATGGGAGCCCCACTTAAATATTTATTTTATTTGTTGTCATACATCATCTGTGTAAAATTCAACTGTCTAGCTATCACGGTTCAGATGGTGGCAGACAGTCAGACGGACAGTGGAGTCCTAGTAATAGGGCCCCGTTTTTACCCTTTAGGTACGGAACCCTAAATATGGACTCATCCTTATAAATAATATTTATTTTCGAAATTGGTTAAGATAACAGATTACTTTAAACATGTAATTTTTTTGGCAATTTTATAACAACCACAACAAATTAGGTGATGGGAGTTCCTCAGTCTCTTTTAAACTCTACACAATTATTATTATTACATCTATACTTATACTATTATAAAGAGGAAAGATTTTCTTGTTTGTTTGTACCGAATAGGCACCGAAACTACTGGACCGATTTGAAAAATTCTTTCACCAATAGAAAGCTACATTACTCCTGAGTGACATAGGCTATTTTTTTACCGGAAAACGGGTCCAGTGGGGTGGTCCACGGGAGCGAAGCCGCGGGCAACAGCTAGTTATTAATGTAATGGTGAGATCATATGAGAACTGTGTACGTAGACGCTAATGTCTAAGATAAGACTTGAAGAAAGCATCACACAGATTTGAGGGGACCATGCAGTGCAAGCATTTGTCAGTTATCGTGTAGCTCAAACTTAAAACTTTAAGGACCTCAACGATACGTGCCGTACATATAAATTATTATATTATTTATAAATCATATAACACTTTATTTTCAAATTAAATAATAATAAACAATAGTTATGTATAGAATTGTGTTATTATATTAATACCTACAATGACTACATAAACGATAGCACTTAATTGTATACAATATAATATATGCACCTGGTTATTTATGTTTAGATTTTCCTCAAAATCTATTATTAGCATCTATACCTACACTAGTTAAGAGTAATATAATGTTGTACCTAACAGTATTTTTATATTTGGCATCATTAACTATTTATTTGCTTAACCATTTTAATTATGCAGGGGGTTTCGAGGGGTGATAAATCGATCTAAGGTTTCATTTTAGAAAATATCGTTTTCTCTATTTTCACCCAAGCAGAGCTCGGTCGCCCAGATACTTATAATTACATAAAACACTTTTCATTTCAAACACTAACGCCAACGAACTTGAGAGAACATGATCTTGAAAATCATGCTGAGCTGTCGGAGGATACGTCTGGTTTTGGTCAACCAGCTCGCGAAGATGTATCATCCGACAGCACAGCATGATTTTCTCCTTGTTTACGTCTTTTTAGTTCGCTTTTCAAGCAGTCGGGTTTTTTGATTTTTTTAATTAACATTTTTTATTTATTACTTTTTAGTTAATTTTTTTTCGAATCAGGTACATTTAAACATATAAGTGTAATATATTTTTGAAATCATCTCTTAAAATCCTTTATTTTGATAGCCCACACGATAGGTTTGGAAGAAAAAAAAAATTTGGGCGCCCACAATATGGCGCCCAAGAACAGCTATTTTCCTACTTTCCAATTTTCATGTAGCCAGTGACACTCGCGGGGTTAAGACGAATCGATTGACGTAAGAACCATCAAAATCGGCCAACGCATTTGGTCTCTAGAACGCCACATAGGAACAAACATACATACATACATACTTACATACATACATACATACTTACATACATAGACTGATAAACACATTACAGTCGGGTAAAAACGGGCACACGTTTCACACCCGCGCGACCCAAAATGTAGTAGTTTTTTGTACTTTCCTTTTAATTTTACGCCTTAAAAAAAAAGGCTCAGATCAAAATGTTGATAATTAAATTGTCTTTGAGATGGTGCCGATTTCATTAAAATTCGCCCAGCGGTTTTGTAGTGATTGTTGTCTTTTTGTCCGTTTTAGACATAACTTTACAAATTAATTACACTATGTTATACGAATAAAACTCAAAATTTGCTTAAATCAAATTATTAAGAAAATGGTCTAATATAACTTATATTTTTTCCAAAAAATTACGACTAGCTATTTAGACGTGATTTTCATTTTAAAATCAGCTACTCCTAGGCATCGGCGCCTTAATAAACATATTAAAAAATACACCATAGAGTTTACCTACACCCATAAAATGAAAAGATAAGTAATAATTTAAAGTTATAATTATATACCTTTTCAATGTCAAATATAATACTGACATGCATCTCATTGCTCAACTAAATGAAGAAAGGCAAATCAAAACTGACAACATATTTGTGTCCGTCAATAAATTAATTTTTAAAGTCCACGAAAAATGCATTAACCGACCCAATGATTAACCGTTCACCTTACCACAAATTACTATCAACAAACATGATTACCATAGAGCATAGAAGTTTATTAGTGATGTGATTTGACAGTTCTCTTATACCTTCGGCATAATGTCGAAATATCCGGCCGATTGTAATTAAAAGGAGAGTTCAATGCTACACTTCATTCAATGCATTGATGTGCGTCGTAAACATGTCGTGTCTGTGGTTGTTTTACAGTGACACTACAAAAAAAAATATTTAAATGTAAAAATAAGTGTTATTACGTCAACGGGTAGTGGACGTAATTTCTGGTTCGTGTCATCTTATTTTTTTTTTTGTCATTCTTAGGTAATTATATATTCTGACGGGGAAAAAAATTATTGAGACGAAATTATGCTTCAGCAAAAAAGGTGTTTCGTGAAGCTAATTTCTTGCTGCTATGAAGTTAAACGTAACTTACATGTAAAGCTTACGACTTAGGCACTTATTTCTTGCTTAATTTATGTGAAATATGGTCAGTTGTATCTCCGCAATAATGGAAGCTCATTGCTATTGTTTCGACATTTGAAAGTGCCTTCTATTGCGTGACATTTCTATGGCTCCCCTATAAAACTACATACAGTACACTTATTCGTTTAGAGACGTAAGACGTAGAATTGGCTCGCAAAAACTAATGGAATTTTCCGAAACCAGAAATAAATTGTTAAAAAATCTAGACAGTAATCAAAACAACATTAAAGTGTTAAATCGAATTTTTTAACGTAAATTCTAACAATCAGCAAACTTTTTCTCATCGCACATCAATCGTGCGCACGGCTATCATAGATCATTGATCGATACGCACCCGTAGATCACGGCGACCTTGACTCTGATTGGCGGTAACCTGTTCGGAGTTGATCGGAACACTTCGTGACTGTTCGTAGGTCATGAGACCGTTACTGATCATAATATTACGACAAAAAAATACACTTTGACTAAATTAATGACTTTAATGGCTATTTTTAATGTTCAGTTTATAAATAAACAAATTAGTATTGCTATTAAAAAAATGTGAATAATAAAGAGCGGGAATAAGTATATTTTTTAGGGTTCCGTACCCAATGGGTAGAAACGGGACCCTAATACTAAGACTCTGCGCTCCGTCTGTCCGTCTGTCTGTCCGTCTGTTAACAGGCTGTATCTCATGAACCGTGATAGCTAGACAGTTGAAATTTTCACAGATGATGTATATCTGTTGCCGCTATAACAACAAAAAAAAAACAGAATGAAATAAATATTTAAGTGTTGCATACAACAAACGTGTTTTTTTTTGCGATAATGGTACGGAACCCTTCGTGCGCGAGTCCGACTCGCACTTGGCCGGTTATTTTTCCGATGATATCTTTCGGGATGTTGAGTTTCCTTCAAAAATTATTAACAGACCTTCAACATTTTCTAGAATATTTATTTCAACACTTGTTCACACAGTTTACGTTGTCTGAGCAAATAATATAAAACTGTGTAAAATATATCGAATAATAAGCAGTTATTAATGACTAGCGGACGCCTCGCGGTTTCACCCCCGTATTTCCCGTTCCCGTGGGAATACAGGGATAAAAAAATAGCCTATGTCACCCGGGGATAGTGTAGCTTCCCAACGGTGAAAGAATTTTTGAAATCGGTCCACTAGTTTTAAAGTTTATTCGCTAATTACAAAAAAAAAACAAAAATACAAATCTTTCCTCTTTTTAATATCAGTATAGAAAATAATAAATTTCTTCTTATAGATCTCGTGACAGACCGCTTGGAGCCAATTGTCGGCTATTGAGCAAGCACTGGTCTGCCCTACGCCCATATTGAATTACATTAATATTTTAATTACACATATCATTGGGCTTATAATTTGCATTCTGTTCATACATATATTTTAACCCGTCTATCAATCATTCGTTATTGTCAATAAAAATGATTAAACTAATATATTTGACTTTTGTTAAGATCAAATCAGCGGATACATTTATTATTAGTTATTAGAGGTACATTGCAACCTATGAGGTTTTAGTAGAAGTAACAAATACATTTGTATAGCTTATTAATGATACGGTTCTATTTTGTGTCATCATCATTATCAGCCTTTTTAATGTGCCCACTGCTGGGAAACAGGTCTCCTCTCTGTGAGAGGGAATGGGCCGTAGTCCACACGCGGGCCCAATACGGGTTGGTGGATGTCACATGTATTCGTAATTTGTTTTTAGGACCTTCACCGTTTTGAGAGTAGCGGTGGTGAAAAAAAATACACGAAGTAAAGCGCCTGCCTGGGTTTGAACCCACGACTTACAACTTATAAGTCGCGGCCGATACCACTAAGCCACCACTGCACTCGTAGTATCATCTTTGTAGGTATCATCCACAGAACAGAAAAAACGCCTTCTGTGGTATCATCAAATAATTTCTTATGCGTCTTAGTTTTTTCTTGTGTGTGCAAAGGGCTTTGTTTGTGCAAAATACACTTACATCTCAAATCATTGACCATGACATTTTCCTTAAATGACTCAAGACTCACTCGAAAACTTGTCAATATCAAAAACACGAATTATTATTATTTGGCGCTCCAATTTCGACACTTTTCTTAATGATTGTACCTTTATAAGTTACTTTGCGTGCCCTAAATCATGACGACTGGTCCTTATGTTTCTTAATTTACTTAAAATACTTGTTCATTCATAATTACATTTTATTATTGCATGAGTTCATTCACTGAACCTCACTGATTCAAGATAATATTATATTTTGCCCAAACTTAATATTATAAATGCATAAGTAACTCTGTCTATCTGTCTGTTAATTTTTCTGTCTTAAACCGCTGAGCTTAGGGGTATGGAGATAGTTTAAGACATAAGGAAGGACATAGGATAGTTTTTATAAAGGGGTTGGATAATTTTTCAAGTAAGGTGACCCACAAACCTACAATATTATTGCACGATACAAAAAATGCCATATTCGAACGAAATACTAAAGCTACGCAGACGAAATCGCAGGCAACAGCTTAATATGTTCCTACTAACAGTAAAAACGGAGGAGAGGAGAGCAGTGGTGGCCCAGTGGTATTGGCCGCGACTTACAAGTTGTAGGTCGTGGGTTCGAGCCCAGGCAGGCGCTTTACTTTGTGTAAATTATTTCATCACCACTGCTCTCAAAACGGTGAAGGAAAACATCGTGAGGAAACCGGCATGTCCTAGAACCAAAAATTCGAAGACATGTGACATCCACCAACCCGCACTGGGCCCGCGTGGTGGATTACGGCCCATTCCCTCTCACAGAGAGGAGGCCTGTGTCCCAGCAGTGGGAACATTAATAGGCTGATGATGTGATGTGATGTGAACAGTAAAAACTAGACTACTAACATTAAATTTGTAAAATATTGCAATTAGTATTCAAGCATTCAAATAGATCTAGAAAACAAGTTCATGATACTCTAGGGGCATATGTATGTTTATCAACAGTTACTACATATACAATAACATGTTGAAAGGCACCAAGTGGGCGTGTTATATGTACAACATGTTTTTTAAGTAAAGTTACGTGCTTTATAATAACTTTTTCAACTAAGATGGCTTCCGCAGTCGCAAGATGGCCGAGATCTACGTCTATTACCATCTATTGCTGCTCAATAAAAATTACCGATATGATGCAACTTGTTGTGCATTTCCGTGCTAACACACTTTTTCGGGGTTCGCCAAATTACATGATACGTCTGATGAATAGACAGATAATGTAACGTTATTATAACAAAGGTTACTGAGTAATATTTTTCTTTGCGTCTAAACATTACCGTTGATTTTTATTAAAACCTTTTTCGAATAAACAAAAGTCCTTCTCCTGTCGTAGTTGCCATCAAAGATGCATTATAAAAACGAGTAAAAGTACGAGAATATCCGAACATTGAACCGCAGACCTCCTCGCGACCCGCAGTGTGCCATCAATCAACATATTTTACGCTTCGTCGGCTTCAAAAGCGAATTATACACGTCATGTCGGATCATTTGGCAACCCTGACTTTCGACTGGATTCTATTAACTGTTGTTTGTTGCATTTTGTAGCCTTTTGTGGCACATAAAGGAATATTAACGATGTTATAAGTCTATCATTTAACACTTGACACGTATGGTCTTGACTTTGAAAGTTTAATTGCATGTTTAGGAGTTTGACCGCGACTCTACGAATACTAAGAAGAAGTTAAAAAATGATACGTGATGAAGATGATCATTATCTGGGAATTAGGACAAAGCAGAAGTGATATTGAGAGACAAGGACCTCTATAAATTTTTGAAGTTATTTTTATTTATTTGTTCTTTTATTTCATATTCATCACAATTATCTTACTTAATATTATAAATATGAAAGTTTGGATGGATAAATGTGTGTGTGGATTTATCTTTGTTACTCAATCAATCCAGAACGGCTGAACACAGGCACAGAGATAGATTATAGTCAGAAATAGCACATAGGATCAAATTTATCCCGGGAATATACATTCCCTCGGGATAATTTCAGACTCTCACTCGGGCGAAGCCGCTGGCAGAAGCTAGCCATTATACTCGTATATGTTGATTAAAGAAATGCCACTAAGTGATGAGTATCTCGGCATTTTGTTGGCATCTCGATTTATAGTAACATATGATCGAAACTGATCCATCATAGGCACGAAATGGTATAGTTGAAGGCGAATGCACTTTCATCAGAAATTAAAAAATATATTTTCAATAACGTTTGCGGTTATCGAGACATATCTTTTGAATTATTACTTTGGCAATCCTACGAATATAAGATATAAAAGATCGCTACCTAACATTAGAAATTAATTTAGTTTTAAATCGCTTCAGGCATGTTTATTGGCAAAAGCTTAAAGTGCAATATGTATGATTAAATATGGTAATTTGTCCGAGATGAATGGGCATTGGGTAGGTTGTAACAGGCTGTATGCGGGACAAAAGTAACACGTGCAAAACAGGCTCGATGTGTGTAGTACAGCCTTCAATCGTAAAAGTTCGTGAGACCAAACTTGATTTATTTGGCCATATAGTGTGAGAGATACGATAAGCATAATATACAGTGTGGAGACCACGATACGACAATACTGGCGATACTAGTGCATACGAGTAGTTTGAAGCTATCGAATAAATCTTGAATAAGAAATCTAAGCATTATGCTTAGATAGTCAAACTACCTATATTGAGAAAACTATTGGATATATTTTTAAATTCAGACTGGGAATGTTATTCTGAATATGAAGTTGACATTATTGTCGTAACGTCGTCGCCATACTGTTTAAATATATAGACATTTAATCGTAGTACTATTAAAATTCTATGATAGACGTATACAGATTAAGTTTGCCATTAATTGTCTATGTATGTTATTGCAAACATTTTGTATACAAAGATCATTATATATTTTTAAATCGTTTGTTTTTTGTCAATGAATGCTGTAATTATGTTTTAATGAAGCGGAAGGGTGTGTAGTACATCATTATAATAGCTGTAGGTACTATTATTGGAATTAAAAAAATCTCATATGTAGATGCCTAGCATCGCCACCAAAGCTGGAAAACCCATTTATGTTACATTGAACTTACTATAAATAGTCGTCAATACGCAGTAAGTTTCTTTGCATTAATGATTCTATTTATACTCGATTGAGGTGAGAGCAGTTGACGTAACTGCGACAAGTAAGCTTGCACTTGACACACTTTGGTTGCGGCCAGTTGAACGGACGAACGGAACTCTTCCTACCTTCACTGGTCGAGTGCGAATCCGGCTTTAGGTTGCAAGGGGTCATTTTTTAAACCTATGATAGTGGGACTTGTGAATCATTATCAGCCTTACTTTTACGAAGCACTTGTTAAGTAGCTACAATTTTTTTTTTACCTTTTGATTTGGTCAGAATTTGATAAATACTCACGTTCGGTTGAGCGATTGACTGCTGCGCTGCGTGTCGCGGGTTCGATTCCCGCACGGAACAAATATTTGTATGACCTACAGTAAACGCACCCACGATACAGGAAGAAATTCATAGTGTGGGGCAAAATGTAAAAAAAAGTATGAATTTGGAATTTAGGTTTGAGTATTTGTCAAATTCTGATATAGCCTGAAGTCCTGTCAAACTTTGGCATGTGTGTACCATTCAATCAGCAGATAGGTGCCTATTCGTAAATTTGTTGTAGAATTGATCAACGGGGACAAAACACAATAGAATCTAGGTCAGTTAAAATCAAATTCGGACAAAAAATAGATTAGTTACTAGAAAACACCCGTCCATCATCAATCTTCTTTAAACATCGGACAAAAAGTTCATAAATAACCTATAATAAACATAGGAAGATACATCATATACAGCCGTCAGCCGACTTTCATTCTGCAGTCCAGTCAATGGGGCTTCGAGACGAGTGATGCGAAGTGTAATTACAATCGGACAGACCACTGGAGGAAAGTTACTTCTATTAAAGAACGCACCTATTTTCGAACCAGTGAAAGTTAAGTTTTGCTACTGCGACACTTTCTCTGTGGAATATAATCGATCAATTTGCGAATTCTGCTCTTGTTTATTTTTATTTGACGACGATTCAATTGAGTGATTGGTGATAGCGGGAAATTTGTGAATCGGACGATGAATGCTCTAGTACAGGGGTCAACAATTACTTCTCCGAGCTCCGTTTCTTAAAAATAATATGACCGTCGCGGCCCGTAAAGTTTAAAGTCAAATTGCCTTGCCTTGAAATATCCATCCGAAGTTTGGACTAGAGTTGGTGTCATTAAATAGTGGAGATGTTCATCAGTAAGTTTCTTCCCCACCGCGACGACTGACAATCTCTTGCTCCTTGCCTCTCCGTTGTCGAATCGACGGCATTCATGAAAAAACGCGGGATTAATGATTAAATTGCGTCCTCAAGTAAGACAAGTAAATGTATTATAGGTATTGTAATGCTTAAGTTGTTGAACGTTGTTTACGGTTGTTTGCCCTCTCACAGAGAGGAGGCCTGTGTCCCAGCAGAGGGAACATTAATAGGCTGATGATGTGTGTGATGTGAATGCTTACGTAAGGTGCACAAAAAAAGGTCAGCGGTCCGGATTCGGACCGCGGTCCGCCATTTGTTGACCCCTGCTCTAGTAGTTCAAACTCAATGAGTAGGTAATCGTATATTCTTAACAATACCTATTATGAATAAACAAATAAAACAAATAATGATAATAGAACAAATTTCCATGCGTTTAAAGAGGTAACATAGATTATTTTTATGTTGATTACCTACTTTTTAGGTATTCCGTAGCTAAATGGCAAAAAACGGAACCCTTATGGATTCGTCATGTCTGTCTGTCCGTCCGTATGTCTCAGCCACTTTTTGCCGAAACTATAAGAACTATGCTGTTGAAACTTGGTAAGTAGATGTATTCTGTGAACCGCATTAAGATTTTCACGCAAAAATAGAAAAATACAATAAATTTCGGGAGTTCCCCATACAAAGAACTGAAAATCAAAATTTTTTTTTCGGCGATCCCGTACGTGTGGGGTATCTATGGATAGGTCTTCAAAAGGTTTCTAATATATTTTTTTCCTAAACTGAATAGTTTGCGCGAGAGACACTTCCAAAGTGGTAAAATGTGTCTCCTCCCCTGTAACTTCTAAAATAAGAGAACGATAAAACTAAAAAAAATATATGATGTAGTTTACCATGTAAACTTCCACCAAAAATTGGTTTGAACGAGATCTAGTAAGTAGTTTTTTTTTTTAATACGTCATAAATCGTAAACCGCAATTTACCAAGTACGGAAACCTTCGTGCGCGTGTCCGACTCGCACTTGGCCCGTTTTTATGGTAGTAATCTTGGGAACTGCTGATCCCAAAACAAAAGTTTTATAACAGATAGACTATAGCGAAACTTAATAACAGTTTCTCCTTAGTAAATTAAATATCATAGTTAGCACATCAAAACACGTGATGATAGACTTAACAAAGCAGCACTGCAACATATTTCGCATCAAGTCACGACGCCATCGAATCACCCACAGATTAAATCTGCACTCCACTTGAATAAAATTTCTTAATCGACTAAAAATTAATAAGTCGATCCTTAATCGCCTAGTTATCAAATCGACTCAGTGTCGGTTTAGTCACGACTGTTTTATCCCAAGATATGTTGGTCCTGACGTGTGTATGTGAATCGATACAATCGATCATTAGTTGTCTATCAAAAGACTATTGACAAACGGCTTGCGAATGTACAATAGGAATTGTAGTAAGAACACACCTAAGTGATTTTAGACTTTATGATGAAAAGTGTTTTTTTGTTTTTTCTTTGTGTTACGTCTACGCATGAACAGAGGTGTCGTAGAGGTGGCCTCAGGGATCTAAGACGATCGATTAACATGTAAATTAATATTTATCGATTGTATTGTTTTAGGCGTTGGTATGTATTGTATTTTTCACAATGAATGATGAAGATCATCAATTGTCTATTTGGTGTCCATTTATTTCACTTTATATGTGAAGGTTGTATCATATGATAGGTCGATATGCGTGTTGATAACTGAGTATGTTGTTTATGAAATTTTAGTTTAGTTCCTTTTGGTGGTAGGTGCATTCGATATTATTGTAGTTAGTACTTTAACTGTAGTGATAAACTGAAAAGGAAAGCATAATAAAAAAAGTTAATTAAAAAAATCAAACAAAAATCCCGACTGCTTGAAAAGCGAACTAAAAAGACATATTCGCGAGCTGGCTGACCAAAACCAGATGTATCCTCCGACTGCACAGCATGATTTTCTCCTTGTTTACGTCTTTTTAGTTCGCTTTTCAAGTAGTCGGGATTTTTGTTTTTTTTTTTTTTTTTTTTTTTATTTATAACTTTTTAGTTTTTTTTATCGAATTAGGGTCATTTAAATATATAAGTGTTATATATTTTTGAAATCACCTCTTAAAACCATTTATTTTGATACCCCACACGATAGGTTTGGCACAAAAAAAAATATTTGGGCCCCCACAATATGGCGCCCAAGAACCGCATATATACCGTCTCCGTTCCGTCGTGGGTAATAAAATAAAAAGGATAGCATAAAAATACTTGATAGTTTTATTTTGTACAGTTATCATTTAGTTTTTGCCATAAAATGAACAAGTTTTGCAGTTTATAGTAACGTCAACAATTGGAGATTTTATAGTGCTACTAGCTTCTGCTAGCGGCTTTGCTTGCGTGAATGTCGAAAATTATACCAAGGGAATATATTCCCTGGATAAAAAGTATCATATGTGCTATTTCAGACTATTATCTATCTCTGTGCCAAATTTTATCCAGATCCGTCCAGCCGTTTGAGCGTGAAGAAGTAACAAACTTAAACACTCACAAATCACTCGCCTTTATAATATTACAAGTGTGATACTTACCTTGGGTAGGCCGTGCCCCTACAGTGGAGACCTTTAAAAGTTGATGATGATCTACTTATCTTTATTTTCGTTGAAATTTAAAATAGTGATGGCAGCCCCCGACGGATATTCTTGGGTTCTTAATTTATTTCATGCCTTTTCAATTACTTTTTAACCGTCGTGGGTTTTTACAAAATGTTTCTTTTTAAACTTTTTAGAGAGCATAGATATTAAATCGGATTTATATAAAATCGGACTAGTAGTTTTGGAGAAAAATGGCAACATGGATTTGCACAAACATCCTCTCACAACATACGTATATATACCGTCTCCGTTCCGTCGTGGGTAATAAAATAAAAAGGAAAGCATAAAAATACTTGATAGTTTTATTTTGTACAGCTATTCCATAAATAAGGTAAGAATGCTATCCTTTAGACACAAAATCTGTCTGGTAGAGATTGCTCTGTGGCATTAATGCCGCCTATGTTGGGTGCACACATAACGATAAAAACATGATATATATAACTTATCACACACACATCACATCATCAGCCTATTAATGTTCTCACTGCTGGGACACAGGCCTCCTCTCTGTGAGAGGGAATGGGCCGTAATCCACCACGCGGGCCCAGTGCGGGTTGGTGGATATATATATATTACTAATAAAATACATATTACACGAGTGTTAGCCATATAACTAGTACACAGGTTACATAATAAGAGATAATCTATGATTTATTAAGGGCAAACCATAAACTAAAATCTTGTCTATGACAGGAAACATTCACGCTCTCAAAGACATGGTTAGCGGCAACATTAATCTTAGTCATTTGAATTTTATTAAATTATATTATTAATCCATTAATGTATTCTAACACGAGTCTCCGGCTCGTAAATACATAATTATTAATAATTATGATGTTATGTATTTTAATCGTGGTTCATATAATTCGTCATCCGTCAGTAAGAGCATTTTGAAATATATTTTACCAATAAATAACATTTTATGCTTTTCGGATAATATAAAGACATGAAATAATACCTGAAAATTCATACAATATGATTTCAGCGACAATCTATGTCAAAAGATTGTCAAAACTAAAGGAAATTAACCTCTAATGTCCCTTTGTACAGTATGCGATTCCAATGCAAATACGAACGTACCTTAAGGCTGTAAGCTCGAAGCCAGAATATCAATATTGAACCTCCTTTTGGACAGTTATGTTTTTAAATATTCTTTGATTTATATATGCTATTTCAGTTATGAAAAAGTTCCAGCCATCATTTTTTTTGTGTAAAAATATTTTTAAACATCCAAGTCGTTTTGCAGGAGGACATATCCAAAAGTAGCGAGAAAATCTCGTGTTATTAGTTATTTTTTTAAAGCAATCTATTAGTTTCACGAAAAAACCATGTTTCACAAATAATTTACATGAATCAATAATATTTTTTTTTTTTACCGTTTTTACTTATTAAGGAGTATACTTTAGAAAGTAACCGTTTTACGGCACTAATGCGTTGGAGGGCCCTTAAATTACGCGATTGGTTCAGGTCATTGGCATCTCTCTCATATACCAACCTTTACATTTATTTTAAAACAACACAACACCGTTTCACAGCAATCCAATAAATAAAAGCGATTGCTAAAGTTTTAATTCTAAGTACAAGCAATGAATAATTTACAACCAATTCATGATCATGTGCGTTTAATTAGGCATGTATTAGAGCCGATCGTGTAGTATATAAAGTAAGTATATACAGCTAAAATGTTAGCGTGCATTTAAGATAAATCAAAGTGCAAAAGATTCACTTACGATGAACGAAAACATGACATTGAATGAGCATTTGATCACGACTCGGTCTTATGTAATGAATGGACCGCTTATTAAAAGTCGAATTTTATGTAATGATTTATTTTATGAAATTTATTTTGAATAAAAATATTAATCCTTGTTATTTTTGTTGAGTATTTAAGTAATGGTAGGGTCATTTTGCCTTTTCATAATATGTCGTGCAAGTAAACTATCTCACGATTTTTTTTGCGGATGTAACTAAACCACACCACAGAATAAATATATAAACAGTATGGAAACGGCACACTCACACAAACATGCGCACCGACTAGACCACTCGGGCACTTTTGCGGTGCTGTCTGTCTTGTGCACCACGACGCGACGAGTTGACACGTATGTTTTAGTGAGTGTGCCGTTTCGAGCGTTTGTAGGTAGATTCCATACTGTTTGTTTATTTTTACTGTGACCAAAAGTAGTATTAATTAAAGTTAATATTATTCACCAAAGTATTATTAAACCATCAACTAATTATAAAGGACTAGCTGTACCCGCGGCTTCACTCCCGTCAACCCTAACTAAGTAGTTAGGTACCTACCCTACCTGCCTAACCTATCTACCCTACCTATCTACAAGAATTTTTGACGTGGAAGGGTAGGCACCTCCCCACACCAAATTTTATTTTATTTTTGAACCTTCCTTGTATTTGTGCGAAGAAAACAAAAAAATGAATTATTCAAGTCGGTCCAGCCGTTTCTGAGTTTTAGCGAGATTAACGAACAGCAATTGATTTTAATATATATAGACTACATAACATACATATATAACATTACCACGCATATAGTCCCAGAAGGGTTGTACAATAGTGCTCCTACAGTACGTCCATAAAAATGTACTACTATGGTATTTAATTCCATTAGGTAATTGGGAGCATCGAACTCTGTAAATTAATTAAAACAAATGAACGCGTTTATATCCAAGAATATAAGTTTTGAACTGTCATGGTCACTAACATTAACATTAGAAACGGGATATTTACCATGTTTACTGTTTGTTGCGAGTTTCCGATATTTCGGTGCTGTTGCAGGCACCATGATCACGGATAAACTGAAAAGTCATTGCGGGTGGGTGTTTATGAGGAGACAAATCGGTCTACCCTCTTTCTTGTTCATTTTTTGCACTCAGTACCGCTACCACTGTCACTCACAACTCGATTCTGTTCCCGACACACGAAACTCACCGTATCCACCTGCGAACTTTTTTCGGCACTTTTTCGGGAACAGCACCGAAATATCGGAAACTCGCAACAAACAGTAAACATGGTAAATATCCCGTTTCTAATGTTAATATCCAAGAATGTTTACCATTACTTTAATACAAACTAATATACAAGTTGTGTAATAGATAAGTATTAACTAATTAATATATTATAGGTATGCATACGTACCTAATACATATTAATTTATTAATATTTTCCACCAAACTACACTTTCTTTGCACTTACTATGAACTTAATTAATGAGTAAAAGGAAAACTCAGATTTAATTTAAAACCTTTGCGTAGTGAAAAAGAGAAATTTTCGCACTTGTGTAGTTTTTACCCGCATTTTGCTTGAATTTATTTCCTCGTCGCCATGTTTGCTACAACTAATTAAAAAGCTATTAAGATGTGATCTGTGTTCACCTTACTACCTCGTTAGCAGAAGTATGAGAAACTAGTCATGAAAGAAATATGTGTGTGTTGATGTAGAGCCAGATATTATTTTGGTACTGACTGTAAATACACTCGCGAGCAATGAAAATGTTCCAGTGACATAGCACCAAATTACTCCTAAACGGGAAAGGCTAGCATAATTCTTATCCAGCTGCTAACATCTCAATGCGTATTAGAATTCTTCATCAGTTATTTTGAATAAGGCTGGTAAGCGAATGAGTTTCCTAGGGGTTGGAGGTTTTTCAACGAGATTGGGGAGTAGTAGGGTATTCTAGACCACAATAGATCCCAATGGGTCGAAGTGTCTGAGTTATTTCTCGGCCCCTCCACAAGATAAGATAGTTTAGAATCTAAATCAACAATAGGTTTAAATATAAATCTTTTGCAGAATTTGTAGTTTGACATTTTAATAAGAAAACTCCTTCTTATTTAAATGTCAAACTACAAATTCCAAGACAAAACCATCTAAAAATACAGACCATAATTATGGACACATAGGAAAATGCAAGCCGGATAACTTTTCTTACGATATATTCCCAGGTTGTTGTGTACCATATGTACGCACAATAACTTACATAGAATAGCACACAGTTTTACATAACCCAAGGAAACATCACGGTATTGTGTCCAGAGGATTTGCAAAGTTATCTAACTCCGTTAGGCTGTCTCTGCATTACCTATGTGAACTAGAATTAAGCTCATGTGAACCAGTTCGCTTATGTACTTTGTATGTACTGAGTGTTCTTGATGGTAAGTTTGTATGCGCTGCATGGGCGGACAGTTACCTAGTGACTTTACTTTGCGGTACAAATTTTAAATTGTGCATAATTTCGAATTAATAGAAGTTTTAGTCACAGTATAAATATACAAACAGTATGGAAACTACCTACAAACGCTCGAAGCGGCATACTCACACAAACATGCGCACTAATGAGACCCCTAAGCGGCTCGCTCTACTGACAACACCGCGGACGCTGCTGTCAGTAGTGCTGTGAGTGTGCCGTTTCGAGCGTTTGTAGGTAGTTTCCGTACTGTTTGTCCATATTTATACTGTGGTTTAGTCTTAAGCGGTTTCGATTTTACGTCACATTATAGAAAATGGAAAAAAATGTGTTTCATGTTATTAAATAAATACAGGTTTTTACTGTAATTTCTGCAGGAAATCGCATATTTTTTAACGAATTATTTGTTTTATTATTATGCCAGAAACTCTCCCAAGAATCCACTGAATAAAAATATTAAAGATTGTATTTTTCAAGATTTCATCCACGGAATAATTTATCATTTTTAATAGCTTTCCCATGCTTGCCCAACTATCATACTTAAGTTTTATTCTACGCATAAAAGTGTTCGGTTAGTTGAAAACATCAACAATATTTTTTTAAATCGCTCTTCTCTCATCGCTTGCAACACACGCTGGAAGCTCGCGCAACTTAATTCCGCTAATTCATCGGCGCCAACCGTGTGCGCTTGTTGCGGTCCGTACAACGACGCGGCGACACTGACGGATTTATTTGCGGCCAGTACTGTTACTTGAATTGCTATTTACGAGTATTACATGCAGGCTGAACTTGGTGAATATAAAGATACTTACTGGTTTTTACAAGAGGTCAAATCGCAACTTAAAAAAAAGTTAATACCCAATCAAAAATGTAGGTAAATAAAAGTTGTTTTTTACAAATTGAGACTAAGTTCGGATTTGAAAATACGGGAGTTACCTCTCTTATGCTTTTTCAAGGTAAATCATTTTTAAAGCAAAAATAAATTTTATTGAAAGGTGAGATCTATCGTAATTTTATTCCTGTTAATAAGCGAATACTAAAATAATTAATAACGTTAATTTTTAATATAAGACATCCACATCGACGTCTCAATAACTTATACAAATTAATTAACATTTTGAATTTAATGTCGACAAATCAATGGATTACATCAACCAATAAAATTAATTGTATTTGAGACTGCAAACGGATCCGCAAACATGATAAATTATCGAATGTCTAGTTCGTTCAAATACACGTAATACTAGTAATTGCACTGGCGACAAGCTGGCTAAGAGCTGTGTAACATTAGTATACCTAATTAGCCAGTCATGAAATGCTTTGTGCAAATCGGAATTCAAATTGCGAAGCTAGATTCGCATTTGTTTTATACATAGACTACAATTAAAGATTTTGAATAATGAACGTACAGATTAAAATATAGAATGTAATCACTGTGATTTTGAAAAAAGAAAAGAAACAAACGAATACAGAGATGTTGAGTCGACCTCCAGAGTTTCAACAGTTCCTTAAACCCGAGAACTACAAGAAAAACTGGTATCTCCACCCGATATCACATACACGGAATACACTTAAAGACTTATTCGATACTTTTTATACGATTACATCTAATTTACATTCGTTAGCCGTAAATATAGGAAGGAATGCACGGGCGCAATGACACGGGAGAAATGTATTATCATAACGGATTGAAGTCGTAAAATTACATATAAATGACTCTTCCTACGTAATAGCTCATGAATATGCATGTAGTTAAGAATTGTACAGTGTAAGTGCTTCCAATTAAGGCTAGATACTGAATAAGATTGATTTTAGTGCTGGATAGAAAATGGGTGCGAGGAAAAACGAGAATGCTGATTTTGTTAGTGTAGATAATTACGGATATATAGGCCCTGTAAAGAAGAAATTGAATACATTAAAGATAGCTACAATAACGAACAACTTTTAATAGATGCAAATAAAGACATAACTACTAAAGGAAACAAGAATGACGAAATATGTCCAATAGCGATTGACTCATAAGCAAATGAAATAGTAATAATCAGCATACTATAATCTGCCACCAGTATAACATTAAGCAAAATTATAAAATATAGGGCAAAGTGAATGTTTCCAGCAATCATCATGCCCTTACACGTAGTCTCACGGTGAACAAATTGGAGCTCATTACAGCTGTCAGCGCTAACCATAGTGACCTACACGACCTAACTATGCCTAGCCCTCGGATATCCATCCATCAAGCACCGCTTTAGGACTCGTACACGTTCATAATTCAAGGTATTCGAGCATAAATCCTCATTATGCATGCATAGGAAGATGTATGTGCTACGGGAAAATCTATGTCTTTATGAAAACAGATTGGATCGTTGATCAACTTGATTTATGTAAAACGAGCGGTGTCGTTTGCATATTGGTTCGCATTCAAGCTTCAACTCTCCTTTAGATTTACCTGTTTCGGGTTAGGTTTCGACAAACCTGCCGACTTCCTTAGTACCTTTTTAATCTCCATCATCATCGTTCTGCCCTTGCGCCACGTGACTTGGGGTCGGTGCAATATATTTTTAATATTCTTCTGTCACTGTTCCCTGTCAACCGTTAGGTACACTATCGTTTACTTCCTTTTTCTTTATATCATTCCGAACACTCTCCACAGCATATATTGTTTCCTCTCTATCTATTATTTATTAGTCTATCTTCAGTGATTTAACTTCACTTAGTAGCAGACAAATTAGCTCACGCCGTATCATTGTCTGCTACTATTTGCAAACATCTGTAGACGAGTAGGCAAATACCCAAATATTTGCTGTTTGGCCGATGCCAAGCCTCATTGAACTCCGTTTACAGTTAAACACATAAGAGGTACAATGTACAAATAACGGTTTAACATTCCTTATCAACTGGGTCGTAATACAGATCGCAAAGTGCATTTACTTTTAAAGACGCCGATTCGATAAATTTGCAGCTTTTTTGCGCACTACCTTTAGAAGTTTCCCACGGTATGTAGGTTTTGTAGCAAGCCTTTAGAATATATATCTTGTTGTTTCAGCTACCTCAACATCCATAGTTGCCATCTTCTAATTTGAATACTTAGGCACTCTTCATCCCAATCTTTATCAGATATATCTTGAAAAGAAAGTATCACATCCAGTTCCACTTTATCCCCTAGACTTATAAACAGGCGAATAAGGGTTATATGGCTAGCGAAGTCTCATTGACTGCTAATCACATCATGATGGAAATCAGTACTTCAAGCATGGAGACTATGCCATTTTGTATTTCGAATAATTTCAAAGAGAGGTCACTGGATAGATCATGTTCCAAAATTGACTTTTGCAGTCGGATTTGATGATTGAGAAAATCTTGTGGGTTTGTTAATTTGTGTTTTAAGTGCAGATGTGTATAGAATGATATCATATGACCTGATCCCTATAAATCAGCAGCCAATCAAATCGACACGTGAGGAGGCTGGAGGTAATGCGTAGGGCTTGGCTTGCGTTATAGTAGCCACAGAGTATAAAGCCACCACTGCGTACGATTAGAGTTCCCACGCCATAACGCAAACGAAACCAATTCAAACATACAAATAGTGAATTGGATGGCAACATTCTTACTGTTTCAATATTTAAAAAATCATTAGTTTATCTGACAGTAGTTACGAAATGTACATTATTAAAATTGTTCTTGATATTTTGTTTAGATATAAAACAAAGTGTATTTTTCCATGAACCAATTAAATTAATGTTTTCTCCTTTAACGGAAACCGTGAAGGATCATCGGTTTTAAATGAGTTAGTCCAATAAACAGATAATATATAAATGTCGGGTAATATATCGTAAAAGGCGATTACTGACCCAATTTGGTGAGATAGAAGGGAGCCGATTTGTCCGAAGCAATTAAATTGATAAAGTAGTCGACAGTAAAATAAAAAATATCCGCTGTGTGTCGTGTCGCATGTCGGCTTGTATGGAGAACGAGTGTTCGTCGATAATGTTGATATTATGCGTGTGTTACCGTTATCGTGTGGTACAAGTAAAAAAACTTAACGGTTTTTTTAACACCGTACCGCAACCCTAATATTAACGTAATATTTTACAAAAGATTCAGGATTAAGGATGGCTTATAGCTTGTGCTATTGTGGAAATTATTTAGTTTCCGTACTTTCTCATTTCTAACCAATAACAATTTGGAAACCTAAAGTTTAATCATAATCAGCATATAATGTTTCCATTGTTTCTACTGCTAGGACACAGGCCTCTCCTCTCTCTCTCTTATTTGGAAACCTATATATATATATTTTTTTTTTTTTACTTGGTTATCTTCTTGCCCTACTAGCTCTAGTGTTCTCACATGTATTCCATAATTTCAGTAAAAAAAGAAACTCCAAGCCTATGTCTTATTCCGCCGCCATGTTAGGGATTGTAGGCGCCCTTGGCAGCGCGGTGACCGTGCGCACGCATGGTGCGCTTGTGCCGTGCGTGGTCAATGCACCGCGCGCCGCCCTCGCGCTAAGGTCCCTGCAGACAGGGTGACGCGACAACGCGACACGATTTTCTGATATATAAAAGCTACCCTGCTTTTAATTCATTGGTGGTATTTTAGGGGTGAAAGCACCTAAAGTCGTGACAATCTAAGAAATCGAATTTGAGAGCTATAAAAATACGTTATATAAGTTGATGCTGAAGAACGCAACCTATTGTTATAGTGTATGGGTAACATAGTAATTAATTAGGATTATGAACTTGATATATCATAGACGTTCATACAAAGTTATCGCAGCATGTAAAAGAGAAACGTCATCGGACTTTTTAGATTGTCACAAATAAACTCATGAAATAAAAATACCTATAGGATAAATGTTAAAATATGAAAAGAAAATCAGCTGTTACCTACATTTTAGCGAGATTATAGGTTTATTTCAGTGTTGATGCCATTGTGGTTTATATTTATGAGTATCTAGCTACTTTCCCCAGAACGATTGCGAATGAACCCTATTACCTATATCAAAAATTTCTATGACATCGCATTGTCAAAGCGTTGCATTATGATGTCGCCTGTCTGCAGAAACCTTTTCACGACCACATGTCGAGTGCTGCCGAATGTACGCGAAGGGTGTGATAGTGCATGTTGCTATTACTAACTAGGTAGGTCGATACATAAATATGTTTTATGTGCAAATGCCGAGTAAATGATTTTAAGGGCTTAGGTTAAACTACTAAATATTAAGCGCTGGAACTATTCAAAATATTACGACAGAATTGAAACGTTCACATATACTATAGATTGGTGGGTACTTACTATATCCACCTATGGTCCGCATTTTATATACGATTTATTAGTTTTATTTAAAAATATATATCTATTATTACATGATACGCGTAACTTCAAACATGACGCATAATTTACGATAGGCAATAAAAACAATTTTCACACATAATAAGGACACTCAATGGCATACAAACCGTAAGTATATTTCAAATTAACATCAACAAAAATAAAGGAGGCCATTTTAAAGTTTAACCACCAGTTATTAAAAATACGTTTTCAATTAATTAACGTCAATACGATCACATTAAAAAGAAATATTGATATAAATAAACTATTAAGATCAAGGAAAATGTAATAATGTGCTGTTACATACTTACATGTGTATGTCCTAGGTGTGGTATCCGGAATCTGGACATAAATTATATCTCGAGCAATAGACGAAATCTATATTTTTTTTTATTTGAAACTAACCTTATAAGGTGGTCATTAGTTTTGGATTGCATGTGTCTGTAGTGTCAGCTTCTGTCAGCCTATTAATTAATGGCTTTATTCAACTTCATTTCGTTTTTGAGAATGTCTCGTACTGATAAAGTAACAGTTGTAATGTTGCCAATTAATTAATTTCTCCAACTTTTTTAACTATCGACCTCGACTTTCGACATTAATTAAGTTTTTAACAAATTGTCGTAACTTTTTTATCGTAAGGTAAAGAAACATTTTCGGTCAACGATATAATTGACAAAATATATCATTAAGTAATTAAACCACGACTAATAAGTTTGCTTATTGTGAGTAGTTGAAAAGTCTACAAAGCTATTTCACGGTAAGATTTTTTTGTGTTTTATATTTTTCTTTCAAGTTCTACCTTTAGGATAAATTTTTCCACAATAGATCCTAAACATATGCAGCCTTTATTTATAAAAAATCGCGACCCTGTTTAGCGAATGTTTAGCAGTAGATAGTGAATAGATATTTTTATAAGTAAGGCCAATAAAGTGTACTTGTAGCCCTTGTAGTTACGGTCTAATGCGAACAATTAGGTGATCCTCATTATCCTTACGCATCTTCACCCCTAAGGTATCCCCGTTCCACATCCGTGTCAAAACCGTGCCGTAATCGGTCCGGTCTTGCCGGGACCGTGACACGACCATTACTACCAACATTGAACTTTAAGCTCCCATGTTGAGTAATTTGTTAATTCTTAATGCACACCTGTCCACCGATGAACGTCGCTTTAATTACGAAATGCGAAATTCATGCTAAAAAGCTTTGGTGTATTTTAATTGAATGTAGTTTTTCTGGATATCTTGAGAAGGTCTACTTTTGATTGAGTTTCTTCGTCATAATACTATTTGTTAAGTGTCAACTATCAACTTTACTATTTTCAGGCGAAGTTACTTACTTTACTAGTTAGTTACTTTTTTATCTTTTGGCTTAGCACGGTTTGTGCATAACCAGTGTCACGTTTAGAATAGAAGTTCTAGTTTCTTTAGATTTTAGTCCAATGTCCTAGTTAGGCCCCAGTAAAATGGCGGTAACTTTATAGGAAGCTTCCACGGAGTTTTGTCGACAACATGAACAAACTCATGTACTACCGCTGTATTTTACTTGGCCACACTCGTGCACTATCACTAATATTATTAGAATAAAAATCTCCCATTTTTACACTATTAATATTCAATTTAACACAATTTTAGGAAAACAAAATAGAGAAGCAATATAGACGCCATCACGTTCCCGCCAAAACCCACTATTTGTTATTTAAAGAGACTTCTTTTTTTGAATTTGGTCTAATGCACAGATAATATAACACTACAGTTCTACGGCACAGATAATGTCTAAGGATAAGTAGTGTAGAATACAAAATTGTGTTTGTTTTATAGTAGATAATAATAAATTCTGATATTTTGAAGTCTCTATGCATATATATGATAAAAGTATCATCTTTACTTTACTTTATACAGTGTATTAAATAAGATTACATTCATTAACTTGTCAACGTCTTGGTTGTCATATCGCTTTTACGATATTTAATCAAGCCGATGAATCTATAATTTTGTTTAATACACACATTCGTCAAACGAGTCGGAAAATATATAATTTATATACATTTATTTGCATAATATTAATATATTTATTCGCATCTGTTCTTCAACTACACGGGAGTAATTAAATGAGTAGTTAGCGACTATAGCGACTTGAAGAACAGGAGGAACCGGGTTGAGAGGTTGTCAATATATTCATTTCCCATCACAAGATGTAATGGTAATTGGAATAACAAAAAAAAGACTGCGTTTATTAATAATTTTATAACGAGTCTCAGTCTAATAATAAGTTGACATAAGGAGGTGATTTTTAATTAATTGGCAATCTTTCAGAGATTTCATAATAATATTCCTGAATATAAATCATTTTTACCCTGTGGTCTGAAATGTGAGAAATGAAATCTAGTGTTAAATCATTTACCTACGTACCTACACATAAGTCAACAAATGTAGGAAAAAACTATGTTTTACTAATTAAAAAAAATCAAACAAAACAGTTGCAATTTTTTTTCATATTCCTGACCAATATTTCAGGATTTGAAAGTCACCTCTAAAATATGGCCCTCGGTTTAAAAGCCACCATGTTTAAACGCCATTGACATGAAGAACTAAATATGGTTTTTAGGGTTCCGTACGCAAAGGGTAAAAACGGGACCCTATTACTAAGACTCCGCGGTCCGTCGGTCTGTGCGTGTCACCAGGCTGTATCTCATGAACCGTGATAGCTAGGCAGTTAAAATTTTCACATATTACTAAAAACAGAATAAAATAAATATTTTAGTGGGGCTCCCATACAACAAACGTGATTTTTTGCCGTTTTTTACGATAATGGTACGGAACCCCCTTCGTGCGCGAGTCCGACTCGCACTTGGCCGTTTTTTTTAATTCGATATTTAATTAGTAACACATATATAATTTGTTATTTATCTTCAACTACGTCAGTATTTCTCATTAAATGCATATTTCCTAGTTAATGTGGACATAACTATTAGCACAAGTGTCTTAATTTAATACCGTTACACTTACACAGGTGATAAATTATCTGTTAAAATGGTAAGGACATTATTTTTTATAACATAAATTCGGAATATTAAAGGCATTTTCCAATGGCATTGCTTCAGTGGTCTGACACGCGGCAAGCCTGCATTTTCCGGGATAAAAAATAACAGTAATCGAATCAGCACTTTCAGAGAAAATATGTATGGATTGTGTGACGTTGACGCATTTGCACCAAAAATAATCCGACTTCCAAAGCACAACACTAAAAAGAACAAAAATAACTCGTTACGGAAGTCGGTGTCTCTTTGGTATCTCTTTTTTTGTCGTTTTGCGACATTGACTTCCGAAACGAAACTTTGTTTTGGAAGTCTGATTATTTATTTATTTATTTAATACGTCATGCACATAAACGTACAGAGGGTAACTTGATGCCTTAGGCATTTTCTACCAGTAGACCTTTGGGTGATTATTTTTTGTGAAAAAGGTTTTATTTCTCTCTTTTTAGTTTTGGTACACTATCACTAAAAAGTGAGCAAGTTCTATATAGTAAGGTACCTAAAGGATTGACAAAATATCCATAATAACTCAATTACACATTCGTGCTGTTAGTCGTTAAGAAGTTCGGTTATATTATGTTCCATATCTAAAACATTGCAGAACCGATTTTGTTGAAACCTGTACTGTTCCCTAAGTTGAAAGATACCTAATCCAATAAAAAATAACAATCACGATCAGACCAGTTTCGGAGAAATGCGTGGACAAACATACATACAAACAAACAAACAAACATACATAGTCTTATGAAATTTGGCACACGTATTTAGAAGCTTACATAAAGTAACATATGTGAATATTGTGCAGTTTCAACAATATAACATACATACGTGTCGAATAAATTGATAACCTACTTATTACCGACTTCAAAAAAAAGGAGGTAATTATTATTATAGAAGTCGGTAAAAAATGTCGAGTCAGTGATACTGATAGTGTATGAGTTGACAGGGTGGATTGGAAGAATTAAATTATAATGTTTTGCGCCGACCATCCTAAGTAACATGACATTGAGAGAATAAAAAAAAAAAAAATAC
Organism: Anorthoa munda; assembly: GCA_945859665.1. Classification (NCBI taxonomy): domain Eukaryota; kingdom Metazoa; phylum Arthropoda; class Insecta; order Lepidoptera; family Noctuidae; genus Anorthoa; species Anorthoa munda. The sequence continues at coordinate 7,629,432 of OX243893.1, forward strand.
TTGTATAATATTTTACCTTCTTATATAATTGTTCACTGCAAATGATGCGGTTTCTCTAAATTGTCCGGTTTACCTCTTAATTGAATCTCATCCAAGGTTTTTATGAATCACATCAATAATTAAGTAGTTTTATTCCTGAATTAGAATATTATTTGTCAAAGTCAAGGCCGTTGTACCGCTATATTAGCATAGCCGACCGATCTTCATAGCTGGTTTAATTGAATGAATGCCGCGATTATACAATTATTTTGAGCAATAAATTCGTAGCTTGTACACGACAGTTCAATGTTGCTTACATCATACTTTGTGTTTTGAATAAAAATATCGTCAAAATTTCGAATTAAATTTTGCTAGAAGCTTCATTTTCATAGAAACTTCATCCCCCGCCTTTCTTTGCGTCCGTCGTCCGTCTTGCAAAGATGATTTACTTCATATCCCGAAACCAGATTCATTTCAGATACCAGCGTCAGGCATCTATGTATAGTTCTTGCCAGATTGGGCCGCCAGTGCTCAAGGCACGATACGGTGCTGTTTTTGTATTAAATTTAATACTGCGCAGCCATTGTAGCCAACTTCAGGGCGGCCAAGAAGTTTGGCCAGAACTATTCTTACTAGTTGATTGATAGATGTTGCACATATTAGAGCGCCGAGTCATGCCTATGTCATGAATTGCCTAATTGCACATCTGCACCATAACAACCTATTGTGCTCAGTTAACTCATAACTTGCGTGGGAATATCATGAGCTATGGCTGTTTTATATCTTAGAAATACTTTAGTGCACTATAAAATTATTTCCATGTTTTCAAAATAAAGTCACGAGGAATCTATGAATCTCCTGTTGATATAATATCTATTAGATTCTTTTATAAATAACTTTTATTTAAGAAACATGGGCATATTCTTACATAAACTCATATCTATTTCCCATGGCAGAAACTGTTGAACTACGATCTTTCTAGAACAGACTATTCAAGATATTGAACTTTAAAAGATTGGCCGGTATAATTCTAAATAAAAAAATCTTTAAGCAATGGAAACAGGGAAAATAAAAACTACTAAACCTATACTATTGAACAATTTTATTTTCGAACTGCAATAAGAAAAACAGGCCAATTGCAAGTCGGCCTCGCGCACGAAGGGCGGAAGGCACGGAAGTGCCATTATCGCAAAAAAAGGCAAAAATGTCACGATTGTGGTATGGGAGCCCCACTTAAATAATTATTTTATTCTGTTTTTAGTATTTCTTGTTATAGCGGCAACAGAAATACATCATCTGTGAAAATTTCAACTGTCTAGCTATCACGGTTCATGAGATACAGCCTGGTGACTGACGGACAGACAGACAGACGGATCGTGGAATCTTAGTAATAGGGTCCCGTTTTTACCCTTTGGGTACGGAACCCTAAATACTAAAAGTTTATATACATAACTAGAGTTAATATACCTTTATTTTTGTAAATAAACAATTTTTTGCTGATTGCTGTCTCGCACTACCCTGACCTACATAGTAAACCGCTAGATGACATAATGTGTAAAATGTTAATTGCTAATAGAGATATAGAGTTGACCTGTGACGTCAGAGAGCAGCGGATGATTCACAAAGCCTCGGAGGCTGCGTGTGCGCATCCCGCTCACGAGACCAGCAATTAATGGCTTTGGTATTAAACTGTTAGCCGCTGAACGCTTAGCTGGCAATTGGCAATTAATATGAATGATCTAGACTTTACTATAACGAACAAACCTAGGTACACAGTCAATTAAAAGTTATAGACGTCTGCGTAGTTCGCTTTTCACTGCGCAGTTACGCACCTAACATCCCCGTTGTCACATGAATTCTCTGCTACGCAGAGACTCGCAGTGTTTCGGGCCGTCACTTTTTTTATTTTATCTGTACCATGTGACTATATTGTCGTGACAGTTTTGCAAGATGTGATAGATATATATGCATAACCTCATAGGTGCCACTTTTTAAACTTTAATCGAATAACAATAAGCTTTTAACTCAGGAACTGTGTCTTGGTGATGGTGTGGCATTCTGTCACTAAGTAGCAGAAAACTAACAGAAAGAAACAGCTTTTCATTGCCGAAGACTTCCTTCTCCTCCTCGCGTAGAGTTCCTCATTACTGATGGTCTTGATCCCCCCGACTAGAGATCAACCTTTCACTTATGTTTCTCCATCTGTGTCTGTTCTTGGCGTCGCAGAGTGTATCTTGCAGAAGTACCAAAGTTTCAAAACATAAAAACTTGTTTATCCTAGTTTAAGGACTGATTAACAGAATCTTAATTCAAATTGAGAGATGAAATCGTTCTTTTTACCCGACTGCCGAAGGAGGGTAATGTGTTTATCTGTCTATGTATGTATGTTTGTTCCTAAGTGGCGTTCTAGAGATCAAATGCGTGGGCCGATTTTGATGGTTCTTACGTCAATCGATTCGTCTTAACCCCGCGAGTGTCACTGGCTACATCAAATTTGGAAAATAGGAAAATGGCGGTTTTTGGGCGCCATATTGTTTGGGCCCAAATTGTTTTTTTCTCCCAAACCTATCGTGTGGGGTATCAAAATAAAGGATTTTAAGAGGTGATTTCAAAAATATATAACACTTATATGTTTAAATGTACACAATTTGAAAAAATAAATATTAACAAAAATGTTATAAATAAAAAAAGTTAATTAAAAATATCAAAAACTCGACTGCTTGAAAAGCGAACTAAAAAGACTGTGCAGTCGGAGGATACGTCTGGTTTTGGTCAGCCAGCTTGCGAAGATGTATCCTCCGACAGCACAGCATGATTTTCTCCTTGTTTACGTCTTTTTAGTTCGCTGTTCAAGCAGTCGGGTTTTTGATTTTTTTAATTAACTATTTTTATTTATAAATAACATAAAAATAGTCTAGTGTAACTTTTTGTTTTCCCGAATAAACTAAATACATGATTTATCTAACAAAATAACAACGAGCACAGCTTCCAAAAACGTGACAACGGCGACCTATCTACTTCACTACATTGTATCGTATAATGACAATATAAAGGCACTATTATAAAACAATAAAGGCACTTTACAGCGTTCAGATGTTCGCCGATTACGAGTAATACATCCAATTACAATTAAAGTTCGTCTGGGCGAATAATTGAGATTTATTAGGCGATAGCCGCTCGTATAGTTAAACAGTTAGTTTATCTTGGCAGCTGGTGATATATAAGCCTTATAAAGGTATATACCATCACATCTTTTATCCCCCCAAGACGTGTAAAAGTGTTATTTTTAACAAATTTACAAAACAAATATGATTGGACTAGGAAGATCCGAGCTACCTACGTACTCCCGAACCATGACGTATCACAACTATCATCAAACGACTGTTAAAAGGGACTGATGTGTACAAGTCATATACATCTGTCCCTTACGCACACTCAAAATAACCTTGCTCTAAGAGCTTATGGTCATCCTCCTGGTTCCAATGTAAAGAAATACCACCAGTTTTTTTTTTGTAAATAAAGATACATTTCTACAGTTATGTTTTAGATCCTATGGCCTTGGCCTTGTAGTATGAAGTAAGCAAATTTACATTAACTGGTTCCAAATCTATGGGGTTGCTACTACGAATTATGTAAAGGAAAATCATAATGACAATTAGGCCAATTCGGGAATAAAACACTATTGCTTTGTGGATATAATCTTAATATATATATTTCTTGTGTGCGTGTGTATGTGACTGAACTCCTCCTAAACGACTGGACCGATTTTGATGAAATTTTTTGTGTGTGTTCGTGGGGATTCGAGAATGGTTTAGATTTAGAAAAAAAAAAAAAAAAAAAAAATGGAAAATTAGGGTAGGGTAGGTAGGGTAGGGTAGGTAGGGTAGGGTAGGTAGGGTAGGGTAGGTAGGGTAGGGTAGGTAGGGTAGGGTAGGTAGGGTAGGGTAGGTAGGGTAGGGTAGGTAGGGTAGGGTAGGTAGGGTAGGGTAGGTAGGGTAGGGTAGGTAGGGTAGGGTAGGTAGGGTAGGGTAGGTAGGGTAGGGTAGGTAGGGTAGGGTAGGTAGGGTAGGGTAGGTAGGGTAGGGTAGGTAGGGTAGGGTAGGTAGGGTAGGGTAGGTAGGGTAGGGTAGGTAGGGTAGGGTAGGTAGGGTAGGGTAGGTAGGGTAGGGTAGGTAGGGTAGGGTAGGTAGGGTAGGGTAGGTAGGGTAGGGTAGGTAGGGTAGGGTAGGTAGGGTAGGGTAGGTAGGGTAGGGTAGGTAGGGTAGGGTAGGTAGGGTAGGGTAGGTAGGGTAGGGTAGGTAGGGTAGTGTAGGTAGGGTAGGGTAGGTAGGGTAGGGTAGGTAGGGTAGGGTAGGTAGGGTAAGTAGGGTAGGTAGGGTAGGGTAGGGTAGGTAGGGTAGGGTAGGTAGGGTAGGGTAGGGTAGGGTAGGTAGGGTAGATGCATATTAGGTGTTTTTATGGCAAAACAAAGTTTGCCGGGTCAGCTAGTATATATATATATTTGATATATGTTATAGGAAATATGTGAAATGATAATTCTAATATTACTCAATACACACATTTCCTGGGAAATGCCCACATATCCTAGGAAATGCATACATATCCTAGGATTTAAATACCTGAACCGATATCCTGTTTTTAACTGATTTCCTATTGCCGTTTAGTATTTTCATTGAATTCCTAGAAAATGTGTGAAATACAATGTATTTCATACTTTCCGATCGATTTTCGCCATTCTATAGATTTCCTAGAAATTGTATAGAATGTCTGATGTTATACATTTCCTATAACATATATAAACTTTAGCTATTGTTTTGTGGACACTGGACCAATGCGGCAATACAGGGAGATAAAAGCAATCTAAAATACCTCAAGATTAGTAGTATTTATGGGTCCTGTAATAATAACTTGACTTGACTGATTGATACCAGCTCGTAAACGTAAACATCAACACAAAATCATTCAGTAAGAACGAAGACCGAATGAACGACACAATCACTCTATTGGCTAATTGATTAATTGTCCCTGGTTGTTATTGGCAGAAAGGTTGACGAAGTTCCCAATCGCTTTGAGCTTGATGGATCTTCGTCGGTTGCCCTTTATGATGGCAAAGGTTTAAAGGCCATTCAGTGACTTTTCCTACACTCGTCTTTATTCCAACTTTTCTCTTTTGTAGTGTCTCCTTAATTACAATACCAGCAATTATGCTTGGATGGTCGAAATTCAACACTTTCGGTTATTCGCAATACCTGTTTCCTGGGTTACAATTTGTTTTTTCTTTATGTTTATCCATCTAAATATTCCTTCCCTCTTATGTAGCACCATCAAGACTCACCAACATATAATATGTATGTACAGTGCAATCAATGTATATATAGTTTACACACGATACTTACGGATTTGCCCTCACTCTTAACATTTTCAATTTCAGTTATATCACCGATCGGCTCGTGAGTTGTAAATAATATTAGGTAATATACCTGTCGTACGTAGACAATACATATTCATTAAAGGGCTTGCTTAGATGTTAAGTCTGTTATCTGATTTAATATACATTAGTTAGGTAGTAAAGGTTAAAATAATTTAAGAGAATAGAGCTATGCAAAGGTACTACATAGGTACCATAATATCAACGACTGTTTCTGTTTATATGTAGCAGAGCTTTTTACGAACACCGAAATTAATATTTTTGAGAAAGTATATCAAAATAAAAAGGCGCTAAGTACTGTAAACTGCAGCCTCATCTCTATAGCAAAAGGTTTCCATTGCAAAAAAATAGGCCTCTTGTCTATGAGATATAGTGGGCTGTAATCTATCACTTCACGTGGTTTGGTAAAAGTCACGGTATCCTCAAAGTTATATTTAAGTTTTAATTTTGTTTGGTTAACTGTAAGCTATCTTACATCAGTACCTCGCAAAACCTAGGGGAATAAATCTGTAATCCTTTATACTAATACTTAATCCGGCCTTTCTCTTGTCTCCAGGCTATCGGCCATGTTTCTGGAGGACACATCAACCCTGCGGTGACGCTGGGCCTGTTCGCCGCCGGTGACGTCAAACTTCTGAAGGCTATCTGCTACATCATCGTCCAGACCCTCGGTGCCGTTGCTGGAGCTGCCTTCATAAGGGTAAGTGGTTTAATGACTACTGACTAATGGTTCTCATGTATTGAGAAAACTTTTGAGTATGACGGGTATTATAAGAGTAGAGGAAGACCAAGGTAACGATGGATAAAAAGACTCCAGATTCACTTTTACTTGTTTGCTGTTTGATATTATACCGCTGCTACGGGGCGGGGACATCTGTATGAACATTACGATGGATGAACAGTAGGTACCTATGATGGATGATATTATGTCAAGAAGGGGGACTAACGAATTGACGGCTAACAGAGAAGTTGCAGAACAGTTGTAAACGACCCTTTGTGTCTATTGGCCTTGTTTGTTCTGTCTCCTGCTTGATATGGAGGGAAGTGGAAATTATGATTTTGTTTGCCTACTCCTCCTTTATACTTTTCTGATTAATTTTGTTGCGGGATCCAAGACAGTTTAATGCATTTGCCGGGACTTCGTCGAACTTCATTGTCTCGGCGCTTTTCTGGAGATCGCCACTGTTGATTCTGGCTTTCAGGAGTTGCAGTGGTTAATGAATAGTGCGGTGGGATTGTCACACAAAAAAATATAACGGAGAAGTATGAAAGGAGAAGTCATATTGCGCCGACCACAAGTAATCTGGGAAGTGCGCAAAATGAAAAACTTTTGAGGAATTCATGTATAACACTCGTGATGAAAATGACTTCTGAACTTAAAACTTAAATTTTAGACCATCCATCTAACCATCAATCCATCGTAATTGAAATAAAATAGGTACTAATTGTACAGAATTAAATCAAAATCCTATTCATTTAGACCTCATCCAATGCGCATTTGATTCTTTAGTATTTCTATAATTAGACAGACGATCAACCTACATATAATTATTTCATACGCAGATTGATTAAGAAATGTTTATTTTATATTATTAAACGCAGCTGTAAACGCTCTTGACTGTAATGAGTTAATTAGTTTGCGATCATGAGCAGTGCGTATGATTCGATTTGATATTAATAAATACATCTTCAATTAACTTTTAATCGTGATTATTAGCTCTGAACCGTCTGACTATTTGACAGACCATCTGTTAATCGAGACAAGTTTTATTTTAATTGAAAATATATAATACGCAAAAGCTTTGATCCAAGGTTGTAAGTACAAGTACGTGTATTTTTGTATGCTCGATTAAAAACTGTGTAGTTTTTATTCTGTCGTTCTTCTACCCAAATAAAATCGCAAATTAAATGCCAAATAAGTAGAGTGTTATAAAAACAAGCTGTCAGACACAGAAACATACAATTTCTTGTAATTATCGGGCATTTAAACTTACGTAGTCAACGTATCGACATTCTAATCGCCGTATGTGTACGCTCGGTAAAAAAAGTGTCTCGTTCACCGTGACACTGATGATCTTAGAATAAAGAACCAAGTGGAGCGACCTTCGGTGTAATCGTGGAACTAATTGAACACTCTGATATAAAGTTTTTCGGATATGAGTACTTGAAAAGGTCACGTGTTTGATATATGGCGTTATACTTCGAGTAAGCTCTTGATTTAGTGATTAACTTTATGACATTGAGTTAAAATAATATAGATAACCGTTTTAATGTACGGATAAAATATTAGTTTAAACTAAACACAAGTGTTACAAACAAATTAATATCTAGGGATCAAAAACGAAGGCTAACTTGCGTAACATGACAGGAAGATTTGCAAACACACGCTCAAAAATACTTTATCTAAACGCTTATTACAAAAGAATTTCGATAGAGCCTGTCTGTCTTCCATTTTTTGAAGTCTGACAGTATTTCTAGTGTCAGTCATCTAGAGATTAAAAGCATGCAAAGTTCAGCATGTGAATGAATGGTAAGTCAAATGTTGCAGGCCTGTTACCGCACTGCTAATTGGTTGGTCGCGAGTTATTTATAACGTTCATACGACAACGGCCTTCCTGCGACATTTCACTGCCCTCGAACCACTGAACAACGATGATCACGTATGGCTAGACACGACTTTAGATTACGGTTTGATCAAGCTTACTTCATGTTATAAGTACTTATCTAACATTTCTAAATAAAAAGGGAGAGCATAAAAAAAAATATTTTTACAAACCAAAGAAATGACACGAAATCAAACGCGAACATCGGGTACTGTGTCAAATTTAACTAGCCAGACTTTCATTTCAAATAGGCACGGACACACTGGTAGGCTTATTATCTTTTGCAAGGGCAAAACGATAGCGATCAAACGCTTTATGACATAAAAATCGGAATTACCTGCAGTGTGGGTATGGTAGGTCCTACACAATCGTTTATTAATCGCTCGCTGTTTGTCAAATGCACTTATTTAAAAAAAAAAACCGCCAAATACTCTAAAACTTTTGTATTGAAGATCGCAAAAATCGCTAGCGTTTTGCCCTTACAACATATACGTAATATGCCTGCGGGACATGTGAAACGAAATAAATCTTGCTGTTTAGTTCGCACTTTTGGCGTCATATGTACATGGATTTAGCAAAAAGTGCACTAGATTTTCCGAATTTGCAATACAGTACGCTAGGGTGAACGAGATACGAAGACCTATAAAATCTGGTCGAGTGTGTGTTCTATCTTTACAGACTATAATTACAAGAAAAAAAGATAATGTGTTTACATGTTACAAATTCCATTCAGTTATCAAGATACAGTTAACATTAATCGGCTATAAAATTAAACAAAATTCTCATAACCACACGTTGTCAACGAAAAATCTTGAATTTCTTAAAATGTGTAGTTTTAATGTCTTTAATGAAATAATCATAAATTAAAATGTCGAGACTTCGGGAGACACGGTTTGTTTCGTGGAAAGCGTTAAATTGGTGATTTAAAGGTGATTAACAGTAAACTTAATTGATATATTATGTGTGTTGCAGTTGGCCGTGCCAGAGAAGCAAGTGGGAGGATTTGGAATGACTCTGCCTGGAGCAGAAGTCACTGACGGTCAGGTGAGATATTTAACATTTTTTTATGGCAATAACTTTAAAAAACATCACATAAAGACATGAAAAGGAAATTTATATTGTTTAATCAACCTAAGTTTTAGTAGAAGATCCTAACTAGACGATTAAGCATGTCTTTTAGGCTTTTATCAAAGTTCTGTTCACTGAGCCTGTGTAAGTTTTACTTAGTAAGATATACTTTGAGCCCTATAAGGTTAAATAGGTACATGCTTGGAGGCATTACTTCTTCAATTTTCGACGACTTATCTACACTTAATTCTTGTAAGAAGTTTCCTACCCATGTGTTTCAAAATGAGCTAAATACACCAAACGTTATCCTAAAAAATGTTCGGCGACATCACGGCAGACCAACGCTAAGATGGCGGAACGAGCTCGACACTCGAATCGGAATTGAAAGCAGAAAGGGGAAAGTCTTTCTCCTGTAATGGATCAAAACTGTTTGCATTTTCACCATAGTTTGTAGCAGTCCTTGTATGAAACTCACTTGTCTAAGATATCCGTTTTTCCCCGCAGGCTGTGCTGATCGAGGCTCTGATCACGTTCATACTGGTGATCGTCGTGCACGGCGTGTGTGACGCGCGTCGCAATGACCTCAAAGGGTCTGCGCCCCTTGCCATCGGACTCAGTATCACGGCCTGCCATGCTGCTTGCGTGAGTATTTTTAGATCTAGATAATGTCTCCGCAGAATAACAAAAAAAAAAGTAGGTAACTTGAAAATATGATTTTTGGTTTATGGTGATATTTTGATAAAAGAGGCGTAGTGCCATATTATAAGTTTTTAAACCATATTAATCGGTCTACGCGTTTATGAGATATTAACTCATTCATTACTGAAAATATTTGTCAAATAAAGGTTATAATTTGGTATATGAGTTATATTATATATTACATTACATTTTTAGTAAGTACCTACCTAAATAAATATGACTGACATGGTTTTGACCAAAAGGTTTGAAATCATGCCAAGTGAAAGGGTCAAGGACGCCCCTTACCGCGATACGTTTGTTTTCATCATGATAGCGACACTGCCTTTACATTTTCTTCGTATTGTTTTGAAATATTGGATTACATTGGTACAGGTGCAAACGACTTTTATTTTTTTGTTATCTGGCGGGGCCTTTACATGACAAAATGACAAAACTTACGCCTTTTTCCATGTGAGGTTAGGCAAAAACTACAGAACGCCGCCTGCTATGATCCTTTATTTACATTCAATGTTTGCTTCGTTTGTTTACGCTCTTAGATCTGGGTCGTACATATATGTGCGTATAGTTCATTTAGAAATATAGATATATGTTTATTCATATATACTTTATTGTACACCAAGATAAAAAAAACAATAAAACATACGGAATATTAAAATAAAAACAAACCTACAACAGGCGGCCTTATCGATTATTTGAGACACTTTTGTAATACATAATGTTCCAGACTCAAAATTAAAGTTCATGATGAACTTCAATGTAATCCAAAAAAGTTTCAAGCTCAGTGCTTTCTGTCTACCGCTTAAGAAAAGCTCAATGGAATGCGATGCGCAACGTTATTTTATGCACAAAATAAATATACAAACAGTATGGAAACTAACTACAAACGCTCGAAACGGCACACTCACACAAACATGCGCATCGACGGGTCCCCTAAAGCGGCTCGCACTACTGACACCACTGCATCGGTGCGTATGTTTGCGTCAGTGTGCCGTTTCGAGCGTTTGTAGGTATTTTCCGTACTGTTTGTATATTTTTACTGTGGTTTGTGTATGTAGACCACAACATGTAGGTACTGCACTTTATGTGCTGTAAATCATCTACATTGAAAACAAAGCTCTTAACATCTGATTGCAATGAATTCGTGGCATCGAATCAAACGACCCAAGTAATTCGTCTCAACAACATCTACCACTAGAACATAAGTTACATAGGTAATTGAATGGCATTTAAACCTTGTGTTCTATCAACAGATTCCCTTCACCGGCTCCAGCATGAACCCTGCTCGATCCTTCGGACCCGCCCTCGTCATGGGCATCTGGACCTCACAATGGGTAAGCAACATTACAATAACTTCACAATTCAACTCTAAATGAATTAGAATAAGGTGATTTTTTGGTAAAACTTGAGTCCGTCCCATACGACAGCAATCGATTATGATGGAAATACATTTACTGCGCAAGGAAAGCTCGTAATGGTACTGTCACGATTTGTAAGAATCACGTGAGTGTGGCTTAATGGATTCGATCTAGAAATCGCTAGAAACTACAGTAAACACCATAATATGAAGTAATGCGTTAAGACATAGGAAACGTATTAGGTACCTATAGATAACTTTATATATGATTGTAATATGTACCATCCTGAAGACGTCCATTGACAAATGCCTCCACTACAACTTGCCACAGATATTCTGGGTTACGTAGGTTCATTGACTTCACCTGACTTTCTGTTGTTCGTCCATTTAATTGCTTAGTAGGTACTAAATCATTAAGATTAAATACTAATGATTGATTTAGTACCAACTAAATAATTCACGACTAGATTAGTCTATTACATCCATTATCTTAGATAAATCTTTCTTTCTGAGCCAACAAAGTTGTTTTTATTACTTTTAGAGAACTCTCAAACATACCTAATTACTTATACCAGTCTATGAGACTAGGTCTATGAGACTAGGTCTATGAGCTAGCGATCAGCCCTGGCTTCATACGAGGCAAACCCACAAAGACTTCCTAATTTATTTTTTAATTATCGAAAACTGCATCAGAATCCGTTGCATGTTTTAGAAGAAGTACGCGGAGAAACTGACAGGCAGCTAGCGACTTTGTTTTGTACTTTTTATATATATATAAACAATCGGTTCTTGTAAATGCGAGTATACGAGTATCTATCGCTAATTATTGAGCATACTTTCGCTAACCGGCGCCGACGACTATATCCTACCAAACGAGTTTGACTCTCCGTTGAACGCAATTCACGTGAGACTTTCTGCTCACATGTGAACCCGAAGCATGAATCATAGCTTGTCTAGCATATTATTGTAAACAACATGAGTTGATTAAGCACTATTAAGACTTGCAGTCTTCCTTTCTAAGTAATAGGTAGGAACTTTCGTTAAAAATGAAAGTAAAGTTGCTGATTGGAGTTTGTATTGCTTGTTGGTATTGTTCGTAAAAGTGATTGGATTATTGTTATATCATCTACAAAATTAAAGATCGGTGCTGGATAGGATGGAGCCAGTGGCTTTGCATTTATATAAAATATCTATGTCATAAGAATTATAAGTATTGCGGTATCGTCTTTAGAAAAAGACCAACTAACTGATGGATAGACTGTGTGGTTAGAAAGGGGGTGACTTCTGGGATGATATCTAATGGAGATAATAAAAACACTATTAAAACAAGCTTTTAATGGACCAACAAGTACGAAATGTAATATGTCAATGAGCCCAAACACAAAGGTGTTGCCTTGTCTGGTAGAAGAGTTCCTATGGCCACCTTCCGGCTCGATCCAAGAGACCAGCTTATACAAAGATGCCAGGAAGTGCTTGTAATATCGTTTACTAGTTGCCGGAACCAATTTTATTACCCAAAAGCCGTCTGTTACCGTAGATCGCCTTGTAAAAGATTTCCCGCATGTAAAACCAACGTAACTTACGTTTGGTGTGGTTTGTATGATAGGTTAGGGCGTTAGGATAGCTAGGGCACTAAGAAATTGCTATAGGGCTTGGTTTGTAATCAGTGGGGTCTTAGGTATCTCATAGGTACCAGGCTCAATTGGATGAAACATAGAAACACTGTACGCATATAGAATAACGGCCGTACTAAGCTGTAAGTCCCGGTGCGTACATTTGGTCCTTCGAGCCGGATTTACGACAGCAAGGTAATATGTAGTAGTAGTGACTCCCGTTTCCGCACTTAGACTCCCATTCGGTCCATTGTGCGTGCGGGTACTGGCTAACATAGCCAGCCTAGCTCCGTCCAAAGGCACAGAATCTTCCTTGGGTTTGACAGGCTACACGGAGCGAGAAGCAAGGAAATATAAAACTTGTATAAAAACATATGGAAGAAAAGGATATGCTGCGCTGACTCCAAATAAATTGGAATATGTGCAAGCAGCTAAATATTACGCTATCGTATTCGGCATTCAAGATATTTTAAAACAAATACGAAACAACTAGTCATGCTTTAGTTTAGTTTTGTATAGCCTAAATCAATATAAGATTATTCCAAAGAAATGAAAATGAACGATAATTTTATAAATAATTTGCAAATATTACCTAGCCTTCTAAGGGTAGGCTCTATGACTATATGCTATACTGGTTTAAGTGCAAATAACTTTACAAGGTTGAGCCAGTTAACATGGCACGAGCTAAATTGTTTTTCTACGACTGCAAATAAGGCTGAGACAGGAAAAGTCAAGATACTGGTGGATAACATCAAGCCTTTATCTATTCCCCGAAAAACTAGACATGGGCGTACTCACAGAAAGAAGTTGTCTGTTGAAAGTTGTCTGCGAATCCAAACACCCTTCTGCTCTTTCAAAATTGCATATAGAAAAGCCCAAAAATACTGCCCTTTCATCAATTAATCAAAGACAAAGACAAAAATATTTTATTTCAACTAGGCCACCAAGCGGCACTTTTGAACGTTACATACAAAATGATTCTACCGTGCATTCGGAAAGTAGCTTGTTATGGAGAAGAATGCACAAGAAACTCCATACTAACTCTTATAAAAAAAATAGTCTTTTTACAATATTTAGAAACTTAGGTACATACATTATTAAATTCATACATGTGAGGGTAATGCACCCAGAACAGCACTACACAATATACCACCTACAGGCATAAAGTATTAAAAGTACTCACACATGTACTGTGCAGTTATTTAATAGATACTAGAAAAACATTAACATCCGAAGCAGTTAGGTTATGACCAATCCCAACTGACGGCGTCCGTTCACGAACATGACGCATGAATTGGCACCACCCAGCTCAACCATCATGAAGGGAACCGGATGATCCAACACTCATCAAATCTAGGACATCGGGCTCAGCAATTGCGCTTCATGTATGACATAATTAAAACGGCAATAAATAAAATAAAGCTTTCGTTAGTCCGTTTTGAACTCAGTGCTTAAATGTTCCATTAGATACCTACTTCGAAGATAAGCTAGGTTCACTTACTGGCCTTTACCATTGACCTAAAATTGGTACCTTAGTAGAAGGTACATATTTATTAACTAATTAAATGTTCACAATAATATACTGAGTGCCTATCACGGAGTTACAACCATTACATCACACTATAAAACTGTTTACAAATTAACACTTATTATTTTATTGTAATATTGCTTATGTAAGAATCTATAGATAGGGTTTAATAAACTTACATAAATACGATAAATATTTAAATATAGTCTTTGTGCGTCATTGAAAGGTGTGATGTTGTGGTGGTTATAAATCTCTATGTAGCACAAAATAAGGCTTAAAACTTTAGAGAGCTTTGTACATATTAAAGCACCAGCTTTAATTTAGCCTAAGATCCCACTGCTATTCCGGCTAGATATTGCCAGGCAACCCTGAACTTAAAAACAAATTGAATGCAGATTATGATACAGATCTAGATACTACTATTTTACACCTTATTTGGGTCATCTCGTTACTTAATGAAAACAACTCTATTATTGTCAGTCGTGGCCTTAGCGTGTGGCATGCCATCGAGAATTTGAAGTCATCATACTTTTTTCACGTTGGTCATTGATCTACGTATTATATCAACATCTGTAAGCAATCGTGATACCCTATCATTTACCGCTTCACTTAAAGGGGAAAGCGAGCGTGAACATTGTACTTAACTATAATAGCCCTTGCACATGCATGCCTATGGTTTTATTACTTTGGTACCATAACTTAAATAAATGGAGGTTGCCATGGTTACTCAACGTCAGGAAGTGAAGGTCTGTCAGAGTTATGTCCATCTTGGCGGAACATTCGGATTACAAACATATACCCATCTACTTACTTACCTATTACAGAATATTCTCTCTAGCTTTAAAGGTTATTGTATGTTATAAATATTTCATAAAAATCTCTGAACTGTTTAGCACCGATTAGCAAAATTCTCTATAGCAGCGGTTCCCAAAGTTGACTGGACCGCGACCCACCTAATAAAAACTTCCTAATTCGGGCAGCACCTCTTGGTTTTCGTAAAGAAAACAGGGCATAACTGTATGAGTAAAGGTCTGTTCAAACAAGAAAAAAAAATGTTCCAATCGTAAATTTTAATACTAATTGCAATTTTTTTTAGAAGGATGCATTTGGTTTCTTTTTTGTCATTACTAGGGCATCAACTTAAGTTTTACTTAGGTACTTTTAATCTCATTGAGTTGGATACGCCTAATTTATTCGGTTTTAATCTTAATAATATTATACCTACGGGGCGTTCGTATCATCCTATTTTTCAGGGCCCACATTGGGTGAGCCTTGAAAAATGGGATGATTCGCTTGGACCCACCAGTGGGTCACGACCCGTATTTTGGGAAACGTTGCTCTATAGTTCTAAAATCTATAGATTACTTGAATTAAGAATCAGGTTAACGGATGCTAATTAATATTATTATTTTTATGAATAAGAATAACTGGTGTTTAAATCACCTAAGTACATTAAATCTATTAATCGTCGCAGAAGGTAAATTATTGATGTGTATGTCATGTTTACGCGTATATTTTTCTAAGTATTGTTCGTTAAGTGGAGAGCCACTGTGGAGAGATAAACAGCCTTATAGATGGATCGCTGGAATCTGAAACTGTTAACCTAACTGGAATTTCGCTATAAATTACTAGCAGTTCAAGTTTAACTTAACATTTTCTTGACCAGCGAAGTAATTGGCGATGATTGCAATCACGGGTACGAGAATTTATCTACATGGCGCTAATCCTACATAGATTAGATAGACAACTCAAGTGTACATCAATCATTCTTAAAGAACTTTTAAAGCTTAGTATTACGTAAAATCAAACTGTTCAATTAGTTAGAATAAAAGTAGAATAAATACCTACCTTATTACACTCGATGTATGGCAAGTCTCGTAATACTTTTGTAGGCCCTTCCGACTTTTATGTAATAACAATTATCTCCTTCACGCCTTAGTTGTAACTAGTTGTAATCGATGCTAACTCGCGTGCCAATGACTTTGAACCTCGCGGCTACATAATAAGTAAACGTAGGCTGTCATGGAGCGGAGGTGTTACGGAACCAGGCGCGGATCCAGAATTTTGCACGGCGGGGGCGCCCCCGCACCTCTAGAGAACCATGTCATTAAATAAATGGCAATGGTTTTCAAGTTTACATTTCATCAAAAATCGTACTGGAAAACAAAACCAAGGAGGTTATTAATACGATCCAAAAAGCAGGATCAGCCATTTTATAATGACATGGCTGATTCTTTTTATAATACCATTGTGGTTAAGAGCGAGAGAAGCGAGCTTGAAAATGTTAGGACTTCATTGATAGATATTGCTCACGTTTAGACCATTATTCGAAAATTTTAGCGCCCAGCATCGGAGATACATTTTTTGTTGACCATTCATTACTAGTTTGGTCGAGGCCCAGGGAGAGGCAATTTCCCCCGTTACACCCCCCCTTTATCCGCGCCTGCACGGAACTATTATAACGCTCTAATAAAAGAACGATCCGAACGAAAACCATTACAAAACTCAATTGCTTTTTCTAGAAGCTACAGATGTTTTTTAAAATAAATAGCACCCGATGAAAGTTTGACCTCATCAGTTGCGCTGGGAGAAACTTAGAACTTAAGAAAGAAAAATAAATATTCTTTTTAATTTTATTGTGGTTCTTCAACTATCGATATCTCGATACTTTCGCAGTTGAGTCAAGCGTTAACAATCGTAATGAAAAATGTTAATTCATATGGGGACTTTTATTACGCGGGCAGTCGTTAAGGCAGTCTACAGTATCCATCGAGACACACACAAATTACGTTACCGTTTGACCATGAAAAGTCAGTCCGATCAGATCAGACTTCATTTTAATTTTGTACTAAGAAGGATGAGAGACATCTCTTCAATAAAGTCCACTGCTTCAGTTTTATCATGAAGTTAATATTGAACATTTGTTGTGCAGGTTTACTGGGTGGGCCCTATCGCCGGAGGAGTCATCGCTGGTCTGGTCTACAAGTTCATCTTCCGCATCGGCAAGACCGGCGAGAGTGGCTCATACGACTTCTAGATTGCGACTTATTGACTGCGTGGCGACTGCGGGGCGACTGCGTGACGATTGCGTGACGACGGCGTGCTGCGGCCGACACTACACCGTGCCTTTACTCTAACCCCGCCTCGCATATACACTACACACATTGTCTTTAGAAAAATTAACAAAAGTGGGTCCAAATTATCGTGATATTTTGTTATTTGCACCTATTTATTTGTAATAAATAACCAAAAATCGACTTTATCTACTCGAACTCTCATAAGAACTTTCTATTATTCAAAGACGAGTTTCCTATTTATATCAAGTATTAAGTGTGTATGTGCGAGGCGATAGTATTAGCTTATTGATATAACCAGTTCATATGTTGGACCAAATTGATATAGGACATTGTCAATGGGCTTATACTTGTTATTTTATATTAGTCTGTCAATATGCTCGACGAAAAATCCAAAGGTTTATTTCAGAAATATTGTTACTCTTCGAAAAATAAAGAATACCGATTCGAAACCGTTATGTCGGAGTAAGATATCTAATTTAAGTTATAGTTATATGAATAAAGGTATTAAGTTTATTTATATTATGTGGATAATGTATGTTTAAGTGGATGATCATTATAACATGTCCATACTCGAGTGCCTGTGCTATGTGATTAATTATAAATATAATACTGTGAGTTAACTTTAGTGGGTATTCTCATATCGAAACTTCTCACACGAAATGAAAATTATGAAATAAATATCATTATTATTATAGCTTGTTTTGTTATTTATCCAATGCATCCTTTAGATCCTTCCAAAGTTATAGTAAGTAAAGGCCGAAATATACTTATTTGTTGTGGCGCCTTAAGACGATGACTGTCACCAACGACCTTGAGAAAACAAAACACGCAGTCGTTTCAAACCCGCGCGACTCAAAATGCCGTAGATTTTACCCGACTGCCGAAGGAGGGTAATGTGTTTATCAGTCTATGTATGTATGTTTGTTCCTATGTGTCGCTCTAGAGACCAAACGCGTTAGCCGATTTTGATGATTCTTACGTCAATCGATTCGTCTTAAAACTGCGAGTGCTGCTGGATACAGAAAAATTGAAAAGAAAAAAAATGGCGGATTTTGGGCGCCATTATGGGGGGATTTTTTTTCTTTCCTAACCAATAGTATTTAATTTGTACTTTCCTTGCAAAAAACCTCAGATCAAAATATTGATAAATTATAAAGTTAAATTGTCTTTGAGATAGTGCAAATTTCATTAAAATACGCCCGGCGGTTTTGTGCGATTATCGTGTTATTGTCCGTGTTAGACATAACTTTACAAATTAATTATATTATGTTATACGAATAAATCTCAAAATGTTATTAGATCAAATTATTAAGAAAATTGTCTAATGTAAAGATCAGCTACTTTAGGGTATCTGCGCCTTTGATTGGCTACAAGACTCGGTATGACATGAGTATCACGCAGGCTTGAACACTCGTTGTGACATGACGTAGGCTTGAACATATTCGTATGATTGGTGTATCCCGCGCCACGATACGACACAGTAATATTTAGGCAGCTTAGTACTTAAAATGGTACGTGATCAATTGACGATTACCACTGTTTACATTTAATTAATATGCGATTATGTACTCTACGTGCAGTCAATCTAGCGAGACTTTTCCCAACTATAATAGGACCGACTTCGAGTCTAACTGGATGCAGTTGAGTACCAGAATTTTACATAGAGTGTTTGATTATCTAAACTGCACAACCCAACCACAGTAAACATTTACAAACAGTATGGAAACTACCTACAAACGCTCGAAACGATACACTCACACAAACATCGTGACCACTCCACTCTACATAAAGATCCATACTGTTTGTATATTTTTACTGTGACCCAACTCATTTACTGGCTAACAAGATATCCCTTAGAAGATGTCAGAATTTCTAACAGTACATCCTTTTCTAAATTGGCCAGACAGCAAGACAATACTAGCAAATTAACCTTTACATACTAAATATCTAAATTAACACAAAGCTCGCTAGGTGTGACTAACAGTTGCTTTTAGCAGCTCATTTGCAATCGTAATTGCTGCAGGCGCTGTACAGGCGACCATTATCGTCAGACTATTACACAAAGATTGAGCTAATGAAATGTTATTAGGGTGTCAGAAACTTAATAAACTTATGGTATTGACAAATGGTAATGCTCAAAATTAACATTTGTACACGTACATATAGGTACATATCATAACATTAGATATAGCTACTAACACAAATTTTGGCAAGTTGAAAAGGGTCCTGGACAACCAATTACAAACTGTATTCAATTTTTTTTTTATTTCACTTGACTTATGTAAAGCGGGAATCGAACCAACTAAGACTTTGTTGAGTGACTTTTCAAAAATTTTTGATTCAAAATAAAAAAAAATCAAATGTTTTTTATTTCACATAGGCCTACATGAGCACTTATAAAACGTCGACAAAAGGTGCACGGTTCGGGTTGGTCGTTTCCTGTGGAGAAGAACGATATGCTTTTTTAATAAGGACACTTTGATGTAGTTTTTGAACTTTCCATCGGTCAATTCTATAACTGACTTTGACAACTTGGTATAAAAGCGTATACTGTTTATAAGAAAAGACTTGCTAGTTTTCGTTTCGTTAATCTGAATTTGGGTATTACAATTTCATGCTTACTGCGTGTATGGGCGTCGCCAAGGAGGGGCAGGGGGGGGGGCAGCTGCCCCCCCCCTAGAGATTCTAAAAAAGTTGCCAAATGTAAAGCAACCACAGTCCTAAGTCTTTGACTTGACTTGCTTGATTGATCATTTCCGTACGTCGCGAATGAATATATATAAACCAAACCCAACAGATCGAACCGTTGTTGATATCCTAAAATAGGCAAAAACCTTCTTTCCCGACACGGAAAAGCGTTGAAAATTTTGATCGCTCTTCCGTGCACAACGTGTACGGTAGAGTTGCGTAGCTTTACACGTTGGACTCTGAGTAATGCTCGCCAAACTTCTGGGCAGCCCTGAAGTTCGCTTTCCGATGCGCAAGGCACGAATCGAGACTGTTTTTGTATGATTTACTACTGCGCAGACATTGCAGCCAACTTCGGGACGGCGAAGAAGTTTGGCGAGAACTATACCGATATTATTACAATCGCTGTAGATGTAAGGCTCGTACCACAAGTGAAAAGCTTCATGTGCTCTCGACTTTACCTACAATTCATACTTTTCTCATTCTCCATATCAACTTGCCCCCCCCCCCCTGGGCCATCGGCTGGCGACGCCCTTGCGTGTATTTAAATTATGGATATCGCTTCTAGTTTTGAAAAGCTCTCGATTTTTGCGGACATACAAAATACATTTCAATATATAAAGAGAAGGTAGAGTCAGTATATCGATCTCTTTAAATTTTTCTCTGAGGGACTCTCGTGGACTCATTTTATAGATTGCGCGGATTGCCCTCTTTTGTAAGATGAAAATTGAGTCAACATCTGCTGCTGATCCCCTCAGTAGAATGTCATAAGACATAATACTGTGGAAAAAGCATAGTATACTAACTTAGCTGTGGCTACATCGGTTAGCTGCCTTATTTTCCTTACTACATATGCAGCTGAACTTAACCGACCCGAAAGAGTTCTAATGTGCGCGCCCCACTGCAATTTTGAATCGATAGTAATCCCTAAGAATACAGTTTCCTTTATAACTTCAAGATTTTTTCATCAAGATTTAAATTTAGGTCACATTGTGGTACATTTGGTAAAGAGAACTTCAGACATTTTGTTTTTTTCGCATTCAGTAAAAGATTGTTAGCCGCGAACCATTTAGAGAGAACAATTAGACTATCGTTGACATGTAAGACATCCGTATCTTTCCTATCTATTTTAAAAATTAGCGAAGTATCATCAGCAAATAGAATTATATCCGATAATTTGGCCATCATAAAAGGGAGATCATTAATGTAAACAAGAAAAAGGAAAGGGCCGAGAATTGAACCTTGACTTTTCAAAAATTTTTGATTACAGTCTTACTTACCCATTGTTTAAAACCTTTATGTGAAATGATACCAAACAAAAAATATAAATCAGATTGGTTATTAAAAAAGAATATATAATAGCCCCCAAGAGCGGGTAGGTATACTAAATTTATTTACAGATCGAGGTAGGTATCTTAAGAATGGATACCGATTCTCGCAAAAATTGTCTGTAGGTATATTCCACACTCTTTTGACGCATAAAGGTTCGTTTATAACTGCAGACATTGAGCGTGCTGCATGCCAGACACGTAGCGTGGCAGCCAAGTAATATTCTTTGAAACAGTCTATGAATGAACGTATTTACAGGTACCGTCACACAGCCGCGCAGACGCCGACATACAGACAGTATTCCCGGCAAGAATATTTTGTCTGCGCGGTTCATATCTTTTGGTTTTTGACTGGTAGTGTGATTACCCCTATATATAATGTATTCTGTGGTGTGAATAGAGCATCGGAACCGTGCAGACATCTTTTCATTTGTCTTTTGCTCTGGAGTAAGAGCCCCCGACGATATGATCTTCTAGTTTTTATAAAAGCTGGAAGTATTATCTGTGTTTGTACCCAACACATGTAAAAACGATCCCCGAATATGAAGTTTGGATCAGCAGCAGCCTTATTGCGTAAGTGCGCAAAGAAGTTAAACTCTATCCAACCGACCAAATCGACCAATCTCATGCGAGATGAATGATGCGATGTTTTTGTGTGATTGGCCGATTTGGTCGCACTTTACGCAATAAGGCTGCAGGTTGGCTTTGGGAGATATCACGTGCCAAAGGTGCATAAAATTGCACATCACTTTCGGGTCAGATTTTATATATTTTATTTGGCTAGTATCTACCTACTTTAGAAGGCCAAAAATGAAACGGATGCACACAGTCTGCCGACGTCCGAGCTTTCGAGCGTTCAAGCGTTTTTGCCATACCTATTATTGGAATCAAACATAACAGCTCACAATGTTAGGACCCATTAATATTAATTCTTATTTTTATCCGTGGTGCTAAGCAACTGGGCTTAATGCAGTTGTAAACGACCCTTTGTGCCTAGTGGCCTTGTTTGTTCTGTCTCCTGCTTGATATGGAGCGAAGTGGAAATTTATGTTTTTTCCTACTCCTCCGTTATTCATTTGTTTTTTTTTTATTTTTATTAATTGATTAATTTCGTTGCGGGATCCAAGACAGTTAAATTCTTTCTCCGGGATTACGTCGAGCTTCATTGCCTCGGCGCTTTTCTGGTGGTCGCCACTGTTGATTCTGGCTTTCAGGAGTTGCAGTGGTTTGGGAATAGTGCGGTGGGAATTTCCCAAAAACAAAAAAAAAGACATTCGAGCTTATCAAGAAGTTCCTCAGTCGCATCAATAAAGCAGACATCAGTAAAGTCGAGTGGAGGAAGAAGGAGAGACTGAACAAGAATAATTCGGAAAAGGCAGGAACTTTTGGACAAATTTTAAGGACCGAAACGAGCAAAACACTCCTGCTTACTTCTGCAATGTAAATATTCTAAGATAGGTAGCAGTCTATGAAAACACCTAAGTTTTGACATTTTATGGAATAGGCTATAGCTGCGGCATCGTACAAAACAGAAGGGAGAGACTGGTTACTCAAATCGTTTAGCAATTCTTTTAGTTTTATACCGGTCTTCCACTTCTAGTAACAATGCAATTATAGATAAATCTTCCAGTGAGAAATGCCTGAACGTTTAAAAATATATGAAACGTGCTTTGTCTACTAAAGCTTTTCAATAACTGCCGGCGAGAGCAGCCACCGACTGTGTCTGTCCATGTCTGTCACGGCACTCTTCTGGCACGCTAGTTGTAAATAAAAGTTGTCTGCCGGTGTCAGCCACGCTACGTGTCTAGCACGCTCAATGTCTACTCTATCTCAACGTAAAGCTATTTGACATTCTTTATAGATAGTTTCGACAGAATTCTAGCTGACCCAGGAATCAAACTTATAACCTCACGCTCACAAGCAGCGCTTGCATCAACTGGAGTCTAGTTACTAGACTAACGGGGCAGCTGAAATACCTCTATGACGGATTATACGGCTGGAAGGAAGAAAAAGTACAAAAAAAACATTATGCTATTGTGGAGCACAAAGTAAATAAGCGGCGGCGCTCTTCTATTTTGTGTGTCGAGTTACCAAAATATAAGTGTTGATAGGTCATGCTGACACATGCGTACTTGACCGTTTTTATGATGATCTTAACTGCATATTCGTTATAACACAATTACCTGACAATGTGAGCTAATCTTCATTTAGTTTCGCAAGTGTCGTGACTGTGGATCGCTAATCATGCGCTAGATGCGCAGGCGCCGTTTAAAAAAAATGTGGCGCGGGGTCAAGGGCGGAGTACGATGAACATTGTCATGGCGTGGGACTGGTATACTGCGTACTGCACTGACCCACATACTTCGGAATTTGTGCACATGACATAGAAAGCTTTGTTATTGTAGTATGTAAGACAGATAACGTCTTTATAGACATTACTAGCTGACCCGGCAAACTTTGTTTTGCCATAAAAACACCAAACATTCATCTACCCTACCCTAACAACACCTACCCTACCCTACCCAAACTACCCTACACAACCTACCCAACCCTACCTACATACCTACCCTACTTACCCTACCCTAAACGTGATAAAAAGTCCTATGTCCTTCTTCTGGTTCTTAGCTACCTCCCTACCAATTTTCAGCCAAATCGGTTCAGCCGTTCTTGAGTTATAAATAGTGTAACTAACACGACTTTCTTTTATATATATAGATTGTGGTCTTAGGAACTTCATACTACGCCAGCGAATGGTGCTGAATTCTGGGCCAAACATAATATTTAATATATTAAAATTATATTTGCCATCGACACGCCAAGATATACTGTATCAGGTTTACTATATAGCCATATTCCGTCATTCGCTCCTTGAGTTGGATCAGCTTCACATCGTAATTCAGTAGTCAGCACTCAAATTGCAATTCAGTGGCGTAGTCAAACGCCTTCAAAATTTGACCTTTGCAGGCATTTTCAGTAGCTGCTTAGAACTTCTGCAGGTGAACTTTTTTCTACAGTAGGTATAGAGATACAAAAATTTGCACTTATGGAAGCATTTGCATATTGCATCTGACATATTATATTTTTTTTTACTTTTCTGTCATTTTATGACTTTTTCGTCGTTGGCATTCTTTTAAATTATGAAATTGTTTTTTTTTATATGCGCCATGTTTTTGTTTGAAATTGGTTTATTGTATTAATTTGGTATGATATTTTATAATTTGAGTTTTATATCTGACATATATAGTTTTTTTACTTACCTAACATTTTATGATTCCTGACTTTATTTTTGTACGTTTTGACATTATTTTAATATACGAATCTGGTTTTTTATATGATCCATTGTCCTTTTTTTGCTAAATTGTATTTATTTATTTTTAATCACTTTTTTTCCATTTTGTGCTTAAATTTCTAAATATTGTAGAACATATTTTTACGCCTCTCTAGGCAAAACATGTAACTCCAAAAAAAAAAAAATAGAACATCCTGCATGCCTACTGTATGTGAACTCATGTTTGGACAAACATATATCTTTATCTTTTATTATCAAGGATAAATAAAATTAAAACTCAGAACTGAAGCAGAAACTATTTAATTAAAATAAAAACCAAAGTCATTAAGCAATTACAATTCAAGCTCAGAATTATGCGAATAAAATACAAAATAAAATACAGAATAATTTAACAGTCTACAAACATAGAAATTTGTTACACTTTAGATTAAATACCACGTGATAATATAAAAATAATGTTCACTAGCCTCGAGTTGGTGAAGGGATGAGTCAACCGGGTGACATGGCCTTGTAACTGAACTATTTCATGTGCCATCTCACGACAGCACTATCGAAGCATTACATCTTCCGACGAAGCGTGGATGAGATCTTTATGTCGTAAAATGGTGCTAATGCGTATAAAGAGGTCAAGATCCGGTTACAGATAGAATAAAAGATAGGTAAAGATAGAAACAAGGAAAGAATTTGATTACAACAAAAGCTATTATGATTTAAAAACACTTTTTATTGGTCTAAAAGCTTAGTTAACTAGCCATTCACCCGTTATAACTGAGGCAGTGCACAACGAAACGCCGGTTTCAAGGTTGCTCTTCGATAAGAGCCGCTAGGAACGCGTCGGGCTCCGGGATGTCCTCCAGGAAGCCGGCCGCGTCACAGAACTCGGCGAAGGACGCGCAGGGTAGAATCTCGTCGGTCAATGTCGTGACTATACGCTCGGCGGCTTTTCCGTTCGCTTCGTCGTTGTGACGAATGTATTCCGCGAGCTTCACCGGCCACTGGTCTACAGTTGTCGCGCTGACGGTCTGTGGACAGAGGTTTTTATTACTATCTAACAATAACTTAAGATTGCCTTAGTCGACGGCTCGATAAATTTTGTGCGCGGGGTTAAAATGCCTGCTATCTCATCCGACAACACGTGCGAAAGAGATAGATGCTGTGGTGAGCAGTAAGAAGCCAGTTCGCGTACGAATTAGCACTTTTGCAAGTTTTTAGCGAAATGGATGATGATTTAGGACGAATACGAGCGTGCGGAATTTTAATAACAGACCTTTGGGAGTCTAGATATGAATGTATATCTTCAAAATAAAATTATTTGCATTGGATTGGATTCCGTTTTGGAATTTTCCTTCTTCTTATGGTATTTATTGCCGCCCAAGGATGCGTTAAATTTAGTGTTGGAAACTTTCGACGCTCATAACTTTCAAATATTTTCTGTTTTTTTTACTTTTTTGTTTCCATACATGGCTAGATAATGATGAGACAAATTGATATTATTTTGAACGTACATCGTCAAACAGTGGAGTAATCGTCAGACTACGTTTGTATGGAAGAATGTTCGACTAATAAGTTAGTTGGTTAGTTTCATTCAGAAAGACGAAAGATTTTATTTGTAGGACATTCTCTGTTTCAAGCGATAAACGCGTGCTGATGATTGCGGATGATAGACCGAAATATTTCTAAAAACAAAAAGGTATCGATAAATGACATGGACTGACCGTAGCACGCAAGTTTGCATAACGCAGCGGACACCGTAATGAGAACTGCCCCTAGCCAAGTTACAAGCATTTCGTATGGAATCTCTTTCTACAATCGTTAACGCTTTCTATTTTTACCCGACTGCCGAAGGAAAAAACATACATAGACTGATAAACACGGGTAATGTGTTTATCAGTCTATGTATGTATGTATGTTTGTTCCTATGTGTCATTGTAGAGACCAAACGCGTTGGCCGATTTTGATGATTCTTACGTCAATCGATTCGTTTTAATCCTGTGAGTGTCACTGGCTACATTAAAATTGGAAAAGACAAAAATGGCGGATTTTAGGTGCCATTTTGTAGGGTTTTTTTTTTCGTTTTTACCCATCGTGTGTGGTATCAAAATAAAGGATTCTAAGAGGCGATTTCAAACTAAAAAGTTGTAAATAAAAAAAGTTAATTAAAAAAATCAAAAAACCCGACTGCTTAAAAAGCAAACTAAAAAGACGTAAACAAGAAGAAAATCATGCTGTGCAGTCGGAGGATACATATTCGCGCAGTCGGGTTTTTTGATCTTTTTAATTAACTTTTTTTATGGTCTGACCACGTGACTTAACGTTCAGATGTGTCATCCCCATACATTGATTCGTTTTCTACTAGCGTTATCGATTGTAGATTGTCAACTTGGCTACAGTCGAGAGTGAATTCCATGACGACTATTCGAATTAAGTAGAAGACATGCTGCGTAGTCTACTCTATGAGCAAGGGCAGAAGGATGCTTATTGAAGACTTACCTTGAACATCACAGTATACAGCTGGTCAACGATGGCTATGAAGAACGCATAGGCCTTGTAGTCGTTCCAGGTCTTGACGGCGCGGTGGTCGGCGGGCAGCGCGCGGACGGCCGGGCCGGCGGGCGCGGCGGCGCGCACGTGGCCGATGACCAGCAGTCGCTTCAGCATGTCCAGCTTAACGGAGCGCCATCTAGTGAGGCAAAGTTGTGGTTAGAAACAGAATTCAACTTTATGATCCTTAGATAAAGTACCTATAGATTAAGCACTGGCGTGGCCGCACATGAGACAGCAATAGTTAGTTCTTGTGTTACAACAAGAACAAGAACTTATCTATAAATAACCCAAATTCCTTGTCTCATTTAACACATAATACCACGAAATCATAGAAAATCAAACAAAATCGAGTTTGTTTGTCAAACCTGCCATTGTATTAGAGTTTGACAAACAACAGAAACCGGCCACGGTGACAAAGACAAAAAATAATCTTGTGTCCTTACTATTTACATGGAGCTGCCAATTAGCCATCTCGCTCTATCAATCAAGGTCATTTTAAGGCTTAATCTATAGGTACTTTATCTAAGTTATGATCGGTTGTTCACGAGGCACCTCACGAAACGATTTTCAGGCACGATTTTAACACGTGCCACACTGCAGACGATCTGTCGTCCGTTCGTTTGTTCATTAGAAACGATTCTGCAACGACATTGCAGTGCACTTGTTTTGTCCTATAAGCACATGAGTGACGAACCACGAGTACGCCGTGTGTCGTGTCGTCAACAAGCTCATACTTGTTTTGAACAGCCACTAAATCATCACCGAAAAAAAGTCGCGACGACAAAGCGGGATCGACGACATAGCCGAAAATCGTTTGTAAATCGTGTCGCGTGTTGTGCGGTGTCGTGCAATGAACAAACGGTCCATACAAATATATGGAGCTCTGAATAGTGACCACATTTTGTCATGTCGTGTTTCGTACAAATCTTCTGAAACATCACTCAAATGTTTACAGATCAATGTTTCAGTGAATATGTCACAGAGCTATGTAACAGTTTGTTGTGCTCTTTGCATTTACAAAAAAGACGAGTATAAAAAATTGGAGAGGCCGTTTAGTCAACAGCATGGTAAAGATTTGCCATTAGCAAAGATTTGATTCCGAGACGATCGTAATTCTCCTGGCCACTGGAACGTACCCGCTGAAATGCCTAAAGGCGGTTTTAGTAGTTGTGATATGTTAAGTTGTCCGTAAAACTCTGATCCAGTAGCAAAAAAAATCGGCGAAGGCGGAACTGAGCAAACAAACTCTGTGACGTCTGTGAAGTTCACTTTACACCCTGGCTGTTACATGAATTTGCTACTGCACAGCGACTAGCGGAGTGTTCCGAGGCGTCATTAGATTAGATTCTGTACCAGCAGAGCAATGGGGGCCCAGTGGGAACGGCCGCGGCTTACAAGTTGTAGGTTATTGGTGAGTCATTGTGTGACATGACATGACTCCTCAATTAGTTTTATTTAATGGTGTAAATAAATGATTTATGAATATAAACGTAATATATTTAAATATAACAGTAGTCATACACATAGTACATAAACTTACATTGTGTTGAATATGAAATCAACAATAAAATAAATGCGATCGATAAAATGAAGTCTGACATAAATGAGTAGAAACTACTTAAGGGCGCCGTTAGTTTCCAAACCATTTTTTTTTGCTGTGACATAGTTTAATTTTCGATTTACTTCGATTTTCGATTAACAATAGATCACTCAGGATAGTCAGGATACGACACTATTTTTATGTAACGATAAAGTGACAACCCCCCAAATGTCAGTTTAGTCTACGAAATTAAAAATCACAGTATAAATTATTTCATCAGCACTGCTCTCCAAAA
This sequence comes from Anorthoa munda, assembly GCA_945859665.1. NCBI lineage: Eukaryota > Metazoa > Arthropoda > Insecta > Lepidoptera > Noctuidae > Anorthoa > Anorthoa munda. The sequence goes on from OX243893.1 coordinate 7,658,465, forward strand.
CGGTGAAGGAAAACATCGTGAGGAAACCGGCATATCTTAGAATCAAAATTTCGAAGACATAATTATGACAATCACCAACCTGCACTGGGGCCAGCGTGGTAGATAACGTGCACAACGGATCAAATGGGAAGTGCGGAAAAGGGGTCCATCTATCCTATCCTAGATTCTGTACTAATCATGATATGTAATGTTTACTTCCAAATTTACCACCGGTCACTACAGCCTACACCAGTGTCGGTACTTACTTGGCGTGCGGGTACAACATGAGCATGAGCGTGACGAAGTACAGCGGCCCCTCGGCGTCGTGCGCGGCCTCCAGCAGCCGCGCCGGCGCCCAGCCCATGGCGGCTTCTAGCGCTGACACCTCGCGAGTGGACACGCGGCTCCTGGACAACGAAAGATATATTAGTACATTGTCAAAGGTGGCTTGACTAGTATTGTAAGCAGCACGGGTCGATCTTTAAGGTTAAATAACGCTTGCCGAGCTCGGTACGGACCATCCATTTAATACCGAGACTCCTCCGTGCCTAGGAAAGCGCGTTAAGTCGTAATTCTGCAGCCATCAATCGACCGATCACATAGACGGAAATCCACATCGCATAATTGATCTTTTTTTTATATTTTTGATGGGTTTGCTCTTGACTCTAGTCTAGGTCACAGGTGACAGAGACAGAGACGACGATGGAGTGAGCTTACCCAGAAGAAGCCTGTTCACTCTAACTTAATTAATTTACGCAATTAGGCTGGACTGTCATTATTTTGTAAACCTTTGGTATTCATTACGGATATTCAAAGCCAGGAAATCTGACATTAGTCTTGCCAAGGGGTATTACCCAGTTACTGAGCTGTGAAGGTCACATAGGCAGTCGCTCCACATTAGTTACTGGTACTCGCCTGAATCCTGTGACTGGAAGCAAAGCTAGGCAGATTGTTTTTCTTATATTATGTTGAACTTACGTATTGATAACATAAAGTGCCATGTGTATGAGCGCAGGCACCAGCTGCATGTTGGACAGCGGGCCGCCGCCGCCGGTGTCGTCGTGGAAGGTGCGGCCGCGGGCGAAGCGGAGAAGTAGCAGCTTCAAATCGTGAAGAGTGCATGTGTGACCGATGTCACGGTGGCCGGTGCATTCCTGTATCGAAAATCAGATATGTATTGTTTCAATATTTCATTTCGTACACACGGTTCTTAGGTAGTTTCTGTAAAAGTTTGTCAAACATGGCAGAAAATTATGCACAGTTTATGTAGCGCCATGTTCCATGTGGAATTGTGGAGAATCTTGGGATAATGAAAGCGCTAATACACATCCTGATGACATCCACATGACAGTAAAGCGCCCTAAGACACTCGTGTGCGCAGAGTGTCCAGGGGCGGTACTATAACTAGAAAATAAATATTATGTTTTGGCCTAGTATTCAGCTATGGAAACACCATTTGCTGACACAGTCATAAGGTCCTCACATGTACATTTTAGGCTAAGGCCCCATTAGTGCGCACAGTGTTTGATCGGACCCAAAAAAATTCCCTATGCTGTTCTGTTTATTATGTAAATTGATCAAAAAATGCATTTTAAATGCTAGAGTACCAACGTGACAATTTCAAGTATTATTTATTATAAAATAATAATAAAACTTACGTGGCCGAGACCTTGAAAATTGTTAAAAAAAATCTGTAAAATTTACCTTCCAAGATTATTTTTTCAAATAAATACCGTCTAATGAAGGATTTTTTGACGCATGTTTGTTAGTTTTTATTTTTGGAAAATCACCTCTATCAAGTGATTAATTATTTTTCAAATTTTCGTATTTATTTTTTTTCTCCATAAAAACTCAAAAGTGGGATTGTGACTAACAGAGAAGTATTCCTCGTGATAGGGCCTATCACTGTTAAAAAATTCACATTCGACTATTGCGGCCTTTGGGAAAAATATGCAATTTAGTTCAAAGGTCAAATGGTACGGAATAGAGTTGTAAATCTTTTAATGTCAATTAAGAGCCCAGTATTCCATAATCTTACTTAGGAGAGTTGATTAAACAAGAACATAATTTTTTTATGTTAAATTCCAGAAAATGTTAATTGACGTCGTGGGTCATCGCAACGCAGGTATGGCATACAATGCGTTGATACGTTGCGACGACGATACACAACGCACTAATGGGGCCTCAGCTTTACCGGAAATGCAGGACGAAATGTGGGCCATGTTCTGAAGTGACACGTCGCACAGATACCACCCAGGTCGGGCATCAAATCCTTTTTTTTTTTGTTTTTATATCGTCCAACGACTTCTCCCGGTCTGGGTGAAGCGGGAGGGCGTGTCAGACTTTTACTGTCTAAAACCCACCCGTGTCCCTTCAGTTGCTTGTGCCAGGGATGCAGTAACACTCTTTCAAATTTATCCGCGACCCAGACAGGAGGCATCACATCCCTGGACTGTCACTTGTCGCCGATATCTTGCACCCGAAGTACGGCAACGCAGTGTTTGTTGCTTCCAGGCGTAAGCATAGTTTCCACAAAATACTCTAGTGACATGCATGGTACCGACCTGCAAGTAAGTGGTGTGCCTGGCCAGACAGCTAGCGAAGGCAGACTCAGGTACGTGCGGGCCCCACAGCGGCAGCAGACCGTTGCAGCGAGTGGACGCGTTCTGCAGCGCCGCGCTCTCCCATTCGTCTCTGTGAACAAACGATAGTCTTTTCGATACCCGATATAAATTAGATGAAGCATGAGAAATGAGATGATGGTAACACAGAATCTATATATAAAAAAATTAACCCCCTATTTCTCCTGGTCACGCTATAACTTGAGAACGGCTTTACCGATTTCGCTAATTCTTTTTTTTGTTGTGCTTGTTATGTTAGGAGAAGATTCTTAGATATTATAAAAAATACGAAAAAAATGTAGAATAGAATAGAATACTCTTTATTATGTACACCATATAAGTTACAGAAAGTGTAGAAAAAGAAAACATTACTCTGGGTGACACAATGTAGGTATGGTAGGTAGGGTAGATAGATAGGGTAGTGTAGGCAGTTGACGGGAGTGAAACCGCAAGCACAGCTAGTAGTATATAAAGTCCATACAACGAACGCCTATTTGCGCACGCACGCAAATAAACGGATGTCAATCGCAAGAGCGTTTGTAATCGTTGTACGTAGATGCACTTCTTTCTATATTTGTAATTTTTTTGATCGTTGTTGAACTTGCTTTCTGAATTTTTTACTAAAGTTCACGGTCACTATGCAATATTATATTGTCACTAGCTTTTGCGCGCGACTTCTCTGGTCTATTTAAGAAAATCAAATCCCCCTTCCACTCCCTTAAGGATGATTTCCCCCAGGGTTTCAAACTATCTATATATCAAATTTTATCTAAATCGGTTCAGCGGTTTGAGCTTGAAAAGGTACCAGGCAGGCAGAGTTACTGCCACATATAATATGAATGTATGATAGGATGGATGTTGTATTGTACATACCTGGCGCGTGCTAGCCTGACGGCGGCCATGTGACACTCGACGTGCACAATGTTATAGTGCGACACGGTGGTGTAGCCGAGCGTCTTGCGCGCGCGCACCTCGAACTCCTCTACGGGACAGCGTTTCGTGAACGTGTAGATACCTAACACCTGTGTCAAACATTTATATTAATTTAGTCATGAATGAGAAAAAGCACTTTTTAAAAGTGTACATTTTGAAAAGTGCTGCAAAACCTTTGGCTTATGAGATTCAACGTTTAAGGTTTAGTTATGTTAAACTTGGTTGGCTGGTATTTGCATCCCTGTGTTCCATCAGATCAGCTACTAAGTGAGTTTCAACCTTATTACTACGAGATGACTAAGGGCCTTTTTACTGTTATGCGTGTATGCGCCCGCGTGCAGGCCAGGCATCATACATGTTTTTAATGTCATGTGCGCCACACGCACGCGGCACACGGGCGGATAGCGGGTGGCTCGCACGGATGCGAGCCGCCCGTGTGCTTGTGGCGAACCTTGACAGTCAGTGTTGTTTTTACTGTCAAGCGGGTCGCACGCACGTAAGTAATCAACAATTACTTTTATTACATTCATTTTGACACGAGTTCTCTTTCTGGCGACACGCACAATACTGTGGCGAAAATAATCTGCTCTACGTGCCTGGCCTCACGCAAACACGCATAACAATAAAAAAGCCCTAATTTCCAATTTACCTTGGTGGGCTGATACTTGTATCCCTCGCGACAGATGCAGCAGACGGCGCCGTTCTCCTCAGCCAAGTCAGCCACTTGCTGCGTCAGGGAACATTGAGCCGTCACTTGTCCGCGCTCGTTGCTGCGCATGCCCAAAGCGCCTAATTGACGCTCGCGCACCGCCATTGCGAGGCGTTTCTTCTCCTGTTATGATAAAAATATGGTTTAGAAAATTGGCTGTGTCCCTGACTTATTGCACGATTTTTAGTTCGACGGACGGATGTTATGTGTGATCGTTATATAATCAACGAAAACAATGGACTTTCAAAACGGTGAAGGAAAACATCGTGAGGAAACCGGCATGTCCTAGAACCAAAAATTCGAAGACATGTGACATTCACCAACCCGCACTGGCCCCGCGTGGTGGATAACAGCCCATTCCCTCTCACAGAGAGGAGGCCTGTGTCCCAGCAGTGGGAACATTAATAGGCTGATGATGTGATGTGATGTGAATGGACTTTTCGTTCGCCTTATTATGCTTCAACTTAAGAAGACCCAACACTTGAAAAATACCGGTTTTAGAGTCACTGCCTTTTCACACGCTCCGGTTGCCGGGTACCCGGCGGCGAATGTATAGCCATGGCGGCGTCCATGGCTATACATTCGCCGCCGCCGCGTACGTGTGAAAGCTAACATACATGCTGATACACTTCGCCGCCGGTTACCCGGCGCCGGTTACCCGGAATCCAGAGTGTGTGAAAAGGGACTCACGCTGCCCGTCGGCGCTGTCGGTCGCCGCGAGCTCGTCATTGGTCGAGCTTGACGGCCGTCAGCGCTAAGCCGAGCGACTCAACCAATAAAGAGCTCGCGGCGAACGACAGCGCCGACGGGCAGAGTGACTCTAAAACCAGCCTTAAACGCCAAAGTCGCGTGCCGATATATATGGACATTTACATTATAAGTAACTTTGATCGACGTCAGCGTTACTTTCTCAAGTGTAAAACCACAGATAATATAATACTAGCATACAGATGCCTCATCCCATACAAAGAAACCGTGCCTACGTAACTAGCGTTTTTCGTCTGATTAAGATGATTATTTTTATAAGTACTTCGATCACTTTCGGTTTCGTTCCACGGCTATAGATGGTGATGGTGTTAAAAACAACGACGATTTGTTTTATAGTAATATTTTGCATGTTTTTACAGTTTCATTGTACCAAAATGTGTTACAATACAGATTTATAAAATCGAATGGCATGCCTCAGAAATCTAAAACCGCGCCATCTGTTGGAATCAATTTAAAAATGATCCGTTCAAATAATCTTTGAAATGTGAATTAACAACAGGTGGTAAAAACAGCGACGATTTGTTTTATAGTAATATTTTGCATGTTTTTAGAGTTTCATTGTACCAAAATGTGTTACAATACAGATTTATAAAGTCGAATGGCATGCCTCAGCAATCTATAAACGCGCCATCTGTTGGAATCAATTTAAAAATGATCTTTGAAATGTGAATTAAGAGCTCAATATTCCCTAATATTGTGCTTAGAAGGGTTGATTAAAAAATAACATGCAATTTTTATGATTAACTAGCTGACCCGGCAAACTTTGTTTTGCCATAAAAACACCAAACATTAATCTAACCTACCTACCCTACCATACCCTAGCCTACCTACCCTACCCTACATACCCTAGCCTACTTAAGGTAAGGTACCAATTAATTTTTTCTTATTTTTTTATCATTATGACCTTCTCCTAACAATAACAAACAACAAAAAAAGAATTAGCGAAATCGGTCCAGCCGTTCACGCGTGATGCCGTGACCAAGGAAAATAGGGATTCATTTATATATATATAGATTCTAGAAAATGTTAATTTTACACACAATTCAATAACGAAATCGATGCATATCTCACCATCTAGTCACATTTATTTGAACCAAATCTTCTTTATAAGCGCTGAGACCCCGTGGTAAAACTGACCATTTAAATTGCTTAGATTTTCTATTTATTGTTTAACAAAGACGAAATCTTAATATGAGAACATTGTACGTTATAACCTGCTGTTAAATTACAGCAAACTAAAGGAATTTGAAGTAGGTATGTTCATTGACTCATGTGCACTCAAGACAAAGTCGACAGAGAGGGATGACGTCACAACGGGAGCCGAATCGAGGCAGTCCGAAGTCTCACTGCAACAGATAGAAGTTTCCATCCACTCTGCTAAGAGTGTGCCGACGAGGAAAAAGAAATAAATTCTTCTTCGTTTCGCTCTTGACAGAACGGTCGGGGTCACGATGAATTTTGTCCGATCGGTGGTGTTCTTGACACTCTCCTAACGATCTCTCTCCATTTGGCTCTGTAAAGGTGCGTACGGATAGCGCGTACACTGGTACGCGTAGTCAGTTTACGCGTGTCCGGAACGTCATGTCCATACTTGCAGCTACGCGTACACTCTTGGGGAACGCGTACCGCGCGAGCCGCCGTCAGTCGGTTTTTGGTCGCGCATCAAAGAGGACGCACACGACCGGGACGCTATATTTGGACGGCAAAATGAATAGACACGCGTGTTCTTTTGAGTTTCAATAATGAAAATATTATCAGATCGATTCAACTTTATGAATTTCACCGGGTCTTATGGGATAGCACACTAACTGATTATCGAAATAACGATTTACGCCAAGATGCATGGAAGGCAATTTCAAATGAACTGAAAATATAAAAAAAAACACTCTGGATCGATTGATCTCGCGTATAGGTTCGCGGCGGTCCGTACAGGAGCTATACGCGTATACAATGTACGCGTGGACAGTGTTTCCCAACTACGCGTAACACAGGAACGCGCTATCCGTACGCACCTTTAGATGAAAGCTTCGCGCATTCATTTACAGGACCTCCAACCGCAGATTTAATTTGGTCGGTCAATCCCATCGGTGACCTCGCGCGTGGCTTGTTAACGTCCCCCTGCCCTGCACCACCAGACGCTCAATGGAGTCATTATTCCGCCTCGAGACATGTCCAAAGAATTTCAGTAAACAAGACTGTACTATTGCTGATATGAATGAATTCTTACCTGTCTAGTAAAGTCCCTGACTTGTTGAACCTTGGCGGCACACTGCGGCTGCGAGCGCAGAGCTTCCAGAAGGTTCTCGGCCAACGAACCAACGTGCTCGCCTGAAGATACTTGTTCCAGTCGGTGGACAATGGGGATCACTTTCTCGCATACCAACATCTAGGAGACAAACAAAAACATCTCATTAGTATACCTATATAGCAAAAAGAACAAAGTTTTATGCTGCCAGACTGAAAAGAAAACCAACATCATAGCGTTAATATCCTATTTTTGTCGCGACTTTTTGAGGAGTAACTCTTAATCGGTACATTAAGTCTGGTTTTGTAACCAATTGCATCACTGATTTTGAGGGTTCCGTAACCAAAGGGTAAAAACGGGACCCTACTACTGAGACTCCGCGGTCCGTCTGTCTGTCTGTCACCAGGCTGTATCTCTTGAACCATGATAGCTAGACAGTTGAAATTTTCACAGATGATGTATTCCTGTTGCCGCTATAACAACAAATACTAAAAACAGAATAAAATTATTTTTTAAGTGGGGCTACCATACAAAAAACATGATTATTTTGCCGTTTTTGCGATAATGGTACGGAACCCTTCGTGCGCGAGTCCGACTCGCACTTGGCCGGTTTTTGAATGCGTAGACTAAACTGACAGCTGCCAATGATCTTATTTTATTTTAAATGTTGCAAGCGCTGAACAGTGTTGTAGGTAAGGCCCAAACATAAGTGATTCATCGAATCGATATGACATGACTCCTCAATTTAATTTTACTAATTGGTGCACATACATGTTTTATGAATATAAACGTAATATATTTAAATATAACAGTACCTCTTCGTACACGTACATAAACTTTTACTGTGTTAAATATGAAATCAACAATAAAATAAATGCGATCGAGAAAATGAAGTCTGATATAAATGAGTAGAACTAAATATGGTCCACAAGTTTCTTAACATATATGTTTTTTTTTGCCGTAAAATAGTTCCATTTTCGGTCTACTTCGATTTTTGATCAACTTTCGATCACTCAGGATAGTCAGGAGAAGACACTACTTTTATGTAACGATAAAGTGACAACCTCCAAATGTCAGTTTAGCCTACGAAATTATAAATCAGAGTATAAACGATTTTGACAAAACTGTCATAAAAGATTTACTCAATCGATTCCAGTATCTATTAGTTCGTTTGGTGAATATGTTTTTGCAGTAGTGAAATATTTTATTTTAGCGCATAACCCGACGAAATGATTACCATACCTGAGTGGGTTCGTGGTCGGCAGCCAGCCCGGTGAGGAAGCGCAAGATGTACTTGAGTGCAGGACGACTGATGAACTCCTTAAGCTCGTCAGAGTCCGTGCACACCAGTGTCGGCTTCACACACGGCGCGTGTTTCTGTTGAGAAGTTTAAGTTAAACAAGTTTGATCTTCATGAACATAAAATGAAAATTTAAATTCCTATATCATAAGTCTAATATAATCCACCAGCGCATTTTTTAAGAAACCAATCAATGTATCACGTCATGAAAATCTTTACATTTGTTAATTTTAATAATCCCACCCATGCCTCAATTTCGATATTGCAATTGAGTGAAATTAAAAATAATCTAAATTGATTATATTTAGAAAATCTTCTGAATAAAGTTTGAAGAAGAAATGAAGAGTGAAGCTTAAGGCGCCGATTACCTTATGTAGCTGATTTTAAAATGAGAATCACGTCTAAATGGTTAGTCCTAATTTTTTGGAAGAAACGTATGTTATATTAGACGCATTTTCTTAATAATTTGATCGAAGCAAATTTCGAGTTTTATTCGTATATTATAGTGTAATTAATTTGTAAAGTTATGTTTAAAACAGACAAAAACACGACAATCGCACCAAAACCGCTGGGCGTATTTTAATGAAATCAACACCATCTCAAAGACAATTTAATTATCTACATTTTGATCTGAGCCTTTTTTTTAAGTCATTGAATAATAAGGAAAGTACAAAATTTTGGGTCGCGCGGGAATGAAACTAGTGCGCGTTTTTTCCCTCAAGGTCTTTGGCGTTAGTTGTCGTCTTAAGACCGGGCATGATGGAGGACTACTGTAGAAAAAGTTCCAAGCTAGGGGGCATAGTGTCGTTAAGAAAGACAAATAAAGTTTCAAATATAAACATCGTTACATGGGAATAAAAAACTCACCATAATATACTCAAGCGCATCCCTCACAACGCCAAGCGAGATCAGATAATCCTTCAACGTCCCACCAATAGAGTTCCTCTCAATATTAGCGCAGAAAACGCAGAACAGCTCCATACGGAACTCCTCCTCGGTCCACTGTTCGGAGTCCAGGCGGTCGAAGTCCAGTACTGGCTTGAAGTGGTCCACTAGCATGGCCATCTTCAGATCGTTGCCGTAGACTAGTGCGGCGAGCACGCGGGTCAAGTGGCCCAGAGCGACTGAGTTGTTGCGGATTCCTGGGGGAAGGAATAGTGTGGAATTAATAGTATCCTTTTTATGAAGACTGTTAATATTCTGCCTTTTGAAGTTCCCGTGTCGGAATTCAATGATCACAGATTCAATTTTTGTTAGCGTTTTAAATGGTGATAAAATTTTAGAAAAATTGCTTGTTTATTGCATTTTACGTTGCAACGTGACGTTGACATCAATTTAAATAAAATACAGTTTTCATTATCATTTTGACAGACGCCTGGATCAGTTTGCCACACAGTATCCATCATTAAAAAAAACCCTCATTATGCTTTGATTTAAATAAGGTAAAGCTTAAGATAGTAGTCAGAAGCCTGAGATCTGACACCAGTCTTGCCAAGGGGTATCGTGTTACCCAGTTACTGGGTTGTGGAGGTCAGATAGGCAGTCGCTCCATGTAAAACACTGGTACTCAGCTGAATCCGGTATGACTGGAAGCCGACCCCAACAATAATTGGGAAAAAGGCTAGGCAGATGATGATGAATGAACAAGAATTTCTATAAAAAATAAAAATATTTAAGTTGTATTACCTGGACATTCAGTGCAGTTGAGTAGAGCTTGGACGTATTCCGGCCCCCCGAAGGTAAGTGAAAACTGCAGGAAGGACTCCAGGCTTTCACTCGCGGCGACGGATAGTATGCGTTCCATGATCTAAAAACATAATTAGATTTGTTAACAATTGGAATTTTGATGTCGAGCGAGCTTTAGCTTGCACTGTAAGGCCGTTCGTTCAAGACGCGACACACGACACGACAAATATGGTCACGGTTCAGAGCTTCATATATTTGTATGGACCGTTTGTTCATTGCACGACACTGCACCACACGCGACAAGGATTTGCAAGCGATTTATCGACTATGTCGTCGATGCCGCTATGTCGTCGCGACTTTCTTGTAGTGACAATTTACCGGCTGTACAAAACAAGTATGAGAGAGAATATTATTGACGACACGACACACCGCACCGCACGGCACATGCGTGGTATGTCAGTCACGCGCTTATAAAACAATACAAGTGCAGAATAGTGTCTACTGAACAAACGAACGGGCGACAGACCGTCTGCAGTGTGTCGTGTGGTAAAAATCGTGACCGCCAATCGTGTCGTACGGTGCCTCGTACAAACGACCTAAGGGTTTGAATAGACGGATTGCATTTGACCTGAAAACTAACAGCAAAATTGTAGTTTGGATGCTGTTTTTGTGCCAACCGACTGCATCCGACCTGATGGCAAGCGATGATGTCGTCAACGATGAAGCACGCGTGCCTCTAACTAACCTATTTACTCTTCACTTAAAGACCTGGGGATACGGCAGGGCATTCCACTCCTTAGCTGAATACACAATGAAAGTATTCTAATGTTTTGTGCGTAGGGTAGGATGTAGGATTGTGCGCAGCGACACCAGACAGAGCAGGGTTGAACATAGTGCAGCATCACTCACCTCTAACAACTGGTAGACCAGCTGCGCGCGCGCCATGTCCTTCTCCTCGATGGCGGCGAGATGCAGCGCGTGCAGCAGCACGGGCAGTGCGCGCGTCTCCGCACGCGTCAGCACGCGCACGCAGCGGCGCACGCGCGTGCACAGCGACACCAGGCGGAGCAGGGTGGAGCATAGAGCTCGGGCCGCTCCTACGCGTTGTATGGCTGCCAGACGCTGCAGCATCACTTCAATACCACCTGTTGTATAAATGTTTGGTGATGAATAAGAAGTCGAATGAAAGTAAAAAACCGAGACTCACGTCTAGAATGACCGAGCTGACTCGCGAAGTCGCGAGTCAACGCGTTTCTTCGCCGCCGGCCTATACGATATCCCCAACTATTGGATAGTGTCTAAGATTTAGGACGAAATAATTAAAAACTCGTTATTGAATTCCGACTGGGTTTAAAAGGTATAACAATTATGTTAAAAAAAGTATACAGCAAGCAAAGCAAATGGTGTTCTTTACCACAATCAGCAAGAACATTCGCCATTCGGTACAGTTGTTCGTCGTCCACAGCTTCGGCGTTCGCTTGCGTCAGTCGTTCTACGAACTCTTCAGTAGCGTCGCCGAGCAAGCCTCTCATTCGGTACACTACTCGCATCGCGTCTACGCCTTCGCCGGATGTGCACCACACCTAATAGAAAATAAATGACAATTTATTAGTCGTCATACAGAAATTAGCATTTTTCTGCAATGCCACTTTTAATCATTTTATCATTATTTAGGCCTACGTGGATGGCTCATATATATGCCATATATGACTTCTAGAGTGCAACAAGGATCAAAAATACAAACCCAACTAAACTCCAACGTTTGAAGCAGGCCCGGTCATATAAGGTTGAAGTGAATAATCATGCATATTCACCATCCTTTAGTGCTATTCCGTATACATACATATAATTGTTATAGCTTGAAGAGTTATCGAGTAAGTATACATAATTATAGAGAGACTAGCTTCCGCCAGCGGCTTCGCCCGCGTGAATATCGAAAATTATCCCGAGGGAACATATTCCTGGTATAAAAAGTACCCTATGTGTTATTACAGACTATAATTATGTCTCTGTGCCAAATTTCATCCAGATTTGATTCCGTCCAGCCGTTTGAGCGTGAAGAAGTAACAAACATACAAACACACTCACGGACTTTCGCCTTTATAATATTAGTGTGAAGTGTGATAGATGAGCTGTCAATCCCTAGCACCAATAGGATTGGCAGCTCCATTCACATAAGTTTCCACGGCTAGTTTTGTTACAGATTCAACCGGCAGTTCGCGTTTTTATAACCACCACCCCAAATTCTCACAAAGATCTACATACCTTCTTATACACATCCTTGACGGGCAAGTCGAGCGACATAATCTTGTTGCACACCAGCAGTTCCATGCCGTTGTCGTCTTCCAACAAAGCCACCAGCTCGCAGTCGGTACAGATCTTGTTCTTCACGTCACGCATCAGAGGACCCATGCCCGGTTCCAGTGAGGAGTAAGGGTTGCCTAACATGCGACCCTGGGGAGTAAAAGGTCAACTATCAAATTTTATTGTTTACTAGCTGACCCGGCAAACTTTGTTTTGCCATAAAAACACCAAATATTGATCTACTCTACCTACCCTACCCTACCTACCATACCCTATCTACCCTACCCTAACAACCCTACCTACCTTACCCTACCCTACCTACACTACCCTACCTAAGTACCATTTTTTTTCTTATTTTTTTTTCATAAGAACCTTCTATCAATAACAAACACAACAAAAAAAGAATTAACGAAATCAGTCCAGCCGTTCACGCGTGATGCCGAGACCAAGGGAAATAGGGATTGATTTATATATATATATTACAATTTAGCGTAGCAACATAAAAATATGTCATAGCTTATGGCTTTTTAATGTCCTGCAACCAAAACTTCGGCAGATCAAAAATAAGGTATATAGTTATGAGTCTGCAGTTCAAATAGTAGTCGGCACTGTGCATTCCACGACTCTAGATGTAGCTTTGTGCGTTGGCACTGCCACAACACCAGGTTTCAATGTGTTCTGCTCTCAGTAGAAAACATCCACATCCACCATCAATCAAATTAATCAAAGGATCTGATCAGCCATGGAACAGTAATTGCAAGAAGTACAACATCATTCATTGTTGAAGTTATGTCCAGAAGTGGTCTTAACTTACCTGCAAGAAGTCCTCCTGCTGCGGATCCTTCTCAAGTGTAAGGAAGAACTCTCCTACATCGTTCTCTTCAGGATAGATGATGGAACACAGTCTTTCAAAGATGAACACGGGAGTGCGGTAATCGTGCAGAGGGTACTTCTGCACAGTCTCGATACAAACTGCCATGAACTCCGCTGTTTCGGCTTCCGTACCTGCAAGAAAGAAGGGATTTGATATATTGTCGTTGACGTCTTTGACAGAAGTTCTGCAGACTTTCTGTCCGTAATTTCTAAGTATTTGATATTTTCGGCGCCTTTCGTAGCTGTTAAATATTTTCCATGACGTAAAGTTTACTTTAGGGAAATGGAGAGGGCTATGCTCGGAATTTCCTTGCGTTATCACGTCAGAAATGATGATATCCGCAGGAGAAGCAAAGTTACCGACATAGCCCGAAGAATTGCCAAACTTAAGTGGCAGTGGGCAGGGCACATTGCTCGCAGAACGGATGGCCGGTGGGGCCGAAAAGTTCTGGAATGGCGACCGCGAACCGGAAGACGATGCGTTGGAAGGCATCCCACTAGGTGGAACGATGACCTGGTTAAGGTGGCGGGAAGGCGCTGGATGCGAGACGCACGGGATCGGTCAATGTGGCGACGCCTGGGGGAGGCCTATGTCCAGCAGAGGACGTCTTTCGGCTGAAATGATGATGATGTAAGTTTACTTTATGACATGCGTCAATTGGACTGCATTATCCAGCGAGAAGGGCAGACGACATTGCTGCCATCGCGGGTAAAACCTGGATAAGGGTGGCACAGGAGCGTCTGGATTGGCACTAGAAATGAATATGAAAGGAAGGCGTATGCCCAATAGTGGGCGAAGTCATGTCAGTCAAGGATTATATATCTTAATATAAGTTTTATGAAATAATAAAATAGAAACATCAACATTTCCTGACATCTGTAAACTCTTTTCACACGCTTCGGCTGCGGGATAGTCAGCGCCGGTAGGAGTAGGGTAAAACATCTCCACTCTTTCAATCTCCTGTAACTCTTACCCGTAGTCATCTCCTCCAGAAGTTCCAGCAGCTTCTCCTGCGTGTCGTCGGTGAGGCGCGTGCGCTGCACGACCAGGCGACGCAGCGATAGGTAACCCCCTAGGACTGCGCCTACTAGTCTACCCTTGTATGTGCGTCTAGCGCCGCTCTCTTCTAGGAACATGGCTAGAAGTTCCGTGAGACGCTTCAGGGCGTAGCCTGTGGAAGAAATGCTCGTGGTAATTGAAAGGTTCCGATCAGTATGGCCAACCGTGGACGTCTTTCGGCTAAAATGATGATGATGAAGTGAAAGCCGAGTGTAGTGTGTAGTCGGGTGCAGATTGACCCAGCAAAGATTCCTTACCAAGCAATACTCGGTTACGATATAGTACATTTCGTGACAAGCATAAAAAGTCGAGATTTTATCACGAGCGATGTAGCCAATTTCGACGTGAGCCGAAAGCTACATGCGAGTGTTAAAATAAAGCCTTTTTATGCGAGACACGAACGATTATTTTTCCACTACCTGATGAGCTTACTTAATTAAATGCGAATAAATTCCAACAACAATTTATTAGAAACGTTCAGACTAAAAACCACAGACTATATACACACACGCGTTGGGGCTGGTCTGTGTTAGCAAACTTACGCTTTGAGCTGTCAGCGACAAGCCCTGTGGGCTTGACTTTGTTGATGCAGTCCTACTTTGCCTGGCTCCTTCAGAGCCGGCAAGGTGGCGTGGTCTTGAGGGAGAGCGCAACGGTCGTGTAGATCCTCAAGGCAAGTGCGGTGATTTTCCTTCTCGTGGTTGCCGCCCTGTTATTGGTCTAATTCCCTCTGAAATAGACGTAACTGAAAACACCGGGCGACGCAACGCAGGGGTGGCGAGGTCATGCCCCTGGGTGTCCACCATTGATCAAGATGATTGACAATTGATGGATAGCAATGACCTCCCGCGTGTTTGTGCCGTGCGCGGGGACCCGTACGGAAGGATGATGGGATCCTGGTGGCTGAGCCGATGAGCGTAGGCGGTTTAACGTCTCTGAGGCAACACTCCACTTTGGCCTGGATTTCTTCTCACACGGGAGGCCGTAGCCTAGCCAGCTACGGTCAATCGGCTGCGGGGTCCGGTCAGACGGCCCTCAGGCGAGTTCACTCCCATTGGGGGCTTGCAGACGGCGGCGTTCGCTCGCATCGCTAGTGGTAGCGGTGTGGGTTAGTGCCGTGCAGTCTCGTGAGCAACTAATGGGGGGGGGCTATATCCCTCGACTAATCCCTGGTGCTACCGTAGCATCGCCACTTGAGCACTCCATGGCGGGTGGGGATAGTCGAGGGACGAAATTTTCAATCGGTATTTTTAAATGGATACTTTTAATAAAAAAAACCACAAGGCGAAAGGACCGGCGAAAGCTGGGACTGCGCTCCAAAAGACGGGACCGGCGAAAGTTGGGACTGCACACCAGAAGGCGGGACCGGCGCAAGCCGGGACTGCATTTTCCTCAGCAGGAACGCCCAGAGGCGAGACTGCAGTGGGATCGTCTCGAGGTGGGGCTGCGGCGGGACTGTCATATGACGGTACTGCTGCGGCACTGTCGAGGGTCGGCACTGCTGTGGGACCACCGAAGGGCGGAACTGCAACCCAGCCCACCAGGCATAAAAGTGCTGCCAAAGCTGGCACGACACGGGACCCTTGCGTTAGAGGTCGAACGACCTCGGACCCTGCGGCCCCGGACGCGACCTGCAAAGGCAGCACCTCGTCGTCTCCCGGCGGCCGGCATGAATCAGGCTGGCTTCCGGTTGGACGATCTGGGGCGCAGCGAAAAAAGCGCCAAAAGCTGAGACAGCAGGCGGCTCTAGAGGGGACTCCTACGGAGGGCCCATCAAAGAGACCGCGTGCTGTTCTCAGCGGTGACAGCGGGGACATGGCGGCCAAGAGGATGAAGATCCAAGGGCAATCATCCTCAGCCGGATCCTTTAGGGATGCGGTGGCGGCTGTGAAACTCGCTGTCATCACAGTCAAGTACCCGGAGGAGTACTTGAAGGCGGAGGACTTGGTGCCAATCCAGGAGCTCATAATTGAGAAACTGGAAGTGGCGCCGGATCCTCTGCCTGTTCTCACGGTTGCTCCCGGAGTTGTCGCAGGTGCGGTTCATGTATCCTGCGACAACTCTGAAGCAGCTAACTGGTTTCGGGGTGCCATCCACAATGTGGAACTTGGCCCCCTGAAACTCAAGGTCGTCGACGCCAAGGACCTTCCAAAGCCAGTCAAAATGGCATGGAAGAGTAGAAACTTGGCGTTGAAGGACTCTGCCCGGGCCATTCGATTGCTCCAGCGGCTTAATCCTGCCTTGAGGACGGACGATTGGAAGGTCGTGAATACTCTCACTGAGCAGACCGGCATCCGTCGTATCGTCCTCATGGATGGGGTGTCCGCTGGGGTCATCAAGGCCGCGGGCTACTCTCTTCCAGGAGGAATTGAACGTTACTCGTTCAAGCTCCTGGAAGAGGACAAGGGAGAGGCGACCACTGCGGAAGCAGGAGTGGAGCCCTCCGAAGATGGTCCACCGCAGGGTGAGAAGGCCATCGACGAAGTCTCTGCTGACGACGTAGCGCAGGAGGCAGAGATCCAGACCGGGGCGTCAGAGGGGGACCTCGAGGATGACATCCTTGAGGGCCTCGATACCCTGGGGATTCAGTCGCCAACTGCTCTCGAGGAGGGTGCGATGGAGGGGGAGCCTCAAAACTGAGGTACCCCAACAACAACACGAACCCATCAAGACATCCAAGATGGAAGGACTAAGGTGTGTACAAATCAATTTGCATCATTGCAGAGCCGCTACTGCCCTTCTGGCTCGGCAACTGAAGCTTAATACATACGACATTGCCTTGATTCAGGAACCTTATCTGTATAAGGGAACTATAAAAGGCCTAGGTGGGACAGGAGGCATGGTGCTCTATGACTGTCCAACTAATGACGCGAGGACTTGTATCTATATCAGGGGCGGTATAGAGGCAATGCCCTTACGTACTTTCTGTTACAGGGATCTCACAACAGCTCTGATCCAAGTGGGGGCGGGAACAGAGAAAAGGAGAATTATCCTTGCCTCTGCCTACCTCCCATATGAACAAAAGGAACCAGTAACACCTCTAATTAGAAGACTGGTTGACTACGGCAACCAAGGAAATCTCGACCTGATACTTGGCTGCGACGCGAATGCACACCACGTCGTTTGGGGCAGCTCAGATGTCAACAAACGAGGGGAGGATTTGTTGGACTTTGTGGTAAGCTCTTCTTTACAAATCCTTAACGCAGGCAATAAACCTACTTTCAGGACCTCTGCGAGAACTGAAGTGATTGACCTGACACTGGCTTCAAACAGGGCCAGCGCTCATATTGAAAATTGGCATGTATCGGACGAAATCTCTCTGTCTGACCATAATTATATATGCTTTAGGTTTAGGACGGCGGGAGAAGCCGAAACTAGACGAAGGAGAAAACCAAGGCATACAAATTGGGACTCATACAGGAGGGACCTCAGAGTAAATCTAGGGAGCCCTAAAGGTAAGCTTAATTCCATACTGGATATAGAATTCGAAGCGGACAGAATCAAGGCGGGCATCATCGGTGCATGGGAAGATAACTGCCCAGAGAAAAAGGCCTTTTGCAAAAAGGTACCATGGTGGACTCCTGAACTAGTCAAAATACGTCAGGAAACACGACAGGCCTTTAATGATGCAAAAGCCAGGAAGGATTTTTCTGGCTATCATAGCATGCTAACGAGGTATAATACGGCGGTACGCAAGGCCAAAAGAACCAATTGGCGACAGCATTGCACCTCCATCGAAACTCTGCCAAGTGGAATGAGGTTGTGCAAAGCAATGTCCATAACTAAGACAAACCCACTATCATCTGTAAAGGATGAGAATGGGTGTCTCACGGAAACTGGACAGGACACTCTGGGCGTGATGTTTAGGACCCACTTCCCGGAATGTATACTGCGCAATAGCGATGAAGAGGAACCAGTCGCGAGGGACGAGCTAACAAGGCACACGTCCAAAAGTAACTGGCTCACGGCAAAGGAAGTGGTAGATGAAAATAAACTGAAGCTGGCCATAGCGGGCTTCCAGCCTCTCAAATCCCCTGGTCCGGATGGCATCTACCCAATACTATTGCAGGAAGGGGCATCTGTTTTGATACCCCATCTAAGTAAGCTCTACAGAGCCTGCATAGCCTTTGGGTACGTACCCAAGGCATGGAGGGAGGTCAAAGTCACCTTTATACCGAAGGCGGGTAGACCGACTTATGAAGAAGCTAAGGCTTACAGGCACATCAGTCTATCATCCTTTCTCTTAAAAACTCTGGAGAAACTGGTAGACAGGTATCTAAGAGAGGGACCACTGAAAGTATTCCCTCTACATAAACTACAGTGCGCCTACAGCCCTGGCAAATCTACTGAAACGGCATTGCACTATGTTGCGAGTCGAGCTGAGGTTGCGCTAGAGGGACAAGAGATCTGTGTCGGGGCTTTCCTCGACATAGAGGGAGCCTTTGACAAAACAACATTTGAGTCCATACGCATTGCTGCAAAGGAACATGGCATCAACGATGCCACGTGCAACTGGATCGACCATATGCTGAGAAGCAGAATAGTCAGATCGGAACTGATGGGAGACAGACTTAGTGCAAAAACAACAAGAGGTTGCCCGCAAGGCGGGGTGCTGTCACCATTATTGTGGTGCTTGGTAGTAGACTCGCTACTCACCAAACTCAATACCGGACCATTCTACACAGTAGGCTATGCAGATGACATAGCAATAATGGTCAATGGTAAATTCCCGAACATAGTGTCTGGATTATTACAACAGGCATTGAGGATGACAGAGGAATGGTGTACAAAGAACCACCTCTCTATCAACCCAAGCAAAGCAGTCATTATTCCATTCACGAGGAAGAGACAACTAGAAAACCTAGGAGAGCTCTCCCTCAATGGAATAAAGCTGCCCTGGTCCACCGAAGTTAAATATCTGGGTGTAACGCTTGATAAAGAACTCAGGTGGAAAACTCATGTGGAAAATATAACGACAAAGGCCTTACGAGTGTTCGGCATGTGTCGTTCCACCTACGGTAAAACTTGGGGGCTAAAGCCCAAAGTGATACGATGGCTGTACCGGACAATGATAATACCTATTATCACATACGGAAGCATAGTGTGGTGGCCTAGAACAAAGCTTGCTTCGTGCAAAGCGCCACTCACCAGGTTACAAAGAACAGTGTGTCTCGGCATCACGGGTGCTTTCAGGACAACACCTACGGCAGCGATTGAGAGATACCTCAATATCCCTCCTCTGCATATGATGGTTGAATTCGAGGCAAGGAAGGCATTACATCGTCTTGCTATTGCTGGACTGTGGGATGCCTCCAAGCCAAAGACTAACCATACAAAGTTTGATGAGAATGAAGGCCTGGATCGGGTAACAAGCATGTTATCCGATAAAATGCAACCTATATTTGTGTTTCAAAGGTCTTTTAAGGTCCAAATCCCTACAATAGAGGACTGGAAGAAGGGACTCGATCCACCAGAACAAAACAGTCTGGTGTGGTACACTGATGGATCCAAAATGGAATCAGGTACAGGAGCGGGCATATACGCAAAAGGTTACAAATGTAGCAAAAGCTTAGGGAAGATGGCAACTGTATTCCAAGCGGAAACATTTGCCATAATAACCTGTGCTCAAGAGAATATAGATAGAGGAACCAGAGGTAAATCCATATATATTCTTAGTGACAGTCAGGCTGCAATTAAAGCCATGGCATCCTACAAAGTGGACTCCGGGCTTATTCTGGATGCTATCCAGGCCCTAAACAGGCTTGGGAAGCACAACAGAGTAAGACTGATGTGGGTCCCTGGACACAAAGGAATCCATGGTAACGAAGTGGCTGATGAACTGGCAAGAGAGGGCTCAGCAAATGACTTTGTGGGTCCAGAACCATGTGGAGGCATTTCGACGTGTCTCGTAAAAGCCGCATTTAGGGAGTTTGCAGATCACAGACAACGAACTTATTGGCTGTCTAATACCGGTCTGCAACACTCCAAGAAATTCCTAGGCTCTACGTTCAGAGCCCGGGAATGCATTTGGAACATGAGCAGGGGGCAAATCCGCTACCTGCTAGGGGCCTTTACTGGGCACTTTGGAACCAACGACATGCTCATGAAGATGGGTCTAACCGCGACACCAATGTGCAGGTTGTGTGGGGAACATACGGAACGCATGGAGCACCTTCTGTGCACATGCGATGCACTGGCTGGTAAGCGAATGAGTCTACTAGGGGATGGATATCCAAAACCAGAAGACTATAGGCTCATATCTCCTAGTCTCGTTGTAAAACTCATGAAAACAGTTTTCAACGAGATTGGGGATGAGTAAGTTATCTAGGGGACCACAATAGATCCCAATGGGTCGAAGTGTCCGAGATATTTCTCGGCCCCTCCATAAGATAAGATAAGATATACACACAATCAACTTTTTCGAGAGGTAACAGGTTCATTGTCATTCTGTCAGTTACATAATGATCCATACAAATGTCATTTCGTAACTGTTATTATGTAATTTTGATTTTTTTTATTTTTATATTATAATCTTGTGTCTAAATGTTCATATTTCGAAACGAATTTCTTAGGCAATGTGTTACATAATAGAAAAGGTAGTGGAAAAATATGATTATATGGAAAGCGTTCATATCGACCGAGCATTTCGCCTGGTCAGGCTGCCTCCTCATCCTACTCAAGGAGATCATGTTTTGTTTTTCTAACAGTTTTGGAAATACAGTACTTTTGACTGAAAGAAGTGTGTTCTGTGTACTGTGTGTGTTTACTTTAAAAATAGTTTCGACTTTCTTATATAAAGCTCCTTATTCAATATTGATCACTAAAGTCTGATAAAAAGTATGAATTATTGTTTTATGCAGTTTCTTACCTTGCGCCAAATCCGAGGTAAGTGTAGTCTCTTCAAGGCGATGCAGCTGTTCGATCTCTTTGGTCATCAGATCGGCTATCTGCTGCAGAACGCCGCGCAAAGCCAGGAACTGCTTCCAAGGAGCTTCAGATGCCAGCGCTATAGATAGAAGACAGTGGCATTAAAACATGTTGTAGATATCATACAAATCCAGTATATATTGTGTAAGGCGTAAAGCTTACTTTGATACAGTTGTAAGAATTGTTCGCTGGCTTCTCCAGCACTGCCGACTTCGGGCAAGAAGCTGGTCAGTAGAATCAGCACCTGAAGCGAAATAAGAAATTAGTATAGCGTCGCAAACGCGTTCAAAAAATGATTTAAATTGTATTGTAAGTATGCCACAATAGCTGTCAAAGTATCTTTTGCACACAATGTTTGAAACGCGGTAGTTTTGAGCATGTTATTAGATATGCATAAATAATATAGTACTAGCATAAAGATGCCTCATCCCATACAAAGAAACCGTGCCTACGTAACTAGCTTTTTTCTTCTGACTAAACTGATTATTTTTATAAGTACATCTATCACGTTCGGTTTCGTCCCACGGCGATTGATGGTATTAGCAGCGACTTACAAGTAAAAGGGTTTACTCGGTTCGTGTATATGTTTTTCTATAAAAGCAGTGACGATTTGCTTACAGTATTTTTTGCACGTTTATACATTTTCAAATGTGTGTACCAAAATGTGTTACAAAACCAATTTAAAATCTAGTGGAATGCCTTAGATGTTTAAAACCGCGCCATCTATGGGAATCAATTTTAAATGAGCCGTTCAAATAATAATTGAAAAGTGAATTAAGAGTCCAATATCCTATGATTTTGTGCTTAGGAGAGTTGATTCAACAAAAACATAATTTTTTTATGACCAATTCTAGAAAATGTTAATTTTACACACAATTCAATAACAAATCGATGCATATCGCACCATCTAGTGATATGTATTTGAATCAAATTTTCTTTCTTAGCTTCGGGAGCCCGTGCCTATACATAGTTATAAGACCCAAAAATTTGGTATCCCAGCCAATAACGCCATATCTATTCTAGTTTTTAACAGTAAACTATTAACATATTGATATTTCATACTTACAGCCTTAGTCCTCTCATAGGAGTCACACAGCGACTTGACCATCTGGCAGGCGGTGTCACGTGCGATGCGCGAGCTGGGGTCGAACATGACCGGCCGCAGCCATCCGCCGTCTTCAAGGGCCAGGGGACGCATGCCGTGGGACAGCATTGTCTGTGAATTAGAATATTATTGTTATAACAATAAGCTAGGTCTGGCATCAAATAAATGTATTTGTAGGAGGGGCTGCGGACGAATCACCTTTAACTTAATCATTCAGTTTTGTTTAATTGGCAACATTCAGCTTCTGATTCAAATCTCAGTTCGATTTTATTCGATTGACAACACTTTATTTTTCTTATGTCAAAAATACTTGATTTCGATTGGATGTTGGAAGCTGTACTTTGCCGGATGAGTTCATGGGCCAATGAAAAGGCGAGGAGAGTCTATGCTGGCTCTCTCGAGTGGAGTCTCCCGCCAGGATTCGCTTAGACAGAAAAGTCGCGGACGCGCGTTTTTTGAGTTGAAAAGAGTTGTGAGCTTGAGAAATAGCCTAAAGTGGCGCGTATGGACTTGGAAAAGGGTGTTTTCGTTGAGAGAAAGCTAAACCATTGGTGACCGAATCCGCTGTTTTGATTATTGGACTAAGGACTATCTCTAAAACGGCATGAGTTGTAGTTCGCGCCAAAGTTCTTGGCCGCCCTGAAGTTGGTTGCAATGATTGGTAGGTAGGTAAGGTAGGTGGGCAGGTAGATAGGTGGTACGTAGGTAAATAGCCAGTTGACGGGAGCGTAGCCACGGGGGTCAGCTAGTCATTTATATGAGAAAAGCGGGGCCATTTATACAAGGTGTAGAAATGTTCAGGTCTTAATGTTAATCTCCAGTGAAGTAATAACACTTAGATAGCTAGCGTTCTGTGTAATGCTTACCCTCTCACGCCACTTGGCGAGGTACTTGCTGGCGAGATGCTGGTCTCTCAGCTGCGACGCCGGCACGGGCGCCACAGTAACCCGCGCGCTCGCCAGGCGGCGCCACTGGGAGTGCGGCACGCGCCCGCCCAACCACGCGGCGAGATCTACCACCACGTTGCCTGTGGATGAAGCTGCTGCGGTACTACCAACTGCTACTGTTGTTACAGCTTCCTGTGGCAAGAAAAGATATATTATAAATAACTGACGGATAACAGGCTTAGAAGTACAAGAGGTGCGTTGTACAAGGATATCCTAAGTCTTCAAGTTACCTCTTCATTCGTACTCACGGGTAATGCCTCTTTTGGTGATGAGTGATGCATACTTGAATAATCTGTGATATGTGGTGTGTTGGGATGTTGCTCTGAATTTGTTCAATACAAAAGAGGCTCGTAAACAGGCCAGTTTTGTGGCAATTTCTAGATGCGATTGTGTGGCCACCAAATGCTCGACTATATCGTGCAACTTAGCGCAACACTTGCAGTGTAACACGGCGATATTGCAATAATATTTTGATGAAGTTGTTGTCTAGGTGGCTAGATTGCTACTGGTATTGACCAGTTTTGACTCCACGCCGGTGTCTTCTTTGTTCTTACTCTTTATTGTACACAAACACATAAAGACACAAATACAATAGGACAGCGTATGTACAATGGCGAGCTTAACCCATAATTCTCCTCCTTGTTCTATTGTATAGGTGCATCCCTTTTTAGCACCTTTCTTTGCTTTTCACCACAAAGTACATTATCTATTCACCACGTGTTCTACGACAGCGAAGCAGTTTTGCTTGTTAGTTTTAATTATTTATTTAGTGTGTCATGACAGAGTGGTCAAACGAAAAGATAAAAATCTTTATAAATTCAATCCATGTGCGTCCTGAATTATGGGATGTGGAAACTAGTGTTTACAAAGAACGCAACGATAAACAGGATGAGTGTGCCATCGTTGCTGCTCGTTGCGTTTAACATAGCGACCGAAAAGGCATAAAATAGTTATTTATGCTACAAGTGCGGAAGGTAGGTGATTCCCGATGAAATAAATCGACACGGGTCGGGAATCTTGTTACGTACGTGTATCATACAACATTTTACTATGCACTGAGCGAGGAAATAAAAATATATTTGAACCATTCAAGAAATTAATAAAATGGCGGGCTTATTTAAGCGCGCTCAGCATATCCCCAGATTAATTACTAATTGTTCTTCGGGCATATCTACTGCGCATGTGCAAATAGCTGTCACGTCGTAACGAAAAAGGTACGAGCAAAATATGTTCTTCCAAACATATTTAAAGAAAATTTAAAATTAATTTAATGATCAAATCTAGAGTAATTAAAATCGTCTTTAATTTTATATTAGTTGTATTTTACCTTTTATATGAATGATAATCTGTATTTAACTAATTTGTAAAGCTTTTCTCAAATAATAAAAAGCCTAAGCGACGACGGAGTTAAAACATAAAAAAATACAGAAAAGTAAAAAGCACTAGTGAAAAATAGTGACATGGTCCGCACAGTTTGGCTGCTTGGAAAACGCTCTTTTTGAGGACATGCATTGTGAAAAAGTTTTAAATGTCATTGTGACCATTTTTTATGACCTATAGAGATATGCGGAACAGACAGTAAAGACAAAAGAAAAAGACAAAATTACATAATAACAGTTACGAAATGACTTTTATACGGATCATTATGTAACTGGCAGAATGATACTTAACCTGTTACCTCCTGAAAAAGCGCGCGTTGATTGTGTGTACTTAGACTGTGGATTTAAATCTGAACGTTTCTAATAAATTGTTGTTGGCACTTATTTGCATTTAGTTAAGTAAGTTCATCAGGTAGTGGAAAAAGAATCGTTCGTGTCTCGCATAAAAAGGCTTTATTTTAACACTCGCATGTATCTTTCGACGTGAGCCGAAGGCGAACAAAATTGGCTACATCGCACGTGTTAAAATCTCGACTTTTTATGCTAGACACGAAATGTACTATTTCGTCATTCATAATTGTCACTAGTGTTTCAACACTCACCTTTACAGCATCCTTGGGCGGTTCCCCGTCGGCCGCTGGCGCTGGCGCAGGCGCAGGCGCGGCTGCTGGCGGCTGCGCGGCCGGCACAGGCGCCATGAGCTGCTGCATGTAGCGCAGGCACGGCAGCGCCACCTGCTGCAGCGCGAACTGGTGCGCTGTGTGACAATTCAGGACTACTCCTCATATAGATGTTGTTTAGCTTTACGGTTAAAAGTAGCAAATAAATGTCTAGTTTTCTAATGAAGCGATTTTTTTGAGTTGTGTGTTCCTTTTTACGAAACAAGATTTAGTAATAAACCTTGTTGGAAATGGAAAAATACACAGGCAGTGGTGTCTAATCCCATACAAAGAAACTATCCCGACGTACTGTACTGATTATACTGATTATTTTTTGTACACCGATCGCGTTCGGTTCCGTCCCACGGATAAAGATGGTAATCTATCTATGGTTTCTTTGTATGGGATGAGGCATCTGTATGCTAGTATTATATTATCTGTGACACAGGTTAGGATTTCCAACTTGTGGATTGTTTGTAATTATGGGAAAATATTTTTTTAATCATCATGGGGTTTTCCGAATTAAAGAAGCAGAGACTAAAAAGTATAATGAACCAAAAATATTTTATTTTTTAATTCACATACATGTAATAAAATACATACATGTATACATAATAAAATAACTTTTGACTTATATATAAACAGACCTTTTTGGCGTCTCCCACATACTAAAGCAGCTGTTACACGTTAGATAAATAGAAGTGCTATATATTAGATAAATATAATCCCATTTAAACAGTGAGTAGGGCTTAATTAATCTACTGTCATTTATATCGATATTTATTTCATTGTTTTCAAATGGATTTAGTTAAATACTTACAGTTCGGCGAAGACGAGTTGATGCCGGGGATCCCAGCTAAAGCTTCTGCCTTCAGCATCGTGTTGGCTGCTGGCAATATTCCAGCCACTTCCGTCAGTTGAGGGCAACACCTAATCAAAAGAAAATAACTTTAAAATTGAGCGTCAAGTATGCTTTTGCGATTTTTTGCTATATAAGCTAGTCAGTTTATTTATAGCTAAACTCCATTTGCGATAACATTAGATGTTTAAATTAGCCCATTTTACAGCCCGTTCAACCGATTTTGACTTCTATTGCGTTGGTGATACGACAAATTGTAGCTGTAGTAAACAGTTGGTTTTGGTAACAGGTTTATGCTTTTTATGTCATCCTTATGTTTACGGGATTGAACGGACTGTAAAAAGATTTGGAAACATGTCTAATGTTATTTCAAATGGAGTATAGAGAGATACATAATACAATAGACAGTAATTCGAAAAAAAAAATATAACTAAAAAGTTGTAAATAAACAAGTTAATAAAATCAAAAAACCCGACTGCAAAGATGTAAACAAGAAGAAAATCATGCTGTGCAGTCGGAGGATAATTATAGTTTTGGTCAGCCAGCTCGCGAATATTTATCCTCCGACTACACAGCATGATTTTTTGAGTTAAACATATAGGTGGTATATATTTTTGTAATCACCTCTAAAACCCTTCATTTTGATGCCCCACTCGATGGGTTCCGAAGAAAACAATAATTGCATCTCCTACAATATGGCGCCCAAAATCCGCCATGTTCCCTTTTTTTTAACGGCGCTTTTTTATCTAATAACACTTGGGCGGCCAAGATCTATCTAGCGATGTCTTAATTACAAAAATCCGTCAAGTGGTTTGAAAAATACGAGGTAATAAGAATATTACATACATACAAGGTACGCGCGAAAAACATAACCTTTTCCGTGCAGGCGGGTAAAAATTATAAAAAGAACAAGAAAAATACATACCAAACCCATAGTTTCACAATGCATCGAAGTCTTGCCTCCCAGCATTCAACTGAATCTTGTACTTTCACTAGGGAACCTAGCAGAAGCACCAATGGACGCACCTAAAACAAAAGAAAGTATAAGGTGAAATAATATCACATTTGAAATTGAACTTGAGTCCAATATTTATAAGGTTGATTGTTGTAAATCACTTACCGAGTTGTTATGATCTTGTGATGCAGCGTGTCCCATCAGTGAGAGACTGATTCGTTGCGACAGCAAGTTGCATAGTTGTTCCGTCGCCGGGAGATTGTCTCGAGTAACCAGGCAGATCAATGCGCGTACTTCTTCTTGGCACTAAATAAAAACATTAATGGTGTAAAAATTTGCATGTAAATATTATTGTATAAAGTTATACTTGCAATAGGTATTCCCAAAGTATAGTGTGGCAAAAAACTGGGGGAGTCGGATACGCGCACGAAGGGTTCCGTACCATTATCGCAAAAAACGACAGAAAATCGCGTTTGTTGTATGGGAGCCTTACTTAAATATTTATTTTATTCTGTTTTTAGTATTTGTTGTTATAGCGGCAACAGAAATACTTAATGAAAATTTCAACTGTCTAGCTATCACGGTTCATGAGATACAGCCTGGTGATAGACGGACAGACAGACAGACGGACCGCGGAGTCTAAATAGTGGTCCCATTTTTATCCTTTGGCTACGGAACCCTAAAAATTGTCATCACAAATAAGAGTCGAATGACTCATAGCAGTTTACAACTCTCATAGACAAGATACGTGCAAGCACGCAAAATACGTGGCCTTTGAGCTTTATTTAATTTAAATAATGGTCCCAGCTATAGTCCTCGCCAAACTTCTGGGCCGCCCTGAAGTTGGTATACCCGATGCGCGAGGAACAAAACGGTGCTGTTTTTGTATGAGATTTACTACTGCGCAGCCATTGTAGCCAACTTCAGGGCAGCCAAGAAGTTTGTCGAGAACTATACTCGGGTATTAGTCACGGAGATGACATTGAGAACAGGGGGTGACCATTAGCTCTTAGAGTAAGGTTATTTTGAGTGTGTGTAAGGGACAGATGTATATGACTTGTATACATCTGTCATTTAAGTGATCTCAAAATAACCTTACTCTAAGAGCTTATGGTCACCCCACTGAACTGTTTCTTTTTTATGTCCGAAAGTGACTTTTTGTCGAGAGGGCTAATTAATAAGAGGCATCAGCTTCAAAGCAATTCGATCCTTACTTTACTCACCTGCGGAGTACCGCGATGCAGGTTGTGTTGCACCAGCTCCTGCACGAGCCCGAAGCGACACAGTCGCGTGCGGTGCTCCGCTTGAGACGCGAGCGCACGCAGCAGTGTGAGGCAGTGCTCTGCGCTGGCTAGCGCGCAACCGTAGCAGCCGCCACCTGTTTATATCGCAATATTTGTAGTTTTTGAGGTCTTGGATGGACAGCAAATAAATTATGGATTGATTTATATATTTTAAGATGACAATCAACACGACAAGCCAATTTTAAATTCACCTTTCAATTCAAAATTTTTTTGGATGAGAGAATAGAGAGAAATAAGAGAATAATGAATAAAAGTCCCGTCACGTAAAAAGAACGCTGAGCGACAGTTGAGAGGATGTGTTTGCGCATAAGTACAGTCGCGTTCTAAAGTACTAGGATATTATAAGTAAAGTATATATAAGAGTAATTGTTTTATTGTAGAATCATAATAGGTACTTATTAGCTAGTTGCTACTTAGTACTTTGGAAGAGGCTGGATTTAAATTATAATGTGATTTTTTATTTCGTGTAAAAATATGACATTTGGGGGTTGTCACTTTAGCGTTACATTAAAATAGTGTCGTACCCTAACTATCCTGAGTGATCGAAAGTTAATCGAAAATCGAAGTAGATCAAAAATTAAACTATTTCACGGCATAAAAAAATAATTTGTTTAGAAACTAGCGGCCCATATTTAGTTTCTACTCATTTATGTCAGACTTAATTTTATCGAATGCAATTATTTTATTGTTAATTTCATATTTAACACAATAATAGTTCATGTACTATGTGTATGAATACTGTTATATTTAAATATTAATATATTTAAATATTAATTATGTTTATATTCATAAAACATTTATTTACACCAATTAGTAAAAATAAATTCAGGAGTCATGTCACATCGATTCGATGCATCACTTATGATTGAGCCTTACCTACAACACTATGCTCCGCGCTTGCAACATAAAAAAATAAGGTCAATAATAGCTGTCAGTTTAGTCCACGAAATTAAAAATCTCAGTATAGTTAATGTTTTCTTAAGATTTTTTTTTTCGATCTGTTTATTATAAATATATAAATATCTAATCATTATAAATTATCAACTGCTCCTTTCTCAACTTCTTTCTTCATAAAACAATAAATACTATAAATCATTTTTCTTTCCTTCATTATTAAAACCTTCGTCGTGCAAAGAAAGTTGTGTGTGCGACTGTATTTTGGGAGCGAAGGAAGCGTGATCTCAGCGCGGGAAGCATGAGTCAACTGACGCACCAATAGCGTGCGCGCACAGAAACACTGGTGGAGCATTCCCCGTCGCGCCCCCTTCACACCACCAGTTTGATCGATAAATCGCTCAATGCGCAGATTCAAGCCCATCTTTCTTTTTACGTGACGGGACCTGTAGTTCATAACGACAATTTAGAATTAACAGAATCAAGACGTAAGGTTACCTTTAGTGACATCCCCGTCGTAGTTCTGGAGCAGTCCAGCGTACACCGGCAGCGTATCACCCTTGGTAAGTTCACTTTGGGATCTATCGAACGCCACTAACTCTTTCCTAAAACCAAAATACTTTTATTTAGTGATGTTTACTTTGCGAAACATTTTCTCAACAAGACATGAATTTTGCATTTGTATGAGTGAAAATGAAATCACATAGGGACTGACATGAAGGGGTTCTGACTTTATTTTTAATAAATATCGTTGATAATCGTTATTTATTTATGTACTAGCTTCTGCCAGCGGCTTAGCCCGCGTGAATGTCGAAAATTGTCCCGAGGGAACATATTCCTGGGATAAAAAGTATCCTATATGCTATTCCTAACTATAATCTATTTCTGTGCCAAATTTCATCCAGATCCCTTCAGTAGATTTTGCGTGAAAGAGTAACAAACATACATACATCCATCCTCACAAACCTTCGCATTTATAATATTATAGTAGGACACTAAACGCTTTACAGAGAAAAGAAAGAATACAGATAGAAGAGCACAAAGGTACTGCTTATTTCAATGATAGACGAAGTGTGCAGAATGAAATAAGGAAACTAATAAAAAAAAATCTGTCAGTATATAATATGTCAGAAAATGTTTCATTATAATACTTTTTTTTGTGGTTTGCATGAAATAAAGAGGTTTTTTTTTATTTATGTTTACTGACCTGCATGCCAGCACCTTCTGTATGATCTTCGACAAGTCCTCAAAGTGCCCCTTGCTGTCGACGCAGTACTTATGCGCCAGAGTTTGTATGACGCGGTTGATCTGCGCGCCGCTGAACGACGTATTGCTAGCGTTGCTGTTCTCGTCGGCGGAGCGGCCTTCGAGGCGGTGCTCACTGATTTTGTGGAGCAGGGACTAGAAGGGAACAAGGTTATGATCACAGACATAAATCTAACTATTTAGATAACGCAAGTCCCACCATCTGTATGAAATCAAGCGTGCCACTTTTGCACACATAATTTAAAAACAATGCGAGTGCGATTGCGGTGCTCCTGTACAGACTATGCCCCACTTGCTGGAGTGTCCCGACTGTCCATTCACCTGCACCGTGAATGACCTGTATAATGCCTCTGACGCTGCAATAAACGTGGCCACCTACTGGGCTCAAAAAGTTTGATCAAATGTACCATCGATACGAAAAAGAAGTAGATTTAAAAACAAATTTATTTAAAGAAAACATTCCCAGTGCCTCGGCCAAATTTTTTACAGTCTTTACAACTCAATGTGGCATAACTAGGCATTTTTCTAGATTTCAGTGGATTTTCGGTGCTAATAATGCTAAATGAAAAGCTCAAAGTAATTTTACTCCGTTTTTGACACGCGGAGTACATAAAATCGCGTGATCTATAATTCATTTGCGATAACATTAGACGTTTAAATTAGCCCAATTTACAGCCCGTTCAACCGATTTTGAATTCTAGTGCGTTGGTGATAAGACAAATGATAGCTGTAGTAAACAGTTGGTTTTGGTAACAGGTTAATGCTTTTTATGTCATCCTTATGTTATATAGAACTCAAAATCGGTTGAACGGACTGTAAAAAGATTTGGAAACATGTCTAATGTTATTTCAAATGGAGTTTAGTTAGATTCATATCTGTGGTTATGATAATGTAAGTTACTCAATGTAAAAATACTAAGGGCTTATTTTTTCAACTTGAAATATACGGTGTTTTTCGATACCATTGATAAATCAGCTTGGATTGCTGTTGCAATGACAATTATATTATTTATTTATAATAAGCACGACCAACAGCACTGTCACTTACAATTCAAATAAAATAACATCAAAAAACGGCATTTCAGTAACCATGCAAATAACAGGTATGCATGACATTGATACAATGTATTTTAGAGACAAAGTAAAATAAAAAGTGTGTCCAGTAGACCTAAATCTAGAACACTACAAAAACAAAACAAATTGAGCTATATAGGCGTATATTGTTCGCATTGTTTATAAAGGGAACGTCTGTATGAAGCGAAACGTATAGAGAAAACATCGATAGGGTAATTCGACAATTTGGATGCAAACAAGTCAAAAACTACTAACAACTGTTAACAAAATTGTCAGACAACAGTTTTGAGGGTATATTAAGGTGGTAGGTTCTTAAAGTAAAGACAGTTTCTGGATAGACAACACAAGAATAATAATACAAATAAAGTAACTATCTTCAGCAACGCTTACCTCCAACACAGGCTTGTTAGACGTCAACTGCCTATAAACCCGGTCCGCCTTGTCTAGTAACGCGCCGATAGTCTGCACCATCTTCTTACGTTCCTCATCATTCTCTATGGTATCGACGGCGCAGCATGGCCGAGCCGTCAGAGTGTAGTCGAACTTGGCGTACTTGCAGAAACCGCAAGCGTGGCAGAGGAAGGGGTCTTTCTCGTCGTAGTTTATAGCACTGAGATACACAAAGAATATTGTTACAAAAATGGAATAAAAAGACACGTTAGCCAGGACATTGAAGATTATGAGAACTTACACACTACGCAGTCTTTGTCAGAGATTTTTGTGCTACAACGACAACAAAAGACAAATTCAAATAATTTATTTCGTTTTAGTCATTAAACCCTATTAAATTTATAATTGATTCCACTGTCCAAATGTAATAATAATTAAACCTTCGACCAAGAATAAAGTTTTGGTCTAACGATCGGTCGTCCAACAAGTTTACTTCAAGATTGCGGCTGGTCGTGCGACAAATAATTGTGGTGATGTAGTGTGAGAGGTTTCTATAGGCCTTAGAACCCCATTTTTAAAAGCACTCGAGCACAGTAAAAATATAAAAACAGTATGGAAACTACATACACACTCATACAAACATACGCACCGACGAGACCACTCGGGCACTTCTGCGGTGGTGTCAGTACTGAGCACTGCGACGCGACAAGTGGTCACGTATGTTTGTGTGAGTGTGCCGTTTCGAACGTTTGTGGGTAGTTTCCACACTATTTGTATATTTTCACTGTGACTCGAGTGAGTAGTATTGAATAATAGTAATCTTTCAAAAAGATGCATTTATATGACCAAAAACGTGTGAAATTTTACTCACCGACACTTGTGACATTGGAATACGTTTTCACCGCAGTTAGCGCACACGCCAGGGTTAGCGGGTACAGATTGAGAGCAACGAGGACATTGCAAGGATTCACCTACAAAACAAAATAACAATCATTTGGATAAAGGTAAAAATTTGTGTTACAATTTGTGTGAAGATGGCTTTTGTGAGGAGTGATATGAAAGTGACGGGAGTCAGTAATAACATGACAGTTGACAGGACAGAATGGGAGGTATCCCCTCCCATTCTGTCCTGTCAACTGTCATGTAGTGCCGAGCACAAGTAACATGGGACTAGGGCAGGAAGATGACGAAGAAAATTATTTAAAAAATAAACATACCAGTGGCTTGTTGATTCTCATAAAACTCCGCATACTCCATCATGAGGTTGCACGCAACTATCGGCAGAGGGAAATCGACCCGCACTTCCGATTGACCCGACTGCAGCTGGACGCGTTTTGCTTTGTGCCACATACCTGAACAATAACAATAGATTTATTAGCTTCTTCTCATAAAAAATAAATTATAATTACTATAAAGATGCACATCAGGGTCTCATTGGTATTTGTTACGGTCATACAGAATTTAATCCGCTATAGTTTATGACTCGTAACCTCTAGCGGAAATACTGCATACATTCGCACATGACAACATACACACTCTTGGTCACAACAAAATGTTCACCTACCCACAAGTTACATGACTTACTTTTGGTTTATATACTTACCCATTTTTTTTTTTTTTTTTCTATTTTATCTTGATGTTTTGCTTGTTAGTTTTAAGTTAAGTATCGGGATTGCTTGAAATAAATAAATCATAATGTATAGTACTCGCCAAACTTCTTGGCCGCCCTGAGTTTGGCTACAGTGGCTGCACTGTAGTAAATCTCTTACAAAAACATTTCGTGCCTTGCAAATATGAAAACCGACCTTGCGGCGGTCCGGGGGTTTGGCGAGCACCCATAATGCATACTGTGTACGATTTTATTGTTTCTTTCCTTGGGGATCGGCACTGTACTCCTTAACACAGGTTATCTATTAACCTAGCTAGGAATGCAGCACCACACCCTCCATTTTATTGTAGTACACTATAAAGTAAACGATTACTATAAACTGTCAGCATGAACTACAATGTTTTAAGTGAATAAATATTACTATTACTACTACTACTTCTCGAGTCGATGTTCAATTCTTCAGATGTTTGAGCCCAGTAGGTGGCCATGTTGAGAGCAGAGGTGACTTAATGGTATCGGCCGCGACTTAAAAGTTATAGGGCGTGAGTTCAAACCCAGGCAGGCGCTTTACTTTGAGTAAATTATTTCACCACCACTGCTCTCAAAACTACGTGAGGAAACCGGCATGTCCTAGAAACAAAAATTCGAATACATGTGACATCCACCAACCCGCGTTGGGCCTGCGTGGTGGATTACGGCCCTTTCCCTCTCACAAAGAGGAGGCCTGTGTCCCAGCAGTGGGAATATTTAAAAGGCTGATGATGACGATGAGGTGGCCACGTTAATTGCAGCGTCGGCGTCGTCGGTAGCATTCATAAAGGAGGACCTAAAGAGTAGTGTATGGGAACTTGGGGCACTCCAAGGTGTGGTGGCATATATTAGCTAATTTTTTAAATAGTTAGAAAGAAAGAAAGAAAAAATGTTTATTTGTGACCCGCACAGGAGACACGAGATAAGAAAAATACAAACAATAATAAAAAATAAAAATAAATAACCCCGTGCGAGACCAAAAAGGCTCCTATCTCAGCATGTGCAACGATATTAAAAAGAAAATATGAAAAAAAAAATGAAAAAATGTTTATTCTCACAAGATAGCACACATATAAAAACGATTTTACTTCTGCCAAACTGTACGACAGTTTGTTGGCAGACGCAACTCCCACAAAAATTATATATAATTACTAGCTGTTCCCCGCGGCTTCGCTCCCGTGGGCCACCCCACAGGACCCGTTTTCGGGATACAAAAAAATAGCCTATGTTACTCAGGAATAACGTAAGTTTCTATTGGTGAAAGAATTTTTTAAATCGGTCCAGTATTTTCGGAGCCTATTCGGTACAAACAAACAATCAAAAAAATCTTTCCTATTTATAATATTAGTATAGATTATATTTGTATTTGAAATGTTAGTAATATTAGTAATATACAATATAAAATGGTTAGTTATTGTTAGTTAAAGTATTATAGTAGCAAAGTATTGTAGTACCTATTTGACATTGTTGAGTGGTAAACAAACTACTAAAATAACAATAACAAAGATTTTCATTCTTCACAAGATTTAAACAGGTTGATGATTAAAGAAACAGCTTGACATCTATGATAAATGATGTCTTTGGTTGATCACTTTAAAAGTTAACCAATTTCTAGAACACGTGAGGTCCTAATGACTGCGACAATAAAGAATACTACGAAGGCAATTAAATGACAGAGCCAAATAAATAAGCACCTTTATTCCTGCCAATAGAATACAAAATCCACTCACCCGGTCTATTCTTCAGCTCCTGCACCGCTTGCACAGTTCTATTATTATAATAGAAGTTGATGGTTCGCACCATCTTGCTCCTCTTAATGTCGCTGATACGAAGGTTGATGCGGCTGATCATGTGGCTGTTCACCAGCTTGACGATCTGAGTGGTCGTCGTGAACTTCGAGTCGATCTGCGTACAGTAGTGTGTTCAGCTCTTATTTAGATGGGTTAAAGTTCAATTTTGCTTGGTTTTAGACCAAATGACACAAGTGAAAATAGAGAATACGACATAAGTAGATACAGAAGTTTCTTAGAAAACGCATTCTAGAATATGTTATTCATTTTTATGACAACGATTGAGTTGTCACATTGGCGCGTAAATTATGCTCGTCTCACTAATAAAGGACGACAGACACCTTGGATATCTGAATTGATGAAAAGTGGCATTTTTAACGCTGCGCAAACTTCAAATTTCTTCAGCGCGCTTTTATTAAGCGTCCAGTCCGGAAACGGCTCCAACGAAATTTAGTATGCAGGGCATTTCGGGGGCGATAAATCGATCTAGCTAGGTTTCATTTTTAGAAAAAATCGTATTCTCAATTTTCATCCGAGCAAAGATCGGTCTCCCAGGTACTGTAAATAAAGCTATTAAGCTATTTACAATAATATATTTATTTTATATCAACACGATCGAGAAGTGAACACAGACATTACTCTTCGTCTTTATCTTTACCGTACGTATCATTTTGTATGGCCATAGAGGCTTCATGAATCAATAAAAAACTAAAATTTATAGACTGAAGCCACGTTTTCCCCCTGCAACCAGCTCGCTTACAAGTTGCATTACATTGCGGGCTACAGAGATATAATGTGTGCAATCACTCGATGGTGCCCTGCAACGTAATTAAACATGCATTCAAGTTGTTTTCAAGTGGAAACGCGGCCTTATACAGAGTAAAACTACTTAAAAAACATGAGCAATGCAAACCAACCTTTATCGTAGGCAGCTTGATGGTCGCCATGGGAACCTCAGGGTTGTTGCAGACGAGACAAGGTTCCGACTCCAGGTAGTACCCGTCAAGTTCCACGTAGGAGCCGAGTGCGGCGTACAATGCTGCGTTACCGTGGGAGGAGAGCAGCTGGTTCTGGTTGCGCAGGAGTTCTACTGCACTGCCTACGTATTTCTATGAGGGAGAGTATAAATATATGTTTTATTGTAAGGGAATAAGATTCAGTTTGTGTTGAAAAAAATATGGATGAACTGGTGGTAGATTATTAAAAAAAAAACTATGACAAATGACTCTAAATGGTGTCATTGTCAGAGGTTTGATATTCCACTTTATTTTCGCTTCAGGAAGACTAGAAAACGATGAAGGACTGGCATTTTTGGAACTGTCTTTTCCGGCGGAGCCACCGGTGTCTCTGTCCAAACACCTTTTTTACAGCAAACAAATGAAATAACGGCAACGATACATAATCTAAGTAGCTGGAATATTTGAACTCTTACCTCCGTGTCGATATTGGGCGTCTTGAGCGTGAAGTATCCGAGCAAGTCAACGAACTGCGCAGCCTTGCGTCCGTACTGTGGCAGAGCCGGCCAGATGGCCCACAGAAGCGACACCAATGAAGCCTGGTCGGCCTGAGCCGAGTTGCTAAAGGATTGAAATAAAATTTAATATCCAACTATACTACAGATTTTGGGCCTATAGGCCTAGCTATGTGCCTTAAACAATGACAAGCATGCAGAATACCATGACTACATCTATAATATAAAAATGAATCGCTGAATGTGTTGCTACGCGCAAATCTCGGGAACAGCTGAACCGATTTCACTTATTATTTTTTTGTTGTTTGTTATTGTAAAGAGAAGGTATGAAAAAAAAAAATGAAAAAAAAATTGGTACCTTACCTACATATGTAGAGTAGGTATATAGGTAGGGTAGGGTAGGTAGGATAATGTAGGGAGGGTAGGTAGGGTAGGGTAGGGTAGGGTAGGGTAGGGTAGGGTAGGTAGGGTAGGGTAGGTAGGGTAGGGTAGGTAGGGTAGGGTAAATGCGTAGGTAGGGTAGATGAATGTTTGGTGTTTTTATGACAAAACAGTTTGCCGGGTCAGCTAGTACGTAAGTAAATATGTTTCTACAGACAAGCTATTTTTTACTTTTTATGATAATACACATAATTTGTATTTTATAGGCACTTACTTATAAATAGCCAGCAGCAAAGCATGAGCTTGCCAGCGCACGGCCGTCGAGTTAGTTTCAAGTAAGAACGCTTTCACGAACATCCTCAACTCTTCTTGGGACACCTAAACACAACCATCATTATTACAATCGTTTATAGCAGAAAATCAATCAAATATATTTAAAAAATATATTTTCCAAAATGTATAGTCGACATATTAATCGCGTCGGTTCACTATTACAAACAAACTTAACTCCAATAGCAATAGGATGTATTTTGCAGTGTCCAATACTATTAAACAAAAAAAAAATACATCCCCACTATACGTCTCTGGGAGGTACCCGAAAAAAAAATATTTTTCATGATTTTATGTTACCACTTTGTCGGAATTATTAATATGTATATACATGCCAAATTATAGCTTTCTAGTACTTAGCTTCTCTTAGCTAAGCTGCGGACGGACAGACGGACAGAGCGAAACTATAAGGGTTCCTTGTTGACTTCGGAACCCTAAAAACGTTTGTTACTAGTAATTACCTGTTTCAAGATCTGTTGTACGAGTGGTCCAACCCTCTGCTCCTGGAACTTGGATCCATCCGTGGTGAAGTTGTCGTTTTCAGCGCTGCGCTCACGATCAGGCCAGTCGGCTGGGTTTTGCTGTGCTTGCTGTGCAGACTAACATTATGTTAGTTTG
This sequence comes from Anorthoa munda, assembly GCA_945859665.1. Lineage (NCBI taxonomy): Eukaryota > Metazoa > Arthropoda > Insecta > Lepidoptera > Noctuidae > Anorthoa > Anorthoa munda. The sequence goes on from OX243893.1 coordinate 7,696,930, forward strand.
TTTTACAGTTAATATTTTGTTTTAGTACCAAGTAGATTTACATTGCTGACACACGGTGAGTTTTTTTTGGATACACACGAAATTACAATATTGCAAGAGAAGGTTCGATGAGCATTAAGATACAGATGACAGAAAATAAAAAAGAGTTTTTTTTTAACTAGCTTTTATGTACAAATTGCGTTGTGACAAGAAACAAACATGTGTGTTAAGACGCAATTATATTTGGTCGTTAGCTCGTATTCGATTGCTTATGGAATTCGAAATGGAGTGGTTTGGATCCGTAGATGCCACGAACATCCTACCAACGCCAAAAACTTGGAATGAAATTAATGCCCGAATTCGAGTAACGTCTTTCGTGCACCCGAATACGGGCTAACGACCAAGTGTAATTGCGCTATAAGATTTCAACTCAATCGGACATCGGGAAGTGAGTCAAATTTAACTGGTAAGATTTGATTACAGACACCGGGACAGGTGGAACTTAATAAAACCTTTTGTAGATTAGCGAAAGTACACACATCTTTTATGGGGTACTGTGTTAAATTCTATAACAAAATTCCTTCTGAGATATTAAAACTTAATGAAAGAAAATTTAAAACAATAATTAAAAGCACACTTTAATAAACAAGCATATTACAAATTAGATGATTATATTCAAGATAAGAATGCTTGGAAACATGCTGGTCCTGCTCCGTAGGGCAATCTTTAGTGTGGAAACTATCAAAATGGTTAATTTGTGTACGGTATAATAATATTCATAATTATTATAGTAACGCTTTATTTTTATTTATTTTCTTCTCTATTTGTTTAAAAAATTGACTCGCACACTGTTCCGTTGTTGTTGAATTAGGTAATTTACCTATGTTTGCAATATTTGTAAGTATGTGAGAACCATGTCCCTATTTATCAAGTGAAGGGATTTACCTGTTAGTGCTTGTAATACTTTATACCTATATTTAGTATAGTAGTGTTGGGTGCATCGTTCTCACGTATAAGAATTTATTAATGTATGTACTATTTATGTTAATATTGTAAAAAGCCTTTATTTTTTTAAAAGAGTAAGTATGGAGTTTCTTGTGCATTCTTCTCCATATCAACCTACATTTCCGAATGCACGGTAGAATCTATTTTTTATAACATGTAAAATTTTTTTTAACGTTCAAAAGTGCCGCATAATGGCCTAGTTGAAATAAATACATTTGATTTGATTTGATTTGAATGAGTTGGTTATTTACCTTACTTTCGACAGCCCTTTGATGATGGGGCGGCGCACATAAGGCCGCTTGCAGTAGCTGCAGTACAGTCGGCGCCACATGCGGGTGAACTCTCCTCGCGACCGTCACCAACCACGCGAGAGCTTCACGCCGCTCTGTGGAACACGTGTGCTGCCAGTTGCCGGTGCGAGCGCTTACTATCTCTGCGCATGCCTATAGCAGAAAAAATATTTTGTTAGGAACCCACTATATTTTAAAGAAAGGTCTTGAGTTGCTGAAATAGGTCGCAGATGTTAAGTTGCAACCAGAATGCGATTACGAACGAAATTGACCGTCAATCCACACTGGATTGAAGGTCAATTTCATTACTGTTTTCATTGGTTGATGTTCCGATGGTTTGATTTTTAAGAGTAACGATCGATATAGAATCTATACTAATATTATAAAGCTGAAAAGTTTGTTTGTTTTTTTGAACGCTCTAATCTCAGGAAGTACTGGTTGGAATAGAATAAATCTTTTTTGTGTTGGATAGTCCATTTATCGAGGAAGGTTATAGGCTATATAACATCACGCTACGACCAATAGGAGCGGAGCATAAATGAAAAATGATGCAAAAACGGGACAAAATATTCCTTTTTTAGAGCTTCCGTTGCGTGCGCTGCGTAAGCGGATAAAGTTACACAACATTCATGTATGTTGGGTAGGTAGGTAGCCAGTTGACGGGAGCGAAGCCGCGTGGGACAGCTAGTATCAAATATATGTGTACACACCTTCGGTCTACACACGTTCACGTTCACCTTTACGCTGTAATTTAGCAACCAAATGGCAGTAACATCTTAAAAGTTACACTATAATTTTATATTGGACCGTTAAAAAAACAAGTGTCATCGTATCAGCCTTTCTCATCGACTTCCACCTACCTTCAAATGGTCCATAAGCTGCACAAGCTTGTCGTACGCCGGGTCGGTAGCCAGCAACGCGCGCGCTGCGTTCAAGTGCGTGTCCAGCGCGTGCACGTCACGCAGTTGACGGTAGCGCTCGCGGGTACCGCAGAGTAGGAGCAGGAGTTTGCGGACTTGTTTCCTAAAATGGAAAATGGATTTAGTATTGAAGCCAAACGAAAACTGCCATGATGTTATGCTATAAACGCTACTAAGATTTAAGTTGACGTTCTTAGGCGAATTACATCACAGACCATCTAAGAACAAGCGTCTACTGAAAATTTAACTTTGATTACTTAAGCATAAGGTTGAAATTCGTTTTTTAATCTAAATTACAGTTTTTTCACACTGGCGTGCTACACGATCCTCCAGCTGAATTCAAAAGTACAGAGCTCTTTTCAATTACACTGTACATCATGATATGTACCACTCAAGAGTTCAGGTGCATTCTGTGTGCGGATTCTTTGTACGACTCACGTAAGTAGAGTTACTTCTAAATAAAGAAATCTACTCATAAACAAATCTCCTGTTCATATTTACCTGAGCGGCGTCTGCTGGTTCATCATATATTCACAAAGTAAGGTGCGCCAGCGCTGGTCGAAATGAGCTGGATCGCAATGCTTGTGAATCTGACAAGGCAGCCGTAGAGCCATCTCCATTAGAAGTTGAGGGTAGTTGTCGAACACGTCTAAAGCGTGGCCTGGTAAATACATAAAACAAACATTTAAGAAGAAAAATCTTTAAAATGAAGAAATAAAGTATGAATTTTGTCTTATTTGTGCCAAGCACGACGCATACCATAAAAAGAATACTAAACTAAACTAAAATACTTCATCGACTCTGTCTCTGTCACCTCTGACCTAGACCAGAGTCAAGAGCAAACCATCAAAAAAAAAATGCTAATTTTCCGATAGCTACAGCCTAGGAGTCTTTAAGACAAGAGTGAATAGGTTACTTCTAGGCAAGCGTTCTTCGCCGTCGACCACATCATCGCTTACCATCACGTGAAATAGTGGTCAAGCGCGAGCCTATCAATACTAATAAAAAAAAAATACAGTCACTGTTAAGACTAGAATGAATAGATAGATATATAGGAAGGATTCATATTTAAAATAAGTACTTACTCTTGACGTATTCCTTGACAAAGAAGGGTTGCATGTCGGGCAACGGCTGGGGCGGTAGTGGCTTCAGCAATGTTTGGACTGTAGTCGCTGAGCCTGAAGCTAAGGAAAAAACAATGTTTTTAATGTGTTGTGGTTGTGGCGCCATCTCTTGAAACAGTTCATCAACCAATGTACGAACTAATTTACAAAATCATCTGACGTCGCCCCTGGACCCATTTAGGGGTGCTGGAAAAGGGCGTTGTTTGTGCTCCGCCGACGCCCGGTACATCGGCTTCTGGCCGGGTGAGTGGACGAGATCGCCCTCTCCCTTTCTGCAGCCTCCTTCTGCGAGACGACTGTTTCGCGGAAGGGTCCATCGTGCCCCAGGACTCCTCGCTGCCGACCATTGACTCGACTACGGCCAGCAGCGACAGGCCACTGCTCAATCCTGAGATGAGGGCGTGGCTTCTACCAAGCGGCACACTCCACAGACTCTCCCTCACACACATTCATACATAGGTACATAATTAGGCCACATCATAGCTGCATTAGCTAGTAAATTTATTATAATTTAATAATAATAAATTGTACTGTGTTCGTCTTACAACTGCTGTTACATGTTCAAATTATAGGCGAGGACGCTGGCACCCTAAACACAAGTTAAATCTTACATTGGGTGCAAGAGTTCATCGTAAACACTCTTTCCCTAGTTGTAACGCAACGTGTTTAGATAAGTGTTTTCTTGTACCATTGAAGTAAATAAAAATCTTATTATTATGCCTCGATGATGACGAGGCCGAGAGAGCCTGTCCCCCATTCCGAAAAAAGGCTTGAAACACGGACAGACAACGAAGTGATCCCATAAGGGTTCCTTTTTTTCCTTTTGCGGCACAGTCAGTCTATCCAAAGATTGTCTGTAAGAGATTTCCCTGTGCGATAAGACCGCCCATTGCACACTTTGTTTTTGAAAATGTTTGTCCTGTATGTTTTTTTTTTGTGTTGCAATAAAGTATATATCGGAGGAAGGTAAATGATTAATAATTAGGAACAAAGAAATATCGCTTGTAAACTTATTAATTCAGGTTTGTTTAATTGGCAACATTTAGCTTCTGATCAATTCTCAGTTCGATTTTATTCGATTGACAACACTTTATTTTTCTTATGTCAAAATACTCTATTTGGATTGGATAATACAAGCAGTACTTTGCCGGATGTGTGTGAAAAGCGAGGAAAGTCTATACGGATTTACTAGAGTGGGTTTCTCCCGCCATATTGGGTCGTGGAGTTAGAAAAGATACGCGCGGACGCGCTGTTTTGAAGTTGAAAAAGAGTTGTGAGATAAAGGAGTTGAGAAGTAGCCTAAAGTGGCGTGTGTGAACTTGTACAAGTGTGTTTAAGTTGGGAAAAAGCAAAACGATTGGTGGCCGAATCCGCTGCTTTGCTAAAATTGGAACAAGAACTATCTCTAAAACGGCATAAGTTACTTGCTTTGTGCATCGCATACCCACGAAATGCCCACAGACCGGGGGTATTATTGAAGATAGCCCTCTTATTTCCGATATATATAATAATAATTATACCGGCAACCTAACATAGAAATATCCAGTATGATAAAAATTAAATATCAAGCCAGTAGGGTTGTCGATATCGACTGATCAATGTCGAACGGCCGCAGTACTTGCACATTAAGGTTGTCCTAGTCGATCATTCTTCCATACAAACGTAGTCGTGGCGATTACTCCACTGTCTGACGGTGTACACTCAAAATAAAAAATTATATCAATTTGTCTCATCATTATCTAGCCCTGTATGGAAACAAAAAAGTAAAAAATATATATATTTGTAAGTTATGAACGTCGAAAGTTCCATAAATTTCAACTTTCAGCATCTTTGGGCGCAAATAAGTACCATAAGAAGAAGGAATATTGCAAAACAGTCACTATACAGGTATATGTTAGTTGTTCAACAATGCAAATAATTGTATTTTGAAGAGATGCATTAGGTCGTTTTTTCATGATATCCATACTCCCGTTTATAAAATTCGCTTGTTTTCGTCCTAAATCAGTATTCATTTTGCTACAAATTTGCAAAAGTGTGTATTCGTACGTGAACTAGCTTCTTACTGCTCATCACAGCATCTATCTCTTTCGCACGTGTTGTCGGATGAGATAGCATACATTTTAACCCTGCGCACAAATTAGTTCGTGCTGTCGATTAGGGCAACCTTAAGAACATTTGCAATGATTTGGTAGTAAAATACCTTTTGTTTTCCTGCCGAGGCCTTTTGCCTCATTTATAAAATCTTTTTACCCGTTTCATTAGTTTATGCGTTGATTAGTAGATTCTTAATTTAAATTATCAATTTTGAATCACACTACTATCATAATAATATGGTTAGATTTTAATATAAATAAAGCCGAAATCATATAAAAGGTTTCTCTTGATTTTCTACGTACACTTACTAGAGGTCTTCTCCTTCCAATAAGGCAGCAGCGCGGATAGCACGCGGAAGCAGTGCGCCGGCGCACCGGCACGCACCAGCGCGGCAGCGGCCAGGCGTGACACGTGCGCTGCGCACGCGCCGCCGATCACCTCTGCGCGGGGCACTGGCCCGCCTGTGGCTGATGTCTTCCAGCGAGCCATGAGAACACCTGGTAGATTAGAAAGTTTTGAAAATTACCGACAATATTTAGATAGTAAGACAAGTGGAGCTTGCTATAATCAGTTTGCGGCTGGCTGAAAGCATTAGGTCGTTTGTTTACGATGCACCCCGCACGACACGATTTGCGGTTAAGATTTTTAACACACGGCACACTGCAGACGGTCTGTCGTGCGTTTCTTTGTTCACTAGACACGATTCTGCAACAACAGTGCAATGCACTTGTATTGTTTTATAAGCCACGCGAGAGCCGTGCGGTGCGGTGTGTCGTGTCGTCAACAAGCTCATATTTGTTTTGTATAGCCGCTAAATCGTCACCGCAAAAAAGTCGCGGCGCAAAAGCGACATCGACGACATAGCCGGTTTTTCAACCGTTTGTAAATCATGTCGCGTGTGGTTGTGGTGCCGTGTCGTGCAATGAAGAACGGTCCATACAAATATATAAAGCTCTGAATCCTGACCACATTTTGTCGTGTCGTGTGTCGCGTTGTGGGCAACTGGCCTTAAGGGCCTACATACCCTTTAGTGCCGTAAAACGGTAATTTTCTAAAGCATACTCCTTAGTAACGGCTAGGTTAAAAGGTTTGAGAAATATATATATTTACTATTGATTCATGTACATAATTTTGAACACAAGGTTTTTTCGTGTAAATAATAGTGTTGCTTTAAAAAAATAATTAACAACACGATATTTTTTCGCAACTTTTTGAAACTCCTCCAAAACGACTTAGATGTTTAAAAATATTTTACACAGAAAAAATTATGGCTCGAATTTCTTCTAATGCGATATTGCCCTTTTACTGCCACACTATTGTAATAATATTACCTCTGTGTTTACATTATTAATAAAGTTATCCAGACATAACCTAGAAAAGTTCATGTATATCTATTATTTTCGGCATTCATGAACAAAAATTCTTGTACAAACTAATTCAGAAGATGACCCTGAATTAAACCAGATATTTTTCATTTAGGCTCGTAGGAATTTAAACTCAGCTAAAACAATGTATGGGTTTCTGCCATTGTCCTTTTTTATATAATCTATAGGCTCGCGTTCATTAAATATCAGAAAATAATACTTACTAAGCAGCCTCATAATCACCAACTGTAGCTCTCTCGAATTGGTCCTCACATGTATGGGGGCCGAGGTCTCACCCCCCTGCAAATCTAGCTCAGACACCAGTAACTCCAGCCTCATAATAGCCAGCTGTAGATCCCGTCTGTCTGACCGTTCTTCAGGATTGTCGTCGGTTTGGATGTCGAGTTCTGAGACGAGGAGTTCTAGGAGACGGTCTAGGACTGTGCGGTCGCCGTCCACGATTGAGTCGAGGTCGCCAGCAAGCATAAGGACGACCTGTGAAGGAAGGTGAAATTGTAGAATCAATTTTTACATAGATTACGGACTTCAAAAAATGCGGGGCGCGGTGCGAACTATAATAAATTTTTGTTCACCGATACAATATATAGAATATTGTATCGGTTTCCATATGTTTTCTGTCTATCTGATCGACTTCTGAGACAGTGAAACCACAGTAAACCACACCATCGCTTAACATCAGGCGAGATAGTGATCAAACGCGAGCATATAGAATCTATTATTTTATTTAAAAAATGGTGTGATTGGTTTTTAGATATTATAACTTTGGCACCATTCCATTAGGGTTGTCGATGAATTGTTTTTAAAATTTTGTAGTTTCAATAAACATCGCGACATATCATGTCTAAATTTGTTTTAAGTAGGTATAGTTCTCGCCAAACTTTTTGGCCGCCCTGAAGTTGGCTACAATGGCTGCGCAGTTGTAAATCTCATTTAAAAAGAGCACCGCGCCGTGCCTTGCTCATCGCAAAGCAAACTTCAAGAGGGTGACCATAAGCTCTTAGAGTAAGGTTATTTTGAGTGTGCCTAAGGGACAGCTGTATACAAGTCATATACATCTGTCCCTTACACACACTCAAAATAACTTTACTCTAATGGCTTATGGTCACCCCCAGGGCGGCAAAGAAGTTAGCGAGAACTATATGGTTTTTAGTGATGTAGATTCGAGAAGCGACGGGTCGTTTATTCCCCGACTGCCGAAGGAAGGTTACGTGTTTATCAGTCTATATATGTATGTATGTTTGATCCTATGTGGCGTTCTAGAGACCAAACGCGTTGGCCGATTTTGATGAAAACGGCAATCGATTCTTATTAGCCTTGCGAGACACTGGCTACATTTAAATTGGAAAATAGAAAAATCGCGGTCCCAATTCTTTTTTCTTCCAAACCCATCGTGTGGGGCACCAAAATAAAGGGTTTTAAGAGGTGATTTCAAAAATATATACCACTTATATTTTTAAATGTACCTAATTCGAAAAAAAAATGTTAACTAAAAAGTTATAAATAAAAAAGTTAATTAAAAAAATGTGTATTTAAAATATGTAAAACAATATATTTAATTTAATGTTAACTAAGTTAAGTACCAATGTATGTTCTTTATTGGCAAACTTCACTCGAAAGATATAAAATATAATTTAAAAAATCAAAAAACCCGATTGCTTAAGAAGCGAACTAAAAATACGTAAACAAGATTTTTTGTTTCCTTTCAATAAGCAAAAGACAACGTTCAGTCACTTAGTGCCTTTTCACACGCCCCGGTTGCCGGGTAACCGGCGGCGAATGTAAAAGTGTGAAAGCTTCACCTCCAGTTATCATAAAAAGACACTAGTGAGAAAAGTGTCACAAAGCGTGACACTAGTGTCTTTTCACTAGTGTGAAAAGAAACTTTCAGTTTACTTGTATCTAGTTTTACGTACCTGTACGAAGGGTATAGCCCTGACTCCGGGCAGGAATCTCAAGCTCGGCAGCGCGTCCAACGCGGCTGACAGTAGGGACACCCGGAGCGCGTGCAGCTTACGGCTCTCGCTCTCTGCTTCCATAGTGCGCGATGTAGACGCCACTGGTTGGTTGGATGATGTTGATGGGCCAGCTAAAGATGAAAATGTATTGGTTAGATTTTATTTCTTACATTTCTGTTTAATTTATTTTGATATGGCACAAAGATTAAATTATGTAAAATAACATGCAAATGTTAGAAATAGCTTTAAGGCCGATTTCACCAATCACAACACAACTGATTGGTAGTTTTTTAGCGGTTTTACCAATCAGAACGCCGTATTTGCATAAACTGAGTTTAGTTGGACTAATCGCGGTTAGTTAAAAATGATGAGGTGAGATAGTGGTCAAGCGCAAGCCTATCAATAAAAAAAAAATAGTTTCATTGGTGAAATTGGCCCATTAGTGTGATAACAATCCCCATAAATCCTAAATAAAATTCAGATTGATGAGGCTTTCAGAAACGAATGTTTAAGTGTATAAAAACCTAACAGGTGCAAGTTTAATAATTCTACATGGCAAATGATAGTAAAATTTGCTGCTGTGTAGAAGCCAAGTTTAAATAATTATGTACAACTAGTTTATGCCAGCGGCTTTGCCCGTTTGAATAGTGTTTTATCATTCAAAAGCAACATTATACCGGGATAAAAGTAGGGTGTCAGCGATGCTTTCCGAAGTATAAATTGTCCAATTTCTTAATCATTCATATTCTTATTTTTCCGAATTCTTATTTTTACATATTCCAAATTTTTAATATTCAGTTATTTACACTTTCTCATTATTACATGTTCCATTTTATTCCACATTCTGTATTTTCCACATTTAAGTACAATCACAATAAAAACTTTGTAACAGATTTTGTTCCACACACAATTCATCTTGTGGATGACCAAAATCTGCTTTGATTTGAGGAGTTGTTCTAGTGAACGCCATAGGACAAGAGGACGATTGAGAGGCTTGGCACTTCCGTTTAAATAAAAAGGTGGGCAGAAGTAATTTATTTATTCTTTTTCATACATTTTCTGAAAAAAGAGGTATCATATTTTTTTTTATTAGCCTATATTGTCCCACTGCTGGGCTAATATTATGAAAAGATAATTAAAAATTGCCAAATACATACGGAGCAAAGCCATTGATGATTTATTAAAAAGCGCAATATAGCCTGAAGAATGTTTAAAGAAATTATATTATAACACGTTGGTTCAAGTAACAGTATTGATACGTGAACCACAGAACTTCTTTAAAAAAAACAGGTTCCTCTTTATTTCAGAAAATGTTCGAAATGGAATGAATGGTTTTCACCCATCTTTTTATACATGTACATCGTAGTATATAGTTCTTTTTTTTCCTCCTCATTTTGCTCTAGACCTCTTTCTTTTACTTTCTTTGATTTACTGGCTGAAATAAGTGGTTTTGATTTTAAGTTTTTTTAACTTATGACAATCGCGTTTATTTTCCTTTTTATATAGAACTGTACTCATTCGGAAAATTTGGTGTTAGGACAAAAAACAATTAGGAAACCTAGGAATTCGGAAATATAAGAATTTGAAAAAATAATAACTAGGAAAAATAATGTTACGTAATTTAAAGAATTCGTAAAATAAATAATATGGGATATCGCGAATTTGGATTTTGGCGCTGACACCAAAAGTAGCCTATGTGCTATATTAGACTATATTCTATCTCAGTGCCAAATTTCATCTGGATCCGTTCAGCCATTCTGGAGTGATTGAGTAAAAACCATACATCCATACACATCCATTAAAACTTTCACAATTATAATATAAGTAAGATTTTACATTAACTAATACGGAAAAACCAAAACTACGCATTGCTCTTTAAATATGTTTGCTGTGTTAAGCTGACGCATATCTTTTGCTATAAGCATTACAAAAGGTTAGTAATGAAATCAAATAAAAATTCAATATATTAGTTTACTAGCCTGTAATAGCAACAGGCACTGCGATGATATTGGCGGCAGGCATCGTCCCAGCGGATGGGGCCGACACCATTTCTCCTAGAACATTCCGTACCGTTGTAATGCACATACAATAAATAAAAAATAGCTGCAAAAGCAATCCCACGAATACATGTAAATGCTGTATCCCACGTTGGTTGTTCGTAAGAGGAAATGTGGACAGAGAGCTCCGACTGAATTTCCCTAGTAAAAGGTCATTATTCGAGGTTTAGCTCTAGCCTATTTCCTCCTCCAATATTGGACCAATTTAAAAGAACTGGAAAAGAAAGGTATATTTGTCGGATCATGTCATGATTTGTTTACTTAAAATGATACACAAGTACCTTGTTTGGTACTGGGTGGAGTCTAGGTGGTATGGTGTCGATATTGTTCATTGTAGAGCGACAGTGATCGTTCGAACATGGCCGTGGCAACATGCTGCCTGGGAATTACCTGTGTTTCCTTTTAAGTCCAGAGTAGTACAAGTTACAGGAGATATTTCTCTAGTTTACCCGTATCCCAAATTCTACGCCCACGACTATAATCTAACACCGGTATGTCACTAAGTAGGTCTAATCATGATCCTAAAATACTTGGATCTGACATATTTATATGTTATGCGCTTATGTTTATCTTTTTCATTTATAGTTGTCAAATTTGTACACTAGGCCTCTGTTGCCGGCGCAATTTTGAGCATTTATTCTCAGGTTCTAGTGCTTCTAAAAGGAAAACTTCGGATATCTTTTAAATTGGTCCAATATTGGAGAAGGAAATAGGCGAGAGCCAAACCTTGAATTACGACTATTTATTTAGGATATTCAGTCGGATGTGTGCGACCATATTTCCTCTTAACTTATACAGAAGCACCCATACCAAGCGATTGTATTTGACAAATTTTGCCGCCAATTTTGGTAACTCATAATGTCTATGATTCAAGCCTCCCCACAACACTAGCTACTTGTCTATGTAGCTATCATCATAGTCTAACCAGTCAATGGGGTTGGTGCATGAACCCATTATCATACATCTGTATTAGCTGTCATCTCAGTATTCACCTCCTTTGTAGGCAGTGGCCTTAGTGAGAGTTTTTTAGCGTACTCACCCGTGATAACTCGTTGTAAACGATCTCTTGTCAAAATGTATACAAAAAAACTTAGATAAAGTACCTATAGATTAAGCCTTAAAATGAGCTTGATTGATAGAGCGAGATGGCTAATTGGCAGCTCCATGTAAATAATAAGGACAAAAGATTATTTTTTGTCTTTGTCACCATGGCCGGTTTCTGTTGTTTGTCAAACTCTAATATAATGGCAGGTTTGACAAACAAACTCGGTCTTATGTGTTAATTGAGACAAGGAATTTGGGTTATTTATAGATAATAACTGTCAGTGCGATGGTGGGTTGTAGTGTTCTTGTTCTTGTTGTAACACCAGAACTAACTATTGCTGTCTCATGCGCGGCCACGCCAGGGCTTAATCTATAGGTACTTTATCTAAGCAAAAAAGAGGTTTCTCCTTACCGCCTCGCCTCGCGTTTTTACTCACGCGCAATCGCGTTAACGTAAACATCAATTTGTATTGAAACTGGATGAGCGCCGTCTGGTGATGGTAACGAGATACCTCTTTTTTTGTATACATGTTAACATAAGAGATCGTTTACCACGAGTTATCACGGGTGAGTACGCTAAAAAACTCGCACTAAGGCCACTGATCATCTTTCACACAAACACTCTGATACAGGAACGATGTTGAATGATATCGTTTTGGCTTTCAAAAAAATGGGCCTCGTAGTTGTCGTCGATTTAGCCTTGACGAACACCTGAAAATCCACTCAGAATTCTGTTTGTCTTACATACAAGACATTCCTCCGTAGCTGCCCATAGATCTCTATTAGCCATTATTTAAGTATGCACCTCCTTTCATAAAATACAGCGGATAAAAATTGCCTGTTTTTCTTACCATAAGCACTGCTGCGTCCAGAGACCCCCCCGATGCTGTCGGCGCCAGATCCACCAGACTCGGACCCGGCGGATCCAGGCGGCTCCGCGGGCGACGTGCGTAGTGTGCTGCCGTCTGTAGCCGCCGTAGACCCCTCGTCGTCAGAGCTGACGGAGTTGTTACTACTTGTAAGTTGTTGGAAAGTTATCCAAGCTGACTGGGGTTCTTATACAGAGTTCTAGATATGAATTAAGAGCTCATATGTCGAGAGAACGGTTTAGTGCAAAATCTTGTTTATCAAATTAAAGAACTACATTTGAATTCGAATAATTGATGACTGACTAACGCAAGGTTAAGGTTTTGTTGCCCAATATCAGCATTTCTACAGATCACATCTATATGAAGAAACTAAGGTGCTTATTGTTCTTGGGAATCAATTTAGAGAATTTCACCACAAACGATAAAGCACAGAAATCTCAATGATTTTGACAGCATGTTGCCACATCAGTAGATTGCACCATGCGGAGAATGAGCGGATACACAAATATTAAGTATCAGATAGTAACATACCCAGGTGGTGAAGCTGTAGCATCACTGAAGCCCGGCGCGGGTGGCGGAGGCGCCGAGGGCGCGGGAGGAGCCCTGCGCGGCTGTTCTTGCAGAGACAGGGCTATGGCCAGTTCGACCATGGTCTCATCATCAGCATCCGGAGGGATATCTAGTAAGGCTTCTAGACCTTTTAGAAACGGAAAATTAATATTATCATAATGTTTCAATCATATCATAGGAAATATTATATTGCTGAAGTTAAAAGCACCCAGCAACCAACTTTTAGGGTACCGAACCAAACCGCAAAATCAAGTTGGTTGTAATAGGAAAAAGTGTTCTGTTTGAACCCTTCGGGTACGGAACCCGAAAAAAGAAAAATCAAGATTGAATAAAACACCAGCGGTAGCCTCGTTGGACAATTGCTCAGTGGCAACACAGTCCTGCTTTTTTGCAAAATCGTGCCGTGTCAAAACACTATTCTTCCAAGACATATTGGCAGAATTAAACAGTGTCTTACCTCCATCAGGAGCCAGCAGCACCATAGGTTCTAGCGAATCATCGACATCCATGAACTGGTTCTCTTGATTATCGTCACGGTTGGCACTCAAGTCTGACTCAGAAACCACTGCTTCGGTGATCGAGCTTGTTGGTTGGGCCGTGGTTACCGAAGATCCAGCGCCTTCGTATCACAAAGAAAGATGTATTAGAAAAAGGAACGTTAGGGTCAGGTCAAATGTAGACGATACAATTTAGAATTTTATTTAATACCCAAAAAGGTACACAATTCAGTGACAGAATTGGAATACAACAAGCGGAATTTAAAGTCAAAATTTATTCGAATTTACTTGGGTCAATTTCAGGCTGCCGAAATCTAAAGCCCCCATCACGAGATGCTATAAATTTTGTAAATAAAGAACTTCTACTAAGTTACGTAGCGACAATTCAATCAACAACAAATTCTCCCAAATTCAATCACCTCAAAGTAACATACGTGTAATAAGAAACTTACGAGCAATTTCACTTGGTCGGGTTACATTTTAGCGATATAAAGCGCTGTCGTCTAATGTTTTGTGGTACTAGAACGTTCCATGAGTCAGACGCGTTCCAGTAACACAAAACATTATACTAACATAGTAGAAGTTAATTAATTACAAAATTTATAGCTTCTCGTGAAACGAGACTTTAGTTATTAACTCAACATTGTGTCTAGTAATTTACCTGTTCCAGGAGTGGTTGGCGGCGACGGAATGTAGACGCGACGCCTCTTCACTCTGGGTCGCAGCACTCTCATCAGAGCTGCCTTGGCTCCGAAGCTTATGCTCTGATCCTCAGCCAGTAGGAGCGATAGGTAGATTTGATTACCGAATTCAACCTAGGGATGAACAAACAATGGTAAAGTACCCCAGTTCTTGATATAATGGCAGTGGATAGAAGCTGTTCATTGCTCAACGAAAAGTACTATTAATCAATTGGCGATATCCATTAAATAACATCCCAAGAAAAGCCATCTATACGGTTTTCTTTGGATGTACGGATGGATGAAAACAGTTGTTCTTGAGTCAGTATTTTTCCTTAAGGATCTTACTCCATTTTATTTCCTGCCCTGGTCCATGAGTTACGAAACTATATTCAGTTGCACAAAAATCTAAATGGGCAGCACAAAATGAGATTGAAAAAGTAAGAACCAAAACCTCCATCACTACTTACACATTCAGGCTCCGCATGTAGTTGGAAAGCATGCACCGTGTCAGCGAGTGCGTGCATCGTGTGTTCCGGATGACGCAGTCCATAGGACAATATACCGGGCGGTTGTGCCGTAGATGATCGACATGCTGCTAAGCGCCATAGAACGCTTGTTAGCAAAGCGCATAGATGTGGTTCCTTATCTTTTTCGTCTTGGTGGTCACCCTTCCAGAGGACTGACCAGTCTCCTGTTAAAAATGTTATATCATTGTTAGAAACAGTTAAACTATTCGACATTATTAGATGTTGCAAATCACGTGCGTCATGTTTTTCGTGTTCCGTACCCGAAGGGTCAAAACGGAGCAGTATTGCTGTCACATAACTTTTAATTTTTTAACTTCCCATTGACCTACGAACTTTAAATTTAGTGATAATATTTATTACTAGCTGTTGCCCGCGGCTTCGCTCCCGTGGACCACCCCACAGGACCCCTTTTTCGGGATAAAAAAATAGCCTATGTTACTCAGGAATAATGTAGCTTTCTACTGGTGATAGAATTTTTTAAATCGGTCCAGTAGTTTCAGAGCCTATTCGGTACAAACAAACAAAAAAAAAATCTTTCCTCTTTATAATATTAGTATAGATTAGTATTAGTATAGATTATTACGAATGCTTTAATCCAATTTTTCTTTGGTACGGAATCCTAAATATAAGTCCGACACGCAATGATTGACGTGCTCTTGTCACAGATAATATAATACTAGCATACAGATGTCTCATCCCATACAAAGAAGCCATGCCGACGTACTGTACTGATTATACTGATTATTTTTTGTACTTTGATCGAGTTCGGTTCCGTTCCACGGATACAGATGGTGATCTATCTATCGCCGTGAAACGGAACCGAACGCGATCGATTTACAAAAAATAATTGGTATAATCAGATGAAAAACGCTAGTTACATCGACAAGATTTCTTTGTATGGGATGAGGCATCTGCATGCAAGTATTATATTATCTGTGCTCTCGTGAAATGCAACAACTATACCACCTGTCCTATTTATTCACACGACATAAGCATACAAAATAAACAAATCGTAAGTAAAATGTAGGTTTACGTAGTTATATTGTAGAGTCTATTGTATTTTCTATATTTTACTTTCGGCTGTTATTCGTAGATCTTTCAAAGTAGTTACGGGTAGTCAGAAGCTTCAAAGTCTGACGACCAGTCTCTAGGATGTATTCTGTTATATAGAAACTGGATCGTGGAAGATTCTGTTATTCAGCTGCATCTGATTAGGCTGGCAGCTGATAATAACATAGTGGGAGGAGGCACAAAGTAAGTAGTAGATAAATACTATGGAAGAGCTTCCGTGTATTTCATTGCACTCCTTCTCCAAGAGAACTAGTTTAACGAATGGGTGGTAAGCTCACTGAGCTTTCTCAATATGAATTAGTTGACAAGCTTTACTGAAATAAATACCTAGACTTGTCTATGTGTTTTTATTCATAAAACCCTTCACTTACACACCACATACATTGGAACTCTGATACACAGTAAATAACCAAAGACCATCTTGAAATTTAAAGCTTGCTTAGATCTTGGTAGATATCAATACTTTATATCTACCAAGACATAGACTTCCATCACACGTAAACGGCGGCGCGCTGCAGATAGAGAGTCCACTAAGAACAAAGCGCCATTTTGCACGCACACATTGACATTACTATTTTACAGGGATTCTCGGGCAGTATTGGACAGCGCTCAGTCGCGGCTGTCGCGAGTGCTGGCGCGGGCGTTTGTCACGTCATTCAGTCTTGTGGGCGAAGTTCAAAATATACATTTTCCCCATCATGTATTTATAGAAAATGCGAATTTTCTACACATTGAAATACAACAATCGTGCATTTAAACAATACCGCAATCCTTCTTATTAAAATTCTGAATCAATATTCAAACCAATCAATCCACCATCAATAATGCAAACCTAGTGAATCTGTGAAGTTTAGGTAACAATTTTCGAAGATAACGGGAGTAGTCCTTATCTTTATGGCAATGCTTACCGTTGGCAGGTCTCTGCGGCGTGGGAGCGCTGTACTTGACGAGATGTTGCGGCCTGGCCACAGCGACGCCTCGCGCCAACAGTACCAGTCTGAAGTACGCTTCAGGGTCAATATTGTGCGGGTCAGCTGTATCGCGGAGTTCGCGCAGTGATGTGCACACGTATTTGAGGATAGCTTGATCCTGTAATATCAATTTGTAAAATTAACTAGTTCAAAGAAAACATTCTTGAAAGAAATTTAATAATTGTCGTAGTGACCAATGAAATCGAACGATTTTTTTACCTTACAAATTTTCCAAGCAAAAGTACATACGTATTTACATCAATAAAAAACTTCAGAAGAACGTGAATCACATTTTAGATGTTTTATGTTAACCAACGAGATAGCTTTGAATTGTTACCTTAAAATTGCTTGGCGACACCTATAGGAAAAGAACCTCAACAGTAAGGAATTACAGCAAGAAGAGATTCCTACCTTGTACTGATGATAGTGCGTATGATGCAGAGCCCTCAACAGACACTGCGCTCTGGCGTGTAGATGCGGCGGAGCGGGAGCACAGAGCAGTCGTCGAGCAGGCTCAGCGGCCGCGTGGGCTCCGGCCGCTGAAGCGCCGGCGCCTAGCTCTAGGGCTTCTAGGGCTGCGCAAGCAAGGCGCTCGAGAGGACTCGGCTTCCAGGCTCCGCCGGCGCCTTCGCCCTCCTGTACACAAGAGAAACGTTAAATATCTATCTTACTACAATATCAAAATCGCAACAGTCTAAATTGTTCATTAGTAACGATACAAACAGTAATAAAGGAGAAAGGGTTAAGAATTAACATTCTGGAATGCTACCCAGATAAAAATAATTATTTGTAGAATGGATCTTGAACCTTGTGCTACTTGTAACCGAAATAGCTGTCAATTAGAGAGTTGTAAAGTAACTTTATGGCAGTACTTACTTGAGCAACCTTGCTAGATGATGGACAAGCAGAAGGATCCTCATTGTCTTCAGGCCATCCGAACTGCTCCTTATTCTTGCCATATACCTAAATTAACACAAGTTAATTTTACTTTTTTTCACCCATTAGAGCTTAGAGTACGAAATAAAAATGTAATATGCTTACTTTCACAGAATCAACCATAGTAACTCCGTCAGGGTCTTGTGAAGGACCGAAGGTGATGGAAAGTTTCTTATCAGATTGTAGGGACTCCTCCCGAGTCAATGGTATATCGAACCAACGGTTACGTACTACAATTGTCTGAATCGATCTGCCGTACACCTAAAATAGACAAAATATATGATTAGGGAGTTTTGTTAGTAAAACAATTTTAAATTTTACAGCAGATGCTTGATAGAACTAAATCCTGAATTAAAATTTTAATTAATCACTGCAATACCTCCGAATTTTCAATACATTATTTACATTAGGACTCTCAAAGCTTTTATTTATTAATGAATGGCTTTTCTGAGGCTACAATAAACTTTACTGTAACATTTTTTTTTTTTAAACTATCTTTTTCGTATTCTTCTCAGCAAACCATTTCATGGATACCCATACCATGGCAGTGCACAAAAAATAACTAGCCCACCATATTGAGCCGTCCGCCATATTCGATTTAGAATGACGTCACTTATCTAACCATGCATTGTGATCCAAACTAAACGTGTATGCAAAATTTCATCTTAATCGATGGAGGATAACTGCTTTAAAATTCAGTTGCAAGATTTGACCCGAACACACTTACATATATACATACAAACATACATTGCAAGTTAATTAAAAGCTTGTAAAAAGGTATTAGCTCATAAGATTTAGACTCAAAATAAATATACAAATGTGTCTCTATACATGTGCGATGTACTCACTTCAACGAATGACGGCGTTCGGGCGACATCTTGGCTGCCAAGAAGTACTCTTAATCCGCAGATGACCATGTTAGGATCAGAGTTTGTGACCTCCATTGCGAAACCATTCATCTTTGTTGATACCACATACAAACCTATAAAAAAACAACGAAAGCTCACAAACAAGTCGATTGCAAAGAATTTAAAATAAACCGGCCAAGTGCGAGTCGGACTAGCGCACGAAGGGTTCCGTACCATAACCGCAAAAAACGGCAAAAAAAAACACGTTTGTTGTATGGGAGCCCTACTTAAATATTCTGTTTATAGTATTTGTTGTTATAGCGGCAACAGAAATACATCATCCGTGAAAATTCAACTGTCTAGCTGTCACGGTTCATGAGATACAGCCAGACAGGTAGACAGAAAGACGGACCGTGGAGTCTTAGTAATAGGGTTCCGTTTTTACCCTATGGATACAGAACCCCTGTAACGGACTAATCGCTGAAATGTTTTAAAATTGAATGAAGCCAGTTCCAAGTTTAAAAGTTAGGAAGGGAGAGGTAAGAGGTTCAGAAAGTAAGTGTACTGGGGCCCTTACAGGCAGTTGTTTTTTGCTTTCTTGGTTATAGTGCCGTGTAGTTTAGCTCATCTATTCCTAATAAGTCCAAGAACACGTCACTACGACTTAAGGTCTATCCCGGGCCCGGGCACGTCGCGTGCACGGACGTGTGTGAACAAGTTCATATAAAATGTTCCCACCGATATTTTTTTGAGCTCCTGACGGGACCCGGCCCTGTCACGTCCCGGGCACGCCCCTGATATGTGTGGATAGACCTTAAAACGGTGGTAACAACAACGTGTCCCGCGAACGATGTCGATAGAATCTGCCGCCAAGTGCGCATTTAGCAGTACGAGTTGCTGCAACAACGCCGCAATACAATTTTATAATGATTTCTTACTATTGAAAAGTTGCCTGATTACATAACATTCTGAAAAATTAGACAGTTTGCCATGAAAACCTTAGGTGTGTTTTTTTTAGCGTATCGAAAATGCGATCAGGTCAGACGTGATTCGATTTTTTACTTCAGGGTGAAACCATCATTGCTTCTGGCTATTGAGTTTAAAAGCAATCGCAATTCAGCCGGGCGAGCATAGCCTCTGTAACGGGCTTGAGTCACGCATTTTGTCACGGTTTTGTCGGGACTCAAGCCTGTCACAGTAGGCCGTGCTCGCCCGGCTGAAGAAGAGATCGAAGGGATCCGGATTCTGCCTTCTGCACGACAATGCGAGATGGCAAACGCAACGGTGCTTACAACGGTACTTTTGGAGTCAGTTGGAATGGTTTGGACAACCCCGCATATTTCCCTGACCTTCAGATTATCATCTGTTCAACTCTTTCAAAATGCACACGGGTGGACAAAAAAACTGACGAGGAAGTGAAGGGGGAGGTGAACGTGTATGCGGCATAGGAGTAGGCGGCAGAGTTCTTCGACCAAGACATAAAAAATTATCCCTCGTCACACTACTAGAGGGATGTCGATTATGTCGAAAAATTGTTCACATATAGACTTACAAAAATCAAGCACACTTACTTTCCGGTCATGCCTCGTACTTACCAGTTGTATTGAGTCGATGTTTGATCTGTGCAGTGTTGTACACTTGCAACAAATCATTGCCACCAAACTCGATGTCGTTCATCGCGACGCAGTGTTCGAAGAAGTCGATCGGGAACTGTGGTGCTCCATTGGCGTTGGATTTTGTTAGCACCTGTAAAAGAAGGTTGTCCTATTGCTATCTTAATTAAAAGTTGGTTAGTGGTTAGTAAAAAAAAAAAAGGTTTATTTCAGAAACTTGTACACTTCTACAGTAAATCTTACATAGGGACCTCCTTTTAAGTAAAATATATACCTGTGCTAGGAGGACCCGCTCTTCAATGACAAATTATGAATTGGTAAAAGTGATGTACAAAAGGAAAACAGAATCTAATAAAAAAGAAATTACAAGCAAAATCTCAAATTAAACAAGATGAGATTTGAACTATAACTAAAAAATACAAAGAAACTTAGATACTATATCCTAAAATAATGTGTGTGAATGAGTATGCGTGTGAATGTGAGCGTGCATGTGAGTGAATGTATGAGTGTGTGCGTGCGTGTGTTTTTATTTTCCAACTTATATTGATGATGCCTGCAGCATCAGTTCAATGTCATCATAGGTCTTCAGTTTTAGCCATTGAACTATTGCCTTTTTGCAGTCTTTAGTAGTCATAGGATAGATGTTAATTATTTTATTTATTTTATTATATAGGGTAGCGGAATTTGTATTAAAATGTCTTTTGGCATATGCAGTTTTAACAAATTTTACTGGTGCAACACTGTATTTTCGTCTTTTTCTTGATGGTGAGGGTCATAAGGCAGGACTTTGTGTAATTTTAAGACAGCATTAAGACAGGTTAGTGGCATAGCGATTTGCACTACGTGTGTCTGTTGGCTATAATAGTCACAGCGGATTGTGTCTCTGAAGTTGGCGCTGCAACCATTGCGCACGAAACAGTTTGTCATCGAGTATACTGCATAGAGTAAGCGAGATAGGACGATGCGACAAACGTAAGCGAGTGTAAGAGACAGTTATACAATGCTATCTTCACTTTCAACATTGACAAAAAAATTGCTACTGCGCAGGGTCTTGCAGTCAATTCAGACACAAAGATCCATTGTGAGTATTATACTAAATTATCAGCGTTATCCGAGGAAATAAATAAAATCAATATTTATCAGACAATAGAATTTTTTTTTCTTTTTTTTTTTGACATTCGAAGTGCGGTTTAATGGCCTTATTAAATAAATAATATTTATTAAAGCTATAATTAAATTAAATCTATTAAGTATGTGTACAAGAATATAATAGCTGCGCCTATGCTAGGCCGAGTCTGTATTTCAGGACGTAGTTCATTTTCCAGACATTATAGACAATAACAACAGTGGATACATTTACCTAAATATTATATAAGTTTAAATCAAAATAACATAATACAACAAATAGAGCGAGTGTGTGTGGTATGCTTGTGTTGAGAGTGTTTCAGAATTAATAAATGAATGATTTGATGTTACAGACTCAGACTGGACATAGTTGTTTGGGAATACGTAGTTCATTATTACCTAGTATTTTTACTTAAAAAATGTACATACTTCGACACTAACCTGCTGCGCTTTTCCCTTGGAATGATGCGTCAGTAGCCTGGGCCGTCTTCTCGGCGCATGCGTCGGCTGTATAGCGGGCGACAACCAATATCCAGTGTGGTCATTACTGGCTGCATACATACGAAGACTTCCATCCTCACAGAGTAAGATCAAAGTACTCTTTTGTTCGCCGCCGCCGCCGCACCAATGACGGACCGCTACCATGTCGGTTATCTTTGCCTTTGCGGGTACCACCTGAAGAATAGTTAATTTTAGAAAAAGATTAACATTATGCTCGGGCAAGATCTACTCTCAAAGCTCATGCCAAAGTAGTTACTTATTTTTTAAATATCATCTGACCTCCGCGGCTTCGCTCCGGTCAACTGGCTATCTACCTACCAACCACCTACGTATCTACCCTGCCTACCTACCCTACCTATCTACCAACCTACTCAGACTGCCCTACCGATCAACCTACCTACCCTACCCTATCTACCCACCCACCTAACCTACCTAGCTTCCCACCTACCCTACCCAACAATTTGTTAAACTATTTATTTGAAAAAGAATTATTACTACAATACGAATGTAACCAACTTTAGTTTCTACCAGCGCAGCGATCTAATTAAATTTTAGAACACAAAAGCTGCTATTGTGACTTAACTATGATAGTGAGATATATTCTCTCGCAGACTTTTTTGTAGGTAATAATGAGTACCTACTTTAATCATGTAGTACATCATTTTTATGTATCATCAATAGTTTTCTCAGCGCACGCCAAATAATGAAATCTATTGGCAATATTTTGCTAATTTGTTATTTTGTTACATTATTGCAATTTTCATAAGGATCTCTATTTTTTTTTCAAATAATTTATAGCCTATGTTACTCAGGAATAATATAGCTTTCCATAGGTGATAGAATTTATTAAATCGGTCCAATAGTTTCGGAGCCTATTCGGTATAAACAAACAAACACACAAATAAACAAAAAAATCTTTACTCTTTATAATATTGGTATAGAAAAAACGCTATGAAGAGTTCTGACACGAGAAAGTCTTATTCGGCGAACTAGGGTTTAATAAATGGCTATTACATATGTTCTTCAGCATCCAGCCGGGCTAACATGCACACGAGAAAATGTTCCTAGTACTCTCACGTGGAAGCGAGACATTATTATCCTAACTAATATATATATAAAGGCGAAAGTTTGTGAGCGTGTGTGTGTTTGTATGTTCTTCACGCTCAAACGGCTGGACGGATCTGGATAAAAATAGATTATAGTCTGGAATAGCCATAGGATACTTTTTTTTCACGGAATATGTTCCCTCGGGATAATTTTCGACATTCACGGAGGCGAAGCCGCTGGCAGAAGCTACTTTGTATTATAAATGCAAATGTGAGTTTGTTTGTTACGCTTTCACGACTTAACGGCTGAACGGATATGGAAGAAACTTAGTTTATGGACCAGAACCTGGTTAAGAATATAAGGTACTTTTCATCCCGGTAGAATGTTCCTTTGGTATAACAAAACACGTTGGACTTTGCACGCGAGCGAAATCGCGGGTTCTGAAAAGCGCTGGTGCTATATATATCTTAAAATGTCTCGTTTGAAGTCGAGTTAATGTGACAAGTCAAACCTAAAAAGCTACTCAAAAACAATACCTGTTTTCAATCAAAACTGAAGTGAGTTAGATAGCCATTTCTATTTCTTTTTTTTTTGTTTCAACAAACCCCATTACCTGTCTCACCTTTATTTCTTGTACGAATATATTAGTGGGGGTCAACATGAGTACGACGGGGTTGTTGGAGGCCTGCATCACGGCTGTGACGAGGCCGGGGTGTCCAGGGACTTCGGCCCACTGGCAAAGGGACTGGACGCCTCCTTGCTTGCCACCGCCGCGACCACCTTCCTTTTGGGCTGATGAGGCTGATAGAGTTATCATTGCTGTGCCTGTTTGGGAAAAACAATAAATGTAAAAGTATGATTCAAAAAGAAATGTTTTCACATTGTTTTTTGCACAAGTGATGTTAAAGGGAGCAGTGGTGGCCCAGTGGTAACGGCCGCGACTTACAAATTGTAGGTCGTGGGTTCGAACCCTGGCAGGCGCTTTACTTTGTTCAAGTTATTTCATCACCACTGCTCACAAAACGGTGAAGGAAAACATCGTGAGGAAGCCGGCATGTCCTAGAACCAAAAATTCGAAGACTTGTGACATCCACCAATACGCACTGGGCCCACGTGGTGGATTACGGCCCATTCCCTCTCGTAGAGAGGAAGCCTGTGTCCCAGCAGTGGGAACATAAAAGGATGATGATGATTATGATGTTAAAGGACATGCATGACCTCAAATAGCCTAAACTAAAAATAAAATATCAATGTCAAATCTTTCATTGATCCAGATTTTGGAATGTACATTTCATAGTGTTCTATGACATTCTATGTCACAAGAGATGGAACATGCCTTTGCAATAAAAATATAAAATATATGAGAAAACAAACTTTTTTTAACTATATTTATTACCTTGGAGGCTTTCTTCAACCGTGTTGAGAGGCGCTAAGAAGCTCTTTCCTTGCGCATACGAGAAGAACAACATTTTTAATGTATGCGAGTAGTAGATGGACACGCCACCGCCTCCGACCAGACCCGCAACGTCCTAGGAAGGAGTAAACACAGCTGTAAAGTATGGCGACCAAGTGTGAGGGAGTAATAAAATGTATGACAACATTCAGCCAATTGAAATACTCGATCTACAATATTTCACTACGGGTGACATAAATGCCATCGGGTTTTTGTCACACTCCTATGTCCCCTTAAGGCTCAGCGCAGATCGAAAGCGGAGGCTTTCTGTTGAACATTATATAGTTAGTACAATAAAGTGCAAAATTGCACGAACATCGTCCGCGCGTCCGTTCGATGAAAGGTTTGATGGCAGCATCAATGTTTGTACAACTTAGCACTTTATGGTGCTAACAATAAAATTAAATTTTCAATGCCATCACTGAGCTTTAAGTCTACGCGAGCCTGGGGCTAAATTTCTTCCCGCGCTAAGGTTGGTAGCTGCATACACAAGTATGAACTTATACAAGCGGATGGAATATAATGAGAAACATTAAAATATTATGCACAAGGAATGTAAGAACAGAAAGAAATTTAATCTGGTCTATGTATTGCAACTACCACATGTAATGCGACTATTATAGTATCAGTGGTATAATGCAGATAAACCACTAAACATAATTAATTAAGTAACCGATGAATTTAAACTGGCGTCAATAATCAACTGACTATTGGCGCAAGAAATTTAATCTGGTCTATGTATTGCAACTACCACATGTAATGCGACTATTATAGTATCAGTGGTATAATGCAGATAAACCACTAAACATAATTAATTAAATAACCGATGAATTTAAACTGGTGCCAATAGTCACCTGACTATTGGCGCCAGTTTAAAACATTTGAACACAATCGGCGCGGGCGCATTTTTTCCCACGTACCAAGCGGGATTACCTTCAGTGCAGCCAGAGTTTTATCAATAGTACAGTCTGACTGTCCAATGTTTTATATGCCTAACAACAAAACTAATGGAAAACGTCTTTAGAAATAAGCACCCATCCCAGATGCAACTTGCCTGTATCTCTGGGTGCTCAATTTGCAACACATTGGTCATGTAGTACTCTGGGAGTCTTCCAGCTTCTTGCTGATCGGCTTCCAGTAGATGTGGCCGTTCGGGCTCATGCATAGCGTGTGCCAGCGAACTTAAATAGACATTTCGACTTACCTGTATTTCCGGATGGAGCACCTCTAGCGTGTTTGTGACGTAGAACGTTCCTAGAGTGGCGCGGGACTCTTCGCTCATGGGTTGCCAGTAGATGTGGCCGGCCGAGCTCATACAGAGCATTTGCATTACGCCATCTTGGTTGACGAATGTTACGTCGCGAACCTGACAATTAAGACGTTATTACAATATTCAGGTACTTAACTTTTTGTATAAAGAAGAAAAAAAACTAACATTAAGTCGAACATAGAACCTCCTCCGTTCTGATGAGTCGGTTAAAAACCAAGAGCAAGTTGGACTCGCGCACGTAGGGTTCCGTACCATTATTGAAAAAAACGGCAAAAAATCACGTTTGTTGTATGAGAGCCACACTACAATATTTATTTTATTCTGTTTTTAGTATTTGTTGTTACAGCGGCAACAAAAATACATCATCTGTGAAAATTCAACTGTCTAGCTATCACGGTCCATGAGATATAGCCTGGTGACAGACAGACGGACAGTGGAGTCTTAGTAATAGGGTACCGTTTTTACCCTTTGGGTACGGAACCCTTAAAATTATTATCAGCATTAAAATGGTGTCTAGCTAAGAATCTAATCTTTCAATAGACCTAGATTAATAAAACGTCACTTAGCACATGTTTTGACTTGGCATTATTCGTGAAATTAGCACAACTTTCAAACTAAAACAGGAACAAAGCTAAGCTACAGTACGTGCTAAATAATGTTTATTTATCACGGCCACAGTGTTCAGATAAGCACTATCCAACAGATCAGTTAATAGAGTAAAAACTTTTACAAAAATCCAGCACTAAAATGAACAATATATACCTTTCCGCTGGGTACGAGGAAGTGATGCATGGGGTTATTGAGGTCTTTGCTCAAGTCGTATATCTTGACGAAGTCTGACGTCACAAGGGCGAGCTGCGTCTGAGAGCCGGGGAGCCATATTGCCTTGATGACGTAGTTGTTGCCCTCTAGGCCGGTGCTCAGGACTAGGTGGTCGGCTACGGCGCCTAGGGTAAAAGTAAACAATTTTCAATAAGAGCGGACGTGAAGTTTCACGGGCGGTTATTAGTTGCCCAAAAGAGACTTTAGAATTCCTCATAGAGCGGCCGTCTTGAATAAAAGAGGGACTCCTTTTTCCGCACCACGCACAACCTTTTTCCGCACTTCCGTTGTGCGTGCTCGCGGCCGTCTTAAAGCTGTCTGTTATATGTAGAAGTAAATAACATTAATACCGGACTGGAACACTAAGAAATGCCTGAGCTCTACGTTCAAGGCACAGGAATGCATCTTTAATATGAGCAGAGGGCAAATCCGCTACATGCTTAGGGCCTTTACTAGCCACTTTGGAACCAACCACATGCTCATGAAGATGGGTACTGAGAAAGGATATATACTACTACTACTATTACTGATAAGGCTACTTTATGTATGTAAAAAAAAAATACTTGGCTAGTGTAGGGTAGAGTAGGTAGAGTTGAGTAGGGTTGTTAGGGTGGGTAGGTAGGGTAGGTAGGTAGGTAGGTCGGTAGGATAGAGTAGGGTAGGGTAGGTAGGTAGCCAGTTGACGGGAGCGAAGCCGCGGGGGACAGCTAGTTATACTATACAATGTATAACAAGAAAAAATATTAACCTAACTTACCGCCACTGTTGAAAGTCAACACATGACATTCCTTCAGTCCACAGACCGCCAACAGATCTTCATTCCAAGGGTTACCACTCAGACTGAGCACCATGAACGGAATGGGAGCAGATGACAGCCGTGTCAGAGTAAGCTTGTGTTTGGACGAGTCTGCTTGTTTCAGTAGAGCTGATAGCTGGAGGACTGTGATTTTTCCTGCAAAAGATTGTGGACGGATTTGTATCGCTTGACAGTTTAATAAATTATTTTAGGTATGAAAGTTATAACGTATTTTGGACTTAGGATACTTATGTATTCTTTACTAGAATGTGGAAATACGATTGATAAAATAGTAGCCTGAGATTTTGCGCAATGCAAGCGACGATTGCCCATAAAAAAGCTCGTAAAACAAAAGTTAGGGGTTTTTTTTCCTCAGGGTCTGTATAATAATAAATCCAAAATTTTTTGTTACGCCACTGATTAGGAGATTTTTATTTCTTTCCGTAGAGAATTTGAATTTTGGTTCAGCTAAACAGCTGTTAACATCTCAGAGATTTTTACAAATAAGGCCAATTTTATTTCAGACTGCCTTATCATGCCAAATCATGGGTTATGAGTTTTCGGTCTGATCTTTTATTACAAACTTCCTTTGTCACTACCTTGTCTAATATGTAACACATTGTCTAAGAAATTCGTTTCGAAATAGATATTAATTAAGATAAAATTAAAGACAAGACATTAGAATTTAGAATTAGAATTAGAAAATTACATAACATTTACGAAATGACTTTTAATGGATAATTATGTAACTGGCAGAATGATACTGAAACTGTTACCTCTCGATTGATTGAAAGCGCGCGTTGATTGTGTTTATATAGTCTGCGGTTTTTAGTCTGAAAGTTTCTAATAAATTGTTGTTGGAACTTATTTGCATTTAATTAAGTAAGCTCATCAGGTTGTGGAAAAATAATCGTTCGTGTCTCGCATAAAAAGACTTTATTTTAACACTCGCATGTAACTTTTGATTGGCTACTTCGCTCGTGTTGAAATCTCGACTTTTTATGCTAACACGAAATTTACTATTACGTACCTTTCTCGTGCGACACGGCGAGGTGTTGCCTTCGTCCTTGCGGCGAGGCGAGGCAGCACATGGCCACACGCCGCAGTTTGTGTGCCGACATCAGCTGGCGGATCGTCTGTCCAGTCTCACCCGTGTACGACATGCGTACATTCTCGAAGGCGCCTTCTTGTGAACCTGTTGGAATGGAGGAAAGTATGCAAAGAGGTTCTGCATAATGCAGTTCATTCAAAACAGCGCTCTATGAAGCTATAGCTTTCTAAATATCATATTTAATATGTTTTAGCTACATAGAGGGCTTCCAAATGGTTTTATAGGAGCAATGCCTTTTTATTGAAAGACAATTTTGCAAATTTTGTTATGCCTGTTATTTATAGCACCGCGTATTTAAGTCGTCTGACAAAAAATCGAGTTTTATAAGCATCTTTGGTCTATGACTCTACTGAGTTTCAATGAAGTTGTCGAATAGGATGAAGTACTCTATAGTTCTCGCCAAACTTCTTGGCCACCCTGAAGTTGGCTTCCAGTGCGCTAGGCGTAGCACGCTGCTCTTTTTGTATGAGATTTGCTCCTGCGCAGCCATTGTAAAGTGTGTGTGTGTGTGTAAATATTATGGTAAAGTGAAACGAATCTCAATAA
Source organism: Anorthoa munda (assembly GCA_945859665.1). Classification (NCBI taxonomy): domain Eukaryota; kingdom Metazoa; phylum Arthropoda; class Insecta; order Lepidoptera; family Noctuidae; genus Anorthoa; species Anorthoa munda. Next base: position 7,726,039 of record OX243893.1, read on the forward strand.
TCATTTGAACACTCGCTGCGAAAGGCAGTCCACAGATTCTTCTCACAAATCGCTCCGACAAACGCGTGCTACCGTCATAACTACCACACAAGTACAGCTAGCTACAACAACACTCACCAAGAGTAGGCATCATGAGGTGATCAGTGTGAGTAAACTTCTTCTCTCCCAGGTGAAGCTGCGCCAGCGCCCGCTGCGCGCGGCCGTGCGCCCCGGTGGGCGCGGCTCGCTCGCACGCGGCGCGCACCGGCCCGGCCAGCGCTTCTAGCAGGCGCCGCACGCGCTCCATGCAGGTGCCCCAGCCGGAGTACGTGGATAGGTATTGGCGGCATCCTGGACAAAATACATCATTCAAATTTTATCAAGATTACCCTTTTAATACTTGAAAATATTTCTTGCATTATGGCGGTAACAAAGGCTAAGGTCAGTATTCAGTTCAAAAAAAGTGGTTTGCTAAAGCTAAACTTTAATAAGATTAGAAATCCTCTAAAGTCGCAGAAAGAAGGACGCAGAAGCTGCCTAAATGAAAAACGCCGCGAATTATACGATTGCCAAAGCGATTCTGCTCGGAAAACAGCCTTTACGTTAAACGACCTTTTGCCCGCGGCTTCGCCCGAGTAAATAGTATTTTAACATCCCACACTACCGGGATAAAAACTATCCCATCTCCCATCGACCACACAGCGTCTAGACGCCTAATGCTTGATCTAATACATCAAAACAATTCTGTCAACTAGTTGAGTTATGAGGCACGGGGGTACTGCGCTCTGATTGGTCCTTACCAATGTCATTTCGCCGAACTAGGGATGGGACAGGTTTAAATAAAACCACGAAGGTATCGATATTTTTTTAATTGTTAGTGGAACAATATTTTTATTTTTAAGTGTTATGTATTTTATTATTAATTATACAGTAATAACATAAAATTATCAAAAGTCTAACGGTAACATATATTTTCGGCGGTTAGTTCATAATATTAAATATTACGTACCTAAAATCAACATTCGTTTCACAATTAATTTAACAAATAATAAACTACTTAATTCAATGTCTGTTTTTGTTAAAATAGTATGTAGGCTTCTAGTTTTATCGATAACAGATTTTGTCATAGAATATGGTGCATCACTAGTTTTGTGTAACAAATTATAGAGGAAAAGAGATAGAGAAAAAAACACTTTAAAAAGAAAGACGAAACATCAAATACATCAACGCGCGCGACAAAATTTGGCTGTTGCAGTTTTCACCTACAAATATGACCAGTACAAAATGAACTCCGATAAATAATAGCAGAAAATAAATCTGATTATGATTATGTAACTATTAACTTACCGATGAAATGTTATGCCATTTTTCGGGAAACTCGAGTTATGGCTGTTGTTACCACACCAACGTATTGTATAAGGGGCCATTATAATATTTATTTTACCAATTTGTAATTGCCTGACGGAAATGTTTACTGCTCACAGAAGTGGTCGCTACTAATTCTAAATTGTCGAGTGGCGACCTATAATACCTGTATATGATTGTTTAGTCATATGTGTTGACAGACATCGCTCGCCTGTTATTAGGCGTCTGTGTGGTCGATGCTATCTCCATACCAAATTTCATTTAAATCGTTCAGCTGTTTACTCGTGATGCGTAATGTTGACTCATAAGAAAAGGTGATTAGAGCTCAAAATGCTGCAAACTGTTGATACTATTCACATACCTTGAATATTAGAAGCTAGTACAGGTCTTCGTGGTGGAGCTAGTATAGCAGGCGGTGCAGGGCTCGATGGGCGTCTGCGTAGAGATGGAGCAGGAGCGGTCTCTTCTGCGCCGGCGCCGCGAGCTCCGCCCAAGGTCACCGAACGCTTCACTAGCGCTTGGCAGCTACACGGAAAAGAGAAACAACAATAGCTTTACGCTTTACACACTCAATCATACTGTTGATAGCAACACAAAGTTATTACATTTCTTGTTTAGTCTATGACTATATTTTATCTGTGTAAAATACTGTCATCGCTCTCTTCTCTATAACCTCTGGCCGATGTCCGACACGTTTTCCTCATGTGAGTTACAGTAAAATATTAATACAACAAGCAAATTGTATCAATTACCAGCCCACATCACATACAGTCCATTGAAAGCTTTTTACACACACTTTTAAAGATTTAGAGGAGGACGGTCGGCAAGAAAAAACCACAACAGACTGCTGTGCAGGGCTTTTGCGCAAATATCCTGTACGCTCTAATGCACTCGAGAAAGAGTGTATATTTCTTTTGAAACTTATGCCGTGTTACTACTGCTGAATTCGGACGTAACAATGAAACCTTGACTTTAAAGTGGGTGGAAACATTTTATGGCTATAATAAGTAACTTAGCGATAGTCTGCGATAGTACAGCCCATCACTGGTCTAAGTGAAAATTCCTTGTGACTACACTTTGTTAAACCAATCCTAACTCATCAAAGCCAAAGTCAAAGACAAATGTGTTTATTTCAACTAGACCATTAAGCGGCACTTTTGAATGTTAACAATTAAAATTTACAGGTAATAAAAATATATTCTACCGTGCATTCGGAAAAGTATCTTGTTATGGAGAAGAACGCACAAGAAAATTCATACTCTTTTTAAATAAATAGGTGTTTTTCAATATTAAATTACATACATTAATAAATTCATATACGTGAGGACGATGCACCCAGTACTACAAATAGGTATAAAGTATTACAAGCACTAACAGGTAAATTCCTTCACTTGATAAATAGGAACATGGTTCTCACATACTTACAAATATTGCAAACATAGGGAAATTACCTAATTCAACAACAACGGAACAGTGTGCGAGTAATTTTTTTTAAACATCAAGATGAAATTAAGCTGTTCTTTCAGTTACTTTAATGACCAATTACTGGTCTGCATAGACCTTCATTCGAGAACAGTGGTGGCCCAGTGGTAATGGCCGTGACTTACAAGTTGTATGTTGTGGCTTCGAACCCAGGGAGGCCCTATTTACTATGTGTAAATTGTTTTTATCACCACTGCTCTCAAAACGGTGAAGTAAAACATCGTGAGGAAACCGGCATGTCTTAGAATCAATAATTCGAAGACATGTGACATCCACCAACATGAACTGGTCCCGCGTGGTGGATTATGGACGCTCTCAAAGAGAGGAGACCTGCACGCACAACGGACCAAATGCGAATCTAAGTGCGGAAAAGGGATCCATCTTTCCTAGACCCTCATTCGTTTTGTTATCACATCGTATGTTACCTAGAGTCGGGCTTCGCGCCGCTGTTAAAGTTGCCGAACTTGGCGTAAGACACGTCGTGTCCGCGATGACAGACGCGTGCGCATACTATGCACACGCCGACGCCGTTTACCATTTTGCACGTGTGGCGGTGGTAACAGAATGTCTACAGTTTTCAGTGTTATTCTTACCTAGAGTCGGGCTTCGCGCCGCAGTCACAGAAGAAGTTGCCGAACTTGGCGTAAGACACGTCGTGTCCGCGATGACAGACGCGTGCGCATACTGTGCACACGCCGACGCCGTCCACCATCTTGCACGTGTGGCAGTGGTACCAGTGCTGGTTCATGAACTCACGCTGGGTCACCGTGAATGTGCAGAGCTTGTATTGGAGCATTGCGTCTTCATCCTGTAGGGGAATTGAGTGATTATTGAGTAACAAGGATGCTAGGTAGGAAGCCGCCCGGAATAAAACGACTCAGGTGCCTTCCTGACAGAACAGTTTCGGTAAAGATTTTTTACCGAGTGCCTAAGCGCTTAGAACATCTGTACAGATTCAGTACGCACCGACTCAGTGAGAAAGGCGCCTTCAGCTACATTCAATACTGGAAGCAGGTTTAGCTGGAATTCGATGATATCGCTAACCCTGGGCCTAGGGTAGGTACCCCAGTACGCCCTAGTGTTGATCATGTCTTTTCACAATGCATTATACAAGGTGAAATTAAATTAGCTTGTGAAATTTTATTGACGTGATAGCTTATTAATAAAAAAAAAAGTTACTTACTGAATCGTCGGCACTCGTGTCGTCATCGTCTTGTTGTTCGTCTGTGTAGTCTAGGTCGAACCCGAGGTCAGAAGGCGATTCCCATGTCGGACTTACTGAGCGCCAAGCTACAAAACATTTCAACATTAATTTTGCTTAGAATAGAACAGCAAGAAACGCAGAAAAACACAAGAATAGTTAAATAGAAGCACAAAGACGAATTGCGCTGAGCGTGCCTGTACTGCCGGGCGAGCACGGCCTACTGTGACAGGCTTGAGTCACACATTTTTATCACAGTTTTGGAGCAAAATTTTATTTTTTAATTTTCCTCAGACACTTTTCCGTTGTTGTTGAATTTTACCTATGTTTGCAATATTTGTAAGTATGTGAGAACCATGTTCCTATTTATCAAACTAATGAATTTACCTAATAATGCTTTTATTACTTTATACTTGTACTTAGTATAGTGTGTCCCGTTCTCACATATATGAATTTATTAATGTATGTACTTATGTATATATTGTAATATACCTATTTTTTTAAGAGTATTTATGGTGTTTTTTGTGCGTTCTTCTCCCTAACAAGCTACTTTTCCGAATGCACGGTAGAATCAATTTTTATTACTTGTAAATTTTAATTTTTAATTGTTTGACGTTCAAAAGTGCCCCTTATTGGCCAAGTTGAAATAAATATATTTGACTTTGACTTAGTACATATACCTACACGTGGTTTACTTCTTGACCAATTTGTACCATACATTACAACTACGCCTGTTAGCCTAAACTGTTTGTTACCTATAGATACTTACTATGAGGCTGCGTAGTATTGATAGCGTGCAAAGCGTCCGCGAGGTAAGATAGCAGGACGCAAGCGGACTCGATCTGAGGAGCTAGGGTACCGTCCACCTGTCCTTCCTCCAATTTGTCCAGCACTTCTTGACTGCTCAGATTTTCCACACTGAGGGAAACACAAATAATTGAAAACACTGTTTATACTATTTAAATTTAATAAATGCAAAGATGCAACTAAGAACTTGAACAGCTAAGCGAATTTAGACGGCACACAGGATCAACATCACATAATACTTTTTCACCTACACCCCAGCCATTTTGAAGATACAATGTTTACTAACTAATTAAAGCAGCATTTCTAGGGCTACCCTCTACTTAACAACAAAAATAAAACGAATTCAATATAGAATTTTGTATCTGTTGTATATAGATTTAACTGAATTAAATTACTACAGATGAAAGATAGTTTGAGAACATGAAATAACCAAGGTCATAGGGTTAGAAGATTAGCTTTTTTTTTTGGCCTTCACTCTGCACTATTCCCAAACCACTGCAACTCTCAACAGTGGCGACCACCAGAAAAGCACCGAGGCAATGAAGCTCGACGAAGTCACGGAGAATGAATTTAACTGTCTTGGATCCCGCAACGAAATTAATCAGAAAAGAATAACGGACGAGTAGGAAAAAATAATATAAATTGCCACTTCCCTCCATATCAAGCAGGAGACAGAACAAACAAGGCCAATAGGCACAAAGGGTCATTTACAACTGGGATAAGCCCAGTTTCCTAGCACCACGGATAAAAATTTGCATTAATATTAATGGGTCCTAACATTGTGAGCTGTTATATTTGATTTCAATAATAAATTGAAATTTGTTCTAGTTTTCACAAGGTCCGTATAGTAAACAACTTCTGATGCAGCCTGTACATAAGATTATATTGACAGGAGGGGCGAACCTAAAATGTTCACTCCTGCTGTCAGCTGATTGAGCTGTCAGTGCTTTGTTAGTAAATATTGTACCTTCACCTCGGCCAGAGTATAGTTAATATCTTCTTCTTGTGTCGATAATATGATGAAGTTATATTGTAAGGAACCAAAACTTTGGAACCACTATCTATGGTATTATCAGTGGAAGCACATTCAAAGGAAAAGATTAATTATTTAGGTATAGCCTATGAATATTGTTACTATCAATCTCGCGAGCGAATTAGCGGATAAAAGCTCTCCTCCTCCATGCGTCGTTTCCCCATTGTGTTCGTGACCACATTATGATTTAAAAACTTTCCACTTTATCATGTTTTTCCACTTGCTCCTATTTGCAGCAACATGCAGGGCTTCTGTGGCTTTAATATAAGTGTAACAGCTAGCAAATAACAAAACTTACCAAGCAGACAGCCATCCCACTGCAGCAGGGAACAGTTGTCTATGGTCGCCTCCTGCATGAGCGTCGGCCAGGCGACACATCTCACGCAGTAATAACGGTGAGCATGCACTCTCTCCGCATACGCCTATCAGAGTAGTCAGCATTCGTTCACTGACCGCGTCGTCACTACGGCAAAAATATGATTAACTTGGTTTAGTTTTATTTTTATTCACTAGCGACCCGCCCTGGCTTCGCCCGTGATAAATTATACACAAAAATCGGCCAAGTGCGAGTTGGACTCGCGCACGAAGGGTTCCGTACCATAATCGCAAAAAAAAAACGGCAAATAATCACGTTTGTTGTATGGGAGCCCCACTTAAATATTTATTTTATTCTATTTTTAGTTCTTTGTTGTTACAGCGGCAACAGAAATACATCATCTGTGAACATTTCAACAGTCTAGCTATCACGGTTCATGAGATACAGCCTGGTGACAGACAGACAGACGGACCGCGGAGTCTCAGTAATGGGGTCCCGTTTTTACCCTTTGGGTACGGAACCCTAAAAACCTTCCTCATTTCTCACTCTTTCTGTTGGTGAAAACCGCATGAAAGTCCGTTCAGTAGTTTTCGAGTTTATCGCGTACAGACGCGGTGGGGGACTTTATTTTGTAATAATATGTAGTGATAGTTGATTTATTTGGTTATTCTCGCACTGGACCGCCTTGCAGCAATTACATCATTGGAGTAAAAAAAAATACAAAAATTGGTTCAGTAGTTTCAGAGATTACCCTCTACAACCTTACAAACTTACCTCTTTATAATATTAGTATAGACAGTAAGTCTTGGTTTTGTCACGATGTTTTTCATTCACCGTTGTCAGAGATGTGCAAAATATTATGAACTTATAAAAACACACAATATGAATTGTAAAAGTCATGGATTTGTGGACTCTAGCATGGTGAGATCTTTAAAACAATTACTAAAACTACGTGACACCTAAATTTAAGAGGACTGTTGGCTTTTCAACTGTTGACTGTTTAGTTAGCGACAGTTATATACCCCCCGACGCAAAAACGACGGTGTGTTATAAGTTTGACGTGTCTGTGTGTGTGTCCGTCTGTGGCATCGTAGCACCCGAACGGATGAACCGATTTTGATTTTGTTTTTCACTTTGTCGAGAGTGTTCTTACCTATGATTGATTAAAATCGGTTGACTCGTTCAATAGTTATCCACATTTTACTCTTTGAATCTGGGTTTTTTCGCAAGATATCATGTCATAATTACGAGTTTCGAAAGATTGTTGATTGAAGCGTGCCTACTACTAGGTATATTTTATGTAGTTTAAAAAACATGAAACCACTAAGTAAATAAAATAAACTGCTGTAAACGCTGGCGGTTCGAAATTAAGCCTCGTAGGCTTATTTTTGCTCGTTAGAGGTTTTTGCGTCAGGGTTTTTTTTATTTTTATTGTCTTGTCTACACTCTGAAACTCTACATTCATCGATACCATAATACAGTCTCATTATATTATCTCAGATATCCGAATGATTACGCAATTCCGTGCACTCGATAACCTGGACAAATTTGGAAATCAATAAATATAAGTGTGTCAATGACCGCTACTGCAAATTTATCTGGCACATTATGGCGGAGCAGTGGTGGCCCAGTGTTAACGGCCCGACTTACATGTCTTAGGTAGTGGGTTCGAACCCAGGCAGGCACATTACTTTGTGTAAATTAATCCATCACCACTGCTCTAAAAACGGTGACGGAAAACATTGTGAGGAAACCGGCATGTCCTAGAACCAACAATTCGAAGACATGTGACATCCACCAACCCGCACTGGGCCCGCGTGGTGGATTAAGGTCCATTCCTTCTCACGAAGAGGAGACCTGTATCCCAGCAGTGGGGACATTAAAAAAAAGGCTGATGTAGATGATTATAGGAGTAACAGTGAGTGTACACCTACCAGTGTTGTACCACATGCTTGCACAGCGAAGATAGTAGGGCCGCATTGTCGTTAGCCGTATCGGTAAGCGGGCCCTGTGAAGGTTCGGGGGCTGCGGCCGCTCCAGCGATGGCACCCTCCTTGCTGTTAGCGAGCTCTGACCAGCTGCAACTCTCTATACGACGAAATCACTTGTTGTTATACAGCACAATTTATATGAAAATTCATATAAATTTTGCTACTTACCTGAACTTCGAGAAGTGGACTGTAATAGACCACTTCTCGAAGTTCAGGTAAGTAGCAAATTAATTGATGTAGATAGTTCAACTCATCTGTTCGCGGCGCTATGTGTGCGTACCCCGTGCGTGCATTTGTAATTATACATTGCGCATTTGTGGCAGTGACGCGGCAGTCGACGTCCGAGCAAAAAACCACCCACACATGCTTACCCACACCACAGATAATATAATATTAGCATACAGATGCCTTATCCTATACAAAGAAACCGTGCCGACGTAACTAGCGTTTTCCGTCTGATTAAACTGATATTTTTTTGTAGTTCGATCGCGTTCGGTTCCACGGTGATAGTTAGATGGTGTTAGCGGCGGCTTGCAAGTAAAAGGGTTTACTCAGTTCGTGAATATTTTTTCTGTAAATACAGTGACGATTTGTTTTATAGTATTTTATGCAAGTTTTTACAGTTTCATTGCACCAAAATACAAATAGACAATACAAATTTTACAATCGAATAGAATGCCTCAGAAATTTAAAAACGCGCCATCTATTGGCATCAATTTTAAATGATCCGTTCAAATAATCTATGAAATGTGAATTAAGATAATAGCCCATAATTTTGCTTAGGAGAGTTAATTAAACAAGAACATACAATGTTTATGTTCAATTCCAGAAAATTTAAATTTTACACACAATTCAATAATAAATCGGTGCATATCGCGCCATCTACTGATATTAATATGAACCAAAAAAAAATATTTATCTGTGCTGGGACCCCGTGCTCACACATAGCACCACGCGCAACGATCAGTTGAACTATCTATACCGTCGTATGAAAGTAAAGAATATAAAAAATTGGCTGGATATAGAAGAAGCGGAAGGCCAAAGAAAAGATGAATGGACTGTTTGAGGATTGATATGAAAGAAAAAGGAGTCAGTGATAGCTTGACAGGACCGTATGCAAGAAGAAAACGTGTTGCGCCGACCCCATGGGACAAGGGACAAGGGCAGGAAGATGATAGATGAACGTATGAAATTATCTGCCAGAAAAATAACCCAAACTGATCAGGAGGTACAGTGAATTCATCAAACAAAGTAAGTTTGTGTATGAAAGACAACTAAACCTTCACAAGGCATTAAGAAGCTTACCTGAGTTAGCAGATTGCTGTGCAGTTTCAGACTGTGCCCTAGGAGCTGGAGAACTGTAAGAAAAAGTTGATAATTGGCATGATAACCGAGTAAAACATAATAATTCTAGGTCCATGCATCAGTTAGCTTATAGTTGTCGGCACGTAAATTGGCAAGAGTCTCTTTGGTTACCTAGCGGGACGCGGGGAACGTTTATCACCGCTCTGAGCGCGCGATTGGTTGGTCAGTTGACACAAAGATCGACTGACCAATCGCGTCGCGTTCACGTTCTGTTCGCTCTATATGGTAGTTGGTCAGTTCGGGCACTATGCGCGAACTTACCCCCACCACGCCAAAACCTTGCCAAGTTACGTGCCGACAATTAAACCGAAAAATTTTGAAAGGATTTTTTTTACTTTATCAAATCAATGACAATTGATAAAGCGAATCGAAGTTCAGAAGTGGGATCTTGTGTCGTTACTTCTGGGTAAATAGTGTACTAAGGTGTGATTTTACGCGAAATTACAACACACTGGATCGTCGTCATTTTTTGTTTACATGGACATGTGTTTACAAAATACGTATCCAATATTTTTTGGTTATCTAACTGACACAATAGAATTTTTCAGGAATCTACCCCCTATTATGATAAATTTTCAGCAGGGTACTTGAACATTTTCCATTTCATATACCAGCAGTAATTTGTAATAGGAAATGAAATGACTCACGGTGCATCAAACACAGGCTTGTCCGATCCATTCCTGTGCGCTCGCTCTCACTTCTAAACAAGCTGCGCAGAGCGTAGCGCTATGATAGCCACGCGGGATTACTGCCCGCTTCGTGGCCTAATTACGTAGGTCACACCCACATGTAGCTTATATAGTAACTAGCTGACCCCCGCGGTTTCGCTCCCGTCAACTGGCTACCTACCTAACATACCTATTCTACCCACCTACCCTACCCTACCTACCAATTTGTTAAACAATTTATTTTTATCAGAATTATACTACAATACGAATGTAACCAACTTTTGTTTCTACCGGTGATCTGATTAAAATTTAGAACATAAAAGCTGCTATTGTGACTTAACTATGATAGTTAGATATAGTCTCTCGTAGACTTTTTTTTAGGTAATAATGAGTACTTTAATCATGTAGTACATAATTTTTATGTATCATCAATAGTTTAGTCAGCGCACGCCAAAGAATGAATTTTATCTACACTCACAACGTAATGTTCCAAATTCAAAAAATATTGTATAAACACGTACTTTATATTCGTGGATAGGTAAAATTAAAAAAAAAAACCATTACAGTTCAACATTTTCCTTCCATTTTCAAACAACTGCATCATAAAATAACTTTTTAATTTTTATAGCACACTTTTACTTTTTAATTTTCTGGCGCGTATGGGCTGTAGTAAAGAAGTTTCATTGTCTGTGGATGCGCGCGCTGCGCAATGAGAATCTAAATTGCCCGCCATACCAAATATTTTCCCTTTCCACCCTTGTTTTATTTCAACTGTATGAGTGAAGATAAAGTAGTGTATGCAACGGCATATAATTAGGTATTAAAACACTCGCGTAATATTATTATCAAATTCGGCTTCGCCTCATTTGATAAACCTACGCTCGTGTTTTAATAACCCTTATTATATGGCCATTGCATAAACTACTATTATAGGCATCATTTTGCTACTAATGTAGTAGTAATGTAGCTTTATACTGGTAAAAGAATTTTTATAATCGGTTCAGTAGAGCCAGGGGTTACCCCCTACAACCTCACAAATTTTACCTCTTTATAATATTGGTATAGATGAAATACTCACGGTGCATCAAACACAGGCAGGTCCGAATCGTTCCTCTGTGCGTTAGAATCATTCCTAGTCGCCGCATCGCTCTCACTTCGGAACACGCTGCGTAACGCGTTGCGCAACGCGAGCGACGCGGGATTACCCGCCTCGGGGGCTGAAGACGTGGGCGTGGGTAGTTCTGTCTCTGTCGGGGTTCCATTGGCGGTACCTGGTGTGCCACCTGCTGCAGAGGACGGTGGATCACATTAAAGTTAGTTTTAACACTACAAAGTATGGTATTACAAAAGAAATAACGCTGCTAACTTATTACTAGTTGAATCGTCAAAGCTAAATGTTTAAAACGCCGAACGAAGTACAGAGCGGCGCGGTGAGATATTTCCATTTAAATTGTAGCAAAATAGAAGATCAGAGGGGTGAACATAAGCTCTTAGGGTACGGTTATTTTGAGTGTGCGTAAGGGACAGATGTATGTGACTTGTATACATCTGTCCCTTTTTTACAGTTGAACTATGATAGTTTTGATACGTCAGGGTACAGGGGCAGGACAGTAAGCAATCAAATGAATTAACTATTAATTTGAAAAGGTCTTTACCAAAGCTCTTATCTAGAATAAAATTTGCATGGTTTTGCATTGCACACGTCTTTTGCTAGATATGTTGCAGGTGAGTAATATTTATTACCAATCAGATATTCTTTCATATAGATAAACAAGTAAGCATAACAATCAAATTGATCTCAATCAAACACCGGCAATTGAGTCAAAGTTAAGTTGCAAGTTTTTATTACAGACACTGGGTCAGGTGAAGTTGAATAAAAGCTTGTAAAACGATATAAAGAAAAGATAAATAATATAAAGGACTCACCTGGTGCACCTAAACAGATGTGAGCCAGTAAAATGGACAATCGCTGTTGGTCCGCGACGCCAAGGAACTTGCAAACAGACACGCATAGGTTGCTGTTCAGATCGTTCTCGCAACCGTTGAAGATCTTGATGAAGAGCCTGTTGTAAAGAAATAAAATAAAAAAGATCATTCAAAAAATCAAAAAACGCGACTGCTTGAAAAGCAAACTAAAAAGGTGTAAACAAGGATAAAATGATGATTAAGATATTCGTGAGCTGGCTGACCAAATCCGCCCGACATTTTAGTTCGCTTTTGAAGCAGTCGTGATTTTGAATTAACTTTTTTTATTTATATCTATTTAGTTATTTATTTTTATCGAATTAGGTAAATTTAAACATATACGTGTTATATTTTGATACCTCACACGATTTGTCAGGAAGAAAAAAAAATTGGCCTCACAATATAGCGCCCAAAATCCTATTTACCAATTTTAATGTAGCCAGCGACACTCGGAGGGTTAAGAGGAATCGATTAACGTAAGAACCATCAAAATAGGCCAACGCGTTTGTTCTCTAGAATGCCACATAGGAACAAACATACATAAAGTCAAAGTCAAAGTCAAATATATTTATTTCAATTAGGCCAATAAGCGGCACTTTTGAACGTCAAAAATTAAATGTTAATAAAAAATGTACAAGTAATAAAAATTGACTCTACCGTGCATTCGGAAAGTAGCTTGTTATGGAGAAGAACGCACAAGAAACTCCATACTTACTCTTTTTAAAAAAAATATGTTTTACAAAGTTTACTTATGTACATACATTAATAAATTCATATATGTGAGGACGATGCACCCAAAAATAGCACTACCCACTATACAACGTACAGGTATAAAGTAATAAAAGCACTAACAGGTAAATTCATTAGTTTTATAAATAGGAACATGGTTCTCACATACTTACAAATATTGCAAACATAGGTAAAATACCTAATTCAACAACAACGGAACCTTGTGTGAGTCAAATTCTGGAAAAAATATAAAAAATAACCTAAGAATACAAAAACTATGAATAGGAATACAAATTAGCAAATTTGATTTTGTCCACACCAAAGATTGCCCTACGGAGCGGGACCAACATGTTGCCAAGCATTCTTATCTTGAATATAATCATCTAATTTGTAATATGCTTGTTTACAAAGTGTGCTTTTAACTAAAGTTTTAAATTTACTTTCATTTAGTTTTAATATATCACAAGGTATTTTGTTATAAAATTTAACACAGTACCCCATGAAAGATGAGTGTACTTTTGCTAGTCTATAAGATGGTTGATCTAACTTATCTTTATTTCTCGTATTACAATTGTGTCTATCACTGACCTTACTAAAGAGATGTATATTTTTCCTTACATACATGATATTTTCATAAATGAATTGGCAAGAAACTGTCATAATATTAATATTTTTAAATAGCTCCCTAAGAGATTCTCTGTGACTTAAATTATATATGGCTCTGATAGCTCTCTTTTGCAATATAAATATGGATTCAATGTCAGCCGCTCGGCCCCACAATAAAATACCGTATGACATAATGCTGTGAAAGTAACTAAAATAGACCAAACGCGCGGTCTCCACATCCGTCAACTGTCTTATCTTTCTAACAGCATAAGCGGCCGAGCTCAGCCGACCCGCAAGAGATGTTATGTGAGAACTCCATTGCAATTTGTCGTCTAAAGTGATTCCCAGGAAAACTGTTTGATTTGCAAAGTCCAGCTTTTCGCCATTCAATATGATGTCGCATTCGCTACTTCTAACATTCGGCAATGTGAATACATTTGGTTTTTTTTTCATTTAGTACCAAATTGTTTGCCGTGAACCAATTTTGGACCTGATGAATCGAGTTATTCACATCATCAAGATTTTGTGACCGCCGATCTATTTTAAATATCAAAGATGTGTCATCAGCAAACAACACCATTTTCGGTTGATTTTGTAGTAATTGGGGTAAATCGTTAATATAAACTAAAAAGAGGAATGGACCCAATATCGAGCCTTGAGGAACACCCATTGTCATTTCAGACCCTAGTGAGTTTACGCCGTTTATCTGAACTTTAACTTGTCTGTCTTTTAAATATGATCTAAGTAACCCAAGGGCTGTATGTCTAATTCCATAGTGCTCGAGCTTCAACAATAGTGTCTCATGGTTAACGCAATCGAACGCCTTCGAGAGGTCGCAAAAGATTCCAATGGCGTCTTGTGCTTCCTCCCAGGCGTTAAAGATGTTCTTTATTAGGGTGACACCGGCGTCAGTTGTGCAACGCCCTTTGGTAAAACCGTACTGTTGATCATAAAAGATAGAATGTTTGTTAAAATGACGCAACAATTGGTTGAGCATTAACTTTTCGAAGACCTTACTGAGAACCGGCAGTATTGACACTGGCCTATAATTATTGGCTTCTTTGCTATCCCCGGATTTAAACAATGGAACTACTTTACTGTGTTTCATGAGGTCCGGAAAAACTCCTTGATCGACACTAGCATTAAATATTAAAGCTAAATAGGGTGCAACAGTTTCAATGATTGGTTTACACACTTTTACAGATAGTCCCCAAAGATCTTCTGTTGATTTAATTTTAAGATCTTTAAAAGCTTTTAAAATAGCCTGGGGATTTGTATGTTGAAACTTGAACTCCGATGGGCACGCATTTACGTTCTTTCTTAGTAAGGCAGCAGAGAGTGTGGGTGAGGAGTTTAAGGCTGCTGTAGTTTTAAGAGGAAAATTAACAAAAAAGTTTTCAAATTCCTGAGCTACCTCTATATCTGAGGATATGGGGCCATGTGCAGTCGCTAAATTAAATTCAGTATTACGCTGTTTTTTCCTACCTGTTTCATTATTTATTATTTTCCAGGTAGTTTTTATTTTATCGTCTGCCGATTTTATTTTATTGCTTATATACAGCGCTTTAGCTATTTTGCATGCAATTTTAAAGGTTTTTGAATATTTCGCAACATACTTATCAAAACTTGTATTATTCATATGTTGCTTTAGGCCATAAAGTTCATATAGCTTTTCCCTGCTTTTACGAATACCTGGAGTCGCCCAATCGCTAAATACGAACTTGGTGTAAATACTTTTCGCTTTCTGTGGAAAAGTGTCATTAAATTGCATGTTGAGTACTTTAAAAAACTCGGCATAGAACTCATTTGGGTTATCTATATTAAAAAAGTTTTGAACACATAATTTACTAGTCAAGGTTTTATTAAATTTTTCTAAATTTTTACTTGTAATTGGTCTAAATTTTATTTGCATTTTTTGAAAAGGTATGTAGGTACTATACGTTATTGTTTGCCCACTGTGATCAGATGTTAATTTATTTACAATTTCTTTATTTAGGTAATCACAATTACAAAAAACGTTATCTATGCAAGTCGCAGAAGAAGCTGTCACTCTAGTTGGCTCCATAAAAACATTTGTTAGATTAAATGATTTAAAAAGACCCAATAACCTAATACTGTTAGAGTTATTTTCTAATAAGTTAATGTTAAAATCGCCACATATGATGATTGATTTACTGCTAGTACTAACTTTTTTTAACACATCTTCCATTATAGAGTCAAACACAGATAGATTCTGGTAACTTGGAGGTCTGTAGACACATACTACAACATGCTTATCAAGCTCAACACAGGACAATTCAATGGTGTGTTTAACCGACAGTCTAACAATGTCTTTTCTCTCTTTAGATTTAATAGAATTTTTAATAAGTATTAATGATCCGCCATGTATCATACGTTTTCTGCTGAAATGGCTAACTACACAATAATTTTCATAATTAATGGACCTTACTTGGTGATCTTTTAACCAATGTTCTGTTAGACAAATAATATCAAATTTAGTTTTTTCTAGAAATAGTTCAATTTCTAATAATTTGGAAGAGCAACCTTGAATGTTCTGATTTAATAATTTTAAAGAGTATTGCTCTCTCTTCAGCTTTGTACCACTAAATGGATTGCCAGAAGATACCTTCATACTATTTACTAATAATAACTGATTATTTGCAGGGGTAACTTCTATTGTCTTATGGACTAGTTTAAATTTATGTTGCTAGTTGAACTAGGCAACACAGGGTCGTCAATTAATATAGAATTTGATAGATTTACTATCACTTCATTAATAGAATATGCTATCAACATAGCAATCTTATGCCTACATCTACGTGACAGAGAGAAAGCTCTCTGCGTTACTTGAAGTCCACTAATAAATCTATTAGTGTCAAAAAACAATAATTTGTCACTATGACAAGTCAACATTTGTAAAATGTTATTTAATTTAAAAATCCGCTTGTTCTCATCTTCTGAGAAGCTATCTGAATAAGGAAAAGCACAAACCATGAGCTTTCCTACATTTAACCCTAACAAGGTGTCAATACCAGCCATTATGTCCCTTTTGGTAATTCCAGTACTATTTCCCAATAGCAAAACCATTGTAGAACAATTATCTATTTTTGAATTTATAATTCTATTGATCATTTGTTTAAAACTTATATTATGGTAACAATGATTTGTAAAACTATGGCTAAGGTAATTTTGTAATATTTTTCCAAAGCCTGAACCTATTTCATCACTAAATAATATTGTTTTACATTCCTTTTCATTGTGTACACATGTCTTTTCAGGAAAAGCCAACATTGGTGGAGACAAGTCACCTTGAAGCTGGGGAGGTGGTGGGTAGTTGACACAGCTGCAAGAGGAATTAGTAAGAGACTCATACCTCTCTGCATTGTGCTTCACCAAGTCCAACAATTCCCCAGCCTCAATCAAGCGCTCACTCAATTGCTGTTGTGAAATTTCATATTTCTCAAAAATATTCTTCAGTAAACTCTCCTTGTATAATAAATCTTTTTGGAGGCACTGTGTATCTTTATCATACTTTTCCCTACAATTATTTAGCTCACCCATGCAGGTATTTAGTCTACTAGTTAGGTTAACACGTTCCTTTCTAAGAGTAATATTTAATTTTAGGAGATTTTGTTTTTTTATTGCTCTCCGTGAACGTTTCATATTTTTTTTGATTTTAATATATTTCTTTAATTTATTATGACTCATGACAATAGGACATAATGGTCTAGTGTCATCACCAGTCAAATCTATTATAAAATCTGGCTCACACACTGATTCCGACTGAATGCTGCCATACATACATATATACATAGACTGATAAGCACATTACCCTCCTTCGGCAGTCGGGTAATTAGTTATCGTTCTTTGACTTCCGCGTTTTCTGGCACTTTACTTTTTAATCAAGACTGTGTTTCCTGATAGCTACAACCTAGGGTTCTTTTAAGTCAAAAGTCAATAGGTTACTTCTAGGCAATCAGATGAGATAGTGGCGAAAGGCACAGCTATAAAAAAAAAGTTGTGGAAATTGAATGGGGTCCGGCCTATAAATTTATCTTTTTAGATGCTTTCTTGCAAGTGATTATGGATCCCAATTAATGGTCTTACTTGATAACTCTTTCAGCGTACGGGTTCCTAGCATTCGGCGCCGACAGAAGAATCTTGCCGAGAGAATATCCAGTGTTGTCAGCGAATACTTCATCATACGCCAGTCTGCCGGCGGGGCGGTCTAGAATCTTCTCCCAGTATTTGACCTATGAAAACATAAGATTATCGTATGACGAATTTAATAGTATCTCACGAGCCCCCGAAGTGTACAATAGTGGTACAATTCATGTGGGTTTAGTCTCAGTTCGCCCAACACAAAGTGTGTTAATGAAGATTTTGATGATAGAAAAAGATAGAACAAAAAACATTTATTTACTTACCATATGTCTCAAAGTTTTCTCCGTAGAAGGCTGCAGATGGTCCACAAGCACGCTGTATGTGGTCTTCAAAATATGTTCGTGTATCAATTGTTCAGCCTTCTGCGCTTGTGGAACTAGCGTCGTGAGCGTTGCCGCTAACGGTTCAGACATGAATTCCAGGCGGCCGTCAGTCTGTGTGAGAAAACGATATCAAACTTAACGACTTAACTAGCGTTTTTCGTCTGATTAAACTCTCTGCCTTAAATAAATTAAATCTTCAGGCAAATTTTTAAACGTTTTAAGGCATTTGAAAAATCGGTGGCTTTAGACTGAAGTGTTTTAGAGGCTGAATCGATAGTTTGTAGAATTTTGCAATGGTAAACCAATAACATAATAAAATCGCAGTTCTCGATCTGCTTCTTAAGATATTTCAGCTTCATTTCTTTCATCTGATTTTCAATTTAACAGAATTCTTTTCATTTGTGATTTTTGGACTTCAAAAAACTGATGTTTCAAAGCAAAAATAGCATGGTAATGTCCTGCCCGTCTAGTAGGGTTCAATGTTTTTAATGTTTTCGAAGTTGCGACTCAAAGAAGAACCGCGACAAAAGATGAAGCAACCAATGGTTTTGTTATGAATGCGTTTCAATCTAAATATTTTATTTGGATTTGTATATGGTCTTTACTTGTGTCTAACTTAAATTGATTTTAAGTACTTGTATAAAATTTACAAATTTAACAAACAAAAAAAAAATGCGCTTTCGTCTGAGCTCGCAGCATCTCTGGCCCGGGGCCCCGTAGGGCCGGGGGCCCGTGGCATTTTTCCCAGCCCTGCCACCCTTTAGTTACGCCACTGGTCCCGTGCTTCTCAAAGAAGCTATATATATGCTATTATACTTCAAGCTCACTTTAACTTATATTCGTGGTGATATATTTACAAAATAGTTTTACAGTTTAAATCTAGAGTAGACTAGTAGTGACATGGTAAAGAAAATACCAAGGTTTCAGAATAATAATTCTAAGATTTAAAAGCAAAAAAAAATAACTTTAGTGACATTATGACACATCTTTGAGTTTTGTTTCTCAAATATAAGCATTGTATGCGGCCTTTTTAATAGCCGCACATCGAGTTTTAGAAAGTTCGGCTTTGTAGAGCACCGTTTCTGTCACATATATTATACGGACTTTCTGTTTCTAAGACTTGATGTTCCATATCAGCGGCGGCTTACTATAAGTATCTCCATAATCTACACAGCAAAAGGAGTGTAACATGTGGCGTTCTGTAGTTTCTGCCTACACCCATGGGAAAAGGCGTGAGTTTATATGTATGCACGTAAAACTAGATATCATCACTTACCAAAGCTGGTATAATCAGATCGAGCGTCTTCTTCATAAGCTCAGGGTTGTCTGCGAGTTTGCTCGCTCCAACTTCTAGAAGTTTCGCCGCAGAGTACGCGAGCATCATCAGGGATGGCCCGAGCGAGTACTTTGTGTTGGCAGTGATCAACTCGCAGTGAGACGATACTAGGTTTAGTACTGCACTTTCTGAAGGTATAATATGTGCTGCGTAGAATGCCTGAAAAGTTTACTTGTTGTTAGATTTTTGTTAAACATGCAAGCAAATGGGAAAGAGTGCTTCACAGTCGACCATATCATCGCATACCATCAGGGGGGTGACCACAAGCTCTTAGAGTAAGGTTATTTTACAAGTCATAATATACATCTGTCCCTTACACACACTCAAAATAATCAGTCCTGGTCAGCCCCCAGGTTCGACAGTGATCAAACGCGATTATATCTTGCGCTTGCTAGATATGCGCTTAGCTTACGCACAACTATAGACAGTGCGGGGATATAAGTTATTTCGGCAAATTTGAGGCTAGGACTATCATCATCAGCTTTTTATGTGCCCACTGCTGGGACACAGGCTACCTCTCTGTGAGAGAGGGATTGGGCTTTATCCACCACGCGGGCCCAGTGCGGGTTGGTTGGTGGATGTCACATGTCTTCGAATGTTTGATTCTAGGACATGCCGCAGGCTTATTACGTATCTTTTGCAAGAGCAAAACGATAGCGATTTTTGCGCAATAATTGCTCTTCCATACAGAAGTTTAAGAGATTTGGCGGTTTTTTTTTTAAATAAGTGCATTTGACAAACAGCGAGCGATTAGCAAACGATTGTGTAGGACCTACCATACCTACACTGCAGATAATTCCGACTTTTATGACATAAAGCGTGTGATTGCGATCGTTTTGCTCTTGCAAAAGATACGTAATAAGCCTACCGGTTTCCTCGCGATGTTTTTAGAGCTAATGAGGCTAATATAAAGTTCCAAATTATAGTAGTCACAACAGATCTTTGTTTCTCTGCGAACCATTGCACAAAAAACAGTTTATCATCGAGTATACTGCATACAAAACATATCATATATATTATATCATATATGCTATATATATATTATATATATATATATATATATATGAGTATATTGCTCACAAAACGGTGAAGGAAAACATCGAGAGGAAACCGGCAGTTCTATAATAAAAATTCGAAGACATGTGACATCCACCAACCCGCACTGGGCCCGCGTGGTGGATAACGGCCCATTCCCTCTCACAGAGAGGAGGCCTGTGTCCCAGCAGTGGGAACATTAATAAGCTGATGATGTGATTTGATACTGCATACAGTAAGCGAGATAGGAAAATGCGAAAAACGTAAGAGTGAAAGAGGCAGTTATGCAATGCTAACTTCTACTTTAACATTGACACGAAAATAGCAACTGCAGCCGACTTCAGAGACACAAAGATCTACTGTGACTACTATAAAAATGTTGCTACAATTTGTTATTTATTCATTGTAACGTGACTTAATTTTTATAGAAACCGTTGATCTGTGGACAGTGTTATTGCAGAGTACGTGGTTGGCAGGGCATCAGTGAGTCTACCATATTATTGTTCAAGTCTCTTACTACATCATATTAGGAACTAGTCAATACAACAAGCAAAGAAGAAAGAAATGGAAGAAATGGAAGAAGAACTTACCAAATTAATGCAAGCCAGTGGCGGCGGAGAAGACAGCCTATCCAAGGCAGAAGCCGCATTAGGTTGTAGGTGAGCCCTCAGCCAAGCGCCTAAAGTCGGCGGCGGGGTACTTCCGGCCGCAGTGCCGACCGGGCCGGATGTGCCGCACACCTGCAGGCGAGCCTTGCTGACTGCGGCCTCAGAGGCGTTGTTCGAACTCTCCATTAGGCCTTCGAGCTCCAGGCCCGCGCTGAGGCTAAAAAAGTCAGCATCTTAGTATTGATTCACTCGAGTGTGTATAACTAATTCAAGCATCCATGAGAATCAGCTCGGATACTTTATTAAAGGTGGTGACGGTTTTTACCGCCGTCGGCCCAAGATTGCAAGTAAGCATATAGTCCCCGGCAAAAAAAAATGTATTTGCACAAGGTTTTCGCGTATTGAACTTACCCCAAGTTCGCGCATAGTGCGCGACCTGACCAACCTTAGATAAAGTACCTATAGATTAAGCCCTGGCGTGGCCGCACATGAGACAACAATAGTTAGTTCTAGTGTTACAACAAGAACAAGAACACTACAACCCACCATCGCACTGACACTTATTATCTTTAAATAACCCAAATTCCTTGTCTCAATTAACACTTATTACCACGAAATCCCAGAAAATCAAACAAAACCGATTTTGTTTGTCAAACCTGCCATTATATTAGAGTTTGACAAACAACAGAAACCGGCCATGGTGACAAAGACAAAAAATAATCTTTTGTCCTTATTATTTACATGGAGCTGCCAATTAGCCATCTCGCTCTTTCAATCAAGCTCATTTTAAGGCTTAATCTATAGGTACTTTATCTAAGTGACCGACCATCATATGAGTGAACGGAACGTGGACGCAACGCGATTGTTCAGTCGATCCTTATGTACACCGACCAACCAATCGCGCGCTCGGAATGTAGCTTAACGTTCCCCGCGTCCCGCTAGATAACCAAAGAGACCTAAAAACGACATGCGCATCTAACGACTCTTGCCAAGTTACGTGCCGACAACTATACAGCATGGTCAAACTCAAGATAATTGAGTACCCGATATGTCAAACGACCCCACCCCAGCCTACCCGCGCGGCGCCCCGCATTCGCCGCGTGAGCCAATAGCGAGAGCTGTACTTCAGAGTGCCATTGACATTTCGGGTGCTCAGTCCTACACATTTTGTGTAGAAAGAACTCTAATGTAATATCTGGGACGTCAGACATCTTGTTCTTTAGGTAAGATTGTCACAAAAGATACTCTAAGAACTTAATCCTGAATACGGTAAAAATAGTAGATTGTTTATCTAGGGAGCAAACAACTATTTTAAAGACGAGAGTGGTTTTTTTTTAATCCAGAGCGGACCGAAGGATTGAAAAGTAGAATCCAGAGCGCAGCGAGGGATTCAAAGTACGTCACTCGAGCTTAAAATAGTGTTGCTCCCGAGGTGGACGCTCTACTTTTTATCACCCTCTATGTGAAAATAAAGAAGTGCAACTTATGAGCAAGAACGTTACGTTTATTTATTTACATACAATTAGGAACCATAAGACATAACATAGAAATAATTAAAGACTAATAGTTTATATTGTAACAATTTTATTAATACCATCCGTTACAGTTGTAGATATTTTTTTTAAATTGGCTCGCGCGCGGTTTTCCAGCCAGTCACTTGTTCAATACAATGTTCCTGTCCGAAATAGAATTACAATCGCTCATTAGCCATTCATATCATACATTAGTCGGAATCGATTTTAGCGATGTAATCCTATTTTGGACCGCATGGTTTGTGATTCATCTCTTTGCTGATTCGAAAATTTACTAACAATATCCAAATTCAAATAATTTTTAGTCCCAAGGGATTAATGAGCTATTTTAGTCCCTGTTGAATATCGAAGAATAAACTAGCTCTTGTTTATTCTTATATTTTTTTAGATTTTTAGTGTTATATTTTTTTAATGGTAGAAATCATTTTATGCATAGAATTTAATGTAGATAGTAACTGTATAACGAGAGATAATTATTCAAGTCAGAAATAGATGTTAAGGTCTGTAAATGTTACGAAATGAAAAAAAAAGCAAGTTACTTACCGACAACAATCCAGTACAGTTTCCAGCAACTCCAATAGATCAGGCATGAACTGATGAGCTTCGGACGGCGTAGCAGAATCCGCTAGGCACACTTTGAACCTCACCAGCGCTGAGTCACAGGATATCACGTCCAAGAGGGATGGTAGGCCATTTGCTGCACGAGAAAAATATTCATGTTAATTCAATTCAAATCGTATGAATATCAGCTCTTCGCTAGCGTAAATAAGGTCGATTTCAGAATGACTAAAGTACTACTGATCAAGATATAACAATTTTTGTTGTGGCGCAAACTCAATTTTTTGTGTGCGAATTAAAGTTCATTTTCAAAAACACGTTTGATATATAGTTCAGTATAGTTTTATTACGTTTGTTTTTAATTAGAAATAAAAGGTGGAGCAGGCATTTGTTTTACTTACCGGTGACGTTATGTTTCAGATGTTTGATCGTTTCGGAAGCCAACCACGCAGTGTATTTGATGTTGTCGCACGAAGCGCTTACACCGGCGAGTAGATTCTCTGCATACTGCGCAAAATAATCAAATATAGATTAGGAGTTCAACTAGTTTAACTGTTTCATTATAAAGTAAAATCGACAGTAAATAAAATGTTCATTGCATTATTTCAAGTCTAAAAACAAAGATCTTATTGGTAGAATTTTGTTTAAAAGTTGATAGCTAAAAGAGTGTTGGATAAACTTGAATTATTCACTATCATATTTTATAGGCTTGAAGAACAGAGTGCAACCTCCATCGAAAAGGAGCAATGAGTGCAGTGGTGGCCCAGTGGTATTGCAGAAAAGTTCTGAAGTATTGTTGGACCTACTGAAGACTGTATGAATATATTTGTGTCGTATAAACTCAATTTATTTTAGTATTATATAACTGCACAGCACATATGTAAGTACTATGTACTTACAAATCTACCATTTACTGTACCTATATGTCGTATGTTGACTATACTAGTGTGCCCTGGCAGTTAATAGTGTGTCATGCTCTCTCTAATGTCTCTCTCATGGTGGCACATGTGTTGGATCATTCGGTTCCCTTCATGATGGTTGATCTGAGTGATGCCGATCTATGTGTCATGTTCGTGAACGGGCGCCGTCAGTTGGGATTGGTCATAACTTAGCTGCGTCGGTATGTTTTTAATTACCTATGTACTGATATTTTTTTTAATTGCTTGTTTTATTCTAGACGCTTTTACGTGCACGTCTTTTTACATCGTTCTCACATATATGTATTTTTTCCAACAAGAAATGATGTAACCAAATACTTGTAAAACACTTTTTATTTTATAAGAGTAAGTGTGAAGTTTCTTGTCCATTCTTCTCCATAACAAGCTACATTACCGAATGGACGGTAGATAGAATCAATTATTGTTACTTTGAATATTTTTTTTTACTTTCAAAAGTGCCGCTTAATGGCTTAATTGATTAAAGAAATTTTGATTTTCATTGGCCGCGGCTTACAAGTTGTGGGTTCGAACCCAGGCAGGCGCTTAACTTTGTGTAAATTATTTAATCACCACTGCTCTCAAAACTGTGAAGGAAAACATCCTGAGGACACCGGCATGTCGTAGAATCAAAAATTCAAAGACATGTTACATCGACCAACCAGCACTGGGCCCGCGTGGTGGATTACGGCCCATTCCCTCTCACAGAAAGAAGGGCTGTGTCTCAGCAGTGGGAACATTAATAGGCTGATTATGATGATACCAACCGACTATACTGTGATTTTTAATTTCGTAGACTAAACTGACAGCGGCCAATGACCTTATTTTTTTTCAATGTTGCAAACGCGGAGCATAGCAATTAATCATAAGGGATTCATCGAATCGATGTGTCATGTCTACTAAATTTAATTTTACTAATTGGTGTAAATAAATGTTTTATTAATATAAACGTAATAAATTTAAATATAACAGTATTCATACAAATAGTACATAAACTTTTATTGTGTTAAATATGAAATCAACAATAAAATAAATGTGATCGATAAAATAAAGTCTGACATAAATGGGTAGAAACTAAATAAGGACTGCTAGTTTCTAAACAAATTTATTTTTATTGCCGTGAAATTATTCACGATACTATTCATTATACTTCGACTTTCGATAAACTTTCGATCACTCAGGATAGTCAGGATAATACACTATTTTTATGTAACGATAAAGTGATATCCCCCCAAATGTCAGTTTAGTCTACGAAATAAAAAATCAGAGTATAGACGGGTTTTCGGTGAACTATGGTATGGGTACCATACGAACTACAAAAAGACCTGACGTCACACAAACCCTACATCGCGCAATCAACATCCTTCGCGCGATTTGAAAATATACAACAACCATCGAGCAGTTGCTCACCAGGCACAACACCCATCTGATTGGAGGATCCTCTCTTTTTTCAATGGAGGTTGTAGGACTTTATATCTTGACCCGCATAATTTAATTTAGTTTAAGTTCGTCGGGCCGTTTCTGCAACTCCACAACTATGCGCGTATTTTGCGTACGGGTGGGATTCAATTTCATCATTCGGTCCACCCCAGCTCCTCGAGGAAGGCCAGCAGCGTCCTGGTGTTGCCAACTATATTTCTCGCCAAACTTGGCTACCGCCCTGAAGTTGGCTACAATGGCTGCGCAGTAGTTAATCTCATACAAAAACAGCATCGATTAGTGTCTTGCACATCGGAAAGCCAACTTCAGGGCGGCTCAGAAGTTTGGCGCGAACTATATCTCCTGCAGAGTACCTGGGTCACCGAAGTATTTGTCCCTGTAACTAGCGATTACAGGGCTGCTTAGGAGCAGGTGTGCCGCTATCTTCCACCATGCATACTTGTGCTGCATATCTCTATAGGACAATATTTACCTGGGTATACATCCCCTGCTTAACCAGCGCGTCCTTGAGCCAGGGGTTGAAAACCTTCTTGTTATCAGCACGCGGCGCCCACACCACCGCGTGGAGGGGTAGCGGGGAGGGCAGTTCGGCCGCCGTGCCGGCTTGTAACTTGTCCATGTGGGGCGTAGCAGGGGGCATGCTTATCACTAGCCTGGGAGAAAGAACAGAAATAGTACATTTCATGTCGAGCATAAAAAGTCGAGATTTTAACACGAGCGATATAGCCAATTTATTTTTCTACTACCTGATGAGCTTAAATGCAACCAACAACCATTTATTAGAAACGTTCCAGACTACATAGACACAATCAACGCGCGCTTTTTCGAGAGGTAACAGGTTCGGTATCATTCTGCCAGTTACATAATGATCCATACAAAAGTCATTTCGTAACTGTTATTATGTAATTTTAATATTTTTTTTAATTTTTATTTTATAATCTTGTGTCTAAATATTAATATTTCGAAACGAATTTCTAAGGCGATGTGTTACATAATAGACAAGATAGTAGAAAAATGGATTTTTATGACCACAAGCAAACATCTATAAAGAAGAGTATGCAAAAACTGTATTCACATCACACATCACATCATCAGCCTATTAATGTTCCCACTGCTGGGACACAGGCCTCCTCTCTGTGAGAGGGAATGGGCCGTAATCCACCACGCGGGCCCAGTGCGGGTTGGTAGATGTCACATGTCTTCGAATTTTTGGTTCTAGGACATGCCGGTTTCCTCACGATGTTTTCCTTCACCGTTTTTAGAGCAGTGGTGATGAAATAATTTACACAAAGTAAAGCGCCTGCCTGGGTTCGAACCCACGACCTACAACTTGTGAGTCGCGGCCGATACCACTGGGCCACCACTGCTCCAAAAACTGTATTGCTAAACTTAAATAAGACCTAGTCTTATTTAGATTGAAAAGCTTCCTGACTGTATGCCATCAAATGAAAAGTTAATTTCTCATATAGTTGTAAACTTGTTTGGCGTAAAAAAGTCTCACAAAACGGCTCGACACGAAAAGAGTGATGTTCTGACAAAACCAATCAGGAAAACCCTAGCACCAATAAAAATCCTACTATCCTAGAAATATTATAAAGGAGAATGCCCATTTTGTAAGGGAACTTGGGCCCTTTTGAAAATCTTGATGAATTTGGTTGTATATTGTACTAAAAACAAGTTATATTCTTAATTAGAAAACATGTTTTATAATTTTTTCGGGGTTCACGAGATATAACGATGTTTCTGTTCTTGAAATGAACACTTATTACAATGCAATAAGGTGCATACAAAAGTCCAAGTGAAGGCACCTGATCTGTTGTTGTCTGTACTAGTAGTAGTATTAAATAAATAAATAATTAAATAAGGAGCCTGTGTATGGGCATTTAAAAGATTGTGAGTATGAATGTTCGTTACTCTTACGAGCAAAAACAACTGAACAGGTGTTGATGAAACTTTAAAGTAATTTAACATAGACATCAGATAAACACAAAGTGTATAATTCTTTATAAATTATACACTTTGTATTTATGCTCCGTCATGGCTCCGTCCGGATGATCAGTGTGTGTTGCCAGTGATAAGCTATGGCTCCGAGATGTAGTCGCTCACAATGGGTCTCATCAGAAAGCTTACAGTCGTTCAAAGGGCAATGGAGAGGGCCATTCTCGAAGTGTCATTGCGTGAACGAATCAGTAATGTAGAGATCCGCAAGATACCGACATAGCCCTAAGAATTGCCAATCTTAAGTGGCAGTGGGCAGGGCACATTGCTCGTAGAACGGATGACCGATGAGGCAGAAAAGTTCTGGCGTTGGAAGGCCTCCCACCAGGTGGACCGATGACTTGGTGAAGGTTGCCGGGACCTGCTGAATGCGGGACGCACGGGTCAGGTAAATGTGGCGACGCTTGGGGGAGTCCTACGTCCAGCAGTGGACGTCTTTCAGCTGATATGATGATGATCAGACGGAGCCGCGGGCTCCAGCTCGTCATAATAATTTCTTGAGTAAACTCACCTCCAAGCAGTCTGGAAGCAGTAATGCGCAGCTGCTAACGCGGCCGGAGACCCGTGGTACTGCGAGTTGTCACACACGCACGCGGAGTTGAGCAGTGCTAGCAGAGCGTCTAGCAGGAGAGGGTATTTGAGCTTGTGTGGTGTGCCCAGCACGAAGTTACATGCTAGGCCGTCGAATTTGGGATTTTCCTGCAAAAGAGATTTTGTGAAAATCTGATGGCGTTGGTTCGTTTATGGCGGACGAGTCATTTTAATATCTGCAGTTAAATCTCGTGTTGGCTGTTGTAATTGATTGTTTGAAGTCAGCAGTATCAAAAATAAATAATATTTACACATTAATATATATTTCCTGTTACTCAAACATTTCACAGATCAGGCAAGAAGTCATTTATTTAGGGCACTATTTACTCTATATAAGCAGTTTCCTTTGTACAACAATTTAATTCTTAGGACTATACAATGAAACAAACATTTCATTAATTAAGTCTAAATTCTTACCTGATTATTGATCTCAGCATTAGTCAACGCATAAAACTTGGGTCTCATAGAGCTCTCATCTTGTGACAGTCTTCTATAAGCCTGCTCTATGTAGGGCACTTCGCAATAGATGCGTGACTTCGGCTGTCCGTTCGTGGTGGTCTTGTTGCCGTTGGCGTTCGCTTCGGTAGATGGCTGGGCTAGGCCTGGTGCTATTACCAGGTTCCATTCGATCTGGGAAGGTGGGCAAATGTTACTGACTAAATATATTTCGCGCAAAAATATAAAATTTGTAAAACGCCGGCCATATTTATTTTAGACTACATAATTTATCTAGTAATAGACACGCTTCGTTCCACAATCTATCGAACACGTAATTATGACACGATATCTTGCGAAAATACCCCGATTCAAACAGTAAAACGCCCATAACTTTTGAACGGCTGAACCGATTTTCACTAAACATAGCTAAGACCACTCTCAATAAAATCACCATTCAAACAAAAACAAACTATATCAAAATCGGTGCATTCGTTTAGGAGCTATGATGATAAAAATACACATATATACAAACACACAGGTACACACGTCAAACTTATAACAACCGTCTTTTTATTTTTCTGTCGGGTGTTAAAAATACGTAACTTGTATAAAAATAATTTAAATTACATAGAATTTTACACGGTTTACTTTAAGCTCCAGTTTATTTAATTTCCTTACTTTTTCCCTAAACTCCTTAAACTTTTAGGTGATATTTTTGACTTGTCAACCTAATAAGAATATTTAGCGTATTTTTGAAAATAAAGAGACAGTAATTCCAACAGTCAAAAAGTGTTTTTGCTACCAAAGTTATTGTGAAGAAATAAAAACAGATTGTCTATAAATCTTACCTGTTGTAACAGCGTCTGTGGCGCATCATAAAGATGCCTCATCAAATACTCCAGCAGTAGCATAAGCCTTGTTGTCAACATAAGCTGATGAGGGGCTAAGTTCATCGCTCGTTTCCTGTCACTGATGGCCAGAGTTTCTACCACCTACAATAAAAATTTTCCGTCAAATAATAAATAATATTAGAGATAAAAAGATGTAATAATAATAGTTACTGAAAAAATACAGTACAACTATTTTCTTAATGTCCCTCGGCAATCATCGCATTTCCGATTACAAATGAATGCTAATTTCCATGTCCATCAATTATTAAATTCATCATGTATAATAATTTGAATTCAAAACTAAGTACTTTATTGTTGTTTTGTTTTGATTTCCATGTGAACTATATAGAGCTGTAAAACTATTTTTCCTTTTAACCGCAGCAGCTTTCGACCCATTTCTTAAATAAGATACATTAATTGAAAAAATATTAACAACTCCGAAACTTATGAACTCCTTTACTACCGAGTTGATTAAGAGCGTCCGGTCTGCACCAAGTGCAAAGCCAACTGATAGAAATCCGACGACTGACGAAACTCGAAGTTTGCCGAGGGACATTAAGAAAATAGTTGTACTGTAAAAAGTTGTTGCAAGGCGAGAAAAGGCTTGAAGTGACTTTAATATCATTTATAGAAAGTTTAAAATGCAATAACCGCCACGCAAAAAGCAAAAAATACGCCTCAGTATCCAACTAGCAAACACTTTGAATCGAGCTCCAGTCCCCACAACATTTTCAAACTATTTTCGCTTATATTTTTGAAAATAGACTTTGTGTCATGCAGCTTAAAGTCTCTTTTCCACAATCACCAAATTGCTAGAAAAGATAAAACAGATGAGGAGGATTTGAAGATGTTGACATGTTTAAAATATGACTTACCTTTATAATGGCGTTGGATGTCATAAGTAGTACTGACTTCTTCTGCATGAGCGTCAATGAGTGGAATAGGTATACCAAGAGTTGAGCATGCTCAACATTCAAGTCTGTAACAAACATTATTATGCTTTAAAAAAATCGAATGTTTGTTACGACACGGTAAAAATAACTGTGCAGATCGACCCCACCCTCGCCAATCCTCGCGGCGCCCCGCGTTCGCCTCGTGCGCCAATAGCGAGAGGAGTGACGTGACAGCGCCAAGTGCAAAGTTATTTTGACCGAAAAGTAGTGATGTTCTATAATCCCCGGCACGTAAGTTGGCAAGAGTCGTTATATGCAGAGAAGTCGTTTTTTAGGTACCTCTGGTAGTGAAGCGGGGCGCGGGGAACATGTAGGACCGTTCTTCAGCGTACGATTGGTTGGCCAGTTGACCACCAATCGTAATTGACTGACCAATCGTGTCGCGTCCACGTTCCGTTCGCTCTATAAGGTGATTGGTCAGTTCGCGGAATATGCGCGAACTTACCCCCACTACACCAAAACCTTGCCAACTTACGTGCCGGGCACTATAATAAAAGTTTATTTATTTGATTTATAGCAAACCTACAGCTATATTAATTAACATCTAAGTCTATAATGACATTTTTTATATGATAAATTAGTGATATATTTACAATAATATAATGAAATGGGTAGCATACCTATATTACCAAAGCCTGCTGATAACCGGGTAGCCAACGTTAAAGAAAGCATTCAAAGTTAATGTCACATTAGTACATTATGGTACAAGTGTGTAATGTTGGTGATTACCGCTGAGGCGCCATTGAGAGCCGTTAGGTGAGGGTCTTAAGAGAGCCGAGGACGGTAATCATCAATACACACGTGTATCATACGGCGTTTTTCAACACACTAGTAAAGAAAATAATACAAAAAAATCATTTCCAACAGTGAAAACGAGTTCTGAATTTTTTTTCGAAATGGCGGGAAAAATTATTCAGTTTTCCTATGCGCGCGCATCTAACAATGGCGATCGGCCATAGACTAAAAGAATGATGTTTCTTTTTTTTTGGCTTTTCGCGGATAGCGTTTTTTAGCCACGTACAAAATGGGAAATTTCAAGTTTTCTTTATTACAGAGAAAACAAAAGTTATAATTGAGTGAAAGTTTTATTTATTAAACATGAAGATGAAATTATCTATTTAAATACGAAGCTGCATGAAATGAGCAAGCAATAGGTACCTACATTAATTTATTTGTACTATTGAGCACGATCTTTTTTGTATCGAAACTTTTTTAAGAACAAAGCAACTCAACCAATATAATAAAACTCTCTAACTCACTTGTGAATAATAGCAATGAAAAAGTCACAGTTTGGTTACAGGTATCATTATGTGTCCAATTGCGGTGAAATTAGAGCCACTTTAAGAGCGTGTGTTGAAATATATTTTACATAAAATAATTATGCGTACCGACAAGGCTAATATTAACGGTAACTAGATGGATTGTATACTGCTTTTTACTACAAGCTTTTATTTAACTTGTAATGTATGTATGTATGTAAGTGTGTTCGGGGCAAATCTTGCAACTGAATTTTAAAGCAGTTATCCTCCACCGATTAAGATGAAATTTTGCATACACGTATAGTTTGGATGACAATGCATAGTTAGCTAAGTGACGTCATTCTAAATCCAATATGGCGGACGGGCGAAGATGGCGGACTAGTTATTTTTGTGCACTGCCATGATATGGGTATCAAATGAAAGGGTTTGCTGAGAAGAATACGAATAAAGCTTGTATAAAAAAAAAAAAAAATTAATAATTTTTTATTGATAAGACTCGCACTAGCCTTATTTAGAATGATATGATCAAAAGTCCTCAAAAAAAACTACGAAGTACAGACTACGAGATTACTTATGCCCCTTGTGATGTCTAAGAAGCATTTAAACTGGTACATAGATAAAAATCTGTTGGAGTTTATATCACAAGAGTGAGCTCGACCGAACGTAATTTTATATGAATTGTGATTGGCGTTTTGCGTAATTTACTTTCTACTGGTATGTTGCACTCATTTTGCGTCACCGTGTGGTACAAACAAGACTATAGTTTGAAACCGAAAGCAGCGTAAATGCCGCGACTCATTTTATGCGACTCACAGCTCAAAAAAATACGTTCGTTTGGCCTCACCCTAACCAGGTAGTCCGATTCTCTGGTCTCGAGGATGAGAACAACGACAACTCATTATTACAGAGATCTTGTTTTATAATAAGAGCATATACGCTCTCGTAGGGACACTTGTAAGAACTGTAAACCACATTTATTGCTACGAAACAAAGACGCTTTCAATGTCTAATTATTACTAGTGACGTGCGGTTATTTACGTAGACCTACAACTGCTATATACACATATATATCTACATACCTTCATAATCATGGTCCTGTGAGGGTTGTGCCTGTAACGCACACTCTTGTAGTGTATTTACGATCTTATGCCACATAGCGAGGATACTGTTCTCTCGCTCAGCGGCTTGCTTGCTGAGTACCATACCGCCTAGTAGCTTTACTACGCGGGGTCCGACCTGATACAATAAACATTAAAATATGAATCTTCTTCTGGGGCAAATGAGTGAAAATTTGAAGCTGATGAAG
Source organism: Anorthoa munda (assembly GCA_945859665.1). Taxonomy (NCBI): domain Eukaryota; kingdom Metazoa; phylum Arthropoda; class Insecta; order Lepidoptera; family Noctuidae; genus Anorthoa; species Anorthoa munda. Next base: position 7,758,912 of record OX243893.1, read on the forward strand.
TTTAATAGAATTTCATGTTAATTTTGGTGTTGAATTAAAGCAATGAAAACTATTTCTTAGCGTTTCGATGACACTCTAAATTGAGTCGGCCAAGAATTTGGTTATGAGTCATGCAGTTGGTTTCGTTTTGAAACGTGCAGGCCACGATAAGTGGCCCCATTGACTAACTAGCTTCTTACTGCTCATAACAGCATCTATCTGTTCCGCACGTGTTGTCGGTTGATATAGCACGCATTTTAACCCCGCGCACAAAATTGTTCGTGCCGTCGACTAGTGTACCCTTAAGTTTTGAACGATTGAACCGATTTTCACCAAACCGATTTTAACTAGGAACACGGTAATGTCACCTTTCAAACAAAAAAAAAACTATATCAAAATCGGTTCATCCGTTTAGGAGCTATGATGCAACATAAAGATACACGAACACAACGTATTTTTTCGTTATAAATTCAACTTAGCTAAAATAAAATACAGTTGAACATAGAACTTCATCCTTTCATCAAAACGGTTTTATCACAAACCTGCAAAGGAGTCATATTGGTCCTCTCCGCTCCAGCAGAAATCAGCTGCTGATGTAATGCGGGCTGCAGCGACGCGAAGGCGGGTGCTCCGCTCAAATTGTGCAGGTACCGCACAAGAGCAGCGCTGAACGAGCCGTATAGCAAGCCGAGGCGAGGGCCGAAGCAGGTTGAAATAGTACCTAGGAAATAATAATGTGTATACTAACTGTTGACTCAATTTTGACTTTGTTCCTGAGGTAAAACTGCAAGTACAAGTCCAGGGAGGAACTATATGACTTGTATACATCTGTCCCTTACCACAGACACGGGGCCTCATTGCTAAGAAAGAAAATTTGGTTCAAATAAATCTCACTAGATGGCGCGATATGCACCTCTATCTGTTATTGAATGTGTGTAAAATTAACATTTTCTGGTATTGAACACAAAAATTGTATGTTCTTGTTTAATCAACTCTCCTAAGTACAAAATTATGGAATATTGGGCTCTTAATTCACATTTCAAAGATTATTAGACGTTTCATTTAAAATTGATGCCAATAGATGGCGCAGTTTTAAATTTCTGAGGCATTCCACTCGATTGTTAAAGTTTGCATTTTAACACATTTTGGTTCAAAAAACACTGTAAAAACGTGCAAATAAATACTAGAAAACAAACCTTCCCTGTATTTAAAGAAAAAAATATTCACGAATCTAGTAAACCCTTTTACTTGCAAGTCGCTGCTAACACCATCTATCTATTACCGTTAAACAGAACCGAATGCGTTCGATGTACAAAAAATTGCCAGAATAAGCAGACGAAAAACGCTAGTTACGTCGGCACGGTTTGTTTGTATGGGATAAGGCATCTGTATGCTAATGTTATATTATCTGTGGTGTGGGTAAGCATGTGTGGGTGTTTTTTTGGTCGGACGTCGACTGCCGCGTCACTGCCTCACAAATGCGTAATGTATAATTACAAATGTACGCACAGGGTACGCACACATAGCGCCGCGCACAGATGAGTTGAACTATCTACAACAATTAATTTGCTACTTACCTGAGCTTCGAGAATTGGACTATTATAGTCCACTTCTCGAAGTTCAGGTAAGTAGCAAAATTTATATGAATTTTCATATAAATTGTGCTGTATAACAACAAGTGATTTCGTCGTATAGAGAGTTGCAGCTGGTCAGAGTATACGGTATCTGTATGCTAGTATTATATTATCTGTGCCACAGATAATATAATGCCTCATTTCATACAAAGAAACCGTGCCGACGTAACTAACGTTTTTCATCTGATTACATCGATAATTTTTTGTTGATTATTTGTTGTGATTTTTGTGATCGATGTACAAAAATAATCAGTACAGTACGTCGGCACGGTTTCTTTGTATGGGATGAGACACCACTGCCCTTACGCATACTCAAAATAATCTTACTCTAAGAGCTTATGGTCACCCCACATTTTTTTGTAGTCACGCCTCCCGCTGTGCTTGGCTTTTAATGTTTTATCCATATCTGTTTTTAGGGCCTGCAAGATTCCCGGCAGTAATTCTGCTACGGCTTAATTTCTTTACTAGCTGTGCCTGCGGCTTCGCTCCCGTCAACTGCCTACACTACCTACCTACCAATGTTTTTTCTAGGGTCATGCTTCCGCGGCGAAACACCGCCATTCAGGAAAAGAGACCAAATGCAGAACGCCATCTATCGAATATGGACTTCAGCTGTCCGAGTATCTGTATTGCGTGTGTTGTGACAGTACTACTTGAACACATTAAATTCATATATCTATATATATAGAGTGTACTGATTGCGATAAAACAAAAACTAAGTAATGGTTCAAGCGTACATTCTACTTGAAGCGTGAACAACTAAACAAACAAATATTCCAAAAATGCTGGAAATGGGTTCTATTTAGGGATGGGTCCGATATATCAAAACGTAACTTATATCGGATATGTGTTAGATATCATATCATATCGATATCTATATCAAAATAACCGATATCACAAAAACCGTATCAAATCAAAACCTCTTTGTGTATGCTTTAGTTCGCGTTCGTTTTTAGTTCGCTCATCTAAATAACATGTTAACTTATGCAAACTGCACTACTAATATCGATATCTGAAAAACCGATTTCGATGTCGATATAAAAACTGTATTTCGGTTACATAACCGTTTGCGCCAAAAACCGGAAACGCCCATCTCTAGTTCTGTTGGTTATCCTTCAACACCCTGGCTAAAGATTTTTCTACAGATTTAGTATATGTACTGAATTGAATGCAATAATCGTTAAGTTAGTTGATTGGTGGTTGGTAGTTAATCGACAAGACTCCCATCAAGCGAAAATAAAAAAAATAACACGAACCACATATTGCCATGATCGAGAACAATGATTCAAATAACAAGACAACCACTTACCAGTATCAGTACGCGCTGTCTCTCTATCCAGGTCCTTAGCTAGCGCGGCGAGTAACGCCTGGTGCGCGTCGTGTAGCTGCAGTGAATGCTGGCCTAATCGCTCTGAGCCTTCACTGATGATCTCATCAGTTAGCAGGGTGAACACGTCTGTTGCTAGAGTTATGTACTGAAAGAGAAGTATGGTTGTTAAAACGAGTTGCCTATTACTAATACCTATACTAATATTATAAAGAGGAAAGAATTATATTTTTAGGGTTCCGTACCCAAAGGGTAAAAATGGAACCCTATTACTAAGACTCTGCGATCCATCTGTCTGTCACCAGGCTGTATCTCATGAACCGCGATAGCTAGACAGTTTTTTTTTTTTTAAAAGCAGTATAAAATAAATATTTGAGTGGGGCTCCCATACAACAAACGTATACCTTTCGTGCGCGAGTCCTACTCGCACTTGGCCGGTTTTTGTATGTAAAGAATAAACTTAAAATGACTGGACCAATTTAAAAAATTATTTCACCGTTGGGAAGCTACACTATCCCCGGGTGACATAGGATACTTTTTATCCCTGTATTCCCACGGGAACGGGAACTACGCGGGTGAAACTGCGAGACGTCCGCTATTGTTTTTAATAAATACACAAAAGTTTAAACTGGCTAAGGGTCGACAAGTAATTTTATGTGGGGTCCGTATATTGTTGAAAAATTCTATCGAGTTCCAGAAAAAAAACTCTTAATACTTTCCAAAAAAAAAAAAACAAAATCAAAATCAAGGTATTTATTTCAAGTAAACTTTAGAAGTACTTTGGAATTGTCAAATAAAAAAGATGACTCTAGTTGCAAATTCGCAAGCGTCTGTAGGTCTCAATGGAGAAGAATTTGCAAGAAACTCCCCGGACACTCCAATTGAAAATAATGCGAAAAATTACACCTGCGGTCTCGAGGCAGTTTTTTTAGTTTGGATCACGCTCATACGAAAAGTGTCTGCTAATCTATTTAACAATATTTGGCGGTCCGGATATGGACCGCGGTCCGCGTCTTGCCGATCGTTGGGCTAAACCGTCTGTAACTTTCAAGAGAAGTAAAACTGACCACTCAGCCAATCAGCACTGCTGGATAAAAACTCCTTTCTACTCCGCAGCTAGTAATCAGACTCCTTGAGGTCGTCGGCCGATGATGGTTGAAGATTTCTTAATTCTTTATTGTACTATTTGGTGATAATACATTTCAACAAAGTTCATGTGCAAAGGCGTTCCGTCTCGCAGTCTAGCCTGTTTTTAATCCCCGACGGAAAAACAGGGGTGTTATAAGTTTGAAGTGTGAATCTGTGGATTTGTGTAACTGTCTGTGATAGTTCGTAAACGGATGAACCGGTTTTGATTTAGTTTTTTTTGTTATTGAAAGAGTTCGATGATTTTTTCGGGATTAGTTTTTATAGTCCGGGCGGTAGAAAGTTGTAAAAAAATAATTAAAAAAAGTATTAGTACGCCGGCAGAAACTTTTTTCATAAATAATTGACATCATACTGAGCTGAAAAAAAAACCGTCAGATGCATCCTGGAGGGGAGACTATGCGTCAGCTGCTCGCATGAACTTGTAAAAAAAAACACGTAAAATAAAGTTATAATAAGCCGGATCAAATTTAACTAGGTGATTTATTCAAACAAGAATAATTAAAAGAGCGTAAACAATAATCAGCTGTGTGAATGACCGTCAGCTGACGCAGACGCACACATTATTCTAGCAATGCACAGTATCTTTCAGGGTCCAGTGACAGAACTCTCCTGCCTGCACCCAGCTTACTAATAGTTTTGGGAAACTTAACTATTAAACTATCATATCATATTGTCAAATTTCAATCGGCATAGTGACAATGAGGGCTACCGCGTATGAATTCGCCGCTAGAGGCGCTGGTGTGACGTGAGCTCTCCGACATGACAAACTTCATAGCTTTTTGGCTTCTAGCGCAAGGTTTTTTTTTTTTATTGTTGTGAATTTTATCCAAATATGCCAGATTAAGATAGGTACGGCATTTACCAACCACTGATTTAATCGCACTTATACGACATTCAAAATTTAAATTTAAACTTTGCTTCCGTGCGCGTTATAACAACGTTAAACAGCTATATTTAAACACTTCAAAAATTTAAGCGCCAAGTCACATCAAAAGTAATTGCCATATAATTTTTTTCTTGTCATCTTTGTACCTATTGTATTTCTAAAACTACCCACTAGTTGTTGTAAATGTTATTTCTGCACTATTATTGTAATGTTAATAATTATTATAATAAATGAATGTTATAGTTTTGTTTTTGCATGCTGTGTCTATCGCATCATATTGTATACTATGCTTGTATCATATTATATTGCTTGTATTATTAGAATAAACAGTGTAACAATTGTAGATAGGCCAATAAATAAAAATAAAAATAAGTTATGGACCTTAGTCAACATTCCAAGTTTAAACTCTATACTGTTATTTTTTATTTCGTGGACTAAACTGACAGCTGCTATTGACCTTATTTTTTTTAATGTTGCAAGCGCGGAGCATAGTGTTGTAGGTAAGGCTCAATCATAAGTGATTCATCGAATCGATGCGACATGACTTCTGAATTTATTTTTAATAATTGGTGTAAATAAATGTTTTATGAATATAAACGTAATATATTTAAAAATAACAGTATTCATACACATTGTACATGAAGTTTTATTGTGTTAAATATGAAATCAACAATAAAATAAATGCAATCGATAAAATTAAGTCTGACATAAATGAGTAGAAACTAATGGGCTGCTAGTTTCTAAACAAATTATTTTTTTATGCCGTGAAATAGTTTCATTTTCGATCTACTTCGATTTTCGATTAAGTTTCGATCACTCAGGATAGTTAGGGTACGACTCTATTTTAATGTAACGATAAAGTGACAACCCCCCAAATGTCAGTTTAGTCCACGAAATAAAAAATCACATTATAGTTTATCTCAGGAGTAGGTACTAGTAAAATGGAAAGGTGTCCCGAATGCCCGATGGCAAAGAACATTCAACTCTAAATACTTACAGAATAAGGTTCAGCTTTGTCAGGCACGATGGCTTGATGCGTTCGTTGCGGCGCGTCAGTGTTGTCATTGCTATCGGTGTTGCCCGACGCACGCACCAACCCGCTGTTGTCTGTCATATCGGGCGCCACTAGGGTCGATTCGAACCACAGCCCGAAAAGTGGTTCGCTGTCTTCTGGACAAAGATATAGGGTTATCGTATTTATTAAATTTTTTAAAGTGGTGTGAGGTATTCAGATATAGAGCAATGGTGGCTCAGTGGTATCGGCCACGGATTACGTGTCTAGGTTCCAAACCAGGCAGGCGCTTTAATTTGTGTAAATTATTTCATCACTACTGCTCTAAAAACAGTAAAGGATAACATCGTGAGGTAACCGCCATGTCCTAGAAATATAAATTCGAAGACATGTGACATCTACCCACACTAGGCCCACGTGGTGGATTAATGCCATCCCTCTCTCACAGAGGAATGGGCCTGTGTCCCAGCAGTGGGAACTTTAAAAGGGTGATGATGATGATGAGGTATACTGATGATTGATGATGTATGTTGGCAGTTGCCACGAATATTGCCAGTTGCCGCAAATATTGCCAATTCTTACAAACATTGGCATTTGCCACAAATATTGCCAGTTCATACTAATAACGGCAGTTGCCAAAGACATCGCTGCATCGGCAATTGCCACACACTTTGGCAGTTACCACAAAAATTGGCAGTTGCCACACACCTTGGCAGTTGCCACAAACATTGATGTTTGCCACAATATTGGCAGTTGCCACAAACTTTGGCTATTTCCACAAATATTGGCAGTAGCCATAATGAATGGCTGTTATGCCAAACATCGCCATTTTCTCTTACCGTCATCAGTCTCCGAGTCCTCGGAGCACAGTATCATATCTTGGAAGTAAACGGTAGAGTCGGAGCGGTCAGGATCGGCGTCTTGGTGCTGCTTCTGAACTACCGCGCGCTTTAGATTCGTTGCTTTGCGGTAGCACACTACGCCTAACGCCACCAGAAGCTGTGGAAATAATTTGTGATTATTTATGACTGCTGAAATTCAAATCAAAAGAATACTTTATATCTTTGGCGAAAAGGCACATAAATTGTTAAGTCATCACATTCATAAGATAAGTGCTTTACATGCCAATACATTGCGCCCGTCTCACTTCAAGGAATTCTCTAAACCAGATTAGAACAATGGACAGGGCCCATCGATGTGGCGACGTTCATGGCAAGCGTTGCCACGAGCGTTGCCAAGATCCTATTTATATCTGTTGCTATGTCTCACAGTGGATGTCTTTAGGCTGAAATTATGATGAGAACAATACTGTTCTGTGGTAGAAATAGATGTGCTAGTTCATCCCCTGCTAATTTGTCACAACAAACAAATTAAAACCGGCCAAGTGAGAGTCGGACTCGCGCACGAAGGGTTCCGTACCATTATGGCAAAAAAACGGCAAAAAAATTACGTTTGTTGTATTGGAGCCCTACTTAAATATTTATTTTATTCTGTTTTTAGTATTTGTTGTTATAGCGGTAACAGAAATTCATCATCTGTGAAAATTGCAACTGTCTAGCTATCACAGTACATGAGATACAGCCTGACAGACAGACGGACCGCGGAGTCTTAGTAATAGGGTCCCGTTTTTACCCTTTGGGTACGGAACCCTAATACACTATTATTTTTGGTCGAGATTGATACCAAAAAACACAATATTACCTGATGTAAAGGCGCAGCGGAAGCCAGCCTGAGTTCCCTCTGATGCGCAGTGTGTTGCGCTAAGATGTGCAGCGGCGCAGCAGTGGACACCACTGCCTCGCCGCAACTCAGCGCTTCTAGGCGAGCATCAGATAGCAGGGCTCCTACCCAGGCGAGGCAACGCCCGCCTAGAGCTACCCATACTACGCCGAGACCTTGTTGCCTAGGAAAAAGAGGTCATTATTGCAATTAAACGTTAGGGTTACGTAGGGGACGCGGACGTAAACTAAACAATTTGAATTGTAGATGATGATCGAAAAACTGTGACGGCCAATTTAAATTGAGACAAATGGCCAACTATTAGGGTTCACCTTGCTAACTCAAATTCATGTCTGTTGGATAAATGTAATAGTTGTTCCTACCACTACAATTTATTTTCTGTATAATTGTTTCAAACTCATTCTGTACTAGATTAGGAAAGGAGTACTGAAATATTTGCTGTATTAAAGTTATACATACATACATACATAAACTCACGCCATTTTCCCATGGGGGTAGACAGAAACTACAGAACGCCACCTATTACGATCCTTACATACTTCTTTTGCTTCACTCACATTCATACATCTAGTCATACACACACGCCGGTTATGAGTACTGCGCACCTGGCCTTTCTGATGAACATCACCGATAAGGTCTATGTAAGTCTATGTCTATTAAAGTAATACCATTTTTTATTTTTGATCTTCTGCAGTTATTGAAAATTCGCTGCTGTTTTAGTATAAGATTTACTACTGCGCAGCCATTTGGAACAAACTTCAGACCGCGCAAAAAGATTGGCTATTACCTACAGTACTTCAAAATAAAAGGTATCACTTACATTTTCGTCAGATTGTAAGGCCTAGACGGGGTCTTGGCAGGGCTCTTGCCGGGTGTGGTGCACGGACACGGCGCGCCCGCTAGAGCGTGGTGCAGGCCGCATAGCAGCACCCAGCCGCCGATCATTAGGTGGTTTTGATATACCTGGGAATACATAGAGGAAAGTTAGTTTTAAGTTGATGAAAAGATGGCATAGAAAATAGATCTTATTCCACTATTCACTCGATTCTTTTTCGACTACCTGATTAACTTACTTAATTAAATGCAAATAAGTTCCAACAACAATTTATTAGAAACGTTCAGAAAAAAAACCACAGACTATATACACTCAATCAATGCGCGCTTTTTCGAGAGGTAACCGGTTCAGTATCATTCTGCCAGTTACATAATGATCCATACAAAAGTCATTTCGTAACTGTTATTATATAATTTTGAATTTTTTTAATTTTATAATTTTGTGTCTAAATGTTCATATTTCGAAACGTATTTCTTAGGCAATGTGTTACATAATTAATAGACAAGGTAGTGAAAAAAGGGATATTTAATCAGCGATGGGGACTGTCCTGGTATGGTTTGTCGCTTGAAAAACTATATAACATTAACATTTCGGCAGCGAAAGTCTATATCCATCTATATATGTCATATATTTTGGACTGTTCGACAATTGTTACTTATAGCTGATAGAATATCTATACCTCGACTGTAGTTGAATTCAGTATTCGAGAATACTTACATAGCCACCAGCGCGTGTGGACTGTTTAAATGTCTCCCCAACAGTGTTGTACAGACTCAGTGCACTTTCCACAAGAGTGGCCGTCTGCTGCTCATACTCTTCGTCTTTCGGGTGGAGGGATGCCTGTTACGAAATATAAAATTAATAAGTAACTACAGAATGAAAGTTAATTCACAGTTTCTAAACTAATATTTTAAAGAGAGAGCCCGAATTTTGTGAGGATTTTTTTGGACTTATTTTATGCTTACTTATTATGACCTAGCAAAGCCGGGGCGGGCCGCTAGTTAGTAAATAAAATTAATTCACAAAAATGATTTTTAAGTTTAACTTTTAAACTTTTTAAACGTTTTAAGTTTTACTTTTGAAATTTTTGGATAAATTGATCGTAACACAAAACTTTCGGGCAAAAGTTATAAGAGGTGTTTTTCATGAGGAATAATGACTCCCAAGTCACTAGTACATCTACCTTCTTTTATTGGGAGCCAATATAGATGATATCTTTATGTGACCAACAAGATGTTCTAATTGCGGCAGCTATTTTCAGAAAAAGGTGTCCAATTATGTTTAAATAATTGAATAATAAAGGCAATAAACTTATTTAATATCAATTAACTTAATTACCTGAGCAGTAGCGCATAGTAAGGCAGCGATGCTGACGTCACTAAGCGTTGTGATCCGTTCGGGCGTGAACGGCTCCAGGCAGGGAAGAGACAAAGCGAGGCGGCACACGTGCACCTCGTTCACGAGGAAGTGAAGTCTACAAATAAGGAATTTACTAATGACGCTTCTGTTTCTTGATCATAATATTATACTATATGAAAAAGAGGTGTGTGGATACTGAGATCAAAACTATCTAGAAATGTCGAACTGACAAAAGATTTACTGTCTTCAGCATCAGCCTTTTAATGTGCCCACTGCTGGGACACAGGCCTCCTGTCTGTGAGACGGAATGGGCCGTAATCCGCCACGCGGGCCCAGTGCGGTTTGGTGGATGTCACATGTCTTCGAATTTTTGGCCCTAAGACATGCCGGTTTCCTCACGATGTTTTCCTTTTTGAGAGCTTCCACCGTTTTGAGAGCTGTGGTGTTGAAATAATTTACACAAAGTAAAGCCCCTACCTGGGTTCGAGCCCACGACCAACAGTGGGCCACCACTGCTCTACATACTTCACAGATTTACTGTCTTAGTTCAATTTATTATTAAGACTATGGAATAAGAATCTTTATTTGCAAACATGCGGAGATCATGGAATGAAGAAGTTATCATACAATATTAAATTTACCACTTTTAAAGTCAAACACGATTCGATTTAGCATGTGGAGATGTCGGGAGTTAAACTAATCTGAGATGATCAGGAAACTGATTCACATACAAAAATCAGTAAGGTCCAAAGGCTTACCGCCGAGCAGAGTGACTGAAATTTGTGGAAAGAAGGTCTTAAGCACCGCGAATACGTGTCGCTTACGGGTTAGACTCAAACCACTCCGCCACTGCCGCTGCGATTGTAGTATTTTGACTAGAACGCGTAAACGACGCGTATTATATGGCGCTAAAGACTTTCCGCGAATTTCTAGTGTCGCACTCTGCTCAGAGGTGACAAAGATACGTACAGTGAGGCATCAGAGTTGAACTGCGGCGCGACGGCAGTCTCCTTAGCAGTCTGCCAGCGGTTGAGGTACCGCTGCAGACAGGGCAGCGAGGAACACACCTTCAGCACCACGGAGCCGGCTCTCAGCTCCATCAGCAACGATGAGCATGTTGATGCCACCCACTTCTGTTGAGGGTAGTGTTTAGTGATCAATCTTTTTCTATGACCTACTTAAATAAAATTATGCCTAACCAGGGGTTCTAGACTCAACACTTCAAAGACTCAGATACATTCTTAAGATGTCATCTGCTTTGGAGAAGTTCCAGTTAACGTTCCTAGTACATTTTTTTTTTTTTTTTTTAAACATTAGTTATAGCTATCGACAAACTTCTTGGCCGCCATAAAGTTGGCTACAATGGTTGCGTAGTAGTAAATCAGCACTGTTTCGTGCCTTGCGCACTCGGAAAGCTAACTTCAGGGCTATTTTATTACCCGACTGCGGGAGGGTAATATTTTTTATTTAAGTAACCAACAGCGATACATAAAAATATTTTACAAAATATCTGTATTACTGTTTTTTATGGCTAATTATAGGTTTCCCTGTGTAACTGGGATATCTATAATTAGTATGTATACATCATGCAAACGGACTTATAAAAAAGTCCTTTTGATTAAACAATCTAATTCTACCTTTGGACTATTAGAATCTACATCTAATGACACTTTAAAATCAACTGATTGACTTAATAAAAACTGGCCAAGTGCGAGACGGACTAGCGCACGAAGGGTCCCGTACCATTATCGCAAAAAACGGCAAAAGAATCACGTTTGTTGTATGGGAGCCCCACTTAAATATTTATTTTGTTCTGTTTTTAGTATTTCTTGTTATAGCGGCAACAGAAATACATCATCTGTGAAAATTTCAACTGTCTAGCTAAAGATACAGCCTTGTGACAGACGGTCAGACAGACGCATCGTGGAGTCTTAGTAATAGGCTCCCGTTTATACCCTTTGGGTACGGAACCCTAAAAAGCAGAAACAAACGGATTACCTTCAAATCAACAGAAGACTGTTGCGCAGCATTCCCATCCTTAGCGCTCTCCAAACTATCCTTGCTTCCAGGCGAAAGGACGGCTGTGGCCGGGGCTGCTTGTGACGTCATCGACGCCACCGGGTTCCGTAACGGCGCCGTCAGCTGTTCCAACAACGCGTCGGAACGTCGCTGGGCGTTGGAAGGCGGCTGCTTCTCAGTGGGCGCGGATTGAGAAGCTAGCGATGTTATAGAGCTCGGTATGACGGATGATTTTGTTGATTGCGTTTCTGAGAGAGGATTTAAAAAGAAAATGAAAAATAAACTTGTGTATTGTATTTAAACATTGAAAATACTCTCAGGAGTAACTGAGATCGAGAGCTCATTACAAAAAAAAATTCTTGCTTTTACAATACTTAAAAAAAAAACCTTTTAATAATGTTGTACTTTCCTAGTTCCAAGGGTCGAGACTATAATTATTGATGCAGTTTACTGTTGTTTTAGAGAAATAATCAAGTTATTTCAAAATTGTTGTTGAAATAACACATTATTTCTTATTTTTAGATACATAACTTTATTTTGACATAATTAAAATCAATGTGTTTGTTCTTAAGTTATGCGCTGCGAGTATGGCATCTGTTCATAATAATGAATGATGATGATAATAATAAATGTAATCACTGGGTCAAGGGCCTGATCCAGAAAGCAGTACTGCTGGGCATGGCCCGCATTGTTAGGAGGTTCCTCTCTCTGGAGCCCTGACCGCCGGTAGCTTGGACCCTGTTCCCGATACCGGTGGGCCTCTATTTTTTATATTTTTAAATGGTTTTGTTTTTAAATTAATTTTAAAAAAATATTTAAAAATGTAGATAATAAGAAAGATAATTAAATAAAGATGATAATGTAATCAAATAATGAATGGTATGACAGCGAATAAAATACAAACAAGCATTGATTTTATATGTATATTAGGTGTGTCTTCAATTGTTGTATTTCTCCAAGTTTACTTCATCATCATCATTTCAGCCGAAAGACGTCCACTGTTGGACATAGGCCTCCCCCAAGCATCGCTACAGTGATCGGTCCAGTGCGTCTCGCATCTACCGGACTCCCGCAGCCCAGAGCAGGTCGCTCCACCTGGATGGAGGCCTTCCAATGCTGCATCTTCCGGTACGCGGTCGCCACTTTAGAACTTTTCGGCCCCAACGGCTATTCATTCTACGAGTAATGTGCTCTGCCCACTGCCACTTAAGTTTGGCAACTTTTCGGGCTATGTCGGTAACCTTGGTTCAAGTTTACTCAATACAAATAAAAAACCGGCCAAGTGCGAGTCAGACTCGCACACGAAGGGTTCCGTACCATTATCGCAAAACACTGCAAAAAAAATCACGTTTGTTGTATGGGAGCCCCCCTTAATTTAATTAATTTTAATTTATTAATTATTATTTTTTGAAGTAAATATACAACTAAACATTCTGTGAATATTTCAAGCGTCTACCTGTTGCCGTTATTAATATCGAGCAAAAAACGGCAAATATATCACGTTTGTTGTATGGGAGCCCTCCTTTAATATTTATTTTATACTGTTTTTAGTATGTGTTGTTATAGCGGCAATAAAAATACATCATCTGTGCAAATTTCAACTGTCTAGCTATCACGGTTCATGCGGTTCACAGCCTGGAGACAGACGGACAGACAGACAGACGGATCACGAAGTCTTAGTAATAGGGTCCCGTTTTTACCCTTTGGGTACGGAACCCTAAAAATTACAAAAAGTACCTTAATAAAATCATTTATAGAACCAGTAAAAAGTTGGCAGTTTAAATACATACCAGGAACAGTAACATGCGCAGGTAGTTTAGCATTTTTCAATAGTGAAGTCAAGATGACTAGGTCAGATTGGGGTAAGCCCCCTCCATCAATCCCACATAGGCCCACAATGGGCAACAGTAGCTGGGGGAAAAACATATATTTTATAAACAGATAAGACACAGAAACAATGTAAGCTTGTTTTAAGTTGTAATAGTTAGTTATGTTAATCAAGTCTCCATTGCATAATTCTCAGAAAAAAAATATCATTAAAAAAATACTGTCAGTGTCAGTATCCTGTATTTATGGATTAGTATGCCTTTTTATTTAAAAAGTTTACTAAACATACCGATTTGCAAAACCATTCCAAAGAAAACTAAGTGGACCCTTAAAATTCACATTAAAATAATTCAAATTCTCTTAGTGCATATTAGCACTCTAATCTAATTAGCCCAATTTGTCCCACAGCTGGGCAAAAGCCTTTCTCCCAGTTTTCCATAGCAGGTCATTCTATACAGTAGGGCTCAAGTTCCTCTCTCCATCTTTATCATGGTGTGGCACAGTGTTGCCTAGCATTTAATATTTGCATAATAAAGAAATCCCATACAAACCTGCTTAACAGAAACATTAGGTGCAGCAGTAGTATTATTGGTGTCATCGTAGCTCAATCCAGCTTCGGAGAGCTTCTTCAATATTTGTCGGAGAATAACTCTGAATGCATCTCTTGCAATGGTCAGTTGGTCATGTGGCACTAAAATATAAAGGAGCATTGGTCATTTGGAACTACACTACACTATGTCAGTGGTGTCTCATCCCATACAAAGAAACCGTGCCGACAATCTATACTGATTAATCTGATTGCGTTCCATTCCACGGACATAGATGGTGATCTATCTATCACTGTGTAACGGAACCGAATGTGAACCATTTACAAAAAAATATTGGTATAATCAGATGAAAAACGCTAGTATGATAGTATATTATCTGTGACTATGTTAACTTAATTGTGCACCTGGCACCACGCTGATATTCAACTCTCGCTATTGATGCATGAGGCAAACATGGGTGCCACGAGGATAGGCGGGAGTGGGGTCGCTTCCCAGCGAGATGCATAGTTATGTTGCCATGCAGTCTTATAAAGGAGTAGGAATATTTAGTAGCTAGTGCTACACAATATTAAAATAAGAAGGTAGAGAAAAAAACAATTATTTATCTATAAATATTTTACTAGCTTCTCAAAAAACAGTATCTTATGTTTTAATCCAGCACATGACCTACCAATGAGCTAAAATCCATAGGGCCCTTGAAATTTAATAAACATCCAAACATACAGGCTTTTACATTTATAATATTGAGGTGGAGGTAATAAAATGGTTGTTTTGTAGCTCTTGTCCTAATCATAGCCATGACTACATTTGACGAGTAAAGTCATTCAATAGTATCTACAGTCATAATAAATTTGTTTGAAAAAATATGTTCATTGCACCATATTGTGATTCAGGAAACCCAGTGTTAATAAAATACAATCCAATAATAATTCTGGCTGAATTATATACTTCATAACTTCAACATTCTTATTGTCCATTTAATATTTGAGTAAAAGTATGTCATTACTGTTCTACCTTCCACAACTATTGCTTTTTCTTATGAGTATATTAAAGTAATACTTCTATAAAACTTCAGTTGTTGCATCAAAATGTCATTTGTTTTGAACATAATGAGTCATGAACCACTAGAAATAGATTACTGGAATAAATCAAAAATACTTACAATTATTAGCATTCATGCTAATAAAATGTGCAGAGAGGCATGCAAAGCATGTGTAGAACAAATCGTAGATGTCCTCATGGTTCTGGAACTCACTTTCACTGCGAGCAAGATAATTCATATGTTTAGAATAATCAGAATGCCACCATTCCCACGACATGGTTTTCTAATAAGTTTTACAATTCAAGACAAATGTGAAGATAGACTAGTACGCCATGTTCGCAATAATAATTTTCAAAGGATACACGGATAATGTCAAATAATAAGTTTTCATTGTGTGGGGTATCTGAAAAATCTTTTTATTGGTTGTCCCCAATAAGTAGATGTGATGCAGATTATGCGGCCATATTTTGCGGTCACTAAAGAAAGGAATAGTTGTCTAAAATAGTGACACAGATACGTCGTTTTCTTAACAGAAGATAAGTTTAAGTTTATAAATAAATAAGTAACAAGGCAATGAAATCATCTGATTCGAGCTATCAAAATAACTTTTGTTCTAACAGTTATAGAGCATTGATGAAACAAACCTTTTGATGATGGCTTGGATAATTTCAACAGCATCGTTTTTATCGAAGAATGGGCCGTAAAGTGCTGTTAATATTGGTTTAACAGTTGTAGACCATTCAATATTTCCTCCTGATGCGGCCATTTTCGGGAAGAAATGACGATTGTGAATTCGATTTTTACTATGACAAATGCTTGATGCTTGTTATTGCCAGTGTCATTCAACTGTCAAAACTTTCTAGACTGTTTATGGGTCATGTTTCAGATACTATGTAATCGTATATTGGAACTTAATTAAGAGCGAAACGCACTTGAAACTCTCTGTATTAAGCTTAGATAAAGTACCTAGTACTTTATCTAAGGTATTAAGTGTATAGTCTATGCTTGAAACGCCGCTATTAGAATTTTTATTTAGCACTCACTTTTTAATTCGTCTGAGAGCAGACACTGAGACATAAAATTATATCTTAAAATTGCTCAATGTGACTGTAACCGGCCAGTATAACACGCACTGACGCACACCATGCTACAAGTTTTGGCCCAGTATATCTTGCGCCGAATTGTGTATTTATTAATTTTATTTTGATTGTTTCGCCATGTCCGTTGCGATTATTTATGAGTGACTTGTGCGTTCACAAGATTAGAAAACTAAAGATTGAACTTAAAGCAACGGGAGTAGAGGTGGCCCAGTTGTAACGACCCCAACTTACATGTTGTAGGTTATGGGTTCAAATTCAGGCAGGCGCTTCACTTTATGTAAATTATTTTATCACTGCTCTAAAAACGGTGAAGGTAAACATCGTGAGAAAACCGGCAAGTCCACCTTAAATTCGAAGACATGACTGACATCCAACAACCCGCACTGGGCCCACGAATGGGTTATGGCTCTAACTGAGAGGATGCCTGTGTCCCACCCAGCAATGGGAACATTAAAAGGCTGATGGATGATGATGAACTTAAAGACCAATAAGTCAGGTCAATAAATTCCCAACAAAAAAATACTATCGACAATATCTTGTCTATGTTGTCTATTGTCAACGTTGTCAAACAAGAAACAAGTAGGTATAGAAAATAAAACAAGAATTCTCCTTTTTTTGCAAAACACTAATACGTTAGACAACATTTACTAGCCCAAATATGTCTGAAAAACAAACAAATATTAAAAAGCGAAAGATATCCGAAGAAAATGGCACGGAACCCGGTAAGGATTCTAACCTATTTTTTTCAAATGTCATTAAGAAACTAACAGTTCTCCTTTATTTCTTACTACTAAACTATACCGTATTATTTCAGAACCTGCATCTAAGACAATCCATATACAATGTCCATATTTAGATACAATCAACAGGCACGTCCTGGACTTTGATTTTGAGAAGTTATGTTCGGTTTCATTAACCAGAATCAATGTTTATGCGTGTCTTGTCTGTGGCAAGTACTTTCAGGTAAACAACTCTTTACATTATTATTTATGAAATGTTTAAATATTTATTACTTAAACCTTACTTTTGTTGCCTTAAATTTGAAAACAACAGACAGTAGACACTGATTCCTGTAACAGGTGTTGCTTGTTTATTTTTATTATGGCTAATTATATGATTTTTTGTATTAAATAAAATACTAATAGGCATCTGAATTAGCTTATTTTGATGTAAACAGTAAATGTGCAGTGGAAGCGTGCTGGGCCCATAACCTGTTGTATGAATCAAAATCCAGGTGCGGGGTTTGGGATAGCCATATATTCATGTAAACATAAAAAGTCCGAGTGGTAATAATAAAATACTTATAAAAATTAGGTAAATGCTTTACAGCTGAACACTTGGTACGATATCATGCTGAAGTCATGAACAAGACATCAGCAGACACAATTCATTCTGACAGTGCTATTGATTGACAATAAATACTGAACATATGTTCAGCCAGTACTTGAAAGAGTTTGTTATTCAAAACCTCATCTCAACATATTTTACCTATATTTCCTAATTTGAAAAATATATACCTATATCTGTCTTTTTGTTTACAGGGCAGAGGTACAAACACTCATGCTTACACCCACTCTGTGGCCGATGGTCATCATGTATTTCTAAATCTTCATACATTGAAGTTCTATTGCTTGCCTGATAACTATGAAGTTATTGGTAAGTAATTTCTGCTTGGTCTATCTTTTAGTAGTAACTACAATGTACTACTAGACCACTTATTTAAAAATAATAAAAACTGTGCCCCACACTACACACACAGATCCGGAACAGCTATCTGTAGCTTGCTGCTAACAATGTTCCTTCCTATGGACCAAAATATACACTATGGTCACAGATAATATATTACTAGCATAACATACACAGATACCTCATCCCATACAAAGAAACCGTGCCGACGTAACTAGAGTTTTTCGACTGCTTATTCTGGCAATTTTTTGTACATCGAACGCATTCGGTTCTGTTTTACGGTGATAGATAGATGGTGTTAGCAGCGACTTGCAAGTAAAAGGGTTTACTAGGTTCGTGAATATGTTTTTCTTTAAATACAGTGAAGGTTTGTTTTCTAGTATTTATTTGCAAGTTATTACAGTTTTTTTTGCACCAAAATGTGTTAAAATGCAAACTTTAACAATCGAGTGGAATGGCTCAGAAATTTAAAAATGTGCCATCTATTGGCATCAATTTTAAATGATCCGTCTAATAATCTTTGAAATGTGAATTAAGAGCCCAATATTCCATAATTTTTTACTTAGGAGAGTTGATTAAACAAGAAAATACAATTTTTGTGTTCAATTCCAGAAAATGTTAATTTTACACACATTCAATAACAATGATCTGTTGATGGAGGTTCATATCGCGCTATCTAGTGAGATTTTCTTCCTTAGCAATGAGACCCCGTGCTATTGTACACCTTAAGAAAGCTGGCCATAACTAAGTTTAGCTCTAGCAGCCATAATTATTAATAAAAAGATATCTTTTTTTAATCCTTTTTTCCTTCATCGCCTTATCAGCCGAAAGACATCCACTGCTGGAGATGGGCCTCCCCCAAGCGTCGCCATATTGACCGGTCCCATGTGTCCCGCATCCAGCGGATGCCATTGGTCCACCTGGCCGGAGGCCTTCTTACGCAACGACGTCATCCGGTTCGCGGTTGCCACTCCAGAACTTTTCTGCCCCCTGCGCAATACCCACTGCCCACTGCCACTTAAGTTTGGCAGTTCTTTGGACTATTTCGGTAACCCCAGATTTCTTGCGGATTTCTACATTTTTGATTCAATCAGCAAGGATACTGCGAGCATAGCCCTCTCCATTTTTTCCTTCCTTAGCTCAAATAGTCCATGTTTCTTAACTTCAAACTTCTTTTAGATTCATCATTGAATGACATCAAGTATGTCCTCAATCCCATCTTCTCATCGGATTCGATCACGCAGCTGGATTACAACACCAAGACGTCCAGAGCCATTGATAGTACAATGTACATGCCGGGAATTGTGGGCCTCAATAATATCAAGGCTAATGACTATTGCAATGTTATTTTGCAGGTGAGTCTGATTTCAATGCTTTTAAAAACATTGGTTAAAAAAAACAATACTATATTACAGTCTCCGCCAGATAACAAATAAAAAAGTAAATTAAAAAAATCAAAATACCTGACTGCTTAAAAAGCGAACTAAAAAGACGGAAACAAGAAGAAAATCATGCTGTGCAGTCGGAGGATACATATTCGCGAGCTGGCTGACCAAAACCAGATGTATCCTCCGACTGCACAGCATGATTTTCTTCTTGTTTACGTCTTTTTAGTTCGCTTTTTAAGCAGTCGGGTATTTTGATTTTTTTAATTAACTTTTTTATTTATAACTTTTTAGTTAACATTTTTTTCGAATTAGGTACATTTAAATATATAAGTGTTATATATTTTTGAAATCACCTCTCGAAACCCTTTATTTTGATACCCCACACGATGGGTTTGGAAGAAAAAATAAAATTGGCCCCCACAATATGGCGCCCAAAAGCCGCCATTTTTCTATTTTCCAATTTTAATGTAGCCTATGATACTCGCAAGGTTAAGACGAATCGATTGATGTATGAATCATCAAAATCTCCTTCGGCAGTCGGGTAAAAAGTAAAAGTCATTGAACCAACTTGTACCAAAAAGCATAATTAAGTAACTTGAAAACATGATTTAATGTTTATTGAGATATTTTGATAACTTTGTTCTCAAATAAAAGGTATAGGCGTAGAACCATATCTGTTTCAAATCATGTAAACCGATCCACGCGTTTATGAAATATTGGAAAACAGGTAGACAGGTGTTAATGACTCTTTTATTTTTTTTGTTATCTGGCTGTGACTAGTCAGTCATCATTTCTGTGATCAATCGAAGCCTAAGAAGCGAGATAAAGATTCTTGTGTATGCTCCGAACTATGTTTGTATGGAAACATCCAACTCCCAACAAGATTCTAGTTAGAAATCCTAGAAGTTTGCTTTCCTTTTACAACTTTGGTGGAGACCTTTCCCACGCAGTGGGACGAAATGAGTTTAAAAAAAAATCTGTTAAGAAGTTTGTCTACTGGACTTCCAAAGTCATACAAAATCAGTAACACCAGCAGCAATAAAAAAGCATCAGTAATAAAAGTCGTTAACACCTGTCTACCAATGTATTCTTATATTTCAAAACGATACGAAAAAATGTAAAGCCAGTGTCGCTACCACGATGAAAACAAACGTATCGCGGTAAGAGGCGTCCTTAAGGGCGCGGCGAAGCATGAATTGTCCATACAAACGTAATACCTAAATCATTTGTAAGTTGAGCATATTTCCACCAAATTATGCTAATATTCGGATTCAGACAGTATTTATCTAGGTTCCTACGTCTTTTTTTTTTCAAAATACTTACCTAAAATGAAGTTTAAGCGAATTCCATTTCGTACATTTTTACAGCGTAAATGACATGTTTTCTTATTGATTTTTCTATCTTAAAAAAAACAATATCTATAAAATTGTCAACGCTATAACATAGCTCATATTATCAAGAAACAAATTATCGAAAAAAAATTAAAAATACATTAAGTTTTTATTCATCATTTTTGGTATTACGGAACACATAAAAATAATCATACATTTTCAATAGCTAGTATTGCTGTCGCGTCGAGCACGTCATGTCAATGTGTGTGTAGTCGTGCTTCATACGGTTGAGTAGGTATCGCTCGTACGGCTTTTGTTCGGGGCACTTCGGGGTTGTTTACTGTTTGTTGTATTGTATAGTTTTTACCCGACTGCCGAAGGAGGGTAATGTGTTTATCAGTATATTTATGTATGTATGTATGTAAGTATGTATGTATGTAAGTATGTATGTATGTATGTAAGTATGTATGTATGTAAGTATGTATGTATGTATGTTTGTTCCTATGTGGCGTTCTAGAAACCAAATGCGTGGGCTGATTTTGATGGTTCTTACGTCAATCGATTCGCCTTAACCCCGCGAGTGTCACTGGCTACATAAAAATTGGCAAATAGGAAAATAGCTGTTCTTGGGCGCCATATTGTGGGGGCCCAGATTTTTTTTTTCTACCACACCTATCGTGTGGGATATCAAAATAAAGGATTTTAAGAGGTGATTTCAAAAATATATAACACTTATATGTTTAAATGTACCTGATTTGAAAAAAAAAATAACCAAAAAGTTATAAATAAAAAAAGTTAATTAAAAAAATCAAAAAACCCGACTGCTTGAAAAGCGAACTAAAAAGACGTAAACAAGGAGGAAATCATGCTGTGCAGTCGGAGGATACGTCTGGTTTTGGTCAGCCAGCTCGCGAAGATGTATCCTCCGACAGCACAGCATGATTTTCTCCTTGTTTACGTCTTTTTAGTTCGCTTTTCAAGCAGTCGGGTTTTTTGATTTTTTTAATTAACTTTTTTTTTTGTGGTTTGTTGTCAGTGTTAGACGATTACTTTACTGTGCTGCTCGTGCGTATTTATTTATTTTCTAAGTACTTATTGTAATATTTCTGACACTATTGACCTAAGCTATGAACTTGGATTTAGATTTGCCTTGTGATTTGAACTTTGATATTGAGTAATCTACTTTCTTACGAACTTTGCGTTGTTTACGGACTTTATTATTTACGATTTGGTTTGGTTGCCGACATGGACTCCGAGCGTTGGGATGTTTCTCACAGTAAGTACCTATATCCCAATGATATAATACAATAAGTTACTATTTTTACCAGATACAAGGACAATTGCAAATAACAAACCGCAAATACTGTATTTTTATAATATGGACGCCAAAAGGACTGGCATATGAAAAAATTTAAAAAGACAACGAATTTTTGAATTCAATAGTCTTAAAATTAGAAGAGTTTTATTTTAAATGTATATTGCCTGAATTAATAGATCCCCGTTTACCTGAATTAGTAGAAATCTGCCTATCAGAGACAGAATATAAACTTTTTTTTTCTTTACCTACGTAATGTACAATTATTACAATGTACAATTGTACATATAAACTAAAAAGCGTGCGTGAAAATGTTTTCTGATTATCATTATTGTATTTTTGTATTTCGTTCAGTCGATAATATTTATGGTCACCCCCTACACGACTTTATCACGTTTTGATTTATATTTTTTAAATAGATGAATGATGATCTATAAAGTAAAACATAACTAAATAAATGTTTATACGAAATTCTTGTTTTTATTTTGAATATCCTTAGATCAGAGCGCTGTTATTTGTCTGTACCTACTTATGCGTAAATAGGCATAAATTATTGTAATATTTGTCTTGTACTAATACTTTGCCTAAGTAACATTTGTATTATTTTACTTGCATTCATTATTTATTATAACAATACATATTTGAGGTTTCGTAAAAGACATAGTTACCTACATCTTCTTTAATCGGTCCCTCATTACTGAGGATCGTGGTCACTGGACCTCTTTAAGCGGACAATCTGCCTCCATCGATTCCGGTCCAAAGTTGCCATCACCACCTGCTGAAATTTGCTTGAGGACGTAGCTTCTTTCACTTGGTCAGACCATCGTGTTGGCGACCGGCCTCGTGCTCTTTTACCTTCGGTATTACCAACAATGACCAGTTTTTCCAGACTTCTATCTCCCCTTCGCATTACGTGACCGAAGTAGGTCAAAATACGCTGTAGGCATACTGTAGACAATCTGGTCTTGATATCGAGTTGGGAAAGGATAGACACATTTGTGCGTTTGGCTGTCCATGGTATTCGGAGCATCCGCCTCCAGCACCACATTTCGAATGCGTCTACCCTCTGTCTTTCCCTTGCTCGGATTGTCCACGTCTCAGCTCCATAGAGGAAAATGGGGAAAATTAATGTTTTGACTAAACGGGCTTTGGTTTTATAACTTACGCCACGATTTTTCCAGATGTTCTCCAAGCGTGTCATAGCATCTTTAGCCATACCTATCCGTCGTTTTATTTCTGGTACGCAGCTGCCCTCAGTATTAATAATAGACCCCAGATAAATGAAACTATCCACAACTTCGATGCCCTGGATGCTGCAGGCGCCCGATAGCTTTTCCGCACGATCTATCACCATAAGTTTAGTTTTCTGCCTATTTATTGCAAGCCCCAACTTGCCACTCTCCACTTCCAATCTATGTAATAGTTACCTACATAAATAAGACAAAAGAACGCCGGCGCAGTTCGCGTTGGCCGGCTTGCCGGCTTTCGGGTCGTTATGAATGGAAGCCTATCTACTCGCACACACACGGCTGCGAACGGCGCACCGCGTGTGTGTGCAAAGCGAGATAGCAATACTCTGAACGAATTCTTCACTCGTCTCGAATTGCATTTGCGAGCTCCGTTCGCCGCGCTCTTAAGAGCTCTTGGTAGGACGGACTCTTAAGAGTCCGTCCTACCAAACGACTGATTTCGGTCATCTTTGTTCTGTAATTGTTAGAAGGTGTAACATAATATTAGCAAAACTATGGTCGTTATGGATAGCTAAACTCTTCATCTTGCATGTGGCTTGAAGGTATTTACAAAAAAAACTTCATAACTAATCGAAAACCTTCAATATTCAATGCCATTTTTTTCAAAAATGACGTCGGAGTGAAGTTTGACCATCGCTTCAAGAAAAACTACGAGAAATTTTGACCATATAAAAATATAAGTAACAACAACATATAACCCTTTTGCATTTGTGTTGATCACTTTTTTCCGTTCCCATACAAAATTCAGTAGAAAAAAAATGATGAAGTTACGTCATTCTACGGAAAAATGCAGCCACTTATGTATTTTTTTTCTAAATTTTAGCACGTTATTTAAGAAATTAAAAAATTACGTAATAATCTTAAGTTATTTTTATAATTAAAACAAAATTTTAATTTACAAAAAATGAAGAAATTAGTATATAAAATAAATTTCAAAATATACTATAATAACAAGCGCGCAAAATCGATCGCCTCAGTGTCAACTCAGCTAGCGCAGCGGGAGGACGTATCGCTTTGTGTCACTGGAGCTCGCGAACTCTACGTAAGTATTTTAGCAAGAATATACTACGACAACCACAATTTGGTCCGGTGAGTATTTATTTTGTTTTCAATACATTTTACTGATATTAAAAATATAGTTGTGTAATTTTGTGAATACATTGTGTGTTAAAAGAAGTTTGGATTTTTAACCTACTCAAAAAAGGAGGTTCTGTATTCGAACCGTTTGTATTATGTATATTATGTATGTCCGCGTTTTTTAATATGTTCTAAAAACTATAAATTATGTATTTTAACCGATTTCAAATAAGAGGAGGTTAACAATTCGATAGATTTTAACCGACTGCAAAAAAGGAGGAGGTTCTCAATTCTTTATGTATGTTCCCCGATTACTCGAAGACGCCTGAACCGATTTGTTTTTTTTTGTTTATAACGGTACACTTCTCAGGTAGCCCATGGTCATCAGGTCAGGATTTGATGATGGGATCCTGGAGAAATCGAGGAAACTCTTTAAATTTTATAAGAAAACATGTAGCGATTTTGGTATTTTATTAATTCACTTATTTGATGCATTCAGAAAGAACCATTTTGTAAAGTGGATCTGATCATGAAGCCTAGAGACGGGCACCGGAACTCTGTAATAAGATAATGTATCTTAGCTTTGTTTAGGCTTGTTGGAATGCTGCGAGGTGTAATTTCCAGGTTTACAACAAAAACATGTGAAATAAAAATCTTTTTACAAAAAATAAATAACCGACTTCTAATAAACACACTGAAATAACTTAAATTTCGGCAGTCAGTGTTAAATTTAATAATTTCAACTAACGGGCATATCTCCTCCTTTCTGATGTCTATGAGCTCGACGCTGCGCTTAACGTTTTATTCTTAGAGAATAGCATAGCCTACAGGTTTTGATTTGCTAGCTTGTTTTGTTATTGACTTTATACATACATATTTGTTTCAATTAGTATTATTACATTTATAGATAATGGGGCGAAAGAAAGGAACACACTACCAGTGTGTCAATAAACGAAAACGGAACACTTTGGGATTGGAGCGTGCCAGACAAGTACTAAGAGAACGCACTTATAATCAATTGGCTACCACTTCGTCTACTGTAGATAGTGTAAGAATTAGTTACTATCAGCTCAAATAATTGCAAATAAACTGCGTTTTTACAGCTCTTCGAGGCATCATCATCTACATACATGCATTTTGCAAATATATTGAATAATAGGAAGATAGTACTGTAATACTAATATTTTCGTATTTTTAGGAGCCTAATGACAATAGAAGCTCTGAAAAAACTGACATGCGTGGTGATGTCGACTATTCAGTTCCAATTAATCTAGGCACGGTATGTTTCTAGTATCCCATAAATTGAAATCGGTGATCGAAATTCTGTCTGGGGAGTATTATTAATATTGATACGATTTATTGCAGAGTAAAGAAAATATTCCGTATCAAGAAAACTGTCCACCAATAGATTTACATTTAAGCGATGACTCCGAAATTGAATCAAACAAGGTATGATATACCTGCACAAATTTATAAATATAAAAAAGTCCCATTCATAAGACAGCACACATGAGTTTAAAACTCTTGTTGTTTCAGAAATCACCGGTATCATCATTACTCATCGAAGGGCGAAGAATAGTGGATTTCCAATACTTTTTTGATCAGTGGATAGATATCACAAACCACAGTCTTCGATTCGGATGCAATGCATCAAACTTGAAAATAGTAGAAGAAAAGCAGCAAGGATTTTCGTCAACATTTTCTCTATCTTGTACTATGTGTGGTAGTCGATTCCTGTTGAAAACGTGTCAGAGTAACACAAATGCATTGGACGTCAATCAAAGTGCAGTTTCGGGAATTATAAGTATTGGATGTGGTCGGGCCAACTTGAATGAGCTAGCTGCTTCCCTAAATTTGCCACTTATCAGAAAAACAACATATCTAAATTGTCACGATAGCTTATTTAACTGGTGGAAGACTACAGCCGAAGCAACTATGATAGAAGCAGGTAAAGAAGAAGCTTCTTTGGCTCTTGAGAGTGGAAGTTTGAGTCCTTCAGGTGTTCCTACTATAGCTGTAACAGCTGATGCTGCTTGGGGAAAACGGTCATATAAAACTAACTTCTCCTCCGCAGCAGGCGTTGGAGCTATAATAGGGTTACAAACAGGTAAAGTACTACATGTAGGCATTAAAAATAAATACTGTGTCGTATGTTCCCGTGCAGCGAATAAAAATATGACACCCTCGGAACACCAGTGCAACAAAAATCATACAGGTTCTTCTACAAGCATGGAGAAAACAGTTATAGTTGAAGGATTTAGTAAATCCGTCGAAACACATAATTTGGTGTACGCAAAACTAATTGCAGATGGAGACTCAAGCGTGTATAAAAATATTTTAGAAAGCAGACCATATTCCAACGTAACGGTAGAAAAAATTGAGTGTTCCAACCACTTAATGCGAAATTATAACGGGAAGAATTTGAGTTTAACTAAGGACACATCCATACCATTAAACGAGCGTAAATTACTCAGTTCGGATCGCGTAAACCGATTACGCATAGCTGTGAAAGCAGCAGTAAGGTTTCGAAAAGCTCAAAATATCCCGATAGCTGAGCAAATAAAAAGTTTGCAGAAAGATATTATGAATAGTCCAAAACATATTTTCGGAGACCATTCCCATTGCGAACGTTATTACTGCACAGACGAAAAAAAGTCAGAGGTGAATCTTGTGCCTCAAATCAAAACTTTGATGCTCAAACTAATGGCAAACGCGTCCCATCTATCTTATCATGCTCGGAGTTTGTTACAAAATTTAAATAATAACAGAGCTGAACAATTTAATGCAATTGTAGCTAAATATGTAGGTGGTAAACGTATCAACTACTCACTAAAAAACTCATATGCTCTGAGATGCTATGCCGCAGTGGTCGCTTACAACACGGGAAAACCGATTTATACATTTTATAAAATAATTTTTGATAACAGTCCCTCAACAGCAGCAAAAAAATATGAAGCCGAAAAAGCAAAAGCTAATAGAAAAACTAAAAAAATCTGGAAGCCTAAACGAAAACTAGGATTCGATGACAGTCATATTGACTATGGTGATTCTTGTCAAAAGCCTGACTTGTCAGATGAGGAATTTTTGTCAGCCAAGACCGCATTTTTGGAAAACCTCATGTCCCAAATTGAACAGAGACATGAAATTGAAAGGGACACTATATTGCAAGCAGAAAGTGCGTTGTGGCTCGAGTTACGCAGATGTCTTTTGACGACTTCTAATTTTGGTAAAGTGTGTAAGCGACGAAGAAATATAAGTTCTGCAGGTCTTGTAAAAAATTTACTTTACACGTATTCGCTTGACCATGTTGCAGCAATTCAACATGGCAAAACGAATGAACAGAATGCATTAATTCAGCTGCAAAGGCAAGAAAATATTATATTAGAAAAATGTGGCCTGTTCATTGACGATGAACATTTTTTTTTGGGTGCAACGCCAGATGCTCTATTTGAAAATGGTATCATAGAGCTAAAATGTCCATTTTCGGCATTTGGAATGAGCCCCGATGAAGCTATAAGAGAAAAAAAAATAACGTTTTGGAAAATCCAAAATGAAGAACCGATAATTAATAAAAATCACGACTGGTGGTACCAGATTCAAGGTCAACTGCACATTACAAAAAAGGATGTGTGTTTGTTTGCAGTATGGACAGGTTCTGATTATACGATGAAAGTCGAACGAGTTATTAGAGATGATAGTTTTTGGAAAACAAAAATGGAGAAAAGGCTTGTGGATTTTTATAACACATGCTTATTACCTGAAATTGTCGATCCAAGAAAATCTCGTTCCATGCCCCTTCGAGACACTTCATTTTAATCCGTACATATAAGTTTTAAGGTTAATGGAAACAAATTTCAATATTTGCCGTCTCTAAGACGGGGAGGATCAGCTATTTCAGGTACGGCACATGTATTGTAAAAGAAACAATTTTTTTCATATATTTGTTCCAAAATGGGTTTCCATTCCTGATTATTTTTAAAGACTCAATTTGGTTTTCTTTTCCTGACTTTGGTAAAGTGCAACTGTCTCTGTGGCTGATTTACCAGTATTGGCTTTGATTTATAAAATAGAATAGAAAAACTCTGTATCCAAATTGACAACCAGCGCTGTGTCTAACGACCAGCAAATTCTGAGATGGTAACTCTTTCGGTGCACGCTCAACGTGATTGTATAATTTTACTATGTAATTTGTAGTACTTTTTGTTTGTTGCTATTGTATTGTCTGTGTTGAATATATGTTTTCTATTCTATATATTAAGCGTTTATAAGAAAAACATGTTATTACGTTTCTAAAGATGATACATAGTCAATAAATACTGTTTACGATTTCTGTCTCTCTATTTAATTTTATCGTAGATAATTTTTATTTTCAGCCTATTGTCTTAATAATTTACCATTTTGAATGTAGACAAACTTAAAAAATATACCTTACTAATATACAACATAAAACAAAACGCATTTTACTAAAGGCTATTAAAATATTTAAATTTTCAACTAAAGGATCAAAATTGTTTACGCGATCTCTAAGCTCTAATCGCAGCCATGTGTGCGTAAACGTGCACACGAACATGAAAATGCCTAATCTTACGTGAGTCAGTTTTGTGCACGGGCTCTTAACCCTTTCACTTGGCATTCAGTAATGATATCTCATAAACGCGTGAACCGATTTACGTGATTTAAACGGATAAAATGGTTCTGCACCTTTCATTTGAGGCCAAAATTATCAAAATATCTCCATAAACAAAAATCATATTTTCAAGTTACGTAATTATACTTTGTAGGGTTCCGTACCCGAAGTGTCCAAACGGAACCCTATTGCTGTCACTCACGTGTCTGTAAACTGTCGTGTTTTAGGGATCCGTCGTCTGTCACACAATTTTGTTCCGAAGATTTTTTTTACTTCCTATTGACCTATGAACTTGAAATTTAGTGATAATGTATTAATAAAACCAATATATTAATAAAACCAGATTTTTCTTTGGTGCGAAAACCCAAATGTGTGAAGTTCGACACGCACTTGGCCGGTTTTTTGAGCTTCGGATCAATGTCTCTTTTAATAATCTTAATTTTTTTAGTGTCTATCACAAGTACGACCCCTGCGCAACTACTTTTTACGCGAAGAAAACTATGCCAAGGTGAAGAGACCACCTGGTGACTCTTCATTCCTGCTGGTGCAGAGATTTGGTGAACTGCTCCGAAAGCTATGGAATCCGCGCGCTTTTAAAGCCCATGTATCGCCCCATGAAATGCTACAGGCTGTTGTTTTATGGTCAAAGAAAAGGTTTCAATTTATCAAGCAGAGTGAGTTTACCAAACTTTTATATTTCATAGTCACTTTCATTTACTATATATTATGTAGAGATTACTACAACATCCTTTATTTGTCTAACACCCCTAGGCTTTTTTCGTAAGAAATAGCAATCATCGCTCGATCAAACGTTTTATGTCATAAAAGTCGAAATTACCTACAGGCCTACACAATGATTGCTAATCGCTCGCTGTTTGTCAAATGCTATCATTTTGCTCTTGCAAGATATGTAATAGCTGCCGGTTTCTGTATCTGTTGATTTATTTAAATAATCAATCAGAGAAGTTGACATGTCTGACAAATTAATTAATTTTAGAACAATTTTCACTTACGAAAATGCTTTTAGACTTTCTTTTCTTCAACTTTGCTCCACACTAGGAATATCTCCTGCATCGTGAGGAGACTGTAAATAAAATTATAATAACATTCTTTGCAGTAGCCTAGTTATAAAAAACCTTATAATACCTATTTTTCCAGGTGATCCAATTGATTTCATGTCTTGGTTTTTGAATTCACTACATATGGCTCTCAACGGAACTAAGAAACCGGACAGTTCTATTATCTACAAATCATTTCTTGGCCATATGAGGATATACACCAGGTAATTATTAGTTTTATTAAAGTTCTATAATCATCTACCGAATACAATTAGAGCTGGAGCTGGGTAGGTATAGAAGTATGAAATTTTGCACTAGAGTTCCTAATACAAATAAGCAGATCACCAAGGAAAGAATTATTAAAATTTATACCCTGAAAGAAGAATGTTGATCAGAAAAAGATTCTGCAAGAACCAAAACAAATCGTGACTGTCTTTACTATGATGCTCTATATAGTGGTCCTTGCATTGGATAAGATAGATGGACCCCCTTTTCCGCACTTGGACTCAAATTTGGTCCATTGTGCGTGCAGGCCTCCTCTCTGTGGGAGGGAATGGGCCGTAATCCACCAAGCGGGCCCAGTGCATGCTGGTGGATGCCACATGCACTGCTCAAATTTTTGGTTCTAGGACATGCCGGTTTCCTCACGATGTTTTCCTTCACCGTTTTTAGAGCAGTGGTAATAAAATTATTTACACAAAGTAAAGCGCCTGACTGCGTTTGAACCCACAACCTACAACTTATAAGTCGCCGCTAATATCACTAGGCTACCACTGCACCATTTTTTTTTTTTTTTTTTTCTTTTTGTTTTTTTTTGCGTGGAGAAATTCTCATGCATACTGCGCTACCACGGGGAGATAGCGCAGTT
Organism: Anorthoa munda; assembly: GCA_945859665.1. Taxonomy (NCBI): domain Eukaryota; kingdom Metazoa; phylum Arthropoda; class Insecta; order Lepidoptera; family Noctuidae; genus Anorthoa; species Anorthoa munda. The sequence goes on from OX243893.1 coordinate 7,789,969, forward strand.
ATGTGGGACTCTAACCCACTAAAACTCCACGGTGTCCTCCTGTGCCGCTTATGGCGGGAACACGGGTACGCGTTAGCACTCACCGCGAACCCGCCGCACCACTGCACTCCTAGTGGTCCTTGCATAGAATATATCTTGTCGGATATTTTAACCATTTTGATCCTGTTTATAGAAAACTACCACCAGCCGACGCAGATGACGCTGCTAAGGTGGACCTCAGCAGCGAGGAATACAGTGAGATGATCACGGAGTCTCCCTTCCTGTACCTGACCTGCGATCTGCCTCCCACACCACTCTTCACTGATGAGTTTAGAGAAAATATTATACCGCAGGTGAGTAAGAAGACATAGACATTGTATTCGCCAGTCTGATAGCTCTTGAGCACTATGGCACAAATCATAATAAGCAGGGTCATCATGTGTCTGCAACTTCTATATGTCCTTCAAACTGATTGGCATGCATGTATATTGGCACGTTGATTTGCTAAAGCCATTTTGCGATAATGTGCCCTAGTGAGGGCTAGCCTAAAACTACCATTATTTTTTGAAGTCGTTTAAGAAGACGACTAACGCCAACGACCTTGAGGGAACCAAACGCGCACTCGTTTCACACCCGCGCGACCCAAAATTTTGTAGCTTTTTGAACTTTCCTTATTATTATATGACTTAAAAAAAAGCCTCTCATCAAAATGTAGATTATTATTTTATTTATTATTATTTATTTTATAAGTACATAAAGAAAAACAACACATTACATGGCATATGGAAACAGTAGGTTGTACTACAAAGTTTAAAATTATTGTCAGATTTCCGGGCTCCTAAACTAGGTACGCAGACCTGTATCTTAGGAGTCGGACATTTTGCGGCTTCAATTTATATAATACAACCGTGACTTTACTGATTGCTTACAGTTGTTGTTACAGCAAATGGAGTGAAACGTTGTGGTTGTGTATCTAGGAGTGTGTGTATGAGTGTAGTTTGTGTGTTGGAAGGAGTGTGTGTGAAGTGTAAGTGTTTGATAAGCTTTCTTTCAAGGTTGGTCTGATTAATTTATGATTCTATAGCCAATATATTTTCTGTTTCATCATAAGTTAAGGTTAAAATCCATTTTCTTAATTTACTTTTATTTTCACGTAAGTTATATCTGTACAACGGAATAGTTTTATTTATTTTATTGTACATGCGTGAACTTTGAGCCAACAATTGTCGACTTGTAAATGAAAAACGACAGGGGGCTGCTTTACATATAGGGAAACCGTGGCGTCTTAGCAGAAGATTTTTGTCTAATGGAAGGCTGGAGTGTTGCCGCAGGACTGAACGAAGGACATATAGTTGCCTTACTGTGAGAACTTCGGCCTCAAAATATAACTGATCGGTAGGGTAGTCTCTAGGTTTAAAAAGCATCACTTTAAGAACCGCTCGTTGTGCACGTTCTGCAGGGATCATTGCGGTTTTGTAAGTACCTCCCCACACCGGGATGCAGTACATAATGATAGACTGACAAAGGCTGAGGTACACAAGAGTCAGAGTTTCAGAGTTGGCGGAGTGCCTGAGTTCTTTAAAAATATATATTAGTCTTCTAATTCTAGTGCACAGTGCCTCTATATGCGCGTGCCAACTTAGTGTTTCGTCAATAATCACTCCCAGGTACTTAATATTGGGGACTGTGCTGAGAGCGAGACAGTTACAACCTACTGTCTGATGAGGGGGACAAGTGTGGGCTTTAACTATATGAGAGAAAGAGGATGGGGTTATTGAGTGTGGGCGATAGAACCTGATTATTTTTGTCTTATCTAAATTCAACGTCAGCAAGTTAGTTGACAGCCATTTCATTATTAATCGAAGTGAGAATTCTGCTCTTTCTCTGGCTTGCTCCCAGTTTTTGTCAAACACTAGAAGTGCCGTATCGTCTGCATAAGAGAAAATTTCGCAATTAGGGATGGAGAGCTTGCATAGGTCATTGATGTATATTAGAAAAAGTGTCGGTCCCAGTATACTACCTTGTGGGATACCATAGGTGAGCTTTTCATATGAACTGGTTACTGAATCAATGAGAACACACTGGGATCTATCACAGAGGTAGTCTTTAAACAGTCTGAGAGTTACTCCACGCACTCCCAAGCTTTCCATCTTCGAAATAAGTCGAGGGATAGAGACAGTGTCAAAAGCCTTGGTTAAGTCTAAGAAGATGCCATAGCAGTTCAGTTTATTATCTAGTTGACTTACCAGACTGTTGGTAAAGTCAAACAGATAATTAAATTGTCTTTGAGATGGTGTCGATTTAAGTAAAATACTCCCAGCGGTTTTGGTGCGATTGTAGTTTTTTTGTCCGTTTTAGACATAACTTTATAAATTAAATACAAATAAAACTCAAAATTTTCTTAGATCAAATTATTAAGAAAATTGTCTTATGTAACATATATTTTTCCAACACAATTACGACTACCCGTTTAGACGTGGTTCTCATTTTAAAATAAGCTACTCAAGGGAATCGGCGCCTTAAAAAGAGAGGACAAGGCTTGAAATGGCTTGCAATTATGCTTCTTCAGCTCCCGGAGTCAAATATAGAATTATTCAATCAGAAGCTAAACAATGCATTGTTGTTATAGGTGAACCTGTACCAACTGCTATCTAAGTTCAATGGGCAGCAAGCAAAGGAGTACAAGACATACAAAGAGAACTTCATGAAAAGATTCGAAATAACCCAGTTGCCGCCTTATTTGATCCTTTATATTAAGAGATTTACGAAAAACACATTCTTTGTTGAGAAGAACCCTACTGTCGTAAATTTCCCAGTCAAGTAAGTACAACGAGATTTTTATAAGTGATAATGATAATTGCTAAGGTCTGCTCCATCATCATCATCATATCAGCCGAAAGACGTCCACTGCTGGACATAGGTCTCCGCCTGATAACAAAAAGATTTGTCATTGATCCGACTTGTACCTTATGGAACATGAAAACATGATTTTTTAGGGTTCCGTACCCAAAGGGTAAAAAACGGGACCCTATTACTGAGACTCCGCGGTCCGTCTGTCTGTGTCACCAGGCTGTATCTCATGAACCGTGATAGCTAGACAATGGAAATTTTCACAGATGATGTATTTCTGCTGCCGCTATAACAACAAATACTAAAAACAAAATAAAATAAATATTTAAGTGGGGCTCCTATACAATAAACATGTTTTTCTGCCGTTTTTTTGCGATAATGGTACGGAACCCTTCGTGCGCGAGTCCGACTCGCACTTGGCCGGTTTTTGTTTATTGTGATATTTTAATAAGTTTCGTCTCAAATTAAAGGAACCATTTTATCCGTTTAAATCATGTAAATCAGTCCACGCGGTTATGAAATATTAACTCATTACTAAATGCCAAGTGAAAGGGTCACGGACGCCCTTTACCGCAATACGTTTGTTTTTACCCGACTGCCGAAGGAGGGTAATGTGTTTATCAGTCTATGTATGTATGTAAGTATGTATGTATGTTTGTTCCTATGTGGCGTTCTAGAGACCAAACGCGTGGGCCCATATTGATGGTTCTTACGTCAATCGATACGCCTTAACCACGCGAGTGTCACTGGCTACATGAAAATTGCGGTTCTTGGGCGCCATATTGTGGGGGCCCAATGTTTTTTTTTTCTTCCAAACCTAACGTGTGGGGTATCAAAATAAAGGATTTTAAGAGGTGATTTCAAAAATATATAATACTTATATGTTTAAATGTACAAAATTCGAAAAAAAAAAGCAAAAAGCCCCCTTTTTTTGTACTTCAAACAAACTGTTATAGGTAACTGCAAAGGTTTTAGAATAACACATAAGTGGGCTATCTATAATAATATATATAAATCTCCTGTCACGATGTTTGTCCGCGATGGATTCCTAAACTACATAACCGATTTTAAATTAAATTGGCACACCGTGAGCAGTCTGGTCCAACTTGAGAGATAGGGTAGGGTAGGTAGGGTAGGGTAGGGTAGGTAGGTTAGGTAGGGTAGGGTAGATAGGGTAGGGTAGGTAGGGTAGGGTAGGGTAGGTAGGGTAGGGTAGGTAGTTAGGGTAGGGTAGGTAGGGTAGGGTAGGTAGTTAGGGTAGGTAGGGTAGATGAATGTTTGGTGTTTTTATGGCAAAACAAAGTTTGCCGGGTCAGCTAGTCTAATATATATAAATCTCCTGTCACGATGTTTGTCCGCGATGGATTCCTAAACTACATAACCGATTTTAAATTAAATTGGCACACCGTGAGCAGTCTGGTCCAACTTGAGAGATAGGGTAGGGTAGGGTAGGGTAGGTAGGGTAGGGTAGGTAGGGTAGGGTAGGGTAGGTAGGGTAGGGTAGGGTAGGTAGTTAGGGTAGGTAGGGTAGATGAATGTTTGGTGTTTTTATGGCAAAACAAAGTTTGCCGGGTCAGCTAGTATTTTATAAAGATACAGCCGCTTCGCTCGCATGAAAGTAAAAAAATATCCCAAGGGAACATTATGCCCGGTATAAAAAGTAAGTTAGGTTAGGTTAAAACGGGCTGGTTTCCGCAACTCCACGACCAAGCGCGTATTTTGCGTACGGGTGGGAATTAGCCTTCTACCAACTTCCTCACTCGATCCATCCCAACTCCTCGAGGAAGGCCAGCAGTGCCGTCGTGTTGCTGACTACCTCCTGTACGGTACCTGGTTCACCGAGGTATTTGGCCCTGTAACCGGCGATTACTGGGCAGCTTAGAAGCAGGTGCGCTGCTGTCTCGTCCTCCTCCATGCATGCTCTGCACAGCGGGCTGTCCGTGATCCCTAAGACAAAAAGGTGCTTATTAAAAGTCCCGTGGCCAGTCGTTACAGCTGTAACTGCTCGCAACTGCTGTTTCGTCAGACGTAGGGCCTTCTGCCTAAGTGCTTCTTTGGACTGCCTGCACTCACTGTGGTTAATCCACAATCTGTGGTGTTGCTCCTTGGTGCGTTTCCTAAGCAGACTGCGGAGGTAGCCAGATGGTATTGGCACGATTGGCTCCGGACCCACCACCACCCCCTACGGGCGAGCTCATCCGCCGCATCGTTGCCTCGGGAGTCACTATGCCCTCTGATCCATTGAATGGTTAATTAATTGCTTGACCCAATCTGGTTTAGGCGTTGGTGACACTCGTATATCAGTCCAGAGCAGACCGTGTGGCTGCCCAACGCCTGCAGGACGGCCATGCTGTCAGAGAGAATGCGTATTGGGAAATCCTTTACCTTCCTATCTAGAATGGCCGATGCAGCCAGAGTGATGACCACACAATCTGCCTGGAACACCGTGTTGTGTGCCTCAAGTGGCGCGGCTATATGTATGTTGAGGTCCTCTGAGAACACTCCAGCACCTGAGCCAGAACCTTTCTTGGAACCATCGGGAAGATCCTCAACTCTTCATGGAGTTGGATCTTGTATTTTTTGTCAAATAGATCCGTATAAAAAGTATCCTATATGCTATTCCTGACCATAATCTATATGTGTGCCAAATTTCATCCAGATCCGTTCTGACGTGATTGAGTAACAAACATACATACATCCATCCAAACTTTAGCATTTATAATAATATTAAGATTCTGTAGAAATACTGATACCACACGGGCGGAGCCGCGGACGGCAGCTAGTTAACTCGATAAAAACAGGGTATATTCTGCAAATAACAAGTGCCATAATACACCTGTAATTATAGTTGTCGAGGATAAAATACCTTGATAAATTTCTATTTGTTCAATTGGTTTTCAAGATATTAAAATTAATTGCAGAAACGTAGACTTCGGCGACATTTTAACACCAGAAGTGAAGGCAAAACACAACGGTAAGACGATTTACGAGTTAGTTGGCAACATAGTCCACGACGGCACTCCAGAGAAGGGGACATACAGAGCTCATGTCCTTCATAAACCGACGCAGCAATGGTGAGTGTGTCTTTCTCGTGTAAATGACGTCATACCGGCCTTGTTTACTAATATTATAAATTGGTAAAGTTAGTGAGTTTGTGACGTTGTAGGGGGTAATCTCTGGATCTACTGAACCGATTTTGAAAATTCTTTCACCAGTAGAAAGCTACATTATTCCTGAGTGTCATAGGCTATAACATATATTAAAAAAAAATGAGCTCCTTATGAAAATTACATTAATGTAACCCAAAGTAGCAAAATGTTTCCTGTAAAATTCATTCTTTGGCGTGCACTGAGAAAACAATTGATGATACATAAAGAATATTAGGTAGGTAGGGTAGGCAGGGCAGGCAGGGTTGGCAGGGTAGGCAGTGTAGCCAGTTGACGGGAGCGGGTCAGCTAGTAAAAAATAAGATTCCTGCTGAAGCGTTGAGTGGGTTCATCGTGCTTCGACATGGCACTCTATTGAAATTTTTACTTTGTCAATACTGCACCATCAGCTAAGGTATTAAAAAGTGATAAAAATATTTTCCCTGTAACAATAGTTTTTTAGAAAAAAATTACAACTTTACGGGAGACCTCGGAGGGTTCAGCTCTCAGTCTATTACAGTGTAAATTGTGTCAGTATTACATTTAGGAGTTGCCTTATGTTACTAAAAACGGATATAATACAATACAAGGGAGCGACCATAAGCTCATAGAGCAAGGTTATTTTGAGTGTGCGTAAGGGACAGATGTATATGACTTGTATACATCTGTCCCTTTTTTACAGTCGATCTATGATAGTTTTCATACGTCAGGGTACAAGGGCAGATATGGCTAATAAGCAGAGTACAAGCCTATTATAGTTCTTGCTAAACTTATTGGCCGCCCTGAAGTTGACTACAATGGCTGCGCAGTAGTAAATCGCATAAAAAACAGCACAACACCATGCCTTACGTATCGAAAGCCAACTTCAGGGCGGCCAAGAAGTATGCGAGTACTATACTAGTTTTCAATGAATACCTTTTTGTAAAAATTGTCTTCAAAGACAAAAACAATTTTTTTTATTTCATCTAGGCCATTAAGCGGCACTTTTGAACATCAAACAATTTATTATAAATATATAATAAAAATATAATAAATAAATATATATAATTAAAAAATATATATATATATATACATATAATTTACCTTCCATAGACGTCCGACGCCAATAGAACCCAGCGGCACTTTTGAACATCAAACAATTTATTATAAATATATAATATATAATAAAAATATAAAAAATAAATATATATAATTAAAAAAAAAAATATATATATATATATAATTTACCTTCCATAGACGTCCGACGCCAATAGAACCCGTTACAAATATATAATTTTGTTTCAGGTATGAAATGCAAGACCTTCACGTAACCAGTATACTACCACAAATGATCACACTCACAGAGGCGTACATTCAGATATATGAACTAAAACAGGACTGAGTTTAGATAGTCAATAAAACTAAGCATAAGTTTACTTGTGTATCTTTATTTATTGAATATACAAATTCCTGATATTCAGAATCCCCATTTAACAAACTGTGGCCCTGGAATGACCTTTTATACTTAAAACAATAATTAATTCAAGTGTTACACCATATTACATAATATGTGAAGAAAATTATAATATATTAAAAATTCACATCTACTATTTGACACAGTTTGAGAAATGATTCCGTACATTTCATCGAAAATAGTTCAGGTTTGGTTACATTGATATGAGACGATAAAATCACAATGAGGCTGATGAATGATGATGATGACTTATATTTTTTTTAAATACATAGTTGCCAATAAGGGAACAAAGACATTCCCGCACCAAGCCACTAGATTTAGAATTTACTGAACACTGCACGACTGAACTATCTTCTTAGAAATAATTATGCTAGTGGCTCTCCCCCTTTTTGCCTGCTACCCTCTTGAATTCGCCCATATTGGTGGTGGAAATGGGGGATCCATAGAAGGCCAGGTGGTCAATTTGTGTAACTTCCCCACCAGACTGGTTGTCCTTTATGAACAGTTGAATGTTCTGTACGCTTTGGAACTTCACGAACTTCAGTGGGACAGGGTTGCCTTCTAGGTCACTTGGGGCAAATCTAGAAAAGAAAGAAAAAATATTGAATATGTTAATGGTATGCTCTGAAATGCAAGCATTTATATGCTTTAATAGGGACATTATAAAAGCTACATTACTTACTCAACATCCTGCACGGACACATTTCCAGCTGCTTGATCAAAGTCCAGTGTCCTTGGCTGGTTGATGAAGATCTTTACCACCTTGGGCCCCTTGTCACTGGGCGCCTTAATTTTTAACGAGTGTAGCTTCACCAGCTGAAATTCAAAGACATTTTAAGTTCAATATCAGATTTGTAAGCGCTTATTAACTAATTCAGTTAATCTAATCAATATTAGAGTGCTTTTCACTTAAATTTTCTTATTGAATATAGTTTGCATGTCCATGTTGCAAGCGTTTGGGCGCACTATGTCCAACTGTGTAATTCGCAATTGGTCCAGTTCGCAATTACGGGGCCTCCTGTATTACGACAGACGTTTTTTGACGACCCCCAAGTAAGATTGGGTAAGATTCGGCAGGAAGTAAAATGCATATAATTAATGATCTACACTTATATTAGAAAAAAATCACGTATCTGTATAAATAATTAAGGCTGATAAATCATAACATAGCTTTTATTAAGAAAAAATATTAAGTAATGTAGGTAGTCATGAGTATTTTAATAAAATCAACATGGATACCTAGTACCTATCTAGTAATTTAGATGTATTTTATTTAACATCAACGCTTAAACAATGTAAGACGAATAAATATAATCTTTGTGAAGACTAAGTTTACCATTTTGCAGTTTGATCAAATATTTTTTTTAGTTTTTATCAAATATGATGTCTCTTTATCTTCTTTTATTTCCCTTCATTTTGAATAAAAAACCCTGAAGGCGTTTATCACAATATTTGGCTTCTTTATAAACAAAATTATATCAATTTGGATTTTTTTTCCAGAGCATTTGTTGTACGATGTCTCTGATTTGCTCAGCCACAGATAACATACTAGCATACAGATACCTCATCCCATACAAAGAAAGCCGTGCCGACGTAACTCGCGTTTTGTTCTGTTTCACGGTGATAGATAGATGGTGTTAGCAGCGACTTGCAAGTAATAGGGTTTACTAGGTTCGTGAATATTGTTTTCTATAAATACAGTCAGTATTTTTTGCACCAAAATGTGTTACAATGCAAATTTCAACAATCGAGCGGAATGCCTAAGAAATTTTAAAATGCGCCATCTATTGGCATCTTTAAATGATCCGTTCAAATAATCTTTGAAATGTGAATTAAGAACCTAATATTCCATAATTGTGTACTTAGGAGAGTTGATTAAACAAGAATATACAATTTTTATCTTCAAATAACAGATGTAGGTGCATATCGCGCCATCTAGTGAGATTTATTTGAACCAAATTTTCTTTCTTAGCAATGAGACCCCGTGGCTCAGCTGAGAATAGTTGGTGGTAATTGCGGATACCATTGTTTCTTAAAATATTGACGAAACTGCCTCATTTCTTCGCAAGTTGAATATCTAAAATATAACTCCATGCAGCAGGAATCAGATTCGCAGGTATTAGAAGGATCATCGCAATAATTCCTGAAATAGTTCGTCCATCCTTATAGTACTGAGTAATTTCTTTTTTTATCTCCAAGATCATTAAAATGATGATAACATCCAATGATTGAGACTGACGGGAAAACGGACAAAATCTCATTTAATCCGTAATCGAAATCTCTGTGTATGATAGCGATTTATAAGAATTAAAATACTTTACAAGGATATCTATACCTAATTAACGACTATAATTTGAATTGGAATTTGCATACTGGTGGACCATTTGTAAATTGGACAAATTGCAAATTAGATAAATTGCGAATTGGACAATTTGCGAATTGGAGATTTTGAGCCCACTGGACATTTTGCGCCCAAACGCTTGCAAGTGACTGATTTGCAACAGGAAAAACATTACTTTGATTTTCGGCAAGTTATAAAATCAAATCAATCAATCATCATCACCATTTTTAGGGTTCCGTACTGTCTTTCTGTCCTTTGCCAGGTTTTACAGCTTAACGGTTGGAGCTACAGTCTTAAAATTTTCATAGTTAAAGCATATTGTTGACCCAAAGCCGTTCAAATTATTAAAAAAAAAAAAAATGTATTTAAGGGGGCGGTAAAATAAAAATTTGAACTACCCCATCGAGTGGAGTATTGTTGTTTAGAGCTCATTGGGTACATAAATACTGTATTTTTTGGTAAGCAAAGGAATGAGAAGCCACCAAAACAGCTTTTTTACAAAAATTTGTTTCGGAGAATTTTTAACTTCTCATTGATCTATGAACTTCAAAATTGGTAATAATGTTTATTATTACATATATTTTGCTAACAAATACTAACATATTGATAAATTAGACTTGATTTTGCAGTTTGATATGGAACCCTAAATATGTGATGTCCAACATGCACTTGGCCAGTTTTTTATTATAACTGAGTATAGTTTGCATAGATGCAATTTACTACTGCCTAAAATAATTTACCTGGTTGAAACTAATGTTGATGATGAGCTGCTCATCACAGTCGCTGGCCAGGAAGCCAGCTCCACTGGTCAGGCAATGAGTCATGGGATGGTTGTCAGCTTCATTCAGGCATTCACACTCGCTCTTAGTTATGAATGTTGCCAGATCCATCTGCAAATAATTGTGAACAAATAAAATAAATAAGTACCAGCATCTAAAGAATTCTTGATTCATCCATTCTTTTAGCTTTTCTTTCTTGTGATTGAGTACACAATTGTCAATAAAGCTTAAAGCATAAAATTAGCATAAACAGGAGGAGATAAGTTTTTAAGGACTATAGTTGTTCTATCTCACGATGACAGGTTACGTGCCTTTTATGACGCCGAAATAAGATTCATTTTGCTACGACTCATCGGAACAAAATCGGATGATTTATTGCCACTCAGAAATGTTACAGCATAAACAAAACACAAGATAGTTTCAAAGCACAGTATTTCCAGCATGGCAAAAGGAGCGGACTCAGCCGATGCTGACCTGTGTGCAGCATACTACGCTGGTCAATGCTGATTTCCAGCCTGCCCCCTTTGTTGCAGCACTTATCATAATAAATCACTGTATAAATAGGCAATCCACCCTTAATAAATACCCTTAACTACCCTTAATACTAAATTATGCTTACCCACAATTATAACAACATAATATACAATAACTATTACATCAGATCAATAAAATTTCAATTAATTTAAAAATACCAAAAAATAATAATCCATTTAAAATACCAAAAATAATAAATTTATCAAATCAATTATGTATACTATTATGATTAAATATTAAATACAGAATATTGTCAGTAGCCCTGCCGAATGAGACATAGTGTATGTGTGAGGTAAACTCAGTGTCTTGCAGTGATAACAATATTAAACAAAGAAAGTTGGGCAAATTGCAGACAATGAAGAGATTGGTATGTCAATGTGTATACCACTTGCACCTATGATCAGTTCGAGGCAAAGATGGGATTCTTGTATTCAGTATACTTACATGTCCAGCAACGGTATTGTCTTCATCTCCAGCTTCATCAGTGCCATAATGTTGTCTAACTTTAGTTTCTAGTGTGCCTGGGTCAGCACCTTGTAGCTGATCAATTCTTGTCTGCAATCAATAAGATCATTCTATTTACAAAATACACAATTTTAGTGACTCATTATAATGACTAATTTAATGTGATATCCTGAGGGGAATTAATAGAAACATATTAATTCTTGGTCAGTTTGGTGTACTGATTCTTTTGTGATTAATGGGCCACGTACCCGGTTTCTATAGAAGATGAATGTTGGCATCGCGCTGATGCCCTGCGCGCTAGCCGTCTCCGCGCATCTTCCTACGTCCACTTTCAAGAACACTGCCCTAGGGAACTTCGCCGGCAGCTGCTCGAAGAACGGCGCGATCCGTTGGCAAGGGGGACACCTACACACAACATAATAAATTATTTACTATAACGATGACTTGAATATTTGAATGGCATCGAACCAGGTTATTATACTTACCAAGTCGCTGTGAAGTCCACTACGACAAGTTTTGTGCCAGCGTTGGCCATTTCTGTTTGGAAATGAGCTTCGCTTTCGATAACAGTAGCTAGCCCCATGGTTTTCTTTTAATTATTCCAATTTAAAACAAGACAAAAGTCCACAATCAAATGTGAAATGACAATTACTGACAACAGTGGGGAATGATACTTCAAAATGGTTGATAGACATTTATATTTTTTTTTAATATTTGTGGCTATGTCACTGCCTTGGTTACGAGACCTTTAAGCCAAGTCTTTAATAGAATGATTTTTATAACTGTTAGTCTGTTAGAACTCTGTTTCTACTAGTGTTGCGGGTGTTGCCATATAATCTTATTTATTTAGTTAGCTTTAGGCTCGCTACACGCCTTCGTTTGCTGAATGGGAATTCGTAACAGGTAATCCGTACTACTAACGCCAACGTTAGGTTTTTTGTATTGAGTATTACGCTTAAAACTTGCAACCTCCGGATCAGCCTCTGTAAAGCGATGTTTAGCACTGGCTGCGTACAACGTGAGATACCGTCGTCCTTCAATTGCCATAGTTTAATCCATACTGAAAAATGAGGGGTTCACGAGGTTCATAACCATTCAATATTTTGCACAAAAATTTAGCTAGCAAATTTAATCTAGTTCAATCGATTTAGTTATTTATCTATTTGCATATCCTAATGTTATTTTCTATAACTAAATTTAATCCACGGAACAGAATAATCAATGCACTCTCTGTGCATTTACTTAACACCTACCAGTAGCGGATTTGCAGCCTTGGCCGTGTAAAAACAAGTGCCCTTTCTCAGGTCCCATTATACATACGTCCTTTTTTTTTTGGGTGGTAAATCATCCAATGACTTCTCCCGCTCTGGGTTAAGCGGGAGGGCGTGTCAGACTTTTACTGACTAAAACCCACCCGTGTATACCTACGTCCTACTACCTACATAAGAATTTACCGTCTTGCCAACTTGAAATAGCTAAATAAATTTATTTATGACTGCCAAAAAGTTAGACGTATTTTTTGTGGGGCATTCCTCCTACCCTCTGTCTGGAAAGAACGGAGGGTAATGTCAGATTCCAACCGACTAAAATCGTACAGTTCATAACGCTACCATGAGTCAATGGCCCGGAATGCCCTTAAATTCTTTATATTCTTATTCTTAATTTTAAGTGTGAATAGGCTTTTTCTAGGCAAACGTGCTTCACCGTCGACCACATCATCGCTTATCATCAGATGAGATAGTGGTCAAGCGCGAGTCTATAGACTATATAAAAACCATTTGTAGCGCGCCCCAGCACCTATTGCGGCTGATGCAACGACTACCTTCATCCATCCTCCTTTAACTGCCGTGCAGGCCCTAAAACGCAGTAAGAGGCTTTTTAGTTTTTAAGTTGAATATTGAATTGTATCGGGCATACTTACAAAGTCAAAGTCAAAAAATCTTTATTGTGAGACAGTGGTTACAGAGTTGTTATTGATTTATTTAAGTGTGCGTTTGCACTGCTCCATCATGATAGGCATACAATAGTTTGAACAATTTCCACTCCGCTGTCAAGGCCGCCACTTTGCCATATAAGCACGCCACTTTGCCATTATATTATTTATGTCAGTAGGGCGGATATTCTCGATAACTTTTTGGTTTTTAGTCGATTTTTTAATAGACAATTATGAGAAAAAAAAATGCCTATGGTCTGTGGATCCGCCAAACGTCATTATATTTATTGAAAAGACAGTGTACGTGCACGGAGTACCCACTGCCAAAAACTGGGAAAAAAATCCCTTACAAACACTGAATTTACACATTTTTTATAAATAAATTATAATGTAAAACTGGGCAAATCCCTGTGAAATCTGATAGCTTATTTCATAACGATTCTAACAACATAACATTCATACATGGTTCCTATACAAAAATACCGTGAAATATCGGCGTTTACTGAGTCCGGGTCGATACCGCAAAATGGCGTCGGTACTCCCGGACATTATTCGGACAATGTCCGGCCTCCAATGGACACCTAGACTTATTTTGCATCAAAACATAAAAACAGTTTGGCACTAACTGATCACGAATCTGTCGGACAAAAATTCATGTACTGTATAATATTATATTATATCATTATATTATGTTTCATCGCTTAACATCAGGTGAGACAGTGGTCAAACGCGAGCCTATAAATTATAAAAAAAAAAAAAAAAGGTCTATTTACCAAGAAGTCATTTAATTTTTTCTTAAAAAGTTTGATGTTTTCAATTTTCTTATTTGCTTAGGAAGCTTATTATAAATTCGTGTAGACATTCCGAAGAAACTTTTAGAAAGTAGGGCTGTTTTTGAAGTCATAATATTTGCTATTTTGTCGGCATGTCGACGGGAGTACAGGTTAGAAAAAATTTCCCCATTGGTTTTTACGAACGTAGCGACCTCATTGATGTAAAGGACAGGAAAGGTTATTATATACTACTTTTTAAAATATCGCATACAGCTATCTGGGGCACGTATACCACAAACAGCTCTAAGACATTTCTTTTGCACCCTAAATGCGAGTTCCCTGTCTGTAGCATTCCCCCAATAAATCAGTCCATATCTAAGCGTAGACGTTACATAGGCATGATAGGCGACTAGAACTGCTGCTTGGTTTACAATAAAAAATAGTACATTGTGATACAAGGGTGGAAAGTAGGTTATTGCAAACGAGCTGTCATTAACAAGCCCGAGCCGAAGGTGAGGGTTTTTAATGACACGAGTTTGCAATAACCTACACGCGCGTGTATCACACGATATTTTTCAATACAGTTGTGGGAAATAGTAAAAACAAATCAAAGAATTAGATTTTTTAATTCACAAAAAAATAAAATTTTCGCACGTTTTTGCAACTGGACATATTTTTTTTACAACGAAAACAGCCTACACAGCCTATTCGATTTTTGACAAATGTTGATGTGAAAATATTTAAATTGAAACTGGTAATTAAATATATTAAACAACCATTTAAAAGACTTTTGAGAATTAAATGCTAAAACGTACGGAATCATTCATTTTTCCTCGTATAAAATCTATTCCATTTTATTCTATGTATGAAAACTCCTTGCTACTAAACTTTTTTAAATTGACTAATAACTAAAGGCGCGTTTCTGCAACTGGACATTTTTTACAACGAAAACAGTCTATACAGCCTATTCGATTTTAGACAAATATTGATGTGAAAATAATTAAATTACAACTGGTAATTAAATATATTAAAGAACCATTAAAAAGACTTTTGAGAGTTCAATGCTAAAACGTACGGAATCATTCATTTTTCCTCGTATAAAATCTATCCCATTTTATTCTATGTATGAAAACTCTATGCTACTAAACTTTTTAAATTGACTTATAAATTTAAAACTAAACTGCAAAACTAATGATCGAGCTCGTAAACAAAAGTCACGACCGCGTAATAGAAAGATGCCTATGCGTAAGATTTAATTTTCGAATCATAATTATAGCCTCTGAAAGTACGCCATGTTTAACAACTGTATTGAAATAGTACATTGTGATACAAGGGTGGAAAGTAGGTAATTGCAAACGAGCTGTCATTAACAAGCCCGAGCCGAAGGCGAGGGTTTTTAATGACACGAGTTTGCAATAACCTACACGCCCGTGTATCACACGATATTTTTCAATACAGTTGTGGGAAATAGTAAAAACAAATCAAAGAATTAGATTTGTTAATTCACAAAAAATAAAATTGTCGCGCGTTTCTGCAACTGGACATTTTTTACAACGAAAACAGTCTATACAGCCTTTTCGATTTTAGACAAATGTTCATGTGAAAATAATTAAATTAAAACTGGTAATTAAATATATTAAACAACCATTAAAAAGACTTTTGAGAGTTCAATGCTAAAACGTACGGAATCATTCGTTTTTCCTCGTATAAAATCTATCCCATTTTATTCTATGTATGAAAACTCTTTGCTACTAAACTGCAAGCATAAGATTTAATTTTCGAATCATAATTATAGCCACTGAAAGTACGCCATGTTTAACAACTGTATTGAAAAGTATTTTTGAAATCTTACGCATAGGCATCTTTCTGTTACGCGGTCGTGACTTTTGTTTACGAGCTCGATCATTAGTTTTGCAGTTTAGTTTTAAATTTATAAGTCAATTTAAAAAGTTTAGTAGCATAGAGTTTTCATACGTAGAATAAAATGGGATGGATTTTATACGAGGAAAAATGAATGTTTCCGTACGTTTTAGCATTGAACTCTCAAAAATCTTTTTAATGGTTGTTTAATATATTTAATTATCAGTTTTAATTTAATTATTTTCACATCAATATTTGTCTAAAATCGAATAGGCTGTATAGACTGTTTTCGTTGTAAAAAATGTCCAGTTGCAAAAACGCGCCTTTAGTTATAAGTCAATTTAAAAAAGTTTAGTAGCAAGGAGTTTTCATACATAGAATAAAATGGAATAGATATTGAGGAAAAATGAATGATTCCGTACGTTTTAGCATGTAATTCTCAAAAGTCTTTTTAATGGTTGTTTAATATATTTAATTACCAGTTTCAATTTAAATATTTTCACATCAACATTTGTCAAAAACCGAATAGGCTGTGTAGGCTGTTTCCGTTGTAAAAAAAAATATGACCAGTTGCAAAATCGTGCGAAATTTTTATTTTTTGTGAATTAAAAAATCTAATTCTTTGATTTGTTTTTACTATTTCCCACAACTGTATTGAAAAATATCGTGTGATACACGGGCGTGTAGATTATTGCAAACTCGTGTCATTAAAAACCCTCACCTTCGGCTCGGGCTTGTTAATGACAGCTCGTTTGCAATAACCTACTTTCCACCCTTGTATCACAATGTACTATTAAGGAACACATTGGACTAACCTAGTTTTTGCTTCGATAATTTACACGATAATAAAGTCAAATTCGTGAAAGCAGTAACTCAATATCGTATGTCAAAATATATTGTAAAACTAACTAAAATACAGTTAAAGCAGTTACGTCAACAACGGCCCATCACTTCACCAAGTTAAACGCCGTAAATATCTTTTCAACACACTTGCTCATAAAGTGGCTCTAATTTCACTGCAATTAGGCACATAAGGACACCTGTCATCAAACTGTGACTTTTTCATTGCTATTATTCACAAGTGAGTTATAGAGTTTTATTTTATTGGTTGAGTTGCTTTGTTCTTAAAAAGTTGCGATACTAAAAAGATCGTGCTCAATAGTACAAATAAATTAATGTACCTATTGCTTGCTCATTTCATGCAACTTCGTATTTAATAATATCCACCTGAGAGATAATTTCAACTGTTCAAGTTTTAATAAATAAAACTTTCACTCAAATATAATTTTGTTTTGTCTGTAATAAAGAAAACTTGAAATTCCCTCATTTTGTACGTGGCTAAAACGCTATCCGCGAAAAGCCAAAAAGAATGGCCTATGGCCGATCGCCATTGTTAGATGCGCGCGCATAATAAAACTGATGATTTTTTCCCGCCATTGCGAAAAAAAAATCACAACTCGTTTTCACTGTTGAAAATGATTTTTTAGTATTATTTTCTTCACAAGCGTGTTGAAAAACGTCGTATGATACACGTGTATATTGATGATTACCGACCTCGGCTCTCTTAAGACCCTCACCTAACGGCTCGGGTCTCAATGGCGCCTCAGCGGTAATCACCAACATTACACACTTGTACCATAATGTACTATTATTACCACATAAAATCTGTAAAATAGGTACACCTACAAAATATGTAGGCATATAAACTAAAACGCAGTAAGCAGTTTTTGTACCAAAATGTTAATAGTGAAAGGTTGATCACTCTTCTTCTTCTTCCTAGCACTATCCCACTTTAGGTGGGGTCGGCTCTCCTAATTTTCTGGCGCCAGGACAATCTGCCCTGGGTTGTCGGGTCGGGCAATTTTTCCTCCAATAGGAGTTTCGTCATGCTAGTCCACCACGTAGCCGGAGGTCGTCCTCTACCTCTCTTGTGTTCAGATAGTTGCAAAGCTTTCTTCACTACGTGTTCCTCGTCTCTCCGCATCACGTGACCATACCATCTGAGACGGCTCTCGGTAAGTTTCTCCGATATAGGAGCGACTTTAAAACTACCGCGGATGTGCTCGTTTCTTACTCTATCCAGTCTCACACGCAGTCGCAGTCGCACGTACAAAAGCTGCACACTGCCGAGATGAAGATGCTCAGGTGGTCTGGGGGTGTGACGAGACTGGATAAAGAAAGGTTGATCACTGATTTTTTTAATATGAATAACAGATTAAAATACAGCAAAATGCTTGAATGTGGTACATTATTTAGTGTTAGTCAAATAGGTTTATTCAGTGAAACCAACTAAATTGCAGTACGTTAATTATTTACTGCAATATAGTCGGTATTGTTCTAAAGCTGAAAAATATGCTAATTAAATAGCAGTATGATTCACTGTTACTGCATTATAATTAGTAACTTGAACAATGATACTAAATTTCACTGCAGTCGAGATCATACTTTACTGCGTTCTAGTCAAGATCTGTCTTTCAATCAATCGCGTGTCGAATGCTACGGAAGGCTAAGGGCCAGTTTCTGAAGTCGACGTCACATCTCAAATCAGCTGACAATTTGTCACAAATTAACCAGCCGTCAGTTGTCAGTGAGTTTCTCAACACTTCATTATCGAGAAATTACGTAATCGCTTGTTACATTAAATAATCGACATTAATTTATTTCGGTTGGCTACCCTAGCTGGTATTCATTCACTACTATAACGTAATCAGTAACTTTAAATAGTATTTTATCTTGAGAGGCTGGGTTAAGCAAACCTTACCAAGGTCGATTTTTGGATGGGTAACCACTTCTTTTTTTGGTTTGCTTGTTTTTGGATAGGTGACCCCACACAGGTTAAGCAACACTTACCAAGGTTATTCTTTGGATGGGTAACCGCTTTTTTTTGTTTCGTTTGTTTTGGATGGCTGACACCGCCAGGGTAAGCAACACTTACCAAGGTCAGTCTTGGGATGGGTGACCACTTTTTTTTGCTTCGCTGGTTTTTGGATGGGTGACCCTGCCAGGGTAAGCAACACTTACCAAGGTCACTATTTGGATGGGTGACCACTTTTTTTGGGTTCGCTTGTTTTTGGATGGGTGACCTTGTTAGATGATGTTTAACCTAGTGAGGTGATAAAGTCAAAGGATGGGTGATCAACATTTTTGTGGTGATGGTCACCCATCCAAAGACTGACCTTGGTTAGTGTTGCTTACCCTGGCGGAGTCACCTATCCATAAACAAGCGATCCAAAAAAATGTGGTCACCCATCCAAAGACTGACCTTGGTTAGTGTTGCTTACCCTGACGGAGTCACCTATCAATAAAAAAGCGAACCAAAAAAAAGTGCTCACCCATCCAAAGACTGACCTTGGTTAGTGTTGCTTACCCTGGCGGAGTCACCTATCCATAAACAAGCGATCCAAAAATAGTGGTCACCCATCCCAAGACTGACCTTGGTAAGTGTTGCTTACCCTGGCGCGGTCACCACCCCAGCCGCTTCAAGTTAAACACAAACCTATCCAGAAGCTGACCATAGTAAGTACTAAGTACAGGGTACAGTCAACACTGACCTGGGGATCGAACGCTAGTGCGCGTGAGGAAGGTTCGATTCCCAGGTCAGTAACAGTTTGTTTTTTTTTAATTTATTTATTTCAATACAAAACAACAATTTTTGATAATTGTGTAAAGTTTTTATAATATAATTAATTTAAAAGTTTGTAATAACCTCATTTTTTTTTAAATCTTGGTAATTAATTCATCATCATCATCATCAGCCTATTAATGTTCCCACTGCTGGGACACAGGCCTCCTCTCTGTGAGAGGGAATGGGCCGTAATCCACCACGCGGGCCCAGTGCGGGTTGGTGGATGTCACATGTCTTCGAATTTTTGGTTCTAGGACATGCCGGTTTCCTCACGATGTTTTCCTTCACCGTTTTGAGAGCAGTGGTGATGAAATAATTTACACAAAGTAAAGCGCCTGCCTGGGCTCGAACCCACGACCTACAACTTGTAAGTCGCGGCCAATACCACTGGGCCACCACTGCTCTCATCTGCTCTCACTGGTAATTAATTAATTGATATAAATTAACATTTGTTTTATAATTCAACCCATACCATAGTTTTCGCCGACCCCTATTATCTTTTTATCGTAACATAAATTTAATACAAATGTGCCTTTAAAAGCATAATATTAATTTTAATCCGCGAATAATCGACCAATTTCCAACAATTATAAATTAGGCTCGTTGACAAGAGATTAACTTTGAAAAAGGTGCTCAGAAACCCAAAACTGCTGTAACATGCGGTTAATTCGAGATTTTACTCAAATGTGACAAATTGTCAACCACTTGTCACACTTGGATGTTGAGAAACTGAAAGTAGAATTAACAGGCGATTAATCCTCGATTACGTTAACAGCCCGATAATTGAGAGCTGGGAAACTGGCAGTTAGGAACTCACGGAGCAGTATTCATTCACCCGCGCCCGCCGCGGTTGCGGGACCGCAACTCGTACGAACAAGAAATACACGGAAATGTAGTTAGCAAAGAACAATGGCAGAATCGGAGAATTTAAAACTTTTGATGCCTGCTCATTCGACTAAGTTTTACGACAAATTGTTTACGGTCCAGGCTAATACAAACTCTCTGGTCTAGGCTGTGCGATTGTGGAATGAGTTGCCGTTGCCTGTTAGACAAGCCCAGTCACCACAAACCTAGTTAAAAACCATTTCATTTCTCTCTAACGCTTTTATAATTGGATCTAATTTCTTTCATCGTTATTCAATTACGTTTTTTTTTTCCACCTTTCTTTGAATTTGTTACCACGTAATAATATGTATGTATATATTGAAGTTTATATGTATGTTATTATATGTGTAATTTATATGTGTAAATAAAGTTCTGTATATATTTATGTTTTAATGTAATAGTAGACCACAGACTACCCCCTTTTAAGGTTTCCGTACCCAAAGGGTAAAAACGGGACCCTATTACTAAGAATCCGCGGTCCGTCTGCCTGTCTGTCCGTCTGTCACCAGACTGTAATCATGAACCGTGATAGCTAGGCAGTTGAATTTTTTACAGATGATGTATTTCTATTGCCGCTATAACAACAAATACTAAAAACAGTATAAAATTTATATTGAAGGGAGGCTCCCATACAACAAAAGTGTTTTTTTTTGCGTTAATGGAACGGAACCCTGCGTGCGCGAGTCCGAATCGCTATTGGCCGGTTTTTCATTCTAAGTTCTTTCAGACGATCCAAATTTTGTCTGGTAGATATGCCGCGCCTTTGTACCCGTATAATTAAGTTTTTCTTATAAAATATATGTGTAACTTTTATGGTGTACAATAAAGTATAATTATTCTATTTTATTCTAATTGCCACGCTCCTAACATAGCACTAGTAAAATTTAACAAAACGTACTTTGATGAAACATACGTTGTTTCATTTGCCTATATAATTGTAACTAGGTACGGCCTTCAAGATATTTTTAGGGTTCCGTACCCAAAGGGTAAAAACGGGACCCTATTACTGAGACTTCGCTGTCCGTCTGTCTGTCTGTCTGTCTGTCTGTCTGTCACCAGGCTGTATCTCATGAACCGTGATAGTTAGACTGTTGAAATTTTCACAGATGATGTATTCCTGTTGCCGCTATAACAACAAATACTAAAAACAGTATAAAATTTATATTGAAGGGAGGCTCCCATACAACAAACGTGATATTTTTGCCGTTTTTTGCTCGATATTAATAACGGCAACAGGTAGACGCTTGAAATATTCACAGAATATTTAATGGTAAATTGTCTTCAAAAAAAAAAAAAAATTATTAAATTAAAATAAAATAAATTAAGGTGTTGTATGGGAGCCCCTCCCATACAACAAACGTGTTTTTTTACAGTTTTTTGCGATAATGGTACGGAACCCTTCGTGTGCGAGTCCGACTGGCACTTGGCCGGTTTTTTAAAGTAATTAAGATATATGTTTTTTGAGGTTAGGTGGTATATTATTAATCTGTGGATTTTTGTATTGATAGGTTTTCACCTGCTTTTTTAGGGTTCCGTACCCAAAGGGTAAAAACGGGACCCTATTACTAAGACTTCACGATCCGTCAGTCTGTCTGTCCGTCTGTCACCGGGCTGTATTTCATTAACCGCGATAGCTAGACAGTTGAAATTTTCACAGATGATGTATTTCTGCTGCCGCTATAACAACAATTACTAAAAACAGTAAAAAATAAATATTTAAGGGGGCTCCCATACAAAAAACGTGATTTTATGGCCGTTTTTTGCTCGATATTAATAACGGCAACAGGTAGATGCTTGAAATATTCGCAGAATGTTTAGTTGTATATTCACTTCAAAAAATAATAATTATTAAAATAAAATAAATTAAGGGGCTCCCATACAACAAACGTGATTATTTTGCAATGTTTTGCGATAAAGGTACGGAACCCTTTGAATGCGAGTCCGACTCGCACTTGGCCGGTTTTTTTACTTAAATTACAAATTTAGTCAAATGCGAGTCAGATAAGTCTGTGTGTGTCCAAGATCGCACAAAATCACACAATATCGCACACAAGGCAGAGTCGTCACTTAAACTACAACCTGTACACCATCTGTGCAGAAAACTGTCAAAAGTCAATCTTTCTTTTGCTTATATTATAGTGCTTACACACGTTCGAATTTGGTCCGGCCGGACCACGGTTTTCTGGGCGGAGTTAGTCCGGCCGGACCATATCTGAGCGTGTGTAGAGTGGTCCGCCGGACATTATTTTTATTAATTGAGTCCGTCTCGGTCCACACAAGCGTGTTTAAGCGAGAAAGGATTTGTGGGCGGAGTTAGTCCGGCCGGACCATATCTGAGCGTGTGTAGAGTGGTCCGCCGGACATAATTTTTATTAATTGAGTCCGTCTCGGTCCACACAAGCGTGTTTAAGCGAGAAAGGATTTGTGGGCGGAGTTAGTCCGGCCGGACCAAATCCGGACGTGTTTTAGCACTATTACTTGTCAAAAATAGGGAGGTCACGTAATCGATAAATTTATGCAGTATCGATTTTTAGATGTAAAATCATTACTTTTAAGGCGCAGATACCCCTAAGTAGCTGATTTAAATTAGTTGTTTTCAGTACTTAAGATCGTGCCCGCCTCGAAAGCTTTGATGGATACATTGCCGAGCTGCTTTCAAACTACTCTATCTTCGGTTCTTCTCAGGGCAGTGGTTACGTGAGTCCCGTAATCTCTCTGCTCTGATCTGACAATCGAGTGAGTGAGCGTCCGCGTGGCCTTTTCCCATCCACTTTTTCCACAACAACCAGTGTCGCCAGGTTACCTGATTCAGAGCCGAGAGAAAAATCGATAAAGAAATATCAGGGTTCTAACGAGTCTCTTTTTGGTGTTATTAGAGCTGTTCCTATTTTACCATATCCTCGATTTCTTGCTCATGTAGTCAAGTGTCAATTAGCAGACATAATAGAAATTACCATTGTCGGCACGATGGACACTCCAAGGGTCATTGCAGTTTTGGCCTATTATCACAGCCCCCCTGATCGCTGATCATGGAGTCCAGATACCGAAACTCACTCACGAACTCTAGATCTAAAAGTTCGCCCGTGATTTTAGATACATGGCTTGGGTCATATCTAATTACAGTAATTTACTTCGTTAAATTTCCGTTAAGGCTCTATGTCACTCTTATAGTATTATTGGCTTGTCTTTTACGATTATGACTGAAAACTTCTTCTCTAATCTTATGGCCGTCTCGTTTTCATACAAAATTGTGAAGCTTGCTTTCATAATATCAATTGATGAAGTTATTGATACATCCAAACACGATTTAATATTCGCCATTTGTTTGTCAAACTGCAAATGCACATTCCACGTATCTCCGTGCTCTAGATAGGCAATAATAAAATAGTCTATAATAAACACTCAAAAATTGACCACGGTAAGGTATCATTATATTTTGGTGCTACCCAAATGCCTCATCGGCTGCGAATACATATGGGACAGGTGGCAAAGTAGATCCGGGCAGTATTTTGTCATTGGGTAGTTTGTTAGAACCGCTATGTAGAGCATTCAAAAAAATAATATTTAACAAAAAAAGTAAATTCAGAAATCAAAAAGCCCGACTGCTTAAAAGTCGAACTAAAAAGACGTAAACAAGAAGAAAATCATGCTGTGCATTCGGATGATTAATATTCGCGAGCTGGCTAACCAAAACCAGATGTATCCTCCGACTGCACAGCATGATTTTCTTCTTGTTTAGTAACCATTTCGCTGACAGGGAGGGGGGAAGGGGGGGGGGGGGGGCTGCCAGCGAAATGGTTGCTCTTGGCTATGTGAAAAAATTCTCGTCAGTAGTAAATTCGTCAAAATGTACTTGGAACAGTTAAAATTTTTTACAAATGCCATTGAATAATTACTTAAATAACGTTGTTAGCTGTAAAACCGAGTAAATATATGCTTATGAACCATGTAAATTTATACCATGTAAAATAAAATCATAACTTCCTTAATTATAATGATTTCTAAATTAATAATGTTTAAGCTCGAATAACGCATTGGAGTGGCCGGAATCGTTGGCAGTACCGGTCCGTAGTCCAAATGGCGCATGCGTGCGGGGGAGCCTATTTTGTGTTAGTGCAGAAGTATTTTCGACATTTTGTAATCTAAGCTCAAATTAGATTCGAATGCCAAGCGATTTACTTATTTTCTTTTGTCGATATCCATCTATAAAGTCAATATCCGACCCGACTATATCACTAATTGATTAGCGTAAAACTTACCAGAACGAAATAGTGAATACCGCAGATTAGAGGTGAATACATAGGAAATTTTTCAAATTCCGAAAGAGTAATAAACAAGGTGCGTGCGCGCGAGGATTCAGGAACGAACCATATCATTCCTCGTGGCTCTAACGCGCGCTCGTATCAGCTTCTTTCGAAATTCGCACCCGCGGTGTTATTCAAATAGATAATATTTTTCTAACTTCAGTTGCGAAGTTGGATTTTATAACTCCTTATTCAGTTACCAGTTGGTCCTTCTTTAGTTTAGGTCAAGAGTGAATAGATTACATCTAGGCAAGCGTGCATCACCGTAGACCACATCATCGCTTACCATCAGGCGAGATAGTGGTCAAACGCGAGAATATAGATTAAAAAAAAACATCATTCTATGTGGGCCCGTTTTTAGACTTTTTGAGCCGCTGAAACCGTTCTAATGTTCATGTAACAACAACAAAACCCTCTTTTTAGTCCGCATTATTATGAAACTTCGGAACCCTATTACTGCGCGTGGCCCGACACGCACTCGGCCGATTTTTATTTATTTATATTTATTTATTTAATACTTCATGCACACACAAGTACAGAGGCGGACTTAATGCCTTAGGCATTTTCTACCAGTCGACCTTTGGGTGATGGAGAGATAAACAGTGGTAGGTGCAATATTGCGTATCAGGATTATTTAAATATACATATAAACTATACATACAATATAATTATACCATATATACTCAAAATAATAAACTAAATATATAAATATACTAGCTGACCCGGCAAACTTTGTTTTGCCATAAAAACACCTAATATGCATCTACCCTACCTACCCTACCCTACCTACCCTACCCTACCCTACCTACCCTACCCTACCTACCCTACCCTACCTACCCTACCCTACCTACCCTACCCTACCTACCCTACCCTACCTACCCTACCCTACCTACCCTACCCTACCTACCCTACCCTACCTACCCTACCCTACCTACCCTACCCTACCTACCCTACCCTACCTACCCTACCATACCTACCCTACCCTACCTACCCTACCCTACCTACCCTACCCTACCTACCCTACCCTACCTACCCTACCCTACCTACCCTACCCTACCTACCCTACCCTACCTACCCTACCCTACCTACCCTACCCTACCTACCCTACCCTACCTACCCTACCCTACCTACCCTACCCTACCTACCCTACCCTACCTACCCTACCCTACCTACCCTACCCTACCTACCCTACCCTACCTACCCTACCCTACCTACCCTACCCTACCTACCCTACCCTACCTACCCTACCCTACCTACCCTACCCTACCTACCCTACCCTACCTACCCTACCCTACCTACCCTACCCTACCTACCCTACCCTACCTACCCTACCCTACCTACCCTACCCTACCTACCCTACCCTTTTAAGTCGAATTAAAGTCGACAAAGTTCGCAAGGCGAAGGATAGAAAAGTCATAATGAGTTGTCGCACGGAGGGAGAGAGACAAAAGCTGCGAGAAAGACTGAGTAAAGCACCTGAGTTGAAGACAGAGGATATTAAAAATAAGAATCCTCAAGTCGTGTTAAGGGACGTTGTGCAGCTTAACAGCAACGACGACATGATGCAAGCTCTTAAAAACCAAAACAACCACATCTTCAAAGACTTAAGTGAAGAACAGAAGATAGTGGAAGTTTTATATAGGAAACGCCACAGGAACCCGCACATGTGCCACCTAGTGCTGAGGGTCGCCACAGAAGTCTGGCGGCGCATGCTCGAGGATGGGTCGGTGCACTTGGAACTTAAGCGGGTTAGGGTCGAAGACCAGTCCCCGCTTGTCCAGTGCTCGCTCTGCCTCGGGTATGGGCATAGCCGACGCACTTGCACGGATACCGTGGCAAAGTGCAGCCACTGTGGCGGACCTCACATGAGGACGGAGTGCGCGGACTGGAGCGCCGGGCTACCACCGACCTGTTGCAATTGCATACGGGCCAAAATTGACAGCACGCATCATCACGCCTTCAGCTCAGAGTGCACAGTCAGAAGGAGATGGGATGCTATAGCCCGCTCATCCATAGCGTACTGCTAAGGGCGCCCCGGGGACTCCTGCCCAACAAACAGCAAGACCATACCGAGTGGCCCAAGCGAATCTTCAACGCAAGGAACTGGCGACCACCGAACTCTTTATAGAGGCCAGTGAACGGAAGATCTCGTGGGCACTGATTCAGGAGCCGTATGTGGGAGGAGCACGAAGTATGAAGAGCTACCGTGGAGCGAGAATCTACCAGTGTGAGGTCGATGGAAGTGGGAGGGTTAAAGCTGCGATACCCTACCCGAAACTCACCTCAAATAACATCGTTGTGGTGGGGATCCGAACCAAAGCCTGGGAAATCGCAGTAGTCTCTTATTACTTCGAGCCAGACCAACCCATAGGGCCATACTTGGACCAGATGACCCGGATCAATGCGGAAGTGGCCAACGGTAGATTGCTGATAGGTGGCGACGCGAATGCGAAAAGTGCCTGGTGGGGCAGCATCAAAGAAGATCCCAGGGGAGAGGAAATGTCCGCTACCCTGGACGAGTTGGAGCTTCAGGTGCTAAACGCTGGTGACGCTCCCACCTTTGACACCATCAGAGGTGGTAGAGCGTATAAAAGCCACGTGGACGTCACGGCATGTTCGCTCGACCTTTTTGACCTGGTGGACGGCTGGCGGGTCGACACAGGAGCAACATCCTCGGACCACAACACGATATTTTTTAATGTCAATACGAAAAGGGAAAAAGGTGTTAACATCACTAGAACTACTAGGATGTTCAACACCAGAAAAGCAAATTGGGAAGACTTCAAGATCAAACTACAAGAATTTAAAATTAGAGATAATATCAATTTAGAAATAATAGAAGAAATAAACAGTAAAGTAAAATTAGAAGAAACAGTTGTAAATTATATAAATATTATCACAGAAGCTAGTAAGAGTGCTATCCCAAAAATAAATAAGAAAACTAAAATCACCTGTCCGTGGTGGTCCGAGGAGCTCACTGTGAAGAAGAGGGAGGTGATGACGAAGAAGAACCGCATCCGCAATGCCGCGCCGGTCCGGCGAGCGAAGGTCGTTGGCGAGTACCTGAAAGCAAAAGAAGAGTATGAGATGCAGGCGAAGAATGCCCAAATCGCCAGTTGGAAGGAGTTTTGCCGGAAGCAGGATCGTGAGGGAGTTTGGGAGAGTTTCTACAGGATCATCGGTAGGACCGCCAAAAGGCAAGAAGAACTGACCCTTTGCAGCGATGGTGCATTCCTCAATCCGAGTGAATCGGCCGCCCTACTAGCGGATACGTTCTACCCCGAAGACAGAGTAGACCAGGACAACGCTGACCACAGGCGAATTAGAGAAGCAGCCAGCCGAGTAAATGAGTGGGCCCATGATGAACATCATGATCCCCCATTTACAACGCTGGAGCTGAAGTCCGCCGTGGCGGGTTTTAATCCCAAAAAGGCACCAGGAGGGGATGGACTGACTTCTGATATCTGCAGTCGAGCGATCCACCAGGACCCGGACGCTTTCCTTGCCCTCTACAATAAGTGCCTCGAATTGGCACACTTCCCGACCACCTGGAAGGAGGCTACAGTCGTAGTCCTCAGAAAGCCGGGCAAGGATAGCTATACCACCCCTAAGGCATATAGACCAATCGGTCTACTGCCTGTTCTGGGGAAGATCCTGGAGAGGATGGTCGTAGCGCGTCTAAAATATCAGCTTGTACCGCGGTTTAGTACTCGTCAGTTTGGCTTCATGCCCCAGAGGAGCACCGAGGATGCCCTCTATACGCTAGTGGAGCACGTACAGGACAAGTTGAGGCTGAAGAAGCTAATTGTCCTGGTGTCATTGGATATAGAGGGCGCCTTCGATAGCGCCTGGTGGCCAGCCATAAGGGTCAGACTGGCTGAGGAAAAGTGCCCGGTCAACGTCAGGAGGCTGATAGACAGCTATCTCGACGGTAGGAAGGTCAAGGTTCGGTATGCCGGGGAGGAATGCACGCGAGAGACTAGCAAGGGCTGTGTCCAGGGGTCGATCGGTGGTCCAATCCTGTGGAACCTCGTTCTCGACCCACTACTGCAGGACCTTGAGCAGCGTGGAATTTTCGTGCAGGCGTTCGCGGATGATATAGTCTTGGTCGTGGATGGGGACACGGCGACTGAAGTCTCAAGATCTGCCAATGCAGCCCTCGCCCATGTTCAGGGTTGGGGCGTCCGAAATAAGCTGAGGTTTGCACCGCACAAAACCTGTGCGATGACCATAACCAATAAGCTTAAGTACGACACTCCAATACTGAACATGGCCGGGGTCGACATCGGTATGGTCAAGAAAATGAAGTTGCTGGGTCTAACCATAGACGAAAAGCTCACTTTTAATGAGCATGCCGCGAACGTCTGCAAGAGGGCAGCTAACGTATATAAGCGACTGTCCCGAGCCGCAAAGGTGAGCTGGGGTTTAAACACGGAAGTCATACACACAATTTACACAGCAACGATTGAGCCCATAGTAACGTACGCAGCCGCAGCCTGGGCACCCGCTACAAAAAAGTTGGGTATACGGAAGAAGCTAGGCTCTGTTCAACGAGGATTTGCTCAGAAGCTCTGCAAATCTTACCGTACTGTCTCTCTGAACTCGGCGCTGGCGCTGTCTGGGATACTACCTCTAGACCTGCGCATACAAGAGGCAGCCGCCCTGTATGAAGCGAGGAGAGGGTCATCCCGGTTTGTGCCAGGAGACAGGGAGATCGAGAGTCCGGTAAGATTTGCAGAAGCCCCTCATCCAGCTACACAATTGCCCCTGGAGTTCATGTGCCTGGAAGATCAAGAGTTACTAGACAGTAACAATGTGCAGGCGGTGCGAATCTTCACCGACGGCAGCAAGATTGAGGGGAAGGTCGGAGCCGCATTATCCATTTGGGATAATGATGGCGAAATCCGGAACCTCAAACTTAGCCTTGCCGCGTACTGCACAGTCTACCAGGCGGAACTCCTGGCCATTTGCAAGGCGACAGAAGTGATCCTCGCGCGGCAAGAGGCGAGCTATGGCTTGTACAGCGACTCAATGTCCGCATTGCAGACGCTTGCAAACCATGGCTCGCTCCATCCCCTGGCAGTTCGCGCGCGCGCAAACCTGGCTCACGCCCTGTGCCAGAGCAAAGCTGTGACTTTGTTCTGGATCAAGGCCCACGCGGGCCTGCCGGGGAATGAGCGAGCGGACGAGTTGGCTAAGGAAGCAGCATTGTCGTTACGGAGGAAGCCGGACTACGACCAGTGTCCGGTTTCATTTATCAAGCGACAGATCCGTTTGGAATCGCTTGATGAATGGAATCGAAGATATGTGTCGGGCGAGACCGCTTCCGTGACGAAAATGTTTCTTCCGGATGCAATAGCGGCTTTCCGTATTGTACAACAGGTGCGGCCTGAAGGCGTCCTCACGCAAGTTTTGACGGGGCACGGCGGGTTCTCTGAATACTTGAATCGCTTCAAGTGTAAGGATAGCCCATCGTGCGTCTGCGATCCAGGCGTGGCAGAGACTGTCCAGCACATACTTGTAGAATGCCCGTTATTTATCAGGGAGCGCTACCAACTTGAATCTGAGCTGGACAGGAAAATAACGAGGGAGAGCCTGCATGGGCTCATGGACAAAAAACACAGGGAAAAGTTTTTGGAATATTGCACTAGAGTAGCCACTGCGGTTATACATCGGAATAAAACCTGAGCGCACCGTGCTTCATTAATATTTCTGTGTGATATTTAAATGCAAGCACGGAATGCAGCAAGGACATGTATAGCCGGCAGTATTTCATGCTAGTACCTTCATGCTAGTACCTAAGTTTCTAAATTGTGTAAGACTGATTGTTATGATAAACTGCACTTTTGTGTTTTTATATCCTTAGCAATAATGTACGCTTGTGATAGAAAGCACCTTTTGTATTTCCTGTGATAAACTGCACTTTTGCACAATTTGTGATACCTTGTATTCTATATTTTTCTTAATCAGCACTATTTGCACGATTGTATTTCTGAGATAAACAGAACTCTTGTATATTTTTCTTTTTGTATTTTAAGTTTACTGTGATAAATAAATAAAACATGCCCGTAGTTATTGAAATGAACCCACACAGTATACAAGAGGATGAATGCAAGATGAACCTTGGTATGAAGGATAAAAGTGCGAGAGGAATGAAAGAGGAATGGTACGGATGTGTTTGCAATTAATAGGCGCCAATTTTGTTGGTGGGGATTAGAGGTAAGAAAAAAAAAAAAAAAAAAAAAAAAAAAAAAAAAAAAAAAAAAAAAAAAAAAAAAAAACCTACCCTACCCTACCTACCCTACCCTACCTACCCTACCCTACCTACCCTACCCTACCTACCCTACCCTACCTACCCTACCCTACCTACCCTACCCTACCTACCCTACCCTACCTACCCTACCCTACCTACCCTACCCTACCTACCCTACCCTACCTACCCTACCCTACCTACCCTACCCTACCTACCCTACCCTACCTACCCTACCCTACCCTACCTACCCTACCCTACCTACCCTACCCTACCTACCCTACCCTACCTACCCTACCCTACCTACCCTACCCTACCTACCCTACCCTACCTACCCTACCCTACCTACCCTACCCTACCTACCCTACCCTACCTACCCTACCCTACCTACCCTACCCTACCTACCCTACCCTACCTGTATAAAGCCGATTTGTATAAAGCGAGGAGAGGGTCATCCCGGTTCGTGCCAGGAGATAGGGAGATCGAGAGTGCGGTGAGGTTTGCGGAAGCTCCTCATCCAGCAATGCAAGTGCCCCTGGAGTTCATGTGCCTGGAAGATCAAACGTTGCTAGATAGCAACAATGTGCAGACGGTGCGAATATTCACCGACGGCAGCAAGATTGAGGGGAAGGTCGGAGCCGCATTATCCATTTGGGATAATGATGGTGAAGTCCGGAACCTCAAACTCTGCCTTGCCGCGTACTGCACAGTCTACCAGGCGGAACTCCTGGCCATTTGCAAGGCTACCGAAGTGATCCTCGCGCGGCAAGAGGCGAGCTATGGTTTGTATAGCGACTCAATGTCATCATTGCAGACGCTTGCAGACCATGGCTCTCTCCATCCCCTGGCAGTGCGCGCGCGCGCCAATTTGGCAAAGGCCTTGCACCAGAACAAAGCTGTGTCTTTGTTCTGGATCAAGGCACACGCGGGCCTGCCGGGGAATGAGCGGGCGGACGAGTTGGCGAGGGAGGCAGCATTGTCGTTACGGAGGAAGCCGGACTACGACCAATGTCCGATTTCATTTATCAAGCGACAGATCCGTTTGGAAACGCTTGATGAATGGAATCGGAGATATGTGTCGGGCGAGACTGCTTCCGTGACGAAAATGTTTCTTCCGGACGCGATAGTGGCATTCCGTATTGTTCAACAGGTTCGGCCAACGGGTGTTCTCACGCAGGTTCTAACGGGGCACGGTGGGTTCTCTGAATACTTGAACCGCTTCAAGTGTAAGGAGAGCCCATCGTGCCTCTGCGACCCTAGCATGGCGGAAACTGTCCAGCACATACTAGTAGAATGCCCGTTATTTATCAGGGAGCGCTACCAACTCGAGTGTGAGCTGGACAGGAAGCTGACTGGGGAGAGTCTGCATGGGTTCATGTCCAAGAAGGAAAGGGAAAGATTTTTAATTTACTGTGTAAATTTGGCCACCATAGTCATCTGCAGAAATAAAAGTTGAAGAACACTGTACTTCAATCGTACTATAATAGTATTTTAATTGTAAGTATAGATACAGCAGAACAAAATTTGTAAATCAGCAGTAAATTAAATTAGTACCTAAGTTATTGTATATATATTATAAGAAAAGTGTATTTTAAAACTGTAAATAAAATAACAGCACCAATTGTATTTATTACCCTATTTTGTAAATAAATAAAGTATGCCCATAGATTAGATTTAAGTGGGAGCCCTACCCACAGAATGAATGGAGATGGATGTTAGAAAGATAAAGTATGAAGAATGAAAGTACGAGAGGCATCTATGCGAGAACTAGTATGAGAGAAGTTGAGCACAAAATAGGCGCCAACCAAGTAATGTGTTGGTGGGATTAGTACTAAGGAAAAAAAAAAAAAAAAAAAAAAAAAAAAAAAAAAAAAAAAAAAAACACCTACCCTACCCTACCTACCCTACCCTACCCTACCTACCCTACCCTACCTACCCTACCCTACCTACCCTACCCTACCTACCCTACCCTACCTACCCTACCCTACCTACCCTACCCTACCTACCCTACCCTACCTACCCTACCCTACCTACCCTACCCTACCTACCCTACCCTACCCTACCCTACCTACCCTACCCTACCTACCCTACCCTACCTACCCTACCCTACCTACCCTACCCTACCTACCCTACCCTACCTACCCTACCCTACCTACCCTACCCTACCTACCCTACCCTACCCTACCTACCCTACCCTACCTACCCTACCCTACCTACCCTACCCTACCTACCCTACCCTACCTACCCTACCCTACCTACCCTACCCTACCTACCCTACCCTACCTACCCTACCCTACCTACCCTACCCTACCTACCCTACCCTACCTACCCTACCCTACCTACCCTACCCTACCTACCCTACCCTACCTACCCTACCCTACCTACCCTACCCTACCTACCCTACCCTACCTACCCTACCCTACCTACCCTACCCTACCTACCCTACCCTACCTACCCTACCCTACCTATCCTACCCTACCTACCCTACCCTACCTACCCTACCCTACCTACCCTACCCTACCTTCCCTACCCTACCTACCCTACCCTACCTACCCTACCCTACCTACCCTACCCTACCTACCCTACCCTACATACCCTACCCTACCTACCCTACCCTACCTACCCTACCCTACCTACCCTACCCTACCTACCCTACCCTACCTACCCTACCCTACCTACCCTACCCTACCTACCCTACCCTACCTACCCTACCCTACCTACCCTACCTACCCTACCTACCCTACCCTACCTACCCTACCCTACCTACCCTACCCTACCTACCCTACCCTACCTACCCTACCCTACCTACCCTACCCTACCTACCCTACCTACCCTACCCTACCTACCCTACCCTACCTACCCTACCCTACCTACCCTACCCTACCTACCCTACCCTACCTACCCTACCCTACCTACCCTACCCTACCTACCCTACCCTACCCTACCTACCCTACCCTACCTACCCTACCCTACCTACCCTACCCTACCTACCCTACCCTACCTACCCTACCCTACCTACCCTACCCTACCTACCCTACCCTACCTACCCTACCCTACCTACCCTACCCTACCTACCCTACCCTACCTGGGTATACGGAAGAAGCTAGGCTCCGTCCAACGAGGATTCGTTCAGAAGCTCTGCAAATCTTACCGCACTGTCTCATTGAACTCGGCACTAGTACTGTCCGGGATACTACCTCTAGACCTACGCATACAAGAGGCAGCCGCCCTGTATAAAGCGAGGAGAGGGTCATCCCGGTTTGTGCCGGGAGACAGGGAGATCGAAGGTGCGGTAAAATTTGCAGAAGCCCCTCATCCAGCTACACAAATGCCCCTAGAATTCATGTGCCTGGCAGACCAACAGTCGCTAGACAGCAACAACGTGCA
Source organism: Anorthoa munda (assembly GCA_945859665.1). NCBI lineage: Eukaryota > Metazoa > Arthropoda > Insecta > Lepidoptera > Noctuidae > Anorthoa > Anorthoa munda. The sequence continues at coordinate 7,824,533 of OX243893.1, forward strand.
GACGGTGCGAATCTTCACCGACGGCAGCAAGATTGAGGGGAAGGTAGGAGCCGCATTATCCATTTGGGATAATGTAGGCGAAGTCCGGAACCTCAAGCTTTGCCTTGCCGCGTACTGCACCGTCTACCAGGCGGAACTCCTGGCCATTTGTAGAGCGACAGAATTGATCCTTGCGCGGCAAGAGGCGAGCTATGGTGTGTACAGTGACTCAATGGCAGCATTGCAGACGCTCGCAAACCATGGCTCTATCCATCCCCTGGCAGTTCGCGCGCGCGCCAATTTGGCTCACGCCCTGGGTCAGAGCAAAGTTGTTACTTAGTTCTGGATCAAGGCTCACGCGGGCCTGCCGGGGAATGAGCGAGCGGACGAGCTAGCCAAGAAGGCAGCATTGTCGTTACGGAGGAAGCCGGACTACGACCGGTGTCCGGTCTCATACATCAAGCGACAGATCCGTTTGGAATCGCTTGATGAATGGAACCGGAGATATGTGTCGGGCGAGACGGCCTCGGTGACGAAAATGTTTCTTCCGGACGCAATAGTGGCTTTCCGTATCGTACAACAGGTGCGGCCAACCGGCGTCCTCACGCAAGTTTTGACGGGGCACGGTGGGTTCTCTGAATACTTGAATCGCTTCAAGTGTAAGGAGAGCCCATCGTGCGTCTGCGATCCAGGCGTGGCAGAGACTGTCCAGCACATACTTGTAGAATGCCCGTTATTTATCAGGGAGCGCTACCAACTTGAATGTGAGCTGGACAGGAAAATAACGAAGGAGAGCCTGCATGGGCTCATGGATAAGAAATTTAGAGAAAAGTTCTTAATGTACTGCGTTAGAGTAGCGAACGTAGTCATTGCACGAAACGCAAGCTGAAGCGTCACTATGCTTCACTATTATTTTGTAACAATAACAGCTTTAGAAGCATAGGAAAAACGCACAAAACTGCAGTGGCTAGTATATTAAATTAGTACCTAAGTTTATACCTGTGTAAATATTCTGTGATATTTTGTTAACCGTGCTTGTGTGTTTGTCCCTAGTTACTCGAAACTATCTGTGATAACCTGTACTATTTTATATTCTGTAATCCTGTGATAAATAGCACTTTTTTGCTCAAAACTGTGATACATAGCACATTTTGCACAATTTGTTATAACTGCACCTTTGTATTTTGTTGTGTTTTTATTTACCTGTTTTGATATTTTAATAAATTATGCCCGTAAGATTAGATTAATATAAGTGGGAGTCCTACCCACAGAATGCAAGATGATGAATATAAGAAAGAACTAGTATGAAGAATGAATGTACGAGAGGCATAAATGATTGAACGGAATGACAGAGGTTAAGCAATTAAGGCGCCAATGTCGTTGGCGGGGATTAGTGATAAGAAAAAAAAAAAAAAAAAAAAAAAAAAAAAAAAACCCTACCCTACCTACCCTACCCTACCTACCCTACCCTACCTACCCTACCCTACCTACCCTACCCTACCTACCCCGAAGTCTCTCGCGATCCCCCGCCCTCGCTAGTTCAGTTTTAAGCGACTCCGCGCTCAATAATCGGGAAAATCGGAAACTTATCGCAGTTTTCAGTGAGTGATAGCTCAGAGTGTTCGGGCTAGTGAGTGCTGTATGCGCGCACCAAGAGAAGTCATCGGACTCCACTTTTGGTATCTTTCCTGGGTAAAAGAAGAAAAATTCAGAAAGTATTTTTCATAAACCCTTAAACGCTGTTGAATTCTGAGTGGTGAGTCCCAGATTTTTTGGAGTGCTGGGCTGCGCCCTCGCTGCCCGCACATTTTGAGGTGTCCTCCAGATTTTTCCGGTGCAACACCGGAGACCTGCAGGCGAAAGAAGAAATACCACCCTTCTTCCAAGACTTCGCCTGGGGGCGAGAGACAAATACTGGTTTTGCCCACCTATGGGCCATCGACGAGTCGTGAAGTTTCCGACAGCAAAACTTTTCAATAGTGTGGTGCAAACTTTTAACAGTGCAGTTCCGGTTCATAACCTAAAAGTGTTTTTCGCTAGTGAATAACTCGGAACTTAAAGCGAAGACATAGTATTTTTATCACGGGATATTCACCCCCACTGTGGCCCTCAGCACCTTACTGAATTTCAGATTTTTAAGGCACAGACTCGCGCGGATAAAAATTAATCAGTGAGACCACGTTTTCCATACTTAACCTCAAAGAAAAAACGTGGTCGAAAAATCCTGAAGGTGGAAGACATCGAGGATCGTTATCCGCGTGGTGGCCTGTGCCGAGCTGACTATAGAGCTGACTATAGAACAGCTCCATAAAATTCTCAGCAGGAAACATCGAGGGAACTCCTCAACCCCTGGCCTGACGTCACCCGAGTCTGGACTTGTGTTGGACACTCCCTCCCCACTTCCCCAAATACCTACCCCCCCCAACTTTTATTTTTAGATATTACCCCCTTCGGGATATCTCGGCCAGAAATAGTGGTAGACCACCCAGGTTGGGTCCATAGTGACCGGCTTGAGGAGCCCTATTTCTTGGCCCCAACAGATTGCCCCCCAAAAAATTCCCCCCCCCCCCCCCGCCTTCACCCCCTCCAAACTTTGGATTTTAAACCCCCCCCCCCCTCACCCCCCCCAAAATAATTTCTCCCCTCGGGTTATCACAGCCAAATATAGAGGCAGACCACCCGAGCTTGGGTCCATTGTGACCGGCTTGAGGAGCCCTATCTTTTGGCCCCGTCAGAAACCCCCCCCCACCCCTTATTTTATTACCGCACCCCCCTCGTCCTATCTCGGCCCAGGTCAGGGCTGGAACATCCGAGCTTGGACTTATTCTGTCCGGCTCGAGCAGCCCCTTCGACTGGCCCCAACAAAGGACAACTTCTCTGCACCAGCGAAACCAGAACAACAAAAAACAAAATTCCCCAACCGGTAGTATCAGTAAGCGACAAACAACTAAGCTTACTGAATGACAACCCAGGAGCAAATAGCTCATTACTAAACGCCCAGACTCGGACGACAGCAGTTCCCGAGCACCATCAGACCTAGATTTTAATAAAATTGTAACTAGCATAAGGACATATAGCAGCATTATTGTGCTGCTATAATTAGGTTAAGACATTGTTAAGCGTTATTCGCTTAATAATTTATTTAAAAACTTTTTAACTGACGTATAGTAGTACCTTTTGCTACTATACAAAAATAAGACAGCATTTTATTGCAAACTTGAATTTTTTAATTTTTAGACTAGGACATATACATATAGCAGTACTATTGTACTGCTATACTATAGGATAGGACTTAGCTATTAGATTTTAAACTCTGTTGACAAGTACCCTAATTGAGAAGGGGAACCTCAACACTGACACAAGAAGCGGGGTATCTTTTACAATACCCCCTTTTTCATCTTATTCTTAAAATTTACACACAATTGGGGTGCCTTTTACACCACCCCTCTTAGACGCAACACTAATCCCCATAACCTACACAAGTCAGGATGAGCGGAATGCCTGGTGTGCGCACGCCCGTTAAGAGCCGGTCTCTTGCAACGGCCTCGCAGAATAAAAGCCCACAAAAAGTACCTGAACAAGCAGGACCTTCGACGCAAAACGTCAGAAGGAGTGTGGGCGAATGGGAGGCGGGTAAAACCGTCACCAAGAGGACTCCTACTCCCAAAAAACTGGACCAAACACCTCCAGTTATGTCGATCTCCTTTGAGGTCGGCAGCCCGCCTACCCAAAAAACCAGAGTTCACGAGGCCAGGATGTGTTCGAATAAGATAAAAGCTTTGATGACCACCTCGAAGACTACAAAAAACGAAATAAAAGCCGAGGTGAAAGCGCAAGCAGACCGACTCTACCGGATCGTCAAAGAGCTGGAGAACACCAAACAACCCCCAACCACACAGAAAATGGCGACGACCGGGACCCAGGTCCAGGAGGCGCAGAAGACCGAGGAATCTTCTACCCCTCCTCCAGAGGCCATCAGAGAGGGAGAAGCGGAAGCCCTCAGAAAAGCCCTGGAGGAGCATAGTCGGAACTTGGCCGCACACAGCGAGAAGATGGACAGGCTGAAGGAGGCACTACAAACTGGCCAAGAACACATGGAGAAGCTCTCCTATGCCAGTGTAGCGGCAAGTCGGCCTGCCATTCAAACGCCAAAACTGTCAGCACTACACTCGATAGTAGTGACGGCCAAGGACGAGGAGGAATCCGGTGAGCAAGTCCTGGACAGGATCCGAAAGGTAGTGAACGCTAAGGAAGGGGGCATTCAAGTTGAAACAGTTCGTAAGGCGAAAGACAGAAAGGTCATAATGGGCTGTCGCACGGAAGATGAAAGGCGTAAGCTGCGAGAGAGGATCAGCAAGGCGCCTGAGCTGGAGGTTCAGGACATAAAAAATAGAAACCCTCAGGTTATAATAAAAGAGGTGATGCAGTATCTCACTAACGAGGAGATACTAAAAGCGCTGCAGAAACAAAACTCCAGCATCTTTGTGAACCTCAAGGACGAGCACAGTAAGGTGGAAGTCCTCTATAGAAAGCGCGCCAGAAACCAGCTCAAGTGTCATGTAGTGTTGAGGGTCGCCACAGAGGTCTGGCGGCGCATGCTCGAGGCCGGATCAGTGCACGTGGAGCTTTATCGGGTTAGGGTCGAAGACCAGTCCCCGCTTGTCCAGTGCTCGCTCTGCCTCGGGTATGGGCATAGCCGACGCACTTGCACGGATACCGTGGCAAAGTGCAGCCACTGTGGCGGACCTCACATGAGGACGGAGTGCGTGGACTGGAGCGCCGGGCTACCACCGACCTGTTGCAATTGCATACGGGCCAAAATTGACAGCACGCATCATCACGCCTTCAGCTCAGAGTGCGCAGTCAGAAGGAGATGGGACGCTATAGCCCGCTCATCCATAGCGTATTGCTAAGGGCGCCCCGGGGACTCCTGCCCAACAAACAGCAAGACCATACCGAGTGGCCCAAGCGAATCTTCAACGCAAGGAACTGGCGACCACCGAACTCTTTATAGAGGCCAGTGAACGGAAGATCTCGTGGGCACTGATTCAGGAGCCGTATGTGGGTGGAGCACGAAGTATGAAGAGCTACCGTGGAGCGAGAATCTACCAGTGCGAGGTCGATGGAAGTGGGAGGGTTAAAGCGGCGATAGCCGTCTTTGATCATGACTTGGACGTCATACCCTACCCGAAACTCACCTCAAATAACATCGTTGTAGTGGGGATCCAAAGCCTGGGAAATCGCAGTAGTCTCTTATTACTTCGAGCCAGACCAACCCATAGGGCCATACTTGGACCAGATGACCCGGATCAACGCGGAAGTGGCCAACGGTAGGTTGCTGATAGGTGGCGACGCGAATGCGAAAAGTGCCTGGTGGGGCAGCATCAAAGAAGATCCCAGAGGAGAGGAAATGTCCGCAACCCTGGATGAACTCGAGCTTCAGGTACTAAACACTGGTGACGCTCCCACCTTTGACACCATCAGAGGTGGTAGAGCGTATAGAAGCCACGTGGACGTCACGGCATGTTCGCTCGACCTTTTTGACCTGGTGGACGGCTGGCGGGTCGACACAGGAGCAACATCCTCGGACCACAACACGATATTTTTTAATGTCAATACGACAAGGGAAAAGGGTGTTAACATCACTAGGACTACTAGGATGTTCAACACCAGAAAAGCGAATTGGGAAGCTTTTGGAAACAAATTAGAAGAAATTAAAATCAGAGAAAAAGTAAACTTAGAAAGAATAATAGAAATAGATAATAAACAACACTTAGAGGAAATAACAGTTAAATATATAAATATAATATCAGAAGCATGTCAAATCACTATCCCAAAAATAAATAAGAAAACAAAAATTACTTGTCCGTGGTGGTCCGAGGAGCTCACTGTGAAGAAGAGGGAGGTTATGACGAAAAAGAACCGCATCCGCAATGCCGCGCCGGTCCGGCGAGCGAAGGTCGTTGGCGAGTATCTGAAAGCAAAAGAAGAGTATGAGATGCAGGCAAAGAATGCCCAAATCGCCAGTTGGAAGGAGTTTTGCCGGAGGCAGGATCGTGAGGGAGTTTGGGAGAGTTTCTACAGGATCATTCGTAGGACCACCAAAAGGCAAGAAGAACTGACCCTTTGCAGCGATGGTGTGTTCCTCAATCCGAGTGAGTCGGCCGCCCTACTTGCAGATACGTTCTACCCCGAAGACAGAGTAGACCAGGACAACGCTGACCACAGGCGAATTAGAGAAGCAGCTAGCCGAGTAAATGAGTGGGCCCATGATGAACATCATGATCCCCCATTTACGACGCTGGAGCTGAAGTCCGCCGTGGCGGGTTTCAATCCCAAAAAGGCACCAGGAGGGGATGGACTGACTTCTGATATCTGCAGTCGAGCGATTCACCAGGACCTAGACGCTTTCCTTGCCCTCTACAATAAGTGCCTCGAATTGGCACACTTCCCGACCACCTGGAAGGAGGCTACAGTCGTAGTCCTCAGAAAGCCGGGCAAGGATAGCTACACCACCCCTAAGGCATACAGACCAATCGGTCTACTGCCTGTTCTGGGGAAGGTCCTGGAGAGGATGGTCGTAGCGCGCCTAAAATATCAGCTTGTACCGCGGTTTAGTACTCGTCAGTTTGGCTTCATGCCCCAGAGGAGCACCGAGGACGCCCTCTATACGCTAGTAGAGCACGTAAAGGACAAGTTGAGGCTGAAGAAGCTAATTGTCCTGGTGTCATTGGATATAGAGGGCGCCTTCGATAGCGCCTGGTGGCCAGCCATAAGGGTCAGACTGGCTGAGGAAAAGTGCCCGGTTAACGTTAGGAGGCTGATAGACAGCTATCTCGACGGTAGGAAGGTCAAGGTTCGGTATGCCGGGGAGGAATGCACGCGAGAGACTAGCAAGGGCTGTGTCCAGGGGTCGATCGGTGGTCCAATCCTGTGGAACCTCGTTCTCGACCCACTACTGCAGGACCTTGAGCAGCGTGGAATTTTCGTGCAGGCGTTCGCGGATGATATAGTCTTGGTTGTAGATGGGGACACGGCGACTGAAGTCTCAAGATCTGCCAATGCAGCCCTCGCCCATGTTCAGGGTTGGGGCGTCCGAAATAAGCTGAGGTTTGCACCGCACAAAACCTGTGCGATGACCATAACCAATAAGCTTAAGTACGACACTCCAATACTGAGCATGGCCGGGGTCGACATCGGTATGGTCAAGAAAATGAAATTGCTGGGTCTAACCATAGACGAAAAGCTCACTTTTAATGAGCATGCCGCGAACGTCTGCAAGAGGGCAGCTAACGTATACAAGCGGCTGTCCCGAGCGGCAAAGGTGAGCTGGGGATTAAACACACAAGTAATACACACAATTTACACGGCAACGATTGAGCCCATAGTGACATACGCAGCCGCCGCCTGGGCACCCGCTGCAAAGAAGTTGGGTATACGGAAGAAGTTAGGCTCTGTTCAACGAGGATTCGCTCAGAAGCTCTGCAGATCTTACCGTACTGTCTCTCTGAACTCGGCACTGGCACTGTCTGGGATACTACCTCTAGACCTGCGCATACAAGAGGCAGCCGACCTGTATAAAGCGAGGAGAGGGTCATCCCGGTTTGTGCCAGGAGATAGGGAGATCGAGAGTGCGGTAAGGTTTGCAGAAGTCCCTCATCCAGCTACACAAACGCCCCTGGAGTTCATGTGCCTGGCAGACCAAGAGTTACTAGACAGTAACAATGTGCAGGCGGTGCGAATATTCACCGACGGCAGCAAGATTGAGGGGAAGGTCGGAGCCGCATTATCCATTTGGGATAATGAGGGCGAAATCCGGAACCTCAAGCTTAGTCTTGCCGCGTACTGCACAGTCTACCAGGCGGAACTCCTGGCCATTTGCAAGGCGACAGAAGTGATCCTCGCGCGGCAAGAGGCGAGCTATGGTTTGTACAGCGACTCAATGTCCGCATTGCAGACGCTTGCAAACCATGGCTCGCTCCATCCCCTGGCAGTTCGCGCGCGCGCAAACCTGGCTCACGCCCTGTGCCAGAACAAAGCTGTGACTTTATTCTGGATCAAGGCCCACGCGGGCCTGCCGGGGAATGAGCGAGCGGACGAGTTGGCTAAGGAAGCAGCATTGTCGTTACGGAGGAAGCCGGACTACGACCAGTGTCCGGTTTCATTTATCAAGCGACAGATCCGTTTGGAATCGCTTGATGAATGGAATCGAAGATATGTGTCGGGCGAGACTGCTTCGGTGACGAAAATGTTTCTTCCGGATGCAATAGCGGCTTTCCGTATCGTACAACAGGTGCGGCCTGAAGGCGTCCTCACGCAAGTTTTGACGGGGCACGGTGGGTTCTCTGAATACTTGAATCGCTTCAAGTGTAAGGATAGCCCATCGTGCGTCTGCGATACAGGCGTGGCAGAGACTGTCCAGCACATACTTGTAGAATGCCCGTTATTTATCAGGGAGCGCTACCAACTTGAATGTGAGCTGGACAGGAAAATAACGAGGGAGAGCCTGCATGGGCTCATGGACAAGAAATATAGGGAAAGATTCTTGGAATACTGTATTAGAGTAGCCACTGCGGTTATACATCGAAATAAAACCTGAGGCGCACCGTGCTTTATTAGTATTATTTATGATATTTAAATGCAAGCACGGAATGCAGCCTGGACATGTGTAACCGGCAGTATTTCATGTTAGTACCTAAGTTTATTGAATGTTAATTTCTGTGTTAATTGTGTGATAGTTGCACTGTTGTGTTTCTATCCCTAGCTGTTATATAGTTTTTACCCTATTTTCTGTGATAAACTACTACTGTATATTCTGTGATAAACAGCACCTTTGCTCAATATGATGTAATAGCACCTTTTGCTCTAATTGTTTTTAATGGCACCTTTTTGCTCAGTTGTAATTATAGCACACTGTATTTTTGTATTATTAACTATTTTTTTAAGAAATAAATCATGCCCATAGAGTAGACTAATAAAATTGGGATCCTTACCCACAGAATGCAAGAAGATGAATGCAAGAAAGAACTGGTATGAGGAATGAATGTACGAGAGGCATAAAAGATTGACCGGAACGACTGAGGTTAAGCACATAAGGCGCCAATATCGTTGGCGGGGAATAGTGCTAAGAAAAAAAAAAAAAAAAAAAAAAAAAAAAAAAAAAAAACACCCTACCTACCCTACCCTAATTTTCCATTTTTTTTTTTTTTTTGTAAATCTAAACCATTCTCGAATCTCCACGAACACACACAAAAAATTTCATCAAAATCGGTCCAGTCGTTTAGGAGGAGTTCAGTCACATACACACGCACACAAGAAATATATATATTAAGATAATACTTAAACATTAGTAGTAATAGATAAATAATTGAAAAACATTAGCGCTGTGACGATACTACTGCCAACTTCTTACGGATATGCTCGCGAACTTTAACTTTGAAGGTCAACCGGCTGGTTGCCATCCTGATTTCCTGGGGGAGCGCATTCCACAGAGAAATAGACTGAACGAAGAAAGAACGGTGAATGAAGTCAGTGCGGTGAGTGGGACATTGAAGAAGGCGGTTATGTGATGACCGTAGATTTTTACTGTGGTTGGCGCAAATATATTGAAAGTGAGGGGCCAGATAACTAGGGAAATTAGAAGAGTCAAGAAATGAGAACAAGGTAGTTAGTGCCCTTTGCTCTCTGCGCTGGCGTATGGGTAACCACTTTAGAAGTGATCGATGCGCAGAGACATGATCATATTTACGCAAATTGAAAACAAATCGAATGCAGTAATTTAGAAGACGGTCAAGTTTGTTGAGACGTTTTAGTTATTTTTTTAAGATTTAGGTACATTTAAACATATAAGTATTATATATTTTTGAAATCACCTCTTAAATCCCTTTATTTTGATAACCCATAAGATGAGTTGGGAATTTAAAAAAAAATTGTTTTCCGCAATATGGTGCCCAAAATCCGCCATTTTTCTATTTTACAATTTTAATGTAGCCAGTGACACTTACAGGGTTAAGACTAATCGATTGACGTATGAATGATCAAAATCGGCCAACACGTTTGGTCTCTAGAACGCCACATAGGAACAAATATACATACATACTTACATACAAACATACATACCTACATACACACATACATAGACTGATAAACTTTTCCTTACATATTATGTATGTAAGGAAAAATATACTTCTCTTTAGTAAGGTCAGTGATAGACACAATTGTAATACGAGAAATAAAGATAAGTTAGATCAACCATCTTATAGACTAGCAAAAGTACACTCATCTTTCATGGGGTACTGTGTTAAATTCTATAACAAAATACCTTGTGATATATTAAAACTAAATGAAAGTAAATATAAAACTTTAGTTAAAAGCACACTTTGTAAACAAGCATATTACAAATTAGATGATTATATTCAAGATAAGAATGCTTGGCAACATGTTGGTCCCGCTCCGTAGGGCAATCTTTGGTGTGGACAAAATCAAATTTGCTAATTTATATTCGTATTTCATAATTTGACTTACACACTGTTCCGTTGTTGTTGAATTAGGTATTTTACCTATGTTTGCAATATTTGTAAGTATGTGAGAACCATGTTCCTATTTATGAAATTAATGAATTTACCTGTTAATAATTTTATTACTTTATTCCTGTGCGTAGTATAGTGTGTAGTGCTATTTTTGGGTGCATCGTCCTCACATATATGAATTTATTAATGTATGTATACTTGAGGCGATGATAGCTCAGTGGTAGTGACGTCGGATACCGAGACGAAGGTCGCGGGTTCGAATCCTACAATGAGCTTGAGCTTTCGGTGAAGGAAAACATCGTGAGGAAACCATAGCACGGTGGTAGGGTACTTTGTAGTACCCGCCTGGCTGGCAACCACCCTCAAGTTGAAAATCTGTCGCCAAGCACCTTCCGGTGTGTTCCGACAGCAGCACTTGAGAGCCAGTTCCCTTCTAGGCTTTGTGTGCTTACCACCATCGGCCACATCATCACTGACCACGGTGAGATTGTGGTCAAACACAGGCCTATACATAGTAAAAAAAAAAAAAAAAAAAAATGTACTTAAGTAAATATTGTAAAAGACCTTTTTTTAAAAAGAGTAAGCATGGAGTTTCTTGTGCGTTCTTCTCCATAACAAGCTACTTTCCGAATGCACGGTAGAGTAAATTTTTATTACTTGTACATTTTTAATTTACATTTAATTTTTGACGTTCAAAATTTAAATTCAAATTCAAATATTTATTGCTCAACACAGTACATTTTTCATACATTTCCAGATGTCAAGCGAATGCGCAGTCCACTGTGTCGCACCAATACAGGCATGCAAAATTATCATTAAAATTATACAATTTCACAAACTCCAATTAATACCATATGCAATGTTATACATTCAAAATTATTACCCAACAAAATCTCATAAATTCAAACGAATACCTTACAAAATCTCACAAATTAATACCCTACAAAATCTCACAAATTAATACCCTATCTATTCAATGTCGCAAATTCAAATTAATACTTTATACAATGTCATGTCAAAATAATACTCTATCAAATGTCATACATTTAAGTTAATACGCTATGTGACAACGTCACAAATTCAAAACCAATAAGTCATACAATGTCATAAATTCAAAACTAAGAAGTTATACAATGTCATAAATACAAAACTAATAAGTTATACAATGTCATAAATACAAAACTAATAAGTTATATCATATCATAAAAATCAAATACATAAGTAAGCAATGTCAGAGTTTATAATGTCATAATAATTTTGTCTAATGAATACTACAGAAATAAAATAATTTATAAAATAATTAAATATAACAAATCGGACCCAAGTATTCACCTTAACAATATGTAATAATATTTATTATACACACAAATTTCTATCTGACATGTACTCATTCATTGTGTAGTATGTCTTTTTCATCAGAAAATTATTGAGTTCTTTTTTAAATTTACTTATATCGTTTATATTTAATAAAGAGTTAGGTAGTTTGTTGTAAATCTGTGGTGCCATTCCGAGAAAGTTTTTATGGAATACCGCTTTTTTGTGCTGTATACTGCTTATCTTATTTTTATGTCGCGTGCTATGCAATGTTTGAAATAAGTGCAAGTTTGTTTTTACAAATAGAGCCACCTCGTATATGTACAGGCAAGGTACTGTCAATATACGAAAATATGGAAAGAACGGTTTACAACTTTCCGTGCTGTGAATACCGCATATTGCCCTAACACACCTTTTTTGCGCTCTAAACACCGTCTCCATGTTTGTGGAGTTACCCCAATATATAATACCGTATCGCAGCGTAGACGTAACATAGGCATGATACGCCGTAACCAAAACTTTTTGATCTACCTCCTTTGCGAGATTCCGTAAAGCATATGAATGCTGACTCAGGCGTTTACATACACTGTCAGTGTGGGTTTTCCATGACATGTCCCTATCCAGTTCCAGACCCAAAAATTTTGTTGTAGTCATTTCTGAAATTACTTTGTCATCATATTTTATGTCAGGTTTTTTATGATTAAATTATTAAATTTAATTATTAATTATGAAAAAAAAAAAATATTCCCGGCCATCCATTCTATTAAAACTTCGAGACAGTGATTTATCTCTCCCTCAAGTGTCGTCCCATCATTATTGTCACTAAAAACAACCGTGCTATCATCAGCAAACAAAACCATCGGGTGATGTGTTTCTTTGGGCATGTCATTAATGTAAACAATAAATAATAAAGAGCCTACAATACTTCCTTGGGGTACACCGTAGTTATTAGGCCTCTGACTAGAAATATAAGTACGCTCGGTTTTTGATGGAATACAGACCTCATCTATTTTCGTCACTTGTCTTCTGTTGGACAAGTACGATTTCAAAAGCTTCAAAGCATTGCCCCTAACTCCATACCTTTCCAACTTATTTAAGAGTAATGTTCGATCCACAAAATCAAATGCCTTGCTCATGTCCATGAATAAAGCAGCTATTGGATTTCTATTATCGATGTTAGTTATAATTTTTTCAAAGAGATTGAAAATTGCCATGTTTATGTTTTTTTTTCGTCTAAAACCGTATTGTTCATCAGCAAAAAGATTGTTTCGTTCAAAAAATAAGTATAATGAATTGTAAATAACTTTTTCTATAATTTTGGAGAATATGGGTAGTAAGGAAATAGGTCGGTAATTGGCTGGATCAAGTTTGCTACCTTTCTTATGAAGTGGCTTTATAACAGCTAATTTTAATCTATCTGGAAACACACCTGATTCTAAGCACAGATTTTTTTTTTTTTTTTTATGTACCGGTGCTATAATGGTTGAAACAGATTTAATGACATTTGTTGTAATGTCATCATAACCAGAGCTATTAGTATTATTTAATGAATTTATTAATTTTATAATGTCAGGGGGAACTGTGGGTATAAAAATAATGAGTCAGGATGCATGTCAAATTTAAAATTTTGATTAATTATATTAATGTCAGATACTGATTCAATTTTGTCAATAAAATAGTCATTAAAAGTGTTGGCGATACTTTTTGGGTCAGTTATATCTACGTCATTTACTCTAAGTCTTGATAATCCTTCGACCGGCTTATTATATTTGCACTTATTTATTATTTGCCATGTAGCTTTACACTTATTAGACGCATTATTAATGTAGTTATTATTTTGGGATTTCTTAGTCAGACGAATTATGGTTTTTAAGCGTAAGTAAAAGTGTAGTAGTGTAGTAGTATAGTAAAAGTGCCGCTTATTGGCCTAATTGAAATAAATATATTTGACTTTTTTTTTGAAACACTTTACCCTCCTTCGGCAGTCAGGTAAAAAGAGGTGACAGCATTTCACGCGTTCTCACTTCTGACTCTGACCACGGATTGAACTAGGGCCTGAAGCGAGATATCCCCACGCCAATTGCCTCGACGAGGGCATAGCGATGCTGCGCCCATGCTGAGCACCCCTCCAGCGTTTGCTGTGCTGTGTCCTCGGGACAGTCCACGAGTGATGATAAACTGGCGTCCGTTCCCGACTTATGAGACGCAGGTATTTTCCGATGCATCCTTGCCTTAGGGCACCATGCCGTCTCTCCAGCCACAGAACAAGCCGTTATTGTGGTGTGCCCCCATCTGGGTTGTGTAAGCAAGTATGTCTGATGGTTCTCAGTTCTCTGCGACTCTGATTCCCGTGGAACCGGACCCTGATCGTGTGTTAGCTCCTCCTTCCGCCAGCTATATAGAGACGCAAGAGTTATCGCGTCCGGATCCCAGGGCGTTGATCCGGCCAGAATGCGCAACCATTCCAGCGCCTCGGCCAAAGGTAGCTGCAGAACACCGTTTGGTTTTAGTCAGTTAGAGTCTGACAGACACCTTCGTCATGACATTGATCCATGAGGATTTTCATAAGTTAAAAGAGGGGGTTAAAAGAGGGATGCATCTTCAGAATCCTGGAATAAGTTTGTTTGGCCTAGGTATTCATAAACATATACAACAAACTTTGTCGACGTATGCAGTAAGCTCGTGAACTATAGAAGAAAGATGCAAGAATGAGGGAAGCGTGCTCGAAAATTTTGGCACTTCTTGCCTTGGGTGTGCTAGGTTCTTTAGTATGAGGCCCCTTTCGGCGCCTATGATTTTCTTGTTATCATCAGTGTACCTTTTGCCTTTTGCTACGATTGCTAATGCTAATATTTGGCCACGCCACCATAGGCCCGGGTCTACTGGGCCTCAGGGCAATTCCGCCACTGACAGTTACAGCAGAATATGTCCATTTAGCTAGCCATCAGGTTGAGCTTGTGGAGTGGCTTTAGTGGCGCCCCTAATGCGCGGCTCCACTGGCAAGCGCGGAAAATCCGGACCGTGTGTGGCAGTAGATCTGGAATCCGGATCCACTGCCTGGCACTTATGGCTTCGTGATAGGTAATAAGTCTACCATAAAAAAGTGCATAGAGGGGAATGGTCCGATTTTATGTCTGTTCAGCTTTTTTAAATGTACTCGCGTAAGCGCCTGTTGATTTTTTGTGCTCTGTTTTATCAATTGGTTGCTGGAAATTTGATATATGGCACATATTAACGCGAATTTCGCGGTATTGAAGCATGAACTGTTTTCGTTCTTTAAGTCTAAACACGGCCACTATACGGTATATTAATATTTCTCTATCAGACATTTTTTATTCCGATTAGTCGTACAGACGATCCTAGAAAAAATCAAAGAAAGATTGTACCTACTTAAAAGTATTGACTTCATCAATTAAAAGGAAATCGCGTGAGACCAATTCAAGATGCGGCCGACCCACAGATAACTATATACTGGGCCAACAGATGACAATAGCACTCAAAAACATAAAGCCAGTTTTCAATCGCGCGCAGACGTTGACACATTCTGCGCGGTTATAATTTATTGATAACACCGCAATCAAAGAGTTAAAATCGATTATGTCGACACGGCCGTGCATCCTAACTTCCTTCTTCTTTATAACAACTATGAACGCTGTTGTTGCTAATGATGCACTTTTTCGTAAACAGATCAATGATGATTTAATAAAGAAAGCGGATTTTGACTATTATATCGATGCTTTGGAAAAGACAATAGCATTTTGTTTTAAACATGAAATTTACGTGGATGTGAACATGCAGTACGGGTTGTTTATGGTAGACTGTAAGTACCATAGACTATTATTAACCCTGCCTGGCTGTGAGAGAAAAAAAACTTAATTCATAAAATCATGCGCAAAAAGCGACTTCAAAAAGGTAAAAATAAAAATGCCCGGTTCCTTAAAAAGCGAACTGAAACGACATACACAAGAAGAAAACCATGCTGCGCTGTCGCTGTCATCTGGTTTTGGTCAGACAGCTCGCGAATCTTTGAATTAAGTTTTATTTTTTATAACTTGTTACTCAAAATTATTTTTTCGAATTATGTACATTTAAATCACCTCATAAAACCTTTTATTTTGATACCTCACATGATGGATTTGGAAGAAAAAAAATTGAGCCCTGACAATATGGCTACCAAAAGCCGGCATTTTTCTATTTTCCAATTTTAATGTATCCAGTGACACTCGCAAGGTTAAGACGAATCGATTGACGTAAGAATCATCAAAATCGGCCAACGGGTTTTAGCCTCTAGAACACCACATAGGAACAAACATACATTATATCATCATCATATATATCATCATATTTCGGCAGTCGGGTTAAAAATGGTAGTGCATTCATTTGTTGTCTTAATTTTAGACATTGGTAACATGACCATATGTCCCTTTTTAGGGTTCCGTACCCAAAGGGTAAAAACGGGACCCTATTACTGAGACTTCGCTGTCCGTCTGTCTGTCACCAGGCTGTATCTCATGAACCGTGATAGTTAGATAGTTGAAATTTTCACAGATGATGTATTCCCGTTGCCGCTATAACAACAAATACTAAAAACAGTATAAAATTAATATTTAAAAGGGAGCCCCATACAACAAACGTGATATTTTTGGCGTTTTTGGCTCGATATTAATAACGGCAACAGGTAGACGCTTGAAATATTCACAGAATATTTAGTTGTATATTCTCTTCAAAAAATAATAATGATTAAATTAAAATAAATTAAGGGGGCTCCCATACAACAAACGTAATTTTTTTGCAGTGTTTTGCGATAATGGTACGGAACCCTTCGTGTCCGAGTCCGACTCGCACTTGGCCGGTTTTTTAATTGGACTGTCCATTTTATCGCAAATCCGTTCCGCTGTCCTCGAGGAAAGTTAATACAGTAATGCTATGGATTCTTGAAATTAGTACTATTACTGTATTCTTCTAACCTGCCGTCCGATATATTTCGTCTGTTTATAAAATCTAAACTAACGGGTGTAAAATATTTGAGCTCGCTTCGATCAACCTAGATTATTGTCGAGACTGTGCATATGTCACAAAGGTAGTATATCTGTTTAAATCTTAGATAAAGTTTAATTGGTTGACACCATTTAAACCATCCGAGGAGCTGTTATAAAAAATTCCGTCCGTTTTGTTCCATCAAGGTGGCGCAACAGGGGGTTGACCACAAGCTCTTAGAGTAAGGTTATTTTGAGTGTGTGTAAGGGACAGATGTATATGACTTGTATACAACAGTCCCTTACGCACACTCATAATAACCCTACTCACCCCAGGAGATCGAAACGTTTTCGTTGTAGGTACCTACAGCGCACGACGCAAAGCGACTTCTGACACAATACCTAAATATTTAATTATTTTATTGTAGTGAATTTGAGGAGACTTTTGAAACAAAAACAACAGGAAATCCCTGTAAAAATGCGTAGCCGCTTGATAAATCTTCTTTTGAAGAACAACGAAGTAATTAAATATTTCCGCGGAATGGTCCACACACATGAACATGACAAAGAAATGTTGCAGGATATAAAAAGTAAGCCATCTAGACTCAAATTCGTTTCGTGCAATTAATGATCACATGTATAAACGACGTTTTATAACACAACGAAAAACTTGGTTTGATATGTACCTAGGAAGGTAAGGTACGCGCGGGTATTTTTCATTGCCCTTTTTTCTCAATAACGCCCGAGCCGGAAATTCGATTGATGAACCCAAAAACTATACAATCTCTTGTCATTCTAGGTACTCATCTTGTGCTTGAATGAAATGGCCAGTTGGGCGCTGTTGGTCATAAAATGAGTATAGACTAGAGCAGGGAGGTGGCCATAAGCTCTTAGAGTAAGGTTATTTTGAGTGTGTGTAAAGGACAGATGTATATGACTTGTATACTTCGGTCACTTACGTGATCTCAAAATAATCTTACTCTTACAGCTTATGGTCACCCCCCAGGGCTTCCCAATCTTTTTTAAATTGTGACTCCCTTTATATAGTGTATTTTTTTTGCGACGCCTTTTTATCATAATAAATAACTGTGTTTTTCTTGTTGCTTGAAAAAATATTACTAGGAATAATGTGCTCTCTTTTTTGATCACTTTTCAAATCGGGGCTAAAGTTTTGAAATAGTTATTCTCCTATTTTCTCACTTCATTTGTAATCAGTACTAAGTAATGCAGACATCTAGCGATCCGAAAGGTGTTTGGTGACGATATTGCCTGTAGCAAATAGATATAGCAATTTTTTTACATACTTATTATTAAACTTGATATACACTCAGCGTCATAGAAATCGCATATTTTCCTCCTAATAACCTTAAAAATTATATCAACCATATTAATTCAATGGTAAGAGTATGACTATAGTACACCATTTGAAATTCAATATAATCAGCTCTCAGAAAAAAGCTAAGGGTTTTTGTTTTTATTAACCAAGACATAAAATAAAACGGGTTAACTGAATGCAAGTAAATTAAGTTTAGGATTGTTTATCTTGCTGGACTTATTCAGTTATGTTCACTTCAAAGTCTGGATGGCAAAAACCTCATTCGACCTTGATCAGCCGTTTTTTTTACCGTTCAAGGGTGTTCCAATTAAGTGGCACCGGTAATGCGTATAATAACAACAGTTATTTAACGGCTCTTGCTCTGAACAATTATGTAATTTATAAAATCTGACTGTTTTTAATCTAAATGTCATTAAACATAATTTCAGCAGATACCAATATAAACTGGGTTTGCTTGAATGCTACTTAGCGTTAGGAGTAGCGATTTTTTTATGCTGAGTTTATAGTACTTTTCATTCATTAAACGGATAGGTGAAGGTCACTTCCACTTGGACCCTCTACTATGTTAGGGAATATTTGTAAAAATGTCGTAGGAACTTATATTGAAAAAAAAAAGTTAATTCTAAAATCAAAAAACGCGGGTTTTTTGATTTTTAGAATTAACTTTTTTTTATTTATAACTTTTTAGTTAACATATTTTTTCGAATTAGGTACATTTAAACATATAAGTGGTATATATTTTTGAAATCTCCTCTAAAAACCCTTCATTTTGATACCCCACTCGATGGGTATGGAAGAAAAAAAAAATTGCAACCTCCACAATATGGCGCTCAAAAGCCGCCATGTTCCTTTTTTTTAAAGGCACTTAGCTAAGAATACTTGGGCGGTCAAGACCTATCTAACGATGTCTTAATTATAAAAATCCGCCAAGTAGTTTGAAAGATATGAGGTAATAATCCAAAGTCCTTGAACGGTTAATCCACAACCAAATAAGCACCTTTCTCTCCAAAAATAATCTCCTTAACCCCTTCCAATCCGGCTTCCGCCCTGGTCATAGCACAACTACAGCGCTTCTGAATATTACGGACGATATAAGGTCTGCCATGGAGATGGGAAATCTAACGGTTTTGGCTCTACTGGATTTTAGTAATGCCTTTAATACCGTGGATTTCGATGTTTTACTTGGCATCCTTTGCTCTCTTAACATATCTCCATCGGTTGTTGACTGGTTTCGTAGTTACCTGTTTGGTCGCCGACAACGTATTTGCATCGGAGAGACCTTGTCTTCCTGGTGTAGTACTTCTGCCGGGGTACCTCAGGGCGGCGTTCTATCCCCCTTACTTTTCGCAGTTTTTATTAACTCAATATCCAACGAATTAATTTCTTCCTACCACCTTTATGCAGATGATCTTCAAATTTACACGCGATCTCCTCTTGGTAATCTAACTGAGGCTATCTTGACGATAAATAGTGATCTGGCCCGTATATGCGACTGGAGCAAGAGGCACGGACTTACGGTGAACCCTATAAAAACGCAAGTTTTGGTGGTGGGCAGTTCAAGGCTGGTCTCAAGGATCGACTGGACGACTCTTCCCCAAGTTCATTTTGACAACTCTGTTGTACCCTTTAGCGAGAAGGTGAAGAACTTGGGGATATTCATTGACAAGAACTTCTCTTGGACTGCCCAGCTACAGGAAGTTAGCCGCAAGCTATTCGCATCTGCTGGATCTCTGAGACGACTGCGTAATTTTCTGCCGACTGCCACCAAGATTGCGCTTGCACAATCTCTTCTTCTACCCATCCTTGATTATGCTGATGCCAGCTATCTTGACCTCACTGAAGAACAACTTGATAAACTTGAGCGACTTCAAAATGTTTGTATAAGGTTCATATTCGGTTTGCGCAAATATGACCATGTTTCTGAATTCCGCAAAAAACTCAAGTGGTTGCCAATTCGCCTTCGCCGGAATGCTCATATTCTTTCCCTTCTGTATAATATACTATTTTTTCCGTCTACCCCTCTTTACCTCAAAAACCGATTTCAGTTTTTATGTGACTCGCACACGAAAGTTCTTAGGTCATCGGATAACATGAAACTCAAAATGCCAATGCATTCCACCATCTTCCTGGACAAATCTTTTACTGTCCAGGCCGCTCGTCTATGGAATGCATTGCCTGTGACAATAAAACGCGCGCAATCACTACCGATCTTTAAAAGACTGGTAAAGGATCACTACCTGTCACTGTGATCTGTATTGTTTTCTCACTGTCATCTTGTTGGAGCTGTATTGTTATCTTGCCTGTATATTTATATGTATGTATGTATTTATGTATCTATTTTGGTATTTTATATTTTGTGATTTCTATGTTTGTAACTTATTATTTAATTTTAAAATTGCACCAAGTGCAACCCCATGTCGTGTCCAGGCTATCTCTTTCCATTCTGGGTTGCCTGGTAGAGATCGCTGAACGCGATAAGGCCGCCTGTTGTATGTTTGTTATTACTTTAAGGTTTCCGTATGTAATCTTTTTATCTTGGTACAATAAAGTATATATAAATAATAAAGAATATTACATACATACAAACATACAAGATACGCGCGAAAAACATAACCCTTTCCTTGCAGCCGGGTAAAAAGAAGATAGCGGCTTTAACTCAGATTTTGGCCACGCCCAAAGTGATCCTTGTAACACTCTACATTTCCAAGTGGATGATTCTTTCCAGTGTCTGGACTATTTTATAATAAAACTACATGGCCTAGAGGTGCAGATAAATTCAACACAGACCTGTTGAATCAAACGAAAATGTACAATATGGATACGATGGAAAAAATGTATGGTAGATGGGACAACTATGCTAAGTTCGTATATGACATAACAAAATATATACCTACGATAGAAGAATCGGGTAATGTGTATAATTTGTTTATTATCTATGAGGGACCTGCCCCGGCTTCGTACGGGTCAAATTTGAAGATTAAAACAAACCCTCCTCGTTTATCGCTCTCTCAATTTATGAAAACCCCTATCAAAATTCGTTGCGTGGTTTATAAGAAGTAAGCGGATAAACAGACAGAGACAGCACCTTTGTTTTATACCATTTAGAGATAAAATATATAGAAAAGATATTTAATAAAACAAAGACGTTATGTCTGTGTAAGAGCTTTGTTCATAAATCGCTTTTCTCATTATTCCAGTAGTACCTACCTAAGTTTTAATGAAATTCTACGTGCGCTAACTGCAAGTCTTAGGGGAAAAAAAAAATCCTGATCCAAAGACAAAAAATATCTTCTTGATTATACGAAACTTTCTGCATCAGCTTCATGACTCGATGGCTTCTACAGTAACCTGTAGAAGCCTTCGAGTATGTGCTGTGTAGTATCAACATAAATAATGACTACTAATATTATTTTAATGTCGTTTACTTCAGATCGATGCATAGTAGATTTGTCCCTAGTTAATAATGCACATAATCTAAGATCTGACCCGGTCTGTAAGGTCAATCCTTTCTGCAAAGAGCTAGTGAAGAAAGGTAGCGAGTTTGGCTATGGGCTGTTAAATAGGTACGTATTTATTGACAACTTTATATTTATGAGTGGCCGTGCACACTCTACACCATAGAGATCAGTGCACACTGATCTTCACATTGACAAAATAATTGTAATTTTCTAGGCTTTTATTATTGATCGTGGCCCGATTTTCTCAGCAATGTGTCATGCTCTCAAAAAATATGGACAAATATACAATGGATACTTATTGTATGATGGCTTTCAACGAGGCGGAGTACATTTCCACGTATAGCTTCGGAGTACCTGATCTCATGTTCGAACAGAGTAAGTGAACTAAGGTCTAAGACACGCGGTAGTGTGTGTTCCGCTTGGCTTGGGGTGTGAACTCATCTTCTACAGAACATACACATGTTTTTTATAATCTTACTAAAGCTTCGGTCACACGAGATGGAATTATTGCTGCTGGTTACTTTTCCGGAGGCAAATTCGTTTGGTGGTAGGTGGGACACGCTCTGGCACAAACAACTGAAGGAACACTGGTGGGTTTTAGTCAGTAAAAGTCTGACACGCCCTCCCGCTTCACCCAGAGTGGGAGAAGTCATTGGATGATTTCCCAACCAAAAAAAAGGTGGTACACGCTACCAGCTGTGACGAGCGCTTCGTATAACGTGTGAGAATTAGGTAATAAAAAGAAATGTCAATTAAAAAACTTTCATCTGTTTCAGTGGCACTTTGCGGCCAGATAGGCCACGCTCAGTTTTTCCGAAACTACTGGCTCAAAAGTCTCATCCAATACCAAACTACAGAAGGTTGCTTCTCAAAGAAGTTCGTAACTGGAGATTTCAATGAGAATTTATTGAGAGAGGGAAAAGACGATACTTGGCAAGTGAGTCGCGTATCAGTTATAATGAATGGACAGTGCAACGCACAGTTCACGGCGGTAGCTGCTGCAGCACTATCAAATGCTCTCAGATATATATTGGAAACTTATTATTGAAACTTATGGCGTGTTTTAGTTACAATCATCAGCAACGATCTACAGTCATGTTAATCATAAACATAAAACGCTAATCTAATACCTAATTGGATTTAGTTTAAGCTCATAATTTATTATGTTTGTGGTGTAAAGGGACACTATGCTAAAAAGAAAAAAAAAAGAAAAAAAAAAAAAAAAATGTAAATAAAAAATAAAAAACTATAAAAAAAATGCCATAAAATTTGTCTTTGAAAATATGCTTAGGATTTAGTGAGCATGCCCAAAGAATTTTGAAAGTTGGAATCAGATTTTGTGAAAGTCAAATAAGCGAGTTATGGACTTTGAGTTGGGGCCTCAATTCTCAGATAGAGGATTGAGGGCCCAACTGTACCGGATAAACTGTGGAGGCTACAGAAAAAGTCTTTATGCCAAAATCTAAGCTAATGTCAATCACTAAATCCTAGGCAAATTTTCAAAGAGTTTTAAAAAAGAGGCCCTCACACCACATGCCATCATAATGTATATATATATACATGCATGATCAGTTCTGTGAAAATAAATACTTTCTATTTTGTTAGAATATCTTACATATTCTAACAAAATAGAAAGTATAATATTCTATTGTTTTATTTTAGCATTTTTATCTCTAGATAAAAACAGAACTTTCAAAAAATAAAAGGCCCGTTTTGACAGCTATAAAAATACATAATAATAATTAAACTTGATGCTTGCGAATGATACTCGTTGTCCTAGTGTACCGGTAACATAGTATTAAATTAGGATTATGAATTTAATTTTTCAATTTCTTACGTAGAAAGTTATCGCAGCATGAAAAATGAGAAATTTTATGAATTTTAACAGTATTGATATTCTTTGTATAACTGAACATTGGCACCAGGTTAGTAGTTCATTCAGCAGAGTTAATGCTATACATGGTGGCTCATTGATTTTAGTAAGTAACCAGCTTAAATTTGAAGACCGTAAGGATATTGTGAGCCTATCTGTTGAGCGGACAGTTGAAATAGCTTGTATAGAATTGGAGTAGTTTATTGTATTAAGTGTATACAGACCCCCTTCAGGATTGTATGACTGCTTTTAAAAGGTAATGGATGAAGTGTTACACAAGATTTGTTACTCGAATAAATCCATTATCACGTGTGGTGATTTTAATTTTAATTTATTAGAAAACTCAGGTTCTTGTAGTAAAATAATAAGTCTGTTTCAGTCCTACAATCTTGTAAACCTATTTTTGGAGCCCACAAGAATAAACCCTACTAGTGCCATATGCTTAGATAATATTTATACTAATGTTATACCAGTCCACAAAGAAATTATAAATTTACTAGATTCTGATTGCGGGCAGAGGATTACTACCTATACCAAACCAAAATAACAAAGTGGCTAAAAAGGATATTACTGTTAACCACAAAACTGCAAGTCGCTTGGCAGCTTTCAAAGTTAAATTTATTAATAAATTATCAATTTTGTCAATTTATGTTAATCCTAATCATCTATTTTTTTTTATGTATTCTGTAAATATGCCACTTTTATTCCCAAGACTATCTCGGTTAATAGTAATGCTTCATTCGGTGATTGGGCTACCATTAGTATTCATAAAAGTAGAATACGGCTTTATGAGCTGTACAGTGAAAGGACTTATGTAAACACTGCTGAATTTAACTTATATGTTAGAAATTATTCTAATTTATTTAGAAAAGTTTGTTGTTTGGCCAAGTCGCGTTATTTGAGTTCAAAGATTAAAAGCAGTAGTAATGTTATTAAAACGACTTAGAATATTATTAATAGTGTAAAGGGAAGATCTGGTAACCGAAATATTGACTACAGCCTGTCTATTAATAACAACATCATAAAAACAGACTCACAAGACGCAGTGGCTTTTGAAAATTTATTTTCAGATATTCCCACTTCAACTACTAAATCCCTAAGCTCATCACCTTCTGATGCTGAGTCTATACTAAAAGAAAATGTTAATGTTTGCGATTCGGAATTTCTTTTTGAACATATTACATGTAGATACATAATTAAAACCTTTCACACTTTAAATGTTAAAAAGACTGCAGATCTGTGGGGACATTCTGTAGAAGTTGCTAAGTCTATTATTGACATTGTCTCACCTAGTTTAGCAATTATCATTAATAATTGTATCGACAGTGGGGAGTTTCCTGACCTAATGAAAAATAACTTTGTTTAAATCAGGTAGTACTTCAGGCCCTACAAATTATAGACCTATTTCAGTACTACCCACGTTTAGTAAAATATTTGAGAAATTAATTTTAGAGCAATTGCAAAGATTTTTTAATAAACATAAATTATTACATAGCAAACAGTACGGTTTTACAAGGGGTCGTTCAACTACTGTGTTGAGCTTTTAGGACATATTTATAATGCATGGGAAGATAAGTGCGATGCCTTGGGAATATTTTGTGATTTGTCCAATGCATTTGATTGTGTTCTTCGTGAAACGCTAATCAGGAAACTCAGCCACTACGGGAACCGGAACAGCGCTCTGGCTCTTCTTACTTAATACTTGAGTAATAGAATTCAGAGCGTTGACGTTAATGGAAAAAGATCTCCCGGATCTATAGTAACAATGGGAGTCCCGCTGGGCTCAATTCTTGGCCCTTTCTTGTTTCTTATTTATATTAATGACTTGCCTTACCTCAAAAAGGAGAAGAATGAAAAAAACCAAATGTATTAAGTTTTCCCTACCTCACGTTAGGCAGGTGAAAACTGATGTGATGATAAAAGGCGAAGAATTGAATCCTGAAAATAGCACAGTATTATTAGGCCTAACTTTGGATGCTAAGTTTCAGTGGGGCCCACATATAGATAATTTGTCAAAGAAGCTAAGCTCCGCAGCAACAGGATATCTGTTAGAAAAAATCGTAATTCAACTGACATAGAGACAGCCCGTTTAGTATACTTTAGCTATTTTCATAATGTCGTATGGTATTCTGTTGTGGGGAAATGCCGCCGACATCCAGACTAACTTTGTTTTGCAGAAAAAGCTGTTCGATCAATTTATAAATTAAGCCCGAGACACTCTCTCAGAGAGAAATTTAAGGAGATTAATGTAATAACTGTGCCTTCTCAGTATAATTATGAAAATCTTTTATATGCCCATAAAAATATAAAATTGATTAAAAAATACAGTGATATCCATAACATAAATACTAGGAACACACCACAATACTACAAAGGCTCAAGAAAATAGGTGGCTCGTTTAGATGTCAATGTGTACGCTTTTATAATAAGCTTCCAAGCCACGTACAAGGTCTAAGTGTTAATAAATTCAAATCATTCATTAAACATAAGTTGTGCCAGAGAGTGTTTTATAACATTAAAGATTACGTTGAGGACAAAAAGGCTTGGGATTGAGCTGCTCCAATTTTTTTTATTTTGCACCGCGAATTTAGTTTTTATTTTTAAATTTTCTTGCAATGATAAGACTATTTACTTTTAAAGTATTATTGTATTTTATTTTAATTATTCTGAATGTGAAGACTATGTGGATTATTCTTTTTTTTTTTTTTTTTAATTTGTCTTAGTTTTTAATCATGGTCTGGCAGTTTGAATATTTATGCGGCCTACCCGAATGTCCTTTCTTTGGTATTGTTCGTCAATTCGTTGAGCTCCTTAAATTCTGAGTTGAGCTGCACGGTTATTGACAAATGCGTGCACTGACTGGACAGGTCCAGTCAATCTGGGTGGTTCTTTCCTCAAAAGACCATTTCAGACACAGGTCTACATGGTCTTCACATGATCTAACCAAGATTTTGTCTGGACTTTAAAAGAGACTTGACCTCTGAGTTTGTTTCGGACTTTCTTCTCAGAGTAGTTAGACAGGAAACGCCGACCTCATCTAGTTTAAAAAAATATGATCGTCATGTAGAAGTGTTTGTACAAAACAACTTACAGAAACAAAATCATTTATCATTTATTTATCATTTAAACGTCAACGGGCTTCTTAGATTGTGACGACTATAGTAGCACTAATTGGGTATATGATGCCAGTTCTCATTTAAATTTAGAAGCTAAAACATTTTGTGGTCTGCTGTAGAAGGCGTTTTTTCTGTTCTGTGTTTGTGGTTTATTTCAATGACAATTCCGTTACGATGAACAAGTTAAAATTGATTGCGTCGCTGTGTCCATGTGTACTTAAAATTTCCTTTTTTACAAGCTTTATAATATCGTATAGAGGGGCCGAGAAATAATTCGGACATTTATATTACTTTGCTATCGCATGTGTGTCCGTAACTACTAGTAAAAATTAGTAATCCGTTTTCCATGCACTTCCTAGCATCTGATAAAGCTGGAACTTGGCGTGTCATGTTACATGGAAACATTGAAATAATATAGTAGGTACTATGGAGCTGGTTTTTAATTTTTTTGTGTATTTTCACCGATTTCGCCGTCTATTGTGGACCGATTTTTTTTCATAACGAAAAAATTGGTACCTACCAATAGTATTTTTTTTAACTGACTTACCAAAAGGAGGAGGTTCTATGTTCAACTTCATGTATGCTTTTTTTATGTATGTTCACCGATATCTCCGCCAATTGTGGACCGATTTAAAAATTCTTTATTTGTTTGAAAGAGTATGTTCCGAAATTGGTCTCATTTTAATTTGATGAAGATCAGATTAAGAACTTCGGAGATATACAACAAAACTCTACAATAAATAACGACATTTCTCTCGGGATTGCTGTATGATACCATTTCATAACATAAAATCACGCCGGTACGTCACCGGTTATGTTCAAGTTTCATTTTATTCAGGTAATCTATTCTGGTGTTATAGGTACCTTAAACAACTTGCCAATTAGGTAGGTAAAACTAAAAACGGAAAAAATAATAAAACTTTTTTGAAAGTGAAAAATAACTTTATTTTTGGAAGTCGGTGTCCATATCGAAAAAAATTGGTACCTACGAAAGACACCGACTTCCAAAAATAAAGTTATTTTGCCCTTTGTAGTTTTTTATTTGGAAGTCGGTGGTTTTTTTTTTCAAAAATGTTTTTTTATGTTAAAAAAAATTGAATTTTTCACTTTTTTGAAAACAAATTTTTACTTGGTTAATATTCCGATTATAATTGGCATGAGAATTGTTGTCAGTGATAATTAGGAAGAGATTATTCATGATTTACCAGCGGAAAAGGATTTGACTAATAACTATTCCAACGCCTTTAGTAGACTTTTGTATGAGACATAAACTACAATAATATGTGGATTTGAACATGGAATGTAGGATGTTTATGATAACAGATTAGTTAGTGGCACAAAGTGCATAAGAGGCGGCGCGCCGCAGTTGTAGATAATTGATTATTTTTTGAGTTTCAGTGAATGTTTGTTACTCATATCGAGTGTTATCTATCTCCATAATGGTCAATGAAATTAATCATGTAGGTACATTATGAACATTATTCCTTGCTGAATGCGCGTGTAGTGAGTCTGGCTGAATCAGAAAATATTTCGATTTTGAAACTTAAATAAACCGGCCAGGTGCGAAACGGACGCGCGCACGAAGGGTTCCTTACCATTATCGCAAAAAACGGCCAATAAATCACGTTTGTTTTATGGGAGCCCCACTTATATATTTATTTTATTCTGTTTTTAGTATTTGTTGTTATAGCGGCAAAAGAAATACATCATCTATGAAACTGTCTAGCTATCACGGTTCATGAGATACAGCCTGGTGACAGACGGACAGACAGACAGACAGATCGCGGAGTCTTAGTAATAGGGTCCCGTTTTTACCCTTTGGGTACGGAACCCTAAAAACACAATAAAATTTGTTCATACTCGTTTTATTTACTGTTAAACAAAAAATAGTTTTTGAATATTTTTTATAATAGAATAGTTGATGGGACTGTTATACGCGTGGCGATTATAAAAGTCCCTAAATAAGGAAAATATTCTCCGGATATACCCATCCTGCGTGTCGTGAGCGTTGATGAAAACTTATATCATGATTTACCCTGCATTTTTTCGGCTTCAGCAATTATTGCCCGGCAGCAGTTATATAATAATTATATATATAATAATTCGGCAATATTGTCGGTACAGTAGGGCTCACGTTGATCTTGAGCTGATCTAGCTTATCTATACTAATATTATAAAGAGGAAAGATTTTTTTGTTTGTTTGTTTGTTTGTTTGTTTGTTTGTACCGAATAGGCTCCGAAACTACTGGACCGATTTAAAAAATTCTTTCACCAATAGAAAGCTACGTTATTCCTGAGTAACATAGGCTATTTTTTTTATCCCGAAAACGGGTCCTGTGGGGTGGCCCACGGGAGCGAAGCCGCGGGGAACAGCTAGTATAAAATAAAACAAAAGAGTCATTCATTTCGTGCAAGTTACACAGACAAAGATAGTTATTTTTTATTGTAGTTTTTGGTGATATTATTTTTCTTGTTAAAATTTGTATGGGTATTATTTCCACTTGCAAGAAACCCCGTCACAGGTAAAGACCTCCTCCAACGCATAACAATCTTATCAAGTTAAGGTTACTTATCCGGTTTGAACCTCCTATTTTCTTTATATCTTCGTACCATCTAGTATATGGTCTTCCCTACTTTGGTTTTCCTTGTGGGCCCTTCCATGTTGTCACACTTTTAGTCCATCTCTGGCCCTGGAGGCGTGCTACCTACGTGTCCAGCCCATTTCTATTTTGAAGTAGAGGCCAGCTTAAAGGTAACTAATGATTTTGTGACCATTGATATGCGGCTTACTGTACCAACTTATTACGAGTATCTGTATTTTGTGTTGTTAGTTAATATGCGTAGTTTAATCTGATACGAGATGCACAGGACCAATCAGTGTGGCGAGGCTTGGGGCAGGCCTATGTCCAGAGGCGGATTAAAAGTCGAGAACGCCCTAGGCAAGCACCTCATCGACGCCCCTCTAGCGGCCATATACATAATTATTATAAATTAAAACTAGTACTTAACCAAAATAAAATCCCAAACCACGATCATGAAAGCAATATATTATACCTTTAGTCGTTCTAATTTCGATCTAATGCTTTTTCTTTGCTTTTCACTTACGACTTAACGTTTTTGCTCAGTATTACTCTTGATAGCAGTCAAAGTATAGTGAATTTCTGGCAATGACTTTTGCAAGAATCTGCTTGAGCTCATATCTTTCGAACTTCTATTATGAAATCAGGCGATGTAGGAATAAAGAATATTATATATTGTATAAATACTTACTACTGGAACTTGAACTTAGTACTTGCTTGTATTATTTATAGCAATTAATTACATGTTAATTTTTTTCTTTGTTTAAAAACTGCCGCGCGTGCGCCCCTTGTAACCTCGCGCCCCTAGGCACGTACCTAGTTTGCCTTAGGGAAAATACGCCTCTGCCATGTCCAGTAGTGGACACCTTTTGGCTGAAATGATGATGATGATGACTAAAAGTTGGTTTCCTAATCGAGTATTTAGAGTTAAGAAGGTGTCAAACCCACCAGCAACCGTTTCCAGACTAAAGGGCAGTGATCAACAGTGGGGTTCACAAATAATAATAACGATGAAGTTACGAGGTTTCAATCTGGCCGATATATAAGCTCATCTGCAGCAATTTGGCATATTTTATGTACTTCTTGAATGTGGACAAAGGATGTACATCAACCCTGATAATGTTATGGAGAGTTTAGAAAACCCAAGACGAACACTCAGCTCACATTCTTTAAACTATGCGAAACAGATGCATGCTAGGTCATTGTTACGAGTATACAACGATGTTCCATCATTTTATACCTATTATATACAACAGGGTTCATGTATTTATATACAATCTTTAACCAAAGAAGACGTGGAACAGCTGTAGATACCAGGTATTTTTAAAGTACACATTATTGTAAGGGTTTATACTGGGCATCCGAAAAACTCTGAATGCTTTCACCTCGCTTGCTTCTGCAAACTGTTCAAGGGCCGATTTCTTTTGCCGACTGATGTTCTGTGTACTTTCAGATGCTGCTCAGTTGTGGCATAAATATAGGGACAAATTGGCTGATATCAGGCACGCGCAACTAACTAATGACAACGCAAGTCATTTGAATAATTGAATGCTGGCTCTTTAAGATATGGTTATATCTGTTGGGTTAATTCTAGTTTTCATCCAGCCAGGGCCATCATTGGACGTAGAACGCATAAACAGTGATTACGCGATGGAATTATACTATGATTCCACGGACATAAATCTAACTAGATAACGCAAGCCCCTCCATCTGTATAAAAACAAAGCGTGCCACTTTCTCACACACAATTTAAAAACAAATTTACTTACCAACGAAAGAAAACATTACCAATGCCTCGGTCAACTTTTTATATACAGTATTACAGCTCAATATGGCATAATTAGGCATTTTTATAGATTTCGGTGGATATCCGGTGCTAAATGAAAAGCTCAAAATACGATCATTGATAGTAATTTTAGATAATAAGGGTCAAAATTGCAGTCACACTCTACCAAAACAGAAAAGGCAATTTTTTTGTAGGCAGCAGAATTTCAACTTTTCGCGGTTAGTAGGAATAATCTATACTTTAATTTCTATACAAAATATTAAATCACTTGTGGTCTTGTGGATAATTAAACTTCTTCTACAAAAACTAGCCATTTGAGTTTTGGGAGAGTATGACTGCACTTTTGACCCTTGACTGTAAATGCGTGTTATAGTTAGATTTATATCTGTGTGTGATCCAGTAAAACTGGCCGAAATTTTACAAACCGATGTCTCGAGACAAATTTATCAGTGAAATTTCGGGGAGTGTGCGATAGAACTGCACAATTTGATTCTGCCTATCCCTTTCCATCATCGGAGTACAAGACGTACGGCAATGCACCATCGGTAAATGGTGGATATCCCATCCATAAGCACAAAGCGTTATACGAATACTTATATTGTGCGCACAGCTATGGAGTGGAATTCCTTGCCGCAGTCTTTATTTCCTGATAGCTACAACCTAGAGGTCGTTTTATGTGCTGATGGTGAACACCGGGTTGGTTTTGGTGAGGTAAAAATCACTTTTTGGTCTTTTCTCCAAAAGTCCAGAGGCCTTTTAAATCTTCTCCTTAGAGCATCAATTAAGAATTACCTACAAAAAAAAATCTTTCCATCACTCTCAAAGGCTGATGGGACCACGATCCGACACTGCTGCTGGAGAGAAGCCAGACGCAGGGCTAACGGCTTGACGTGCTTGCCGAGGCAAAGGATGTCACACCGCCAACTTCTAAACATCAGACAGTTACGAGAAATCTCTAATGGAAAATCCCAGTAGGCGGCGGCCGCAACAAAACTTTCTTGTCGTTTAAGTTGACGCCAGAGACAATACGACGTGCATTTGTATCGTTGATTTGACATAGAGAGTTAATTCCCCTGGTTCGTTGCGTCCCCGCATGCACATTTTGTCTGGCTTGGAAATCGAACCCTGGTACCCAAGCTCAAAATTTAAAATCAATGTTTAGCTCATCTGGCCTGAAAAGCCAAGTCCTGTTCGGTTCCACGAGTAGTGCAGAAGTTGATATCATAGCCTCCCATCGGAATCTTAGGCCTTGCCTTAAAGACACGAGGCACACGGAAATCAAGGTTTCACCTGGAATAGAATAGAAAATAATTTTATTTTTGGAACGTAGATTTAAATAGTACAGTGTTTCATTTCATTAATGAAAATTGAGTTTAATCAAAAACAAAAAATACCTGCAGATTTTTGCAGTGGCATCTTAGGCGACTACGTAGTAAGCAAGTTCCACACAGTATATACGGGCACCAGAGTTTCATGACCATTTGTTTTTGTTTAATTTGTTTTTTGTGCCAATAAATTAAATTACTACTAAGTATCGTAGTTTTGGGTTTGATATAATATCCATAATGACTCAATGGAACATGTGAGAATTTACGTGTGTGTGCCTTCCTAGTACAAGTCCAATACAGTCCTAAAATACCTACGTTGCTTCGGGATTGATATAAACATAACAATATCTTAATAAAATATATCGTTTTGGGAATATTTTCATTATGCGTACAGCTAAGGAGTGGAATTCCCTGCCGGAGTCTGTATTTCCTGATAGCTACTACCTGGGAGTTTTTAAGTCAAGAGTGAATAGGTTTCTTCTAGGTAAGCTTGCTACATCGTCGCTTACCATCAGGTGAGATAGTGGCCAAGCGCGAGCCTATCAATAATAAAATAATATATATATATCGTATTATATCTTTTCCTATTAAAATTTGTTAAATTTGAGTAGTTTACTGGAATGTTTTGGCAGATATAGGTCCAAGGGAACTGAAATAGCTATGGAGAAACCAAAATCTATTGTTTTTAATTTGTATTCTATGGGAAATGGATGAGGAAGTTGGTTGCACATTCGGTCGTAATTTTTGTAAAAGTAAGTTGTAAAGTATAATTTGTCATTGTGAGTATTCCCCCCAAAAAAAAAAAAACAAAAAAAAAATCGTCAATATCGGTTAATAAACAAAAATGTTTTAATAGAACACCTCAACAAAAACATGGCATTTAAACATAATAATTGGTGAAATGAGAGTGTACACATCTATACACCCATTTAGAGCATACCGGCGTGTAACGAAATAGTGTATACAATAAACAGAAAATTCCAGACGATTTGCCGTCATTTATTGAAGAGTTCTAGAGACTATCCGAAGATTTTCATCAGATCCAATTCAAGGATATACCTATTCAAGGATATACCTACTCTTTCAAACAAAAAAACGATCATCAACATCAGTTCTTCAATTCGTTGAACTCCTTAAATTCTGAGTTGAGCCGCACGGTTATTGACAGATGCGTGCACTGACTGGACAGGTCCACTTAATCTGGCTGGTTCTTTCCTCAAAATACCATTTCAGACGTCAGTCTACATGGTCTTCACATGATCTAACCAAGATTTTGTATGGACTTTAAAAGAGACTTTGACCTCTGAGTTTGTTTCGGCATTTCTTCTCAGAGTAGTCAGACAGGAAACGCAGATCTCATCTAGTTTAAAAAAAATATTATCGACATGTAAAAGTGTTTGTACAAACCAAATTACAGAAATAAATCATTTAATTAGTTAACAATAATAATTGACGAAGTTATCGCTGAACAAAAATACAAAAAAATAGACAAATCGAGAATCCCCACTTCTTTTTTGAGGTTAAAAGGGGTAAATGATTTTATTGTTGATAGATAGAGTTCCTGTTGATTTTATTGTTGATAGATAGTGTTCCTCGAAGAAAAAATTCCTGTTGAGAACCAGCGTGAGGAGTGCCTGAAAGTGGCCAGACAGGTAGTGACTTATCTGGGATTTATGCTGAACTGGCGCAGCCTTTTTGGCGTAACCGTTCACATTACCCTGAATGTTGCAAAAACATACTTGTAACTAACCATCGTATACTTACCAGTATTGATTATAATCAGCCCGCATACTGAAAAAATAACAAACGATTTGCTATGCGAAGAAAAATATGTTTTGTACAAATTTTCCCTATATCTATCTCTTAGCAGATATGTTTACAAGAATCAATTTTGTTACACGATTTTTATTAAGTACTAGCTGTTCCACGCGGCTTCGCTCCCGTGGACCGCCCCACAGGACCCGTTTTCAGGAAAAAAAATTGCCTATGCCACTCAGGAAAAAATTACCTTTCTATAGGTGAAAGAATTTTTTAAATCGGTCCAGTAGTTTCGGAGCCTATTCGGTACAAACAAACATACAAACAAACAAACAAAAAATTTTTCCTCTTTATAATATTAGTATAGATAAAAACATTAAGAGGAAACTTATAGTATCAGTTTTGAGCAAGGGTAGTGACTAATTTTTCGTACCTTCTCTGTATGTCAAGAGAGCAGTTGACATTAAAAAAAAACCGAATTAAACCGACCACTACTAAAAGACCACTATTAAATATATTCATTTGTCTGTGTCGATTCGCCCGAATTGAATTTATCGGTGGGCGAATCGACCTCTCCAAAATTATTTAGTAGGCGATTCACCCACATTGTATTGCACATTGTGATAAATTAACCGCAATACCGTTAAGATAAAGTATACTCAAGTACAGAAGTATTAAGCATTCAATATTGTTATTGATATGAAATGAGACACAAAATAAATAAAAATGTCTTTATTTAAATAACTACTATACGATTTGAGCACGTATTCCACATTGGGCACCCACTTAAACGAAAACTGAATGAATGGCACCTGAGATATGCCACATACGGCACCTATCGATATTTTTCGCAATTTTACTCCGCAAAATTAAATGGCACCAACGGATCTGTAGGTACTTACTAGTCTTGGGACGTTTATTTTTATAGGACGTCAAAATCAAAGATTCGATTAAATTCAGTAGAGAGTTTAATGGCATGATAAAAATATAACTTCATCTTTTGCTTTTTTAGGTAGATGTTGACATCATAAGCATTTGTACCCAAACTACCAGGATGCCAGAATCATGAAAAATTATTTGCAGGGCTAGAATCATAAGCGGTAGAGTCTAACGAAGTAACTAGGGCTTCAGAATCGAAAATCCCCCGGTACTCTTTTTACCGCTCATGATTCCAGCCTAGCTTCCTCAAGATTATAAACTCCTGGTACTTAAGTTAGTCTTTACCGGTACCGGAGTGACCTGATAGCGTATAGAGCTTTCTCTTTATTTTATTTCTTCTAATATTGCTGTATCTTATCTAACTGGCATATCTCCACGTTTTAAGTGGTAATTACTTACTTTTTTATTTCAATTTATTTAAAAAAAAATTACAGCATAAGTAAGTTACAACACAGAATTAGTATCTTAGGAATATATACTAATTCTGTGTAATAGGTTCCCTGGCTCCCAAACTAGGTATAACCTGTGACTTGGGAGTAAGTGTCCCTCCATTATAAAAGTCAATATGTATGTCGCTGGTAATTAAAAAGTTGGTTAGAAAAATAAAAAAAAAACAAAAGGCACATTTTTAATTTGTAGTATAAAAATAACAATCGTGAGAATGTATGTGATGGTGTGTTTTGTGGGTGCGAGGATGTGTGTGTGTGTGTGTATGTATACACATACACAAACACTTGACATTCCACAAATACTTGTGGAATGTCAAGTGTATGTATGAAGATGAGATATTTGTGTTAGACTATTGAATAAGAGAGGATAAAAGGTTTTCTATTTCGTCGTAGTTTTTATTCATAAACCACGCTTGCACAGCGATTTTACATTTGTGTAAATTCAGTTTATGTATTGCAAGCGGTTTATTGATCCTATTATACAGTTTTTGACTGAGATAAGAGAACTGGTATTTAATGAATTGATTTCCTAGTTTCTAGTTAAATATCAATTAACTTCGATTAATTCTTCATATTATTTCCGAGACGGGTGAGCACGACTGTACTTTTATATTTTTTGTTCTCTTAAATAAAATTTGGGCAAATAATTTTGGAGTGGTCGATTCGCCCACCGATAAATTAACTTCGGGCGAATCGACGCAGAAAAATGAATGTTTTTAATAGTGGTCGATTCGCCCGATTCGGGCGAGTTAAATTCGGGCGAATCGTCCAGTAACCCATTATAAATAGGTGATGTTTAACCAGAATGAAGCTTATATCTACCTCATCAGGAAATTTTAACGAAAAGAAGTTAGTAAAAACACAGATAGATAGATAAATAATTTATTGAATGCAACAACAACAAAAAGCGAATTCCAGAAGCATTAAAAAATTATATAAAATAAGATAAACTATATATAAGGCAGAATTATAAAATTTCAAGAGGCAGTGCCAATAAAATAAAATAAAACACAATCAAAAAAAAGAAAATGGCATTATGGTATTTTTAAAGAAAATATTAAAAAAGGAACACACAACATGCGTGTCTCAAAATTGCATCAAAGGGAGTCCAGCTCAGCATAATATTTTTAGGCAAATAATTATAACTGATGCTGATATTGCTACTGGATCTCCATATTATCACGTTTTCAATATCCACTGCCTTCTTTGTACTAGCGCCTATTAAGGCTCGCGGATATACTCCTCGACTGATGCGCAACGGGATCGGCAGCGACGGAGATAGAGATGGATCTACCAGATTTTTCTACTGGCTTATAGCGAATGGGTCTGGCTCGCTCAGCGTCAGCAACAGATACAGAAAGTTTAATAGTTATAACTTTGCCCTCAGGAATGCCAGTCACCTCGACGTCTTTAGGCCTCAGGCCCTGATCATGTTCGTTCAGTTGCCATTGCACTGAAGCAATTGTATCGTCTACCGATGGTCTTTCTGATTTTGAGCTGGTGCACTTGTTAGTTTGAAGTGAGTCCTTTAGTTGGGCCAATTCAGTGTGCAGTTGCTGGATTTCCTGATGCATCTGACGTATCTCTTCTTGCAGGTCATTTTCGGATGGCCTCAGCTCTTCTGTGAAATGAGAGGAGAAGTTAATGGTGGTGCCTAAAGTAGTGCATGTTAACGGGATGGTGGCCACGAGCTTCTAAAAGAACAATGGCAGGTGCCCATACATTGTTTTAGCTGAGATTAAATTCGAAAGTCTTTAAATGAAAAATATCTGGTTTAACTCAAGGTGATGTTCTGAATTAGTTTGTGCAAGAATTTTTGTTCGAGAATGTAGAAAATAATAGATATTCAGTCATAAACTTTTGTAGGTTATGTCTGGGTAACTTTTAATAATGTGTTTAATAGGTAATATTATTCAATTTCGTGGAAGTAAAAGGGGAATATCGCATTAGTATTTCCCTTACCTAGTTATTTTAGCATGAAATGTGTAGTATACTCTTTGAAAAGAGTATATTTATTTAAACTAAGTGACTTTGACGTGTATCAAAAGGTTGTCGTCAACAACCAAGCTATATTTTTTTAGACTTGGGTACTAGTCTTTTTGCCAATCATTAATTGAAAGTAATTCATTTATTTCTACTACACTACAATATTCTTACCTACCTGCAAGGAACATATACACTTAGACATAAACTGTATTGTTAACTCATTTACTGCAATAAATACAATAATGATATTATTACTTAATATAGTTACTACTTGTCACTTAGCAGATAAAATATATAATGGCAACACTATGCAAAAGAAATGAAGCAAAAAATCAAATTACTTTTTATTTATTATGTTTTTTTTAAAATCTATTTTGGACCAGGCCTAATTATACTTTAAAAAATATAGACATTTAATAGAATGTCTTTCGTATATAACTCACTTTCAGACGCTCAAATTTAAGTCAGCTAAAATTTCGCCATTGTTCTTTGTCTTTCACTGAGCAGCAAGGTCTACCTTCATTTATCCGGCTACTATCAGTCAAGTGTATTTCGCATAAGTACCAAACGTAACATGTACTGGTCTCCCGACATCATACTGTGCCGTTGGTATATTTACATTTCATCTCGAGAATCAGCTGTTGCGTGTTTTATAGATGTTGAAAGTGCATACAACAATGTGTATTGATGAATTTTATGAAAATGACAATATGATAAAAAACATTTTTACAAAAAAATACTACCGAGTTACTACCGTTTTTCACTTTCTAGTTTCCTTATTTGGAAGTCAGTAGTATTTTTTTGTAAAAATGTTTTTTATTTTTCACTTTTTAGTTGTACCTACCTAATAGGGAAGTAGTTAAGTAAGTACCTATAACGACAGAATAGATTCCCCGAATAAGATTAAACTTGAATATAACCGGTGAAATGAGAGATCTGCATACCCCTTTCGAGCGTACTGGCGTGATGTTATGTTATGAAATGGTATAAACAATAAACAGACATGCGATTGCAGCAATCCCGAGAGATTTGCCGTTATTTTTTGAAGAGTTCTGTTGTATATCTCCGAAGTTCTTCATCAGATCTTCACCAAATGAAAATGGGACCAATTTCGGAATATACCCTTTCAAACAAAAAAAGAATTTTCAAAATCGGTCCACAATTGACGGAGATATCGGTGAACAAACATAAAAAAGAAAAAACCATACCTAATGTCGAACATAGAACCTCCTCCTTTTTGGTAAGTCGGTTAATTAGATATACAAGTTTAGGAATAGCACAGGGTGACCCTATTTCACCAATATTAATTAACGTTTTATCATCTAAATTACATACATACATAAACTCACGCCTAAATTTACATCTAAATTATTCTCCAAAATCAACATTGCACATATATGTCAGTACGCTGATGATTTTGTCTTGTCTAGTACCGATAAAAATCTTTCAGATAGTCCAACTGAATTACAAGAAGCGTCAGATACGTTTTCGTCCTGTCTAAGTGAATTAGGATTGAGTTCGTATAATAGTAAAACAGTCAAAACTATGTATTTTAAGCAGGGGTTTTAGGAGACAAAATATTACATTAAAAATGAACAATCATGCCTTAGAATTAGTGGATAGTTATAAATATTTGGGGTTATCGCTCAGCAGGACAGATCGCTACGATGGGGACATCATATTAACGAGGTAGTCAAAAAGTCACAAAATACTTAAATATACTCAAAGTTCTGGCAGGTACTTCTCTTCTACCCCAAACATTTACGCAGAATATATATAGCGATAGTTAGAAGTCTTGTAGACTACAGTTGTTTTATTGACGACACCGTTGCAAATTAACATTTATTTAAACTGCAGAAAATACAGAATCAAGCATTGAGAATTAAAGGTGGTTTTATAAAGACAACGCCGATTCACGCCATGGAGAGCTATGTATGCTGCCATTACACATAAGAAAAAATTCCTAGCCTACAAATGTTGTTTAAACTCCCTATGTTGGACTAACAATGTAACGATAAAATTATTAAAAGAAGTAAATACGTTTATGGCTAACAGTTATTAGACACGCAAAAAGATTCCATTACTTGTGACGGTTATAATGAAGATGTTCAGGTTGCCTCGTCCTCTCCATTGGAGTATATCTTAACAACATGGGTCACTAACATTGATGCGAATATCATTTTGGTTGGTTTAGATAAGTTGGTGCATCGAGCTAAAGATTTTTACGAATTAAATCTGATGAAACACGCTGTAATGAAATAATTAATAGAGAAATATGCAGATTGACAGATTGGGTAGTAATATAAACAGATGGATTTATGAGCAAGAAAGATAAGGCAGCTTCATTTTATGTTGAAATCGCTAGTGGATGTTTTAAAGTAATTGTAAATGTCGTTGGAACTTATTGCGATCTCAGGAGCACTAACATATATCAAAACTATTGATGTCAATAAAGCTTTTCAGACAATAAGAGTGCGATATATCACATACGAGTAGCACAATGGACCTCTGGTTGCAGAGGTAAACCGATATCATAATATATACTCTCTAAAATTAAGGAATTAGCTGTGCAATGAGTGGATCTGAGGTTGCAGTGGGTTCCTTCGTACATTGATATACGTGGTAATAAGGAGGCGGATTGATTGGCGAAAATTTGAAGTACAGAAGAACATGAAATTTATGTGAAACCATATTATTCAGAAATATTAACGAAATATAATGGAGAGTGTTATGATTTGTGGAAGGAATATTTCAATCAGAGATCATTGGAAATGGGCTTATAGTATAAAACTATCTAATGTCAGCCTCTTCGTACACATTGGTGTACATATAGTCGGTTGAGAAGGAAACTGATTATATAAATCTATAGCGCACAGAATCAGGACCGGACATATTCCATCAAACTCACGCCAGCTTCTTGTGAAGTGAGTCTGTTTAATACTCGCAAAGCTCGTGCCTGAGTCTCGCCTTTAAAGATAAGTAGATTCATAATTTATTTATAATTTATCTTGTGACTAGCACTCCGCCAGCGACTTCGTTCGCGTGATTTCGTTTATCCTACAAATGCTTTTCTTATATGCAGTTAGTGAAGGCGACCAAAAATAATCTATTATTAAAACAATACAAAACTGGGTATCGTAGATATACAGGGTTTATTGGATTGGGATGATTCGTTATTTGACTTAAAGAATAATAAATTTTAGGTTACCGCCACAAAGTAAAACCCAAAAATATGATGACTCGGTCAACTGGCAGACTTGGCTGCGGTTAATTGGCAGACTTGGCTGCGGTTAACTCTTTAATACCCAAAATATGGTGACTTGGTTAATTGGCAGACTTGGCTGCGGTTAACTCTTTAATACTCAACAAACTACGATGACTCAGTATCTCGTAGAGCATGCAACTCAATAATTAATCCTAGCAGATGTGTATGTGTAACACATTTCTGTGCTATACTATAACTTCACACCTAAGATACTAGAAACGTTGAAGTATGTAATTATTTATATGAAAAAATATAGAATGGTGGGAATCAATTTACTTTTAACCACAGATGGCGAGCTCAATCACGATGCGAGCTAGTAAGAATTAAAAGCAGATTTACGCGAAGCAAACCTCCCAAAATATTGAAGATTCCTCTCGGATCAAACCCCAGGTACATATAACTATCCACAATAATAAGGCTCTACGTTGCGTTATCCGGTATGGGGCCGGACTCCTATGCCAGGCCGGCAGGCGCGTCCTGGTCCGGCGGCGTGACTGGATAGCGCGACGGCGGGCCGCTAAGGCGGCGGCGATATGGGGACAGCAGCCAGCCGTATCGATTTCGTCGATGCAATGGGCGATACCGTCGCAACGGTGAATTTGTTCCACGCAACGAGTCTCGTCGCAACGGTTATTGTTTGGAGGATATACTGCGGACAAAAGAAGGACATGGAAGTTAATTCGTCCTGCGGTCTTTTATATAGATTCCGTCCTAATCTACACGCTTGGTCTTAATTGATTGGTCTCATCAGAAATAGGTTCACATATCATTCAAACAATCATCACGCTAAGCCTACTAAATACTATCATATTTTTATTCCGTTTATAACCTCGTTAGTCGTAAGTCCTTCCACTGAGCAGGCATGATGTCCTGAGCTGCCCAACATGTGGATCTAAAGCAGGTCAAATAAAATTATTGAG
The DNA here is from genome assembly GCA_945859665.1 of Anorthoa munda. Classification (NCBI taxonomy): domain Eukaryota; kingdom Metazoa; phylum Arthropoda; class Insecta; order Lepidoptera; family Noctuidae; genus Anorthoa; species Anorthoa munda. The sequence continues at coordinate 7,866,124 of OX243893.1, forward strand.
GCTGTTACATTTAATTAACTAATAGATAGCTTCATCCTATCACATTTATTCTGTTATTTTTACCGGCTTTGTATGAAACTGTACTCAGATATGCTAGTATTATATTATCTGTGCCCAAACTAAGCTTTGTGGTGGCTATAGTGAGTGTGAAGACATTACTAGAAAAAAATTGAACGGCAGGTTATGTAGTTGACCACTTATTATTTATACCAATAATTAATTAATCAATGTGTGATTTACCATCGGTGTTACTTCGGATCGTAGTTGCACCCGTGTCAGTCGTTTCTGCATCATCAGGTGCCGTAACTAAACAAAAAAAAAACAAAATAAAGTAAAAAAACCGGCCAAGTGCGAGTCCGACTCGCACACGAAGGGTTCCGTACCATTATCGCAAAACACTGCATAAAAATCACGTTTGTTGTATGGGAGCCCCCCTTAATTTATTTTATTTTAATTTATTAATTATTATTTTTTTAAGTAAATATTACACTAAACATTCTGTGAATATTTCGGGCGTCTACCTGTTGCCGTTATTAATATCGAGCAATAAACGGCAAAAATAACACGTTTGTTGTATGGAAGCTCCCCTTTAATATTTACTTTATACTGTTTTTAGTATTTGTTGTTATAGCGGCAACAGAAATACATCATCTGTGAAAATTTCAACTGTCTAGCTATCACGGTTCATGAGATACAGCTTGGAGACAGACGGACAGACAGACAGACAGACAGACAGACAGACAGACAGACGGATCGCGAAGTCTTAGTAATAGGGTCCCGTTTTTACCCTTTGGGTACGGAACCCTAAAAAACAACAAAAATAATTAAAGAAGAAACATAATTTACCAATAAAAGAACCCTTTCTTTTTAGGGTTCCGTACCCAAAGGGTAAAAACGGGACCCTGTTACTAAGACTCTGCGGTCCGTCTGTCTGTCTGTCTGTCTGTCACCAGGCTGTATCTCATGAACCGTGTTAGCTAGACAGTTGAAATTGCCACAGATGATGTATTTATGTTGCCGCTATAACAACAAATACCTACTAAAAACAGAATAAAATAAATATTCATATATATATATATATATTATGGGGCTCCCATACATAAAACGTGATCATTTTGCCGTTTTTCGCGATAATGGTACGGAACCCTTCGTGCGCGAATCCGACACGCACTTGGCCAGTTTTAATTTTTTTTTGGCATTAATCTGTAATCCTTATGGACGCCCAAGCTGCCTCACGTTGGACTCACCTAGATGCCTAGCGACTAAAACCCACTCCTGCCTTACAATCTATCCACATGGCGTCCGTGCCCTTATTAATTATTAAAAAAAATAATGGTTACAAGAGGCGGTTACACCAGAGGTAAAATAAACTGGAATCACTTCAACGCGCTTTGCTCAAAATTTTTTTTACAATTTCTTTGCCACGAACTATGGATTTTTGTATATCATTTGAAAGGTAATTTTGTTAGCTTTCAACCTCCTTCAATAATCGTAAGCAAAGATTATTTATAGAACGTAAAAACAAGAGACATCAAATTTTAAAACAGAATACCATTTATTGTTTGGTAGTCCTGAAACCCTATAAAAAGTGGGCATTTATGAAAATTGATCATCAGTCGAATGTTTCACGTCACTGGGAAAACAAAAGCTAAAATAAAATGGAAACCACACCTATAGAAGCTGCTCAAGTCCGTTAGACCGTTTTAGTCGGCGCAACCATCGCTCTCTTTGCAAATCGGCCCGTGGCGTCATTGGCTTCGTCGGAATAATAGACTGATTGTAGTGTCTGGACATCGCCATTACTGCGTGGGGGATGCTGTCATGGACTGGACATAGTGTTGATGATGATAACGCTTTCGTATGTCAACCCCTGAGCCTCTTGTATGGTTAACGTGAGCGAACGTTCACATACCCATATCCCTGATTGATGAGGGAAGTTTTCTCCTCTTGCGTATGTACCAGGAATAGGATATTATGGCGGTGCTTGGTATTTTCACTCCTGAGTAACCGTTCACTTTCAGGTAGTGAACACTCGGCAGCGAAGGCCTGGAAGAGTATTCACCGGAGTATATCTCGCTCAGGGCAAATGACAAATCCATCGGACTACGGTGTGTGCAGAGAAGCTTCTGGTTGATGCCAGCCACCAGATTTGGACGGATGTGCCTTAACTCAAATAAGTTCTCTCTGTCCAAGAATGGTAAGTTGGTAACTGATTTATATCTCCGATGTGGACAATCTCGCTTGCTCCTGTCAACTTTACTGCCATGACAATGGCCCCAAAATGGTTCATAGGAAACGCATCTACCGTGAGGCGGTAGCATTTATCTTGTTTCTTGAAGAGGCCATAGTGCGCATCTTTGTTTTTACTCGGTTTTCTAAGCGGCGCGCAAGCTTATCTCTGAGATCTTTGGCAGCTGCGGTCGTCATGGTGGCTACGATGTCCTTCTCCCCATTGAAGTGTTCCACCACCCAGGTTGTCTTGCCACAACCTGGAACTCCGTTTAACCACCTGATATTGGGTACCGCCAAACTCTCCTGCCTGTCTGAGGTCCTCAATATGGAATGTGCCATTTCAAGGATCCTACCGTCCAGCATGATTTTGGTACATTTAGCGATAACCACTATCGGGTCATCATGTGGTGCTTTGTATTTAATTTTGCCAGAGCGCTCTGTTTCCTCTTCATCCAGTGCCACGAAACCACTATTCGCACTGTAGGATGCTATGTACGACACAGCCATTTCTCCTTTGATGACTTGAGATCTGACATTGTTGTACACGACTGCCTCTGCTTCCCCGAGCAGTACCCTGAGCAGTTCTTCTATATTTCTCTGGAAGGTCTGCAGGATCTTACTTCATGTCATGAGATTTAACTCTCTGGTTGCTCTCACGACTGCTACGTAATCAAAAAAAAAATAAAAAAATAAAATAAAAAAGCCTTTTATTTCTTACAGCTTATAAAACAAGAAATTAGATTATATTAAGTTAGTTTACTGGTATACAATTATTATTTTTGTTAGTAATTAAGCTTGGTTCCTAAAAATACTTGTGTTAGTTTTTCTTTAATCTTATACTATTATATTATATTCTTCATTCTGTAAGAACTCCTCTGTAGGTGAAGACTTCCTCCAAAGATAGCCAGTCCTCTCTAGATTGGGCTACTTGAATCCAGTTCGGCCCAGCTGTTTTTTTGATGTCGTCTTCCCAACTAGCTACAGGTCTACCCCTCTTTCTTTTTCCCTGTGGACCAGCCCATGGGTCACCTTTTTCGTCCATCTCTTGTCACGTAGACGCGCCACATGTCCGGCCCACCTCCATTTTAGTGACTGAGCGTGTTCTAATCCATCCCTTGCCTTGGTTATGTGTCTGATTTTGGTGTGCCTTATTTTTTGCATCTTTCTAATATTCAGCATACTGCGTTCTATACCCCGCTGACATGCAATTATTTTATCCTTTGTTTTTTTGTTGAATTTCCATGTTTGGCAAGCATACGTGAGGCACGGTATAAGGCACGAGTTTAATACTTTAGTTTTAATTTTGATCGACATGCTGCTTTTGAATATGTCCTTCAGTGCCCAGTATTTGTTCCAGGTAAGCTGTGTCCTGCGTTCTACTTCTTGATCGTTGCTATTGTGATGAAAGCTAATTTGTTTACCCAGGTATATGTAGCTGTCTGTATATTTGAGAGGCTCGCTACCAACGTATACTGTTCTCTTTTCGCTGTTAGTCATCAACATTGTTTTGGACAAGTTCATTTCTAATCCTACTAGTTTACTGGCATCATTAAGTGATTCTATCATATATTGGATTTCTTGTCCTGTTTCAGATAAGATAACCAAGTCGTCTGCAAACCTTAGGTGGCTCAGGTAGGCATCCTTAATCTTAATACCCCGACCTTTCCAATTGAGTTGGCTAATGATTGATTCCAGTGTTGCTAGAAACAGCAATGGTGAAAGAGGGTCGCCTTGTCTTACTCCTCTTTTTATCGGAAACCAAGGCCCAGCTGTCTCTAGTTTGATTCTGCTCCTGCTGTTATTGTATAAACTCTTGATTACAGAAATATGTTCTTTTTCTACCCCTTGTGTTGTTAGGCTTTCCCATATGTTTTTATGTGATACGCAATCAAATGCTTTACTGTAATCAATGTATGCAATGTAGAGTGGTCTTTTTTTCTCGCGGTATTTCTCAATCAGAAGTTCCAATGTGTGTATGTGGTCGATCGTTGAGTATCCCTTTCTAAACCCGGCTTGCTCGACAGGTTGACGCGCTTCTAGTGTAGAGTATAATCTCTTATTTACTATTGAAGAGAACAGCTTGTAGATGGTAGGTAGCAGGCTTATTGGCCTGTAGTTACCTATATCATTGGGGTCACCTTTTTTGTAGATAAGGATAATGTCCGATTCTGACCACTGGGTGGGTGTTTCTCCAGTTTCAAGAATGAGGTTAAACAGTTCAGTCAGGTGAACTATAAGAGTTGCTGAACCGGTTTTTAATAACTCATTTGTGATGCCATCAGAACCTGGGCTTTTCTCTGGTTTAAGAGTTTTTGTTGCTATTATTACTTCGCTTATTTCAATCTGAGGTATAGGTGGATTTCTATTGTTGGGACTTAGGTATTGATCTCTTCCATCCGTGCCTGTTGTTTCTCTGGTGCTGTATAATTTTTTATAAAATTGTGTTGCTACAGTGATGATGTCTTTACGGTTCTTGTGTGTTTTTTTGCCCTGTTTCAAACCTTCGATCCATGTTTTATGTGTTCGCAGCTCTTTGTAAGCTTTCTTTACAAAAATGAAATCGATCTTATTCTATCAAACCGTCACCAGCTATTTCAAAATATAGAAGTACTGAATATAAACTTCCCCTCAGACCACAGGCCCTTCAGAGCAACGATATCACATGCACAATCAAAGAAAAGCCGAACAAAGTACAATAACCATCACAAGAAAACAATAACTAACGAAGACGATATCTCTCAATTCAACGAGTGCGTAAATGAGACACTGAAAGCACCGTTAAATAAAACAGTCCAAAGTTATTACGACAATATTGTCAAAGACATCACCAGAAGCCTGCAAGCAATTCACAACAAAAATAAAGAACAAAAAGCACATAAAATTCTGTCAAAGCGCACGCTACAGCTTATGGAGAGACGGAAGGAACGTCAGAAGACAAAACCCAAATCAAGAGCAATTAAAAATGAGATCTCTGCCCTTTACAAGCTCATAAGTAAGTATATCAGGAATGATTACTCAAACCACAGATATAACACTATCGAAAAACACATAATTCAAACTGGAGACTGCTACGTACTCGAGGAAAATGCTCCTCACGTGGTCTATGGTGCCTGAGTGCACTGCGAGGGTTAGCGTAGGCTTCTGCTGTGATTGTTCTTTAGACGTTTCCCTGATGATCTTCGCAACTGTTGCTCCCTGCCTCTCGGTTATTGATGCGCGGCTGGCGCTTAGGAGCAGTGCGCTGAGGAAATTGCTGAAGGCTTTTAGGTGTCTCCTCGACCGAGTCTGTTTCCTCCGGGCAGGTGGTTTTGCTTTGCTCCTTTTCAGCTTTCTCGACGGCTGCCTTCTGCTGGGCCCTCTCAGATCCGCTTTAACTGGTCGGGCTTGTTGTGGGGCTCGTCGGGCTGGCTGATGGGTCTCTGGGTACCGAATGCAGAGTTCCCCTCTGCTTAGATAACTACCTCATGCTGTTGCTGCGGTTTGCGACGTCTCTTCTTAGTTTCTTTTGTTAGCCGCTGCGCTGAATTTGGTGACCTTGCCCGCGAATCCCAGGCATGGCTTCCTGGTAGTCGCCTATGATGGTATGTAATGTGGGCTGGTTCAGCTTGATTTCTATATTTGCTTCCAGCTCCATTCTATCGTGACTGGACCTTGGGCATTCTAAGAGCAGGTGCTAGACTGTTTGGTCGCCACTGGGGTCACAGTCGCACGAGGAACTTTCTATGAGATGAACCCGGTGGAGATACGCTGAGAATCATCCGTGTCCTGTTAGGACTTGTATATGGACTGGTGTGAGAACTGCATTTCTGATTGTCCTTTTCGCCGTGGACGATTAAATAACCCTTGTTGTCGTTATTACATCCCAGCGCCGCAATAAAAAAAAGAGAATAAATAAACAATTAAGAGCAAATATTTAAATTACAACTTGGATAAGATTCTTGGTCGTAACCAGTTGAAGGAGCCAGAAATAAGATAAAGTAATTTATTTGTTTACCCTCACACTGGAAAGCCTTACAGCAATTACACCAATGCACTTTTACGCACAAACATACAAATACTAACTACAAGTCCAGGTTTCCTCAGGATGTTTTCCTTAACCGTTGTTAGCGACGTCCAAGATAAACTGAGAAAGTACGTAAGAATTGAAATAGTCATATTGGTACTTGCCCGGATTTGAAACCACGACCGGCACGAGTGGCGAGGTCTTGGCCATTGGGCCACCACGAAATTTTAAGACCAGAGAATATTGTAAAACTGCTCGCAGCCAGGTGGTTGCGAGCAGTTTTACAATATTTAATTTACACGCCGAATAGTTTTTATAGAAGCTCTATTCAAACTGAAGCCTATGTAAGACATACATAAACCTAGGACTCTAGGCTAAGTTCCAAATGTAGGTGTTGGATTAACAGGTGCTACCAAAATGACCTGTAGTTTTCATTCTTTGATAAACGCTGTCGCAGATACAATGATAGTTTATGTGGCACAAGTTATTGTTATGTTATGACGCGCAATTAGTGACATCAACCTTATAGTGATAATAATTGTTCCTAAGCATAGTGTACCTTAAAGTTTGATTTTCTAGACTGTGCTTATAATTACTGCATATGTCATTATAACGACTTTATTTCGCATGACTCTCGCAGTCGCAGTAAGTCTATAGTATCGTTGATTCCTTTCTCCTCTTCACCAGGAATCACACAAACCTGGTTCAATAAACTGCTCGCTGTCGTCACCATTCCGGACGGAAATGTCTCCAAGACGTCCGTTGTTCTTGATATAGTTCCTCAAAAAGCCCTTGATGTGGTTCGTATATTCGTTAAAGGTGGTCCAGATTTCGCAGGTGACGTTGCAGACGAAGTCGTCGTTGGCTAGTGGCCTGAAAACAAAATAAAATGACTTTTAGAATTTTGTTTGTGAATAATATTATTGCCTGCAAAGTTTATATTTGCCATCAACTTGTATCATCTAATTAATATATCACCATGAAATATTTTCATTCTCAGATAAATTAAAAGTGTCGCCAGGTATGAATAATTACCAAATTAATGTAAATATGTATGTAAAATAAGAAATGGATTATCTATAAAAACGTAGTTCATTATTTGGATAAAAACTTTGTTCTCGAAAGAATAACTTTATCCCTTAAATAATAACTTCGTACTCAGATTGATATACTATCGCCAAATAAATCGATTATAATCCCCAGTATGCGACTAGTGTTTATTTGTGTTGAGCATAGAGTAAACAACAAAAAAAAAGAAAAAATCCTGGGGTGCTTGATGTCAATTGTTGTAATATTTTATTGACAGATATTGTTAAAAGTAGAATCATTTTGAAAATATCTTAAACAACAGCCCACACTGTATAACAATATTTTTTTTTTGTTAGTCACATTATTCTTGATTTAAATTTATTAAAAATTGTTTTCTACTTTTTAGTTCAATCGCTAATCTTGAAGATCCTGGTAAGGATAATGGGACAAACTATTTAAATAATTGTATGGTCACCGGTCCTTGATAAGTGTGCAAAGTTTCAAATTAAGTCGACGTAATAATATTTACCTAGTAATTAATACCATATTAACAGACACGAATTTAAAATAAAACTGCCGTTAGGTTTATTTTTACCCGCATTAACTCTTATTTCGATAACTCAGTTATTCCGTTTTGCGAGAAAGTTAAAAACTTGGGGATTTTCATTGATAGGAATTTCACCTGGACTGCCCAACTGCAGGAGGTTAGCCGCAAGCTATTTGCATCTGCTGCGTCTTTGAGGAGACTTCGTAATTTTTTCCAACTGCCACCAGGATTGCGCTTGCACAATCTCTTCTGTTACCCATACTTGATTATGCTGATGCCAGCTATCTTGACCTTACCCAAGAACAACTCGATAAACTTGAGCGGCTTCAAAATGTTTGTATAAGGTTCATATTCGGGTTGCGCAAATATGACCATGTTTCCGAATTTCGTGTAAAGCTCAAGTGGTTGCCAATTCGCCTTCGCCGGAATGCTCATATTTTTTCCCTTTTATATAATGTGCTCTTTACTCCTTCCACCCCTTTTTACCTTAAGAAACGTTTCCAGTTTCTCCGCGATTCCCACACAAAATTTCTTAGGTCGCACTAATAATAATAAATAAAAAGCTTTTTATTGATTCCTTATAAAAACATTTTACATTGTTAATAAAATTAGTAACACACTTTTATAACAATCAGTAGGAAAATAAGAACTAATATACAAATAAAATTAAAATTACAATAAAATTTCAACAATTGATGCCATTAAAAAATAAAATACCAATCAAAATACTAATAACAAAAAGTAAAATCATCATTTAATATGTTCATTATTCATAAAATCATTCCAAATACATTATTATTAAAGAAGTTAAATATTTTCTTTTTATCACAGTCAAAAAGAAAAACATAATTATCATTTGACCCAAATAAAAAACACAAATAAAATTTTAAAATTTGACTTCATTAAAATCAAAATGCCAATAAAAATTAAAACATTCCATTAAAATACTAATAACAATAAAGTAAAATCTTTACTTCAATTAGATAAGAATAAAATCATAAATTAACTATTTATTCAACAACATGATTTACTCAATTAGATATCACATTCACTATAGTCTCTGTTTGTCCCAAATTAATCTCATTTAACATAGTGGGTATCAGACAACTTACGACTTCAAATTCCAACACAATGCACGACTTTTTTGGATAAATCCTTTACTGTCCAGGCTACTCGTCTGTGGAATGCATTACCAGATCCAATCAAACGTGCTCAATCATTGGCTGTGTTCAAAAGACTCGTAAAGGAACATTACCTGTCGCTGTCTTCGTCTTAGCGTGTTGATTTTAAACAGACATTGTGATTGCGATTGTCAGAGTCATTCATCATTTATTTTTATTGCCTTTATATTTAGTATGTATGTATTTATGTATATATTACGTAGCATATGTATCTATCACTGTCATCTGTCACTTCTTTGTATTGTGTGAACTTCTGGTTGTACTGTAACTTAGATTAATTTACGTGTATATCAATCTGTGGAAACTGTTTCTGGATTGTGTTGAACTAATTGTATGCTTATGTTTGATTATGCATCTGTTTGTTTCCCAAATAAAATAAAATAAATAAATAAATCTGTGTATATATTATAATATAGTATTTTAACAATGTTATTGTCACACCAATGACAACCCCACTTCATGTCCAGACAATTACTGTCCATACCAGGTTGCCTGGAAGAGATCGCGGAATGCGATAAGGCCGCCCATTGTATTTGTATTAATTTTCAGTTTCTTTTTATAATTGTATTTTAAGGTGTACAATAAAGCATATAATAAATAAATAACTCGGTAAAATGGACTGAACGCAGATATTTTTTTCTGTTGTGGGATTTGATTTTTGCATTATCGTTCTTGAAAATTAACCTGGCATGAAATAAAAGTTGTGAATACTTGTACTTCAATCTGCTTAGCCTTTTTTCATACTGTTTTAGGGTCGGCTTCCAGTCTAACCGGTTTCGAACTGAGTACCGACGATACCCCTTGGCAAGACTGATGTCAGTGTACCTGGCTCTTGACTGCTCGTGACGATGTATATGCATACGCACTTACACGCTTAACATTGTCAATGAGTTAAAAGCCATTCTGAATAATAAGGGTCACTTACTGGATCCTGACGATCTCGAGTCTTGATCGCGGCCTGCCAGGCAGATTCTCGAAGACCGAGCTGACGGCGATGAACAGCGAACGAGAGAGGTTCACGAACTCGGGCGAGTCCCTTTTAGAGTAAGCCGTGATGTACGGCTCCATGATCTGGAAGGTGAATCGGAAATTCTCTGGAAAGTTGTAAAGGTTACATTAGTACCTGATACCAGCCGTTCTTGAGTTATAAGTGGTGTAACTAACACGACTTTGTTTTATATTTATAGATTACTACATAAATCTTACATGTAGGTGGTGGATTAACAGGTGCTACCAAAAAGTCCTGTGGTTTTCATTCTTCGATAAACGTTGTCGCAGATATGTTTTGCCATTATGACACGCGAAAGTTCCTAGACTGTGCTTATAATTACTCCATTATGCCAAATAATGACATTATTTGGCATGACTCTCGCAGTCGGATTGACTGTTTAAAACAAATAATAAATGCTGTTTAATACTGACTTTCTGGTACTGGACAATCGATTTCATCGGCTCCATCTCTGCAGTCGTTCCAACCGTTGCATTTCACCGACATTGGCAGACACACTGCAGCGCCGTCGCATGAGAACTCGGTAAAGTCGCACTCTAATGGTGTTCCTAAATAAATTTATGAGTGTAAATAAAAAGCAATTATAAAAGTATAAAAATAAAATTCATATTATAATTAAAAAAGATTGTGGTAAATTAAAGATTGCTTAAAAAAGGAAAATTGCGATCATAGTAGTTTTGTTAAGTGCAAGACAAAAAGATTTTATTAATTTTTTCTTTTCTGGATTTACATAATTATGTTGAACTAGGGTTTATAAGTCTATAGTATCGTTGATTGCTTTTTTTCCCTATTACCAGGAATCACACAAACCTGGTTTGATCAAATGGGCGGTGAAGTCACGATCCAGGACGGAAGTGTTTCCAAGGCGTCCGTTGTTCTTGATGTGGTTCCTCAAAATGTCCTTGATGGTGTCAGTATCTGCATTACTGGTGGTAACGATGTCGCAGGTTACGTTGCAGAGGAAGTCGTCGTTGACTAGTGGCCTGAAAACCAAATAAAATGGATTTTAGATTTTGTTTACGAATTATATTTTTGTCAGCAAAGTTTATATTTGCCATCAACGTGTATCATCTAATTAATATATCGCTACGAAATATTTTCATTCCCAGTTAATTAAAATGTGTGGCCAGGTATGAATAATTATCAAATGAATCTCAATATGTATCTAAAATAAGAGATGGGTTATCAATAAAAACGTAGTTCATTCTTTGGATAAAAACTTTGTTCTCAAAATAATAGGTTTATCCCTTAAATAAACTTCGTACTCAGAATGGTATACTGTCTCCAAATAAATTTATTATCGTCCCCAGATTGCGATTTGTATTTATTTTTTACTAGCTTCTGCCAGTGGCTTCGCCAGCGTGAAAAGTGATTGTGGGATGAGTGGGTTTGCTGAAATTCGATTGTTTTAGGTTTCTTTTTTAAATAAAATAAAAATCCAAGATGGTACCGACCGAAATTTTCGAAGTTTTTGGGGTCACAAAGTGCGAATAAAAAGATTTTTTCATGATTTTTGGAGTCGCTAGCGAACAATTTCATAATTAATAATCAGTGTATCGAATATCTTGTGTGATTTCATTTTCACGATTCTACCCAACCACCTGCCCACACACGATGTCTTAACCTAAGGGAATACATCCTGACTTCACGATGGTTTACATCTATCGGCCAGCCTTGATGCGACATATTCAACACAATGTAAATTATTTTATCTACACTCACAACATAATGTTCCAAATATGAATTCAAAAAATATTGTATAAACACGTACTTTATATTCATGGATAGGTAAAATTAAAAAAAAAGCCATTACAGTTCAACATTTTCCTTCGATTTTTAAACAACTGCATCATAAAATAACATCATGGGCTCATTGAAGTACTGTCATTGTCTAAGGAGGCGCGCGCTGTGCAGTCATACGCAATGAGAATCTAAATTGCTCGCCATACCAAATATTTTGCCGTTTCCACTTTTGTTTTTTTTTTTTTTATGAGTGAAGATAAAGTAGTGTATGCAATAGCATATAATTAGGTATTAAAACACTCGCGTAATATTATTATCAAATTCGGCTTCGCCTCATTTGATAAACCTATGCTCGTGTTTTAATAACCCCTATCATATGACCATTGCATAATAGTAGTTTATGCAAATAATAATATTACGCGAGTGTTTTAATAACTAATTATATGTTATTGCATACACTACTTTATCTTCACTCATACAGTTGAAATAAAACAAAAGTAGAAACGGAAAAAATATGATGCATGGTATGGCGGGCAATTTAGATTCTCATTGCGCAGCGCGCGCATCCACAGACAACTGACAATGACATGAGCCCATACGCGCCAGAAAATTAAAAAGTAAAAGTGTGCTATAAAAATTAAAAAGTTATTTTATGATGCATTTGTTTGAAAATCGAAGGAAAATGTTGAACTATAATGGTTTTTTTTTTAAATTTTACCTAACCACGAATATAAAGTACGTGTTTATACAATATTTTTCGAATTCGTATTTGGAACATTACGTTGTGAGTGTAGATAAACTACTATTATGAATAAGTAAATACAATATTTGTTCGCGTAGACCACGAAATTTAATCAACTTTATTATTTTATCGAATTGTAAAAAATTACATGTAAAATATAAAATGATAATAAACTGAACAGACTTCGTGTTCTATAAGCTTTCATTCTGGAGGTCTCGTGGGATCAATTTCCACGCGGAGGTACAAATAGTGGAAGACTACTTTGCTTTCAATTTCTGAATCCTACTACCGACACGATAGAAAATTAATACAGGGTGGCGCAAATGTTATCACCCGACGTTCATTTTTAGGGTTCCGTACCCAAAGGGTCAAAACGGGACCCTATTACTAAGACACTGCGATCCATCTGTCTGTCTGTCTGTCCGTCTGTCACCAGGCTGTATCTCATGAACCGTGATAGCTAGACAGTTAAAATTTTCACAGATTATGTAATTCTGTTGCCGCTATAACAACAAATACTAAAAACAGAATAAAAATAATATTTAAGTGGGGCTCCAAATTAGTTATAGCCACATCCCATTGGGTATAACAAACTTAATTTTTTTCCGTTTTTTGCGATAATGGTACGGAACCCTTCGTGCGCAAGTCCGACTCGCACTTGGCCGGTTTTTCGTATTGTATTAATAACTTTGGCTTTGCTTTTGGATAATGTTATTTGGTGTCTAATCTTTTTCCATTTAGTCGAGAAAATTATACGGCTAAGTGGCCGTCGCCAGAATTAATAAACATACAGGTCCGATTTCAACATTCTGGGCTTCAAGAGTCTGAGGCCCGTCGACCACAATAGTGGCTTGGCGACCCGATGACGCTTCCAGCGTAAACAACACACCTTTTTTTGCCTGGGGATATGCTCATGCATACTGCGCTATCACAGGGTCCCAAATAACTGCGCTATCTGCGCAGTTATTTGGGACTCGAACCCACTGAACTCCACGGTGTGCTCCTGTGCCGCTTATGCCGAGTATACGAGCACGCGTTAGCACTCATCCATGAAAAACAAAGCCGCCATCGGGAAGTTAGAATTTAATTATGGACTTCTCTGTATACCACATTGGTGGTTTTTCTGTCTGGTGCCAAAATGACCAAGCTGCTAGTACTGACTCTGGAACAGGCAACGTAGAATTGCCCGTGGAAGATGCAACCGTTGCTTAAACGTATGCCTGCCACCCTTAATGACTGAACCGAGATTTATTTATGGTCATTGCAAAGCAGACGCTAATAGGGTATTGTAATCGTTTAAACTCAAAGACATAGTCAGAGGATATCAGTGTAGGTCCTAGCAGAGCCAACACGAGACCATTAGCTGGGCTGGGCATTCCACCCACTCAGCTTATTACTTACTCACTGGAACAGTGACAAAGAGGAATGTATATCCTAAAAACACCAATGTGGGCCAGAAGTTTTCTAGTTGCCCAATCTGTGAGCGAGGGTCATAGCAGAGCTAACTCCGATAAAAAATATGCGAAATGTTTTAGTAGCTCGGGCTAAATGCGATAGAATTCACCCTAGTCCACCAGTTGGTCTTAAAAAAACGGAGGAGGTCTAACCAAATAGCTCACTGGACCATACAGAAGTTGTTAAGAAGTAACTGGCGGACAGCTTCTTTAACGACATAATATGTCTTAGGTTCCAATAAAAGATGTTTATTCTGGTGTGATTCGTTTAAAACACCCCTAAAACATCTTAAGGCCAAGCAAGCTGCTAGATTATTTGGTACTTATAGAACTATTTTTCTTGCATTTGCTGTTTTAGCTACATCAGCAGTTTTAATTTCAAAACATTTTTTCTTTTCACTACCCTGTTTTTTTTTGGTAGTCAGTCTTAAAGCTGAACATTTTTTTATTTATTTGGCTTACTAACTTAACAAAGTTGAATAAATTCAAGTTCATTACTTGAAATGACTAGCTGACTTCATATTAATATTGTTAGCCTCAAGTTGTAAGATTTATAATCTTACTATTCTAGAAAAGAGTGATGAAAATCTAATGTCTGTGGAAGATAAGATGACTCTGTGGCCAAAGTTTTTATCAGAAGGCAGATTATATAAATAGACAGTCAGGTAGGTTGTTGCGGAAACACCCAGACCATTGTGTCTTTATAGTCAAACATAAGTATGTACTGTCACAAGTTCATTTACTTGTCTGTCAGGGATTATTAAACCTGCTTCTAGTACTTCTAGTATATTGCAATTTGTGTGGGAATAATTTTTTAAAGATATTAACATTGGTAACCCACCAATGTTACACACTATTCTTATTTTAAAAATATTTTCTACTTTTTACTTTGGTTTTCTATTAATGCACATTTTAATTGATTTTTACTATTTTCTTTAACTTTTTTGTTCAATCGCTAATCCTGAATATTTTGGTAAGGATAATGAGACAAACTATTCAAATTATTGCATTGTCACCGGTCCTTGATAAGTGTACAAAGTTTCAAATTAAGCCGATGTGAGCATAAGCATGAGTGGGTGTGTCTGCTGAATATGTTATGACTTGTCTGGCGGACATACCCACTTAAGTTTATTATACTAGTAGATTAGTAGTAGTGTTATAAGTAAAGATTAATTGTTCATTACCCATTGTATAGTTTTAAGTTGCTATGTTTTCTTTTATGGGGGTGACATTATCACTCAGTGATAAAACCCCTTACAACAAATAAAGATTTAAAAAAAAACGTGATATTTACCAAGTAGTTAATTAATACCAAGCAAATAAAAAAAAAGCGGCGTTTCGGTACATTTTTGCCCGCATTAAAATTAAATTGTACTGAACGCAGATTTTTTTTCTTTTTTGGTAGTAGATTTTTGCATTAACCGTTCTTGAAAATTAAACTGGCATGAAAAAATGTTGTGAATACTTGAACTTCAATCTGCTTATCTTTTTTCCAAACTGTGTTGGGGTCGGCTTCCAGTCTAACCGGTTTCTACTGTGTACCAGTATTTTACAGAGAGGATTTTTTGGATAACACGATACCCCTTGGCACGACTGATGTCAATGTACCTGGGTTTTAACTACTCGTGACGACGTATATGCATAAGTACACGCTTGAAATTGTCAATGAGTTAAAAGCCATTCTTAATAATAAGGGTCACTTACTGGATCCTGACGATCTTGGAGCTTGATCGCTGCATGTCAGGCAGGCTCTCGAAGAGCTCGTCGATGCCGGTAGTCAGTGAATGAGAGAGGTACTGGAACTCGTGAGAGTCCCTGTTGGAGTACGCCGTAAAGTACGGTTCTAAGATGAGGAAGGTGACTCGCAGATTGTCTGGAAAGTTGTAAAGATTACATTAGTACCTGATACTGATTGGAGGGCCGAATAGCAGCTGCAGGCGGCTATACATGGGAGTCATACGTTCAATGGCCCTCTATGGAGCTCCAGTGTGGGCCTATAACGTAACCACTAGGGGTACCGCTCTACTGTGTAAACCGCAGCGGGTTATCGCAGTCCGTGCTATACGTGGATATCGCACAATATCGGGCAAGGCAGCGTGTGCTCTTGCTGGGTCGGTGCCATGAGACCTGGACGCAAAGTCATTAGCGTCATTGTATATCTGGCGCAAGGAAGTGGGGACACAGATCCCAGCAATTATTGTAAGACGTAAGCAAAATTAGCTCCGAGATGAAGTGATTGTAGAGTGGAGGGAAATATTGATGAACCTGGGGCTGGCCTAAGGAACATCGAAACCCTCCAACCTGTACTTGTGGAATGGGTGATGTGGCGCCACGGAGTACTGACATTCCAGCTGACACAGGTGCTTTCAGGGCACGGCAACTACCTGTGTCACATTGCCGGCAGGGAGCCGACGTCAAGTTGTCATCACTAAAGCGAGCAACTATAGCGAGGACACGGCCCAACATACCATCGAGCTGTGCCCAGCCTGGGTGGACAGCGGAATGCCCTAGTTGCCGAAGTAGGGAGCGATCTCTCGCTTCCATCCATAATTAAATCTATGGTTGGAAGCGAGAGATCATGGCAAGCAGTCACTGCCTTCACCGAAGAGGTGATGGCTATGAAAAAGGCTACAAAAAGGGAGAGGGAGATGTCCTCCACTCTGCCAATACGCGACCGACGGACCGGGCGCAGGAGGAGGGCTGATAATGCCCTCTTCCATCCACCGTAAATTTGAATTTAATTGATGTAATAGTTGTTGTATATGTTGTTATAATTGTGGGTATGAATAATTTAGTATTTATTAAGGGTGGGTCTGGGTATTTATTAAGTGATTTATTATGAAGTGCTGTAAGAAAGGGGGTGGGCTGAAAATCAGCGTTGGCCAGCGTAGTATCCATGCTGCACACTGGTCAACATCAGCTGAACCCGCTCCTTTTGCCATAATGGAAATATTGTGCTTTAAAACTATCTTGTGTTTTGTTTACACTGAAATATTTCTTTGTGGCAATAAATGTTTTCTTTCTTTCTTTCTTTCTAAAGTGGCCTACGGGTGACGGACTTGGGGAAGTCTGTTGTCCAAGCCCATAGACCCGAGTTTACGTCGCGTGGAGTTTCCGTGCGCTTCTCTCAATGAAGAAAAGGTGAGGAGTAGCTCACTCCTCCCCTTGGTCATAAACGGGGTTTGCTAGCGCAAACCGTCACTGCTGTAGTGATTGTGGAAAATGCGTCTGTGTCCCCGCACCACAGCAAAAGTGACGAAGAGAAACACCATGTGGTTTAAGTCAGTAGGAGTCTGACAGACCCCTCCGCCTGCCCCAAAGTGGAAAAGAAATTACCTGACACTGATGGAAAATTCTGCTATTACTTACCTTGCAAATTGCAAAAAAAAGGATCGTAGCAGGAGGCGTTCCGTAGTGCCTGTCTTTCCCCACAGAAAAAAGATTTGAGTTGTTTGTGTGTATGTTGTATATACCTATGATGTGCGTGCGTGTTGCTTTTTTTGTCTGTCTTCTTAGTTTGACTGCTGAATTGGTCTAAACGCATCTGTGACTGCAATATTCTCAGTGGCAGCTCAGACTTGCCATTGCATGCAACATACTTACATAGTTGGCAAAAGTCTGTTCTCTGCTAACATTACGGGGCATAGGCTATCTGTCCTTCTGCTGCAGAGGGGCAGAGTGGTGATGTTATGTTAATAATCTATCAACTTACTTTGCCCTGGTTCAGACTCCGTCGTGTTCGGCACTCCGGACACGACAACCGAATCCGCGTCATCATTGCCTTTACTGAAATATAACATAAAAATATCTCGTTTATATATTAAAGCTGTATGATAAGACCACCATTGCGGGTCGGCTAAGCAAGAAAGATAAGATTGTTAACAGATGTAGAAACCGCGCGTTTGGTCTATTTTAGTTACTTTCACAGCATTATACGATATTTGCAGTGGGGTCGGGCTGCTGACATTGAATCCATATTTATATTGCAAAAGGAAGCTGTCAGAGCAATACATAAGCTAAAGTCACTAAGAAATCCAAGAAAAAAACAAAAAAAAAATGTTTGACTCGTTCCTCCCAATTCATTTATGCAATTATTATGGTGGTAAAGAAAAATATACATCTCTTTAGTAAATTTAGTGATAGAGTCAATTGTTATACTAGAAAAAAACATAAGTTTGTTCAAACAAATTATAGATAAGCTTAAGTACACAAATATTGTATGGGACACTGTGTTTAACTCTATAACATAGTGACATTTTAAAACTAAATAAAAGAAAATATAAAAGTTTTTTTAAACGCACACTCTGTAAACAAGTTTATTACAAATTAGATCATTATATTCAAGGTAAGTATGCTTGGAAACATGCTAGTCCTGCTCCATAGGACAATCTTTAGTGCAGAAAAAATCAAATTGTAATTTTTTTTTGTTTTTATATAATGACTCAAACACTGATCCGTTGTTGTCGAATTAGGTTATTTACATATGTTTGTAATACTTTAAGTATGTGAAAATCATCAAATTAATACTTTTACCTGTTAAGTCGTGACAATCTAAGAAGACGGATTGGATAGCTATAAAAATACATTATATAAGTTAAACTTGATGCTTACGAATGATACTCGTTGTCGTTCGCTTCCTCCGTAGTCGGACCGAAGAAGGGATCTGAAAAAACATAAATTGGTAACTATTAGTTCCATGCACACATAGTATAATATTTTATGTAGCTTTAACTTGAACAAATAATACTTTTTACAAGCTATACTTAGTTTCACATGTCCTGGGGTCTGAAAACAAAACCTGCAACTTAATTTTGTTCCAAATCGGTGTTCGATTGAGATAAATATATTCACACACGATTTTTTCTCGTGACAATGCATTTTTTTAAATAGTAAGAAAGAAAAAATATATTTGTTACCCGCACAGGAGACACGAGAAATAAGCAAAAACAAAAAAATAATAGTAATAAAAAATAAAACCCCGTGTGAGACCAAAAAGCCTCCTATCTCAGCATATTCAGCGATATCCAAAAAGAAATCAGGGAGAAGAAAGAAGAGAAGAGAATCATTTATTATTTTGAATCAGGGAGAAGAAAGGGGAGAAGAGAATCAATTATTATTACTATAATAATTGATTCTCTTCTCTTCTTTCTTCTCCCTGATTTCTTATAATAATATAATTTTTAATTTCTTATTATAATTTTTTATTTTTAAAGTTCAAAAGTGGCGCGTAATGCCCTATTTGAAATAAAAAATATTACTTTGACTTAGAGGGAAGGAGGTCTTTGGCCTGCAGTGTGACATTACAAGGTGATAATAATAATAATTAAAGATAGGCTTTAGCCTAGTAAAATTCCAATTAAAATTTATGTCAAAATTGGTACGCAATTAATATCCCTGACTTTACATTAAAGCAATTAATATCACATGTTTTATTTTGATTCATGAAATCTATATATATAAAAATGAATCCCTATTTCCCTTGGTCACGGCATCACGCGTGAATGGCTGGACCGATTCCGTTTATTCCTTTTTTGTTGTGTTTGTTATTGTTAGGAGAAGGTATTTATGAAAAAAAAATAAGAAAAAAAAAATTGGTACCTTACCTACATAGGTAGGGTAGGTATATAGGTAGGATAGGGTAGGTAGGGTAGGGTAGGTAAGTGTAGGTAGGGTAGGGTAGGGAAGGGTAGGTAGGGTAGGGTAGGTAGGGTTGGGTAGGTAGGGTATGGTAGGTAGGGTATGGTAGGTAGGGTAGGGTAGGGCAGGTAGGGTAGGTTAGGTAGGGTAGGTTAGGTAGGGTAGTGTAGGGTAGTGTAGGGTAGTGTAGGGTAGTGTAGGGTAGGGTAGGGTAGTGTAGGGTAGGGTAGGTAGGGTAGGGTAGGTAGAGTAGGGTAAGTAGGGTAGATGAATGTTTGGTGTCTTTATGGCAAAACAAAGTTTGCCGGGTCAGCTAGTCTTTCAATAAATATTTACCCCATTGCCTTTTGAGTCGCTTGAGGCTATCTAATAAGGTGGATTCTTCTTGTTTCACTTCGAGAAACTCGTTGGAAGCTAATTTCTCTCCCTCCCAGTACAGGTCATTGTTACACGAGACCTGAAACACGGAAAATATAGTACAAAAATACATACATACATAAACTCACGCCTTTTTCCCATGGGGGTAGGCAGAAACTACAGAACGCCACCTGCTACGATCCTTACATACTTCTTTTGCTTCACTCACATTCATACAACCATAGCCAACCAACCATAACCACCAACCACCATATAACCATAACCATTCATATAGTAACCATTAGTACAGAAAAAAAACATTATGAAAATCTTCAAAAAAAATCCAAGGTGTGATAAGTGATTTAGGAAATATAAAATCACAGTCATACAATTCATATTATGAAACAGTGTTTAGAACTTTAATAGTAGTTTATGAAACTGTTGCATAATAAGGGGTATTAAAACATGAGTGTGTGTTTAAAAACCGAGCCGTAGGCGAGGTTTTTAATAGTATTCACACCAATACAATAAGTAAGTAAGTATAAGTATAAGTCATATTATGAAACAATATTTAGAACTTTAAAAAGTTTTTTTTTTTTTTTTTTTTTCTATTTTTTTTTTAATACATTAAACCTACTACTAAGTCAGTCAAGACATACGAATCAAATGGCAAACCGTGCTCCGGAGAGAATTCATAGTGGATCTTTTTTAAGCAACAATCGCTAATTTGGATTTTGGCGCTGACACCATGTAAACACTGAAAGTTCATGCACAAATGTGTATTAGCTACATAAGACCCTCGGCTTGGATTATAATATATGGGAATAAAAATAGGTGTTTCGTAATTGGTCAGACCCACTCGTTCGCCCCGCCTTTGTCCAATTATGGGTTAAGCTCGCCTTTGTACATTTACAAGTTTTCCTTTTGTATTTGTAATGTTTTTTTGTGTACAATAAAGAATATGATGTCGATTTAAAAAAATATGATGTGTGATATGTGTGTGTGTGTGTATATGATGTGTGTTTATATTTTTGTAATCGCCGCCTTTATTTTATATATTACTAGCTTTCCACCCGCGGTTTCGCCTGCGTGGCGTACACAATTTTGGCTGTTTCGTATCTCTAATTTTGGCGTACTATTACAAATTATTATCCAAACATAGATGGCCGCCCTCGTCTTTGTTAAAAAAAATGGCTCAGCTTTATTATTTTATCGAGTTTTTGGAAGAATCTAAAAGATGCTAACTTACGACCTGAAGTAACAAATATTTTAAAATGTTGGTACGGGAACCAGGTCAACAGTGTTAGGTGGGACGGGGCGTACTCGAGTTCATATGGTTTGGAGTGTGGTGTGAGACACGGGAGTCTAAGTTCTCCCACACTCTTTAACCTGTACATGGACCAGTTGATTGTGGAGCTGAGGATCAATTTCCACGGGGTGGTACAAATACCACTTTGCTTCCAATTTCTGAATCCTACTACCGGCACGATATAAAATTAATACAGGGTGGCGCAAAATGTTCTTTGGCTGTATTTTTTTTTAAATTAATGTAGAACTTTGGTTCTGTTTTCGGATAATATTTATTTGGTGTCTTATTTTTTTTTAAATATTGTACGGCTAATTGGCCTTCGTTGCCAGAATTGATAAACATTCGGCTTTATGGCATTTTCCATCATTCTTGACAGAACTTCCGCAGGATATTATCTTTGAGGGCTTCTAGAGGCTGAGGCTTGTTGACATAGACTCGTGACTTAAAAAAACCCACAGGAAGAAGCCTGGAACAGTTAATTCAGGCAATCTTACCAGCCAGTGCAAGCCCAGGTAATGCAGCCCTTAGAATTTGGGTTGTGGCTCGTGCAGTAAGCGCCGTTGAACTATCCTGTAGGAACCACATGTTCTCCAGTTACTAGCATAATACAGTGAACAGTTTTTATCTTAAAACCGTTCATTGTTTGTCATATAATATACCTTCCTAAACCAATAAAACTGCAAAGACGACTCTGTTACCATGCATGATATATCACGTAAAAGGAGCTGTGCCTCAGTCTTTTATATCCTAAATGACCCTTCGATGGACGAACCTCTACCTTACATGCAAAAATACTTTCGCCAATAAAGGTAAGTCGCTTATCTCCAGATATGTCTTTGTATATGGATTATGTTCGGGATAAATACGCAGTTAAGGGCAAAGCAGCTTTAACTATTTCAATTTTAGTGCCCTACAAAGACCCTGAACTCTCGGAAACCGTTTAATCATATTCATCAAAATTTCAACAGGAGCCTATTTTACTCG
Organism: Anorthoa munda; assembly: GCA_945859665.1. NCBI lineage: Eukaryota > Metazoa > Arthropoda > Insecta > Lepidoptera > Noctuidae > Anorthoa > Anorthoa munda. The sequence continues at coordinate 7,888,351 of OX243893.1, forward strand.
ATCTTTAAATTACCAGCCAATCTATCAATAATTTAGAATTGGTATTCGATTTAACAAGTTTAATAAAATAGAATTTGCTTAAAGGGAATAGAAGTCTTGAGCAATTTTATTAAGTTCCGGCACTGCAAAAATTTAGGTATAAGAAAAATCTATTTATTTTCAAAAGTTTATTAAATTTATCTAAGACTTTCTAAGTAGCCATAAATAAAACTCTTAATTTAATTATTTGTTTTGGCACAGAAACAATAGTTGCGCAGTTTGCGCTATCCGTCCGTTTCCTTATCGTTCCCGACAAATTCTATTAAAACATTGCTATAAAAATGTAGTAGATGAATTCTTGACCTTTTACACGATACAATTCTCAGCGGGAAGTGACCCTATTATCACTATTTAGACTGATATGCCAGTCAATCAGTATTGATTTATTAATGTGAAGAATGGATTTTAATAATATTGTGAGAATCTTTTAGCGCGAGTACCTATTTATAATATTTACACAAGCATCTGTAACAACATAATATGTTACATGACAAAACATTAACCCTCTTACAAATAAACGCGGAATAAAGTTATACCAGGTATAACAAAGGAATAACCATACATTTTATACTTGGTATAACTTTATTCCGCGTTTATTTGTAAGAGGGTACGACTGTATTACCCAAAGAGTAAGGTATATGGCCAGTGTAGGTCACTGGCCTTCAAAGATAAATTCATGGAAGTTATAGTACTTAAAAATTCTTTTGAAACTGTGCGTAGTTATTCTCATTTATACTTTATTCAAACAAACATACAAACTGAACATCGTAAAGATACAAGTAAAATTTCAAAATTTAATAAACCCCCGGCACGTTTTTATTTCATGCTACATAATTTATCTAGTACATAGTAAATACGCTTCTATCGGCAATCTATTGAACACGTAATTATGACACGATATCTTGCGTAAACACCCCGATTTAAACAGTGAAACGCCTATAAGTTTTGAACGGTGGAATCGATTTTATTCATACATAGCTAAGAACACTCTCGACAAAATCACCTTTCAAACAAACGAAAACTAAATCAAAATCGGTACACACGTTTGGACGCTACGATGCCACAGACAGACACACTTATACACAGATACACAGCAACCCCTCTTTTTCCGTCGGGGGTTGAAAAGTATGTTTAGTAGTTGCAGAAACCGGGTCTGTCACAGATACCTAGTTATTATTAGACCTAGTCAGTTTTTTTTGTTTTCAATATTCTACCGCGGACATGTGGCAGTCCGCGCTCTTTATTTATCGTGTTTATATATTGTTTGTTTTTTTTTTCATTATAATTACAATTGTTTGACTCATACGTCGGATATTATTTTTAGGCTTTATTAACTAACTTAAGTCGACATGAGTTCATCCCTCACTAAAATACTATATATATATATATATATTACACACTGGCATTACAATTGTATGTTTCTATTTACTACTTATCTTTATTAACCTAGTCAATATTCAAACAACAATATATCACGGGAATCTAACGCGATTTTTTATTTACCAATTTCACCCGACGTTTCGGCCGTGTTGCAACGACCGTGGTCCCGGTGATATATTGTTTTATACGGTATATATTCAAATAACACTCAAATCGTTTGTCCATATTTTTTTTTATTATATGTACATAGGCTTGCGCTTGACTACTATCTCACCTGATGGTAAGCGATGATTTGGTCGACGGTTTAGCACGCTTGCCTAGAAGTAACCTATTCACTTAAAGACCTCGAGGTTGTAGCTATCGGGAAATACAGACTCCGGCAGGGAATACCACTCCTTAGCTGTACTCCTACCCATAAAGAAAGTATTTCCAAAACGTTTAGTACGTATGGGTGGTTAAAATAATTCAGGCGTACAATAAATACAAAATTGCGAGTTCTAAACTGCGAAGTCAAAAAAGTATTGCACACTTTTATTTTTCAGAAACGCTGCGGACTGGTTGCGAGCCGGGCAGAGTTTGAGGAACACTTACCTGTAGCACTAGAGAGGTGAGTACTAGCATAAGGTACGCTAGCGGGACCCTTCCGATCCTCATGGTGGTCTGAAGGAGTTGGTAATCGAATGTTGGAAGTTAGTCGATGACAGGCAGGCGTGTTGTCAACGCGCCACACTGCTTTCGAACCGCGAATGAAGCCCGCAGCCCGCTCCGCTCGGCTGCTCTGTTGCTCTTTTCTGCTCGCTGATCGTACCAAGTTCAGGAGCGCACGCACGGCGACGCGGCTCACAGATACTCCGCTTCAATGCTTACTACGCACAGTGTGTTATGAAGCTAGTCTTAAGAACGAAAAAAATTGACAACCCGCCTCACAAAAACAATTAATTGTCCAAACTTCTAGAAGCCACATGATCAGGTCGTGATTTTTTTGTTCTAAGTAGATAAATATGACATCTTAATTTCCTTATAAATATTTTTGCCAGATACGGTGGTTTGCGGAGAAAAAGAATAAAAACGAAAAATCAAACGATAGTTATAATTCTTGTTCTAAGAGAGTTACAAGGTCAGCGATAACTCAAAAACGAGCATTAGTTCTTTTTAACTATGTATTATTTTAATAATCTTTCACGTGGGATTTAATTTTAATAATATCCGAACACTAAAAAAATATTTTTCGTTTATTAAAGAAAATTGTCACTTGAGGGTTCCACTCTAGCAACTACGCGGACTCTAGCGGATATACTTTTTTGTTAAAAAATAGGCCATGTCCGAAAAAATGGCTTTAAAACAAACTCCGCAGCCTGGCGATGCGTTCAAATTCAAGTTCAAATTAAATTTATTGTATCCATAATGTACATACAGATGGTAAAAATAAGTTACAAAAATAATTATGGACCCGTTCGGGCACAGCAACATTCTAGATACAGTCAGTGTCTCGGAGAGAGAAATAGCGCTTAGTATTTTCCTTAGTAATTAAAATTTCTGTTATCAAGTTCCTATCTATGTGCTGTTATTTGGTTTAATGTACTAATATGTATGTGCCTTTCTATGTTCATGTTGAATAATGAATTATTATTGCTTATTAATTTATTTGCTTAAATTTTTAAATATTAGTTTATTTGATAGAAATTTTCGGATACCAATTAGTTTATTTATAGTTTTTATTTAATAAAGTTAAGTTAATACTTAATATGTCCATATTATATTTTAAGTCAATTAATTATTAATGCCATTTTACTTATCGAGTTAAATTTATCAGTATGAAGATATATCTTCGTCTCGTTCCCGCGTGTGAGCCCTGCAACGTTCTATGACCCCTCTACTGCCCTTATCTTAAATAAAAAATCATAAGTTCAATCGCGGTGTGGAAAGAAAAATACTTGCTATATCTTAGACGTAGGGTTTGAATTGTCTTGTTAGGTGGACGGTAGTGATACAAAGTAATATCGCTATTTAGTTACTCGTCGCGCCTAATTCCTTGCCTCAGTAAGTTGTACTTACTCGTATTTAATTATAGTTTATTATATATACCCCGTATCTCTCGTATATATGATAAACGACCTCAACAACGTCAGTCGTCACATTGGCTTAGAATTAAACACCAGTAAAACCAAGGTTATGACAAACAGAGCAGAACGACCAATTAAAGTTGAGGAGGGACTACTAGAGTATGTACAGGAATATATTTATCTAGGCAAACAAATCTTCTTTAAAAAAATCTAGACAAATAGATGAAGTTAACAGACGTGTAAACATGACTTGGAATAAATTTTGGAGCTACAAAGAAATATTAAAGTCCAACCTACCCACCAGTCTAAAGTCTATTGTTTTGGATTCCTGCCTACTGCCCTGCTTGTCATACGCCTGCCAAACATGGATTAATGGAAGAATTGAAAGAAAAATTCAAACCTGCCAGAGAGCAATGGAGCGGAGCATTCTAAACCTAAAACGCATGGATAAACAAAAGAGCTCAGATATAAGGAAACGGACCAACGTAACAGATGCTGTAACTCACTGCAAAAAGTTAAAATGGAAATGGTTAGGCCACGTTGCACGTATGAATAATGACAGATGGTCCAACAGATTAGTACATTGGACTGGCCCAGACGGCAAAAGTAAACGAGGTAGACCCCCTGAAAGATGGTTTGATGAAATTAAAGAGACAGCAGGTAAAGACTGGGAATCAAAAGCCAAGGACAGAAAACTGTGGAGTGAAATGGAGGAGGCCTTTACTCGAAAAGAGGTCCTTAATTAGAATAACAAGTATTATAATCTAACTTAATATGCATTAACTATATTTAAAAATTTAACTATTAATGTGAAACTAAACTGAATTGAATTGAAATTGTATTTAATTAATGTTATAATGAATAATTAATATGGTATTTAATATAAGGATTAATAAATGGCTTTAATAATTAATAATAATATATACCCCACACATTAGGGCACGAGGTGGCGGCGCGTAGTGTTCCACGCGCGACCCTGTTAGACGTCGTGGGGATAGTCAAACACCTCACTCCCCCCAGCCCAAGGTCGAGGCCCGCAGAGGCGGGCCGGCACTAGCCGGCGGGGGTTGCGGAAGTATCGTTGTTCCTGCGACCCCCGGCTAGGGACACGAAAAAAGTATCGATACTTTGTGGTATCGGGTACATTTCCATTCGATACCGATACATTTGCACTCGATAATTTGCATTCGATACTTTTATTGAATGAGTACTTTTTGACAGGTATCGTATCGAATAAGAAATTAAGTTTTAAATGGGTAATCTTAGAAATTACCCATTTAAAACTTGCGGACGGCTTATGTTTATGATTATGGCAACGCCATCTAGTTCACTCGTTCTGAACTTTCTAGAACATTGCATCGATCTTTGCTCGAAATCCGTTCACAGTTAAATTCCTAACCTAATTTTTTTATTTTATTTCTATTATTTTTGATTTTTGAAGTTACAGTTGTCTTTTTCTATTATTGTATTAAATTTGTGTGCCAATACCATTTCTTTTTTCATGTCCTGCCCTAATGAAATTAAAGAGACGTTATTTACCGACTGATATTGACCTATGCTCTATGCGGATTAGGGGCTCTAAAGAAGAGTAACTTTTTCAAAACCCTAGGCTCTGATTTAAAAAATTATGCTCAAAAAGCGAGCTCATTAGTGACTGTTTCTGTGTTTGTAATTAATATTTTTTCAAGCAACTAATATAAACAGTTAATAACAAACAACAAACAACAACAACAACAAACAACAACAACAACAAACAACAACAAAACAACAACAACAAACAAAACAACAAACAACAAAGAAACAACATACAAAAACAAAGGCGTCCAAAAAAATACACTATGTAAAGGGTGTCACAGAATAAAAAAGATTGAGAAGCCCTGCTATAGAATATGCAAAGGTTAGTTAGACCATTTTTTTTTCAAAAACGGCCAAACTATTTATTTGGCAGATATAAATAGGTAAGTAATAATTTGTGCTCATCTGTTTAATCATCATCATGATCATCAGCCTTTTTAGTGTTCCCACTGCTGGGACACAGGCCTCCTCTCTGTGACAGGGTCTGTGTAGTAAATAAACCGTATTAGCCCAGAAGAAATCGTCACAAAAAAATCTAAAACCGAAAACCTGATTTAGTTCTGATTTATTGGTGTTGTGTTGTATGGACCAGTTAGGGTGTTGTTCGACCGCAGAATTAATAAATCAGTATTTTAAGAGAAAAAATAAATTTATAGGTAGAAAATAAAAATTAAAAACAATAAAAACCTTTCCACACATCCAGGGTCCTTTTTCCAGAACTACTAGCTCAAAAGTCTCCTCCAATACCAAACCACAGAACTTTGCTTCTCAATGTAGTTCATAACTAGAGTGTTGAACACAGTGAGAATTTATTGAGAGAGGGAAAAGACGATACTTGGCAAGTGAGTCGCGTATCAGTTATAATGAATGGACAGTGCAACGCGCAGTTCACGGCAGTAGCTGCTGCAGCACTATCAAATGTTCTCGGATATATATTGGAAACTTATTATTGAAAATTATGGCGTGTTTTACTTACCATCATCAGCAACGATCTACAGTCCTTATATGTAAAAAAAAAAACTGAACTTATGGCAATTAGTGACAAAAGATTGATTGATGAAATGAATGAAAATTGATTGTTTTGAAAGTGAATGATGATATTAAGTGAATATAGATGACTGCAAATAGAAAAGTATGGAAGCAGAGGACATGCTTTTTTTCGGTTTGAATTCATCCAATGACTTCTCCCGCTCTGGGTGAAGCGTGTCAGAGTTTTACTGACTAAAAACCACCCGTGTTTCTTCAGTTGCTTGTGCCAGGGCCGCGGTAACTCTCTTTCAAATTTATCCGCGATCCAGACAGGCACTATCGGACCCCGTCACTTTTGCTGACATCTCTAGCAGAGGACATGCTGCGCCTGCGCCAACCTCATATAAATTGAGAGGATGATAATGTCAATTATAGTAAATAACGACAACTCTGCTCATCGTGCTAATCCTGGCTACATTAAAGCTACCTGGCAATGAAGTTATAGTCTGCGCCAATTTCACCAAACTGACAGTTTTATTGCTGTTGGTAGCATTTGAAATTTGAGACGGCCTGTTTAGTACGTAGAAGTACATAGGTCCAAACGTGATGAACAGGTAATTTTAAGTCTAATGGAGTTTTGAAACTGGCACTAAAAATCATGTTACTCATAAAAATAAAACGCTAATTAAATACCTAATTGATTTTAGTTTATGCTCATAATTTATTGCAACCTATGCATGCACAGTTCTGTGAAAATAAATACTTTTCTTTCAAGTAGCAGTAAGGTGTTATTATGTCTTTATTTGGCAATTTTATCACTAGATAAAAACAGTAGCACTAAAGAGATATGCGGCCAGTTCTCATTCGAATTTTATAGTTAAAACATCTTCGCGGTTAAAATCAATGACAATCCCGTCACGATGAACAAGTTAAAATTGATAGTATCGCTGTGTCCGTGTGTATTAATTTCTTTTTTCCCGATTTTTTTTTCCATGAGAATTATTGTCAGAGATAAATACGAAAAGATAATTAATGATTTACCAGCGGAAAGGGATTTTGACCATTATTTAAAGGCGTTGGAAAACGCCGTAGATTTTTGTGTAAGACATAAGCTATATGTGGATTTGAACATGGAATTTGGGATGTTTATGGTAGCAGGTATGTTTGTGCATTTATATTCAAAATTATTTTGTCACGGGAAACAAACGAATGTGCCAAATGTCAACTCAATCGGACATTGGGAAGTGGGTCTACCTTGCAAGATTTTATCACAGACACCGGGACAGGTGAAACTAAATAAAGCCTGGTGTATACGGCTACAGTTAAGTAGAGTAGAGTTAAGTAGAGTACTAGCTATGCTACTAATTATACCAATATAAACAGCATTGGGAGAGTAGAATCGTGCTAAAACTTGAAAGAGTAGAGTGACTAGCCCCGCGGGTCGTAATTGTGTATTACTCTTTATAACACTGAGGTTTGCTGTAAGACAACCCAATTATGGTTTAAGCTCACCTTTGTACATAAGTTGTCGTTCTGTATTTGTGGGTATATGTTTGTTTTGTGTACAGTAAAGAATATGAAGCGGGCAAGCTGCTCTACCACTTGCCTTACCCCACCACGGCACCCATTCTACCACCTACAATAGTTAATCTATTAATAAAATATAAATTTACGTGTAGTCAGTTACTCTACTGAAAATGGTAGAGAACTTGGAATTGGTAGAGTATAACAGTAGTTGACTCTAGCGTTAAACTTGTAAAAACGTCTACCCTTAAACTTGGAAAAGTCATTTGAGTTTTAGTGAACGTTTGTTACTAGTATCGAGTGTTATCTGTCCGCTTAATGATCCATGAAATTAATCATGTACGAGTACATTATGAACCTTATAGTATTCATTGCTGAATGCGCGTGTAGAGACTTAGAAGAGTCTAATTATACATAGATATTAAGCAATAAAATCTGACCCGAATCCGAAGATTAATGGTGACAGCACAGACAGAGTAGGAACTCGTCTGCCACCCCTCATACAAACAAATAGTACAGTCGGTAATAGCTGTTATCTGAACCACCCTGCCGTTGCCTGACTAATTAAAAGTTAGAGATTTGAACATGCAATTAGCAGTAGATAAGTGTTACTCAAAACGTATGAGCTTATCGAACTAGTACGACTTGTATAAGGTAGGCAAATATTATAGAATACAGTTATGCCAATTTGATCTTTAACATGTAACGTTAGGGTAGGTAAGCGTTTGAATACTGTTTTTTCACCATGATGGACTTGTTAATTTCAACAATATTTGTGAGGTCGATTTGGTCTAGTAGCAGTAGTCTACGCTGCACAAACATCTACGTGACTCACACGGCATCGGTGTGTGAGTGCGCAGCGCGGCGGCGGCGGTGACGCGGCGCGGCTCGGTGAACACTCGCTACCAGGGACTCCACCGCACCAGTCGACACCTCTTCCTAAAAACTTGAAGCGGTCCGGCTCCGGCTCGAAGGACCAATGTTAGCTCTTGGATGAAAATGAAAGTGGACTGTATTTTTTAGGAGAGTGGCTTAATGCCGTTACTTTAAAAATTTCAACTGTCCCGGACAAACAATAAGCGATTAGGAAGAGGTGGCGACTAGTGCGGTGGAGTTCCTGGTAGCGAGAGTTCACCGAGCAGCGCCGCGTCGCCGGCGCCGCGCTGCGCACTCACACACCGATACCGTGTGAGTCACGCAGATGTGTGTGCAGCGTAGACGGTGCGCTCCGGCCGCCTGAAATGTTGAATTCTCAACACTAAACATATAAAAGAAGTTAGTATATTAAACTACTTATGATAAGCTTGTATTTCTTTAACTCAATTTGTTGAAGTGACAAAAAAACAGTTTTTTCGTTTCAATAGTGCCCTTAAAATAACAATTTTCATTTTAAAAGGAGGTAAGTAATCTGGTATATATTTTACAAAGTGCTTAATGAAGTGAATCAAAATGTTATATGTTTAGAAATATGTAATATTTCTATTTTATAACAATAACATCACTACATTAACTGTCTTAACTACTTATGAAATATAAGTAAAAATAGATTCTTTATAGATTTTTTATCAGTATTTTAGTTTTAAGATCGTAAAACAGACCTGCTTATTCATTGTATGAAACTTTTCCTTAAACATTATGATAACAACAGTTTATTTAACACACACACTGACATGCAAATATTGTTGACTGTGGGAAGAGATGCTGTCTTAATAGCAAAGTGAAGCACCATCTCTTTCTACAATTTGTTGCAAGCGGAACCTAATATTTCCAAACTGACTGGTGACTATTAAATCAGAAATCAGCCACCAACTTCTATAAGTTCACCAGGTCCCATGGAAGATATCCACTATCCAGCCAGAGTTATTCTACCACTGGTACCTACACGTCAGTTAACGATCGACTGTATTTCTCTGAATCAGAGGAATGAAACAGATGTCATTAAATGTTTAAGTATATAAAGAATGTGTTTGCTTACTTCACGGCATAAGGAATAGCTATGAATAAAAACGAAGTAGAATACACTTACCTCTATATTATTATTAAGTCTCCTAGCAATCTCTCTGATGCCAGCATTCTAATCTTGCAAATAGATTATTTTTCAATAGAAACCTGATACTAATAAAATTAAAACAAGAAATAAAACATTGACATATGACTACCAGTTTTTCAATGAATACCCATATTTTTTATTTGAAGAATGTGTCCGTCTATAGTTATTTACAATAATACAAGAAATACTTAATGAATAGATTCTAAATTGAAAAAAAAAATATATCCTCGACACAGGATTTGAACTCGCATCTTATTCGTCTAAGCCTTACACAAACCACGAGACCAGATCTACTTGAATATAATAATTAAAATAAGCTATTTGTGTCAATGACACTAATTATATTACAATACCCTGTGATAAACTTTAAATCTTACAGCATAAAATCAAAATGGCATCGCACAAATAGTTATAAATATCCTACGCTAACGTTTTAAAAATCTAAGTTGCGTATCTGTATTAATATTGTGTTTGTTCATCGAGTAGCGCTAGTCTGATAAACTCATACAAATTAAATAATCCTTAATGTTACAGGCAGAGGGTTCAAATTCGTTCTTTTTAGAGGGGTCTCAGGTAACAGCTATTACCGACTGTACATATATGGTGGTACTTTGGATTGAAATTTTCGAACTCAGATCGGATTCGGCTCGGCAGGATGTCCAGCTATATAAATGTAGATAGACTGACGTTCGTACATAGGCAGCTAAGACAGCCTGAATGTGAAAATCAAGAGAAATACTGTTTTGTGACGTAACTGGGGAGATGGCTATGGAATGTACTCAAAAGATTTTCTCTTTATTAAAATATATGGTTTTTGTATGATACCTGCGACGGTAGGTACCTATGGTGTATCTAGTTTAATTTTAAATTACAAGAAATTAAATGAAACATATTTTTTCAGTTAATTTAAAAAGCTACGTACAAGGGAAAGGATATCACATACCTGCAAAAAAACGTAATCGATTGGAACAGATATTTTTGAAGGTTGATGTATTGGCTAACTTTTTCCACTATATGGTCCAGCAAAAAAAAGCGGCAGAAAAAAAATTCAACCAGGATATGGCAAGTAAGATATATTATTTTTTAACTAGATAAGTTATATTTATTTTACAATAAGTTATAAAAATATATACACTGTTCAAAATACTTAACTAACTGTAACTAGTTGGACGATTTCAGTCCAAACTAGTTTATCCCAGGCCAAATCGGTCAACTCAACCCCGACAGCGCCTGTATGAATTAGTCCAAGATTGTGTGAAGCAAGCTCGGGAACTTAGGCCACCCCGAAACGGACAGATTAGGTTCGAAGGGGAAGACGGACGATATTAGTTACTGACTTCGCTTTCAAGGTTTATCCCACAAGAACTTTTCCTAGATATACTCGTTAATAACTTATGGCACTAGTGAAAGAATTTTTGCAATCGGATAATATATCATAAAGTTTGCCGCTTACAAAAACAAACAATTTTATATGTTTATAAAATTTGTTTAAAGCTTCAGGTTAATGTGGGGGTATCAAGAACCTCCATTGAAAAGGGGGATCCACCTCCCAGACGGGTGTTGTATCTGATCCCGCCAACTGCCCGACGGACAGTTGTTGTCGGACTGTTGCATATATAAAAATCGCGCCGAAACCTCTGCTTACGTTGCGCGAATTTAGATTTTGTGATTTAGTTCATATGTGACATTATAGATGTCGCTACAGATGATAGCTATGCGAACCAAACGTCAATTAAAACCTCTGTGATTGTTTTCAGTCACGAAAGTATTCTACAACGCCACTACGTGGCCAAGGCCTCCCGATAAATTCAATATAGATTTGTTGAATCGAACGAGGATCTACAGTCCAACAAAGTTGAAGAAAATTTTTGGCAAATGGAAGGACTATTACAACAGCGTGAATGACTTCGAAAGAATTAAACCTGCGCCTAAAGACTCGGGTAAAATGTATTTTGTTATGCTTGGTACAGAACAACAAGCGAATGAACACGAATGTTTATCGCCTATGGACACCGCAACCTGACAAACCAATGTTTGTTAGGCGAACGAACGCTAACGAACAGACGGTAATGAATCTGTGAAGGCGAGCGTACGGTAATACTCGTTAGCATTCGTTTGCTCGTTCGCTGTTTCTGTATCTGTGCTCAGCATTAATTCTGTATCAATCCTCCTGTATAATGAATACACAAACTGTAAGTTTCAGTAGTGACACTTAAGCCGCCATATGGAAAAAGGCGCATCTGACCAATACATAAAACGATTAAAAATTAAAAATTATATTTATTTCTTGATCTTTTTTCTTTTCTATTGCAAGATGCGCCTAGTTTATCTAAACTTCTGATCTAGAATATGTTAATAACAAAAATTTTCCCTAAAAGGATTGATGTGCATGTGGGTACTATTTATATAAAAAAAGGCTAAGTGCGAGTCGTACTCGCGCACGAAGTGTTCCGTACCATTATCGCAAAAAACGGCAAAAATAACACGTTTGTTGTATGGGAGCCCCACTTAAATATTTATTTTATTCTGTTTTTAGTATTTGTTGTTATAGCGGCAACAGAAATACATCATCTGTGAAAATTTCAACTGTCTAACTATCACGGTTCATGAGATACAGCCTGGTGACAGACAGACAGACAGACAGACGGACTGCGAAGTCTCAGTAATAGGGTCCTGTTTTTACCCTTTGGGTACGGAACCCTAAAAATTACTTAGGTTCGAGATCTTAAGCTTTTACGTGCAACCCTTTGCAAAGTTCTTTTGAAGATACCGTATGGCGTATTGTCTAAGGAACGAGTACCAATATTTGTCCATGTCATTTACTGCAGATGCATGCATAGAATTATTGGGACAGACCCCACCGTCAAGATTTCCTGCAGACTGTCTGACCTCCCTTCGATGTACAAAGACGTTGCAAGAAGGTAATGACTTCGGCTATGGTTTGTCACACAGGTACGTCTAGTAGAAATTATAATAATCGTAAATTTATTTCAATCTTCTTGAGAAGGCTCTATCCTGGTTCTAAAATGTCCATAACCTCTTCTTCTCCTTCAATCAGTCTCTCATTAATGACGATCGCGGTCTCTGGACCCATTTAAGCGGGCAATTAATATATATTACATAAATATTTGCAATTGCTCTAAAATTAATTTCCGAAATATTTTACTAAACGTTAGTTACTACTGACATAAGTCTATAATTTGTAGGGTCTAATGTACTACCTGATTTAAACAAAGGTATTATTTTACTATTTTTCATTAGGTCAGGCAACACTCCCCACAGTCGATAGGTTAGGCAATTATTAAAGATAAGAGCTACACTAGATTTTAAAATATCAATGATAGACTTAGCAACTTCTACAGAATGCCCCCACAGATCTGCAGTCTTTTTAACATTTAAATGTAACCTTTCAGACTTTAAAGTCTGAAAGGTTTTAATATATGTCTCTACAAGTAACAAGTTCAAAAAGAAATTCCGAATCGATGAGTTTAGGGATTTAGTAGATGAAATTGGCATATCTGAAAAGAAATTCTTAAAAGCCACTGCGACTTTTGAGTATGATTTTAAGATCTTTTATTTATTTTTATTTTTTTCTATAGGCTCGCGCTTGACCACTATCTCACCTGATGGTAAGCGATGATGTGGTCGACGCTGAAGCACGCTTGCCTAGAAAAAAACCATTCACTCTTGACTTAAAGACCCCTAGATTTCTATCGGGAAACACAGAACTCCGGTAGGGAATTCCACTCCTTAGCTGTACGCATAATAAAAGTGTCCCCAAAACGTTTTGTGCGTATAGGTGGGATGTCCACCATGTACCGATGACGCATCGCCGTACGTCTGGTAGTCCGATGATGGAACGGGCTGGGTGGAATTAAATCATGCAATTCCATCGCACTCTCCCCGATATGCAACCGATAAAAAACCGACAAGCTGGCAACTCGGCGACGATGCTCGAGACTCTCTAGCTTTGATTTGACCAGCGCCTCATTTCCGATGAGTCATTAATAGTCATCTTGTCATTAATAGGCAGGCTGTAGTCAATATTTCGGTTACTAGATCTTCCCGTTTCACTATTAATAATATTCCAAGTCGTTTTAATAACATTGCTACTGTTTTAATCTTCGAACTTAAATAACGCGACTTTTCCAAATAATAAACATTTTCAAATAATTATAAAAAAAAATTACTTACTTTCTAACGTATAAATTAAATTCAGCAGTGTTTATATAAGTCCTTTCATTGTATAGCTCATAAAGCCGTGTTCTACTTTTATGAATACCAATGGTAACCCAATCATTGAATGATGCGTTACTATTAACCGAGATAGTCTTGGGAATGAAAGTGGAATTAAATTGTTTTCAGTATATATAAAAAAAATCATCATATAGTTGATTAGGATCAACATGAATTGACAGAGTTGGTAATTTATTAATAAGTTTAACTTTAACAGCTGCCAAGCCACTTGCAGTTTTGAGGTTTAGAGTGATATTCTTTTTAGCCACTTTATTTTACTAAACTGCTCCAATTCTATACAAGCTATTTCAACTGTCCGCTCAACAGATAGGCTCACAATATCCTTACGGTCTTTAAGTTTAAGCTGGTTACTTACTAAATCAATGAGCCACCACGTATAGCATTAATACTGCTGAATGAACTATTAAAATTGAACAATAACTGGTGGCTTTAAAGCCAATGTTCTGTTATACAAAGAATATCAATATTGTTAAAGTTCATAAATAATACTACTTCTAAATCTTTGTACATAACCTTAAATATTTTGATGTTAATACTACCAGGATTATATTATTTACTAATTTTAAACTTTTATTTGATTTAATTTTGCAATTCTCATTCTGTACACTTTTGCAAGAGGTTGCCTCTATTGTCTTAAATTCCAATTTAAATCATTATCAATATGAATTTTTGATACCAAATTAATGGCTGAATCATATAACATGTCTTGTTCAATAGAAGCTAATTGTTTAGCCAAATTCTTGGCTGTAATAGAAATCTATCTATCTTTTGTCAAATAAAAGTGATTACTAACATAATTGTTAGTGTCAATGAAATGGAATAAATTATTAGTAACTATAAGTCAGTCTATATGTCAAATTATGTAATGTCTTATTCAAAACAGATCTAAGATTGTTTTCTTCCTGTGGCAAACTTTGGCTATATCTGTTGTTTCTATGATCTGTGGGCTATATATATATGGGAATGCGAACATCACATTTTTTTCAAGTAAGGTGGCACAGTGATCTATAATGTTGGAGTAATTCTCCTTTGTTCACATTACCCCTATTACCAACTAATATTAATAATGTGGTAACCTGGTTAAAATTGCATTTTATAACTTTTTCATTATGTCAAATAAAGAACAACCAGGCAAACAGTAGTTCATTATTGAGTGTCCTGGATATACATTTGTCAACAAGTGGCCTAGATCCTTTCTAATTTCACCAAAAAATAATACTATTTCTGTATTTACACTCTTTTTAGGCAAACAGTTAGTAATTGATGTCCTTATAATAAATAAATAAAAATGTTTATTGGTGCAAAAAAGTACAGCTACATTGTAAGAATTATTCCATTGTAACTATTTTGAGTAATAAACCCTGCCTCTCAAACTAGGTCTACCTGTATCTTGAGAGTCTTCCTTGGTAAGTTGATGTTATATTTCTTTTTTCAGGCTTTTATTTATGATTATCGCCCGTTTCTCTCGAAAATGTATCGTATTTTCCGACAAAGTGGACAAACTTAAGGCGAATAAGTATTGCATGAGGGCTTTCAGCGAGGCGCAGTTCATTGCCATAAACAACTTCCAACTGCCTGATCTCATGTATGAACATAGTAAGTGAAGGAAGAAACAAGATTCATTATTTATGTCTCAATATTTAATTATATTAAAATTATTAAAAATGATTGAAATAAAAAAAGTTAATTAAAAAAATCAAAAACCCGACTGCGACTACGTCTTTTTGGTTCGCTTTTCAAGCAGTCGGGTTTTTGATTTTTTTAATTAACTTTTTTATTTATAACTTTCTAGTTATTTTTTTTTTTCGAATTTAGTACATTTAAAGATATAAGTGTTATATATTTTTGAAATCACCTTTTAAAATCCTTTATTTTGATATCCCACACGATAAGTTTGTAAGAAAAAAAACATTTGGGCCCCCACAATATGGCGCCCAAAAACCGCTATTTACCTATTTTCCAATTTCCATGTAGTCAATGACACTCGCGGGGTTAAAACGAATCGATTAACGTAAGAACCATCAAAATCGGCCCACGCGTTTGGTCTCTAGAACGCCACATAGGAACAAACATACATACATACATACATACTTACATACATACTTACATACATACATACATACATACATACTTACATACATAGACTGATAAACACATTACCCTCCTTCGGCAATCGGGTAAAAAGACGGGTTTCCGGGCGAGTTGAAAAAATCTTTTATCTGTTTCAGTTGCTCTCTGCGGTCTATTTGGTCACGCTCAGTTTTTCCGGCACTCCTGGCTCCAAAGACTTCTTCATTTTCAAACTTCAGAAGGATGCTTCTCCGATAAGATTGCCACTGGAGAATTTGATGGGAATCAAATGAGAGAGGGTGAAGACGACGAGTGGAAGATTTCGAACCCAAAGGATATCATGAACGGACAGTGCAACGGACACTTCACGGCAGTGGCGGCGGCAACGTTCTCGAGTGCCCTCAGATATATAATAGAGACTTATTATTGAAACGTATGCATTTACGTTATTATTGCTCTCAATGCCTACTACCTACTAGCTTTTCCCCGATTGTAAAACTGCAAACACTGGGTTTTTATATTCAAACTCGCGTAATTGACTACCTTCGTATTATTGGTCTGTTTTTTATGAATTGTGACAAGAAAATGCCGCGATTGAAGAAAGTGTTACCTACGACCGTGTAAATTAATTTCGGATTGGTCTGTGTTGTCCTTTTTGGTCTCGCACGGGTTTATTTATTTTTATTTTTTTATTATTGTTTGTGTTTTTCTTATCTCGTGTCTCCTGTGCGGGTCACAAATAATATTGTTTTCTTTCTTTCTTTCTTTCTTTATGATTTGTTCGGTTTACATATCTCGCCACGATAGTAACTTGAATGACACTGAATATTGGATCACCGACTAAAAAATATTAGTGCAGACTGATCTTATATATTTGTATGCAAGATCGCAGCCTAGCTGCTTGAATTCCCCTCACTGCAAACAGGTGATGCTAGAAGGGAATTAGATCGGCTATAGCCTGACATACAGGTACCTCTCGTATTCTAATAATCGTATACAAGACTAGCTGAAGGCCTCGAGGCTTCGCTCCCGCCAACGGCTATCTTCCTACCTATCTATCCTACCTACCACCCTACCTACCTACCAAACTACTCACCTGCCCAACCGACCAACCTGCCTGCCTACCTACCCTACCTACCAATTTGTTAAACTTTTTGAATAAATATGAATGTAACCAACTTTTGTTTCTACCAGCGATCTAATTAAATTTTAGAACACAAAGGCTGCTATTGTGACTTAATTCGAGACTTTTTGTAGTTAATAATGAGTACTTTAATCATGTAGTATATATCATTTTTATGTATCATCAATAGTTTTCTCAGCGCACGCCAAATAATGAATTACATAGGCAAACTAATTTTGCTACTTTGGGATACATTATTGCAATTTTCGTAAGGATCTCCTTTTTTTTAGATTTCTGAATTTATAGCCTATGTTATGCAGGAATAATGTAGCTTTCCATAGGTAAAAGATTTTTTTAAATCGGTCCAGTAGTTTCGGAACCAATTCGATACAAACAACCACACAAACAAACAAAAAAATGGTTCCTCTTTATAATATCGGTATGGATGCATCTTGAACTTCAGAAGAAGTTTTCTCCTCCTATAGCTGGTTTGGGGTTAGGGAATATCTACTTGTCTGAGAAAGCCGAAGTCTTTGGGGTTACAATGACATTTTGGGATTGTAAATGCCAGGTAATATTTTCGAGTGAAAAAAGACACATTCAAAATGTTTTAAATATTTCTTAATTGTTCGATCAAAATCATTCCGACAAACTTTATCGCTTTAAGACAAACCCACCGCACTATTCCTAAACCACTGCAACTCCTGAAAGCCAGAATCAACAGTGGCAACCACCAGAAAAGCGCCGAGGCAACGAAGCTCGACGAAGTCCCGGAGAATGAATTTAACTGTTTTGGATCTTGCAACGAAATTAATCAGAAAAGAAAAATGGAGGAGTAGGAAAAAAATACAAATGTCCACTTCCCTCCATATCAAGCAGGAGACAGAACAAACAAGACCAATAGGCACAAAGGGTCGTTTACAACTGGGGTAAACCCATTTGCCTAGCACCACGGATAATAATTAGCATTAATATTAAGGCTTATGTTTAACTTACCACCAGATATAGTAACATATAACAGACAAAAATAGTAAATGATCACCAAAATTAAACCCGCATCTTATTGTAAAATTATAACCAAAGTTTTAACATCTCGCTATCCTGTTTAGGCAAAATGACTCCAAATAAATCATTGTTAACCCAAAAGTAGTAAATGATCACCAAAAGTAGTAAATGATCACCAAAATTAAACCAATGACCAAAAAGATTATAAAATTTCTGGGAGCAACTTGGAAGTAGCGCTCGCCGGCCGCTGCCGCGGCACCGCTCGCTTTGCTCGCTCGGCTCGCGCGCGGTTGGTCACAGTTCTAACCTAACCTAACCTATTTTACAACATTAAATAGCGCAATAATTTGCTATTAAAATTTGGTGATCAATTTACTAAATTTGGTGATCAATTTACTAAATTTGGGTTTCATAGTACAATTTTAGGTAATAGAGGTTATGGTCACAAAGTAATTTTAGGTGGTCATTATATTTATCCCCTAATATTAATGGGTCATAACATTGTTAACTGTTATATTTGATTCTAATAATAGGTATGGCAAAAACGCTTGAATGCACAGAAATTTGTTCTACTTTCCACAAGGTTCGTATAGTGAACAGCTCCTGATACATCCTGTACATTATTCAACATAGTATTGCGTTCATTCTGCCAAAGTATACACTCCCATAAGATATGATGTGCAGAAGATGTGTGTGTGTGTGTGCAGATGTGTGTGTATCGCTGTAAGAATGCCACTTCTTCATCAACTGCCTACCCTTGTCCCATGCTACTTGAGGTCGGCGCAACACGTTTTCTTCCTGCATACCATCCTGTCCCCCGCCACGCTATCACTGACTACCTTTTCTTTCATATCACTTCTCACACAGTCCATCCATCTTTTCTTTGTCCTTCCTTTCCATCAATCCACATTTATATTCATAACTCTTTTAGTAACATGCGTTTCATCCTTCCTCATCACATGAGCATACCAGGACAAACGGTTTCCTTTCAACTTTTCTGTCACTGGCGCCACTTTCAAACTTACTCTAATATACTCATTCCTCACTTTATCCATTCTCATTTTTCACAGCCCATTTTTATTAATTTATCCATTTTCATTTTAACTGTCGGTATCATATTCAATTGTCATTTGGTTAACACCCGTTTTTCTCGAAAATGTGTCGTATTCTCCGAAAAAGAGGACAAATTGAAGATGGATCATATGTTTTGCAAGATTCCTACTGCCTAACCGCATATACGAACAGAGTAAGTGGAGTAGGAAACATATTGATGGTATCAATATATTTCTCAATAACAAGAGAAAAATCTAAAAAAATATTTTTACTTATTAAAAGTTATTTAAACGATTTCAGTTACTCACTGTAGGTTTTTTGGCCACGTTCAGTTTATGCGCAACTACTGGTTCAAAACTTTTCTTCAGTCCCAAACCTCAGAAGGTTGTTTTTCATAGAAGATAGCTACTGAAGATTTCGATGCGAAACAAATGAAATACGTTAAGTTAAGACATTATGAATGGACAGTGCAACGGACACTTCACGGCAGTGGCGGCGGAGCTCTCGAGTACCCTCAGGCCAGGTTCACATTAAACTCCATTTGAAATAACATTAGACGTGTTTCCAAATCTTTTTACAGTCCGTTTAACTGATTTTGAGTTCTATCCTGTAAACATAATGATGACACAAAAAGCATAAACCTGTTACCAAAACCAACTGTTTACTACAGCTACCATTTGTCGTATCACCAACGCAATAGAAGTCAAAATCGCTGGGCTGTAAAATGGGCTAATTTAAACGTCTAATGTTATCGCAAATGGAGTATAGGTCAGACCGATAATTTAACCGTTGTCCGACTATCTGGTTGTGGTGTTCACACTATAAGCTGCCGGTCCGACGTAATGTGAACACCTCCGTCGTTAACCGCTGCCCGGCTTGCCACAAAGCAGTTGTGAGTTAGCTTCTATGTACAATGGACGAGGTCGACGTTCTCAAACTGTTGTTTTCTTCAAGAGAAATCAAAACTTTTATATTAATTTCGTCCTCCATGTTTCTAAACGTGTCCTCCATGGGTCCACGCCGGCGATATTCCTGGAGAGAGCGCGTGTGTTAGGGGCGGGCGGGTGGAGTGACAAGTGTGAAAGGCGCTATACAGAGCAATACGCCAATATTATATCCGACCTGACAGAAATCGTGGCTGAATGTATATGTATATGTATAGTATATGTGTATATGTGTCGTACCCGACAGATTTATCGGGCCGCCCAATGTGAACAGCGCGATTGAAATAATAAGCCAATTTGCTTCCGACTGCTTTGTCGTTCCGGTAAAAATTTCGGTCCGACTTAAAGTGAACCCACCCTCAGATATAAAATAAAGACTTATTATTGAAATACTATAACTTTGTTTGAATGTCATTCTATGAAATTCGAATTCAAATCACATGAAATTCAATTAATTGCAATTTTTTTACACTCTATAACGATGTGTAACACACAACCCCATAACCCTTAGATTTTTTACTTTGATTATATAAGTGTAACAGAATCCACTGCAATTCTAAAAGGGGGTATTGTATTCATCAAAATGAATCTGCTGTGCCCTATGCCCCTACACATTCCCATACATTTACCACAAAAAAAAGTTAATTAAAAAAATCAAAAAACCTGACTGCTTAAAAAGCAAACTAAAAAGACGTAAACAAGAAGAAAATCATGCTGTGCAGTCGGAGGATACATATTCGCGAGCTGGCGGACCAAAACCAGATGTATCCTCCGACTCTATCCTCTCTCCTCTCTCTCCTCTCTCTCTCTCGATGTATTCTTTATTACCTCATATCTTGCAAACCACTAGACGCATTTATATAATTAAGACATCGTTAGATACGTCTTCACCGCCCAAGTGTTACTAGATAAATAAAGTTAAAAAAAAACAAATAAGGCGGTTTTTGGGCGCCATATTATGGGGCTCTTAATGTTTTTTCTCCAAACCTTGACAGACTAGTGGGATATCAAAATGAAGGGTTTTAAGAGGAGGTTATAAAAACATATAGCAATTATATGTTTAAAAGTTATTAAAAAAATAGTGTGAACCAGTGTGTTGTAGTTGTAGGCATTATTTTACTGTATCTGGGAATAGAACCTTCTCTATTCGTAGTAATACAGTAACTCTCAGCTGGTATATTTTGCACATAGTTTTTTATTAATTTGTTTTTAAATGAAATACTGCTAACTTATATTCGGAATGCACTGATTGTAAAAACATCCCAGCCTTAACTTGTTGTCAATGTTATCACTAGATAAAAACAATAGCAGTGCAGATAATGTGGCCAGTCTTCATTAGAATTCAGATGTTGAAACATCTTTGCGGATTAAGTGTGAAATCAAAAGTCCGCGATGGAAGAGTTGAAGTCGATTAAGTTGTTACGCCCGTGTATTTCCATTTTGGTATTTTTAACGACGATTATCATTTATACGAGCGGTGATATCGCCGAAGATAAACTTGCGCAAAAAATAATTATGGCTGATTTTCCAAGGGAAAAGGATTTTGACCTATATTTTAAAGCATTGAATAATGCGCTAGATTTTTGTGTTAAATATCAACATTACGTGGATATCAACATGCAGTTTGGATTGTTTTTGGTAGACAGTAAGATTGTATAAGATTATTTGACGATTTTTTGGTTGAAGGTGTTATTTATTGATTGCTATTTTACTACTTAAGTATGTAAGGTACCTTTATTTTTTTTTTTTTTTTTTTTTTTTTTTTTTTGCGTTGAGAAATGCTCATGCATACTGCGCTACCACGGGGAGATAGCGCAGTTATGTGGGACTCTAACCCACTAAAACTCCACGGTGTCCTCCTGTGCCGCTTATGGCGGGAACACGGGTACGCGTTAGCACTCACCGCGAACCCGCCGCGGCTGTCCGTCACCGGACCCTCCTCTGGGGATTACCCCCCATCACCGGCGCACCAGAACACACTGTGCGCCGTGACCACCCCAGGGACCAAACCAGTACATGGGTGCCAGACGACCCCGTGTATGGCACCCTTGGTCCCCTTGTGACGGGTCAAGGTCAATGGCCCCGCCACCTACCATTTTTCGGCCGCAGGGGATAGGGAGAGCGGCCAACGCTATACCGACACTCCTCCTCCCCTGCGGCCCCACCGTGTCTGCCATCAGACGGTGCGACCCCGTCCAGGCCGCGGCAGGTAGGGAGAGCGGCGCACCGCAATACCGGCACTCCTCTCCCGCCGCGGCCTCCAACCCTCAGCCGTGATATCGTATGGGTTTGGGAGACCCCATACGACATCACGGCCCGCCTCAGTTGCGATGTTGCCCAGGCAGCACCGCAACCTACATGTTGGCCGCTACGTCGTCGGCTTATCGGCAAAAGCCCTGACGAGCGGCCCCTCCTCGGGTTCCTCTTCGCTTCACCGTGGGTGACCAAGCCACGGTTACTGAGCCCCCCCGCCTCGACAATGCGGGAACCCACCGGGGGGGATGTAAGGTACCTAGGCACCTCAAGGAAACAGTGAATAAACATAAGTTGTCTTTTAGTAATCTTAACTAAGTCTTTAAGGCTGGATTCGGTTCAACTGACAGTTTTAAACACTAATCAAAGTGAAGTAATTGTTATTGTGAGATAAAAAATATCATTTTTATTGCTGGTATCGCATTCGATTGCTTTCTCATAATTGAACAACAGATCAATGGAACCAATCTGCTTACCAACTCATTTAGTTGCAGATGATATGAATTCGTTCACGATAAAAATTCTGATAAGTCGGATGAATTTTGTTTCTTGCAAAATCACTTGTAATATTTGATAAGTACTGCTATTCAGTAGGTGTTCAAATTCAAATAGGAATAATCGGTTTTCTTTCCAGACCAGTTATCCGAATCTGGGAAATGATGGTCCGAATCGATCGATACAAAATAATAGGTACCTATGAAATTGCCGTTCTGCAGTACTGGCCATTTCAAATTAAAATATATTTTGTTTGGTTTAGAATTCTAATTTCAAATTAATTTTAATTAGTCATTTGTTTATTGATAAGCGTTATGTTTTTATCGCATTTGAATCTTATTCGTCGTCATGAATACGTTAAAAATTCGAGTAATTATGGAATATGAGTAGGTACCGTCGTAGAAGCAATGCGGCACAAGCGGTATGCAACATCAACGAAATTTACGGTGCAAACGCTACAAACGAACGCACCACCAGTTCTGTTATTGATATGCCCACTTCGTTTATGGAAATATCAACCTGAAAAAAAATATTCATTAAAAAAATCAAAATACCCGACTGCTTAAAAAGCAAACTAAAAAGACGTAAACAAGAAGCAAATCATGCTGTGCAGTCGGAGGATACATATTCGCGAGCTGGCGGACCAAAACCAGATGGTCTCCAAGTGACAAGAGCTGTGGTTGGAAGCTCTCCATCATCCGCCATACTCACCAGACCTTGCGTACAGACTTCTACTTTTTCGAGAATTTGGATAACGTCTTGGCGGACAAAAAAATATACATACCCGAGCGGCAATACAAAATGCCTTTGAAGGATTGATTGCCTCCCGTCCAGCTGATTTCTTCAAGAAGGGCATCCATAGACTGCCACTGCGTTGGCAAAGATGCATCGATTGCATGGGTGATTACTTTGATCAATAGGAATTAGAAAAATAAATACGTTATTTCATAGCAAACGGCAATTTCATAAGTAAAACCTTATATTTTAAAATTGGACGAATAGAATTCAGATTAAGTTTGCAACCTGAAATATAAAGTACTATGCGTTTTTTGCAGTCATACCATCACCTACTTCTAACGTTTTTTCGGTATTAACAGCGGGGTGCAGCCGTTTGAGATCAGCATAGTACTGCAAAAAACGTGCAGTCCAATGTCGTGTGAAACACCGCTAACGGTATCGCAATTATACTAAGAAAAAAGTTAATATGAAAAAAAAATTGCAGTGAATTTAAGACAATTAGTTCATGAGGATCGATCGACAATGTCTAGAGAAATGCGTTCCAAATTGGAGAAGCTATTGGAGAAAATCGACGTATTGGCTGAATATTACCGCTCTATGGTAGAAAAACACCAAAATGATAAAAAGGAAGGTAAGCTCTAGATTAACACAGTCTTAGTTCTTAAAAACTGACCAACAAGAGCGAGTCGGACTCACACAATTAAGTGGCGTCTATAATATTTAATTTCGTTTGTGCGAAAAAGTATCTTGACAAAGAGTTTAGGTACTTTATTAATTTTCAGGAACGGAGCCCCAATATGCCCAAAACCTTATTTACCCATTTTAATTTTGCCGTTAAAATTACGGTAATAAAACAGTTTTCCAACAGTAACGTTAAGTTTGTCAAGTTTGTTCTGAAATCTAGTTACGGGAGTCCACCCCGAACATGGCCAGTTTTTAACCGACTTCAAAACCTTTTTGGTCTCGAACGGGGTTCTTTTTAGGGTTCCGAAGTCAACAAGGAACCCTTATAGTTTCGCTACGTCCGTTTGTCCGTCCGCAGCTTTGCTCAGATACTCTTTGTACAAGAAAGCTATAATTTGGCATGGATAAACATATTAATAATTCCAACAAATAGGTAAAATAAAAAAGAATAAAATTTTGTTCTTCTTATATAGACGTAAGTGGGGATTTTTTTTTCTCGTCTTTCCCATGGTGTGGGGTATCGTTGGATAGGCTTTACAAAAATATTACAGGTCTGTTAAAACCATTTTTTGATTCGGAGATCTGGTTTGCGTAAAATTAAGCTTTCAATTGATTTTTTTTGTTAGAGTCAAGTGCCTCCCCCATTTCCAGCGAAATGGTTGCTCTTGGTTATGTCAAAAAAATACACGGCAGTTGTATTTATAACGAATTTAAAAGGAAAGCTATCACAGCTAAGTACAACACCTTTTTTTTTTTTTTTTTTTTTTTTTTTTTTTGCCTGGAGAAATGCTCATGCATACTGCGCTACCACGGGGAGATAGCGCAGTTATGTGGGACTCTAACCCACTAAAACTCCACGGTGTCCTCCTGTGCCGCTTATGGCGGGAACACGGGTACGCGTTAGCACTCACCGCGAACCCGCCGCGGCTGTCCGTCACCGGACCCTCCTCTGGGGATTACCCCCCATCACCGGCGCACCAGAACACACTGTGCGCCGTGACCACCCCAGGGACCAAACCAGTACATGGGTGCCAGACGACCCCGTGTATGGCACCCTTGGTCCCCTTGTGACGGGTCAAGGTAAGTACAACACCTACGGCAGCGATTGAGTGATACCTCAATATCTCTCCTCTGCATAATGATGGTTGAATTATAGGCAAGGAAGACATTACATTGACTTGCTGTTGCTGGACTATGGGATGCCTCTAAGCCAAATACAATGTTCGATGGAAATGAAGACCTGGATCGGGTTACAATCATGATATCCGATAAAATGCAAACTATTTATTTATTTATTTATATATACTTTATTGTACCAAGATAAAAAGATTACATACGGAAACCTTAAAGTAATAACAAACATACAACAGGCGGCCTTATCGCGTTCAGCGATCTCTACCAGGCAACCCAGCAACTACAACTACAACTACTACAACAACTATGTGGTGTTTGAAAGGTCTTTCAAGGTTCTAAGCCCAACAATAGAGGACTGGGCGAAGGGACTCGATCCACTAGAAATAGTCTGGTGTGATACACTGATGGATCCAACATGGAAACGGGTACAGGAGCGGGAATATACGCAAAAGGTTACAAATGTAGCAAAAGCTTAAGAAAGATGGCAACTGTATTCCAAGCAGAAACATATGCCATAATAACCTGTGCTCAAGAGAATATAGATGGAGGAACCAGGGGTAAATCCATATATATTCTTAGGGACAGTCAGGCTGCAATCAAAGCCATCGCATCCTACAAAGTGGACTCCAGACTTATTCTGGATGCTATCCAAACCCTAAACCGGCTTGGGAAGCATATCAGGGTAAGACTGATGTGGGTCCCTGGGCACAAAGGAATCCATGGTAACGAAGTGGCAGATGAACTGGCTAGAGCGGGCTCAGCAAATGATTTTGTGGGTCCAGAAACATGTGTAAGCATTTCGACGTGTCTCGTAAAAGCCACATTTAGGAAGTTTGACAACGAACACATTGGCTGTCTAATATCGGTCTGCAACACTCCAAGAAATTCCTGAGTTCTACGTTCAAAGCATGGGAATGCATTTGGAATATGAGCAAGGACAAATCCGCTACCTGCTTGGGGCCTTTACTGGGCACTTTGGAATCAACGACATGCTCATGAAGATGGGTCTAACCGCGACACCCATATGCAGGTTGTGTGGGGAACATACGGAAAACATGGAGCACCTTCTGTGCACATGCGATGCACTGGATGGTAAGCGAATGAGTCTCCTAGGGGTTGGATATCCAAAACTGAAAGAAGACTATAGGCTCATATCTCCTAGTCTCGTTGTTAAACTCATAAACAGAGTTTTCAATGAGATTGGGGACGAGTAGGTTAGTGGACCACAATAGATCCCAATGGGTCGAAGTTATTTCTCGGCCTCTCCATGAGATAAGATTCTTATCTTAAAAAAGCACACAGCACAGCCTTTCACACCGCAGACATTCACAGCTAAGTAGGCTTTACAAATTTACGAGTAATAGTCGACCAAATTATAAAATGTACTTGGAACAGTAAAAATGTTGTACAAATGTATATGAAAAATTACTTAAATAACGTTGTTAACTGTGTAAAACAGGTAAGTAGTACGTACTTGCTTATGAACCATGTAAAAATATACATAAATAAAACCATAATATCCTTAATAATAATGATTTCTAAATTAATAATGTTTAAACTCGAATAACGCATTGGAGTGGGCGGAGTCGGTCCGTACGGCGCATGCGCGCGTGGGATTCTAATTTGTGTTAGTGCAGAAGTATTTTCGACGTTTTGTAATCTAAAGTCAAATTAGATTCGATTGCCAAGCAAATTCCGGTGCCCGACCATAGATGGCGGTATTCTCAGTAGTCGCAATTATAAACTTAATTGCGTTTGCCATAAGGTTGACATTCGTGTTATAGTTCGATATTTACTCAACCAAGGTTACATCAGTGTAGTATAACACGTTGCATTTTTAATAAAATTATCAATATCGATAGATACCCAATAATCCAAATAGAAAAAAAAAGACTAGAAGAAAGATAAAGAAAAAAGGAGCGTGCGTGCGAGGATCCAGGAACGAACCATACCATTCCCCGTAGACTAAGCTTGCTAGTATCGGCTCCATTCGCAATTGACGTCTTTCATACAGATTATTTATTGCCTCTTATTTACGTTGGTTGAATAGGTTGTTTGAAAATACTCATACTAAAATATTTGTTTTCATTTTGTAAATATTTGGAGATTTTAACGAAGACTATCATATGTCCGTAACGGCAATACAGCAATATTTAATTTATTAAGTGACGCTGGTTATAAATCTTTCTTATAAACGCTTGCGTTTACCTGCGGTGGTACAGTATTTTTTCTACCTTTTTTTTTTAAGTTGGGTTTAGTAGCCACATAGGAATGTGGGCCCGTTTTTAGACGTTCTGAGTCGCTGAAACCATTTTGATGTTCATGTAACAATAAAAAGCCCTCGTCTTAGTCTGCATTATTATGCAACTACGGAATCCTATTACTGCGTGGCCCGACACGCACTTGGACGGCTTTTTGAATAATGTTTAGTATATTGTTTTATCTCTCGTGTCCTGTGCGAGTCACAAATAAATAATTATTCTTTCTTTATTTTGTACCTGCATTTGAAACTTGTGTTTGTTTACAGTGGCGTTATTTTTTCATAAAAAATGGCCAAACCCTCCAAAGGCATTCCATACAGAAATGCTGAATCCAGCGAGGATTATGACTCCAGAAAAGATGGCGAAATTCTATCACACATGGGAGGAATATCACTCTGATGTATATAATTTTGAAGATAATAAACCTACGCCTGCCGAAATAGGTACGGTATCTTCCATTTTGCCATTCTTATTATATTCAATATTCCTTATCGCTGACAAAGATGAAGGGAAACATCGTAAGGAAACCTGGACTTATAGATAATACTAGCTTACCCGGCAAACTTTGTTTTGCCATAAAAACACCAAACATTAATTTACCCTACACTACTCTACCTACCCTACCCTACCCTACCTACCCTACCCTACCTACCCTACCCTACCCTACCCTACCTACCCTACCCTACCTTACCCTACCCTACCTACCCTACCCTACCCTACCTACTCTACCTACCCTAACCTACCCTACCCACCCTACTCTACCTACCCTACATACCCTACCCTAGCCTACCTACCCTACCCTACCTTACATAAGAACCTTCTCCTAACAATAACAAACACAACAAAAAAAGAATAAGCGAAATCGGTTCGTGCGTTCTGGAGTTATAGCGTCAGGAAGGAAAACCCGACTTATTTTTATATAGTAGATAAGTTTGAAATCGCCAACCTGCATTGAAGGAGCGTGAAGATTAATGCTCGTAGTAACAGACTGTTACAAAGATTTAATCTGACGTTATCATCATCATCAGCCTATTAATGATTCCACTGGGACATAGGCCTCCTCTCTGTAAGAGTGTTATGACCGTAATCCATCACGCGGGCCTAGTCCGTGTAGGTGGATGTCACATGTCTACTAATTTTTGGTTTTAGGACAAGCCGGTTTCCTCAAGTTGTTTTCCTTCACCATTTCTGAGAGCACTGGTGATGACATAATTTACACAAAGTCAAGCGCCTGCCTGGGTTCGAACCCCTTTTAAGTCGCGGTCGTTACCACTGGGCCACCACTGCTCTCGCTCTCTCATCTGACTTTATCATTTCAGATAAATGCATTGCACTATTGGTGCTGAATAGTCCTTTCCGTTTGGATGTAAGATCTCAGGCAAATTGTAAGCTTCGCCCACGTTGCACGCAGATGATGGAAACGAGCAATGAAAAACGCTATTTCGGATATACATTGACACACAGGTACGTCAAGAACGCAGGTATGCCCAAGGATGACGAACCAGTAGCACGTGAGAAAATATACACATGATCCTAATAAGAGACTACCCTCACCCGTCGAGGCCGTAGGACGTTTGCTAAGTGCTCCGTACATTTTTTTTATATTGCAAATGTTGGCCAAATCGTTAGAAACGACAATCTGTGTACTGACAAAAACTGTCCACTCATTTGGCAATAGAATTATATCGCTGGAAAAGGTTGTGTTGGACCAAAATCAGTTTTAGAACCGGCAAATCAACCGTTACTAACCACATTAACTTTGTGGACTATAATGTTAAAGAGATGGATAAAAATAGGCAGGTTGACGTGGCCTTTCTTCTTCTTCGTTTCGCTCTTGACAGAACGGTCGGGGTCACGATGAATTTTGTCCGATCGCTGGTGTTCTTGTCACTCGCCTTACGATTTCTCTCCATTTGGCTCTATTAGATTAAAGTTTAGCGCATTCATTTACTGGACCACCAACTACAGATTTAATTTGGTCGGTCCACCTCATCGGTGATCGCCCGCTCCTGTGACCACCAGGCGCTCAAGGGAGTCGTTATTCCGCCCTGAGACATGGCCAATGAATTTCAGTATGCGAGGCTGTGCTATTGGTGATAGACGCTGCTTGCAGTGTGTGTTGCCAGTGATGACATATGGCTCTGAGACGTGGTCGCTCACCATGGGCCTCATCAGAAAGCTTACAGTCACTCAAAGGGCAATGGAGAGGGCTATGCTCGGAGTTTCCTTGCGTGATCGAATCAGAAATGTAGAGATCCGCAAGAGAACCAGGGTTACCGACATAGCCCGAAGAATTGCCAAACTTAAGTGGCAGTGGGCAGGGCACATTGCTCGCAGAACGGATAGCCGATGGGGCAGAAAGGTTCTGGAGTGGCGACCGCGAACTAGAAGTCGTTGCGTTGGAAGGCCTCGCACCAGGTGGCCCGATGACCTGGTGAAGATTGCAGGAATCCGCTGGTTGCGAGACGCACGGGACCGGTCAATGTGGCGACGCTTGGGGGAGGCCTATGTCCAGCAGTGGACGTCTTTCGGCTGATATGATGATGATGATGAATGTTATGTATGTTTACAGAGTACACCATTTTTTTTGTTTTTTTTGGTGTTGGGAAATCATCCAATGACTTCTCCCACTCTAGGTTAAGCGGGAGGGCGTGCCAGACTTTTACTGACTAAAACCCACCCGTGTTCTTTCAGTTGCTTGAGCCAGGGCCGCTGTAACTCTTTTTCAAATTTATCCGCGACCCAGACAGGCATCGCATACCTAGCGGACCCCGTCAATTTACTGACATCTCTTTGAGGCGCGCGTGGAACACTACACGCCGTTGACTCGGGCCTGGTACTTATCGGACGGCGAGCTACCCATTACTCACCGTCCGCAAGCCCGCGCCTACGGTGGCTGGGAATCTGCTTGTAACTCCCGATACCCAGGGCGACTCCTGCGTTGGATTGGGGCGTGAGGGCGCCTCAGTTGCCTCTCCCTCACGCGTTCTGCCTCCTCCTTCGCGAGCATTACTGCTTCGCAGAAGGAAGTGACAGCTTCCCATTCCATCTCGCTCCGTACCATGGCCTGAACCAGGGCCGGATGCGAGAGGTCGCCACCGCCCGCCCCGCGTAGAGCTTCCGGCAGGAGGCGTTTGGGCCCCCTAGATTGGGCAGGAGCCTCGCCAGAGGATAGGAATGAAGCTCACATTTCAATGAACATTATTTTGCCGGGTGGCAGCGGTATTGTATAAGTCGGCTATGACCTTTTCGTTGAAAGATGGTCATTTGCCTAGTCTAGAGCCTCTGGAACATTCATAAACATAATATCTTTATTATAAAACAAAGTCGGGTTAATAACACTATTTATAACTCGAGGACGGCTCAACCGATTTACATATTTTTGAATTGGTTCGATTTAACTCCGTCCCGAATAACAGAAATAACTATTAAAACATTAACGAATGCTTTTTCTTTAAGTTCCTTTTTTCCTAGGTTTTACAAACACAGCGCCATATCTGATACATGGCAGAATACAGAGGTTTAAAAACTATAAAAATAAAAGGTAGGTAGGTAGGATTAGGGTAGGGATAGGATTAGATAGGATTAGGAGGTTTAAAAACTATAAAAATAAAGGTAGGTCAGGTTTGTAGGAAAGGGTTAGGGTAGGGTAGATAAGTTGGTAGGGTAGGAGCGAAGCCGCGGGCACAGTTGGTAATGTATTAAATTCGGTAAGTGACCTGCAAAATAATTTGTATCGTTTTCAGGATTTTATTACTGATCGTCGCCCATTTTTCTGAAAATTGTGTCGTGTTCTCCGAAATAACGGACAGAGAAAAGGCGGATACGTATTGCAACCTGTGTTTCAACGAGGCGGAATACATTGCCTTAAATAGCTTCGAATTGCCAGACCTCCTTTTTGAACAGGGTAAGTGAATTAGGCAATGCGATCGTATCATCAGTGGGCTTAGTGTGAGTTTGTCTTACGCTGTATCGCATTAACGTAAATGTCAATGAGTATTGAAACTGCATAAGCGCCATCTGGTGAAATTAGTTTATCCCATTATCCTTACCAGGATCTGCTGGATTAGTGATTGAACTAAAAAGTAAAAAATAAATGAAAGTTAAAAAATACTAAAAATCATGAATTAATAGAAAACCTAATAAAAATGTAGAAAAAAATTCAATATTTTTTAACTTGGTGGTTAAATAGATTGAAAAAAAAAATTTTTTTGTAAAAAACCAGACTGCTTAAAAAGCGACCTAAAAAGCCGTAAACAAGAAGAAAATCATGCTGTGCAGTCGGAGAATACGTATTCGCGAGCTGGCTGACCAAAACCAGATGCAACCTCCGGCTGCACAGCATAATTTTCTTCATGTTTACGGCTTTTTAGGTCGCTTTTTAAGCAGTCGGGTTTTTTGATTTTTTAATTAACTTTTTTTTTAAGATTTCGGTACATTTAATCATATAAGTGTTATATATTTTTGAAATCACCTTTTAAAACCCTTTATTTTGATACCCCACACGATGGGTTTGGTAGTAAACAAAAATGTTGTCCCCCACAATATGGCGCCCAAGTTCCGCCATTTTTCTATTTTCCAATTTTAATGTAGCCAGTGACACTCGCAGGGTTAAGACGAATGGATTGACGTATGAATCATCAAAATCGGCCAACGCGTTTGGTCTCTGGAACGCCACATAGTAACAAACATACATACATAGACTGATAAACACATTACCCTCCTTCGGCAGTCGGGTAAAAAGGCGTGGGGTGCTTGATGTCAATTGTTATAATATTTAAGGGTCAAATATTGGTAAAAGTAAAGTCATTTTGAAAATATTTTAAAAAGCACTACTTGTATTTTTACCATAATTTTACAATAAAATATATTTTTTGTTAATCACACTATACATAAATTAAATTTATTTTATTAAATTATTTTCAAATTTTTAGTAGGTGTGGTTTTGTATTAAAGCGTGTTTTTTTATTTATTTTTAACTATTATTTATTTGTATAGAAATTGACATAAGAGACATTTAAGTCGCGGTTGAACATGAGTAAAAACTCGGATAAAGTCCACACTTTTCTTAACATAGAATTTAGCTAATATTATTAGCAAAATGCTAAGAATTATGTTTACACTGCCTCGTTGGTCTAGTGGTCGCAAACGCTACTGCTTCACATGAAGCCTTCAGTTCGATTCCCGGGTCGGGCAATGTGTATATTTCCTATTTATAGAATTTCTCAATAGCAGAAAATTTGGTTCAAATAAATCTCACTAGATGGCGCGACATGCACTGGGTTGTTATTGAATTCTGTGTAAAATTAAAATTTTCTGGTATTGAACATAAATATTGCATGTTCTTGTTTAATCAACGCTCCTAAGCACACAATTATGGAATATTGGGCCCTTAATTCACATTTCAAAGATTATTTGAACGGATTATTTAAAATTGATGCCAATAGATGGCGCGGTTTTAAATGTCTGAGGCATTCAACTCGATTGTTTAAATTTGTATTGTAACACAATTCGGTGCAATGAAACTGTAAAAACGTGCAAAACAATACTATTAAAAAAATCTTCTCTGTATTTAAAGAAAAACATATTTATATACCGAGTAAACCGCAGCTAACACCATCTATCTACCGCCATGGAACGGAACCGTATGTGAACGATGTGCAAAAAATAATCTGTTTAATCAGACGAAAAACGGTATTATATATTATCTGTGCCCGAGTCTAGACTTGTGCCGAGTTGATGGCAAAATGTTCGTGACTTAAACATAACTTGCAAAATGTGAGTGTCCTTTACACCGTGGCATTTTAATCGTTTTACAAAAGCAGCCCATTTCTTCTGCCCATGTTTATGAGCAACTTTCTCGATTGAAGTCATAGTCAAGGCTCAAGAAAAAACTCCCATACAATGTTTTTCCACGTGACGACAACTTGGTATAGAAAATCAATTTTTTTTTTGGGGTCTTGTGTAATACCACGGTGTATATAGGGGCAATTCTGCATAACCTTTCGGCGAATAAAGGCTTGAATGTTGTGTCAATTATATTAATGAAAAGTTATTTATACTATTTCAGTTGCTCTCTGTAGCCTTTTCGGCCACGCTCAGTTCATACGCAACTACTGGCTCAAAACTCTTCTTCGGTTCCAAACCTCGGCAGGCTGCTTCT
The DNA here is from genome assembly GCA_945859665.1 of Anorthoa munda. Taxonomy (NCBI): domain Eukaryota; kingdom Metazoa; phylum Arthropoda; class Insecta; order Lepidoptera; family Noctuidae; genus Anorthoa; species Anorthoa munda. The sequence goes on from OX243893.1 coordinate 7,922,131, forward strand.
CAGAGAGGCTAGCAACAGGAAATTTTGAAGCGTATAAACTGAGAGAAGATAAGGAAGCAACGTGGCACCTCGAAGGACCGGATGTCATCTTTGGGCAGTGCAACGCACACTTCTCAGGAGTCGCAATGGCGTCGCTCTCCCATGGCCTGAGATATATTATTGAGAATTATTATTAAAAATAACTGTGTATAAATATAAAATTGGTTTATTAAAGACGACTGGTAGAAAATGCCTCAGGCGCTAGTCCTACCAATTTCTGTTAATAAATTAAAATATTAGAATTAATATTTGTTTCGGGATATTTACCATGTATATTACCGAGAACTATGTGGATACAGTAAGCATCGTCTGTCGTGGACAATGTCGAGTAACTAGTGAGACAAGTTCTGGTAGTAGCGGCAGCGTGCGTGAAAGACGAGTGAGGAAGAGGGTAGACAGATATGTTTGCTTGTAAATAACACATACCCGCAAAGCGTGATGCCGTGACCAAGGGAAATAGGGATTAATTTTTATATATAGATAGATTTATGTATCAAAATATAGATACATTCTACTTGTCGGTTTTTTTCTGAAATGGAGCTTTCTAATGACACAATATAATATGTTTCAATTGATTAGCCCATCCTGGCTGGAGACTCGCTTGCCCAAATTCCTACTAAGATAAGATAAGATGATAAGGTCCCAGTGAAGGAGGGATAAGTCGGTCTGAAGAACAGTTCAGGCAAAGCGTATTGCCATTTCTGCCGCTTCTGCTGAGCGTGCGAGCCTGTTGGCTGTGGGTGAGTGGGTGTCGGGTCTCTGGCTTCACTGACTTGAACATAGCTAAGCATCTTGTTTGGCGATATTACATTTCACCTCGCTCTGCTTCCCTACGTCTAGACGCTCCTTATTGTTCCTCAACACTGTGGCGAAATTGTCAAACATAGTCTGAAATAAAAAATGAAAATGTATTTTTTTGTATTATAAACATATGAGATTGCAACAAAAAAAAAAATTTAGATTTAGGTAACTTGCCCTTTCTACAGGGGTTATTAAAGGGTACTGGAAATTTGTTTATTTTTGAGTTCAGACGCACCGTCTCAAAGATATTTAAATATCTTGCATAAGTTTTCAAATTTTTATTGTAGCTGTCGGGAAACACAGACAGCAGTGAATGCCACTCCTTAGCTGTAAGCATAATAAAAGTTTTGTGCGTATGGGTGAGATGTCCACCACGTGTCGATGGTGCATCGCCGTATGTTTGGTAGACCGATGATGAAACGGGCTAGGAAGGAAAGGAAGACGGGACGGGATGGGAAGGGAGGGTGCGATGGAATTGCTCAAGGAATTAGATCAAGCAATTCCATCGCACCCTCTCCAAAATGTAACCGATAAAAAACCGCCAAGCTGGCCACTCGGCGACTATGTTCAAGGCTCTGGAGTTTTGACTTGACCAGTGCCTCATTGCCGATGAGTCTCTTGGCCCGCTTTTCGATGGACTCTAGTGCATCAACCTGGTATTTGACAGATCCGTCCCAGATTCAATGTATGGGCCAAAATTGAGAGTCGATGTCAACGTAAAGCCAAGAAGCTCAAGATGGTCACGTTATTATCACGCTCACATCTCGGAAAGTAGGAGCCGGTTGAAATTGGCTCTTTTTTGCGGAAAAAGACACGCCTGGGTTTTAGCAGCATTAAATCTGACCAGATTGGCATCGACCCATTCAGAGACTGCCTGCAACGACAGGTTCAAACGCCTCACGGAGAGACCGGATCTGCGGTCCGGTATCAAATTCAAACTCAAAATTTCTTTATTCAATTACGCCATTAGGTGGAACTTCTGAACGCCAAAAATTTAAATTTGTAATTAATAATAATTGATTCTACTATCTTTTCGAAAAAGTAGCTTGTTATGGAGAAGAACGGACAAAAAACTCCCCACAAACTCTTTAAAAAAAAGTGTTTTACAAGTATTTGGTTACTTAATTACTTACTTTTACTTACTTTACTTACTTAATTGCGAGAGGAGCCGATACAAGCGCACGTTAGAGCCACGGAGAATGGTATGGTTCGTTCCTGGATCCTCGCGCACAAGTTCCTTGTTTATTTCTCTTTCGTAATTTGATAAATTTCGAATGTATTCACCCCTAATCTGAGGTATTGACTATTTCGTTCTCGGAATTTCTACGAACTCAATTAGTGATGTAGTCAGGTCGAATATTGACTTTATATCGACAAAAGAAAATAAGTAATTTAATATTTCTCTAAGATAATACTATGAAGAGGCCCGCCCGCCTCAATGAGCATAATTAAATAAGTACATAATTTCAAATTGATTTTATTTATAAAAACATATACAAGCCTCCAAATAAAATAAAAAACAAAGTCTTATTTTATCAAATTAAGAAAGCCGTTATCTATCGATATCGATAATGTAATTAAAATTAAATTGCAATGTGCTATATTGCACTGAAGTGACCATGGTTGAGTAGTAGTAAATATCGACCTATGACACGAATGTCAACCTTACGGCAAACGCAATTAATTATAATTGCGACACTGACAATTCCGCCATCTATGGTAGGGGAGCGGAATTTGCTTGGCAATCGAATCTAATTTGAGTTTAGATTACAAAACGTCTAAAATACTTCTACACTAACACAAAATAGACTACCCTGCGCGCATGCGCCGTATGGACTACGGACCGGTACTGCCCACGACTCTGCCCACTCCAATGCGTTACTAATTTAGAAATCATTATTATTAAGGATGTTATGATTTTATTTTTGTATATTTTTACATGGTTCATAAGCATATATATTTACTATCTCTTTTACTCAGCTAACAACGTTATTTAAGTTAGTTTTCAATGGCATTTGTACAAAATTTATACTGTTCCAATTACATTTTATAAGCTGGTCGACTATTACTCGTAAACTTGTAAAGCCTACTTAGCCGTGATAGTTTTCCTTTTAATTTCGTTATATTTACTACGGCCGTGAATTTTTGCACATAGGCAAGAGCAACCATTTCGCTGGCAGGGGTTCAAGTACCCCCCGTACTTGACTCAAACAAAAATTTGCAATTTAAAGCTTAATTTTACGCAAACGGATCTCTGAATCGTAAATGGTTTTAAAACACCCATAACATTTTTGAAAGGCCTATCCAACGATACCCCATACCATGTGATAAACCGGAAAAAAAAACATATCCCCACTTTACGTCTATTTAAAAATAAAAATGTTTGGTGCTCCTCCTATAGCAAAAATCAAGAAAAAAAAATATTCACGATATTATTTTACCAATTTGTTGGAATTATTAATATGTATATCCCATGGGAAAAAGGCGTGAGTTTATGTATGTATGGGTCCTAACATTGTGAGCTGTTATATTTGATTCCAATAATAGGTATGGCAAAAACGCTTAAACGCACGAAAATTTGTTCTAGTTTCCACAAGGTCCGTATAGTAAACAACTGCTGAGGTAGCCTCTACATTATTCAACATAATAATACGTTCATTCTGCCAAAGAATACACTCCCATAAGATACGATGTGCAGATTGTACATATTCGCAGTCAGATTTAGAACACTGACATAACGGCGAGGCAACGAGCTTGAAGGAAAACAATTTACTTTTAAAGTTACCATGCCCTGTGAGAAATTGGGCAACACAGTGATCCACCTCCAGCCACGTTCTGGCCAGCCGCACGCGAAAGTATGGAAAGATTATCCCACCTACATTGCCATTCGGATAAAAATTCCTCCCAGACGTCAATAGGTGATTTAAATAATCTAGAGATTTTCTCACGGTAAATCCACGTTAAAAAGTTCGCGTCCGTGGTCTCTCGTGCGGAATAGTACATTGCAGCACGTCGCTGCACTTCAAGGTCGACCGGAAGTACGCCAGCAAGTACCGGTAAGGCCTCAGTACTAACCGTCCTGTACGCTTTGCATAAGAATATCAAAGCTAAACGTTGACTCTGGCCCTATCAGCCCAAACAGGCACCCCATAGCAAATACAACCCAAGTAAGTAGCCCCATGAATAGTTTTTAAAGTTAAAAAAGACAGACCCCACGTAGATTTAGATATTCTCGTTAAGGCGTAGAAATTTTCGACTATTTTAATATGATCTATAAATGCAAAATTCCTCTCTAACACGAGACCAAGATAGCACACGGACTGTTTCCTTTTTACGGGAACGTTATTAAATTTAATAGTAGGACACGATTTAAGATTACCCTTCAAAATGAGTTGATAAGTTTTGTGCGGAGCAAAGGTCTGGCGGTTTCGATCGCCCCACTGAGATATTAATCGTAGGCAAGTGTCAGCCAAGTGCTCGAGTCCAGCTCGAGTTTTGATTGAATTAGCAAAAGAGCGTCGTCCGCGTAACCGGTTAATGAACAGCCACTTGGAAGAGGAATCGCGAGGAAATCATCAAAGTCTAAATTCCATAAAGGCGGACCAATAACCGAACCCTGAGGACATCCCATGGTGAGAGACTTCGACATGGAATAATGGCCGAGTATGAGTTTCGCGAAACCATTTAAAAAGTAAAAAAAACTAAACTAGATTATATATGTTTCTGTAGCAGCCCCGAATTTTCATTTTAAGTAATAGCATTGGCCACCATGCGTTATCAAAAGCCCCAGAAATATCTAGAAAAATCCCAATTACGTACTTATGTTTGTATGTATGTAATATTCTTTAGATATGAGGTAATATTTTGCAAACCGCTAGACGGATTCATATACTTAAGACATCGTTAGATACGTCTTCACCGCCCAAGTTTTCTTAGCTTAGAGACGTTAAAAAAACAAATATGGCGGCTGTTGGGCGCCATATTGTAGGGGTCTCAATTTTATTTTCTCCAAACCCATCGAGTGGGGTATCAAAATCAAGGGTTTTAAGAGGTGGTTATAAAAATATATGCACTTATATGTTTAAAAAATTATTAAAAAAAATATAATGTGACCCAGTGTGTTGTTGTTATAGGCTTCATTTTACTGTTTTCGGGCATATACAGGCCTTCTCTATTCATAGTAATACAGTAACTCTCAGCTGGTATATTTTGCCCATCGTTTTTTATTTATTTGTTTTTAAAGGAAATACTGCTTAATATTCGGCAAGCATTGCTTGTAAAAACATCCCAGCCTTAACTTGTTGTCAATGTTATCACTAGATAAAAACAATAGCAGTGCAGATAATGTGGCCAGTCTTCATTAGAATTCAGATGTTGAAACATCTTCGCGGATTAAGTGTGAAATCAAAAGTCCGCGATGGAAGAGTTGAAGTCGATTAAGTTGTTACGCCCGTGTATTTCAATTTTGGTATTTTTAACGACGATTATCGTTTATACGAGCGGACTTCATAGTCACGATGAAGATTATCCAACGGAAAAGGAATTTGACCAATATTTTGATGCATTGAATAAAGCGCTAGATTTTTGTGTTAAATATCAACATTACGTGGATATCAACTTTCAGTTTGGATTGTTTGTGGCTGACAGTAAGATTGTATAAGATTATTTGACGATATTTTGATTGAAGGTGTTATTTATTGATTGCTATTTTACTACCTAAGTATGTAAGGTACCTGGCACCTCAAGGAAACAGTGAACAAGCATAAGTTGACTTTTAGTAATCTTAACTAAGTTTTTAAGGCTGGATTCGGTCCAATTGACAGTTTTAGACACTCTAATCAAAGCGTAGTATCTAATTGTTATTGTTAGAAAAAAAAAAAAAAAAATTGCTGGAATAAAACAACAGATCAATGGAACCAATCAGCTTACCATCTCGTTTAATTGCTGAGAAATTAATTCGTCAACGATAAAAATTCTGATAAGTCAGATGAATTTTGTTTCTTGCTAAACCACTTGTAATATTTGATGCCTACTGCTATTCAGTAGGTGTTCAAATTCAAATAGGAATAATCGGTTTTACTTCCAGACGAGTTATCCGAATCTGGGAAATGATGGTCCGAATAGATCGATACAAAATAATAGGTCTTTACCTATGAAATTGCCGTTCTGCAGTACTCGCCATTTCAAATTAAAATATTTATTGTTTGGTTAAGAATTCTGATTTCAAAATATTTTTATTAAAAAAAAAATAGTTTTTAAAATTACTCGTAATTTCTTTATTGATTTGTTTTCATCGCATTTGAATCTTATTCGTAATCATGAATACGTTAAAATTCGAGTAATTATGGAATATGTGTAGGTACCGTCGTGGCGGCAACGCGGCACAAGCGGCATGCAACATCAGCGAAATTTACAGAGCGAACGCACCATCTGTTATTGATTTCTCGCTTACGTTCTGTAAATTTCATCCTGAAAAATAAACCCCGTGGTAGTCAATTGTGGAAGCTGATGATACTACAATCTACGGCTATGCTGCTAATTTTAGCAGCAGCTTTTGACGTTAGCATCAAAACAATATTGGCCATTTGCGTCAAATTGCCAAGGTAAAAAAGCTTGACAAATTTATGCCCCACGAACTCAAAGATCGCCAGCGCGAAATACGCTTCGAAATGTGCCTTGTACTGCTGAAGAGACACAAACGAAGGAATTTTTGAAAAATGGATTCTGTTTGACAAACTCAAGTGCTCAGCAAGTTGGTTGAATCCTGGTTCAGCTCCTAAACAATGCTCTAAACGAAAACTTACCCCTATAAAAGTGATGGTTATTGTTTAGTGGCCTTGGGCCGCCGGTGTGATTCATCACAGCTTCATACCAAACGGTATGAGCATTACTGCAGATGTGTACTGTGAAGAACTGAACGTAATGATGGATAATCTCGCACGTCTCCAACCAGCTTTGGTCAATCACTCGTCTCCACGGCTCCTGCACGACAACGCGCCCTCATACTGCACAGCAGACGGTCTCCAAGTTACAAGAGCTGGGGTTGGAAGCTCTCCGTCATCTGCCATACTCACCAGACCTTGCTCCTACAGTCGTCTTCTTTTTCCAGAATTTGGATAACTTCTTGGCGGACTGTAAAATATCAATACCCGAGAAGCAATACAAATTGCCCTTGAAGAATTTGTTGCCTCACGTCCAGCTAATTTCTTCAAGAAGGGCATCCATAAACTGCCACTGCGTTCGCAAATATGCATCGATTGCATGGGTGATTACTTTGATACATAGAAAAAAATTGATACGTTAATTCATAGAAAACGGCAATTTCATAGGTAAGGACCTAATATTTTAAAATTGGTCGAATAGAATTCAGATTTAGTACGCAACCTAACATATGAAGTACTAAGCCGTACTATACGTTTTTTGCAGTATATCATACGTCGTATGACATTACATCTTACGTTTTTAGAGTATTAATAGTGGGGTGCACCCGTTTGAGATCAGCATAATACTGCAAAAAACGTGCAATCAATGTAGTTTGAAACACGGCTAACAGTACCTTTGAAAATTGTTTTCGGATTCGAATCGCAAATATACTAAGTATAAAGTTAGTATGTAAAAAAAAAATACTTTTTTGCAGTGAGTTTGAGACAATTTGTCAGTGAGGATCGATCGACAATATCTAATGACATGCGTTCCAAATTGGAGAATCTATTGAAGAAAATTGACGAATTGTCTGAGTATTACCACTCTATGGTAGAACAACATCATTGTTATAAAAAAGAAGGTAGGCTCTAAATTAACACAGTCTTAGTTCTTAAAAACTGTCCAACAAGAGCGGGTCGGGCTCAAACAATTAAAGTGGCGTTATTAATATTTAATTTCGCTTGTGAGAAAAGCTATCTTGACAAAGTGTTCAGTTTCTTTATTAATTTTGAGGATTGGAGCCCCAATACCCTCAAAACTTTATTAACCCATTTTAATTTTGCCGTTACAATTAACAGTATAATAATAGTAATAGTAAAAAATAAATAAATAATTGAACAAATGAAATAATAATAGTAATAATAATAAAAAGTTAATAATAAAATTCTTTATTTATCTCGTCATCAAAATACGGTTGTGAACTTGTGATGACAACTCGTCACACTAGCTATGTCGTCCCTCTCCTTAATAGGTCACTTTCACTAATACGTCACTTTGTACATGTAGTCAGCGTCCCAATTTGTGTCCAGCCGTATTATTAATGGCTTATGTTTAACAAACCACCAAATCTAGTAATATACTGACAAAAATAGTAAATGATCACCAAAAATAGTAAATGATCACCAAAATTAAATTTAGAATCGCAACAGAGTCGACGGAGCCCCGCTGGGCGGGGCTCCTATTTCTGAATACAGGGTCTAAAGTAAACTAACACGAAGGTGATGACGGGAGCTGAGTTCGCTCGCTTTGCTCGCTCACTTCAGCTCCCGTCATCTCCTTCGAACCTAACCTGTCCGTGTCGGGGTGCCCTTAGCTCCCGAGCTCGCTTCGCTCGCTCTTGGACTGATTCATTGACCAAATCACTAGATTTGATATCTTACGGTTTTAGCACTTATGAAATTTGGTGATCAATTTACTAAATTTGGTGATCAATTTACTAAATTTGGTGATCATTTACTATTTTTGTCAGTATATTACTAGATTTGGTGGTTAGGGGTTATCGTCACAAAGTTTTTTTTGGTGGTCATTATATTTATTCCCATTATTAATAGAGTTAGAAAGTAGAAAAACCTTTGAGAGAAACTTGTGTTGTAACAGATGATTGGACAAATATTGATTGATCTTCTGTTTTGTGTTAGGAGATAGGATCTAGGGGTAGTTCAGCGTGTTTTTTTAATACCGTCATGATAATGAATAATTGCCGGACTGTAATTACTAGGCAGCGTTGATAAAGTTTTCCAACAGACAGTCAGACAGAAAGTTTTCCAACAGTAACGTTAAGTTTGTCAAGTCCAACCTGAACTTGGCCAGTTTTTAACCGACTTCAAAAAGGAGGAGGTTATCAAATCGACTGCTTTTTTATGTTTGTTAATTCAGAACTTTTTACTAGACGAACCGATTTTGATGATTCGTTTTTTATTTGAAAGCTGATGCTTGTCATGTGGTCCCATATTAATTCATAAAATTGGGATAGCTGCAATCGCATGTCTGTTTATTGTTTACATCATTTCATAACATAACATGACACTGTTACGCTCTAAAGTGGTACGCAGGTGTGAACAGGGGGGTTGCCAAAAGCTATTAGAGTAAGGTTATTTTGAGTGTGTGTAAGAGACAGACATATATGACTTGTATACATCTGTCACTTACGCGATCTCAAAATAACCTTACTCTAAGAGCTTATGGTCACCCCCCAGTTCACCCTGGTATAATCTCATTCCACCGGTTTTGTTCAAGTTTCATCTTATTGGGTTAATCTATTATGGCATCACTTTGGGCATTATAGGTAGGTACCTAGCTATAGAACTAGTCCAATAAGTACCACAACCAAAAAGTGAAAAATAAAAAACTTCTCAACAAAAAAAAATACAGCCGACTTCCAAATAAAAACACTTCAATATAGATGAATAACTAAAATTTCCGAAATCGGTGTCAAAAAACGAAGAAACGAAAACTGGAACACCGAGTTGCTTTGAACTACAAAAGTCGGTTGTATTTTTATGTAAAAAGTATTTTTTTTTAATGTAATTCACAGAAGCTCTTTTCTACAAGTCCATGAAATACAAAATATAGGTAGACCGAGGTACCTTTTTGGTCTCGCACGGGGTTCTTTTTTAGGGTTCCGTACCCAAAGAGTAAAAACGGGACCCTATTACTAACTCTCCGCGGTCCGTCTGTCTGTCTGTCTGTCTGTCCATCTGTCACCAGGCTGTATCGCATGAACCGTAATAGATAGACAGTTGAAATTTTCACAGGTGATGTATTTCTGTTGCCGCTATAACAACAAATACTAAAAACAGAATAAAATAAATATTTAAGTGGGGCTCCCATACAACAAACGTGATGTTTCTGCCGTTTTTGCGATAATGGTACGGAACCCTTCGTGCGCGAGTCCGACTCGCACTTGGCCGGTTTTTAATTAATGTTTAATACATATTTTATCTCTCGTGTCCTGTGCGGGTCACAAATAAATATTTTTTCCGTCTTTATTACCTGCATTTCAAATTTTTGTTTGTTTTCAGTGGCGTTATTATTTTACAATAAATGGCCTAACCCTCCAAAGGTATTCCAAACAGAAACACAAACGAGGATCATGACTCCAAAAGAGTTGACGTCAATATATCACGCATGGGACGATTATCACTATGATGTATATAATATTGAAGATGATAAACCTCCGCCTGCCGAAATTGGTATGGTAACTTCCATTTTGCCATTCTTATTATATTCCTTATCGCTGACAACGATTAAGGAAAACATATAACAAAACCTGGCTTTATAGTAAATAAATAATAATATAAAGAGGCAAGATTTTTTTGTTTGTTTGTACCGAATAGGCTCCGAAACTACTGGACCGACATAAAAAATTTTTTCACCAATAGAAAGCTACATTATTCCTGAGGACTCGATGACTAAAAATAGCCTATGTCAAGGCTATTTTTTAATCCCGAAAACGGGTCCTATGGGGTGTCCCACGGGAGCGAAGCCGCGGGGAACAGCTAGTAGTAAATATAAGTGAAATCGCCAACACGCATTGAATAAGCGTGAAGAATAATGCTCCTAGTAACAGACTGTTATAAAGATTTTATCAGACATTATCATCATATAAATGATCCCACTGCTGGGACACAGGCCTCCTCTCTGTAAGAGGGAATGGGCCGTAATCCATCACGCGGGCCTTGTGCGGGTTGGTGGATGTCACATGTCTTCAAATTTTCGGTTTTTAGGACCGGTTTCTTCACGATGTTTTCCTTCACCGTTTTTGAGAGCAGTGGTGATGAAATAATTTACACAAAGTCAAGCGCCTGCCTGGGTTCGAACCTAACACTACAACTTGTAAGTCGCGGCCCATACCACTGGACCACTGCTCTCGCTCTCTCATCTGACGTTATCATTTCAGATGAATGCATTGCACTAATGGTGATGAATAGACCTTTCCGTTTGGTTGTAAAATCTCAGGCAAACTGTTTGCTTCGTCCACGTTGTACGCAGGTGATGGTAGCGTACAATGAACTCCGCTATTACGGATATACATTGACACGCAGGTACGTCTAAAACACAGGTATGTCCAGGGATGACGAACCAGTCGCACGTGAGTAAAAATACACATGATCCTAAGAGAAGGTTTAAAAACTATAAAAATAAAAGGTAGGTGGTAGGATAGGGTAGGTAGGTAGGTATGGTAGGTTAGGTCAGGTTTGTAGGGAAGGTGGTGATTAGCAGGCGACAGGCGCGGGGCGCCTTCGCTCGCATTGCACCAATCACCACCCTCGTCGGGCGGGAACGGCCGAGCACTCGCGGCCATTCCCGGGCCCCTCCACTAAGGGAGGGGCGTGAAGGCCCCGCTGTTAAGGTGGGCGGTCGTCGGCGGAGGACTGGAAGTAAAGGCTGTGCCGGTTTCCCAGTCCTCCTCCACTCAGACGATGCGGGAGTGCCGCTGGTTTATTTTAGTGGGTATACCGGGTCAGTCAGCCCGGGGAGTCCCACATAGCCCCCCATTCCCCCAATGGGCGGGTATGCGTGATACATTTTTTCCCAGCGAGATAAAAAAAAAAAAAGGTTTGTAGGGAAAGGTAGGGTATGGTAGGTAGGGTGGGTGGGGTAGGTAGGGTAGGGTAGGTTGGGTAGGTAGGGTAGGTAGGGTAGGTAGGGTAGGGTAGGTAGGGTAGGTAGGGTAGGTAGGGTAGGTAGGGTAGGTAGGGTAGGTAGGGTAGGTAGGGTAGGTAGGGTAGGTAGGGTAGGTAGGGTAGGTAGGGTAGGTAGGGTAGGTAGTGTAGGTAGGGTAAGGTAGGTAGTGTAGGGTAGGTAGGGTAGGTAGGGTAGGTAGGGTAGGTAGGGTAGGTAGGGTAGGTAGGGTAGGTAGGGTAGGTAGGGTAGGTAGGGTAGGTAGGGTAGGTAGGGTAGGTAGGGTAGGTAGGGTAGGTAGGGTAGGTAGGGTAGGTAGGGTAGGTAGGGTAGGTAGGGTAGGTAGGGTAGGTAGGGTAGGTAGGGTAGGTAGGGTAGGTAGGGTAGGTAGGGTAGGTAGGGTAGGTAGGGTAGGTAGGGTAGGTAGGGTAGGTAGGGTAGGTAGGGTAGGTAGTGTAGGTAGGGTAGGGTAGGTAGTGTAGGGTAGGGTAGGTAGGGTAGGGTAGGTAGGTAGCAAGATGAAGGGAGCGAAGCCGCGGGCACAGTTAGTAATATATTAAATTCGGTAAGTGACCTGCAAAATAATTTGTATCGTTTTCAGGATTGCATTACTGATGGTCGCCCATTTTTCTGAAAATTGTGTCGTCATGTCCGAAGCAACGGATAAAGAAAAGGCGGACTTGTATTGCAACATGTGTTTAAACGAGGCGGAATACATTGCCTTAAATGGCTTCAAAATACCAGAACTCATGTTTGAACAGAGTAAGTGAATTAGGAAATGTGATCGTATCATCAGTGGGCTTAGTGTGAGTTTTTTCTCACGCTGTATCGCATTAACGTAAATGTCAATTAGTAATGAAACTGGATAAGCGCCATCTGGTGAAAATAAGAAGAAACCTCTTTTTAAGACACTTCTATTAGCTTGGTATGTATGTATCTATGTAACAGAATGTTTGAACGTGATTTTCACACCCTTGTAAACCTCGGCTTAATTTGAAACTTTGCACACTTATCAAGGACCAATGATAATGCAATAATTGAAGTAGTTTATCCCATTGTCCATACCAGGATTTGCAGGATTAGCGATTGAACTAAAAAGTAAAATTAAATAATAGTTAAAAAAAACTAAAACACACGCATTAATAGAAAATCTAATTAATTTATTTAGCCACATAGTTTACCATAATTTACCAGTTCGTAGTGTTAGTGTTTCAATATAGTTGTTTACCTTATGATACAAGCATGTATATGCACTTTTACCATATCCTATCAATATAAGAAAGGTGTGTTAGGTCACCATAGCACCAAGCACTACTTTCTACAAATTTAAATTAAGATAATTTGATTAACAAAAATTTTTTTTTGCGGGCTTGGTTTGCTATATTTCAATTGTTATGATATTTAAGTGTCAGATATTAGTAAAAGTAGAGTCATTTTAAAAATATTTAAAAAAAAACAACCCATGTTGCTTTACAATAAAATAGTTTTTTTTTTTATGTTAATCACACTACCTATACATAATTTATATTTATAGAAAATTATTTTGTAATTTTTAGTAGGTATGGTTTTGTATTAAAGCGTATTTTTTATTTATTTTTAACTATAATTTATTTGTATAGAAATTGACATAAGAGATGTTTATGTTAACGCGGTCGAGCATGAGTAAAAACTCGGATAAAAGCCACAGTTTTCTTATGAAGCCTATTTTTTTTAGCTTGTACAAATGCTCATGCATACTGAGCTACCACGCGGAGATAGCGCAGTTATGTGGGACGGACTCCAACCCACTAAAACTCCACGGTGTCTTCCTGTGCCTCTTATGGCGGGAACACGGGTACGCGTTAGCACTCACCGCGAACCCGCCGCGGCTGTCCGTCACCGGACCCTCCTCTCCCCATCACCAGCGCACCAGAACACACTGTGCGCCGTGACAACCCCAGGGACCAAACCAGCTCATGGGTGCCTGTCGACCCCGTGTATGGCACCCTTGGTCCCCTTGTGACGGGTCAAGGTCAATGGCCCCGCCACCTACCATTTTTCGACCGCAGGGGATAGGGAGAGCGGCCAACGCTATACCGACACTCCTCCTCCCCTGCGGCCCCATCGCGTCTGCCATCAGACGGTGGCGACCCTGTCCAGGCCGCGGAAGGTAGGAAAAGCGGCGCACCGCAATACCGGCACTCTTCTCCCGCCGCGGCCTCCAACCCTCAGCCGCGATATCGTATAGGTTTGGGAGACCCCATACGACATAGCGGCCCGCCTCAGTTGCGATGTCGCCCAGACAGCACCGCAACCTACATGTTGGCCGCTACGTCGTCGGCTTATCGGCAAAAGCCCTGACAAGCGGCCCCTCCTCGGGTTCCTCTTCGCTTAACCGTGGGTGACCAAGCCACGGTTACTGAGCCCCCCCGCCTCGACAATGCGGGAACCCACCGGGAGGGTTCACATGAAGCCTTCAGTTCGATTCTCAGGTCGGGCAAAGTGTATATTTCCCATTTATGGAATTTCTCAATAGCAGCCCCGAGTCACGGAGTCCCAGCGCTAAGAAAGGAAATTTGGTTCAAATAAATCTCACTAGATGGCGCGACATGCACCGGGTTGTTATTGAATTGTGTGATAAATTAACATTTTAAAAATTGTATGTTCTTGTTTAATCAACGCTCCTAAGCACTAAATTATGAAATATTGGGTTCTTAATTCACATTTCAAAGATTGTTTGAACGGATCATTTAAAATTGATGCCAATAGATGGCGCGGTTTTAAATGTCTGAGATATTCCACTCGATTGTTTACGCGAACGATGTACAAAAAATAATCGGTTTAATTAGACGAAAACCGCTAGTTACGTCAGCGCGGTTTCTTTATATCCGTGCCCGAGTCTAGACTTGTGCCGAGTTGATGGCAAAACGTTCGTTTCGCATTACATGTAACTTAAACATAACTTGCAAAATGTGAGTGCCCTATACACCGTGGCATTTTAATCGTTTTACAAAAGCAGCCCATTTCTTCTGCCCATGTATACGAACAACTTTCTCGATGGAAGTCATAAAAAACTCCCATATATTTTTTTCCCACGTGACGTCAACTTTGTATGGTGTATCAATTTTTTTTTTGGGAATTTTCTATAATACCCGTGGTATTATAGATAATACCCAAAAAAAATTGTATATAGGGACAATTCTGCATAACCGTTCGGCGAATAAAGGCTTGAATGTTGTGTCAATTATATTAATAAAAAGTTATTTATACTATTTCAGTTGCTCTCTGTGGCCTTTTCGGCCACGCTCAGTTCATACGCAACCACTGGTTCAAAAATCTTCTTCAGTTCCAAACCTCGGTAGGCTGCTTCTCAATGAAGCTTGCAACAGGAAATTTCGAAGCGGAGGAACTGAGAGAAGATAATGAAACAACGTGGTACCTCGAGGGACCGGATGTCATCTTTGGACAGTGCAACGGACACTTCTCAGGAGGCGCGATAGCGTCACTCGTCCATGGCCTCAGATATATTATTGAGACTTATTATTAAAAATTACTGTGTATAAATAAAAAAAGTCGACTGGTATAAAAGTCTCTGGCGTTAGTCCTGTCAATTTCTGTTAATAATTTAAAAATATTAGAATTAATATTTGTTTCGAGATATTTACCGAGAACAAAGTGGATATAATGAGCATCGTCTGTTGTGTACAATGTCGAGTAACTAGTGAGACAAGTTCTGGTAGTAGCGGCATCGTGCGTGAAAAACGAGTGAGGAAGAGGGTAGACAGACTTAGAGCTTGTAAATAACACCCAACCGCAGACTTTAGTTCTCGTGATCATGGCGCTTGTAACGGTGCCGAAATATCGAGCTTTCAACCAAAATCTAAATATGCATGGTACATATCCCGAAACAAATATTAATTCTAATGATTGTGACCATGTCAGCTTAAAGACTTAAATTAAAAATATTGTCATTAAATTCTCTCGGTTTTTTATGAAATGGAGCTTTCTAATGACACAATATAATAATTCTGATTTGCCCATCCCGGCTGGAGACTTGCTTGCTCAAATTCCTATCCCCCCCCGATGAGCCTGATGGCTTATCGGGTGGATAAGATCCCAGTGAAGGAGGGATAAGTTGGTCTGCAGAGCAGTTCAGGCAAAACGTATTGCCACTTCTGCTGAGCGTGCGAGCCTGTTGGCTGTGGGTGAGTGGGAGTCGGGTCTCTGGCTTCACTGGCTTTGAACATAGCTAAGCATCATGTTTGGCGATACCACATTTCACCTTGCTCTGCTTCCCTACGTCTAGACGCTCCTTATTGTCTCTCACCACAGTGGTGAAATTGTCAAACATAGCCTAAAATAAAAATGTAATAAAAAGAACAATGGCGAAATTTTAGCTGACTTAAATTTGAGCGTCTGAAAGTGAGTTACATACGAAAGACATTCTATTAATTGTCTATGTTTTTTAAAGTATAGTTAGGCCTGGTCCACAATAGATAAAAACAAAAACATAATAAATAAAAAGTTATTTGATTTTTTATTTCTTTAGCATAGTGTTGCCATTATATATTTTATCTGCTAAGTGACAAGTAGTAACTATATTAAGTAATAATATCATTATTGTATTTATTGCAGTAAATGAGTTAACAATACAGTTTATGTCTAAGTGTAGATGTTCCTTGCAAGTAGGTAAGAATATTGTAGTGTAGTAGAAATAAATGAATTACTTTCAATTAATGATTGGCAAAAAGACTAGCACCCAAGTTTAAAAAAAATATAGCTTGGTTGTTGACGACAACCTTTTGATACACGTCAAAGTCACTTAGTTTAAATAAATATACTCTTTCCAGATATTAATTAAAAATTAACTTGATAATTCTATAATACCTAAGAGTCTCCACTACTTGACATTGGCAGGAATTGTCTTCGCAAATTGCCATCAAAAAAATAAAAAAATACTCTTTCCAAAGAGTATACTACACATTTCATGCTAAAATAACTAGGTAAGGGAAATACTAAAGCGATATTCCCCTTTTACTTCTACGAAATTGAATAATATTACCTATTAAACACAATATTAAAATTTACCCAGACATAACCTACAAAAGTTTATGACTGAATATCTATTATTCTCTACATTCTCGAACAAAAATTCTTGCACAAACTAATTCAGAACATCATCCTGAGTTAAACCAGATATTTTTCATTTAAAGACTTTCGAATTTAATCTCGGCTAAAACAATGTATCAAATATCAAATATCAAATCAAATATTTTTATTGAGCAATAAGTATTTAGAACAATATAATTGTAACCCTGACTTCTGAGCTAGGTAAAAACCTGTGTTACAGAAGCCAGTGCATGTATGGGCACCTGCCATTGTTCTTTCATCTTTTTTGCACCTTAATGTTTAAACAAGTAAAGTTTGGCCTATTAAGTATCTGCGAGCAATGTGCCCTGCCCACTGCCACTTAAGTTTGGCAATTCTTCGGGCTGTGTCGGTAACCCTGGTTCTCTTGTCTTCATGGTCGTTGGGGCCGAAAACATCTGGAGTGGCGATCAGTATGTTGACGCTTGAGGAGAGGGCTATGTCCCAGCAGTGGACGTATTTGGGCTGAAATGATGACAATGATGTTGACTCAGTGTTACGAACTAACATAATGTTAACTTTAAATTAATGTAAGCAAAATAACTTTGGAAAAATATAGTTTTTGTGATCATGAATATTATTCCATCTAATTTGTATTCGACTATTGCTTGCAATTGACTAATTGTACTGACAACTTAACGATTGAATTTGTGCCAGTCTATGGTAAAACTGTGAGTGCAACCACAAAGTACGTAAGCGGCGGCGCGCCGCAGACAGAGAGGCCCATAAAAAAAATTTGGAGAGGCCACTCTGAACAAAGCGTCATTTTGCACACACACATTGACATTGCGATTTTACAGGGAATAATGAGCAATTTTGGACCGAGCTCAGTCGCGACTGTCATGAATGCTTTGAGCGGGCATTGTCACGTCATTCATACATAAAGTACTGTGACAAGGTTGCATTGGCTGGGTTACCTTTATTAATTGTTTCAGACCGAATATACTTTTATTTCTTTTTAATTCATTCATTTTTAAGGTTTGAAGGTCATTACATTTTTCAAAATGACAAGTTAGAAATTCAATATCTAGGAATATAATAAGTTATTTTAAGTCCATAGACGAAATTGGAAAGGCTATGAAATTTGTGATAATGTTATGGTTTAAGTCATCCAGCTCACAAATATGTTTCCTCCGATAGCACAGCATAATTTTCTTCTAGCTTTTGAAAAAGATGTACATCTTTTTAGTTCGCTTCATAAGCAGTCGGGTTTTTTGATTTTATTCCCTTTTTTCATATTTTTATTTTTGTCAAGCTTGGTGCTTTTCACAATTTAATGTTTTTAGAGAGATTATTTTTACAAATTTTTTACGTCTTGTTACCCTCCAATCTTCGTCGTATGTGGCCTCGTGATATTAAATGGATATTTGATGATTTTTATTTGAGACAGAGCATCAAATATCCATTAAATATCACGGCATGTAAGGTATGTCAGCATGATATAAAAATAAGAAAAAATAGGAAACTTATGTTTAGACGAATCGATGTATTTATGTTTGTAACTTATACAACCTACTCTTTTTTATTCGGAATCAATATAGTAGCAACCCTAGTGAATCTGTCAAGTTTTGCTGCAAATTTTCGAAACGGCGGGAGTGGCCCTTCTGTATACTTTCTATTTTGTGGTGCAACCGAGGACTTGTGGCAGAACGCTCCTTTTTTGTTGGAGCTGGTTGAGGTCGGATACTATTCGTCTATTGCGATAATATTAACTAACACCAAGTTTACTGGAATCTATTCTAACTGGTGTCTAGTCTAGTCTATTTTAAATTAAGGGATTGTAAGGAGTCGAGAAACTAAGATTGCTTTTGTACCTATACTGGAGTGAGCTGTTTTATTATAATTCAGAAGTGGTAAGTACATCCTTTTTTTACCCGACTGCCGAATGTGATGGCGGATTTTGGGCGCCATTTTGTGGGGAATAATTTTTTTTTTCTTCCAAACCCATCGTTTGGGGTATCAAAATAAAATATTTTAAGAGGCGATTTCAAAAATATATAACACTTATATGTTTAAATTGTACAAAAAAATAACTAAAAAGTTGTAAATAAAAAAATATATTCGCGACCAAAACCAGATGTATCCTCCGACTGCAGCGGGTTTTTTGATTTTTTTAATTAACTTTTTTTACATCGTAAATACTAGAAAAGTCTTTATAAGTTTACATTTTCAAATATTTTATTAAAACTACAGAAAATGTATTTTTGTGACATTAAACATATGAGGACATAACAAAAAAAATTGTAGATTTGGTAACGTGTCCCTGCTACGGGGTGTATTAAAGGGTACTAGGAATTTGGTTATTTTTAAGTTCAGACGCACGGTTTAAACATCCTGCAAAAGTTTTCAAATGTTTATTGTGTACTTTAGTATTTTTTTATGTTTATTAGGCTCGCGCTTGATCATTATCTCACCTGATGATAAGCGATGATGTGGTCGACGGTGAAACAAGCTTGCCTAGAAATAACCTATTCACTCTTGACTTAAAGATCCCTGGATTATAGCTGTCGGGATACACAGACTCCAGCAGGGAATTCCACTCCTTAGTTGTACGCATAATAAAAGTTTTGTGCGTATGGGTGGTATGTCCACCATGTATCGACGGCGCATCGCCGTACGTCGGGTAATCCGATGATGTAACGGGCTAGGTGGAATTATATCGTGCAATTCCATCGCACACTCCCCTATAAAAAAGCCGACAAGCTGGCAACTCGGTGACGATGTTCAAGACTCTGGAGCTTTGAATTGACTTATCGGCAATGAGGAACTAGTGTTCCTCATTGCCGATAAGTCTCTTGACCCCCTTTTCGATCGACTCTAGTGCATCAAGCTAGTATTTAGCAGATCCGTACCAGAGATGAGAACTGTACTCCATGCATGATCGAACTTGCGTTTGATACATATTGAGGAGCTGTGCCGGCGTGAAGTACCTTCTCACCTTTGCAAGGATCCCCAACTTTTTGGCTGCCAGCTGAACTTTTACCTCAATGTATGGGCCAAAATTGAGAGCCGATGTCAACGTAACGCCAAGAAGCTCAAGATGATCCGTTATTGGCACGGTCACCTCTGGGAAAGTTGGAGCCGGTTGAAATTGACTCTTTATTGTGAAAAAAGTCACGCCTGGGTTTTAACAGCATTAAATCTGACCAGATTGGCTTCGCCCCATTCGGAGACTGCCTGAAAGGACAGGTTCAAACGCTCCACTATGACCTCAAGGATAGACCGGATCTGCAACAGTGCTGTCGTCTGCCTACCCAAAAGATTATTTATTTATTTTTATTTATTTATGCGGGTTTTAGCAGATCGTCATTGTGCAGCAATAATAATATTGCTCAGAGTACCGACCACTGAGGGACCCCGCCATTAATATCCAATTGGTCCGATGAGCAGCCATCGATAACCACTCGAATGGACCGATCTCTCAGGTAGTCTGCAATCATATCACATAGACCACCGGGCAGACCGAACGAAGGAAGCTTACCAATAAGGTCTTCGTGCCAGACCCTATAAAAAGCCTTTGAGATGTCGAGGGAAACGGCAAGAGCTTCCCCGTGGCTCTCGATGGCCTCACTACATATATGATTGGCATACGCTAGAAGATCCCCAGTAGACCGATTTCGGCGGAAGCCATATTGGCAGTCACTAAGGATCTCGTTAGTTTCTAGGTCAGCCAAGACCTTCGTGTTAAGTACATACTCCGTACTCTTACAGAGTTATAGTATGCAGCTGTGCCACATCAGCCGCCTCAATGAGGTACTTTGTGAGCCTGGTTGTCTCCTGATCTCCACTGTGCAAACGGTAGACACAGGCGTAGATAATTTTATCCAGACCACCAGAGTCCATAACGTTGAGAATCTGGAGTCCTTAAGGTTACGGAGACGCCGATAGAAAGTGCTCCAGGGTAAATTATTCTATAAAGGTTATTATAAAATTATTTCTATTTCGTGATCATCGCGATCAAGGGATCAGCTCGCTGCACTTGTCGACGTCGACGAGGTGTCAATCGTGCCATAGAGATGAAGCCAGGCACTTAGTCAGCCGAAAGCAGATAATGGCGGCAGTGCGAGGCACAGCAGTCTCAGGTACTTCCGAAGTCGAAGTCGCAGTCGTCGAAAACGAGGTAACCCGAGCACGTAGTCGTTTATCGTCAAAGCGTCGTTACAGATTGTGTTTTCGTGTGTCGTCTGTACATTGCAAAAAGCTTTTTTACAAAAAAATACTACCGACTTCCAAATAAGAAAACTAGAAAGTGAAAAATAACTTTATTTTTGGAAGTCGGTGTCTTTGGTAGGTGCCAAATTTTTAAGTTATGGACACCGACTTCCAAAAATAAAGTTATTTTTCACTTTCTAGTTTTCTTATTTGGAAGTCGGTAGTATTTTTTTGTAAAAAAGCTTTTTATTTTTCACTTTTTAGTTGTACCTACCTAATAGGGAAGTAGTTAAGTAAGTACCTATAACGACAGAATAGATTACCCGAATAACATGAAAAATGAATATAACCGGTGAAATGAGAGATCTGCATACTCCATTCGAGCATACTGGCGTGATGTTATGTTATGAAATAGTATAAACAATAAACAGACATGCGATTGCAGCAATCCCGAGAGATTTGCCGTTATTTATTGAAGAGTTCTGTTGTATATCTCCGAAGTTCTTTATCAGATTTTCACCAAATTAAAATGGGACCAATTTCGGAATATAATCTTTCAAACAAAAAAAGAATTTTCAAAATCGGTCCACAATTGACGGAGTTATCGGTGAACATACATAAAAAAAAAAAAAAAAAAAAAAAAAAAAAAAAACATACATAATGTCGAACATAGAACCTCCTCCTTTTTTGGTAGTCGGTTAAAAATAAGTTGTAATCGTACCAATAGTCACCACTTCAATGGTTATGATAATGTTTCAAATAAACCGAAACTACCTGAAGGATCAAGTGTAGTCCTTTAGTACTAATGATATAGCTCAATTGTTAAGTTCAGTTAAACAACTTGCGTTCCAGCCATCGATAATGCCGACACCGCCTAATCGAAATATCGTAGTACCTAACGACCATAAAAACATTTTAGCAGAGTGGATTCAGTGCAATGATGGGATGAAAGTACAATTATTCACTATGCGATCCAAAACTCTTAGGGTTGGCCAAAATCTATTTTCTATATAGGTAATATAAAAGGCAATGTCCCGACTGACATATCAACGCCCATCCTAAACCACTAATATAGTCATCGGCACGTAACTTGGCAAGAGTCGTTAGATGCGCACAAGTAATTTTTTAGGTCTCTTTGGTTACCAAGCGGGACGCGGGGTACGTTTAGCACCGTTCCTCGCGCGCGATTGGTTGGTCAGTTGACACAAGGATCGACTGACCATTCAAATCGCGTCCACGTCCCGTTCGCTCTATATGGTGGTTGGTCAGTTCGCGCACTACGCGCAAGTTTACCCCCACTACGCCAAAACCTTGCCAAGTTACGTGCCGATGACTATGGTAAAAGTTTGAAATTTTAGAGGCTGTTGATTTTATACGAATTTATATATAAATATATAAAAATTATAATATATATATATATATTTTTTTTATATTTTATATTAATTTCCAAAAATTCTTTCTTAAATGACGCTATTTAAGAAAGGATTTTTGGTGATTCATTCTCTAAAGGGGTGAAATAGGGGATGCAAGTTTGTATGAAACTCACATCATCGTCATTTATAATTTAAAATTAATGAAATATCGTATTTAGCGTCTAAATATTAAATAATAAAATAGACTCTAAAGCTAATTTTGAATTTCATCCCTTAAAGGGGTAGAGCGGGATGTTAAAATTTGAATGAAAAACATATTGTTTAAAGGCAAAATTACTTCAAATTTACTACAAAATAATTAATGAAACACGTATTTAAGGATATTTTGAATTTCATCCCTTAAAGGGTTAAAAAGGCATGTTAAAGTTTGAATGAAAACTAAATTGTTCATTATCAAAATTGATTGAAATATATTCATTCTGCTCTTAAACACAATTAAAAAAACTTGTTTTTAAGAATTTTTGAATTTCATCCCTTATTAGGGTAAAAAGGGGTGTTAAACTTTGTATGAAAACTAAATTGTTTATTGTTTTGAATTACTTGGCATTCAGTATTTATGCTCCTCAATACAATTAAATAAACATTTATTTAAAGCTTTTTTAATTTCTCCCCTAAAGGGGTAAAAAGAGGTGTTAAATTTTGTATGGAAACTAAATTGTTTATTATCAAAATTTACTTGGCATTTAGTATCTAGGTATGGTTTTCAATACAATTAAAGAAACACGTACTTAATGAATTTGAATATATTTTCACATAAAGGCGTAACAAGTGGGGTTAAAGTTTGTATGAAAACTAAATTGTTTAGTATAAAAAACACTTGGAATTTAGTATTTATGTTCTTCTATTCAATCAAAGAAACACGTATTTAAGGATTATTTGAATTTCCCTCTCTCCTATGACCCTCCGACTATATCTTTGAGTTTAAACGATTACAATTCCTCTTAAGGTCTGCTTTGCAATGACCATAAATAAATCTCAAGGTCAAACAGGCATAGATTTAAGGCAAGATTGCTTCCGACACGGGCAAGTTTACGTTGATTGTCCCAGAGTCAGCGCTAGCAGCATGGTCATTTTGACACAAAGAAGTGGCGCACATGTACAGGCAGTTCAGAACGAACTGTGGGCAATGATCAGCGGAGGGACGCTGCACAGAAACTGGACATCGGTACCATCCGAGGGGAGATTGTCTTTGCTGCGGCCGACTTGAGTGCCAGTGCTGTTTAGAGTTTTCCAGTTCAGCCATAGCAATGCGTGCCCAGGTGGAACGCTCTCCGATGGATGAAATGGTCAGGTGGCATGACCTTCTTATGCCAAAGGTCGCATCCCTCCGAGGTGTGTTAATAGCGATTACCGAGTGTTTAGTAAGGGATTTTTGTACAAAATAAAATTATTTTCGGCGAAAAATCGCGGGGCTCTCAATAAAGTAAGGGGCAGAGGGTATATACACACCCCCAGCCAAAATTAGAATTTGTAGTCATCGGAAACTAGTCACCGGTAGTAGTCGTCATCGACAAGGAATAATTTCTTCCAACTTCTTGTATCTCAGTCACTAGTTGAGAGCCCTTAGATCATCCCGTGTGTTTAAGAAATCAAAGTGTTTTATTTGATTTGATCCTATCAACCCTTATAACAGTGCAGAATTAAAACTTGAGTCGTTGACGGAGCTAGGTTGCCAAGAACCTTATTTGGGATTGGGTGTTAGGGACGTCCAGCGCCGCCGACCGGGAGACTTACAACCTTCCATCTCGGGGTTGGCGATCACGCCCGTCCGCCACATTTCTGGTGGTGGTGTTGCTATTCTGGAAACTTATTCGGCTTTTATGTCTCCGAGGCAGCTTTTACCTTTCGATCTTTCTATGCGGCTCGCCATAGTCTTGCGAATTTCTGGGGATACCGTTTAGTGGATACAATATTTGTACCGGGGTCGATTTGAGACAGCCAGCTGAAATTCATCTCATTAATAGCTGTATCCACTAGCTTGGAGTGGCCGGAACGATTCCATACTGGACAGGCATATACACCAGCGGAGAAGCAAAGCTCCATTGCAGTTGTTCGCAGGACTTGAGGAGTCGCTCCCAATCTGGTGGATATAAGGCGGCGCAGTAGGTTGTTCCCAGTTTGCACCAATGTGATACCCAGATATTTTGGATGGAGGCTGTGGGTGATTGGCACCCTCTGCCACGAGATATTGAGTGTTCGGCCAACTTGTCCGTTACGTTTGGTGAAAAGCGCACGACTGCTTTTTTGAAGGATTGAATTTGAGAGCGTTCTCAGCTTAATAACGACTGCGATCGGCAAGGGCGGTGAAAAACTTGACCTAAATCTGCTCAAAATCAGTGGCTTAGCAGGTTAATTCCAGATCGTCTGCAAACAGAGAGCGGACCGTGTTACGATTCGCCGATTGGTCATTGGTATAAATGTTGTAGAGTAACGGAGCCAGTACACTTCCTTGAGGCAGCCAATTGTCTTGAACTCGTCACTTATTCTTATCATCCAGGAGGCTTACTTGGATTCAACGGTTACTGAGGAGTTATCTGAGAGTTTGGAGCGACTACGAGTTAGCCGCGAAGTTATCCGGACGACGCACGATAATAAAAACATTTATAGCATCGAAATTTTTGAAAGTCCCGGTTAGTCTCGATTCTTTAAAGGCACAGTCCCAAAAGTCCCGGTGCCTCAGAATAGGACCGTTTCTCGATTCCCTACTCTCTATCCATCCAAATTTGTATCCATAACTCTTTTAGTAACATGCGTTTCATATCTCCTCACCACATTACCATACCAGGGCAAACAGTTTCCATGCTACAGCTTTCAGCAGATTCACAGCCTAAAATTTTGATCCATATAGCACAACACGTCTAAACACAGATTTGCAAACTTTCCCCTTTTCTTGAAGGGCATTTCATTCCGTCCGGAGTTGATCCGGTGCGTTATGTCTCGGTCTACCTTGCCACCCCCTTGGACAAGCGACCCTAAGTACTGGAAGTCGGAGCGTATCGGTATGGGTGTTCCAGCAAAAGCCATAGGCACGGAACTAACTATACAGACGTTTCTTTCTACGTAATTATTATTTATTGCGGGATCGGGCGTGAATCATTGAAAGAACTTAAAATGGCGGGCACCCGCGGCGTAGCGCGTCTTAGCTTATCCCCGCTATAACTTACCGAGAGCCGCAATACATTTTAACCCGACGTCATGCGGGTGGGAAAACAATAAACACTGACTTGGGTGTGGGTAATTCTGAACCTACACTTCAAAGATACGATATTTATGATATGGCTTATAAGTTTTGTTTCAAATAAAATAACAATATACGTAAGGAACTATATACTACATAGTAACTATTCTTAGTACCTCCACCCAATGACGTACATAAACAAAAACAAAATATATATATATAGCTAAAACAGAAATAAATTATACAGAACACCAGCAGTGCAGTAGCATTATCATTAAAATTGCGGATTACAGAATGCGATAGGACCATTTTTGACGTTTTGCAACTTCGATGATACTGCGATTGGAATGTAATCGTTTTATAATTAGGACAATTGGGTTGTTGAATTTAAAAAAAAATACGACTTTTAAAATTTATTTTGAAACTTTACATATCATAAATTATATTGTCGTTGCAAAAATCTCTTAAATATTTTTTTTCAATTTATTATAAGCAATTGAAAATCGATAAAATTTTAAAAAGAACCACCTGTCTACGAACGGGCCATGATTGGTCGCCATGTTGGTGACGTCATAACGTTCAAGGAATTTCACCATAGTACAGTGTCAAGTAAATTGACTAAAAATATCCGAAAATTAGTGCAAAAATATTATTTATAACAGCAAATTTTATTTAGACATGTGTGATAAAGGATTCATAAAGGCAAATTTCGAAAAGATATCCATCTGATGGACGATTTGGAAAAATTGAGCATAAGTAAAGTAGTCGTAATGAATATTACGTGATAGAGGACCGCGACCGGTGTTTGTCATTGTTGTTCATTGTACACATTACATTTAGAAACATAATTGTCATAATGTAATTGTTGTTACATATGGGTAGGTGATATTCGTGTAAAATAAAAAGCTAACAAACACGATTGGTGCGCAACTTCGACTTTAGATATCAAAAAACTTCATAGGTACCACTAAATATTATACAACCCGAAATCTGTGGAGCCTTTATTTTTATTTATTTTTTGCATAACATCCTTAAAATTTTCGGTATTTTTAATTATTTGCATATCCCTTTATAATATTAAACACAAATATCTATATAATATAATTACAAACACTAAAAAACTTTGTAGAACAAAAACGTGAAAATATTAATTCGGTACATTTTCAAATATCTCTTAAATGCGTCGACCGATTTTCACAATTCAAACAGAAATATTAGTTTTACGCCTATATCCGTCATTTAAAATTAAAATAATGAATATATCTCCATAAACAAAAAATCATGTTTTCAAGTTACGTAATTATACAAAAAATGTCAACTTTGCTCGAAAGTTCCCTTAAAAATTTACTTTTCTCAATCTTTAATGATCAAATTAAGAAATTAATCAGAATCTAATACTAAATTAGAACAAGATAACAACATAATTAACATATTTTAATTGGAATCTAGTTAGACATAGAACATTTCTCAAAACTTTAGTACAGTTTGCTAGGTTGGGTATTGCGCGAATCACACAGTATTGGGGAGATATTTGTAATATTCGTACATAATGATGCGAAGCAAGCACGATAACTTTTAAGGTTCGATATTTATGATCAATGTATTCGATATTCATCAATATATTGACGATAATAACAAGATGGAATTGGTTATAAGTCAAAACACAGTATAAGCTATGTGCCACAATGAGTAGAAATGAACGTTGTGACGTCACACGGGCTCGGCTTTGTTCGGAAAACTGTCGGGGTGTTTTCAGTACTGGATTCAAAAAAATATTTTCGATTGGATTTTACTTTGTAATTACAATGAAAAAAAAAAAACTAAAAATTGTTTTGTATGAAAACTTATATATGATCTTTCCATTTATTACAAAAAAAAAGTTGGTTCAACAAACCAATTGTCCTTCAGTACATGTAGGCGTCGAATATTCCTCAACATCGGTGTCATCCGGAAACGTGCCTAGAAGACAAGCCCAATTCTTTTATTCGGTCAAAATATCTGTGCTCTTGGAGCTGTCACGTCACTCAGTCTTCGCTATTGGCGCACGAACAGAAAGCGTGGCGCCACGCGGGTATGTGGGAGTGGTTCGATAACGGTCGATGTGCACAGTGAATTTGACCGTGTTGTACTTATATTTAATGATATATACGCCCCAATGTTAACGCAGTACTGGCCGTGCACCCACTCGGAGCCAAAATATCTATATTGAACCTCCTTTTGATTAGTTTTGTTTGCAAAATATTATTTGATTTACATATGCTATTTCATTTATGAAGAAATTTTTCTATGTAAAAATTCTTTTTAAACATCCAAGTCGTTTTGGAGGAGTATCCAAAAGTTGCGAAAAAATATCGTGTTGTTAATTATTTTATTAAAGCAAAACTATTAGTTACAAGAAAAAACCTTGTTTCAAAAATAATGTACTGCGTATGTATAAATCAAAAATACATATATATTTATTTCAAACCTTTTAAATTAGCCGTTAATAAGGAGTATGTTTTATAAAGTAACCGTTTTACAGCACTAAAGCGGTGGAAGGCCCTTAAGTTGAATTTTAATTGTTTAGCTTTATTGATTTTTTTATCTATATGGAATGCATAATAATCCTGAATGACTGACTGACGGATCAAATCCCGGCCTAAACCGCTGATTGTAGAGACCTGAAACTTAGAAGGTGTGTTCTTTCCATGACTTAGGCATCCGATAAGAAAAGATTTCTGGAAATTCCACCCCTAAGGGGGTAAAAGGGGGTTGAAAGTTTGTATAAAAAATCGTATCCCTTCGGGCATAATTCTTGATACTTCGTGCAAATAGTAATCTAAGTAAATGATAAAGGTTGTCACTATTAGTTTTTCGAAAAAATGATGATTTTGGGGGTGTTGAAGTTTGTATAGAAGAATCTGATTTCTTGGGTCAATAAACTTGAAACTTGGCACAAATACTATCCTAAATGAATAATAACGTTAACATTATGATTTTTTGAAATTACACATATAAGACGATTTAGGAGTGTTAAAGTATTTTTGTAGAAACTTATTACTTCAGTTAATAAACTTGACATAAATACCAACAAAAGCAAACAATATAGGTTGTATTATTAGTTTTTCGAATCTACCCCCAAAAGACGATTTAGGGGGTGCTAAAGTTTGTTTGAAGAATTTTATTTCTCAGGTTAATAAAATTGAAACTTGACATAAATACCAACCTATGTAAACAGTAAAGGTTGTCATTATAAGTTTTTTGAAACTAACCCCAAGCTAAGAATCTTACAGGACATATGTTTCGTTTTTGACGTAGGGTTCTAGGGGAGCACTAAGCAGGTTTTTCGGCAATTCAACCTTTAAGGGGGTGAAAAGGGGCATTTGTTTTTATTAAAAATTTAATTCCTTGGGGATAAAGTAAATAATCGAAATTTATATAAAACTATTTTTAAAACTACCCCACAGATAGGGTGTTAAAGATTTTTGAGGCATCTTACTGCGGAATCTTATTAACATAAATGAAAATTAAAAAAAAAGAAGATAAGAGTGAATAACATATTTGGGTTGTTCAAAACTCGTCCTTCAACGGGGCAAAATGGGGTTATTATGTTTTAGGGAAGGATTTTACTTAGTAGCAGTAACCTAAAATGTATTATTCTTTAAGTCAAATAACGAATCGTACCAAACCAATAAACACTGTATATCTACGATACCCCATTTTAAATTGATTTAATAATAGCTTATTTTTGGTCGCCTTCACTAACTGCACATAAGAGAGTCATTTGTAAACGAAATCTCACGAACGAAGTCGCGGGTGAAGTGCTAGTTTATAATATAATGCTATGTCACGATTAACATATCTCGGTATAAGATATCTCGAATAGTTAACAGACTATGATGAAGCAAATACTTTGAAATAAATGGATCCTATTGATGAAAATAGTACCATCGAACTGATCTGATGACGAAGCCGTAAGGAAGGCACTGGAACGCCGAAATAAGACAATGTATTCTAGCCGAGATGTTCTTTGGCTATAAATGATTTTCATGGTATTTGGAGGTATGTACCAAAACATAAAAGAGATAAATAAATGTCTTCGGAATAGAAGCTTATTTTTCGTTTAAACTCAAGCTCTAGAGAATAATAACAAAGTGTCGTCAAACTACGATATTCTTGAGCAAGCGCCTGCTTGATTCTTTAAGTTGAGTTTATTTTTGTTACTTGAAAGAAATTTGCTGCATTTATTTTCCAGTAAGTGCAATGAGCGTACTTTTATTAAATTGTATGTTTTCGTCCAACCCATAATCCCTTAGCAATGGGAGAAACTCAAAGGAAACTAGTTCAGTTTGGTTTTCTGTGCTTACAGCACAGATATAGTCCCGGACCATAGACCAGCATTAATAGTTTATGGTTACGATATATTCGAAAAATATTTTCGTCATTTCAAGATAATATAACTTAGGGAAAACCTGTTGAAAGTCAACATTACTTAATAATTAATACTATTTTTAAATATTCGTGAATAAGCAAAGAAGAATAATAGTGTATTTGCAACTTTTATTAAACTAACAATGTTGGGAAGGAAGTTGTCCGTTTCAATATTTCCACATCATTTTACAAACATTTGTAAGTTGCAACTTAAATGTAATTACATTCCTGAAGACGAGAAAATCTCTGTAAGTACAAACAAAACAATTCGAGGAAAAACTACGGTCGTCCGTCTTTATTTTCTCGTCCTCATCTCTAGATAAAAACAATAGCACTGAAGAAAATGCGGTCAGTTTTCATTGGAATACAGATGTTGAAACATCTTCGCGGTTAAAAAATCGAGATGATCTTTAAGTTGTTTTTTGTAATGAATATTATTATTTGTACGACCAGTGTCGTTGCTAATGATGAACTTTCATACAAAGAAATTATTAATGATTTACCAGTGGCGACGGATTTTGACCATTATTTCAGTGCTTTGGAAAAGGCGATAGATTTTTGTTTAAGACATAAACATTATGTGGATATAAACATGCGGTTTGGATTGTTTCTGATGGACGGTAAGATTGTACAACATTATAAACGATATTTTGATTGAAATTGTGCTCTATTGGTTGTTACTTTACTTCCTTATTGTGTAATACAATATAACGTTTTTTTACCCGAAAGCCAATAAGGTTTATATTTCAGGAAACTCAAGACATTGCTCACCATGTTAGTACTTATCTAATAAAGTTGCAAATGGTTTAAAAAAAAAATTGTTGTAATTAATCTGATAAGAATGCTTTTGCTTTTGCTTTGCTCCACTGATGGTGAGCAATGGATCAGGTCTAAGATGGAGCAAGCTCAGTCGTTCAGAGCAATGAAACGAATCAGCAAATCCATACTATTTTTTGAAGATGAAATCAATCCGTTCAAAATGAAAATTCTAATTCGATACGAGGCATACTTACACTTACTTTTCATTTGCAGTGAATTTGAGGCAATTTTTGAAACAGAATCGAAGTGGAATCCCCGCAGAAACACTTTTACGTTTGGAAAATCTATTTGTGAAGAATGATAAGTTGGTCAAATATTTTCAATCTATGATACAAAAACATCAAAACGTGAATGAAAATGAGGAGCGAATGAGGCTGAACATACAAAGTAAAATGTTTTTCTGACTATTTTTTTTGGTAATTTTCATATTTCGGCATTTAATATTATAAAATTATAATATATCTTCTAGCGTTCCATATTTCGTGCCTAGATGTGTGTTTTTGTAATAAAAATTTTAAAATATATGAAACACCTGCCCAAAGATCTCGAAAGTAAACGAACTTTTGTATTTCAAATATTAGAGTAAATATAAAAGTAATTTAAATCATTCCAATCGCTGTCTGGTTAGCATGTTTTTTTATCAGAATTTTGTAGGTGTACAACCATATTTGTTTAAGTTACAAGTTGTTACTTTTATATTAAATAGATTTAGCATTTCAAACTGGTCGATTCCAGAACCGACGATGGAGAAAGAAAGGAAGAATGTTGAGATAATGGTCAAGCGCGAGCCTATAACAGACAAAAAAAAATTGATTTCATGTTTTCTACAGATCTTGAAACTCTTTAATTAGTGAAGGTTTTTTAACCATTATTTTTTATATAATTCTGTAACTGAATATTTTATTGAAAATATTTGTTTGTATGCGAATACTCTATCAAAATATATTCACATCATAAATTCTTATTTTACATATATTTTGATCCTTAAATGAGTTTAAGTGATGAGCGCCTACAAATATTCTCGGGGCAAGCCACAAGATAGAACAATGGAAATGATATTTTAATACTACTCTATAATAATTTGAAATATATGATTCAAACATTTTGAATCGTCTCATTTCGGAATGCGCAGAAAGACAATAGACGTTTTTCATTAGATATTTTTTTATCTCCTGAACTATTAACTAGGTACATGTATTTTAATCATTGATTGTTTTTTTTTAGTGTCGCAACTATTTCATAACACAACTCCTTCAGATAAATTCAATAATAATCTACTGAATCAAACAAAAATCTACACCCCAGAAGAGTTGAACAATATCTATGGCAATTGGGAGGATTATAGCCGTAATGCTTTGGACTATGAAAAAGCTGAACCTACGCCTACAAAATCAAGTACAGTAGTTTTCCTTTTTTTACTTGCATGTAGAATATCGGACAATTTGCTTTTGAAAAAAGGCCACTCTGTGTTATTGCGTCATCCGTAAGTGTCGCTAAGGCCTCTCACACACATTCTGAATTCCTCTCTTAATTCAGACTCAGAATTCATATTATTAATTAGCCCGGCAACGTATACAATTTCACTATAATTTATTCAAGAATAATAATGTATTCAACAAAGAGTTTGCAAACGGCATACATACTTAAATGTTATAAACAAAAATCTGTACAACAAATATAAAATGGGTCTTAGGACTCCCTTTCCTAAACTAGGCAGGAGACCTGTTTGTACCTTAGGAAAGAGTATCCATACATAATGATTCTTATTGCGGTTACAAAATATACAGTCGGAGGATACATCTGGTTTTGGTCAGCCAGCTCGCAAATATGTATCCTCCGACTGCACAGCATGATTTTCTCCTTGTTTACGTCTTTTTAGTTCGCTTTTCAAGCACTCGGGTTTTTTAATATTTTTAACTAGCTGACCCGGCAAACTTTGTTTTGCCATAAAATACCAAACATTCGTCTACCCTACCTACCCTACCCTAACAACCCTACACTACCTACCCTACCTACCCTACCCTACCTACCCTACCCTACCTACCCTACCCTACCTACCCTACCCTACCTACCCTACCCTACCTACCCTACCCTACCTACCCTACCCTACCCTACCTACCCTACCCTACCTACCCTACCCTACCTACCCTACCCTACCTACCCTACCCTACCTACCCTACCCTACCTACCCTACCCTACCTACCCTACCCTACCTACCCTACCCTACCTACCCTACCCTACCTACCCTACCCTACCTACCCTACCCTACCTACCCTACCCTACCTACCCTACCCTACCTACCCTACCCTACCTACCCTACCCTACCTACCCTACCCTACCTACCCTACCCTACCTACCCTACCCTACCTACCCTACCCTACCTACCCTACCCTACCCTACCTACCCTACCCTACCTACCCTACCCTACCTACCCTACCCTACCTACCCTACCCTACCTACCCTACCCTACCTACCCTACCCTACCTACCCTACCCTACCTACCCTACCCTACCTACCCTCGTGATGCAATACAACCCAAATGAGGAAGTACTCAAGGCCCTTAAGAACCAAAATGCCGCCATCTTTCAAGATCTCAAAGATGAGCAGGCCAAAATAGAAATTATATACAGAAAGCGAGCCAGGAACCCGCTAATGTGTCACGTAGTGATGAGGGTCGCCACAGAGGTTTGGCGACGCATGCTCGAGGTTGGGTCGGTGCACGTGGAGTTCCAGCGGGTGAGGGTCGAGGATCAATCCCCGCTGGTCCAATGCTCGCTCTGCCTCGGGTATGGGCATAGCCGACGCCTTTGCACAGAATCTGTGCCAAAGTGCGGCCACTGTGGCGGTCCCCACATGAGGACGGAGTGCGCGGACTGGGCCGCTGGCCTACCTCCAAAGTGTTGCAATTGCACGCGCGCGAGGATTGACAGCGCCAACCACCACGCTTTCAGCTCGGAGTGTCAAGTTAGAAAAAGGTGGGATGCAATAGCCCGTTCTGTTATAGCGTACTGCTAAGGGCGCCCCGGAGACTTCTGCCCAACAAAACGCAAGACCATACCGTGTGGCCCAAGCAAACCTACAACGAAAGGACCTGGCAACGACCGAACTCTTTTTAGAGGCCAGTAAGAGGAAGATCGCATGGGCACTTATCCAGGAGCCGTACGTGGGAGGAGCTCGAGGTATGAAGAACTATCGAGGTTCGCGAATCTACCAGTGCGAGGTTGATGGAAGTGGGAGGGTAAAGGCGGCAATTGCCGTTTTTGATGATGACCTGGATGTCATTCCCTACCCGAAACTCACCACAAACAACATCGTTGTGGTGGGGATCCGGACCAAAGCTTGGGAGATCGCAGTAGTATCTTACTACTTCGAGCCAGACCAACCTATAGGGCCATACCTGGACCAGTTGACCCAGATCAAATCGGAAGTGGCCACCGGTAGATTGCTTATAGGCGGCGACGCGAACGCCAAGAGTCCTTGGTGGGGTAGCATCATCGAAGACTCCAAGGGCGAGGAAATGTCCGGAACCCTGGAAGACTTAGAGCTTCAGGTACTGAACACTGGTGACGCTCCCACATTTGACACAGTCAGAGGTGGTCGAGTGTATAAAAGCCATTTGGACGTCACGGCATGCTCGCTCGACCTTTTTGACCTGGTGGACGGCTGGCGGGTCGATACAGGAGCAACATCCTCGGACCATAACACTATATTCTTCAACATTAACGTAAAAAGGGAAAAAGGGATGAATATAACTAGAACAACAAGAAAATTTAATACAAGAAAAGCGGACTGGGAATCATTTAGAGTAAAATTGGGGGAAACTAAAATTGAAAGTAACGTAAATTTAAATAGCATACAAGAAATAAATAGTAAACAAGACTTAGAGGAAATAGTAGTAAAATATAGTAAAATCATAGAACAAGCATGCGAAGATGCCATTCCTAAAACAAATAGAAAAATTAAAATTAATTGTCCGTGGTGGTCCGAGGAGCTCACTGTGAAGAAGAAGGAGTTTACCAGACTGAAGAACCGCATCCGCAATGCCGCGCCGGTCCGGCGAGCGATGGTCGTAGACGAGTACCTGAAGGCCAAAGAAGAGTACGAGATGCTAGCGAAGAGCGCCCAATTCGCAAGTTGGAAGGAGTTCTGCCGGAAACAGGATCGGGAAGGGGTCTGGGAGGGAATCTTTAGGGTGATTGGTAGGACCGCCAGAAGACAGGAGGAACTGACCCTTCGCAGCGATGGTGTATTTCTCAACCCAAGTGAATCGGCCGCTCTACTCGCAGATACGTTCTACCCCGAAGACAGAGTAGACCAGGACAACGCTGACCACAGGCGAATTAGAGAAGCAGCCAGTCGAGTAAATGAGTGGGCTCATGATGAATATCATGACCCACCATTTACCTCGCTGGAGCTGAAGACCGCCGTGGCAGGTTTCAATCCCAAAAAGGCACCAGGAGGGGATGGACTGACGTCTGATATCTGCAGTCGAGCGATCCACCAGGACCTGGAGGCGTTCCTTGCCCTTTACAATAAGTGCCTTGAATTGGCACACTTCCCAAACATCTGGAAGGAGGCCACAGTCGTGGTCCTCAGAAAGCTGGGCAAGGACGATTACCTAAACCCCAAGGCATACAGACCAATAGGTCTACTGCCGGTTTTGGGGAAGGTCCTGGAGAGGATGGTAGTAGCGCGTTTAAAATGGCAGCTTGTACCGCGGTTTAGTACTCGCCAGTTTGGATTTATGCCCCAGAGAAGCACTGAGGACGCCCTCTATACGCTAGTGAAGCACGTACAGGACAAGTTGAGGCTGAAGAAGCTAATTGTCCTGGTGTCACTGGATATAGAGGGGGCCTTTGATAGTGCTTGGTGGCCAGCCATCAAGGTCAGACTGGCTGAGGAAAAGTGCCCGGTTAACATAAGAAGGCTGCTAGACAGCTACCTCGACAGTAGGAAAGTCAAAGTTCGTTACGCTGGGGAGGAATGCACGCGAGTGACTAGCAAGGGCTGTGTTCAAGGGTCAATAGGTGGTCCCATCCTGTGGAATCTCATTCTAGACCCACTATTGCAGGAATTGGAGCGGCGCGGAATCTTCG
This sequence comes from Anorthoa munda, assembly GCA_945859665.1. Lineage (NCBI taxonomy): Eukaryota > Metazoa > Arthropoda > Insecta > Lepidoptera > Noctuidae > Anorthoa > Anorthoa munda. The sequence goes on from OX243893.1 coordinate 7,958,013, forward strand.
CGCAGGCGTTCGCCGATGATATCGTCTTGGTTCTGGATGGGGACTCAGCCACCGAAGTTTCAACATCTGCCAATGCAGCCCTCGCCCATGTTCAGAGTTGGGGCGTCAGAAACAAGCTGAGGTTCGCACCACACAAAACCTGTGCGATGGTCGTAACCAACAAGCGCAAGTATGATACCCCAAGGTTGAGCATGGCCGGGGTCGACATTGGTATGGTTAAGAAGATGAAGTTGTTGGGTCTAACCATAGACGAGAAGCTCACCTTCAACGAGCACACCGCGAACGTCTGCAGGAGGGCAGTTAACATTTATAAGCAACTGTCCCGCGCCGCTAAAGTGAGTTGGGGATTGGACGCACAGATCATACACACAATCTACACTGCTATGATTGAGCCCATAATAACGTACGCGGCCGCAGCCTGGGCTCCCGCTACGAAGAAGCTGGGAATACGGAAGAAGCTAGGCTCGGTCCAACGAGGATTCGTCCAGAAGATCTGTAAATCTTACCGTACTGTCTCCCTGAACTCGGCACTGGTACTGTCCGGAATACTACCTCTAGATCTGCGCATACAGGAGGCAGCCGCCCTGTATGAAGCGAGGAGAGGGCCATCCCGGTATGTGCCAGGAGATAGGGAGATTGAGGGTGCGGTGGGGTTTGCAGAGGCTCCTCATCCAGCTACGCAAATGCCCCTGGAGTTCATGTGCCTGGCAGACCAACATTTGCTAGACAGCAACAACGTGCAGGCGGTGCGAATTTTCACCGACGGTAGCAAGATTGAGGGGAAGGTCGGAGCCGCATTATCTATATGGGATAATGAAGGCGAAGTCCGGAAGCTCAAACTTAGCTTAGCCGCGTACTGCACTGTCTACCAGGCGGAACTCCTGGCCATCTGCAAAGCGACGGACGTGATCCTTACGCGGCAAGAGACGAGCTATGGTTTGTACAGCGACTCAATGTCAGCATTGCAGACGCTTGCAAGCCATGGCTCTCTCCATCCCCTGGCGGTTCGTGCGCGCGCAAATTTGGCTCAAGCCCTGGGCCAGAGCAAAGCTGTGTCTTTGTTCTGGATCAAGGCCCACGCGGGCCTGCCGGGGAATGAGCGAGCGGACGAGTTAGCGAAGGAGGCAGCATTGTCGTTACGGAGGAAGCCGGACTACGACCGGTGTCCGGTATCATTTATCAAGCGACAGATCCGTTTGGAATCGCTTGATGAATGGAACCGAAGATATGTGTCGGGCGAGACAGCCTCTGTGACGAAAATGTTTCTTCCGGATGCCATAGCGGCTTTCCGTATTATAAAACAGGTGCGGCCCACAGGCGTTCTCACGCAGGTTTTGACGGGGCACGGCGGGTTCTCTGAATACTTGAATCGTTTCAAGTGTAAGGATAACCCATCGTGCGTCTGCGATCCAGGCGTGGCAGAGACTGTCCAGCACATACTTGTAGATTGCCCGTTATTTATCAGGGAACGCTACCAACTCGAATGTGAGCTGGACAGGAGACTGACGAAGGAGAGCCTGCATGGGCTCATGAGTAAGCAACACAGGGAAAAGTTCCTGGTGTACTGTGTTAATGTGGCCTCCACCGTCATTGCACGAAACCGAAGTTGAAGCAGCACTATGTTTCACTAGTATTATAAGAATATTTGTAAGAAGCATAGAATAGCATGCACAAAACTGCAATGACGAACCCTGCACTGGGGTAGTACCTAAGAAAACAGATTGTCTGTATGGTGAAAAGCACTGTTGTGCTTCTCATCTCTAAATGTAAGGCATTATTTATATTGTGATATTCCCTGTGATAAACAGCACTTCTGTACCTTACCTGTGATCTGCAGCACTTTTTGCATATTTTACTGTGATCAACAGCACTTTTTTGTATTCTTGTATATGTAGCACTTTTTCTTTTAACCTTACACTAAATAAATAAAGTTGCCTTTAAGAATTTAAACAAAGTGGGAGTCCCACCCACTGTATACAAGAAGACGTATGCAAGAAGAACCATGGTATGAAGAATGAAAGTACGAGAGGCATGAAAGAGGAATGGAATGACAGAATTTGCACAGAATAGGCGCCAACTTTGTTGAGCGGGATTAGTATTTATAAAAAAAAAAAAAAAAAAAAAAACCCTACCTACCCTACCCTACCTACCCTACCCTACCTACCCTACCCTACCTACCCTACCCTACCCTACCTACCCTACCCTACCTACCCTACCCTACCTACCCTACCCTACCTACCCTACCCTACCTACCCTACCCTACCTACCCTACCCTACCTACCCTACCCTACCTACCCTACCCTACCTACCCTACCCTACCTACCCTACCTACCCTACCCGACCTACCCTAAACGGGATAAAAAGTCCTATGTCCTTCTCCTGGTTCTTAGCTACCTCCCTACCAATTTTCAGCCAAATCGATTCAGCCGTTCTTGAGTTATAAATAGTGTAACTAACACGACTTTCTTTTATATATATAGATAAACTTTTTTTTTATCCCTGTTTTCCCACGGGAACGGGAACTGCGCGGGTAAAACCGCGAGGCGTCCGCTAGTTTGTGATAAATTGCATCGTCGGTTTAGTGACGACGTTGTGGGTTCGAGTCCCAGGTTTGACTATACTGTTGGGTTTTTCAATCAGAAATTTCTCAGAAGCAGACTGGAGCATGGATTTGTGCTCGCTTAGTAAAAATAAGCTCACCCTTATTATATGGACTTGAGCGTAACTGGCAAATTGTGAAAGAAACGTCTTATTATTTTTATTACAGGATTACTGTGTAATCAATTGTTTTTACTTCAGATGGTTGTTTAGCAATTATCGCGCAGCTTTATGACTTCAATTCGGAAAGAAAATCTAAACCAAACTGTCTGATGCCCCCTTACTGCAAGCGGTTAGTCGATAAAGGCAGTGAGTTCGGCTATGGGTTGACACACAGGTATGTCTATTATACAGTTTGAATTTTAATTCGTTTACAATCTTTCAGAGGAGAAACTACTCATGAATATGAAGAACTTTTACTAGAAGACTAACCCTGATATATCGAAAACTTAGCTGTTGTATAGTCAACAACTTTTTTCGTGTTATGTTTTTTTTATATTAATGCTCGCCTTTAACCACTATCTTGCCTTATGGTAAGCGATGAAGTGGTCGACGGTGAAGCACGCTTGTTTAGAAGTAACCTATTCACTCTTGACTTCAAGACTCCTAAGTTATAGCTATCAGGAAACAAAAAATCAGGCAGGAAATGCCATCCCTTAGCTGTACGCACAATGAAAGTATTCGCAAAATGCTTTGTGCGTATGGGTGGGATGTTTACCATGTACCGAAGACGCATTGTCATATGTCTCGTAGTCCGATGTCGGAAAGGGCTAGGCAGAATCAACTTGCGAGTTCCATCGCACATTCCCCGAAATGTAACCGATAAAAACCGACAGGTAGGCTACTCGGAGTCAATGTTCAAGGCTCTGGAGTTTTCAGTCTACCAATGCATAGTTGCTGAGATATGCCTCTTGGCCCGTTTGTCAATCGACTCAAATGCATATCTAGCTGGATAGCTTTTTGTTTTCATAAATTCGGCGAACTTGTAGTACTCGTAAAATTGCTTACATAAGCAGATACTTATACTTTCCAATATTGCCGATGATAAGATAGTCACATTTAATATCAAATACAAGATTCATGTTGAACTTCAGAAGTACTACATGCCAAAGCATAGACGCATTGCAAGTATGTCGTTAATTAGCCAACTATTTAAATAATCTTTCTTGTGTTTCAAAAAAGACAAGAAACACAAGTTTATATTTCCGACATAGCCCGAGGAATTGCCAAACTTAAGTGGCGGCGGGCAGGGCACGTTGCTTGCAGAAGGTACAGTCGATGAGGCCACAAAGTTCTGGAGTGGCGACCGAGTACCGGAAGACGCAGTGTTGAAAGGTCTCCCTCTGGGTGGACAGGCAGGTTATCGGAGCTTCTTCAGGCTAAGGGAAGCCGATGAATACGAGACGCATAGGACAGATAGATATACACTTGGGGCTGCTTATGATCAGCAGTGACGTCTTTCGGCAGTTTCTTTTTTTTTAAGTCGATATAACAAATAGGCGGTCTAAAAACATGTTGTATTAAATAATCCTTATTTTTTAGGCTCTTACTTCTGGTCATCACCCGTTTCTCTCAAGGTTGTGTCTTGTTCTCTGAAAAAGAGGACCAATTTAAGGCGGACTTGATTTGCAAGAAGTGTTTCAACGAGGCGGAGTACATTGCTTTAAATAACTTCCAACTTGCTGATCTCATGTTTGAACAGAGTAAGTGTATTCGCTTGATGCCTTTTTATTCATTTGAATCTTCGAAGGCCGATAAACCAAATACCAAATATTCGAAGACGTGTGACATCCACCAATCCGTACTGAGCCGGGGTGGATTAAGGCCCATTCCCTATCTCTCAGAGAGGAGGCTTGTGTCCCAGCAGTGGGAACATCGAAATGGTGATGATGATAATAATGAAAGTTCTCATGACCACCTCTGAAATCTATGAGTTCTCTGCATTTGTTTAGTTTACGTGATACGAATACAAATTTACTGAAAGTCAGATATGTATTGTTTTCATATTTTATAGTTGATCCCACCGTAAAAGTTGTTAACATTCCCCCCTATACACATCATCACATCACATCATCAGCCTATTAATGTTCCTACTGCTGGGACACAGGCCTCCTCTCTGTGAGAGGGGATGGGCCGTAATCCACCACGCGGGCCCAGTGCGGGTTGGTGGATGTCACATGTCTTCGAATTTTTGGTTCGGAGGACATGCCGGTTTCCTCACGATGTTTTCCTTCACCGTTTTTGAGAGCAGTGGTGATGAAATAATTTACACAAAGTAAAGCGCCTGCCGGGGTTCGAAACCACCACCTACAACTTGTAAGTCGCAGCCGATACCACTGGGCCACCACTGCTCTCTAATATAGCAAAAAAATCAAAACTTGATGGTATCATAAATTTAATAATATCAGGAACGTGTCATATAAATTAACGATCTATAAACTATTTCAGTATGTTTGTGCGGTCTTTTCGGCCACGCTCAGTTTATGCGCAACTACTGGCACAAAAACCTTCTGGATTCCCAAACCTTAGAAGGTTGCTTCTCAAGGAAGTTAGCAACTGCTGATTTCGATGATAATTATATGAGAGAGTATGGAAACGATGAGTGGAGCATTGAAAGGGGTCTGGACATCATGGACGGAAAATGTAACGTGCACGTAACTGCAGCCGCGGTGGCAACGCTCTCAAATGTCATCAGATATATTATAGAGACTTATTATTTTAACTAGTTACAAGTTACTTTGCTCTCAAGGGTCCCAACTAAAATCTAAACGTCTACGAAGTATCATGAGTTTGTAACGAATCTGATTGTTTTTAGTCATAAATTTGACATTAATAAACGACTTTTAAACGGTGACACGGGCAGTGTTTCTGGAAGTGCAATTGATTATGCATACAATTTTAAAATACGAAAAATAAGACGTTCATTAGATGTTTTAACAGTTTTAACTCGATAAATTTTAAGTTAGGTCTATTTGACTTTTTTCTTGGTTTAAGGGTTGGTAAATCGAATTATTTATTTTTTCTCGACATCAAAATTATAGTTAGATACTCTGTAAGAGAATGCACAACCCCGGCTGAAGAAGGTTGTCTGAAGTTGGATAGTCCCTGCGTTTCACATCACCCGGTTTTCTTGGGGTATCACAATTTTAATTTGCAAGATAAATGAAGACATCAGGTATAACCATAAAATTAATGTTTTAGGTTATATTATGTTCTCGATACTCAATTGTTTATTGCAATCCATACGAGTAATGTATGCTTGGGTTATTGGACGACTCGCCCGAATTTAACTCGCCCGAATCGGGCGAATTGTCCACTATTAAAAATATTCATTTCTCTGTGTCGATTCGCCCGAAGTTTATTTATCGACGGGCGAATTGACCACTCCAAAATTATTTAGTGGACGATTCGCCCGAATTTTATTTTAGAGAACAAACATTATAAAAGTACATTCGTGCTTACCCGTCTCAGTAATAATATGCAGAATTAATCGAAGTTAATAGATATTGTACTAGAAACTAGGAAAACAATTCAAACTACCAGGAGGCCAGAATCATGAAGAAGTATTTGCAGAGCTAGAATCATTAGCGGTAGAGACTAACGGAGTACTAGGGCTTCAGAATCGAAAATCGCCCGGTACACTTTTTACTGCTAATGATTCTTTTGATTCATGATTGACAAAACACTAAAAGGGAGACAGCAATATTCGCTACAAAAAAAAAAATACAGTGATAGCTCTATACGCTATCAGGTCATTTCGGTACCGGTCAAGACTAACTTAAATACCAGGCGATTATAATCATGAGGGAGCTAGGCTGGAATCTTGATTGTCAAGGAGGTTCAATATTGATATTTTGGGCGGCATCGAGCGGGCGCACTACCAGTACTGCGTTAAAATTGGGGCGTATATATTGCCTTAATAACAATATTGATAGTTTTAATAATGTGCATAGATTAACGTAACATTTTGCCTGTAGTCCCCTAAAGGGTTAGACAGAGCATTTCACCCGTTATGTAAGTCCCTTGTAAGAGGACCCGAGCTTAATGCCATCAATCGGGCATAAATCTAGACATGGGTTGCTATAGAGAATTTCCAGAAAGAGCCAACAACAAACTTGACCCGACTTTGAGAAAATAACGGGCAGAGAACGCAGACTGAATTTCCTTAGTAAAAAGTCATAATTCCAGGTTTGGCTCTCGTCTATTTCCTCCTCCAATATTGAACCAATTTATAAGATATTCCATAAACTGAAAATTAAAGACATATTATACTATGTCCCTATGTTTTCCTTTTTACTGTTTTTTTTTTTACTGAAATCCGGTATTTTATCTGTAGACATGATGTACGCACTCCAAATCACAAAATACACCGACTTTTAATAACTAGACTCGTCGCCAAATGGTCTATACTGGATTCAGGGGACTGGTAATAGAAACTCATGTAGTTCGAGACTGATTATTTATTGTGCACGGTAGGCATACAAAAACATAATACATAAGTACCCACATATACATCATTATACACCAGTGATATAGTATCTTTAGAAGCACTAGAACCCTCAAGAAATGCTCAAAATTGCGCTGTCAACAGAGGCTTAGTGTACAAATTTGACAAATATATGAAAGTAAAACGTACGTATGTATATGTCTTATTTGCCAGTTTATGGGATATCTTTTAAATTGGTCCAATATTGCAGGAGGAAATAGACGAGAGCCAAACACACCAAGTCGAATTATGACTTTTTACTAAAGAAATTCAGGCGGCGCTCTCTGCCCATTTAACAGTAGTACTTGCGATTACTATACCAACAATACAGTCGACAGTTTCAGAGAAACGAATCAAGTATGGTTCTTCAAACACTTGACGTCAAATTTACCTCCTGAATTCTCCGAAATGGTGGGCAGAGATGTATAACACCGGCACATTGTTGTGTTATAATCAGTTTTCGCCGAAACTTCGCTGTTGGGATGTGACCTCAGTATACAGAGAACGTCGTTGTAAACACACTGTGTTGTTGACGGACTATCAACGTCATCAGTCGATTTTACCCCGTACCCGCATCGCCTGGTAGTGCACCGCTTTTGTACCTCACTGTTAGGATGTCGATTCGTTTCTCAGAATCAATCTGCCTATGCTTGTACCAACTAGATATGGTTGGGGTCGGCTTCTAGTCTTACCGGATACAGCTGAGAACCAGTATTTTATTAATTTACTAACTGTGCCCGTGGCTTCGCTACCGTCAACTGCCTATACTACCCTACCTATCTACCCTAACCTACCTACTCTACCCTACCTTACCTACCCTACCTTAGCTACCCTAACTTACCTACCCTATCATACCTACTAGGGCATGTAATATCGGAAGTATTGCAATGCCGATATTAGATCTCAATATCGGAATTCCGAGAGACAATGTAGTCAAGTAGTGGAAGTTGATTTATCCAGCAGATTAGTGATTGTATAGACTAATTTATTGTCTATACTAATTATTATATATAATATAATAATATAATATCTATGCTATCTATACTAATATTATAAAGAGGAAGATATTTTTGTTTGTACCGAATAGGCTCCGAAGCTACTAGACCGATTTAAAAAATTATTTCCCCAATAGAAAGCTACGTTATTCCTGAGTAACATAGGCTATTTTTTAATCCCGAAAACGGTTCCTGAGGGGTGGCCCACGAGAGCGACGCCGCGGGAAATAGCTAGTATTCAATACAAGCAGAAGCCTGGGAAATAATAAGCTTTAATTTATTGAGTAGAAGCAAGTAAGTAACTCGTTATGGATAGGTTCTCGTTCCGAAACAGCTCTCTCAAAAGTATGAAAAACCATCTAAGCATTTTTCATCATCATCATCACAGCCGAAAGACGTCCAATGCTGAACATAAGCTCCCCCAAGTGTCGTCACTTTGGCCAACGCATGGGGCGTCTCAAATCCAGCGGATTCCCGTAACCTAAGCATCACTCAATGAAAATATCATTGTTACAACGGGTTATATGAAACTGTATATACATTGTTCTCTTAAACATAAAATTTTTAGCAATCTCGTGACTGTAAAGCAAGCATTCGTCAAGACATTTATTATCATCAAGACACAAGCTGTGCTTAGTTTGGGACCCTTTGCTAAATTGTTATGGTCATTGTTAGTTTTAATTTCTTACCTCACTGTGTATTGTCATCATGTTATAACTATGCACGTTAAATAAATGAATTTGAATTTGAATGAATTTATATTTTCATGAAGTGATCTTTAAGGTCTATCTACACATATCAGGGGCGTGCCCGGGACGTGACAGGGCCGGGTCCCGTCAGGGGCTCAAAAAAATATCGTTGGGAACATTTTATATGAACTCGTTCACACACGTCCGTGCACGGGCCCTGTCACGTCCCGGGCACGGCCCTGATATGTGTGGATAGACCTTTAAGTAAATAAGGCCCGGTTAGTAAAATGTGTATCCGAAAACTGCTAATCACCATAGTCAACGGGCTTAACCGCGCTTTCTCGCTCGACGCTTCACAAGCAGTAATTTTTTTTTTTTTTTATTATTCCGAGATTCCGATATTGGATTAATCAGTATCGGAATTGAAATATCGGTAATTTCGTTCCGAGGTTCCGATATAACGAGATTCCGATATTCATGCCCTAATACCTACCCTACCTTATCTACCCAACATTACCTACCCTACCCTATCCTACCTATCCTCCCCTAACGACCTATCTACCCTACCTACATAGCATATTTTATTTTTTTAATGTAAATACCTCCTACGAAGTATTAGAAAACATTTAAAAAAAGATGAATGAAATCGGTAAAGCCGTTCTAAAGTTATAGCGTAACCAGGAGAAATAAGGGTTCATATTTATATATACAGATATATGTACAATGGCGGACTTAATAACTTAGGCATTTTCTACCAGTCGACCTTAGGGTGATGCAGTGATAAAATATGGCAGGTGCAACTAAATGAAAAAACAAATAGAGAAAAGTAATATAAATAAAACAATATGATATATACATAAATATATACTTAGATACATGACTTACTTACTTGACTTAAGATCCTATGACCTCTAGCTGGGGCTGAGGGCTTCCACAGTAGTCCTCCATCGAGACTGGTCTTGAGCTTCGCGTTTCACCTCACTCCACGTCATTCCGAAACTCGTCGTTTCAGCTAATACGGTACGTCGCCAGGATTGACGGGGACGGCCTCGCTACCTTTATATACATACTGCTGTTCCCCGCGGCTTCGCTCCCGTGGACCACCCCACAGGACCCGTTTTCGGGATAAAAAAATAGCCTATGTCACTCAGGAATAATGTAGCTTTCTATTGATGAAAGAATTTTTAAATCGGTCCAGTAGTTTCGGAGCCTATTCGGTACAAAAAAAACAAACAAACAAACAAATCTTTCCTCTTTATAATATTAGTATATAGTTATTTATGCTACAAGTGCGGAAGGTAGGTGATGACGTGTCGGTGACGAGTCGGAAATCATCTTACGTACGTGTATTATACAACATTTTACTATGCACTGTGCGAGGAAATAAAAAAAAATATCTGTACCAAGCAAGAAATTAATAAAATGGCGGGCTTATTCAAGTGCGCTCTGCATATCCACAGATTAACTAATAGTTCTTCAGGCATATCTACTGCGCATGTTCAAATAGCTGTCACGTCGTAACGGAAAAAGGCACGAGCAAAATATATGTTCTGTAATTAATTTATTCATCAAAATCTAAATCTAGAGTAACTAAAAACGCCTTTAATGAAGTATTAGTTTTATTTTGCCTTTTATATGAATGATTATCTGTACTTAACTAATTTGTAAAACATTTCTCAAATAATAAAATCTCTATGCGTCGGGCTGACGTTGGAGTTAAGAATTAAAAAAATACAGAAAATTAAAAAGCACTAGTTAAAAAAATGACACTTTCCGCACAGTTTGGCTGCTTGGAAAACGCTCTTTTCGAGGACATGCATTGTAAAATTATTTTATTGATCAACAGAATCTAACAAATCAAATCTTTGATAATTCTGCAAACTTCTTGCGAATGTGCTTGCGTGCCGTCAATTTGAAAGACAACCAACTGGTTGCCATCCTGAGGTTCTGAGGTGTGATGTCTTACATGGTACACCGCCTATTTAACCTTGACAATCCAGCACCGGAGTAATAAGGTACCTCTTGACAAAACTGGTGGTAGTTTCTCTGGCTTTTGACTACTGTAACAATTAACAAAGATCAGCAAATGGCAGCCAGGACCAACAGCTTAACGTTATTGCCGAGACACGGAGGAGACTAATCATTGATGGTCACCACCCATCTACAGACTGACCTTGGCAAGCGTTGCTTTACCTACCACATGGTGATAGCGCAGTAATGTGGGACGCTAACCCACTGAAACTCCACGGTGTCCTCCTGTGACGCTTATGGCGAGAACACAGGCACACGTTAGCACTCACCGCGAACCCGCCGCGGCTGTCTGACACCGGACCCTCCTCTGGGGAGTACCTCCCATCACCGGCGCACCAGAACAAATAAGAACAAGCAAGCGTTGCTTTACCTGGAAGGTCGATCCGTATTGCTGTTATTGTTTAGCTATAAGCTCCAATTATCAATAAAATGTATTAACGAAAATAAATCTAAGTATCATAGGAATAAACACAGCCATTATAAAAATATTTTTACTGAAACATATAACAGACTTCCAAAAAAACACTACAAATTTAAAAATTACTTAAATTTCGGAAGTCCATGTTCCTGCTTTTTTCTTCTTTTTTTTTGACACCAACTTCAGAAATTGAAGTTACTTTTATTAACTATTTAGTGTTTTTTTTTTTTTGGAAGTCGGTTACTTTTTAGTAAAAACGTTTTTATTTTTCACTTTTTAGTTGTGGTACACGACGTAATGAGCAAGTTCTCTCTTCAAAGTTATGCCAGAATAGTTAACCGAATAACATAAAATTTGCACATAACCCGTGAAATTAGAGTGTACCAGGGTGAACTCTACACATCTGCATATCCCTATAGAGCATACCAGCGTGATGTTATGTTATGAAATGACGTACTCGTAAACAATAAACAGACATGCGATTTCAGCAATCCTGAGAGATATGCCGTTGGTTATTGAAGAGTCCTGATGTATATCTCCGTAGGTCTACATCAGATCTTCACCAAATTTAAATGGGACCACATGAAAAGCACTAGCTTTAAAATAATAAAAGAATCATTAAAATCGGTACACGTAGTAAAGAGTTTTGAGGTGAAAGACAGAAAAAAACAGTCGAATTGTGAACATCCTCCTTTTTGAAGTCTGTTAATAACAGATAAAACGCAAAATATAATTGATCAATTCTAATTAAATAAAAATGTTTAATATTACTTAAATTTAAATAGTCAACAAGTCAATCAAAATAATATTTTAAAGTCGACAAAAAATTTGTAAAAACTTTGCCATGCTAAAACGATGTAAGAGTACTTACTCACTTGAAGCACGAAAACCCCTACATTTGTCAAATTGTCGCCATGGACGTGTGTACAGTGGTTGTCCGACTTCCTATAATACTAAGGTCTCGTCTCGAAAGTGACAGTTCTGGTCGACCTCGCCTCATCGTAGGTAGGTATATTGATAGCCAAGCCAATGTCGACCGGACGCTGAGTACCATGAACATAGCCTCTTCCGGTTGCAGGAAGTTGCTTGCAACAACACAAACATATAATTCTGTCTTAAACAATCATGAGAGCTTTATATACTTTGAATATGAGAACACTTGAATACTTACTTTATACTTTGAATACTTTGGATGAGTTAGAGTGTACAGGCTTCTTCTGGGTAAGTTCACTCCATCGTCGACTTTGTCTCTGTCACCTCTGACCTAGACTAGAGTCAAGAGCAAACCCATAATAAATAAAAAAAAAAAATCCTTAATTATTGGCATATGAGAAACAGTTCTTAATTAAGATAATTGATTTAGAATGGGTATTGATTTGCACTATTATTAATTAAACCATAACCAGGGTAGGGCAAGTCAAGGGACAGTTAGTAGTTAGTGGTATCAGAGGTAGGAGACTCTGTTAGAGCCGTTACAGCAGAGAATCCTCTGGGTCCTTCAGTCTCTTATCACGTATAGTATTTGCACTACAAAAACTTTTGTAATTCCCTCCTCGTCCTCCTGTTCCATATTACTGAGGCTCGTGATTCCCCGACGAGAGATCAATTTTTCTTTTAATACGTTTTTCCATCTTTCGTCCTTGGCGACGTGTTTTTTAGGGTTCCGTGCCCAAAGGGTAAAAACGGGACCCTATTACTAAGACTTCGCGATCCGTGTGCCTGTCTGTCCGTCTGTCACCAGGCTGTATCTCATGAACCGTGATAGCTAGACAGTTGAAATTTTCACAGATGATGTATTTCTATTGCCGCTATAACAAAAAATACTAAAAACGGTATAAAATAAATATTTAAGGAGGGCTCCCATACAACAAATGTGATATTTTTACCGTTTTTTGCTCGATATTAATAACGGCAACAGGTAGACGCTTGAAATATTTACAGAATGTTTAGTTATATATTTACTTCAAAAAAAAATAATAATTTAATTAAAATAAAATAAATTAATGGGGGCTCCCATACAACAAACGTGACATTTTGGCCGTTTTTTGCTCGATATTAATAACGGCAACAGGTAGACGCTTGAAATATTCACAGAATGTTTAGTTGTATATTCACTTTAAAAAATAATAATTATTAAATTAAAATAAAATAAATTAAGGGGGGCTCCCATACCACAAACGTGATTTTTTTGCAGTGTTTTGCGATAATGGAACGGAATCCTTCGTGTGCGAGTCCGACTCGCACTTGGCCAGTTTTTTTTTAATTTTTCCCTATTTCAATCTCTAACTTACCTGCTCTATTGTTTCATCTCTTCTAATTACACGTTATACCAATTAAGTCAAACGATTTCCTTTCAACTTTAGTTTCGTTATGAACGCGAAGTATCCAACGGAAAAGTTATTGTACTTGTCGAATTAAGTTCCGGTTAGTTAAGAGAACTAGTATTCAATGGCGTAATTAATACAACCTTCATGGGAACGCCTGTGTATGGTGTGACCGAGTAATTAATTGGCTTATTGAGAGAAAATCAACGTAACCGCGTGGCTACTACGTGTTGCCTTCATAGTTAGACTGTGTTGGTTTTACCGACTTCAGAAAAACGGAGGTACCCAATTCGACACGTATGTATATAATATTGGTTAAAACTTTTTCACAAGAAATAAACCGACTTCTAAAGCAAAACATTAAAAAGTGCAATAATAACTTTTGTTTTGGAGGTCGGTGTTGAAAATCGATAAAAACAAGAGGTACCAAAGACATGAAGATACGTTTTTTGATGTAGGCTTATTATTTTAGTCGTAATAAAATTGTTCACCGTATTTTTAATAACACCATGAATCCGATTAGTATCTATCTAGCCTTCACTAGCCTTCAAAACTTAGTACCACACTTTTATAATTGCAATTTCGCCTAAAGTAACTAACAGATTTTATAAGAAAGGGCAAACTATTTGCATGATTAATTTTTTCCTTTCGCCAGAAATGGGTAAAAACACTCTCGATAAAGTCACCTTGCAAACAATAAAATGAAATCATAATCGGTTCATCCATTTAGGAGCTATGATGCCACAGATAGATAAACAAATACAGAAACACACAGGTACACACATCAACTTATAACACCCCTCTTTTTCCGACGGAGGTTAAAAAGATCCAGGACTATCTATCAACCGTAACCGAACGAAAGAAGACAAACAAAGTATTGCTAGTATGTTTTTGTCAGGCGTTACCTATTTTTTTTTCTTATATTATGATCAAATGTTCGGTTACGGTTGGTAGAACTAGTTTGTTTCATTTGTTCATTCATACAGACCCCTATGGCCATTTTTTGTGTTGGATATCATCCAATGACTTCTCCCGCACTGGGTGAAGCGGGAGGACGTGTTAGACTTTTACTGACTAATACCCACCCGTGTTCCTTCAGTTGCTTGAGCCCGGGCCGCGGTAACCATCTTTCAAATTTATATGCGACCCAGACAGGCATCGGCCATCGTGGATCCCGTCAGTTTTTACTGACATCTCTTTCAGACGCGCGTAGAACACTACGCGCCATCGACTCGGACTTGGTCCTTATTGGACGGTGAGCCAACCATTACTCGCCGTCCGCAAGCCCGTGTTTACGGTGGCCGGGAATCGGCTTTGAACATTTCACTTTTAGCGAAAAGAAAAATATATATACCAGCTATGTATGGCATAAATTGCATTACCCTTTCATCAACTGCCTCTGGAATTATAGTTTATTATACATTAGCACAACATTAATAACGTTTTTTAGTCAAACAAAGATAGAAATAAAAAATAACCACTTATAACTTACTGGCAAATACTAACTACAAAACATTTGAAATAAAAATAAATAAGTAATAATAGTAAGAATACAAAAGTTGAAAATAAACTTGCCCTAAAAGCCAAAAAACTATGAAATTTGACATATCGGAGACCTCACGCCACACCAGCGCCTCTAGCGGTGAATTCATACCCGGTAGCTTCCATTGAATAAACCTTGCTACTAGGAAAAATACATGCCGTGTATTCCGTGTTGCCGTGTATACGTTATAATCACCTATTATTATGTACACTGCATAATACACCAACTTGTTTGATCGAATTTGGATAACATTATTCTAATAATAGAGTGATCAAGAACATAATCACGAACTCATTAGTATGTGTGAACAGTTGCATAGTTCACTTAAAACTTTTGATAAAAAAAATATTCAAATGTTTCTTTTTTTTGTAAAGACCTTCCTATTCCGTGAATTGTAAAAATAAAGTTGCGTTTTTGGAAACTTAGATAATTCTTTTTATCTACTATATTTATAAAAATGGATGTTTGTATTACTGTCCTCTATGCGTTCCTAAATCATTGATTGAAACTTTGGTGGGTTTTCTGCGTAGGGCAAAGGTTCCTGGCCCAAAAATACTATAAAAATCCACAATTTTTAATTTACGTGGAATTACAACGCGAAAGGCCAGGTGCGTAGTACTCATAACCGGCGTGTGTGTATGACTAGATGTATGAATGTAAGTGAAGCAAAAGAAGTATGATCGTAGCAGGTGGCGTTCTGTAGTTTCTGCCTACCCCCATGGGAAAAAAGGCGTGAGTTTATGTATGTATGTATGTACAACGCATAGCAAAGCTAGTTCCTAATAGCAAATAAAAACTCATCGTTCTATTCGATAAGTTTCTATTTGCTATTAGGAAAAAATAGGTACTATAAATCAAAATCAATAATTCAATATTTGCATACGATTGAATTGTCAGTCACTCAACGCTCACTTTGTCTTTCTCATAAATTATACCCTGTCGAGTTCCCTTCATAAATTTCAAATCCAAAAGCGTATACCATGGAACTGTAGCATCCATTACCATAACAGAATACTGCCATACATGGTCTAATTAGGTGTCGAATTGAAATTCGGGCCGGGTTCCTTGAGGACACCACACAAAGTGGTCAGTAACGGTAACCATCACTCGCTGGCATTCTAATGCTCGAGTTTACTGTAAATGGCCCTTTATTTATTTTATTTATTGAATACCAATACGGTAATGTTTTAAATAATAATAAATTTTACAATTACATATAAGGAACGTCCTCAATGAGAGCATTCACGTGTAATGAGCATTTGACGTAGAATATTCGCGTGGTGTGGACGTTGAGCCGAGCGTTACAAAGCTTACACGCAAACGCGAACTTCGGCCGGTGTGGACTTCGCAACGATTTTTGCGGAAACGGCTCGCATTCGAATGTTCACGCAAATAAAACGCTCGAAAGCGAGTACTCAGATAATGAAATCAATGAGTATGTATGTAGGAATATTACTGGCCACTTGTAAAGCAAGGAACAGTTCCTTGATCTTAAGTGTGACCTTGTTGGTCAATCGTATTATCGAGTGAATGACATTTAACGAGATCGTATTCGAATGCTCCAAGCTCGCAAGGGAATGTTCGACTCGAACGTTCATAGTTTTGCTCGAAAGTGAATGCTGGGCTCGCTAGGAAGCATTTGTTGCTCGCCTACGATTTCTTGTTTACAAATGCTCACGACAGAATGCGCCCAGTGAGGACGCTCCTTTAGATAATAAATTCTCTGCAGTACCGTCTCAAATAGATAATTAGGATCTTGCTTTGGTTTACACTCGAGAAATCCTAAAAACACCAGGTTCTAGATTCCAGGCCTTTTTTTTTTGGTTGGGGTATCATCCAATGACTTCTCCCGCTCTGGGAAACTTAAGTTTAGAAGTGGTGTCTAAACTTATAAGTTTCTAATATTAATTATTAATTTATTTTATATATTATATTTTTTTATTAGTTATAATGGTTAGTATAGTAATTATTGTTATATATAAAGAGCCAAAAGTATTGTTTTTTATTTATGGTGTTTTATACTTAAGTTTAGAAGTGGTTTCTAAACTTATAAGTTTCTAATGTTAATTAATAATTTATTTAATATATTATATTTTTTTATTAGTTATAATGGTTAGTATAGTAATTATTGTTATATATAAAAAGCCAAAAGGATTGTTTTTTATTTATGGTGCTTTTTATTTATACATGTATTCGGCACAGATATATTAGAAGTCGTATTATATAATGGATTCTTTGACGTGTGATCCTTCAGTTATAGAAGACCAAAGCATGGACTAAAGCATGGATATATATTATTGTATACCATGCACATCTTGCGCATACGTAATACTTAATTGAAAAGCTAATTGATATCATACTTATAAGATTACTGAGCTATTTATCGTATTTTGAGAATATATATCTAGATCTAGTACCAGTATAATTGTCGCAAAACAAAGTGACAATTAATTCTTTAGAAATATAAAAAAAACTGGCCAAGTGCGAGTCGGACTCGCACATGAAGGGTTCCGTACCATTATCGCAAAACACTGCAAAAAAAACACGTTTGTTGTATGGGAGCCCCCCTTAATTTATTTTATTTTAATTTAATAATTATTATTTTTTGAAGAGAATATACAACTAAATATTCTGTGAATATTTCAAGCGTCTACCTGTTGCCGTTATTAATATCGAGCAAAAAACGGCAAAAATATCACGTTTGTTGTATGGGAGCCCCCCTTAAATATTAATTTTATACTGTTTTTAGTATTTGTTGTTATAGCGGCAACAGGATTACATCATCTGTGAAAATTTTAACTGTCTAACTATCACGGTTCATGAGATACAGCCTGGTGACAGACAGACAGACAGACAGACGGACAGCGAAGTCTCAGTAATAGGGTCCCGTTTTTACCCTTTGGGTACGGAACCCTAAAAAGCGGTAAAATATTATCACTTTTCTCATATTAACGCTGTTTTTCTTATTCTTGAGAACAATCAGAACCTGAAAGATTTCCAATAAATTAAAAGTCATTCTGTAGATTACAGTTACGTGTTCTTAATTGCTTTTCAAATAAATCTACATTTAATGTTTTATTTTTTGATGATATCGTATAGATATGTAAATAGTGAACTTTAAAGAAGCCCGTAGTAACAGGACGACTTGACAGAGATTTCTGAACAATCCAGTTTTTATAAATCCAAAGTTTGCTTCGGCTAATCATAACGGGTTTGTCTGGATTTACAGCTTGACATAAAATATTTAAATGATTATCTGCCCGTTATCTCAAAGTTCAAGGATGCAGAAACTAATATTAAATTGATTTATTATTCATAATCAAAAGGTTTTCGCAAAAGTTGAATTATTAATAATCAATTCTGTTGAGTTCGCATATTTGTGTCATAAGTCCAATATTATAATATGGTTACGTGATACGTGAATGCAAATCGTCATCCGGGATCAAAAGATCGCAGGCAGGAAGTGTTATGGCGAATATCGACCATTTGTAATCATTACCATCGTATTTATTTAATGTATGTGTGGTTTGAATGCTCAAATAAATTAATGAAATAGGCCTAAGTTTGTAGGCATACTGTAAGGTACATTCAACAAAAGAGATAAGTGGCGGGGTGAATTGACATACACTTTAAGAATGTATAAACTTCTTAGAAAATAATTGTTTACAAATAAAACAACAATTACGTAGTACATATTTTTCTATGTAACAATAACATATTCTTAACATTAATTAAATTTTAACGTGGTGAGAATCATTTTCAAATGTGAAAAAATATTAATAAATTTCCCTAAACACTACTTTTACCTTTCCCATGGATCTTGAGCTATTTTCAAGTAGAAAAAGAGTGTATGTAGCTACGAGTATGTAACTTCAATATTTTTATTTTACTTCATATTTTACCGTAATGAGAACTTTGAAATCGTCCTTCTAAATGTATTTTTAATTGCAGTAAACACGGGATAACTTCGATTATTACCTACTATAGTGCAAGTGCTTTTTAGGGTTCCGTAGCCAAATGGCAAAAAACGGAACCCTTAGGGATTCGTCATGTCTGTCTGTCCGTCCGTATGTCACGCCACTTTTTTCCGTAACTATAAGAACTATGCTGTTGAAACTTGGTAAATAGATGTATTCTGTGAACCGCATTAAGATTTTCACACAAAAGTAGAAAAAAATAAAAAATATTGGGGGTATATGGGGACATAGAACTGAAACTCATTTTTTTTTCATGGATAGGTCTTTAAAAATGATATTGAGGTTTCTAATATCATTTTTCCAATACTAAATAGTTTGCGCGAGAGACAATTCCAAAGTGGCAAAATGTGTGTAACTCCTAAAATAAGAGAATGATAAAACTAAAAAAAATATATGATGTGCATTACCATGTAAACTTCCACCAAAAATTGGTTTGGACGAGTTCTAGTAAGTAGTTTTTCTTTAATACGTCATACATTGTAAACCGCAATTTACCAAGTACGGAACCTTTCGTGCGCGAGTCCGACTCACACTTGGCCGGCTTTTTGCCTTGCATACTTATCTCTTTCGATGACTGTACCTATTTATGTATATGGTGGTTGACAGTAATGGACTATTGTTGAGTAAGTATTCGTACCACGTGAGTATTTAAAGATCGATACAGTGCTCAATTGGCATTCATGGTCACCCCTTTTCCGTGAAAAACTATTCATTAAACGATATGTATGTAACGGTAGTCAGAAAGTGCAGCACCTAAGTAAGTACCTATTTCCATGGTCCAGAAACAGGGTGACTTTTATTTCTTGGCAATATTGTAGTAAGAGTGTACTGTGGTGACTTAGCTTCTTCTTCTTCTTCTTCTTAGCGTGTCGATGGCAAATATAAAATAAGTTATATATTGTGTTTGGCTCAGAATTAAGCCACGGCAACACCATTAAGTGACGCAGTCATAAGGTCTTCGTACGTACAGGTGACAGGGCATGATGCGCAATCCGTGAGATGGGCCATGGTCTGCGGAGAGATGCTGCACAAGCACTGAAGACTAGTGCCATCAGAGAACCTCCACCCGTGGAGGTTGTCCTTGCTGCGGCCAACCTGAGTGCGGAGTCTATTTAGGGTTTTCCAGGTCGTCCACGGCAGAGTGTGCCCAGGCTCTCCGTGGCAAAGACAATATTTAATTATTTAATAGTTGCTGTGTCAACACACGTCAAACTTATAACACCCCTTTTTTCCGTCGGGGGTTAAAAACACACAAAACAAAACGAATTAAACATGTTTATGGCAATTACATTTCCTGCAATTGAATTAAACACTAAAACTGCAAGTGCTACTATGTATAGTTCTAAACAGGATTTACATGTCCGTCACTCATATTGTACTCACCTAATACTTTTTTTTTATTATTGACTAGCAACCAGCGGCTTCACCCGCGTGTATGTCGAAAATTATCCTAATTACCTAGTCGGGACAAAAAGTATCCTATGTGCTATTCCTGACTATAATCCATCTCTGTGCCATATTTCATTTAGATCCGTCCAGCCGTCTGAGCCCAAAGAATAAACATACAATCACGTGTCTCGTGTCTCCTGTGCGGGTCACAATTTTTTTTTCATTTTTTTTCTTTCAAACGCACACACACTCATAAAACACTTTTATAATATTAGTGTGATAGTGTGATAGGCTCACGCTTGACCAATATCTCACCTGATGGTAAGCGATGATGTGGTTTTATTTGTTTTCAAAAAGACATTTGTGGTCAATATAAAAATTAAATCCCGCTTGCGTCAGCCAAGATTATTGTTTACTCCGAGTTGCTATTAGCTATCACATACCCATATTTATATCATATTTCAATTTAACTTCGTATTAACAACTAACACTGAGTTAAATTTTTGGGACAAATGGACCTAACGAGTCAAAATGATTACTCTTGCAGCTGGAAACGTTTACTATAATGACGTGACAAGAGAATCTTCAAATCAATTGTTTTTATTTGTGTTAAGATTTTATTACAATAGTAGTTGTATGCTTATACAAGTGTTATATAAAAAAAATATAGCGAATTCTCTTGATAATGAAACTAGACTTGTATCAAAGATAAAATATCTATAGCTTAGCTTAGCATAGACACGAAGCTATATAATAAGCTTCTTATGTTTTTATTATAGTTAGTTTTAATAAAAACTATGTGTGTATTCTATTCGTAATATAAGTAATATTATGTCATTATGTACCGATTGAATAAAGATGACATGAAGAGCCAACAGAAGACTTTGTTACTTATTATCCTTTCCTGCATCCTGCTGAGGCTATAGACAAGTATTCTATCAACGAAAGCGTCGCCATAGCGATTGGTAAAATGGCAAAAATGTATAGGATGGGCAAACATTTTGGAATTTCGACATTCGCCATCGCTGATAAAAATTACACTTTGTCTAAAGCCTCAGGGAAATATTGAACGGAAACGTTCAACGGTCATATAATAGGGGTTATTAAAACACTCGTGTGATAATAGTATCACACAAGTGTTTTAATACCTAATTATATGCCGTTACATACACTATTTTCTCTTCACTCTCACAGTGGAAATAAAACAAAAGTGGAAACGAAAAATATATGCTGGTATGGCGGGCAATTGCTCATGACTGCGCAGCGCGCGCATTCACTGACAATGACACTATTTTTATATTATTATGTCAATAATCCCATACGCGCCAATAAATGAAAACTTAAAAGGGTCAAATCGAAGGAAAATTTTGCAATGTAATGTTTTCTTTTTGTAAATATTACCCATCCACGAAAAAAAGTACGTGTTTATACAATATTTATTGAATTTATAATTGGAACATTACGTTGTGAGTTTAGATAAAATAGATTTATGAATTTCCTGAGTTATCAGAGATTTCTGCCTAAAAGTGCCTAAGACTTTGCATGCACACAAATATTAGCTTTACCACTTTGCCTAATAAACTGTAGTAAATGCCTTTTGGTAATGTATAACGGTAGAGCAAATTTTTTGGGCGGTGAAGGCTCCTTATTTAGTTTTGAGCTGTGGAAATCATCCAATAAATTCTCCCCCTCTGGGTGGAGCGGCAGAATTCCCCCTGAGGGACCCCTGTTCCTTTAGCTGCCAGTGCCAGGGCCGCGGTAACACTCTTTCAAATTTATCGGCTACCCGTGGTGAAGGCCCAATGGCTAATAACCTACCCTCTTGTGCCAGATCATGGGCTCAAGTCCGGGCAAGTATCAATGTGACGTTTTCAAATTTTATATGTGTCTTCTAAGTTTATCTTGGACATGGCCGACAACGGAGAAGGAAAACTTCGGGAGGAAACCTGGACAATAGTTAATATAAGTCTGAAATCGCCAACCCGCAATGAGCAAGCTTGGTGACCAATGCTCGTGACTTCTCTGTATGAGAAGAGGACTTGGCCCTGCAGTGGAGCAGTTAGAGGCTGGTAACATTTTATTACATTATATTATTAAACAAAATTACTAAAGACGGATCTTCATGCACTTTAACGTGACAAATAAGGAAGTAAAGATGCGTATTTACCAATTACATAATCGGATTGTAACGGTCCGCATGCACTATGGGAAACCGCTGGCATTTAGCGTCGTCGTAGAGAATGCATTGCTAAGGTCACCAAGCTTGACTTTGGTAGTATGTAAATATTTGTGAATGAAAATACTTGTTATAAGGCAGTATCGTAGGAGTGCACAAAAAGAAGCTTTCCGAAAATAACATGAAAAAAATAAATTGTGCTAGGATTGAAGGACTTTCAGTTTCTCTAAGTATAGGAACTGTTTTGAAAGGGCTGATTTCAATCACTTCTGAACAGTAGAAGATCATTAGAAGTATGTATTGCTCTGCTAACTTTTAAACTTTTCCCATTCAGAAAAAAAAACCGGCCCAGTGCGAGTCTGACTCGCGCACCGAGGGTTCCGTAGAAACCTAACCTAACCTGTAGGTTCCGTTTTTTCCTTTCGAGGTATGGAACCCTAAAAATATGTGATGTAACTAAAAATTTAAGTTTTTGGTAATTTTTTCTTCATATGTGCTATAAAACATTGCTTCATGCCAAATTTCAAGATTCTAGGGCGACTGGAAGTATCCTTTAAGTTTTGATTCCCTTGCGAGTTTGAAAATATGCGGCTTAAATTGCTGTTTCTTTTGATTGCGTTGACATAGAAGTTTTATTTTATTACAGCTTAAAGGTATTATAGACCTGAGTATTTGATAAGAATTTCAATTTAATACCTCTACGCGTTCATGAGGAAAAGGGTAGTAAGTTTAAAATTATTTTAAATATTTTTATTATATGATGTAACTAAAAATTTACGGTTTTCGCAATTTTTCCTTTAACTGCGCTATAAGACGTTACTTCGTACCAAATTTCAAGATTCTGAGTTTACGGAAAGTACCCTGTAGGTTTTGATTCCCTTGCGAGTGTCGAAAATTTGCGGAAATTTGCGGCATAAACGGCTGTATCTTTTGATTGCGTTGGCTTAGAAGTTTGATTTTTTCATAGCTTTAAAGGACAGTAAACTTGAGTATTTGATATAAATTTCAGATTGAAACTTTCACGCGTTCCTGAGAAAAAGGGTCTTGACAGACAGACGGACGGACGGACAACAAACTGATCCTATAAGGGTTCGGTTTTTCCTTTTGAGGTACGGAACCCTAAAACTGAAACATTATTTTAGGCGTAAGACTCTAATAATAAGACGAAGGGTCCGTTTGGGGAAAAAGTCTTCCACTGAATAAAATCCGATTTTTATTCAGTGGAAGACTGAGTTGCCGATTGCATGAATCTATTGGATATGAGAAGCACATGACTGGTCAATGTGAAGACATTTTGCGGCCTATGCCCTCCAGGTGGTCTTTCGGTTGAATTTGTTAAAGTTGAATTAAGAGAAGGATTTGTCTGCGCGTGCTCCACCTCCTTGGTACAATAATTTGAAATCACTGATCTGCGAAAAGCGTTAAATACTCTTATCTATTATAATTTTTGATGAAAGTTAATGAGTTCTTCGTCACATATAGATATCAATAGTCTACCTGCGGGAGATAAGTGTCCCTCAAAAAGGAAGTATGAATTTCCTATTACGATGATTTATTGGACCATTTTATTTCAAATTTAATCAATATCGCCCTTGTAACTGTAAGACCTTAGTAAATTAATTGGTAATCAAGTATTATTTAAATTATACATACGGTTAATAAGCAGTGCTTATTCATTTGTTTATTTGATGTTTCAACAGCAAGGTAAATGACATTACCAAAGTCAATCGAAGGTTGCATGACGGAATGTCGATCAGTGTTAAGGTTTTTCATTTAATTGGTTTTAAAGGAAGTTGGAGGCAATCCTATTTTAAGTGATATCTCAAGATACATTTGCAAGAATGGTATAGATTACAAAATAGTATTCTAAATGATCATCTCTTATAAGTTGTATTTGCTTATATCTAGGCGGAATAATCTGGCAAGCGAGTTGTAATGGAATTTTAACCGTAAGCTCCTGGCACAAAAAATTGTAGATTGTATATCTAGGGAGCAAAAAACTATTTTAAAGGCGAGAGTGATTCTAGAGATATTCCGCGCGTAGCGAGGGATTCTAAAGTAGAATCCTGAGCGCAGCGAGAGATTCAAAGTACATCACTAGAGCTTAAAATAGTGTTGCTCCCGAGGTGAAAACTCTAGTTTTTGTCACCTAAAGAAAGAAAAAAGAAAATAAGTAAGTGCAACTTATGAACAAGAACGTTACGTTTATTTATTTACATACAATTAGGAACCATAAGACATAACATAGAAATAATTAGAGGTTAATGTTTATATTTGAACAATTATGGTAGTGAATCGTAACAATTTTATTAGTACCATCCGTTACATTTGTAGATTTATTTTTTAATTTGGCTCGCGCCCGGTTGTCCAGCCAGTCACTTGTTCAATACAATGTTCCCGTGCAATCCAAAATAGAATTACAATTTCTCATTAGCCATTCACCTCATACATTCGTGTAATCGATTTTAGCAATGTAATCCTATTTTGGACCCATGCAGTCCGAAATAGTACTTTTTGCTGATTGGAACATTTACTAACAATATCCACAATTCAAAACACTTTTAGTCCCTAGGGATTTATTAACTATTTTAGTCCCTGTTTACGAAGAATAAACTAGTTCATTTTATTAGATGTTATATAGTTATTGTACTGTTAATTGGTGTAAATAATCTTGTAATTATTTACACCAATTAACAGTCAGGGATTGTTAATTGTTTTTGGATTTATAGAATAAATAGAACAAAATAAAACATATTTAAGTACTTAGTTACATTTTGATGTGTCTGTGAATACTCGTAAAAGTCGGCGCGAAATTATCCACGGTTCGATGAATTTGTTTTTACTTCATAAAAGATAGCTTGATCTCTGCGACAGCTGTCAGTATCAATACAGTAACAATAGCACTTGACAGGCTAACAATAACGTATAAGTCAGTTTGACATACGTCGCAGAGATCAAGCTAACTTTTATGAAGTACAGTTGGTTTTAGTCAAAGAATATCCAAAAATCTATTAAGATTACTTTAGGAAAGTATTAACAGTAATTATTTTAAGTACTTATTGTATTTTTTGCCTAAAACAGGGTTATTTTAATTTTAAGAATAGATATGGGGTAATCGCTAATTAATCGATTCGATAGTATTAAAAAATCTATTGCTGATATCGTTTTGGCGAAAACTATTGACGAATTGGAAGTTTTGAATATAAATTAAGTAGTGGTAATGAATTTTACGTATTATTGGACCGGTGTTTTGTAATTACGTTAAAATCTGGGCTTCTTCTTGTTTTTTATTATATTTAGAGACATAATTTTCATACTTATAATCATTTTTACATATGGGTGGGTGATATTTGTGTAAAATAAAACATGTAAACAAACACGATTGGCGCAAAGCTTCGACTTTGGATAAGAAATAACATCATTACCACTAAATATTTAGTTTTAAATATGGATGAATTCTTCAAATAATTAAAGAGTTTGGATGTCCAAAATATGCATTTTTTTTAGCCACGTCCACCACTTTCATCAAAATGATGATTACACCCTTGATAACACACTTGTATTTAACAAAGGTAAATTAATAAACTTGCGCGTTAATCTAAAAAAAATATTGGCGCTAACGTGTAAGCTTTTTATCCAACTGATTTAATTAACGCACCCAAATAAGATTCCTTAGGTATCTTAATCGATAATTGCGTTATTAATTAGGATGTTGTATGACGTAAATCTAGAGTCCAAAATGAACCGTTGCTGAGCCAGCGGAGGTATGCTTTACGCGCCTAAACTTTAAACCCGCCTTGAAATATTAAGCCTTCTGATGAGGCCCATTGTGAGCGACCACGCCTCTGTCCCGTAAGTAAGCACTGGCAACACACAATGGTCATAGACATTAGACACAGACGAAGCAGTATGTTGTCGCTGATTTTAGTTATCATCATTCAGAATTTGCATAAAATGTAAATTATTTTTTTATGTCAATGTGGAAATGGCACGGTATAATGATGCAATTATGACGATTTTTTGCCATTGATCTAGTTTCTAGTCGTAAATATTGAATTATTAAAAAAAAATACACAAATGTGCAAATCGCCAACAAGCTGGATAGACGACGTTGTCCTGTTCGGCTAGATCACGTTATGGATTTGTTATCTCGTCAGTGTTGTAACCCAATTCATGTATATGTTTATCATGTATTTTCTTACTGATCTAGCTTTCAGTAATAAATTCTATGTAAAGTCAGCTTAAAAAGCTGAATTGTAAAATATGGTTATTTCAATATTTACTTAATCTATGTATTTCCTCGGGCTTTGGGAACAAAATTAACATAAAAATTAGCTAACTAAGTGCACAGCTTGACAATTGTCAAGCTGTGCACTGCTGTTAATTTATGTAGCTGATTACTGTCATCATTCAGAATCTGCATATTTTTGTATTTAAATGTGGAGATAGCGCGGTATAATGACACAATTATGATGATTTTTCGTCCATTGATCTAGTTTCTAGTCGTAAATCTAGAATTATTAATGATTTTTGTGATGAAATACATCAAGATGTGTTTTTACAATTCGCCAACATGCTCGATGGATGGCGTTGTCCCATCCTGCTAGTTCGCGATATGGTTTTGTTATCTCGTCAGGGATATTACTCAGTTCAAGTATATATTTATTTTGCTACTAGCCTTAGCCTGAGGTTACACCCGCGTGTATGTCGAAAATTATCCCGAGGGAACTTATTACCGGGATAAAAGTATCTATGTGCTATTCTTGACTATAATCTATCTCTATGCCATATTTCATCCAGATCTGTCCAGCCGTTTAAGCGTGAAGAAGTTACAAACATATAATCTTTCGCATTAATAATATTAGTGTGATTTTTAGTAACTTTTTTAGTTATAAAATTATTGAAAGGTCAGCTTTTCACCTAATCAAACTAAGTAGATGACCGTGCTCAGTAAAAAAAAAAATTTGCAATCTATTTATCATGCTGTAAATAAGGATGATGACGGGGTACGAAACAGCAAATTTACTAATTAAAATTTGCTGTTTCATACCCCGTCATCAATAAATTAACAAAAAATACTGGACACGTATTTTTTTCTTATTCATATCAATAAAAGATCACCCAGATAAAGCGCATCAAAGTTCGGGAGTGGGGGCTTGTGACTTAACTTCTATGTAAAAGTGTACCAAGGTATGACGTCATGCGTTATTTTAACACAATGTATCGTCATAATTTTTCTTTAACCTGACAAAAGAAAAAATACGTGCCCAAAATTCCAAAATTTACAAAATTCCATGATTTTTTAGAAATCTAACTGACGGACTAAAAATATATTTTTAGTCATCATCCCTATTGCTGTGATTGGTTGAAAGAATTATCAACAGCCAATCGTAAAACTCGTAACCATATTTCTCTCTCACAGAGGAGAGGCCTATGTCCCAGCAGTGGGAACATTAATAGGCTGATGATGATGATAAAAAACATGTTTATCAAAATATAATGTACATCACATTATATTTTGATAAACATGTTTTTTTCGTGTTACTAATAGTGCTGTATCTTTAAAAAAATAAATCGGTACACGATATTTTTTCGTTACTTTTGGATATAGAACAATTGATAGCTAGAATTTATTCATAACTAAAAAAAAGTTAATTTAAAAAATCAAAATACCCGACTGCTTAAAAAGCGAACTAAAAAGACGTAAACAAGAAGAAAATCATGCTGTGCAGTCGGAGGATACATATTCGCGAGCTGGCTGACCAAAAACAGGTGTATGTCAGGACACTCGCAAGGTTAAGACGAATCGATTGACGTATGAGTCATCAAAATCGGTCAACGCGTTTGGTCTCTGGAACGCCACATAGGAACAAACATACATACATACATACATACATAGACTGATAAACACATTACCCTCCTTCGGCAGTCGGGTAAATAGCATAATTATGTGAATCACAGATTAGCAAACCAAACTGTACAAAAGGAGGTTCAATTTTCATATTCTAGCCCCGAGCGGGCGGATCTACGAGTAAAATAGGATAAACCAATTCCTAAAAAAGAAGTCACATAAAATTCAAGGTCTGATAACTTGCTAATCACGTAGGTATAGAAAACGTGCGGATCATTATGGAAATAATAATCGTTTATCGGTATATATCGTCTATTATCGTAAATCTTGTACCTTCTCTATTTAGAGGAATAGTAATGTAGAGGTGCGTGTAATAGGGTAACCATTCATTTGTTATAATTTTTTACAAGATTTTATTTAGTTAGACCTTTATCGGTGTCTACAATCAAAACTTGGAAGTTATATTTGACACTCTTCCCGGTGTTCGATTGAAATCTGGCAAATGCGTTGCTTTCTCGTGACAATGCAATTTATATACCAAAATAATTTTTATAATTATTATAAAAGATATTTTAAATTATTATTTTTAAAAAATCGGTTATAAATGTTTATTCCTCTTTACAAATCAATCATATCTTCAGTTAAGAATCGATGAATTCGTTCACACACGTTCAGATCACTGAAAATGTCCACGAAAATAACCTAATTTACTGTATACATAGTACGGTATGTCAAAATAGAGGGTGAGTTTTTTTGAGGAAAATATATATAAATATTTTTATATCTTTTCACATGACGCATCACGTCATGTGAAAAGATTTAATTGACATAATTTATTATTTTAATTAACATTTTATATTTGTTTTCTATAGATTTATGTGATATTTGCAAAACATAGTTATGTATCTTTAGGAACTTTCGAAGTCATAAATAAATGAGTGTAATATTTTTTTTTTCTAGATTTATCTTATTTCTGTCTATATTTATTTATTTATTTATTATATTCTTTATTGTACACCACAAAAATATATACACAGGACAAAAAACATAAAAGCAAGTGTACAATGGGCGGTCTTATCGCACAGGGCAATTTCTTACAGACAACCTTTGGATGGACTGAAAGAGAGTAGAGAAATTTAGGGTTGTCAGTGTACAATATATCTTAAACAATAATAAATATACATAATAACATAAAATACATACATACAATAATACATAATATTCTAATATATAACAAAAATATAACAGAGAAAGGAGAAAGCATTACATTAAAGCATTACTTAGAGTTTTTTTTGGCTATGGGCTAATTAGGATTGTATTATATTAAAGTTCATTGTCTAATAACCAAAATTTTGTTACTTAAAATTTAAAACTTTTTTTTTTCTACTAAGAAAAAGTTCGCAAGTCTCAATATTTTTTTCAGTGCAAGTCTCTCCGCTTGTAAGCTTTATTTTAGTAAAAATCATGGTGGCCCTAGTGAATGCACTTATGTGCCTTCCCTACTCAATATTCAGTACATGCGCAGGAGCGTTGACATCGGCGTGACACAGATTTCTTTGCGATGTCTAGACGTTACTTTGAGTTATTTACTAACCGTATTCTAATAAAATAACTGTTATTAATTGTTTTATGGCGGCCTTCTTTCATATTAAGGGCCGTAAAACCCTTTAGTGCCGTAAAACGGTAACTGCTGAAAGCATACTCCTTAGTAACGTCTAGGTGAAAAGGTTTGAAAAAAATATATATTTATTATTGATTCATGTACATAATTTTGAACACAAGGTTTTTTCGTGTAACTAATAGGTTTGCTTTAAAAAAAAAATTAACAACACGATATTTTTTCGCAACTTTTGGAAACTCCTCCAAAACGACTTGTTTGTTTAAAAATATTTTTACACAGAAAAATTGATGGCTGGAATTTCTATAAACAAAACTGTTCAAAAGGAAGGTTCAATATTGATATTTTGACATCGAGCGGGCGCACGGCCAGTTCTACGTTAACTTTGGGGCGTATATAGCGCCTTAATCATTTTGTAAATAAAAAATTAAATTAAATGCATATCTAACAGTCAACTTATAAAACCCTTCCTAAGATCAACACACAAGAACACGTCTCTTTGAAGAGCTTTCTTATATCAAACGTCTTGAACATTGTAAGTAGTTCTTGTACATATCTTTAACTTTCTTCCCTGAAAATATTTATTAAACAGGCAGCAAAACATTCTAATGTTATTGATAATTCTTGTCTGCACTCGTATTCACGAGCTATAAGGAAACAATCACAGAAATTATAAATATAGATGCATCTTAAAAGCTTAAGAGTAAATGCGGTCGCAGTCATACGAATGAATTTTCTAAGTATAATATATATATACGAGATATATATATACATACGAGGGGATAATAATAACAGCCGCACGGGTCGATCTTCAAGGTTAAGCAACGCTTGACGAGGTCGGTCCGTGGATGGGTGACCATTTCAACATACCGAGATTCCTCCGTGCCTCGGAAAGCACGTTAAGCCGTTGGTTCCGGCTGTCATTTGAAGATTTTTGACAGTAGTTACGGGTAGTCAGAAGCCTGAGATCTGACACTAGTCTTGCCAAGGGGTATCGTGTTACCCAGTTACTGGGTTGTGGAGGTCAGATAGGCAGTCGCTCCATGTAAAACTCAGCTGAATCCGGTAAGACTGGAAGCCGACCCCAACAATAATTGGGAAAAAGGCTAGGCAGATGATGAATATCATAATACGAGGATCTAGCTGTGCCCCTTTACATGTTTTATTTTTTTCATTTATAGTTGCCAAATTTGAAAACATAGAGGCACAGTATATATCTTTCTATTTCAGTTTATGGAATATTTTTTAAATTGTTCCTGTATTGAAGGAGTAAATAGGCGAGAGCCAAACCTCGAATTAACACTTTTTACTTAGGAAATTCATTCGAATGTCTGTGAACGCATTTCCTCTTAAGTGGTTCTTTGATCAGAAAAGATATGGAAAATCAGTATTTGTCTGTTATAATTAGTCACAGAAAAGATAATTTAGGTTCCCACTCATAGATACTCGAAGGTCGTTACTATTTGTCATGTAGGAAGCTCTATAGACTGGCACAACTGCAACTTCATTACTAGCACCGTCATTCAACAAAATTACGTAACAGATTACCTAACACGTATCCTACACCACCTACCAAAACACCTTTATCGGCGATGACTAACATGGTCCTTGAGTATCGGATGCAACTCCTGCATACATTACACATTATCTGCGATATTGCGCAGGCGCCGACGCCGCCATTGTTGTGGAACAATGCCGCGAACACCCACAGACACTTTCTGTAAGCCGCAGCACACGTGTGCTAGGGCGTTGGGGACTATTTTCACAATTCATCATCATCATTTCAGCCGAAAGACGTCCACTGCTGGACATAGGCCTCCCCAAGGCGTCGCCACATTGACCGATCCAAGCCAACCATCCAAGCACTTACCCGGAACCTTAACCAGGTCAGCGGTCCACCTAGTGGGAGGCCTTGTAACGTATTGTCCTCCGGTTCGCGGTCGCCATGCCAGAACTTTTCGGCCCCATCGACCATCCGTTCTGCGAGCAATGTGCCCTGCCGTCTTCGGGCCTTCAGGCTATGACGGTAACTTTGGTTCTCCTGCGGATATCCTCATTTCTGACATGATCACACAAGGAAACTCCGAGCATAGCCCTCTCCATTGCCCTTTGGGTGATTTTAAGCTTTATGATAAGGCACATTGTGAGCGACCACGGCTCCACGATCACTGGCAACACACACTGGTCATAGACTTTTGTCTTGAAACACTGCACTGCTTTTCACAATTAAACAAAGTTTATTGAGTAAGTAATAATAGCTGAGACACCTCCGAACCTGAGAAACGCTTTTTTTTCTAGGATATGCCGGTTTCCTCACGATGTTTTCCTTCACCGTTTTGAGAGCAGTGGTGTTGAAATAATTTACACAAAGTAAAGCGCCTACCTAGGCTCGAACCCACGACCTACAACTTGTAAGTCGCGGCCGATACCGCTGGACTCCACAGTGCTCTCAAACTAAACGTGTATGCAAAATTTCATCTTAATCAGTGGAGGATAACTGCTTTAAAATTCAGTTGCAAGATTTGATCCGAACACACATACATACATTGCAAGTTAATTAAAAGATTGTAAAAAAGTTTCTCTCAAGGTGCTAGTAATGCCGAACCAGTAATCACGTAAAGAAGAAGATGGTATTTGTGTGCCTTCTGCCAACAGTTTCTGGTTTCGACTCCATTTTCTTTCATTCTAGTCAGGTTCTTAGTAAAGCAATGGCATTCAAATATCTTGAAAAACAAAATATCGACTCATTTACAAAGACTGTGACAACAAGATGATGCAAGAAGGATATCCGCAATCCTTCGCAAATTGAAAATAAAAGTACTTTTAAGACTCATGAAGTCATGACCTTCAGCATTATAATTAGTTTTGTAAATAACAAGAAGTTGACTAAATACTTAGTGATTCATAAAAGCACTTCTTGAGAATTTGATAAGTCACAGGTCTTAGGCCTTACCCGAATTGCTCTGACAACTTTCAAAAGTTTTAACTAAGCTTCAGAGGATTGATAGTTTTAAATTACTGCAAATAGCATTATATAGCGAAGCGTCTCCGTTTCGGCTTGGTCAAAAATTATTTCATATGTCTGGCTGTTTTTTTCTATAGGTCGCATGTCTCAAGCGGTTCTTATGAAATTTTGTGAGCAGGTTTGATAATTATATGGAATTATTTTGGATTCAATTTATACAGCTCACAGAGCCACTAGTTCTAAATTACAGGATGTGACTTCTTGTCCACAAGGAAAGAAAGCGAAAAGAAAGAGAAAACAAAATCTGAAGGAAAGCGATGGATGATATCCGAAACAAAACGAATGTGCCCAGAAGATGCTTTTTCAATCTTGGTTCGTGGGTCCAGAAAGTTAGAGGCGTTAGAGAACCGATTTAAAGCCAGAGTAAAAAAAGTAATTTTCTGGAAACGCTAAAGGTGGCGCAGTTGTAACGGCTGTTACTTACAAGTTGTAGGTCGTGCGTTCGTACCCAGGCAGGCCCTTTACTTTGTGTAAATTATTTCATCACCAATGCTCACAAAATGTGAGCATTGGTGGCAAAACAGGCATGTCTTAGAACCAATAATTCGAAGACATCCACTAACCTGTACTGCTTGTTGGGTTACGGCCCATTCCCTCTCACAGAGAAAAGGCCTGTGTCCCAGCAGTGGGAACATTAAAAGGTTGATGATCATGATGATGAAGACCAAAGCTCAAATTAATCTATACCTGAACATTATTCACTTTAAACAAATAAATATCAAGCTAAGAATGTCAGTCAACTCATACAAATATAACTATAATACATCTAGTCTCTCCACGTTTCGTCTAGCATCCATCGGTATGCGCAGTATGGTAACACTGTGAAATTAATCTGCGCAATGTTGGCGGCCTTGACGCCTTGTGACGTCATCAGGAAGCCTGACCAGCGCCTATCACGAACTGGTTCAAGAATCTTAGTACAGTCGGGGAACCAGATGCTTTAACACATTGTCGGCATAATTATGTTACATTTAGTGTAATAAAAGATAGGTCCCGGTGAGAACGGTTTAATGTCATAAATTAAAATATAAAAAAAAACATAGACAATATTTATTTTGTCAGTAGTATAGAATACTAGAACTCGGTAGATTTATCGCCAGTAATTAAAAAAGATAACGTGAGAAGTGATGAGCAACGTTAGTACTTCTAATTTTGGAAGAAGTACAAGTTAGTTCTTGGCTTTCTGGTTGGTTGAGATAAAGTTCATATTTTTTTTTAAATAGCAACCTTTTTCCAACAGCCAACTAGCACAAATCTTCAAACTAGAACTTCACTGATGTTATGTAGTTTTCCATCAATCTATTCCCCCCCCCACTCAGGGCTGGGCAAAATACAATGCTTTGTTTTAATTAAAAAACAAATTACAAAATACTATCTCACATGTATATAAAAACGAAATAGGTACAAAATATTTGTAAGTTGTGTATTTGAAATATAAAATACAGATTTCTAACAATTTTTATTTAAAATATAATTTACAAAATACAGTTGATCATCCATCGTAACATTCTTCTTCAACAAAAGATTCGTAAAAATAACCGTTTGTAATAAAAATGACAATTTGACGTAGGCGGTCGCCATTTTGTTTACGAAAGCTATCGAGCGCTATTTTCTGCAGAACGCACCCATTAAGATCGCTAAATGTATTTATGTTCAAATGAATTTTGAAGCCATAAGTATTTGAAATACTAACTACAAAATACCGCAGGCCCTCAGCGTCCGGTATTTAAAATACAAATTACATTGTTAAGAAGTAATTGAATACAAATACCAAATACGTATTTGTATTTCACTTACCTATTTTAATTACAAGTAATTCAAATACTGCCTAACCCTGCCCCCACTAATGTTACGAATGCCAAGTGAAAAAGACCTCACCTCTTGTATTTAAGTTGAAATCCGGGCAAGTGCCAAAGTGACTTTTTCAGTGCTTACTTTCTAACATCGTGAGGAAATCTGGAATTATAGTTACAGTAAATATAAGTTTGAAATTATAAGACAGCATTGAGCAAGCGCGGTGAATAATGCTCATGCCTTCTCTGTATAAGAAGAGGCCTTCGCGCTGCAGTGGGCCTGTTAGCTGGTAACTATTATAATATTCTATAGCACTGATTAATCGGATTACAGTCATGTTTATACTATGGTAATTAGACGGAGTTTGATAGGATATGCATGCCTAATTAGTGTTATGACAAGTGTGAGTCATGTATGCATAGAATATGTGAGTATCCTTGACACTGTGAGGATTGAAAGGCTGTATACAGTAGCTAGAATTAGTTATGTTTAACTTGTACTGAGTTATTCAATATACGGTCTTGAATTTAGCGTGGTTGGGGCAATTGTATTGTCCGATTTCGTGGCAATTTTACTGCTATGCGATTCGGTTTTAGGTGTTATTGCCATGATGCAACAGTTAGGCCCAGTTTTTTTATCTGTAGTTAACTCAACTAATGGTTAAATACGTCAACCAATGGTTTCAAATTGCGATAACATGCCTTTTTCAACAATTATTAGTGTAAAAAATTAAAAAATAATTTAGTCTGCAACTTATTTGAGCATTTGTGAGCCTTACAATTTTATTGGGTCTGGGTCTTAGGCGAAAATACTAATACGAAAATCTTAATCGTCCACTTGTACGAAAATCTTAACTCAGAGTTAGTTACTAACACGACGTTAATTAACAATATTTTATGGCGTATTCGTTTTAATTTCGTTTTTGGTCTTAACGCAATAATTTTTGATGACAACTAACAGAAAGAAAAACTAGATTATCACAATTTAAAATTTTAAGTAGTGTGGCATAAATTGAATTTACTACTCTCTTTCTTTCTAAGATACTCCATATAATACAACCACCATATAATATAAAATAAACAAAAACGACACGCGTAGTGCGTATCGTTTTTTTACATTGCAAGAGCATTCCAGTATTCCTCTTCCCAGTAATTTTTCGATGCCTGAAACTCTGAAGGGAACGGAGTACGATAGGATATTTGCACCATAAGTATTCCAACCAAACTACTTCATCCTGTACCGGTGTGTTGCTTTCTATAAAGTTGTTCCGGGAGCCTCCCTCGCCGTTTCTTCACTCCTGGTACACGACAATAATAAAGCTTACAAATTCTAGATACTTAACTCAATCGTTTGCCTTGCCAATATAACAATCTATTGCAAAAGCCCGCAAGCTTTAGTGAATACAAATTAAAACTTTTACTTTTGACATTTTGCATGTAGTTACTTAGATACTAAGAAATCAAATAGTCTCTGTGTATTTATGACTGATTAACAAATAGGTGCTGTGTTTGTTAATACTAAACGGAATAAGGCTAATTATAGCTTCAGAGACTCCATTACAAATGTCATGCCGAACCTAAATACCGCGAAACAGAATCATCTCTGTTGCCAGCTTGACACTTCTGTCAAAGATTAAATAGGTACTTTTTTATAGGAGACCTCTATGGGCGTCAAAAAGACTGGCCACTGGCAGTGCTGCATCTAATATTATTTAAAAGAAAACAAAATAAACGAGCATCACATGTCATATTTGTTTTGTGTTTAGAATAAAGATCTGCGCTCTGAATTTTCTAATCCAATATTATTCGAAAATGGAACAATAGGTTCTGAAAATGAACCTCACTATGCAGACTATTAGTTTTATCACAGTTCTGAACAGATTAGCCACTTATCTTTCTGTCTTATGATAAGAAGACAGCCACTCATCACGTACTTGACCGAAAGCAAACAAAACATTATCAGACGAACTTCAAAACAACATGTCGGGTCTGTCTATTGACATTAATCTGCGATGTTCCCCTCTTCAAGTTACGCAACCGTCGGCACGGGCACGCGTTGCGTAAAAGCCTTTATCTACTCTCATATCGTAATATTCGAATTATAAACTTCAAAACGAGTTTATATTGACATACTTTATAAACACAATACCGAAATTTAAAAATAGAATCTTATTATAACACTTTTTCTCTAACAAAATAATGCTATAATACAATTTTTTTTCTATTACGATACAGGACAAATCCAAGAAGTTAATCACAAGGAGTTTTCATCAATTATTTTTTGTAATGCCATTTTTATAGTACCTATTTAAAAAGATTTGATTCCAATTTTTACTTGTCTATGACAATGCCCGCTTCAGGCTTAGCACGCACTGCGATTTTTATTCGCGCGAATTTTGTCTCTTCCTACATGTTCATAAAGCTCAAAATATTCGCGCGAATTAAATTCGCGCCGCGGTGCGGTGGATTCTGTGGCAAAACACGGATTTCTTGCGGTATTATTTCTGCACGATTTTTTACCGCAATGCGAGCAACTTCATACAATTCCATAGGTCGCAGAATAGGCGAAATAAATTCGCACGAATAAAAATCGCAGTGCGTGCTAAACCTTAGCGCATGCGCAATTCGGTGATGTGCTGGGTTTTGGCGCCATTCGTATTTTGCAGGTTTAGTTGTATTGAATTTCATGAGTTTTTTTAATTCTTGCTTAAAAATGTCTGATATCAGTGAATTTGAAGAAAATTTGACTTCGCCCGATATTTTAGATGCGGCGAAGGAAATTACTCGTAATTTATTACCAGCAAAGTCGAGAAAATTATATGATAAATGCTATCACGACTTTATGGCATGGAAAATGCAAAAAAGGTATTTAGTAGGTTCAATCCCAATGTATGAGTGTAGATAAAGTAGTGTATGAAACTGCACATAACTAGGTATTAAAACATTCGTGTGAATACTATTAAAAACCTCGCCTACGGCTCGGTTTTTAAACACACACTCATGTTTTAATACCCCTTATTATGCAACAGTTTCATAAACTACTATTTTAGCATGCCGTCTGCGAAGCTTTCTCGCCAAACATCTGATTCGAAGAAGCACCCGAAGGCTTTGTTTCATTCCACGTAGAAAAGAACAAAATATGCCCCATGGAGGGCGTGAAATTGACACAAAATCATTGTCTTATTTTTGTAAAGGGTGACGAATGTGAACGACGTAACCCAGTCGCTGGGATACCGTTGCGGCTTCAGGCTTTTTGAAAATAGAACGTTTTTTTTCTTTTGGCGTTTAGGTTATTAGCGGTCAGGTACAAGTCTAGCTCTAAAATAACTTCCAATTGTATTTTAAAAATGAAGTAACGAATTATACACAACCCGTGACGTCAATTTAATTTATTAATCTGGCATCTTAGATTTTATTGTCTTAAAGCCTCACTGTCTATGGTCATCTAGTAAAAGGAGGCACTGTACTTGTTTCTGGATTAATAAATAAATAATACATAATTACATGTTTAAAAACTAGGATTTTCTCTAAATTTCTTTAAGGTATTTGCTATAAAAATAGCATATAATTTTGCATTATTTCATGGTTGTGGAATGTTTGAGCTTCATTAGATTGATTATAAGCGCACCTATTTAATATAAGTCAAGGTTTATTTATGTAAGCAGGTCAACTTCGCTTGAGGCAAGTGTGAATTGCTTGGTATTTCAAGAGGTCCGTCGATGTTTCGATAGAAAAATGATTTAAGGCTTTTCCAATTGATATTTGAATGGAGTAACGATTAGTTTTAAATGTTTTAATTTATAAATATATATTTTTAACTGAATGTTTAATAGTTGCTGTTTAATTGTGTTATTTCCATTAAATTTAAGAAACATTTTAGATTATTATGTTTGTTTTGGTATTCAATTTCAATTAAATTATAAACCAAAATACTTTGTTTTACGATTTTACTGTCTAAATCCGAACATCTAAAAAACCATTTCCATAAAAATATAAACCAACTTCAAAAGCAAAACACTAAAAAGTGCAAAATAACTTTAATTTCGGAAGTCGGTGTCTTCGGTATCTCTTGATTTTATAATTTCTCCATTTTTAATTTTAGTACACCTTTAGTAAAAATGAGCAATTTCTATAGAACGGTACCTAAAGGATTGACAAAATACCCACAATAACTCAGTTTACACGAATTATGATGAAACTTGCACTATGCCCTAAGTTTAAAAAAAAAATATCACGATCTGATAAGTAGTTTCGGAGAAATGCGTGGACAAACATACCTACACTTGTGAAATTTGGCACACGTGTTTTAGAAGCCCACATAGAATAACATATTATAATATTGTGCAGTCCCAACAATATTACATACATACGTGTCGAAGTCAATACCTCCTTCTTTTTTTTTAAATCGGTAAAAATAACCTTTCAAATACAGTTTAAAAATCTATAACATAAACTGTTCTATGCGTCACTGAAAACCTAGACAAGTATTCAAAGACTGTCTATCATCTTTATCTATGGCCATTATTTGAGCGCCAAACGCAAGACATGCGCGGTAAAATACGGTACTGTTCGTATCAGCGCCTGATCGCTAATGTCGCCACGTCTGAACTAACATTGCATGGATTATGTAAAAGAAATGTTGAATTACGAGGACACCACTCACGTTCGAGTTCAGACGAACGGTCGGCGACCTTTTGTTATTTTTAGGAGGCGTCTATTGTTTAGAAACTGCGTTTTTTTTTAAACTATATTGTTTTTCTTGCTCCGTTTAGGTCTGATAGTGCTCATTCTTCGTATAAGTCTAACTATACTAAATCTCACACTGTTCTTGTGCTTACATTTTCCGCATTTTAATATACACTCCTAGTCAAAAGAAATCTATTTTCAAATGCTATAATATTCAGAAACCTGCGGTTAGTTACAAGCTTTTAATTAACTTGCAATGTATGTTTGTATGTATGTATGTAAGTATGTTTGGGTCAAATCTTGCAACTGAATTTTAAACCAATTATCCTCCACCGATTAAGATGAAATTTTGCATACATGTTTAGTTGGGATGACAATGCGTGTTTAGATAAATTACGTCATTCTAAATCCAATATGGCGGACGGCTCAAGATGGTAGACTAGTTATTTTTTTGTGCACTGCCATGATATAGGTATCAAATGGAAGAGTTAGCTGAGAAGAATACGAAAAAAGCTAATTTAAAAAAAAAAACATTGAATAAATAATTTTTAATTTATTTAAGGCACGCTTTGCTTTTTTTTAATTATTTATTTATAATAACCAATTATAACATATTTACAGATTGCTACATATGATGCTACAAGCCACAAACACACAAAATTACATAAAACTAATATAACCTAGCAGCAAATATGCACACAGTAAAATAATAATAAGTATTCATAGATATATGGAATGGAATAATCCATCACATGCTTCCGATTTATCCCACCAGACAGCCAGACAGGCCTTTTTAGGGTTCCGTACCCAAAGAGTAAAAACGGAACCCTATTACTAAGACTATCCACTGTCCGTCTGTCTGTCTGATTTGCCCGGTTTTTTATTCTCATTATCATCAACATCTTAATAATATCATCTTATAATAATAATCCTTTTAATGTACCCAATGCTGGCTGGAACACAACCTTCTTCTCTGTGAGAGTTGGGAATGTCACAAGTATTTGTTTATTCGTAATTCTATTAACAAAAATTACAGCATAATGCGTGGTATTCTGCAACTATAAAAAAGCAATAAGACTCAATTTATCTTTGTTTATGTGAGTATTCATAACCAGTTGCTATTTAAATCTCGTAATTTAAGCATTACAAACGCATCGTATGCGGAAGTGGTAATTACAAGACATAAGAGAACCGACTGCCTTGTCATGATAGCGCTCGCGCATGTTAGTGTTAGCTTTGGTACAAAAGCCGCGTTCGGCGTTTATCTAAGATCGAAGGCTTCCTTATTGTTTATTTGTATGCAGGCTGCAGTGTGTAATTCTGTAAGGAAGCAGCTTGCAAAGCTTTGCTTTGTTTTTGGCCAAAGGTAATGCAATATTTTTTTTACAAAGTTTCTAGATACAATTCTCGTGGGATGTTTTGCATTTTTCCACGTAGGTACCTTTTAATTGTGATGCATAATCATAATCATCAATCAGCCTTTTTACCCGACTGCCGAAGGAGGGTAATGTGTTTATCAGTCTATGTATGTATGTATGTATGTATGTATGTATGTATGTATGTATGTATGTATGTATGTATGTATGTATGTATGTTTGTTCCTATATGGCGTTCCAGAGACCAAACGCGTTGACCGATTTTGATGATTCATACGTCAATCGATTCGTCTTAACCTTGCGAGTGTCATAAGCTACATTAAAATTGGAAAATAGAAAAATGGCGGCTTTTGGGCGCCATATTGTGGGGGGGCCAATTTTATTTTTTCTTCCAAACCCATCGTGTGGGGTATCAAAATAAAGGGTTTTTAGAGGCGATTTCAATAATATATAACACTTATATATTTAAATGTACCTAATTCGAAAAAATGTTAACTAAAAAGTTATAAATAAAAAAGTTAATTAAAAAAATCAAAATACCCGACTGCTTAAAAAGCGAACTAAAAAGACGTAAACAAGAAGAAAATCATGCTGTGCAGTCGGAGGATACATCTGGTTTTGGTCTGCCAGCTCGCGAATCCAGAGCGTATCCTCCGACTGCACAGCATGATTTTCTTCTTGTTTACGTCTTTTTAGTTCGCTTTTTAAGCAGTCGGGTATTTTGATTTTTTTAATTAACTTTTTTATTAATGTTCTCACTGCTGGGACACAGGCCTCCTCTCTGTGAGAGGGAATGGGCCGTAACCCACCACGCGGACCCAGTGCGGGTTGGTGGATGTCACATGTATTCGATATTTTGTTTCTAGGACATGCCGGTTTCCTCACAATGTTTTTCTTCACCGTTTCGTGATTCCTAATGCTGCATCGCAATTATTATTATAATTAAACATAAATATTAAATATTTTTTTCGTTAACAGTATTTTAAGAAAAAAATATGTATTTGAAGATGTTCACCCACATATTTATTTCGTAAAATACTATTTTCATGTATCAACTGTAATATAATTTTCTTAACTCGTCTGAAGTCCCAGTTATTCTTGCGAGTTTAAGTTTATTATTTTAGACAGCAATCAGTGTTTTTAACAACAGAACAGAATCAGCAGAAGGTTTTGTATCTTTTACATTTTTGTCATTTAATTTTCACTGTTTTGCCTTGTTGTGTTGACATTAATTGTGATAATTGCTTTTAGATAATTTCATTTATTATTTGTATTTACCATTTATTATTATAATTGTTTTAATTCAAAATTTGCACGCCGTAGTATGTGGCAAACATGTTCGAGCCATTTATTTTATTGTTATCCTGCATGCACTTACTATTGTTAGTTGTATGTATACACATGTTTTTGCAAATAAATATATCTGAAATCTGAAATCTGAAATTGGATAACTCTGGTGTAATATAATGACAGATTGACCGATGGTCTGATGATGACTGCTGTATGTGAAAAGTTTAGAACAGGGCGATATGTAGCGACGCTTAGGGAAGATCTGTGTCCAGCAGTGGACGTCGATTCGAATGTTGATAATAGCATCTTGCTCCAACTCGTCTCGCCCTCGTATCGTGTACTATAAACTAAAAGTTACACTTTCGTCTCCAATACTTTCGTCGCGTTTCCGTGGGTGAGATACTATCGCTTGTCACCGCCTCACAGAATACTAATACTCATCTGTAGGTACGGCTCCCAATACAATAGGCAACGGGTTGCATAACAAACCTATCTGGTAACAACTTGTTGGAATTTGAAACGACTCTCTGATTATTCAATTTGGAGGAAAATCACCGAATGTCCCGCTTTTGATGGGTTCATCGGTTTCTTGTGTGCCGTTCACTTTGGAATACGTGTGTTTACGTCAATGGAGTGTCATGTGGGAAGTCAAATACACTATGGATATACAGCTATAGTTGGAGTACAAAATATGACCTAGTCTTTCATTCAGATCAGTATGTTATGGCTTCTTACAGAATCTTGTCCTCTTGAAGTCTTAAGAATAATTTGTACTTACCTAAAGATAGACGTCTTATCTCATCTTACTAATACTCGTATTATAAATGCGAAAGTTTGGATAGATGGATGAGTATATAGTATGTTTGTTACTCAATCACGATTGGGAAACTTCGTCGAGTATCCTCGTCGCGTATTCCATAGAGCCTAAACACCAGAGTCTCCAATCAGTGCGTTCTACCTGTTATGACTTACGTGGCCGAGAAGTGGACACTCACGGTACGACTGGTCCATCAGCGAGATATGAAAAAGGCTATGCTAGGAATCTCTATGAGAGATTGAATCCGGAACGAGATGATCCGGCAGAGAACCAAAGTTGTCGAAATAGCTCAGAGAGTAAGCAAGCAAAATTGGTAATGGGCCGGCCACACTAGCCGTAGAACCGATGACCGTTGGGGTAGACGTGTTCTTGAGTGGAGACCGTGAACTGGCAAACGTAGGTAGGACGCCCTCAGGCTAGGTGGAACGACGATCTTTGCAGGGTGGCTGGTAGCAGCTGGACTAGAATTGCCAAATATCGAAGCAAATGGCATGCAATTGGAGAAATCTATGTCCACTAGTGGACTGCTATAGGCTGATGATGATGACTCAATCACACCAGAGCACCAGAACGGATTTAGATGAAATTTTCACAGATATAGTTTATAGTCTGGATTAGCACATAGGCTACATCTTTTTTAGCCCGGTGTAAAGTTCCCTTGGGATATAAACCATTTTTAACGCAGGCGAAGCCGCTGGCAGAAGCTAGTATTTAATTAATACATTGTTTTATCGTCTTTGGATTTGGTCAGTATACATACAACATAATGTCACCCCTAAGTAAGAACCCGATTCCTAAACCACACGGCTAATTCTTTCAATCTTAATCGGCCCGAAATAGAGATGCCACCAGATGTTAGCTTTTCACTTTTATTATTTAATAGCTTCTGCCAGCGGCTTCGCCCACGTGTATTATACAAATAAACCTTCCTATTGAATCACTCTATCTATTAAAAACACACCGCATAAAAAGCCGTTGCGTAGTTTTAAAGATCGAAGCATATATAGGGACAGATAGACAGCGGGAAGCGACTTTGTTTTATACTATGTAAGGACTAGCTTCTGCCAGTGGTTTTGCCTGCGTGAAAGTCGAAAATTATCCCGGAGAAAAAATATATATAAAAAAAGAAAGATATAAATTCCCGATATAAAAAGTATCCTATGTTCTATCCCTGACTATAATCTATCTCTGTGCCAAATTCATCCGGATCCGATCAGCCGTTCTGCCGTAAAGAAGTAACAAACACACTCACAAACTTTCGCCTTTTTAATATTAGTGTGATTTATGTGTTGTGCCTATAAGCTGCCTATGTCGTCCCACTGCAAGGCAAACACTTCCCTTTCTCCCTTTCATTCCACCCAGATTTAGTAGGCCACAAAGTGTTTGTGCTCTGTAGGCGTCGAGCCTGGGTCTGCCGCAATGTCGTCGGATATTTTCAGGGACCCAAATCATTGTGGTTAATTTTGCCGATAATTCGTTCGACATACGGCAAACGTGGCGCCCCAAGTTCCAATTTAGCTAGGCTGATTTTAGTGACATCCGTGTTTTGTGTTTTGCAAATTTGACGAAGAATGTATATTAGTGTCACGCCCACGTTTCTCAACACGTGAGGATGCTATTTATATAACAAATACAAGTTTTTCTATTACTAGACTATCCACTATAGTCATTGGGTGAATAGAACACAATATATTCAAGATATGTGGTTCAACAAGTCGACAGAACGTCGCGTCGAATGATTACTGCCACCTGCGAACATCTGCAACATCAAAATCATGATATTTACGCAATGCATCACAGTTGCAAAATATTTCAGAAACACTTTCATCATGTCAGTTGAAACATGTATTTATTAGTATATATTGATAAATGGCACAGTTCATGTGTTTGCTGATGAGATGATAT
This sequence comes from Anorthoa munda, assembly GCA_945859665.1. Lineage (NCBI taxonomy): Eukaryota > Metazoa > Arthropoda > Insecta > Lepidoptera > Noctuidae > Anorthoa > Anorthoa munda. Next base: position 8,003,000 of record OX243893.1, read on the forward strand.
TAGCATTATACATATACACGTATTAATTATGAAACTGTCGGTTGTTAAGATTAAGAAGATACATCGCGTGACCTACTTAAATTTCAAAACAAAATTTATTTAATTTACTTTGTAGGCTTATTTAAATCTCGGTAATATACACATAAGAACGTAGTCCAAAGGCTCCTCGTAAGGGCCAAAGGTCCAGGACCCCTGGGTGCCGAGATATAAGACAAAAACGTTTTTTTGTTCCACATCATCGCTTACCATCAGGTGAGATAGTGGTCAAGCGCGAGCCTATCTAAAATAAAAAAAAAAAAAAAAAAAAAAAAGAACATCTTGGGTACTGAAAGCCTTTTTGATTAAATAACATCTAAAGTGTTTTTGATTGTTGATTACATTTAAATCAATATCATGTAAATGCAACACGGTTTTCTATTCTAATATTTAGAGATGGTAGTTCTCTATGATTCTCTAGCAGGTAATAGATACCTATTTGAATTAATTACAAATTGTAAGGACTACTTTAGTCACATTACGGCATTAATACCTCAACACTAAAATAAGAGCTTAAATAACATTAAGATTACATTTAATTACACAACTCTGAAGCGCAAGATTGAAACTGAAACATAAAATTCATAGACACAGTAACCTATAATTAATTATAATAAATCATTTGATGCGCAAACGCAATTCCTTACATGCACCATGAACCCTAGAGCGGACGGAACATTATAGCTATCGCACCTTTCGCCGCCCGAGTTGACTGACATATCGCACATTCGCTCGAGAATCATCGGGCGAACAGAAACGCTCCGAGAATATTCACGAGTTCTTTATTCAAATCGTCGAAACGAGAAAGTGATTTATCAACAAACTTCAATGCATTTTACGTGAGATAATGTCGCATATCCTGTTTTTTATGCATCTTCGAATAGGCTTTTGTTTCGTCACCGGTGATATAACTTTGGCACTTGCGAGTGTGTTATGTGCTTGCAAATTTCTTTTTATTAAGGTATGCAGCAGATATTGCGGTGGATTTCCGGTTTTTGTTATTTTACCTAGAAACATAAGTGAATTTTTAACCGACTTACCATCAAGGAGGAGGTTCTATGTTCGACTTTATGTATGTTCACCGATATCTCCGTCAATTGTGGCGTGATATTAAAAATATCTTCTTTTGTTTGAAAGAGTATCTGCCGAAATTGGTCCCATTTTAATTTGATGAAGATCTGATGAAGAATTTCGGAGATATAAAACAGAACTCGTCAATAAATAACGGCAAATTTCTCGGGATTGCTACAATCGCATGTTTGTTCATTGTTTATACCATTTCATAAAATAACATCACGCCAGTACGCTCTTAAGGGGTACGCAGATTTATCATTTCACCGTTTATGTTCAAGTTTCATGTTATAGGAACCTTACTAAACAACTTGCCTATTAGATAGGTAGAACTAAAAAGTGAAAAAAAAATACTTTTTTGCTAAAAAAATACTACCGACTTCCAAATAAAAAACTACAAAGTGAAAAATAACTTTACTTTTGGAAGTCGGTGACCATAACGCAAAAAATGGTAAGTACCTATGAAAGACACCGACTTCCAAAAGTAAAGTTATTTTTTACTTTGTAGTTTATGATTTGGAAGTCGGTACTATTTAGTTTGCAAAAATGTTTTTGATAGTCTATGAACGATATGAATATGATTGACATGGAATTTACTGACAGCGTGATAGTTGGCAGGGGTGAATGAACTTTGTGCCGACTCCAAGTAACATAGAACAAGGGCAGCAAGATCATGAAGATCAGTGTTTTTACCTATGCACCTCTTAAGGGTACACTTGTCGAAAATTCTTCCATACAAACGTAGTCTGGCTTTTACTCCACTGTTTGACGATGTACGTTCAAAATAATAAATGATATCAATTAGTCTCATCATTATCTAGCCCTGTATGGAAGCAAAAAAGTAAAAAAAAAAATTACTTAAAAGTTATGAGCTTCGAAAGTTCCATATTTTAACACTAATTTTAACGCATCTTTGGGCGCAAATAAGTACGATAAGAAGAAGGAAAATTGAAAAACGGTCTCCATACAGGGATAGATTAGTAGTTCAACAATGCAAATAATTTTATTTTGAACAGATACATTCAGTCGTTTTTTCATGATATCCAGACTCCCAAAGGTCTGTTTATAAAATTTCGCCCGCTCGTTTTCGTTCTAAATCATCATCCATTTCGCTACAAATTTGCAAAAGTATGTATTCGTACGCGTACTAGCTTCTTACTGCTCATAACAGCATCTATCTGTTCCGCGCGTGTTGTCGGTTGATATAGCACGCATTTTAACCCCGCGCACAAAATAGTTCGTGCCGTCGACTAGTGTAACCTTAACTTCGATACAAAAACATAAACGCAGACTATTTACGCGGCAAAATAAAGACACATAAATGAGCTTTAAACATGCGAACATTATACTGAAGTTGAAGTCACCTAAAACCGCTGAATCACGTCAATGACTCAGAATTACCAATTTTGTGTACGAATTACACCTACGTCTTCAGGAATGTTTTGCCATAGTATTTGCCAACATCCTTCTGGATAGATTCCAAGCTGACATAAGATTGATGGCAGGTTTAAGGCAGACGGAGGCGAAGCTATGTGTTCACTATTATTCAACTTATTGTTGCTATTTAATTCACATTCATAGTATGATACTGGAATTTAAATGATGTTGGAATACTAGATAGGGAGAAAAAGCTGATGTTAAGTAACGCAAAGTTATGCTGATCTTTTACATAGATCAACCTTATACGTGCTATTGCGTTCTTTTCCCAATTCTAGATGAAGATTATTGTAAATGAATGCTAAGAATCTGAGATGATATTACTGTAATAAAGACTGTATTTACACTGTAATCAAAAATCAAATCGAAATAAAAAATAGTTTTTACAAATAACTAGGTACTTTTGAATTGACAACCAAAAAAAAAGGATATAGTTTGCACATTCGCAAGCGTCAGTAGGTCTCTAAGGAGAAGAAAGTGCAAGAAAGTCTACGGACACTCTTTTCTATCAATAAGTTTGAATTACAAGTATTTGGTTACTTCATTCTTGTTGGCAAATTACATATATGTGAGAACGATGTAAGAAGACGCGCACGTGAAAGCGTCTAGAGTAAAATAAACAACCTCAAAATACAATAATTACTTAATAATAGTTCAAGGCGACCAAGTAATGACCCATCTCAACTGATCGCGCCCGTTCACAACCATGACGCGTAGATTGGCACCACTCAGCTCAACCATCATGAAGGGAACCGAATGATCCAGCACATGTGCCACCATCAGAGAGACATTTGAGAGAGAATGACACACTCAACTACCAGGGCACACACAAGTCAACAAACTACATTTAGTAAATGGTAGATTTACAGTTGGGTACATAGTACTCACACATGTGCTGTGCAGTTATATAATACTTAAAGAAATTGAGTTTATACAATACAAATATATAGTCTTCAGCAGGTTCAACAATGCTTCAAAACTTTTCTACATATCACTTGTTTTTACGCCCTAGTGGCTGCGGAGTAGCATTGAATTATCAGCGCAGCGTTTTTTGCCTGCCTGCATTGTGTGCGTTTTATACAAATAAAAAATTACGCCTTATTTAGTTCTAGCATGTTGGGAAGTATTTTAATATAACATTTTATACAGTACCCAATAAAAGATGACGCTGCTTTAGCCAGCCTGAAACCTGGTTGAATTAATTGGTCCCTATTTCTAGTAACATGCATGTCTGTCGCCGTTTTTACTAAAAAGATCTAAATTCTTTCTAACGTACGTAAAGTTCGTAATATAGACTAATATAGATGTATGGGAGAAGAAGTCAATAAAAAGACCCCAAATAAATCGTGATAAGGGCAGGAGCATGACAAATTGGAATCCAAATGCTGTCGGCGTTGGTAATGTTCGAATTGGTTTTGTCAAGCTTTAGGTGAATTAAAAGTACTCACGAGTAAGTAATCAATAAAAGCTTCCATCTCGACGACTTGAATCAATTTGCATGGCCTTTTTTCCACTATTTTAGGCCGCCTACGAGAGGGGTGTTATTAGTTAGACGTATGTATCTGTCTGTGGCATCATAGCTTCTAAACGGATGAACCGATTTTGATAGTTTTTAGGGTTCCGTACCCAAAGGGTAAATACGGTACCCTATTACTAAGACTTCGGTGTCCGTCTGTCTGTCTGTCTGTCTGTCACCAGGCTGTATCTCATGAACCGTTATAGCTAGACAGTTGAATTTTTCACAGATGATGTATTTCTATTGCCGCTATAACAACAAATACTAAAACCAGAATAAAATAAATATTTAATTTGCGGTAATGGTACGGAAACCTTCGTGCGCGAGTCCGACTCGCACTTGGCCGGTTTTTTTTTAATATCATTTGATAGGTGGCTATATCGAGATTGTTCTTAGCTATATTCGATGAAAATCGGATTAGCCGTTCAAAAGTTATGGGTGCTTTACTGTTTGAATCGGGTTATTATCGCAGGATATCGTGTCATAATTACGTGTGCAGTAGATTGTCGATCGAAGCATGTCTACTACTGGACAAATGTAAGCATGAAATAAAAATGAGTCATATTTTACATTTTTTATTTTACTTTTTCACAGAGCTACTGTTTATCTAACGTCCACAACCCAAAAACGGGCCAACACGATATCTTACGATGACCTCAAATAGTGCATTAAACGATTTTGTTGAGCTAGTAAACAATTTAATTCTGAGTTACGTAGGTACAGCCAACCAAACTATATCATAAATACTATTTAATATATAACACAAATGCTCAACAAAACCAGCGAATTCTTCCATCCATAATTACCGTCAAACAAGCACTTGATACCTAATTAACTTTTAGTATTTTATAGTATTATTTCATGCTTTACGAAGCATACAACATTTTGGTAGTAAACAGACGTTCTTCTTAAAATTTCATTAGAAAGTCTCTATTTGTATGAACTTGTTAATTAAGATAATTATGATTGTTTTCATTGTTTTTGCAAGGGTTTGGAGTTCTTCAATGGAATCATTAATACCAAGGGTAGGTACTACTACCACGTATGGCATTGACTAAAATGAATCCTTCAAGATTGACCCATTCAAGCCCTTTCTGTCAAGTCAGTTTGCCTTTCGTGTACACAATGGATCACTGCACAGCATAGAACTGCCTCAACTTTTTCCACTATTGATCTCATGTCATTATCCACTAAATTCCTGGCATCTTAGAAAAAAAAACTAAACAAATTGTGTGTATCTCCTTTGTTGCCGTCCGACTTTCTTTTATCAAATTTTCGATTTAATAGCAAATAAATGTTTTTTTACCCGACTGCCGAAGGAGGGTAATGTGTTTATCAGTGTATGTATGTATGTATGTTTGTTCCTATGTGGCGTTCTAGAGACCAAACGCGTGGGCTGATTTTGATGGTTCTGTTTCCGCGAGTGTCATGGATACATTAAAATTGTAAAACAAGAAAATGGCGGTTCTTGGGCGCCATATTGTGGTGGCACAAATATATTTTTCTATCAAACCTATCGTGTGGGATATCAAAATAAAGGGTTTTAAAAGGTGTTTTCAAAAATATATAGCACTTATATGTTTAAATGTACCTAATTCGAAAAAAAATAACTAAGAAGTTATAAATAAAAAAAGTAAAAAGTTAAGGTTTTGGTCAGCCAGCTCGCGAATATGTATCCTCCGACTGCACAGCATGATTTTCTCCTTGTTTACGTCTTTTTAGTTCGCTTTGCAAGCAGTCGGGTTTTTTGATATTTTTAATTAACTTATTCGAAAACGTTGTTTATGGTTGCATGTGGTTTTCACTAAAAGTGACCTTCTAATCCGACTTGGCTGGGCAGCGTTCGGGAAGTTGCGCGGTATCTTCTCGTCCAACTTACCACAGTGTCTCAAGACGAAAGTCTATGACCAGTGTGTGTTGCCAGTGATGACATATGGCTCTGAGACGTGGTCGCTTACAATGGGCCTCATCAGAAAACTTACAGTCACTCAAAGGGCAATGGAGAGGGCTATGCTCGGCATTTCCTTGCGTGATCGAATCAGAAATGTAGAGATCCGCAAGAGAACCAAGGTTACCGACATAGCCCGAAGAATTGCCAAACTTAAGTGGCAGTGGGCAGGGCACATTGCTCGCAGAACGGATGGCCGATGGGGCAGAAAAGTTCTGGAGTGGCGACCGCGAACCGGAAGACGTTGCGTTGGAAGGCCTCCTACCAGGTGGACCGATGACCTGGTGAAGGTTGCGGGAATCCGCTGGTTGCGAGATGCACGGGACCGGTCAATGTGGCGACGCTTGGGGGAGGCCTATGTCCAGCAGTGGACGTCTTTCGGCTGATATGATGATGATGATGATGATGATGACCTTCTTATTAGCAGTTATTTTTCTTATGGAGTCAGATTCATCATCATTGCAACTCAGACTGCTGGACAAAGCCCTCCCCAACCTTTGCCACATCGGCAATTTCTTAGCTTCTAGTATTCAGTGTAGCATTCCTGCGACCCCCATTAGATCATTGCTCCACTTTGTACCTTTTGACTTACATTTTCTGAACAGAATTATATTGAGAGCTCTACATTTAATTAGATCAAAAATAAAATCGTGCCTACCAAGTCCCGTTACAAAGGTCAAGTGCAACCCGATTAAAAGGCTACACGCACACCGCTTCCGTTACACTATTCTGATATAACTATGACATTTTGCCCAATGGGAGCTCAAAGGAGGACGCACATTGTGTGGCTAACACGGCCACGCTCTGTAAGGATACCGCACGACCATTGACACATATTACCGCTACCGACTTTGTCACACTTTTGTATGGGTTTAGTGTGTTAATTCTACGAATGGATTTGAGGGAAAATGGTTCGAGGATAAGGCAGAGGAGTACCAAGGTACCAAAAAGTCTCACGCATCAAGACCAAAATTTTATAGTAATTAGTTTCATAATTTTTTACGACATTACACGTCGGGGATTTGATTTTTGAATAGGGAATTTAATTTTGAGTATAAAAGTATGAATATTGACTTTTGTTTTACTCCATATAAATGACGTTCCGTTTCACATGATATTATTATATATAACATAACCTTGATTTTTGAGAGTGTCATGATCACTGTAAAAAAAATAAAATTAGTCGAAAACTAGTATTGAATAGAACCTTTATTTAAAAGATTATGATTATTTTATATAAAGATGTAGAATGCAATAGAATCGATTTTTGATGAAAATACTATAACCAATAATCGTTTCTTTTGTGTAATAAATAACTATAACGTCCATGTATAACATTTCTATATAAATTACGTCGTTGGTAGCGTCGAACAAAATAGACCTAGTTTTTAGGTTATTTTCGATTTTATAATATAATTCTGAAACCCGGGTTTTGTTTTCATAAATAACTTTTGTAGGAGTTAACATAATTAGTGTAGTCTATAAAAAAACAAAGATTGATTTTGATGCATCATGGTACGGGATTCCATACATCCATGAGCATTCTCCTTTAACAATAGAGAAACGAGACTAATAATCCTAATTAGCTACAAGTTTTGCTTGCTGTTGTACTTAAGCAACACAAGAGCATGACGAATTTATAGCTAAAATTACGACGATCGCCTTTCGATTTGTTTGGATAAGCTATGGAACTTTATTCTTGCTGCACATTAACGACCTGCTAAAACCCGGCACCTTTGGGTATGCAGAAGACAGCACTGTTGCTGAGAGATACATGTCCAACGCTCGTGCTACCGGGCCTCAGATCCAGTCTCTCCGGGAGGCCATGGTGGAGGGCTTGAACCTGTCCTTGCAGGCAGTCTCCGAATGGGGCCATGCCAATCTGGTCAAGTTTAATGCTGCTAAAACCCAGGCGTGTCTTTTTTCCGCTAAAAAGAGCCAATTTCACCCGGCACCAACTTTCCGCGATGTGACCGTGCCAATAACTGACCATCTTGAGCTTCTTGGCGTAACGTTGACATCGACTCTCAATTTTGGCCCATACATTGAGGCAAAGGCTCAGCTGGCTGCCAAAAAGTCGGGGATCCTTGCGAAGGTGAGAAGGTACTTCACGCCAGAACAGCTGCTCAGCTTGTATCAAGCGCAAGTTCGATCATGCATGGAGTACTGTTCTCATCTCTGGGACGGATCTGCCAAATACCAGCTTGATGCACTAGAGTCGATCGAAAAGCGGGCCAAGAGGTTCATCGGCGATGAGGCACTGGTTAAGTCAAAGCTCCAGAGCCTTGAACATCGTCGCCGAGTTGCCAGCTTGTCGGTTTTTTATCGGTTACATTTCGGGGAGTGTGCGAAGGAATTGCATGATCTAATCCCACCCAGCCCGTTTCATCATCGGACTACCAGACGTACGGCGATGCGCCATCGGTACATGGTGGACATCCCACCCATACGCACTAAGCGTTTTGAGAATACTTTTATTGTGCGTACAGCTAGCAAGGAGTGGAATTCCCTGCCGGAGTCTGTGTTTCCCGATAGCTATAATCTAGGGGTCTTTAAATCAAGAGTGAATAGGTTACTTCTAGGCAAGCGTGCTCCATCGTGGACCACATCATCGCTTACCATCAGGTGAGATAGTGGTCAAGCGCAAGCCTATAACAGATAAAAAGAAAAAAAAGACAAAACGATATTCTAAAGGCGATAGAGATTTGAAAATTCCAAAATGTAGCACAATGTCAAGGAAATATTTTGGAGTTTTTGTCAGTTGATATCTCTGTCAAAATGTCACTATATCTAAGTGCTTCCTCACCTGGAGCGTTTGCATGTAATGTAACATTTTAAGTTCGATTTTGAGCATTACATTACAGTACTGCCTCCCTGACTTGACGAGCATTCCCCTGTAATGTTACTTTCGATTCGATTTTGAGCATTTAGTTGATTCTACAATGTCAGATGAAGCGGTCGTTGATGTTACAAGATGTAAATATTACATTTTGTATCATCAAGTTGCACACTGTAATGCTCGGTTCTCTTCCCTCACCAATTTAATGCTCGCATCTGTAACATTACAGGTTGCGCACTGTAATGCTCAGTTCTTCTCCTTCACTGATGTAATGCTCGATTCCGTAACGTTACATCACAGGCGAAAGCTCCAAGTGAGGGAGCCCCTAAAGGCCTCTGGACAGAGAACTATTTATTTTTTTAACCTCTTAGGACATTATAATTCTGACACAGAATGCGGATATTGCTACATCAATGCCTTAAGCTAGTAAAAGTGCAGTATGAAAGCTATGACGTTTATAATCAGGTGTCTAATTAAGTTCATCGTACGCTGACCTACTGGAATTCATCTGGCCAATGTATTTTAAACTACAAATCCTTGTAAATTTGTGTTGTCTATCATCATAAACAAACGTGTCTCTTACTTATTCAAGCTTGCATCACGCTTACTGTTATAATTTGTTCTTGTAACAGTCTAAAAGCGAACAAATCTAGGTGACCATTGTCCTTTAAGCCGAGGTCTATTTAAAAACTATATGCTGAACCAATCCTTTCAGCTACTAAACAAAGTGAACCGAGACACGTCCAACCCATTCATTAAAACTTCTAACGGTACCGGTATACGTAAATCGGGTGACATTATTGTCGGCAATATTTTTTCATATGTAAAGCAAATTTATGGGACCTTGGACGGGACATAAATATTCAGAGACGTACCGAATTTCACAGAGGTCTGACTGTGAATTCTATATGTGTTGCCAGTCACCGTTAGGTAATCTAAAATATTCGGATGGCATTTAATGAGTTGCGTAGCTTTTGGCAGTGTCTTAAAATGAATTCTAGTTATGAATTTTGAAGCTATTAATTAGTTGGAAAGGTTAGTGTGTGTCTGCTTGATTCGTGAAACTTAGCCATAGAACAGATTTGATCATATTTGGCAGAAGGACAACAAAGCTAGCACGTGTTGTGGAGTTGAGCTGTGGGCTATACTAAAATACTAAATAACAAACTATGTATTAAGATTGTAGTAGCATAGTGTTGATAGTAGCTATTAAAACAAGAGATCAATTTATAGTTACGTTCATTTGTTTTTCCTTTCCTTGGTGAATTGTAAAGAGGATTCTATTTATTACAAGCTTTTATTTAACTTGCAATGTATGTATGTATTTATGTGTTCGGGTCATATACAACTGAATTTTAAAGCAGTTATCCTCCACCGATTAAGATAAAATTTTGCATTAACCTTTACTTTGGATGACAATGCATGGTTAGCTAAGTGACGTCATTCTAAATCCAATATGGCGGACGGCCCAAGATGGTGGGCTAGTTGTTTTTTGTGCACTGCTATGATATGGGTAATAACGAAAGAGTTTGCTGAGAAAAATACGAAAAAAGCTTGTTTACAAAAATGTTTTTTTAAAGTTTTTTTTTTAATCTATGTTCTTTCATATTTGAAACAACGGCTAATAACCGAATAATTTTGGGCTTTCATACGGATGTTGAGGATAAATCCACTAACTAAAGTCTAGCCACAACTGTGAACAATAAGAACATAGGAAAACCGTACTTGACATACTAAACTGATTTCACATGTCGATTACATTGATGTTCAATACAATATAATGCAAGTACCCATAATAATAGTTTCAGAGCCAGTTGCAATAGTTTGCGAATCGATTGCTAAGTAGCGTTTGTCAATAAAATGCATATATCTATCGAACGTGGTTGCACGTTGTGGTTTCAATGTATATGAATACTAGCTTCTGCCAGCGGCTTTACCCTTGTTTATGTATGAAACTATCCCAAGGGATCGTAGTCCTAAGATAAAAACTATCCTATGTCATATTCTAAGGACCAAACTATCTCTATAACAAAATTCGTCAAAATTGTCTCAGCGGTTTAGGCGTAAGAGTGTAATAAACAGACAGACAAAGTTCCTTTGACATTTATTATATTGAGTAAGTATGAATTGATCGTTATGTGCGATGACATAGCCATTTTTCAATAGGTATTTATGTTGCGGTTAATAAATCGGTACTTACTTACAATTTGTAATGGTTCTTAAAGATGTTACAATTATGTTATTTAATGGTCGTTTAAAAAGAGATTAATTTTATTGGGTTAGTAGTTACTTGTTCAAGGTTAACAAGGCTCATGTGATCAGTCTCTCTAGCCTATTCTTTGTATTGACTTTTCTTTATCAATATTCAAATATCACAATATACACCGTCAAATTTTGGTCATTACAAACCCGGGGAGGGTCGATCCAGAACATGAAACAGTATCGATTTGAAAAGAAATAATTTAAAAAAGGAATACAAAAGAATACTTTAATTATGCGTACAGCTAAGGAGTGGAATTCCATGCCGGAGTCTGTGTTTCCCGATAGCTACAATCTAGGGGTCTTTAAGTCAAGAGTGAATAGGTTACTTCTAGGCAAGCGTGCTCCATCGTCGACCACATCATCGCTTACCATCAGGTGAGATGGTGGTCAAGCGCGAGCCCATATCAAAAAAAAAAAAAAAAGAATTGAAGCGACTACCAAAGCAACACAGAAAAAAGTGCAAAAATAACTTTCGTGATGGAAGTCGGCTTTGGTAACTCTTGTGTTTTGTATACTAGCTGTTGCCCGCGACTGCGTCTGCATAACATTAGTACTTTGAATAGCCTATTTTTTATATCGCGCCATAATAGTATAAGTGTGTGGGCCGCCATACTCGAGAAATTATTCGTTCACCATACAAACTTCTACCCCCCTGTCCTGTGCGTTAGGGGGTACTAAAGGATGATTGCCGAGGTAACAACTATCCTATGTCCTTCCCAGTCTATGTCCTTAACTATCTCCATACCAAATTTTATCTGAATCCGTTTAGTGGTTTGAGCGTGTTAAGATAACAGACAGACAGAGTTTCTTTTGCATTTATAATATTAGTATCTGCAAAATCTGATAAATGTATAATGTCCAAAATACTGAACATGAAATAAAAAAATGAAATCGAATATTTATAAAGTTAAATAGTAGACAATGTATTTAAAATTTTATTATTATAATGTAGATATTGTTAACATACAATCAAATAATGCTTGGAGTTTTAATACATGTTCATAATAATTGTCTAAGCAGCAATAGGTCACAGCTGATCGAGATAATGTCAAAGGTAAGAATGAAATATTTCTAAGAAGTCGCATTTCTTAACGCTAACGCTGAAATGTCACTGTCATTTAACGTCACTTAGATACGGTTGAAAAGGCTTTCTTTTTCTTTTGAATAAGTAAAACGTACGAGCTATTTATATATTATTTATTATATACTTTAATGTACACCACAAAAAAAAAACACAGGACAAACATTTACAAAAACAAGTGTACAATGGGCGGAATTGTACTGTACATTAAAAATATTTATCCAGACTAGCCGAGAGTAGGCTTATCTAATACCTTTAAACGAGCAATTCTTGTATATATATGTATGTATATATATAATCTGAATCTCGGAAACGGCTCCAACGATTTTCATGAAATTTAATATGCAGGAGGTTTCGGGGGCGATGTCGTTTTCTCTATTTTCACCCGCTCGGTCGCCGAGGTACTTTTAATTATCTAAGTTACATACTTAAAACTGCAATTAACTGCAATTTTACACCTAATTAATAGCAGGCTTAGAACTTTAAAACAAACAAAACCAATTTTTGATCCAAAACTAAACCATATTAGGTACTTTTGAATTGTCAAACAAAAGATGAATCTAGTTGCAAGCATCAGTAGGTTTCTATGGAGAAGAATGTGCAAGAAACTCCACGGACACTCTTTTCCATCAATTTTAATAACAAGTACATAATATTTGGTTACATCATTCTTGTTGGAAAATCAAATGTGTGTGGGAACGATATATAAAGACGTGCACATAAAAGCGTCTAGATTAAAACCAACCATTCAAAAATATGTTACGCTTTACCATATCGGTGATAACTGACCATACGACATACTCTTACGTACACAGATACCTCTTCATATTTACCAAACTTTCTATACTGCTCTTCAGGGGCTCATGGATTATATGCAGATGACATTCATAGACGTGAATATCCATTGCATTCAAACGTAACACTATCATTGAAGAACAAAACAACAGTAGGAAGACATTTTCTCCCGCCCATTCATTATTAAGTAACATTAATTGATAGTACTTTTAATTGTTTCACGCATGATACTATCACTCGAGAGAAATGTTTATGTTCAATTAAAATCTACCTAAGGTTAGATAACGGTGAAAGCTCATCACGAACTGTAGAAGCATGAAGTCTACTGTTCACGATGCCTTAAGTTAGAAGAACCTTAGAATATGTGCTTCATAGATTTCGAAGAACATAGCTTCATGCCTGTTATGTATTCCTCGAATTGTTAGGCAGAAATGCACCTTATATATATTGGGACAATCCCACCGCACTATTCCCAAACCACTGCAACTCCTGAAACCCAGAATCAACAGTGGCGACCACCAGAAAAGCGCCGAGGCAATGAAGCTCGACAAAGTCCCGGAGAATGAATTTAACTGTCTTGGATCCCGCAACGAAATTAATCAGAAAAGAATAACGGAGGAGTAGGAAAAAACATAAATTTCCACTTCCCTCCATATCAAGCAGGAGACAGAACAAAAACAAGGCCACTAGGCACAAAGGGTCGTTTACAACTGGGATAAGCTCAGTTGCCTAGCACCACGGATAAAAATAAGAATTAATATTAATGGGTCCTAACATTGTGAGCACCTTATAGTAAACTCTATTTTTGGCAGTTATGAAAAACAATATATCACGGGAATTTAACGCGATGATTTTGATTATTTATTTACCTATTTCACCCGAAGTGTCGGCCGTGTTGCAACGACCGTGGTCCCGGGAAGACTGGTGTCTCGGTGTACTGGCTCCGTTGGGGCAGAAAATTCATCCTCTGCCCTCACATTTCTACACACACACATCGCGGTAAATTCCCGTGATATATTGTTTTTCAATTATGAAACGCGAAAGATTTAAAGTTAATTTTGGTAGATATATTTAAGAGGAGGAGTCGCAGAGAGCCGATTGAATATCCTAAGTAAAAAGTCATAATTCGAAGTTTGGCTCTCGACTATTTCGTCCTCCAACACTGAACCAATTTAAAAGATATTTCATAAACTGAAAAAGAAAGATATTTCCTCCCGTATGTTTTAATTTTTGATGGTCATTATCTTTAGAAGCCTAGAACCCTCAAAAACTGTTTTTGTATATGTGTATCTGTCTGGCATCATAGCTCCTAAACCCGAAACCGATTTAGTTTTTTTGATGTTGAAAGGTGATTTTATCGAGAGTAGTCTTAGCTATGCTTGATAAAAATCTCTTCAGCCGTTCTAAAGTTATGAGCGTTTTACTGTTTGGATCGGGGTGTTTTTGCAAGAGATCGTTTCATGATTACTTATTCAACAGATTGTCGATCTAAGCGTGTCAGTCAACTACTAAATAAATTATGTATCATGAAATAAAAATATGTCAACAGTTTAATAAATTTTACTTGTAATTCTGTCTATTTACTTTTTGGTGTATTTATTTGTATATGGGATTTTGAAAATGGAGTGGAAAATATATTTTGGGACTAATTGTGATACGGTGCAAGAGTGGTTCAATTGTGGACATTCGCAAGCCGTTATGATAATCGAGATGCAACGTTCAAGGTAGACAGGTGATTGAAGGTTGAGCTGACACCTGATATATGAAGGCGAGGTACAAGACGAGTACTTTTTTGTTTTACTATACCGAACTAAGAACAGGTTTGACAACTTTAGGCCACCTAGGAATAAGAATAATACCTATAGCAAAAATCAGCACAGATGTTCATCTACGGTAAACAATACTGATGGACTAGTGATCCGTTTTCACTATGACCCATAATGGCCACGCTTATAACAAAGATAATAAAAAAAGTTAATAAAATAAAAAAAAAACCCGACTGTAAAGATGTAAACAAGAAGGAAATCATGCTATGCAGTCGGAGGATACATATTCGCGAGCTGGCTGACCAAAACTATAAATAGGTATCCTCCGACTGCACAGCATGATTTTTTCTCGTTTATAAACTTTTTTTATTTACAACTTTTTTTGCAACCACTATAATAATATGACACACAAAATCTATTTTTTTATGATTATTTTAATTTAACGGCTCTTATCTAAGAACACTTGGGCGGCCAAGACCTATCTAACGATGTCTTAATTATAAAAAATCGTCAAGTGGTTTGAAAGATACGAGGTAATAAAGAATATTACATACTTACATATATACATACAAGATACGTGCGAAAAACAAAACCCTTTCCTTGCAGCCGGATAAAATACTAAAGAGTCTGTAATGTTCAAGAGTAACCAACGAGGCTTTATTAATCAAAAGTATGATTTTGAAATTGGCAAAGCTAGATTGTATTTGTTTTTAATTCAGTATAATGCCATATCACTGCAAGGAGTGAATGATAGCGAGATTGGAAGAAAAAAATATTCTTGTAAACAAGCTTTTTTTGTATTCTTCGCAGCAAGCCCTTTAATTTAATACCCATATCATGGCAGTGCACAAAAAATAACTAGTCCACCATCTTGGGTCGTCCGCCATATTGGATTTAGAATGACGTCACTTATCTAACCATGATAACTTCTTTAAAATTCAATTGCAAGTTTTGACCCGAACACGCTTACATACATACATTTATACATTGCAAGTTAATTAAAAGCTTGTAAAAAACGAATTATTATAAAAACAAAAACCCTACTGCTAAAAAAATATTAACTGAAAAGAGAAAAACAAGTACTAGGTATAATTTATTCATTAATTACTATGAGGTGCTGCTAGCGCAGCGGTGACAAACGATGTTTTGGTAGGTTTTTCTATTTATTTTTGTGTTTGTGTTTTATTTCAGTCTTTTTAGTTTAATAATTGAACGAGTTCTCCTAAATAAGTTTTGTGGTAAAAAAAATATATTTATTTTGCCGTCAAAGTTACGGTTATCTTGAATTTGTGCCAAAATAGTAACAAAAGGTGTTACGATATATATATTTTTGGAATGGTCTATTTAGTAGCTTTCATTCGATATCCATATTGTTATGCAAACGAAAATAAGAATTGTATCACCCTCTTTTTTTGGGGGAAGCGGGGTATATTTAAAAATTATATAGTAATTGTACTCTCAAATAGCAGTGACACAATTGAGACGAATCCAACGACACCTCATATTGGCTGTTTTGGCTGCTTGGCCGATCCCAAGTAATATAGGACAAGGGTAGACAGATGATTGGTCACTTATCGTAGATATCACTGTATAAATCCCACGGGTTTCATTTGGATTTCTCATAAACTAGCACGATTGTGATAACAACCCAAACACATCTTTTTATATGTATTTTTTGTGCAAGGATCAGACACGTAGCGGCAACGATAAACGTGTATCCAATTTGCAATCTAGCCGTGAAATGAGTAACTTTATGACCAGCTAAAGTAATTTTGATATGGTGGTATGGGTTCGTTCACACTTTAATATGGAAATTAATTATAAAATAGGAATGGAATTTTTAATGGTCATTTTACTATTAAAATAAAGTGGTCCTTGCTTGTTGTACAAGATGTGTTCTGTGAGGACTTTACCAATCTAAAACGGTAAACTCCTTGCCTATAATATGACTGGCATCAGATAACTAAATAGTTTTGAAAGGTAATTGAAATAGGAACGCTTGTCATGTTTTTAGTTATTGCCAATTCTAGAGAAGCCGCCTAAGGGCTGGCACATTGTTGCTAAAATACGTATAAATGTGATGCCTGAGTTTTAATACGTAGCCCCCCGGCTACGTCCCTCACAGTACGTACTTAGGATATACTTTTAATTCAATTAAAAATTATGCTCTAAATAGGTTTCAACGTTACATTACTTTAAAGTATTTGTATGTCATCCAGTTTAATGACATAACAAGCAGGTGGTCAGTGAACTTCTCTGTAGTAAGGTTGTTTCGAATTTCGAGGTCACTTACAAGTGACCTCGAAATTCGAAACAACCTTACTTTCTTATGAATTTATGAACTTACAGTTATAAACTGAATTGAAACCTTTTACGGGATACCATTGAATTGGATCAAGTTCTTCTCTATGTTAGTTCTTCTTTAGTTCTTCTCTAGTTCATCACACCTATTCGAAAAACGACAATTGTCTATAGAGGATAGCGGGACCCAAATCCAATTTTGCGCCCGTAGGAGGTTGAGCTTTCTCTTTTCTGATTTGTCCGCTTCGAGCTTTTGATAGATTTGCGTAGTTGGGTTGGAGGCGCTCGCGTGAAGGTCTAATGTAAAAAAAAAGTCACTAACTAACATTCAATTCTCTATGGTGATAAACTCATTTTTGTGATTGGATATTAAGGAGTTAGTATTATACTTACTCTTTGTTGATAAGTATGTGAAGTTAACCAAATAGGTCGAACGCTTGAATAAGTTACTGGCTGGTTCTAAGTTATGGCGGCAATGTGCTTTAAAAAAACTGTAGTTCTTTTTTCTCGGAAATTTTTCACACTAGGCTTCGCCATAGAGGAAATACTAGTTTCGAGTAGGTAGGTACTCGTAGCTTTTTATTTTTCTCTTAGGTAGTGATGAAAAATAGTGTGTATCACTCGGGGACAAAATATTTTGTTCTTGGGCGGCGTATATTGAATTCCTCGCTAAGCTGAAGATTCTACGTTAGAATCCTTCGCTTAGCTCTGAATTCAAAATAACGCCCTGGAAGAACAAAATATTATTACAAATAACTATTTCTCGTAGGTGTCTGGGATATCTTATTAAGTAAATATTTGAAGAAGAAAAACAAAGGTACTGTGACTTGATCCATTCATGACCTAAGTTAGTACCTCGAGACTAAACCAAAAAAGCAGGCACACTTTTAAAATGTAGACAAGGCAAAATGTCAGAATTTTAGAAAAGAGGGGCTGTCAATATACGCTACACGAAGTCGCTGGCAAAGTGCAGATACTAAAGAAACTTGAACTTGAGCTTTTTGAATAAAACCGGCCAAGTGCGCACGAAGGGTTCCGTACCGTTAACGCAAAAACGGCAAAAAAATCACGTTTGTTGTACGGGAGCCCCACTTAAATATTTATTTTATTCTGTTTTTAGTATATGTTGTTATAGCGGCAACAAAAATACATCATCTTTGAAAATGTCAACTGTCTAGCTATCATGGTTCATAAGATACAGCCTGGTGACAGACAGACAGACAGACAGTCGGATCGCGGAGTCTTAGTAATAGGGTTTTTACCCTTTGGGTACGGAACCCTAAAAATTACGAAAGCGCCACGATAGCGATTGGTAAAATGTCAAAAGTGTATGGGAATTATTGGGAATGCCAAGCGCTGCCGAAATGTCACGTAATCAATCCCTTACATTTTGGCATTTCGATAACCGTCATCACTGATAGAATAGCATTTGTGTAGTATAGAGCCTATGATCGATAAGCTGTCAGTTTTTAACATGTGCTTTTGTCCTGCAGCAATATTTAACCCCATTAAAGAGAATGACAAATACTCTTTAAATAATTAGGTATTGCCAAAAAATATTGGACTCTTTCGCAAAGAGTATCTTCACCAATGAAAGCGTCCACAAGATTATGCCCGACCTCATTTCTAGCAGTAGCACTAGCCATCACTAGACCATCAAGGCAATTAAAATTAATATCCTCGTAATTAAATATAATAAATTTTACCTGAATCATTCTTGTAATTGCCCAAAAGGATATAATTTGAATACCAATGCATATAAATTAAGACGCTACAGTCGTTTACTTACCGCCCGAGAGATGACCTGCTATCCTTGATGATTGCCGACAAAAACTTCTGACCAGCTTCAGGATTAATTATAACTCAGGAGGTTTCTGTTTTTGATGTGTCTACCTTGACCAAGATAAGTTTTTGGACTTCAGAACTTAAGGTGTGGCAGATCTATATCTTAAATTACTTCGTTGATGCTGTGATCGGATATGTGATTGTTTATCGAGAGATTCTAAGTTCGATTGTGAGTGGGTTTCCATTGGAAAAATCTCAGAGGTTCAGAATCCGGTAAAAGAAATTCGCCTAGGACATGGTACATGCGGACAGAAAACATTACAGCACTCTTAATAATACGATACAATAGCGGTAAAAAGTGGTTGACTAATGATAAGCATAAAATATATTCCCATAATTTACATTGGAATAATACAATGCAGAATAATGATCATTACGCATAATATTATAAGGCATAAACGTTTTGCTATAATGTATAATGCCATAATATTCATGATGTTATAAACGCATAATGATATTCACACAAAATGTTCTTTGGAATAAAATAAACATGTTCGCGGCTCAAGGGTGGCCCAAAGGCCTCCCTCGCCGCACATTAACCTAATTCAACTGAGTCCCAATTACAGTACAGAGTATCGAGTATCCTAAATATTGATAATATAACTTTTAAGTTGCGTCTGCAACTTCTCCGGCGCTACGGGAAGTGCAACACCTTCGCCCTTACGTAACAAAGGCTGCCCTCCCTTCGTGCCTTCGGTTTATTTTTTTTATATAGGGTAGTATCCAAAAGACTACAAACTAATTTTCGACGTTCAAATATTTACCCATAATAATATTATGACGTAAATATTTATGCAACTCCAACCTATGCCGAAGCAAATTAGACCAAATGACAGTTATGCTAACCTTTGCATTATGGCAAAGTATTATTATGCCACAGTATTATTATGCTATTAAAAGTAATGCGAAAACTTTATGCAAAACAATATTATGCCAAAAAAAATATGCTAAGAGGGGGATTCCCGTAAAAAGTTACCTACATGTATTATTATTATGTTTGTTCGCTGCCTTATATTAGGAAAACCTGTGTATTGAGATTAAGTGTTAATGTTTACTTAGGATAGGTAGGTAGTGGTACCTACTAGTCTTCCGTTGAACTCTTCGCGAAATACGTGGATAGAGCCACTCTATTCTGTTGAAATGTCACCGTGAAAATTAAGTTTCTGAAATAAAATTGTGAGCGTGAAGTAAACTGTCATTCCATGTTCACTTCATCTAATATAAGATTTTACGGTAAGACGTTTACAGAATAACCCTACAATTTGTGATCATACAAGCATAATACAGGCATAAAAATAAAACCGCACAAAACATAAACAAACGATATTTATTTTCCTTGAATTAATTCTAAATGACTAGATTTGATTTGGTTCCACTGCAAGAACAAATTTTTCTACTTGACCTTCTTTGAAATACGTAACAAAACTGCATTAATTATGTTTTTAAGTACTCGGTAAATGATAAATGATTTATTTTCTGTAAGTTGGTTTGTACAAACACTTTCACATGTCGATCATATTTTTTAAAACTAGATGAGGTCGGCGTTTCCTGTCTGACTACTCTGAGAAGAAAGGCCGAAACAAACTCAGAGGTCACAGTCTCTTTTAAAGTCCAGACAAAAACTTGGTTAGATCATGTGAAGACCATGTAGACTGATGTCTGAAATGGTCTTTTGAGAAAAGAACCAGCCAGATTGAGTGGACCTGTCCAGTCAGTGCACGCATTTGTCAATAACCGTGCAGCTCAACTTAGAATTTAAGGAGCTCAACGAATTGACGAACAATACCAAAGAAAGGACATTCGGGTAGGCCGCATAAATACTCAAACTGCCAGACCATGATTAAAAACTAACTAAGATAAATTAAAATTAAAAAAAAAGAATAATCCACATAGTCTTCACATTCACAATAATTAAAATAAAATAATATAATACTTTAAAAAGTAAATATTCTTGTCATTGCAAGAAAAATTAAAAAAATTAAAATATAATTAAAAACTAAATCCACGACGCAAAATAAAAAAAAATAAAAAACGAAATTAATTGGAGCAGCTCAATCCCAAGTCTTTTTGTCCTCAACGTAATCTTTAATGTTATAAAACGCTTTCTGGCACAACTTACGTTTAATGAATGATTTGAATTTATTAACACTTAAACCTTGTACGTCGCTTGGAAGCTTATTATAAAAGCGTACACATTGACATCTAAACGAGCCACCTATTTTCTTGAGCCTTGTTGTAGGTACTACAAATTTGTGTTTGTTCCTAGTATTTATGTTATGGATATCACTGTATTTTTTAAACAATTTTATATTTTTATGGGCATATAAAAGATTTTCATAAATATACTGAGAAGGCACAGTCATTACATTAATCTCCTTAAATTTCTCTCTGAGAGAGTGTCTCGGGCTTAATTTATAAATTGATCGAACAGCTCTTTTCTGCAAAACAAAGATAGTCTGGATGTCGGCGGCATTTCCCCACAACAGAATACCATACGACATTACACTATGAAAATAGCTAAAGTATACTAAACGGGCTGTCTCTATGTCAGTTAAATTACGAATCTTTCTAACAGCATATGCTGCGGAGCTTAGCTTCCTTGACAATCTATCTATATGTGGGCCCCACTGAAGCTTAGCATCCAAAGTTAGGCCTAAGAATACTGTGCTATTTTCAGGATTCAATTCTTCGCCCTTTAACATCACATCAGTTTTCACCTGCCTAACGTGAGGTAGGGTAAACTTAATGCATTTGGTTTTTTTTCCATTTAAAAGTAAATTGTTAACATTGAACCAGTGAACTACTTTTGAGATCGCGCTATTTACATCGTCAGTAACCAGCTGCTGACGTTTAAGTTTAAACAAAAGTGAAGTATCATCCGCAAACAACACTATATCATGGTTATCCTTTATGAGGTAAGGCAAGTCATTAATATAAATAAGAAACAAGAAAGGGCCAAGAATTGAACCCTGCGGGACTCCCATTGTTACTATAGATCCGGGAGATCTTTTTCCATTAACGTCAACGCTCTGAATCCTATTACTCAAGTATGAAGTAAGAAGAGCCAGAGTGCTGTTCCGGATCCCGTAGTGGCGGAGTTTCCTGATTAGCGTTTCATGAAGAACACAATCAAATGCCTTGGACAAATCACAAAATATTCCCAAGGCATCGCACTTATCTTCCCATGCATTATAAATATGTCCTAAAAGCTCAACACGCATCAGTAGTTGAACGACCCCTTGTAAAACCGAACTGTTTGCTATGTAATAATTTATGTTTATTAAAAAATCTTTGCAATTGCTCTAAAATTAATTTCTCAAATATTTTACTAAACGTAGGTAGTACTGAAATAGGTCTATAATTTGTAGGGTCTGAAGTACTACCTGATTTAAACAAAGGTATTATTTTACTATTTTTCATTAGGTCAGGAAACTCCCCACTGTCGATACAATTATTAAAGATAATAGCTAAACTAGGTGCGACAATGTCAATAATGGACTTAGCAACTTCTACAGAATGTCCCCACAGATCTGCAGTCTTTTTAACATTTAAAGTGTGAAAGGTTTTAATTATGTCTCTACAAGTAATATGTTCAAAAAGAAATTCCGAATCACAAACATTAACATTTTCTTTTAGTATAGACTCAGCAACAGAAGGTGATGAGTTTAGGGATTTAGTAGTTGAAATGGGAATATCTGAAAAGAAATTTTCAAAAGCCACTGTGACTTGTGAGTCTGATTTTATGATGTTGTCATTAATAGATAGGCTGTAGTCAATATTCCGGTTACCAGATCTTCCCGTTTCACTATTAATAATATTCCAAGTCGTTTTAATAACATTACTACTACTTTTAATCTTCGAACTCAAATAACGCGACTTGGCCAAACAACAAACTTTTTTAAATAATTTTGAATAATTTCTAACATATAAATTAAATTCAGCAGTGTTTACATAAGTCCTTTCACTGTACAGCTCATAAAGCCGTGTTCTGCTTTTATGAATACCAATGGTAGCCCAATCACCGAATGAAGCATTACTATTAACCGAGATAGTTTTGGGAATAAAAGTGGAATTAAATTGTCTACAGTATATATTAAAAAAATCATCATATAGATGATTAGGTTTAGAATGAATTGCCAATATTGGTAATTCATTAATAAGTTTAACTTTAAAAGCTGCCAAGCGACTTGCAGTTTTGGGGTTAACAGTGATATCCTTTTTAGCCACTTTGTTATTTTGGTTTGGTATAGTAATCCTCTGCCCGCAATGATCAGAATCTAGTAAATTTATAATTTCTTTGTGGACTGGTATAACATTAGTATAAATATTATCTAAGCATGTGGCACTAGTAGGGGTTATTCTTGTGGGCTCCAAAAATAGGTTTACAAGATTGTAGGACTGAAACAGACTTTTTATCTTACTACAAGAACCTGAGTTTTCTAATAAATTAACATTAAAATCACCACAAGTGATAATGGATTTATTCGAGTTACAAATCTTGTGTAACACTTCATCCATTACCTTTTCAAAGCAGTCATACAATCCTGAAGGGGGTCTGTATACACTTAATACAATAAACTGCTCCAATTCTATACAAGCTATTTCAATTGTCCGCTCAACAGATAGGCTCACAATATCCTTACGGTCTTTAAATTTAAGCTGGTTACTTACTAAAATCAAGGAGCCACCATGTATAGCATTAACTCTGCTGAATGAACTACCAACCTGGTGATTATTAAAATTGAACAATAACTGGTGGCTTTTAAGCCAATGTTCAGTTATACAAAGAATATCAATACTGTTAAAGTTCATAAATAATTCTACTTCTAAATCTTTGTTCATAAAATGTGCTTACGAATATTATTAATTACTGATGCAATGACGTATCAAGATCACAGGAACACTCATTCATATCGAGGCAAACTTGATTGGATGTACAACTGCATTTTATTGAGGCCGAGAGTGCAATTGCAAAAATGGCTGAGACCAGTTGGTCTTGGCTACTCTTGCGCTTGCAGTTGCCCATTTTCCTGTATAAATGTTATTATTTTCATAAAAATATTATTTTAATTAATAATAAGTTTCAAGGAGCATCTTCGACCTCCGATCAGCTGAACAATCATTAGAAATCTTTCTGCGGATGAAAGCACTCATGAATATAAAAATTAATCAATTAATAAAAGGACCAACTCTGAAATGTGAAGAAGTGATTGCATTATTAAAACTCAAAGTATCATGACAGATAAAATCTACTACACAATAGGGCCATCGAATTGGCATAATTTTGTGCTCTTCTTCAGATTATTTTCAGAACTGACCTAGATTTACTATCAAAGACGGACAGAACAGCGCCCATAGTAGCAAATTAAGGACAGGTTCATGTTATGACCTCAATTCTGATGATGTAACATCATGTAACAAATGTTTGCTTAAAAATTTCTCCGAAGCTAGTAATGGGTACAACTCTACCTACACTTGATTGGAGAAACCCGGTCATAACAGTTTTAGATTACGCACTTCGCCCGCGGCTTTATTTACGTGAACTTGAATATTAAGAAATGTTATGGCTTAGTTTGAAGTTTAAAATGTATATTTATTTAAAAATGCTTCTGTGTGAATGCAATTTGGTTATTATACTGAAGTTAACTTATTTTATACTGTGTTATTACGTATTTCTCATAATGCTGGTTAACCTATGACTGATGATAATAAACCTTATATACCTACTCCAATTATATATGCAATTGGTACACTTTATTAAATTAACTAATGTATTGTAATAATACACGTAAAAAATGTTTACACCTATGTCCGTTATAGACTTTGAAACCATCCAATCGGTGTACCCCAAACCACTTTTATTAAAAAGGCAATAATGCGGAGATCGTCTAAGATGATAAAAAAGGTATGTAGGGTAGGGTAGGGTAGGTAAGTCGGTAGATAGGATAGGTGGGTAGGGTAAGTGGGGAGGTAGGTAAGTGCTGCTGGTAGTTTTTCTGCATACCGCTACTAAAATGTATTCTCATCCGGAACCGTTAAAGACGAAAATAACAAGAACTTGGAAAGAAGTCTTCAAGAAGAACATAAGGGCTAGCTCACACTGAGATGCGACGCAATGTGAAGTGACTGGTGCACACATTTTTAAGACAGCGATATAGTATAGAACTTATTAACTACACAAAA
This sequence comes from Anorthoa munda, assembly GCA_945859665.1. Taxonomy (NCBI): domain Eukaryota; kingdom Metazoa; phylum Arthropoda; class Insecta; order Lepidoptera; family Noctuidae; genus Anorthoa; species Anorthoa munda. Next base: position 8,028,080 of record OX243893.1, read on the forward strand.
TTTAAAGAAAAGCTTTTTACAGCTTTTTAACTTACCGTGCATTGTAATCCAAACCAATCGTTTAAGCAGAAATTTCCATATTTCAGTTCAATCAGTTGGGGATAACTGTTAAAAATTCTGTTACAAGATTTGACCCACACATACTAACTAACAAGGAAAGTTAAAAAAAAATGTAAAAAGGTACACACTACCTACACATTTCTCAGTGTAAGAACTTCTTCTAAGAGAATTCCAAACACTGTATCGCGCCACGACTCAGTGTGAACTGACCCTTATAAGACTTCATGTGATTTTTTCTGTGAACTTGAATTAATAATTCAATGTCTCCTTTGCTCTATGATTTAAATGCAGCATCAATTTCCGTCCATATTTGCATAATTATAATGAATTATTTTTAATACTATACTTCCTGTTTTTAGGGAAGTATTTTTGTACATTGGCTATTTATAAGTATTGGTTGACAAACTAGTATGTACCGACAAAATACTGAAAATGTGAAAATTAATTTACTACCTGCCTAAATACTTAACACTAACGATTGGGACACACTACTTTGGGATACTGAACTGTTAGAAATCTAGTAACCATCTCTACAAATAACACATATTTCACGACTTCCTATTACTACACACAACAATTCATTTGAATAGATCACAATACAACCTAAATGTCATTATTCAGATTCGGCCATTTTTTGCAAACATATTCAGGAGCTGAACACTTTGAGGCGGCAAATCATTCCATACTGTCTTATGCATTTTTCTGAATAAATGTTTTGCACTCAGAATATGACTAACACTCTAATCTTTATACTTATTGAGATAATCTAAAATTTTCGTATAAACAATTTCAGGTGCGTTGCTGCCCCAAACATGATTATGATGACTCCAGTATGGTTCAGGCACTACGTAATTTTCAACCAAATTGGGCAATTTTGACACTAATATATCAACGTCTTTCAGTGACGATAATGAATCACTTTGGGCACTTATCAACACAATTGGAGAGGATACTCGAGAAACATTGTATTGTGGAGGTTTCCGAGTTCCATACCGTTCCATATTCCCCTCAGTGCCTTCATTGTAACGTTGGAAATTCTTGCTCAAAATCAACTGCGCGAAATGTGCTACATTCTTTATTGATGTACCACTAAACACGTGGGCAATAGCCACAGATATATCTTTTAATGGTATGGTTCCAGACTTATAGCCTGTTGTCCAAGTGAGTACTACTTCACAGAACCTGGGTTCTATCTCGCACAGGAACTCAACAATGAAATGTACAATATGCTCCCTGCCAAATATCTCATTTAAACCGGCATTGTCTATAAACGCTTTTATCGCCTCGTAGTATTGTACAGCTATGAGGGCAATAGGATTTTTAAAGTTTCTCATCCATGCCACGGGACCTAGCATGATGGCTACCCTCACCTTGTCATTGTTCTCCGGCCGCAAAGAATTACCAACAAAATAAACTGTGCTACCTTGAGAGTGTCCCATGTAGAACAATTTCGAATGTCCAGTGGTACGCAGAACGTAGTCAATCATAGCGGGTACATCGAAGTTGCCATGTTCATCAATCGTGAAGTTCCAGTATTCTGGATCCTGATTAGGGTCAAGTTTAACATGTCGTCGAGAATAAAAGTTTCCTCTGGTGTTGCCCGCCCACACGTCGTAACAATTACTGGCCAGTACGTAACCGAGACCAGTCCGTGTTCCCGTAGCTATCCACATGTCAGCCGTATCAAATATTCCATGCAACAAAAACACTGGGTACGGTTTAACTGTATCACTGCACTTTGATAAAATTCTAAACACATTTAATTTGTATCCATCGTCTGTAGTCACTGTATGCACTTCTGTAGGATACTTGTACTTGTCGGTAAGTTCTGTGAAGTTCAAGTAGACATCCTCGTTGAACCCCAAAGCCTTCTTGAGTTGCCGTTTCTGCGGCAGGGAATACGATACAAGTCTCGTTGGCTGAAACGCGGGCCTTGACGTGTCAATGTGAGGCATATACTGTGTCAGTATAAAAAAATATAGTGTAAATATGATTGAATATCGTTCCATCTTTTTATTCTTATGTCACGGAAAGTTTAACAGCGTGTGTTTTCATTGTAAACTAGTATCCAGTTTTATAACATTCGATTGACCTTACAGGAAGTTCTTGAAGATAACTACGCAGGCGAGTAAAAAAAAAAAAACTGTATATATAGAGATGAGACTAACGTTTTTGCGACGATAGATTAGAATACAATGTGATAGGAACACGATGTAAACAGTAAAATTGTTCTTGTGAACTTCCTGGTATAAAATGCTTGCTTGTTCGCGACAAATGACTGATGTCATTATAAAAACTACGTGCTTTATATAAGGCTTCCTTAAAAATGACCTTTGAAATAATAAGATCTTTACAGGAAATAAAATCCAGTTGGAGTCATATGTCATCCAGTTGATGTTTTCTTTTTGCAAATGCCTGGTGACTTATAGTCAGTGATCACTATAAAATGCACTGGTAAGACTGCGTGAAACTTAGTCTCTTTCAGTGAGCTATTGGCACGAACTTCAAAAAGATCAGGCACCAGGCAGGAACCGTTCCAAGTTTTATTGTTTTTGCGCATTTTAAATTTTCATGGTCAGTGTTCAAAGTGGCATTTGATTTATAGTAAGTAGGTGTTTTTTTCTAATGTTTTATTTTGATTGACCTTCAGCATTCGTACATAAAGTTATCAATATTATATAATGTTAAACGGAAACAAATTGTATATTAATGTGCTTGATCGTTGGTATATAAAGCAACGCGCTTGTTTTGTTTTGTTTTCAGTTGTCAGTTTTAGACATATCTACACGTGTAGAACAATAGACGGTGGAATATTGGGTGGTAATAAATGGTGCACTAGCGCCTTTCAGATAGACGGTGCCGGTTAACCGGCGGCGAATGTATGGCCCCATGTACGTGTGAAAGCTAACATACATGGCTATACACTTCGCCGCCAGTTACCCGGTAGCGGCTATCCGGCAACCAGAGCGTGTGAAAAGGGACTACGGCTCGACAGGTAGGCGATCTGCACACAAATTTGCTGCCTTGCTAATCTTTTTATCTCGGTTTGTTTATAGGTGACCGTTGAAGACTGCTGGAATCGGCTGGATGGGAGACGCACAGGACTGAAAGATGCGGCGATTGTGGGTGGCATAGGCTTCCACTATTAGACATAGGTATAGCAGTGGACGGCTTTCGGCTGAAATATTGATGAATTGATAGGTATGCCTATCAATTCGTCACTATTTCAGATTTCGACATTGAGATGTGGTACGAAATCTTCTTTTTCTTTAACATAGGACTAAAGAAGATGATTGACCCAATAAAAACCAACCTTTATTCCCTTTACATAATGCATGAAATGGGGGTATACAATATTCAGGCGTCTTTGACATCTTTTTGCAATTACCTTCATCAATAATGTCATGAATTGCAGTTTTTAGGATTCCGTACCCAAGGGGTAAAAACGGGACCCTATTACTAAGACTCCACTGTCCGTCTGTCTGTCTGTCACCAGGCTGTATCTCATGAACCGTTATAGGTAGACAGTTGAAATTTTCACAGATGATGTATTTCTTTTGCCCCTACAACAATATAAGTAAAAAAATGTGGCTCCCATACAACAAACGTGATTGAGTCCAACTCGCACTTGGCCGTTTTATTACTGCTTATGGAACCGAAAGGGCCATCGTTAAGAACCAACATGCCATTGGTGGCATATTAATCTCGCTTGCATCATAATCAGGTGCGACTCCAAGGTCTCGGGCGATCAGATTGTGGACTCTGTTCGCCCATCAAGTGACTCCAGGAAAGGCGGTGGCACAGTGATCACGTGCTGCCTTGCACAGCGAGGTTCAGGGGAGGCGCTTTTTCTGTCACCCCAGGGATGTGCCATAACAGGCGTTGCACAGAGTGATCTTTAGAGAGGTGACGGGGCCCCGTCACCCGTGATCACACTGGGGTGGTTTTAGTGAGGTGAATTTCCTACACTCTCTGGTCTTTTCCCCAAAAGTTTCCCCTTTGCCTTGGTGCCTTTTGAATGTTGCCCCCCCCGTTAACAAAAAAAAGGGCTCTTGAAAAAGTTATATTCTTTTGGCGATAACGAGTTTTTGGTATTGACCACCTGGTATTTTGATTTATGACAATCTTTATAGCTCTGCTATTCAATCCTGCACTTTTAAGTCCACTGGAAATGCTACCGGCGAAGTTTTAGTCGGAACCTCCATAGTTGATAATTTTTAGAATCAACAAGACGTAAATGAAGAATAGGCGCGATAGGTACAACATACGTGGGTAGTTACATGACTATCCGGAAGTTTCGGAGGCAATGAGAAGTATTAATTTATCGAAAAAACTCTGATCAAGGAAAGGTCAAATGTGATTTATGGAAAAACATATGATTTCAAAGTCAAAGTCAAATCGTTTATATCAATTAGGACATAAAGCGGCACTTTTGAATGTCAAAAATTCGTTACGTCGGAATATTTTAAAGGCTTCGTGTAAAAATAAATATGTATGGACAAGTCAGAAGGAACAAAAAATATGAACTGTATCAAGTGATCTAGTTCTTCGTTTCTTCATTGCCCTTCACGATCAAATGAATTGCATGTTAAACAGGATAATCATTAACAAATCATAATTTTGAAAAACGATCTGTGTAGAAAATGCTTTGCGACAGGACAGAACGGAAGAGAAACGGTGTTGCAAAGACCCAACTAACATGCGTCTAGAACACGAAGATGAGATGTGTAGAGAACTGGAGATCCGCTCTCCACTTTTCGTAAAGCGACTTTTTCAGAAAATCGTAACTGTGAGCTCCCCGCCGTGTGAGGTTAAATTTTCTTTTGATAGACAAGAAGTTACAGGGCTGCTAAGAGATCATAGTAGTGCTTGTCTAACTAGAAAAAAACAAATTATTATAAAAACAAAAACCCAAATGCTAAAAATTAATTAACTGAAAAGAGAAAAACAAGCACTGGATATAATTTATACATGAAATATAATGAGGTGCTGCCAGCGGTGACAAACGAAGTTTTGGTCGGTTTTTCTATAATTTTTGTTTGTCCCCGCCTGCAGCACCTCATAATATTTAATGTATAAATTATATCTAGTACTAGTTTTTCTCTTTTCAATTAATTAATTTTAGCCGTCGAGTTTTATTGTTTTTATAATAATTGGTTTTATTTCAGGCTTTTTAGTTTTAGTTATGAATGAGTTCTCCAAATAAGTCATGTGGTTATTTTGCTATCAAAGTTACGCTTATCTTGAATTTGTGGCAAAATAGGAATATATGTTACAATATACATATTTTTGGAATGGCCTATGTAGTAGCTTTAATTTTATACCCATAATGGTTAGTAGTAATTGTATCACCTAATTTTCTTAAGGGGGCGCGCATTATTTTTAAAATTATATAACCTATGTCAATCCCACAGTTGAGACAAATCCAACGTCACCTCATATGTCATAATCCGTCAAGCCGTTTGGGCTATAGAGCGTGCTATAGAAATGGGCATAAATACATACACTCGAAAAACATTACCCTCCCGCAGTCGGGTTTTTTTATCGGGGTTATTCCTGGACATTTGGATGGAAAATTGTGGGGTTTTTACCACACTAAAACCTTCCCGGTCAACAACATCAGGACTTGAATCCCCTCCCGTGACCTCTCTAAGGAGGATGTCCAATAACAGGCGTTGCACAGTGGGAGCTCCGGGGTGGATTGCCCCGCCCCTAGCAGTCTGCCATTCCAGGCCATGGCTGTCTTGGCTTTAGGATAAATAAGCTTCTGGATACAGCTACTAAGAAACAGTAAGTAGGTACCTATACTATGAATAAAAATAAACCATCCCACTTACGGAAGTTAACAAACTACATATACAAAATAATAATTTATTACTTCAACAGTAGTAGTAAAAATAATAAATCCTTACTGAAACACATTGTCTGAGGGACATAAAATATCTAACGTCTTTGTGGTTTTCAAATGGCGTTCTTACTCGTTGTTGATTTGATAGTCTGACCGGCCTTGAGATTAATGTAGGGCCGTCCTGATCGGGGCTATGAATTTGAATTAGAATGATCGGAATTTCCTGCTTAATTTATTTTTAAAATACACAATTCCGAAAGAGTACGGTGGTTATGAAGGAATCCTAGACGTCTTTGCACTGTTGGTATTCACATATCGTCATTTCAGATAAATACGTTCGTTTCTGGACTTAGGTCTCTCTCAAACCACATCGACCCGCACAGTGCGTCTCGAATCCAGCGGAAACCCACGGCTGTCACCATGGGTTTCCGCTGGATTCGAGTCATCGGCCAATCACCACTACAGTAGGGTTAAGGCGCCGATTCCCTTGAGTAGCTGATTTTAAAATGAGAATCACGTCTAAACGGCTAGTCGTAATTTTTTGGCAAAAATATATGTTACATTAGACCATTTTCTTAATAATTTGATCTGAGCAAATTTTGAGTTTTATTCGTATAACATAGTGTAATTAATTTGTAAAGTTATGTCTAAAACGGACAAAAACACGAAAATCGCACCAAAACCGCTGGGCGTATTTTAATTAAATTAACACCATCTCAAAGACAATTTAATTATCTACATTTTGATTTGAGGCTTTTTTTAAGTCATAGAATAATAAGGAAAGTACAACAAAACTACTAAATTTTGGGTCGCGCGGGTGTGAAACGAGAGCGCGTTTTGTTCCCTCAAGGTCGTTGGCGTAAGTCGTCGTCTTCATTATTAAGAGTCTGCAACATAATTTTTGGTCAGAAAGTGCCAACTACCCAGTCTAGCTGGTACTGTATTATGACGTTTTGATGCCCTATATGACCGATACCTCCATCCCCTTTTTCGAACTAGTATCATGCTAGCATGTTTTAATATCATCATCATCATCATATCAGCCGAAAGACGTCCATTGCTGGACATAGGCCTCCCCCAAGCGTCGCCACATTGACCGGTCCCGTGCGTCTCGCAACCAGCGGATCCCCGCAACCTTCACCAGGTCATCGGTCCACCTAGTGGGAGGCCTTCCAACGCAACGTCTTCCGGTTCGCGGTCGCCACTCCAGAACCTTTCTGCCCCACCGGCCATCCGTTCTGCGAGCAATGTGCTCTGCCCACTGCCACTTGAGTTTGGCAATTCTTCGGGCTATGTCGGTAACCCTGGTTCTCTTGCGGATCTTTACATTTCTGATTCGATCACGCAAGGAATTTCCGAGCATAGCCCGCTCCATTGCCCTTTGAGTGACTGTAGGCTTTCTGATGTTTTAATATAAATAACAATAATAAAAGGTTTGTGGTCACCTGCAAATGGTCCTAACATACATTACATATTAATGCCAGGCACAACATATTATTCAGAGTCACCTAACAATACTGATGTAAAATCGTTACGAGTTTTTACACGTGTAAAAAAACCTCTACCTTATTATGTCAACTTTGTCACATTATATAACAAAGTGCGAGCAAAGGACACCAATACCTACAAACAGTCACACAAACTATTTATATATGTAGCATTAATTATAATAATAAGTGTAGTACTGATTGTGTTGCCATGACCGTGATGAACTTTACGTTCTAGCCTTAAACTTAAGGGGAAGACATACGTTACAGTGCAGTATTTACAAGTTTTTGGTTTCTGTGGCCTATCCCAAAGGAACCGTGTTTTTTTCTGCGGTAAAAAGTAATTTTTTACACTCGCGAAAGTGTTGATAAATTTTTGTTTTTTTTTTGTAATCTGATCAGTCAGAATCATTTTTATCTCTTACAATGAATTCCTTTTTTTATATTAGTTTAGATTAGCAGCAGTAGTAGATTAAATTGACAGTTTGTCATACAATATTGTCAATTTAACCTCGTGTTAGTTGTTACCAACCCAACTAACTCTGAGTGCGTGCAAGTGGGCCCAAAATGCCGACGTCAGTCGTCATCCAAATAGCAGGTCACGTTTGCCGCATGTCAAACGTCGCATGGGCAAAAGCTAGCAAAATGTGGTCCCGGAAAATATACGGCACATCGCGGCAGACCCTGGCAGAGATCCGGGATCGACCGGGAAGATCTTGGTACCTACAGAAAGGGCTGGTCTACAGTTGTCCAAAACCGGGTGAAATGGAAGGAAGAAAGGGATTCCTTTGCCCTGCAGTGGGACAGAATGAGGCTGAAGACTACTTCTACTATGTTAGAGACACAATAATTATCATGTGCATCGCATACTCACATACACACACACACATAGGAGAGATGCACTAGGGCTGTCACCAAGTCATCGGCCATTTACCACCACAGTAGGGTTAAGGCACCGATTCCCTTGAGTAGCTGATTTTCAAATGAGAATCACGTCTAAACGGCTAGTCGTTTCTTACGTCAGACTTTATTATATTTTTATTTTATTTTTATTTTATCTGATGTATAATATTATGTTGTATCTTTTAGTCTGTGCCAAATAAATATATTTTCTTTCTTTCTTTCACTAGAAAAAAGATGTGAAAAAAAAATGTCGTGTGCAAATCTAGCAAACAGCATAGTAAACAAATCGTCCATCACACTTCACACTATATATATTTATATCTTTATAATATTATAAAGGCGAAAGTCTGTGAGTGTGTATGTTCGTTACTTCTTCACGCTCAAACTGCTGGACGGATCTGGATGAAATTTGGCACAGATATAGACTATAGTTTGGAATAGCCCATAGAATACTATTTATCACGGGAATATGTTCCCTTGGGATAATTTTCGTCATTCACGCGGGCGAAGCCGCTGGCAGAAGCTAGTTAAACAATAAATACGCTATTTAATTTAAAACTATTCAAGACGAGTTTACGTCTTTCTCTTTTCTTATTACACGCAATAATAATATACACAATACAATAATGTGCTCGCTGGTCACAATTATATTGCGACGATGTTTTGTGTTTCGTGGAGCAAGCATCGCTTAAACTGTTTATATAATTTTGCCTTTGACCGTGATAATTATGAACTCTACCTTCTAACCTTCGTGATAGTCAGGTAATTAATAGTATCTCTTCCGTGTTACCTGCTATAAAACGATGAGGAACCCACCTGTGTTCATCATTATCATCAGAATGCCTCTTTAGTGTCATTCAAGTTTTTAATTTCCAAGTAAATCAAATCAAATAAAAACCTTACTGGAAGCTATATATTTGAGCCTTTGGGGTTGAAACATTAGGTCCATGGGGTCTGAGTGCTCATCGAGTATTTCGAGATGTAAGCAAACGGTTAGTCAACTTTTCACGTGACCAGAGGTCTGAGCTTTTCCTCGGCCAGAAAATCAGCATTGCCATCCAACGTGGCAATACTGACAGCGTTAGGGGCACATTGCACGTTGACTGCGATGCGGACATTTTTTTTCGCTTCTTCCTCGTAGTCAAACTTTTTAGTCCAACTGGTTTGACCATGAGGAATTGTATTTCCTCGTGGTCTCAAACTAGTCCAATGATCCTCCCTGTACCCACGTACTCAGTTGTGCAGTAGTAACATTTATGAATTAGAATTGTTTCTATTTCTTTTTAAACATATTATTCTTAAGACTCTTTGAAAATAACTGAAGCCATTCGGTAAATACTTTTACGTAGGAGGGCTGTTTTACTGCGATCAACACAAAGAATGTTCGTATCCTTTATTCTTAACCGTGGATCACTGCCACCTCAAAGATGTATAATGACAAAGACCATGCTTGTGCAGACTTTAATTTTCCTTTTAATCGACTATGGTGACGTGTGCTACTTTGACCTAAACGCGGTTTTCCTAGATAAGCTGGATAGGCTCTTAAACAACTGCATCCGGGTCATATTCAACCTCCAGAAATATGACCATGTGTCGAGCTGCAGAACTGAACTCAAATGGATGCCCATTCGGCAGAGAAGAAATTTTCGCCCTTGACTGCGCTTTTCTACTCAATTCTCCCACACCTCCTTCTTATCTCATTCCTCACTTTCAATATATATGTACTTCACACGCTAAGAATCAGCGTTCATCTAACAATCTTCTCTTGCTCTGTCCTTCTCACACTTCTGGTTTTGTTCATTCTTCCTTTCATATTCAATCCATTCTTCTCTGGAATGCGCTTCCTCTCGATATCAGGACGGCCACCAGTCAGTATGCATTTAAGCGGAAGTTGCGGCATTATTTTCTAAACGAATAGCAGAGTCGTCTCAATATGCGCCTTTCTAATAATTAATAATTTATATATATATATATATATATATATTATTTTATATATAGTATTTATTATAGTACGTATATTTAAGTATGTTTATTTTAACAATATACTTTTGTACTAATTTTGCGTTTTTATTATTATTATTAAAAAAATTTTTGCACCTGCCATGCTATGTCTTCACCGCCCTTGGTTGACTGGTAGAGAATGCCCCAGGCATTAAGTCCGCCTATGTACTTTTATGTTGCATGAAGTTTTAATAAATAAATAAATAAATGACGGCAATGTTAGAAGCTTCAATGATTTAAAATATGGCATACAACTGTCCCTTGAGAGTACATTGCATATAGCACGTGCGAATTTTTTTGTGCGATGTATACCTAATTCTTGACGGTCCAGTTACCCCAGAAGATGACTCCGTATCTTAGAACTGATTCTACGTAGCTATGGTAGGCATTAAGCACGGCGTCACGGTTCACAAATTTGGACAAGTCATAAAGAACAAAGCAAAACTGTTAAGTTTTTACAAATTTCTTCAACATGCGGTTTCCACGTAAATCACGTGTATCACTAACCCTACAAACTTTGTGGTATCCGTTTTTAGTGTTCCGTACCCAAAGGGTTAAAACAGGAACCTATTACTAAGACTCCACTGTCCGTCTGTCTGTCTGTCACCAGGCTGTGTCTCATGAACCTAATCAACGTCGTCCCATGCAACAAACGTGATTTTTGCGATAATGGTACGGAACCCTTCGTGCGCGAGTCCGAATCGCAATTGGCCGGTTTTTTTGTAACTGACTTACCATTGTGACAAATATTAACCGGTAGTTGGTGCCGTTGTCGCTGACTAGAATGCATTATACACGTCTTCTCTAAGTATTTTTTTTATATATTCGACTGCAGCCAATCTATAGTGTGTTTTAGCGTGTCATTGGTTTCTTGTTTATAATTGTAGGATTCATCTTTTTATCATTGTTGTACAATCATCAGCAAATAATACTGTTGGGTCATTGATACTTTTTTGAAGATTATTTATATATACCAGAAATAGTGGCGGACCCAATAAGCTCCCTTGAGGTACACCGTACTTCACCGTTCTAGGTTTTGACCAATATTTAATTTCTCGCTTGGTTTTAATATTTATATTTGTTATTTCTGTGCATTGTAACATCATCACATTTTTTCCTGAAAGAGGTTGTGTTGTATAATACAAAAGTTTTACCTGCTTTAGAATTGTAATGGAGGGTGAATCTATTATCTAGCATTTACTACCAACTAAAGTTAAAATAAAACTTATAAACCTCCTTAACAATCTTATCACCTTAGATTGCAAAGGGTTTACAGAACCACTATAGCCGGCGTGCTCAATCAGTTGCGTATCTAGGCAGTCTGCTCAAATACAATTTGGATACGGTATCCCTGTGCAGAATATGACTCACATGCTAGATTGGCCAACTGTCCATACACCAGCACTTTAGAGATCCTGTTAAACTGACGCAGGCATTATCGTAGCCACCTTCAAGGAACAAAATATTAAAAATGTTTTTCATCGATTCAATGAGAAGAATAAAACCAGTATACCATGTATGTAGTACCATGGGTAGAACCCTTATTATGTAATATGCACCTAAGTGACACATTGTTGATACAGATTGAGCCATGACTTTAGGATAGCACATTACATATGCACCACGTAATCTTGACGTCAAATTCGCAATACTTGTTGACGCATGAGTAGATTGAGTAATTGGTCTCCCTAGAGCGACACTTTCGACTTGGGAGGTAAAATATGCAGTCAATATGACTTTGTTTTCCTTATCGGTTATTAAAAAACCTTCGAAAGGCTTCTTTGGCTTTCGTAGAAAAGACAGGGGAGTGTGTCTTCACTTCATTCAAGCCTGCTTGGTGGTCATCAAGTACCAATTATTTTATTTCACACTAGCTTTATAACATACATACGTCTGCTTTGTTATTCGCCTTTCATTCATCCTCTCAACATGGCCAAACCTAGCATACTCTTTTTAAATCTTTGTCATTACATCTTCATTAAAACCATAACGTTGTCATATTACATCATCCCTCAATCTATCATTTAAAGTTACGCCACAAATACTTCGCAAGGAACGAATTTCTACTGCATTAATCCTACTTTCATGTCTTTTTTCCGTTTTTACCTCAATAAATCCTATTTAGTGGTCATCAAATACTAACAATTTTATTTCACACCAGCTTTTTTAAATAGGGAGCATATCCTGCAGAAACGAATAGACTATTGTTTCATTACAAAGATATAAACATACAAGTTTGCCTCTATCTAATAAGATAAACATGTATGGGCCCTGGTAAACCGTCAGAAGCTAGGTGAGCGATTCGAATTGGTCCAATGGTCGTCTTCAACATACATGAAGGGGTTTTACAAGAGATCCCTTAAAACCTCCTCTGTGCAATGCCTGTAAGGCTACATCAGTGGGTTAACAAAATAGTGGTACTACCAGAAGACAACTTCATCTGAATAGACAAGTGTCAGGAACCGGAAGGATTGGCTTTTCTTTAAAGTTTACACATGAAGTTATTATACAATGCGATCTAAATGTAGTGGATGAATAGCATATGTAAATTTTAGCATCCAGTTTCCTTAAACATTGCATGAATCAGAAGTTCACAGGGGTTTTGACCCCTGATATAATCTCTAAGTCATCTGTTATGACGGTTCGCAATAAGTTGGGGTATTGAACTTATTATTTGATGATTTTATTTAGTGAAGTTCTCTTACCTTAAGAATTGAGAAAATACTTAGTGCTGTTAAATTATCGAATAACCCATATCAGAGAGACAAATATTGAATAAAATTGTCTACACAAACTGACAGTTTCAAAAAAAGGTATTTATTTTAATTAAAATATCGACAGTCACCATAACATTGCAGCGTCCCTTTACAAGTAAGGTGATTATTTATAATAATACTTAAGAATCCATCATCTTCCTGCCCTTATCCCATGTTACTTGGGGTCGGCGCAACACGTTTGCTTCTTCCATACCGTCCTGACCCTCGTCACGCTACTACTGACTCCCTTTTCCTTCATATCACTCCTCACACATTCCATCCATCTTTTCTTTAAGAATATAGAAAAAAAAGATAAGTGAAGTAGCACTTCGTGAAACATGCAAACTGAATAAATCAGAGGACGAGAGTAGAGTTTATAAGTGGCTATAGGCGTAATGTTGACCCTGGCTTTGGCAGAGGAATTGATTGTGTAACTTCACGAATTGATATTATATGTTGTAAACGGTGTACATAATAAAGATTATTCTATGATTATGATTATTAAATATTTATTTAAACAAATAACGTATGAAGCAAGACAACCAGCTGATCCAGCAGACCACAAAGAAGTGAAGCCTTGCCTGCCGTGTAACTAATATACGCATAAAATATCTACCTCAAGTACCATTTAAAATAATACAATGGTATAATTGACCCTTACAATGGCTACTGTCGCTGTTAAGAGTACAATCGAGATAACAATTGCATAATCGCTAGCGTTGTGCGTAATGTGTTCGTCTATTAAATGGTTATTTTAGTTTTTTTCACTTTTATTGTAAACGAGCTGTTGCCCGTGGCTTCGCTCCCGTGGGCCACCCCACATGATCCGTTTTCGGGATAAAAAAATAGCCTATGTCACTCAGGAATAATGTAGCTTTCTATTGGTGAAAGAATTTTTTAAATCGGTCCAGTAGTTTCGGAGCCTATTCGGTACAAACAAACAAACAAACAAACAAACAAAAAAATCTTTCCTATTTATAATATTAGTATAGACTAGCTATCCATCCCGGCATCGCACGCGACTAAACTTTTTTTTTATTTTCTTCTTTAGGCTCGTGCTTGACCACTATCTCACCTGATGGTAAGCGATGATGTGGTCGACGGTGAAGCACGCTTGCCTAGAAATAACCTATGATTCACTCTTGACTTAAAGACCCCCTAGGTTGTAGCTGTCGGGCAACAGACTCCGGTAGAAAATTTCACTCAATGTAAGGTAAATTTCTTCGTTTATTGCTATTTATGGATACCGTTTAATCGCTGCGTGGTTTAGAAGTAGTAAACAAAATAATTATGGTTTAACTCACCCGTTTTTCTCTATACACACACTCATCCATAGACACACAAAACACACTCAAACCATCCCATTACACGAATACACAATCACGTGAATAATGTTACTCTCTTCTGTTCTGTTTTGTAAAATTATCTTGCTATGGAAGAGCGGACTCTCTTAATACAGGCATTTTTTGCCTAAAAAGAGGCTCCAATCATAACCTGTTGTTCTGATTCGGTTAAGAAATAAAGAATTTTGAAACTATTTTAATTTTTTGAATTTGGATCGTAGAAAAAGACAGAGGTCATCGACCACACAGCCCCTAGACGCCTAACAACAGGCGAGCGATGTCTGTCAACACATATGACTAAAAGATCATATCCAGGTATTATAGGAAGCCACTCGACAATTTCGAATTAGTAGCGACCACTTCTGTGAGCGGTAAACACTTCCGCGTCAGGCAATAATAAATTGGTAAAATAAATATTATAATGGCCCCTTGTACAACACGTTGGTGTTGTAACAACAGCCAGAACTCGAGTCTCCCGAAAAATGACATAACATTTCATCGGTAAGTTTTTAAATAGTTACAAAATCATAATCAGATTTATTTTCTGATATTATTTATCGGAGTTCATTTTGTACTGGTCATTATTGTAGGTGAAAACTGCAACAGCACAAATTTTGTCGCGCGCGTTGATGTCTTTGGTGTTTCGTCTCTTTCTTTTTAAAGTATTTTTTTCTCTATCTCTTTTCCTCTATAATTTGGTAGACAAAACTAGTGATGCACCATATTCTATGACCAAATCTATTATCGATAAAAATAGAAACCTAAATACTATTATATCTTTTGTATAGATAATTATTTTTATTTTAGAATTTAGGTTATTTTTCTATTGATTGTTTTTTACTAATATTTAATACTATGAAAACACCGCCGAAAAAATATGTTATCTTTAGAATTTTGATATTTTGGTTTTAGTTTTTGCATTTTATGATATTACTGTATAATTAATAATAAAATAGCTAACATTAATAAAAAAAAATATTAAGTACACTAACAATTTAAAAAAAATATCGATACTTTCGTAGTTTTATTTAAACCTGTCCCATCCCTAGTTCGGCGAAATGACATTGGTAAGGACCAATCAGAGCGCAGTACCTCGCCTAGCCCCCGTGCCTCATACCTCAGCTAGTTGACAGAATTGTTTTGATGTATTAGATCAAGCATTAGGCGTCTAGGGGCTGTGTGGTCGATGACAGAGGTAGATAGTGATTTTGTTAAATTAAGTATACGAGTACTATTTAAAGACCAGCGACGCCCCACACGGGTACAATGTTTGAATTCGGTTGGCTTTTACAAAAAGAAGTCTTTCATACAAACCTCGTCTTAAAAATTACGAACACAACAGTCGAGCCGCTCTCAAACGATGATCTTTCATACATGCGGCGATTGAATTTTATTTATATACAAAATAGTTACTATGAAATTAGTAAGCAGCATATTGGATTGTTTTCCTCTTATTAAAGTCAGCATATTTTCATGTTTTTTAAGTAAGTACTTATTTATGCGGTTACGGGACCTCCTTCAAATAATAAACAAAAAATTTACAGCTCATCCTCATCCCTTCATCACAAAGTACGTAAGCGGTGCAGAAAGAGAATCCACTTCGAATAAAGCGCCATTTTGCACGCACACAATTTACAGGGATTCTCAGTCAATTTTGGACAAAGCTCAGTCAGGGCTGTCATTAGAAATGTCACAAGACAATTTTGTACAATTTGTGGAAGCAATTGAATATAAATTTAGATTATTCTTTAGTAATAAATATTTAAACTGTAAAGTAGGATCTGAAAAGTCATTTAGAATTAGAAATACATATTTTCCCATCATGTATTAAAATAAATTTTATTGAGAATGCGAATTTTCTACACATTAAAATACAATAATCGTGCATTTACAAGGTCATTTACAAGGCCGCAATCGAAGAAAATATTTATCAGTTAATTACTTATAAAACCTGTGCCAGTTGGTGGACCAGTAGACAGCTTAATCTAGACACACATCAATGAGCAATGTACAGCCAATGTAAGGAAGCTTGTAATAAAGGTGCTTATAACCCCCTGTCCGTCAAAATCACAGTAGCGGCGAAAGACAGTGGTAATTTCTATTGTGTCTGCTAATTAGCGGTTGACAGGATAACTGTAGTTCAGTTATAAAGGTCATTAAAAAATTTAATATGACAAGTTAAATATTCAATATCTAAGAAAATAATAAATTATTTTAAGTCCATAGACGGAATTGTACATTGTAGCTTTGTTTAAGGAAGCGCTATGAAACTCTTGCTGTCCAATCTTCGTCGTAAGTGGGGTCGTGATCTTTAATGGATATTTGATGCTTTGTCTACCCTCTAATGCATGATATGATGTATTTATTTTTATAACATATACTAGCTACTCCTATAAAAAATCAGAATCAATATAATAGTAATCCTAATGAGTCCGGCAAGTTTAGGTAACAATTGTCGAGGACGATGGGAGTGATCCTTCTGTATACTTTCTATATTGTGCCTTCATATCTCCAAAGTTGTGGGTAAGTAACCGAATGAGTATTTAAACCGACGAACTTAGCAGCCTCGTTGGTAATGGTCGCTAGCACTAATGCTGAGAATGAAGTTCTTATTCGGACCCGGATCGTGCAAAGTATTATTGGGTTTTTACATCTCGAAATCCCAAAATGTAAGAGATCGATCACGTTAATTTCGATAGCGTTTGCTATGCCCATACAATCAATCTGCATATCCTTTTCCCAACTTTATTGGGGTCGGCTTCCAGTCTTACCGGATTCAGCTGAGTACCAGTGTTTTACATGAAGCGACTGCCTATCTGACCTCCACAACCCAGTTACTGGGTAACACGGTACCCCTTGGCAAGACTGGTGTCAGATCTTAAGCTTCTGACTACTGGTAACGACTGTCAAAGATCTTCAAATTACAGCCGGGACCAACGGTTTAATGTGCTCTCCGAGGCATGGAGGAAACTCGGTATGTTGAAATGGTCACCCATCCACGGACCGACCTCGTCAAGCGTTGCTTAACCTTGATGATCGACGAGTGCGGCTGTTATTATTTAGCCACGAGCTCCTCTTGACATTGATATAATGTCGATTGTCTAGAAGCTCTAGACAATTGGCATTTGATGTCAGCGAATTTGATAGTCGACATGTGATTTTTCGATCATCATCATCATCATCATTTCAGCCGAAAGACGTCCACTGCTGGACATAGGCCTCCCCCAGGCCGTCACATTGACCGATCCCGTGCGTCTCGCATCCAGCGGATTCCCAAACAAAATCAAAATCATTCTTTTTTTATTTCACATAGCCTACATGGGCACTTATAAAACGTCGACAAAAGGTGCACGGTTCGGGTTGGTAGTATCCTATGGAGAAGAACCGGCAAGAAACTCCACGGTTACTCTTTTAAAAAAATGGTTTGGTTTTACAATATTTCCATGTTACAGCATTAGTGCTTAGATATGGGGGGACAACGAGGCCCGACAATAAGTCGGAAGAAACTAAAAAAAAATATTATGTAAACGAGATAAAAAGTTAACAAAAAATGTTAACAAGCATCTAGGCCTACAATGTTCACACATCCACAAAACAATCGGTAAAAGAATCTAAACAACGGTAAAAAAACAAGTAAAACAAGACTAAATTCAACATGTGGCACAAATGTTGTTATCAGTGCTGTAACTATTCTTAGCAAAGAGCTATAAAGATGATTGAAAACCAATAATAAAAAGAAGGTAAAATTAAGAAAATATTAGAATGAGAATAGTTAGAGACATCCACATATTTGTGCCGTATCAACCTTAACCAGGTCATCGGTCCACATAGTGAGAGGCCTTCCAACGCATCGATATCGGTTTTTCGATATCGCTTGTCAATCTCATACAATTATGCATTTTGACAATCGGTATCGCCACGCTTTAGAATGTCACTTGTGTAGGTTTTTTTAAATTTTTCTGTGTTAGTGTCCGATTGTTGTTGATCGCTACTTCCTTATTATACGAGACACATTGAACATAAATATGGGTGTACAATAGGTATCTCCTGCCTAAATCTTATATCTTATAATACAAGCTTGAACAAATGTGATTTTTGTCAAAATGCCCAGTTACCTATGTACGTCAAAAAATCCAATGTAGGCGTTTATGTACAAGAAGTAATACGTAAACTATTACATGAACGCTACTCTGACACGACGCTTGTAATTACTCAATCGCTGGCATTTGAAGATGCGCACGCGCAAGCAAAGGTCGTCGGTTCAGTACTTAGTCGGTTACTGACCTACAAGTTTCGGTGCTATTTATATAACATCATACCTTTATTTCCCGAAGAGAGTTTTTTGTGTTACCGGAAGAAAACCTTCAAAAGGGGCCTGGACTTTTGGGGAAAAGACAAGGGAATGTGGGATATTTACGTCAATGAAATCAATGAAATGCCATCAGCACATGAAAATGACCCCGTGACCTTTTAAAAAGCCAACCTGGAAACCCCTCTGTTCAGCGTCTGTTAAGGCAAGCCCATGAGGAGACTTATCTTCACTACAGTCATATTTAGGTACGTAAAAGGGGTAACCCTACAGCCATCAACCTAGATCATATCCTAACTCCGGGCTGCTACTAAAACATAAATTCCAGATGGAAATTTAATAACACTTAATTCATAATAACACTTTCTCAAACCTAAGACCTAATTGGCGTTATCTCAGATCTCAGCCGTAGCGCTTGATGAAAGAACAATGGCAGGTGCCCATACATTGTTTTAGCTGAGATTAAATTCAAAAGTCTTTAAATGAAAAATATCTGGTTTAACTCAGGGTGATGTTCTGAATTAGTTTGTGCAAGAATTTTTGTTCGAGAATGTAGATAATCATAGATTTTCAGTCATAAACTTTTGTAGGTTATGTCTGGGTAACTTTTAATAATGTGTTTAATAGGTAATATTATTCAATTTCGTGGCAGTAAAAGGGGAATATCGCATTAGTATTTCCCTTACCTAGTTATTTTAGCATGAAATGTGTAGTATAATCTTTGGAAAGAGTATATTTATTTAAACTAAGTGACTTTGACGTGTATCAAAAGGTTGTCGTCAACAACCAAGCTATATTTTTTTTAGACTTGGGTACTAGTCTTTTGCCAATCATTAATTGAAAGTAATTCATTTATTTCTACTACACTACAATATTCTTACCTACCTGCAAGGAACATCTACACTTAGACATAAACTGTATTGTTAACTCATTTACTGCAATAAATACAATAATGATATTATTTCTTAATATAGTTACTACTTGTCACTTAGCAGATAAAATATATAATGGCAACACTACGGTAAAGAAATGAATTAAAAAATCAAATAACGTTTTATTTATTATGTTTTTTTTTTAATCTATTTTGGACCAGGCCTAATTATACTTTAAAAAACATAGACAATTAATAGAATGTCTTTCGTATATAACTCACTTTCAGACGCTCAAATTTAAGTCAGCTAAAATTTCGCCATTGTTCTTTGTCAATACCAAACCATCAATGCATAGTAAACTTGGAAATTTCGAGGGCTTCGTCGTTCTAGTTATGTAATTGAATATAGTAACGTGACTAGTTCTGTTTGACTTGAAGTTATTGACAATTGAGCTAGAAGACATTGTTTACCTAAAGTATGTACTTTAGGTAAACAACGTCTTCTCTCTAAAGGTTTAGGTAGTTAAAAAAGGGTAAACAAATCGTAAAAAGAGTTTTTTATAGTTGACACTTTCTTGTTTAAAAATACATTCTAAAAAAATTAAATTGATTTTAGATCACACGATAGTTTCCTCTTTTATTTTAGTATGTTCAATTTTATCATTTATTCTTAAACTGCTCTTCGTAGATGTAACTGCTTGAGCACAATTTTTAGTTAGATTTATATTAAAAATATAATATTTAGTAATCTGTCTTTAGAAAAGAGCCTAAAAAGACAGGTTCCCCAAACCTTTTATAAAATACAACGAATTAGATAACGTTGCTAAATTGAAGAGTACAACTGTGACGTAGTTTGTCAACTGAAGTGGCAGGTATTACGTTTAGTCGGTTAACCAGACGCCTTTGTTGACAGCGTTCTCGACATTTGCGAATAGCGTGTTTCGTATCGATTTTGTTGAATTGTGATAATATTAGCTCGTTTCTTTGTTTTGTTTTTGTTATTTAGTTATTGTTAGTTTTTGTTATTTATCTTTATTGGTTTTTTAATTATTATCGTGGAAAAATGAGTGAACCCGAGGCTGGTACTAGCCAGACGAACTTCGTACACACATTTCCATCACCGAAGAAGAAACGCTTGAAAACCGGACCTCTTTCATCATCTGAGAAACAGACATTGATAAATGTGTTTAAATATGTAGAAGAAACATGGCCCAAAGAGTGTTTTCCGTCAAAAACAGACATAGTGCAAAAAACTGGTGAAATAATGGGTATGTCTGTACCAACTGTGTACAGGGTTATTAACCAATACAAAACATTGCATAGAGTGGAGTCTCCTCCTCCACCGGCAAGGAAACCAAGCCAAATCGACAGTTTCGATGATATGGATTTAGCCGCAGTGAGGAGAAAAGTCCATATGTTTTTTTTTTCAAATGAAATGCCAACTATAGAAAAAGTTATGGAAAGTGTCAATAATGATGACAGTCTACCTAATATAAAAAAAGATGTAATGTGTAAGTTGATGAAAAAATTAGGCTTTAAATACTCCAAACGCAGTCGCAAGAGTATGCTTATTGACAAACCAGATATTGCAGTATGGCGTGTTAAGTATTTAAATGAGATTGCAAAATATAGAAGAGACGGGAAGAAAATATATTATTTGGATGAAACATGGGTCAATGAAGGTATGATAACAACATTAATATGTTATTAAAATAATTATTGTACACTGTCACAACTTTGTAAATATCTTGTAAACTCATTAATATTGTTTTTTGCAGGACATACCAAATCGTCAACATGGCAAGATACTACAATAACATGCTGTAAAGAGGCTCACAGGCAGGGTTTGTCTACAGGGTTAAAGAATCCCAGCGGGAAAGGAAAACGCCTTATTTTAGGCCACATTGGTAAGAATATTACGTCATAGCCTTTAATAGAAATGCCATGATGATTATTTTATAAGCTTGTTATAAACATAATAAATCACTCCTTGTTTCCCCGAAGGGTTGGGCAGAAGTGTATCTATAGTAGTACAATCACATTTCGCCAGTTATGTTTAAGTCCCATGTAATAGTGGGCGAGCCTATTGCCAATAACCGGGCACAACTCCACGAGTCCATGCTGCTACTGAAAATTCTAGATAGAAAAACCCAATAACACTGCCCAACCTGGGAATTGAACTGTGAACTTCATGCTTAGCTGTAGCGCTTGCGACCACTAGACCAATGAGGCAGTCAAAGTATAATAAATTAACATTTTCAGTCAAAGTATAGTTCTGGCCAAACTTGTTGGCCACCCTGAAGTTGGCTACAATGGCTGCGCTGTAGTAAATCTCATACCAAAACAGTTCCATTTCGTGCCTCGCGCATCCGGTAAACCAACTTCAGGGAGGCCAAGAAGTTTGGCGAGGACCATGTGAGATGCTCATATTATAAGAAAATATAATTATTAATCAGTTGTTCAATGTTATTTAAAACTATGTTTCAGGTTCATCAAGTGGTTTTGTTGAAGGAGGTGAACTTATATTTCAAGCAGCTAAGGGTGACGGTGATTACCACTCAGAAATGGATGCACATAATTTTGAGAAATGGATCACCACAATTTTCAAGAAACTGGAAAAAGACTCCATTTTGGTGATGGATAATGCACCCTATCACAGTAGAAAAAAAGAAAAAGTGCCAACAACCGCATCAAGAAAGGCTGATATTCAGAAGTGGTTAAGAGAAAAAAATATTGCTTTTGAAGAAGCTGAATTAAAAGCACAACTTTTAATAAAAGTTAAATATGAAAAACACAAATACCAATCCTATGTTGTGGATGAATTAGCCAAGGAATATGGTGTTACAGTATTGCGCCTGCCGCCATATCACTGTGAGCTCAATCCAATTGAGTTAATATGGGCTCAAGTTAAGGGGTTTGTAGCCGAGAAAAATAAAACTTTTAAAATGGCTGACCTAAAAATTCTTTTGCCAGAGGCTTTGGCTAATGTAACTGCAGAGAATTGGAAAAATTGTGAGGGTCATGTGATAAAAGAAGAACAGAAAATGTATAAATTAGACAAAATTATAGATGACACAACTGAACGTTTTATTATTAATGTGACAGAGAGTTCATCAGAGTCAGATTCAGAATAGAGCCTAATAATCATCATCAGCCTATTAATGTTCCCACTGCTGGGACACTGGCCTCCTCTCTGTGAGAGGGAATGAGCCTATTAATATGTGACTATAAATAATAAGATTTTAACATTTTAATAAAAGGTTTTGCATCTATGAGTCACGTGGTTTTTTTTGTTTACCCTTTTTTAACTACCTAAACCTATGGAGTATAGGTATAAATCCATAATTCATGTGGATCTGCGTAACTCAGCAGCCATTTAGGTCACTGTAACTTATTTGCATGGAAATTGCTTTCGTATTAAGTTAAGTCTTTCCTAGTGAGTGTTAGTTTGGGTAAGCGGAACTTAAGGTTAAAGTTGGAAGGACACTTTGGGAAGGTAAAAACAGGAATAATGTTAGACACACTTTAAGAGATCCTAATTATGGCGGAAATTCCAGTAAGGAAAACGAAGGGTGACTTAGGATCGAATACATTGGCACAATATCGTAAGAGACAAAATGATTAAATAGACATAACGTCGTTATTTATATAACTTTTATTTTTATTATATAGTAGTTATAAAAAATGGCAATTTTAAATTTGACATTGTTCTTTACATTTCTGGCATTTTTATAATTTTTGGATCGTTTTAATTATAACTTTTAATGAATTTTTGACCATTCAAATTTAATTATTCTTTCGGGTTTTATCTGTTTATAATTTAATGTATGTACTGCTGGCATTATTTCTGAAATAAATAAATACATTTAATTTAATATCATAGATCAGCATCGCATCATCCATTTTTACACCAAACCATTAATGGCATACTCATGTGGATAAAGATAATCGAGTGCCATATTAGATATGCTGTTTTGAGGGGCAGCACCAAGAGTCTTCAAATAGCAAGAGGCAGAATAGACCAAATGCAGCATAATCAATCACCCTACAATGTCGATGTGAGAATGAATGGGTCGAATTCTTCTTCTACCACGCAGGCCTGCTGTGGTTTGGTTGATGTATGTGACATCGGTATCGATTCCTTTTTGTTTTAGGATATTCCAGTTTCTTTGAGATGTTCTGTGTAAAATAATAATCATCATCATCCGTCTTGTGAGAGGGAATGGACCACCACGCGGGCCCAGTGCGGGTTGTTGGATGTCACATGCCTTCGAATTTTCGGTTCTAGGACATGCCGGTTTCCTCACGGTGTTTTCTTTCACCATTTTGGGAGCAGTGATGATTAAATAATTTACACAAACTAAAGCGCCTGCCTGGGTCGAACCCACGACATACAACTTGTAAGTCA
Organism: Anorthoa munda; assembly: GCA_945859665.1. Classification (NCBI taxonomy): domain Eukaryota; kingdom Metazoa; phylum Arthropoda; class Insecta; order Lepidoptera; family Noctuidae; genus Anorthoa; species Anorthoa munda. Next base: position 8,052,066 of record OX243893.1, read on the forward strand.
CGGCCTTTACCACTGGGTCACCACTACTTTCTATAAAATAATAATAATAATGTACACAAATTGAAGTGACCATCCGGGTTTGAACTCAAAATCCTGAACTCATAGGATAATCAAAGTCGTTACCACTGGACCACCACAGATCTGAGACAAAATGGTTAACAGGAAATCCTGGGTATAAAAACGATAAAACATCCATTATCACATTGCGGTAAACACTCCTAGAATCAATAAAAACTAAAATATTTAGGTAAACGGCTGCTTACATCACTCCTAAATTTAGTCACCAGCCGGTTGTCACTACTATTATCCAATTTGTGATCAAGGCTAGGAAAATGAGGTAATTCTTAATGATACATTTCTACATTAATTAGTTTGTTAAATTCCTTATTGGTAACGACAAAATCTGCTCGTTTAGTTACAGGATATGATGTCACTTTGTTTAATTTTAAACGTATCGTAAGCTCATAAGAGTCAATTAAGAAAATAATTGGTTCAAGTGCGTAGGTACACATACGATGTGTTACAATATACAGTATGCTTATGCTTCACAAGTTAATATAATTATATTATCTATATGTTTATACTACCTTTAAACGAACAATTCTTGTATATGTATATATAAACTGCATTTCGGAAACGGGTCCAATGATTTTCATGAAGTTAAGTATGCAGGGGGTTTCGGGGGCGATAAATCGATCCAGCTAGGTTTTGTTTTTAGAAAACGTCGTTTTCTCTATTTTCACCCGAGCAGAGGTCGGTTGCTCAGGTACTAAATAGTAATTTGTAGAGCAAATAAAATACTGGTTGTTTAATACACGCCAATTGGTTTCTAAAACAAAATTTTCTAGAAAATTAAGAAATCTGACTTAACCAATTCTTATGAGTTTGTAGCAGTTGTATCAACATCATAAACAAAACAAAAGTTTTTTACTAAGATGTCAGCCGATAGAAATGTAACAATAATAACTATAAATAAGTAAAAAGTAATTACTAATAACAGAAATTACTTTTTACTTATTTCTACTATGATTCGATTACGAAAATTCTTTATAGAAAGTCTGACTAATTTTATTAGTGATATTGCTACGTGTCACAGTCTTTTTTTCGCCCGGAAAACCGCATGCTTTTAGTTTGCGGAATATTTTTCTTCTTTTGTAAGAACAATATTCCGCATACATTGGGCATCCCCTCGTTCATCTGCGAAACTTATAATTTTGCCATTATGGCCATAACAAAAAATAGTACATTGTGATACAAGGGTGGAAAGTAGGTTATCGTAGGTTATAGTAGGTTTAACTCGTGTCATTAAAAACCCTCGCCTTCGGTTCGGGCTTGTTAATGACAGCTCGTTTGCAATAACCTACACGCCCGTGTATCACACGATATTTTTCAATACAGTTGTGGGAAATAGTAAAAACAAATCAAAGAATTAGATTTGTTAATTAGCGTTTTTGCAACTGGACATTTTTTTTTTACAACGAAAACAGCCTACACAGCCTATTCGATTTTTGACAAATGTTGATGTGAAAATAATTAAATTGAAACTGGTAATTAAATATATTAAACAACCATTTAAAAGACTTTTGAGAATTAAATGCTAAAACGTACGGAATCATTCATTTTTCCTCGTATAAAATCTATTCCATTTTTTTCTATGTATAAAAACTCCTTGCTGCTAAACTTTTTTAAATTGACTTATAACTAAAGGCGCGTTTTTGCAACTGGACATTTTTTACAACGAAAACAGTCTATACAGCCTATTCGATTTTAGACAAATGTTGATGTGAAAATAATTAAATTAAAACTGGTAATTCAATATATTAAACAACTATTAAAAAGACTTTTGAGTGTTCAATGCTACATACGGAATCATTCATTTTTCCTCGTATAAAATCTATCCCATTTTATTCTATGTATGAAAACTCTTTGCTACTAAACTTTTTAAATTGACTTATAAATTTAAAACTAAACTGCAAATCAAATGATCGACCTCGTAAACAAAAGTCACGACCGCGTAACAGAAAGATGCCTATGCATAAGATTTAATTTTCGAATCATAATTATAGCCTCTGAAAGTACGCCATGTTTAACAACTGTATTGAAAATAAACAAACGTACAGTCGAACATAGAACCTCCTCCTTTTTGGGAGGTTGGTTAAAATGGCAATCAGTGACCTCTTCATCCATTCATTTCCCAGTCCCAAAATATGTCCCTGATTTAATATAGTCTACTCATATACCGTTGTATACGATACACGATCAGAAGGAAGTGCGCGCACGCACCGACTCTGCACAATTTCGTGCGCCAGCCTTCATGAATATTAACGAAGGAGTACCGTTTTATAGCAACTTATTGGGATCGTATTGAGTTATTACCATTGACTATGGTTTCTTGTGAAGTAAGGTAACGTATGCTAATGTGGAAGATGATTTGAATAATTTTATTTATTAGTATTCTGTGTCAGATTCAGGTTATATTGGAGATCCAGGAACATAGTGAGTTTACCATGGTCATCCTTTAGTCATATGATTCTGTCTCAAATAATCAGTAGAATTCCAAAACACGTATGCTAATGTGGAGGATGAGTTGAATAATTTTATTTGTTAGTATTGTATGTCAGGTTCGGGTTATACTGAAGATCCAGGAACCTAGTGAGTTAAGCATGGTCATCTTTTAGTCGCTTGATTCTGTCTCGAATAATCAGTTGAATTCCAACACGATTCGGTCTTACCCATTCAAAGAACAACCAAACTACTCGTGTAAAAAAAGACAAATTGTTTTTAAGAAATTGCTAGTAATATCTACGATTAAACAGGATTGTAATTATATTTTTTTCTCTGGTCTTATAAGAAGCTATTGTAGGTCATGTTACAAGAGTCCTCTTTAGACAGGGTGCATCTAATAGAGACTCTATTATTGTGTTCATTCTCACTGATCTTAAAATCCACATAATTATCACAGTTCATTAAACTGTCAAGGCATTTAAATTTATAATGCAATGTAACTAAGGCACGATTTACAAAATTCTTGAGGTTATCCAATTTCTTTTGTTACTGCTTTCAGATTATACCCTATTCTTAAAAAGTTTCACAAAATTCATTTGTTTATCATCAAGAGTTGAATACTATAATTTTAGATGGTGATTGTAAGTTTAGGCATTTCGTCGTCACCCGGCTTTGCCTTCCGCATACTGCACATAGCTGCGCCAGCGCAATGAGGCAAACATCGTGTTGACAAAGGCAAAGACTAAGCTATTAGTCATATTTTGTAATGTCGAGTAGGTAGAATGGGTAGATAGTTTGAAATTGGTAAATTAGAAACGAATTTTAATTGTCATGATTAGGTTATTGGTAGTTAATAAGAGGAAATTAGAATAATCTTACTAAAAAGTTGAAAGTTTCATCAACTTGTTAGGTAATTTGATAAGCAGGCGATCTAAATTTATGATGATGTGTTATATTTTAGCTGAAAGACGTCCATTGTTGAAATTAGGCCACCCTCAAACGTCATCATTTTGGCCGGTCTTATGCTTCTCTTACCCAGCGGACTGCCCTAACCAGTCATAGGACACTACATCAAGAATTTCAGCCCCAACGGCCATAAGCTCTGCGAGGAATTTCCCCTGCCCACTGCCACTTAAGTCCGTCAATTTTACTGCCTATGTCGGTTACCACTAACATAATTCTGTAACAAAACACATCCAATTTATTTCTATGCACAAAGTCCAAAATAAAAATTGCTAAAAAATATTGCAGCCGGTAAAAATACAACAAGCTAATATAAATAAAGTGTCACATCGGCACACTTTTATCTTCTTTGCGCCTGCGCCGTGAAACCAGCAGGCCTTCGCGTCGGGCGCGGACGGTCGACGACTTGCTACTTACATCCTTGTCCTAAATGTACGCACTTATCGCATGTGTGATCTTATCGAGAGTTACCATAATACTCGCTTTTTAAGGATGCAAAGGAAATCGAGATAGAAATGGGTATGGTAGACTATGGGTCGAAAGACTCTGGTAAAGCTACAATCTTTGCGGAGTGGCTGATGAGAGATGCCGAGAATTGAGAGGCGAATGTCGTGCGATTGGAGAGGCTAAGCCTACAGTAGCCCACTGTTGGATATACCAGCAGTAGGCTACTGTAGGCTTAGGTTCCCTCGGAAACGATTTTAAACTTTGCAGGTACACGATTTTCGACGTTTCGATATTTGGGAGAAAATTGGGGCGTGTGCGAAAGATCTTATTGCAATAAGCGAGTAGGGGTTGGCACAATTACCTAAATATAACTTATCCTTTGTGTGAAAAATTCAACCACTAAGCTATTACTATATACTGTAGAACTATTATGGTATACTATATCGTTTACAGAAACTATGTGCTGAAAGCTATCTCGATCTGTAATTTCCACTTCTAAAATCTTTAATGAATACTGTCATGTAAAGAACATTTCAACATTTTGCGGTTATTTTTAAACAACATACTTGAAACGCTTACGCGCTTGAGACACAAAAATATTTCTAAGAAACGTACTCGAGTACTGAATGAAAAAATCATGAATCGACCATTTTATACATCGGTAGTTCCGTACAGAGAGATCAATGAAAGATTTTAGTCTTCAAACCTTGTGACCTAACCTTCGTTATCATCCGAGTGTAAAACTAAAGCTATTGTCTTACTGCATTATGTATGAGAATATAAAACACTAGCTCATATCTGTGACTCCGTCTGCGTGGGTTAGGAGTAGGTTTGTATTACCAGCTGATATTTCAATACAATCTTCAATACAATGTGGATGTTCCTTCTAGTATGAAGAGATTTGATGACAGTATAATGTTATTCTGTCCGTATAGAAGATGTAATGACTATACTTGTGATTAATAAGATAAGAGGTAATAAAGAAGTTGAAATACGAAGATATGTTTCACATCCCACTTCAATAGGGATAAGTGTAAGTCAATAAGGATTTCTCTTTGTCGAGATTCATGTTTTCATCCGGAGAATAGCCCTAAGGTGGAGAAACATTTAGCCGGAGAGGCTAAATTTTTCGCCACCTTAGGGCTAGGGCTATTTAAATTTAGATGTTTGGTGCGGGACTGCTGCGGTGCCACAGCGGTGCCTTTGTCGTACTGCGCACGACCGGTTGACTTTTTCCATACAATTTAATGCACACTCTTAGTCGAGGAAAGAGCTCTTAGAGGTGCACCCATTACACTCTCAAAGAGATAGTGATGTTACTCTACCGGATCATCATCTGAAAAAAAGAAGTCAGATTGACTACTTGCAGTGCATTCAGCGTCTTCAATGCATTGTCTTAAACTCAGACACGGAACTATTTTTATAAATAGCGAAAGATAGAAGATAAATGAAACAACAATTATACCTCATGCTAATGTTATTAACCTCCTATTATGGTTTGAACATTTCCTTTTATGAGCGATGTTTTTAATTCAAGGTTGATCCAGCCATCGATCAGATAAACTGTGATTCATCTCGGAGAACACTTTCGCTTTTTATAGATCGGTTATGTTTACTGCTTGAGTGAGCTCAGTAGTACTGACGATGAGAAATAAGAGAGTTATATGTATAGTATACGCTGAAATAATTTTATTCAAAATCAATCTGCCAAGCTATTTTGGGGGTCGGGTTCCAGTCAATAGAATCAGCTGAGTACCTGTGTTTTTTTTACATTGAGTGACTGTCTATCTGACCTCCGTAATGCAGTATCTTGATGACACAATACCCTTTGGGAAGTGGAGTTTCTTGTCCGTTCTTCTCCATAGTAAGCTAACTGAATGGACGGTGGAATCAATTTATTAATACTTAATTTTTTTTTTTTGGCCTTCGAAAGTGCCGCTTATTGGTCTAATTGAAATAAACAAAAATTGTATTTGACTTTTAAAACTGGTATCACATTTTCTTGCCTCTGACTATCCGTAATTACTGTCAAAGATCTTTAAATGACAGCTGGGACAAACAGCTTATCGTGCTGCTCGAGGCACGGAAGAATCTCAGCATATTGAGAGAGTCACCCATCTATGGACCAACCCCGGCAAGCGTTGCTTAACTTTGAAGACCGAACAGATGCATAATCAATTATTATTACTATTGAATTAAAAAAATTGACGTTCAAAAGTGCCGCTTAATGGCCTAATTGAAATAAAGAATTTCACTTTGACTGTGACTTCGACCCGTACTGGCGTTGTTATTTAGCCATGAACAATAAGTTCATCCATTTGAAATTAAAAAGATAGATCAAGAAATAGTAAAAGTGAATGAACTGAGCTCTAAAAATAGCCGAGATGACATTTCTGCTGGAAAACACTTTCGCTGTCTGTTGCCAAGTTGACGATGGATGTGGACCGCTTGGTTTGAATACCGTTTGTGTTTGCTGCTTGAGTTAGCTAGAGATTGCATTAATAAGCTCGGAGGACATCCAATATGTTTACGAGTTTGTTGTGAAACAAGAAATTTGAACGTAGGTATATGATAGAATAGAATATTTTTTATTGTACTCCATAAAAGTTACACATCTTTTTTTATAAGAAAAAAAATATATACGGGTGGGTACTGGACAAAGGCGGTCTTATCGCTGACAGCGATATCTACCAGACAATTTCCCCCCTCTCACAAAGAGGATACCTATGTCCTAGCTGTAGGTGGGAACTAAATAGGGAGAACTATAATACAAAAATATATATTAAGTCCATCAGTTAGATAACCTGCAAAAATTTGGACACGCATTTTTCTTACGCCACGTAAACAAAAAATTTCGACAATAAAGTGCGTTGTAATATCGTGTGACGTCACGGTGTGCTGCACTTTATACTGACAAAGTGACGTCACAAGCCTCCATTCCTGAACTTTAATGCGCTTTATCTTTGTAAATTTTTATTTATTTGATAAAACAAAAAATACGGGTCTAATATTATTTGATAATTCCACTGACGTACTAAATATTATTATTATTTTACTACCCAGAAAACATCCCTGGTGATTTTATGCATTGTAATCTCAGTCTTACACTCGGTTTCTGAATTGTGTATTTCAAATTACGATCTTGTCAAATTCTATGTTTATGCTAAGGTTTTACAAGTTCTCATGCTAAAGTAGAGTATGACAAGTTCTCAACTGCAAATTCTTAATTCAGATATCAATCTGTCTAAAATGTTGAGGTTTTATACAATGATATTGTCGCTAAGATGACATTGCGACTAAATTTCGAATATTATTTTATGATGGGTATCGGTCTTCCGATTTAACTACATAGATATTCAAATTAAAATTAAATAAAAAAATATCGATAAAGATATGAAACTATGTGATTAAAATTAGCTTCAAATATAAAACCTGTTGACATGCTACAAGCTAGGCGGTCTAAACTAAACTGATAAACAATATTAATTCAACATAAATAAAAGATGCTAACTTTATCGCCTTGATCAACACATTATTCAAGATGTATTCACAAATAGATTTAGCAATATGCTTACAGAAATACATAATCGTGTCCTAATTCTTTTAGAATATAAAATAATAAAACACACAAGTGATGATTACCTAACATACACGATGATGTGTACAATGCATCAATTGTATAGCTTCTACAATAAACGAATATTGATTACACTTTATTCAAAATACAGACAAGGTTTAATTGATACTCTCATTAATCTTTACAGCAGAAAGTGAAGAAGCAAGTATCTGGGAGCAACTGGCACTCGGATAGTGCAAGCGCCGAATTGAATTTTCCCAATACCATGTTTGAAGTATTCTGTGTACTTCTAAGTGATGATGAAGTACGAATGTTGACAGTTTCGTGGGGGTGCCGCGAGCACCCCAGCGGGGGTGAGGCTGAGATCCCGCGGGGGAGAGGCGGGTGCGCGCGGGGTCTGCGCGGGCGCCGGCGTCGCTTTTCACCGTCGCTGCGCCGCGTACGCCTACCCGATATAAAAGCCTCAACCGCCCATTCACCCGCTCGCAGTGTGTGCTTGAACGTTACAGTGTCCACTACTCGTGCAAGGACTTACAGTTTAATCATGAATTCACGGTGTTTAATAGTGCTAGCAGCCGCCCTCGGCGTGGGTACGTAATATTTGAAATATTTAGGGTGCGCCCGCGACCTGATCAACGCATACCTCAAACCAGTGACGACGGAACTATCTAGATGTGTGGCTCACCTGCTCTCTTATATCGATAAAAATTTAATTGTCGTAGCAACGCGAAAGCAGTTGAAGTGTTATCGATACAGTTTCCACACTTAGCGTTGCAACTGCGCGCGCAACTAGTGCTGAGAACAGATAGATTGCGGCCAGCTGCAATGTGGTGAAACGACAATGACTTGCCCCAGTGACACACGGACTGATCTTATCAGTACTGGATATTTATTTCCAAAATCGTGTTATGGAGCTTTTAAAGTATCAGTGTGCACAACGCTGAAAATCAACCCTGTCACTACCGTGCCTAAAAAGTACGAAAAATCACACATATATCCAGCAATATGACATGCTGACATCTTTCTAGAACAATAGAGTCTGTAACACATTGATGTAATTAATCACATAATGCTTCACAGGTGTGTGAACTAGGTCTTATTGCGTTGCCTGTCAACCCCATTTCTATTGGCACTATTATTTTTTCACGCATGTCAATGACCTCATACCGTCATAGTACAGAAAGTTTGAGTGGTTTAATGTTAACTGGAGCTGGTATTTGTTCTCAAGTAAGAACATGCAGCTATCGACTGCATAGCACGAGAAAGTGGTTCTTCGGGTTTTCATAATAATTGTTTATTATATCAAAACTATTGCTTGCCCGTTTATGGTTTATTGATATTAATTTAATGTCTTATTGAAAGCTTTATTTGTGAGCTTCGAATATTAAAGCTTTCACTAATAAATGATAATCGTTTAATGCAGTATCAAAATTGAAGAAATGCATTATTTCAATCACTTCATAAAATATGATGGACATATAAATATTGCATCATAATTTCTATGCAAAGAAATGCTGTGACCTTAGAGGAATGTCGTAATCCTTTTAACTGTATATTTATTCTATACATAGAGGGTGTTGCGCAATCAAAATTGACTGATTAGCATTTTTCGCAACTCACGCACCCACTAGTGTCAAGTTATGACACAGATAATATATGCCTTGTGTTACTTCAAGCCATTGAAATGGGATCAATAGTTCCCACAACATAATTATTATCGAAAGTTGGTGCTTGAGTAAACTTTACTTTACATAACGAGTTAGTTCCGAAGCCTTTTTGTTAAGTTATGTATAAGTTACAGATATATCGCATGCAATAAGTTATTTCTTAACTATTTCTCGTATGTCGTCCTCTGATGGTTTTGAATCCTCCTAATGTCAATGATGAGTTCCCCTAAGTAGAATTCTTTAAAAATCCTTAATGTCTTTCCTTAAATCGCCACAGACTAATTGGACCTTATCCCAAGACAATGATCATGACAACTGATCACTTTAGGCAACCAACAGTTTCAGTATAAAAAACATCGATGGAACACAAGTATATGTTCAAGGCTAGACTTTCAATATGATAAAGAGTTTCCATATCCAATCAATAAATATTAAATAAAATATTCAGCCAATTACCGCTGACCATAGTATCCGAACATCCTCCAGTTTATGGACTTCCTCATTCACTTCTATAGCACTCACTTCCGTCCACCGAATGAAGGATGTCGAGTATAATGACAATATCATTTCACATTGTCTGTCAATCATTGTCTTTCATAACTATCTGATCATTGAGAAAAACCTTAATTTTTGAACGACTGTCAAACCTGCCTATCTGCATGCCATGAATCTTAGTATTTCATCACTAGCATCCTTATGTCCTTATAAGATAGAGTTGGTGCGTCTACCTCAAAAAAACTGTTAATGTCTCTCCTTTCATAGGTATATCTCTGTTAGCGGTAAATTCAATAGTCATCTCCTTTTCGCAATATCTTCTCCTTATTTTCAATATCATCTCCTTGTTTGCAATATCCTCTCCTTATTTGCAATATCATTTCCTTATTTGCAATATGATATTTCTACTCTTTCTATTCCCTTTGGCACAAACTATTTGAAGAAACCTCCTTGACTTTTTCATTGCCATTTAACCTCTAGCTTATAAGTTAACGTAACTTAGACTTGTCCTTTCACATTCCTTTGAGATATGAGGCTTTAGTATTACCAAATTTAATTCATCATTATTGTCAACTTTGTTTCTCCCACTCATCATTCTTATCTCCCTATCCTGATCAATTTGAGGTCAGCACTGGCCTCCTTCTTTTTGCATTTCCTCTATCATTTCAGCCCTTTATCACCCCTTTTATCACTCCTTTTCCAGCCATATAATCTTACCTTTCGTTTCTTTGGTCTGCCTCCCCTCTTCTATAGCCAACCTTGTTTCTGCCAAATTATTAGGCTTCCTTCCCTCTGAGCCACGCTTTCCTGCCTCAACTTTATTAGAAAATCCTTTCTCGTTTACTAATTTATCTCCAGTTTCTTAGGTTTCATGTAAATTGCCCCGAGGCGGGTTTTAAGTGATATCATTAATATAAAACTCGTGTTCTTGTACAGGATGTCCAGTTTTCACTGTGAGGTTAGTTATGAGCCGCTTGAGGAATTCACTATTGTTAGGATTTCTAACACGTACCCAGTTCTCACGGACAACGCGATCAATTGCGCAAGCATCGATATTTTCTGTTACTTTTTCTTTAATAGAACAATCTTGAACGATGTGTGCTTGTTTTCTAATTGCTTACAAATTATTGCCACAAGAAAAAATTGTTCGTAAACTTTATATTTTGTGTGAGTCATTGTTATTGTTTGCGATTTAATCTATGGTATAATTAAACCCAATAAACATTCGCAATGGCCAAGTTACCTTAACACTGCAACTAAACGGCACTTAGCCACGCTATAAAATATTCATAATGTCATTAAAGCAAGCGTGAAGGTATTTAATTATCAAGTCTCGCAGTGCGTGCGTGAATTTCACGAGAGCAATGAAAACACAGAGAAAATATATCAGTTGCTTGAGTGCGCATATGACTGTGCGGATAGTATCTAGATGTTGTTATAACTTTTGATCGTGACTTTGTTCGTGAGTAAACTGCTACTGACTTTATGAAACCGAATGAGGTGATATTATGACTAAAACTACTGGCCATCATACAATCAAGATGCTGCGATAGGCAGGAAAGACAAAAGACTGTCGCTTCGGCTTCTTTTTGTGAAAATTAAATAGTCTTGTCCTGGCTTCGAACACAAGTAGGTACACTTGTATAGACTGCAAATTACGTGATAACAGTCAAATATTATCCTCAGTGACAGACCCCAGATTTATTAAAGAAACGCCGCTGGCAAAGCTTAAGTAGAAAACGTAATGAACAAACAGCAATCACAACGACTTTCCTTTGTAATCTTTTGTAAGTATTACCTTGAGGAGTTATTTCAGAGAACAATTTAAATAAAATTCTGAAAAATATATTTTCAACAACAATAGAACTTGAAGCTTTGCTTAATTGGTGTTTTCGTAAGAAAATTAAACAAGTGAATTCTTCGTAAAGAAAATATACGTCTAGTACACTTTTTATACCGATTTGCAGTTTAAATTGCTATTGATAGTTATAAAAGTGATTGTCAACATGATCGTGCATTGCGTGTTCAGCAAAAAAGAAACACATTTAAGTTAATTGGATAATTAGGTTACTCTCTCTGATAAAATGCGATAATTAAGGGGTAATTGAGTAATCTATTGCAGTAAGAATATCATTATTATTTTGTTCGATGAATTCCTTAATGTATTGAGTATCTAATTGTAAGACATTGAACTTCACGGTAGTTCAATCTTGATATGTTATAGAACGAATTATTTTGGTAGATACTGAAATTTCTTTTTTAACTGCAAGCTCCTAATAAAACAATGCATGATTGGTAAATATCATTGATTTAAAACAGATTGCAATGAGTCACAAACTTCTACAAACAATTTAAAAATACCTTTCAAAGACACAACTTCAACCTCAACCGATTTTTTACCGCAGATAGGGCCAGGCAAGGCATCCATGAAATTCCTTGAGTATATAATCTATACATAGGTGAATCATCTGAGAAAACCCATAGCTTACCATAGACAGATTCACAGCCTCCATTGTCTTGACGTGCGACCTAAAGTTGTCAAGATAATTCTAAGGTTACATCAAAAAATTAAGTCAAAATTAATCAAGAGGTCATTTGACCGGAAGTCAAGGAAATAATTAACGATCTTGCACCTAAACAATGCGCCGGAAACTGTTGTTCTTAGGCAGAAATACACCGTGGACAATGATATCTCACGGCTGAACGTTTTATTGAACAATGCTTTGCATCCTGTGTGTTCCCATCCTTTGATACAATGACTGGCGATTTTGATAAAAATAGCCTTTTTATTTTTTGGTCATTGACAGAAATATGAAGATGATTAATAGATACTAATAATTTTATTGAATAATAGTTGAACTTATATATACAACTAGCAGTTCCCCGCAGCTTCGCTCCCGTGGATCCCCCCACAGGACCCGTTTTTGGGAATAAAAAATAACCTTTGTCACTCAGGAATAATGTAGCTTTCTATTGGTGAAAGAATTTTTTAAATCAGTCCAGTATTTTCGGAGCCTATTCGGTAAAAACAAACATCTTACCTTTTTATAATATTAGTATAGATAGAGAAACTATTTGATCCAAATCAAGCAAACTCTGCCTGACTGTTGACTTCATCATCTCTAGTTACTTCCCTATGTGCAAACATTCTAAACAAAAACAGCTGAACATCGACTGTCAATTGTTTTGTACTTATTGCAAAGTATAAATCGATTTTAAAACCCTCTTGTACTCATCGATATATCATTAAACCACTAGTGTTAAAATAACACTCCGATCGCCTAAAAGTCACATAGCCTACGCTGAGTATATACCAGTTAGAGTAGCTACAATCCAGTGATTGTCTGTCCTTCAAGCAACGATATAAATAACCTCTTGTAAGCCCTATGTATTGTGCCGTTGTTTACTTTTTTTTTTGCACATCCAATGGCATCACTATGCCTTGCTTTTTGTGATTATTTTCGGCCAAAACAGGCCTCAAATTTACAAAGGGCAATAAACAATTTGTAATTGTTATTTTGTTCTGTTATTCGCCGTTCAATTTTAATGTTAACATGGAAGATTATGCATACAATTTGATGTTTAACCAACTCATCTTTCTCTCTCTTCTAAGGCACATAATTTCGCAATCGAATTTACAGCTTGTCACACTGAATTCTGTTAGTCTGTGCCATTCATAATTTTGCAAGTGCCACTAAAACTGTTGCCTTAATAACTCTACCCTTTAGATGCGCAAGAGTGGCTCGAAACAGAATTAGTGGTTACGTAAGAATTACGCGACACATGCACGCTCAGCCTCTTGACTTGGGTACGATGTGAATTTGTATGGCTCATTAATTGTCTATAGGGCCGATGGCAGCACTTCAGGCATTGTAATGTGTCAATTAAAAAAAGATCTAAGAATTATCAATTAGCTGTAACCAACTGAAATGCTATCGATTAGAAATCTATTCAAACATCAAAAAGTTTCTAATGCATTTATCATTAATACAATAGCCATTCGAATTTACAATAACAATAATTAAAATACAAACTGATTATTAATACCCACGAATTATAAACGATACTCTCCATTACCTTGTACGTAATTGCTTCTCGTATTAAAATGCTCCTATTAAAACTATTATATCTCCGTGAGCTTACGAACTTTCACCGACCGACAATGGTTGTTATCTAATAGTGTATTACATGACAAGTTAGATTAGACCACTCATGTAGTGATCGTTTATTTTTAAACACAATCAACAAGAGCGTGATCTCTTTTAAAATTGGAACGTCGTGTTCGAATCGGTTGATGAACTGAATCTTTTTAGGCCGTGGTGTTGTGTGGAGCATTCTAAATAGATTGCCTTAAGGATCGTGATTTGTTTGTGACGGCGATATTTTAGATCAATTGAAATATATTGATACAGAAGAGATTATAATAGAGATTAATAAGCATGCATTTATGCAAGTTTTTTGTAAAATATTTGGTATTGAAATTAAACTTAAAACCTTGCTTATTAGTTCAAGATTCAATTAAGTATTTTCAACATCCCAAATTAAACTAATTTAAAATCATGCAAAATAGACGTGAGCTAATTTATGTGATAAATTCAACGACCCATTTGATCAGGCGTGAGTGAGATTACTCAACTGTACAGACGCGGGCGCATCGTATCGTCTTAACGAAATCGAAAGTTCCGCCCACTTCTCATCGTCGGTAGGTCAATTTTTGTGGCTTTCACTGTATTACTTAATGTATTACACGACCTTTAATAATGTATCATGTGTACACATGGGGCTATTACACAATAGGCATAATTTGCAAGTAATAATTTCTCTCGGCTGGTGACTAGCTGTTTCTTGTGTATCTCGTTTTATGGCCGTAAGTGCACATTGTTTATAACACAATGCATGGTTCATGAATATCGTAAAAATAATAATTATCTGAGGGAAAGCTTGGCTACATAATTGTGGCTTTGATGGTCATATAGGTGTATAATTATTTTTTTAATTGCTAAGTACCTCTTTTATTACCATCAAGTCCATAAGAGGTGTCAAATCAATCTTGTGGAATAATGATCTCTTGTTTTAGCCCTTGCATCGCTGAGTTTCACTTAGACTTTAACTAGCTTCAGCCAGCGGCTTCGCCCGCGTTAAATTTAAAAATTATCCCGAGTGAACATTATTCCTGGGATAAAAAGTATTCTAGGTACCTACTATTCCTGACTAAAATCTATCTCTGTGCCAAATTTCATTTAAATCCGTTCAGCCGTTCTGGAGTGATTGAGTGACAAACGTACACACATCCATCCAAACTTTCGCAGTTATAATATTAGTAAAATTTCATACTTCACCCACCTTATATTATTAGGTACTAAAAGTACAATAGACATGCAAAAAACTAATCTTTACAAAACAAATACTACTGACTAGTCAGTAGTACTGTTACATAATACGTTATGACAAGGCAGCATCGGGCAGTTCAATAATTATGTCATGTGCACACGAGGGCTCCGGTGTCGTCGGGCATTGCGCAATCTGCCCGGTTCACTGGGCACGTGGCCCGGTTACTGTTGACACTAATATGTCACTGTTCATCAGGTATTTTGTATAACGGCTGAGAGATGTTTACCAAACGTCAAGGCCTGTTTTTTAGAACAACCAGTGTGTTCTTGATGATTCCTGATTTAAATATGACAGATAAAAAAATTCGAGTCATGGCGGGACATTTTTCCAGAACACGGTCGAGGAAAACTTCTGTGAAACACAATATTTAATTTAATCTCTGCCCTCAAACATTGTGTGAAATCCACTTAGTTTCAACACAATAAGTATACTAATGTTTGACATGTGTAATCAGCATTTCTGCTCATATTCGCTCGCTCCACAAACATAATGAGCGATTAAAACCCCAGTCATCTGCCAATTAGCAGATGTAATTGGCGTAAAACAAGCATAACGCGACCCGAAGAGCGGTGATCCGAATTTTCAAAGATATCGAAATCGCTCTACTTGTAGGACATTGCTTATAGTCCGGTGGCTCAAGTATGTCTGGTATGCGACGCTGGTTCACCTCGATATCGACGTTTGATTTTAATAAGAAAAGTTGTTTGCGATCGCTTATGCAGATGAGTATAACCTACAGCTTTTTAGTAGGAACAATTATATTCAAGGTTAAACAGTCAAAACAGATTTTATAAAGGCGAGTTTCATCGGTAATTTTTTTAAATGTTGCTGGCAATCGATATTCAATTGTAGCTTAAAAATACTCGATACTTATCAATAATAATTTGATTGTTATTCGATAATAAGGAACTAAAGTGTGGCCACTTCTTGCAACTATTAGAGCAGAGAAAACTAAAATTCGTTTGTTTTTCTTCTAAATATTACAAGCAATCTTTTCATCAAAATATGACAGTGTGTAATGATGTTAAGTATCTATTATTAAATAACTAAGGGCCGATTTTTCAACACTCTGATAACTTTTAACTGAAGAATAAAAATGGCCGTTTGACATATTTTCTATACAAAAGCTGTCAAACCGCCATTTTTAATTATATATATAATTTATCAGATTATTAGAAAATCAGGCCTAAATGTGTCGATTTTTCGGCAGCTCGTGTAAATAATCGTTTACCTACTTGCTTAATATTATCGGTATTAGAATAATAAAAGCTCTATATCTTGTTTCATTTCTCCACTTAATGCTAAATATCAAACCTGCCTCGAAAGTTGTTAGAGCCGTTTCTAAGTTTACCTCTCGATTCAATTCCCTTTAGAATGTATCGCGCTAATGCACTTGCAAATCGTCCAACACTCAAGAGAGAGTAATCCGTGGTTCACGCATTCCAAAACTGCACATTTTTTAGCAATATAATGCTAGAATTGCTAGGATAATGCGGCAAGATCGCGCTGTTGATATAGTAAAAAACGTGCTGTATGACGTGAAAATGTAGTGTGAACTACGGCTAAAATGTCGTAAGACTGCAAGATGAGGGCTTTCTTCTCGCAAATGTCAACCGGTACAGGTGACACACTTGTTGTGCCATAGTGTGACATAATGTGACATAACTCTCGTATGGGGAAGCGGCGCGTACGCAAACAAGGTGTTAACGCGGTAAACATAAATTACGTATACCACATTCAATGATCCTAAGGTAATTTATAACGCATTCAGACATAAAGAAACATTGACGACTTAGATTTCACACACATAACGTTCAATTTACTTCGAGAATTGTATTTCCGCGTGCCAAAAATTTGAACCGTAATGTTTGTGCAAGATTGTAATATTTGGTAATAGTGATTACCCAAAAGAGGATTACCTCATGATGTATCAACGAACAAAGACTCCACGTGCTAAATAGCCGATGTAGGCTGTTTAGCTTGTTGTTATTGCCTCATTAGGACCTGTTGCGTTCCTTGGAGAAAGAACGGCCCTACCCGAGCTGTGTTACAACACTCGCACCATAATCGTTATTTAGATTCAATTTAGCATTAGCAAGCGCCCTGGCAGTTTATTTTGTAATTGCATTAAAATTCAAACATTGTGATGTGTCGTTACACCAGCGGTTGCCAATATTGGCATTTTGTCAAACAATTACATATTTTTGAAAGAGTCCAAGGTGATTTTAGGTTATGCAAAGGCATTTGGTATTCGGAACTGGTTCTGCGGACGATAACAGCCACATTGTTCGATCAACGATTTCAAAGACAGAATTTTCTCTTTCAACTTTGTTTCTCCAACAATTCTTAACCTTATTTTCTCTTTGCAGCGGTCGGACAGGAAACCTTCAAATGTCCTGATGACTTCGGTTTCTACCCCCACCACATCTCCTGTGACAAGTACTGGAAGTGCGACAATGGTGCTGCTGAGCTCAAGACTTGCGGCAACGGTCTTGCCTTCGATGCCACGGACTCCAAATACTTGACTGAGAACTGCGACTACCTTCACAACGTTGAGTGCGGAGACAGGACACAGCTTGGTAAGACATGGCTCTTCTTTTTGCTGTATATCTTCGAAAGTAGCTATAAAAACTTTTGCAAATGCAAACTCTATTACAAAAATGTAGGACTGAAAGTACAATAAAACAAAAACCACTATCGGATTTTCATCGTCACAGTTTATCCATCTACAATACAAGTCTTCCGTCTCATAAAAATCGAAAGGAATGCTTAGCAACAATATTTTTGCTAGCTCAAATTCAAACGGTCAAGGCCGAAGGATTTACATAATCACACATGTGTCATAAGGATAATAATATTGGAAATACCAATCTCCACCAGGATGTTGGTAAAGGTCACTGGGCCAATTGGCACCATAGAGATACCTATTATGTATACGATAATCTTTACATCACTAGATCTCCAAATGTCTATTTTATGCAAATATATCGATATATAAATATCCATATCACTGTTTACCTTGAACTAGAGCCACTTCGTCCATTTAATTTTATTGCTGCCAATCTCAGTAGGTAGATTTTTTGCTGAGCTCTTTGATGGACTTTTTATGGAAATGAAGATTGAATGCTTTTTGCTGTTTTTGATTGATAGCCAATTATACTCAAAATGGAGTGACATTTCGGAGAACCATGATTGGTTTGATGCAGATTTTTTTATGGTTATAAAGCTATTATTTATGAGTCTTTGTTATAAACATTAAAGAAACAAAGAGTTTCTTGTCTTATTCCAAATCAAATTTAGCATTGTTTTATTGCTCGATGTCGTCAACGTTTCCTTTCATTCCACAGAGCCTCCGATCTCAACCCCTCATTGCGAGAGGCTGTACGGTATCTTCCCCGATGTCAACAAATGCGACGTTTTCTGGAACTGCTGGAACGGAGAAGCCTCCCGCTACCAGTGCAGCCCCGGTCTTGCCTACGACAGGGAATCCCGTGTGTGCATGTGGGCTGACCAGGTCCCCGAGTGCAAGAACGAGGGTACGTAACATTTGAATGATATACAGTAACTCCAGTAACTTGACCTATACATACAGCACCCTTATTGTTTTGCGGTTTGAATTGCCAGTCTGTGGTTACACAAATGACAGTTACAAACTGCAGATCTTCAATTCTTGAAAATGTTATTCAACCTTAAATCATTGCAATAATACTTTTGTTTGCAATGTTATTGCAATGATGGTTGTGGATAACGGAAATAGTCGGTCAGACAATCAGTCTGGTACCTATGTTTATTGTGAAAAAGTGAAGATGATTACTAAGTATCTAAAGCACATGAAACCTCTGTGCACGAACTATCCCAGTAAACTTACTTCAACTTCATCACCGCTGTCGCTGCTGAATTTCGGTTTCGCCTTCCGCACTCTCGCTCACGTAACCTCTTTGGTGTTCCCCAGAAGTAGCGAACGGTTTCAATTGCCCCGCTCCCGGTGAGGTATCCAACGCTGGCTCCTTCAGCCGTCACGCCCACCCCGAGGACTGCCGCAAGTACTACATCTGTCTGGAGGGAGTCGCCCGCGAGTACGGATGCCCCATCGGCACTGTGTTCAAGATCGGAGACGCTGACGGCACAGGCAACTGCGAAGACCCTGAAGATGTTCCCGGATGGTGAGTTACCTTTCTATAACCTC
Organism: Anorthoa munda; assembly: GCA_945859665.1. Lineage (NCBI taxonomy): Eukaryota > Metazoa > Arthropoda > Insecta > Lepidoptera > Noctuidae > Anorthoa > Anorthoa munda. Next base: position 8,071,297 of record OX243893.1, read on the forward strand.
GTGTACATATTGTATACACACCACATCATAGGACATGCGCATTTCAACATCGATTCCGTTCAATTCTTCATAATTCACGGAAGTCTTGATATTATCATATTTATCTTCATAACTGCACAATCGAATGCGGATGTCCTATCACACCGTTCAAGTAACGCAAGTAAGACAGGCAGCTTGAACGCACTATAGGACTCTTCTACTCACTGGTTGAATACTGGTTCTGTGGTGTTACCAGCGTCTTGTGTGGTACATTAACATCTAGTACCTAGCCTAATCACGGACACCAAGAAACTATCCTAATGATCATGAAATTCTAGACCAAAATAACTAATATTTAAGGGGTTCCCAAACATTAATCTGGTATGGCGATATTCTTGGTGTCCAAAACCCTAAGACCCTGTAACCACTTCCATACAACCAATGTCGTCCTTGTGACTAACAACTCTTCTTGCACATAAATAATGAAACATAATACGAACACAGATCGGTTGCACTTCGTGTTGCCTAAGCTTTATGATACACGAATCGATCAGCATTGTACAGAAGTCGTTGTGTAGGTAGACATACGTGGATACGAAGTAAAGCTCGCCCACCTGAATAGCTGGCCGCAAGTATGCGGTCCGGAGCCTTGCACGCTTGCGACATTTAGGACACTTTGAAATTAACATGACTTAGAGCAAAATAGTGCGCTCGCAGTCGTGTCATGCGCGGACGACCGTGGTCAATGCCGACCGGTACATAACGGACTGTGTATGGTAATGACCGTTGTTTCACTCAGACATATCGTATCGACCGTAACTGTTCGAGTATGACACAAAGGTTGAATTATCAATGCCTTTCATAAAAAGAGGAAATGTTCAAAAGAATGCCGGTGACTGGCGCAGACATGCAATCATGAAATAGTTATGAGGTTTTTTTTTTAAGTCAGCACTCGAACACACTTGTCATTTATGAAAGTGTCTTAACGTTCGCTTGTATATTACAACAACTTGTCAGTTCTACGTGCAGTTTCTAGAAGCAATCTGTTACTTTTATCTGCATCAAACTATTCCTCAATTGAAACAATGAGAAAACTTTCAAAATCTGTATATCCGGTTCATGTTCTGTGTACGTCGAACAATCGCAAGGAGATCGATACAGAGATGCGCCTGCGCCGGTCACGATGTAACCGTGTTAACTGAAGGTCGTAGAACCAGTCGTTTTCAAAAGTTTTTGCGAGAGCTCTAGACCACATAATTGTGTGCCAAGTAAAACAAACGTTAGATAACGCTAGTTTTAAAAGCGAGCGGATATTATTCTTGCTACCGTTTCAAGGCGGTTCACTCTTTAACGCCGACTGTGTACAAGATTACATTACACAATTCTCGCAGCCAGTTACCACTCGCGTAGTAAAAGTTGCTAGAAATTGAGATAGCCATTTATGTTCAACTCACTCGTCGTCGGTAGGTATACAAGACATAGAGTTAAGGCTAGTTAGTAGACGAGGCAGGTAGTAAGGTTCGCGTACATTTTCAGCGAGGACTACTACGGGGATCTGGATCTGAAGACGATCCGCAAGAGCGAGCTGCTCGCCGGCCTCCAGCAAGACGGCCAGACCCGCAACACGCCCAAGCAGCTCAAACCCCGCCCCCAAAAGGAGAACTAAATACAATTCCCCACTCCATAACCTTTTAATACTCACATAGTTAACTATAAACCAATACTCTGCGCGCACTACGAGCAACCTCCACAATATGACCAGTCTGGCTGAATACAGATAGGTACATTAGCTTTGTAAAAAAAAAAGAAAAACGGTTGCTCATGGTGTGTGGAGATCGTGTTCCAGGTTCAAAAATATTCGATTGTTTAGTGAGTGAGCTACAGTTGATATGTATCACTTCTAGTTGCCAAATACTTCTCGTTGTAGCTTCTTCGAACAGTTTCATTGAGGCACGTTAGGAAATTAGTAAAACCATACAGCGATAGATATATTTATTATTTTTACATGATATCTTAGTATTTATAGTGTCCTTTCAACATTATTATATCGAAACCAGTTATCCCTGCCTGTATAAAGATTGCACTATATACAACTTGAGCGTTAAAGGAAGTTGTTTTGCATTTATGACAACGTAGTTCTGTTTAAACCCATGAGGACATCGATATATCATTGTATCCGTTTAAATACCATGACCTTGTAAATATATTATTGTACTGAATTATTTCGCTGCGACTGAGTGTTGTTGTTTGATAGAAACTGTAATACTTAAGTTTTATTTTTAGTGATAAAATAAACAAAAATTTATAAAAATTAACTTCTGTTGTATTAATTTCCTCTGTGTTTAGTGATGCACCTTAGCACCGTTTCCTAACATTTTCCACCACACTGTTTTCTGTTTTATTAATGCATTCTCTTTCTAATATATTAATATTTTCTTGGTTCTTTTAGTAATTCTCTTCTGTCTAATCATTTATATTACTGACTGTAACAGCCAACCGCCATCCTTGGGAGTCCAGGTATGTTTTTCTTCAGGTACGATTCTTCTTTAACGTTAAAATCAATCGCTGCATTTTAAACTATACTCTTGTATACGTTAAATCTTTGTTCATACCTATATGAAGTTTCTTTTCATTCTTAGATTGGTATTGACAATGCATTCAATGAAAGTTGATTTAATATGGGGTAGTACCCACGTGAATATCATATATCTGAACGAGTAACTTTTTTTTTTTTTTTGCTTTGTTTGTAGAAAGTGTAGATAGACACAAAATTATGCAGTATACATATCTGCTATAGTATTGACTTTCAGCTTAACACAAACACATATTGTAAATTTTGGAAATGCATTCTGTGCTAAAGATAGAATATATTCGAGACTAATTCACCAAGAGTTCTAGAATGTGATTTCAAGTATAACTATTACATTGATAGATTTGCTCCTAAATTTATATATTGCGGTAGCAGTTTCTCATGATTTTGCTCAAATGGTTGTAAAGCTACCACAGTCACTTCATTGTGGCTGACAAAACAAATATCTCATCGAGAAGAACTGCCTGTGTGTTTGATTAGTAATTAACAAAAGTAAACTTGTAAGTATCAGTCATAATCATAATAAAATGAATACACACAAAGATGAGAAATAAGAAAGCATATTCTCTCAATATATAAAAGTTCACAAAACTATAGCAGTAAATTCATAACATGATACTATTACAGCGAGGATTACTACGGTGACGTCGACCTGAAAGCTTTGAAGAAATTGGGATTCTGAATGTCAAGGAGCGGCTCGAAGGACAGACTGAAGCTAAACCCGTTCCACTTGATATAGCGTACGAACGGCCTCTTCAGAGCCAAATGTTAGTGTTAGAGTCCCAAGTGCTGTAGTGACTAGTGACGTCACATCGACTGAAAACCATCCAACATGATGATTGACATTCGATAAATTATTATTTCTTCCTCTCTCTTTATCATTTCTGTGAAGATGATCTATTTTAGTCTTCACAAGTGCGTCTAGTGATTCATGAAAGGTTATTTTGTCTGTCTGAAGAGGCGCTCGAGTATCTCTAAGCCATGGACTTCGAAAGTGAATCAAAACCCACAATATTTTTGGTCTGTTTTTGTTTGAAACATTTGTTGCCAAATTTTGGAAATCTTCAAAAACCTTGACATGGTACCAACACAATGTGCTGGTGCTGTGTCGAAATATATGTTGTTCTTAGTCATAAAACTTATGTAAGTTAAGTTTAGTAAACTTATATTTTTAATATTTTTGTAAATAAATAATATTTTATACAAATACTTTTTTATTTTAATCATAGAACTTAGCTCTTTCTAATAACCAATCACAAAATATATTAAAGAGAAGTTGACCTTAGAGTTAGTAACAAGGACAAAAATCAAACGAATAATTAGGTAGAGTTTATTTAGTAATTATTTCAATAAATTAAAATGCAATTTGCTGATAAAGTGTTAGACTTAAATAAGTAAGACATTAATATTAATCTGGACTGCATCTAGCAACCAAACTAAATTTACGACCAATTAATTGCTTAATTCAACTTATTGATATGTATTTGAACAAGATTTGTTAGTTACAGCATTTTAGTTACAAGAGTGTTTCAGTACACGCCCTGTTTGATCTCACTCTAGCCAAGCATGACTATATAAATCTTATTTCAAAAGAGCTGTTTACCAGTAGAGGTAGCAGAAGCCATAAGATATAAAATTACAAATACTATAAACTTCAGACATCCACTTTAGCGATGTTACCAAGCTGCAGTTGGCGGATGGCATCCTCACGAGACATGGCTATGTTGGTGGAAGTCCAACCTAAAAGCAAATGATATATTATGTTAAGTATCTTAAAATTAAGAAGATCAAGGCAAGATGGGATTATTATTATTCTTGTAACCCCACTTAGTGACTATTAATCAACTATTACAAATTCCTAACAAAATCATAATTACACTGAAACTGGAACTACTACTAAATCTTTCCAAAATGGAACCGCGTAAAGTGACACATACGCAACATTCATATATTCTAAAAGTCTAATTACTGATTGTTGTAATCTCTTATGAAATCTAACTTATGACTATTTTAATTAATCATTTAGGCAACGGTTGAGCATTCGTTAATTAGCTTGTATCCATTCGCATCGTAATAAACTTATAATTGAGCAAATACCTGTTAAATTGTATTGATGTTGAAAAAGAAAAATACAGAGCATTAATTTTGATGTCTGAAGTGAAGCATATAAATCTTGCAACAGTCTTTGTCTGGGAGGAACAGTTGCCTAAGATATAATAAAGACTTAAACAAATTATAAATTAAAAGTATTCCACTTACTTTGAGTATTAACTAAAGAGTTCTCAGAGAATACAGTCTTCATTTCACCGGGCTTCAGTAAAGTAGCAAAAGTAGGTGTAGCTACTACTATCGGTGACGAAGGTGGGGCAAATGTTGCCGTGGATACTACAGGTGCTATTGGTGCAATAGGCTCTGATGGGGCATCAGTGCTTGTTGGGGCAAGAGTAGCTGGTGATGCAATTGGCGCTGGAGTGGGTGCAGCTGGTTGGACTGAAGTCGGTTGAGGAGCAAAGACTTCAGTATTGATAGCAGTCGATGAACAGTCTACGCGAGTAGGATAGTCACAAACACCAAGTTGCTGAAATCATAAAAAGAATAGATGATGATATAGCATACATTAGCAATAAATATTACCATGATTACTCAGACAAAGTGAATTTAGAAAGTAAAATATTTAATTTGTTATTGACAAGAGCTAAAAATAGAATAAACCACAGAACCATTATATAGGTTGTGTTGAAAAAGTAAATACTATAAAAAGTGGCTACGGAATTGCGTAGGCATTTCTTAAAAGTACCATAAAACCATGTTAAACTGGTTGTATTGCAAATAAGGATTTCCATATTGAATGCTTGCATTGAGTATGCGAAATGAGTCACTGTTTCCAGAGTGCGTCTATATTGAGATAAAGAAATATGGCAGGCAGTAAGTACTAACACAGTTATGATATTTATGAAGATAAGTTGACCATTCATACTAGTAGCATGCCTCATGAAGATTGCTATAGGTCATCTAATATATAAAGAGGCAATAAGCCATATTACAAGTGTCACTATTTTAGAAATACAGTACATTGAAATTACTTCGATACAAGATGAGCATACACATCCTTTGGAATCCCTGTTATCCAAAAATATATGCTAGTCATTTAACAAATATAATTAACTAGGTTAACTAGGCTTCGCTCCCGTCAACTGGCTACCCTACCTACCCTGCCTACCCTGGCTACCCTGCCTTCCCAGCTTGCCCTGCCTACCCTGCCATACCTACCTACCTAATAATTTTTATGTATCATCAATAGTTTTCACAGCGCACGCTAAAGAATGAATTTTACAGGCAACATTTTGCTACTTTGGGTTACATTATTGCAATTTTCATACGGATCTCTATTTAATTTTTAAATATATTATAGTCTATGACACTCAGATATAATGTAGCTTTCTACTGATGAAATCGAATTTTCAAAATCGATTCTGTAGATCCAGAGATTACCCCCTACAACGTCACAAACTAACAACATCACAAACTTGACCTCTTTATAATATTAGTATAGATTAATAAATAATCTTGAGAAGTTATTGAATAATTGTGAAGCTAGTTAATAGTGAAACGCTTACAATAACTTGCTCAAGTATACGTACTTTCCAATACTAGGGTAAAACCGATAATACATATTTTAATTATATTTAAACAACGCATCAAAGCAACTTAATCGTTATTATTCCCTCAGTATGAAATGCGGAAGGGAGAGAGAAATTCAAGTCAAATAAGTATGAGAGATGGTATCTCAAAATATATAAATTAAGGAAGATATACCTGGTTGTATAAAAGGTCAGCAGGGCACTGGAATTTGACGGGTTGTCGTCCGACGCAGACGAAGAATTCGTGACAGTCTAGAGAATTTCGGAATGCTTCGAAGTCTTTACTGCATTGTGGCTGCGTTGGTGGCTGTACTCCTGGTGAGCGGTAAAAGAAAAAATAATTACAGAAAATTACAAATACTTATTAATTTGTAGTATGCGATTACGATGATTTATTTATTTATAGAAGAAGATGCACGGGACAGTATTTGATTCTCTACCTATCTTTATTATAAATAAATAAATAAAAATTGAAGTTTAGTTTCTGTTTTTTTTTATTTTGTGTTCAGTAGATAAGTGAAGAGATGAAGTCACCCTTATAATGGGAAGTATAGGAAAGATGTTCTTTCATATCACGTAGAGAAACGTGAACATTTTATTCCTCGAACTTGTCACGCCTAGTAATAGGTGGTGGTGAGCCTATAGATATTTTTTTCCGACTTTAAAAAAAGGAGGTATACAAATCGACACGTATACGTATGTCATATTGTTGGAACTGCACAATTTTCACAAATTTTATCTATGTGCGCTTCTAAACACGTGTGCTAAATTTCATAAGTATATGTATGTTTGTCCACGTATTTCTCCGAAAATACATATCGGATGGTGATCATCCTTTTTGTGTTGGATTGAGTAACTCTCAACTTAGGGAATAATGGCAGTTTTATCAGAATCGGTCCTTAGCGACAAACAGTACGAATGTGTAAATTGAGTTATGTGTATTTTGTACATTTTTTAGGTACCGTACTATAGAAATTGCTAATTTTTAGTGATGATGTACTAAAACTAAAAAGGGAGAAATAAAAACTAATTCACAAAAAAATACGCTTTACTTCTTAAAAGATAGCTAGTTCTCTGCTACATCTTTCAGTATCAATACAGTAACAATAGCGCTTGACAGGCTAACAATAACGTATACGTCAGTTCGACATATGTCGTAGAGATCAAGCTATCTTTTATGAAATCTAAGGTCCAAAAAAGTGCAAAATAGCTTTCGTTTCGGAAATCGGTGTCTTTGGTACCTCTTGTTTTTATTTTGCACTTTGTATTGTTTTGTTTTTGAAGTTGGTTTATATTTTTAAAGTATTTTATATCAGGAAATGCATATTACTATTTTACTAGACCATAGTTCAAACTTAGCATCACAAAAACATTCAGAGGTTATAGGTGTGACCAATATACCAGGTCAGAGGCACATCGCATTTCGAAATGCGACGACTGACGACCCGGCTGCGGATTTTATATAACGTGGCATTTGCACCACTGACGACATCTTCTAGTGATAATATTATTTACATTTCGGTAGATACGTTAAGAATATTCAACTATAACTTATACAACTTTTCAAAGGTGTTAGGTATGTGGATTTTTCATGAATAAGTGGAAATGTTAGTTGTTGCCTAGATTTCTTTATAATAATTAATCAGCTCATCTATTATCTATATACATATAATAAAATTGTCAAATTGTCTGTGTTTCGACGATATTTAAAAAAAAATATGGGTGGTCTTTTTGACAGCTTTAGATGCCAAAAATAATATTTTTGGTATTTTTGTTTGTCTGTCGCGGTGGATGTTTGTATGCGGTTAACGTAAAATCGTTTGCACGAAATTGGATGCTGTTTTCACAGTTGTATAATTGCTGGTCTAGTTAAAAATATGGTATATGTGTTATCTTGATACGCCGCCTAGAAGTCGAGTTATTTATAAAAGAGTGTTTTCCTTGACTGGTTCAGTACGGCGCAATCGGAATCCATTTGATATACCAGGAAACTGTCTGAGGAATCTTAGGTGCTTTGTTGTGAGAAAAATAAATCCATAATCAAATTTTTGGTCAAGCATGAGTTATTCAAGAAAATTGCAATTTTTCTACAGTTAACTACAATATCGTTTAAATTGCGCGGAATTGATACAAGGAGCCAAACATGTTACAACATTGCAAATATATACGGGTATACCAAATAAATTATAATCATCATGCCTACACATTCGAGGAGCCAAGCAGCCAATTATCATTACATTATAATAAGACCGTCTATTTTACACTTATAGCTAACGGAATCCGTAGACTGGTAGAGTAAAGGTCTACCTTCCAAATCGTACGTTGACTCACGAATACCCACCGAGGAAAATATTCCAGGGTTGAGCAAAGTTTTATTGGGATTTCAAAAAAGGATTATTTTTGAAGCAGATAGTCGTAGTAGTGCTTGGCATACAGCTAATACACCGAGTTCCAAACGTTGAAATCCGAAGACATACGAAGACTTCCGAAGTCAGAAAACGAATTTCGGAACTGAAATGGAGCTGGGCAGGACACCTGGCAAGGCGCAGTGATGATAGGTGGAGTAAGGTGGTGACCAAATGGCGTCCAAGGACTGGAAAAAGAAGTATTGGTCGTCCAGTGGTGAGATGGGCTGATAACATTGTTGCCATTGCGGGTAGAACCTGGATGAGGTTGCCACAGAAAAGTGGTGATTGGTACAAGAAGAGAGAGGCAGGCTCAGCATTTGGCGAAATGGGGCTGTGGATAATGTCGATGAATGACATCAGGCTCACAAGGACATTTCATTAGTCAAAATGTGGGTCTACTAGGTACCTATACATACTTATGACAAAAACTTCGGAGACAACACGTATAATGATTCATTATTCAGAGGATCTTTATGAGGAATTTTTTTTAGGAGGGCTAAGAAAGTCTATATGAAACTCAACCGGATGAACAAACTATCGTTTGTGTACCAAATAAACAAGATACATAAATTCGATTGCGTTAACTACTACATCATCTCCGGTCGTGTTATAATTTTATCTTAGTGACATTCACATTTGTGTAATTATGTTAAATGAGCTTTTAAGTTTTACGATGTACTCGGTGTCGAAAGATTTTAATGTAATTGCTGTTTTGTATGAGTATATGAGAAAATAAATTGAAATTGAGATTACACTAATATGCATTGGCGTAGGAATCACAGATTAGTAGAAAGCAAATTTTCTGCCTCTTCTTGCACTAATGATTGACACCTCATGATAGGTGGTCTACTAATATAAAAACCAATGTAATATTAAAAACACCTTAAAAATAATATTATTTCGTTTTCTTTTTATATACATGCTCGAATCAGAAATATAGAGATCCGCAAGAGAACCAGAGCTACCGACATAGCCCGAAGAATTGCCAAACTTAAGTGGCAGTGGGCAGGGCACATTGCTCGCAGAACGGATGGCCGATGGGGCAGAAAGGTACTGGAGTGGCGACCGCGAACCGGAAGACGTTGCGTTGGAAGGCCTCCCACCAGGAGGACCGATGACCCGGTGAAGGTTGCGGGGATTCGCTGGTTGCGAGACGCACGGGACCGGTCAATGTGGCGATGGTTGTGGGAGGCCCATGTCCAGCAGCGGACGTCTTTCGGCTGATATGATGATGACATGCTCGTTAACGAAAAATGTAAACAAAAATAATTAAATTGTAGTTCTAAAAACAACACGCTTTAATGGTAAATTGAACTAAAAAGTCGCTAACCCTGAAGATCCTGATAAGGATAATGGGACAAACTATTTAAATTATTGCATTGTCATCGGTCTTAGATAAGTGTGCAAAGTTTCAAATCAATCCGACGCTTTGAAGGGGATGAAAATCACGATTAAATATTCCGTTACATTGATACATAGATACCAAGCTAATAAAAGCGTGTTAAAATAGTAGCCCACCGGTATCGGGAACCAAAACTAACGGTCGTCAGAGCTCCTGAGAGAGGAACCTCCTAACGTGACGCGCCGTGTCCAGAAGTACCGCTTTCTGGATTAAGCCCTTGATCGTACTGCCCAACGAGAGCCTCCTCAGGTGTACATCGAGGCTCTTGGCTATTATGCCATTGGCCGTCATGACTATCGGCACAGTGACTGCTGTATTCGCTCGAGTGCCACGTCAAGATAAGCTTATCAAGATAGCTTCAAGAATATTTCACCGAAATGGTATTCTGTCAACAATGACGTTTGTCAAAAGTCCAAAAAGTTTAGGAAAGACCTCGTGATATTTCAGTGACCAACATCAAGCACATACATTTTTTTATTTTTAACAACCAACATCGCTGATAGATGTATATTTGTCTAGGTCCTATGAAAACAACCTAAACCCAAAAAAATATTTTTAAGTACACATAATGTTAGTATAAATAAATTTGTTCTATCTCACCACGGCAGGTTGGTCTTGGTCGTTTGTGTAGATGCACATGCATGCGTAAGCTCGGAAGCGCTTACGCTTCCGAGCTTACGCACACAGAAACAATTCACATAATACTAAGGTATCATCACAGCCCACAGAAACAATTTATACACGACCAAGTCCAACCCGCCGTCGTGAGTTAGAAGAACTGCATAGTCGTTAACGTCACAAAAGGTTACTCACTCAATTTCCTGCTCTCACAGTTCACATTATCCGAAAAGTCACAATACCCCTGACCACTAAACAGCAGCCCAGTAGGACACTCCTGCTCCACTGCCCACCCATCCCAGCAGTTCAGGTAATTGTTACACAGCTTCGGCGAAGGGATCTGTGACCTCTTCCCTTCGCACAGTGGGTTCGGTTCGATGAGAGGGTCTGGGGTGTGAGTCAGCAACAATTGGTTGTGATATGCTGGGTATTTCTGCATTTGCTGGATTACCTTGTTGGATACTGGGATCGTAATGGAAAATATATTGCTGAAGTCCTGTTGGAATAAATTTTATAAATGATTAGATATTAGCGGTTCTTCCGAATGAAATGGTTTGAACTTATGAAACTTCTGGTCAATGATTTTTAAATCGTATTAGTGTCGTTTTAAAGTTTTATCAATACATTTTGATTTAGTTATCCTTAGTCAGTCATTTATAGACACTTTTTAAAGTCGAGATTTAAGGCAAAAACATAACAATAAGTGATTCTAGTACCTATATTCGCAAAGGTAGATTCTTATAGAGAAGAACTGACCAGAAACTCCTTAGTTACTTTTGCAAATAGAGTTTTAAAATGTTGGTAGCCGAGGCAGGCCTTAAAAAAACTGGCGTGAGGATCTGGACTCCTCGCTGGATTTTCCAGAGAACGCAAGAAACAAAGTTGGCTTGAAGAATATGGACAGGTCTTTGCCTATCTTTATTTCCAATAGGTATGCTAGAGTCAGGCAACACTTCTAATCTAGTGCAATATTTGTATGATATTATGGAATCTATTGACATCGTATTTTCTAATAGTACATCACTAGTTAAGGTTTTATTTTGAGTTTTACCAAATCAAGTTGTCATTTACAAAAGTTATAATCCTATCCTAGAGTCTGAGAGACTACCAATATTCGCGGGAGATTGCCAGCCTTGTGGTAACTTTTAAATCAATGAAAACAGTATTCAAGGTTGCTTACTTTAACGAATCCGAAGAACGGGTTCAAGAAATTTCCATAGTAGGGCATGTGACCAGCGGTCAGCTTCAAGTTCTGCAGGAATGGGTTGTTTGGGTAAGGGTTGTTGTAAGTCTTGACCAGGTTTCCATCTTCATCGTAAACTGAAAAAAAAACATGTGAAATATAACTAATAATCTAATTTGAAGAAACCAAATGCAGGCAGAAATCCACGGATAAGCGCCTTCGTTCACTGTTTATAGTTCAATCCGATTTAAGACTCGCAAACGTGACGCCACAATGCGACAACGCGGTTTTATTAAAAACACACTATGAAATATTGTCGCATTTACGTGTCGCGCATGTCTGTGGAAGCCTTGAGATGGGTTCTATTCACAATCACACTATTGTAACTAAACTCAAATTAAGGACCTCTGCGTGTGGCAAGCGTTTGAATCAAAACATTTCCTGGTACATTGTAACGTCAAGTACATATTTCATTCAGAAAATAAAACGTAACATCAGAATTGTCTCCATAAGCTTATTCAACAAGGGTTTGTGTACATATACTATCAGTTAATTTAAATGATAATAATATTTATTTTAGTTGAATTGTCACATGAAAAAGCAAAAGGATTTTAAAACACTTTGAACACATAAACGTTACTTTTTAGGGTTCCGTACCTTAAAAGGAAAAAATAGGAACCCTTATAGGATCACTTTGTTGTCCGTCTGTCTGTATGTTCATCTGTCTGTCAAGACCGTTTATCTAGAGAACCCGTGTAGGCAAGGGCGTCGCCAGCCGATGGCCCAGGGGGGGGCAAGTTGATATGGAGAATGAGAAAAGTATGAATTGTAGGTAAATTCGAGAGCACATGAAGCTTTTCACTTGTAGTACGAGCCTTACATCTACAGCGATTGTAATAATATCGGTAGTTCTCGCCTAACTTCTTGGCCGTCCCGAAGTTGGCTGCAATGACTGCGCAGTAGTAAATCATACAAAAACAGTACCGATCCGTGCCTTGCGCATCGGAAAGCCAACTTCAGGGTGGCCCAGAAGTTTCACGGAAGAGCGATCAAAATTTTCAACGCTTTTCCCTGTCGGGAAAGATGGTTTTGCCTATTTTAGGATATCAACAACGGTTCAATCTGTTGGGTTTGGTTTATATATATATATTGGCGACGCCCTTGCGTGTAGGTATTAAGTTGAAATTAACATCGTATACTCAAGTTTACAACTCCTTGCAGCTGTGAAAAAATCAAACTTCTAGATCAACGTAATCAATATCAAAGAATTTATTGACACATATTTTACACTCGCAAGTGCATCAAAATCTACAGGGCACAACCTGTTGACCAAGAATCATTAAATTTGGCAAGAAGCAATGTCTTAAAGCAAAAATAAATTAAAAATCCGAGAACCAGGCGATGATAGCTCAGTGGTAGTGACGTCGGATACCGAGACGAAGGTCGCGGGTTCGAATCCTACAATGAGCTTGAGCTTTCGGTGAAGGAAAACATCGTGAGGAAACCATAGCACGGTGGTAGGGTACTTTGTAGTACCCGCCTGGCTGGCAACCACCCTCAAGTTGAAAATCTGTCGCCAAGCACCTTCCGGTGTGTTCCGACAGCAGCACTTGAGAGCCAGTTCCCTTCTAGGCTTTGTGTGCTTACCACCATCGGCCACATCATCACTGACCACGGTGAGATTGTGGTCAAACACAGGCCTATACATAGTAAATAAAAAAAAAACATAAATTTGTAAATACATCAAAAAAAAAAAGATTACTAAAAGATTATACTTGTAGTTTGTAAACTTACCGCGACTTATGCCGATGTTTGGGGACTACAGTTTTCCAATGGCAAAATTAATTCTATAATTCTATTTTTTTTTTTAATTTCTTCCTGTATCATGGGTGCGTTTACAAACATATAATCTCACATACACAAACACCCAGAGCCGGTACAACTATCTGTAGGTCATACAAATATTTGTTCCGTGCGGGGATCGAACCCGCGACACGCAGCGCAGCAGTCAATCGCTCAACCACTGCGCCAACCGTAGGTACGCCCGTTGAAAACAAATTCTGTTGATCTTATCGTTAGAGCATTGCCCTCATAGTTTATGAAGGCATTGCTTTTGTGAATGCAGCATTTTGTACGGAACCCTAAGAGCGCGAGTCCGACTCGCACTTGGCCCGTTTTGCTTATGTAGTGTTTTCTAATTTTACCAGCAAAGGCTATGATCAAAATGCCTAAATGTAAGGGATTGGTCATGTGATATTTCGATATTACTTGACATTCTCATTTTTGTAATCGCTATCGAAACGCTTTCATTGAAGGTTTTTATTGTCACTTATCTAGATCCTCTGATTTGTGTGCCACGAACAGAAGCAAAGACAAAAGAAAACATAAGCCAGAAATGATAAAAACAAAACATTGTGATAATATCTACAAGATCAAAAAAAAACTGGTAAAAATAATTATAGAGTAAAATGTCGATCTGACAGTTTGGTAAGAATGCTCTCATTGGTCGACACCTTAAGTGGCACTTAAGTGGCACCTTAAATGGCGGTGACTTGGCTTAACTGGCATGTTAAACATTTATACTAAAAAGTAAATCCAGACTTATATACCGCCACCTTTTACAAACAAACTTGACAAATATCGACAGCATTAAGAACACATTTACACACAAAGATACCGCGAAGCAACGTGATACACCTCAGTGCTGTCATTTCCAGTGCGGCGACATATGAATCGCCCTTAACGTCCAACAGACGAACAAAATAAAAGACTCGAATATGTATAGCTCTTCTCAACTGTTTGAACACGGCTATAAATTCTGTAAGAGATCGCACGCACTGATAAATGAGGTGTTCTGTCCGTCATTTAGGTACTCGAGATTTTGTTAGTATAAATAAATTTGTGACGTTTCCTGGGATTCAGAACTTATAGTGGGTACTAGAAGAGACTCAGTCCCGATGGCGTGTGAATAAAAATCGGCCAAGTGCGAGTCGGACTCGCACACGAAGGGTTCCGTACCTTTATCGCAAAACACTGTATAAAAATCACGTTTGTTGTATGGGAGCCCCCCTTAATTTATTTTATTTTAATTTATTAATTATTATTTTTTGAAGTAAATATACAACTAAACATTCTGTGAATATTTCAAGCGTCTACCTGTTGCCGTTATTAATTCGAGCAAAAAACGACCAAAAATCACGTTTGTTGTATGGGAGCCCCCCTTAAATATTTATTTTATACTGTTTTTAGTATTTGATGTTATAACGGCAACAGAAATACATCATCTGTGAAAATTTCAACTGTCTAGCTATCACGGTTCATGAGATACAGCCTGGAGACAGACGGACAGACAGACAGACAGACGGATCGCGAAGTCTTAGTAATAGGGTCCCGTTTTTACCCTTTGGGTACGGAACCCTCATAAGCTAAACTCAGTGTCAGTCAATAATTATATCAGTGTTATACCCGGTAATAATAAATAATAAAATAAAATGTTTATTAGGCTTCGAATTTTTACAGTTAGTTACTTATCTATTTGAGGCAGCCACGGTAAGTAATTAAGAATACTTGTGTTGGGCCTGACTCGCTCCTACCCTCATTTTAAACATAACAGCAATTTCGAATAAAAACATTTCTATAAGAGAAACAAACTTAAGAAAGTAATAAAAAAAAATAAAGGAGCAAACAAAGTTAACAAAATAAATTCTATCAAGTAATTAATACTACAACTTTGCCAGTAGGACATTATCTTTCTGTGTGTGTAAGTGTTGCGTGTGCGAGTATGTGTTGCGTGTGTGAGTAAGTGTAGCGTGTGCGAGTGTGTGTAGCGTGTGTGAGAGTATGTTGCGGTTGCATATCTACATCTACTTGTGCCAATCTAAAGTAAGGACGTGTATTGATGTGTTGATGACTTTTTAATATTTCATTTAGCTAAATCTGGTCAAGATTGCCTCAGTTTCCGCATATGTTAGTGATTTCAGTCACTCAGTTATAGCTCTTTTGCAGTCCTGGTAGGAAATTATTAATGCGTCACATAAATAAACTCAAGTTAAGTGATGCGATTAGATCTTCATTTAACGCAAGACGCGACGCAATTGAAATTGTGTCGAAGGCGATATTGAGCACGTTTTTTCTAAGAAAATTTCAAATGCAAATCGGCCGAATTACATTGCATTGCTTTGCGTCCATGTGGACTTACTTCCAATTTCTCTTAGTAAAAATCGGTTATCGGTCTGATATAAATTCGAATCGTATCATTCCATCAGGAAGGCAACGCAAATAAAAAACCAAAACCAACTGAACCAACCAATCCACCAATGAATTAAACCAATCACTGCAGTTAACACACTTGACAATTTTTACAACAATTTTGTGATAATTTTCATTCCTGGACTGGACTTTGTTAAGAAGATATATAGATACTTTCCATCTACTTAAATACACCCAGAATGCAACATATTTATTAATGTATTTTATTAGTTAATTAGTTTATGAATCACGTCACATCATCAGGCTATTAATGTTCCCACTGCTGGGACACAGGCCTCCTCTCTGTGAGAGGGAATGGGCCGTAATCCACCACGCGGGCCCAGTGAGGGTTGGTGGATGTCACATGTCTTCGAGTTTTTGGTTCTAGGACATGCCAGTTTCCTCACGATGTTTTCCTTCACCGTTTTGAGAGCAGTGGTGATGAAATAATTTACACAAAGTAAAGCGCCTACCTGGTCTCGAACCCACGACCTACAACTTGTAAGTCGCGGCCGATACCACTGGCCACCACTGCTCTATCTAGTTTATGAATATCCGAATTTAATTATTGGTCATATTTCTTATTTTGTACACCTACCACTGTTGTGTCTTTTTTAACCCAAAGGTTGAGTAGTAGAGAATGCATTGCTGCATTAAGCTCGCAGTATCACTATTGTACATTACGTTTAAATAAACATAATAAAGCAAAAGGTTATCGCCCGAGATCGTCGACCGAGGTGAGCAGCGCATTATATGAGATATCCTTACTGCCTGTCATGTTACCCGTAATTGAACGATGAAAGGATAGCGGCGCGGCTGGATTGTCTATTAAAATGGAGGTAGGTCTTTGCCGCACATCTTATGATAGATCATTTCTAATGCATATGAATAGAATACTTTTCGTAAAGTGACAAGGATAATTTTGCTGTTTACTGTAGTTTTAAGTATCACTTCGTCATCATCATAATTATGACTGTTTAAATTAGGAAAGCTGCTTTTGGTAGGATGCTTTATAAGTCAGGCGTAAATAAATGTAAGTGGTGTTTGAAAGGCCTGGGGAATGACATTTGAATTCATTATTTTCACGCACATTATTTTCTTTATAAATAAAACGCTTAGGCCGAGTTTCTCACCTCTAAATTATCGCAGAATTAATGTGACAAATTGTCAAGTACGTGTTATCTGCTGTGATTGGTTGAATGAATTTTCAATAGCCAATCACAGCAGATAACGCGTGCTTGACAATTTGTCACATTAATTATCCGATAATCGAGCGCTGGGAAATCGGGTGTTACACTACTAGACACTTACCTAATTAAGTTAAGGCCTGGTTTCTCGACGCTAAATTATCGCAAAATTAATGTCTGCTGTGATTGGTAGAATTAATGTTCAACAGCCATTCACAGCAGATAACCTGCGATTATACCAGCCCGATAATCGTGTTTTGAGAAACCTGGGGTATAAATCAGAACTTTTGACGTCAAATGTCGAGTCCCAAACACACACTTCCTAGTTTTTTTAGCTGGAAAAAGCAGTGGAGAAACAAACTCCTCAAAACTATAGTAAAAACATTCACGCAAACATATTATACAAGCACAAATCGCCAATAAATGTTAGGACCACGCTATAGTATTTTGTGAACCCTATAATCTTACTTAAACAACGACTATTTTAATAAAACACTTAAAGGACTACATTGAAAACTAAACCGTTTTATTTTTAATATAATCAAGATGGACAATCGTGGGCGAAGGTTGCTCTTCAATAAAGAAGCAATTCAAATGAGCAAAATTCCAATAAAATTATCTATTTCGATCTCTATCAGGCATTTATTTATTTACTGCAGCCTGGATTGCTATTTCTATTTGCATCGATGCCGTTTATCGAGTTAGATTTACTGATATCCGATCTATTTCATCGTTACATCTTAAGTTACCTGGTAGTGTTAGGAATAGGTGGAAGTAAACATTAGGCTGGCTTATTAACATAAGGAACTTTATTTTTTCCTTTTAAGCTCTAAATAATTTAAAATAAACACACACAGCAACGCTCATGTTGTATCGCTGGGTTTGAGACGTTTAAAATTTTACAAAAGCGGTCCTTACATTTTGAAATTGAACAAATGAATAAAGTCCTTTAGAAATAGCCCCTAAAAAGGAGCGTTCTCCTATTTTACCCATTTAAAAGATTATTCATATCACTCACCTGTGGTTTGCCATCGATATAGTGGTCATGGCTGAGACCATGGAGGACCTCAGTACAATGCTCGATGATCTCAGTAGAGCTTTCGGAAGAGAGGGTCTTAGGATGAACATGGACAAAACCAAGGTGATGTTGAATGCCCATGTTACACCCACTCCTATCAAGGTCGGAGACTACACTCGAAGTTGTGGGCGACTATGTCTACTTGGGACAAACGACCCAGTTGGGTAGGACCAACTTCGAGAAAGAGGTCAACCGTCGAATCCGACTCGGCTGGGCAGCGTTCGGGAAGTTGCACGGTATTTTCTCGTCCAACTTACCACAGTGTCTCAAGATGAAAGACTATGACCAGTGTGTGTTACCAGTGATGACATATGGCTCTGAGACGTGGTCACTCACTATGGGCCTCGTCAGAAAAGTTTACAGTCACCCAAAGAGCAATGGAGGCGGCTATGCTCGGAGTTTCCTTGCGTGATCGAATCAGAAATGTAAAGATCCGCAAGAGAACCAGGGTTACGGACATAGCCCGAAGAAACTTAAGTGGCAGTGGGCAGGGCGCATTGCTCACCGAACGGATGGCCGATGGGGCAGAAAGGTTCTGGAGTGGCGACCGCGAACCGGAAGACGTTGCGTTGGAAGGTCTCCCTCCAGGTGGACCGATGACCTGGTGAAGGTTGCGGGGTCCACTGGATGCAAGACGCACTGGACCGATCAATGTGGACGTCTTTCGGCTGTTATGATGATGATGACAATGAAAAGATTTCTATAACGTTAACTTGCCACATGTCTTGTTCTATTTTTTTTACTTTCACTGAAAACTTCTATCGATTTCTAGGAAAAAGTATTCATCAAATTCTGACAGTGCGTTAAACCCATAGATATAGTATGTACTAGCAAAACCGTTCTAAATTTATGGTTAAACTCAATATATAATGATTTTCGTACAAGGTTTTGTATCACACAATATTCAGTTTTCGATCCAAAATACACAAAATATTTTGCGGTTGTTTTGCATTAACAACTGCCAAGTGAAACCTATGGATAAATAAATCAAAACATATTTCAAATGTTACGCAACATCCTTTCGATTTCAGACTGATTTACAACCAACCATTATTGACAGTTCCATTATAATTTCGGCTTGTATTTATGACCATAATAGCTTCCTTAAAATTATCAATTGTCGTAATTATATAATAATTTAGTACCTGGGCGTCCGAGCTCTGCTCAGGCAAATAGAGAATACAATATATCTTTTATTTCGAATTTTCCCAGATAGTAGGCCTAGCTAGATCGATATGTGGCCCCCGAAAACCTATATTGCAGATTTTATCGAAATCGTTAGTGCCATTTTCAGCATTTCAGCCGTAGAACGTCCACTGCTGGACATAGGCCTTCCCCAAGCGTCGCCACATTGATCCGTCCTGTGCTTTTCACATCCACCGGACTCCCACAGCCGCTGCTGCAGCAGGCAAACGTGATTATATAAATATACAAACATTGTTCGTTTAATAATATACACCTCAAGAACTGTGCTTTTGCCAGGAGTAATCCCTGCTTATAACATAGTATGGTTTACTATCAGCTAAAAATAGATCAGTATGTACATCCAGAGATTATAATTCACAAACAAACAAAATACCTCTTTATAATATTAGTTTAGAATAGCTCGGTCTTAACCTCGGTCTTCCCTGTTGGACAGCGATGGATGGGGTCTTTGAAAGCACTAGCCTACCCAGAAGAGACCTTTTTACCCGACTGTCGAAGGAGGGTAATGTGTTTATCAGTCTATGTATGTATGTAAGTATGTATGTATGTATGTATGTAAGTATGTATGTATGTATATATGTAAGTATTTATGTATGTATGTATGTATGTATGTATGTTTGTTCCTATGTGGCGTTCTAGAGACCAAACGCGTGGGCCGATTTTGATGGTTTTTACGTCAATCGATTCGTCTTAACCCCGCGAGTGTCACTGGCTACATGAAAATTGGAAAATAGGAAAATGGCGGTTCTTGGGCGCCATATTGTGGGGGCCCAATTTTTTTTTTCTTCCTGACCTATCGTGTGGGGTATCAAAATAAAGGATTTTAAGAGGTGATTTCAAAAATTTATAACACTTATATGTTTAAATGTACCTAATTCGAAAAAAAAAATAAAAAAAATAATAAAAAAAACAAAAAACCAGACTGCTTGTAAAGCGAACTAAAAAGACGTAAACAAGGAGAAAATCATGCTGTGCAGTCGGAGGATACGTCTGGTTTTGGTCAGCCAGCTCGCGAAGATGTATCCTCCGACAGCACAGCATGATTTTCACTTTGTTTACGTCTTTTTAGTTCGCTTTACAAGCAGTCGGGTTTTTTGATTTTCTTAATTAACTTTTTTTTTATTCTTGCTTTGAAGGCCTATGGCTTCTTGCTTTGGTTGGAAACACACACGCTACTGGCAAAAGGTTCCACACTTCGGCAGGGCGCACCATGAATGCGAAGGAGATCAACCAAATAGGAATGGTACTCTGCAGTGCATCGGGTACACCGGCAGTGAAATGGAGATGATAAATAACAATTCCAGAAGATTGACATACACTTTTGGATAAACAACAATTCGAATAAATTTTCCTTTACAAACAATATCGCCTTTGTTTACGAGAATTAAGAAAACAAACGGATAAAAATAACAACATCAACACAATCGCTTTATTGCTCTTAATTTGATTCAAGTATTTTTATTATATCCTCAGTTTCTTTACGTAAATAAATTATTAAAAATGTACTGTAATTGAAATAAACAGGTGACTATAAGTTTGAAATGTCAAGTACATGCGTGCACGCATGATAGCTGACCGGTACCAATCAAAGAAACGAAGGATCCGGGTATATCCCATGCCCTTTGGACTTATGAGAGATATTTTTGCATTTTAAATAGTATCTATTCTGTTACATAGAGATATTTGTTGCAAGAAACTAATGGTACTCGTAGATAAAGTAGTCGTTTACTTTTTCAACATATTATTTTATTATTACATAGCTGCTTTGCGTGGCTTCGCTCCCGTGGGCCACCCCACAGGACCCGTTTTCGTAATTAAAAAATAGCCTATGTTACTAAAAAATAACGTAGCTTTCTATTGGTAACAGAATTTTTTAAATCAGTCCAGTAGTTTCGGAGCCTGTTCGGTACAAACAAACAAACAAAAAAATCTTTCCTCTTTATAATATTAGTATAGATTATACTAGCTGTTGCCCGCAGCTTAGCTCCCGTGAGCCACCGCACAGGATCCGTTTTCAGGATTAAAAAATAGCCTATGTCACTCAGGAATAATGTAGCTTTCTATTGGTGAAAGAATTTTTCAAATCGGTCCAGTAGTTTCGGAGCCTATTCGGTACAAACAAACAAAGAAACAAAAAATTCTTTCCTCTTTATAATATTACTAGCTGTTGCCCGCGGCTTCGCTCCCGTGGGCCACCCCACAGGACCCGTTTTCGGGATAAAAAAATAGCTTATGTCACTCAGGAATAATGTAGCTTTCTATTGGTGAAAGAATTTTTCAAATCGGTCCAGTAGTTTCTGAGCCTATTCGGTACAAACAAACAAACATACAAACAAACAAAAAAATCTTTTCTCTTTATAATATTAGTATAGATTATACTAGCTGTTGCCCGCGGCTTCGCTCCCGTGGGCCACCCCACAGGATCCGTTTTCAGGATTAAAAAATAGCCTATGTCACTCAGGAATAATGTAGCTTTCTATTGGTGAAAGAATTTTTCAAATCGGTCCAGTAGTTTCGGAGCCTATTCGGTACAAACAAACAAAGAAACAAAAAAATCTTTCCTCTTTATAATATTAGTATAGATTACTTTTAACACTCAAAACAAAGTTGTGTGAGAATCATAAATTCAAACTTTTTGAAGTAGGCAAATGGATTTAGTCACCTCGGTGATCCAAATTTTCCAGTCTTTCATCTCCTTCATTCAACAAACAGACCACAGAAATGCTCAATGCCAGAAACTGATATATGGTCGTACTTTGCCGCACGATCTTATTACGTTCTTAATTATTACAATTTCACACAAAACGCATAAGTATGTACTGATAGGGTGAACATTTATCAAAGCTGTTCAACATTTGAGAAATTACTCCTGTTAAAAGAGTTTTATAAACCTTTCTTTACAAGAACTGGCTCCAAATTGTTTATAGGCCTCTAAAATACTTTTAATTTCTATCATCGCTAAGAATAGAGCGACAATGATGACAGAGTTAGATTTAATAGCAAATCTAACTTGAGACGCGCTTGAAATGTTTTCCCTTTATCAGTGAACTTCTATGTTTAGATCATTTTGTTTTATTACAGAAATTTGAATAAAAAACCTCTAAAATTAATTCACAAGTACTTACATAACAATCTCTTCTGCCTGCTATCTTTCGCACTCGCGTCGCCCTTAACGCACACCACGCAAATTAAAATGGCAAGAGTTACAATTTTCATCTCGATCCTTGTAGCCAGTGAACGGGCAGGACAATGTCAGGGCTAAAAGCAAAACCTAGCTTATATACCATCGGAGATCGAAAACAAGTACTTGGCTATACATACGTGGGATCTAGTTTTAGTCAGGATACTAAAGGAAAGCCTAAAAGGGTGCGCTCGTTCTATAATAAGTACAGTTTTTTTGTTTATCGCGGATGGATTTATATTAAGTCATCGATTTATATTATTATCCTTTTTTGGTGTTTTCTTACTGGTTGTTAAGATGTCAAAGTTATGGAGTGGAGACCGACTGTCCGTTTCTTTTAATTTACGCTCAAGTTTGGGTGGTGCCATTTATTTTTTATATTTGTTTTCATACAAGAAAGATATCTGTCTTATTGGCTTAGGTGCCAAATAGCTTTGAATTCATATGTCATATTTTGATGGAGATATGTGGCATGCAAGGATGAAGAATGAAATATCATTAGACTATCAACACAAAGGTATGCAGTATTGCAATACAGATGAGAAATGAAAGGTACAATCTTAGGTGAAATCTTAAAATTAATTTTAAGTTTAAGAATAAAAGAAAATTCATTATCCAAAAAAATAAAAAACCTACTCCAAAGTTGTTAGGGCTCGATAAAACAAGCCTTTATCTTCCATATTCCTCTATTAGTCGTCATCACAGTAGCCTTTCTAGATATAAAGAAAAAAAGAAAATAAAGAAAAGAAAGAAAAAAATAAAGAAAAGGAATATAAGAAAGAAAGAGAGAAAAGAAAGAAACGAAAGAAAAGAAAGATAAGAAAGAATAGAACTACAGCCGTATAAAAATACCAATCCTCTATTACATTATCCACCACAAGTACCATTTACTATTTAACAAGCCACAACAACAAGCTTAGGCCACATAACTCAACCGTACCCGATTCCCGTCTAAGCCAGGCATCTAACCATCCCGGTTGCACCATTATTAAATCATGGTTGCCGATCCGATAGAACATTTCCGAAGCCCCATTAATCAATCTTGTCTTGTCCATCTCCATTTTGAAGCTTTATTACTTGTCCTGAGATATAAATTACAAATATCTTATTAGAAGATGAGCCTCGTTATCAATTCGCTGACGATGTTAAGCGTGACAGTTAATTTTGAGTTGATTTTTATCTGGAAGAGGATGTAATCAATCTTAGTAACTATGAAGAAGTGTGAACATAAACAACGGCCTTTTATGGGTAAACTGATTTTGGGTTTTGGCGTATGTCAATCTGTTGTAAGCAGACAGTAAGAGAAGCTGCTGCTCGTCCCTGTGAAGTAATCTCCAAGTAACTTTATTCTTAATAGTCCCGAACTGATTGGTACTTAGATGTAAGCATACAAAAAGGGGACTTTTACTTTGCCGCGTTCTTTTGTTCAAATACAAATATCTTTATTTTTTGTACATATGTAGGTTAGGTACAGATTTAGTGATTATTAAAGAACGCTATGTCTAGCCGTCATCGGCGTAAAAATACAGGTACCATTAGTGCATATCTCTCTGTTCCGACGTTTAGATCTCAAGGTTTCAAACAGATGGAAGATGGATTTGACAAATACTGCTGTTTCAAAAATGTACATACAGGGCAATTTTAACAGTTTAAAATTTCTGAAATATGGAATGCAGCTATCAGTCGGTTTCAGTTTAAACACAGAACGCATATATCTTTTTTGGGCTTTAAACGCAATTTCATTGTCCGTGGAATTGCCCCAATATATTATTCCAAAACGTAATGTAGATGTGACATAGGCCTTGTAGGAAATTAGAGCAACGGACTCATTCACTATATTTGCTAGATTATAAAGCGCATATGAGTACTGGTTTAGTTTCTTACAAACAGTTTCTACATGACATTTCCAGTTTAAATGACTATCCAAGTGAAGTCCCAGAAATTTAGCACTGCTTGTTTCAGCTATTATTTGATCTTCGTAAGCTATGTTTAAGTTAAGTTTTTTTGTTCTTTGATAAAATGTCATAAGCTTTGTCTTATCTATGTTTATTTTTAATTTATTTTTATGTAACCAATTTATGATGCAAATGATGGACTTGTTTATGTTAGCTTCATAAGTTTTTATATTTTTACTTGGAACAATAAGTGTACTGTCATCTGCAAACAAAACAGTTTGATGCTCAGTGCATTTTGGCGAATCGTTAACATATATGAGAAATAAAAAGGGCCCAAGGACAGTTCCTTGGGGTACACTACATGTTGTATCTCTAATTGATGACATATGAGTAGCTTCTATCTTGGATTTAGAACAAATTCTATTTATAACCGTGGCTTGATTACGTCCTGTTAGATATGTTTTGACTCGATTGAATATGTTGTCCCTGACGCCGTATCGTTCTAACTTGCCTAGTAATATTTCATGATTTACGTGATCGAAGGCTTTCGACATGTCCATAAGCACTGCTGCAATTGGATTGTTGCTCTAACATCATCAGAGATTTAGAAGTGTCAATTTTCCCATGGCACAAACCTTAAAAATAAAATAGAATACAGCATACTCCTTATCTTAGGTCACAAACCATTTAAAATGAAACATAAAATATCTGTTTAAAATATGTTCTTTTCATACATAAGCGTAACAGAATTATCCTTCGCAGTTTAAGAATATTATTCGCCAGATTTAACGACCACTGTGGCGATCCTTGCGTAGGATTGCAATGAATATGTGGTTTTATTGTATTTAGTTTAGTTAATTAGGAGGGAACACGTGCCAACGCCTTCCGCCAACCTTAATGAATCTTTTAATACGAAGAATTATTAAGATAAGGAGCTTTTTATTTATTTAATTGTAAAGAAACTAATATAAACCTTTGTTTATGATATATCTCTTTTAGACGATTTCTGTAATAGTTATTTTTCATAGTCCTATAATTATATTTATCTTTAAATTTTATAAATGTGGAAATCTGTATGTAGTAATCTTCAGATGTTTGGTTGCTGTGGTTGAAGGGATTCTGAAAAAAAAATGGAAGCCAACCATAGCATTGATTAGGATATAGAAAGCTTTTTTAGTCCGGTAGTACTTTTTCGGGTTATAATTTTCAGCTTTCAGGAGGGCGGAGCATCTGAAAAAATAAATATAATTAAATAAATAATTTTAAGCTTTCATTGATACCTTATCAATTAAACATTTGTAAATTATCAGAACAATCATTCGAATAAAAATAAAATCAGTGACACATTTTTTATAACAATCATAAAGCAACCAGAATTATCACTTGATAAAATTAAGAAAATTGATTCCATTAAAATACACAATTAGAATTAAATTATCTGATAAAAAGCATCTGAAAAAGGCAGGCCTAAAATCAAATATTTCAAGAATTAACTTTGCTATTTGGAAAAAGATTGAAAAATGGTATTATTTTATTTATTTTATTTGGGAAACAAACAGATGCAATAACAAACATAAGCATATTGTTATTGTTTATAAACTGGTGTAAAATAGCCTGGGACTAACATGAAATTCTAGAGTTAACTGTCACTGTTATAAAATATTCTAGTACCAGAACAATGTTTCTTGCAGACCTATATTTCTTGAGCAAAGGCTACTTACTTTTCCATCTTTTTATATTTTGAAATGTGCAAGTTTGTAAGGAAGAACCACTCACAATTTGAAAAAGAAGTTGTTCAAAAACTACTTGTAGTTCCAAGAAACAAGCTTTAAATTTGCGATAAAATTGTTTTAATATGGCAGTACGAATTTATAACAAATTACTAAAAGAGCTCAGAGACCACACAATAGATTACAATTCCAACATTTATAACTGGCTCTGTGATAAATATTTTTACTCCATCAGTGAATATTTTAAATGACGTTGCTATTTTGACATCTGTTTTTATTAACTTTTACATGGATCTGACATTTTTATTTTACTCCCCACGCTTTTTTATAATAAAATACGTTATTAATTTAAATTTAAAAAAAATATTTTCTGCTTTTTAGTTTGGTTTTCTATTACAGTGGGTTTTTTACTATTATTGTTACATGTATTTATTAGACATAAAATTTGTTATTTGACATTTGCATGATATTTTTAATATTTAAATTTCACGGTTTTACTTAGGATTGCTAACATTTCTGTTAATTGATTTCAGATTCATTTAATTTATTATTTTTATTCATTAATCATTCACCTTCCTCTTCAGCACCTCTGAGAAGACCGAAACTAAAGTAATAGGAGGTTTTTAGGGTTCCTTAATCAACAAGGAACCCTTATAGTTTCGCTATGTCCATCTGTCCGTCCGCAGATAGCTCAGAGACTCTTAGTACTAGAAAACTATAATTTTGGCATGGTCAGACAAATTAATCACGATTTTTTTAGGGTACCTCCTGAACACGTAAAGTGGGGATGTATTTTTTCTCGTCTATCCCATGTTGTGGGATATCGTTGGATAAGCCATTCAAAAATATTACGGGTTTGTCGAAACCATTTTTCGATTCAGGGATCCGTTTGCGTAAAATTAACCTTTAAATAGCAATTTTTTGGTTAGAGTCAACCCTCCATCCTGCCAGCTAAATGGTTAAATTTGGATACGTTTCAAATTCACGGCAGTTTTATATATAATGAAATTAAAAGAAAAACTATCACAGCTACGTTAGCTATACAATTTTATGAGTAATTTTCGATCAACTTATAAAATATAAATGTAAAAGTAAAAAAAAATATCCTTTCGTTAGAGCAATGTTCGTTGTTTATGAGTATCGAGCTTTCATTGTTTATGAAGTTCATTATGTTCAACTAATTATTTTGGTGAATGTAGCTGTGTGTACGGGACCTTCGGTGCTCGAATCCGACTCGCACTTGGACGGTCTATTAAAGTTTATAGACATCACCTTGTATCGGATCTATCATATGATGCAACAATACTTTTTGTAGACATTGTTATATGTACGTAACAATTATCCATACAGCAAATTCTATGAAAACACGAAGAGTCGTCGTTGTCGCATACGCATTGATAAATTGTTCCTGTCTGCGAGACCCTTAAAACATTATTCTTTCTTTGTAACCGTATGTATAATTAATTATTTATTCACTTAATAAGTAATTCCTTTTTATCTGGGATTCCTAGAAAAGAGACCGGCCCACAAAAGAATACCATCACGCGATCTCAGTATTCACAGGCCACAGGGTAGCTAAAGTGCTTTTTAATGTAGATTGTGCGAGGAACGCCTGGAAAGTGTTCTTGTATAGCAGCTGGCTTGACTATTATAATTTATTATTTCTCACAAGAAATATAATATATGTCTATATTAGTTTTTAGATAAAAACATATACACACAGAGAAAAGAGTTATAATGTATATTGTTGTGTTGTTTGATCCAGAGGCAATAGCTCACTGGTTTATGATTTCAAATCTTGAATTTGATGCGCATCCATTCCACTGCATACGTAAACGTTATTTTTATGTAAGCATATTTAGTTTAGTCATTAGTAGGAGAGATCCCGATCTTTTGTTTGAAATATTCTGTTTTCATAATAAAAATTTATGGTTTTATGATGGATTTAACAAATAGATGTAGGAAAAGTAATCACCGTTTGAGCTTTCTTTCAAATAATAAATCAATGAGTCGATATCTCAGAAGTAGATTTACTTTCAGATGATTTGATGCTTTCCAACTTCGCATGTTGTGATGTCTCAAATTTACATGATAAAGTTGAATTTATAAAAGCCGGCCAAGTGCGAGTCGGACTCGCGCACGCAGGGTTCCTTACCATTATCGCAAAAAACAGCAAGAAAAGCCCGTTTGTTGTATGGGGGCCCCACTTAAATATTAATTTTATTGTGTTTTTAGTATTTTTTGTTATAGCGGCAACAGAAATACATCATCTGTGAAAATTTCAACTGTCTAGCTATCACGGTTCATGACATACAGCCTGGTGACAGACGGACAGACAGACAGACAGACAGACAGACGGACCGCGAAGTCTTAGTAATAGGATCCCGTTTTTAATTTGTCCCTAATAATTCCTGGTTTGGTTTCGTATTGTAGGATAACTTGTTAATAAACAATAACATCTCATCTATAGATTTTATGATAAATCTATTTAAAGAAAGGCAATTATAATAACCTATGTCTTAATTCTTTATTTCAATTTTTATAACACAATGACCAAAGTCATTTTTTAGGGTTCCGTACCCAAAGAGTAAAAACGGGACCCTATTACTAAGACTTCGCGGTCTGTCTGTCTGTCTGTCTGACTGTCTGTCTGTCCGTCTGCCACCAGGCTGTATCTCATGAACCCTGATAGCTAGGCAGTTGAAATTTTCACAGATGATGTATTTCTGTTGCCGCTATAACAACAAATACTTAAAACAGAATAAAATAATATTATATTTAAGGGGGGCTCCCATACAACAAACGTGATTTTTTTGCCGTTTTTTGTGATAATCGTACGGGACCCTTCGTGCGCAAGTCCGACTCGCACTTGGCCGGCCACACTTTTTTTATTGTCTTCTCTGTTTAATCAAAGTGATTGGCTACTGCTTAACCGAGCTATCCAGTGGCCTTCAGCCAGGGCATTGAGAAATTATGAAGAAATCTTATCGGTCGGCACTTCAAATAAGCTTATCACACTAATATTATATAGGCGAAAGTCTGTGAGTGTGTATGTTTGCTACTTCCTCACGCTCAAACGGCTGGACGGATCTGGATGATATTTGGCACAGACAAAGACTATAGTCTGGAATAGCACATAGGATACTTTTTATCTCGAGAATATGTTCCCTTAGGATAATTTTCGACTTTCACCGGGCGAAGCCGCTGGCAGAAGCTAGTTGTTACAAATTTTCATCAAATGAAAATTTGAAATGAGAAGAGAATAGTGTCACACTCATAGTTTACAATTAACTAAAGTGTTTGACAAAAAACGTATCCACAACTCATTCCGACAGGCACCTGAACGTGATTTATGTTCCAACACTAAAGAATTAAGAGTAAATAAGTTAAAATCAGTTTTAAAATTATCAATCAAAAACGCACTTTAACGACATTCAACTAAAGTTATTTTTCCCTAAATTGTGTAAAACAATGTCATAAAATCTGTGATAAAGTGAAACCATTGCTTCAGAGGAGATCACTTTCTATTGCGCGTGCGCCGATGAAAGCGATATTATTAGCATGATGCGCACGAAATCAACAATTATGTTACACTTACGCTCATTATATGCGTAAATCGTTCGAGAGTGGATTTATTCATCTAACCATATGTAGAACTATAAATACTGATTGTATCTGAAAGAAGAAAAGTTTCGAAGTATTGTTGGACCTGCTGAAGACTGTATGAAAATTTTTGTATTGTATAAACTCAATTTCATTTTGTATTATATATCTGCACAGCACATGTGTGAGTACTATGTTCCGACTGTAGATAAATCTAACATTCACTGTACCTATGTGTCGTTCGTTGACTTTTGAGTGCCCTGGCAGTTGAGTGTGTCATGCTCTCTAATTTCTCTCTGATGGTGGCACATGTGTGATGGTTGAGCTGAGTGGTGCCGATCCATGCGTCATGTTCGTGAACGGGTGCCATCAGTTGGGATTGGTCATAACTTAGCTGTCTCGGCCTGTTGAAGTACCGTTTTTAGGGTTCCGTACCCAAAGGGTAAAAACGGGACCCTATTACTAAGACTTCGCGATCCGTCTGTCTGTCTGTCTGTCTGTCTGTCTGTCTGTCTGTCTGTCTGTCTGTCCGTCTGTCTCCAGGCTGTATCTCATGAACCGTGATAGCTAGACAGTTGAAATTTTCACAGATGATGTATTTCTGTTGCCGCTATAACAACAAATACTAAAAACAGTATAAAGTAAATATTAAAGGGGGGCTCCCATACAACAAACGTGATATTTTTGCCGTTTTTTGCTCGATATTTATAACGGCAACAGGTAGATGCTTGAAATATTCACAGAATGTTTAGTTGTATATTTACTTCAAAAAATAATAATTAATAAATTAAAATAAAATAAATTAAGGGGGGCTCCCATACAACAAACGTGATTTTTATGCAGTGTTTTGCGATAATGGTACGGAACCCTTCGTGAGCGAGTCCGACTCGCATTTGGCCGGTTTTTTGTTTTTGTTTTTTTTAATTGTTTTTTACTCTAGACGCTTTTACGTACACGTATTTTTATATCGTTCTCAAATATATGTTTTTTTTTAAACAAGAATGATGTAACCAAAAACTTGTAAAAAAAATTCTTCTCCATTGAGACCTACAGACGCTTGCGAATTTGCAACTAGAGTCATCTTTTTATTAATCTTTTGTTCGATTATTCAAGAATACATATAAGGTGTACTTGAAATAAACTACTTGATTTTGATTTTGAAGAAATATCAATGTCGGTTCTTTGGTCTGACTATCTGCTAGCTGCATGCTTGGTTTGAAATAAATATTTAGTAGTTGAGCACAGTCTAAGTTCCTCCTATTTTATTATTTAATACTAATATTTAAATAATGGCGACATTTTCCCCTGTGTTCATTACTCCATTCAACGCCATCTTGACTCGTCTGATAGTTAAAATGTGACATAAATATCCTGTACTCGAGAGTTTTCGGCGAACATAACATATTTTATCTTATAACGATCACTTCGGCTAAGGAACATTTGAATCAATTGAAGGAAATAAATAAGTAAAGGTTGGGACTGCTTTTAAAATGAAAAAAATAATAAAACATAATAAATTCGTTCGGATGGAGCTCATGGTTAAATAATAACAGCCGTACGGTTCGATATCCAAGGGGAAGCAATGCTTGCCGAGTTCATTCCGTGGATGGATAGCCATCAAAGTCATACCGAGACTCCTTTGTACCTCAGTGTAAGCCCGGCTTTCATTATTAGTCTTTGACAGTCTCATAAGAAGCCACAGTTACTAAGTCAGCCTAAGGAGGGACTTTGCCTCGCTGTGTGTCTTCTACCACCTGTACAATGGTTTGTGCTCAGATGAATTGTTTGACATGATGCCCACAGCTAAATTTATCATCGCACTGCTCGCCACAGGTAGGGAGTTCATCCTCACACATTGCGACCTGAGACGGTGCGCACTGTGCGGTATGAAAGAAACTTCATCCCACGTACACTCAAGCTGTGGAATGAACTCCCTGCAGCGGTTTTCCCAAGCGCCTACAATATAGGAATCTTCAAGAAGGGCATTAGAAGGTTTCTTCAGGGTCGGCAGCGCGAGTGTAACGCCCCTGGTGTAGCACACGTCCATAGGCCACGGTAACCACTTCCCATCAGTTGGGCCGTGTGCTTGTCTGCCAACAAAGGGGAATAAAAAAAAAACTAAAAAAAAAAAAAAGTTCGGGAAGTCAGATAGAGTCTTTTCATAAAAAATACTGGTACTCTGGCGCTGAGTTGGATAAGGCTAGGCAGGCCGATGACAGTATCTGAAAGAAATATGAATATTAGCTCTTTGGGCCGAGTTTCTCATTTCTAAATTTTCGCAGAATTATTGAGACAAATTGTCAAGCACGCTTTGTCTGCTGTGATTGGCTGTTGGAAAATCATTCAACCATTCACAGCAGATAACGCATGCTTGACAATTTGTCACATTAATTCTGCGATCATTTTAAGGTGGGAAACTGAGGGTTAGCCCGTAACTAAAATCTTCAATCACTCACTGGAGCATTCTCAATAAAATAAGGGCCCAGATTTAACGCCTGCTGATGTTTTCCTATAGGGCTACTTAAAAAGTAAAGATCACATCCCGTTGCCACCTAAGCTGAATGTTTTAATAGTAAGCAAAGTCTCACAGACGAAATCAAAGCTATTCCAAGAGTGATGATTCCCAGCGAGTGATTAAAAATATTAGTTCCAGTCTTAATGAGGATCAGGGAGTGGAGGGTGCGCATATACCAACTATTATTTTTTATAAACAAAATTCAAAAACTCCTCTTTATTTAACAGTTAATAGAACCAGTTTGAATTAATTATAGTGTCTTTTTTAAGTAGCAGAAATGAAAAATATTCTTAGACACCCTTTAGTAGAAATTATTTAAAATTAAATGTAAAGATCATACCTTCCTACTACTCCAGTTGTGTTGAGGTTGGTGACCATAGTCTATGGAGCCAATAGGGATATGTCCTGGGTGGAAAAATGATAAATCTATTGAGTCCGTCAGTGAGATTAATATTAGAGTCGTATTTTTGCTTTATCATATAAATAAAAATTGACAAAGATAAAGCACATCTAAGTTCAGGAGTGGGGGATTGTGACGTCACTTTGTCAGTATAAAATGCAGGACGCAGTGACGTCACACGATATTTCAATGCACTGTATCGTGGTAATTTTTTATTTAGAAAAAATACTTGGCCGATTTTTTATGTTATCTAACTGACCTACTAAATATATATTATTTGTCAGCTACCCTATCCAGACTAATAATACAAATAAAAAAGACTGAAACTGAAAAACTATTGCAAAATATATCCCCTGGCTAAAATAGCGCTTTGTGTCTAGCAGTGAAATATAGTGGAGTTAGACAGATTTTGTTACACCAACTAAGTACGCACTTTGCCACTAGAGGGCGTGACATGGTTGTGTGAAAGGATGATACATTACGAGTTAGATCGGCTTTCTTCTGGTAGATGGCACTGGCAGTGATGTTAGTTAGTATATAGCATGGTTGACTGGTAGAGAACGCCTAAGGCATTAAGTCCGCCATTGTACCTTTGTGCATAAAGTTTAAATAAGTATATAATGTGAATAGAAATAGGTACAAAACATTTTTTTTCTCATTTTTTTCTTAATCAGAAATCGGCGGTTAGTAAATCAATATTTTCCATTAAAGATCACCCAAGGTTTAATTTAATACTCATATAACCTTTTATATATTTATAAACTCAATAACTCGTTTGTAATTGTAAAATTTATTAATGTTGTTTCAATTGTTTTAATTTTAATTGTATGATTGTTATTGTATATGTTGTATATTGTTTTATAATTTAATATTTATATTGTTTTAATCTTAATTTCATGTTTTTATTTGTATACGTTGTTAATGGGCGTATTTACCAGAGATTTTGCTGTATTTTTTATTATTAATTGTTGTTATCAACATAGTTCTTAAATTTTAAGTAAAAACAATGCTATAATACGTGCGTAATGCTATAGTACGGCGGCAAAAACTGGCCTCAAAATTAACATCCGGAAAACCCAGGAGATGCGTACAGGTGTGAGGAATTCTTCTCCGATATTAATCGGCACAGAGGTTGTGGAACGCGTCCACAAATTCACGTACCTCGGGAGCGTCGTGTCAGAGACTGGAGGAACTGAAGAGGATATCACTTCACGGATCGACAAAGCGCGAGCTACCTTCGCACAGCTGAGACCTGTGTGGCAATCACGGAAACTGACCCGAAGGATTAAACTAAAAATCTTCGGGTCCAATTTCAAATCCGTGCTGCTCTACGGGTGCGAAACGTGGAAGGTAACAAAGGACATCTCACGCCAAATCCAGGTCTTCGTCAACAGATGTCTTCGTCGCATTCTCAGAACTTACTGGCCCGAGATCATCTCTAATGTAGAGCTATTAGAGAGATGCCAGGAGACCCCGATCGACCGCCAGATCAAGCGGCGTAAATAGTGTTGGATTGGTCACACGCTCCGGAGGGATTCCGATCACATTTCTAAACAGGCCTTGGATTGGAATCCTCAAGGAAAAAGGAAGCGAGGCCGTCCCCGTCAAACATGGCGACGCACCGTATTGGTTGAAGCGACGAGTATCGGAATGACGTGGAGCGGAGTGAAGCGCGAAGCTCAAGACCGGTCTCGATGGAGGATTACTGTGGAAGCCCTCTACCTCAGCTAGGGGCCATAGGATCTTAAGTCAAGTAAGTCAATACGTGATAATAATGCGTTACACTAAGTGTGCATGTGGTGTTACCCTTTTATTTATTGTTACACTTTTAAATGAAGGTACAAACAAACTGTAAACGTACTGTGTAAACAATTGTTGGTTAACCAAATAAATAAATAATTTCAAAGGACAAAATAGATATCTAATCTTAATCTTTTAATTATTACGTATTACGTTGCCGCGTCCATGAGTCATTTCTTAATTATTCCCGTGTTACCTTTGTCAGTTCGTGTATCATTACATACTATAAGAAATAAATAAGTTAATAATTCAATATTATTACCATTACTCAACAAAAGATTGAGCATTTAGCGATTTATTTTTATCTTTTTATACGTATCAGGTTGTTTTTGTAAGGGCTATTTTAATCCTGTGGTATTATTGATTTATAAATAAAAAAAAACTGTTTACAAAAATTAATTATAATTATACCCTACATTTAATATAATTTATATGTAGATAAACCACGCATTTCGCATGCAAACGTTAAAGAAATCACAAACACACACTTAATACAAACAAAAACAAAGAACAACAAAAAACAAGCACAAAACAGACAAAACAAATAAAAAAATAACGAACAAAATATAGTAATAATTATATTTGCAAAAATTAAACAATTTATTTTCTCGAACATTTTTAACCATAATTGCTCCATTTGCAAGTATAGTTGAAGATATTAATAAATATTAATTCTTATAAATCAGTGTCAAGTATTCTTTTGCATGTTAAATCAGCCTAAAGTAAGCCTTCCTATTATAAGCTATTATTTATAACATTTATATTAAGTTTACGAACTATGGACATGATAATAACAATCTGCGAATATTCTCGGACATATTTGGAACACTTAATCACTATGTAAACTTAAGTATTGTAAAAAGAACCCGGTCCAGTGCGAGTCGGATTTGCGCGCTATGGGTTCCGAACGAATCATATTATCTTAATATTCCATTATATTTTAAAACCATACCATAACCATTTTAGGTTTTCTAGTAATTTATAAGAGCTATTTCGCGTAGATTTTGCAACATTTTTGGCTTGTAAAATAGCCCAGGAAAATAACGCTAATTAAAGAACACGGTCCAATAAAATTCCGGGTTAGATACTTTCTTCGGAATAATTTGCATTATTGTAGCAGTAATGTTGACTGAAAAGTTCGTAAACGTGCCATAAGGCCAAAAAAATATAGGCTCTCAAAGGCACCAAAATCAGGTTGTTGCTTCATTCTCGTAAATTTGTGACATTACTGCAATTTATGCTAGTGCCCATAGTTTACATATTCCTTATTAAATTATGCCCAAAAAAGTTCTGCATAAGATATACAAATGGCCGTTCTTGAAATATAAGCTTAAAAAAATATATCAAAGTAGTTTAATTTTTTTATAACTATAGGCTCTCGTTTGACCATTGTCTCACCTGATGATAAGCGATGATGTGGTCAAAGATGAGGAACGCTTGCTTAGAAGTAACCTATTCACTCTTGACTTAAATTCTCTAGGTTGTAGTTATCAGGAAACACAAACTTCGGCAAGGAATTCCACTCCTTAGCTCAGCGCATAATAAATGTATTCCCAAAACGTTTAGTATGTATGTGTGGGATGTCCACCATGTACCGATGGCGCATCGTCACACGTTTTCTACTCAGATGATGGAAAGGACTAGCCGGAATCAAATTGTGCAGTTTCATCGCACATTCCCCAAAATGTAACCGATAAAAATTTGCAAATTGGCCGTAACAGACGGACAGAAAGACACACAAGGGATCCTATAAAGGTTCTGTCTTTTCATGCAGACGTACGGCAGCCTTATTGCGTAAGTGAATTCTGCAAAGGAAACAAGTCGATTCTTTCAAAGATTCAGAATCATTTCTTTCAACTTTTTCGGTATTGCCAAACTAATTTGGAAAGCTAGCGTTAGCATTCCAAATCCTCCATTGAGTTGAACACAGACTACTTAGAGATACTACGGAGTTGAAGATATATTACATTTGCATTACACAATACCAATAGTGAAGTTTTATCTCGATTCTTCCGCTTTCATTCATTCTTTTACAATCAATTCTACGTCAAAATATTGGTAATGAAAGGAGCATAACCTTTCCGTTTCAGAGTGTAATATGCAATACGAAAAGTCGTTTTTGGGAAGATTCCAACTTGTTTGCTTTGCAGAATTCACTTACGCAATTAGGCTGCGGGACGATAAAAACGAGTATTGTTTTTCGTTTGTTCTCAGCCATCTCGGGAAAAGGTGAAGGATTTATATCCGGTACAAGAATGTTGTGGATGAAAACATAAATAGCGATGGTCAGTTATTTTTTTTTATATATGCCCTTTATATCTTTTAATTAAGGTATTTTTCCTGTAGCGTGAGTCAGGCTTAATATTTATACGACATATGTTTGTGCTTGGAAATCCCTTAACGCGTTTCTGAATTATTAAACGGTATTAAATAGCCTTCACGATTTCTTAAATTTAGTACTTAATTAAATGATTGTAGATAGGTACATCTTGCACCATGACCTCTGATACGTGGTCGCTCACCATGGGCCTCATCAGAAAGTTTATAGTCACCCAAAGGTCAACGGAGAAGGCTATGCTCAGAGTTTCCTAGCGTGATCGAATCAGAAATTTTGAGATCCGCAAGAAAACCAGGGTTACCGACACAGCCCGAAGAATTGCCAAAATTAAGTGGCAGCGGGCAGTCCACATTGTACGCAGAACGGATGGCCGATGGTGCAGAAAAGTTCTGGAGTGACGACCGTGAACTGGCAGACGTTCCGTTGGAAGGCCTCTCAACAGGTGGACCGATGACCTGGTGAAGGTTGCGGGGATCCACTGCACAAGGGACATACGGGACTGGTCAATGTGGCGACGCTTGGGGGAGGCCTATGTCCAGCAGTGGACGTCTTTCGGCTGATTACTACTATAGCATTACTAACTGGCTAATATTAGATTTTACTGAGACGAGAGAAGAATTAGGTAACTATTTTTAAGATATTGAATTATAGAATCTTAAATTAGCACCTTCCCTTTCGGTCATTCCGGTAAACACATGAAAGACGTTTTCCTATCTAGTTTTAAACCTATGTAAAATAAATAACACCTTTTTATGTTTATGGCTTAGAGACCTCAACAAGCTTACAAAATAATTCTTAACCGGTAAACATTTGAGATATATTCAAATTGCACCAGACGTTGATAAACGTTTAGAATACCTTATAACCACAGCAAGCAACTTGGCAAGATTTAGATGTTAATTTTGTGGACTGGGGCTGATTTATATTTTCAAACACGATATAACTTCCTTGATACTGGTTCTTTGACATTTCTTAAGGATTATTTTAAAATAAGATCTTGTAAGAATTACCATAATAATAAAACATGTTTTAAGAATAAAAGTAGATCTTGTATATTATTGTAAGGAAACCTTTGAAAATTAAATTTTAAAAGGGATTGTCCTTAAAGAACTGTCACATCACGAGTCGTGCGTTTCAAAATAGGGACTTACTTTAACCTAATAATTATTATGGTATCACATTTTATAAAGTCAAACATAACCCACTTATTGTGGTGCTTGCTTAAAAAATACTTGATTATATAAATAACAAGCTATGCCCGCGACTTCGCACCCGTCAATTGGCTAACTAGCGGTTGGCGCAGTTGTT
The DNA here is from genome assembly GCA_945859665.1 of Anorthoa munda. Lineage (NCBI taxonomy): Eukaryota > Metazoa > Arthropoda > Insecta > Lepidoptera > Noctuidae > Anorthoa > Anorthoa munda. The sequence goes on from OX243893.1 coordinate 8,109,607, forward strand.
GAGCGATTGACTGCTGCGCTGCGTGTCGCGGGTTCGATTCCCGCACGGAACAAAAATTTTTATGACCTACAGATAGTTGTTCCGGCTCTGGGTGTTGTGTATGTGAGTTTGTATGTTTGTAAACGCACCCACGATACAGGAAGAAATTCCTAGTGCGGGGAAAAGACATTTAATTAAAAAAAAAAAAAAAAAAACTACATAAGCTACCAACCCTACCCGACCTACCCTACCCTACCTATATCCTATCCACAGTATCCACCCTACCCTGTCTACCCATAAAGTTCTTTTTTTAGTTTGTTAACCATCCCTGTATTCTGTCATGTATCTGAGATGGCGCTGTGTTCGCAAAACGTATGGGAAAACGTATTTACTTCCGATGTTTTTAATAGTTATTCTGTTGTTCGGGACGGAGATGAATCGATCTAATGAAAAAATATGTAAATCGGTCCAGACGTTCTCGAGTTATAAATGGTGTAACTAACCCGACTTTGTTTTATACATAAAGATATTTAAATAAAAGTCGAACTCTTTATGGATGTAAGAAAGACTACCTCATTGCTCCAATAGTTGCAAGCACTACTGTTCAGCTTAAGGTCCTGGGTCCGATTCTCGGGACGGCCATAGTGTTAATGAGTTATTAACCGACTTCCCAAAAAAGAGAAGGTTCATGTTCGACTGTATATATTTTTAGGTTTTTTATTTATTTAATGGAACAACTATATTAACATACTAGCTTCTGCCAGCGGCTTCGCCCGCGTGATTGTTGGAAATTATCCCACAGGAACATATTCCCGGGATAAAAAGTATCCTATGTGCTATTCGAGACCATAGTCTATCCCTGTGCCAAATTTCATCCAGATCCGCCCATCAGTTTGAGCGTGAAGATGTAACAAACATACACACTCACAGACTTTTAAATTTAAATTTAAATTTTATTCAAATTCAGACAATTTTGGAGTCCATTCTTTGTTAGTACACAACCTTATAATTAATATTAGTAAATGACAAAAACAATTTAATGAATTTATAGTAATTGTCTACAGGGATCCAAATATAAATTAAATAAGAAAGACACAATATTTAAATTACAATTAAAGTTGTCAAAAAGTTAAAATGATACAGAATTAATTTTTTTGCCTTTATAAAATTAGTGTGATATACAATTGAATATTCTAAAATAAACAAGGCTATACACAAATACAAAGGGTGAGAGGGAAAAGGGCTCATTGTGCATCAAGAAATTTGTCCACATCGATGGCATCCAACGTGGAAATGCTGATCCTCTGGCCGAAGAAAAGGCCAGCCATCTGGTCACGTGAAGAGTGTTTTTTATTTTCCCTATTTTTATTTTATTCATGAACATACAAAATTTCTAAGTAGCTACTACTGTTCTCTGTATTAAAGACTTCTGGATCACAAGTTTGGGACCATCACACGCTTATTATTGAATTTAAGCGTATTATTGATTTTCAATTAGATCATCGCCCGACATTTTGGACTCGCCCATTTGCTCAGAAAGTTAGTTCAAGAAAAGAAAGCCCCATTTTCTTCTGACCGTTTATATATAATTTTAAATTAAAATTTTACCACCGTCATCAATTTTTCCACGCAACGAGCCGTGTCCCCCACATGCAACTTTTCATAGACATTCATACATATAAAGGTGACACATGCAATATAAGGAGGCAGTTCCACAATGTGCAGAACATGTTACACTGCTTTTAAGGACTTTATGTCAATTCAGGTTATTTTTATGTTCATGTGTTTACTACACAGAGCGAAAAATGGTTTGGGAGTGTAAAGATCGTCTTTAGTTTGATAATTAATAGAGGCACAAGGTAATTTTCAATTCACATTAAAATTATTGATTAAATAGAAATAATTATTAAAAATTTTTTTTTTTATTTAATAATTATTTTATTATTACGCCGGGAGGGGACGCCCCAGAAAGACATACATAGACCTTACAGGTGATGTTCTTCAGAAAGGCCAGGTGCGCAGTACTCATAACCGGCGTGTGTGTATGACTAGATGTATGAATGTGAGTGAAGCAAAAGAAGTATGTAAGGTTCGTAGCAGGTGGCGTTCTGTAGTTTCTGTCTACCCCCATGGGAAAAAGGCGTGAGTTTATGTATGTATATATTTTATTAAATTATCAACGTAATAAAATCTACTTCTTCTGCTGCGATTTTGCTAAAATCAAATTAATTATTGAGGAGTTGAATGCCTTACGATATGGTATCTGAAACAAGAGTTTGTTACAAAATATTTATTAAAACGAAAATGTTGTTTTTAGAATTCATATTAAAAATAAAACGCCTTAAACTCACAAAATTATAAGCAAACTAATAACCCTGTAATGGCAAATCATTATCGACCAAACAACATCAGCAAAAAATGCCCCGCTTTCCTAATTAACAAAAATTCCATTCAGTACGCAATCACTTGCTACAATCAATTAACAACTAATTTTCTAACATCACATTACGAACTAAAACTTCATTAAAAACCGGATAACTGCATTTCGGCATTTGTAAATATTCTTGCAGAACACGTAGAACAATAACAGGATCCGAAGAGTTTACGGAGAGAGGGGGATGGGGATATGAGAATTTGTGTGGGGGGAAAGAGATGGAGAATTAGCGTAACCTTTCGCTGAGCTGTGGTAAGCTAAGAATGGATGACAAAAAGTGAATAAGTCAGTGCGGCATAGAGTGCGGTGCGGACGTCAGTCAGACCTAAGTTAAGTCACTTTTAAGTGACATTTAAGTTTAATAAGTGATAGGTTGAGAGTTATCACAAGATGGCGTTCCGATCGTGCGTGGGAGTCGTTTTCTTGGGCTGTTTAGTTGGTGAGTATTTTTTGACCTTATTAAAAAAATAAAGTAAACGTTGGCAAATATCGAGGGCCGTTGCCCAGCTGTGGGATAACAATGACCAACTGGTTACTGTCCTACTAGTGGGAATTATTAAATAAAATTATTATCGATTTTTGTGATTTTTTTACAGTGAACCTAAAATTATAAAAATAATAATTAATTCCAATCATGTACCTCCATACTTTCATTACTTCACAGTTCGTTTGCAACCTATTTCAATATTAATAACCTTTAAGAAATTAATATTCAGTAAAGCAGCAAGTATTACAATATGTCAGGGCACTCGTTAGCCTTGACGCCTAGAATTACAATTCCTGTCTAATTTGAATGCTAGACTACGGGTAATGGTAATAAAGTTATAATTAGTTTGATTAATTATTAATGACAATAGCAATTCCTTATGATATAATCAAATAAATTTATTTAAAGTAGCTCCATGACTGATCAGTACCTCTGATAGTTAAGACAATAGAATAAGATTATTTGTAACCTAATCTACTTTTATAATTAGAATAATCATGATTAACTAGAAGAAAAAACCGGCCAAGTGCGAGTCGGACTCGCGCACGAATGGTTCCGTACTATAATAGCAAAAAAACGGAAAAATACACGATTTTTGTATGGGATGCCTACTTAAATATTTATTTTATTCTGTTTTTAGTATTTGTTGTTATAGCGGCAACAGAAATACATCATCTGTGAAAATTTCAACTGTCTGGCTATCACGGTTCATGAGATGGACCGCGGAGTCTCAGTAATAGGGTCCCGTTTTTACCCTTTGGGTACGGAACCCTAAAAACATAGTCCACAAAGCCAAAGAATAGGACAAATAATTTGGAAGTTCAAGGTCATTGTGGCCCTTAGAATGTAGAGGGACTTTTAGAAACTGAACCACATGCCAAATATTCGAAGGGGGATCGAAGTTTGAATGCGAACGAAGCCACATGCAACAACTAGTGTTTATAGTTATGTTTTCACAATCAAATAACACTTAAAAGCTTGCAAATGCTTCATCAATCTGTTAGCTAATGATTTTGCTTCGTAACGATCAAATGTTACGTGTACGAAGAAAAGACATCAACGCGCGCACACTTTTTCAAAAGAGAAAGTATAATATTTTCTGAAACAACGTCTGTCTATGTTTTATGGATGCCAATTGTTTTGCATAACCGTAAGCTGAGAGTAGTCATCATTTATGATCATTAGACACGATAACTTGAAAGTTTACAAGTAGGTTCAACAACCTATCGCATTTATCGCACAGTTTTAGATATTTAAGAAAAGAAAAGAAAGAAAGCAAGAAAATTAATTTATTTGCCACAAGCCACTAGAGCACACAATATAAAAACCGGCCAAGTGCGAGTCGGACGAGCGCATGAAGGGTTCCGTACCATTATCGCAAAAAACGGCCAAAAAATCACGTTTGTTGTATGGGAGCCCCACTTAAATATTTATTGTATTCTATTTTTAGTATTTGTTGTTATAGCGGCAACAGAAATACATCATCTGTGAAAATTTCAACTGTCTAGCTATCACGGTTCATGAGATACAGCCTGGTGACAGACGGACAGACAGACGGATCGCGGAGTCCTAGTAATAAGGTCCCGTTTTTATCCTTTGGGTGCGAAACTCTAAAAAAGAAAAAGAAAAACAAAACTTAAAACTATACAACAATAAAAAAGAGAAAAAAACAATATAAATATAACATTGTGTGTCCCACGACTACAACAGTACGACAAAATGGCAGTAACTAATACAGTACGATAAAATGGCTATTGGCTACCCAGCGATTACTTAAGTTCAAGTAACAGTTAAGACAGCAATTCTAAGTAAAGTAACGGAGAAATGGCGTACTTATTCTACGCACGCAGCGCAGCTGAACGCCATTAAAGTTCAAATGAGTACAATATAAACTACACAGCACTTTGTATGGGTTGAATTTTTAAAAACAAGTGATGACACCAAAATAAACAATGGATTAAGGTCTCATGAGAGCAGAGGTGGCCAGTGGTATCGGCCGTGACTTACAAGTTGTAGGTCGTGGGTTCGAGCCCAGGCAGGCGCTTTACTTTGTGTAAATTATTTCATCACCACTGCTCTCAAAACGGTGAAGGAAAACATCGTGAGGAAACCGGCATGTCCTAGAACCAAAAATTCGAAGACATGTGACATCCACCAACCCGCACCGGGCCCGCGTGCTGGATTACGGCCCATTCCCTCTCACAGAGAAGAGGCCTGTGTCCCAGCAGTGGGCACATTAATAGGCTGATGATGTGATGTGTGATGTGATGTAAGGTCTCATAATGGTTACCCAGGTAATTTCATAGTAACCACTGATTTCTGAATTAAGACTTTGAGTATTGGAGTTAAGAATTTGTCAAACTCTAGCCTATTTGTCAAACCTATAAAATTTTAGCATATTTTTTTTTAATACTTTCTTAAGGCCCTTACTCCAATTTAGTGCCGTAAAACGGTTACTTTCTAAAGCAAACTTCTTAATAAAGGTTTGAAAAGATATATATAATTATTATTGATTCATGTACGTTATTTGTGAAACATGGTTGTTTCGTATGACTTATACTTTTGCTTTAAATATTATCAATACGATATTTTTTGCTTCTTTTTCACACTCCCGTACAAAACGACTTGGATGTTTAAAAATATTTTTACACAGAAAAATTGATGGTTAGAATTTTTTCTTAACCTACATAGAATATGTAAATAACAAAATATTTCACAAACAAAACTGTCTGAAAACAGTGCCAATATTGATATTCTGGCACCGAGCAGACGCACGGCTAGTACCACGTTAACATTGGGGATTATATACGCCTTAACTATATATATATTTTTTTTCCTTTCATCATTAAATTATTAATATGTACAACTGACTATTCCTAATCTTATGACTAATAACAAAACAAAATAACATACAAAAGGGAGAGGGAAAATGGCTCATAGCGCATCAACAAATTCGTCCACATCGATGTCAATGGGAAACGTGCCCAGAACGCTGGCAGCATAACTCTAAATGTTGAATTCAGAAAACCGGCCCCAAATGATGACAATATTTTCCTAAGTTTACTTCAAAATCTGCCAAGCAACGACGAGTACCGATAAAATAATCATAAATGCCAAAACAATATAATTTTAGTAGTAACCGGTTAGACTGGAATTGAGCTATAGAAAAAGGTTAAGATAATAATAGATGCTTCAATAGTTCAAGTATTTCGTGCTTAGATAGTAAAGGTCAAAGATATTGAGAGTTTCTGAAGATAAAAATTTTAGCTCCTTCTGCGCATGCGGCTTCCCTGGTAACTCATAAACGGTACAAATATGTGGATGTCTCTAACTATTCTCAATCTCATTTTTCTTTATTTTTCTCTTCTTTTAATTGGACTTTTTAAAATGGTTTTCAATCATCTTAATAACCCTTTGCTAAGAATAGTTACAGCACTGATAACTACATTTGTGCCACATGTTAAATTTAGTCTTGTTATACTTTTTTTTTTTTTTTTTTACCTTTTTATAGATGCTTTTACCGATTGTTTTGTGAATGTGTGAACATTGTAGGCCTTCTAGATTTCTAGATGCTTGATAACATTTGATAACTTTATATCTCGTTTTACTTTTTATTTTTAGTTTGTAACGTTTTATTGTCGTGCCTACGTTGTTCCCCATATCCAAGTAATGCTGTAACATGGAAATATTGTAAAAACAAACCATATTTTTTAAAGAGTAAACATGGAGTTTCTTGCCGGTTCTTTTCCATAGGAAACGACCAACCCGAACCGTGCGGCTTTTGCAACGTTTTATAAGTGCCCATGTAGGCCTAGGTAAAATAAAATAAAAAATATTTTGATTTTGATCTTCGTGATATACGAGTAATCATTCTACTATTCAAAGCTTCTTCAACCAAATAAGAATCTAATACGATGCAGATGATTTCCTTAAATACCAAGCTAAGGTTAGCTAATTTAACATTAAACCTTACCTGTATCACCATCTCTAATTATTATTACATCATCATCATATCATCCGAAAGACGTCCACTGCTGGACATAGGCCTCCCCCAAGCGTCGCCTCAAGTGGCAGTGGGCAGGACACATTGCTCGCAGAACTGATGGCCGATGGGGCAGAAAGGTTCTGGAGTGGTGACCGCGAACCGGGAGACGTTGCGTTGGAAGACCGATGATCTGATGAAGATTGTGGGGATCCGCTGGTTGCGAGACGCACGGGACCAATTATTCTCCTTCACAAAGGGTCAATTATTATTTATTTGGTATTATTCAAAATATAGTGAGGAAACCGGCATGTGCAATAAGCAAAAATTCGATCATATGTGACATTCATCAACCCGCAGTTGGCTTGTACGGTGGATTCTAGCTCACACTCTCTCACAGAGATTGTGGCTTGTGTCCCAGAAGTGGGAATATCATCGACTGATTAATGCATAAGATAAGCATTTATGCTTATAAATGTTACTGTGGAAGCCTGAACTACTTGGTAAAACCTAGGATTTACCAATGCGTACTGGTAAAAGCCCTCCTGCTTACAGTGAAGGCTATCAATCGAAACATTAATACAACACTAATATTTGGCCACACAGCTGCGCACAGTGTTAGGTAACAGAGAAATCAGCTCTTACACCACAGTTTTTGGTTATCTTTCATCTCTTTAAATATTGGCAGTTGCAAAAGTGTTTGTATCTTTTTCAAAATTCGTGACTTGAAAGCAAATCACGACGTTTCATCTATATATATAAAAGAAAGTCGTGTTAGTTACACTATTTATAATCCAAGAACCGCTGAACCGATTTGGCTGAAAATTGGTAGGCAGGTAGCTAAGAACCAGGAGAAGGACATAGGATTTTATGCCGTTTAGGGTAGGGTAGGGTAAGTAGGGTAGGGTAGGTAGGGTAGATGAATGTTTGGTGTTTTTATGGCAAATCAAAGTTTGCCGGGTCAGCTAGTCTATATATATAAAAGAAATAAACAATAAATGTTACATCCTTTCTTTGTTCTTTAGAGATTTTTTTTTTTTTTTTTGGGCTCAGCACAATCATCGAATGACTTCTCCCGCTCTGAGTGGAGCGGGAGGACTTTTCAGACTTTTATTGACTAAAACCTATCCCTTTTCCTTCAGTTGCTTGTGCCAGGACTGCGGTAACTGTCTTTTAAATTTATCCGTGACATTCTTTAGAGCAATAACAATAATTTTAGGATCAATAGACCAAACGTTAATGAATATGCTTAGAAGAAGGACCATATTATTTTTTAAGTTAGTTAAACCACAATAGATCCCAATGGGTCGAAGTGTCCGAGATATTTCTCGGCCCCTCCACAAGATAAGATAAGATAGTTAAGAGCCAAGTGCCGACTGTTCCGAGAAAGTTTCGACCTTAAAGGTCTATCCACACATATCAAGGCCGCGCCCGAGGTGTGCACGGGACGTGGACAGGCCGTGCCACGGACGTGTGTGAACGATGTCATATAAAATGCTCCCTACGATATTTTTTTGAGCTCCTGACGGGACCCGGCCCTGTCACGTCCCGGGCACGCCCCTGATATGTGTGGATAGACCTTAACCCTGCAGAGGGACAATATAGATTGACAAAATATATAGCAAAATGATTTCTAAATTTAAGACTATTGTTAAATTTATCGGTTTATCGGTGATAGAAAACATCGTGAGGAAACCAGCATGTCCTAGAAACAAAAAATCGAATACATGTGACATCCACCAACAAGCATTGGGGCCGCGAGTTGGATTACGGCCTATTCCCTCTCACAGAGAAGAGGTCTGTGTCCCAGCAGTGGGCACATTAAAAAAGGCTGATAAAGATGGGGATGCGTATGTTAAATTTATAGTCTTGCCTTTGCTTTGTAAACATGCCAGACATGGAAAATAAAATCATATTAGTCAATCGAAAATGTACGAAATAATTACAACATGTTTTGAAAAATGCTTTTAACATTCAAGGCAAAAACTTTAATTTATTTTTAATCATTATGATTTCATATTTTTGTTACGTACGCAGCGCATAACAACGCCAATATAAATTAAAATATTTACAATCAAGGATAACTATTTCGGTAATAGCCAGCCAATTTAACTGTTTTGAAATCAAACGGCGCCACTGCCTTACCTTAGTAAGAAAAATATTTCGTGTTATATGGCTATTTTAAGTATTTTCTTTGATAAACTTCAAGATCTTATCTTTACGTTGGTGCAGCCCATTTTCAAGGTTTGTTTTGTTATTAAGGTTTAAATAAAATGTAGGCATGGATTGCACAGCCGTGACCCCTTCGTGGGTCATGGCTTTTGATGAGATTCTCTCACTATTTTTTAAGATTTCAAACGCATACTTGAAAAATATTTAAAATATGTATTTTTTTGTAAAATAGTCTTTTATTTTCACTTTTTAGTGGTACATAATGGACAAGGTCTATAGTAAGGTACATAAAATAATGGTCTATATAATGCTAGACTAACCTGCCTGAATAACATATAACTTGAACGTAACCGGTGGAATGAGAGTGTACCAAGGTAAACTGTACACATCTGCGTACCCGTTTAGATCATACTGGCGTGATGGTATGTTATGAAATAGTGTAAACAATAAACAGTCATGCGATTGCAGCAATCCCGAGAGATTTGCCGTCATTTATTGAAAAGTTCCTAAGTAAATCTCCGAAGTTCTTTATAAGATCTTTACCAAATTTAAATGGAGCCATTTCGGAACAAACTTCTTTCGAATTAAAAAAGAATTTTGCAAATCCGTTTATATATGACGGAGTTATGCCCGAAAACACATAAAATATAAATAAACATTTTACATTCCGAGTTGAGAATCCTCATTATTGGGATATTAGTTAAAAAACCACTTTATGTAGCTGAAATTATGACTCTAGACAAAGTGACATTTTATATCCATAATAACGGCTGTCACAAAGTCAAAATAAATTTACCAACGCTCCCTAAAATATCTTGTAGTCGATCCTAAACATTTTGAGTATTGACAATCATTGTCAAAAGTCATTTTTAATTTAGGGTAAAATTCGTAACATTTAGTTTAAATATTTAGAAAGAACATTACTGAGCAGTCTAAATTAGTTTAACAGCAGCTAATTACAGCATTGAACTTAAGGAAGTAGCCGCACTCAATGTGAACTACTTTTATCAACCATGTACTTTTGTCACCAGGAAATGTGCCGCGAGTATAAAAAGTTATGTTTAATCTAATGGGCTATCGTTTAAATAGAATTGTTATAATTGAATAATTAAATAATTTTGAATAACTTAAGCATTTCACGGCAGGTTGAAACTTCTCGTAATAAGTTGTTCTCGATAACTAAGCATGGTGTCTGTCTACCAAGTTTTTAGAAATTACTTATATTGTCTCTCAAGATACAGGTTTGCCCTAGTTTGAGAAGCAGGGTTCCTTACTCAATGGTTACAATGGAATTCTTATAATCTAGCTGTACGTGCATGTAAACTTTAATGTACCCTTTTCGCACCAATAAACATTTTATTTATCTGTTTATATTTATGTTTCTTCGATCATATCAGAAGTAAATAAATGATGAAAAGATTTTTTACAAAAAAATACTACCGACTTCCAAAAAAAAAATACAAAGTGAAAAATAACTTTAATTTTGGAAGTTGGTGTCTTTCGCAGGTACCATTTTTTTGCGTTATGGACAGCGACTTCCAACAATAAAGTTATTTTTCACTTTGTAGTTTTTTTATTGGGAAGTCGGTAGTTTTTTTTTGTAAAAAAGCTTTTTATTTTTCACTTTTTTGTTGTACCTAATAGGCAAGTTGTTTAGTAAGGTACCTATAACGCCAGAATAGATAACCCGAATGTCATGAAACTTGAACATAACCGGTGAAATGAGAGATCTGCGTACCCCTGAAGAGCGAACTGGCGTGATGTTATGTTATGAAATGATAAAATCAATAAACAGACATGCGATTGCAGCAATCCCGACAGATTTGCCGTAATTTATTGAAGAATTCTGTTGTATATCTTCGAAGTTCTTCATCAGATCTTCACCAAATTAAAATGGGATCAATTTCGAAACATACTTTCTAAACAAAAAAATATTTTTTTAAATCGGTCCAAAATTGACGGAGATAAGCGTGAAAATACACAAAAAAACTCCTCCTTTTTGGTAATTCGGTTAAAAATAGCCCTTATCTGCTCATATTTAAGTATTGTCCACCTTTCTAATCTTCCAAAATCCTTTGCCTTCTTCTCCGCTATCATAGTCTCCATTAAATTTCAGAGAAAGTGCTGGCTAATCACGAAATCTCCATACAGGCAATTTTAAAACATCACTAACCACTGTTCTAGATACAGAAATAACGTGTTAGCTATGTTCGTCTTAAGTAACATTAGTGTTTTTTCATTTACATAAATTAGCTATGTATATCAATATTACATAAGCTAAGCTCAACGGGTTTTGTTATCAATTGAGGCCACATTAGGTAACACTTAAGATGTAAAGTTATGATGCTAATTTGTATGGCCTACATAAGGCGTACCAAATAAATAAGGCCGGTATTAGTAGGTGATACCTGTAATTACACTCATATGACCTGAAACAAAATTTTGAAGATGCGGTTGTTCGGTGAAACTTAAAGGCATTTATTAAAATGGTATCATTTTAAACACCCTCGATTCTAAAAGAGCCCATTATGTTTTAAATAGGTCACGTTAAAGAAAAATAATAATAATAGACTATCGGAGTCCTCCTCAGATTTTATTTTGTCCTTAAACTTCTGAAATTATTGAAAATAGTTACCAAAGATTATATTCCTCCCTTAGATTCAATAACATACCAATAATAAGACAGCAAAACATTATTATTAATAATCTTATTTTTCATTCCAGTGCTGGCATCATCAGCGGAAAGGCCAAAGGCGAAGGGTAGGAAACCAGTGAACCCACCCATCAGGACCATCAATGATAATGAAAGGAAAGCCGAGGCGGAGGCCGAGATCACCAATGATTGCCCCGAAGATGGCTTCTTTGCTGATGCTGAGCAGTGCGACAAGTATTATGAGTGCAGGTAAATACACCCAATAGAGCAAGAGCCCAGACGCAAGTACGAGTACGTTCCAAGTACATGCTAACACTACTCAATTCCACAGATTTTGTATTAAAAGAGTTCGGTAACGTTTAGGACCTTGTACTTGAACACGTTAATGTAAAAAAACCCAAGCCAACCAATCACAACTGTCCATTGCCAGTTTGAGTTGAGTTGAGCTTGAGCATGAGCATTCTGGACAACCTGAAATCGGATTTTCTCCGGTTCTCCGGGAAACTCCGATTCCTGACTGCCACTTAGAAATTCCATATGAATAAACTAAATAATACTTGCATAATAATAACACACATGGTCAGCTCATATAGTTTCCACAGCTGGGAGACAAACATCTTTCTTAGTATAATGAGTGGACTGAAATCCACGATGCTTATTTCGGACAAAATAAAACAATATTTACCTAAAAATAAATCAACTCAGCAAAATATCTGCTGGATCTTTAACGAAAGAATATTAAATGATTAGTGTCGATAAAGCAGAAAAGGAAAATCAATATCTAAACAAACATTTATTTTCTTAAAATCACAATTCATCATACATTTTGCCAACTCATTCCAGGGGTTCTTAAAAACTCATTTCAAATTCAGAAAGCTCCTTAAAAAAACATTTGAAGATCGACCCTAAATCTGATTGGACAATACTTACTTCAAGCTCAAACATAAATCACTTCAATTTCGTATAATATATTACAAACCCGAACTCGTATGCAGTTTAGTTATCCTCGTTAGGTCACTGAACTAGTGATATTTTAAGAAGTATGTATGTAAGCATCACTTGCAAAATATTTGTTTAAAAAGTTTTTTAAATGGAGAAAGGATGTTGACTTTAAGATTAAAGTCAGGGATATTTGAAGAAGTGTGCACAATGAATTGTCTGAGTGGTTTGAAGAGGAGAATGTTTGCTTGTAGGTTGAGTGTATTTGCAGGACGGAGAAGATGCGTTGATTTAAATACTTTTAAAAGATTTTGAATTCTGTAAACTTTCTTAGTGGTTATATTGCTGATGAGTTCAAAATCGTGACTCAATACATATCAAACTAATAAAAAATAAACCTCCAAAAAACTGCACGCCTCGCCCAATATTTTTCTTAGCTATCAGCATTATTGTAGACACATTTCTCTAATATAAATCCAATCATTTTCAGAGCTGGCAACATAATCGAAAAGCTGTGTCCTGACGGCATGGTGTTCAACGACTACAGTTCCCAGGAGGAGAAGTGCGACCTTCCCTTCAACCTAGACTGTTCAGCAAGGCCAAAGCTCCGTAAGTAAAGTTTTATACCTCTAAGAGCCAAAAACAGCTCAGCAAGCTTACAGAGCCAATTTCTGACAATTAGCTTGGCCAAAAATTTTACCGACTGGTGACACCTTTGGCCTGAGACCAAAGAATCTGCAACTTCGTTCCTATTACTCTGTTTTTATTAGAGTATATTTTTGGCATGGTGAATACCGATTCCAACCTCACCAAAACCATGGATCAGTGCTGAGGGAAAAAGCGTACTAAAAAAGTCATCTTATCAGAACGACTTTTTACCCGACTGCCGAAGGAGGAATGTGTTTATCAGTCTATGTATGTATGTATGTTTGTTCCTATGTGGCGTTCTAGAGACCAAACGCGTTGGCCAATTTTGATGATTCTTACGTCAATCGATTCGTCTTAATCCTGCGAGTGTCACTGGCTACATTACAATTGGAAAATAAAATAAATGCGGATTTTGGGCGCCATTTTGTGGGGGCAAAAAAAATTTTTTTTCTTCTAAACCCATTGTGTGGGGTATCAAAATAAAGGGTTTTAAGAGGTGATTTCAAAAATATATAACACTTATATGTTTGAATGTACGTAATTCTAAAAAAAATAACAAAACTTTGAAAAATAAAAAAAAACCCGATATCTGGTTTTGGTCCGCCAGCTGGCGAATATGTATCCTCCGACTGCACATCATGATTTTCTTCTTGTTTACGTCTTTTTAGTTCGCTTTTCAAGCAGTCGGTTTTTTTTATTTTTTTTATTAACTTTTTTTATGTTCAAGACACCACTCTAAAACCTGACCACTGTGGTTCACCACAGTGGTCAGGTTTTAGATGACAAGGTGCCTTATGAGCCGATTAAAAATCTGGTCAAACTTCTAAGCAAAATAATAATACAAGCAATCTTCGAAGTCGGTAGGCATTGTAGGATTTATGACAAGAATTGAATAGTTAAGTAGTTGAAATTTTCGAGAAACACGTGCACTGCTTAAGCACGTGTTTGCTGTTATGTAATTAAATAGGGCTGTCAAACTTATCAGCCTATTGAAATGGGTTTATACCTAATTACAGCGTAATCTGAAGTAATGTTGATAAAGTCATCATCTTTTTTTGGGTTCCGTACCCAAAGGGTAAAAACGGAACCCTATTACTAAGTCTTCGCGGTCCGTCTGTCTGTCTGTCTGTCACCAGGCTGTATCTCATGAACCGTGATAGTTAGACAGCTGAAATATTCACAGATGATGTATTTCTATTGCCGCTATAACAACAAATACTAAAAACAGAATAAAATAAATATTTAAGTGGGGCTCCCAAACAACAAACGTGTTTTTTGCCGTTTTTTGCGATAATGGTACGGAACCCTTCGTGCGCAAGTCCGACTCGCACTTGGCCGGTTTTTTAGTCTGGGTTAGCTGTAAACGTTTCACTGCAAGGGATTTATTCAATATTTTTAATTGAAAAACGGATGCTTCATTCGACAGTCTCAGACTGCCAAACTCAAATATGATTTCCTTACATTTTTTAAAGATTTATAACATTCATTGTTGCCAAAATGAGATGGCATCTAGATTTTTTGTTATTGCTAACATCGGCCTTCATTAGAGCAGAGAAACTTACATAGTTACACCTACTTAAACAAAGAAGAATGAACATAACTGTCAACCCTAAATAAAGCCACTGAGTGACTGGTTAGTGACATCATTAGAATACAGATTACAAATAAATGCCGTAGGTCACCGGAGCTGAGACAACTTTCACAACTCAAGGGAAGCGCGGCCTTGATGCCGATGCGGAATTTATTGTCCGGATAAAATATACGTATGGGTCTTTATAGCCGTATGATAGTATGAATAGTAATTTACACGAAGTAATCTTTCGCTGTAGGTCCTAAATAAATAATTTATTTTATCTACACTCACAACGTAATGTTCCAAATATGAATTCAAAAAATATTGCATAAACACGTACTTTATATTCATGGATAGGTAAAATTAAAAAAAAACCATAGTTCAACATTTTCCTTCGATTTTTAAACAACTGCATGATAAAATAACTTTTTAATTTTTATAGCACACTTTTACTTTTTAATTTATTGGCGCTTATGGGCTCATTGAAGTACTGTCATTGTCTAAGGAGGCGCGCGCTGAGCAGTCATGCGCAATGAGAATCTAAATTGCCCGCCATACCAAATATTTTTCCGTTTCCACTTTTGTTTTATTGCAACTGTATGAGTGAAGATAAAGTAATGTATGCAATAGCATATAATTAGGTATTAAAACACTCGCGTAATATTATTATCAAATTCGGCTTCGCCTCATTTGATAAACCTACGCTCGTGTTTTAATAACCCCTATTATATGACCATTGCATAAACTACTATTATATGTAATAGACGGGGCATTTTTCACGTTGACAGCGATGTGGACGAATTTTTTGACCCCAATGACCCTTTTATACTCATTAAGAGTTTAATTTTAAATTTTTATTTAAGTGAATATATAGGTAGTTATTGTTAAATAAGTATTTATATTATGTAAATTTATATATTGGTAATCAAAGCTTCATTGTTCAATCTATATATATAAAAGGCTCCCCGTCTGACATATCAACGCCTAGCCTAAATAACTAATGACAGAACTTTGAAATTTTGAGAGGATATTGATTTTATAAAGGTGTCATTTAAGAAAGGATTTTTCGAAATGTATCCCTTAACTAAAGGGATGAAATAGGGCACGAACGTTTGCATGGTCAGTTTTATTTACTCTGAGACCGTCTGGGAGCACAGTTAGATTTTCCACAATTGACCTGGTGACCAGAATTCTGAAATGAAAAGAAACCGGGATTTACATCATGAATGGTGACTCTCAAACTACCAGGCAAACATAAATATAAAGGAAATAAGTATATCCGGGGATGGGATCATGTGTGGTAAAGACTCTCGAACTACCAGGAAATCAAAATCATAAGGAAGCTGAAAATCACAAAATCTATATAAACCAGAGCAAAGCAAGGCGGGCAACTAGTAGATAATAAATAAATAAGTAATATGGCTAGAAACTGGATGGTAAGAATGACTTCATTCGAAAAATCAGGCTTTGCCAATATTTTCGGCACTATTGGTGAAAAAATCAGTTACGATAGCTACATCATCATTACTCATAGCTGAACTTCAGCCATTGCTGACCAAAAGACGTCCACTGCTGGACATAGGCCTTCCACAAGCATCGCCACACTGATCGGACCTGTGCGTCTCGCATCCACCGGACTCTCGCAGCCTTGACCAGTTCGTCGCACCCTCTAGTGGGAGGCCTTCCAACGCAACGTCTCCCGGTTCGCGGTCGCCACTCCAGAACTTTTCAGCCCCAACGGCTATCCGTTCTGAGAGCAATGTACCCTGCCCATTGCCACTTAAATTTTGCAATTCTTCGGGCTTTGTCGGTAACCTTGGTTTTCTTTCGGATGTCTTCATTTCTAATACGATCACGCAAGGAAACGCCAAGTATAGCTCTCTCCATTGCCCTTTAGGTGATTTCAGCCTTCTGATGAGACACATCGAGGGCGACCACGTCTCGTTTTCTCTTTTCTTGTGCTAATCTAATTGTGACTGCTTAGTTATGAGCAAATTGACTGTTGTATATTTGTTTTTGTTTTAAGAGGTTTTCAATAAAGTATTTATAAATAAATTAATAAATTGAGCAATTTTAAACACATTACTATATACAATACATTTAACAGATTGTAAGGGACTAACTTACTTCCTTTGATAATAAAAGTTTTCATTTTGATACAATATTGCGTAAAGTTTTTATAAGACCTGCAATACTTGATGTTATGCGGAAGGTGAAATCTGATGGTTGCGAGTCCCACAGGACCGCTCGATATGGTGACATTTGGGGAGGCCTCCTATTTTCTGCAGTGGGCGCTATTTGACCGAAACGATGATGATGATACGAAAGGGCTTAAGTGTTGATGCTCAAAAATGACATCATCAATACATTTCCAATCCCATTTAAAAATCTATCTATATAATTATATAAAAATGAATCCCTATTTCCCTTGGTCACGGCATCACGCGTGAATGGCTGAACCGATTTCGCTAATTCTTTTTTTGTTGTGTTTGTTATTGTTAGAAGGTTCCTATGAAAAAAAAATTGGTACTTAGGTAGGGTAGGGTAGGTAGGGTAGGATAGGTATGGTAGGGTACGGTAGGGTAGGTAGGGTAGGTAGGGTAGATGTATGTTTGGTGTTTTTATGGCAAAACAAAGTTTGCCGGGTCAGCTAGTCATAAATAAATATTTCCCTTTACAACAATATTTATAACAACTTTCCCATTTCAAGGGAACTGCGACCTTGCCAATGATGCAAACTTGTTACTTCAATTTTATAATAAAACGTGATATTTACGACTTGATATAAAAATACACCAGTCACTTATAATCTTGGAAACGATTTTCTTCACATTTGTACGTGAGGCAATTAAATTTTAAATGTTGAGGAATCTGTGTTCATCAGATAGAGTCAGATTTAGTAATACCATTCTTATTTTAGATCTGCAAAATATATAGGGCGATCTATACCCGATCAATGAAAGTATAAAATTTTCCTTCTATGTGAAGATTGTGGGGATCCACTGGATGCGGGGCGCACGGGATCTGTCAGTGTGGCGATGCTTGAGGGAGGCCTATGTCCAACATTGGACATCTTTCGACTGATTTGCTGATGATGATGATGTGACCTGACCTGAAAATTAATGCTGCCACATGTCAAGAGATAACTTACATACATTTAGGCGTTACAGCACATTCAGTTATCATCAAGATGTGATTCTGTAGTCGATTGGAGACAGCAGCACCAGGCAATGTGTCTTCCTGACACGTCGCGTTTGGTTTCTATGAAATACTTTCCATATCAAGTGATACGTCGCCTGTCTAGAAATGTATGTAGAGACAAAGAAAACAGTTGTGTCGTGGAGACACGTTGCCTGCTGCTGTGGGTTCAGAATCACAACTTTCACGAAGATTCTTCATTTCGTAACATTATGTATCATAGACATAACAATTTTTCAATATTTACAAGTCTCTGAGGTAAATCCTAATATTTACCGTGCATTGAAGACAAAAGGTCGAAATCAGCGGTTATCATAGATCAATTTGGGCTTTTATCAATATGTCTTGGTATTATTATGATCCTAGGTTTTACCGGACAATAAAAGGATTGACCGTTCTTCGGGCTTTTACATTAACATTAATATTGAATACGAAGGCAATGCTTGTTCAGACCCTTATTTTTCCTATCATCGATTATGGTGACGTGTGCTACTATGACCTGAATGCAGATCTCCTCAACAAATTTGACCGTCTTCTAAATTATATCAATTGAGTTGTACAGGGTATATTATGATGCCATAAAACTTCCACAGTAAAAACCATCTAGTATAATCATCTTTCTTATTAACAGAAACGCCTATCCCCCAACTGCATTGCCCCCGTCTGAACGGCTACTTCTCCCACGAGGATCCTAAGGAGTGCGGCAAGTTCTACTACTGTGTGGACGGCAAGTTCAACATGATCACCTGTCCCGACGGCCTGGTGTACAATGACAAGACTGGCATCTGCACCTGGCCTGATGAGGCCAAGAAGAAGGGTTGTGGCGCTGCTGGTGAGTAACTGGCCTTATATTTTTATTGTGTTCTGTTCAGGTTCAGTTTTATAAATAAGTGAAGAATTTACTATATGAACGATTATGTATTTTATATACATAATCAATTATTTAATAGAGTAGAGTATTAACGTTGTCTTCATAGCCTTCATAGCACTGCGCTTCCGTGGAGGACCCCGTACAAATGCCGATGTTTTGAACTAACCAAAGTTTAGGCCGGTTTCACGTTATCAAATTCCCACTATCCAAACCATTAATTTCTATCATAGTTTTCAAACGAGAACTTTGGTAATACTTAAATAGTTCTATTGAACTGCTGAACTTTATGAAGTATGTGTATCTTTAATTTTTACTATTGCATTTTCTTTATATTTAGATACAAATGCTTGCCGGTATGTATCAGAACATTAGCTTAAAACGATTTAATTTAATTGAATAATTGTTCCTCCACAGAGGTATTCGACTTCGACTGCCCGCCTGTGAACGAAACCTTCGGTCTGACCCACCCCCGGTACGCCGACCCTGAAGACTGCCAGTTCTTCTATGTGTGCATCAACGGCAACACCCCCCGTCGGTCAGGCTGTAAGCTTGGACAGGCCTTCGATGATGTGCACAAGAAGTGCGAATGGGCAAGGAAGGTGCCTGAATGGTAAGTACTGTCTCGAGGTATTCTGGCATATGAATTCTTCGTAAGCTTAGAATTGTAATCATTTATCCACCAACCCTTACAGCCGTGAAGTAAATTGTAGCCTACTGCCCGCTCAGATTAAGGAAGCCTGTGTCCCTGAAGTATAACAGTCGTTTAGAAAACTTTCACAATATTTATCAATATCCTACAGAAAGATTTCCAACATTGTTTCATTTGTGAATTAGGCAATAAAATCTGCAAACAAGTCATAGCAAAGTTTTCCAGACATAACTTAAAAAGAACTGCCTGATCTTTCGATTGATTGACAAGGAATTCTGTCTCTCACAGATAAGAAGCTTATGTCCCAGCTGTAGGAACATTCTAGACAACTTCTGATATGCTATTCTTTACACAAGTGGTTCGTAATAACACATTTGTGTATCAGTCAGCCGCCCACGTCATTCTGAAATGCGATGCCGTGGCCTCCCAACGTGCAGAAATCCTTGGAACTGTGACCTGCCAGTGCTTTGAAGCCCCCAGGAAGCTTCTGTGCTTTTGGGTGGCCACAGAATCCCCACACGCACAATGGAGCAAATGAGAGCTTAGATGCGGCAAAGGGAGTCCTACTATCTATCTAAGTAACACATGTGTATCATTTCCAGCGCCGAATGGTACAAAGGCCAGCTGACTGATGCCGAGCTAGAAGCCCTGGAGAACCCCCCCACTGCCAAGCCCTCGTCACGCCGCAAGCCCAACAGACCCCACAAAGGCAGCAAGGCGGTCGATGTCGTCGAGTAGCGCATTTAATGTAGTTTAGATTAATTATATATTTTTTGTAAGGATACACTTGAGTTTGATTTTTAAAATTTTCCTTTTTTATTGGATCACATACAAGTCCATGGTGCGTCTGATTGTGAAAGCCGCTTATGGGCATATTACTATACTAGTGGCACACCAAATGTGTTACCATCCTAGAGACAGCTGAACGTCTCATGTGCTTGTAACTAAATCGGCACCCATACATTTAAGGCCCCTCCACTGCTTTAGTGCCGCAAAACGGTTACTTTCTAAAGCATACTCCTTAGTAACAGCAAGGTTAAAAGATTTAACAAAAAATGTTGATTATTGATTCATGAACATTATTTGTAAAACATTGTTTTTTCGTGTAACTAATAGTTTTGCTTTAATAAAATAATTGGCAACACGATATTATTTCGCTACTTTTGGATACTTCTTCAAAATGAGTTGGATGTTTGAAAATATTTTTACACAGAAAAATTGATATTTATAATTTCTTTATAACTGAAATAGTATGTCCAAAAGGAGGTTCAAAATTGATATTCTGGCTCCGAGCGAATGCACGGCCAGTACTGCCTTAACATTGGGAATATATACGCCTTAAACCGGAACACAGCAACGCAGCAGCTTCTTTTAGGTAGAATAAGCATGGTGGTACTTTCTTAGAGAAACTCTAATACGCTACCAAATTAGGGAAAAGTATACAATAAAGCAATCCTACAATTCCCACAGCACTGGCGATGAACAATCCCACCGTACTATTCCCAAACTACTGCAACTCCTGAAAGCCAGAATAAATAGTGGCGACCACCAGAAAAGCGCCGAGGCAATGAAACTCGACGAAGTCCCGGAGAATTAATTTAACTGTATTTGATACCGCAGCGAAATTAATCAGACAAGAATAATGGAGGATTACGAATAAAATTCCACTTCCCTCCATATCAAACATGAGACAGAACAAACATGGCCAATAGACACAAAGGGGCGTTTACAACTGGGATAAGCCCAGTTGCCTAGAGCTACGGAAAAATTTAGCATTCATACATTGTGAGCTGGCGTTGAACTGTATTCACAACACAGAATGATGATGTTGGCATTTTAGAAACTCTAGATGGAGTATGCTTTGATATTCTCATTATTAATAATCCAACCGACTTCCAAATAAAAACACAAAAAATTTAAAAATAACTTAAATTTCGGCAGTCGGTGCACAGCTTACAAATTCTAGTAAAAAGATTTGAGCTAAAAAACATTAAATAATACAGTCGTATTGAGAACCGCCTCCTTATAGAAGTCGAAAAAGAAGTGAAGGTCATCGAATTTTTCGTCATTTTTAAACAACTTCCCAAAAAGGAGGAGGTTCTCAATTCGGATGTTTATAAATAATTTTTTTGGGGATATCAAAAAGAATTTTGCAAATCAGTTTACATAATGATAGAGCTCCGTCATATACGTAAACGGATAAGCAAAATTTATTTTTTTGTTCGAAAGTAGTTTATTCCGAAATTGTACCAATTAAAGAAACATGGCGAAATCTTAGCTAAATTAAAATTGAGCGGCTTAAAGTGAGTTATATACGAAATAAATTCCATTAATTGACTACGTTTTTTCAAAGTATTACAACTGAATTATCGCGGATAAAAAAAAACTATATGAAAGTTATTTGACTTTTTCGTTAACTCTCAATAGCTTAGTGTTGCCATTTTACACTTATTCTGCCAAGTGACAAGTAGTGACTGTAGTAAGTATATCATCATTGCCTTCGTTATTATAATAAAATAGAGTAAATAAATTAACAATATAGAGTCTGGCCAACGAAAGCGTGATCTGGGGTATTTTCAAAGTTTTAGGGTATGGCAACATTATTAAGCTGTCAAAGTCTGTGGTTGCGATTGTTAGTATAACTTGGTAATCTTGATCCATGTTGGCTGATTGTTATATATTTACGATATGATGATACCTTTTCTTATGTTTATGTTTCAATGTTTCTCATTTGGCCGAATAACGGACCATGCAATAAATGTGGAAAATAAATATAAACAAAGAGATCACATAACAGAACAAGTATTGGAAATATTTATAATAAGTGTAGATGATGATGCAGATACAGATGAATCCTTAGAGGTTGAATTTTTGGACCCTGAAAAGTATTCATACTAAAAAGTATGATGATTAAGTAATTAAATGTTAAGTGGGTTAATATTATGTACATACTAATAAATAAATCTACACACTCGTTTTTTAACTCACATCCATGACAGTCACGGCTCCGTCACACTTCACCAAACGGAGCCAATAAAATCAAAAAATAAATTATAATAGATACAAATAATACAAGTATCAAAATATTTAACTAGAGGTATAGTTTGTGATACCACATTAAGATTTTTAAACTTTGCCGCGTTTTTCAGATCACACATTCGTTGGCCAGACTCTAGTCTATGTCTAAGTGTAGGTGTCCTTGCAGGTGGTAAGAATACCGTAGTATAGTAGAAATAAATGAATTACTTACTTTCAATTAATGGTAGTCAAAAATACTAGTATCCAAGCCAAAAAAAAAAGTGGCTTGGTTGTTGACGACGACCTTTTGATACACATCAAAGACGCTTAATAAATAAATATACCGTACTCTTTCTAAAGAGTATATTTCACATTTCATGTTGAAATAACTAGGAAAGGGAAATACTATTGCGATATTGCCTATTTACTGCCATGAAATTATAATAATATTACCTATTAAACACATTATTAAAAGTTACCCAGACATAACCTACAAACGTTCATGACTGAATATCTATTATTTCCGGCATTCTTGCACAAAATAATTCATAAGATGACCCTGAATTAAACCAGATATTTTTAATTTAGAGTCGTAGGAATTTAATCTCAGTTAAAACAATGTATGGGTTTCTGCCATTGTCCTTTGGTAGAGATTTGATGAAGAACTTCTGAGATTTACAACAGAACTCTTCAAATGACGGCAAATCTCTCGAGATTAGTGCAATCGCATGTCTGTTTATTGTTAACACCATCCGACTGCCCAATAAAAACACTACAACGTTAAAAAAGTTATTTAAAAAAATCAAAAAACCCGACTGCTTAAAAAGCAAACTAAAAAGACGTAAACAAGAAGAAAATCATGCTGTGCAGTCGGAGGATACATATTCGCGAACTGGCGGACCAAAACCAGATGTATCCTCCGACTGCACAACATAATTTTCTTCTTGTTTACGTCTTTTTAGTTTGCTACAACTTTTTATTTTTTTTTTTTAGAATTAGGTACATTTAAACATATAAGTGTTACATATTTTTGAAATCGCTTCTTAAAATCTTTTATTTTGATACCCCACAAGATTTTTTTTATTTTTCCACAAAATGGCGCCTAAAATCCACCATTTTTTTATTTTAATGTAGCCAGTGACAGTCGCAGGATTAAGACGAATCGATTGACGTAAGAATCATCAAAATCGGCCAACGCGTTTGGTCTCTAGAACGCCATATCGGAACAAACATACATACATAGACTGATAAACACATTACCCTCCTTCGGCAGTCGGGTAAAAATAAATTCAATTTCAGAAGTCGGTTGTATTTTTTTTGTAAATTTTAAATGAATACCCAATGATATCGTAGCCAAGGAAGAGAGAGAGTCTACCAACGATTAATTTTCAACCTCGTCACTGCAAACAAATGCTTTTTTGGAATCGTAGGATTATCACATATCAAGTAATTTATAAACGAAACAACAACACTTTAATTAATTAAATATATTTCTCTTCTCGCATAACTTTCTATTTACATTTCCACTATTTCAGCAGCAATATTTACAGAAAAAATCTATATGAAAAATACATACATATGACATTTCTACTGGTTAACGATACATATGTCTATGGTAACTAATATCACTCACGAATCAACTGTATTTGGCAAATCGTTCGTTTTCAGTGTGTGTTCAGAATTTACAGGGATCACACGGAGTAATTAGATTTAAGGAATAAATAGGACTCGGTGGAAATATATTCCAATAATTCAGTGAAATTAAATTAATATAAAAATAGTGTATCACAAAACGAAAACGGTTGTCTATAAATTAGTGGTTTTCAGTTCAGTATTATTGTATTGTGCCTAGTAGGACATCAATTGGTTTGTAAGAAAAACTAATTTTTTAAAAAATTGTGTCACTTTTTGGCTCAAAATAAGCAACGTGCCACTTAATGTAACAGTTGGTTTTTTTTTTGATTTTCTATCTCTTTCTATTTTTTTAGTTCTATTTCTTCAATATCGTTTTCGTCTTATGATACCAAGCTCCATCTCTCAATCACGCGTGTCCACAGTGAGGGACGAGCTCAGGATCTTCACAGGTCAAGCTCTGGTCATCGAACACCTTTCCTTCACCACAGCTGATGAGACGAGGGTGTCCTTCTACGCATGTGATGAGTCTGTGGCAGTCACCGGGCACTGGGAAACGGGGGAAGGGCCAGAACTTCGCCACTTGGGAACCAGACGGCACTTTGGTTGGGCATTTGAAGCCGACGACAGCTGTGGGACAAATATTTTGGTTAAGAATAGCTATAGAAATGTGGTATACTTGTAGCAGCGCTCTCTGTTAATCTGCCTATTAGTTGAGTAACACAAATCAGAACTATTTACTACTACTTAAATAATTCGTTTAGATTCTTTTACGAGGTGGCGTTAAAATATGTAAAAGTATAGCTGAATTACTATATACTGGTCCAATAATATATCTTTTAACTCTGCAGGAGAACTTTACTACTCGAATGTTACAAAATTCGGTCTGAGTGTGTTATATTAAAACCGTTTTCCTCAAAAATATGGCCAAGCGTAAAAATTTGAACAGAAATATAGTTTTTGTAATAAAACTTCAAAAGGAAAAATAATAATAAAATCATAGCACAGGCAATGCAATTTCAAAGGATCGCCGTTGGTAACATTGGTAAGGAGGACTTTATTGGTTCAAATCTTTGAAACAATTGAATCATTCACAAAGTAGTACTGAAAAGTCTTTGCCAGGTCTGGTTTAATTCTGTAAATAACTCAGGAATTATCGGAGAAACTAATTTACTCTCTACCAAACTCACCACTCTACTCAACCAAAAAAGTATGTTAGTAAGTTGTATGTTATTTTTATATTATAAATCAGTTACCTTCAGGGTTACAGAAGGGCTGGAGTAGATCGGGCCAGTTGCAGCCATGGATGCGCTCATCGTAGACCAGACCGGGGGTGCAGGGCTCCTGCTCGGGGATACCGTAGGCGCACTTGACGTAACTAGTGGAGCACTCGTCGCTGTCGGGGTAGATGCCGAACTGGTACTCGCAGCCGGGAGACGATAGGGGGACCACTGGAATTTAGGGAAAAGGATTTTTACTAATGTTTGTGATATAGAGAAGGCGGCGTTGATGAAATTTGATGTTGATTTTTTATTTAAAATTAAATTATTTTAATAATGAGATGTTCATTGGATATACAGGCCTCCTTCAAAGATAAAGACTGGCATTTTTATATCCATATCAAATTAAAATCTACCTTCACAAAAGAGCACGTTGTACAAATGTACAGCCCAATCTGACACAAGATAATGATACTCGCCCCTAATCTCTCGACCTAAACATAATCTGTCAGGAGAGACTAGATATTCCCCCCGAAACAAGGTATTCTAGTGCCAGTTACATCGGTATGCACAGTGCCACAGATAAATAACGTAATACGTTTTGAGGCAAATATAATTTTATTAATTGTCTACTATTAAATGATAAATGATTTATTTCTGTAAGTTGGTTTGTATAAACACTTTTACATGTCAATCATATTTTTTTAAAACTAGATGAGGTCGGCGTTTCCTGTCTGACTACTCTGAGAAGAAAGGCCGAAACAAACTCGGAGGTCACAGTCTCTTTTAAAGTCCAGTCAAAATCTTGGTTAGATCATGTGATGACCATGTAGACTGATTTCTGAAATGGTCTTTTGAGGAAAGAACCAGCCAGATTGAGTGGACCTGTCCAGTCAGTGCACGCATTTGTCAATAACCGAGCAGCTCAACTCAGAATTTAAGGAGCTCAACGAATTGACGAAAAATACCAAAGAAAGTACATTCGGGTAGGCCGCATAAACTACTCGAACTGCCAGACCATGATTAAAAACTAACTAAGATAAATTAAAATATAAATCAAAATAAAAAAGAATGATCCACATAGTCTTCATATTCACAATAATTAAAATAAAATAATATAATAATATTACTTTTTAATGATTTATTTACGTCTTTAAATCATGTATACTCACAGTCAGCTTTCCTGGTACCACAGTCGACAGCCCAGTTGTAGTTGCAGTGGTTGTGCACGGCGCCCTTACCGTCGAACAGGAGACCATTCTCACATGTTTCCACTGTTAGAGAACCGTTGGTGCAGAGGAAGAACTGGTCGCAGAGTTCGGGGTGGGCGTATGCCTGAAAATTGTGAAGAGAATAATCGTGTTAATCGAGTAACCAGAATAGTATTCTGCCCTTGAGTAGAAAAGGAACTGGAGCTTATAATTTCATAAGAAAACTAGTTAGGGGTTTTAGTCATAAGTGTAAAACTTCCACGCAGTTGTTTCAAGACGATTTGCCACCTTTCAGCCAACATTGCAGGGGAAAACCTTTTTACTATTTTTCATATTAACAAACTGTGATTTTAAATCCATTTTTGCCGTAATGGTCAAAGAACTGGACTGACTAATGATCACATTATTTTTGCTTAACCTTTTCTAATATTAATTAGCAGGAGAAATGACAATTGTAATGAGAAAATACCTGGATTCCATACTGCTCAGGACACGCAGGTGCATGCTCCAATAAGATACCAGCGCTTGCTGCAACAAAAGACAAACAACTTAATTCTTTATTCAAAAAATCACAGCTGCTTTTGATAACGGTCGCTAAATGGCGGTGCTATGCGATTCGTGTATAAATTGCATGATCAACGGTGAGTTATTAATTGAGTTGTTTCTACTGATTACGATTGATTGATTGATAGAAGTCGCTAGTCTATTTAATTACTCGAGGTCATAGATTCGAAGAGGAGGTGGTAGTTTTCTAAACTTGTATTGCTACTGTATTCAACCACGTATCCTTTGAAGATTTTGCTTTTCAGACATTCATAGCTGTTATAAAAAGTCCGCTATACTTCATAAAAGATAGCTTGATCTCTACGACATGTGTCAAACTGACGTATACGTTATTGTTAGCCTGTCAAGCGCTATTGTTACTGTATTGATACTGAAAGCTGTCGCAGAGATCAAGCTATCTTTTTACCCGACTGCCGAAGGAGGGTAATGTGTTTATCAGTCTATGTATGTATGTATGTATGTATGTATGTATGTATATATGTATGTATGTATGTATGTATGTATGTATGTATGTATGTATGTATGTTTGTTCCTATGTGGCGTTCTAGAGACCAAACGCGTTGGCAGATTTTGATGATTCTTACGTCAATCGATTCGTCTTAATCCTGCGAGTGTCACTGGCTACATTAAAATTGGAAAAAACAAAAATGGCGGATTTTGGGCGCCATTTTGTGGGGAAAAAATTTTTTTTTTTCTTCCAAGCCCATCGTGTGGGGTATCAAAATAAAGGGTGTTAAAAGGCGATTTCAAAAATATATAACACTTATATGTTTAAATGTACCTAATTCTAAAAAAAAGTAACTAAAAAGTTGTAAATAAAAAAAGTTAATTAAAAAAATCAAAAAACCCGACTGCTTGAAAAGCAAACTAAAAAGACGTAAACAAGAAGAAAATCATGCTGTGCAGTCGGAGGATACATCTGGTTTTGGTCCGCCAGCTCGCGAATAAGTATCCTCCGACTGCACAGCATGATTTTCTTCTTGTTTACGTCTTTTTAGTTTGCTTTTCAAGCAGTCGGGTTTTTTGATTTTTTTAATTAATATAAAGTATAGTCTCGTATTATTTATTTCTTGCTAGTAGTTAACAAGCTTAATTGCCGAAGATTTCGGCCCTATTTGAATTGCCTTAAGACTTTATTGATGGTGTAAGTATGTACGGGATATTACAAATATTTTGTACCACAGTCGCAACCTTTGCGGACAATTAACCCTCATATTAAAACGCCCGTAACGAACGACATTTTCAACACGCATTAACCAATCAGCAACGAGTCAACGATCAAGGGTTGGCAAGAGCTAATTCGAGGTTGCACTTTCGATGTAATAATATGCGTGTGTAACGTGCGTTGAAGCGAAACATGTTGCAACCCTATCGTAAGTGAGGTCGCCGGCAATTGGCCGCAAATGAAACACTTGATCGGACCTAGTACTTAGGCTAATTGGTTCACACTCCGGCAGAATGATTAATAAGGTAACAGAAATCTGTTTTAATGAGTAAAGGTCATGTAGGTTTTGTCTAGTGTCTTGAATATAAAATATTGTTTTTTTATTATACTAAATACAGCCTGAGGACCTTTGCCACAACGTTAAATAAGCCCAAGATCAAGATGCAATTCAAAAAATTATGTACAAATGCAATATTTTTTACTAGCTGACTCCCGCGGCTTCGCTCCCGTCTACCGGATACCTACCTACCTTTTTTTTTTTTTGGGTAATCAAAACTCACTCGTGTTCCTTCAGTTGTTTGTGCCAGGGCCGCGGTACCTACTACCTAAGTTTAGAACACAAAACCCACTATTGTGACTTAACTGTAAGAAATATTCTCTTACATATTTTTTGTAAGTAATAATAAGTACTTTAATCATATAGTACAATAATGAATTTTAAAGGGTATATTATTGCAATTTTCGGGAACCCAATTTTTTTTTAAATATATTATAATCTAATGTTACTACGGAATAATGTAGCTTTCCAAAGGTGAAATAATTTTTAAAATCAGTCGAATAGTTTCGGAGCCTTCGGTACAAACAAAAAAAAACCTTTCTCCTTATTATATATATATCTAAATAGATATTTATTATTAATTTATTAGTATAGATTGGCAACTTATACCTGCAATGAATTTCATCTAATCGATCGAATTTTATACCTTAAAAAAAACACGAACGATTACATATTCACATTTAAATGAAACAATTCGAAGTTTAAAAAAAGAAAATCACCAGACTTGTGAAAAGTGGACGCTCCACGTCTCATTATCTCATGGCTCATACAATTGGAAAATACTAATTTATGCTCGAACAGCCGTTTGTTATGCTGTTTTTTTTTTTAATAAGCGCATCATACTAATCAATATCTATACGTAAGTAATCTTCCTATCCACCAACCACTAATTTCCAAACATAAGCTTGTGCAAACTTCGCATATGCAATCCTTTTAATTCTTCACTTAACAACTTACAAGATATTTCGACATGTTAATTAAAGTTCCTTGATGTTACATCTTCATGTTTTATTAATAAACAAATTGGTACCTACAATTAATCAAGCAATACTTACATAGGCCTGTATTAGCTTTTTGAGTGTCCAGAGGCCTTAGACAAGTGACATAAGTAAAATTGTAAGGGATTGAGAAGCAATATCTAAAAATCACGTGATCAATACCTTACATTGTTCAATTGCTATAATATTTGATTTCGTTGACAAAATGTCACTATACTTCATAAAACATAGCTTGATATCTGCGACAGCTGTCAGTATCAATACAGTAACAATAGCGCTTGACAGGCTAGCAATAACGTAACAATAACTTATACGTCAGTTTGACATATGTCGCAGAGATCAAGCTATCTTGTATGAAGTATAGTCTAGACAAGTGACATTCTATAGCCCCTGACAACAAAATTTTAAATGGTAGAAATGGGTTGAATACTAAAAATTAAATGTAAACTCAAAATATTTTATGGCTCAATAAATATCATGAAATCGATACCGTTGAGTGCCTTAGAAGCATCCTTTTTAGGACAATCATAGTCAATAAAAAACAACCAGATCTAACCTGTCTAAATATACACATAGGTAGGTGTAGGACATCTATTAATTTGTAAGGTCAGTTAAGGACAGGCGCTCGACGTAAAATAAAATAAGTTGAAATTGATAGACTAAAATCCAATCACATCAGTGATGAACCTAACTGTCAGATAAGAAATCTCACAAAGCACTAGCCAGTTTAACATTAATTTTCTAATTTGGATAACCCAAATACGTGTTACTTCGTTTCCTGTAATCCATTATCCACTTGTTTCAGCCACTACGGGTTAATCGTGAAAGGTCAGTTCATCTCCACGATCTATGACAACACTTTCCCCTGGCATATTGTTAACGAACAAATATAATCTTTCACTTATACCGTTCCTAAAGGTACAGTTCCTATTCTTACTTTCGATCAGGAAATGCACAAAATCATACAATTATATGCTGCATATCATTACATGATATATACATTTTTATAAGTTTTTAACTTCGTGTTGGTAGTGGTAGTGGTAGTGGTAGGGACTCCCTTTTCCGCACTTAGACTCCCTTTTGGTCCGTTGTGCGTAACTTCGTGTTGTTGAATATATCGAATACCAAGCAAGAGTAGGAGAAGATCTACAAAACAATATGATGAACGTAAAAGATGATTTGAAAGGATATGACTTTGAAATGAAAACTAATAGCGGTTAATATAAGAAAAAAATTGAGACCACAACACAATTCGATAAGGGCAGAAGAATGAAATCAATCGAAATTACTGAAATTACAGCAATTGAAACTCGTTAACAACACAAAGAGAAAGAAAAAAATTGAAATTCTATGAGCTTTAGAACATAACAAATTGAAAGAACTAAGAAAACAAAACACTGTAGCTTTAGCTGACCGCGTTAAATGAAGGAAGTAATTCTACAATAACATAGGAAGTACCAATCTGTACACACGAACTGGCTATACAAAACCATCGTAATAGCTATTCCGTTTATCTCAAATCAAGTGAATAGCTTCAAAAGTGTTGCAATCGTAAGACTACAGAGGACGAAACAGCAATAACTAGGAGTATTGTTGCCATTTGGTAAACAGATCTGCAGCAAGAAATAATCAAGAAAAGAGAGCAGAATGAATGCTGAAAGAAAAGATGGCACAGCAGTTGAATTATTATTAGCGGTATTAAAAAAATCGAAACGAGAAGAACGATTGACAATAATAATAACTAATAGGCTATACTCGATGATAACACGAGAGGACGATCAACTTTGTAACCCACATCTTTTTCTACTGAAATCAGTAACATTTCAGATGAAAATTAGCATGAAGATGTTGTAATATAGAACAGATCCTTAATTTTCACACAAAAACCACTACAAAACAATAGCATACCGATTGCGTTCATCTTGCTGAGAATTGGTGTGCATCTGGAGATGAATAGCGTCATGAGTGAAGCAACCAAGACTGACTTAACTAGAATCTTGTTGTATTTGGACAAAACGATTAGCAAGCTGTTGAGCAAGAAGATGCAAGAACATTGAAGACTGAGAAAACCAAAGATCTATAATGACGAATAGATATGACTGTAATATATTGACTGTTTTGAGAAATAAATGTCTTAAACCATATTATATCATGATATTTAAAGCTAAAAAAGTTACTAGAAATACAGATAAGTAGACGAGACTAAGGCACTTGCCTCAGCGCCGGCGACAAAGCGATAAGTTATCGACTATTTTATCGCTGAAATAACGGACAAAAGATACAGATCCCGTGACAATAAAAGAGAAACATATATTAATAGTTGGTCGCTGGCTGTTCACACTGCCGGTGAGTACTCTCTCACCACAAGTTTGTCACTGCGACAAGAGCTATCAAAGATATTACTCGCTCGATGATGACGCTGAGAGACCAACCAAGCAACGCGTGCAGGACTGACCATCCGACCGAGTGGTGCGAGTAATCGTACGTCGCACAAAAATAGTCGCTCATCGCCGAGTGATAAAAATATTGGAACTACATACTCGCTTTTCACAGCTCGCTAACTAGTATCTAGGTTCTAGCTCTACTCGCTGGTCGCTGATCATCGGCGCTGGGCCAAGTGTCTAATGCAGCTCATACATCCACTAAAATTAACAAAGCTCCAATTTTCTCACAAAAACTTCCAAACAACTACAAAACAATAGCAAACGGATTGCGTTCATCTCGCTCCAGATGTATAGCATCGTGAGTGAAGCAACGTCATCGCAGATGTCGGCCAGCGAAGCAACAACCTCGAGAACTTTTACTTTTACGTGCTACGTACCAGGGGAGCATCTTCGTACAATTGTTAGAGGTTTGTTTGTATTGTTTGTGTGGAGGTCATTATTTTAGTCAGGGTGTGTTTTTAGAAATGTAATTACCGTGTTCTGTTTCAGAATTGGTAACAGGGACTTTTTTATATGCTTAAGTTATTGATTTTACCCGACCTTAAAGACTTACTTAAAGTTATGGGTTTTTGTGGTCTTCTTATTGATATTGTAAGAATAGAGAACCACTTTTTTTGTATGTATTTATTCAATAGCTTTACAGAGCATTACATATATAAATTCTCGACGTTTTCCCATGGGGATAGTCAGAAACTTCTAGAGCATTAGATTAAGGAAATTATAAGAAGTGCTAAATTCAGAGATACTCCGTGCTTGTTAGTTTAGTAGATTTATAGAATTTTAATACCAAATTACTACAAACTATTTGGGTCAAATAAACTAATTTGGTAATCTTTCTAGACAAAATATAAATTTGACATTCAAATTAAAACAGTCTGCCACTAAATCGAATCTGAAGTCAATGTCGCCCGACATTGTAATGTCAATTACATATCAACAAAATAAAAATAAAATGTTTCTATAACATGTGCAACCAGTTATTGAGAATAGTAATTAAACTAAACGTTATATAAAAGAACTTGCCGCTGTTATACTTTCCGTGACCTTGTTGTACATAGCAAATAGTATTACCGACCGATAATATGTGTTGGGCCGCTAAAATGAAACAAGTATATTTTTTCGGTTTGTTTAAAAATATGCATCACAATGTTTTTTTGTTTTTTTTAATTAGGTTTTTTACATTTTTATTATAATATAAGTAGTATAAGTAAGTAAGTAGTATAAGTATATGTTTTATTACTAGTGATAACGTAACTAAACATAACAACTAACAACTCATACATGCAAACACACCCACGCACATTATATACACATACACCCACACACACACACCCACATACACTCTCAACACACCCCTACACTTCAACATACACTTCCCTTGATTTTGATTTTTTTATAAGTTCATTAAATATTATTTTTCTGTCTAGTAACAAAAGTAGTCTGGAACAAATTGTATTTTACTCTGTCTTGTTTTTCGGGCGCTGATAGCTGCGCCACAGTTTGTACTTCTGCAGCTATCATCGTTCCATTGTACTTTGTGTAATTCCTAAATGGTTCCAAATAAACGTTTATTATTATTATTTAATACGTTTTTTTTTTAATTCTAGATGTAAATCTGATAAACAAGACAATTATACCAACATCCTTTGTTATTGTGTAAACACGTATAAACGTTGTACATCACAAAAACAGGATACGCTCTGCTACGCAAAAAATGTCTTGGTTGTACGCGTATCTTATCTAAATCTTGTTTGCCCTCAATTGAAACTCATAGAGATTTTTTCCCACGGATATAAGCATTAAATGCAATTGACTTAATTGCTATTAGGTAGGCTTGTTATTAAATTACTCTCGATAGCTATGATGCGATGAGATTATGGTGATTAAACTTTAGGCCTAAGGCTCTACTCATTAATTTATGTATTACTTCATCTTTGGCATAAGATGATACTCAAGCATTAATCTTTATTTGAATCTGACAGATCTATAAAATTAGTTACACAGAACGATTCATCACCAGCTCTAATGTTGTTGTTTTGTTTTACGGGTGGCTAATTAAAACCCGTTGCAGTATGTTTTACAATGTTAATAAATAAAATTAGATAGGTTACTTTTCAATGTTACGTTTTAATAATTTTATTAGTACTCTAAATTAATTGGTATGACAATTAAATCTTTAAATCAGTGAAAGTGTTTGTTGAAATATTTATTACGTTGACAAATTAATTGACGTTTTAAATAATAGTCATCACACGCAGCTGACTTTTTTTTAAAATTAAAGTTGTTTTATTCAGCGGGTCTATTCTGGATACATCACACCGTGTAGACTAAGGTACTTACTTCCAAGATTGAAATTTGCACCTTATTTCGATATTTTTATAGCTTACTTAATATTCCCTCCACCTTTGTTTGCACAGTTGATTTTAACAGAATAGCGCTACAGTTCTTACTGCACTGTCATTGGTAGTCCAAAGCAGAACTCAGTACAAAAACACATCTTTAAGAGGTCTCATTGTATACAATATTCCTTGAACTTTATTCCAGTCATCGCTACTTTTATGCAACAACATTCTAAAGCATCCGAACATTACTCGTTCAAATATGAATTATTCATACTTTGAGCTCTGGTGCGCTATAATCGCAGTCGCAGTGTCGCGTACGCATGTCGTGACAGAAAACCAGCGCGCTTCTTGAATTTATGATACCATAATTGATTTATGAATATGATTCATTTTCTGTACAGCCACGTGCATGCAAATGTTAATTTTCTTATGATAAACTAGCTAATTAGCTTCACTCCGTCGATTCAATGGGAATCGTTAATATTGTCGAGATAAAATAAGAGCCTTATGACACTCAGCAATATCAGTTAAATAAGTTTTGGAATCCGATCGTTACTTTCAGAGTTTACCCATTAAAAACATACTAAAACAAAAAAAAAATGCACTCTGTACTTCTTTATAATAAAGGGTCATACAGAAAAGGTTCATCAAGTATTTGTGGAAATCAGGAATTGCCCTAATGATCTTAAGATTACTTCAACCTTTGTAAGATAAGTCGTAAGTTGTAAGTAATCTTAAATGACCCCTGATTAATCAGCGAGCAATCTCTGACTATATTTAATTATTTAAAACTTTCAATAATTCTATTAGTAACTTCGATATTCTACTTAAATTTTATTTGAACGGTCCCGGATGGTCAAATCGATGATACGCACCGCGTGTTCCATTTACCTCACATTGCAGTCAATATTCTATTGAAAATTTATTGACATATGTTCACATATGTCAATAAATTTTGATCCTTTCCATAACAGGTGTGTCCTCGGCCACAAAGTGCCTTAGCTTTTTTAATCAAGATTTTGTATGTTCAAGTTTTTATTCTTGTATTGATTATAAAATGTGAATTTAGTCTAAGCTTGAATGTTATAAAGTTTTCTTTTATCCTTTTTGTGTCATTCACATAATTTTTTACCCGACTACGGCGATGCAAAAGGGAGGGTTATGTTTGTCCAATCTAGTTATAGAAGTGATGACTTTTAATTGGCTGTCAAACTCTCATACTATTTTTTATTCTGTTTGTTTTAGTTGTATGTCGTCCAAAATTGATAAATAAATAATATAACTTTGGATTCAGCTGTTTTGTTTGGTTGAATTACTTAAGTAAGAATCAGAACCTCATTAATAAATCAGAAGCCGGAAAACGTCTGTGCTAGACGTATTTGGTGCGATATTAATCTCACTACAACTGGTTTAAATGTACCAATCACAGTACCAATCAATGTGGTTAATAATTATTGCGAGAACCCGTAACTTGTTTCACGATTGCTACAAAACTATACATTTTGCAATATTTAGGAGACCATACCCTTTTCTACATTTTATTCGACACGAAATATCCTTACAGAAAATCTGTATCTTAAATATGTGTGCAACATTTTAGCTGCCCGCGCAGCTAAAAGGCGAAAGTAGTTGCTTGCGAGTGGCTAGCCTTGGTGGTCATGTGCAGTCACCGTCGACGCTAACTGCTTCAGATTAGATCGTACATATGCTACATTAAACAATAGCTTAGCAGACAATCTGGTGTAATTATTGTAATTAAGATTGTAAGGCTGCCTATCTTGATGGATAGTTCACGTGGTGAAACTATTTTATAGAGTAGAAACATACCATTCTTTGACATCTAATAATATGTCTGAGTTCAATAAAGTCAGGTTTATTTAGATATTTCTTTTTTTTTTTGTCGGTGCAACACTAATTTGAGCTTAAGTAAAAGCAATAGGTCTTAATTGATGAAACGTGGCAGTTTCGATTAAAATTGAGTGTAATTTGATTTTAAATTAATTGAGTACATTTTTGGATAGAAAACAATCTAATACTAATCTCAATTTTGTTGGCCAACTATTCAGATATAATAGCAAAAAAACAATTGCTCAAATAATATTTTCGTGTAATAAAAATTCTGTACTCTGATCTTGACGAATTTATGTTTTTGTACACAAACTTTGTTAGTTCAAATAGCTGCAAATGTTATAATTAAATTCTCTACTGCACATTCAAAGTATCTGCATTGTTAATTTAATTGGAATAGTCGACATTTTATGTATATAAAACCTTTGCTTAAGTATTCCTTGTTTAGCTTTTTGTTTCAGGATGCTTTTTAGAATATTTGTAATCAACATAATAAGATAGAAAAAAACTAAATTCACACTTATTAACTTTATAAGTACACTGAAATATTTCCTGTTTAATCATTTTTTTTTAAATGGTCTTGTAATTTTAATTGTAACTAGGCATGATATCTTAATTTAGTTTAAAACATGATAGGAACTTGATAATAGTCGGGCAGCGGCTGTAATCGAGTTTCAAATGATTGTAATGCTTGACCTTGCTTACGTAATTGGAGAAGTCATAAATTGTAACAACAATTATTCTATTTTGAGTTAAGTATTAAATAATAGGAACTAATTTTCTTTAATTCTTCAGCTAACAAATTGAAATGCCGTTAGTGACTACGATTTTAAGTCGAGCCGTAGGTTACCTTTATAGCCGCGATGCAAAATGATGATAAATTTAACTTGGAAACATCAACCCAACATAAGTTTTGTCACAAGCCCAGTTGTCTGTCTCTCGTGGTTATACCTAGCAGGATGACTTCTTTATAGACAATATCCGTCAACAACATAAAAAGGTTGCAAGCTGAAGTGGCAGAGGGCTGGTCATGTGTGCTGAAGGACCGGTGACCAAGCAGGCAAAATACTAGAGCCCGCGAAGACCGCGGGTCATTAGGCGTATGAACCGATAGTCGTAAAACTTGGTGTGGCGTGGTGTTATTGAAGTTGCCGGTATACGAGATGTTGAGGAGCAAATTGGCAGAATCCTAAGATGTATATCTGTGGACTGCAACTGCGACAAGCTGAGTTGATTTATTAATAATACTAGCTGACCCCCGCAGCTTCGCTCACGTCAACTGGCTATCTACCCAACAACCCTACCTACCTACCCTACAATACCTACCTACTTACCAATTTGTTAAACTATTTATTTGAATAAGAATCAATACTACAATACGAATGTAACCAACTTTTGTTTCTACTGGCGATCTAATTAAATTTTAGAATACAAAAGCTGCTATTGTGACTTTACTATGATAGTGAGATATAATTTTCTCAAGTCTTTTTTGTATTTAATAATAATGAGTATTTAAATTATGCAGTACATAGTTTTCTTGTATCATCCACAGTTTTCTCAGCGCACGCCAAATAATAAATTTTATAGGCAAAATTTTGTTACTTTGGGTTACATTATTGCAATTTTCATAATGATCTAAATTTGTTTAAATATTATATTATAGCTTATGTTACTCGGGAATATTGTACCTTTCCATAGATAAAAGAATTTTTAAACCGGTCCAGCAGTTTCGGAGCCTATTCGCTAAACAAACAAACAAAAAATCTTTGCTCTTTATAATATTGTTGATGCCAAAAGCATCTATGTGCAGCTGTTTCTTTTATTTGCGACAATTTACAACTTATTATGTCCTTTATCTTTGAATGTCATTCTAATCAAGCAGATACTTCCATTATCACATCATCCTTGATCATAATCTCACTGCCAATGCCACAATTTCCTCATGGATTCAATGCGAATGAGATTACATTAACATAAGGTGCAATTGTATGAATATTAACAATGCTGTCACTTGTTCTAGGCGTAGTTATGACATTAACTAATAATTGTTGTTGATATGATCATTTAAATATTGTTGTCTTATAAGTGGTTTGTTTTTTTTATGTAAATAAGTTGCAGGGAAGCTTTTGTTGCATGATTTTAGTTTTTTCTTTTCCAATGGGAAAGTAATGTGCCTTTGAACTTGCGTTAAACCGTAAGTTTTCCATGATACATTATAAGTTAATTTTGGATAAGAATAATAAGTAATAGACTTTTCCAAATGTAAAAATATTATATTACATTTCTTATTCGTTCTGGGGAAAATTAATTCGAAATTCTTTTCAATTGTACAGGATTACATTTAATATATGAAGAATTCTTAAAGCACGAGTATTTACACTGCTTACTTAGGTAAATGTACGTATTGTGTGTCAACACCAAGAATCAAGAATGGAAATTATCAGTGCCCAATTTATTGATCCGTGGTTAACTCAACCAATGATAACCATTAAAATTTCTGTAAAATGGTGCGTTTTGTCATCAATTTTTAGCCTCACAAGTGACCAAACATGTTGGAGAGTTAATTATTTGTTCATATACTACGACAGTAACAATTGATTAAAAGACGCGTTTTACCGAAATTTAAAACTATTGGTTAGCATATTTAAACTGGGCATTCATATTTATGCCCATCTGAGCGAGAGTCGTATTTAACTTAAAGATTACAACAGCTCGAACAACTACATCGATGCTGTGGGAAACTACCTATTTGCTATTAACCAACAGTAATAATAATAATAATAATAATAATCTGTGGCCTGACTTGTCAAGAGTGACATTAAAAATTTTCTTAGCTCTTCGTATTTTCTACAATTTATTTATCAAACCGTATTATATCACCTTAAATCTGCATAAAATTTAATTTTCAATATGACTACATATATATATAATAAACGAAGAAGAAAACAAATAATATAATTACAATACCAAACCATAAAAAATCAAACGAAAAATGACGTAAGCTAAGAACAAAATGTTGACAAGAAGCCAGGCCCGAGCCAAAAACACACGCCCAACATCTTCGGGTTCGTCGCTCAGCTCCGCCTCGCAGCCACCGGGATCCCCTACATCAGTGAGTGAAGCGATCCTGGACGCTGCAGTAGCGTCGAGCTCGAGCGACGAATACTTCTCTCCGCCGACGACACCACCACCTGCGCGTCGACGGGGAGGACGCCGGCCGCCGGACAGCCTGGGACTTCGAGGCCCATCGGCCTCTGACAGGGTCCCCGCTCCCGGTGGAAGTGTGCAGCGCATGCGATGGACGCAATCAATTAACGAAAACGTCATGCGCGCATACTTTGGGGCTACAGAGGGGGGAAGTAAACTGACTGCGTACAACATGACATGCATGACTGACATGCACCTACCGGATAATGACGCCATGTGTTCGTTCTGGCGCGATATCTGGTCGGTGCCTGTCAGTCACACCGAGGGTGACTGGACTCGGGAGGTCGAGCAAGCGTGCGATCCGATACCACAAATGGGGGCAATTACCATCAGCCCCCAAGATCTGGCTCGTGCAGTCCGTCCGTTGCCCAATTGGAAATCTCCAGGGCCAGACGGACTGCAAAACTTTTGGATTAAGTGGTTCCAAAGTTCGCATGCTCGTTTGACATCTCAGTTCCAGTCTGCTTTAGAGTCAGGGTCACTGCCCCAGTTCCTAACGACAGGAATAACCCACCTGCTCCATAAATCGGGTAGTACTGCGGAACCTAAAAATTATAGACCGATAACATGTTTACCGACGGTCTATAAAGTTCTTACATCCATTCTGAGAGCGAAAATTAATCAACATATTGACAATAACTCCATCATGTCTGCTTCTCAGAATGGATGTAGGAACGGGTCCCGCGGTACTAAGGAGCTGCTCCTCATTGACATTGCTATTAGCCAACAGGTTCGCCGTTCCCGCAAGGATCTGGCGACATGTTGGATAGATTACAAGAAGGCCTATGACTCAGTGCCACATACATGGCTCATGAGGGTGCTGGAGTTGTATAAAATTGATGCAACACTGCGCGCCTTCCTGACGTCATGTATGGGGCAGTGGAGGACGGTCCTTCACTATCCAGGATGTCGACAGATTCAGGAAAACAGCGAACCTATAAGGATTGAGCGCGGAATATTTCAGGGTGACAGTCTGAGTCCTCTGTGGTTTTGTTTAGCCCTGAACCCTCTCAGTACACTGCTGGAGGGTTCGGGCCTGGGCTATCGGTTGAGAAGAGGTGGTCAGGTCATATCACACCTCCTTTACATGGATGATCTGAAGCTCTTTGCCCCCAACAACTTTCAACTGATGAAGCTACTGAAGGTGACAGAAACCTTCAGTGACGCCATCAGGATGGAATTTGGTGTGGACAAATGTGCAGTCATGCATGTAAAGCGAGGGGAGATTATGGAATCCGTGGGAATACAACTCTCGGATTCCATACACCTTCGATCCCTTTCCTCAACTGAAACTTACAAGTATTTGGGTATGTCGGAAGCATTAGGCATCAATGCTAGTGACGTGAAACAGTCGTTGAAGGAACGCTTCTTTGGCCGCCTGAATAAAGTACTAAATAGTCTTTTATCAGGCGGAAACAAGGTGCGCGCCTTCAACGGCTGGGTCATGCCGGTCTTGATGTATTCCTTCGGCATACTCAAATGGACTCAGACAGAACTTGACGCCCTGGATAGGAGAGTCCGCACGCTGCTTACCGCAAATCGTATGCATCACCCACGGTCATCGGTCATGAGACTGTATATCCCGCGGAAGTGTGGGGGTCGAGGATTTTTAAATGCTAAGACCCTGCACAACCGCGAGGTATGCAGTCTTAGGGAATACTTCCAGGCCGCCGACGTGGGTATGCATCGAGATGTGGTAGCGGTGGACAAGGGCCTTACCCCGCTCTCCTTGGCTAACGAGAACTGGCGCAAACCTATAGTATTAGATACTAATGACCGCAGGGAGGTATGGCAGAGCAAGGAGCTTCACGGACGCTTCTACCGGGTCCTACATGGGTCCGATGTAGATCTTTTAGCGTCCGTGGCCTGGCTGCGATTTGGTGACCTTTTCGGGGAAACCGAAGGTTTTGTCTTTGCGATTATGGACGAAGTTATGATGACGAACAACTACCGGAAATACATTGTGAAGGATGGCACAGTTGACATCTGTCGGGCATGTCACCGGCCGGGTGAATCTATCCGTCACATTATCTCCGGTTGTTCTAGTCTGGCTAACGGAGACTATTTGCATAGACACAACCTTGTAGCCAGGATTATCCATCAGCAACTTGCTCTTAAATACAATCTTGTGGAATCGGAAGTGCCTTACTATAAGTATGTGCCCGACCCAGTTCTCGAAAATGGCAATGTCACGTTGTATTGGGATCGGTCTATCATCACTGACAGGACTATTGTTGCCAATAAACCTGACATAGTGGTGATAGACCGACTAGAGCGTCGCGCAATGATTGTTGATATAGCGGTCCCCCATGACGAGAACCTCGTGAAGGCTGAGAGAGATAAGAAAAGCAAGTATCTTGATCTGGCTCGCGAGGTTGTCGACATGTGGGATGTGAATACAGCAGTCATTGTGCCGATAGTCGTGACGGCCAATGGTATAATAGCCAAGAGCCTCGACGAACATCTGAGGAGGCTCTCGTTGGGCAGCTGGATCAAGGGCTTGATTCAGAAGGCGGTACTCCTGGACACGGCGCGTATAGTCAGGAGGTTCCTCTCTCTGGAGCCCTGACCACCGGTAGCTTGGACCCTGTTCCCGATACCGGTGGGCTACTATTTTTGTATTTTTAAATGTTTTTTTTTATTTTATTTTATATAGAATAATATTTAAAAATGTAAAAATATGTATATAAAATAAATAAATGCAATAATAATAATAATAATTTCTTTATTGTTCAAGAAAAATACATTTTATAATACATAAATCACTGATCTCCACACTAGGATTCCCTGTGTCGTGGAGGCCAGTCTCTTTCATCATAGTTCAGGAATACAGTGTTTTATTTTAGCCATATATAACAAAAAGGATAAGTTAA
Source organism: Anorthoa munda (assembly GCA_945859665.1). NCBI lineage: Eukaryota > Metazoa > Arthropoda > Insecta > Lepidoptera > Noctuidae > Anorthoa > Anorthoa munda. The sequence continues at coordinate 8,152,051 of OX243893.1, forward strand.
ACAAAAACAAAAATAATAATAAGGGGATGCATGGTATCTTGCAGTGTGTGCAAAAGTGTGAGTCAAGTGACGTTGGTGCGTGTATTAAATGTGTGTGCGTTTGTGTGTGGGTGTATGTGTGTGGTGTGTGTGTTTGTATGGTGTGGTGCGTGTATTTGTGTGTGTGAGGTATGTCTCCAAAACTAACATTATAGAAAATAAAAAGTTTATTTTTACGAAGTGTTTAATAGTTTCTCTGTGCTGTCGTAATCCAGACCTTTTAAGTAAGTTTTGATGTCCGATTTGCATTTTGATTTTGTCAAGAGTAATAAATTAATTTTATCATTAATCTTATTATAAAGGTGTGGCCCCATATATTGATAACACCTTTCCCCAAAATCAAGTCTACGCTTTGGCTTACGCCATCTAGGCTTCCTTCGGGAATGTACATTGGAGTCCACCTTGACTAGAGCCTCTTTATGGAACCTTAGGGCTACGGCCATAATGTATATCTGTCGCACGCGCATTGTACCCGTCTCTTGATATAAGATGTTTGTTGGAAATCGCCTAGGTTTTTTAAAAGCTACCTTGAGAACGGCCCGTTGTGCGCGTTCTGCCCTAATCAAATGCGTCTTTAGTGCAGCTCCCCATGCAGCAATACAATAACCCAGAAGAGATTCGCACAGAGTGTGATAAATCATCTTCAAGATCCTTGTGTTTGCAATCTGACCCATTCTCTTAAAGACATGTAGCAGTTTCCTAACACGACCACTTACATGCTCTATTTGCTTAGTCCAGGTGAGGCTCTTGTCAATGTAGACACCAAGGTATTTTATGTGCTCCACTAGTTCAAAGCTTGGGCATGAACATTGCGAGACAGAGTCACCATGGCAGGTATGCAGTTTGATGGCTAATTTACTTGGACAAGTGTTTCTTGCGCTGACACTAAAGTTTATGACCTTCGTTTTACCTACATTTAGTGTCAACAGATTGCAATTTAGCCATTGTGCAACCTGCTTCACGCCAGACTCAGCTGCCTCGTATAGAGACTCCCACGTCCTATCATAAAATACTATAGCTGTGTCATCTGCATAGGCGAAAATTTTTGCTTTAGCGAGTGACAGTGAGCAAAGGCTGTTGACATAGATAATGAAAAGAGTAGGCCCCAGTACGCTACCTTGCGGCACTCCATAGTCAAGAGTGGCGTAGGAACTGTAGTTGTTGCCCAAGGATAACCTCTGCGTGCGATTACTGAGGTAAGACTGGAACCACTCAAGAGCAGTGCCACGAACACCTATGCCTTCAAGTTTCCTCAATAGAATGCTTCTAGAGACGGTGTCAAAGGCTTTCGCAAGATCAAGGAAGATGCCAGTACATTTGTTACCATCATCTAGTTTGGTGACAACAAAATCCACTATATCTGTAACTGCATCCTCCGTTGACCTGTTTTTGCGAAAACCATACTGATTGTCTGAGAGAATGCCATTTTTTTCTAGATAGCTTAGTAGCCTAATATTCATAATCTTCTCGAGGATTTTGGACAGCGATGTGAGAAGAGAAATAGGGCGATAATTGGATACAACTGACTTGTCACCAGATTTGAAAATTGGACACACATTTGCCATTTTGAGAGTAGATGGTACTATTCCAGAGGAGATACTAAGATTACACAGAAAAACGATCGGGGGGATAAGGTGAAGTTTGTTAAGTTTGAAAATTTTGTTTGGAATGCAATCCCATCCTGGTGCTGAAGCGTCTTTGAGATTAGAGATAATTTTATTGACTTCATAACTATCAGTTGGGCTTGCATAAAAAGAATTAATTGGGGAAGAGTTGGGATATAAACTACTGGTTATCAAAGCTAGTTCAGCTTCAGTTTTATTAAGACTTGAAAGTATTTTTGCAGCCAGCTTCTCCCCTACAGATGTGAAAAAAATATTTGCTCTATCTAGAGAGTCTTTAGGGTCGGGACATGCGTGTATTAGATCTAAGCTGTTAGTCATGTCTTTTTTTATGTTACATATGCTTTTTATAGCTGACCATGTCTTTTTACTATCACCGTTTGAATCTTCTAAAGTCTTTCTGTCGTGCTCATTTTTTAGGTTTTGTATCAAGTTATTGCAAATATTCCTGTAGTGTTTATACCGCTGCTGTATTGTGAAATTATCTTTATTAGTTTTTTTATTTGCTTCCATATGTAATAAGTCTCTTTTTCTGATGCATTTTATTAATCCTTTAGTCATCCAGGGTTTTTTGATAGAATTTGAGTTACGAATAGGTTTTGTAGTTGAGTAATTTTGTACTGTTTTACTTAATGTATCAACGAAATCATCAAATGCTTTGTTTGCATCATCATGTTTATATATAAAATTCCAATTGATGTTTTCTATTGCTTTTGACAAATTAGTGTAGTCAATTTTAATTTTTGATTTTGAGTCCGGTGAGGAGCGTTGAATTTCTTTAGCGATTCCAGTAATAATTGTGTCATGGTCAGTTATACCCGAGCTGCATATAACGACCTTTACTATTTTTTTTGATTTTATCAAAACGTGGTCTAAACACGTACGGTCATGAGTAGGATAATGATGTCCCGGATAAAAGCCATAGTAGCCAGTTGCATCCAGATAGTCGCTTGCACGTCTATCCTTGGAATTGGGAGAGATATCAATATTGATATCACCCATTATAATACAGTTGGGACTTTTGCATCCTTGCATAACTTTTTCCAAAGACTCACAGAAATTACTAATGTTATAAAAAGATGGAGACCTATATATTGCGCAGATTGTATATAATTTACCTATGTGGATAAGTAGACAATTTGCTTCCCGAAAAGAAGGCTCCTCTATAGCCACCTGAAGATTATTTTTGCATAAAACAGCAATTCCGTCATTCTGATTGAGATAGTGTTTCGAATAGTGGCACACATAGTTATTTAGAGCTACTAAAGGAGTCGCTGCAGTCAAACGACACTCAGTCAGGACAATTATGTCTGGCAAAAAGTCTAGTTCACTCAAAAACACCGAAAAGTTGTCGAAATTTTTATTTATGCTACGTATATTTTGGCATACTATTGTGAGTTGGGATTTAGCATCGCCAATATCCAGTGAACATTCTTTTGGCGAATTACGTTTAGTGTTTATGTAGATATCAGTCTTATCGAGGTCACTAATCATATTATATTGGTTATTCATAATTACTATTAATGTAAAAAGGATGGAAAGTAACATTGCGAGAGATTGTACTCGGTTTGTTGTGATAACAGGTCATAGAAACTGAGAAACGAATTGAGTTGAGCCAGGGATGTAAGAGAAACATATGTGTGATGTGTGAAATTGATTGTGTAGTGTTGTGTAGCATAACCTAATTTGAGATTTGGTGTGAGAATAGTTATACTGCAATCAGCCATGAAGATTAGCATATATAAAAACAATTTGTAAATTATTATTTATGCTGATACAGCTAAACTATACTGAGAATTAGTTAATTTTATAGGATTCCCGTAATTTCTGAAAAGTAACTGTACTTCATTGTTAGCAATTTGCCAAGATTAACCAATCCTTACAATACAAGTCAACTTTAAACAGTTGCTACTATTTAACTAAGTTGAAACAAAAAGTGAAGCAATAAGTAATGGTATTAGAATACACACACATGACACACACACACACACAACACACACACACACACACATACACACACACACACACACACACACACACACACACATGACACATGGTTAAGGGTGAATGAACCTCCTCGGTGGGTTTCATGGAACTAATATTTTGTACAAATAATTGAGATGATGGTGACTGAATGGGGCACCAGTTTTTAGTAAATTATTGTTTATATGTTAGTATGTTAGTATGTTGATTATGTTGATATATGTCTTTAATGGGTAGGTTTCATTTGTTGTTTACTCTTGTAATATTCATAATAAGCTCGTACTTACAACGAACTTCAATTCATATTTTTTAAATAAATATCCTTATAGTGTTTGAAATATCCTTTTTAGTGAGGAGCTCGTGGCTACATAATAACAGCCGCACAGGTCGATCTTCAAGGTTAAGCAACACTTGACGAGGTCAGTCCGTGGATGGGTGACCATTTCAACATACCGAGTTTCCTCCGTGCCTCGGAAAGCTCGTGAAGCCGTTGGTCCCGGCCGTCATTTGAAGAATTCTGACACCATTCTAGCCAATGTGTACCGTGTTACCCAGTTACTGGGTTTTGGAGGTCAGATAGGCAGTCGCTCCATGTAAAACACTGGTACTCAGCTGAATCCGGTTAGACTGGAAGCCGACCCCAATATTGTTGGGAAATGGTTAGGCAGATTGATTATCCTTATAGTGTTTAACTCTATCACAAATTTTCTCTGTATATCCCAAAGATTAAATGGAAGAAAATTATTAAGGCATTAAGTCCACCTCTGGACGTTCGTGTGCATAAAGTATTAAATAAATTTAAAGCGAATTGGTTGATTTACTCGTGCTTATGGTAGCTCATATTTATCATATATTGTACTAGTGTGAGATTATATCACTACATAATTAAACAAGCTACATAATATGACCTAGAATGGACAGAATGTTCTAAACAAAAAAAGGCCTTTTTAAACGAGCCTCACAGAATATGTCAATCGTTTCCTCGGTGACGCAAGCCGAGATGGCTCGAAGCCGGTTTCTCCGAGCCTTCCGCGGTTTTGCAACCCTATTATCGAATAAATAGGAAATCGACATCTTATCAACATTCGAAGCTTCACGACTTCGCTTAAACAAATGCCAGAGGTCTCATTTTCACTGGCTAGACTAGAAAGTGACTTTCATCTGACATTAGTCGAATTCGTCGGTGGAATTATCTAGAATATGGATTCTGGTTTTTGTATTTTTGGCTGTTGTAGAATCTAGGTTTTATTAGTCTGTGGATTTTATAATAAGAACAGTATTTTTTTTTATTTTAGAGGTGTGGCTGGTTTGGTCTGCATATATACTTTCGTCTACCAGACAGGTATAAATTTTATGATGATATTATGATTTTGGATAAATTAAGCACCTAGATTTTGGTTTTTATTGATTTTATTTAACGGTAAAATCCTTTACTAACTAACGGATAGAAAGCTGTTATTTTTTTCTTTAAAATTAATTGATTATGAATATAATATATCATAAATAAAATACTATTTCTATAAGAAAGTTTTTTGCGAGAAACTTCTTAAACAAACCTTCAGTTTCTAGTTTGTTACGTATCTAATGTGGTCGTGAAAGGACAAATACTTATGTCAACTAAGTGATTTCCCGCCAGAACCATTCATGGTCGCCATTTAGTAAAAGTTCATTCATTTCGTCAACAAGTTTGCAACAGGCAATCTTATTAAATTCAGTATTATTAACACAAGGCAATGTCTAGAATTCTTTAAGCATATATTCTACTAAAGGATTGAAATTTATTGTCGGTTTTTGAGTAACAAAATATATTACAATGTGAATCGAGGGTGGCGGTGTAAAAAGTTCTCAGCCTAATCGTTATTTGAGGGTAGTATGTAAATATATTTATATTTTTCCTCACGACGAGTTTATTAATCACGGTTCTTCGTGATTAATAAACTCGTCAGAAAAAAAAGACGCCAAGCAACAAACGACAGAATAGGCGAATCTGCGCCTTCATATTCTACAGTAAAATATAACAAGGTAGAGAGAGCATCAAAAATGATCCGAGGATGGACGGATTTCGACGTCCACTTCGCCAGAATTCTTTGAGAAAACCGAACAATGGTATTAGAAGACCGAACGTGGAAACTGATTTCAACGGAGTGGATGATTCATATTGTAACCAAGATGTTGGGAAGAGACCGGATTGGATGACCATAATGCCTTGGAAGTTGGGTAGGCCTTTGGTGTGGGATGCAATATGTGTCGACCCTTGCGCCATCCCATCTTCTTAACAGAGCGGGCTGTGCTGGGGCAGCTGCTGCTGGTGCGGAAAACCTCAAACAGCGCAAATATAACAACCTTTTAGGCAGTTATATGAATGAAAATGAAAAGTGTTTCGAAACATAAGTAAACGGTTAGTCGACTGTTCGCGTGACCAGAGGGCTGGCCTTTTCTTCAGCCAAATAATCAGCATTGCCATTCAATGTGGCAATGCTGCCAGCGTTCTGGGCACGTTTTCTATTGACATGGATGTGGACGAATTTTTTGATAAGTTTGTTTTGTTATTAGTCATAAGATTAGTTGTACATATTATTTGAATTATAAATAAAACTGGCATATTTATTGTAACCTATGAACTAGGAATGAAAAAGGTGTCAGTAAGTTGGGTGCCAAATTTGTAGACCGCCGAACAAACAAATCAACCGGATTGATTTTAACCCGATAGAATGGTTATATATTAAAATACGTTGGCCAAAATACAAATACATGTATGATCTGAAAAAATAGGGACAGTGTTCAATAATAAATAAATGGCTGTTTCTTTAAAAATCATAATCATCCTCTACTTATAACAGTCCAGGACCACCATGAGTCAATAATAACTCTATTTACTGCCTATAGCCAGAAGAAAATAAAGAAAGAAAACACGTTTAAGCAAGCAAGCTTCTTATTTAAAATGATACATACTTCCTTACTACAATACATATCATGCAACAAACCACTAACATTCGTGGTCGAGATAAGCTCTTATTAAATAATATTAATAGTTACCTACTATACGACAAAGCCACAATATAATAAAATGTGAAATGCCGCGGTTCGCTAACGATCCATTCATCACTTGAGTCTTGTAAATCATTGATACTTATTCAAGTTATTGCTGATGTCACGGAAGGCGTCATTAAACTCTTTTTAAGGAATAAGTAATAGGTACTAATATTTTCTTGGTTGAGAAAGTTGAGTAAATTTGTGAGTACATAAATTGTATCTTAGTTAAGATAGCCGATGAACAAGGTCTGCGTACAATGAAACTAGCATAAAAGATGCAGGTTAATTCTTAATTTGAAGGCAAAGAGTTACATACTTTGGCGTGTAATGTGTGTGCTCTGGCGTGTATTTAGTACACACGCGTGTGTGGCTAAATAAGTAATGTAACAAAAAATGGTTTTCAAGGTAGAGAACAGGAACAGAACAAGGAACTGAAAAAGGTATATTATTATGTTAAGTTAAGCTTATATTGGAATCTGAGCAAACCCGTAAATTAATAAGATAGCTATTAAAATAGTGAGCTAACGGACGGCTATAGAGCTTTTAAAACTAAGAAGCAATATTCTAGCTCTTTCCATTTTATGTAGGACATGACTTCGAAATCTTTTTCTTCACTACAAACACAGTTATTTGATAAAATATTCATCTTTTAAATCGATATTGCATCCAAAAATATGTTTTAAAATGGCAGAGCTATAAAATTCTTAGCGGAAACTTGAGGAAGTGTTCAAAAAATTGTGATCATTTGATTTGGCAGGCTATTAACCCATTAGTGTTCAATGGACGTCAAAAGTATTAAGATTACACACTCTATGAAGAATGAAAACGATCAGTACACGCTCTTTATGAGCAATATCTTATATTTATAAGTGAATAGATTGCAGCAGGCTATTTTACAAGCTTTTAATTAACTTGCAATGTATGTATGTAAGTGTGTTCGGGTCAAATCTTGCAACTGAATTTTAAAGCAGTTATCCTCCACCGATTAAGATTAAATTTTACATACACGTTTTTTTGGATGACAATGCATAGATAGCTAAGTGACGTCATTCTAAATCCAATATGGCGGACGGCCCAAGATGGCGGACTAGTTATTTTTTGTGCACTGCCATCAAATGAAAGGGTTTGCTGTGAAGAAATACGAAAAAAGCTTGTTTTAAGTAAAGATTTTTTAATAAATACATTTTTAGAATGAGATTTTCCATGTCAAGTTAGTATCAGTGAAAGAAAGCATTGTTGTTGATACATTTTTATTCTAATCCAATCTGCTTAGCTTTCATATCAGTATTTTAATTAGCGTGATTGCCTATCTGATATCCAAAACCCATTATTACAGTAACTACGTATCAGTGTAACTGAACCATCCATAATGCAAAAACCTTTCCTATTTTTGTAAATTATTGGTCTGATCATAGATATCTGGGGCATATTGTGACCGAAACCCTGCATGATGACGCAGACATTGAAAGAGAGCGGAGGGCATTGTCGGTGCGCGCTAACATGTTGGTACATAGGTTTGCGAGGTGTACAGCACAAGTTAAAATAACTTTGTTCAGAGCCTATTGCCAAAGTTTTTATACCAGCGCCCTATGGACCAGCTACACGCAGCGGGTCTACAATGCTCAATGCTCTCAGAGTTCAATATAACAACGCCTTTAGGATTTTGGTGCGACTACCTCGATTTTGCAGTGCCTCGGGCATGTTTGCCGATGCGAGGGTGGATGACTTTTACGCTATCATGCGCAAAAAGTCAGCGTCACTAATTCGTCGAATTCGAGGGAGTGGCAACGAAATGCTAGGGATGATTGCAGACAGGCTCATCGGGTTATTGGACGACTCACCCGAATTTAACTCGCCCGAATCGGGCGAATTGTCCACTATTAAAAATATTCATTTTTCTGTGTCGATTCGCCCGAAGTTATTTTATCGGTGGGCGAATCGACCACTTCAATATTATTTAGTGGACGACTCGCCCGAATTTTATTTTAGAGAACAAACAATATAAAAGTACAGTCGTGCTCACCCGTCTCGGTAATAATATGAAGAATTAATCGAAGTTAATAGATATTGTACTAGAAACTAGGAAAGCAATTCAAACTACCAGGAGGCCAGAATCATGAAGAAGTATTTGCAGAGCTAGAATCATTAGCGGTAGAGACTAACGGAGTACTAGGGCTTCAGAATCGAAAATCGCCCGGTGCTCTTTTTACCGCTCATGATTCCAGCCTAGCTTCCTCATGATTATAATCTCCTGGTACTTTAGTTAGTCTTTACCGGTACCGAAATGACCTGATAGCGTATAGAGCTTTCTCTTTATTTATTTTTGTAGCGAATATTGCTGTCTCTCTTAGTGTTTTGTCGCCAATTAATCAAAAGAATCATGAGCGGTAAAAAGAGTACGAGAGTACGTTGAGATTTGAACGTTAGATATGATATACAGGCGAAAAAATAATAAGAGGTAGACGCTATCAGGTCATTTCGGTACCGGTAAAGACTAACTTAAGTACCAGGAGATTATAATCATGAGGAAGCTAGGCTGGAATCATGAGCGGTAAAAAGAGTACCGGGCGATTTTCGATTCTGAAGCCCTAGTACTCCGTTAGGCTCTACCGCTAAAGATTCTAGCTCTGCAAATACTTTTTCATGATTCTGGCCTCCTGGTAGTTTGAATTGCTTTCCTAGTTTCTAGTACAATATCTATTAACTTCGATTAATTCTTCATATTATTACCGAGACGGGTGAGCACGACTGTACTTTTATATTGTTTGTTCTCTCAAATAAAATTCGGGCGAGTCGTCCACTAAATAATATTGAAGTGGTCGATTCGCCCACCGATAAAATAACTTCGGGCGAATCGACACAGAAAAATGAATATTTTTAATAGTGGACAATTCGCCCGATTCGGGCGAGTTAAATTCGGGCGAGTCGTCCAATAACCCGCTCATCAGGCTGCATGTCACTTGAGTTTTTGTGTATAACTTATATTTTAGTTCATTTTAAATTATAGATTTCAATTTAATTTTAATTTATTTACTTCAATTTAATTTTAATTTATTTTCAATCATTTGTATTACCTACTTGTAGGGGAAATGTAGGCAATGGGAGTCAGTTGGCAATGGTGATCACCTCAAAATAACAAAAACCGAACGCAACCAAACGATGCTAACATAACTACACGCTAGCATTACGTCATTCCCGTGCGCGGCCGTTGATTGGCTCAGTTCGCGCGACGCGTCGGAGAGTAACAGGTGTGTGAAGGTTTCGCGCCATTTTCATCTAATTTTTCGAGTTGATAAATCCGAAGGTAAATCACAAAATACCAAATATTTATTACTGTACTTGTAATGTGTAATAGTCGTAGCATTTTAGTGTGCAATTCAACAGCTTTATTGTTATTATAACCTATAATTTCTCCTCAGGATTTTTTTTTCCGTCAGTTTGCCCATGTAGGTAATCGGAGTCAGGTGATCCCAATTACCTACATACTGATCCCCATTGCCCACACAACCTAATCTCGGTAAAACAGTATTATTTTTTGTTTGTAGATGCCGAAAGTTCGTTCTAGAAAGACTAATAAAGCTAATTGGACTATAGACCACCTGGAAAAGGCTGTAAAGCTCATAGATGAACAGAATTATTCAATACGAAAAGCGGCCAAGACCATGAATATTCCATTTGCCAGTCTTCACAAGAGGTACAAAAAAAATATAGTTAAGGCACCTCGTCTCGGCCGTAATACTGTCTTCACTTCTGAGATGGAAAAAGAATTAGCGGACATAATCAAAAAAATGGCTAACATATTCTACGGGTGCACCCCAAACCAAATAAAAAGAGCAGCATTTGAATACGCTGAAGCCTTAAATCTGAAACACAATTTTAATACGAGTTCAAGATTGGCTGGTCGAGTTTGGTTTGAGGGATTTGTTACCAGGAATAATATTTCTGTGCGGAAGCCCGAAGCTACTAGCATAAATAGGGTTACAGCCTTCAACAAGACTGAAGTTCAACGATTCTATAAGCTGCTAGAAGAATTAATGGGAAAATACAAATTTTTACCGAAAAACATATACAATTGTGACGAAACTGGCATCACTACCGTCCAAGATCCTGAAAAAGTATTAGCTGCAACGGGACAAAAGAGAGTAGGGTCCATAACAAGTTGGGAAAGGGGTAAGAATATCACTATGCTCTGCGCTATGAGTGCTGCAGGTGGATATGTCCCGCCAATATTTATTTTTCCCCGAAAGAGGATGACCCCGACTCTTGAAAAGGATGGGCCAATAGGAGCAATATATAAATGTTCCGACAACGGATGGATAAATGAAGAACTTTTCCTTCAATGGCTCAAGCACTTTACCCTGTATGCCAAACCTTCTGCAGAAGAACCGATTCTATTAGTATTGGATAATCATGCGAGTCACATTTCTCTGGCCATCTTTGAGTATTGTAAGGAAAACTTTGTCCATATGTTATCTCTTCCACCCCATACCTCTCATCGCATGCAGCCATTGGATGTGTCCTTTTTTGGTCCATTCAAAGCTGCATATAGAAGAGAATGCGATTTATTCATGAAGAGCCAACTTTTACAAAGAATAACACCCTATGATATTGCTTCATTGGTCAAAAAAGCATTCTCTAATGTTGCCTCCATGAGTAAGGCCGAAGCAGGATTCAAAGCAACGGGCATATTTCCTATAAATCCCAATATTTTTCCAGATGAAGACTTTATAGCAGCTGAAGTCCTTCAATCAGATCCAATTGTTGTTCAAGATCTTGCTGACTCTATTTCAGAATCGACTTCTGCTGGTGCTGTTGTCTCCGTATCATCCCCAACAGCTACTATTGAGCTAGAACGAAATATTCCTATTCCAAGTACATCCACATTTTGTCCCACAACTTCTGAACCAGCGACTGCATCGTTGTCTCAATTAAATATACCATCAGTATCTAAGGATCTGCCAAGTATTCAAAATTTCATTCAGATGCCTACGAAAGTAACTGTTGTCAAGACAAGACAAGGAAGAAAAAAACAGCACGCAACGATTTTAACGTCTACACCAATCAAAGACGCCCTAGTTTAAAAAGAAAATAAAAGGAAGAACAAAGCTGTGAAAAACAAAGGAAAAGGAAAAGGAACAGGAAAGAAAAGCAAGCCAGAGAAGGTCAGTCGTGAGAAGGTTAAGAGGAAAATTCTGCAGGAGTCAAATGATACTTCGACGTCAGACGTGAACACGGATGAGTTATGCCAGGATGACGAAAATGACGACGCAGAAGGTGCAGGCAACTTGTGTCTTGTATGTGGTGAATTCGGACGAAATAACGAAATATGGTACCGGTGCACTTCTTGTGGGCTATGGGCTCATGCCGACTGTACTGGATGGGACTCTGCGTACAATTATGTGTGCGATATGTGTTGATCACCATTGTCCACATGCTGATCACCATTGCCAACCGATGTTGACAATCGTGATCAAACTTATTTTATTTTTATTTTTTTATTGAACCAAAGTTTATAAACCAAAGTGATTAAAGTTGATCTCAATTGATAGTTAAGAAAGTAAAGTTTATAATAAGAACACAGCAATAAATAGTTGATACATAGATTTGCTTTTTTTTTCATTCTCGCTTAAGTGATCCCCATTACCTACATTTCCCCTACCCTTATGACTAACATAGTTTTAAGATAATGTAATACTAACAAAATATGGACATTTTAATAGTCTGAAATAAACGAATTTAATATAATTTAATAGAAAAAAAATTCGATTGTCATTTAATCAAAATAAAGAGAAAAAATTCTTAAAAAAAATACTATTTAATTGATGTGTCTCTACTATCGTATCTAATATCCCTAAACTTCGCATATAACACTGCAAGCATCGTCCACCGCACAAAATGACGTGTGACATAAAAGAAAGCTAGCTCATTACAGTGCGTATGCGCATCGAACGTAACAGATGTTAATTTATAGCCGATAAGATGAGCGAACCATTGCGTAAGACGCCACTATGCGTACTGATTCGCAAGGTTTTTTGTGATGATAACTAGATTTTACCACCGGCTTCGCTCGTGGAAATTATCCCAAGGGAATATACTCCCGGTATAAAAAGTACCCAATGTCCTAACCCAAGACAGAGTTTCGTGAATATAACTGTAACCCGGGCCCCCAATGCATAGTAGCTGAAGGAATTCAGTCAGACGTAACCTTCCGTTCCCAAAACGGAAGATAACCATGACGATTTACTTACACAAAAAAAAGAAAATGATCCTAACTATGTGTCGTGGATATAAATCCTTTGAGACATTAAGACAGACAGATATACAAACAGACAGAGCTATAATAGCATTTATAATATTATTTATATGGATGAGAGAATCATTGAGTAAGAGGCGACTATGCGTAGCGTTAAGACCGAAACAGATTCACAAGGTTTTATTGATCTTTTATTGCGGTTTTAAATGGCTTACCATACTCATTTTTTTTATGTTTGCATATAACGTTACGCCTAAACGTGCACGTGTGTGTGGTATTGTTATTATACACACAAGCCAGAGCACACAACATAAACATAAAAAAAGAAAACTTAGACTAAACGACAATAATATAAAAAAAAAAAAAAAATATAAAATTAACATTACAGTAGTTACATTAATGCTAGATTCAGCCCCCGAATTGGTAGACAAAAGACTAATCTATATATATCTATATTAATAAAAAGAAAAGTCCTGACTGACTGACTGACTCATCAACGCCCAGCCCAAATCCTTGGACCTAGAAAGCTGAAATTTTGCAAAGAGGTTCCTTTTATAATATAGACAAGGAATAAGGAAGGATTTTTTGAAATTCAATCCCTAAGGGAGTTAAATAGAGGATGAAAGTTTGTATGAAACTCTTTCATTTTTCATTTGAAATGAATGAGATATGTCATTTAGCCTCTAAATAAAAAATAAAAAATACTGTTTTAAGGATTTTTTGAACTTCATCCCATAAAGGGGTAAAATGGAGTGTTAAACTTTGTAAGAAAAATAAATTGTTTATCATCAAAATTACTTGAAACTTAGTATTTCTGCTCTTCAATACAATTTAAGAAAAACGTACTTAAGCATTTTTTGAATTTCATCCTTTAAACGGGTAAAAAGAGGTGTTAAAGTTTGTACAAATGATTACCTACTGGATGTGCTGGGGAGGAATCAGTTGTCATACCTCGAATACCGCTGATATCCTCTGACTATGTCTTTGTCGTGTCGGTAGGATACAGAAATTGAAAGCAAAGTGGTATTTCACTATTTGTACATGCACGTGGAAATCTATCCCACGAGATATCCTGAATGAAAGTCCATGGCTCTAGCTATTAGAACACGACGGCAGTTCAGTTTATGCTCATTTTATATCAATTAAAATGTAATTTTTATAATTCGATAAAATTATAAAGTTGAGCAAATTTTGTAGTATACGCGAACAAAGACTGGGGCGGAAAGCTATGTTTAGATAATAAATTGTAATATCCCGCCAGAACAGAAAAAAAATAAAAAATCAGAATCGTGTAGTATACGCAGGCGAAGCTGCGGGCGGAAAGCTATTATATAAATAAAAAGAAAAGTCCTTACTGACTCATCAACGCCCAGCCCAAATCCTTGGACCTAGAAAGCTGATTTCCGCACAGAGGTTCTCTTTATAATGTAGACAAGGAATAAGGAAGGATTTTTTGAAATTCAACCCCTAAGGGAGTTAAATAGGGGATGAAAGTTTGTATGAAAGCCTGCCATTTTAAATTTGAAATGAATGAAATCTGGCATTTAGCCTCGTGTATCTGTATGTTTGTTACTTCTTCACGCCAGAACAGATCTGGATGAAATTTGGCACAGAGATAGATTATAATTAGGAATAGCACATAGGATACTTTTTATCTCAGGAATATGTTCCCTCGAGAAATATTCGACTTTCACGCGGGCGAAGCCGCTGGCAGAAGCTAGTAGTAGATAGTTACACTCAAATTCCGTTTGGTATGTTGAATTCTCATGCAGTAAGAAGGCTTTATTGAAGCTTTTTGACATCAATCCATTCTGTCACTGTAGGTACATATTTCATTACGTATGTTCCGTCCCGTCCGTAAGAGCAGTTGTGGCCCAGTGGTATCGGCCGCGACTTACAAGTTGTAGGTCGTGGATTCGAGCCCAGGCAGGCGCTTTACTTTGTGTAAATTATTTCATCGCTACTGCTCTAAATACGGTGAAGGAAAACATCGTGAGGAAACCGGCATGTTCTAGAACCAAAAATTCGAAGACATGTGACATCCACCAACCCACACAGGGCCCGCGTGGTGGATTACAGCCCATTCCCTCTCTCAGAGAGGAGGCCTGTGTCCCAGCAGTGGCAACATTAATAGGCTGATGATGTGATGTGTGTTCCGTCCCATATACATGATGGCCGGGACATTGAGGGCAAAAAAAAAAATATTCCCTGGTATCGTGGCGTATCCGAATCACCCCCATGCGTTCCGTTCGTGTTCCGCGAATTTTCATACTTTTCGAGTTATTAATTTTTTTCGGATATTTTGAGCATTTTTGAACTACTTATAATTTGATTTTTTATACTGAATCTTTATTAGTAGTACTTGTATGCAATAATCAGTTTCGTAACTGTGATGTAAGTTATGAAAATGTTGATCTAATCATCTGCCTAGCCTTTTTCCCAATTATTGTTGGGGTCGGCTTTCAGTCTTACCGGATTCAGCTGAGTACCAGTGTTTTACATGGAGCGACTGCCTATCTGACCTCCACAACCCAGTAACTGGGTAACACGATACCCCTTGGCAAGACTGGTGTCAGATCTTAGCCTTCTGACTACCCGTAACGACAGTCAAAGATCTTCAAATGAGAGCCGGGACCAACGGCTTAACGTGCTTTCCGAGGCACGGAGGAAACTCGGTATGTTGAAATGGTCACCCATCCACGGACCGACCTCGTCAAGCGTTGCTTAACCTAGAAGATCGACCCATGCGACTGTTATTATTTAGCCACGAGCTCCTCTATGAAAACGTGGATCTAAAGTGAAAAAATTAAGTTCGGTGAATATGTCAAAAATTTTCAACATCTAATAAAAAATCTAAACGTGTGACTTCATGGTTCCTAAATAGGTATAAAGCAAGAGAAAAAAAATATGTTGACCAAGTGATGGCATCAACTTATTGCCATCAATCTAAGCTACACACTGTTACTTAGAATTTCCTAGAGAAAATGATACTTTGCTTGATGTCCGGGGGCAATCAAACCTGTTACCTTTTCGACCGCCAGAGCAGTCAGCTAAAAATATTGCTTCCTTTCTTTTTTTTCTAAATATAAAATTTGTGTTGTCAGATTAAGAGATAATTCAACTTGACGTAGCTGCATAGTATATGTTTTTGACCTCTACAAATACAACATGAAAACACATAAACTGGTATCACCGGTTTCTAAATTCCTAATAGGTTATTTTCTAGAGAGCTGCATAATCTAAACTAAAAATAAACCTTAAATTTTTATGACTTTGTTAAACATAGTACACACACACAAAAATATTTGTGTTGTTTATATAGAACGATAAAGTCTCAACATAAATTCGACAGATATCCACAGAAATTCTTGACGGTCTGCACATAGCTTTACTAAAGGAGATCGTAATATTATCGATACTTAATATTATAAATGCGAAAGTAACTTTGTGTTTCTGTATAATCAAAAACCCCAAAATCAAATTTATTAACAAATTAACAACTTAGGATGGTGACTGGGTACGCCACAATTGCGGGGATAAGGCCCGATTATGGCCTTTGAAGAGTAGTTTGAGAGGAGCCACGGCGTCCTGACCTTCCGCCTGATGCAGGTCCTCACAGGACACGGCGGTTTCGGGTGGTTCTTGCTCAGGATAACGCGGGCAGAAACGCCCGGGTGTCACCAATGGCTGGATCGCACGGAGGACGCGGTGGAGCATGCGGTGGAGGTCTGCCCCGCTTGGGCGGAGCACAGGCGTTGATTCGCCCAGAGATCGCCATCGCGGATCGCTATCCGCGGTGGCGACCTTTCACGTCCGGCCCTGGTCCAGGCCATGGTACGTAGCGAGAGGGTATGGGAAACTGTCACCTCCTTCTGCGAAGCCGTAATGCTCGCGAAGGAGGAGGCGGAACGCTTGAGGGAGACGCAACGGAGACGTCCTCATCCCCTTAGTCACCGCAGGAGACGCCCTGGGCGTCGGGAGTCACAGGCCGATTACCGGCCACCGTAGGCACGGGTTTGCGGACGGCGAGTAATGGGTATCTAGCCATCCGATAAGAACCAGGCCCGAGTCGACGGCGCGTAGAGTTCCACGCTCAACAAAAACTGACGGGGTCTGCTAGGGCCGATGCCTGTCTGGGTCGCGGATAAATTTGAAAGAGAGTTACCGCGGCCCTGACACAAGCAACTGAAGGAACACGGGTGGGTTTTAGTCAGTAAAAGTCTGACACGCCCGAAGTCATTGAATGATTTCTCAACCCAAAAAGAAAAGGTTCCGAGATAGATTGGATCTTGAAGAAGGGCATGGGATACTTTTATCCCGGTTCTACGTTCCCGAGGATTAATTGCCAACTCCCACGCGAGCAAAACCACTATAAAGTGATTGCCATTATATTTTATTTATACTATACATAAAACAGTGGATTTACTCTCTGTAAGTTTTCGTAACATGAGCAATTCAACACAAGTTAGACGGTAGTTTATTTTTATATGGACATTCCTCTGGTTCTACAAATATGGCATTGGTTTTTATGAGCTATACACAGTCACACATAAATAATGTTAATTACTGCTTTTTTAAAAGTGAGATTGCTGTAAGTGATATCGATCGGTAAACTGTAATAGTTTTTTTTTGGTTAAACTGGTACTTAAAAGGAGTAGTTGACACCTTTATACAGAAGTGATTTGGAACGTGTGGTAAACTGCCAGCCCCTAAATTACATTGGAATTGAAACTTTAATCGTTCGATTCTCAAAGTTAAAACGCTCATGGGATATTATGTCATGGTCGTGATTTAATTAGCTAATAATGACCAACACCTATTACCGACTAATCATTAACGATTGTACATAAATTACAAAGAAATTATAAAACCTTTTCTGCCTTCCATTGTTACATTATTTGGGCTCGGGTCTCCTCAATTTCCTGCGCCAAATTGTTCTGTCTTGGGTTGTCTGTTCTGGCAATGGGGATGTGATGTCGCAGGCGGCGCAATGGCTACTGTCAAATCATTTTTGCTTTGTTTACATAACGTTTTTTTGTTATTTTTGTGTTTAAACCGGTCTACCATCGTTATTGATAATATGTATTGTCCCTGGAAGCTTTAGGAATTGAAGACGAACTAAAGAAATGAGGAGCAAGTATAACTGGAAAGAAAACAGATCTTATTGAGAAGCTTTTATACAACAAAATTTTTTTCATCGGATATGTTCCAGATTAGGCTATTTTTAGGGTTCCGTACCCAAAGGGTAAAAACGGGACCTTATTACTAAGACTCCGCAGTCCATCTGTCTGTCTGTCCGTCTGTCAACAGGCTGTATCTCATGAGCAGTGATAGGTAGACAATAGAAATTTTGACAGTTGATGTATTTCTGTTGCCGTATATAACTACAAAAAGTAAAAACAGAATAAAATAAATACTGACATGGGGCTCCCATACAAAAATGTGATTTCTTTTGGCGTTTTTTCCGGTAATGGTACGGAACCCTTCGTGCGTGAGATCAACTCGCACTTGGCCGGTTTTTTTTTAGTTGTAACGAGTTATTTCTTACTTGACTCATGGTAGGAAAATTTACAAAAAAT
The DNA here is from genome assembly GCA_945859665.1 of Anorthoa munda. NCBI lineage: Eukaryota > Metazoa > Arthropoda > Insecta > Lepidoptera > Noctuidae > Anorthoa > Anorthoa munda. The sequence continues at coordinate 8,170,560 of OX243893.1, forward strand.
GAGAGAACATTTCTTTAATGTGTTGGTATTCTTTATGTATGGATATGGAGTTTCTTGTGCGTTCTTCTGCATAACAAGCTACTTTCCGAATGCACGGTAGAGTCAATTTTTATTACTTGTACATTTTTTATTTACATTTACATTCATTTATTACTTGTACAATTTTTGACGTTCAAAAGTGCCGCTTATTGGCCTAATTCAAATAAATATATTTGACTTTGACTTTGATTTGACAGATTTCAGCAATAACCATAGCGACGATGCGCCACCTATCGTGAAAAAATGGCAGTTCACAGCCCCATTGGGCTTGCTTGACATCTTTTTCTACATTGCTTGACAGGTCAACGGTGGGTGGCCTCAACCTCTCTTTTGTTCTGGTAGGCGCAGAGCTATTTGCTCCACATGGTTCTCAATACGTCAATACGGTAATTTTCAGGCATTTTATCGGTGATAGATGCGACTTTGAAGTTTCCTTGTAGGTGTTGTGTGTGTGAGTTCTTCGTTGTGTTGTATAATATATTGTTTATAACACAACAAATAAAGGATTCATGAAGGTGAAGTAAGACATATCTAGGACCTCACTCGACAAAAAAATTAACACTAGAACAACTTATCAAACAACAAAACAAAATAGACATAACATTTTGCAACCCACAAAAAACAATGGACGCTATCTGTTGAGAAAATAAAACTAGACAGTACTATACAAAAAAATAATATCGTAACTAGCAAACGAACACTTTGACCGCGTAATTGTTAATTAGGTACTTAAACTAGCTGTCGCAAGGCTAACCTCGTTCACATATCACGGCACTGTACATGGACAGACAAACATAGACTGTATAAATATGCACTTGAGATTTTGTGAGTGAGACTGTGAATTGTGATTGTGAGTTTATATATCAATTTTAGTGGCGATATATCAAATGATATATCGGTACTTATTGGTGTTATTTTTATATATTACAGTCAGTACTTTTATTATTATTTGTTGTGTCCTTTCACTTTTCTCCTGCATCTCTTTAAGACTTATACCACAAGTACAATAGAGATGTTTCTTGGGTAGAAAAATAACAATTCTATTTAGTCCGTCACTAATCAAAGTCAAAGTCAAATATATTTATTTCAACTAGGCCAATAAGCAGCACTTTTGAACGTCAAACATTAAATCTAAATTAAAAATGAACAAGTAATAAAAATTTACTCTACCGTGCATTCGGAAAGTAGCTTGTTATGGAGAAGAACGCACAAGAAACTCCATAACGCACAAGAAACTCCATAACGCACAAGAAACCTCATTTATTATTAATCTCAGTGATATTAATAATAAAAGTAATAGAATCAAATAAAATTGGACTTGCACTTTAGGTTTATCAAATTGACAAACAAAGCGCATCAAAGTTCAGGAGTGGGGGCTTGTGACATCACTTGGTTAGTAAATAGTCACACCGTGACGTCACACGATATTTCATATTTCAATGCACTATATCGTCGTAATATTTAGTTTAAGAGGCAAAAGAAAAAATACGTGACCAATATTTTTAGGTGATCTAACTTACGGACTAAATAGATTGTTTAGTCATCTACTCTATTAAGGCTTAAAAATAATAATCAATTCTTGATAGTGTTACTTCTTAAAATCAAGTAGAAGCAAATCTACATCAATACAAAGGCTTGGTTAAAGGCAAATACTGAAATACTAAAGTGCTGGAGCTGAACTACTTCGGCAAAACATTAGCTACCTAATAGTAACTGTAATGTCTCTATAAGCAGTGACACAATAAACAATTTGTTCAATGTTTTCAAGTTCTAAACAAAAAGTTGTTAACAGCATGTTTTGAAACAATTATACTCGACACGTGTTCTTAAATTTGTAACCACCTATGTACTAATTGGATATGATTAAATCTGTGTGAGAATATACTTTTTCTGAAACTTATCCACATTTTTTTTAAAACTTCGTTAGTTACTTTTGTAACCCATTGTGCATTGTAACTAAAGCTAATTTTAGTTGCCTCACTGAGTACAATTGGTAATCTTGATGTACTGAAGTTTATGACATACTTTTTATTTTAGATTCATATATTCAAGGATATTCCTACATTTAAATTTAAATTTTTGACGTTAAAAAGTGTCGCAAAATGGCCTAATTAAATAAAGAAATTTTGATTTTGATTTAAGTTTTGTATAGTAATGAGTTAATTGAAGTTTTAAGACAGAGTATGTACTCATAACAAAATAATCAAATAAGCTGTGAAGATAACCTTACAAACGTAAAATAAAAAACCGGCCAAGTGCGAGTGGGACTTTTTTTTTTTTTTTGATTTGATTATACAACTAAACCTTCTGTGAATATTTGAAGCGTCTACCTGTTGCCGTTATTAATATCGAGCAAAAACGGCAAAACGTGATATACGTTTATTGTATGGGAGCCCCCCTTAAATATTTATTTTATACTATTTTAGTATTTGTTATAGCGGCAACTGAAATACATCATCTGTGAAAATTTCAACTGTCTTGCTATCACGGTTCATGAGATACAGCCTGGTGACAGACGGACAGACAGACAGACGGATCGCGATGTCTTAGTAATAGGGTCCCATTTTTACCCTTTGAGTACGGAACCCTAAAAAAAGCTATAAAACGTACTTGAATTGTTTAAGTGCCTATTGTGTACATACATTTGTATGATATCAAATATTCACTTCACGTTAACGCTACATACATGACTCATATAACAAATATATAAACAAATATTGCATCCATAACATCCTTTGCGGAATTCATATATAAAATTAGTATAAAAGCCTTTATTAGTGTTACGAACAAAAGCAAGTGCTTACGAGTTTACGAGCAAGATAAAATCACTATCAAACAATGGATTGTGCAAGAAGCGCATTGAACTCTTTTGTACGGGCGGTTTTAGCGTACGAGTCTTATACAATTTATACCCGGCTATTACGGATTATAACACCGTGCGATTATTTAATCTTTTATCTCACGATTAACATTGTTATTTTACCTTTTCAGTACATGTTGGGAAATTTTACAACTAGGATCGTTGGTCTAGACTGTCATTCATAGATCTTTGATAGTTGTTATGGGTAGGCAGAAGCCCGAAAGTTTGACATCCAATTTTACCAAGACTCGCCGTGGTACACTGCAACTGGGTAGTGGCCTTCTCAGTCACTTAGGCAGTCGCTTCATGCAAAATATTCAGTTGATATTCAGCCCATACGTACCAAACGTTTTGGGAATACTGAAAAGAGTGTCCCTACCAGAGTATGTATTTCCTGATAGCTACAACCTGAGAGTCTTTTAATCAAGAGTGAAAAGGTTTCTTCCAGGCAAGCGTGCTTGATCGTCGACCACATCATCGCTTACCATCAGGTGAGATAGTGGTCAAGCGCTAGCCTATCATTAGTAAAAAAAGAAAAGGTTAGAAGCTAACTTCAAATTTCCATTCAATCTGCAGTAAGCATGAGGAATCCACAACAAAATAAAAATAAAAGTATCCGTTTTATTTAATTATATTATTGACAGAAAATTTATGTGCCTGGCTGTGGAAGCCTATATCAATCAATACGATGAATTTATGCTAAATTGAACGTTTAGTCAATTCAAACCAGAAGCAATCGTCAAGCAATCGTCATAAACCCACTTTGTCATCACATCAGACATTTCAATACCCATTAAGATTTCTCAACGCCACATAAATCACCCACGGGTCGGCCCAAATATGTATAGTTTTTAAATGTCGTTCAGAAGCAGGTGTGGACCTTGAGATTCGTGCAAACGCTCTCGATTCCGGCTCCCTTTCCAATTGGTTGGGTAACGAGTAACGACTGCAGGAAACAGCTGTATTTTATACTTGATACAATTATACGTGCTTATTGAAACGTTGTCCTTAGTTTCTAGATTTTATTTGGTGATAATTAAAAGTATAGCCGAATAGCTACACTAATAGGTACTGTGTGTTTTTAGGGGACTAATGTTATAAACTTGATATGTATGTAATTAAAATTCTGGTTAATGTTTTTGTGCGTGCAATTCAATATAGCGGTATTTGTGTCAAGAATTTGAACAAAAACTGACAAGAGTGTTAACATAACTTGTCGCGCAAGGAGTTGTGTAACACGACGGTTTAAAGTTAGGTAAAACTGACTTTATGACGTAGTACTAACAAGGAAAGAAGATCCTTAAGTAGATACTCATAATGAGCCTTCAAGTTGGTTCCTGGTAAGCGTTTTAACGTTTCATAATTGCAGGCCAAGATGAAAAGTGGAGAGACGGAATGGATTCCTATCGAAATGGCAGGGCATAAACGTGTGAAGGAAGAATTTGCGCAGTGCTGGAACCTAATAGGTTAATTGGATTAGATTAGAATTTGCATTAATATTAAATTTTATGATTAATTTGAACCTAGAGCTCATTTAATAGTTGACTATGCACAATTATAATAGATTTGTTTATATGAATACATAAAAAAGTTATCTTTCAACATAAGATCAATATACTGCTGACATATTGTCATTGATATATCAAGTAGTTTGACTGTTTTCGAAATGAAACCAACACATCTGGCCTTTCATGATGAAATCAAAATATTGACGAGAGAAGATTTTACAAAACCATGCATTATGACAATCTATTGACATTTGACATGTTACGTCTGGGGCACATAGACAAAATGAAATTCTGACAGTGATAATGATTTATGAAAAGTTCAAAATACACACATACCCACACGTTCAATCCCTAGTCAACCCCTATGACATTATTTTCCAGTGGCTTGACGCTAGCTCACTTACCATCTTACCAGCGTAATTAATTGCTGTTCGTGCTTATGTGTATATTGTTTTGTGTAGATAATATTGAACTCATTAATATTATTTAATATTATTATTATATAATATTCGTTATTAGGTCTAGTAGCTGACACTTCTCTCTTCTTCTGAGATCTATAAACGAATATTATTAAGTATTCGCTTTCTTTGTATGAAATAATTTAATTTAAAAAAGGAGGGGGGTGAAAATTTAATTTAAAAATGTCGGTCTGCAATACCTACATAATTTACTTAGTTTAATTGTATTGTTGTTAATCAGGCACTGTCAACATATAAAATATAGAATATAAGTTTATTTCTCTCAAAAAGGTACATTATGTATGTTATATGTTATAAGAGACGATTTAGTCTACTTTATATTTGATGTATTTTAGTTTTACATTTAGAATAAGATATTTTTTGACAATTTTTTATACCAGTATATCAATTATTTGAAGCTCTATTAGACATAGTGACATTCTTTTAAATGCCACATGGCTTTCGGTATACTTTTGACTTTTCGAATATCGTTATTGTCTCTGGATATTTTGTTTCGGTGTTACATGTGTGGATAACATGTCGTTACGAACTCAAACAAGTTTGTCTAGTTTACAAAAATGAGACTATTCACTCGTGAAAAGCTATTGGATCTAAATATATACTGGTTATGCAAAATTATCTATTGCGTGTGTTTGTATACCTACTTATTATTGTAAGTTTGTATGTTTATGTCTAATTCTTTTTAGTAGAAAAGGACAATTCTTTTCATTTGTGTCACCTTTGTGTTGTTTATTTTTATATCAATGATTTCAACGGAGTGAGAGATAATTAGGTAAGTATCTAATAATATACTTGAATTTATGTACATATTCGTAAGAACCGTCTTTATAATTCTAGAATATTAAATCAATAACTATTTGGTTGACTCTAGAATCCATTTAGTATTCTAGAGTCAATAATAGCGACACGTCGGATTTGCAAAAGGACAAATCAGCAACAAATGTCACTAGACTAGTTTTATATTTCCTACAAGTATTTCACTCAACTTTTAAAAGTCAAGAACGTTTACCTGAATTAAAAAAAATACGCATAAATATCTAACCACGTTTACAAGCCCAAGAGGTCTGGTAGTGGTTCTAATAACCAAACCGTTATTCTAAGTTCGTTTAGCCTAAAAATATATATAAATTAATTATTCCGAGGGAGCCCTAGGAAACGCTGGCGTGAGGATTTACAACCGTTTACGGGAGATTGGCCGCAGAAGGTTTAAAGGCTATGGTCCCCCATCTATGCCCAGCAGTGGGCAAAAATAGGTTAGTTAAAAAAAAACGTATATTTATATATAACTTACCATATGCCACGAAGGCGAACAAAACCACGAACTGTGCACTACTCGTCATGTTTGTTTGCTTGTCTGTGTGTGTGTGTGTGTTTGTCGCGACGTGTGCGCGTCGTAGTCGGCCCGGTAGCACTGGCGGCGCGCGCGCCGAACACCGACCGTCCGCCGAACATGGGTTGGCGGTGCTATCTATAGTGTAGACGGGGTTTTCTTTTGATGTGTGTTGTGGTCAGATGGGTTGGCTTATGTATGTATGTGTGTAGAAATAAAGAGCTGCATCATATTTTTATTTATCAGTTTCTTCTTTATTTTAGCAGACGAGTCCTAGAAACCAAGAGTGGCAACCGTAGCTTGGATTGCCTCCCAGCTGGTGGACAACCTTACAAAGGCAGTTGGAACAGATCGGATGTGCAGAGCAAAGCGGGACTGCGTCTAAACTGGTTGAAATAAATTTATGTCACAAAACTAGCTGAAACTAAATTTCATCAATACTATTCGTGGTTCCGCAGAGGTGAAATGCAATTTGACATTTTTTTATTATACATCAATTTCATATGAGAACGCAATAACCCAAGGATTTTCTGAAGGGACCCGTCTACAAATGTAGACGAGTCTACATGTAAATCTTTCAAGTTTCTAAGAACAAAGGATTATAAGGGCAAACACCAAGCTCTGAAAAACTTTTTTGATAAAAATAACATATTCATCGAGAGAAATTCTCGACTATGTTCATAATAAAACATTACAATCCTTTCCAGCAAGACTATGAATACAACACCCGCCACTATCAGCCTCAAGTCACCTCTTACGAAAACGGCCATATACCTCAGGCGGCGTGCTTTGATTGACAATACTACAGACACACAGACACACACGCCTGGAAGTGATAGCAATTAATCGAAATTAAACTTTAATCCGTTGCGTAGTCGTGAGAGAAACCCGCTGTCACCGTGCCAGTGACAAGAATTAATCAACGTACGTAATTAAGATGACAGGGAGATTAATTGTGTACATAGATAGTTGAGACTGGATTATTATTATTTTGTAATACTGTTGTCACTGCATCGAATAATTTTAATCATTATGTCACTCCCAGAGCAGTGGTGACCCAGTGGTATCGGCCGCGACTTACAAGTTGTAGGTCGTGGGTTCGAGCCCAGGCAGGCTCTTTACATCGTGTAAATCATTTCACCACTGCTCTCAAAACGGCGAAGGAAAACATCTTGAGGAAACCGGCATGTCCTAGAACCAAAAATTCGAAGACATGTGACATCCACCAACCCGCACTGGGCCCGCGTGGTGGATTACGGCCCATTCCCTCTCATAGAGAGGAGGCCTGAGTCCCAGCAGTGGGAACATTAATTGGCTGATGATGATGTGATGATGTCACTCCCATTGTTTCTTGTCCTGGTCTGCTGAACCAATATGAGCTGGCCGGTCAAGATTTATATTTCTTTTAGCGATAGGTTTTGAAATTTTGTTCATATTAGTGCTCCTAAGAGCTCCATCAATTTTCAGCTCTATGCGAATTACACACTGGACCTGCACTGGGCACGCGTGGTGAATTAAGGTACATTTCCTCCCTCATAGAGAGGAGGCCGGTATCCCAGCAGTGGGAACATTAAAAGGCTGATGATCATGATGCGAATTAATGCAGACCTACCCATAATTTTTCGTCTATTTTGACCGGACTATAATAACTCATATCTTCTAATATATAAAATTTCCATGTCACAATGTTAGTTACCGTACTCCTCCGAAACGGATTTACCGATTTTTACCAAATTTTATATGCGTATTCAGTAGGTCTGAGAATCGGCTACAATCTATTTTTTTTTAATGTTTAGGATATATACCCTACCTGGGTAGGGTAGGTAGGGTAGGGTAGGTAGGGTAGGTTAGGTAGGGTAGGGTAGGTAGTGTAGGGTTGTTAGAGTAGGTAAGGTAGATGAATGTTTGGTGATTTTATGGCAAAACAAAGTTTGCCGGGTCAGCTAGATTTGTTATAGTTTCAATAACGGCTGACTTCATTTTTGCATGGCGATAAAGTGCCTAAAAACACGCCATACCCACAAGTAATGTTTCAAGTTCACGAACACATTTCCTTGCTCAAGCAATTTAAAGTAACACAAAATAAAATTGCACTTAGGTTCGTTAGGTTCTAAGCTAAGGCGTAGGTAATTTAGACGTGAGAAGATAATTCAAACCGTCTTTGTATTCGTTTATTTAGTTTGCACGAATATATTTGTGAAATATAGCAGTCCGCAGCCAAAGCCTCTGATACCAGTCTTTCCAAGGGATATTGTTTTACCCAATTACTGCATCAGGCCTGGACTAGCAGCGAACCGCAATATATTTGGGAAAAGTCTGTACAGATTGATTAGTTTTATTTAGACTTCATGTTCAAAGGTACAAAGGTGGACTTAATGCCTTAGGCATTCTCTACCAGTCAACCAAGGGTGGTGAAGAGACAACATGACAGGTGCATAGTTTAATAATAAAAAGGTATTATTTATCATACAAAAAAAATACAATAATGGTAAAATACATATTGAAAATAATATAAACCTATATAAATATACATATTATATATATTTATGAAGTAAAAGAAAAGAAGAAAGTGAGATGACTCTGCTTATTTGTGTTGAAAATAAATCCGCAATTTCCAATGGTGGCCGTCCTGATCTCGGGAGGAAGCGCTTTCCAAAACAGCATGGACTGGATATGAAAGGAAGAATGAGCAAAATCAGTAGAATAGGAAGCACAGAGTGAGAGGAGAGTAATAGAAGAACGCAAATTGAAAGCGTGTGACTTAGGTATTGAAAGCTAGAAATAAGATAGGAAGGAGGGGTGGGAGAATTGAGTAGAGAGAATAGCGTGGTCAAAGCGTGTAAGTTTTTTCTCTGGCAAATGGGCAACCATTTTAACTCGGATCTATAGTTATATTAAACTCGGACTATACGGCTGGACTACATAACCATTAGTGCCCATGTAGGCCAACGTGAAATAAAAAAATATACTTGAAAAAAAAAAGTTAATTAAAAAATTCAAAAACCCGACTGCTTCAAAAACCGAACTAAAAAGATGTAAACAAGAAGAAAATCAAACAAAAATAAGAGGATACATTTTCGCGAGCTGGCTAACCAAAACCAGATGTATCCTCCGACTGCACAGCATGATTTTCTTCTTGTTTACATCTTTTTAGTTCGGTTTTTGAAGCAGTCGGGTATTCGATTTTTTTAATTAACTATTTTATTTATAACTTTTTAGTAATTCTTTTTTTAGAATCATGTACATTTAAACATATAAGTGTTTTATATTTTGAAATTGCCTCTTAAAACTCTTCATTTTGATTCCCTACATAATGGGTTCGGCAGAAAAAAAAATTATGGGCTCCCACAATATGGCGCCCAAAAGCCGCCATTTTTCTATTTTTCAATTTTAATGTAGCCAGTGACACTCGCAGGGTTAAGACGAATCGATTGACGTAAGAACTATCAAAATCGGCCAACGCGTTTGGTCTCTAGAACATAGGAACAAAAATACATACATAGACTGATAAACACATTACCCTCCTTCGGCAGTCGGTAAAAATGATTTGATTTGACACCTTCCACAAATTTTAACGTAATTTCGGGGAAATCTGACTACTAACATTACCAGTTTCTTTTTTCACGCAACAACCAACGAAAAGAACTCCAACTGTAAAATAAACAAATGAATAAACATACAACAAGATGCAACTTGTTATATGATGCTACAATGTTTCTTATTATTGAGTCATTCAACTGGTTTTTATGTCTACTACTAATAAGGATTTAATAACGTCAAAACTGTAGTAGATTGGTTTATAAATAGCCTGGCATTTAGTCAGGTATATACAGGTGAATATGCTATTCAATGAATAGATATGACCTTTGAAGAATCATTATAACAATGATTTATTGTTTTTTACGATCGAATTTGAGTTGTTTATGAAACTTTAGATACAGTGACATTATTTCAGTAATAACGACAGTTCAAAATCAAACGTAAATGTTTACGTTACAGTTACAGAAATGTCACCGTTTAATTTCTTATATTTTGTCTTTTCGATAATCTTAAGCGCTGATGAAAGCCATTTTTGTTACCATTAAGGCGGTTAAGACGACGACTAACGCCAACGACCTTGAGGGAACAAAACGCGCACCCGTGTCGCACCCACGCATTCCAAAATATTGTATTTTTTTGTACTTTCCTTATTATTCTACCACTTAAAAAAAAAAAACTTCAGATCAAAATGTAGATTATTAAATTGTCTTTGAGATGGTGTCGTTTTCATTAAAATACGCCCAGCGGTTTTGGTGCGATTGTCGTGTTTTTGTCCGTTTTAGACATAACTTTACTAATTAATTACACTGTGTTATACGAATAATATGCGAATAATAATAATATGCTGGATGCGAGACGCTCGGGATCGGTCAATGTGGCGACGCCTGGGGAGGCCTATGTCCAGCAGTGGACGTCTTTCGGCTGAAATGATGATGATACGAATAAAACTCAAAATGTGCTTAGATCAAATCATTAAAAATGGACACCAATAACAATACAATAACATATATTTTTTTCTAAAAAAATACGACTAGCCGTTTAGACGTGATTCTCATTTTAAAATCAGCTCTTCAAGGGAATCTGCGCCTTGGTGAAGCGGAGCTCATGTCACATTGGCCTCTAATAAATCCGTTGATGCCTAACACAAGTACACTGCCCGACCGAGCGGTCTAGCGGTGCGGTGCTCTCACCTTCCGCGTCCGCAGAGGTGTGCGGTGCCGTGTGTAAATCGCCTATCAGCTTTTTTACAAAGACAAAGATATTTTATTTCAACTAGGCCACCAAGCGGTACTTTTGAACGTTACATGAAAATGATTCTACCGTGCATTCGGACAGTAGCTGGTTATGGAGAAGAATGCACAAGAAACTCCATACTTACTCTTTTAAATAAAAATAGTTTTTTTATAATATTTAGGAACATAGGTACATACATTATTATACCCAGAATCTACTTACTACCTACTATACCACCTACAGACATAAATTATTAGAAGTACTCACACCTGTACTGTGCAGTTATATAATAGATACTAGAAAAACATTAACATCCGAAGCAGTCAAGTTATGACCAATCCCAACTGACGGCGTCCGTTCACGAACATGACGCATGAATTGGCACCACCCAGCTCAACCATCATGATGGAAACCGGATGATCCAACACACGCGCCACCATCAGAGTGACATTTGAGAGAGCATGAGACACTCAACGGCCAGGGCACACAAGTCAACGAACGACGCATAGGTACAGTAAATGGTAGATTTACAGTTGGGTACATAGTACTCACACACGTGCTGTGCAGTTATACAATACTAAGGAAATTGAGTTTATACAATACAAATATATTCATACAGTCTTCAGCAGGTCCAACAATACCTCAAAACAATAATTTTCTACATATCACTTGTTATTGCGCCGTAGTGGTTGTAGATTGTGGAGCAGGACTAGCCTTTATACGCCTATACCGGCTTTTTTAAACGAAATTATAATTATTTTGAATTCTCTTATTTAAGGTAGCTAGAAGTGGGTATATCTATCATACTAGACCTAGTAAAATTATAAATGTGAAAGTATGGATAGATGGATATTTGTTACGCTTTTAATCAAAAACTACTGATCGCATTTGGATGAAATTTGGCACACAGACAGACCTGCACCCTAATTGTGTATGTTCAAAGCATAGCGCAGTTTCATAAGTTCAATAATTCGTCTACTCAACAGCCTAAAACACGCAGTGAATACTGTTGAGTTATCAAAATGAAAAGAAAAGAGTGTGTTTCGTGCTGTCCAAATAAATATGCAATTAAGGTGCTGAATTAACACATAGCATACTTTTTATTGCATATTTTTTTTTTTAATTTCTTTATTTATTTATTAACACACTTTATTAAACAAATATCAGTGCAGCCCTGGCTCTTGTACTAGGAAGTCCTGTATCACAAGAGCCAGACCTCTCCAAAAACAGGGAATATTATGCAAATGGAGCAAGATAGACAGAAAACATAGAAAAAAAATACAATAATAATATGACAGTTATAGCATGCACACATTATTAGGTATACAAACTAAGATTAAAACGGCAAATTGAAAACCTTAAAATTAAAACATTGATCAAAATAAAAAAGATTAACATTAAATAAATTAAAATTTGACATTGCATAAATTAGAATTATTAAAATTTAATACATTACATTATTTACATTGCCTAGATAAGAATAATTAACATTGTATAAAAGTAGAATGAAACATTGCATTTAAATTAACAGTATATTGCTTTGGGATAATTTCAATTACACGCGGGTGGAGTCGTGATTTCAATTACACTGACGGATTCATCTATGTTGGGGCCAAGACCCAACCCTTGGGCTTAAGAAGCTGAATTTATTCATGTTTCCTTTATTCTTATAGCGGAGCAAAGTCAGTCCGGATTTTTCAAAATTCCCATGGAATAATATAGAGCAGGCAGAAGTATGTACGGATATGTATGTATATGTTTGTCTCGTTTGCTTTGCTCAGTGGAACGAGTTCGGTAGATAAAAGGTGATCGTTTTGCAAGTCCAAGCGTGGTAGGTTGTCAACTTGTCATGTTTCGCAATCACTTTTCTTTATGCTAATCTTGTGTGTGTGATTTTTGTTTGTGTTATTTGAATAAATTCTAGAAAAATATAAAGATTATGAGTTATAAAGATAAATATATATTTATTTGCTCAACTCGTGTATACATGCAAGAATAAACAATGATGCATACAGGATAACTAAAATAAATATAAAAAGTTCGGGCATGTTTGCCCCATAATATGGCGAGCAAATATTTAAAGTGAATATTAATGAACAATTACAATATTGAATGTAATCACAGTAGTTACAAAATGTCAAAAATAAAAATTGCATAATACTGTTATATATATGCTAATCTAATCAGATGGCAGTTGAACTGTAATTTGTGATACTAGCAACCATGAGTTTTAAACAATTATCGTATATTATGATCCAATTAGATGTTTAAAAAAATAGAGCATATACCCCAGATGTCAGAAATTTCAATGCTGAGTATTTGTCAAACTTCTGTCTATTTTAGCCTAAAAACCTGTCAAAGTTTAGCATTAAAATATGGTTTGACACATATTATTAACTTCAAATCCACAATTCAGAACCCAATCCATATCTTAATGTATTATTAACATTAAGTAGCTCCTTGTCAATATAACATTGAAGTTAAAGGCTTTCTTACCTAAAACAAATGAATATAATATGAATACAGAAATCAGACATTCTTTACTGATTATTGTCACCCTGCATTATCCTGATTAGAGCAGTGGTGGCGCAGTGGTATCGGCCGCGACTTACAAGTTGTAGGTCGGGGGTCCGAACCCAGGCAGGCGCATTACTTTGTGTAAATTATTTCATCACCACTGCTCTCAAAGACGGTGAAGGAAAACATCGTGAGGAAACCGGCATGTCCTAGAACCAAAAATTCGATGTCATGTGACATCCAGCAACCCGCACTGGGCCCGCGTGGTGGATTATAGCCCATTCCCTCTCACAGAGAGGAGGCCTGTGTCCGAGTAGTGGGAACATTAATAGGCTGATGATGTGATGTGTGATGTGTGCATTATCCTACGGATGGGCAAGAAAGGTTCCAGTCTCAAAGCTGGAACTCATGGGAGAGGACACCAGTAGCCTAATTGCGTAAGTGAATTCAGCTCGGCAATGGATTTGGCCGGCCTCAATAAACCAATCACAAAGACGGAAATCCACATCGCGTCTTCCATTTCGCATGTGATTGGTCGATTGATGGTGGTCAAACCATTAGCCTTGCCTGTTTGTGTGTCGAGGACTAACGGTGATTGTTGATCGTTTATTTGGCCAACTCATATATCCTGTTATCTTTAACAGAGTCATCTGTGGCGCCTTCTGACTGTAACTGGACTCTAGCTACATAGTTTTTGCCTACTGAGAACCTTTTTTTTTTTCCGTGGGATATCATCCAATGATTTCGCCCGCTCTGGGTGAAGCGGGAGGGCGTGTCAGACTTTTACTGAATAAAACCCACCCGTGTTCCTTCAATTGCTTGTGCCAGGGCCGCGGTAAATGTCTTTCAAATTTATCCGCGACAGTGCGAGTTTTTAGGGTTCCGTATCCAAAGGGTAAAAACGGGACTCTATTACTAAGACTCCCACTGTCCGTCTGTCTATCCGTCACCAAGCTGTATCTCATGAACCGTGATAGCTAGACAGTTAAAATTTTCACAGATGATATATTTCTGTTACTGCTATAACAACAAATACTAATAACAGCATAATATAAATATTTAAGCGGGGCTTCCATACAACAAACGTGTTTTGTGCCGTTTTTTTCGATAATGGTCAGAACCCTTCTATGCGAGTCCGACTCGCACTTATACTCGCACTTATTTATTGTACTCGATCGCGTCAAATAAGAATTTCATATGAAAATGTGTGTACGAAAAGTGGTTTCCCCTTACTGTCCCCAGACGGCGCTGATCCAGTTTCAATAAAAATTATGCGATTGATGTTAACGCGGTCGTGCATGAGTAAAAAGTCACAGTACAGGTCTTTAGCGTTTGCATTGCCTTATTGCAAACATTTCGTTTGTACAACGCAAGTCTCATATAGAACTAAACGTCTACAGTAAACTACGTTCTAATTTCGCCAGCCCTTTTATTAGTAGGCCTTACAAACTGCCGGAACTTAAACCGGCAATACACACAATTTATACAGAATTGCTCTCATTTCGAAAACTTCTAAATTAATACGCTCACTATTTCGGAATACTGGAACTGGTAGACAAAGTAAGATAAACTGTATCGACATATTGGGATCAAGGCATAATTGTTTGGAAAGAGCTTTGGCAGAAATAAGAGCTTTTGGCAAAAATATGTTATAGAACATAATTAAAATAATATGTACAACTGACTATTCCTAATCTTATGACTAATAACAAAACAAACTTACATACAAAAGGGAGAGGGAAAAGGGCTCATAGCGCATCAAAACATTCGTCCATATCGATGTCAATGGGAAACGTGCCCAGAACGCTGGCAGCATTGCCACGTTGAATGGCAATGCTGATTCTCTGGCTGAAGAAAAGGCCAGCCCTCTGGTCACGCGAACAGTCGACTAACCGTTTACTTATGTCTCGAAACACTCGATGAGCACTCGGACCCCATGGACCTAATGTCTCAACCCCAAACGGCTCAAATATATAATTGCCAACAAGGTTGTTATATTTGCGCCGTTTGAGGTTTTCTGCACCAGCAGCTGCTACCCCAGCACAGCCCGCCGTGCTAAGAAGATGGGATGGCGCAAGGGTATCGACACATGTTGCATAAATTGAATACAAAAGATATATGTTGTGCTTCTGTTTTTGCTTTTTTTTATTTATGCTTGTCAAATTTGTACAACAGGCCTTTGTTGACAGCGCCATCGTCAAAAACGAAAACAAAGGGGCACAGTATATGTCTTTCTTAATCAGCTTAAGGAATATCTTTTAAATTGGTCCAATATTGGAGGAGGAAATGGGTGAGAGTGTAACCACGAATTATGACTATTTACTAAGGATTTTTAGTCGGATGACTGCGACCGCATTTCCCCTTAAGTCCCATATAATATGAGCAGTGGTAGCCCAGTGGTAACGGCCCGGCCTTACATGTCGTGATTTCGAACCCAGGCATGCGCTTTACTTTGTGTAAATTATTTCACCACCACTGCTCTCAAAACGGTGAAGGAAAACATCGTGAGGAAACCGGCATGTCCTAGAACCAAAAATTCGAATACATGTGACATCTACCAAACCTGCATTGGGCACGCGTGGTAGATTACGGCCCATTACCTTTCACCGAGAGTAGGCCTGAGTCCCAGCAGTGGGAACATTAAAAAGGCTGATGCGCTATTCCTTTGCTATTCCATTGACTCGTGGCGTTTCTCGTTGAATTGTGAGATTACTTAGGAAGAACACAAAGATGCAAAAGAAACATTTTGGGTAAAAGCTGACTTATGGGGTACTTGCGACTAGGTGAAAGAAAGAAAAAAAAAGAAAGAAAGAAAAATTGTTTATTCTGCACAAACTAAACGCACAATACAAAATAAAGAGTGGCATTCACCAAATTCACAAATTAGCCAAAAGCCTCGTATTTAAAACAAAAAATTATAAAAGTTTGTCAAATTTTGTCTATTATTAGACCTTGTTTACAGCAAGTTTACAGTCCACGCTGCTCACGAGTAAATTAAGTAAAGTAAATTTTCTCAAACATGCTTGGAAATGTGTTCATTATTTTGACAACCTTCTTCGAGATAAATCGAAATTGCTGTACCAGTCAAATACATGCGCGCAGCGGCCGGCAAAAATTGTATGAAAATCCATATGTGTCGTGTCTAGCGGCCAAATAAATTCCATAGTAAACTCATATCTGTCGTGTAGTTTAAAAATAGAACGATGTTTTACTCCGAAACATGGCAACCAAGGAGGTAACTTATCAAAGGTTTTATTTAAATTTCGAACTGGCTTGCAAATAGAACGCTGTTTATTGAAAAAAAAACAAAGGAACACTTTAACGCGGGAACAATTATTGTTGTTCGTCATTGATTTTGACAAAAAGAGTTGTAGGTACTACTTAGTTTTAATTTCCGCGCATTATTTGAGAACATTACTATACATGCCTTGGCCACAACTAGGCATTGATGGACTTACGTATGTGTGCCTCGCCTTCGCCTCGGCCCACATTTACACGTTCGTCCATCAATGCCTATTTTGCTGGCCGCTGCAGTAATGTACTAAACTTATCTCTAGCACCCACAACACTATTGTTATTATTTCTGTATACAATCTCAATCAGATCTCTTGGTAACTAAGTTATAAGTTGCAACTGGTTTTGCAAATACCTATTATCTTACTAGAGAATAAGAATTTCATTGATAGAACTGTGATTAATTGCACATGTTATGATAATTTCAACCTTCAACCTATTGCTGCTGAGATAGTTCTCGCGAGAGGCTGTAATACTTAGGATCCTGTCTACACCATTTGATGACAGAACTTATGTTTTAATAAAATTGGATTGTTTGGCCCACGGTAACACAATTTTGCCAATGTTGATATAATATAATAATAATATATTTATTTCGGACAACAAAATGATCCATAATAATAAAAATAACATAATTAATGGGTGTTAGTAACAATATAAAAACTTATAACCTATGTTAGTGCTTACATACTAAGATGTTAGTGACAATTTATCTTATGACCTACGTTAGTACTTATATACTGGGATGTAACAATGTGGCTTGTGATCTATGTTAGTACTTATACACTACGACAGATAGTGTTGTTTAGATGAGATGTCCCATTATAGGACTCTCATCAGGCCTGTCAGCTATCACCCTTAGGAGGCTGTTGCCACGGCCACGCAATCTGGCGAGCAGAGACGCACTTTTCTTCCGTACGACAGCTGAGAAGCTGTCGACTCGGGCTTCTGCGAACATCTCTGACGCACTGCAGTAACGTGGCAGCCGCATCAGCGCCCTGAAGGCGTTATTATATTGGACGCGCAGCGCATTGACGCGTCTATACGTGTACAGGTTCCCTCTCACAGAAAGGAAGCCTGTGTCCCAGCAGTGGTAGGCTGATGATGTGATGTGATATGTGTGTACAGGTGACAGGGCGACGGACAGACGCCGCATGAACACTGGAGATTGTTGCCATCCGAGAAACTCCATCTGTGGAGATTGCCTTAGCCGTCTTGATTGAAGAAACTGTTTAAAGTCTTCCAAGTCGTCCACGACTACGCGTGCCCGTGGTGGAGGTGGAAGGCTATCCGTTAATTCTATGAAATGGTCAGGTGGCTTTAATTTCTCTCGCCACAGGCGTCCTTTCCGAGATAGTATCCATGCATTGAAGAAAACTTTCCGGGTTTAGAGTCTCTGAGACACTGAGCTGTAAATGTGGCATTTTCTAGTTTCGCCCTTTCTGTACGGCCTGCTAAAGTCCTACGAATTTCTGGGGGCGCAATCCCGATTAGTGGAGCATTCGTACCAAAGTCAGTTTAAGGCAACCAGTTGGAATAAGATACGTCGCATTCAGAACTGTATCTACATGTTAGGTTGGAGTTCTAGATATTGACTACAACAACCAAAGTTCTACAATCAATCATTTACATTCACCAATTATCACTACAGTTGGTACATGAAAAAAAGCTAGATCGATAAAACAAGCGAGTATTATTATAGGTTGCGTACGCGCAAATCGGTCACGATTCGCGTTGTCGGACAAAAACTTGACGTTATCTGTTATCTGTCGCTCCACTAGTTATGTTGTAAAGACACTGGGCGTGACCACGAGTTAGTAAATACATGAGGAGGTAATTTAAAGGAAGGTATTTTTTTATTATAGTTAGGCTCGCGCTTGACCACTATCTTACCGGATGGTCAGCGATTATGTGGTCGATGGTGTATTTCGTTGAACAATGGGTGAATTGGAGGCGCCTGATGAATAACAACTAATAAGCGTGAGAGCAGTGGTGGCTCAGTGGTATTGGCCGCGACTTACAAGTTCGGCCATAGGTTCGAGCCCAGGCCGGCGCTTTACTTTGTGTAAATTATTTCATCACCACTGCTATCAAAACGGTGAAGGAAAACATCGTGAGGAAACCGGCATGTCCTAGAACCAAACATTCGAAGACATGTGATATCCACCAACCCGCACTGGGCCCGCGTGGTGGATTACGGCCCATTCCCTCTCTCTCCTCTCTAGGAGGCATGTGTCCCAGCAGTGGGAACATTAATAGGCTGATGATGTGTGATGTGATGAGAAGCGTGTCTGCTAACAACATACTAATCGATGATGAGATTCTTACTCGTAGAATCTTAAAGATGCAAAGATCAATCCGACTAAATTATTTACAAGACAATTGCAAAATAACTAACAATAAGGCCATAAATTAAAGGCTTTAATGTAGTTGTTTCAAAATGGGGCAGATTGTATCTTCTGTAAAAGCTATCAAGATACTTTACTACAGCTGCACAAGTTTGTTTTTATTGTTGAAAGATTTTGCTTCTTAGCATACGCCACTTAGTATTTGCCTATGTCTACAAGAGGATCGTATTTATAGATACACTAGCTGTTGCCCGCGGCTTCGCTCCCGTGGGCCACCCCACAGGACCCGTTTTCGGGATAAAAAATAGCCTATGTCACTCAAGAATTATGAAGCTTTCTATTGGTGAAAGAATTTTTCAAATCGGGCCAGTAGTTTCGGAGCCTATTCGATACAAACAAACAAAAAAATCTTTACTCTTTATAATATTAGTATAGATAAGCGATGTAAATATCGCTTAGGTCCCTAAAAACCTGCTTCTAGTTTGCTACTTTTTAACCGCCTTCCTAAAAAGGAGGAGGTTCTATGTTCGTCTGTATATTTTTAGGGTTCCGTACCTCAAAAGGAAAAAAACGGAACCCTTATAGGATCACTTTGTTGTCCGTCCGTCAGTCTGTCGGTCAAGACCCTTTTTCTCAGGAACGCGTGGAGGTATCAAGCTGAAATTTATATCAAATACCCAGGTTTACTGTCCCATAAAGCTGTGAAAAATCAAGCTTCTAAGCTAACGCAATCAAAAGATACAGCCGTTTATGCCGCAAATTTTCGACACTCGCAAGGGAATCAAAACCTATAGGGTACTTACCGTGAACTCAGAATCTTGAAATTTTTTACAAAGCAACGTCTTATAGCACAGATAAAGTAAAAATTGCGAAAACCGTAAATTTTTAGTTACATCATGTAATAAAAATATTATTAATGATTTTAAACTTACTACCCCTTTCCTCATGAACGCGTAGAGGTATTAAATTAAAATTCATGTCAAATACTCAGGTCTATAATACCTTTAAGCTGTAACAAAATCAAACTTCTATGTCAATGCAATCAAAGAAACAGCAATTTAAGCCGCATATTTTCAATCTCGCAACTACTCGCAAGGGAATCAAATCCTAAAGGGTACTTCCAGTTGACCTAGAATCTTGAAATTTGGCATGAAGCAATGTTTTTCTTATGTATGTTCACCGATTTTCAAATATGCATCATTCATATTATACAATGAAAACTACATACGTTTCAAAGACCTTCCACAGAAATACTTTCTCTCATATAATACTAGATAAATATACAAGTATCACTGTTAGATAATATTTGAATAGCAGTCGAAAAAAAATTGCAAGTCGTGATCCAGCTAAGAGAAACATATCACATATATCTGACAAGTATAAGATACTCACGTATGTATTACGTGTGTCTATAGACATAAAAGATATGTCTATAGCATTAAAAGATATTTGATTGACGTTTGTATTATGAAATATCTTTTTGAATAAACTATCAATAACTTCGACTAATGAAATCGACAGTAGGTACTTACACATGAGACGATACGCGTACTTTATTGTAATTGGAGATAGATAATTAATTATCTGAATCCAACTTATGAATGCCATAAAACAAGTTACCCTTGTAACGAGACGACAAACGACAACTATGCCTCTGTCATCAATACAAACGACAGACGTCCATTCTGGGACATAGCGGATCCTTGGGCAATGAAGCGGCAGACGAACTTGCGAAGAGAGGCTCCGATATGATAGTGCTAGGCCCGTACCCACTTCTTCCTTTGCCTTTCTCACAAATTCGTGCATGGATTCGCCAAAGATCGATCAAACTTCATAACAACAGGTGGTCACGGGCTACAGACTGTAGACATTGAAAACTGGCTATACCCAATATTTACCCGCGATTAACCAATAAACTTCTCAGCCTGAGCAGAAATAACCTAAGAATAATAATAGGAACAATTACGGGTCATAACCTCCTTAATAAACATCTTTTTAATATAGGCGCCACAGACAGCTTTGCAGGGGCTGCCTTGACGCCGAAGAAACTGCCGCCCACGTTATTCTGGAATGCGAGGCCGTGGCATCCCAACGTGAAGAAATCCTCGGAACAGTAAGGTCGCTCCGCGAAGCCTGTGAAGCTCCCAGGAAGCTTCTGTGCTTCTGGACGGAGCTAGGCTGGCTGTGTGCGAGAACCCCCACGCACAACGTACCGAATGAGAGTTTAAGTGTGAAAAAGAGAGTCCCCATCATCATCATCATACATTTTGGGAATAGGCTTCTTCCAAGGGCCACCACATCAACCGGCCGCACCGCTCTCATCCAGCGGGTTCTTGCGGCTCTTACTAAGTCATCGGTAGATCTTGTGGGAAGCCTTCCAACATTGCAATTTCTTTGCGGTACCGAGTCGGTCATCACTCCAAAACCTTTCGGCTTCATTGACCATAAATTCTGCGATCAATGTGCTGCAAACTAAGATCATAATTTGCATACCTCCTTGATATCGACTAGACGTCAATTCGATTATGAACTCATAGAAAGTAGCAGCCCAATGGTTATGACAAGCATGTAATTTAATATGTAACCTGAGGCTCTTTTAAACAAAATTATAATTATAATTCGATAGCTTGAACGTGACGCAATTTTCAAGCTAATTGTTACAAATTGTCGGTAGGTACAAGGTTGCGAAATGTAACCTGTAATTTTTTTAACTGTAATTAAGAATTTGGTTCCTACGTAATATGAATTCTTATGTTTTATATTGTCTCAAAAGTCTATTACACAGCTAATAAAATCGAACAGAATTAAAATAATAGTAACTAAGATAATAAATTCGGTAGTTAAACTATACATTAGTGGCATATAAAATTAGATAGATAATAATTCAGTATTTCAGTATCCCACCGATACTCAGAGCAAAATTAATTTCAGAAACAGTTTGCTTAGTACAAGCTTACGATACTATACTAAGTGGCGCCATCTCTCCGTGATCAGCAAGAACTACTAACAAAATGTTGGTATACTAGCTTACCAACTGAGAACACAGTTCAGTACAATACCGACAGGCGTCGATAGAAAGGACTATTATAATGTTTAAAATATATAGGAAAAGACTCGGCAGTATTACCATTTTCATTTTATGAATTAATATTATCTACCAGTAGATACTAAATAAAATCACGGCAATAATATAATATATCACAACGAAATTAAAAGGAAAACTATCACAGCTAAATAGGTTTTACAAGTTTACGAGTACAACTAATAAAATGTACTTGGAAAAGTAAACATTTTGATGTCTGGGGATCACAGTTTTCGAACGGCGAAGTTAATTTTGTCCTTTCGTTAGAGCCATGTTAGGTGCTTTCATTGTTTATAAACGTTAGTAATGTTATCTATTTATTTGTTTAATGTAGCTGTTTATACGGAACCTTCTGTGCGCGAGTCAAACTTGCACTCAGACGGTTTTTTTAACCGACTTACCAAAAAAGGAGGAAGTTCTATGTTCGACATTATGTACGTTTATTTTTTTCACCGATATATCCGTCAATTATGGACCGATTTTGAAAATTATTTTTTTGTTTGAAAGGGTATATTCCGAAATTGGTCCCATTTTAATTTGGTGAAGATCTGATGAAGAAATTCGGAGATATATAACAGAACACTTCAATAAATAACGGCAAATCTCTCGGGATTGCTGCAATCGCATGTCTGTCTATCGTTTATACCATTTCATAACATAACATCACGCCAGTACGCTCGAAAGGGGTATGCAGATCTCTCATTTCACCGGTTATATTCAAGTTTCATGTTATTCGAGTAATCTATTCTGGCGTTATAACTACTTCCCTATTAGGTAGGTACAACTAAAAAGTGAAAAATTAAAAACTTTTTTACAAAAAAATACTATTGAATTCCAAATAAGAAAACTAAAAAGTGAAAAATAACTTTATTTTTGGAATCGGTGTCCATAACTTAAAAAAATGGTACCTATTAAATATGTTGCCTACTCTACTTTTCTTATATCAATGTATCGAGCACGGGCTACTGCGACTGCGCTGGCGCAACTGCTACAATTATTATCTGTAATTGGTTTGCAATATTGCATGCAACCACCTCAGACTTTACTTGCTCAAATAAAATTAGCAAGACAATTTGTATGCGATTATTATATTATTAAATTGGTTAATTAATCCCTAGTATTATATGGAGTAATTGGTTTTGGTATTGGTCTGTTACTCCTCGATTTATCGGAATAGTAAATTAGTTTTAGATGGGTTTCGGTCAAGCCGTGGTTAAGGCCAGCCGCATACGTACGTTTTCCGCGTTTGATTTCCGAATACGGAATACAGATTCGGCATTCCGTGAACCTAGCGCAGACGTTAGTTTTTTGTCTAAATATCGTAAATCGAATGCGGAAAACGTACGTATGCGGCCGGCCTTAAACACGGCTTGACCGAAACCCATCTAAAACTAATTCCGCATTCGATTTCCGAATTCGTTTTCCGTATTCGGAATCCCGAATGCACCGTACGCTGGTAAAATACATTCACTACCTTCGTTTTTTTTCAAACGGAACACTTTCCGTACGTACGTATCGAATGCCAGCCAAACAAGAAAAAACTAACGTCTGCGCTAGGTTTACGGAATTCCAAATCTGTATTCCGTATTCGGAAATCGAATGCGGAAAACGTACGTATGTGGCCCGCCTTAGTCATAGGTTAATCGAACGTCACGTGTGTCCGTGATATTTATCTTAGGTTCTAGATGTGTGATAATCTGTCAAGGATTAGGAAATAAATTGCCAAAGGAGATTAAAAAACTTCCTCTTGGTTTGTTTAAGCTAAAATTAAAAATTCTCCTATGTCAAAAATGTTATTATACTGTCTCAGATTTTTTAGCAGATAAATTGTGATATTGTTTATTGTATGGACATTTTTGATATTATCTAATAAATTGTAATATATATTTCTAATTTGACTTCATGACATTATTCAATAATTATACTATAATATTAATGCTTTGCTGACTTTAGTTTTTATTTTGACATGGAGTTTTATTTATTTGTTATAACTTTTTTGTTTGCTGTTGACATTTTTAATTTAATTATATTGGCTGAAATGTGTAATTGACAATCATTTGCACGCCACGATACGTGGCAAACATGTCTGAACCTGTGTTTTTTTCTTTGTTATCCTGCATGCATGTTATTGTATTCTTGTATGTATACACATGTTTGAGCAAATAAATGAATATGAATATGATTACTGATTCTGACTGACTGATTATTATTGGAATCAAATATAAAAGCTCACAATGTTAGGACCCAATAATATTAATGTTAATTTTGATCCGTGGTCCTAGGCAACTTGGCTTATCCCAGTTGTAAACCACCCTATGTGCCTATTGGTCTTGTTTGTTCTGTCTCTTGCTTGATAATGCAGCGGTAATTATGTTTTTGTTTTCCTACTACACCTTATTCTTTTCTGAATTCTGATTTATTTCGGTGTCAATTTCTGGTGTGATTGTCCCAAAAGAAATCTGTCAATGAAAACGTCGAGATAGGTACTGGCAAAATGTATGATGTGTATGGGAATGTCAACTACTATAAAATGTCAAGGAACCAATCCCTTACTTTTGTCATTTCGACCGTTGCCATCGCTTATAGAATAAAAATTTCTCTTGAGCCTATTGGTTATGTGTCTTCTTGATTGTAGACACTAGATGTGATGAGCAAAAGCGTGGTGATGTTTATCAAATCTGACTTCAAAGAGGTATTTATCGGATAAGATTGTATGGTCATATGAGTACCTTATCTTTACCACAGATAAATTATAATACTAGCATTCAGATGCCTCGTCCCATACACAAAAACCGTGCCGACGTAACTAGCGTTTTTCGTCGGACTATAACGACTATTTTTACCCGTCTGCCGAAGGAGGATAATGTGTTTATCAGTCTATGTATGTATGTATGTATGTAAGTATGTATGCATGTATGTATGTATGTATGTATGTATGTATGTATGTATGTTTGTTCCTATGTGGCGTTCTAGAGACCGAACGCTTTGGCCGATTTTGATGATTCTTACGTCAATCGATTCGTCTTAATCATGCGAGTGTCACTGGCTACATTAAAATTGGAAAAATAAAAATGGCGGATTTTGGGCGCCATTTTGTGGGGGAATAAAGAATTTTTTTCTTCGGAACCCATCGTGTGGGGTATCAAAATAAAGGATTTTAAGAGGCGATTTCAAAAATATATAATACTTATATGTTTAAATGTATCCAATTCTAAAAAAAAAATAACTAAAAAGTTGTAAATAAAAAAAGTTAATTAAAAAGATCAAAAAATCCGACTGCTTAAAAAGCAAACTAAAAAGACGTAAACAAGAAGAAAATCATGCTGTGCAGTCGGAGGATACATCTGGTTTTGGTCCGCCAGCTCGCGAATATGTATCCTCCGACTGCACAGCATGATTTTCTTCTTGTTTACGTCTTTTTAGTTTGCTTTTTAAGCAGTCGGGTTTTTTTTATTAAAAGTACTTCGAACAAGGTCGGTTCTGTCCCAAGTAATAGTCGGTGTTAGCAGCGACTTGCGAGTAAAAGGGTTTACTCGGTTCGTTTAATACAATTATTTATTTGAATACAGTGACGATTTGTTTCACTTTTACAGTTTCGTTGTACCAAAATGTAAAAATTGAATGGCATGCCTCAGAAATTTAAAACAGCTCTTTTCGAATCATTTTTAAATGATTCGATCAAATAATCTTTGAAATGTGAATCAAGAGCCCAATATTTCATAATTTTGTGCATTAGGAGAGTTGATTAAAAAAGAAAAAACAAATTCTAGGATCAATTATAGAAAATGTTAATTTTACATACAATTCAATAACAAATCGATGCATATTGCGCCATCTAGTGATATTTATTTGAACCAAATTTTCTTTCTTGGCGCTGGGACTCCGTGTCTTTACTAAACATTGGTATACACCGCGTCCGGTTGGATTGGAAACTGACCCAGACATGGGCGCGACAAAGCTTGATTTATTAAAGAGTAGTATACGAATTATATGTATATATAAGTATACAAATTCAACGACACATAAAGTGGTATTTTAAAATGAGATATAATATTTTTGTAAGTGTTTTGTTTGCTTGTTTGTATAGCCACTATGCGCCTACATAGTTTACTACAGTAACTTTGGCAGCTTATTACTTTGATTCGTCGGTCATAGAGAGCGTTACTGAGATATCTTCATAATCACAATTAACTAAGTATATAGTGTTTTTCTTTTGCAATTTATGAATTCCACTATTAAAGTGTCTTTTTTCTTCAAATTCTGTCAATCTTATATTTAAGAGTAATATGTCGTTTCATTCACATCAATTTAAATATGCCTGGTGCTTTGCATTATTTTCTCAGGAATATTGACTTCTTGCAAGTACGCAGTGTACATACTTGCATAGTAAAAATCACAATCTTATTACTTGGCCAGATTAGCGTAGGAAACTGGTAAAATAAAATAAAACTCAAAGTAACTTATTAAATATTTATTTATTACATAACTAATATCTTAATAAGTATGACACACTTTACGCCTTCTTAGATTTGCTCTTCTCAAACGTCTGACCCTCATAGTAGTTTTCACTGAAACACACAAAGATAAGATTAATAAAGTGCTTTGTGAGCACAATCTTCGAATCAAAACGTACCTCATAAATTGTACTTTTTTTTTTATAATTTTTATTGTTCCAGACAAATTTTTTATTGTTTGGCCCTAAATAATATCACAAACACCTAGGCCGAGCTTCTCACCTCTAAATTATCGCAGAAATGCTGTGATTGGTTGAATGAATTTTCAACAGCCAATCACAGACCGGACTACTAATTGTGCTTCCCAATAGAAATTTCTGTATCAATTTGTAAAAAACCTGACGCATAGTCATTGAACCCAATAACACTAAGCTGAGTATCCCTAATATAATGCAGATACCTACACCTATTTTGTCATTAATTAATTAAACACCCTTTTAGCTTTCAACATCAAAGCACTTTCTACCGAGGCAATACTAAATCTAGCCTTTAAAACAAAACAATAGTCTAGGCAAAAGTCCAAAATAAGTATCAAGCCATGTCCTTACCATCCTTGAACCTTCTCGGCGTCATCGCACATAAAAGTATCCTCGTTGTAGACCTTGCCAAGAGGGCAGAGTCCCTTCTGGGGCTGGACTCCGTTGCGGCAGATGTAGAACTTCTTGCAGTCTTCTGGGTGAGGGAAGGTAGGGTGAGGGAGAGCGCGGCCGTTGGGTCCCATTACTTCACCGTCGGGGCAGGAGAATCCGTCGTCAAGCAGGTCTGGATAATTATAAATTTATATATTAGTTTCATTGTTAATGTAGAGTCATAGTTCAAGCCGTAAGTTGGGTAGAGTCATTGTGTAAGTCTAACTTCGGATTACAGACAGCAATGGCCATAATATTAGTGGCTTTCGTTAGATCTTTTTTACTTGTAGCTATACCTTTATGTCTTTTTTTCGAATCAATGTTAACAGTTATTAACTTTCTTAACAAATTTACTGTGAACAAATACGCTTACTGATTTTTTTATGAAAAATATATGTTTGTTTAATTTGATTGCCCTATCTCCTTTAGCAAAACTTCCACAAGATTTTTGTAATATGCTGAAATGATTTGTAGCTAAGTATTATTTTTTGCTAGTCGTTAATAGTGCCGAATATTGTCAAGGTCGTTTGTTAATTCAATAACACATTTTAAAGAAGCTGTTTGTGTTATTTCATTAGAAATTTTATTATGATTACTATAAAATTAAATTGTTATTTGACATTAGGACAATACAAAAAGGGGAAGGTGCTTCAAAATCTGCTGTTATAAAATCAAAAAAGATTATTTGTTTTGTATTGTAGTTGTACCCTTAGTCAGTTGATCACACTGCCTATTGACTGCCTCCTTCCAGTCACAGTTGGAAGTCTCTTCGTCGAAGTAAAGGCCGGGAGGGCAGGGCATCTCATTGGGGACACCGTCTGAGCAGTAGTGGAACTTGTCGCAAGCCTGAAAATACATAGTTTGTTTATTAGTTCGTACGTTTATTGAATTTTGGGAACCCAGTAATTTGGTGTTCAACACCATGCTCTTATCTGATAAAATGTTCGTGAAGATACATGCACGAATTTCAGAAACATTTTTAAACCCATTAATAGTGTTTAAAGATGAGTGAACGCTATTTTAACATACATACTACTTAATAATATGATTTTTAAATAGAATTTAAAATGCATTAAAGTAATTAAGGTCTATATCAATTTAAAATTAAGGGTCTCTCTTCAGACATACCCTCCTCTCTTCCATTTTTTGCGGCAGTCATATTTATTTCAATGCCATTCATTTCTCAAAGTTAACTTTGTTAAATATTAACAAAGTTCAGATGATGATGATGAGATATAGAATATATATTTGGATATATATATATTCTATTTTACTGCTCATTGGCTTTTGCTACACATCGCACACAAATGCTAGTTACAATACTGGTTGGTTACGTACCTGAGGATCGGGATGTTTGAAATATCCGTTCTGTCTGGGGCAGCCTTTAGAAGGCTTCGGCTCCTCTGTAGAAAAATAAATCTGGTCAGTACAAGCACATTAATTTCGCGGAATTATAAATAAAGTTAATACGCAATAATAAGTTGAGGAAACAGGTTACACATATATTAACAAAACAGCTTTCGTTTTACAGCTTTTGGTCTACAGTTGTTTTGCTCATAATAAGAAAAACATAATTAATCAACCACTTAAGGTCAATTTTGTAGAAAATAAACTCGCAGATTCTATTATAGTAAACAGCTGCCAATATCTTAAGAGCACATCAAAACTAGCTCTGTTCAAAAAATACTAATCGATCAATAAATTCAAAATAATGATATGTTATCAAATAAATTGGTCTTG
Organism: Anorthoa munda; assembly: GCA_945859665.1. Lineage (NCBI taxonomy): Eukaryota > Metazoa > Arthropoda > Insecta > Lepidoptera > Noctuidae > Anorthoa > Anorthoa munda. The sequence continues at coordinate 8,199,673 of OX243893.1, forward strand.
CTGAACAAGTAAACTATTCTGTCGCAATCTTCGATGCATTGTTGCTGAGTTTCCAAGTCACTAAAATAGGGGGCTTTTGAACTATTACATTATAAATAATACTAAAGATGATCAAAGAATCTTACTACTATCGTAAATGGATGAATGTTTGTTACTCAATCACGCCAGACCGGCTGAACGGATCCGGATGAAATTTGGCATAGAGATAGATTATAGTCTCGAATAGCACATAAGCTTATTTATCCCGGATAAATGTACGGTTCGCGTACGCTGGCAGAAGCTGATTAGAAATATTTCTTGTTCAGAAATCTACTTCTTTTGGCAGTGGCCAAAATAATCTTTCAATTGTTTGGATTTTTATAAGTCTCTATAATGGAGACTATTTTGGTTACTGAATGATGATGATGATGCCCTTTAGCCGGTTTTGGCCACAGCAACCGCATTCCTTGGCTCCTCATTGGGGTATTGTGGATGGTTCTTCTGACATGTCCACTCCGTGCTCGAAGATTTTCGGCCAAACGTGGATATGCAAGTTACATGACAGAGCAACAAATCTAGCCACTGCATAACATATAAAAAACCGAGCGAGTGCGAGTTGGTCTCGCGCACGAATGGTTCTGTACCATTATTGCAAAAAACGGCAATAAAAATCACGTTTTTTTTATGGGAGCCCCACTTGAATATTTATTTTATTGTGTTTGTAGAATTTTTGTTACAGCAGCAACAGAAATACATAATCTGTGAAAATTTCAATTGTCTAGCTATCACGGTTCATGAGATACAGCCAGGTGGCAGACAGACAGACGGACAATGGAGTTTTAGAAATAAGGTCACGAGGCCCTAAATAATGAGTTGCCTATAGATAGTCATAATGTTACTTACGCAGCTCTTTCCTGTCTCCGCAGTCTACATTTGAGGGGATGTCACACTTCTCCTTGTTGGGGTTCTCATCTGAGAAGACCAGACCATCGGGACACAGCTTTGCTTCCGATACACCTGTATAAAAGAAAAGATAACACACATTAACAAGTGAAGAAGATATGGACTGTATTTATATTTTAAATTTAACCCTACGATTATTTTAAATATTAATAAGCATATTATTATTCTAAAACCAAATTATTCCTTTAAAAATCTCATATAATTGTGTCTCTCTACTACTACTACTGCCATTATTTTGATTGTAGGACTTTTTGCTCATATGTCGTTTTGCGAATAGGACATTTTGATACGCATTCAAACATTTGAATTAAGAAACTATTAGACAATTTTATTTGACTGATAGGTGATCTTTTTATAGAACTTGCGAAAGTCTTCACGTGTGGCTGACTAGTGTAGCGGATTTTCCTTGACCGAGACCTTGTTTTGTAGATACATACGCCTAGATATAATAACTTGCGCTCATTTTAATATTTGTTCACTGTACGTATTTAATCAAGTTTTAGTATAATACTAGCTGACCCGGCAAACTTTGTTTTGCCATAAAAACACCAAACATTTATCTACCCTAACTACCTACCCTACCCTACCCTACCCTACCTACCCTACCTACCCTACCTACCCTACCCTAACTACCTACCCTACCCTACCCTACCTACCCTACCCTACCCTACCCTACCCTACCCTACCTACCCTACCTACCCTACCCTACCTACCCTACCCTAGCTACCCTACCCTACCTACCCTACCCTATCCTACCTACCCTACCCTACCTACCCTACCTACCCTACCCTATCTCTCAAGTTGGATCGAACTGCACATGGTGTGCGAATTTTATTATAATCGGTTAAGTGGTTTAGGAGTATGGACTCAATGGTGAGGACAAACATTGTGACACGAGATTTATATATATTAAGATGTGTGCTTTGTTGTGTACTGAGACCGCTGGGCAATAGTCTCCACAAATTGGGTGCTTGAGGATGGACGGCGCCGCCGAGACCGGCCCAGAAAGAGGTGGCGACACGACCAAGACGTCTACTGCAGTGGATGGTCCGAGGTGGCTCAGCAAACGAATATTTAGAAGGATTTGGGAGAAGCCTTTGTTCAACAGTGAGAGCTTTATGATCTTCAAAAAGTTAAGGAACCTATGTATTGTTTCATATTACAAGCTTTTTATTAATTTACAAAGTATGTATGTATGGGACAAATTTTGCAACTGAATTTTAAAGCAGTTATCCTCAACCGATTAAGATGAAATTTTGCGTACACGTTTAGATTGTATGACAATGTACGGTAAGCTAAAAAAGCTAGCCTATCCTGTAGTTTTTTTTTTTTTTTTGAGTAGTTTATTGTTATCTATCTATATTATATAACCCAAGCGTACACAGAGTCAATGACAACACTTTGTCTTTCAAATAAGCCGATAAACTTATATATTATCTACAACAATTTACCTACATATACACATTTAATATGTACTTAATATTAGTATGTGTATTAGTATATGTTAAATAAACGTAAGTATTCTCTAAGGAGCTCGTGGCTAAATAATAACAGCCGCACTGGTCGATCATCAAGGTTAAGCAACGCTTGACGAGGTCGGTCCGTGGATGGGTGACCATTTCAACATACCGAGTTTCCTCCGTGCCTCGGAAAGCACGTTAAGCCGTTGGTCCCGGCTGTCATTTGAAGATCTTTAACAGTCATTACGGGTAGTCAGAAGCCTGAGATCTGACACCAGTCTTGCCAAGGGGTACTGTGTTACCCAGTTCCAGGTCAGATAGGCAGTCGCTCCATGTAAAATACTGGTACCCAGCCGAATCCGGTAAGACTGGAATCCAAGTCTTTCAAATAAGCCGATAAACCTATATATTATCTACAACAATTTACCTACATATACACATTTAGTATGTTCTTATTGCAAAACCACAAAATACCGCTCTCTTGTATCACTGACGGAAACACAAGAATGCATATATCTACATTATGTTGGTGCATTACAAAATGTAGGTAACTGTGAAACCATTATACTTGTATGTATAGTGAAGGCTAACTATTATTGCTACTGGATCTAGAGTATTCTAGAGGTTATGAGGGTTTTATTAAGTGTATGTGGTTGTGTTTGGAACAGCTCTAGTTAGCCAAATGGTAGTTTTAATTTGTTTTTATCACGCTATGGTTTAACTGTAGCGTTGGTTAAGTAATGGTCGGTAAAAAATGGGCGTAGTAAAAGGTATCAGCTGAGTAATTCAAGAGGACTTCATTAACAGCTTCAAGATAACCGTTGTTATAGTTCTCGCCAAACTTCTTGGCCGCCCTGAAGTTGGCAACAATGTCTGCGCAGTAGAAAATCTCATACAAAAACAGCACCGTTTCGTGCCTCGCGCATCCGGTAAACCAACTTCAGGGCGGCCAATAAGTTTGGCGAGGGCTATACACCCTAATCATGGTTTACAACAAAGAGTATCCATCTTTCTCCAAGAAGAACTTAATATTTTCAGGTAAACTGTACCTCGGTAACTTTAATGCCTTAAGACAATATGTAAATGTCTCTAGGATAAAAACATAAATAAACGTAAGTATTCTGATCACCAGTTTTAACAAATAAGCTGAAATCATTGAATAAGTTCCAGATAATCTCCTACAGTCATGACCTATCACGTTCTAAGTTCGTTCAGAATGTTTGGGAACACAAATCGAACGTGCACAAAGACAAATGCAACAAGTCAAATTAGACAGATTATTATTGACTAGCTTTCCGCCCGCAGCTTCGCCTGCGTGGGCCACACGATTCTGGCTGTTTCGTTTTTTGCAGTTCTGGCGGCATATTTTAAATTGTTATCCAAACATAGATTTCCGACCGCGTCATTGTTCGCGTAGACCACAAAATTTGCTCAAAATAAATTTACATTACCCGTTTAAGGGATGCAATTCAAAAAATGCTTATGTACGTTTTTTTTTTCAATTGTATTGAAGAGCAGAAATACTAAGTTACAACTATAATTTTGACACCCCTTTTTACCCCTTTAAGGGATGAAATACAAAAACATCCTAAAAGTATTTTTCTTATTTTATATTTAGGAGCTAAATGCCATATTTCATTAATTTCAAATTAAAAATGACAGAATTTCATACAAACTTACATCCGCAATTTAAATCCCTTAGGGGTTGAATTTCGATAAATCCTTCCTTATTCCTAGTCTACATTATAAAGGAAAACTTTGTGCAAAATTTCAGCTTTCTAGGTCTAAGCGTTTGGGCTGGGCGTTGATGAGTCAGTCAGTCAGTACTTTTCTTTTTATTTATATATAGATAGATATTATAACAGTCCATTATCGCTCAGTTACAACCAACCAATCCAACCGAATCGAACCCCCTAACCACCAACCCGAAAAATACAACTAAAAGGTCACTCGAAACATTTTAGAAATCCATCTCAAAATTATCTGCAAACAATATTAAACAAAAGTTATCAATCACTACCAAAAATAGAAGTTAATAATTATTTTTAACAATCACGAATAAAGACAATTGTAATATTTACATGCTATTAGAAACCGCAATTATAATAATTATTTAAAGACGATAAATTATTATTACTTTTAGCTTTCTCTTCGCACAATACTTTTACTTGCAAGCGTTTATAATTCGAATTTAAATCCGCCATGAAATGGTAAAATAATAGAAATCTTGTTAATATTCCAGCTGCATCTGCCTTACATTCTCTTCTGTATGTTTCCATTGAAACTGAGAGAAATGGTGTTTTGTATAAATTAGAAAATTCAATTATCTAATAGGTGACGGATTTGTAGCAACCTACTTGAATAAGTTGACAGTTCAACAAACTGTACAAATCTTTAAACAAAACACGATCACAGTCCTCATGGATACTAGACACATGCCTACATACGGAATAACGAAACGCAATTTAAATTGTGTCAATAGGCGATATCCTATCCTACTAAAATTTCAAGTGCATATCGTATATAAATTGCATCGCGTTGCGTCCATGTCAATGTACTTGCAATATCGCATAGCAAATATCGCATCGTCGAACAATGACGAAGTTTGCTTAGTTGCTTACCATAACAACTCCGATGACTTAGTTTCATCATACATATTGCAAATAATTAAAGGTCCTATCTATAAAAAGCAATATTTTATTACCTATTGCCAAATTGATTGATATATTATGCATTAAGCAGTTTGCAACTAAAAGTCACGTGTTCGTATACTTCTCTTACAATAAATTAATTATATATAGGATATATTAGCTTTTTGAAATCTATTAACAAATCAAATTGGTAATTAAATGTCATTAAAATCAAATTATATATTCGTCTAAATTGAATTTATATAACAATGGAAATATTTAAGTGTAATAATATTCAGAGAACCAGCATTGCCGTCCAACGTGGCAATGCTGCCAGCGTTCTGGGCACGTTTCTCATTGACATCGATGTGGACGAATTTTTTGATGCACAATGAGCCCTTTTCCGTTTCCCCTTTATATTTGTATATAAGTTTGTTTTTTTTTAGAATAATCAATTGTATATATTTTAATATATTGAGGAGCTCGTGGCTAAATATTAACAGCCGCACGGGTCGATCATCAAGGTTAAGCAACGCTTGACGAGGTCGGGCCGTGGATGGGTGACCATTTCAACATTCCTCCGTGCCTCGGAAAGCACGTTAAGCCGTTGGTCCCGGCTGTCATTTAAAGATCTTTGACAGTCTTTACGGGCAGTCAGAAGCTTGAGATCTGACACCAGTATTGCCAAGGGGTACCGTGTTACCCAGTTACTGGGTTGTGGAGGTCAGATAGGCAGTCGCGCCATGTAAATCACTGGTCACAGCTGAATCCGGTAAGACTGGAAGCTGACCCAAATATAGTTGGGAAAAGGCTAGGCAGATGATGATGACGAATCAATTGTATATATTTTAATATATTTGTTACTTTAATAAAGGTACAAGTAGATCTTAAAAAAAATATATCTTTCTATTACGTATACATAATATTCTATACACAAGGATATCTCAATACAAATTTACTGATAAAATTCTTGACAGGTGATTTTAATTACTCGATTGCCTAGACATGTAATGCTAATAATACTAATAAAAACACAATTTTCGCATACACACATGATTGCCGATCAACATATTTTGGGCAATACCTTGCAAGCGCTTTATTACCGCGTTATGGTCGCCTTCGTAACATTTCGCTATTTAATAATGAGGAAATATTAGGTATTTTTACACTCTACTTACTATAGTAATGAGAGTGGCCGATTGTCGGCAAAAAACACGAGTAGTCACGACATTTTGTGTAGTAATGTCACGTTTTACAATGGGCCTACTCATTAATTGAACTTTTAGTAAACGCGTTGGAGTTGCAAATGTCGCATTGGACCTTTTGGTTAATTGAATGACCTATTGGCAAATGGGATAATAATAATGGATCTTTCAGGTGTATATTATGGTGCAAGTAATTTTACGACTGTGTAAGTTAATTTCTAAACTGTTTAATGTGAATTATCTCTAGTCAAACTTGTTTATTAACTCATTCTATTGCACATGCTGCAATCAATTAAAGGTCGGTGGCTGTCTCCAAAGCCGTTAATGGAGAAAGATTGTTAATAAAAATTCTTAATACATGTTGATGGTCATAAAATGCAATGTTTAATTAGATACCAACGCTTGTAATTTAGACGATAATAAAAACGAAAGATGTTATTGTGAAATAGACCAAATTAACCGGAACTTTTTATAGCATTTTTATGTGTAAATGCTTCATAGTAAATAGTAGTACCTAATTAAAAGAAATATCAGTCTCTTTTTTCCCACATTAGACCCAAAACCCATTCTTGGTCTGCACATAAAAAAATATTCGAGTAATAATATGATACACGAGCACAACAAAAACTTTATTAAACCTTTGTGAAAAGTGAAACCCGGAATACGAAAAACAAACGTCAACATGCAAACATCCGCACGTATGACGTCATCAGAGATTACATATGCACTGCACGGTTGACCTTTGTCGTTCTGTACTGACCTTTGCTGCATTTGTAGTAAAGGTCACACTGGTAGGGATCCGGGTAGAATCCACTCTTCTCTGGGCAGTCGAACTCCTGTGCTGAAACTGAAAGGTAATTTTGTGTTAGAAACAAATTAAGAAACACATTTCGTATCCTATTATTTATACAAAAACACGCAAAAATTTAAATATTACAATCGAATCCTATTGCATTTAGGGAATAGACTGAAAATTGGGTGATTTATAATAACATTTTGCAATGAAATAAGTTGAGCAACGGGAGAAGAACGATACTTGTCACGGGATTCTCTCTTCAGATACCTACAATAAAAATGTACTCAGATGTTTTTCTTTTTAACTGATTGAAGCTTAAAAAAATGTTAAAACCTCGATTATTCAAAAATAGCTTTTGCCAGTGGCTTCGTCCGCGTGAAGTTCGAAAATTATCCCGAGAGAATTTATTCCTGTGATAAAAAGTATCCTATGTACTATTCCTGATTATAATCTATCTCTGTGCTAAATTTCATCCAGATCCGTCCAGCCGTTTGATCGTGACGAAGTAACAAACATACAAACACATACACACACTCACAAACTTTCACCTTTATAATATTATAGTGTGAAGTGTGATCTAAAACCCAAAACATTGCCACTTCCACGGCAATGGAAGATCACTTTGGCTGCATGTCTTGCGGCAATGAGGTCTGGATAGGAGCTTTAGGTCTAAACTAATCTAAAAAACCGGCCAAGTGCGTGTCGGACTCGCACACGAAGGGTTCTGTACCATTATCGCAAAACACTGCAAAAAAAATCACGTTTGTTGTACGGGATCTTAATTTATTTTATTTTAATTTAATAATTATTATTTTTTGAAGTGAATATACAACTAAACATTCTGTGAATATTTCAAGTATATTCCTGTTGCCGTTATTAATATCGAGCAAAAAACGACCAAGAAATCACGTTTGTTGTATGGGAGCCCCCCTTTAATATTTATTTTATACTGTTTTTAGTATTTCTTGTTATAGCGGCAACAGAAATACATCATCTGTGAAAATTTCAACTGTGTAGCTATCACGGTTCATGAGATACAGCCTGGTGACAGACGGACAGACAGACAGACAGACAGACGGATCGCGAAGTCTTAGTAATAGGGTCCCGTTTTTACCCTTTGGGTACGGAACCCTAAAAAGATACAAAATCTATACCAATTTAAGTCCAAACAAAGGCAAGTGTACTTCAACGTTGACCACATCATCGCTTACTATCAGTTGAGCTAGTGGTCAAACGCGACCATATCAATTATAAAAAAAAATCCTCATTTGACATCAATGAATTAAAACAATGCCAAAATAATTTTACAAAACTAAAGTTAAGCACAGTAAAACCAGTGGCACTTAATAAACAAGAAAGTAACCTAACGCCTGTACCAAGGCCGCTGAGTCTTTGAACTAATTCCAGTCCAGTGACCGTATGAGTTATTATCACTGAATATATACCTACTTTAGTTTGAGTGGAAACACGTGGTATTTTACTGTGTATTATTTATCAAAATAGGCTCAGTAGTTTATGATCTTTCAAACATACATAGAAGAAGAAAGCAAGAAGAAGATGTCGTTCGGGAAGTTGCGCGGTGTCTTCTCGTCCAACTTACCACAGTGTCTCAAGAGGACAGTCTATGACCAGTGTGTGTTGCCAGTGATGAAATATGGCACTGAGACGTGGTCGCTTACAATGGGCCTCATCAAAAAGCTAACAGTCACTCAAAGGGCAATGGAGAGGGCTATGCTCGGAGTTTCCTAACATGATCGAATCAGAAATGTAGAGATCCGCAAGAGAACCAGAGTTAACGACATAGGCCGAAGAATTGCCAAACTTAAGTGGCAGTGGGCAGGGCACATTGCTGGGCGACCGTGAACCGGAAGACGTTGCGTTGGAAGGTCTCCCACCAGGTGGACCGATGACCTGGTGAAGGTTGCGGGGATCTGCTGGTTGAGCGGTCAATGTGGCGACGCTTGGGGGAGGCCTATGTCCAGCAGTGGACGTCTTTTTGCTGATATGATGATGATGATAATGAAACATACATAGACGCATTACCGACTCTTACTGTTTTAGAGTCGGGTGTTGTGAACATAATCATCATCTATCTCTTCTTATCCTTCTTAGTCATCAAACTTATAGCCTAAACTAAGTCATAAAATGCTAATCGTATTCATAACAATGAATAAAATATAAGGGCAATTGAACATCACAAAGCCAAGGAAATGTAAATAAACTTACTTATATTTGATCTACCCATGATCTTAAACGAAAGACAACGTTTGATTTTTGATTAAAAAACAAGCCAAATCTTCTTTAAATACTTTTTAAGAGGAATAAAAAACCGGCCAAGTGCGAGTCGGACTCGCGCACGAAGGGTTCCGTACCATTAACGCAAAAAACGGCAATAAAATCATGTTTTTTGTATGGGAGCCCCACTTAAATATTGATTTTATTCTGTTTTTAGTATTTGTTGTTATAGTGGCAACAGAAATACATCATCTGTGAAAATTTCAACTGTCTAGCTATCACGGTTCAAGAGATACAGACAGACAGACCGCGGAGTCTCAGTAATAGGGTCCCGTTTTTACCCTTTGGGTACGGAACCCTAAAAAGGAGGCTCTGCGATCAACCTCTAAACACTACATATTAATTTTTATGCCGGCAAAAAACAAGGCTGTATCGCGTATACGGGTATTGCTGCAAACTTCAAATTGAGATCTACCAATAAAACTGAACTACGAACTACATAATGTATCTTAGCCTCTCAGGTTATAAAAGCAGTTCTGAAACAAAGCACAATGCACCTAGGACATTGCTCAACGTTCCTTTGTTAAGGCTAACTTAGTTCTCTTATACAGAATGATACAAAAATCACTAGCTAGCTTTTGGCGGTGACTCTGTCTGTCTAGGAGTTGTAATGTTTCTTCAATATTCCTCTTGAATCATTTATTGATTAATTTATTGTTGTTTTGTAAGTCAGTAAACTTTAGAACTCAAGGAAATGTAGTTTGGCATTAGCTGCCATTAATTGCAACCCGTTAACTTGTTGACAATCGTTGGATATCTTAATAATCTTCTTTCGCTGAAAATAAAGATGCCTTCTTAATAGCAGTATTCGAAGAGTTCGTTCTTGAAACACAAGAAGGGTAACTATATAATGTTGTCCCAGACCTACAGTAACGTAAAAAAACTTCTGATTTTGCTATAATAGGCATGTCAGAACCTCATCATCATCATCATCAGTTAAGCCAAAAGACGTCCACTGCTGGACATAGGCCTCCCCCAAGCGTCACCTCATTGACCAGTCCCGTGCGTCCTGTATCCAGCGGTTCCCCGAAACCTTCACCAGGTCTTTGGTCTACCTGGTGAGAGGCTTTCTTACGCAGCGTTTTCGGTTTCGCGGTCGCTACTTCAGAACTTTTTTTGTCCCATCGGCCATCCGTTCTGACAGCAATGTGCCCTGCCTACTGCCACTAACATTGCCGCACGGAAAGTCTGAACCTATCACTCGGAATATCGAGTCGCAGTTGGAACTTTATAACAGGCTCTTTACCAATTGCAACGATAATCCATGACTTTCCTAATTATAAAATTTTTAAACAAGCTCTTCGGATATTGCTATTGAGAAAACATCTTTATTTTCAGCGATAAAAGGCTTAGAATAAGCGATATTTTATCTGAGACAACGATTATCAAAAATTCAATGTATGGGAATGACAAGCGCTACCGATATGTAACATAGTTAATCGTAATATTCTAACAGAATGCTAATAGTCATAAACCTTCACGTCAACTACATATTTGAGATGCAAATTATCAAAAATAAACATTTTTATTACATCCGCAAAAAGTGGAAAACATTACCAAAGACAGTTTAATGAGCTAGCTCAAACCTCATCTGTTTTATTACCTACGTACACAACAGCACTTAAATAAAAAACTTGGGGTATTACAATTCTGACCTATAGTAGATAGTTTAGAATTTTAATGTTCAAGACCAACCTTGAATGAAATTACTAGTCTAATGAGAAAATAGTACAGTCGACAAGAAGGATTAGTATGCAGACAAAATATAATCCTAGAACACCAAGGCCATTCACATCATTATCAACTAAAAGACATAGGTACTCCAAGCACCGTGCATCGCCACAATTAAAGGTTATGCACTCATGTTTGTCATATTGTATATGTATACACACTCGGCATTCTTTGATAGATTTGAGTGCTCAAAACAAGCACAACATGAATTAACAATAAAAAATTACAAATTTAAGCACCACCGATTTTAATTTTAATTTCATGCTTTTTAAAGTACATATAATATACCTAGCAGCAGACACGCTGCAATCGACAATCTATCGAAACACGTAATATTGACACGATATCTTGCGAAAAAATCCAGATTCAAAGAGTAAAATACGAATAAGTTTTAAATGGCTAAACCGATTTTATTCAAACATAGCTAAGAACACTCTCGACAAAGTCACCTTTCAAACAAAAAAAACCGTTCATCCGTTTAGGCCCTATGATGCCACAGACAGACACACAGATACACAGCAACCGTCAAATTTATAACACGCCTCTTTTTCCGTCGGGGGTTAAAAAGGAGTTATACCTAACTGCCTGAACACGTATTTATTATGTCGACTGTACCAATATAAAAGAGCTAAATTACTTCCAATGAATTCTAGACTAAGTTGTTGACCCCGGCAATTGTCACTCGAAGCCTTAACTTGATTCGAAGTGACAGCTACTCAAGTTCGCCTTGCAATTGGCAATCAAACTACTTGTTGCATCATTATTATTTATTTATTTATTATAAACTTTATTGTACACCACAAAATAAAAACATAAAGGACAAACATTATTACATTATTATTAGTACTTGATAAAATCTTAGTGAGAGAAGAAAGTGTTTAAAATGAAGCAAAGTGTGACTTATAACTGGATTAGACAACAGACTATTGACTGTGATGTTTTTGGAGCCGACAGGAGTAATCGATAATATTGTGTTAATTTATAGGTGTAAAATACTATATTAAAATTGTGTATGTGAGTTAAATTTCACTACCCATAAAGAGTAAAGCTAAGTACTAAATTTCCAAGGATTATAATGGCTCATACAGTTACTTAATTGTGGAGGTCATAAAATACAAAACTGATATTCAGAACATGTAGTTGGACTGGAAGCCGACCTGCCATCATAGTCCATACTATTCGACCATTACCGGAATTCGAAGCATTATTTCTGACAACAACAACATTATTTTAGTAAACTAATGTTCGTATAGCCAAGTACTAAAATAAAGTCTAACGAATGAAGCGGAGGTAGATGATTCGAGATGTACAAGAAAGACTGAAGGTGTAATTCCGTAGCCGACTGCAGGCAACATGTCGCCGCGGTAGTACTAGATTCTATATATTTCTAGACATAAACTGTTGACAGAATCACGCCTTTGAACCGCATAGACTGACCTCACATTCATTCTAGAATATTGCAAAGGTTGCCCTTTTGAGATCGTAATAAAAGTAATTGATGCAATTTTGCTAATTTTTATCTCATGTAAAGCTCTGACATCATATTTTCAAGCTAATGAGATCACGAGATTGACATTGACCATCTTACATAAGTTCAAGTAGGCACTTATACGAGTATAGAGTAGAAATATTTGCTCTACTTTTCAATGAGTCACCGAAAAAAGTAGAACGAAATAAAAAAAAAATGCAATCTTCGTTCCTTGGCAAGATTTTACTGGGTTCTGATTACCATAACAACAGACAAATATTACCCAACGAATGAATGGTGACCCATCCACAGACCGACCACGGCAAGCTTTGCCTAACCTTGAAGTTCACACTATTAGGCACCTATATTTATTGTGTAAATAAAATATATCGAACAATTTATTACTTTAATGTTACCAAACCAAAAAAAAAGAGTTTCGAAATGAGTTCAGATACATTTTAGGTCGTAACAAGCTGACATGTCATTACTTTTAAAATATAATTACTAAGTTACAAAACATGAAATGTGTAGGCAGTATATATTCGTTTTAGTGTTGATGAAGAAATCAATAATAAAACATTTTTATTTGGATATTTGTTGTTAGAAACAAATAAACTACACTCGTCATTTGTGGAGCGTATCTCAATCGTGATTTTGTTTGATTAGGTATATGAGTTATGGCCTTTCAAAACTGATCATTAGTCAAAGTTCAAACCATTTCTCAAAATGTTTAATTATTATGTTACGATTAACTTCTAGTCTAACCAGAATCCAAATGCAGTTGAATTATATATGCCAAGATAACATAGGTCTCTGTAGCCAAATAACCGCGGAATTTTGGATATTTGAACCGGTTGTCAAAGTATGCTTTCAATCCTTTTGGCAACCGTGATCACCAGATTAATCAGTCCAAGGTCTGACCACACCTAGATCTGCATTTTAGATATTTAGCCACGAACCTTGAGTAGTCTAATTAGTCCAGCCAGTCCAACAATAGTATTTGTAGAACTAATTAGATACAATCTCATAATCATCTGCCTTCCGTTTTTCAACTTATTTTAAGACAAATATTTTTATTTCATATTCCAATACCTTCTTCTTTGCCCAATGTTGACTTCTAACCTGTATGCCATATAACTTTTTATACGGGCTTTGGCAGTCATTTTGCTCTACCGTGTTCGAAACCTTCTTATTTTAAATACTTATCCATTACTACAGCTTGCACTACTTAACAAAATAACTTATGAGCCCAGTTCGTGACTTATGTTTCGAAAACTCTCTGAGTTTCCATGCCCTTGCATCATGTGTAATGTGTATTTAACTGGAGCATCGAGTATTGAGGTGAAAGGAAGATGAAGTTGCAATATATCACATAGGTACAAAGCAGAACAATCAATTCGCCTAGATTTTTTAGGGTACCGTACTCCAAGGGTCCAAACGAAACATTATTGCTGTCACTCACGTATCCGTCTGTCCGTCGTCTGTCACACAATTTTGTTTCGAAGAATGTTTTAACTTCCCTTTGACCTATGAACTTGAAATTTGGTGATAATGTTTATTAATACGTATATTTTACTAACCAATATATTCTATATTTAGTACGGAATCCTAAATGTGTGAAGTCCGACACGCACTTGTACCATTTGTTTTGGAACTGTGTTCCATTCTAACAGGATACAGCAGAATACCACTATTTAACATGGAGAATAGAGGGAATACAGAACGAAACAGTAAGGCAAGAAGCTACATTTAGCAGAAAAAAAAAAGTTTATTTGATAATCATATTTGTGTGTCATTCAAGTGGCTATTGACATGGCGACTAATAGAGGAACCCCAAAAAAAAATTAATAGTTTAATGATTTATTTGCACAGGAAGTATAGAAGAACAACAAGGACAACAACAGACAGAACAACAGAACAGGAATAAGAACAAGAGAAAGATGTCGATGAGAGAAAGATTGTTATATTTGACATGATTACCAAGTTTGACAAGTGAGTCCGTGACACTGACAAGAGTGTGCTTAGTCAGGATGCTACATTTAGCAAAATTCAAGACAAAATAAAGGAGATGGTCCAAAACGTTTGGACCGAAAACCCAGAAATCGATACGAACTAACTGTAAGCGGATCGATTGCTTATAACGAGCGAAATTACTCTACCTATGTCGCAAACCCCAAGGGATATCGCAGCTAAAGGATCTACTGAGGATTTTCCTAACTATTGACCGTTCTATTCATTTTGATTGTGTGTTATTAAATTTACTTTGACCAAAAAGAAGATAGCTCTTTCTTCGCCACAATGTCGATATGCAAAGAAGAATCGGTGTCCGGTAAACAAAGGACGGTGGAAGAATATCCCTTTTTTTTTTTGTTCTATTTTCCTTGTGCACGGTTATTTCGCTCGTTCTAAAAATTCGGTCGGCATACAGTTTGTTCGTATCAACTTCTGGGTCAGTTGTGAAACATCTCCTATATATATTGCTTATCATGTAGAACCACCGTGTCCGTAAGAGACACGGCTATACGATCCAAAATATTCTCAATCATTTATTTAGTTAATTAAAGCGCATCAAGGGATTATAATCTCCAGATTTACAATAAAAATTTTGAGGGTTAAGTTTGGCATAATTTTACTTCACGTTTATAAATCAGGGAGTTAGATAACTCAGTCAGTAATTACCTTCTCTAATGATAGGGACTTAAGAATACTCTATCTACGTAATCCGTTATATAGAAATATAATAGCTATCGACATAATGTTTATTAACAGACCAATTATCAGTTGTAATAAGAATCGGAAATCAATACATAAGACTATTAATAAGTGTAATTAAATCCAGGAATGTTAACACGTAAATGAAGTTAACACAATTCGTAATTGTTTTTCAATTATGTAATTTGGAAGGGCGAACGTAAATACAGATATCCGAGACTTAACTCACAACGTTAACAGTACGTTTACATAATAATGTTAAAAAACTGTCTGTATATTTGTTGCGTTTTCGCGCCTAAACAGCTGAACCAATTTCGATGAATTTTGGTGTAGAGATAGATTGGACCTTGGAGAAGAACATAGGATATTTCTTATTTCGGGTAGTATATTCCCTTAGAAACATTTCGACATTTACGCGGGCGAAGCCGCTGGCAGAAGCTAGGTAGAAAATTGCTCAAAATGATTGATTAGAGAATAAAAGGCTGGCAGGCAATCTTATGACAGCTAAGTGTGTGGATTATGGTTATTTCCTTTGACCTTTTATTGAGAAGGTAATACAAAGGCAACAAATAATAGATGATTTAGAAAAAATAAAGTACAGAATATTTTGAAAATATTAATTAATCAAGTCACGTAGTATCTTAACAAACTGCAAGAATGCTTAAGAATTATTTAATACAACTGCTGATGAAATAGGTAATAAGCTTTCAACATCAACGGTACCAGAAATTGTATCCAAAGTTATATTAATAGTGACATTGCAATTGTATGTAAGACCAGTCGAACGCAGAAAACCTAAATAACTAAATACGTAACTATGACTAACAAACAAGACAAGAGTTCCAGTTTCACACAAAACTATTGCAAGACTGTGTGACAAACCTATGACGTCATTATACAATATAATGGAATAAGCCCATCCTTTCAAAACTGGAGCTCAGATATACCTAGATGGGATGGGGGAAGATGGCAACGGTGCCTTGGATGGCTTTGTCGAGGATTGGCAAAATGAAGCACAACGTAGAGATAAATTAAAGGAATGCAGGCAAGCATTTGACCAGAAGCAGGACTTAAAAAAAATCTCTTCCTATTATTCCCAGCACCATCACTACTAGATAAGAAATGCCCTAAAAAAAGGCAGGAAAAAACTATCAAGCTCCTTTTCCCGGAAACAGACAGTTCCTAAACTTGCAACAAGTCTAGGAGGCCTCAAACATTTTTTCAAAAGCGCACGTATGTTTCCGCTTCCAAGGAAATGTTCTAGAAGTTGCATACATCGCTAAACCTAAACCCTACGTCGACATTGTCGAAATCAGTAAAAGCTCGATCAACTATCAAATCTGAATCGAGTACAACCAAGTGAGACATGAATTTAACCGGGAACAAGTCATTTCGAAATTCACGTCATACTAAAAAGAGCGAATGAAATAATTTAAAATCATAATTGACCTCATTAATGGAATTCTTTATATGGGCAATGACCGCTATAATCAACGGTAACTTTAGTGTGACAGAAATATACAATTCATTGACTAAAATGGTGTCAACTACGCATACTGCATATAATGTCAATTTGACCATAATTATATAGCACACTATATACGAAGACTACTCGATTGAGTTATAAAAAAATGGCTACAAATGGGCCATGTAAAAAGGTAACTTAGCCCGATGACACTATGATGAGATACGATGTCAAATTGGCCATAATAATAGCTTACTACACTAGAATACCACTTAATTGAATTATAACAGAAATGGCCACAAATGGGTCACGTAGAAATGGTATTTTATCCAAACCCAACTATTGAAACTGCTTTTAATTTTTTTATATATGGCACATTATATACGTAGGTTCAATTAAATTATAACAGAAATGGCCACAAATGATAATTTAAAAACAATAACTAGACTATCTATGCATACCGCATACAATGTCGAATTGGCCATATATAGCATATTATATACGAAGACTATTCAATTGAACTCTAACAGAAATGGCCACAAATGAGCGATGATAAAGTGTTAACTGTCACTAAAGGTTTAATAAGTGTAACTGATTGATTATTCACCTTTGTCGTTCTTGTTCCGATTGAGTCATAGGACTGCTCTTGCGAAACTCAGTACTAGCTAGTCGATTGTAAGACTACCATTGACTGTTTGTAGATGCCATTTCAAAAGGGCTAAAGTCCACATAATGCTTACACAAGTTACGTAAAATAAACATAGATGACAGACATGTAAATATTATGCGAGACTGATCGTAAACGAGTTCATTAAACTCTAGAAGGAAATAGAAGGTGATATATGTGTTAATGAAAACGGGAAAAGCTTTTACTAAGTCACATAACTGAAGTATCTGCGACAAATTTTCCATTGGAACATTAGGACCATTTAAATAAATTACTAAAAAATTTAAATGTATTAAGACTCTACAAAAAGATTTTGGAACTATATAGACAATGCTTCGCATTTAAATTAAAGTTCTTATTCTATCTCAAAAGACTCATTACTAAAGTCAAATCACCCAATTTCTCAATCGAATTCCCGATAGTAACACACCTCGCTAACAATATCAAGTTAACGAACAATAACATAATTTAAACTTATTACAAAAAAGCAAAGAAAAAATAACACTTACCCAACCCGCACACAAACCCGGCGACAAGAAGTAAACTTTTCATTTTATTTAATTTATTTGAGGTAGAAAAATATAAATAGAATTAAACTGTTCGTACGTGCGTTTCCTTTCGAAGGTTGCTCTGTATTGCGAGCCCGGAGTATCGTGACCGGCGCAAGCGCAAGCTTACTACACCTCGCACGACCAAAATGAACGCGATGAAAGTGAATGAAAGTTTGAAAAAAAGACAGTGACTGATGGAGCTTGCATGCACATGAGATGTAATTTTAGTATCAATGTTTGTTTCTGGCTGTGTATGTTTTGAGTGTGTAGTATGTAATTAATCTTTATGTATATTGCTTGTCATTACATTTATTAGTTTTGTTATTGAATATAGGAAATCAATTACTTTGTCTGTTTCGACAGGTTATTAGAAGAGGAGCGTAATTTATTATCGACTAATTTTGAGTATGTGGAAATGTTTGATATGGATAAGTGCATTTTGGTATCAACGCCTTGTTATTGCATATTGCGTGAGCCTGTGAGTTGACATGATCTTAATTAAAGTGTACAATTACCCACAATAATATTCACCGTCAATAACTTAATTTTCTAAATTAGATACACCGATGCGTAAGAACAAGAATGATGTTTGATGAATTCTTCTTCGGATAAAAATATATGGGACAGTTTATTGATATCAATATGTTGAATTAATTATATCTCTATAGCTATCCTTATTGTGCAAAAATCACAAATATTCTGTTAAATCGAAACCCTAGACTCAAGTACACATGTTTTTTTTCCGAAGAAGGTTAAAAAATCAGGTTTGATTTGTAGATAGTTTTCCTGTCAGTTGGATGGTTTTTTCATAGAGTACCAAAGAAACCCGTTCCCGTTTGTCCGACAATAACCTATTACATTGAAAAAATCATGCTCGCACCCTTATCTAGTGCACGCCTTCTCATGACAGTGAGTGTATCAAGTCGCCAAGAAAAGTCACGACACTTACCTATACAAGTACATACCTATATACATAATATATACATGTAGGTATGTATGTATAGCCGCATTGTCGAGGTCCAAAGACGATAGCCTCCAAAATGGTCACGTCACGGCCAATTTCATGGAATTTAATGCTGTTCGGTTCAATCAATTGGTACCTTATTAATATGCATTTAATATGAGGGCCGTCGTATCCTGCTTTTTGGAATGGGTACTTAATTTTTATAGGGACCATCGTTTCGCTGTCGATTTGTATTTTAATGAAGATGGAGTTGTTAATGTGTGTTCAATTATGAAGGCTTTTACGGGAGCCAAAGCAATATGTCTGCCCGAAAAAACACATTGGGACGGTTCACAAATACGCTAGGAAGGTTCTCCGGTCGCGGATTAATTTTAAAAGGAGTTACCGTGACCCTAGCTCAAGCAACTGAAGGAACACGTCCTTATCCCACGTTCATATCTTCGGGAACACTTTGAGTATTTTGTTCCGAGAGGAAAACCTATCAGTTCCTCATCATCTGTTTTCCTTCATTTTCCTACCCACTCATCAAGTCGTTACGGTGGATCATTTACTGTTCGTACTGTTTGCCTCAGGAATATACTGCCTCACTCCATACGGAACAGCCCTTCGCTGGGGATTTTCAAGAAAAGAACAAGGGAACTTTTACTGTCAGCATAACGCATTATTATGTTTATGCATTGTATGCTGTACACGTAGGTATTTGTTTAGTTTATTTAGTTAGTAAGAATTTAAACGTTATGTTTTATTGTGCGGTATATTGTCCTCATTTAAGCAAAAATCTCTATTACACTGAGGTTTACTGTAAGAGAACCCAATTATGGGTTAAGCTCGCCTTTGTACATAAGCTGTCTTACTGTATTTGTGTATGTAAGTTTTTTTGTACAATAAAGAATATGAACACGGGTGGGTTCTATTCAGTTAAAGTCTGACACGCCCTCCCGCCTCACCCAAAGCGGGATAAGTCATTGGAAGATTTCCCAAACCTAGAAAAAATGTTGGCATCCCCGAAACCAATTTTAAATTCACCCCTGTTAGTTATTGTTTGTCCTAGATTTATAAATTAAATTGGATATGATTAATTCAGTACTTATAGCAAATTATGTATATATGCGTATGTTTAGCGACCATCTAAAAGCATCAAATCAAATAGGTATTTAATTGTGAGCATAGGTTGTACAGACCGATGTTGGGTAAATTACAGTTCCATTAAATCCTGCCCAGTAGGCATACAATAATTTTGTCAATATGCAGTATAAAAAGAATTCATAGGTATCAATTAAAAAGCAAATCTTAGAAAATAAGAATTAGGTGTATGGGGACGGATTGTAGTAGGTAGTAATTATTAAGAAAATCTTTAATCATGTAGCAAGCTTTGTCAATTTAAAAAATATACAATTATTTGAAATAGCGGCAGTTCCTTGGGGTTTAAAATCGCCACAGGTATATTTTTCTTGTGGGGTTTTCTGAAGTCGCAGGTCTATGCCAATAAACCACATTCGACCGTTGCCCTGAAAGCCAACATAACGCAGGCCATCGCTTGGATTCAGCCGGATCTATGCAGCAGAGTTATTAAAAATTGGAACTCTCGGATTCGTGCCACCATACGAAGCCGCGGCGGACATTTGAACGATGTGATATTCCATCCATAATGGCATAAATGGGCCTTTTAAATAAAAAATAAATTTCGTTAATATCTCACACACATCTTGTTTTATTCAATTTTAACATCGACCCGTCCTTGTTGAAAGACCCTTTATATGCTAGTATTATATTATCTGTGCCCTTGGCAAGATTGGTGTCAGATTTTATAGCTTCTATCTACCCGTAACTGCCCAATATTCCATAAAATTGTGCTTATAAGAGTTGATTGAAAAATAACATACAATTTTAATGATCAATTCTAGAAAATTTTAATTTACACACAATTCAATAACGGATTGATGCATATCGCGCCCTCTAGTATCATTTATTTGAACCATATTTTCTTTGTTAGCGCTGGGTCCCGTGCCAAGGGGTACAATGTGTTAAATATAAGCGGCATTTCGTCACTATCTTTAATACGAAATCTTTATTGCTACCTATTCTTAATAATATAGTGACAGGGGCAAAAAGGAATGTTAATTTTTATTATTAACTTGTAGGCACTTGAAGGTTGTGCAGATCGTTTAAACACTTGGATACTTCGATTTTATGGATTATTGGCAGCATTTAACACTACCATTTATGTCTTCCGATGCATTAAAGACTACACTTACTGAATTAAGTTAAAGGGATACGGTTAACTTTATTCAAACATGTTTTTTTTTCATTCCTGTATGAAAACTATGTTTACTTTTTAATTTGTTGTCGCTGTTGGTACGGAATAAACTTATAGATACGTCCACCAATACTGCTGAGCGTGCCCGCCTGCTGGCTGTGGGTGAGTAGGAGTCGGGCCTCTGGCTACAGGCACTACCGTGACCCAAACTAGGTACTATGATGGTCAAACGACTCTAGTGCATCAGGCTTTTACTTGGCAGACCCATTCCAGAGGTGAGAACAGTTCAGAGAACAATTCCATGCATGATCAGACTTGTGCATGGTACAACTAGAGCAGTTTAGGCGTGAAGTACTGTCTCACCTTCGCGAGGATCCACCACTTTCTGGCAGCCAGCTGAGCCTTTGTCTCAATATATGGGCCAAAATTGATTGTTGATATCAACGTTACGCTAAGATACTCAAGTTGGTCCGTTAGCGGCACTGTTTCACCTCGGAAGGATGGTGCTGGATGCAATTGGCTCTTTTTAGCGTAAAAGAGACATGCCTGTGTTTAAGCGGTATTAAACTTGACCAGATTGGCATCACCCCATTAGGACACTGCCTGCAAAACAGGTTCAAACGCTCCACCAGATCTTAGGTCCAGTAGGCCGTGCGTTGGACAAGTATCTCTCAGCATCAGAGCTATCGTCTGTATGCCCAAAGGTTTTAACAGATCGTTTATGTGCAGCAAGAATAATGTTGCTGAGGGACCCGGGCATTAATATCCAATTGGTCCGACGACCAGCCATCGATAACCATCCGAATGGACCGATCTCTCAGGAAGTCTGTTCACCCGGGCAGACGACCAAATGAAGGAAGTTTACCAATAAGGCTTTCGTATAAGACCTTATGAAAATCTTTCGAGATGTCGAGGGAGATGGCAAGCGCTTTTCTATGCCTCTTGATAGCCTCACTTCCGATGGGAATGGCAAACGCTAGCAGATCCCTAGTAGACCGATTTCGGCGAAAGCCGTATTGACAGTCACTCACGTCGTTAGCGTTTAGGTAGCTCCAACGTGGCAATGCTGCCAGCGTTCTGGGCACTTTTCGCGTTGACAGCGAATGGACGAATTTTCTTTATTCCCAATGGCAGGGTGCCCGAAAAAAATAAAATATATTTGTTATCCCACTTACTATTATAAACGGGCAAGTTTGTAGCGATGGATGTTTGCTACTCCATCACGCACACACTACTGAAAAAATGTTGATGAAACTTTTATTAAAAAGCCTTAGAATAACACAGGCTTAATCTCATGTCATATATTTACAAATATATTGGGGGAAGGAGCGGCAGTTAGTACTGAAATACTTCTCGAAACCTATTTCCAAGCATTTGTCAAGATATCTACTGCTATAGTTCCAAGTAAGCTTACAATAGCGTTGTTACGATTTTTATACACAATTTGCCGATGGCGACATGATATTGTTCCCATTTACCTATACTCCTTAATAGTTTCTTAATACGGGTAGGGTGTATTGTAGAGATATAAAAAAACAGTTGCAAACCATGTGCACACAGACCCATCGAGTCCTATTAGTTAGTTCAATCTACATACCGTCAAACGGAGTGAATAGTGGTGCAGTAATGCAGGGGTGAATAGAAACAAAACTTTGCAGGAAATTTGCACGTTATTTAAAAATTGATTGCAGCATTTTAGTAGACACGCCAATATATTAAATGATAATTTAAAAAAAACCGGCCAAGTGCGAGTCGGACTCGCGCACGAACGGTTCCGTACCATTATCGCAAAAAACGGCAAGAAATCACGTTTGTTGTATGGGAGCCCTACTTAATTATTTATTTTATTCTGTTTTTAGTATTTGTTGTTATAGCGGCAACAGAAATATATCATCTGTGAAAATTTCAACTGTGTAGCTATCACGGTTCTTGAGATACAGCCTGGTGACAGACAGACAGACGGACCGCGAAGTCTCAGTAATAGGGTCCCGTTTTTACCCTTTGGGTACGGGACCCTAAAAACAATGCTTTTTTTAAAACCAATAAAGTGGTATCACAGTTAAAATCCTAATCAAAACTTTTCCCATTCACCCCTGCATTCCTATTCACCCCGTGTAATGGTACTTACATATTACATTTCTGTCTAACCTTGCAGATCTTGCATGTAGTTCTTCTTGAATTACAAAACTAGTAGTTAATGGAACCGCACCCTAAAGCACAGACTACCTGGTAGGCCCAGTTCCGCTTTCCACCTTATGAAAAACCTTGTGCAATTTTTCCATAGCTACCTGCTCTTCTGCCTACCCTTTAGGGACGTAATTTCAACGATAGTAAACTTTCATCTGAGACATTACCATAGTACTATACTTAAATTAACATAATAGACTACTTTCAAATACTTTCGTTTTGTTAGACAACTTGGTTTTACAACAATGCGGAGACCTTGTTGGTTGTACCAAATAAATGCGTAGTTTTTCAAGGATGGAAGGTTCAGAATTAACATTCTTTTGCAGTCCATTCACTGGTGTAAACTTTGGATTGAATTAAAGCGTCTGGGGATTTAGTTCAAACTCGGATACAATTTTTCAGTATATCGTTTTTTATTTTATTAATTTTAAACTTTGTCTCACACTAGGAATTTCTCCTGTATCGCATATACAAACATCCAGAGCCGGAACAACTAACTGTAGGTCATACAAATATTTGTTCCGTGCGGGAATCGAACTCGCGACACGCAGCGCAGCAGTCAATCGCTCAACCACTACGCCAACCGTGCGCCCATCATGTTGCCACTGTAAAATAATACCCCCTGTATTTTGAGTGGTCTGGTCTTGTGATACAGGATTTGCTCCTACAAGAACCACCAGGGCAGTATGGAGATTTTTTTAACTGTGATAAATATAAAATATATTTTGGAAATAAATATCCCTTCTATAATAATATAATAATATATAAAACGTTTATTTTTCTCTTCACAAAGTTTGTTACATTCTATGCCTTGCAGTATAAACCAGGGTATAACTTTGTGAGAGACTGGTGCCTGTGATAGGTTTCAATAAGAACCTGTATTACAGGTCACCAGGTCCCCCCCGCGGCCAAAAGCCCATCATGACATACTGATTGACAGCTTGGATACAAGAAAATAGATTTGAAAGAAAGTTTAGCTTCGTAGACATGGATGATAGAGAAATATGATAACAGTTTAAAATACAAATTACCCACATTAAGGAAATACAAGGAGAGACAATGAAAAAGATAAAATATTATACAATACAATAGGTGCTAAGGGTTTAGTTATTAGTATACTAGTATTATATTATCTGTGGTTATTAGATTTTTAGTAAGTAACAGAGTGAGCATGAAGAAAGTAAGTTTGTGTTTGTGTGTGATGTTGTTTAAGAGCTTGAGGTTGTGTGTTGTGGGAATGATCTTACTATGAGGTGCGCATTGGTTACAGGAGCAAAGCAGCTGAGGGGATGTTTCATTTGACAAACCTTAGCATTTATTTCATAGGGGTCAGTATTTTCTCGGTTCCCTCGTAGTCCAGAGCCTTAAGATATGTAGCTAGTAATGTCTTACATTTATATTTAGTCCGGGAATAGATGTTGAGGATATCATTTAATTTATTGTATAAATAAGGTCCGAGGAAGAAAAAGAATTGACGTGAATGTGCAGATTTTGCAATTTGGGTTTGGCATACCCTACCTTTCCGGCGCTTATCCAACTGGAGTTTTGGGTCGAATTGCAATAAGGAATGTTCTTTGAGCACCGTACGCAATACGAAAGTTTGCCTAACCGTAAGAACATCCCAATCCCTGTAAAGTTCTACTGTAGGATATCGGTAGGGGAGACCAGCGCCAACCTTGAGAATTGCACGCTGTGCTCTTTCAACTTCAATCAGATGAGTCTTTGCGGCGCCTCCCCAGGATATAATGCAATAGTCGATAAGGGAATGGCACAAGGCATTGTAGACCATCTTGGTAACCCGTCGGTCCACTACGTGTCTCAATGTTTTAAATATATAAATGAGTTTACGCAAGCGGGTTACAAGGACTTTAATATGTGGCTTAAATGTCAAGCATTGATCTATTATGATACCAAGATATTTGATATCATCGACCCGCTGAAGATAAGGACAGGAGCACGAGGAAGCACCTGGGGGACACACATGGTAGGATATACTTAAATAGGATGGAGGCAGTAGACTTAACCTATGTGCAAAAGCAACGTATTTGGTTTTGTTAACATTTAGTGTTAAGATATTCGCTCGCAACCATTTGCAGACTTTGCGAAAACCACTTTGGGCAGTGTCAAAAACCTCCTCCCAAGTCGGCCCACTGAAAAAGAGGGCAGTATCATCTGCGAAGGTAATAATATGTCCACAGTTCAGCTGAAGACGGCAGAGGTCGTTGATATAGACCAAAAACAAAGTTGGGCCAAGTATGCTGCCCTGGGGCACACCGAAATCGACACGAGCCTCATCGCTCAGCACCTGGCCTATTCGAACTCTTTGTTTTCTTTCGGTAAGATAGTCCTGCAATAGTTTCAAAGGTACACCCCTAACACCAATCTCTTCCAGCTTTTTGAGTAGGTGCGGGACAGAGACTGTGTCAAATGCCTTAGCCAGATCGAGGAAGACAGTAATGCATTTGTTCCTTTGGTCCAAGTTAGTGATAATGGAGTTTACCAGTTCATGTACTGCATCATTGGTTGACTTATTACGTCGAAAACCAAATTGGGCAGGCGAAAGAATATTATAAGTTTCTAGATAATTTGTTAGACGTCTATTTATAAGTCGTTCCAAGATCTTGGATAATGTAGGTAAGATAGAGATCGGCCTAAAATTATCAACACAGTCTCTCTCACCCCCCTTGTGTATTGGTTTGATAACCGCTAATTTAAAGGCTCTAGGGAAAACACCTGACTCCATAGCCAGTTTGCAAATGTGTGTAATCGGAGTATTAAGAAAGTGTATATACCTCTTTAGAAACTTGCTAGATATCTGGTCGATTCCTATGGCACACTTCTCCCTCAAGCCTTGGATGAGGAAAAATACTTCTTCCTCATCAGGGGGCAGCAAGACAAAAGAATGAACGGGAGTGACAGTTGAAAAGTCGAATGGTTGTGGTGTGTCCTGCGATGAGTTAGATGTTTGCTCTGCTAGCTTTCTGCCCACACCCGCAAAGAAATTATTAACACTATTTATGTCCTGGACCTGATTATTGGATTTAATGAGATGGGATGAAAGGTCTGGGGGCAATTCTAATTAAAATTCTATCGCAGTTAGGTAGTTCTTTATCACTAGTTACGGGTAGTCAAAAGCCTAGAATGTCTAAAAGTCTGTTACCGAGGAAATGCGGTCGCAGACATCCGACTGAATCCCATGTTTTCCTCTTTGAAGATTAGAATCACTAGAACCCTCAAAAGATGCACATAATTGCGCTGTCAACAGAGGCACAGTGTACAAATTAGACAACTATAAATGAATAAAGGAAAACATAGTGGCACAATATATATCTTCCTTTTTCAGTTTATGGAATATCTTTAAAAAAAAAACAAAATAGGAAATAGGCGAGAGTCAAACTTCAAGTTATGACTTTTTACTTAGGATATTCAGTCCGATGTCTGCGACCGTAT
The DNA here is from genome assembly GCA_945859665.1 of Anorthoa munda. Lineage (NCBI taxonomy): Eukaryota > Metazoa > Arthropoda > Insecta > Lepidoptera > Noctuidae > Anorthoa > Anorthoa munda. The sequence goes on from OX243893.1 coordinate 8,226,453, forward strand.
TTCCTCTTAAGGGGCTATGGAGGTCAGATAGGCAGTTAGTCCCTGTAAAATACTGGTTTACAGTTTCATCCAACTAGACTAGAAGCGGTTGCCAAAATAGTTAGGAATGGCTAGGTAGATGACACAGCAGTATCACCCGGTTACCGTAGGAATACAGGAATAAAATGTAGCCTATGTCACCCGGGGATAGTGTAACTTGCCAACGGTGAAAGAATTTTTGAAATCGGTCCAGTAGTTTTTAAGTTTTTTCGTTACATACGAAAATACAAATCTTTCCTCTTTATGATATTATAATATACTAGCTGTTCCCCGCGGCTTCGCTCCCGTGGGCCACCGCACAGAACCCGTTTTTGGGATAAAAAAATAGCCTATGTTACTCAGGAATAACGTAGCTTTCAATTGGTGAAAGATTTTTTTATATCGGTCCTGTAGTTTCGGAGCCTATTCGGTTCAAACAAATTAAAAAATCTTTCCTCTTTATGATATTATAGTATACTAGCTGTTCCCAGCGGCTTCGCTCCCGTGGGCCACCGCACAGAACCCGTTTTCGGGATAAAAAAATAGCCTATGTTACTCAGGAATAACGTAGCTTTCAATTGGTGAAAGAATTTTTTATATCGGTCCTGTAGTTTCGGAGCCTATTCGGTTCAAACAAATTAAAAAATCTTTCCTCTTTATGATATTATAGTATACTAGCTGTTCCCCGCGGCTTCGCTCCCGTGGGCCACCGCACAGAACCCGTTTTCGGGATAAAAAAATAGCCTATGTTACTCAGGAATAACGTAGCTTTCAATTGGTAAAAGAATTTTTTATATCGGTCCTGTAGTTTCGGAGCCTATTCGGTTCAAACAAATTAAAAAATCTTTCCTCTTTATGATATTATAGTATACTAGCTGTTCCCCGCGGCTTCGCTCCCGTGGGCCACCCCACAGGAACCGTTTTCGGGATTAAAAAATTGCCTATGTTACTCAGGAATAACGTAGCTTTCTATTGGTGAAAGAATTTTTTAAATCGGTTCAGTAGTTTCGGAGCCTATTCGGTACAAACAAACAAACAAACAAAAAAATCTTTCCTCTTTATAATATTAGTATAGACTAGCTGTTCCCCGCGGCTTCGCTCCCGTGGACCACCCCACATGTCCCGTTATCGGAATAATAAAATAGGCTATGTCACTCAGGAATAATCTATTGGTGAAAGAATTTTTTAAATCGGTCCCGTAGTTTTAGAGCCTATTCGGTACAAACAAACAAAATAATCTTTCCTCTTTATAATATTATAGTGTAAAGTAATAGTATAGATTAGAAAGATAGTAAAAAAGTTATACAATGTTAACTAAGATGACCACTAGTGGTGCTTAAAAGTAAACGGCAATTAAGGCCCGTATTCCAGATGCAACTTAAGTCAAACTCAAAATTGGCCATAACTACCAATAAACTGCCAACCAATCAGAACACTCGAGTTTGGCATATGATTCTTCAGGTTGACATATGTGTACTCAATAGAGAAAGAGCCCAGACGTTGTTGAATTCTTTCTTCACAAAATGTGTGGTAGGTATTGAATGAAAATGAAAGTCTAAGTTAGCAAGTACGAGTACGTTCCAAATACACGCTAACACTAATTCCATTGATTTTGTATTGTTGATCTAAGTTTGCAGCGTCCATGATCTTGGACTTGAGCACGTTAATGTAAAAAAAAAACAAGCCAACCAATCACAATTGTCCATTTCCAATTTGAAATGAGTTGAGCATGAGCATGAGCATTTGGAATACCGCCCTTAATCATGAGCTGTCATCGTAATTACATTTATCGCATTAGTTGATCAGTGAAAGTGAGTGCTTGTATAACTAATATATTACTTGATGCTATAATATGCCCTAAGGACTAGAAATAGATGCCTTTGTTGCTCGTCCAGTTATTGATAATAATATTGATATGTACATGAAATGGTAATCACTATTAGGTAGGAAATTACTTTGACCTGAACAGTTATATGAATTTTCCCAATAACGTATTATTTTACTAACAAAGCATATTTTGTCTGTCCTCCGTCTAACCTAACTTAATATTACAAAACCGGTGCAGTGCGAGTCTGACTCGAGCATAGAGGGTTCCGTATAAACAGCTACACTCACCAAAATTAATAGGTAATATTACTAACGTTCATAAACAATGCAAGCACCGAACATTGCTCTAACAAAGGGACAAAATTTACTTTGCCGTTCGGAAACTGTTGACCCCATACAAATTTTTTACTTTTCCAAGTTCATTTTTTAAGTTGGTCGACAATTACAAGTAATTTTGTCTGTAAGATACTAAGAACTTATCTGTGATAGATTTCCTTTTAATTTCATAATGTATATTACTGCCATGAAATTTTTCATATACCCAAAAGCTACCATTTAGTTGGCTGCAACAAAAAATTGCAATTTAAAGATTAATTTTACGCAAACGGATCCCTGAATCTAAAAATGTTTTTACAGACCCGTAATATTTTTGAATAACCTATTCAACGATACCCCCACCACAATTTTTTTTATGTCTTAACTTGTTTTTCTTTTACCACTTTATCGGCATGATTAATATGTATATATATGCTAAATTATCGATTTCTATTAATAAGATTCTCTAAACTAAGCTGCGGATAGACGGACATGGCAAGGCTTGTCGACCCTTGTCGATTACGGAATCCTAAAAAAGAAGTAAAGTTGTTTTATGATTATAAAACGTAATATCTGCAAATACTAGTCCGAATACGAGAATTGTTTCACTGAGACGACACTACACTAAATTATTGTCAATTTTCATGGGATCTATATCATATGCAAACTTAAAACATATTTAAATTAAAGCAAGCAGACAAAGGTGCAGACAAAGACGTAGACAAAATTGTAGACGAAGCTAGTAAGATACCTAATATACATATAAAGGGTCTTTCAACAAGGACGGGTCGATGTTAAAATTGAATAAAACAAGATGTGTGTGAGATATTAACGAAATTTACTCTGCTGCATAGATCCGGCTGCATCCGAGCGATGGCCTGCGTTATGTTGGCTTTCAGGGCAACGGTCGAATGTGGTTTATTGGCATAGACCTGCGACTAGTCATTAAAAATTGGACCTCTCGGATTCGTGCCACCATACGAAGCCGCGGCGAACATTTGAACGATGTCATATTCCATCCATAATGGCATAAATGGGCCTTTAAAATAAAAAATAAATTTCGTTAATATCTCACACACATATTGTTTTATTCAATTTTAACATCGACCCGTCCTTGTTGAAAGACCCTTTAGGAGGGGTCCTATAAAAATATATTACTGAAGAATACAATGGACATGCGGCTTAAGTGACGAAGAATACATTTCAAATCATCAATAGTATAATTATAATCTGTAGACATTACATGACCACTAAATAACGTCAAAGTCATTTCAAAATTGTCCCCTGCCAATACCGATACAATTAAACTGATAAGCTAATATTAGGCAATATTAGCACATTTACAGTTGGGTAACAGCCTAGCGGCATGCCTGGCGAACTGGTCTTAGGCATTGTGAACTAGAGGCAGGGTCCTAGCGTTGCGTGTGCATATTCACGATCGCGACTAAGGTAATGTTCACACTGTTGGTTAGTACGATAATTTAATGTATAATTTTTGAAGTGGAAACTTCTTTAAACTTGTTGAGCGATTTTAGGTAGGGGCGAAACTGTAATAATAAACAAATAATAAAGTTTATTTAAAATCATTAGGTAAAACAATAAGTACAATTTTTGGTTAAATCTATGTCAAGTTCACACGTGTTATGTGCCTGAACTAGGTATAATACATTTCAGGCGAAAAGAGGTACATATTTTTTCTATAAAATCACTGTAAATCAAATATAAGATAGTCTTAGATAAATTTTTAAGGTCGTATAAAATTCTTATTTTGTAACATCTTATGTACTAAAATATCAAAATACATAAAATACGCACAATATCTATTTTAGTACAAGTAATAATTTCTCTGTGTCTTCGTAGGACATACTTTGTAGAGTTTCTTTGAGAATTAAGTTTTCACTGCTGTCGGCAGTCCCCATGATATCCTATTTTTCATAACATGGCAGTTTTACACAACATTTTGGTGTGAACCACAGAGCTGGGAATCACCGCACTTCGCCGAGTTACTCGTGACGACATCGACAGCTTATAAAATACGTGACACCGAAACTACGTTGAACGCATATCTTATGTCACAGATATCATTCTTAGGCCGAGTTTCTAACCTCTTAATTATCGCAAAATGAATGTGACAAATTGTCAAGCACGCATAGAGCGTGCTTTATATATTATTCCATATAGCATTCAATCAATCACGCATAATGCTGTGGTTGAATGCTATATTGGTTAAATAAATTTTCAACAGCCAATAACAGCAGATAACCGTCGATTACTCGTCGATTACGGTAACAGCCCGATAATCGAGTGTTGAGAAATCGGGGGTTAGCCTCCGTCATTTAAATCGTAGTACGAGTTTTCGGTGACACGCTTGGTTTTTATTGAAAGTGTTGAAAATGCTGCTTCGAGCAACGACCGCCGTACTCTGTGGTAAAAACAGTGGAATGTTAGTTTTTGTGATTCCAAACTTTTTACTGGGAAATATCTTACAGGATAGCAAAGATAACGCTTGATTAGAATGTGGACATATGAGTCGATTGTCGTGACCACGACGGGTATATCGACACGTTTTATGCACAGAAGCGCCTTTGCTAGGAAGGATGTTGTAGATTACATTGTTATTCAAACTGAGAACACAACAAACAAAGAAATTATTGCAAAGGTGAAGACTACAAATCAACCACAAGACTATGACCATTTTAACAGGCAGGCAGGAGAAAATGATCATAAGTCTAGTCTATCATAAGTCTTTTCCGTCAATTTCTTACGTCGGTGTTATTGTTTGAATGTTTGTACTGCCGATAACTTGTGGTTGACCATACCTACTAATTCGGATACTACACAAAACGAAAGCTTACACTGACATGCTGAAGGCCTATACGATTTCACCACTTGTCTAATCTCATATAAGTTTTTTCGTTCAAGTGGTCATTGTAACCTCCTTTCTCTATCTAGAACACCCTCCTTACAGTCCGTAAATCAATTAGTAGACACACTAAAAAAGGGGTACCCGAACAGTTTAGTTATTAGTAGTATCTTTAAATTAAAGCAAACTTTAGTTATTAGAAAAAAAACTTATAAAAAAATACAACAGAAATTAGCAAACTCAGTTTTGTTGCTAAAAGCAAAAAATTCGTAACCGGCAACCAAAACTGGTCAAAGAATACAAAAAAAAAATATCACAACTATTCAAAAAGAGTTGGTATATTCTTCGTAAACAGGGACTAAAATAGCTCATTAATCCCTAGGAACTAAAGTGATTTGAATTTGGAATGTGTATATTGTTAGTAAATGTTCCAATCAGCAGAGAGATGAATCACAAACAATGCGGTCCTAAATAGGATTTCATCGCTAAAATCGATTACGACGAATGTATGAGGTGAATGGGTAATGAGCTATTGTAATTCTATTTCGGACCGCACGGGAACATTATATGGAACAAGTGACTTGCTGGAAAACCGCGCGCCAACCAAATTATAAAATAAATATATAACTGTAATGGACAGACAGACAGACGGACCGCGGAGTCTTAGTAATAGGGTCCCGTTTTTACCCTTTGGGTATGGAACCCTAAAAAGATGGTTAAGCGTTCCTTTATTTTGGATGCAACGATATTCATTTAAAATCGATGAAATCAGATAGCTATTGTCTCGAGATCGAAGGACCCGTGCCCTTGGATTATGTTCCCCGAACATTCTACTTTTCCTTATTTATTTTCAAGTTGGTTTTGAGTTACAGGAATATGTGTATAGAGTATAGCGTGTGTGTGTCGTGTAATAGTCAATATATTTTTATTGCGTTATATTTACAAATCCAAGGTAGATATGCAAATGGATGCAAAGAACAAAGACAATAATAGCTATGTTTGCAATATTTGTAAGTATGTGAGAACCATGTTCCTATTTTTCAAATGAATTAATTTACCTGTTAATGCTTTTAATACCTATACGCAATCTGTGGAGAACTTTATAATCTGTGGAGAACGTAGTGGGTAGCATAATTGTATAAATGTAATATTAAAGATACTTTTCTTATTGTACTACTATTTGTTTTTCCTTAAATAAATAAAATAAAATAAAAATACGTAGCGCTATTCTGGGTGCATCGTCCTAACGTGTATGAATTAATGTATGTACTTATGTAAATATTGTAATAAACTTTTTTTTTAAAGAGTTATTAAGGAGTTTCTTGTCCGTTTTTCTCCATAACAAGCTACTTTTCCGAATGGACGGTAGAATCAATTAATATTACTTGTAAATTTTAATTGTAAACGTTCAAAAGTGCCTAATTAATGACCTAGTTGAAATAAATATTTTTGACTTTTGAATATCAATCTAAACTCTCTCAAAACCAATTCTTGATTTTACATTAAGAGTGACTTTTTATATCAACAGACTGTGGGATTTTTTGCAATCAATGCATGGTCTTGGGATATTATGGAACAGGCCTTACCGGCGCCAACAAGCACGATGACTGGTTGTCAAGAACCTTGCATCACACGCATAGGTGAGACAATTTAACTATGTTGTAATCTAAAAGGTTGGAGAAATAATAATAGTAAGCATTTACTGAACATTACTAACTTTCTGTGTTAAAAGTCCATTAGGAATTGATATTAACTGAAAATTTACTGATTCGTCATTGATTCCATGTCAAGCAATCTATACAAGTAAACAAGTTAAATCTAACAGTATTTTTTAGAAATAAATAATAGTCTCCTTATTTTTCGTGTGAGGATGTGACTCTGGTGTCAGAGTTAATTAAGCCGCCTCTGGAAACCCCACAGGCCTCTGACTTGCTATTTCAGACTTACATTATCAATATAAGTCCAGGTTTCCTCACGATGTTTTCCTTCACCGTTGCTGGGATGTCCAAGATATATTTAGAAACCCGACTGTTTAAAACGCGAACTAAAAAGACGTAAACTTTATAAGAAGAAAATCATGCTGTGCAGCCGGTGGATACATATTTGCGAGTTGGCTGAGCAAAACCAGATGTATCCTCCGACTGCACAGCATGGTTTTCTTTTTGTTTACGTCTTTTTCGTTCGTTTTTGAAGCAGTCGGATATTTTGTTTTTTTTAATTAACCTTTTTTTCGAATTAGGTACATTTAAACATTGTGTTATAAATTTTTGAAATCACCTCTTAAAACCACACGATGGGTTTGGAAGAAATTAAATATGGCTTCAAAATCCGCCATCTTTCTATTTTCCAATTTTAATGTAGTCAGTAATACTCGCACGGATCGATTGACGTAAGAATCATCAGCTTTGGCCAACGCGTTTGGTCTCCAGAACTCCACATAGGGACAAACATACATACATAGACTAATAAACACATTACCCTCCTTCGGCAGTCGGGTAAATATTCACTAGTGCAGATCGTAACAGAACTTACATGCATGTTCTAACATAGATATTAATCATCAAACTAGTTGAGTGTATGAAAGAATTTTAGTACAATCGCTAATTAGCCTCAATTACCTAGTTTAGTGCGTTTTCACAGTCGACAACATTGAACTGATTTCTAAATTCTGTTTCATAATTGGAAAGTTCGACCTTTGAGGGTGCCGTTGAAGTGTTTATACAATGGATTACGCTAGGCCTAGGCTAAGTTTATGGGGGTTTGACACGCTCTAAATGTAACTGAAAATGTTATGGTGTAACTAGTTAAATAAAAATATATTTTTTTTTGTTTATTTGCTTGCGCTTGACCACTATCTCAACTGATGGTAAGCGATGATGTGGTCGACGGTGAAGCACGCTTGACTAGAAAAAACCCATTCACTCTTGACTTAAAGACCCCTAGATTGTAGCTATCGGGAAACAGACTCCGGCAGGGAATTCCACTCCTTAGCTGTACGCATAATAAAAGTGTCCCCAAAACGTTTTGTGCGTATGGGTGGGATGTCCACCATGTATCGATGACGCATCGCCGTACGTCTGGTAGTCCGATGATGAAACGGGCTGGGTGGAATTAAATCATGCAATTCCATCGCACACTCCCCGAAATGTAACCGATAAAAAACCGACAAGCTGGCAACTTGGCGACGATGCTCAAGACTCTGGAGCTTTGATTTGACCAGCGCCTCATTGCCGATGAGTTTCTTAGCCCACTTTTCAATCGACTCTAGTGCATCAAGCTGGTATTTGGCAGATCCGCCCCAGAGATGAGAACAGTACTCCATGCACGATCGAACTTGCGCTTGATACAAGTTGAGCAGCTGTTTCAATGTCAAGTCAATGCCCAAAATTCAAAAGAATAACTACGATTTGAATAAACCTATTCGTCACTGTAATCCTGCTTCGTATTAATATAATAAATGCGAAAGTTTCGATGGATGGATGTTTGCTACACAATCACACCAGAACGGCTGAACGGATCTGGATAAAATTTGGCGCCGAGATAGATATTATAGTCTGGAATAGCACATTGCCTACTTTTTATGATCTCTTGAGAAAATTAAAGGCTTTTCAGGCGGACGAAGACGCGGGTGCAAGTTAGTTGTAGAATATTTTATTGTTACCACGCAAGAACAAGTGATTGATACTTTGCACTCCGAAGTATACTAGTAAATCAATAAAATATCTGAAAATGCCAGCAATCATAATGACTTTGGTAGGTCAGCTTTCGTCACCAAAACTACAAGCAAAAGCTAACCTTTTTATCAGATAGCTATCTGAACCAACAAGAGCAATGAAATGATATAATAATAAGTTCTTAATGTTACATATGCGTGTTGAAACACTGAACATCAATCATATTCATGATGAGAGTAATACAAATACTTCCGACGTCCTTTCACTAAACTAAAACACTTTTTTGCGAGGTATAAGTGTCGCAGGGAAATGAGGATACCAGGGATTTCACGAAATCCCTAGGGTTACCACAAAATCACTGCAGTTCTCGAATATTCTTGTTTATTACGTCTTCTTACTAAAAATGTTAAGTGATATGACAAAATGCTAATGTTATGTCGTCCATTTTTTTTTTAGGTGAAGCACTTAGTAATAAAACAGGAGGAGGAGCTCGTGGCTAAATAATAACAGCCGCATGGGTCGATCTTCAAGGTTAAGCAACACTTGACGAGGTCCGTCCGTGGATGGGTGACCATTTCAATATACCGAGTTTCCTCCGTGCCTCGGAAAGCATGATAAGCCGTTGGTCCCGGCTGTCATTTGCAGACCTTTGACAGTCGTTAGGGTAGTCAGAAGCCTGAGATCTGACACCAGTCTTGCCAAGGGGTATCGTGTTACCCAGTTACTGGGTTGTGGAGGTCAGATAGGCAGTCGCTCCATGTAAAACACTGGTACTCAGCTGAATCCAGCAAGACTGGAAGCCGACCCCAACAATAATTGGGAAAAAGGCTAGGCAGATGATGACTTAGTAATAAAACAATCAAAATTGGGAGTTAAATTATTCAATATTTGTGTAGGTTTTCAGCTTATTGTCCAATATGTAGTAAAACCGAATATTATGACTTATTCGAAATAACTTTCTATGAAACATTGTTTTTTTTATCTTTTTCTTCCGAACTAGATTCATTATTAAGATGCATTTCTTAAGACATATAAAGAACAACAAATAAATTTGAAATTTTAATATATTATTATTAGTGTTTGTCCTAAGTGGTGCACAATAAATTATATAATAAGTAAATACACAAGATAATATTTAGCTTTACATTTATTTGACTCTCTTAATTCCGAACTTTTACTTAAGTTATGATTGAATTGGTCCCAGGATACACTATACCTACCCACTTGTGACATTTTATGTTTACCTTGAGCAACAAAATTTTATTACGTCATGCCATACATTTTTACATCACATTTACTGCTACCAAAATTGTATCAGAGAATTAATTGATAGACATTTTGTAAGCCTAAGTCGGCGCTAGGTCATAAGCGCAAGCGCAACGTAAAAATAACCAGCACATACTTACACAACATAGACATTGCTGCCTGTTGCGGCAAGCCATTTGCCACACTTGCACGATAAATAAATAAATAAGTAATAGCTGGTATAAAAACAAAAAGTTCACATAATGTTACAGCACAAGATTTAAAAAGTATTGAATTTTGATTTGGTACGCGCATTTGTTTTTCTCTCTCTTGTAATTGCATTTCAGCGTTCGGTTAGTTAATAGTTTATTTTATTTCAGGCAGTTTACTTTTGTTTCTTTGCCAGACATAGTTACATAATACGTAGGTATCAAAAGTCAAAAATTCAAATGTATTTATTTCAACTAGGCCATTATGTGGCACTTTTGAACGTTAAAAATTTACATGTTATAAAAAATTGTTTCTACCGTGCATTCGGAAAAATAGGTTGATATGGAGAAGAATGCACAAGAAACTTTTTACAATATTGCCATAAGTAGTACATACATTAATAAATTCTTATACGTGAGAACGATGCACCCAGCACTACTATACTAAATATAGGTATAAAGTATTACAAGCACTAACAGGTAAATTCCTTCACTTGATAAATAGGGACATGGTTCTCACATACTTACAAATATTGCAAACATAGGTAAATTACCTAATTCAACAACAACGGAACAGTATGCGAGTCATTTTTTTAAACAAATAGCGAAGAAAATAAATAAAAATAAAGCGTTACTATAATAATTATGAATATACCGTATACATATTAACCATTTTGATAGTTTCTACACTAAAGATTGCCCTACGGAGCAGGACCAGCTGGAGATGTTTCCAAGCGGTATCGGTAGGTAAGTAGGTTTAGAGCATTGTATATGTAGATGTAAATATATATATCCATTTATATTTTAACAATCGATTTAGAGTTTTCAACTAATCTTCTCATCATCATCATAGTCCTTCCCTTAGTTATCTCAAAGTATTTGATGATGGTGCAGTAAAAGGTTGTGAGAATCCGATGGTTGCGCGCACAGGACCGATCAGTGTGGTGACGCTTGGGGGCGGCTCATACCCATCAGTGGACGTCTTTCAGCTAAGCCAATCTTGCTGCAGTTTAAAACATCATCGTCGTCTACCTGCCCTTGTCCCATGTTACTTGGGGTCGGCGCAACACGTTTTCTTCTTCCATACCGTCCTGTCTCCCGCTACGCCATCACTAACTTCTTGACTGACCCTTTTCATATCACTCCTCTCACATTCCATCCATCTGTACTGAGGAATTACTACTTATCCTGTCTTAGGCTTATATTATATTGTACGCAACATTCATTCGCTATCTTCTACTTGTACACACAACACTCAAATCAAGTTTCCAAAATACACATCACCCACGCCCTTCAGGCACGAAAACTATAATCACTCACACGACAGCACCATACACATATTATACGCTCTCGCAACCGTAACTTACAAGCACAGAATCACTTTTAAATTTTTTCCCTCACTTTTATTGTGTTCACGATGTACAAGTTGCGAAATTATTTATTTACCTCAGACATGCATATTAATCAGTAACATATTATTCTTATTTCTGTATTCATTACGTTTATTTGATTACTATTTTTCTTATTGTTTTGGTTTATTTATTTTGACTTTTTGTGTTCTTGAATATGTAATTTGATTTAGTTATAATTGCCGCCATAATTGAATTTAATTTTTATTATTAATAATGCAATAACAATAAGAAATTATACTCTAGGGGGAGGGCCTGGAGATCCGAGCCGGAGCCGGAGTTTTAAGTAGATTGTAAGTCAACCTTTGTGGAGAGAAAACAATACATTTCATTATTATCTTTTATTTGGCCGTTCCCCCCCTCTCCATCCATCCACATTTATATTCATCACGATTAAATTTTCAATTCAATTAAGAGCAATCGTTTTGTATAACTTGTATTAAGTATTTATGAGTTTATCTTGAAAATTACAATGACCCAAACAAAAGCTATGAAAAACTTATTTACAATAAAATAAAACCGACTTCCAAATAAAAACACTACAAAGTGAAAAATACTCTTTTTTGCTGCAGTTCAAATAACATAGTTAATCATGCAACTTTCTTAGCCTTTTTTATACGAAGTTCAAAAGACGAACTTCACAATCAGATCAAAATAAGCTCATTAGTAACAATACGGTTACCAAGGAGATTTAATAAATCGTAATTAAGGGCCCTTCTCCACGTTCAATAAGTCTTCCGTTACAAAGGCATGCCAAAAAGTACAACTTAAGTTAGTACCCACTATAAATAGGCGTGCAGGTAGGTACAGTCATCCACACATCAGTGGTAACACGTCTTGCACTCCATAAATCATACTTAATTATGACATAAGGGCGATGTCAATGTCAAATTGTTTTCACTGTATGCGGTTGACTATACTGTCGGGGTTTCGAGACTCAATAAATAAAATATCGGTTGGTATTTTAAGTGAAACTGGAACTCTCATATATGGTGACAAGGGATTGTTTCCTGTAGCACTGAATATGGATGATATTCAGATTAATGAGGTGATTTACTTGTTAATCTTATTCTTAATGGGCGTGATCTTAATCATGATGATAATCTCCGTTTTATGTGTTAGGTGTGTAAGACAGTTAAACGACTTGCAGATAATTTGTATTATTAGATACTAGCTGTTCCCCGTGGCTTCGCTCCCGTGGGACACCACAGGACCCGTTTTCAGCCTATGTCACTCAGGAATAATGTAGCTTTCTATTGGTGAAAGAATTTTTCAAATCGGTCCAGTAGTTACGGAGCCTATTCGGTACAAACAAACAAACAGAAAAATCTTTCCTCTTTATAATATTAGTATAGAAGAAGATGAAGATTAACGTTTTCACTCCTGCTAACATGATAATATTTAATTTCATACACAAATCTGTTGTAAGTAATTAGATATTCACTTTATATGAGATATTAAGTAGCATTACTATTTCTTACAATCCATCTCACTGTGAGGACGCCTATGTCCCAGCAACAGGAACGTTATTGACTGATTTTATTTTTTAAAAGCAAGAACTGCTGGACAAAGAATTACAGAATATCATACATCAGCGATGTCAGCACTATTTATCTGTATTACAAATAAACAAACCAAACAAAACAAAAAAAAAATAAGACTTCATTGTACTCGTTAGTTTCAGAATCTAGATATCTATCTAAATTACATTACGCTTTAATTATTGTTTAGATACGGGCAGTTTAAATAAATCCGAATCGTGATTTTATCATTAAAATCTCATCATGACTGTACTCCTTTCTCAATACAATAAAAGGAACAATTTAGTGTTTGTGTATAATTATTAGGAATAATTGGGTTCCGTTTACCTGTCAAAATGAATAATTAAATGAAGAATAACTTGAGTGCTTGATTACGTTCAGAAAGCAGTTAGTATATCGGAGAAACAGATCAAAAAAACAAAAAAACAATCAGTTGAATTGAGAACCGCCGCTTTTTTGTAGTCGGTTAAAAAAAGATTGTTAATGAACTGCTCATTTTATGGCCATTGCACTTCAGGAGTAGGCTGAAAGACAAAAAATCAAGCCTATTCATATCGCATAATCTCGGATATGTCAGTTTTGATTCCATTTCCCTTTCAAACCGTACAAAGTTTGCATTCCGGTGTCAATGAAAAGCAAGCTAAAGCACAACGAGTTGATTACATTTGCCCCTCAAAATAACCAAACCATTTTCAGTACAGACAGTAAAGTTGAATCCTGAAGACCAAGAACTGCCGGAATAACTAACTGCCGACTTCGATAACACAACCTGGCAAATTCATGTGTTATCCTGGAGGATACTACAGAGGGCTAAATAATAACAGCCGCACGGGTCGATCTTTAAGGTTAAGCAACGCTTGACGAGGTCGGTCCGTGGATGGGTGACCATGTCAACATACCGAGTTTCCTCCGTGCCTCGGAAAGAACGTTAAGCCGTTGGTCCCGGCTGTCATTTGAAGATCGTTGACAGTCGTTACGGGTAGTCAGAAGCCTGAGTTCTGACACCAGTCTTGCCAAGGGGTACCGTGTTACTCAGTTACTGGGTTGTGGAGGTCAGATAGGCAGTTGCTCCATGTAAAACACTGGTACTCAGCTGAATCTGGTAAGACTGGAAGCCGACCCCTACAATAATTGGGAAAAAGGCTAGGCAGATGTTCCTGGAGGATACTACAGAGACATTAAGGGTTTGTAGGGGGTAAGGAGGAAAGACCAGAACCAGACCCAGGGTTTTCCCGACGAGCGCTTATGATATTAATCGTCACTCAAAGCGACTCTCCCATCAACATAAAGCTAAAAATAAGCAAAAAGATTTTATTATGTTTCCACGGATCCCTAATCTGCAAGCTGTATTAACCAGAGGTCTTCCAGTTTACAAGGTGAGCGCTTTTGGAGGCCACAAAAAATAAAAAAAAATACCTGAGTTTAGATTGGAACATATTACTGAGGTTGTCGACCTTTGTAAACCACTTGCGTACTTAAGGATTTGAAAGGGAATTTTTAACATATTTTTTAACTTGTTATTGTCACGAGGGTTTTCTTAAGGTATTTTTTGTACTTTCAGGAAAGGGTTTTTTACTCATTTGGAAGAACAATATGCCAGGTTCTGCTACCTAAGGCATCATATGTTTATTCGTTCCCACTGCTGGGACATGGAACTCCTCACTCTGAGAGAGGACCGTAATCCACCTCGTGGGCTCAGTGTTCAATACTACCTTATCTATAAAATGTTATTGCGTATTTATAATGAAAACCGCCGTTGGAATAAAACTTAATTTATTGGCTGAAATACCGTTTAATTTCATAGCTACTAGAAGAATTAGTTATACTCTCTCTATCTTGGCTATTTTACAAGCTACAAGCTTTTGTTTAACTTGCAATGTATGCATGTATGTAAGTGTGTTCGGGTCAAATCTTGTAACTGATTTTAAAGCAGTTATCCTCATCCGATTAAGATGAAATTGTGCATACACGTTTAGTTTGGATGACAATGCATGGTAAGCTAAGTGACGTAATTCTTAATTCAATATGGCGGACGGCCCAAGATGGCTGACTAGTTATTTTTTATGCACTACCTTGATACGGGTATCATCAAATGAAAGGGTTTGCTGAGGAAAAATACGAAAAAAGCTTATATAAAAAAATATTTTTTATACGATAATTTTATTTGTTATGTAGAAGCTATGACAACAAAAATATCGAAAAATTATTTCTGTAGAGATAGAATAGAATAGAATTGAATGGAATAGAATAGAATAGAATAGAATAGAATAGAATAGAATAGAATAGAATAGAATAGAATAGAATAGAATAGAATAGAATAGAATAGAATAGAATAGAATAGAATAGAATAGAATAGAATAGAATAGAATAGAATAGAATAGAATAGAATAGAATAGAATAGAATAGAATAGAATAGAATAGAATAGAATAGAATAGAATAGAATAGAATAGAATAGAATAGAATAGAATAGAATAGAATAGAATAGAATAGAATAGAATAGAATAGAATAGAATAGAATAGAATAGAATAGAATAGAATAGAATAGAATAGAATAGAATAGAATAGAATAGAATAGAATAGAATAGAATAGAATAGAATAGAATAGAATAGAATAGAATAGAATAGAATAGAATAGAAAACAATATACTTTATTGTACACTAAAAAAATTAAGTTACACATCTCTGTTACAATAATACTTATTTCTACGGGTACAAAGGTGGCCTTATCGCTGACAGCGATATCTACCAGACAACGTAGAAACTAGAACAATGTATAGAAACTTATATAGGTACAGAGTATGCTATATTACCAGTCTGCAACTGTTCTACTGAAGGGCAAACGTCTCTACCTTACGCCTCGCTTGTTCAAGGCGGGTTTAAGATTTTACATAAAAACTTACAAGTAGAATATACTATATGAATTTACTTGCGTGATTGTTATTGGTAGCAATCTAACGAAAAATATAGAGAAAACCACAATGCAGAATCAAATTAATCCCTAAAACGTGCGATTAAGAATCATTATCATACAGCAATCGAACGCAGAAAGTCTCCATGCAGTATAGAAGTAGTTGCAAAATTATTGATAGCCAATGACAACAAGTAAAAATTAAAAATTTCCAAAACCACCGGCACTTTCTTTTTATTTAATACTTTTTAAACTACATAATTTATCTAGTAATAGACACGCTTCGATCAACAATCTATCGAACACGTAATTAATACACGATATCTTGCGAAAATACTCCGTTTCAAACAGAAAACAGCCCATAACTTTTGAATGGCTAAACCGATTTTCACCAAACATAGCTAAGAACACTCTCGACAAAATCATCTTTCAAACAAAAAAATTTAAATCAGAATCGGTTCATCCGTTTAGGCACTATGATGCCACAGACAGACGCACAGATACACATATACACAGCAACACACCTCTTTTTTCCGTCAAGGGGTTAAAAAGACGAACACGTTGGCGTATGTGGAAATAAGAACCCTTTTACCCTGAAGGTAGTACATGATATATCACTGTTACTAAGTATGAGAAAAACCTAACTACCTTTACACATAACAACTTTTACATAAACGCATTCACATTGACGATAGCTAAAGGTCATGTAAATATCAAATAGGAGTCAAATGCCATGCTCAGATGCACGCATGTCAAATGCCAACTGTCTTCCTATCATGTGGCAATAACGAGAATCATGTTCATTTTAATACCAATTATGGGAAATTTAAGTACTAGAGCGTCTTGAAATTGTCTGAAATGTTGTGGTTTGACAGCTGTCAGTCTTCAATTTTGTTGAATAACGTGGGAGCGAGTCAGATGCCTTTAGAGAATCAATACAGCTGTTTTTCCGTAGTTAAAATTTTTAATAAGTGATGGTATACTAAGTATTAACTGCTTTAAGAGGCAAAGCAGTACCTTCTTCTTATTCGTTGTCTTCATTTCTGAAGGTCGTGCCTGTCTTGAAAAGCTTTGACGGGGTCAACGACGAGCTGCTTCCAAGCCACCATGTCTTCGGCTCTTCTCATAGCAGTGGTCACCGTGAGTCCCGTAATGGCCCTGATCTGGTCAGACCAGCGAGTAGGTGAACGTCCGCGTGGTCTTTTACCATCCACCTTGCCCAATACAACCAGTTTTTCCAGGTTGTCTGGCTGCCTCCGGGCGATGTGACCAAAGTAACTTTAGACTCGTTGGTAGCAGATCGTGGAGAGTCTGGTTTTGATGTTCAACTGGTCGAGAATGGACTTATTCGTGCGCTTGGCTGTCCAACTTTTGAGATCACAAATCTCAAAGTTTAGTCGTTTTTCCAGGGTCTCATGAAGATGTAAGCAAGCCGAACAAGACTTCCTGATTTATCTCAGTGTGGCTGTTCTTAATCGCATGAATACCGATGAGGCTTTCTTTCCGTGAAACATTATAATCAAGCCGCGATGTTCCCAATTGTGAGTCGTAAAAGAACACGGGTGGCTTTTAGTCAGTAAAATTCTGACACGCCCTCTCGCTTCACCCAGAGTGGGAGAAGTCATTGCATGAATTCCCAAGGAAAAAAGGAAAAAAACCGCCTGTTTGGAAGCAGGTTGTAATCCATCGTATGATCCCAGTATGGTTTCTTCAGCGATAAACCTAGAGCAAGTTGTAAACTGTCAACATTCCCTTCGTCACCTCGTTCAGCTACAAGTAGGGTGGCCAATTCTCAGTACTCCTCGACATATTCTCATGCACATTGTCTCCTACACTATTACATTATATTTCCTACGTGCAGTGAGAAATAATTTTTGAAAGCTCATTGTCTGTGACATAGATACAAGTTAAACAGCACAAAGCGTTGGTGAGAGGATGTGACTAATTTTATAATTGTCTGACAATATGTTAGATGATGCATTACAATGAGACATTTTGTTTTACTTCTGACAGCATGTACTGTGTTCAGCTTTTGTTAATTATTGTGTGGGTGATATTGTGTAATGTATTCGCATGGACTACTGCCATGTAACTGATGTTACAGTAATAGGAAAACAACGAAACACCGGCGACGCAGTAGTCCCAGATAGCAATGGCGTGATGAGTTAGTCTCATCTAAAGTATTGTCTAGATGTATGTCACAAATAAAAATGTTTTCTTTCTTTCTTCTTTTCTTTTCTTTCTTTATGTAACAAGACACAGGGAAACTGGAAAGACGAAAGAATATTTTCATTACACACAAAACATTTTTTTTATTTCCTCGGTAAATATAAAAAGTTTTGTGTGTAATGAAAATATTTAACTGATTATGCCATTTTTTTATAATGTGATGTTGAAGTGGAGTCTTTATGTAAAATCTGCAGTTTAAGAACATGGCTATATCAGTATCATAAAATAGACATTAAAATTATTTAGATATGGACAGATTTTATGTAATATGATTATGGTGTGGAGTTTTTATGTAAAAACTGCAGTTTGCAGGTGGTTATGGTGTAGGTAGATCAGTCGGTTTTTTAGCAGATGGGACGTCAGAATACTCAACTTTCTTTTTACATTCAAGAAAGCTCAACTAAAGTTCAATTATTATTTTTAAACTGATAGTATAAAATTACCTTTTTGAGTTTTCAAAATAATTTTACCTCAAATCTAAAAAAAAATTGTCTGAAATGAACCCGACTAGTATTGTCAGGATATTTAAAATAAGCACTTTCTCGACATTATCCAAAAATCAATTAACTCGTTAAACTTATAACCCAACTGAATTTATTGAAAAAATAAGACACCCTAAATGAAACAAGGTACCAGTCAAAACAATGTAAACGGTAGGTGCTGTAATACAAAAACTAGACCTAATCAAAACAAAAAGTAACATAGTATTCTGATGAGGGTTTCAATAAGCAACTTTACTTGTTACAAAATCTTGTTAACCAGTAAGACCTTTAAACCCTGCAGTGGGACACAGCAGGCTAATAATCTATATATATAAAAATCAATCCCTATTTCCCTTGGTCACGGCATCACGCGTGAACGGCTGGACCGATTTCATTAATTCTTTTTTTGTTGTGTTTTTTATTGATAGGAGAAGGTTCAAATGAAAAAAAAAAATAAGAAAAAAAAATTGGTACTTAGGTAGGGTAGGTAGGATAGGGTAGGTAGGGTATTGTAGGTAGGGTAGGGTAGGTAGGGTAGGGTAAGGTAGGTAGGGTAGGGTAGGTAGGGTAGGTAGGGTAGGGTAGGTAGGGTAGGTAGGGTAGGGTAGGTAGGGTAGGGTAGGTAGGGTAGGGTAGGCACGGTAGGGTAGGTAGGGTAGGTGGGGTAGGGTTGGTAGGGTAGGGTAGGTAGGGTATTGTAGGTAGGGTAGGGTTGGTAGAGTAGGTAGAGTAGATCAATGTTTGGTGTTTTCATGGCAAAACAAAGTTTGCCGGGTCAGCTAGTAATAACATAATATGAAAACAGAACTTCCTCATTCTGTGTACGCTTTCTTAGTAGACTGGAGAAAAAGTATTGTAGTGAAATATTCACTATAACGGCTTTAAACAATAATTTTCACGGGCTGAAGGTTCCAGAACCTTTTTTTTTGTTTGTAATTTAATCCAATGGCTTCTCCCATTCTGGGTGAAACTGAAGGGCGTGTCAGACTTTTACTGACTAAAACCCACCCGTGTTCCTTCAGTTGCTTGAGCCAGGGCCGCGGTAACTCTTTTCCAAAGGACCTTTTTTTATTTTACCTAGGTTTTGTTTTACTCTATTGCGCTGTACTCTATTACTCTAAACTATATAATGGTATTTGTAGATCTTTGACCGTTCTTACAGGTATTCAAAAGCCAGAAAATCGAAACAAGTGTTACCCGGCTACTGGGTTGTGGAGTCAGGTAGGCAGTGGGGCCATGTAAAATACTGGTATCTAGTTAAACAAGAAGCCGATCCCACATAAGGGGCCCGAGGTAGCGGTGCGTAGTGTTCCACGCGTGCCCCTCTTTATACGTCGCAGCGAGGAGTCAAACACCTCAAGAACAAGTCATTTAACTTTATCTTTATCTATTTCATTCCCGAGGTCGAGGCCCACGGAGGCGGGCCTGCACCAGCCGCAGGTTGCGGAAGGATCGCGTACCCGCGACCCCCGGCCTAGTTGTGAGACGGATCAACAGGGTGGTTTTTAGTCAGTGCGAGTCTTACAGACCCCTCCAGCCCCAGTGCGGAGGACATCCAATGAGGATTTTCCACCACGGAAATATAATAAAAAAAATAAAGAAGCGACCCCAACATAGCTGGAAAAAAATTTAGGCAGCTTCATTGACCTTGCACAGACATCCGATAACAAAAATGGGTAAAGCATAAGTACGCAGAATTTGCCTTTATTGTGGTCAAACGAAGTCTTATAAATTTATGTGCCTTATGAGTATTCTTGGCTACCTTTGCCTTTACTTAAGCTCACTTCATTGAAGTTGAAAGAGTACAGTATCCGCCATAATCTGGGTACCTATGCTTATAATCTGGTTTTAATAAGTAGTTGTAACACCTCAAAAACAACACCCACGCATAATGCATAAGAGAAGCTATGCGCAGCTCTTGTAGTTTAGTAGAAACAAAACATCACACCAGTTTAGTAGTTAAATCAAAAATTCCATATAATCAGGTAAGATTGAGAGTTCCGTAAGGCACTATCCTTTGCCAATTATTGTTCTTCTTTTCATAATGTCGGATGACATTTGAGCAAAGAGCAGTGGTGGCCCAGTGGTATCGGCCGCGACTTACAAGTTGTAGGTCGTGGGTTCGAGCCCAGGTAGGCACTTTACTTTGTGTAAATTATTTCATCACCACTGCTCTCAAAACGGTGAAGGAAAACATCTTGAGGAAACCGGCATGTCCTAGAACCAAAAATTCGAAGACATGTGACATCCACTAACACGCACGGGGCCCGCGTGGTGGATTACGGCCCATTCCCTCTCACAGAGAGGAGGCCTGTGTCCCAGCAGTGGGAACATTAATAGGCTGATGATGTGATGTGTGGATGACATTTAACTTGTAAGCAGCACATCACATACTGATGATTGTCCTCTCTTCTCTTCTCTTCCTTTCCTATCTAAGTTTGCACGCAGAACAACAGCAAACATTAGCAACTAGGTAATCTTTTGAAATGACGATATTGATCTATTAATTGGTATATTACATGCTTCAGTAAAGGCAAGGCTCTGCCAGCACTGCATTGAATGAATATTTAAAAGGTACGACAACTTAGTAGATGATGGCATTTGTCGCATTTTATTGTAGAAGGTAAAGTGGCACCCAACTCAAACCGCAAAATGGCGATGGCCGAGTCACAATTTGAAGCAACTAGGCTTCTTTATATTAGTGATGAAATAAAAGGCAGTAATTTAACTTAAAATGTATTTAACTTATTAAGTCTTAACATACAACTATATTAGAATATCACTAGGTCTTAAGATCTCGCTTTGGGTGCGGGGGCGGCGTCCTCGGAGTCTTTGTACCAGTCCTCACTGCAAAGGCAGATATAGAAATTAGATACAGTACAACATATATATTTTATATAAACGGGGTCTTTCTAAATTCAGTCTCTAAACTCCATTTGAAATAACATTAGACATGTTTCCAAATCTTTTTACAGTCCGTTCAACCGATTTTGAGTTCTATCCCGTAAACATAAGACTGAAATAAAAAGCATAAACCTGTTACCAAAACCAACTGTTTACTACAGCTACCATTTGTCGTATAACCAACGCAATAGAATTCAAAATCGGTTGAACGGGCTGTAAAATGGGCTAATTTAAACGTCTAATGTTATCGCAAATGGAATATAGTAAATTGAGATTCGAGATGTTGAAGTGAATTATAAAAAGTTTTCGGTTTTTGATTCATCTATTTCAAGCTTCATCTAATTAAAAATACAGGTCTGAATGTTTGTATCCCTTTTATCATAGAATATTCTATTTACCCAGCCTTCATATAAATATCGTCATGAGCAACTTTACAACGGTTGCCAAAATAAGAGTGCTGTATTGATATAAAGTCAAAATTTAATCAAAAATTGCGTCGTCTCAAAAGAAAGTGTTTCCCCTAAGAAGTACCTATTCATTTGAAGTAGTAAAATTGCCTATTTTTAACTACACTACAGCCGAACTAAAATAGAGAATTCAATCCTTGTTCTGGCAATGGATAATGATTACAAAAATCGCTTCAACTCACCATCCGCGCACATTCTCGGGAGCATCACACCTCTCGGTCTCCTCGTTGTAGACCTCTCCGGCTGTGCAACCAAGGTCACGGGGCTCCACGCCGTTCAGGCACACGTAGAACCTCTGGCAGTCGTTGGGGTGGGGGAACTTGGGGTGGGCAACGATCTGACCTTGGGCGTCGACCTTGGGTGACTCAGGGCACTCGAAACCGTCTTTGGTTTTCTCTGTAAATGGAAATGAGTGGGTTATAATTTGAATTTAGTGACAATGGTCGACGGAATGTTTCTATAAATTATTGATATTTTAACTCTGTTTAAAGAAGCAAAGTCATTATGACAATAAAGTTTTGGTAACAATTATATGCCAGAACCATTTTATCAAGGATCCACAGCTGATGAAAACAGCTTTATCAAAATTCGTAACCATACTAATCATCCCACTATGGTAATTTTCATATAAATAAATAAGTAATATAATCTGGTAACTACTACATAATTCAAAGAGAGAAAAACTACTATACTTACTCTCTTGAGCATTGCATCCCTGTCTGCCAGCAGAGTCGGGCCACACGCAGGTACCGGAGTACTCGTCGAAGTGGAGACCAGCGGTACACTTGACTTCAGTGGCCTCGCCTTCAATACAGTTGAAGAAGATGTTGCAGACGGCCGGATCGGGATGGGCGAAGAAACCGTTGCGGCGGGGGCACTGGGTGTTGGGCTTGGCGGGTTCTGTAAAAAAGAAATGGAGGTGAGTATAATAAATGATAATAGTATGGTAGGAGACGGAGGAGAATAGGCGCCTAATTCGAGAACGTATATTTTTCTAAGAAGAAATTACAATACTCGAGAATTCCGAAGAGAATTTTGACAAGAGTCAATTAAAATCATCTTTCCAAACACATTTGCAACGCTATTAACCATCAATCCAAAGCTTTTGCAAACATCATACAAAATGCAGCATATAAAACCAATTATGCAAACTCCGTAAATAAAACAATCTAAAAAATAATTGAGATAACATTTCGCATGACCTATTGCATTTTATTAACATTGGTTCATAAATTATTACCGTTGCACATCAAACACATAAATTAAGACAGATGCAGACAGGTTGCTTAAAACCAATGCAAACTACATTTTGAAAATCGAATAATTTAAAAAACTAGATATTGTCTCTTCGGCTAGACATTCAAGGAGTCTGATTGGTCTGGCATTGAGCATTGTCGGAGACACGGCCTTGGATATAGATGGCCAGTCATTTAACCTAGGAAATGACAGTTGCATTACGCATTGCAGGAAGTCAATTCGGTTTGGTGTCTTTCACTCAGTTATGTCAAGAGCTCTACCGTTTGCAGCTATTTTTAATTATTTACGCCTGTTATGTGCCTTAGTTCCGGACGTTTATAAATGTTTAGGTTTGTTACCTTTAAGTTTGTCATCGATGACATTTTTGTCGTTTAGATTTGTTAGATAATATTTTAAATTATTTGTAATATTGGTAGCTTTACCAATTCTATATCTTCTCTTACCGTCTTTGTTAAGAATAACATTGATTTTTCGTTCATGTTCCTATCCATGCACGTTGACATTGTTAAAGTTACTCAACTTCCAAGTCACGAACTTTAAGTTGTTGCATTCCACACATAATTTGAACGAACTCCGTAACTTTACAACACATTCGAATGTTAATGTTATTACTTAGAATATGCGGTAAAATACGTTTTCTGTATAATTGGAAACGTAACGACATAAAGTACCTAACATTTGAATTCATAGCTACTCATTTAATAATAATAAAGCCGACAGTAAAAAAGACGAAAGGGTTAACGGCTCCTTATTAGAAGGTACAGAGCAGTGGTGGCCCGTTGGTTACGGCTCCGGCTTACGTATGGTAGATCGTGAGTTCGAACCCGAGCAGAACCTTTACTTTGTGTAATTTATTACATCACCACAGCTCCCAAAACGATGAAGGAAAACGGAGGACACCGGCATGTCCTAGAACCAAAAATTGAAAGACATGTGGCATCTACTAATCCGAAATGGGCCTGCGTGGTGGATTATAGCTCATTCCCTCTATGAGAGAAGGCCTGTGTCCCAACAGTGGGAACATTCAAAGGCTGTTGATGATGATAAAATATAACTGGCCACAAGCTATAAATAGATAATGCCATACCCGGACCTACACATTTCAAATACGCACATATGAATGTCTAGAATTGTCTACTGGTTGGCCTAGAAAGTCAGTCGCATGTCGCCACGACCTAGCTGGTCAAAGGTAGACGGGGTACCTTCACTTCATGAGAATTGTCACAAGTGACCTCATACCGACATTTGATCTAACTTGCAGCTGGACAACGCATTTAATTGGTAATTTTTCCTCCTGTGGCTTTTGTAATTCGTTTCCTAGAATATCAAGTGTTTTATTGATATCAGAAGATTTATTGTGGTTGAGTTCTGCGAATGCAAGAACCGCTTAAGCTTTTTATTGTCTGAGTAGCATGTAATTACACTTCTATTGCTATATGAAGCGATTCTACCTACCATTTAAGTGGCGAAGGAATCCCATCCACAAGTACTAATATTGTAGGTAGTCTTTGTAACGTAACCTTAAAGTACTAAAGTTCCTTTTGAATCGTCGCCTGCGCTACGGGAAGTGCAACCCCTTCGCCCTTACGTAACAAAGGATATGCGCCCATGAAAGTCATACAAGTTAGTTACTTACGCAGCTCAGTCCTGTCTCCGCAGTCTACGTTGAAGGGCTGGTCGCACTTGTTGATCTTCCTGATGGTGGGGTCGAACACCAGTCCATCGGGACACAGCTTCGTGGTAGCAACACCATCGACGCACTCGTAGAATTTGTCACACTGGGTTGAGTCCTCGTATTGGCCGTCTTTGTTGGGGCATTTGAATTGTGCACCTGTGGAGGTAAAGTTAAGTTAGTGGATAATTATTGAGAATGTTCTAAAAGTAGTTGTGGGGGGTTGTGTTCGTTGTGGAAGAAAAAAAAGGAGTTTTCCTAAAACACTACCGTAAGCGCTTTGTTGTAGAATCAATACTGGTTAGATTCCTACGATTAATTTCCTGATAGTGTTAGAAAACGTTATACCAATTTTTTTTCTTGAATTATCTACCATGATCTAGTAAATTGCCGACGTGATTTTTAATAGATTTAATATTTCTTAACAACCGCTATATAATAAATATAAAAAGTAAGAGAGCAGTGGTGGCCCTGTGGCAATGACCGCGACTTAAAAGTAATGCAACCCAGGCAGGTGCTTTGCTTTGAGTAAAATATTTCATCACTACTGCTCCCAAAACGATGAAGGAAAACGGAGGAAACCGGCATGGCCTAGAACTACAAATTTGAAGACATGTGACATCCACCAATCCGCACTGCACTCGCATTATGGATTCCGTCTCACAGAGAGGAGGCCTGTATCCCAGCAGTGGGGACATTAAAAGGATGATGATATAATAAATATGCAAAATGTAATACAAAACTTTCGTCAACAAGATATTTCAAATAAAAATTACCAACATGCTTTAATTAACACTAAACCGCGAATATTACAACAACTAACAATCATTGGCCCAAAACAATTGAAAGGTCCATTTATCATAATGTTATAAACTTATTACTTAGCAGCGAAAAATATCAACTCATTATCCACCCAATTAGATTACAGAATCGTTCGTCCAAATCGGTTCCAGTAGAACAGGTTTGCCCAAAAATCGAACCAGATAGTGAAAGCCGATTTAGGTAAAGCAAGTTTTTCTTCCGAGAGATACAGATCAAGTTTCTGTTATATAAGTATGTACTGTTATGTAAGCAGTGACACACATTCGAGAGTACTCGACTGCTCGATAGGTTACGAATAGTGTTGTGACTAGCGTCGATTTCTTTGCATGAGTTGTGCAAATATTTTTTTGCGGCTACTTCAATGTTGTAAGTCTTTTTGTTCGCTTTTGTGTTCTGTTGTGCTTTGTTGTGTTCATATTGAAAACAGACGTTGTACAGTGATGAAACTCGTTGTCATAGTATTTGAAGTTAATATTAAAGGTTTCCAATCAGATAGAGACAGTGTCAACAACAATACTCCATTTGAAATAACATTAGACAAGTTTCCAAATCTTTTTACAGTCCGTTCAATTGATTTTGAGTTCTATCCCGTAAACATAAGAAGGACATAAAAAGCATAAACCTGTTACCAAAACCAACTATTTACTACAGCTACCATATGTCGTATCAGCAACCCAATAGAAGTCAAATTCGGTTGAACGGGCTGTAAAATGGGCTAATTTAAACGTCTAATGTTATCGCAAATGGAGTTCAGTTGGTAACCCCTTCTTCTAAGCCTATAACTATTTGACTAAGTGAGGAGTACCCGATTGATGTCGCTGACTGTACTAAAAAGGTTAAAATTTTATAGAGAATACGCCTTATGAATATTTTTTAGAAACTATTTACAACTGCAAGCTAATATTAAATACTTGTTTTTAATAATATGCACCCGTGCTACATCACTAGCCGAATATTTATAATTTTAAATTGGCATTTGAGATTAGCAGTTTTTTACAATTTAAATCAACTGTAATTGTCAAGGCCGTATTATATTAACATAAGAAGAATTTTTGAATATTATTATCGATTTTAAATATACATAATGGCCACTTAATCTTTACATAACTTATGTATTCAATTAATAATTCAGGAAAATTACTGTAAATCGATACAACTATTATTAATTTATGTTATATGACCTTATTAATTTCAAGCTCGTGACATTTTCATAAATTACAGAATCTAATCTTGACCTAGCTATACTCCTCATGCGTACTCGTAGGAAAAATCACCAAGTTTTTATTTGCTAAAGATTTATCCATATAAAGAGATCAATTAATTTTCCATGGCCTGATATACCAAGTGATGTATATTCTATACTCTACTATACTATACTATACAAAAGTCTACTTCTAGTGTGGTAAATTAAATATAGCAGTAAACCATAAAATAATTCCAAAATACTCAATAATATTTTTTCTGATCAACAGAAATGACCTTTGTAAGGCAAATGATAACGCTGTCGACGTGGCTGAATTTTGATCAAACTATATTTAATTTTGGAATCAACGATACGACGAAGAAGAAAGATACATAAAATCTTATTAATTTTGTTACCTAGTGAGTGGTAAGTACTACAAACTAAACTACACCTCTGAATAAACGCTGCACCAATAAAAGTGTGTCATCAAGTGACCCAAGTAGCAGATATTATAAAACTGCCTCACACGACCCGGAGATCATGTAACGTGTAAGTAGATACAACGCAATGGAAGTATGTAATTGCGTTCAAATCACCCGTGTGGGTTATACCTACCTACCTACTAAAGAAATGTGATAGGTTGATGCAATAGTAATGGATAATGGTCTGTAAAAGGCACTTTTAACTGAAATTGTAATCTTTACAATAAGAAACACTTTTTAAGAGATTCAGAACATGTGTTTCTACCATTGAATGGTGCCAAAAAATGTCTAGAGATCTTTAAGAATCAGAGACTCATCTGTATCCATCTAACAATCTTCTTCATGTGTGAAGCTATAGAACAAATCTATTTTTGTATTTTTTTCATTAGGATAAGTCCACAATGGGCGATATTAATAAATAAATATATCGCCTCTCCTCCTCCTGGGACTTCAATAAGACCATTCATAAATATCCACCAAAGGCTTCGAAATTGTTCGCCTGCGATTTCAATAAGTCTCAATTTCTATTTAAATCCATGGACTTTGTAACACCTATTATAGCCAATCTATTACCCACTAAACTTTCAACAAACCATCACCTATCGATCAAAACACCAACAAAAGCTCGTCAATGTAACACATGCTTATCGAGACATACCCGAACGAACGCGCATGACGCAAGAAGTGAAAGTCACTTGGGACTTACGACACCGGTGCATCGCGCTGATGCAGCAAGGGTTGAGATCTTACTGACCTATGATGATACTGGCCTCGTAGAAGTGTTATGTGATGAGGAATATGTGTTAAAAGAGTTATCTAATGCTGTCATCAATATACATCAGATTAGGTAAGTTGAAAATGGGGAAGGCGATGATGGAAGCAAAAAAATATCTCAAGGAACGAATTTTGATGTTTGTCATAGTAAACTAAATACATATATAAAAAATACTACAAACTACTGTAACTAACAGAAGTAAGAACCAGGTAGGAAGACAAGGAACCTTAGAAAAATATGAAGTTCACACGTTGAAGAAACAGAAGAAGAACACAAAGAGACAGACAAAGTTGAGAAAGTAAAAGAAGAGTCTTTTATTGAACATGTTATAAAAGATCAAGTCAAGATACAAAAATTATAAACAGTTAATCAAATTATCTGATGTTCAACAGACAAATTAATTGAAGAATTATTTTAATAAAGACAGCTTATTATGCACTTGTATTACTAAAATGGAGACTGTTGCTAAGTCCACTTTTATAAATACCATTAACATATTTAATGGAAAACAAGTAATGTTAAATACACGACAAGAATTTGCATTAAAAGAAGTATTTATCGCGAGTAATTGTAGTCTCCATAAATTAACAACAGATGATCGAAGAAAACTGAAAGTTGCTCAAGGAGCAAAAACATCTTGAACATGTTCAGAGCCCAAGTTATTCTGAGACCTAACCCTGAATATTAATCATTTGTTATCCAATAAAAAAACGAAATATATTTAAAACACGGACGTGTCTGAGAATCACGTTTTTCCTCAGGTAGTGACAGGCATACGAAAATAACTTAAGACTTATAACTTGTGGATAAAGACATTCCGGTAAACTGGTTTGAATTTTATTTGCTCACTGGCTAAACAGCCCATTCCATTAATTATGTGTCTTTACTTTACCGAGCAAATATGTAATATATTGTACCTTCAATCTTTTAAAAGGTTAGTAAGACTTAATACGTAAAGTATGTAACTACTTTTCTTCTTCTTCCTTATAAATATGTAGGACTAGCTTCTGCCAGCGGCTTCACCCGCGTGAAAATCGAAAATGATCCCAAGGGAACATATTCCTGGAATAAAAAGTATCCTATGTGCTATTCTAGACTACAATCTATATCTGTGCCAAATTTCATACAAATCCGTCCAGCCGTTTCAGCGTGAAGAAGTAACAAACATACGCACTCGCAGAATTTCGCCTTTAGAATATTAGTGTGATTAGGATTTCCTTATCAGACTTCGGATTTGCATGTTTTGATATTTGTAGTTTCGCAAAATCCTTACTGGAAACAAACATTAATTTTGTATGTACTACATAAATAGGTAATGCTAATGTTTAGTGCTTATTAGCAATTTCGATAATCCACAAAAACGTTTACGGCTGTCATACACTAATAATTTTATAATTATTATTAACAAATATTAATGGAATAGGTAGATTAGTTGTTGAAATATATATATAAATAATGGCTTTAAGGTAATATAAATAAAAATTACTACACAATAACTATTCTGATTATCGTTAAACATGTTAAAATGTCGCGGACTATTATTAGTTTTATGCCCTACTTTTTATTAAAACTTCGATTCATGAAATGAATCAGAATCTATTACTCAATTACCACAATACAATTTTACAAACTAGACTAGCCAATACATTTCCAATACCACTAAGTTTCAGTACAATAATATATTACAGTAACTGTAATCCATATACTCTCTCCGCAAGAAATATTACAAAAGCCGACGGTATTTGCGTAAATTTTAATATCACTGTGTCAACATAGTTCCACGCAATAGTTTGTGGAAACAAATGAACTTTATGACAAAAAAATCGTAGTAAGTGAATGTCAATGTCGCATTACAGCAAAATCACTCGATTGTGAATGTGAACGCAATTTTCTTGTTTATTTTCATCAGCTCGTTTTGTTATTATCTTATGGTTTTCTAAGTGAAACGTGCTAGCATATTTCTTTGGTGAATTTAATTGTTTCGTTTAGAAGGTTGACGTTATTGCTTAATATGATAGTAGTTTTAACCCCTACTTTCTAAGTTATTATTTGAATCTGAGAATTTGTCAAACTCAACTTTAGCTTGCCAATTTGTCAAACTTTAGCATTAGAGTGGACAAGTTTTTAATTAAGAACTGGAGACCTTCAAATTTTTTATTAATTGAAGATTTTAATATAGGTCATAAGTTCAATCATTTACATTACTGTTCTGTTGTCTAGCCAAGAGTTGATTATAATTTTTTATCAATTTAAATGATAATGTCTACCATATTGTTAACATTAGGACACTTCAAACAACGTGACCAAATTCTCCTACCATGTATATATATTTCAAGGTCCTGGAAAACTGCCCTCATTTAGATAAGGTGAAATAACTATTAATACTGACATATAAACCTGATTGCAAGCCGCCATTACACACGAATGCTTTGCTAATTGATTGCACATATTTTATGAATGCAAGCGAGGCAACCTAACGGGCTATTACTGGGCAATTGAACCCGAAAGTACGTGGTGGGAATTTATTATTCATAGTAATATTTATTGTGAATTTATTCACGTAACAGTGATTCTGGATCAGCTCTGTCTTGAGTGTTTGCTGTTTTTTAGAAGATTTTACAAACGACGTGGTACTTTTTTATGTATTTCGTTTGCGAGTATATTTTGGTGGTGACAGCTAGTTTATGTAGATTAGATACCTAATTTCTTTTTTTGATGTTTTCTACTGTTACATGGATGTCTCCCAAGTTATGAGCAAGCTTCGGTCAAAGAAGATTTTATCAATATCATATTTCTGTGACAATGTGACATATATCAAGACTATAATCCATATTAATATTATAAATGTGAAAGTTACTCTGTCTGACTGTCTGTCTGTCTGTTACCTTTTCACGCTTAAACCGCTGAATCGATTTAGATAAAACTTGGTATGGAGATAGTTTGAGACCCTGGGAAGGACATAGGATAGTTATTATCCCGGCAAGCATCCTTAAGGGGATGGAAAGGGGGATGGAAGCTTGTATGGTGAACTAATCATTTCTCAAGTAAGGCGGCCCACAAACCTACAATATTATTGCGCGATATAAAAAATAAGCTATTATTCGATGTAATGCTACGTAGACGAAGTTGCGGGCAGCAGCTAGTATATTATATATGTATATTATTTATTTATCATGTTTTATACATTTGACGCATATTTTTATATAAGTTGCAATCACCAAGATTTGGATCACTTCGATAGAAATATTCGAGCATTAAATTGATTGCATTGTCAGAAAAACAAGTAATTTGGATGTTCTTTATTGAAAGGATAATTACTTTCAGTTACAGGTCCAAGTAAACGAAATACATGCTTAAATACTTCAGCATTGGCAAATACTATTGTCAGAGTAGTACTATCTTTGAATTTCTGACAACTATCTCTTAAAACAATACTCTAAGGACACAAAATCTCGAAGATTCAGGCTCTCTGAATGATAAAAAATTAAGTCTCTAATCTGCAACAGCTTTTTTCATTGATATTTTGTTTGTCAAAAAAGTGATCGTATGAACAGTTAGTTTATATGCGTACAATTAGCCGGGTCACCAGCTGGTTGTATAATATTTTCGCAATAGTTTGCCATACTAAGTATTGTTGCGTGGTATGTAACAAGGGACCTTAATTGCGTTGTGTCAACCAAATAACTACATTTCTATGTTAGTAATAAAAGAAAATATGCGTATGTGTGTCAACTGAACTGCACTGAAAGTATTGTTGTTAAAAATCTAATTATTATTGTTGCCAAAGAATTATAAAAAACTAGCTTCTGTCCGCGTAAATGTCGAAAATTGTCCCGAAGGAACATATTCCCGGGATCAAAAGTATCCTATGTGCTATTCCTAACTATAATCTATCTCTGTGCCAAATTTCATCCAGATCCGTTCAGTAGTTTTTGCGTGAAAGAGTAACGAACATACATCCTCACAAACTTTCGCATTTTAGGATGGAGTTGATAAAAACGTGCACTCGTTGATGTCTTTTGTACTAACCAATATCGAAATGTTTTAAATGAACTTTTTGTGTCAAATATTGACTACGTGTCTGGTTTTGGTTATGCAACCAGTCAAAGCTTATAGGTCACACACTTTGACATTTTATATTCACATAACATTGGAATTATTAATCACAGCATAAATTATATGAATGAAAAACAAATGGAACCGCACCATCTTTAACAGTTTTGATAAAAATCGTTTCTATAAAAGGAACTTTTCCACATCAATAAATAATTTTCTTCTTCCACAAAGAATACTTGACATGATACGAGTAACATATTGTCACGAAATATAAAACTTATATAAAAAATACTTACTCGCTAGCGCGGTGACTGCCGTTAGTACGATGAACACTTTCATGATGGTCGTTTGATTACAAAATTATAAAAATTACAATTATAAAAAAAGTTTTTAATGACTAGATTGTGGTCCGACCCTTGTGGCGACCCTGGCGAGACTGACGAACTCGGCCGTCGCGCGCGCCTTTTCTTCGCCTGCGCACGCGCTCGAACCGGTAAGACTTAGGCGTGATTTAACAAATTCTTCTATTAGTGAAACAATAATAATTTCTTATAACATTACGCGGTTGCAGAGCCCCATCATCAGCTGATTATGTTACCCTAGGAATCCGAGGGATTATGAAGCGATGCAGCGATGGTGCAACTACCTCGAGCTTCTCTTCATTTGAAAAGTTTCCGTTCATACTCTCTCAGACTGGAGTGTCCTTGAAAATGTTAATATTTCACTTTTTCTCACCGTTCAAAATTCTAAAGAAGTCTTGGAAATAGCACCTATGTGTGTGCATAAAATCGGGAAAGGTCTGTCTGTATGCATGTCTAATTTCAAGGTCTTTTATTATTTATATATTATTAAATAAATTAACTAGACAGAATTATTTAGTATTCATGATATGACTTTTAGCTCTACGATGAGGAATTAATTTTTTATTAGGCAGACTATTACAGAAGCATATTTTACGAGTAAAATTCATCTTGGTAAGGGTATTATCCATACTACGAGTATATCACATTAATTGCACTTAATATTATATAGGCGAAAGTTTGTGAGTGTTCGTGTGTGTGTGTTTGTAAGTTTGTTACTTCTTCACGCTCAAACGGGTGGACGGATCTGGGCGCAATTTGGCACAGAGGTAGATTATTATATTTATTTATTTATTGCCAGTTGGACAGTCCGAGAAACGGGTCTAGATAGAGGTACAAGTTATATAGTGGACAACACACTAAGTGTCACCCTCTGGAATTCCGCCAAAGAGCAAGAAAATATGTCCAAACGCAAAGAGACGCTATTCAGTATCCTAACGGCTCGAGTCACTGGTGCAAACTTTAACCCTCTTACTAATAAACGTGGAATAAAGTTATACCAGGAATAACAAAGGAATAACCATACATTTTCATAGGTTTATACTTAGTATAACTTTATACCACGTTTATTAGTACGAGGGTAACACGTTAGTGCGGGTTGACGGGACTTTAAACATCGGTCTGGAATAGCACAAATGATATTTTTATCCCGGGAATATGTACCCTCGGGATCATTTTCAACTTTCACGCGGGCGAAGCCGCTGGCAGAAGCTAGTAATCACATTAATCACACTAATATTATAAAGGCCAAAGATTGTGAGTGTGTTTGTATGTTTGTTAATTCTTCACGCTCAAATGGCTGGACGGATCTGGATGAAATTTGGCACAGATATAGATTATAGTCTGGATTAGCACATAGTGAACTATTTATCCCGGAAATATCTTCCGCTGGGATAATTATCAAAATTCACACGGGCGAAGCCGCTGGCAGAAACTAGTATTATTATAAATGCGAAAGTAACTTTTCTGTCTGTTACCTTTTCACGAATAAACGCTGAACTGATCTACATTCAATTTGTTATGGAGATATTTTGAGACTCTGGGAAGAACCTTGGCAAGTTGTTATCCAGAAAATCATCCTTAGAGGGGTGGAAAGGGAAGTGGAACTAAAAATTTCTCAAGTAAGGCAACACTAGTGTTATCTATACTAATATTATAACTAGGTATAGTTTGTGAATTGTGAGTTTGTGACGTTGTGAGTTTGTGACGTTGTAAGGGGTACTCTCTGGATCTACTGAACCGATTTTCAAAATTATTTCACCAGTAGAAAGCTACATTATTCCTGAGTGCATAGGTTATAAAATACTTAAAAAAAAAAATCCTTATGAAAATTGCAATAATGTAACCCAAAGTAGCAAAAATGTTGCATAAAAAATTCATTCTTTGGCGTGCGCTGAGAAAACTATTGATGATACATAAAAATTATGTACTACATGATTAGGTAGGGTAGGTAGGGTTTGGTAGGTAGGGTAGGGTAAGGTAAGTAGGGTAGGGTAAGGTAGGTAGGTTAGGTAGGGTAGGTGGGTAGGTAGGTACCAATTGACGGGAGCGAAGCCCCGAGGATCAGCTAGTGTAAGATAAAATTGTTTGTTTGTTTGGTAATTGGTGGAAGTGGGTACTGACTGACCAAACCACGATAATTATTTAATTGATAGACTAGCTATATTATCGCTGAATGTACAGGCAGCTTTTTATTCCAAAAAACGCACGGTCCCAGTAATTCTGCAGCGAAGCCAAGGAAATAAGAAAAGTGTCAGATAAGTTTCAACTATTCCTTCTCCTTACCTCCTCCTATCGCGTTCCTCATTAGGGTCTAGCTCTTCCTGAGGGTCGTGATTTCCCGGTTTTCGTGGCAACAATTACTCCTTCACCTTCCTTCCTACGGGTTTATTTATTTTAATTTTTTATTATTGTTTGTGTTTTTCTTATCTCGTGTCTCCTGTGCGGGTCACAAATAAAAATGTTTTCTTTCTTTCTTTTCTTTCTTCACCAATTTGCCAAGCAAAAGACAAAAGACAAACAAAGACAAAAGACAAACAAAGCCAAAAATTCTTTATTTTAACTAGGCCATTAAGCGCCATCTGTTTCAGTATTTGGCGACGTGGGAAACATCATGCAGCTTGGTATAACGATGAGCAGGCTTTCCTGCTATTTCTACTTTCCTACTTAATCCTATTAATATTATAAACGTGAAAGGTTTTGAGAATGGATGCATGGATGTATGTTACTCTTTCGCAAAAACTACTGATCGGATTTTGATGTAACTTTACAGAAACATAGCTTATACATCAGAATAACACATAGGCTATAATTTATAAAGATATTGGGCGAAGTACTAATACAATGCGGGCCGAGCCACGGGCGGTAGCTAGTATTGTGAATGCAAAAGTTTGGATGGATTACGTGTGAATGTTTCTCAATCACGCCAGAATGACTAAACGAATCTGGATGAAATTTTGCATAGAAATAGATTATAGTCTGGAATATCACGTAGGATATTTTTATGTTCCCTCGGGATAATAAAAGCGAGCAAAGCCGTGAGCAGTAGCTAGTGACAAAATATCTCCCTGCCACACCAAAAGATATGTGCAATTAATTATAAATTCGCGTATTCGATTCCATCACATGCAGTTCGCAACCATTTGATATCACTTGTCGAGTCGAGTGTGTTGCAACTTGCAACTTCTCTGAATGATTTAGCAAAAGTTTAAAAGTTCTTTTTCCTTATTTCGTCCCTCATTTCACCTTCACTGCGTTATTTTCAGACTGAACTACGTCATTCATAAGGTTTAAGTTAAGCTTGTATCGTGTGAATGACTTGGGTCAGTGATCTTTGAATATATTTTTGTAGTCCTAAATGTATTGATGTCATTTGAAAACTGGGTAGGGTGATAACATGTCGTTTGTGAGTTTGTGGTATACGTAAGATCATCCCCGAGTGTCTCGAAGAAGTAAGCAGAAGAACCTCGACTGAGAGAGAGTACAAAAAAAAAGTACAGAGACTTTCGTAAGTAGTATATCAATATTTGCTCTTCATTACAAAAATAAATTGTTGAGTTCAGGATTTTTTAATTCATCATCATCATCATTTCAGCCGAAAGACGTCCACTGCTGGACATAGGCCTCCCCCAGGCGTCGCCACATTGACCGATCCCGTGCGTCTCGCATCCAGCGCCTTCCCGCAACCTTAACCAGGTCATCGGTCCACCTAGTGGGAGGCCTTCCAACATATCGTCTTCCGGTTCGCGGTCGCCATTCCAGAACTTTTCGGCCCCACCGGCCATCCGTTCTGCGAGCAATGTGCCATGCCCACTGCCACTTAAGTTTGGCAATTCTTCGGGCTATGTCGGTAACTTTGGTTCTCCTGCGGATATCATCATTTCTGACGTGATCACGCAAGTAAATTCCGAGCATAGCCCTCTCCATTGCCCTTTGGGTGACTTTAAGCTTTCTGATAAGGCCCAATTAATCGAACCTATTGTACCGATCAAATCCAGTGAAGTTTAATTTAATACAAAAGTCTCACAAACTTACGCCCGAATCCAATAATGAATCTGTCAGTAGATTTGCTTATTACGAATATAGGATTTAGGATCGAAATTTGACATTATTTGCCATTATGAACCTTATGTCAAAATCCTATCTCTAGTAAGCAAATCGACTGACAGATACGCTTTTTGGTTCAGCCTAGCCACAGGCACACAACGCGAAGAAAGAAAATTTGGTTCAAATAAATTGCACTAGATGGCGTGATAAGCTCCGATTTGTTATTGCGTTTTGTAAAATATTATGATTTTCTAGAGACGATCATAAGAAATGTATGTTCTTGTTTAATTAACTCTCTTAAGCACAAAATTAAGGAATATGGGGCTCTTAATTCACGTTTCAAAGATTATTTGAATAGATCATTTAAAATTGATTCCAATAGATGGCGCGGTTTTAAATTACTGAGGCATCCACTTGATTTTATAAATTTGTTTCGTAACACATTTTGGTACAATGAAACTTTAAAAACGAATACTATAAAACAAATCGGCACTGTATTTAAAAAAGAAAAGTATTCACGAACCGAGTAAACACTTTTACTTTCAAGTCGCTGCTAACACCATCTATATCCGTGGAACGGAACCAAATGCGATCGATGTTCTTAGAAAAATAATAAGTTTAATCAGATGAAAAACGCTAGTTACGTCGGCACGGTTTCTTTATATGGGATGAGGCATCTGATTGCTGCTATTATATTATCTGTGGCATAGCTTTAGTCAGTTGCTGGCAAGTAAAGATCTAAATAATTACTAAGCTTTGGTAACACAGCATATTCTTGAAGTAACAGCTATTTCTGTGGTCAGCAACATATTCAAATTAGTACTTAAAACTTGCTGGTAGGTCAGAGGCTAACAACCTCTCACCAATTGAGTAATTATGAACAAGAAATAATTACAGCTTATTTTAGTTATGAAAGTTTTTGTGCTAACATATTATCTATCTGAAAATAAGGTCAAGTATATGCAAACACATAAGTCTTTCTTTTTTATTGAATGTTCACTTGGCACTATCTACCAGGTTGCGAACTTGACTGATTTAACCAAGAGAAGTGGATCAAGCCAAAAGCCAGTTTTCTTATATCTACAATAGGGATATTAACTGAAAAGTTGTTTTGCCCGTCGGGAAGAATATTTTTTTTTATTTGTTATGGCATTTTGCCGACGACAATTCCTGCCAATGTCGAGTAGTGGGTATTATAGAATTAGCAAGTTAATTTTTAATTATGTAATATCTAGAGCTTTTTGTGGCGATCCTTTAAGCACTGAAACAAACACAAATAATTGGGGTTAATCATAGTTAGTATAATAGAATATATATATTTACACAATATACTATTACTTAAAATGTTTGCTAGTGTTAGAGTTTAATATTGTTAGTAGAAATAAATTTAATAAAAGCACGTATAATTTGGGGGTTAGGGAAAAAGGAGAGGAGGTGACGGACATTCACATTTTTGTATTTTTAGATTAGAAATTACTCCATCAAAAGAAGACTTATTATTCAGCCGGCATTTTAGGAAGATGTGGTCCAGCGAACCATCATCCAGACCACATTCACACAGTGAATTATCCCGTACTCAAATTTTATGGAGGAAAACTGGAGTGCAACAGTGGCCAATTCGGATTCTGCAAATAACGGATGTGACGGTTTTAGAGGTTTCTTTAAATTTGTAGAACCACGGTTTGGATATTGGACACGTATTTTCTTTTGACACGTAAACATAAAATGACGGCGATAATTATAATGCGTTAAAATATCGTGTGACGTCACGCTGTTAGTACACTTTATACTGATATAGTGACGTCACAAGCCCCCACTCCTGAATTTTAATGTGCTTTATGTTTGTACATTTTTATTGATTTGGTAAAGGAAAAAATACGTGTTCGATATTATTTGATAATCTCACTGACGGACTAAATAGAATTATCATCTTCCAAACACACGTTTTTTGTTTCCATTTTCAGCTGCTACCATTCCCAAGTCGGTGTCTTGTCTTGTGTCTTTTCGCTTTGCAGTATTTTTTTTGGAATTCGGTTTGCTTTTTTTTATTCAACCCATATCCACCCAATGCAGAGAGGATTGGATGATGGTTTGGGTCTGTCTCTTCCAACCTACTATTCCCCGTGGCTCTAACGCGCGCTCGTATCGGCTCCTTTCGCAATTCACACCCGCGGAAAAAACGATTATCTATTTGAGTACCACTCAAATAGTTAATATTTTTCTAACTTCAGTTGCGAAGTTGGATTTTATAACTTCTTCTTCAGTTACCAGTTAGTCCTTCTTTAGTTTAAGTCAAGAGTGAATAGGTTACATCTAGGCAATCGTGCTTCACCGTAGACCACATTATCGCTTACCATCAGGCGAGATAGTGGTCAAACGCGAAAATATAGATTAAAAAGAACATCATCCTTTGTGGGCCCGTTTTTAGACGTTGTGTGCCGCTGAAACCGTTTTAATGTTCATGTAACAACAACAAAACCCTCTTCTTAGTCATTATTTTGCAACTTCGGAACCCTATTACTGCGCGTGGCCCGACACGCACTTGGCTGGTTATTCTACCCAGGAAACATCCCTATTCCTTCATGTCATGTACGCATAAAGATATTAATACATAGCAATATAAACACTGAGCAAAGCAATATAAATATAAAGCAAAAGTAAGAGAAACACTCTACTCTCAGACAGTAGGCCTAGCTATATCTACCTACATGATTGTAAAGATCAGAGATACTATATAATTATATACGTCAATACAAACTTTCATTTATTATAGCAGTTAGATAAGTCTGTCTTTATGTAAATATGTCTATGTACATAAGTTGTCAGAGTGACTCAGACTTTGTTCAATGCTTTATTGTTGTGTATGCGTAATGGTCGGTTACAAAATAAGTTATCGAGCCTATGTACAGGGTAAAACAAAGGTAGTTGTCTCAGGGGTATAGTTGCCCCGAATGTAATTACTCTTGTTTCACGGATGAATCACATGCTATTTAATTAATCTATCGATAGATTCTCCAACTACCACTAAGTTGACTGTATCTCATGTATCTATGCAATTGCTTGGGAAGGCAAAAAGCGATCAAAGTTTATGCGAGATAGATGTCCTGTTTCTCGGTGGTGCAACTATCCTAAACGTAATTTACATGGATCAGGCAACTATCGCCTATGCGGGACTAAGATAATGTTATTTACTTTTAACCAAAGTACCGGCACACATCATGCCTGATCTTCTCGAAAGTAGGTAACGAATCCATATTTTTTATGGAAAGCTATTGGCCCTCTGGTTCCTTAACAATTCAAAAGCTTTTGCTACTGACTACGATGAGGGTTCCAAGGTAAAGGTGGGACGTACTTATCTATATTTAAGATTAACACAGAGAACTTACTCCATCTACATTTTAGACTGTTTTAAACACGACCATATTAAATGCACTATGTCTAACCACCCAAAACCTTGTTAAAAGCCGACAAAGCACCTAGATGCAATGCGTAGCGAATTACATTATTATTCTGATCTTTAACCATGTTTTATAGTACCCTGACATTGTATAAACATAATGTAATTATTAAAATATACACGTCGGTAGCTGCCACCTGTGACTTCTAACATAATCGATTTGCTTAACTGTTGTTAGGTACTTAGTTCGTACCATCGTGGAGGTCTGACACGGAGGTCGACTACGTTTTATAAGCTGATGGTTTTAGCACGGGGTCTCGTTGCTAAGAAAGAAAATTTGGTTCAAATAAATCTCACTAGATGGCGCGATATGCACCTCGCATCTGTTATTGAATGTGCGTAAAATTAACATTTTCTGGAATTGAACACAAAAATTGTATGTTCTTGTTTAACCAACTCTCCTAAGTACAAAATTATGGAATATTGGGCTCTTAATTCACATTTCAAATATTATTAGACGGATCATTTAAAATTGATGCCAGTAGATGGCGCATTTTTAAATTTCTGAGGCATTCCACTCGATTGTTAAAGTTTGCATTTTAACACATTTTGGTGCAAAAAAAACTGTAAAAACGTGCAAATAAATACCTACTAGAAATCAAACCTTCACTGTATTTAAAGAAAAAAACATTCACGAACCCTTTTACTTGCAAGTCGCTGCTAACACCATCTATCTATCACCGTGAAACAGAACCCAATGCGTTCGATGTACAAAAATTGCCAGAATAAGCAGTCGAAAAACGCTAGTTACGTCGGCACGGTTTCTTTGTATGGGATGAGGTATCTGTATGCTAGTATTATATTATCTGTGGTTTTACAGACATTCTTCAGTAGTCGGTATTCAATAAGCCCCAGTTTGCTGAGATCACTCGATGATACCTATCAATGGTTTGGATTTAATTACTAATAGATTATGAACCAAGGGGATAAAGCAGTGTCTTTTGCACGAGTTTCCACACCAATTTGACATACCAAATTCAAATCACTTTATTCCCTTGGGACTTTCACATAACTTTTCCTCCCTTATGAGTTAATGCTTTACTTTACGTTGAGATTGCATGATATGTAATTGGACATTGTCGAGCAAGTGGTGAGAAAAATATCTTATAGCCTAAAAATATATCTTGTGTCGAGAATGACTGGATACTGCGAGGCAGGATATCCTAGTGAAGGATGTAGTGTCACATTCAATAATGTAACTTTTTTTATGAATGAAACTTGGCTTTACTTTTAAATACCGACTGGACACTACCGAGAAGAATGAAGTCGTCGGTTTCTGACCAAAAAACAATTTTCTTTTCATAGGGCAAAGAAACTTGTGAGATTGCAGGTCGATTGATGTTAGGCAATCTTTTACGCCATGCATATCTGCAAAACCAAAGGAGCATATGCGTTGCCAATCTTTTTCTATTTTTGAATTATTCATGTCATAGATGTACGGAGACAAAGCTGACAAGTGGTTCTAAGCAAAGTAAAATTCTATCAGCTACAACGATTGTGGAAAAGTCCAAAATGTATGGACATTTGACAAACGTAACACTGATTAAATGTCGCTTATTCTAGGCCCTTAGAACTAAGACTATAGTTGCGAATTTGCCATATGTATTCATCATCTGTCTACTCTTCTCCAGGTTTACTTTGGATCAACGCAACACATGTCTTTTTCCAATCTCCTCGGTCAATCTATCATTCGCTCACTTTTCTTTCAAAATGCCGTAAGTAGCTAATGTAGCGACTTTAAAAATACATTAAACCAAATCAATACAACATTATTCGCCGCAACACCTCGTACCACTTACGCCATACAGGAACATAATCAAAAATATTAAGTAAAACAAAAGAACTGGAGCACGTTTCGGCAAGATAACTGTCCAATGGCCATTCAAAAATCAGTCACTACGCTGATACGATACGCATTTCAATATGTACCCTAATTTATTGGAGTCATGCCGTGTGCGTGTGGCGAATAGTTTGTACAAAGGTGAATGTGATCGAGCAAGTTAAAAGAGAAAATCTGAGGAAGAAATAGTTGTGTAAGGATTATATAGTTGTTAAGAGATTTGTAAGGAGAAAACTTTGTTTTATCATAGAGGTAGATACATATTATGACCGCGGCTCCGTTCGGGTCACCTTACCTATAAGTTGGTAAATAGAAAACTAAAACGTAACTAAATAATTTATATCTATATAAATAAACAAACATACATAGATACTTGACCGGATAAGTGGTTCCCAAGTTGAAAGCTTAGCGGTCTAACAGACAGAAAGACAAAGCAATTTTTTTTAAATATTTATTTAAAGATGACGTGTGAGAGAGGAGCTCGTGGCTAAATAATAACAGCCGCACGGGTCGATCTTCAAGGTTAAGCAACGCTTGACGAGGTGGGTGACCATTTTAACATACCGAGTTTCCTCCATGCCTCGGAAAGCACGTTAAGTCGTTGGTCCCGGCCGTCATTTGAAGATCTTTGACAGTCGTTACGAGTAGTCAGAAGCTTGAGATCTGACACCAGTCTTGCCAAGGGGTACCGTGTTACCCAGTTACTGGGTTGTGGAGGTCAGATAGGCAGTCGCTCCATGTAAAACACTAGCTGCATCAGCTGAATCCGGTAAGATTGGAAGCCGACCCCAATGTTGGGAAAAGGCTAGGCAGATTGATGTAAAGATGACGTGTCTCAATAGCTACCTGATTACATATTGAGACATCACATCAATATACTTGGCACTGGCATCTGATTCTTTGATTTGTATTATTTTTAGATCAATGATTACCAAACATGCCTTTAAACCCAGAGCCTACTTATCTAATAGCGCATTAAAAGTAATCGACATAATCAAAATTAGCTATAATATCCTGTACAAAGCGATGTGTCAATATATTGATTGCAAAATCATTGAGTGTAATACAAGGCGGAAGTTAAAAATATTTACCTAATGTAATACCTAACTTAAAGGCTTTACATAATAGGCTCTGTCTGACTGTAAGAACAATGTAGGCACATATCCAAAAATCTTTTATGCCGTGCATTGCATGACGTGTATGTTTGTCCACTGCCAATTGGAAGGGTATGATAACAATCACGGCTTTTCTTAATTTTTCATTTTTAGGGTTCCGTACCCAAAGGGTAAAAACGGGACCCTATTACTAAGACTTCGCGATCCGTCTGTCTGTCTGTCCGTCTGTCTCCAGGCTGTATCTCATGAACCGTGATAGCTAGACAGTTGAAATTTTCACAGATGATGTATTTCTGTTGCCGCTATAACAACAAATAAAAACAGTATAAAATAAATATTAAAGGGGGGCTCCCGTACAACAAACGTGATATTTTTGCCGTTTTTTGCTCGATATTAATAACGGCAACAGGTAGACGCTTGAAATATTCACAGAATGTTTAGTTGTATATTTACTTAAAAAAAAAATTATTAATAAATTAAAATAAAATAAATTAAGGGGGGCTCCCATACAACAAACGTGATTTTTATGCAGTGTTTTGCGATAATGGTACGGAACCCTTCGTGGTGTGCGAGTCCGACTCGCACTTGGCCGGTTTTTTTCCTTACTACTCTTGCACTGGGCTGGGAGGAATGGAAAGGAGGCATTTTCCTTCAGTGGGAACGGGGACCTCACAGGCTAAAAATAAAATCATAATAATATAAACCATGGTTCAAGGGAGGGTTCAGGTTTAAGGGCAATGGAGAGGCTATGCTCGGCGTTTCCTTGCGTGATTGCATCAGAAATGTAATATACGCAGGAGAACCAAAGTTACCGACATAGTTCGAAGAATTGCGGAACTTAAATGGCAGTGGGCTGATGGGGCCGAAAATTTCTGGAAGGCATCCCACTAGGTGGACCGATGACCAGCAGCCTTATTGCGTAAGTGCGCAAAGAAGTTGAACTCTATCCAACCGACCAAATCGGCCAATCACACAAAACGGACGCGTCATTCATCTTGCATGTGATTGGTCGATTTGGTCGGTTCGATAGAGTTTAACTTCTTTGCGCACTTACGCAATAAGGCTGCTGGTTAAGGTTGCGGGAAGGCGAGACGCACGGGATCGGTCAATGTGGCGACGCCTGGGGAAGGGCCTATGTCCAGCAGTGGACATCTTTCGCCTGAAATGATGATGAGGATGTTAAACCAGGTTCAAGTGTTAGTGTCTTCAGTAGGTACTATCCAATATTGACCACTCTAAATTAAACATAGCACGTTCTTCTCGGTATCTCCTTTAAATATTGAAACAAAGGTGTTGTTTGTAGGCAAAATCAATTTTAACATGTATACCTACATCACTAATTCATCACTCAAATATCTATTACGTCATTTCCACAACTTAACCCGTTTATCGGCTAGTCTATTGATAATATTGCCGTCGAACCACCAAGCTAAATCCTAATTAGAAACTTAAACCAGAACACCATTGTCTATGCTTTCCGGGATCTAAGGTATTTACCTACACTTACGCCTTACAAAAACAGACAGATATACAATCAGCTACATAATCAAAATAGCCTGCGTTACGCGCAAACTTGCGCACAAAAACAGCTGCGGTGCGCGTGCGCACTTTCGCACAATCTCCTTCAACACGCTCCTAGAAGATAGCGTGACCTCGCCTGCCAGATTGTCGCTATCGGCTTGCTCCGATCTGACGGAGATAATATGTTATCACTCACAGATATATGTGCATAACTAG
This sequence comes from Anorthoa munda, assembly GCA_945859665.1. Lineage (NCBI taxonomy): Eukaryota > Metazoa > Arthropoda > Insecta > Lepidoptera > Noctuidae > Anorthoa > Anorthoa munda. The sequence goes on from OX243893.1 coordinate 8,271,347, forward strand.
ATCATGTCCATAGGCTTGATCACCTTTGGGCATTTCGGTTGCTTGGCTGACTGTCGCGAGTAAACCTCTCACTTTTGCTGCTTGCTAAAAGATTTGACTAATGTCCTGTAGTATGATATTAATAGACGAGAGTCGGATTTAATAGGCAGGTAAGTAGATTGACGTGATAGTAGATAGACTGCGGATAAGATTTGCCGAAAGGCGAGACAGTTCATTCATTTACCTTCGTTATACAATGACGACAATTCGAACCGCTTTCTGTAATTAAGACCATGCTTTATTTAAATTACCTGCTGTTTCATAGTAGCGTCACAGATAATAATGTAGCGTTAATAGTCATATCTGTTACTCTAGGTAGAATCTTCTGGTGGCCTCCTTTTGGCAGACTGTGATGGCCCAGAAGGAGGTCGCCAAGCGGGATCGTAAGAGGGCCGATCCCGCTCGAAGAAGAAGGCGTCGGGGAGGCAAACGCCTCGATGCCTAAAACGCCGAAACCCCGCCTGCGTCATAAGCAGCTGGGATTCCGGGATCGCGGGTGGGCAGATTGGGGACTGTCCGCCCACCAAGTGACTTCAGGAAAGACGAGAAGAAGAAGGCGATTCTTTAAGCCTCCCCAGGGATGTGCCCTAACAGGCATTGCTCAGAGGAGGTACCAGAATGGCCTTTTATGAGGTGACGGGGCCCCTTCCAGCTGCTGATGGTGATCACCGGGGTAGTTTTAATGAGGTAAAAAGCCCACACTGGTCTTTTCCCCAAAAGTCCAGGCGCCTTATGAAGGTATCCCTCCGCAAACAAAAAAAAAGAACCTTCTGGAAACTGACCACCTAGTTCAAAGCTATTCTGATAGCTTCATAACACCATAATTACATTATAATGATAAACATTAATCTCTAGGCCACATTGCTGTTCGTCTAACAATTACTACGCTATTTCTCTTAACAATTTACCTAACAGGCACATACTTTACTTAGATAACTGCGAACCGTATCAATGACACATTCTCGGTATAGGTACCTATGGAACAAGCCCTGCCAACAATCCAGATCGATCATTTCATCAGAACTGAGAACAGCTTATTTGCATAAACGAAACCGGTCGCGCGACAAGATCGCAAGATAGATCACAGACAATGAGAGTGACAGACAATAGTTTTAAACTTTCACATTTTGTCTTTGATGCCACGTATCGTTCATAAACGTAGTGCAATCGTGAAATTAATTATGTTTGTATTCGCGTAGGTATGGGTGTAGGAATGGAGTGTGCCCATCATAAAATTCCTGAGACGAGATTATGAGTAGGTTTTGCCTGTAAGTTAAGGTGTGGAACATAATTGAGTCAGTGTTGATGCAAAGCTGGGTGCGAATATTCATAAATACCTATGTAGGTGTGTCATGTGCAAAGAAAAGCTGTGTTTGACAAACTTGAGAATTAAGTCGTGTCGCTGGATTTGGATGTTGAAATGGTCTAAGTAGGTACGAGTCCGTGTTGAATTTCACTGGAAAATTCCAATGTAGATTTAAATAATAATAATATCACTGTATTAATTGGACAACCTGTTTGACCTATATCAAACCCTCTAGCCAAGATTATAAGATTTCTTAGAATTAAGCAGCGAATATGGTCTGCGGTTGAACAGCCCAAAGAAAGGACATAATTCCTGAAATCTCCATGGCTTGTCAGAGAGTTAATTGGGGTAACTATAATGATAGTGATGATTTATAAGTGATGTATTAACATTAACATATCATCACGCTTTTATTCCCCGGAGCGTTGGGCAGAAGTACTACCTGCAGTAGGTAGTACAGACACAGGCTCCGGGCAGTTACTAAGAAATTTCAGATGGAATTCATCAATTCATGGCATCGAACCTCATGTTCAGTAGAAGCGCTTGCGAAAACTAGACCAATGAGGCTGTATGTATGTCTGTAATAAATATATAAATGCCAGGTTGTTTGTAGCGACAGAATTGTTCGCATGTCGTATATCGCACCGACCAAACCTCGGAATTACCAAACAGAGATGAGTCTAAAGGCAATGTTGCATAACATGCACAGCATAGCGACGAAGTCAATTACCTAAAGGTCACAAAGCTACATAAGCGCAGGAGTGCCGATAAAAATTAAACAAACATTGGCTTAACATTCTCTACTATTGTTTTTATTGTGTAGGTATGGTAAAAGTTCGCTGTATAACTGAAAAAGTTGTGAAACACAGACACTCTCGAACTGAGAGCCTAAGAAGTTGTTTTCGTTTCTGTACACGAATGTGCTGTGCCTGTATGCGCTCGGTAAAGAATCTGTACCGAAATGAGTCGGTCAAGAATTGTAAGGCTAAAATCACACTTGAGTCGTAAGTTATTCACATACTCTTTTCGAAATATCTCGGTAATAATTTCATCGAAAAATTCATGATAAGTGTGACCGCCTAAGAAGACATTCGGTACTCATTAGCATGCATTATTAAATGTTTTTCCTGAGTCAAAGTTCATCAAATAGCTGTTTCCACAAAGAACGAAGTCGAAACTGGCTTTTCTTATTAGCAACAATTCGCACATTGGCACCTTAGGAGTGGGAAAATGGCGCTGTTGTACGCATTGATCGATTGTGCTTGTTTCACGATCTGAATATGCCGCCTACATACTTACCTAGTTTATGATCGCAAGTAAAACATCCAATGAATAAGAGACATTGGAAAATTGCGAATATTTTTCTAAAGCTTTCGATTGCGTTTAGCATAAATTATGTCTCGTATAACTAAAATTGTTTAACTATGGTGTCGGTAACGCATCGTAAAAAATAATGTACATCTACATTACCGATTAATTTAGTTACTTCAGTGACAATTGAACGAGATTTGAGAAAAGCCTGCCTTTTCAACGACGGGTACCTCAGGGTTCAGTGCCTGGTTCATAAGAGTTTGGGATATTCCTGGTACATAAGAGTTCCGTACCCAAAGGGTAAAAACGGAACCCTATTACTAAGACCCGTCTGTATCTCATGAACCGTGATAGCTAGACAGTTGAAATGCCGCTATAACAACAAATACTAAAACCGTTTTTTGCGACAATGGTACTGAACCCAACGTGCGCGAGTCCGACTCGCACTTGGCCCGTTTTTATAGATATTTTAAATATAAACACACAAGATAACAGAATCTTAACCTTTTTATTAATCTAGCTCTTACAGAAAAATTATAATACACTACGCCTCTTCTGTCATCTCCACAAGCCTTAACGCGACTTCTTCTAACTGCTTGTTCTTTATCAATAATTCACTATTCTTTTTCTTCATATATCTTAATTTTTCCTTCAAAATAAAAATGCTTTGCAGGTTTTGCCCCAACTTTTCCCTTTGGGTTTCATCTTTTCTGCGCTTCTTAGTTCGATGGCCATCTTTTATGTACCATATTCTAGTGTTCCCTTCTTTCCCTCTTTGCGTTGTAGTAATTTTGAACATGGCTTTTTCGTTGTATATGTTCGTGAACATATGAAGGACGTCCATATAAGTTTCCTTTGCAAGAGTTTCAACATATTTGGGGAAGTGTGGCTGCGTCATATATTTGTCTATATTGTATTTATGTACGTATTCATGTTTTGTATATGTGTCACCTGATTTTTTATTAGAGACGTGCTGGATTATCTCTCCATCGAAATCTTGGTTCCCTATGTCTTGTGGTTCACTGTAACAGATGGAAAGTGGAAGTAAGTATTTAAGTAGCGATAGCGCGTGTTACGCTACGAATATGTTGTTTTCAATACTACTTGTAACGTAGGATTTTCAAGGGATAAAATTATATTATTTGGATTAGATTTTAGGAACAAAATAATTATTCGCAATTAATTAGAGTCAATATTTATAAAATTAATATAATTCTTACCTTGGAGTTACATCTTCACTGGTTTGAATTTCTTTATCTACACCATCTTTCAGCCCAGTGATCAAGTTATCATTCACAACAAAACCCGTGACATTTCCATCTTTCATATACACATCGAACACCGGCAGTAACGAATGTGCAGTACTAGCGTTGCCACCCGTACTATCTGCTGTTTGGACAGCAACATCTTGTGCACTTTCTTCATTTATATCATCATCTAAATATTCTACTTCATGATTATCTTCTCCGACATATTCGGTTGTATATTCAACATGATTTTCTTCTTCAACTGTATTGTCAAAATCAGTTATTTCTTCAACTGTATCCTGAGTATTCTCAAAATCTGTTATTTCTTCAACTGTATCCTGAGTATTCTCAAAATCAGTTATTTCTTCAACTGTATCCTGATTATTCTCAAAATCTGTTAAAATTTCACTTTGGTCATTCACATCTTCTTGAGAAACAATTTGGTATTCAACACCTTCTTCTGTAGTTTCATCTTGATCTAAGTATTCTTCCACTAAATTTTGAGTCTCGTCAATACCATCAGTGACGACCGTTTCGTAAGCAATATTATCAATGTTGTTTTCATCAATTTCATTAGCTTCAATTTCGTTAGCACCAACTTCATTTGTTTCAACTTCGTTAGCTTGGGCATCATTCATGATTTCGACGAGTTCATTAGTAATTTCATGATTATTGTCAACACAGTATTCTATTGTATAGTTCAAATTGCCGATATCATTTTGTGCCAGTAGGATTTCGTCTAAACTATTTACTGTTTGTACGTGTACAGATTCTTCAACGGGTTCAGGGTTGAATGCAGTCCTGAAAGTAATTGTCAAGAATAAGTAACTATACTTCTAGAAGAAAACACAATATTAAATAAAAACCACAATAACTCTAATAACTATTAAAGTTATTTGATTAATATTAATTGAGTTTGAGTAAGAAGAGTTATGTTTTACCTATTAGGCAATACAGGAACACACTGATCTGCAATCCATGGGTTTCTTTGTATTTCACATTTAGTGGACTCTTGTAAATGCTTGACACTCTGCAATGTTTCATTGTTGTAATTATTTTCTGTAGGTTCTCTTTTCACTTTAATTCTTTTGGAGTCTTCAGAAAACATTGCTTCTTCATTTGGTTTAGATCCTGTGAGTTTAAAATCAAGTGTTATTTTAGTATGCCGTTTATTTTCTTTTAATAATGTGTTACTTGCTTTATTCCACGATGTTACTTACGTCTTTTCAATGGCGAAGTTTTGTTTGGTCTTGCACTTTCCGCGGTTTGAATTGTCCGCTTAAACTTTTTCTTAGTTGCTTCGACAAAACCATCATCAGCATCTGTGATAAATATAAAAATTGGTTATATAATACACTATTTACTTGAAATATTGCACTCCACGTTTTTTAATACTTCTTCTTCAATCAATCTGTGCTAGGAATATGATGGTTACAGAACTTGCATGGAGTGGAGCTGGATACACTGATATCTAAGTATTAAGGGAGCAATAATGACATTTCGTCTTAGAACACATTGATTTAGGCAGTAGTAAAAAAACATCTTGTTTCATGACTTATTTAACAGAAAAATACATAATATAGGTACACATAACACTTACGATCTTGCATCTGCTCGGCCTGATCATCACCATTTTCATCATCATTGTTGCTAAACATTTCATCAACAGCTGCAAATAATGACAAAAATTGTTAAAGGCATATATTATTAAAAAAATTCATTGTTTTTTAACATATTGCACATAATGTGACTGTTTGTTTTCTAACTCAAACTCAAAAGATGTGATTTCCCTGTTATAATACACAACATGCTGTCTATTCTATCAGTCAACAAACTTTTTTTTTTTTTTTTTTATTCGTTGCCCCACACTAGGAAATTCTTCCTGTATCGTGGGTGCGTTTACAAACATACAAACTCACATACACAACACCCAGAGCCGTAACAACCATCTGTAGGTCATACAAATTTTTGTTCCGTGCGGGAATCGAACCCGCGACACGCAGCGCAGCAGTCAATCGCTCAACCACTGCGCCAACTGTGCGCCCTTTAAACTGTCCAAGTTAAAGTAATATTGTGCATAAAACTTTGATTTTGTGTTTAAAAACTTTACTAAAGTGAGCCTTATAAAAGTATCAATAATTTGATAGCTAAAAGCAATCAATAAATCTTGACAAAAAAATGTGAATAGAATTAAAGAATAACACTTAAAATTTTCTAGATCTACCCACATTTTCAAAAAATCATAATCATTAAATTGTGACAAAAATGTCCATTTTCCTAAGCAATTTTCACCTTGTTTGCTACCAGTTACACTAAACAAATTAGTTGCCTACCTGCAATTTTTTGGTTCAACAACATCAATCTTTGCTCACTGATATGTCTTTCTACCTCTCTGCTCTTCAAATTCTTCTCTAAAGCATAGAAAAAGGGGCGGCTCATAGTGAATCCGGTTTCCATTTCTACATATGCTCTGATTTTCATAATATCAACTTTGAGTTGCAGAAAGTCCTTTATCTGTGAATCAAGTTATTAATCATTTTCTGTGTCAAATTGGAATTAACTGTGTGTAGTGTAGCAATCCGGTGAACCCTGATCAACCTTTGCCGATTTAACAGCTGCTTTATTCCAATAAAATGCTAGAAATCAGATGCTTGCCTGAATAAAACTATTATAGCCCTCGCCAAACATCTTGGCCGCCCTGAAGTTGGTTTACCGGATGCGTGAGGCACGAAACGGTGCTGTTTTTGTATGAGATTGTCTACTGCGCAGCCGTTGTAGCCAACTTCAGGGCGGCCAAGAAGTTTGGCGAGAACTATACATACAATCAGACAGAAATAGGAATAATCCCAGGCACGTAAGTTGGCAAGAGTCGTTAGTTGCGCAAAAGTCATTTTTTAGGTATCTTTGGTAGTGAAGCGAGGCGCGGGGAACGTTTAGGACTGTTCCGAGCGCGCGATTGGTTGGTCAGTTGACACAAGGATCGACTGACCAATCGTGTCACGTCCACGTTCCGTTCGCTCTATTTGGTCAGTTCGCGGAATATGCGCAAACCCCACTACACCAAAACCCTGCCAACTTACGTGCCGGGGCACGGAAACCGTGTCGACGTAACTAGCGTTTTTCATCTGATTATACCGATTATTTTTTGTAAAGCGATCGCGTTCGGTTCCGTTCCACGGCGATAGAGAGGTCACCACCTATATCGGAACGGAACGGAACAGAACGCGATCGATGTACAAAAAATAATCAGAATAATCAGTATAGAACGTCGGCACGGTTTCTTTGTATGGGATGAGACACCACTGACTATGGTTACTCTTGCAGACAGTCGAGACGCGAAAATACCACAACAATACGACGACCATTAGTTAAAGGTTTCTACAAATTTACAATTATGAAAATATTATGTATGTAAGGAAAAATATAGATTTCTTTAGTAAAGTTAGTGATAGACACAATTGTAATACTAAAAATAAAGATAAGTTAGATCAACCATTTTGTAGATTAGCTAAAGTACACACTTCTTTCATGGGGTACTGTGTTAAATCTATATATATAAAAGAAGAAACTGACTGACTGACTGATCGATCAACGCACAGCCAAAACCACTAGGCCTAGAAGCATGAAATTTGGCATAAAGGTTCCTCGAGTGACGTAAGTGAGCACTAAGAAAGGATTTTTGGAAATTCAACCCCTAAGGGGGTAAAAAGGGGGTTGAAAGTTTGTATGCAATTTCTATAGTTTGTAAGTTGGACACGTGAAATTTTAGATTTACACTCTTGGTTGATAAAAAGAATGAATGTGTTTATTGGTTTTTGGAAATTCGACCCCTAAGGGGGTAAAAAGAGGGTTGAAAGTTTGTATGAAATATTTACAGTTTGTAAGTTGAAATTTTAGATTTATGCTCATGGTTAAAAAATGAATAAATGTATTTATTGGTTTTTGGAAATTCCACCCCTAAGGGGGTAAAAAGGGGGTTGAAAGTTTGTATGTAATTTCTACAGTTTGTAAGTTGGACACGTGTAATTTTAGATTTATGCTCTTGGTTAATAAAAATAATTCATGTATTTATTAGTTTTTGGAAATTCTACCCCTAAGTGGATAAAACAGGGGTCGAAACTATATATGAAATTTCTTCGGTTTGGAAGGTAAAACATCTGAAATTGTAGGTTTACACTCTTGATTAATAAAAAAAACAATGAGTTTAATCATTTCCGGAAATGCCACCCCTAAGGGGGTAGAAAGGGGTTGAAAGTTTATATGAAATAGTTTCAGTTTATAAGTTGGAAACGTAAAAGTTTAGATTTACACTCTTGATTAATAAAAAGAATTCATGTTTTAATTGGTTTTTAGAAATTCCACTCCCAAGGGGGTAAAAAAGGGATTGAAAGTTTGTATGTAATTTCTACAGTTTGTAAGTTGGAAACGTAAAACTTTAGATTTACGCTCTTAGTTGATAAAAATAATTAATGTATTTATTGGTTTTTGGAAATTCTACCCCTAAGGGGGTAAAAAGGGGTTGAAACTTTATAAGAAATTTCTTCGGTTTGGAAGGTAAAACATCTGAAATCGTAGGTTTACGGTCTTGATTAATAAAAAAAACAATGAGTTTGTTGATTTCCGGAAATTCTACCCCTAAGGGGGTTAAAGGTGGCAATTTGTTGGGCTTATATATTTGAAACTTCGCATACATACTAACAGCAAATAGTAAAGGTTGTCATTACAAGTTTTTCAAAACTACTCCTAAAATACGATTTAGGGGGTGTTAAAGATTTTTGAAGAATTTTACTGTACAAGGCATCTTTTTATGATTTAGGGGAGCAAACGAGATATATTAGTTTGGATGAAAAGTCTAATTCCTTGGGAAAAATAATAAAGGTAACATTAGTTATGAAACTTATCGGACACATCGTTAAAGTTTCGTAAATCCTAACTTAAACAATAGCTTATTTTTAGTCGCCTTCACTAACCGCACATAATAAAGTCATCTGTGCCTACTTAGTTGAATAAAATACGATATCATGCGAACGAAGTCGCGGGCGGAGTGCTAGTTCTATAACAAAATACCTAGTGTTATATTAAAAATAAATGAAAGAAAATTTTAAAATTTTGTTTAAAGCACACTTTGTAAACAAGCATATTACAAATTAGATGATTATATTCAAGATGAGAATGTCTGGCATCATGCTAGTCCTGCTCCATAGGCCAATCTTTAGTGTAGACATGTCTGCTTGTAACTTAAAATAAATTACCTCTTCTTTGACATACGGTGGTAATCGCCGGCCATGTTGCAGTTTATAAAACTCTTGTAAAGATAATTCATGATCATGATGATTACAAACATAGACAACGGTCAGCTCATCCTCGTTGGGTAGATGCCTTAATTTTATTTTGCACGGGCAATCAGTCTTCATATTATTGTTTCTGAAAAAGTTAACATTAAGATGACATGCTTATTGTAAGACGTTAGGTGGCCTTTACCCAGACCAAAGAAGTGGATAACCACAGACATCCAAGACGCCTCATCTTTTTTTTTTTCTTTTTCGTAGAGTTTTACAGCTCAATACAGCATAACATTAAGTTCCTGGGCTAACGAGTTCTGCTAGGGTGAAAACGAGGTTTTCTAAAAATTAAACCTAGCTGCTACTAGATTTACCGCCCCCAAAACCGTTGGAGCCGTTTTCGAGATTCAGATCATATATATACAAGAATTGCTCGTTTAAAGGTATTATCAACAGACTGTAGACAGTCAAAAATGACTACCGATTGTATGCCCGCCATTAGCTAATAAACTTCTCAGCCTGATTAGAAATAACCTGAGAATCAACAAACATGTGTTTAATATACGCGCCACGGAGAGCCCCCTTTGCAGGGGCTGCTTTAACGTCAAAGAATCAGCTGCCCATGTCATCCTGGAAAGCAAGGCCGTGGCTTCTCAACATGAAGAAAACCTTGGAACAGTGAGTTCGCTCCGCTAAGCCTGTCAAGCCCGCTAAGCCTGTCAAGCCTGCAAAGTTTCTGAGCGGAGCTAGGTTGGTAGTAAGTAAGAGTATTGCTCTCATTTTTACTCCCTTTTGTGGCACACAAAGTACATAACATTTGGGTCAACTAGATTAAATTTATTGACTTTGTGAATAACCAATTCCTATATTGTAGAAAGCAAGTAAAAAAAAAATGTTAAAAAGTGTTGTTCGTAACCATAAGTTATTTTTAACAATGGGAATTACAAACCTCTTTCTCAAACCTTTCTTCTTATACTTCTCCTTATTCCTCAAATAAACACAATTGTATGTATAAGTTTCAAGACCTGTGTTAGGTTTACGTGAATCAGAACATCTATAGTAAAAGCACCATCTCTTGGCATTCTCATTCAAGTATTGTACAAATTCATCATGGGAAGCGAATTTGTCACCGGGCTTCACAAGTTTGTCATCTTTGTGCAAGAAGAATTCTTTGTGGGCAGATCCAGAACAGTATTCGCTGTAAGGCAGGTACACAAGCGCTGAAAATGAAACAAATGAAACAAATCAGTACTACACTTTATCGAATTACATTTAAACATATAAGTGGTATATATTTTCTGTAATTACTTATGAAATACCTTCATTTTGATACCCCACTCAAAGGGTTTGAAAGAAAAAATGGGACTTCCACAATATGGGGCCCAAATATCGTCACAAAACACATTGGCAGTCAAGATGTATCTAACAATGTCTTAATTATATCCATATAGTGGTTTGAAAGATATGAGGTAATTAGCGAGAATAGTTGAAGCATCAACTTTAAACTGATATAAAATATCAACAATTATTTAAAATGAAAATTGATTTAAGGAACCTCAATATGATTTTAAATACCTATTCAACAATACCCCACTTGACATAGTTTGCCATCTTTTTTTTTTAATTTCATAAATACCCGTCCGTCCGTCAAAAACACCGTAGCGGCGAAAGACAATGGTAATTTCTATTGCGTCTGCTAATTAGCGGGTGACAGGTTATGGGGTCTGGTGGTGGCTTTGGTGAACTGTGATTACTGTCATGTCTTTAGTGACACTCGCAAGGTTATGACAAATCGATTGACGTAAGAATCATCAAAATTGGCTACACGTTTGGTCTCTAGAACACCACATAGGAACAAACACGAAGGAGGGTAATGTTTTTATCAGTATATGTATGTACATAGACTGATAAACACATTACCCTTCTCCGGCAGTCAGGTAAAAAGATCTACTTATTCTGTAATTTCATTGTTAGGTATTTTATAACTTTACCAATTTTATCATCAGTATTATTTTGAAGGAAATGAACACATTTAATTTCATTAAAAGACATTCTGTTTACCTTTTTTGGACAATTTATTTGTCCCTTCACTTCTAACAGTCATTCCACTATTAGAACTCCCTGATAAATCTAAATACCTGAAAATGGAGAAATCATCTTATTAGACCAGTATGTGCAATTATATGAAAAGTAAGTAAACATTATAATTGCACAACCAATATAATCAGGGATTCAAGGTTGTCTTATGTGATACAAAACTGTTAGCGGAGCCCTGTCTTATATAATAAATCTGCACAAATTTTGTAAAAGTAGATTATTTTCATTGGACAACTTTGGGTAATCACTCGATATGGGCAGTGCAGGGTTATAAATCAATCTAATTTCGCCTCCTGCTTGAAATAAGCCTGCCCTATTCGTAGAATACAAGCAATAGGTGTAAGTTGTGGAGCAGGTGTTAACTTTGCCTGCCCTCAAAAGACAAGGTCTGATTTTAAGTATGTATCTACTTTATTATAGTCTTATTGAAATAAATGCACAGTAACAATTACCTAACCAAAGGTTTCTCAAGGATAACATGATTCTGAGAAACTTGATAATTCTCTTCCATAATTTCCACATTCATCGCCACACTGTCTGCAGGATCATCCAAATAACAATGATCTTGAGTAAAATGTTTATCAAATCCCATTATTCTGTAAAATAAATACTGTTTAAAGAGTACATCAAGATGTTTCATATTTCTCCCATTAGAAAAGTAATATCAGTGGAGGGAGGTCGCACGTCAAGTTATAATTTTAAAAACAGTTCCGTAAAAAACACTTAATGGATATAAAATTCTTACATATTAGAAAAATAATAGATAAATAACAAAAACTTGTGGTCACGTTTGAAAGGTTACATTTTGAGTAGCTTCAGAGATAAAAACGTTGTCTTGTTTCGGACAAAAGAGTTTACCTAAACGCAGTTAATTCATGAACCTAAGTTTTTTGCATTTAGAAATACATCTAGAAATAAAATAATAATTGTATGATTATAAAGTACACAATCACAATGTTTTCTTTCACGCACTTTTTCCTTTCATTTCATGGGAGCATCGATATTTTTTTTGACGTAACAGACATTTTGACATTTGCGTGACACATTAAGGTATAGATTATAAAGACTAAACGAGTGATCTCAGCAATTTATAAATCGACTCAGAATCGAATCATTGCATCTATCAAAATCTTAAAGTAAAGGGTGGTCAAAGGCGCAGACTTAACTCTTAACCAAACCAGATATGAAAGGAGATAAAGCAGCCAGATTTGAAGCCACGCCCCAGAACTGTGTGGCGATGCAAGTGACGAGTGTGTTTTGGATGTTGATTTTTAAAGATGGACGACAAGTTCGCCTGCTTGAGTGAGTTTATCCCAGAGAGTTTGTATGTTTATCCCAATCTAACGTCCAGTTTCAATAAAAATGGAATGGGCATTAAATGTCTATAAAAGTCGAATCGGTATTTCTCTAAAATCACGGTATAAACCGTGATGATTTTATGATTTTTCAGTCAACTAAAATATGTTTGCCTTAATCGAGTACTTATATACAAGCAGGTACATGTTCTGTATAATGATTTTTCTTATAAACCTACAAATTCATATTTTGAGCCGACTTAAAAAAATAAAGGGTTACAAAAAAGTTCTTTCATTAAATTGATACCCGAAAAATGTGTTTATGTATAAAAAAAATAGACATCTCTCTTCTTTGCTCCACCAATGAAATTAAACGGAAACGAAATCTGTAATTTTCGACCATTTTTAAAATTCAATAAATAAATTATGGTGCCGGCCGTAAAGAATTTCACCATCCCATGTCTTCCCGTGGGTGTCGTAAGAGGCGACTAAGGGACAAACCAGAGAATGGGCAGCAGCGTTCTCTGTGCTTCTATAACAACCATACTGCGATCGCCAACCCGCCTGCCAAGCTTGGCGATTATGGCAAAACCCCCCCCCATGAATAGCACAAATAAAAAATGGCCCCTAGTGCCCGGCAGCCTGCCTACCCTCGACTACGGTAGCGGTCGAGGTTACGGCATGGCAAGGGGTGCCAAGAATCTCCGGACGGGATCCGGCTACCCCAACAAACACCGACGACTGGACCTGGCAACATACAACACGCGCACACTTCGGACCGACGAAAAGATCACCGAACTCGAAGAGGAATTGAGCAGGTTGCGATGGAGTATTATAGGGTTATCTGAAGTCCGAAGAGAGGGGGAGGACTCGATAATCCTCAAATCCGGCAACCTGCTCTATTTCCGAGAGGGTTACCGGCAGTCCCAGGGTGGTGTCGGGTTTATCGTCCACAAGTCCCTTGTGAACAACGTGGTGAAGATCGAGAGTGTGTCGACCAGGGTGGCGTACCTGATCCTCAGAATATCCGCAAGATATTCGCTGAAGGTCATACTGGTCTATGCCCCAACCTCGGCACACCCCGACGACGAGGTAAAGACCATGTATGAGGATATCTCCAGAGCCATGCATGGTTTCAAAACTCACTTCACCGTTGTCATGAGGGACTTCAACGCGAAACTGGGCAAACGAGACGAGGATGAGCTGCAAGTGGGGCAATTTGGAGTTGGACGTCGGAACCACCGGAGTCACCTACTGGCCAGTTTTATGGAGAAGGAGGGCCTCTATATGATGAACTCCTTCTTCAAAAAGCGTGAACATAGGAAGTGGACCTGGCAGAGCCCCGATGGTGCAACAAAAAATGAGAACGACTTCATCATGTCAACCAGGAAGCAAATGTTCAATGATGTCTCTGTGATCAATTCGGTAAAAACCGGGCGCGATCACCGCATGGTAAGAGGCACATTAAACATTAATATTAAGCTTGAAAGGTCTCGACTGATGAAGTCCACGCTCCGTCCAGCACAGATTCAGGTCCAAAACCCCAAGAGCTTTCAGCTCGAACTCCAGAATCGTTTCGAGTGCCTAGGGAGCTCAGTGGACGAATACAATGACGGGTTCGTGGAAGCTGTCCATACGGTCGGGTCTAAGTTTTTCAAGACCCGTCCTACAGATAGAAACAAAAAGCTCTCTGATCCTACTCTCAAGCTTATGAAGGAGAGGCGTGAGATGATCCTGCAGTCTTCAGATGAGGCGTGCAAATATCGGCAGCTCAATAGACAGATCTCTAAATCCTTGAAAAGAGACCTCCGCCGCTTTAATACCGAGCGTATTAAAGACGCGATTGAGCGAAATAAAGGCACCAAGGTATTTGCAAGGGATCTGGCTATTGGGCAGAGCCAGCTCACGAGACTGAAGACCGACGATGGCAGGATCGTATCCGCCAAACTGGAGCTTCTGAGGGAGATCGAGACATTCTATGGGCAGTTGTACACATCAATCAGCAAGCCCGATGCGAGTCTAGCAAACGACCCAAGAGCTAGATTGACCCGACACTATACCGAAGATATCCCGGACGTCAGCCTTTACGAGATTAGGATGGCTCTGAAACAGCTTAAAAACAATAAGGCACCGGGTGATGACGGAATCACGGCTGAACTCCTGAAGGTGGGTGGAAAACCGGTCCTTAAGGCCCTTCAGAAGCTGTTTGATGCCGTCATACTCGAGGGCAAAACGCCACAGGTATGGTGCAGGGGTGTGGTGGTACTCTTCTTCAAGAAGGGCGACAATGCCCGACTGAAGAACTATAGGCCCATCTCACTTCTTAGCCATGTCTAAAAGTTGTTTTTAAGAGTCATCACGAATCGTCTCGCGCGCAGGTTTGACGATTTCCAGCCTCCCGAACAAGCCGGATTCCGAAAAGGCTTTAGCACCGTAGACCACATACATACGCTGCGGCAAGTCATACAGAAGACCGAAGAGTATAACCTGCCTCTCTGTTTAGCGTTTGTGGACTACGAGAAAGCCTTCGATTCGATCGAGACTTGGGCTGTACTGCAATCTCTCCAACGGTGCCAGATCGACTACCGGTACATTGAGGTGTTGAAGTGTTTGTACAAAAACGCCACCATGTCAGTCCGTCTTCAGGATCAGACCTCGAAACCAATCCTTCTCCAGCGCGGCGTGAGACAGGGAGACGTCATTTCTCCGAAACTGTTCACTGCTGCGCTGGAGGATGTCTTCAAGGTTCTGGATTGGAAGGCGCTTGGCATCAACGTTAATGGCGAGTACATCACTCACCTTTGGTTTTCCGACGACATAGTGGTCATGGCTGAGACCATGGAGAGCCTCAGTATAATGCTCGATGACCTCAATAGAGCTTCCGAAAGAGTGGGTCTTAAAATGAACATGGAAAAAACCAAGGTCATGATGAATGTCCATGTAACACCCACTCCTATCAAGATCGGAGACTGTTTACTTGAAGTTGTAGATGATTATGTCTACCTGGGACAAACGATCCAGTTGGGTAGATCCAACTTCGAGAAAGAGGTCAACCGTCGAATCCGACTCGGCTGGGCGGCGTTCGGGAAGTTGCGTGGTATCTTCTCGTCCAATTTACCACAATGTCTCAAGACAAAAGTCTATGACCAGTGTGTGTTGCCAGTGATCACCTATGGGACCGAGACGTGGTCGCTCACAATGGGCCTTATCAGAAAGCTTAAAGTCACCCAAAGGGCAATGGAGAGGGTTATGCTCGGCATTTCCTTGCGTGATCACGTCAGAAATGATGATATCCGCAGGAGAACCAAAGTTACCGACAAGCCCGAAGAATTGCCAAACTTAAGTGGCAGTGGGCAGGGCACATTGGTCGCAGAACGGATGGCCGTTGGGGCCGAAAAGTTCTGGAATGGCGACCGCGAACCGGAAGACGATATGTTGGAAGGCTTACCACTAGGTGGACCGATGACCTGGTTAAGGTCGCGGGAAGGCGCTGGATGCGAGACGCACGGGATCGGTCAATGTGGCGACGCCTGGGGGAAGCCTATGTCCAGCAGTGGACGTCTTTCGGCTGAAATGATGATGATGATGAAATAAATTATAAAAACACAGTCATCTCCCCCCTGTTTTGAAGGAGTGTGAGTCAAACGTTTTGATTGAATTAACCTTCGGCATACAAGGTGAAATGCCTCACCATACAACGTGGGGATAAATTAACCGCACAAGGCGTTGTCTCTACTTTGTGCATGCATCATTCGAATCAAGTTTGAATGCTTTTTTTTGTAAAGTAGGTACACTAACTACATATACAATACCTATACTAAACTAACGACTAAACACATAACTGTGCCTACCTACTAAATTAAATATTCAGATAATCGTAATTACGATTTCAAGGCACTTATTTGCCTTGAAATCAACAGATTCTCATAGTGTCACAATGAAAACCGACTTCCAAAACAAAACACTACAAAGCGAAAAATAAATTTCTTTTCCAAAGTCAGTGTCGAGTATCGGAAAACGATGTGTACAAAAACAAACATAAAGTCGAACATAGAACCTCCTCCTTTTTGGTAAGTCGGTTAAAATGACACAGACTTATGAAAAAAGAAAGAAAAAGAAAGTTATTTAACGCTTTGATTTTTTGTTTAATAGATTTTTATATTCCTTTAATTAGTTTTACCTCCAAAATGAAAATCATTTAACTTGTAAACACATCTCATGACAATTCCAATACCTACCTAAGCCCAAACACGACTAAGATAAGATACGATACATTGTTTTATTTCGGAGTTCCAGTGGCCATTGTGGTCTTCTTCACCAAATGATACTTTCTGAGAGCAAATGATTGCATTACCTACCTATTGAAAAAAAAAAATACCAAAATCACTGTATGTATGCCTATAATATTTGAGGAGTTCCCTCGATTTCTCTAGGATCCCATCATGAGATCCTGGGTCCATCCTTGAGATATCTCCTGTCCAACAAAAAAAATATCATCATAATCGGTTCATAAACGACGAAGTTATCCGCGAACACAAAAAAAAATGCGATTTCAGCTATCCCGAGTAATTTGCCGTAGTAATTGTACATATCCGAAGTTATTCATCAGATTTCAATGAAATTGGATTGCATGACAACTGGTTTCTAAAATGGTTCACCTAGTAAAAAGTTCTGGGGTAATACACATAAAAATAATACTGTGGCATTGAGAAACCTCCTCCTTTTTGGGAAGTCGATTAAAAAATCAACAATAATATTTCTTAAAAGGTACCTACAGCGTACATTAGTACATTGTGATACAAGGGTGGAAAGTAGGTTATTGCAAACGAGCTGTCATTAACAAGCCCGAACCGAAGGTGAGGGTTTTTAATGACACGAGTTTGCAATAACCTACACGCCCGTGTATCACACGATATTTTTCAATACAGTTGTGGGAAATAGTAAAAACAAATCAAAGAATTAGATTTGTTAATTCACAAAAAAATAAAATTTTCGCGCGTTTTTGCAACTGGACATATTTTTTTTACAACGAAAACAGCCTACACATCCTATTCGATTTTTGACAAATGTTGATGTGAAAATAACTAATTTAAAACTGGTAATTAAATATATTAAACAACCATTTAAAATACTTTTGAGAATTAAATACTAAAACGTACGGAATCATTAATGTTTCCTCGTATAAAATCTATTCCATTTTATTCTATGTATGAAAACTCTTTGCTACTAAACTTTTTTAAATTGACTTATAACTAAAGGCGCGTTTTTGCAACTGGAATTTTTTTACAACGAAAACAGTATAGACAGCCTATTTGACTTTAGACAAATGTTGATGTGAAAATAATTAAATTAAAACTGGTAATTAAATATATTAAACAACCATTTAAAAGTCTTTTGAGAGTTCAATGCTAAAACGTACGGAATCATTAATTTTTCCTCGTATAAAATCTATCCCATTTTATTCTATGTATGAAAACTCTTTGCTACTAAACTTTTTAAATTGATTTAAAACTAAACTGCAAAACTAATGATCGAGCTCGTAAACAAAAGTCACGACCGCGTAATAGAAAGATGCCTATGCGTAAGATTTAATTTTCGAATCATAATTATAGCCTCTGAAAGTACGCCATGTTTAACAACTGTATTGAAAAAGTAATTTACTTTAAAGCTTTAGAAAAAAAAAACAGAATTAGCTATTTGAGCAATTTCTAAATCTTCTGTCAAATCAGTACAATTTTGAAACATCAAATTCGCATGAATCGCATGTTACTTACCCATGACGTTACATTTGAGATAACCATCCAGAATAATTCTTCTTTGTTTTTTGTACAGAAGGGACATTTTCTGTGACCTTCTTGATTGCTTTTGTGGTGCTCCTGGATTTTTTTTATACAACACACACAGAGGCTTAGCTATAAACGGACGGATTTATCAATTCCAATGTCCGAATACGTTCAAAATCTAGTAACACAGTAATAAAAATAAAAGTATAAATAATAGTAGTCTTTGCTCTCAACACTCACCTTTACGACAGTCAATGTCAAAAACTTGTATTTTACAAGCTTTTTATTAACTTCCAATGTATGTATGTAAGTGTGTTCGGGTCAAATCTTGCAACTGAATTTTAAAGCAGTTATCCTCTACCGATTTAGATCAAATTTTGCATACACGTTTAGATTGGATGACAATACATGGTGACGTCATTCTAAATCCAATATGGTGGACGGCCCAATATGGCGGGCTAGTTATTTTTTGTGCACTGCCATGATATGGGTATCAAATGGTTTGCTGAGAAGAATACGAAAAAAGCTTGATTAAAAAAAAAAGTGCATAATTTTAAACTATTACTTTTTAACAGATTAATGGTCTATCCACACATATAAGGGCCGTGCCCGGGACGTGCACGGGACGTGGACAGACCGTGCCCCGTCATGAGCTCAAAAAAATATCGGTACGTACATTTTATATGAACTCGTCCACACACGTTCGTGTATGGGACGTGCCCGGGCCCGTGCACGGACGTGTGTGAACGAGTTCATATAAAATATACCCAACTGATATGTGTGGTTAGACCTTTAAAGGGTACCTAATCTTGTAGGATTCCGCACCCAAATGGCATAAACGGAACCCTAAGGGCTCCTACCCACGAGACGGTTTTAACACGGCCCGGTGTTTTGCCGGCGCCGGGTAGAAACCGTCCGAACTTACCCGGTTTCATAGAAGTGCAGCCTTCATTCGCTCTTTTTATTCTGTGAATTGTGGACGCACAAAATGTTGTTGAGTAATAAAAAGAGAAAATGTATTATTGCATGGTACATGTATAAAAAAATAAAAAAAGACGACAAAAAATACAAAGACGATATTGGGTAGGTACATCCCATGTTAACAGAAATTGAACTTATGGTGCCTTTTATATCATTTCATAGATCGGCACGCGGCACGCGCCAGGCGTAGTTCCGGTCTAGTGTAAATAGCCCTCGCCAAACTTCTTGGCCGCCCTGAAGTTGGTTTACCGGATGCGTGAGGTACGAAACGGTGCTGTTTTTGTATGAGATTTTCTACTGCGCAGGCTTTGTAGAGGGCTATACATGCGTTCACACACTGCCATATTTTACTGCGCACCGGGAATAGACGCGGAGAGCACCGTGTCCGGTTGCGCGGCCGGCGCCTCTGGCTTCTGGTCTACATACGTACGGCATAAGGGCTTATTTAACTACACGGTATTCAGTTAGGGTGGTATAATAACTGCTAGGGAGTTAGGGTTCCCAAAATATCGACCTATTGACTCGGAATGGTGGAGTGACCCGGTATTCAGGGCCCTGAATACCGTGTAGTGTAATAAGCCCTTAAGGGTTTATGCCATTTGGGAACGGAACCCTAAAACTGTACTGAGTGCATACTGTCAATGAATTCCTCTATCGATCGACAAATGTCACTGTCAAACCCAAGTCATTCAAGTCAATCAAAACAAGAAAAAGAAAATAAACATGTGAACATCTTGGCACTGTCGGCTACTTTTCATCATTTCGTTGGGAGATAATTAAAGACCCACAATATTTTTGAAATCTCCAGTCCAATCCGTGAACCATGATCGTTGCTCTTCAGACTTTGATTTTTTTTCGTGAATCTTTGTTTACTGCTTTAGATCGTTTGGTGCGGCCTTACTATAAGCAATTGACTTTAGGATTTTTTGCCGGAAATGGAACCGACTTGGAGGATGAGGATAATGATGACCAGGTTTTCTCGGAGTTCGACGATGAGAAAGGTGTCATATTCTATCCGCCGATGTACGCGCAGCGCTACGCCGCCGTGAGCGACTGTCTCTTGGATGACCGCTGGTCTGGAACCATTGAGAAGGTATTGCTTGAAATTGTAGTAGTTTAGTGGTCATTCAACGAATCAACCAAACAACAACAATAACTGCGAATTGATGAACTCCAGAACAAAAGCTGTTATGTCCACTCTATGCCCGATATTATTTTATATGTTTTTCTGTTAGCCATAGTTCTCATACATAACATGCATCACATAGGTTGCAGGCGATCTCGTTAAAAACGTACTAAGTAATGCTCTAAAGATGTGCTGCCGGACTTAAACCCGACAAATACAAATGTATATTTTATTTTTTTTACTGTGGGTTCTATTACCAACAAGTCCTACAAAAATTCTTATCCGGTTCAGATCATTTGCCGTCAAATGTATTTTAGTTACAAAAGAAAACAGTTGGAAGAATGGAAACAATAAAGTATTTGAACAACACCTATAAAAATTTCAGGAACAAATCAGATGAATAACGTAAACCATTATGTCTAGTAAAAGAGGCAAACAGCACCCAACAGAACTAAAAGAAAAAAAAATTACTTTAAAGTTCTGAGTGCAGCTAAAAAAATTAATAACTTAATGATATAAGAATTTGGTGATGACTGGAGTATTAATGAGGAATTTAAGTGATAGAGTCATCATGAGCATGAATCTGATGATGAACAAATTTATACTTAATAATTTTGCAATAATTTATCACTACCTATATAAAATTATGTAACACAATTTCTTTTTTGAGTTTGGATAAAGATCATATATAATAATGAAGATGTGAGTTAACTTAGGCCATTTGTACACACATTTTCATGATTTAACTTAGATGCTCCTGTTATTACTTTAGACATCCCACCTATACGCATCAAACGTTTTGGGAATACTTTTATTATGCGTACAGCAAAGGAGTGGAATTCCATGCCGGAGTCTGTATTTCCTGATAGCTACAACCTGGGAGACTTCGAGTCAAGAGTGAATAGGTTTCTTCTAGGCAAGCGTGCTTCATCGTCGACCACATCGCTTACCATCAGGTGAGATAGTGGTCCAGCACATGCCTAGAGAAAACTTTTATGTGACTTATATATAGGTACTAAATAGTTAAAAATTATTAATAAAATAAAATTATTATTAATAACATAATAATTATTATTACTAATTTCAGTCTTTATTTCCTTTAAACTCCTTCTGCAGTTCATTAATTTTTTACTTTGTTATCAGGTAGTGGATTTTGGCCACCATGATATGAGCTTCATCAAGTACCTGAAGGAAGTACCTGGTGTTCATTGTATTCTTGGTGTGGATATTGAAACTATTCCTCTCCGATGTTCCTGTGACCTGCTGCGTGGTGATGAGTACTCACCTAAAAGGGAGAGTCCTTTGAAAGTCACAGTAAGATAACTGATAAGATATTTGATTTTGTATTATTTTCAAATTTGATTTGATAATTGTTCTTGCACATTGTAACACTGTTAGAATTGCTTCACAATTACAATACCATGAAATATATTTGTCTCTCACTACGTGAAGACTTAAAACATCTAGAAGGGTTTGCAGTAGACCACGCAAAAGATATTGGGACAAGATAGACAAAATATCTACTGGTTCACTCTTGTTCTGAACCTTGAGGCCTTGGCCCAGCCGTGGGATGATGTTAAAAATCAGGAAAACATGGTTTACCTGTTGTCTAAAATTTATTACTTGTAGAATGTAGGGTTTAATACACTGTAATATTTTTTTAAAAGGTTTAAATTTAATTTGTATTATTAGTTAGTATATAGTAAGTAGGGCAAATCTTGCAAACTTATAACAGTATTCGCAACCGATTTAACTGAAATTTTACAGACATATTTGGTTGAAATGACAATTAATGGTTAGCTAAGTTCCATCCGCCATTAAAATACTACTTTGTTAACTATTATTTGTTAAAAAAGTTAATTTTAATTATTAATTTATTATTTCCAGCTATTCCAAGGTAATGCTGCCGACCCAGACTATCGGTTAATTGGCTGTGATGCAGTGATCGCCATCGAGATGATAGAACACATGCTGCCTCATGACCTGGAAAGATTCGTTCACACTGTTTTTGGTTTCATTAAACCTAGGATTGTCGTTTACACAACGCCCAACGCTGACTTCAACATCCTGTTCAAGGCTTTAGAGAAGAACGGACTCCGACGTTTGGATCATCTGTTTGAATGGACCAGGGAACAGTTTCATGATTGGTAAGAATGTTTTTAAATATTTATTACAAGTAAAAGTCACTGTACAAAGGCATACTTAAATTCCATAAGTTGAATTCTGAATACAAATCGATGATTGGCATATTATAGAAGAAAATAGAAATTGTTCTTAGCGCTATATGCTAAATATTTATTTTATGTTTGAAAACTAACAGTATTTTAAAGCAAAGGTAGGCACAGAGCCTGGTTGAGCTTGACTCGACAATGCAGGAAAAAAATGGGCCCAATCATAGAAGTAGGTGATTGCATCATCAACATTCATAAAACCTGGCTTCTATCTAGCCGATTTCTAGCCTCCTGAACAAGCAGAATTCAGAAAATTCTTTAGCACCGTAGACCACATACATACGCTGCGGCAGGTTATACAGAAGACCGAAAAGTATAACATTGTCTCTCTGCTTAGCGTTTATGGACTACGAGAAAGGTTTCGATACGATCGAGAGTTGAGCCGTTCTGCAGTCTCTCCAACGGTGCCAGATCGACTATCGGTAAATTTAGGAGTCGAAGTGTTTGTACAAAAACGCCAACATGTCAGTCTGACTTCAGGATCAGACCTCGGAACCTATCGTTTTCCAGCGCGGTGTGGGGCATGCGTCATTTCTCCGAAACTGTTCACTGATGCTCTAGAGGATGCCCTCAAGGTTCTGGACTGGAGAGGGCTTCAAAGTTAATGTCGAGTACATCACTCATATTCGGTTTGTGACGACATAGTAGTCATGGGCTGAGACCATGGAGGACTCAGTACAATGCTCGATGACCTCAGTAGCGCTGCCGAATGAGTGGGTCTTAAAATGAACTTGGACAAAACTAAGGTCATGATGAATGCCCATGTAACAGCACATGCTCACTCCTATCAAGATCGGAGACTCAACACTCGGAAGTGGTTGAGCGATTGACTGCTGCGCTGCGTGTAGCGGGTTCGATTCCCGCACGGAACAAATATTTGTATGACCTACAGATAGTTGTTTCGGCTCTGGGTGTTTGTGTATGTGAGTTTATATGTTTGTAAACGCACCCACGATACAGGAAGAAATTCCTAGTGCGGGGCAAAGTTTAAAAAAAAAAAAAAGTTGAAGACGATTATGTCTACCTGAGACAAGTGGTCCAGTTATGACTGATTACCTACGGGACAGTCGCTCACAAAGGGCCTTCAATTAAGGATAAGACCGTTTTGATCATAGATATAGTATGTACAAGATAAACAGAGTCAGATGAAAAGCGAAACCAAAAAAATAAAATCTATGTGTTAGGGAATTGTCCATGTGTTAGTAAAAAAAGTGTTGTCAAAAAGTCCATGTTCAGTATCGATATCGATACTTGGTGAACACCATAAGAAATACGATTAAAGGGTTGTTGGTTACATTGAACTGTAATAAGAGCTGGGCAAAAACCATGCTTTGTTTTAATTAAAATACAAATTACAAAATAATATCTCGCATGTATTTAAAATACGAAATACAAAATATTTTTAAGTCGTGTAATTATTTAAAATATAAAATACAGTATTTTACATATTTTTATTTAAAATACAAATTAAAAAATACAGTCGGTCATCCATCGTGACATTCGTACTAATAAACTTAATCAATACACAGAAGTTAGGTGTAAATAACCGTTTGAAATGAAAATTACAATTTACAAGGTACTTGACAATTTGACGTACGCCATTTTGCTTATTTTCTGCAGAACGCATCTATTAATAAAATCGCTAAATGTGTTTTGAAGCCAAAAGTATTTGAAATACTTTTTTTATGCTTTGTTAGTAAGAACAAAATTCTTAATAATTAATTACGATCTAGCCTAAAAGACAAATAAGCAATTTAACTCTAACTTAATATATTACGTTATAGATTATGTTAAAACTAAGAATAGTGTCCATTTGCACTTTTACACAAGTCCGTAGCACTTTCTTAGAGTCTGATATAATTTATAAAAACACTATGTTCATGTGTCATTGGGTGCATTTACAGCATCCCTAAGCACTTTATTTTGGAATTGTTGGGTTAATTTTACGTTGCTTTGTTTAGTACAGCCCCAAAGTTGGATACCAAACGTCCAAATTGGCATCAGTATATGCTTGTATATGGTTATTTTATTATGTATTGATAGACAGGATTTCCTTCCGAGTAACCAATACATACTTTTATAACGTATGTCGCAACTTGGCGTCGAGAGTTATGCCAAGGTATTTGGCTGTATTAGCATGAGGCACTTGCATGCCATTTATGTAGATTGGGTGATAGTCCAAGTATTTATTTGTGAAGTCAATGAGAATTGATTTTGACTCATTCAGTTTGATCTTCCATTTTTGTGTCCAGTCATAAACTTTGTTCACAGCTAGTTGAACTTTTTCTACTGCTTCTCTGTGGCTTGATCCGGTAGCCATAATTGCAGCATCATCTGCATAGGTGGCAATGGTGTTGTTTTCCAGTTCTGGGATCACACTACCTTGAGGTACCCCAGCTTTTATAGCGTTTAGCACGGAATATGCGAAAACAGAGCAGCAGAGCACTGATGTATTCTAGACACTGTAAAACTAATACATGCAAACAATATAATGTCATTCCTAAACCTACTCAAAGAAACAAAACATAATTTTTGAAAAAAAAATAAACATGCAACTTAAAGTACAGTTTAGATAAAAACATCTTCTCAATCGTACCTTAAATCTATTTGAACAAAACTTGACTTAATAAGTTTGTACTCATGTCATGATGTCACTAAAAACGATTAAGTTTTTATCGATACTCATGACGTCACCGCTTTGTCAAGCCCTAGCGTAAACAAACAATTTACTCTTTTACATAATATTTTCGCAAATATTGTTTAAATATACTAAATATACTTATATAATACAATGGAAATCAATATACTATTGTAAGAATCTTTTTCTGAGCCGATTACTAGCAGATATTTGTCAAAATATGGTTCGAAACAATCCAAGGACAAAATTGTATTTACCTATGAAACGTGTATTTATTGGGGTTATTTCGTCTTGTAACGTCACATTCACTCACAGAACAAGCCACCATAGTTGCATAATTAATATTATTAATTTAAATCTAAAGATTATTATTTAAATGCAAGAAATTCACCGCGGCGTAAAATAGATGGGCCGCTATGGACCTCTACTCGCGAAAAAAGTGACATGACTGGACTTTATTCACTCTCTCTTTTTCTCTTGGGCGGTTTGTACTTGATAAGGATTTCTCGCTCGCAAGCTTCGTGTATCTTTTGGCGTAGCAAAAAAATTCTAAATCTATGGTTTTGATAAATATTGTTTTTTTGATTAATATTTTTTTTTTAAATCTAGTTAGTAGATTTTACACAAAGTAAAGCTCCTGCCTGGGTTTGAACCCACGACCTAGGACTTGTAAGTCGCGGCCGTTACCACTGGACCAACACGGCTGAACGGATCCGGATAAAATTTGGCACAGAGATAGATTATAGTATGGAATAGCATATAGGATACTTTTTATCCCGGGAATATGTTTCCTTGAGATAATGTTTCGACAATCACGCGGGCGTAGCCGCTGGCAGAAGCTAGTTAATAAACATCAAATTAATAAAAAAAAATTGAATATATATACCTCGTCGAGTATGTACACAAATTGGAAACTGATAATCCTGAGGCGTCGGTATTTTTGCGTGCTGACGAGAAGGAGACTTAAAAATGGAAATTAAATATGCATTATTTGACCTATTATTCAATTTTACAAAACCAACATGGGGATAATAAAATTAATATTTGTCTTTACAGGTGTAGCAATATAGTAGCAAGGTATCCGAATTACACGGTGACTTGCAAAGGCATTGGTCCCGGACCACCTGGAACCCTGCACCATGGCTGCTGTAGTCAACTGGCGCTGTTCACCGCAAAGGAATACAACAAGCAGGCTGACCTCAACCTCAATTGCCTGGCTTCTCAACTGGTCGCAAGTAAGTATTGTCTAGCAAATAGAAGGCAATTGAGAATTAACAATAAGATAATTCAATAAGTAATTTAATAATAAATAAAAAAAGTCAATTCAAAACATTAATAATAAATAAATAAAGTTAATTAAAAAATCAAAACACCCGACTGCTTAAAAAATGAACTAAAAAGACGTTAACAAGAAGAAAATCATGCTGTGCAGTAGGAGGATACATCTGGTTTTGTTCAGTCAGCTCACGAAAACGTATCCTGGCGAATTTTGTCGTGCTCCACTCGGTAGTTATAAAAGTGCGTCGTGCGACAGCAAGAGAAACTAATAGTTTTACACTTAGCTGTATTAAATTCCAAGCGGTTGCGGTTGCTCCAGGATACCATATTGTCGATGTCACGTTGGAGCGCATCAAAATCAGACGCAGTCTTTAAGCCCAAGTAAATCTTCACATCGTCAGCAAACATCAGACACTTCGCCGTCCCAATGACCTCCGGCAAGTCATTGACCATGATCAGTAATTGGGTTGGGCCGGGTTTCTTGACTCACTCCAGATTGAGTTACATAAGTTTCCTACCGATGCCCGGCAAGTTGAATGTACTGCTTACGATTACGAAAATAACTACAGAATAATTTTAAGAGTTTAGGCGTAAATCCTATGGCTGAAATCTTTTGCAATAGCACGTCATTATAAACGCGTCAAAAGCCTTTTTGAAATCGAAGTGTGCTGCATCTACTTGTTTCTTGTCGTCCATCTCCGAATGTGATACTACTTCATGATGGTTGAGCTGAGTGGTGCCGATCCATGTGTCATGTTCGTGAACGGGGGCGCCATCAGTTGGGATTGGTAATAAGTCATAACTTAGCTGCCTCGGCCTGTTATTGTATTTTTTTTTAATTGTTTGTTACTCAAGACGCTTTTAAATGCACGTCTTTTTACATCGTTCTCACATATGTTTATTTTTTCAAAAAAAAAATGTAACCAAAAACTTGTTATTAAAACTGATGGAAAAGAGTGTCCGTGGAGTTTCTTGCAATTTTTTCCCATTGAGACCTACTGACGCTTGTGAATTTTCTACTAGTCATCTTTTTTTTTGTTAGACAATCCAAAAGTACCTCTAAGGTTTATTTGAAATAAACTATTTGATTGATTTTTAGTATCAGTCTAATCCTCGAGAGCCGCACCCAGTTGCAGTAAGCGGAAACGATCTTCTTGGATAGATTTATTCTGATTTATTAATAGATATATCCTGGGGTTATATCCTGTGGTTGTATCTATCCAAGGAGATCTTTTCCTCTTCAGAATTCGCCAAAGAAGTTTAGTAATATTTCAATATTCCTGGGAACTTAACGGAGAACGTGGCACATTTTACCAACCACAACTAACTATTAATTGTAATAGTTGTCACCGTAAACCGTTCTGTGTTTTTATCTAGTACCAAAAATATCCTTTTTCTTTTTAGGTGGTTGCACGAACCAAAATAACATCAGTGAAATCTTCGAAGGATGCTGGGAAAACTCCGCATCGCCTTCGCCCGCCGAATTAAGTCCACCAGAACCACCACTTGAGTAAGTTAACAATTAGTTATATTATTTATTTTACGCAGTTTAAAATGACAGTTAAAATGTCGTCCCGAATTGCCTCTGTAGCTGTAGGAGAACATGAAATTCTGATTTTGAATAAAACATTTAATTATGATAATTTCTTTTAAACCTTACTATAAAGTCCCAGACTGTGGCCCCCACTCCACCGGAGGAGCCCGCGGAGATATTTCAATTTATTGGCAGTTGTCACCGCTGGGCGAGCGTTTTCCATTCGCTTTAAGAAATTAGTGAAGCATTGTTGTCAGGCGACTCCTCGACCAATCGGGTCGCAAGCTTTCTAATTTGTTGCTCCCGATTGGTCGTGAGGCCGGCTGACAACTATGCTCACTATTTTACCTAATAATTTTTGAAAGAATTTGAGTGGTGGTGTGATTGTCGAAGCTCTTTGTTTTTATTGTCTATTAATTCCTGCAATGCGCCCAAACTAGAACATTAGAGACCAGCCTATCACCTAATTACTCAGGAGATATTAAGATATACTGGTGTACTTCCCGTCCTTCACTCTTAAAAGACGGCAATCCGACACATCCGGGTTGAGATCAAGCACAGGACCAACGGACTATTTGCTCTATGAAACACATAAGATTTCTTACCTTAAATATTATAAGACAAAGTCGCTGTCTACATCTGTTTTTTCCGAATTTTAAACCACGCTACGGATTTTACTAATAGAGAGAGCGATAAACGAGGCAGGTTTGTGTATATATATATGTCCCATGTGAGCTGGGGCTGGTCGCTAGTAAAACTGTTACAAGGCCATTTAGTGACGAGAGGAAGAACTAATAGTAACTAGTAGCGCCCTCTTGTATCAAATAGTGAAACTGCTCTTCTCGATAACTCGGGTCGAATTGAACTTTTCAGTATATTCGATACGAACATTCTGAAGTGTTCCCGTCGCTTCGGGAATAATGGGTTCGAGAGTCGAATATCCTGGAAAGATCTCGATGAATCAATAACGGTCTAGAATGTTCCAGAAACATTCCCGTGCTATATATATATATATATATTATAGGGCGGTCAAGTTCGGAGTTTCGATTTGAAAGCGACGTAGAGCGATCAAAATGCGAAATAGGGCGAAGTCATAAAATTGTTTTATCTATACTTACAACGTAATGTTCCAAATATGAATTCTAAAAATATTGTATAAACACATACTATAATAATATTGTATAAATATATACGAATATAAATTCGTGGATAGGTAAAATTAAAAGAAAAATCATTACAGTGCAACATTTTCCTTCGATTTTCAAACAACTTCATCATAAAATAACTTATTATTTTTTATAGCACCTTTTTACTTTTTAATATATTGGCGCTTATGGGCTCATTAGTGTCATTGTCTATAGATGCGCGCGCTGCGCAGTCATGCGCAATGAGAATATAAATTGCCCGCCATACCACATATTTTTACCATATCCAATTTTGTTTTATTTCAACTGTCTGAGTGAAGATAAAATAGTGCATGCGACGGCTTATAATTAGGTATTAAAACACTCGCGTGTTATTATTATCAAATTCGGCTTCACCTCATGTGATAAACCAACGCTAGTGTTTTAATAACCCCTATTATATGACCATTGCATAAACTACTATTAGAAGTGTTTGAGTAATAAAGTGTGATCAATTAAAGTCTGCTTTTTGAATAATTTATCCCTGAAATCCAGCTCGTAACAATACTATAAGCATCTATAGAGTAGGTAGTCGCTAAACCACATATCTGCAGTGGTATTCTGTAATAGTCTTACCGTGATGACTAAGGTGATGTGAGCTCGAATTGAGCTGCACCGGTTGGAATGACAGCTGACTTTGATTTCACACACAATTTACCGGTTTTAACGCCATCCACCTTTTCCAGAGAATCCTTAACCGAGCTCCTTTATCCCGAAGCGCAGTCACACATGACCCTTGTATTCTCCTCTACACAAGGCGACGCCCCTTTAACCGAGAAGACGTTCACTATGGAGACCTTTTCGTACCATGACATGTCTCTACAGTGCAACCTTGATGTGGAAGTAGGGAAGAGTTTCATGATGTTTGACTCGCAAGATTATTATAATGTGCTGGCGCCCAGGAGGAGGGTCAGCCATAAAGTTTATGAAATTGAGGATGTTTATAGCAGGTTGTGGATGATTTTGATACAAAATAAAGTAGAGTATATCTAGTGATGTAAGTTGTAGAATGGTTACCGGTACCACAGATAATATAATATTAGCATAAAGATGCCTCATCTCAAACAAAGAAACCGTGCCCGACGTAACTAGCGTTTTTCGTCTGATTAAGATGATTATTTTTATAAGTACTTCGATCGCGTTCGGTTCCGTTCCACGGCTATAGATGGTGTTAGCAGCGATTTGCAAGTAAAAGGGTTTTCTCGGTTCGTGACTATTTTTTTTCTTTAAATACAGTTTCTTTGTACCAAAATGTGTTAAAATACAAATTTAAAAAATCGAGAGGTATACCTAAGAAATTTAAAACCGCGCCATCTATTGGAATAAATTTTAAATGATCCGTTCTAATAATCTTTGCAATATGAATTAAGAGCCCAATATTCCATATTTTTGTGCTTAGGAGAGTTGATTAAAAAAGAACATACAATTTTTATGATCAACTCTAGAAAATGTTAATTTTACACACAGTTCAATAACGATTCGATGCATATCGCGCCATCTAGTGACATATTTGAACCAAATTATTTTTGTTAGCGCTGGGACCCTGTGCCGGTACTGAAACAATAGTTGTTATAAAAATAATGATGCTATGACATTTCGAAGTATTCTGTTTTATCCGAAGTATCTCTGACGTATTTATTTTTAATTGTTTTAAAACTAGAAAGTAGCAGTAACTAAAAATAAGTGTGCTCTTAAAAGTTTTATCGTCTCACAATTTTGATATAATAAGCAATTAATTAAAACGTATGAAGCTGTATTTGGTGAGAGTAAAAATGGCGGGACGGTGCTTTATTTCTCAGGAACTATTATACTGATCAAGTGTGTTTTTTTTTTACTTGAGGTACTTTTTAGGTACAATTTTTTGGTGTAATTATATTTTATGAGTCATGGTTAAATAATAAAATATTATAGAACACCCGACATCTTGATGTCAATATGGCAGGTGTATCTTAATTCCGAAATAATTTCGTTCAAAAGGAGGTAAAGATTTTTTAGAGCTAGGTACAAAATAGTATATCTTAGGTAAATTTTTTTGGTAATTGGTATAATTTAATTCGCTATGGTACATCCGCCATTTTGACTCCCACTGAATTTGTTATAGTCTGAAATAGTCACTGTTCCGATATATGAAAACAAGTAGATAGTAAAAAACTTTCACTGATCAGCTTTTAAGTCTCTATTCTACATTTCAGGTTAAACTGCACGACGTTACAAGTGACAAAGTTCTCAAAAACAACACAAAATTTGATGTCAAAAAACAGAATCGACTCTATAGTTCACACCAGAGAGGTTGTGGACGAAATCCGAAATCTAACTAAGGCGTTGAATTTTAATAATTTCAGTCAGGCAGAAAACGGGGGCAATCTTTGGTGTAACATTAACTGGGGGTACAATGCACCGTACTGGAATCAGTACTATAAGCTCGTGAGGGAGTACGCTTATCCTTTTGAGGTAAGGATTTTTAATGTTTTTATGCCACTATTTAAAAAAAAGCTTGGAATTGTACTGATTTTATTAAGTAGTGCCTTTTTTATAATCACTTGCTGCCGGGTAGTCGGTAGCATTTACGAGATTTCCAACACCTACGTTTTGGCAAAGTCGATAATCGCTTCGGGATACTCGGAGCGCCGATTACTCGTTAGAAAAACGATTTTAAAGAGATTTTTGGGGTCTAAATGTTCTCAGAAAATCGAAAAAAAAAACACTCTTTTGGGTCCCTTTTTCCACCCGAGCAAAAACTATATAGATTATTAACATCGTTTTCGTTTTTGTCTGTTTATTTGTTGAGGGTAGTTGACAAAAAATATCTATGCAGTCCGTCAGTTAGACAACCTAAAAAACCTCTAAGACGACCCACTGACCAAAATTTTCTTTTGCCATGTCAACAAAAAATTACGACAATACAGTGCATTGAAATATCGTGGTACGTCACGGTTTGCTACACTTTTTATTGTGTAGTGGGTCCTGAATTTTGATGCGCGGTATAAAGCAAACAATTAGGGCCCAATATTATTTGACAATCCCACCAACGGAATAAATAGAACTATAATTTTTCTACCCAGGAAATATCTATATTTTGCACGGTGGTAGGGTACTTTGTAGTACCCGCCTGGCTGGCAACCACCCTCAAGTTGAAAATCTGTCGCCAAGCACCTTCCGGTGTGTTCCGACAGCAGCACTTGAGAGCCAGTTCCCTTCTAGGCTTTGTGTGCTTACCACCATCGGCCACATCATCACTGACCACGGTGAGATTGTGGTCAAACACAGGCCTACACATAGTAAAAAAAAAAAAAAAAAAAAATATTATCATCGTATTTTTCTACTTTTTCAGACGAAATCAGAAGAGGTACGCATCCTTGACATGGTGTCCGAAGAGATCAACCGCCTCATAGATTCTCAATACGATGAAGAGTTCACAGTTGATGTGAACCGCATGGAGATTCCGTTGAAACATCTCATGAACGTGTTACAACATATCACCGACGATGTTGATAGGGTTCGGTTAGTATACGCCCATTTTGGTAACATTAATTAAGGTTTATTGCAGAAACTTGTACACTTTTACAGTAAATCTTACATAGGGACCTCCTTCTAAGTAAAAGATATACCTGTGCTAGGAGGACCCGCTCTTCAATGACAATTTATGAAATGGTAAAAAAGGAAAACAGAATCTAATAAAAATAAAAAAAATACAAGCAAAATCTCAAATTAAACAAGATGGGACTTGAATTATAACTAAAAAATACAAAGAAACTTAGAGACTATATCCTAAAATAATGTGTGTGTAGTGTGTGTGTGTGTATGTGTAATGTGTGTGTATTTATGTGTGTATGTGTGTGTGTGTATGTAATGTGTATGTGTGTTGTGTATGTGTGTGTGTGTATGTATATGTGTGTGTATGTGTGTGTTGTGTGTGTGTGTGGTAATGAGGTGCGAGATCCTCGCTTGAACAAGCCCACATACCCATTTCCATGGCCGAGTCACGATCTACCATGAATTTCAATAAAAATTTGATGAATCCTCTCCATTCCAGAGATTTGTTTGTTTGAGATACTGGGTTCGATTCCGGGTGCAGGGCGAAATGTTTTTGAGATTTTCCCTCTGGAATATGAGGTTCGTCCCCCTATTTAACTGGTGAAATTTGGTTGTACTACAGGTGCCTAAACCTTCGGGGAATACAGGCGTGATGATATGTTATGAAAATTTGCTGAGTAACACAACGATTTGATGTTATGTTACGAAAATTTGCTGAGTAACACAACGATTTGATGTTATGTTACGAAAATTTGCTGACTAACACAACGATTTGATGTTATGTTACGAAAATTTGCTGACTAACACAACGATTTGATGTTATGTTACGAAAATTTGCTGACTAACACAGCGATTTGATGTTATTTTACGAAAATTTGCTGACTAACACAGCTCGTTACAGCAGGGATGCTCGTTTAAAGTCTGGCAAATGAAAGTAGACACTCGAATTATTTGCAAACTTTTTATATGGCAATGCTATACTAATATCAACATCAATTTTTGGTGATTTGTTGTGGTCTTGATAATAGCATTTATTAAGTGAAAAGTTAATATAACAATTAAAAGTGGATAACGGGAGATGTCGTTTCGCATGATGTCTAAATATCAAGAAAAACATCAGGAGAAAGACGTCGAATTAAAAAAAAAAAAAAACTTTACGTGTGGTGTTAGATTTCATAAGTTATTATGACGCTAATAAGTTGAATAAACCAAAATTATTACAGAATACTGTTGTTTTTTTTATTGAGATTGATACATAATATCTAAAATATTACTTACCTCAATTACGTATTGTATTTTTATTCAGACGAAATAAAATATATATTTCTAAAGTATCAAATTAGGTTATTCCAGGTATTTCATACTAGTTCTGGGGTTGCTATGCTGATATTTTTTAAATTTGCCGCGCTTTTTCAGTCTCTACTTTCGTTTGCCAGACTCTAGTTGCCTTCACACAAAGAAGACGAATATTGCTGTAAACGTCAAACGGGCATCAAGCGTGGCCGTTTGCACTACATAGAACTGTGAATAAAGTTGATTATTTAATGTGTAAAACAGAGGTGTGGGAGCACCATTAGGTACCTAAAGGTTTGACAAAATACCCATAATAACTTTATTTACACATTCGTTTGTTTCACAGAGATCTCCTAGAATGGAACGGCTATGAAGTCATCAACGACGTGGTGATTCATTCGCGCTTAGTTGTGGACCCCACTTCAGTAGCTACCCACGAGGACGATTGGCAAGAAAACTTCTCTGATGTAAATGTGCCAGATTTAACTATGTAATGTTGTGTAGATCGATGACGTACAGTCAGTCCAATCATATCGGGTCGACCTAACGTGTGAAAAGGCAGTAAATAATGAGGCTTCGTTTTAGTGTCTTTTCACGTGTGATTTGTCTTTTATTGTGCCTTTTCGCCTGTATGGGAGTAAGTGCCTAGTATCCGAGTAATATACTATGAAGTAAGTATTAACTAATTTGCGCTTAAGACGACGACAGTTTTAGGGCGCACGGTTGGCGCAGTGGTTGAGCGATTGACTGCTGCGCTGCGTGTCGCGGGTTCGATTCCCGCACGGAACAAATATTTGTATGACCTACAGATAGTTGTTTCGGCTCTGGGTGTTTGTGTATGTGAGTTTATATGTTTGTAAACGCACCCACGATACAGGAAAAAGTTCCTAGTGTGGGGCAAAAAGTTGCCAACGACCTTAGAACAGAACGTGCACTCGATTCACACCCGCGCGAGTCGCGACCCAAAATTCAGTAGTATTTTTTTGTAAAATGCCTTTGATCAAAATTTTGATAATTAAATTGTCTTTGAGATGGTGTTAATTACATTAAAATACGCCCGGCGGTTTTGGTGCGATTGTCGTTTTTTTTGTCCGTGTTAGACATAATTAATTACATAGTACAAATTAGTTACACTATTTTATACGAGGAAAACTAAAAAATAAATTGAAATCTAATGATCTAATGTTACATATATTTTTCTACGGCTAGCCGTTTAGACGTGATTGTCATTTTAAAATCAGCTACTCAGGGGTATCTGCGCCTTAATGCGCCTAAATAAACACAGCTTAAGCCAACTGTCCACGGAGGCGTACCTACTTAGACATATGGTCCTTCGTATGAAATTTCCTAATATGCGGTATAATAAGAAGTTTCGGAACCGATTTTGATTAAAACAAAAATTGGATCGTTGTCGGAAATTTTGAAATGGGGCGAGACATCTTTGAGTTTTTCGCTATTCCTCGTAGTTTCGGATTTGCCCACTTGAAAAACTAAACCTGTATATATATAACTAGCTGTCCTCCGCGGCTTCGTTCCCGTCAACTGGCTACCTATCTACTAACCTACCCTAGCTAGTTAGCTACCTACATACCCTACACTACCATAAGCTACCTACCAACCTACCTACCCTACCCTACCCTATCCTACCCTACATATCTACCTACCCTACCCTACCTACATGTTTGTTGCGTAAATATATAACTAGCTATCCTCCGCGGCTTCGTTCCCGTCAACTGGCTACCTATCTACTAACCTACCCTAGCTAGTTAGCTACCTACATACCCTACACTACCATAAGCTACCTACCAACCTACCTACCCTACCCTACCCTATCCTACCCTACATATCTACCTACCCTACCCTACCTACATGTTTGTTGCGTAACTTAAACCGTTTACGCAGCGCACGCAACGGAAACTTAAAAAGGAATAAATTTGCCCGTTTTTGCAACATTTTTCATCTATGCTCCGCTCGTATTGGTCGTAGCGTGATGTTATATACGCAAACATAAGTTTTCAATTCCAACCAGTAATTCCTGTGATTAGCGCGTTCAAACAAACTCTTCAGCTTTATAATATTAGTAAAAATATTTATTTATTTATTTATTCGATGGAAAACATAAAATTAATAAACAAGTTGAGTATGTTACATTAAGCCAATTACAGGTTCTCACGGCTAGAGATATAATAATTCTAAAGAGATCTTAGGGATCACTAGCAGCAGGCACAACAATCAGAAAAATTAAATTAATTAAAAATTAAATCACTAACGCTAAAGGACAATATTGCACACTATCCATTTTTGAAAAAGTCAAGGTTAAGCTAAATATGTACGTCGCTGTCGGAGGACACAAAAAAAAACCAAAATGATTTTAACTATATTTAATTAAAGTAAAATTACAATATTAATTATAACAAAAATAGAATTCCTATTCCGATCGATACTAGATACAGAATGAGTGCTAGTTCACATAATTACATATTTCTGGCAAAACACCTGCATCCGGTAAACAGGGGCATCGTATGACCAACGTCACTGTGCGGCGTCAGCGCTTTAGGCTACACGTGTAAGGTTGTTTCCATGCACTGTTTCTAGGTCGCTGCAATCTTGCCGTTTAAGTGTTGGCTCATACTATAACAAGCTGCTTACGCACTGATGAGCTTTTAGTGGTAAACACATCAAACGAAAATTCCTTATTATATGCCTTTATGAAGTTACGTCTCCGTGGCCAGTATGCCTAAGTTTTGTTATATTGCCGCACACCTACAATTGCTATAAAGTACTCGGCCCGAGTTAAAAAACCGGTTGCAAACAAAACGCTGAGCTAAGTTGGTTTAGAGCTTGTATAACTGGGTATTTTTTCATTATTCTGTGTAGACCGCGAACTAAGTTGTGTAAAATTGTGAGTAAGTATGAAAAATTGCTTTAGTTATGCGAGCTAAGCCAAACAAATTTACCTTAGATCTAGGTTTGCAGCCGGCATTAGGTAGCTGGAGCTTGAGAAAAGAGACTGTAAGGTAGTAATTTTATTTTGTGTTGTCTGAATCTCATTTCAGAATATTTTGTTAGTTATTGGTGTAGCGTAATGATTAATCATTGTATTACTGATTTAAGACTAATATGAATATATGAAATGTACTCGTATGTATTTGTATAATTACTATCACTGCCATTCATTGCTCAGCTTAAACTGTAAGCTTAGGTCATTAATACGTATAGTTTTTTTCAATAAATAGGAAAAAAAAAACAAAATGCAAATCAACAATAGGCAAAATGCTCGTTAGGAAAAAATCGTCAACTTTAAAAAACGAGTTTTACTTATCTATAGTTATTTTCGTGATCTAAAAAGTTGGTCGCTATTTTATTCATGTCACACAACAAAATGCTCGTTAGGAAAAAATCGTCAACTTTGAAAAACGAGTTTTACTTACCTTTAGTTATTTTAGTGAACTAAAAATTATTAATATTTTATTCATGTCATACTTTTACACTTATATACCTACCTACCTATCATCTACTTTTACACTTATATACCTACCTATCTATCATATATTTGTTAACGCCAATTTGCTTATTAACTGTTACTCTATGCTATTGTTTTCATGTTGTATTAGTATTAAGAAGTTTTAGTAAATAAGAAATTACGTGTAATGTAAGTCAAAATTTATTTTATTAAAAATTGTATAAAAAGTTTCGGTCGTTTCATTACATTACATTGAATTATTCTACTATCCTCTATCACTTGATACCTATTTGAAAGATTAGTTTCATTGTATTATTTGTACACCCATTTGCTTCGAATGGTGTTATCTTGACACCCATATGCCATGAATAGTGTTAACTTGACACACATTTGCTTTGAATCTTGTTAACTTGACACACATTTGCTTTGAATCTTGTTAACTTGACACACATTTGCTTTGAATCTTGTTACTTGACACACATTTGCCTCGAATAATGTTAACTTGACACCCATTTGCTTGTGAAGGGTGTTAACAGACTTTTGCCTCGAATAGTGTTAACATACATTTAACTTGAGACCCATTTGCATTGGTAGGGTGTTAAATTGACAGACATTTGCTTTGAATCTTGTTTACTTGACACACATTTGCCTCGAATACTTTTAACTCTCTTTTGCTTTGAATAGTGTTAACTTGATACCTACCCATTTGCTTTGAAGGGTGTTAACTTGACACACATTTGCCTCGAATAGTGTTAACTTGACACACATTTGCTATGAATAGTATTAACTTGACACACATTTGCCTCGAATAGTGTTAACTTGACACACATTTGCTATGGTAGGGTGTTAACTTGACACCCATTTGCTTTGAATCGTGTTAATTTGACACACATTTGCTTTGAATAGTGTTCATTTGAAATACACATTTGGATAGCTTAAACTCGTTTATATTGTTTCAATATTCTTTTAAGGCCGTGCCATTGCCAGAAACGCTATCAAAAGTCACGCTAAAACCCGCTTGGTGTAAAGGCTCCTTACCTTGCATGAGGTTATCATGTTCTTTTATTTGCAGTGGGACACCGCAGATCTTCGAACGCCATCGATGTCAGATGGCAGCACAATCGTACCGGATTTGCCTGGTTTGTTTTTTTTCGGACTTATAGAATAGACAAACATAACACAGGTTTTAATGCCATGTGTGATACATTTGCATGACATATCAGATGGCGTTCTTAATTATAATAGCTTTGCATATTCTTTTAAACCTGGCTTTTCATTGGCTTACAACTGATTTTATACCTAACTACCTACTGTAGATCGAAACGTAATATTTTAGTATTGTTGTACCCAAAGGCCGTTGTCTACGCCGTGCTCTGGACCAGAAAGTCCGCAATCTACGAACGATGATATCAGTCGATGAAGATATCACCACGGAGTTGGATAAGGTTGTCTGTCGGCTCATGAAGTTGGCGCTACACTCCAGTACGGGACGCGATACACCACCCCCCTCTAGGTGGATGCAATGCAAACTGCTAGATCTCCTGACACTCACTGAAAAGGCTATAAGCAGACGCAAGAAGCGCTTTATTGAGGACATCATTCTGAATACTGGTATAATTTCAACTTGTTTCGTTTTAGCATGGCAAAAGAGGTCATTGTCCTCTCTAAAATATTTCTTCGTAGGATAGGAACCTGAAAGATAAACTAAGTATTTATCGTTTTTTACGGTTTCGTTCCTTAAAAGGAAAAAGAAAGGAACCCTAATAGATTCACTGCGTTGTCCGTCTGTTTGACCGTGTGTCAAGACCTTTTTCTCTGGAAAGCCCAGAGGTACCTATCAAGTTGAAATTTATACTATATGCTCAACTCTGTAATAATTGGAGCTGTGAAAAATCAAAATTCTAAATCGATGAATCTAAAGATATGGGCGTTTATGACGTACATATTTCGACAAATCGCAAGATAATCATAAACCTAACCTACTTTCCGTTTACCCAGAATCACGAAAAGTGGCAAGAAGCAATGTTTTGTAGCACAACATACATACATACATAAACTCACGCCTTTTTCCCGTGGGGTAGGCAGAAACTACAGAACGCCACCTGCTACGATTTTTACTTACATACTTCTTTTGCTTCACTCACATTCATACATCTAGTCATACACACGCCGGTTATGAGTACTGCGCACCTGACTATTCTGAAGAACATCACCTAAAGTAAAGGAAAATATCTAAAAACTGTAAATTACATCATAAAAAAAAACGATTAAAAACTTATTTGCAGTTGGTAAACAGACCGATACCTTTAAAGATGTATGGGGACAACAGTTTTCCAACGGGAAAGTTAACTTTGTGCCTCAATACCTTCTCGTAGGAGCAATTTCCGTTGCTTTTATAGCTTAGCTTTAGTAATGTTATCTCATTACTTTGGTGACATACGAAATATTTTACTACAGAATGAGTGGCAGGCGCAGGGGACCAGTTGGTCGGCTTGGTAGTCTTGGTACAGCGAATCGTAGTGGCCGCACGCTGCCGTACTGCGCCATTCGCACGAGCGTTCGGGTTCTGCAGCCGTATTGCGTAAGTGCGCAAAGAACCAAATCACATGCGAGATGAATGACGCGATGTAGATTTCCGTCTTATGTGATTGGCCGATTTGGTCGATTGGATGATTGTGATGACAACTCGTCATACTAGCTATCTCGTCGCTATCTCTAATAGGTATCTTTCACTAACACGTCATTTTCTACATGTAGTCAGTTTCCCAACTCGTCTCAAGCCGTATTTTGTCTCTTTCCCAACTCGTCCGTCGCATATGCTCAATGTACAGTAACGTACAAAATTATAAAGTGAATAAGTCCCCGATGTAATACGAGGTCAGATTATCTGGATATTAATGCCAGGGTCCTTCAGGGTTCGGTACTCTCAGCAACATTGTTCTTGCTCCACATAAACGTTCTGCTAATACCCTTTGGGTATACAGACGAAAGCACTGTAGAAAAGAGATACGTGTCCGACGCACGGGCTACTGGGCTTCAGATTCAGTCTCTCCGGGAGTCCATGGTTGAACGATTCAACCTGTCCTTGAAGGCAGTCTCCGAATTTTCTTAAATATTTTATTTACATATTTTGTGCTTAATTGGACATAAGCGTCGGACGAGTTGGGAAAGAAACCTATTAGAGATAGCGACGAGATAGCTAGTGTGATGAGTTGTCATCACAACCGATTAGCTATCGGTTAAACTCTTTGCGCACTAACGCAATACGGCTGCTGATCGCACGTGTATCGACATACCTACGTAACATTTTAGGCACTTATTTTTCAATTTTGCGCAATTTCTCGTTGATTTTTATTATGCTTCTAGTTTTTTGCATTTTAAAACTTGCCGTACTGTCTTTTCTTTTTCTTTCAGATTATAAAATATACTCTATCTCTCTACTACATTTCAGAAACTTATTGTTATTATTTTGTTGAACGGAACCCTCGGTTCTCGTATCTGAGTCGCACTCGGCCGGTTCTTTTTATATTAGCCTGTACTGTCCCACTACTGACCAATGCCCATAGATTTTTAGTATCATTTAGTAATAAAAATGTTGTATTTGTGCTTCGCATTAAATTGGCAATACAACAGGTTGCTTGTCCTTTTGATCATAGTCTTTTATTTTCAGAAAAGCAACCAGCTGTTGAGTTTGAGGATGATACCAGAGTGTGAGTTTTAATTTTAGAAAAAACCAGTAAAAATCTGGCACTTTTTGTTGCGCAGTTATAGAATTTGAAAGCCGTAACATTTTGCGAGCGCCCTTCGAAATCGTTAAGTCATACTTACTGCCAATTTTGTAGAACTGCGAGTATCTAACAAAAGCCGATGGGATATGTCATGCTATTTGAACTTATTATTATTTGAAGATTCAACCATATTTTTTTTTAAAAAGGTTTTCTGTTTTGTGCCTTTTTATGTACTAGGTACATTTACCTAATATGTACCTACACATATGAGAGTACCTAATCTTTCTTCATAACTAATATCCTACTAATATTATGAATGCGAAAGTTTGGATGGATGTATGTTACTCAATCACGCCAGAATGGATTAACGCATGGATGAAACTTGGCACAGATTTAGATTGTACTCTGGAAACTCTGGTATAGCACATAGGCTATTTTCGAACCCGGTATAGTGATCCGTTGGGATATGATGGTTGGAGAGGGTGGGGAAAGCCAAAGATAAGATGGATACACTGTGTGAGGAGTGTTTTGAGATGAAACGTGTTGCGCTGAACCCAATTAACATGGGACAAGAGCAGGCAGATCATCACCATCTGCCTGCCCTTGCTCTCAATACCCAGGCATTGCAAAATAATTTCGACGCGGGCGAAGCCGCGGGCAAAAGCTAGTATATGTATTATGAATGTGAAAAATTTTAGTATGGATGAATGTTTGTTATTCTTCCACTAATAAATCTACTGAACCTATTTTGATGAACTTTTCACTAGTATAGCCAGTTAAATACATATGCTTTATAGCACAATAACATTTTGGGAAGTATTTTTTCCATACGGGTAGAGGAGCTTCTCTCGTAGTCCTTATATATTTTCTGTTTTCAGGCAGCAACTGGTTGACAAGTATCGTCACATTATTCAGCCATTAGGTAAGTTGCGTAAAAAGTGAAAATAACTTAAGTGTGTTCGGGGAAAGTGATTTTGATCAACCAATATTTTTTGGCAGACTTAACGACGAATAATGATCATACAACTGACGTGGAAGATGAATTCCTTAGTACAACGAGTAATGAGTTTTCTAAAGGCATGTTTTATGCTATTTATGTTAACATTTTTTTTTTTATTCTCGTTGTAGTATATTCTGATGATATAATATTTTCAGAAAACGATTACACTGTGGGAATGTCCCCTAGTCTAGTAATTCCTCAGCCTGTATTTAGCACGGAGGCCTTTGAAACTACAGAATCATCTCCGGATGCAAACCCACTTGAGAGAACTAAAGCGTGGTTAGCCGAGGACGTCGTAGTGGAACCGTATCCGGAACGCGAAATAAACTATGAAAATGTTAGTTCTGACGATACTGATACTAGCCTTTCTAATATGAGACGCAAACATAAGAAATCTATCACAAAACAAAAAGAAAGTAACGAGATTATTCGAGAATCAGGCGCAGATCCTGTCAAGACAACTTCAAGCAAAACTACATGCACGTTTAAAATTAAACGTGAATATAGAAAGCACAGTAAAACACAGATTACTAAAAAAATTGCAAAAAATAAATCTAATGGCTCGAATACGGTTCCTGCTAGTAAATATTTGCCGTCTGTGTACGATAATTACTTGGTTGGGTCGAAGAAAACTGAAAAGGGGCATCAAACATTGAATGTGGCGGCAG
Organism: Anorthoa munda; assembly: GCA_945859665.1. Classification (NCBI taxonomy): domain Eukaryota; kingdom Metazoa; phylum Arthropoda; class Insecta; order Lepidoptera; family Noctuidae; genus Anorthoa; species Anorthoa munda. The sequence continues at coordinate 8,314,365 of OX243893.1, forward strand.
CTAAACCGGCAAGTTATATATAACAAAGTTAGTTAATGACATTTGCTTTTAGCATTTTCTTTTAATGGACGATTTTGGTGGTTTCAGATTCCAGAAAGTTTAATAGCACTCTGTAACCCAGATTTAAAAGAGAAAAAAGTCACCGAGCCGCTTAGAGTAACAGATGATGCTGATAGGAGCAACGATGCTACAGTTGCCAGTTGCATATCTGCTACCGAAGAAAGTCACCACATCGAAATTATTACGCATGACTTTGAGGAAACTATAGCTCTGCGTAGGACTATTGGAACTGACTCAACAGTTTGGCCAGAAATTGAAATACAACCTAATGATGGAAATACATCATTTGATTTTGATCTAAATTCATGTACTAAGCATGTAGTCAGCACAGAAAATGTGCATTCGCAAACAATTTTTCTTAATGGTACCTACAATTTGTATAGTATAATGTACTGTATAATCTAAATGGATACTGGAAACATTTTAAATAAATATTTTGTTCTATAGATATAAACGAACCCAGTACATCAAAAGGAATTCGTCACAATATCAGCACGGACGTTCAATGTGGTCCCGACTCTCTCGCGGTTTATCCGCTACTATGTCCGGCTACATCAGAAGTTAAGTTGCCGCAGATATTTTCTACGGGTATTAAAATTAATGATGTAGGTGTCGACAGAAAGGTAAAAGGGACAGATTTTGGCACATCTACACAAGGAACTGATAATTTTAAAACTATAACACCGAGATGGAGACCAGTTGGAATCACAATAAAAGATTCTTTTGAAAATGTATGCAGTAAACTTGAATGCTCCACTATGACCATACCCGACTCCGTGCCTCCAACATTGGTAACAAATCACAGCTCTGCAGTAAATAGTGCAATGTCATTCAATGGAACAAAACTTATTAAGCCTTTATCAAGTATTTTGAAAATAGACGATTCTGGAACAGATATTTTTGCTCCAAATGTTGTTAGTACAACAAGGACGTGTGCTTATTCAATGACTGAATCTAACCCTACAAGTACTGTTCTGATGGAGTTACTTGAGAGAAAAGTAGAGCCAAGTTCGAAATCACCTTCTAAAATGTTAAAACTGACCTGTGGAGCCGTACATGTTCACAGCTATAGAGATAAACAAGTTTCTGAGGATGTTGTCTACCAAGGTGAATGGCAGCGTTACAAGCAAAAGGCTAATAATGGACGGAAAAAGTCGTTAAATTATTCAACGTTGAGAAAAGGTAACGAAGCGGTTACAAGGAAAGCGAAAGAAAATTTAAAGGAGAAGAAAGTTAATTCCAAGGAAAAGGTTAATAGAAAAAGACAAGAGAAAAAACAATTAGCGGCCGAACCTAACAAACCTACGCAAATGCGAAATGTCAAGCTTCGTAAAGTAAGTCAGCAAAATAAGATTGCTGAGGATAAGAAGCCTCATGTTGCCAAAAGTGCTGTTAAAATTGCAACCAAACTTAAGAGCATGACTCGGCCCATCAAAACTACTACTAAGGTAACGACGAAACCACTATTAAAATATGAAATTATAGTTTCCCCTTTTTTAAAATGTTTAAATATTACAGGTGCCATCAAAACAAGCGATAAGGTAATTTTTTTCATTTTATTTTGTGCGATAATGAAATTAACGAATATTGCAACCTTTTCCTTTTTTTAGTGCTACTGTTTCAAAATATGCTAAATCTACGTTTACTATTAAAAAATCTCCCATTATATCTACTGATACTGCTAAAAAAGACAACGAAACACCGCAGAAGGTCAAGAAAAGTTATATACCTTTATATTTAAAGAGAACTTTACACAAAAATACACTAAACAAAAGTTTCGATTCTGCTTCTGACGCCTTGAGTGCCAGTGTAGATGAATTAGGCAACAAAATTGTTCCCCTTGTGAGAGCGAGTACAGAAGATATCAGAAAAGATTTACTCACATTTAGTGATGACTTTCGTGTGAATATTAGTTACGTAGTCTGTCGTAACGACATAGAAGACAAGATTATACCACTTGACGAACAGACTAGCGAAAATAGTAAAGATAAAGTTGTTACACCAAAGCAGTTAGACATGCTTAAACGTTCACATAGTCCAAGTCATTCTATAAATAGTTCTACCTGTTCTTCCCCGAACAGTATTGCTACAGTTAAAGCGGCGTCCACACGAAATAAAACTACTACAAAGAGACATTCCGCTCAATCCTATAAGATTAATATGACTAACAGCGAATCAGATAATTCTTGTCCACAAAAAACTAAAAAAGTATTCAAAAGGACAAAATCTGCAAAAAAGGTGGAAATCAAAGATATTGCCAATAAAGAAAATATTCCGGAGTCCACAAAGAACTTTGCTAATAAAGATAAAGAAAGAACAGTTAAGTCTCCGTTTAGACCCAAAAGTGCAAGTGCATACATAGCACATTTAGATACAGAATGTTCATCATCGCCTGCAGCGCGGCAAAAAGCACAATTATCAAATAAATCTATGGTCAAAATACCTTCACGAAGAGAAAGTGACGAGAAACGAAGAGCAAATACTCCATCAGTTTCAAAGAATAGATCACTTAAATTTGAAACTTCTTATGATGACTTTACACAAAAGGAATCAGAACCTTTTAGGACTTTGGATTCGCCGAATATGGTTCTTGTGTTGCAACCACAACCGAATTATGTAGATCTTATAAAGACACGAAATATATCGCGAAAATCATCCGATGAGTTTGATATTAAAAGCAACCACAATCTGATGGATGAGTTAGTACATGAGTCGAGCTTACACAGTAACGCCGGCGACATTCTGGATTCCATGAGACAAATATTAGAAGAAACACTCGATCGAATCATTGTTTCACACGGAAATAAACGCCATTTAAGCTCTCATACAATCATTCTATCTAATGATGATATTCAAAAAGCTATCGTTGACAGAGTAATTTCTGGCAATGAGCCAGATTTAAAAAATAGCATTGGTCTAGTCGAAACCAGCCAGAGTGACATAACAATCAATTTGAATCGAACCTTTGATAACGTACTTGGCGACGAGTCCACATTCAATTTCGATGATACTGGGTTAACTGTTACTGATTTGGATTTACTTTCATTTAAATCAGTCACGTCAGATTCAAAATATTCGGAGTATTATTTGGCTGATAACGAATTTAATACATCTCAAGAAATAGATCAGGGTCAAACGCAAAACACAACTTCAGTGCAGGATATATTTGAACGGAAGGAACCACATTTGAATCCGGTACCTTTGAGAATACTACTAAAAATAAATTATTTTTTTAATACAAAAAACTTTTCGATATATAAATATGTAGACCAAATTGCAGACTGCCCCTGGGGCTCTTGCGATTCAAGCATTCAGTGGGTTTTCTCTTGATGCTGAGCCAGTGGCCAACGGTGACCAACCAGACACTCTCCCATTCATGGACTCTGACACCAGCAGTCTGGCTGTTGAATTTAACAGACTTGCTGTAAGTAGGCACTCTCTATAATTTTTTATCTTTGGATTATACTTTCTTTCCCATTAAAAAATCTCTTTTAGAATGGCAATGTGTTTTTGTAGACGTCAGAAGAATTATTCATATCGGGCAGATCTTCAGAAAGTTACGCGTCGTGTGTCTTAGATGAAGATGCGGTTGTTCCCAATTGGTTGTTTCAATTGATCAGTCATCAGCACTCTGTAAGTTTTTGTCTCGATTTTCTGTGGAAGAGTTATACTTTTCTACACTTACTTTTATGCTGAATAGAGTGCCTAGAAAGTTTTGTAATATTTTTTTCAAGAACTGCATTAAGCACCATGAAATGTAAAACGGGAGACAACAGTAATAATCTCTCATGTCCCTATACTCCTAGCTGATAATATGTAGGAACAGATACTTTTCAATACGAGCTCGGCACTCAATTTTTTTAAGGTGGAAGAACCCCGTGAGCCAATGATTGGTCCTGCAGCGGCGCCACTCGATGAACCGATGTTTGACGTCAACGGGAACGTTGTAGAACCCTCCATGCTGGGTGTTGGCGCGGGCGCTGGTGACGGACGAGGCATGCATAGTGACCACTCGCAGGATAGTTCAGGGAGAGGCACATCACTGAGTTCCAGTGACACCTCCTCTGGACTGCAGAGCGAGGTCAGTGTAAGTAGTCCTATTGCTTTTGATGTGGTTATTACTTGATTTTAGGCTCATCAACAAAATAAAATGGATGGTTTTATGTTAATGGGTTATATATAAACCCTTGGGTCAGCGAGTAAGCTACAGACATCCTGGAAGGCCTAATCTGCTTGTTAGAATGATAGCTTCCATGTCTAACCTACAATAGAATAGTTTAAGATTAAGTGTGGAAATCAATGACATTGTTGCCATTGCGGGTTTCTACCCGCAATGGCAACAATGCCTGGATGAGGTTGGCACGAGAACGTGGTGATTGGTACAAGAAGAGAGAGGCATAGGCCTCACTCTTGCTCAGCAGTGGGCGAGAACGGGCTGTGGATGATGATGATGATGTGGAAATCAAAGCAAGAAGAAACGAAGAAGAACGAGAAGAGAGGAAGAAGTGTGGATCAATTGTGGAATAGATAGATGGGCTTTAATGAAATAATTATGCTATAGATTAACACACGATAGTTGCTCTAACATATTTTAGATTTATTTATTTAGTTTTTAGTTATTCTTATGTTTCTGCTACAGACTGTCTTAATTGACCCTTCGGCCCAGTTTGAAGTTCTTCGGGATCCTATGACTAGTTCTGCGGTGATGCCCATGATAGACTATCACATTTCGACAGATCAGACATTCAGAACTGACGGTAAAATATTCTCACAATATTATGTTATGGATAATGCAAAAATGTGCGTAGCATAATTATCTGTATCTCAACCATGTGCACACATTCCTATCAAGAATTTGATTGAATTTGACGCGTCGCTCCAACTCTACGTTGTGGTGATAGGGGTTAATATGCTATGTAAATTTTTAGACGGATGCGTCGCTGTACCTTTGGTTTATCAAAGGTTTATAAGTTTAATTTGTTTTACAGATGGCTCCGAGACAATAACTAGCTTCTGTGACGACCAGACGAGGGCGATAAACACGGCAAGTGACATCGACGCAGACATTAGCTCCATCGATACTGACGTCCCGGACCTTTCTGATAACTGAACATAACATCACCGTACCAAGTCGTTGTGGCTTGTACTGCTGATAAATTATTGAGTGAACTGGGTTATGGGGTGGTTTTTACTGGAAACGGTAGGCATTGGTAAATTTTGGGGATTTATGACGCCTTGCTGGATGAAATTTTGGGGATTTATGACGCCTTGCTGGATGAAATTTTGGGGATTTGTGACGCCTTGCTGGATGAAATTTTTCCCGTTAGGTTACATAAAGTATACAAAAATTTTTTATTTGAATTTTTATCTATTCAATAAAACTGTTTTGAATCAGTTTTCTCGGCTATGGTCCTACGACTCATAATAAAGTGTGTTAGGAATGGCTATTTGAGGCAACGAATGAAATTCTATATATTGAAATTGAAGTTCATAATCATGATAATTTATTTACGCCGTCTCGGCGCATTGTGGATATTGACGTTTTAATAAATTATTAGTTTTCTGTCTGGAGTTCCATTATTTTTCTGTTTGATGAAATTCATCAAGTCTAAAGCTGGTTGCAGACTAAAAGCTGAGTTTTTTTTAGCAAAACTGCTACGACGTAGTCGTTTGGCTTCGAAGTTCGAAGTAATAAAACTGCTACGTCGTAGTCAACCTGCTACGATGTAGCTTAATTGCTAGGACGTAGTCAACCTGCTACGATGTAGCTTAATTGCTAGGATGTATTCAAACTGCTACGATGTAGCGGCATTGCTACGACGTAGTCAATTAACTACGTCGTAGCAATTCCTTCGAAGCTCGAAGTAACAAAACTGCTACGTCGTAGTCAACCTGCTACGATGTAGCTTAATTGCTAGGACGTAGTCAACCTGCTACGATGTAGCTTAATTGCTAGGACGTATTCAAACTGCTACGATGAAGCGGCATTGCTACGAAGCTCGAAGTAACAAAACTGCTACGTCGTAGTCAACCTACTACGATGTAGCTTAATTGCTACGTCGTAGTCAACCTGCTACGATGTAGCTTAATTGCTAGGACGTAGTCAACCTGCTACGATTTAGCTTAATTGCTAGGACGTATTCGAACTGCTACGATGTACCGGCATTGCTACGACGTAGTCAATTGACTTCTTCGTAGTTATTCCTTCGAAGCTCGAAGCAACAAAACTGCTACGTCGTAGTTAATCTGCTAGAAGTAGTAAAATTGCTACGACGTAGTAAACCTGCTACGGTGTAGCAAAATTGCTACGCTTACTCAATTTGCTACAACGTAAGCTTTTTGCAACGAAGTAAACAAATCAGCTACGATGCAGTCAATCTGCCACCACAGTTTGTTTATTCTGGGATATGATCAGATTGATTTTAGAATTGATAATAATTAAATGGGTCAACATATTCACTTTTCTAAAATCAATCTAATAAAAACACACATTATCGAGGAAAATGTCTTTTTTGCATTTATTCATATTGTACAATCTTATAATATGATTCATTCTGCAAAATTTTACAGGCGAGCAAGAATTCATATATAAAACAGTAGCTCTTTCGTATTGTACATAACCATTTTACCAGTATAGTGAAAACATGCGTATAGTTTTTTTAGTTTTAGGATAATAAATTACTTAAATACTAATTTAAGTTTGGTTCTTTATTAATACAATATCATTAGGATTGCACTATCCTGTAAAATTATTGGAACGTACCAAAAAACATTCTATGGTGCTTCTCTCGACGCCGATGAACTTTCTATGCTAATTATACAATTATAATTATAACTTTTTTTTAATATAAAACATGATCGTCGTGAAGCGATTACACAGATACAAGGCAGGCATGACATCTTGGCTCAGACTTTCTCATCTCACTTCAAGAGTTCAATTTATTCGATAATTTTTAGGTGACGAGCACACGAGCTTATATTGTAGGACTATTATTATATTAAAGTTCAGGCTCAACATTGAATATCGTATATGAACTGCTCGTCTGCAACGAGCTGAAGGAAGTGAGCTAAGAGAGTGTTTATATTAGTTACAATTTATTTATTAACAATTTTATTATCCCTTGTTTATTAGCTGCTGGTGTCATATCAGTGTTGTACCACAGTGTGTAACGTTTATGAGTAGTCCTGTTTCAAAAACAGCTTTTGACCGTGGCAATGAACAACTTTCTTTAAGGAAGCCATTGTGAATCTATATATATATATATAAAAATGAATCCCTATTTCCCTTGGTCACGGCATCACGCGTGAACAGCTGGACCGATTTCGCTAATTCTTTTTTTGTTGTGTTTGTTATTGTTAGGAAAAGGTTCTTATGAAAAAAAAATAAGAAAACAAAAATTGGTATTTAGGGAGGTTAGGTAGGATAGGGTAGGTAGGGTAGGTAGGGCAGGGTAGGGTAGGTAGGGTAGGTGGGGTAGGTGGGGTAGGGTAGGTGGGGTAGGGAAGGTAGGGTAGGTAGGGTAGGTAGGGTAGGGTAGGTGGGGTAGATGTGGTAGGGTAGGTAGGCTAGGGTAGGGAATGGTAGGTAGGGTAGGGTAGGGTATGGTAGGGTAGGTTAGGTAGAGTAGGTAGGGTAGATTAATGTTTGGTATTTTTATGGCAAAACAAAGTTTGCCGGGTCAGCTAGTTCTCAATAAAAAATTGTGCCTCCCATACTGTACTTATTTTGATCAGCTGGTGATTTCGTTGAAATAAATACCACTAGATGGCGCAATATGCACCGATTTGTTATTGAATAGTGTGTAAAATTAACATTTTCTGGAATTGAACATATTGTATGTTCTTGTTTAATCAACTCTCCTAATAAGAATAGAATATTGGGCTCTTAATTCACATTTCAATAATTATTTGAACGGACCATTTAAAACTGATGCCAATAGATGGCGCGGTTTGGTATTCCACTCGATTGTTTAAATTTGTATTTAAACACATTTTGGTGCAATGAAACTGTGAAACCGTGCAAAAAAATACTATAAAACAAATCGTCACTGTAATTAAAGAAAAAATATTACGAGCTGGTTACTTGCAAGTCGCTGCTAACACCATCTATCTATCGCCGTGGAATGGAACCGAATGAAAATAATCAGTTTAATCAGACGAAAAATGTTTTTTTTTTGGAATTTATTATAACATCCTCGATGAAAATTATTCATTACAATTTGCATAAGCAGTTTTTAAAATATCGACTACTCATTTCATTTACACCCTGCATTTGTCTCTTAATGGTATTTTGTTTGTGTACAGTGTCGTGAATACGGAACAATAGAACGCATCAGAACAATTGAAATCCCACTTATTTGTAGTAGTTTAGTAACTATTACATCGAATATTCTCATTATTATTTTAAGGCAGTGAAACACCCAACTTAAATTCAAGGACAGTTGGGGACGAGATTACCTAGCTAACATTAACTAGTATCATATCACTAGACATTTTCACATGCGTCCTCTACACAACGGTCGCTTTATATTTTACAATATTTACACTCTTATACACGAATGTTAGTGAAACATCGTCGTAGTCAATACGAGGGCATCACAAACACTAAAGCGGGACGCACTCGGTACTCTATAAATACCACTCAGTCATCGAAAGTCCATCGGCTTATTGTAGATATCATCCTAACACCCCGATTACAAATGACAAAATGAAAATACCCATACGACTATACAATAACAATATAAATATTTCCCATGAGTCAATCTTGTCAAATTATAAAACTACATAGATGAAAATCTAACTCTCTGAAATCGAGGGCAACACGTTTATATTTTGTGAGAAACGCATTCCTTCGCGAACAGTTTTAAAAAACAATTTTTATTTATTTCTTTTTATTACGACTAGATTAGCATTGTAATTATAACATTAATAATATCAATTGTTTAAAACGATCGATCACATATATATGTGTAGATAAAACGGAATTATGAAAACAGGCGTATTTATTAACAAAGTATAGGTACTATAATAATGGACAATACTGCACAAAAATGACACGATTCGCGTACCAGCGTAGACACTTTGTACTAGTAACTATAACAGAGGTAAAATATAAAAGCTATCTTATAACCCGTTCCTGCCCTTCGCAACAAACAACAACGATCAAAATATTGAGGGAGTAATATCCGATTTAAAGGTATATCTACTGTTAGACGAGCCGCGTGTTTGGAAACAACAGTTTGTTCCGTCTCGAGTAAAACATCGCTTCATCCGAACCTTTCCGATGTTCAACTCAATCCTTTATATAGAAAACTGAAAGGTAGGTAAATATTTAGTGCGCGTGTACTATATCTCTTTATAACCTCTTTTTTATGAAATATATTTTTCTTTCTCTGCTTTTTATATTTCATTTATTCAGCAAAACACTTTTATCCTTCTAATGTCGACTATAGCCTTAAAATTCCTCGGTTTATGCCAAACACGCGTCGTCCCTTAGAGAAATGAACAATACCCCTATGCAATCACACAGTTCTAATAATAATCCTCATTTTTTCATCATGTTATCACAGAAAATTATGTATTTACAATTTTGTCGTACTAAAGTAACCTACATCATGCTTTGCAACAAATGTATTTGATGGTGTTGAACGATTTCCTCTTTGTGGCGACTGTTGCATTGCTTATCAGTGACGTCGAAAGACGTCAAGTGAATTTAAAAATAAGTGAACAGTATTGAAAGATTTACCGAATCATATTTCTAACATTAGAAAATTCTTGGTTGTGTATTTGCACAATATTTGATGTTCTCAGTACAATAGTCGCGGCAAAGATGACAGCTAACAGGTGACTAGTACGAGTATGACAATGGCATGAAGTAGTATCAAGTGGGATTAGGACGAATATCGGCTTTATAATATACGGTACATTCGTCCGCAGAATTGGTTTCACCGCTTTTGCATAAGCGTTGATCCAAATGAAGGTGATTCTTAGCAAGATTTATTATTTACTTATTATAACGGTTTATTTAATATGCTTAATACTAAAGTTGTTAACCAATTCTGATGCAGAGTGTACAAACAATAGTTCGATTTTGTGCCTGGTGACACTTTGTTGTTTTGTTTCGCTTGAAAGTATCGGCCATCGACAAAAGATTCCTTGTACTAATTATTTAATCTATGAATTATCTACTTTTAACATTTTAATGAAAGTCACTCATATTTGAACTGTTGGAGACTGACAAGTTAAAAACTCAATCCCACCTACTTTTAGAAACGCTAACGTTAAAAAGGCGAATAATCAGAATGTCGATGACTGTATCATTCTTCAGTGGGAGTATCCTGTTTTTCCTTAGTATAATAATAATTATAGTCAACAAAACTTTGGCTCGTCTTTAATTTAAATCCTAAATGTTACTTTGAGGTATATTTTAGAGTTAACTCACAAAGCAATAAGATACCCCCACTCGGCACAAAACTGCGCGTCATTATACATTACAAGTAGCTCTAGTCAAGTAATAACACTTTACAAACCAGGCGACAAAATCTTTTAAACAATACTCAGTACACGATTTAACAATTTGGGTAATCATTTAATGCAGAAATATATTTCAAAGTTTACACATAATTCATCTTTATTTAGTTTAATCGTATTTAAATTTAAATAACGTAGGTATAAAGCACTTGGGGGAAGGACAGCAAATTCAATAAAAAATGTTTAATTATTTATTTAGTATATATTAACTAAGTAAAAATTATTCGCTATGTAAATATTTTATACAATACTAGTATTAATTTGTCTGACGATGAATCGCTAGTGTTCTCCCAACGTGTAAGTTGAATACGAAACGGCGTCGGGCGGGTGGGGCCGGGGCCCGCGCCCTCACCACACGATGTGACGTAGACTTACGTAGTGCAAATTTAATATAGAAAGTTTACTTTTACAATACAGACTAGTAATTTCATTTTATGTAAAAATCCTAGCGCAAACGAGTCGTCCGGCACCGTCTCATACCTCGATCGCCTAACCGTAATACAAATCAAGGAGTAAAATTTTAGCGAATTAAAAATTAAATTTTCCAAAACTTCGTAAATACTAGAATTCGGAGGCGGGCCGCGGCGGGCCGGGAGCGACGTCCGAACCGCTGAGCAACGGGAGTCGTCTATGTACACACGGTCGCCAAGTATAAAACGAGATCGTCCGGGGCGCGAGTGCGGGGCGCGCGCGGGCGCGGGTCATAGGGAGTGCGGCGCGCGGACACAGGGCGCGCGGCGGCGCCGCTAGCACCAGTCGTCCTCGTCGGAGTCGGAGTGGCGCGCGCGCGGCTTGTACCCGTTAGGCAGGCGCGGCGCAGGCGCGGGCGAGGGCAGCGCGCGCGCGCCGCCGCCCCGGCCCAGCGCCAGCGCCGCCTCGTAGCTCAGCGGCGCCTCGTACGCGCGCGCCGAGCCCCACTCCGCGTCGTAGCCCCGTCCGCGTCTGCACACGCCCAGCGATTAAGCCATCCTCACACAGCACTTGTTTCGATGCTATATTGCATGCGGGGACGCCACAATACAGTAAAAACAAAAGAGCTACAATTTACTGAAAGGAGGTTAGCGAAAGCGGAAAGCTCTAATTACCCAGTTATCTGCGTCTACTTCAATCTCATCTGCACGGTGCACTCATTGCAGTGACGAGGGTCTAAGAACCGATTGGTGCTAGAAACACGATTCTAGCTTTTGCAGGTTCAAAATCAATTTAATTTATCAAAAATTACGAGGCTCATGTCCAGCAATAGATTTTAATAGACAGTCAAATTGCGCCATTTAGCATAAGTAGCGTATACTAACTAATTTATAATTTAACTAATAAAACAATCTAGCAGAGAAACAAGTCTTGTGTTTGGCGCTTTAAATTACTGGTAAGAATATCAATCTACTATTCGGTTGATATATCTGTGGATCTCGTTATCCACATTAATACTTGCTGGTTATGTAGAGTGATAGGTCCACAGATATTCTCACAAGTTAGAGTTATAATAGTTCCGAAGTACGTACCTCTCTCTAGATCTATAATCTCGGTGTATCAGTCTTTCAACTTCTCGGCCGTACTCGTACTCATCGTGTTGAGGCTCCACCGGTTCTCTGACCGTGTGCCTCAGCGATAACTGCAACAACCGATGGGACACTAAGTTTTTCTATCAAGGTCCAAGGGAGTAAAATCATACTTAAGTTGATTCTTGCTTTGGATGAAATGCAGGATTCTGATCGGACAGATTTTTAAGATTTAAAAGACCAATTAATTCATCCAAGCGGTGATTGCCAGCCGCTAGTAAACGTCTGCAGAAGGTTCCTGTTTCACCATCAGGATTGGATCTAGTACTTGGTTCTAGTACAGATAGTCCAGTAGGGATACAATTATTTTCCACATAACCTTTGATAATTCAAAAGTTTGTTATTTTCGCTGGGTGGATACCTTATGTGAATTCAACGCTATGTACAAAAATGCTAACAGTTTAGAGTGATGCAATAGGCATAAATTAGGTATTTCCGATTATTTCGTGTTATAACAATAATATAAAATTTAAATTTAAATAATTTAATGTTTCTTTATTAGTACTATCTAAACTTTATATTAGTGAAAATGCTAACAGATACGTACTGTGGAACAATGGAAAACTGAAAATGGTTCGTAACTCTTTCAATAAAAGATTTAAGTTTTCAAATAATTTCCTATATGCGTAGAGGGATTAGTTATACCTTACAACAAAAGTTCTAACAACTAAGTATAATGCTGCACAGGTTATTGTATTTTTACATTGTGATTTGCGAAATATTGAATTTAAGTTTATAAATTTGCGCCTACATATTCGAAATAATAAACTCTGCCACCATACAAAAGTTTAAACACTTATGTGCTATGCTAGTTTAATAAATCAAATACAATTTGGGTATTGCGGGGCGCGGTGTAGGTATGTACGATCAGTATAAATTCTTCGAATCATACAGACCACAGAGGCCCACATCATAAACGGACTCTTCTGATGATTTTTAGAAAAACATTACCGCGCAAATTCTTATTTCAAACTGGCGTCTAGTATCTGACATATCGTTCACTGTTATTTTGCCTATGAATGCAACCTTACTGCTACGATAATAAAGATCACTAAAATATGTAATCTGGCATGTGTTATACAAGCCTTCCCCGTGCTAAACGAATAAATATTAAAATTATGTCTGGTACTGTACGACTGCCCCATATAAGAACGCAGTAGGTGACATATTTTTATAATGGTTTTATACCCTGATAATCTTATTTATATTATTTTAATGAGTTTTAATATGCTGCGATGGACTATGTAATTTTAACCAGGCAATTTATAATTTGAATTGAGATTTGGTGCTTTAATTAATACATTTTATCATTATTTACAATAGGAAAGTCCCTTCAAATTGTAAAAACACCTTAAATTAGCAAAAGTCCGGTACTTAATAGGTATTGAATTATCTTGTTTAGAGATATGTAAAATATTTAATAGATTTAGGACACCATTAATATAATTTGTGTTATTACCTACAGTTCACCCGTAAGCCTTGTTTAGTACTCGCTTATTTTTATTTTTTTCGTTTAGGTACCTAACACAAGATGACATTCCATAGGCTAATTCAAATAATATTTTTGCGCTTTCCTGGAATATAATATTTTATTGCATTTACTAGGTTTTGATGTACAGCAATCGTGTGGTAAGGTCACGTGGTGCCGATTTTTCGTTATAATAGAGTTTAAAAACTAATAGATAGGGCGCAATAGACACGATCATGTAAAATTTATCTACATTTAAAATAAAAAAAAAATCTAAATCTTGGTAAGCGTATCACAAAACTGACACCTAAACTTGCCGGACTCACTAGGGTTGCTACTATATTGATTCTGAATAAAAAAAATGAGTAGGTAATATTTTACAAACATAAATACATCGATTTGTATAAGCATACATCATATCATGCTTACAGTGTCATCTACTAAGGCTTAATGGGTAACACTGCCTTTATTGTATTACGTCTTAGGACCAGCGATGTAGTCAATTTAGTTGTGACAGTTGCACCGGTTATAAGATGTTTGATATTTCTACAGTCACATCCGTTTGGAAAAGGCATTTGCTTGGACTTTTCCCTAATATGTTGGGGTTGACTGGGTTGGAAACAGTGGATGTTTTCAGTCGAACCAGACGCATCTGAATACCAGTGGTTTATATGAAGTGACTGCCTACCCTGCCAACCCAGATTATACGGTAATCCTACTGGATAATACGGTACCCTTTTGTTAGGGTGGCCGCAGACTTTCGGGTTTCTGATGACCCGTAACGACTGTCAAAGATTCACGATACGGAGAATTTTATTATTCTGTCATCTCGATATACTGTCAGCACGGCAGATACGACTATTCCGTGTTCTGTGAATATGTCTTTCTTGTTCTTTTTATAGGAACAAAGAAGTTAGAAATCGTATTCGACCTCAACATTAAAAATAACAAATTGCCATAAAATTAGATTTTATGAACGAGGTTTAAATACTGATGTGACAGTAATGAAATGGTTTCGCGCCTCATTCAATACATTCAGAGTGGAGTGTCACCGCGCCCCGCAATACCCAATTGCATTTGATTTATTAAATTAGCATAGCACTTAAGTGTTTAAACTTTTGTATGGTGGCAGAGTTTATTATTTCGAATATGTAGGCGCAAATTTATAAACTTAAATTCAATATTTCGCAAATCACAATGTAAAAATACAATAACCTGTGCAGCATTATACTTAGTTGTTAGAACTTTTGTTGTAAGGTATAACTAATCCCTCTACGCATATAGGAAATTATTTGAAAACTTAAATCTTTTATTGAAAGAGTTACGAACCATTTTCAATTTTCCATTGTTCCACAGTACGTATCTGTTAGCATTTTCACTAATATAAAGTTTAGATAGTACTAATAAAGAAACATTAAATTATTTAAATTTAAATTTTATATTATTGTTATAACACGAAATAATCGGAAATACCTAATTTATGCCTATTGCATCACTCTAAACTGTTAGCATTTTTGTACATAGCGTTGAATTCACATAAGGTATCCACCCAGCGAAAATAACAAACTTTTGAATTATCAAAGGGCATATTCTTCTGGCTACTGGACTAAGAGTAAAATCTTGTAGCTGCAAAACTCAAGAATAAGAGGTTCAAGTTTATTTTTTCAAGTTCTTACGTGCGAGGGGCTGTGGCTGATTCTGGTGAAGGGTGGCTGCTGCTTGACCTGTAGCGTGGACGGCTTGGTGGGTGTGGGAGGCAGCTGCCGGCCGCGGCCTCGTCTCGCGCCTTCGCGCTCCCAAGACCGGTCGCGCCACTCCCGCCACTCGCGGTCCCGCTCCCGATCCCGCTCACCTATCGGGGCCCAAACTGCGCTCTGAATGACTTGATGTTCTACACCCCAACCAACAACAAACTCCAGCTATGCGGTAATGGTACATATGATATAATAATCCATAAATAACAGGACGTTCGAATCAAATCAAGGAAAATAACAGGGGTCATAATCAAAGTATAAGTATACCTATCCAGATGAACAATAAACAGATGTGCAAACAATTTTCTCGTGGATATCCACCATGCTCTCCGTCTACACTCGCGCCGCTTTCATACATCTACAGACGTGCAAAGCCGGATCGCGTCAACATCGATTTACTAATAATTTAGACACATTGCTATTCCAGCAAAGGGTCTTATGGGTCTAACAATTTTGGATGTAGATGCCAATTGGAATTTTGGTTTACACCTTTGCTTTACAATTTTGGTTTGGTTTAGACCCTTTGCTTTACAATTAATAACACTGATTACAAATAATAACGCCCGACCGAAAATTTTGAAATCAGTTTGATGAATATGTTGATGTCTCATGGCTGCTTTTCATTTTAGAATTCGGGTTAAGAATGTATGCCCTAGTTTTGTTCAATGTTATCATGATGACGGTTTATAAGTGACGATAACAAGATTATTAGCGATTTTTGACCTTATTATAATTATATTAACATCGGAATGAGTTACCGTAACGTGCCTGTTCTTATACCTAGGTACGGAATGTTGGTAGTCGCAAAGCGATTATCGTGATGATAGTCAGTGTGGTATGTGAGGTCCAGAGTGTGTGGCGAGTGGATCTCACCGTAGGTGTGGTGTGGCGGGCTGGGCGACCGCGAGGGCTGGCTCAGGCTGGTCGTGGGGTGCGGCGCCCTCCACTCCTTCCCTGCTGTCAGGAATACCTTCATGTACCTTCCACCACGGTTTACCCTAAGCCCGTCGGACTACCGACCTTATTTCTTTACTCACAAAGGTGACTCTAAAAGTTTTGGGTGTCTGTCCTACGTGATTCCAAATGTAAAGGTTAATGGACACGGATTCGGATTGATAGGGATAGGTTTCTTGGTTGATTAGCTGTGTGTCCAAAGTTGTAACTACAGTAGTAGGAGAACCGAGAGCACAATACTTTGATACAATAGGTAAAAGTTCTTTATTACAATATGAGAAAAACTTCTTGATGTGACTATAGCAGACTACTGCAGAGAATACAAAAAGAAATACATAACAATTATTAAGCTTTTGCATGCTGCATGATTTATATGATATCTCTGAAGTGCATGCGATTGAGTACCTCTGTTGCGAGGCACCCATGATTAAGCAATTAAATTATGTGCAAATAGGAGCAGATATGTTTGGTTGGGCACCAATTTCTTAGCATGCAGCAGGCAAATTAATTTAATTTGTTATATAATACAGGCCAATTTATATAAACTTTACATTATATAATGCTTCATTAGAGTATGTTGCGGCTCAGTCTCTTGCCAATCTGTAATGTACTTACATCTAATATCATGAATGGCCTGGTGAATAAAATATTAATGACAGGTACCGCTAACAATATAAGTCACGAGCATAATAAAGGAGCAGTTATCATAGCTAATTAGCTACAAATATAATGTTACAAGACTAGCCTTGTGAGAATGTTCAATTTATAGCTAGTTATTACAATCTAATTATCTAAGTTCATGATCTCATCATTTACAGCAGTAACTGCTTCGCTCGCTGACCTCTTATAACTACAACTACGAAAAACATGAATATCTACAACTACTGTTAAGCTAGACTTCCCATCTTCTCACAAAACTTTCAGAGTACCTTCATGAGAAGAAAAATGTTTGCAAAACTGTTTCAATTTGTTAATTTAAGCTAAATAAAATATATTTGGTATGTTAACGGTTAATGTTTTAGTATGAATAAATAATACTACAGGAATAACATAAGAATAAATAGTTAATAGCACGTAGCTCGTTTAAAGGCTTTTTTAAGATATATATTTTTAAACGCCGATATATTTCATCAAAATTGCAATAGCGTTAAGCCATAAATACTTGGCGGAATGGCAAATCTGTTGATATGCTATCAAATAAAAAAGAAACACACGGTATGATCTAGAATGAACATCTAAGTAACTAGATTATCTATTAGAATACAATCAAGGGTATCACCAGATTTGCGTGTAACACATAAGTTTACATTTCTGTCGCTATAAGGGTTACGGTTATGATTAGTTCTGGCTTGTTTAGCGAGATAATGAAATAATCGCTTACCATGCGGGTGGTAGTAGTGAGGGGCTCTGTGCGTTCGCCCGTGTCTTTGATGTTCGTGCTTGACTATCTCGACGACGTTGCTGACGGTGTCGGAGAACCCGATATCGTGATGATAACCTCCGTAGTGGCCTCGTCTTCTCGGACTTGGTGTTCGTCTGTAAACAAACCAAGTTAAGCAAAGATACACTATATGGCAACGCTCATTTACCATGCATGTTACCAATCATGCAACACCGAGAAATCGGGGAGTAAAATTGATTAGTCCTGAAGAAAGTACATTCGGTTAGTAGAAGTCTGTGTATCATGGCACATACCATTGTTCACTACGATAACTTTGAGATCAATGGACTCTTCTTCGATGACACTATAAACATAAAAAGGAAACAACAAACTGAATAATAAAAGAAACAAAAAGTAATATTTAGCAAATGGTGTAAGTGTATTTACCTTAAACTGGAAGATCTTCCGTGGTGGTGGTGACCATTCTGGTATGTGTGAGGTGCTTGTAATCGCCCCTCGTCCAATGACTCCATTGAGGCGTGGTGCGATCCTTGCAGTTCCAATACCTACAAAATTCGTTGTATTAAAAACAAATACGAGTATAACAGAGCGGTCATCTGCAAGCTACTTTAATTAACGTTTCATTTGACTTACTGTCCCATATTTACAAAATTTTAGATTGCCATAAAATATCAAATCATGCACACGAAAGTGTCAATCTTTGCATTCCATGCAACAGTCCGTGCTTGTGTAATATTATGCTTTACTCTACTTACCATTCTGTTTTTGGAAATCTATATTTGAACAACTAGAAACATGCTAGGTTCAGTTGAGTTGCATGCAAAATGTATTCCGGCAATAAAAACGACATGTCCTGGTGTCATGTTAGATATTATGACTGTTATGTTAGTATGTTTATGTATTGATAGTGAAAGTGCTATGTCTAAGAAAACTCTTATAAAGTCATCCCTAATGACAGAAGACTCGTTTAAAAAACCATTCCCTATCGAAGAAATAGAAAAGACAAAAAATCTACAAGATTAACATAATAAACAAATCATCTATTACAGAAATTCTTTACCTAAACATCAACAACCATCTGTAAACTTTGAATTGTACGATTAATACTTTCGAATTTACATCACATAAATTGATTTACTATGAGCCTAAGGCCCTAAGTTACTTTGTTTACGACAATAATACCTAGAAAACGGTTAATAAGGACTAGTTGTAACAACAAACATTAGTATCCTATGATCATGTTAGTAAACACCCAAAACAAAGCTCTGAACATAAAATTACAACATCGACTATCTATGACATATGAAAATGTTTCGATGTATAGGTTATACTAAAAGGGGGACACCCAATTAGCGGATACACATATAACATCACATTTTCGACCAACATCACGTATGTATGGGGTAAATTGTCCAATTGTCACTTTACGCATATAAATTTTTACAAAAAAAATTTAGGTTGTGATAATGATATTGGTGGGAACATCGATTGCACTAGACAATGGCTATCATGGCTCTGGCTGATCAGGTTTACAACAGTAATGATCGAGTCAATATAATCACCGTTTCGCTTAAGGTTTCACACACCTTTTTATTGTTCCTGTAACAAAAGAGAACAGTGATGAAAGGCAAACTGTATCATTATTCTATCTTTGTTTTGCATAGTCATCTCTCTGTTTAAGGTATCAGGATCAATTAAGTATCTGTTAGAGAGCAGCGTATTAGGCTCATTAATTAATCTGTCTTGCAATTGACCAACTGCAAACTGATACTTAATTTGATCAGTTCTTTGAAGTCTCTTAATCAACTTTTTAAATTACTGATCAAAAGCTTTTGTTGCGAATAAAAATTTTTGATTATTCAGATGTTGTCAGCGTCTTTTTATTTAATTTATTCAGATATAGCTGTTACTGAAATGGTCACAAATAGTTTGAAATAACACAACACAACTCACTTGAGTGATTTTCTGTTGCTGCGTCTGGCGAGGTTGGCTAGCAGATGCGGGTCGTCCGGATGTCCATCAGTGGTTACGGGCCCCTCGTGGCTGAGCGAGCCGGCCCGCGAGCCGGGGCCCAGTCCCGCCGCCACGTCCATCAAGCAGTTAAAGAGCGACGCCTTCTACACACGCACCCCAAATCACGCATCCCCCCCACACACGCACACTTGCGCATGCTCATGTCACACAGCGTCCAAGCGCATAGGACTCAATAGTCACTAACCGCTAAAGCCTACATGAGTTTGCGCAAACATCCCATACATCATGTCCATGCTGGAGTTCTCTTTAATTGTGTCATGTGTGTATAGTCTGTGTAAGAGATCCAACTTATGGACAATTGGACATACAACAAAATTGAAAATGTATATTCTGTAGTGTAAGTGAGGAATTCGGCTACAGGTATCTGAGAAAACAACTATCACACTTTAGTTGTATTTATGTTGGAGTAAATTATGTTCAGTCCATGTCGGTAAAACCGTGAAAGAGCTGAAATTACAAAGCATCTTGTTTCGAAAAATTGGGTGCTATATATTATAAAATCATGTGCGACAAAGTTGAAGCCAGAGGCAGAGGTTGCGAGTACACGTTTGCATTTTATATTTGAAAAAATATGATACGGTAGTCAAGTGACTAAGTATTTTTGGTCTCCAGCATGCGCAGACTTGAGAATATAATGATATTTATTTTAATAAATTCTTATGCTATAGTATAAAAAAACAGGAGGCAAATAAGAGCGTAGGTAGCAAGAAAGCGTAATATTTTAACGTTTCTTATATCACCAGGCTTCTAAAATGGTAAATATCGATTGAGCCAAAATGTAATCGAAAATTAAATTGAACGATATAAAAGCGAAAGAATTAAATAAATATCGGTTGATTAGTTTGTTACATTTCACCATGCAGGCTACCTAAAACATGTATAAAATAAATGGATCACAGTAAACTAAAAATGCAAAGTGAATACTTTGTTTTAATATTTTTAGGAATGAATAGCAAAATGCAAGGGGACGATATGACACACATTGGTAAGACAAACAAATCTACGAACAGTACAGTAGGATTTCTATCTACGAGACACGGTTTCAAACATTGTAACACACACATTCGTTAAACTACTAAATTATTTTGCAACTATAGGACAGGTATTTATAATTGTGGTTTACAAAGCCCTGACGGACACTTGACAGACAAACGTGCCAGACTTGCACAAGTTTGCCAAACTAATGTGTTATCAAGTGCGTCACTAGTTCTAGTTCTAAATTGTTTAATCAATTCAATCTCTAAACTACGGTTTTTATTTGTTTGTTTTATTTCTTGACCATCCATTTTGTCTATAGGCCATCGAGTATTATTTAATGTTTATTTTTTTTAAATAAATTTATTTAATCACAATGCGAGAAGAAATTTATGATAAAGAAAAATATCTAAAATAGTGCAAGAAAAAGTATTCAAAGTTTCGTTCCGTAAAATATTTTAATACTACCGGCTGAATGGCCGTAGGGCTATTCTCGTTGAATGCCTGAAAAGTAAACCACCAATGTAGTCGACTCGTTAAGAGTCGATTTCAACTAAAGTGATTCGGTATTGTTGTACTCTTTCTTATACAGACATTTTATAAAGGGAGCCAATCACAAGTTATGTATACTGAACATAGGAACAAATTGTTTTCGATAGATTTGAAAGGTTTTTTTATTAAATATGGTTCTGTAAATGTACACAACAATACAACCACAGGTAGACAACACAACCAACTCTATAGAACTAACTATAATGTTCCAAATTGTAATCTAATGTGGGGGAATTATAGGGGCCATCAACAAACACTACTTGTATACGTGTAGTATTACCTACCCACGTAATAGTTACATTTGGCTCAAAATGTACATATATACATACTGGCGTAAGCCAGACGAATTTACTCTGGCTTCATTTGGATCTACTAAAGTATCTATATTTATGTTCATCAAAATTTCCATTATAATACATAAATACAGTGTTGAAAACAAATTTACTCAGAGGTGCGTTAAAAAGACAGTTGTACTTACCGGAACACCGTTCTGCTTGAACCTTGTCGATCTCCAACTTTCGAGGATCAATAGTCCAGCGTATATCTTCCCAACTGTCAGTTTTCCAGCGTTGAGTACATCGTTTCGAGGCACCAGCAAGTCGAGCATCTTCTTGGCTTGTAATGGCCATATATGGGTTATCGTTTCTCTTAATTCCTCATCTGCTTGGTCCATTTCCTCGGCTGTAATTTTACATTGATATTATTAAACAGAATAATAATGCGACGAGTCTTATTTAATTCTTCGATTTCAGTCATCGTTCACCGAAAGGACGCATTATTGATATTCACAGGTATAAGGCAAAGTAACCAAAAAAAATATACGTTGATACTTACGAGATCGCATTTTGATGTTTAAGTTTTCTCGTATTAAGGCAAATAGTGTTGTTGTAAAATTAACTTTCCCCTCATCGTCTAGCGGCATATTCATTCTAATAAGCTTCTTATATGCTAGTCTATTTGGACATTTGTTACCAAACCCCAGAGGAGGATCCATATTCTTCAACATATCATACATTTCTGTATAATGGATCTTACCCCTGAAATGATAATATATTTGCATTAGATCATTGACAACAAAATTAGTTAAATTAAATGAGAGCAATAGAAGATTAGTGTGGCAAACATTCAAACATAAGTACTGACGTGGCGTTCGGATCGTATTCTGCCCATATTCTAACAAATTCATCAAGATGATGTGCGCCGAGGATGGACGAATCCCTCGTTAGGTAGTCAAAGTTATCCATAATAACGGCAACGAACAAATTCAACATCTGAAAGCAAATAATCATCAGTTAAAAGATGTATCAAAATTCGCCGGCGGAATTTTTAAATTAATAAATTGTATACTCACAAGAAACGAACAGAAGAATATAAAAGATACGAAGTAGGCGTAGGCGAGCGTACTTCCACATTCTTCGTTGGAGGACTTTCCTGCTGCTATGTCGCACTTGGCGGGTTTTCGGCAAGCCAACATTATGTTGGGCCATGACTCGCCCGTCGCGCATCTAAACATAGAGTGGCTCACAGAAACCGTTCCACATTGATCGGCAATTAATAAAATCTTATTAAATGCAATGAAGAATTGTATAAAAAGATTAGCATTTCCAGAATATTAGTATCGATTGATTTTGTATTGATCAATTTATGGGAAAATACACATTCAGTTAGCACAAAACAGACTGTTCTACACGTTTCACAACTAAGTAACAGTGAGTGAGTGATGAAGTAACTCTTGATAGTTGAAGTGCATGCATGAGACGTGCGCGATGATACACAAATGAAATCATTCTAAATAACTCCCATAACTCCATTGAGAAGCTTACGTGTTCTACGGGTTCTTACATTTCAACTAGATTGCTTCTGAATTTAATAAAATTGATTGGAGCAGTCTAAATGGTGTTTTGATAAATGTTTGTATTTTCCTATGTTTACAAAAGTTACAGTATATCCTCAGGCTGGAGTAGCTTGTATTCAATGTTCCTTACCTGAACAGTAGCATGAGTGCTTGAATGAAGCTTCGAAAATTGTTGTGTCTGTTCATGTCAGACTCTGGTGTTAATTCTATATTGCCAAACACCTGTGTCCAAGCAGATACAACATAGAAGGTCAGCTTTTTATGCAAATAATAACACGTAGCCCGATTCCTATGCTTCACCCACAAAAATAAACAGTCTACCTAATGACGTTTATCTATCTATAACTAGCACTAGGGATACGACAAACGATATCAAACAAGGGTACCAAACTATCTATAGATACAAACAAGAAGCAATCTCAAAGTTAAGGACACCAATCAGGATATTGTCACCACTAAGGATCTTCTAAATCTACGTTCTGATTATATGAATATACATATTGATGATAGTAGTATTGCCAATGATAATGATAGTAAGTACATATGTAACACAGATAGTAGAGACAGATTTTCGGCAGTGGCCGCAAGACTGAGTAACAGCTACGTCTTTTGTACTCTCACCGAAATAGAAGCAAGAGTGCCGCCACGAAAGATTGGAAGTTGTTATGCCTGTTGATGGCATCATCTGGATCATATTGTATGTTTCCGAAAACCTGTCATTAGAAACTTATCAATACTGTTTCGTATTTTCTTAATCCAATCTTATAATGTACTCACTACTCATAACGATTACGAGTCCGTCTAAGATGAATTTTGCTCATTCATCTTAGACTGGCTTATTATATTTTTGAATTTAAGGAAAAAAATACTACATAACTAAATACGATTACATTTTGGAACAAAATTTGTATTAAGGTTGACAATACTTGGATTATCTAGGAATGTTATTTTTGGTCTATTATTTAAAACTAGGATTAGTAAATGGACTAATTTACGCTAAACTTGACTATGTTTTTCTAAGCATATGACAAGAGGAATACTAACGAGTATCTGATGCTATACTGATATATTAACTAGCCCCTTAAAAATATTCTATAGTACCAGGGGTGGAAAATTACGACATTATCACAAAAGGATTAGAACTCAAGATAATTTCTACCGAGAGCCCATATCCTATCATTACGCTAATATAACTAGAACCTATGGTAATTAGACCCTAACGCTACCAACTATTAAAGTGAAATTAACTAGGCAATTGTATCATAATCAAAACTAGTTTCACTAGTAAACAATTAATTACGTATACAAAATTCTATAAAAACTATTCTCAAGTAAAATACAAAAATTACCCCCAAAAAAGTACCTATTAATATGTTATATATTTCCTGTCATTAATTTAAGTATTAAAATTATTCTTAAATTTTATATTATTAATAACATCATTAATATTAATCAAATTAGGAAATTAATTAGATATTTCATGTGAAAGGGACAGGGGGAATTACAACAGACCTGCATCCCGATGATGGCATAGATGAAGAATAGCATCGCGATGAGAAGGCACACGTAGGGTAAGGCTTTGAAACTCTGCACGAATGTCCAGAGTAGTATCCGAATAGTGTATCCCTGTCGGAGCAGCTTGATCAGTCGCGCGGCTCGGAACAGGCGAAGGAAACCGACGTTGAATGTGTTCTCCTGCGAATGATATACATATTTACATACTCATACCTTCACAAAAAATATCAAACACTTCATCAAGATAAACACACGTCACAAATCAACCAATATCTTGGACAACATGTCTGGTATTCAAACAAGCTGATGTTCCAGCCAGGCATACTCCAATATCTAGTATATGATAATTTAAAACTAACGACAACGTTAAAATAAAACTAGTCAATGAGATAAAATGTACTAGATAAAGTCACGAAATTAGGGAAAATAAATTTAGATTACGTAATGAATAATACGAAATTATAAACCAATGTAATGAATATAATAACTGTATCAGCTACTTCTTTGTACAGTATTGAACAAATTTTAATACTTTCTGTCAATGTAAAATTTAAGAAAAATCTAGCAATATTTACGATAATAAATTCAAATATTCTAGGATTTTATGGAAATTAACACACCAAAGTATAATTGTCATAATATCTAAAACAACCCCAAAAACAATAATTGGTCCCTAGCGAACAACCGTACATATGTTATAAACTACAAAACTTCTATAAATCTTAATATTCTAAAAATATTCTCTAGCACTACCAATATTAGACCACTGTCCAATAGTATGTACACACTCTGTCTAAACCATCGACCAATCCGTTACAAAAATCTAATATTCCTAGCAATCAAATAGTTGATTTGTTACCTGCTGACAGGATATGTCAGCACAGTTTTCAGCAAGGTCGGTCTGTAATCAGGATAGATCCTTTATCTTCACTTTCATCAAAGTCAAAAAATAATTATAAAAATTGCCAGCAGCAAAGAAGGATCGAGTAGGCAAAAATGAAATTAGTGTAAGAAATGTTAGTATAGAAGCTGAGAAAGATAAAGAATAATCAGGTGATGATGATACTTACGCCAAACTCCATAATGAGGGCGTCAATAATACTTCCAATGACCGTTATGAAATCGAATGTATTCCAAGGGTCTTTGAAAAAATTCTGGAAACAGACCAATATGTTAGCAAAGATTCTGGAAAAATATTCATAAATTGAAAAGAATTTTAGAAAATGAGTACAGTAACATTTCAAGGAAAACTGTATACAAATGTACACTTTCCAATCATAGACTGTTTAAGATCAAAGGACTTTTTGAAATAGGAAAGGAATGAGGAAATCTCTCTTTATGTTTTTTTAATCTATGCAAATACATAAAAATATGTTATTCATAAATCTAAGAAAATTTAATGCATTTAAAAACCTATGTCAATTAAAAAGCGTAATCTCGTAAATTCTCTATAAAATGAGTTCTAAATTGAAATATATTCAAGTCAATATTGAATATTAATAGCTAGGCTAAAATATTTATAAAATAATGATAGTGTATTGTGTTAGGCGCACACGATTATTTTGCACATTCCATAATGCATTCGTATTATTAAAAATGCATTTGAAGCACAAAGTTAAACAGTAATATCAAATGATTCAACTCATTAGTTCAGCTTATTTTCACACCTACTTATTGATTTTTGTCTTTACATACCCATGGCTTCTTGCAAATTTTTATAGAATAAAGCTATCATGTAATTGTTAAAATAAGATTTTAGATTAATTAGGTAATATAAAAATTGAAAGTGTGTCAAATTCTTACCGTACACCCGAAGGCGATCAGCTTCAAAACGGTCTCGAGAAGGAAGAAGATCGTAAAGACGAGGTTCATGAATGTTAACATGTCCATGAGTAGTGGTGGAGCCTCGTGAAACTACCACAAAATCAATACCAGTTTTTTAAACCTTAACTCAAAACATTATCAAATTAATGAAAGTTAAATGCAAGATCAGTATGCTGTCTTTTTAAATAGAAAGTTCAAAAATATCCATTTTGTTAATGGACATAATTTGTTCTAGCATTTAACTTTATATGATTAAAAATATTTTTATCTAGCCGATATTATTATCTAATAAAATAATGTTTTGTTATGTTAACATTTTTCATGTAGAAGTGAGTGTGTTAGTATTTGTGTTATGTTTCTTCATTGTCGATGAGTATCATGTTATTGAGATGTATTTGCGAGACTTGTGGCATAGGGGTGCACATGCGACATGCTGTTTCGAATGTACAAACATGCGATTAGGTGTTATGACAGACAACATTTATTACAGGAAATATATATAATTATACTGACCTTAGAAACCGCAGATCTCCGCCAGATTTTAAAAGATCACAGTACTTACCTCATTAAAACGCTCGGCAAGTATGGATTAGTAAAATCGGGAGAAAGACAACATTATAACGCGTGTATTCACATACAATAGTGCCACATGCAGCAGGAGAAGAAGCCATGCTTTACAATTATTGCAAATAAACCTTTACAAACATCATCGTCGTCAGAGAGAAACTAGTACTGGATACTTGGGAAGGGATAGTAATTACACGGCTGGAAATAATCCCATACAGTCATGTAAATAGATAAAACAATCACGTTAATAGCAGAAAGAGTACATTTGTACCTATATCGTATTTATTTTATATTTCATTATGTACTTGTACTATGTGTCGGTCGATACTTTGTGTTTGTGTACTTACTTTGACACCATAAGCGATGATTTTCAACACGGTTTCCACAGAAAACATTCCAGTAAACCCCATATTCGAATACTTGAGGACATCCGCGTAGATGTCATTTTGATTATAGTACTGCCATTTTGTGATGAAGTGCCGGACGTTATGGATAAACCCATGGCAATGAAAATACATAATTGTTACTTTATAAATTACCTCATCCACAAGAATTAGTATTTTAAAGTCATGTACAAATTTGAAATTTGTATGGAATCAATGTAAGTAAGTAATTAGTTATGTTACGGTTCATGTAACGGTTAACAGTAATACATAGTATATAGTAGAAGGATAAATATATAAAGGGGATAAGTGACAAGAGTTTGGTGAGGATATGTGCGAAGTTTTCATTAAATATGACTAACATAAAATTAGACAGGGTCACAGTGAAATTAAAGCTAAACAGTTTTATAATACTATAGGTATATATAGGAAAGTAAACATATAGATCTTAAAAAAAATAATATCAACATAAAATCTAACAAAATTGGGAAGAACAGAAAAAATAGTGTTATAATTTTGACCACGTAATATAACTTTAGTTCTTTTTAATATTTTGTCTCAATTAGAAAAATGATCAATTTTGTCAATTTTCCAATAAATATACAAAGCAGCCCATAGCCACCAACAGTTCACGCCTGGCAGTAGGCCATTCCACCAAGCATGCACAATATCCACATAAAGACAATTAGGAATAGGTCTTAAATAAGATCATGCAACACGAACAACATATATGGCCCATGCCACGTCCTATCTGTACCCAGAGATTGTTGTGCATTCACAAGCACGAATAACCGAATAAAATGTTTGGTGTATCTTGTGCCATAAATGTGCTGGAAGGACAGGTATATCGTGCAGTAAACACCGATACATACATATTTAATTAATAGCAAGCGAGGAGTAACAAAAGAAATATCCAACGAAACACAGGAGAAAATAAAATGATATTTGGCGGTAGGTACATTTGACGGGATAGGCTCGGTAATAATCTTAAATACGGCGCATTCCGATGCAGTGTATACTGACGCCGAATAAGTACAGTGATATCGTAAACACTCTGTATGTGTGTATATGTGTGTGTTGTGATTTTGGAAAACCTAAACTTGTAGGCAGTACTAATGTTGTGCCAATGATGTAGTTGTATATATTATGACGTCATCCAGGTATAGTTTGATTGTTTAACATATAAGACAGAGACGTTACACAACTAACAAATTAATTCCACTAAAAGGATCTATCAGGTGCGAACATATATTAGACGCATATACGACACAGTTTATGTCTTAGTATATTGTTATGCCAAACTAGAGAGCTTATAACTTACATTTGATGAGCTCTCTAGAATGGTACTGTGCAGGCTTCAAGGATTGATTGCTAATCTAGATCATCACTTTCAGTGCCTTGTGAGACAGGCTGGGTTCTTCAGCAACTACCTTAAATAAGTGATCATTTTCTACTTTTCACATTTAGTGCTTCTTTTGTTTCGTATGTAGTTTTGTATGATCACTTTTTGGAAAAGTGTTTGTACTTAAAATTAACAGGTCTTTACTTAGTATAATAAAATTAAGATTAGTAGTAGTTGATCTTATATTAATTATTCTAGGACAGTTAAAAGCGTCGGTGGTACATACCTTCATCATGAGCAACAATGTGTTGAGTACGATGAGGGTCATGATGAAATACTCGAAGGGCGTAGAGACGACTATTCTCCACACTTTGTACTTAAAACTCGCCCTTTTGCTTGGCATATACCTCTCAAGAGGTCGCGCTTCTATCGTGAAGTCTATACACGATTTCTGTGAACAACGAAAATGTAGTATCATGTGTATTAGGAATTGCTTTTGTAGGATTTGTGGGTATTGCCATATCATCACATCACATCATCACAATACATCATTAGCCTATTAATGTTCCCACTGCTGGGACACAGGCCTCCTCTTTGTGAGAGGGAATTGGCCGTAATCCACCACGCGGGCCCAGTGCAGGTTGGTGGATGATGTCACATGTCTTCGAATTTTTGGTTCTAGGACATGTCAGTTTCCTCACGATGCTTTCCTTCACCGTTTTGAGAGCAGTGGTGATGAAATAATTTACTACAAGTAAAGTGCCTGCCTGGGCTTGAATCCACGACCTACAATTTGTAAGTCGCGGCCGATACCACTGGGCCACCACTGCTCTCCATATCATCGGCACCTACAATTGAGTCTGGATTTACTATTTGGACTCACCTGATTCTTATCAATTTCACCATCCTGCAGTTCAGCTTCACCCTGCTCTTGAAATGTGATAATTATCAGAGCTACGAATATGTTAACAAAGAAGAAAGGAAACACCACGAAGTAAACGATATAAAATATGGACATTTCTATTCGAAAATTTTGTATGGGTCCCCTGTCTTCGTAGGTGGCGGCCATTGAGTTTTGTAATACTCTGTAAACAAAGAATTGTGTTAGTGTTATGTTTTCTGACAAAACAATCACAGATTTCACAAGAGACTGCTTTTCACTAGTCTAATTGGAATTAGACTAGTAGATAGAATTTCATAATTAAACCGATAAGAATTTCTGATAGTATTCAAGTAGGATACAATCGGCTCAAAAGTAAAGACGTGATTGAAAAAGAAGAAGTAATTATTACATATTTCTAATAATTTATTTTTGATAAAAATATAATCGTCAAAGCTTTTAAAGTATATATTTTAATATTCAAAAGACAGGGATTTAAAAAAAAAATCTATTTTATCGACAGATCATAACTTCCTTCAATTTTAAAATGCTTTTAAAGGTAAGGTGTCCATTAATTAAAAATAATCTTCATTATACTCACTGTGGCCACCCTTCCCCGGTCTGCACCGCGAACAGCGTAAGCATCGCTACTGCTACGTTGTCGTAATGGAAGGATTGCGTCGTCCACGTGCGCTGGTTGACTTTCGGCAGTAAGCTGTTTGACTCGTAGATGAAATACGACCCTCTGTCACACACGATAAGGTTTGTATTAGAATGAATCCATGAGCAGCACTGAAAAGCTTGTAATGCGGTACGAATGATTAAAATAATTATGTTGTGTGATAACAAATTGTATGTATTGAATTTATAATTCGACATCATTTAAATCCATCGCCACCAACTAAAGAATTGACTTCAGCGTTGTTTATTTTATGTTGGTTATTACATAAAAAATGGAAAGTACGGGTTACAGTAGAACTTAAAAAAGGTATGGTTTGTTGTTCCAAAATTTGACAACTACCTCAAATTCTGAATTCAAATATTTGAAATTTTGGGATTATTTCATTATTAGACTCGATTAAAAGTATGGAACACAATTTCATTTCTCAAATTAAAAAAAAACATGTTAACTTAGAGGAACACATTAAAAATACACAGGTTTACAATAATTAAGTTAAAAAAACAAATTCAATACTCACTGGCAGTCTTCAAAAGTATTCTTACTGATATCGTTGCAGTGAAAAAATTTACCATTAAAAAGTTGAACTGCAATTACAGCGAATATGAATTGAAACAATATGTACACAATGAGAATGTTAATGACATTTTTCAAAGAGTTCACAACACAGTCAAACACTGCTTTTAACTTTGGAACTCGTTTTATAGTTTTCAAAGGTCTGAGCACTCTTAACACTCTTAACGATTTAATTGTGGACAGATTCTGCCCCGCGCCCTTTTTCACGCCTCTGTAACAAAAATAAAGTAATTCGTCAAATTTCACTTCACGTAATTATACGATAATGTCATTAAAACACAAATTTTAATTGAGAATAAAAAAAAATGCCTGATCTAGAGATTCCATTATCGCATAAAGATGCACAGTCAGCGTATAATCAAACGAAAGTTGACTTTTCTATTAAACATTTTATCAAATTATAGTACTTCGTCAAACATCTTTAGTCATAAATTAAAAGTTATAAAAGCTCAAATAACTCTAATGGCATTTTGTCCTAAACAGGTACGTGTACCATACCTATGATGCATATAATATAATTATCGTCGAGGTAAATTATATGCATTCCAAATGGAACTGATTTCAAATCCATAACTGCAAGAGGTGATACGAAAACTGGCGGATAACTGTTTTTCAAAGATCATTTTAACGTTTCTATTGATAAACATGATATTAAAAATAGAAATGAAGTTAACAACGTACCCGATCTCAAATCCGAAGCTGACAAGGGCGCATATGACGACGGCGGCATCCATGATGTTCCACAAGTCGCGTAAGTACGCGCCCGGGTGGAACAAGATGCCGAGGTCCACTATCTTCAACAGCATCTCCACTGTAAAGACGCCCGTGAACGCGTAATCGAAGCAGTTCAGGATTTTGTTCCTGTTGTGGATGAGAGAGCATGGTTAGCAGGAGTCAGAAAATCAGCTAAGGTAAAAGTTTCCTTAATAAATCAGAATGGATAGAATTATGAACACTTCTTTTAAGGTCGAAAGTATTGTAAATTTGGCTAGAATTATAAACACGTTTATAAAAATTTAAAATATGGGCGATTCGGAACTTAAAAGGAATGAATAGGTGAACATTATTTTAAAATTTATAAAGTCACGAGGAAAACAACTTTGAAAATGTGAATGTACAGTATCAAGAGATGCTAATATTGGTAGTTGGGAGAAAGAAGATGAAATGGCAGGGACAGTTAAACTGGTATACTGTTCGTATTAGGACATTTGAGATAATGAAAGACAGATGACGTACCTGTCACTCTCTTCCACTACGGGGTCTTCAGCCGCTAAAGCCGCAGAACTCATACATATAACTACCATGATAAAAAAATCAAAATATTTTAAATTTACAACCCAGTGTGCGCCTCGCCTAATTCTGTAACAGAAATATGTTATATATCGTTACAATAAAATAAAGTCTTATAAAACAAAAGAATCATTGGTAAGTCAAGAATGACAGCTGAAGTATCGGATAACTTACGGATTAGTAGGTGACAAAATAAACATGGACGAATACGGCAGCATTGGTTTTGGTCCATCTGGTACTTCATCTTCATCATCTTTTTTGGCCTCTTCTTTCTTTTTGTTCTGAAATATTACAAACCCATAATAATAGACGTTCCCTTTACTGTTTTCATCTACATTGTTTCCACTACTTTCTAATATTCTTACTCTGGCTCTATGAGAGTTCCTCAAAAATATCGAAGAAAACTACACTAGATTCGATTACAGTTGTATGATAAATTACATGATGATGTTTTTTTAGCAAGTGATTACTATTATGACTTATTCAATGTATAAGGATAGAAATGAAATAGAATAACTTACTTACTAGAAGATTCACACTCAGATTTCAAATAAAGACTATTACACAAGCCATTACTGATGAATGTCGTGGTAAAACATGCGGTTCAAATCAATGCCGTAAATAAAAATAAAAACTCTAATAAAGTGAAAGGAAGGAGTGATCCTCAAGCTAGAAAGAAATCATGTATTGAAATTAATGAACCAG
The DNA here is from genome assembly GCA_945859665.1 of Anorthoa munda. Taxonomy (NCBI): domain Eukaryota; kingdom Metazoa; phylum Arthropoda; class Insecta; order Lepidoptera; family Noctuidae; genus Anorthoa; species Anorthoa munda. Next base: position 8,347,269 of record OX243893.1, read on the forward strand.
TATGTGTTTTTTTATGAATTAAGTAGCCACCTAGTTGAAGTTAACGTAAAAAGTCAAGTTGATGTTGACATCCATTAGCCATCTAGAGATAAAGATCATAAAGATTTGATAAAAACACCTATCATGACATTCTGCTCACATAAGCGACATCGACCCGTCTAGCGTACTTAAAATGTTGTTGATATCGAAGTCATGAACGAACACACAGGAAACAACAACACATCAGACAGCGTGCAATGTCATGCAGTGTTAAGAGAAGCTGCAGAATGAGATCTTAGAAGAATTCAATGAGAATAGTGGTAGTTTAAAATATCAACAATATTTTAAGTCGTCGACACCAATACATTTTGAAGCATAGCTTTGCCAATGCCGAGCTCGTTTTACCTTCCTACTCGTCGGTGAAGAGGGACTTAGGTCTACTCCGGTTGGAGAGCCGTCCACCGCGTGTAATGCACCCATCTCTTTCTCCAATTCCTAATTATCCGGAATAATGTATGAAATATGTACAAATTTCGTTCCAATCAACAGCTTAAACCAATTAGTACAACCGCTTGAAAGTAAATGCTTGTGGAAGAGTGGTTGAACATGCTATGACTTTGAAATTGTGATACTATCAACTAACTCCAAAGCATCAGAGGATGAATTCTAGGTACTGTTAACAAATAGAAGCTTAAGACTTACTTGGAGCTGTTTTTCCTTGTCCTCCTCGACTTGTTCCTCTTCTGCCGCTGTCAATTCCTGTAAATACAGATTTGCAACATTTACACGTAAAGCGGCATCAGATTTACAAGAGCGCGATGACGTCAACAACTCAACATACATCAAATTGGCAAACGTCTTGTTGTGAACACACATTTAATAGGTTTTGCGTTAGTTGATCTTGATATAAAAACCAGTCACAGTAAATATAAGTCAACATTTTATTTGGTAAATAAAACTTTTGAAAATGATAATAATAATGTAAGACCAAGTAACGCAAAACAAATCGTAGACAAAGAAACGCACCTGGGCATTAGCCAGATTGTCGACAGCGATGGCAAGGAACACGTTTAGCAGCGTGTAGTTGCCAAACAAGACGAGGATTACGAAGTACAGCGAGTAGATCATGCCCCTCTGGATACCGCCCTGAGACTGGATGCCATCATACATCACTTCGTTCCAATCTTCACCTGTTAGAATCTGGAATGAAGGAAACAGTTTGTTGATAAATCTCAAAGAACTGTTGTTTTAATACACTTATCGTCGTAAAAATGAAGCATACGACAAGAATAGTGGAGTCTGCCCAATATATTATATCTCTCTTATGTCTTAATACGATAGAAGAAAAGCCTTTTAACAAAATGACCATTCTTAAAAATCTCTAAGCAACCCTAAGGGGAAACAGGGGTGATAATAAGTTAGTCAAAAATAATGAGATGGAATAAAATACGATTTATCAATGTGTGAATATATCAACTCAGTCAATTATGTTAAAATCCAACACACATTCTAACATAAATTGTAATAAAAACATATAATCACCTGGAAGACAGTTAGCAACGCAATAGGAAAGGTGTTGAAGTTGGTCGGCGGCGTGCCATCCTCGAAGTTGAACTGTCCTCCGAACAGTTGCATGCCGAGCAGTGCAAAGATGAGAATGAAGAGGAAGAGGAGGAACAGCAGCGAGATGATGGATCTCATTGAATTGAGGAGAGATATCACCAGGTTCCGCAGTGATGACCAGTATTTGGTGACCTGGAATGAAAGGTAAGATTTTTTTAGTAAACATATCGCTGATTTTAGCTACTAATGCATAGTTGATATGTATAGAAAATTTAAAAATCTCTGCCTATGTAGGTCAGGTATGCAGCCGAGTACAAAATCAAATTTCAGTTTTAAATACACTTAAATAAGAACAAACTACGCTTCACAGGTTAAGCATCGTCACATAAAATATTTACGCCATTGGCATTTTAGATAATTTCAGTAAATAAAGAAAAGTCATGAAGTCAAATAAAATCTTCTTTTAATTTACAGTCAACGTGTTTTGCTTCGGTATTGTGTTTTGGTCGTATCACTTTGGATGTTTTTGTCCATGTCATTTCCTTGTTTATAGTTTTTAACATGTGTGTCTAGTTCCTATTTACGTGTCCCATTAATAGCGTAGATACTTCAATTTGTATAATCAAGAACCAGTTTTAAAAATTTTACAGCTTGGCGGGCTGGAAGCGCTGTTCACTAAATAAAACTGTAATAAAAATCTTTACCTTGAATATCCTCAGCAGTCTTAGAGCTCTCAGGACAGAAAGACCGAAGGAGCCACCCTTGACCTCAGACCAGACGACCTCAAAGATGGAGCCGGAGATAACGACGCAGTCGAACCGGTTGAACGACGACTCGAAGTAGATCCGTGGCCCCAGCGCGTACATTTTCACCCACATCTCCATCATGAACAACCCCAGGAACACAAATTCGGCATAGTCTGTCAAAGATAAAAATAGAGTTTAAGGATTTAGATAGATGCACCCTAATTAGGACAACAAGAATATTAACGCAACCATTTAATTATTTTTGAATAACATATTGAATATATTGGAGAAGTGAATGTGCAGCAATGGACTGTTATGTGCTAATAATGAAGATCAAAATCGCTTTTCACGTTTACTGACAGTAAACGTCATGATAATTTTTATAAAACTACAAGTTTATACATTCATTTGTAAATTTACTGTAATTACAAAAGCTATGAAAATGGTTAGCTAACAGTAGGTTAAAATATGTAATTAACTCATAAGAAACTTACATAAAAATGAAGTCAGCCACTTGGGTTGTCTATAATGCTCCACAGCCACGCATATCGTGTTGAAGAGCACCAAGACAATGACGAACCAGTAGAACCACTGAGTCTTCACCGTGTGCCTGATCCAAAACCGAAACCTCTTCTCGGCTCTCCAGAAGTCTGCAAACTTCCCGGCTGACCGTGCTTTACTTTTCAGAAAACCTGTTGTAATAAAATATTCGTTAACAAAAGTCTTGATGTTAAAGTAGCCGATGATCTTGCAATTGGTTTATGACACACAAACTTGCATTTACTTTCATTGATAAAAACAATAATTTTATCTATGTAACCTTGACATTAATATCCAAAATGGTATGCTTTTAATAGCGAAACTTACATCGCGTGTAAATAGTCATGTTCGTTACCGAATATTGGCAATACAAAGGGTCTAATGTTTATTGCATGATCAACGGCATTTGCATTTAACTAAAGGATTCGGGTTCAACATTCAACTAATTGTTTATTAACTCTAGCGTACGCACGTCACGATTAGCAGTCCTACTACGTCCACAGTTTTGCGACACAAAATGCTCTTGTGCTTTTTAAGCTGGTTTTTGATCGTTAACTTTTATAACACGAAGTAATTGGACGGTATCGAAATTCAATCGGGGTCGCAAGCCGATATTTTGGTCGTATAAATCACTAACAACCCTCTGAGATACCGTCATGTTATCCCCAGAAATATAATAATATGTTACGTTTTACGGTAACTTTTTGGTGAAGCTCACGCTGTACATGTACAAGCTTGGGGTGAGGGTGGTGGAAATAGCGGACCTAGAGGTAGAAGAGTAGCAAGGGATAATACATAGGGGTTTCTGACGCCTGTACGGTTAAACGACGACTTCGAATAAAACAAGGCAATTGTTATTACGGCTCCATAGAAATTTTGGGAAACACGTACAAACGTTTTCATAATGTGGATACGGGCAGGGAAACTATACCTAAATCTAATACTATTCTAGTTTGTACTACTGTAGAAGATGAAAAGGAATATTCTACCAGCATCACGTTTGATCCCATACCTTGCTTTTTCTTTGGAACTGTAAACAACCAACACACAAATAGAGTACGAATACGCAATGAAAATGGATGAAAATAAAAGAGTTAGTTATTGACAAAATATCATGCAACATTCATGAATTTACAATAGTACGTGAAAAGTAAAGGAGTATATTTTAATGATTGCAAATGTGAATAAAGTATCGGAAAGTTTATATATACCTAACCTGGCTATTAATAATAGAATCAAAGACGATAGAGTAAATAAATGTAAAGAAAATTAAAACATGCTTCTATAATTTGGTTTCTGCTCGAGTAATGAAAACGAATATGTGGTTGAAATAGAAAATTTGTCTAAATATCTTGATCTGTAATAGGTATACACACAACACGACACTCAGATTACGGCATATGTAACATTCATGTGACAGGAAGATGATACTGACCGTCATCTCCGCAGTCTTCATCCTGTTCTTCCTCTTCTGTGTCTGTACTTTTACTTTTACCAAGGTTTTTTAACTTCTTTTTAGCCGCTGCTCTTCTTCGCGCTAAGAAGGAAATCAAGATATATTAGTTAGACAATTAACTATATTTTATTTCATCGATGGAACTACACAAAGACTTGTCCTATAAAAATCAATGAATCTGTTTACCTTCTATTATGTGATTTTTTTCTTCTTCTGTTGTTCTTTCTTCTGCTAATATTACTTCCTCTGTAACCAAGGTTAACTCATTAGTAACTTTGCCTTATTCCATTTCCTACTGTACATATTTTTGTCTTTTCTCCATAACTATTTGCCATGTTATGTTCCATTGTCTGTGTTTGTACTGGACTTACCTGCTTTACATATCCACTCAACGTAACCATTGAGTTCTCTCTCGAGTTGCTGCTGTCTTCTTAATTTAAGAAATTCTTGTCTATTTTCTACTTTCTCTCTTTCTTTAGCGAACTCACTGCAAACATAATTACGCGTATTGAACTACTCTAGCTCTAATGATACATACATAATAATGAATCATAGTTATAGGGAATTATATCATACCCAACAAGTAGTACACAAAAACTCTGAGATAGCAAGTACAACTAGCAATTGATAAAAATACGTTTTAGCATTGTAACATTGGAAATCCACGAACATCTCCTACCAAATCTTTACTTTCAGTTCTAGCGTTATTTGAGCACACATCATCAGTATTGAAAAGACCTGCTTCAGTAATCCAGTTGAGATATGCATTGAAGTCTGCGTTGAACATTGCACGGGCTCTTTCTTTAACAAACTGAGCCCTTCGTTCTACGCGTCCTCTTTCGTTAGAAAACTCTCTGGATATCAAAGGTGATAAAGAAAATACAAAACAAAACGTAAATAAAATAATAATTAATGCATTCGATGTAAATATGCTAAAGTGTTACGACTTACCCGCTAAGAACACCGAGAACTAAGTTGAGCATAAAGAATGAACCCAATACTATGAGAGGCACAAAGTAAATCCAGTTGAACGCACTACCTAGCGCGTCATTCGTCTGCAACAAACAACAAGAAATTACATAGAAAACCTAATCTAGAAGAGGAATTAATTAAAGAAGATTATTTTTACACGAAGATTGAAAGGGAAGATTATAAACGTAGTTTAATTAAGTTGGTAAATTACATGAGAATCAAAAGTATTTTATGTGATAGATTATGAAACTTTAGAATCAATCATGTTCTAGACAGGTGACAAAAACGTTAAATGTCAAATGTTAACGTAATCAATTCCTTACATTTTAACATTTCTACAATCGTCATCGCTAAAAGAATGACACATTTTCTGGAGTCTAAGGACACCGTAAAAGTTGTTGACGGAGAAACAGAACCAAATGTAGGTAAAGTAACTTGACCGGAACATCGCTTACTAACAGGTGAGATACTGATCAAGCGCGAGCCTATCATAATAAAAAAAAGTCAACGCCATAAAGGAGAAGGCGGGACGAACTAGACTGATTTCACCAGAATTAGAAGCGGTGTGAGCGCGGGTTTCTGGAAAGTTCAAGAAGTGGAGGGAGGCCTTTGACCAGAAGTACGACAGACCAGGTTAGCATAAACAAAACAGGGACTTACCCAATAGAGGATGGCTGTCCAGCCCTCCATGGTGATGCACTGGAAGACGGTGAGCATAGCGAAGCCTATGTTGTCAAAGGACGTGATCCCTCTGTTCGGTCCTTCCCACTTCTCTAGGCACGTGCTTTTTTCGTACTCACACACGTTCGCGCCAAATGGCGCTAGGCTAGAGTTATCCGCGTTGCACGGCGTCGCACTATCGCCTTCGTTTACTATTTCACCTGGAGGATTAGAAATGGTTTTAGTGGTTGCTTCAGCATAGTAGTTTTCATAGGGCACAATAGTTATTTATGTTACTTAGTACCTAAGAGTTGACAAATTTGTAAAAAAATTGCAAAGAAGTTCATAAAATTGGCGGGCGCGATGCCGGTATGAGGATACAAGATATTCGTGTATGTATAATGCTTGTATAGAAATTGCGACACCTATTAAAAACTTTGAGTAAGTAAGACTAAAGGTAACTTGTTTTATAGAAAGTATCATAATAATGATACCACCTATGGCAACGGATGATAAATATTGAAATGTTTGTCACTTTTCTTTAGTTCAGCCTGTCCAAAAATTTTATGTTTTCGTATAAGTAAAAAGAAATTCTTAAAATGCACTAGTTTCCGAAGGCTAGTAATTAATTTTTATAGCCAATAATTAAGACGTTGAAAAGTTTCAAACTTCTACTTATTACATTTGAAACTTTGCCCGTTAATTTAAATTTCCACATGCAATGGTGTCGCCGGTTCGTGAGTTTGTGACTGCATGTTATTGTCGTACAAACTTTAACTGGGTTGATGTTATTTACGGGTCACTATTTAACCGATAGATTTGTACGAAGTTTAGTGAGAATCGATGTGTGTGCTTTTGTATGCGTTACTGGGAAATATAAAGTATTGTTTATTTCCCTATGCACAAGCGCCAGCATGTTACGTATACATCTTACTTGCCAACGAAATGTTACGATTACATTGATTTTGTATTAGTGTAGTCTGAAATGCACCTTGTGTATCCAGAACCTTTTTACGAAGGCTAGATTTTTGGGCCATTGTTTGATTTGTTTTAGCGTAACTGCAGTCCTCAAAATCATTTTATAGTTTAGTGGTATCTAGATAACGCAAATAGACAGCTTTAAGTGTTAGCAGTCCTTAAACTACCGCTCGATGGCACAGCTAACGTGTTTTCTAACTGCGTTTAACAAACATTGGTAATGAGAAACAATTTTTAAAATTTAATGGCCTTGGGCTAATAAATAGATAAAGGTCAACAACAAATGTGAAGGAATACTTACTAATATCTTCTAAATTATAACAAGTCTTATGCAGCGCCCCTGAGTAGAACTCGAGGCCGATGATAGCGAAGATGACTATCGCGAAAAGCACCAAGAGGCCGATCTGCAGCAGCGGAGCCATCGCCTTTATAATGGACTTCAGTACGACTTGCAGACCTATACGGAAATGGGTTTTATTTGAATTGTTCATAAAGCTGAATATTGCGTGGTTTGCCCTGTAATTTATAACCTTTTAGCTATATGGTAAATTAATCTCTAGTGTTTTCATATGTTGATAGCCATTTTCATGCATGAATAAAGAAATAAATAGGGCTAACCAATTGGTCAAATTGGTAGAAAAAAATATATGAGAAAGCAGAATTTTCTTAAAACAAAAGAAGCTTGGAAATTAGTTTTAACATTACGGAATAGGCACTCGTATTCTGTGCAACAACATTTTAGCCAGCAATATTAACTGATCCAGTAGGTGTTGGATGATATCCAGCATAGTTTTAAAGATTAAATAAATACAAATAAATAAATAAGATGAGAAGCAGCTGAAATAGTTTTATCCAGTCCTTATAAATTACAGGGCAATAATATTAAACATTCGTAAAATTAAATTTTGAAGAAGAGATTTCTATAGTATTTTGGAAATTGTTATTTTATCTTTGAGATCATTTTTTAAATTAGATAAAACAAGAGATAATTACCAAATATGTCGTTTATTTCTCGACGTTAGTTGCTAATTTTATCGATGATAACATTAAAAGAAAACTTTAATAAAGATACAGACAACAAGAAATAGATTATCTGACTAAATGCCATATATCTAGATATGAAAATCATTAACTATTTATTGAAAAATACATCAGAACAATGGTAACACAATATAAAATCAAAAAGTTTATCGTGCACAATGATTTTCACTGTTGCATAATTTTAATTTAAAATGGCGCCAACGGTATTCTTTTTTTCCACACTCAATTTATGGAGAGCTTTTTTTTTTGCGTAAATACATTTTCGACAAAACTGCCAGCGCACTTACTTTTTTTTTTCTATCCAGCCAGTGTTTATTTTAAGTCATAAAATTATGCAACAGTGTAACTAGTGGAACTACAATACGATTAACTAATCTATGAATGTTCTAGAACTCACTAGGAACGCCCGATACTAATTTAAGGGGCCTCAGCACCCTAATGGCACGCAAGGTCCTGAAGTCGACGTCGGCTGGCGCGATCGGCAGCTGCGTGATGATACTGCCAAACACATATCACTCGATACTGTAGCTTGAACTAGCAACTAGCTGAGTAATAAATTACTACTGAAGACTGTGCTTTTGTTTAAAAACAAATGATTATAATCTTTAAAATAAAAAAGGTTGATGAAAATAGGTTGTGATGTTCAATTCGCTCTCAATCAAAATTGACCCGAGTGTGATGTTTCGGAGTATCAATATAGCTTCTGCCAATGCATCTTTATCATAGACACAGTACGGGCCCGAAGTTAATATTATACTCGGAAAGATCATATACACATCGCTTCCCATTGTGAGCGTGTATGTTTACTCCGCTGGCGAACGAAAAAATAGAACAAAATAATTTATGACTTCTATGAATAATAACGAAAAATTAATTAACCAAAACGTAGGTGACAAAGCACAGCCTTAATTTTATGTAAAAAATAACTACAATCTAAATATCGTGTATCTAATTAGTTAGATTGTTATATGCTAAGTAATCATGTTAATTTTACGCATTTTAATCTAAATACACCATATTTATTCACACCTAAAACCATTTCTTTATCTAATTTCTTACGTATTAGCTTTTATATTTGATGTAAACCTACACAATACACAAATGTATAGCAAATCTTTTCTATTATGCAACACGTAGCTTTAAAACATTTTCAATAAATCACATATTAATTAAAATTCACACATTTTCTAATCTATGTTAAGTATGTCAATAAACATGTCGAGAATACGATGCTACGTATTTTTACTAATAATTATAAAAATTCTATTGTCCATAACTAGCTGTAGTTCTACATTCAAAAAAGTTTCAAAATTCGAAAACATCTAGCGAATAACGTCTATAACAAATAAGGTAGAGGTATTATGTGAACTGTTCGCCAATTACTGTGAATTACTTGGTATCCGCGAGACGAGCTTGAGCGGTCGGAGCACTCTGAACGAGCGCAGCATCCGCAGGTCAACGTCCACGTTGTATTCGGCGAATATCGTCATCGACCTAGTTTTTGTTATCGAATATTCAATAATGTCAACCCTTCTTTGTGTTTGACAAAACCTAGTGTCCTACGTTTTAGTGTCAACCAATTGGTGGCCTAATACTTTGTAAACGGTAATTTGTATAATTTAGATTACAATATGTGAGTTCACTGAAAGAAGCCTCGGTGCTATGAACTTCAATGAATTAAATATTCATTCCAGCAATCGAGGATGCTTTTTTTCTGGTGAACAAGAATGTTGTGAAATAAAAGTTATGTAAAGAATTATACTTTTCTTTTCCCCCTTTTTCTCAGGTCACTGACAATCTGATCTTGTACTGGTATCTAAACCAGTAAATCTGTTGGCAAATCTAATAAGTGTGACGATAGCGTAGTCTTTATGTCCATGAATAGTTCTTGCCAAACTTCTTGGCCGCCCTGAAGTTGGCTACAATGGCTGCGCAGTAGTAAATCTCATAGTCTCATATAAAAAATAAGTTAATTAAAAAAATCAAAAAACCCGACTGCTTAAAAAGCAAACTAAAAAGACGTAAACAAGAAGAAAATCATGATGTGCAGTCGGAGGATACATATTCGCGAGCTGGCGGACCAAAACCAGATGTATCCTCCGACTGCACAGCATGATTGTCTTCTTGTTTACGTCTTTTTAGTTTGCTTTTTAAACAGTCGGATTTTTTGATTTTATTAATTAACTTTTTTATTTACAACTTTTTAGTTATTTTTTTATAGAATTAGGTACATTTAAACATATAAGTGTTATATATTTTTTAAATCGCCTCTTAAAATCCTTTATTTTGATACCCCACACGATGGGTTTGGAAGAAAAAAATTTTTTCCCCCCCACAAAATGGCGCCCAAAATCCGCCAATTTTGTTTTTTCCAATTTTAAAGTAGCCAGTGACACTCGCAGGATTATGACGAATCGATTGACTTCAAAGAATCATCAAAATCGGCCAACGCGTTTGGTCTCTAGAACGCCACATAGGAACAACCATACATTTATACATACATACATACATATATACATACATACATAGACTGATAAACACATTACCCTCCTTCGGCAGTCGGGTAAAAATAGCACCGCGCATCGGAAAGCCATCTTCAGGACGGCCAAGAAGTTTGGCGAGAACTATAAGTCAATATATAATGACTTGAGATTTGACTACAGATTCGAAAACCAACAGATTCTTCACAGATTTCTTTACATAACTTCATCAATACCTCTTAACGAATAAATTAACACTAAAATAAATATATAAGATATGAAAAACAACTCACCCGGTTACTACTACGAAAAAATCCATTATGTTCCAAACGTTTCTAAGATACGATCCCCTGTGTAAAACAAAACCTAATGCTAAGATTTTTAACGAGGCTTCTACACAAAATATTCCTAAAAAGTACGCCTCGGTCTTTTCCTGCAACAATGGAAACAGTGTTCAGTATAACAGCAAACAGATAAAATAAATGTTTATAATCCTTGTCTGTATTTGTTCAGAAATCATTAGTTTGAATGTACACAAGTATCATTATAATCGTGGCGTATTAAACACCAATAAGGCTGTGTTTATGCAATAGTGACATTGAGCACCGTGTTTATAGACCACATCTAGAACATATGCATACGAAGATAATCACACCAGCAGCACGCGCGTGTCATTGTTGTATTAAAAGCTATACCCATTGGCAGCACGCGCGTGTCATTGATGTATTAAAAAAATGCAGTGTGCATATGTCCTAGGTACGCATATTTACATATACACTCAAATTATCAGATAGTAGCTCTGTTTATCTCAAAACGTATCATCAGTATTAATTGTGTGTCGGCCAGCAGATGACTACGTGCTCATTGTTTCTGTGTGCGTGAATGCAGCTTGGCTGGCTGAGCACTCCATAGAATTGTAAATTTCTATGTGCACATTGTAGCTCGGCCAATACTGAGTACTACACGAGTACACGGGATTTTACACATAGTAACAATTTACCAATAGAAACGTCATATTCATAATAAATAAAAACGTTTTACAAAAAAATACTACCGACTTCCAAATAAAAAAACTACAAAGTGAAAAATAACTTTATTTTTGGAAGTCGGTGTCTTTGGTGGGTTTTTGGTTGTACCTACCCAATAGGATTACCCGAATATCATGAATCTTTAAGATAACCGGTGAAAGGGGAGATCTGCGTACCCTTTGAGAGCGTACTGGCGTGATGTTATGTTATGAAATGGTATAAACAATAAACGGTCATGCGATTGCAGCAATCCCGAGAGATTTGCCGTTATTTATTGAAGAGTTCTGTTGTATATCTCCGAAGTTCTTCATCAGATCTTCACCAAATTAAAATGGGACCAATTTCAAAACATACTCTTTCAAACAAAAATATAATTTTCAAAAAAACGGAGATATCGGTGAACATACATAAAAAAAGCATACATAAAGTCGGTTAAAAAACACGCCGATATTTTACTTTAGCTGCCTACATAGGATCTATGGAACTTGGAATTTTATTTCTATCACTGAGTAGGTTAAAAGATCACAAGATATAAACAGGACCCTGTTGTCAGAAAGAGATAAACAGACTGTTCAAACATACGTTCGTGTCGTGGCTAGACGCAGGACGGACTGACTTCACTTAAGCTGGTCAGCTTGTGTTTGTATTGCCACGCAGGCGTTAGTAAAACGTATCTGCCTCAGTATATATATATATATAACATCATTGAGTACAATTGCTTCTATCACACACAATTAAGACCGATGACGCTTCGTGAACGTTTTTGTCATACGACAGACTCCTGTTACCATGAATCAGCATGCTTCAAAGACCCATTGATGATTACAATGTATTGTTATGACAAATGACCGACAGTAACCATTGGTTTCCCAGCATACTGATCCATACAAGACGGAAGGTCTAAGCTATTTTGTGTGGATTGCAGACAGTTGGGAGACAAAAGGAATGAATGCGTTTGAGCTTAGAAGGATGTTACACTAACAGACGTCATTGTTAGTATTCTCGTCTGGATATGGATTACAAACATGGGTAAAATTAAAAATGAGTATTACGGCTGAAGTATGAAAGTAGTGTCAGTGATTTTCTTTCTCTGCTCTCAAACGGTGAAGGAAAACATCGGGAGGAAACCGGCATGTCTTAGAACCAAAAATTCGAAGACATGTGACATCCACCAACATCCGCTGCCCGCGTAGTGAATTACGGCCCATTCCCTCTCACAGATAGGAGGCCAACGCACAACGGACGAACAGCGAGTCCAAGTGCGGAAAGGGGGTCCATCTATCCTATCGTAGTGTCGGTGACAGAAAGGTTGTGTATGTTGGTGTCAGGATGGGGGCATATGATGCGAAGGAATGAGAAAATTGTCGTTAGGAATGGGGGTAGCTGAAGGATTGTGTGACAACTAATATTATGTGGGATAGAAAAACTAATATCATAATTTAAAAAATATATGTTATTAAAATAATTATTTATATTGAAACTACTGAGTAGACTAGGGATGTAACTGTGAAAGAAGAATACATGTACGTACCTACACCAAGACTAGATTTAAGAATAACGTTAGCAGTATGACGTAATAGATGATTTGTCTTTATATTGTAATAACGTAGTTTAAACTAATACAAATAAAAAAGAAACTCGCACTATTGCATTATCAAAATGCTGAATATAAAAAAAAAAACTTATGAACAGAAATATTAAAACTAAACGCAACACGTATGTGAACGCAATTGCAATTTTAAAGAAATTTATGGACATGAAAAATGTGGATGAACAATGTTGGATCATATTTAGCAACTAGGAATAAAATTAAAAAGGAATTATAAGGCTGTCATACGTATTAGCTGCAATGCACTTTAACAGTTTAAGCATAAGGTTGAAATTACCAGATTCTGTGCTAAGATGGTCTTATCGCCGTTGGGCAAATGCTCCTCCAGCGCCAGCACCACGCAGTTGGCGATGATGGTAAGTAGCACCGCGTACTCGAAGGGCGGCCACTCGATGATGAACTTTGTGTACCTGGAAATATAATATATATTTAATTAAAACCTGAATTCATAGGATAAACTTTTCTATTCAAGGATAATACGATTCCATGTATCTGAAATTATTTGGGGGATTAAACAATATTTAAAGTACCACCGATCTTAGGTTAGAAACAATTCGCCCGAAGCTATTTAGATTTCAGGAAAAACAACAATGTAACGCTTACGAGTACATAACTAACTAGAGTTTAGTACATTGTATTATATCTAGGTATAAATCTTTGGGTCGCGGATAAATTTGAAAGAGAGTTACCGCGGCCCTGGCACAAGGAACTGAAGGAACACGGGTGGGTTTTAGTCAGTAAAAGTCTGACACGCCCTTCCGCTTCACCCAGAGCGGGAGAAGACATTGGACGATTACCAAAACCAAAAAAAAAATGGTATAAATCTTTAGGGACAAAAAATGTGATGTGATATTATCTTGATAAAGTTCAAAGTAAATCTTTACGTATTTTCCTACTAGCGACCTGCCCCGGTTTCACCCGTGACAAATTACACACAAAAACCTTTCCCGTTTGTCACTCTTTTTATTGATGAAAACCGCATGGTAATCCGTTCAGTAGTTTTTAAGTTTATCGCGTAAAGACATGGTGGGTGACTTTATTAAGTTTTGATAGTGACAAAGACTTTCTAAATCACCCAAGACTCTTTAATGACACGGTAATTGCCTCTCATATACAAGGAGGTAGCTTCAGAATTTTCATTACCCTCCACTTAAGCACGACAATATGGCAACTATATCGCGTTTACTAAGCGATCATTATATAATGCTGTTAGCTTTGATCACCTGCAGCTTTATATCTCGGCAAGGTTTAAAGTAGACTATTATCTACGTATTTACCTAACACTTTCTCAATAAGCCAATTTAAGTAATTTTATTGGCATGAAAACAATTTCCTCTCATAGATGAGGAGCTAGCGACATTATAGAAAATATTATCGCGTTACCTTCCCATTAAGCACAACAATATAGCACACACACATCACATCATCAGCCTATTAATGTTCCCACTGCTGGGACACAGGCCTCCTCTCTGTGAGAGGGAATGGGCCGTAATCCACCACGCGGGCCCAGTGCGGGTTGGTGGATGTCACATGTCTTCGAATTTTGGTTCTAGGACATGCCGGTCTCCTCACGATGTTTTCCTTCACCGTTTTGAGAGCAGTGGTGATGAAATAATTTACACAAAGTAAAGCGCCTGCCTGGGCTCGAACCCACGACCTACAACTTGTAAGTCGCGGCCGATACCACTGGGCCACCACTGCTCACGCAATATAGCAACTGTGACATAATTTGATAAGTAAACAATCACTAGATAATGCTGTTAGCTTTGATCGCTTGCAGCACATAATATTTCAAAGAAAACCGCCTCTTCATATTTCCCTAACACTTTCTCAATTACACAAGATGCTATAATAATACGACAATTTCCTCTAATATACAAGGAGCTAATCTCATTATAAAAAATATTAATCACGTTCCGACTAATAAGCGATCATTAGAGAATGCAGAGCTTATCACTTGCAGCATTTTATATCTCAATATAGTTCAAAGAAACCGTCTGCATAGTTTCCTACCACTTTCTCAATTACTCAAGACATTGGATAATGCAGTTTACCTTTGATCAGTAGCAGTATTTTACATCTCGATAAAGTTCAAATTAAACCTTCTCTACACATTTTGTCTAACACTTTCTCAATTACACATGACACTTTAATGATTCGACAATTTCCTCTCATAGACAAGGGGCAAGTATCATTATAGAAAATACTATCGTTTTATCCTCCAATTAAGCACGACAAAATAGCAACAGTATCGCGTTTCGAATAGCAACCGATAATTAGTTAATGCAGTTAGCTTTTATCACTTGCAACATTTTATATCCCAACATTTTTTCATGATATTTTAACCTTATCGTCATAATTTCCTAATATTTTTCAATTATCCAATACATATGGGCCAAAAAAATCTTTTTAACCGCTGCTTGAGAGTGCAGTTTAAGAGTAGACTACGTAATTTTTTAATAAATAAAACGTACTACAGTGTGAATGAATTTCTAACAGAAAACAATATATTTGTTGATTAATTGATCTATTGAATGATAATTGTAATCATAATTTATTAATTTATCTATTGTGGAATAATTGTGATGATAATGATAATTTATTATTTGATCTATTGAATGATAACTGTGATGATAATGATAATTTATCGATTGAATTGAATTGTTATTGTGAGGATAAGGATAATTTATTAATTGATCTACTGAATGATAATTGTAATTATATTTTATTTATTGATCTATTTAATGATAATTGTAATGATAATATATTAATTGACCCATTGTTTGATAATTTGTAATGATAATTTATTAATTTATCTGGTTTTATAATGTAAGACCATATTGCATAAATAATGTAAGTGTTTGCATGCCGAATGGTAAAATATGGCTGAGTTATAATAAAATTCAAAGAAACCGAGAATCAGAAATAGACCGTATGGTGACATTAAGCACATCAGATGCGTTATTCCAATTGAGAGCCGATATGTTGATATACTGTAGTTGTACCTACCCTTACCATCTGCTAATCAGTGTTCAATCAAATCTTATAAAGACTTTTTAATGACACAACAATGTCTTCTCATAAACAAGGAGCTAACGTCAAATTATCCTCCTATCAAGCACGACAATATGGAAACTGTGTCGCGATGCGACTAGTAAGTGATCATAAGATAATGCAGTTTGCTTTGAACGCTTGCACGAACGTTATTATGGGCGCGTAACGTAAAATTATTGAGGGGTGGGGAGGGGGAGGACTTTTTTGTGTGTGTTGGCAATTGTGTCAAACTGGGTGGAAAAGGTGCCTAGACTTTGCCGTACTAAGTAGGACCTCTAAGTTTGACCTGGGAACTACCATGATATCAATAAAAATTGATTATGTTAGTTTATCCATTTTGTGTACCTGTGAATGTTTGTAAAAGACTAACTGTAAATAAATCTTTTATAAAATGATTACGACCGATAGTGGGCTTAGCAGGAAATCTCTAACTACTCAAGATAAGAATTGATATTGTATATTTTTAAAGCTTTATGTCAGAAACAAAATAATATCGGTTATTTTCAATTTGGTTAGTAAATAACTGGTAGATACATATTCGCTGATCCTACGTCCACCCTACAGCGTTTACAGTAATGTGTATATAATAAATTCCATACACATATTTTAAAATTAACAAAATCGACTTTAAAAACTAAAATAATCGAAGAATTTTCTCAATTTCTTCCAAATTCAAAATAAAACAAAAGACAATCTTGAAATTCAAACTTCGAACTTCCATACGATAAAATTACACAATCTTTATTTTGCCCGTTCTACACCATGTCCCCGTGTCAATGCATACATGAACATCCTAACATTTATAATAAATGTTGACTATGAATCTCCGTCGGCAGACGATGTGCGCTTCTTACAACAGCGAAACTTGGCCAGCTGTGAAATGTTACACAACTTTAAAAGATTTTCATGCAACTTTTTGTAGAATGGACAGGTAAGGTGCAGTCTGTATTTTACGTACTGCTTCTTAAATAAGGTTTGAGCGTCTTTGTTCTTTATGTAAATATTTTTTAATGACAGCGAATGATTTTTGCAGATTTTCAGTACTTCTAACGATCTTGAAGTACTAAAAAAATCGTATTTACTGGATGGAATTACCCTACAAAGCTACTTCTTAAAACAAAAGAATATCGTCGAATTAACTGTCAATTTTAACTTAACTCCTATTATAGTCAATCAAAGGATGTTCAGCAAATTAAAATATCTTATTAATAAAATAAAATTCGTAATAGAAAAAAAAGAACAGTTCTCCAACTAATCAAGAATATATTCCTTTTGCCGCGTCCTATATACATAATTTAAATTCGCCATCATGAATTTCGTGACTACACGGAAATATTTCAAACGGCAAACGTACAAACGTTTCAAAATTAAATGACGGATATGTTCGGGTTTCGGGGGTGCCTTCAATGGAGTTCAATCGATTCATTTTCAGTTCTGTTTTTCTTTTGATTTTTTCTATTATAGTGAAATGGAATGTTAATAGATTTTAATAATTGTTAACAAATTGTTATTCATGTTTGAATGTCAGGTTAGTTGTTTTGGTTGACAAATAATTAAGTTGAGCTAGTTCACTATGGATTTTTGAAATTGATGAAGGATGTTTTGGGTGTCTTCATTTAAGAGTCTAATATGCCTATACGTGTGGGTGATTATACAATCCCATTCTAGCTTCGCTATATGATAGCAGTCTCTATTTATTTAATTTTTAGAGGAACAGTTTTGTCTGCCGACAAAAGGTTGAGTTGAGTAGAATGACTGAATATAGCAGTAACATCGAAGTCTTTTTCAATTCAGAAAAACCGCACACCAATAATTCCACACAATTTTCTAAAACAATCTAACCAGAAACACACAAAGAAAAACACACAGTAACTGTGTCGTTCCGCAATACAATCTCTTTTTTGTTATCAAATTACGAATACCTAGTGTAAGAACGTTCTTGTTTACAAAATGCATAAGGGGGGTAAATAAGGTGTGCGTTTAATATGTATAAGTGGGGGCAATACCGTCCCGCCCTCGTTGTTTCATGCTAAGTTCTGGCCAGATGTTACGAGAGTTAAGTCGTAATATGAAGACGACAGTGGACGCTTTTGGGGGTTGATTTAACTTCCCTCTGCGGTATAGAATGTCTGAGGTAGTTTCTGACCGTTTTAATTAGGATTTTGATGCAGATTTTGGATTCGAAATATGTCGTATCTTCAAGACATTTTTGAATAACACATATTTCAAAATTGTATGTATTAGATTATTTTTCTAGATCGGCGTGGTTGTTTTTATTAGTACTCATGATTGTTTGGTACGTAATCATCATCCGCTTAAAGGCGTCCTCTTCTAAACCAAAGAGCATCGACCATACAGCCTCTAGACGCCTAATGCTTGATCGATTACATCAAAACAATTCTGTCAACTAGCTGAGGTATGAGGCACGGGGTACTGCGCTCTGATTGGTCCTTACCAACGTCATTTCGCCGAACTACGGATGGGACAGGTTTATAAAACCACGAAGGTATCGATATTTTTTTTAAATTGTTAGTGTACTTAATATTTTTACTCATTAATGTTAGTTATTTTTATTATTAATTTTACAGTAATAACATAAAATGAAAAAACTAAAAACAAAATTCTAATGATAACATATTTTTTCGGCAGTTGGTTCATAATATTAAATATTACGTACCAAAAATCAATATTCGTTTCACAATTAATTTAACAAATAATAAAAAACTTAATTGAATGTCTCTTTTTTTAAATATTATGTAGGCTTCTAGTTTTGTCGATAACATATTTTGTCATAGAATATGGTGCATCACTAGTTTTGTGTAACAAATTATAGAGGAAAAGAGATAGACAAAAAAATAATTTAAAAAGAAAGAGACGAAACATCAAAGACGAGCGCGACAAAATTTGTGCTGTTTCAGTTTTCACCTACAATAATGACCAGTACAAAATGAACTCCGATAAATAATATCAGAAAATAAATCTGATTATGATTATGTAACTGTTAACTTACCGATGAAATGTTATGACATTTTTCGGGAAACTCGAGTTCTGGCTATTGTTACCACACCAACGTACTGTACAAGGGGCCATTATAATATTTATTTTACCAATTTATTATTGCCTGACGCGGAAGTGTGTCGGCTCACAGAAGTGGTCGCTACTAATTCGAAATTGTCGAGTAGCGACCTATATTACCAGTATATGACATTTTAGTCATATGTGTTGACAGACATCGCTTGCCTGTTGTTAGGCGTCTAG
The DNA here is from genome assembly GCA_945859665.1 of Anorthoa munda. Classification (NCBI taxonomy): domain Eukaryota; kingdom Metazoa; phylum Arthropoda; class Insecta; order Lepidoptera; family Noctuidae; genus Anorthoa; species Anorthoa munda. The sequence continues at coordinate 8,366,633 of OX243893.1, forward strand.
AGGCTGTATGGTCGATGCCAAAGAGTCTCCGAGTGTCCGAGGAGTTCAGACAATATTTTTAATGAGTTCTCTTTTGAAGGTAAATACTCGTATAGGTACTTAATAACCCGAATATGATATAAATGTCGATATATTATCATCAGCTATGCATTTCATAGTAAACAAAACCGAAAAACAAATAAATAAATTACAGTTCATGTCACTGTAAACTTTCCAATTTGTATTTATTTACGTTCCGCATGAATGCCCGGCACCGCGCATATCCGATGCCGAACTATGCCAGGTTGAATGACACCCAATTATCTACGCCTACCTTTTGAAAATATAAACCTTCATTTTCGCGCTTTATTTATCATTTTTTGCGTTGCCTGAAAATAGCAGTTGGTTTTCTCTTTGTTTACAATATTTTTCATAGTTTTATTCGGCAATATTTTCAATGTTAACGAAATACTCATGAATAATTGGTATTGCAGTTTTTGGCTGTATTTATTGGGTACACAGGTGCCTTTTTGATTATTTTTATTACTGAATAAACTTTTGAAGAATGGTATCAGAGGACAAACGAGTTCCTGCTGTTTTATTCATAATTGTTTCAAGCGTAGCGTAGGCAATTAATAAAAAACACGGTACTGACCTCCGAATTGGATTTTCGTCGGAAAATATAAAGAGTGAGCTGGGCCCTGGAGTAGCGGGCTGGTGCGCGCCGCCCATGGTATCAGCTGGCGCCGCGCGAGCCTGCGCCCCCGCCGCCTCCTGCGCTGCCGCCAACCTGGAATATGACATCGAATAGTGAGTAAAGTGGTACCTCCTTTGGGGTTATGAGCCCCTGGTATTAGGAGAGCTCAATTCCAATAAGAGAGCTTAGTCCTTGTGTTACAGAAGAAAACAAAATTTCATTGGTTGCGGAATAACCCGGTTCATTAAAATAACGAATCTAAAAAATGAATCGGATTATATTCGGTGTGTAAGCTCGTGAGTTGCCGTGATTGGTCCGTGGATAAGTGACCATCCATTACATACTGATACTCTTACGTGCATCCGAATAGTAGTTTATGCAACGGTCATATAATAGGGGTTATTGAAACATGAGTGTGGGTGATAATAGTATCACACGAGTGAAAAATATGTGGTATGGCGGGCAATTTAGATTCTCATTGCACATGACTGCGCAACGCGCGCATCAATGACATAGACACAATAGACAATGACACTTTTTTTCTACATGAAGTCAATGTACAAAAAATAAAAAAAATAAAAAAGTATACTTATGATACAGTTGTTTGAAAATCGAAGGAAAATGTTGCACTGTAATGGATTTATTAAAATTATTGTACCTATCCACGAAAAAGAAGTACTTGTTTATACAATATTTTTTTTATTCATATTTTGAACAGAGTGTGTAGATAAAGTTTTTTAAGCTGTTGATGGTTGATTGTCATTTACATGTACATCTTTGACCGTCGTCGAGTGGGTGATTCATGCTTTCATGTTATTTTGATCAGAAATTATGACATAATAGAGTTTTCTATTAATTAATTTTTACAGCTGTTAAATAGAAAAAAATAGAACGTAAACTATTTTGTTGCTATACACAATGGGGACACTAACACCTTTAAATACAAAGGTTTACTTCCCCCTACAAGAACACAAACATAAAACTCGATCAAACCACACACATCGTAGAAGTTCTAGCAAACCGAATTATTTAATCAAGAAGTTAGATGTACCAGGACAGCATAAGCTAGTAGCAGATATTATTAATTCGTTGCGCCCTAGCGTGTTACAATATCATTAAACAGTTCTGTGCATGGCTGGGAAGGCTCGAGCGGTTAATGATATCATTATCAATTAAACTCTGTCCCACTAAATATGAAACTATGTTAAATTATACAATATTAATGGCCTCACTTTGCGAATGTTTAGACTTTTAGATGATCATTTTTAGTTTTGTTGTGATAGAAATGTGCGGATATTAATTTGATCAAATTGTGTTATTTTTCTTGTGATTTTTAGGGTTCCGTACACAAAGGGTAAAAACGGGACCCTATTACTGAGACTCCGCGGTCCGTCCGTCTCTCTGTCTGTCTGTCTGTCTGTCACCAGGCTGTATCTCATGAACCGTGATAGCTAGACAGTTGAAATTTTCACAGACGATGTATTTTTGTTGCCGCTATAACAACAAATACTAAAAACAGAATAAACTAAATATTTAAGTGGGGCTCCTATACAACAAACGTGTTTTTTTGCCGTTTTTTTACGATAATGGTACGGAACCCTTCGTGCGCGAGTCCGACTCGCACTTGGCCGTTTTTTAGTTTTATTGTGATAGGAATGTGCGGATATTAATTTGTGTTATTTTTCTTGTGATTTTTTATATTGATGCCATGAATACGTTGTGTATGGAATGGTCCAATGCATATTAAACACCAATGCAAAGTTTAATCCTGTAAAAAAAATGGTATATTTCTAGACATAGATCACGATCTAAGGGTTATCTATGTTCATATATGGTGCATGGTTCTTGCGTAGTTCATCCATCCAAGATTTATCTACTGAAATTGAAAAACCTGATTCCATTCGAAAAACTGCTGTTTGACCTCCAAAGTAACACCATAAATCGATAAATCGCGGAAACTGGAATCTTTTCTTCACAATGGTAATTGTATTACGACTTGTACTGACACACAATATATTACGCGTGTGGCTAAATTGAATAGACAACGTGCAAAATTTTGCTCAATACAACAGAATAAATCAGAAGATTGGCTCTATACAACGGACGACGGCTCACGCACACAAAGACACGCTTCACGCAAAGTGAGTGCACGTGCACTTACCATCTGTCTAGACGGATAGATCTGTCTAGTGAGATGGCTAGACGTAGAGATAACCGATGGATTAAAGTTTTAATCGAATGATGGAAAGAAAACAGGGCCATCCAAAAGCACGTTGGACATTATTGCCAAACTAAATCTTTCTTTAAATTAATTTTATTAATTTAAAGAAAGATTCTCCAACTACCGCTAAGTTGACCGTATCTCATGTCTCTGTGCGATTGCATGGGAAGGTAAAATGCGATCAAAGTTTTTGCGTGATAGATGTCCTGTTTCTCTGTGGTGCATCTATCCTAAACGAAATTTAAATGGATTAGACAACTATCCCCTATGTGGAATAGATGTCCCAAAATATAGAGATCCGCAAGAATCGCTAATACTCTTGAATTATTAATATAATGTTTTTTACTCATCATAAATTTGTTGATAAAGCCAAAGTAAGTAAACAAATAAAGTATTTTGTTTTTTGTACTGAGAGGCATAGATTGTGGCTACAATCCGGCTTTTACGAGTACCCTGTTTCTTTCGAGGTGTGGAGTTGACCTTCTGCACTATTCTGTGCCAGTACGTGTATCTATTTGTCCGCGTGTCGGCAGAAAGGGAAGCCACGGTTCCAGTACATTAGATTAATTAATACGTCAGTTTTCAACGTTATCAGTGTTGCAATCTAATGGGAGGTTTTGGGCTAATAAACAATGGTACAATGCACACAATTAATTAACGGCAATACTGGTAGTTAGTCGTTTTAATAGATTAAAATACTCGCCTAATCTCTAACTCTTATGATGAAGTGAAGATAATTGTTTGTTTCTGAAAGTATTAATCCAGTTACAAAAATTAATTCACTGATGGAAAGCTTGCAGTATCAAGACTTAAGGGTACACTAGTCGTAAATTATTCCATACAAACGTAGTCTGGCTTTTACTCCACTGTTTGACGATGTACGTTCAAAATAAAAAATGATATCAATTGGTCTCATCATTATCTAGCCCTGTATGGAAGCAAAAAAGTAAAAACAAAATTTATTTGAAAATTATGAGCTCCGAAACTTCCATATTTTAACACTCATTTTAACGCATCTATGGGCGCAAATAAGTAGGTACCATAAGAAGAAGGAAAATTGAAAAACAGCCTCCATACAGGGATAGATTAGTAGCTCAATAATGCAAATAATTTTATTTTGAACAGATACATTCAGTCGTTTTTCATGATATCCAGACTCCCAAAGGACTGTTTATAAAATTTCGCGCGCTCGTTTTCGTCCTAAATCATCATCCATTTCGCTACAAATTTGCAAAAGTGTGTATTCGTAAGCTTAATAGCTTCTTACTGCTCATAACAGCATCTATCTGTTCCGCACGTGTTCTCGGTTGATATAGCACGCATTTTAACCCCGCGCACAAAATAGTTCGTGCCGTCGACTAGTGTACCCTTAAGTTGTCCCTGCTGAAAGAAATTTCATTGGAATTAAGCATCACCTTTGTAACAATTTTTCTGTTCTTTCTTCTTGTCAGTTTATTACCCGATACGGTGTTTTTTTATATGCGTGCATACTAGGTATTGCATAGTACTATGGACTAATTATTATCCTGGGCAAAATGCTCAGTTCCTGTGGGAAAGAGAAAAGCAAAGCCGCGGGTAAAAATCACTTTCTGATAAGGCCAAACTCCAACCAACCCGGAACCCATGACCCTCAATTTAGATCAATCGACTCAAAACGAACATTATACGATTGATTCAATAAAATCAAGGGGAGCCCAATTCTCCTAACACAGTTCATGATGCGTTAATATCGGTCCCCCAATCGGGAGCGTCCCATGTCCAGCTAATGTGACTGACCCCTTGACTTGTGCCGATCTGGGTCAGCAGAACAACTTAATAAAGAAATAAACTAATAAAGGTTAGCTTACTTTGATCCATATTTATTTTCGGCATCGTATCACCATTGCTTCTACTTAATCCATTCAGATATTTTTGGTTTTTGACGGACTTGAAATTGTTACCGCTTTGGCTAGCGTGCTGTTGGCTGATTGCTGCAGGGGACCGGCTGAGAAGTCAGAGAAAACCAGGACTACGTCGTCCGCGAAGGCTTGGCAGTACACCCCCATACTAGCCATTTTGTGTAGGAGTGAATCTAGGATAAGGTTCCAAAACGTCGGTCCGGCAATTGAGCCCTGGACGCATCCTTTCGTGGTTCCCTTCTCGCTAGTCGCTCTGGCGTAGTTGACCCTGATGTTCCGGTCTTCCAGGTATGAGGCGACGAGAGCGTAGATATTTGCTGGACAATTCTTGGCTACCATCTGCTTCTTGAGTGCGGGCCACCACGCGTTGTCAAAGGCCCCCTCTATGTCCAGTGATATCAAAAGCACGATCTTTTTGGCTTTGATTTCGGCTCGTAAGTGGCCCACTAGAGCATAGAGGGCGTCCTCGGTTCCGCGCTGTGGCATGAAGCCGTATTGGTTTGTGTGTAGTGTTGGGAGAAAGTGCCACTGTAGTCGGCCTACTAGAAGTTTTTCGACGATTTTTCCTAGGTAAGTATCGGAATGGGGCGTCCAAAATAAGCTACGATTCGCCGCGCACAAGACCAATGCGATGGTGTTAACGAGGAAGCGAAAGTACGACGCTCCGGTACTTCATATGTCGGGCACGCAGCTAAATCTGGTTGAGGAAGTGAAGCTGTTAGGTCTCACGATAGACTCCAAACTCACCTTCAATGCGCACGTGTCTGCGACCTGTAGAAAGGCCGCGGACATTTATAAGCAGTTGGCATGTGCGGCGAGGGTGACTTGGGGTCTGAACGGAGAGATAATCAGGACGATATACGTGTCGGTGATTGAGCCCATCGTGATGTATGCAGCGAGTGCGTGGGCCCCCGCAGCTGAGAAACTGATGACAAGGAAAAAGTTTGACTCACTGCAGAGGGGCTTCGCGCAGAAGATCTGCAAAGCATACCGCACGGTGTCTCTGACATCGGCACTTATCCTGTCAGGACAACTCCCCCTAGACCTCCGGGTACTCGAAGCGGCAACCCTTTTCAAGATCAAAAAGGGACATTCCCAAGAGTTCATACCGCTGGGCCGCGTGCTGGAGTGCAACGTGCACCACTCCAAAAATCCTCACCCAGCGCAACTCACAACAACCGAGTATGAATGCCTAGAGAATTTGACCCCCGAAACCCAGGCAAACCACCAAGTAATCGGCCCCCAAATATACACCGATGGCAGTAAGATAGAGGGGAAAGTCGGAGCTGCCCTAACTTGGTGGGAAAACGGGACGGAGTCAAGGTTCAGCACCTTCGGCTTGGAGCCTCACAACACAGTCTTCCAATCGGAAATGTACGCTCTCTTCAGAGCTGTCAGGATGGCAAGAGAATCCAAGGCGGCCTCCGTAAGTATCTTAAGTGACTCAAGATCGTCACTTGATCTGCTGAGGAGACCGTCTGTCACGCACCACCTGGCACTCCAAATCAAGAGAAGCGTCCGTGAAATCAGAGAGGAGGGCAGAGAAGTGAGGCTCTTTTGGCTCAAGGCCCATGTGGGAACTGCCGGGAATGAGAGAGCGGATGAGCTGGCCAAGGAGGCAGCCCTAACAAAACTCACATCAGACTACAGCAAGGTCCCCGTTTCATTCGTGAGGAGGAAGATACGGGAGGGGACTATAAGGAAGTGGCAAGCCCGGTACGATTCCTCGAGTACAGGATCGGTCACGAAAGTGTTCTTTCCAGACGTCCTAGCGGCGAAAAGGACACTCAGAGACGCAGTGCTCACATCGGTCCACGTACAAGTCCTTACAGGACACGGCGGATTTTCAGCGTATCTCCACCGCTTCCATCTCAAAGATAGTCCCTCGTGCGTCTGTGACCCGAGTTGCGAAGAGACAGTCTGGCACTTGCTCTTCGAATGCCCAAGGTTCAGCCAAGACAGAATGGAGCTCGAAGTAAAATTCGAAACCCAGCTTAGCCAGTCCACACTCCACACCATCATGGGGAGACCGGCTACTAGGATTCCATTCTTGGCATTCGCGAGCAAAGTCGCCACAATCGCAGCAAGGGCCAACAAAACGGACGTAACCTTGCGAAGTCGACCACACATTCGAACACACACAACAACAACCACAAACACACAAACAACAACTACAACTACACAAGCAACAACAAGCACACAATTGACTGATACACAAGTTACACACACACATTCTAACCAACGGCCATTATCAACGGTAGCAGCAGCGGTAGCAGCAACAGCCAGCCTACAACCAGCCCCTAACATGACTACTACACAATTCCTGGCATGCGGAGAAGACGGAGTCCCTGGCATCAGACTGCGAGGCGTCGCTCTGTTCATGAACAGGGAACAGGAGAAGTTAGGCATAGGCTTTTGCATAGGCTCAAGTCGAGCTACGGCCCGAATACACCTTTCACCGGGCCTTGCCGCCTTGATTAACGGAAGCACCACCAAAACGAGCATAAAAGGCAGCAAGTATGCTGCACTACCTCAAGTGGAAGTGGCCACTCACCGATGCCGTCTAATGCGATTTAAAGGGAAAACAATTGCATTACTCGAGTGGGGAGAGGCTACTCCATTTGCTCAGGCAAGCTCATTGCTTCAGAAGATCGGGGAGGCAGGAGACTACACGTCAGCCGCGGCCCGAACCATAAGTGTGGACGCAATGGTGGTGGGAGGAGAAAGAGGAGACGTCGCAGACCGCTTTGGCTGTCTAAAGGCCTCAGAACATCATGAGGTCGTTGTTTACGAGGATAGAGGTGAAACCCTAAGTTTCCTCAAAGCCCCCAGACAACCAACAGCCAGCGCGACGAGCCCCACAAAAAGCCCCACCACTCAAAGCGGATCGGAAAGGGCCCAGCAGAAGGCAGCAGCCGAAAAAGCCGCTAAGAAGCAGTGCAACACCACAAACCCGGAGGACCGGGCCCGGTCGAGGAGTCGCCTGAAAGCATTTGGCACTTTCCTCAATGCACTGCTCCCAAGCACCAGCCATGCATCACCATCTCACAAGCAGGAGACAGCATTGGAGAGATTCCTCAGAAAAACACCAAAGGAACCAACCCAGCAAAAGCCTAAGCCAACACGAGCCGACAAAGGGCAAGTCAGCCCGCCGATCCTCGCAGTAAAGTCGGGTACCACGGACCACGTAAAAAGCGCGTTCCTCGAGTACGTAGCAATCGTAAGAGCGACCAGAGATGTCAATCTTACGACATGCAGGAAGATCCTGCAGACCTTCCAAAGAGACACAGAGGGTCTGTTAAGGATACTGCTCGAGGAAGCAGGGGCAGCGGTTTACGACAACGTCACATCCCAAGTCATCAAAGGGGAAATGACGGGGTCGTATATGACAGCCTACAGCGCGAGGAGTGGTTTTGTGGCCCTGGACAAGGAGGAGACGGAACGCTCAGGCAAACTCAAGTTCAGTGTGCCAAATGACGACCCGATAGTGGTTACCGCCAAATGTACTAAGATCATGCCGGATGATAAGATCCTGGAAATGGCACAGTCCATTTCGGAGACCCCAGGTATCCCGGCATCGCAGGAAAGTTGGGCGGTACCCAATATCAGGTGGATTAACGGAGTTCCGGGTTGCGGTAAGACAACCTGGCTGGTAAAGCACTTCGACGAGGACAGGGACGTGATAGCCACCACGACAACAGAAGCTGCCAAAGACCTTAGGGAAAAGCTTGCGCGCCGCTTAGGAGACCGAGCAAAGACCAAGGTGCGCACTATGGCCTCAATCCTAGCAAACGGTTTCAAGAGCCAAGACAAATGCTACCGTCTTACGGTAGACGAGGCTCTTATGAACCACTTTGGGGCAATAGTCATGGCAGTAAAGTTGTCTGGAGCTAGCGAGCTTGTCCTCGTCGGAGACGTTAACCAGCTCCCATTTTTGGACAGAGAGAACCTTTTCAAGCTTAGGTACACCCGTCCAGACCTGGTGGCTGGCATCACCCAGGAGTTTCTCTGCACACACCGCAATCCAATGGACGTGGCCTTTGCACTGAGTGAGATATACCCCGGTATATACTCCTCCAAGTCGTCGCTGTCGCGGGTCCACTCCCTGAAGGTGAAAGGTTACACAGGGGCGCAAATACCGAGCACTGCCCAAAACACCCTGTTCCTGGTTCATACGCAGGGGGAGAAAGCCTCTCTTGCAAGCCAGGGATTTGGTTCTGGTGAAGGGTCGCGCCTGCTAACCATACACGAGGCTCAGGGGTCGACCTACGACAGTGTCATCATCATCAACACCAAGTCCAGGAGGCTTCAGGTCCACGACAGCATCTCCCACGCGGTAGTGGCGGTGTCCAGACATAAAGTCAGTTGCGTCTATTATACCGACGACGCTGATGACGCCGCAGGCCGCCTTGCTAAGAGGGCGATGGATGCGCCGACTAAAGCGGTCGTCAACTACAATCTTAAGACGGCCATGCAGCACCGAGACGTAGTCGTCATAGAGGCCTTGCTCACGCTGGCGAAGTCCCTGGTCGGCAGACATCACCAAAACACCACTTAACAAGTCCCATCCAAAAACTCCAACCCAAACACATACCCAAACCATCACCCTGTCTAAACCCTGTAAATCAGAAAATTATATATATATTTGTAAAGCTGCATGGTGGAGCGAGTCAGTCATACACATCTTAACGTCCTAACGACGGGGTTCTATAACCGGAACCGTCGGCCGGGACTGGTCTGCTCGCACTGCCATGCATCCCCGAAAGTGTATCAATAGAAATAAGTAACAAAATAGTTAATAACATTAATATAAGTAGTAAATAGAAAGTAAATTGTAATGCCGGTGTGTGATATATATATATATATATATATAGTATTTAGTGAGGGATGAACTCACGTAGACTTAAGTTAGTTAAGTAAGCCAAAAAAATAATGTCCGACGAGGAGTCAGACAATTGTAACTATAATAAGAAAAATAACAAACAAAAAACACACACTATAGAAAAGATCGCGGAGTGCCACATGTCCGCGGCAGAATATTGAAATAAAAAAAAAAAAAAAAAAAAATTGTTACCGCTGTATTTCCTAGTCAAAGCTTTTTTGAATATTTATAGTTTATTAGGTGGATTGCCACAGTGAGTATATGAATGTTAAATTATCGTTGTGCCTATGTAGGTAATTTAATATATAATGTTAGAAAATTTGTATTGGAATGTGTATTACTTATATTAATTTATTAGCTTATTTAAAAAGCTACAATTGTATATTACGCCAATACTATTTTCGAAATCTATAAAATGATTAAAATATTTCTTTTAAATACAGGCGCTTGTTTTGTCTGTCTGCACGTCAAAACAAACTTTGAAACACGAAGTTACATACAAAACTAAACACAGGTAAAAGACAAATCACATACATTCAAACCAAATGCTATGAAAACTTAACACAATTTTGATGAAAGAACAGGCACCCGAAAACCTCATGAACACAATAGAGGGGCACGGGGTGCGGGTAGCGGGATGGAGGGTAGAATGGGGGTAGGGAGATAGGTGGGGTAGGGAGGTCAAGTGATCGGCCACGACTAAGGACATCGGCGCATCTTGCCCTTCGGACAGCCTCATTAGCTAGCACACTCGACTCATTGTCGTCTGGATATGAGAATAGAAGGAAATGTCGATCTTATGTTACTAGGTAGAGCGTGTTGGCATAACGGGTAAGTGTGTGCTTGCCTTTTTGCTGGCGATAGTTGCGTCAATGGGTGTTGTAGGTAGAGGGGTGTGTGCTGAGTTATATAGCCTAGAGGTATAGGTTGCATGTCAATTTATTTCTTATTGGTTTGAGAATACGCTTGGTTTTCCCAAAGTTGAATACGGTCTCATAACGTCTTATTAGATCTAATGCACTACTGAAGATCTGGTGATGCTGCTATTTGCGTGGCCATCGAGAGGGCCCAAGTTATCTATAAAATAATAACGACTCGAAACGTAGAAGTGGCAAATTAAAGTCCACCAACAGTTATAGTTAGCCAATGAGGATTACGTGTGTATGTGTGCATTACAAATTCCATGAGGAGGGAGAAGCAAACAAACACTACACTTATCTCTAAACAAAACGGAGAAATAGATAAGACAACAGTTTAACATTCCGTTCAACTCCTTTTTCGCAAAACAAGTTTAAGTTTTGTCGAAGAAAACAACCCAATTACATTACAATAATTACATAGGTATCAGTTTGGACATTGGTTCATTTATCGTCGAACATAAACGTTTTAAAATTCATTTATAACATCTACTTTGTTTAGAATTTCATGCAAACACAATGTAATATCGTGCACAGTAGTTTTTTGATTAACAAAAGTTATAGTTACCTGCCTTACTTCTTACTCAGGCAAGATACATTTTTAGGTATTGCACAATACTTTTGAAACTCGAGAAACACCCAAAAAACCGATGTCAATGCTTTTTTTAGCCAGATATTCAGGCGACAGAAGCGAAGCCGCGGGTAAAGTGAAACTGGTTTGAAATCTTTAAATCGTTAGTTTATGTGCACTAACGAAAAAATTTCTACTAGGATAATTTTAATGTAACGACATAAAATTCACTAAACATTTTGTATACTGTATGATTTCCAGATTGTTAAGAAAAATAAACATAATAAATCTACTCACGACATGTTGTCTGCACCTTCATTTGACAACTAACAACTATCCCAACAACACTTTGCTTTCATTACCTAATCTGTATTTAATTAGAAATTGTTAAATACTTCTTATCATCAGTAAACATAACCCTTGTTGTCTTTCGATAGACCGACACCAGTTTAACTGATTATTTTTAAATACCCACAAAAAGGTGAAAAAAAAATGTAAGATTTTGTAAACTACCTTCTTTATAAAGATGTGCTGCCAGCAAAGTTATTGCCAATGTTTTAATTACTGTTAGAGAGAAGATCATTTTGGATAAAGTTGGTTAATAAATTATGAGGTATTTTTCGCTGTTCAAAACTTTAATGGTTGTAATCATGTTTGATTAGAGAAACACATAGAAACTGCTGGTCTATTCTGTAAAGATCTCATCTTGGAACCTAAGGTAAAAAAAGCTTAGCTCTAATTTTAAGCTTAGCCTACACGTAATTCAAGGGCGTCGCCAGCCGATGTTCAAGAGAGGGGACGGGGAAGGGGCAGTTGATACATGGATTATGGGACAAGTATGAATCTTAAATACAGTCAAAAGCATATGAATCTTTACACTGGTAATGCAAGTCTTACACCTACGGTGATTGTAATAAAAAAATCACGCTTTAATAAATTTTAATTAAAAATAGTGATAAAAAATGTAAAAAAGCTTGGGGCGCTTGATGTCAATTGTCATAATATTTTATTGACTGAAATTGGTAAAAATAGATCCATTTTGAAAGTATCTTCAAAAGCCAAATAAAAGCGTGTTAAAATGGGTCCAATGTGCAAAGCTCCACGAGCCTGTACAATAAATATAACTTGTAATCAAAGTTCATATAAGTATTACAATAATAGAATAAAAAGAATTTGGAGGCAATCACATGGTCCATTGACAATTACAAAATTTTAATAACAAAGTAGTCGAGCGGGATCCTTTTTTATTAATTTAATTAAAACACAACTTTCGCCCCCGTTTGTGTTTTCCAAGCTTCTCGATCACTTTATTATGAAAATCTTGTAAATTTTGTGTGCACTAATCATGGGCCGACCATTAAGACGATTTTCCTCAATAGAATAGAATACTCTTTCTCTCTATTTCTCTTTCCCTTTTTTTCTCTCTCTCTTTCTTTTCTTTCTTTTCTTTCTTTTCTTTCTTTTCTTTCTTATCTTTCTTTCTTATCTTTCTTTCTTTCTTCTTTTTCTTTTTCTTTTCTCTTTTCTTTCTTTCTTTTCTTCTTCTTAACCAGGTTTTTAATCTCATGAGTCTGATAAACGATCGCGTACGTAAACTTAACGTACACATTGTTCCCCTCTTTTTGGCCATCAACACCGGTTAGATTTGTTATGGGAGTGGACTTTGATTTCTATGCATTTGGCAAAAAAAAAATTATCTCTAGGGTGGGCACTGCCGCTCGCTGCCCCCCCTTGGCGACGACTATGACCTAATTCTTGATATTGGCAGGTCACTTCACCGAAGCTGCCACTTTAAAAAATTTACAGAACACTGTTATTATATTATTTTAGTACAATATAATAAAGTATTCTTAACTTATCTTAACAAATCTGTACGCCAGTACGTATAATGTTATCATCGTAATAAAATAGTTGCAATATTTCTTTTAGTAAATCGAGGTCAGCAGTGTATCCCAGATACCTAAATTACGTACACATGAGATTTTGTGCCAAGTTGTTTTCGAATCTCTCTATTAAAGATAATGCTTGGTTATGGCATACAGCAGCCATGGTATAGCCAAGTGCCGTTTATTCAAGGATTTAATATGAGATAAATTTGGCCACTTTCCATTTTGTCCGATTTTCACGAGGGTGTTATATTTTGGCAACTCGGTCACTTCATGTAATTGAATAATTGATGGAGTAACCGCATTGGAGTATACTGGGTATCGGTAAATGTGCCTATGTTTATACGGAATTGTGGACGTTTTTATGTACGGAATTTAATTGGGCAAAAGGACAGTATATACGCGTTGAAAGCTTAAATACAGGCTAGGCCTATTTCGGTTTCAGTTGCTTAAACTTTTGCACACCTACGCAACTTTTTTTTGTAGCATTTGTTAATTTAATTTCACAAATCTTTGGCAAATAAATATTAATACTCAAAGTCTACAGAGTTATGACGAGTTGTTGACTATGCAGTTAAATAACTGTACAATTTAATAACTTCAAAATACGAATTCAGCCCTTCAAAAATTCATCATCATCATCATTTCAGCCGAAAGACGTCCACTGCTGGACATAGGCCTCCCCCAGGCGTCGCCACATTGACCGATCCCGTGCGTCTCGCATCCAGCGCCTTCCCGCAACCTTAACCAGGTCATCGGTCCACCTAGTGGGAGGCCTTCCAACGTATCGTCTTCCGGTTCACGCAAGGAAATTCCGAGCATAGCCCTCTCCATTGCCCTTTGGGTGACTTGAAGCTTTCTGATAAGGCCCATTGTGAGCGACCACGTCTCGGTCCCATAGGTGATTACTGGCAACACACACTGGTCATAGACTTTTGTCTTGAGGCAATGAAAAATTATAACTCTCAAATATTTGTGTTAAATTAGTAAAAAATAACATTTATTGGTTGATGTAATCTTACAAACTGCAATCGCTGATCAGTAAAGATTATACCATATTAAGTTGTTTTCTGCATTTTATTTGCGACTTCATCAAACGGGGACGTTATATGCTAGGTTATGCATAAGTAAAAAATAAAAAGATTACTATTACGGCCTTATTTATAAAAATCTCCACGGTCTTTATTATTTATATAAAACTTCATGCGCAAAGGTACAATGGCGGACTTAATGCCTTAGGTATTCTCTACCAGTCATACCAAGGGTGGTGAAGAGACAACATGGCCGGTGTTTATTTAAAACGACGAAAGTAAAAATTAAAATAATAAGCAACTCTTTAGCAGATTTTTTATTCAAATTCATTATAGAATGTGCTAAACAAAATTGCTAAACAATGTCGAGATTTTTATACACAAGGATGTTAATCTAGTTCCCAATTAAATGACATTAGAATTCTTCTCGAAATAGCATTGTTATTAGTCAATCCAAACAGTTTTAGTTCATCCACCATATTTTTATAGACAACGCCGTATTTACGTTCACCCGGTACAGCTGACATTCAAAAGAGCCCTTGTCTGTGCCCTTCATGCCAAAAAATATCATAGACAACTCATAAATTAAGAAAGTGTTTGAAAAACATTCGATGATGTTATGCGAATGACAAACTTAAATGAATGAAATACATGAAAATCTTCTTTCTTGGATTTGATTGTGTTAAACTGTCACTAAGGTCCAATTTTTACTTGACTGCGGCGAAGCCAAAAGGAAGGGTTATGATTCTAGCAGTCTATGTATGTTTGTATTTTACGTTTGTTCCTCTGTTGCGCCTAAACTATTCATCTGATTTGATGAAAATTCGAATCGAATCGATTGACACCCTAGGCGAAAAAAGTTAATTCAAAAAATCCTAAAACCCAGTCGCAGTCGGAGGATACATTCGGTTTTGGTCAGCCAGCTCGCGAATATGTATCCTCCGACTGCATAACATGATTTTCTTCTTGTTTACGTCTTTTTAGTTCGCTTCTTAAGCAGACAGGATTTTTAATTTTTTTGGATTAACTTTTATTATTTATAACTTTTTAGTTAACATATCTTTTTCGAATCCGATAAATTTAAATAATATATATATTATTTTTGAAATCAGTTATTAAAATCCTTAATTTTGATACTCCATACGATAGATATGGATGGAAAAAAATAGGCTCCCACAATATGGCGCTCAAACCATTTTTCTATTTTCCAAATTTAATATAGTCAGTGACATTTGCAAGGTTAAGACGAATCGATTGACGTAAGAATCATCAAAATCGGCCAACGCGTTTGGTTTCTAGTGCGGCACATAGGAACAAACAAATATATATAGGTACATACATACACTGATAAACACATCCTTCGGCAGTCGGGTAAAAAAAACCATAATCTGGTTACAATTTTTAAACTTTTTGCTTGTTGCTCCCACGAACCAGGAGAAATTCCTAATGTGGGGCATGTTATATATATATATATATATGTCTAAAAAAAACGAAATCGCTTCGCATGCCCATACATTTCTAAGGTTTGTTTTTCTACAGCCAAAGGTGATCAATTCGGGCGAAAGCTTGTCATGGTATAGATAGTTCAACTCATCTTTGCGCGCGGCGCTATGTGTGGGTAAGCATGTGTGGGTGATTGTTTGCTCGGACGACGACTGCTGCGTCATTTCCACACAAATGCATAATGTGTAATTACAATCGCACGCACACATGGCGCCGCGCGCACATATGAGTTAAAATATCTGTAATGTATGAGATGCGGAGGAATGGGGAACATGTCATTACGAACGCTATGAGTATGACCCTGGATGCTTATAAGAGAGGAGAAGGAATAACCGTATGCTCCGGTATACGTAAATGAGAAAGATCCCCCTTGCACATAAATAATGTATGCTGTCGCAAAGATTATGTAAATAACGTTCATTTAACGCACACTCATTAAAGGTAAGTAGAACAACAACACATCATGTCACAACAACATGTCGTTCTATCACTTTGCATTCTAACATCTCGTCATGTTGACAATTTGTTATGTATGTATGGTACTCATGTTTGAACAATTAAAATGAGAAGAAGTTTTTTATTTATTTAGTATTTTATATGTACATTATTTACAAACTAATATTAGAACTAAAATAAGAAAAACTAAAATGTACAATTACGGGGCGTCAAAAAATTCGTCCACATCGCTGTCAACAGGAAAAGTGCCCAGAAGGCTGGCAGCATTGCCACGTTGGATGGCAATGCTGATTCTTTGGCCAAAAAAAAGGCCAGCCCTCTGGTCACGTGAAGAGTCGACCAACCGCTTGGCGATATCCCGAAATAATAGGTGTGCACTCGGACCCCATGGCCTTAGTGTTTCAACCCCAAACGGCTCAAACACATAATTACCAATTAAGTTGTTGTATTTGCGCCGTTTGAGGTTTTCATCACCTGCAGCAGCGGCCCCAGCGCAGCCCACCGTGCTAGGAAGATGGGATGGTGCAAGGGTGTCGACCGACGCAGGTTGCATCCCACACCAAAGACCTACCCAACTTCCATGGCATTATGGTCATACCATCTGGTCTAATACAATTAAAATTGATTTGATTTGATTTGACATCAGCCATTCACATCCTTGACCACAAAGGCATAACCGATATTTCAAGCATGCTTTATTGTTTTCCCTTAAAAGTATATTTTAATATCCTTTAAAGACAGCAAAGTTTACGACCAACAAATTCATGAGCTATTTTAGACTCTTGTTTCCACTTACAGAACCACACAAAAGCATTTCGCACACTAATAAAGTCAAAAGCTACAGTAATCAATCTTGTAAGTAAATTTCACAGTGAGGTCACCGTACTCTGCTAAGCTGCTGAACTTTGAACAGAACAATGTTAGATGGTAACGGATATACTCTTACATATGCGATACATTTGGAAACACAGGTATGTAACTATATGCGACTATATATCCTACTACTACAAATGTAAAAGTAGGAAAATTAAATTTAATAAATTAATTTTTTATTTATCGGTAGTCTCGCGTTTGCCCAATATCACACCTGATGGTAAGTGATGATGTGGTCTACGGTGAAGCACGCTTGCCTAGAAGTAACCCATTCACTCTAAACTTAAAAACCCCAAGTTTGTAGCTATCAGGAAACAAACACTCGGACAGGAAATTCTATTCCTTAGCTGTGCACACAATGAAAGTATTAGCAAAGCGCTTTGTGCGTATGGGTGGGATGTCCGCCATGTACCGATGGCGCAACGCCGTACGTCTTGTAGTCCGATGAAGGAAAGGACTAGGCGGAATCAAATTGTGCAGTTCCGTCGCACACTACCCGAAATATAACCATGTGGAACTTTTGAGGATGGATAGATATTTGTTATTTTTGACGGAAAAACTACGTAAATAAAGGTGCATCACAATACATGATGAACCTTTACAGTAATAAAACTAAGACATTAGAATAACACCTAGGCTATAATTTATAAAGAAATTGGGGGACGCTATAATTTTACGCGAGCAGAGCCGCGGGCGGCAGATATTCTAGGATAATGGTACCGAATATAACATGCTTATTTTATTGACTGTGAAGTTTTTTTTATAGAAAGCTGACAGCTACTGCGTTGCGTGTCGCGGCTCCGATTGCCGGAACGGAACAAATATTAGTATGGCCTACAGCTAGTTCTTCCAGATCTGAGTGGTCTTGAGTCATCATCATCTTCATGCCCTTGTCCCGTGTTACTTGGGGTCAGCGCAACACGTTTTCTTCTTCCATACCGTCCTGTCCCCCGTCACGCTATCACTTACTCCCTTTTCTTTCATATCACTCCTCACACAGTCCATCCATCTTTTCTTTGGTCGTCCCCTCTGTCTCCATCCATCCACATTTATATTTATAACTCTATTAGTAACATGCGTTTCATCCCTTCTCATCAGATGACCATACCGGGACAAACGGTTTCCTTTCAACTTTTCTGTCACTGGCGCCACTTTCAAACTTCCTGTAATATACTCATTTCTCACTTTATCCATTCTCGTTATTCCGCACATCCATCTCAACATTATCGTCTCTGCTACATGCAATCTCTTTTCATCCATCTTTTTCACAGCCCAACATTCTGAGTAATAATAATAATAATAATAAAACCTTTTTATTTCCTTATCCTTATTGTTACATTTCAAATGTTGTTAGTAGGTATTTGTTAGTATTTGGCTTACTTGTTTACTAATTGTTAGTATTGTTAGTTTCTTTAACATTTTAACTTATACTTGTACATCATATATTTAAGCCGATTGTATTTCTTTACAGTGGTTATTTTCTTGAAATACCTAAATTATTTTCTAGGATAGGAACCCCTATTTGGGTATAGGCCTCCTCCAGTTTATTCCAGTTTTCTCTATGTTTAGCATGTTTCATCCACTCTTTTCCTGCTGTAGCTGTGATGTCATCCAGCCATCGTTTCATCGGTCGGCCTTTTCGTCTTTTTCCGCTAGGTCCCTTCCATCTCGTCGCTTCTACTGTCCATCGCTTGTCACTGTTTCGTGCTACATGGCCAGCCCATCGCCATTTTAACTTTAGACTGTAGTATAGGATGTCAATCAGTTTTGTCTTCTTTCTTATTAATTCACTTCTTACTTTGTGTATTCTTCTTATTTTTAGTAGGCTTCTTTCCATCGCTTTCTGGCATCTGACTAGTTTTGATTTTATTTTAGTGGTGTAAGTTCTCGTCTGGCAACCATACGTGAGAGTCGGTAGAATGCATGTATCCATCACTTTTTTCTTTAGGTGGAGCGGGTAGTCACCTTTCATAATCTCTTTGAGCGACCAGTATTTTTTCCAGCTCATATTTATTCGGCGTTCTACCTCTTCTTCTTCGTTTCTATCTTCAAAAGATAACTGTTTTCCTAAATAAATGTATTTATTCACGTATTCTAGTGTCTTCCCTTCGAGTTTTATTGTGTGGGTGTAACTGTTTGTCATAAGTTTTGTTTTCTCTTTATTCATTAGAAGACCTACTTTTTCACTTTGTACACTTAATAGATTTATCATTTTTTCTAATTGTCTACTGTTTTCAGCGAAAAGGACTATATCATCTGCGAATCTGAGGTGGCTTAAGTACCGATTACCTATTTTAATTCCTTCATTTGCCCATTTCAGATCCTCAAAAATGTTTTGAAGCACAGCTATGAAAATTTTGGGGGACAGGGGATCTCCCTGCCTCACTCCTCGTAGAATTGGTATTTCTGGACCTCGTTTCTCCAGTTTCACACAACTAGTGCTGCTGTCATATATGTTTTTCAAAACGGTTTTGTACTTTTCGTGTACTTGGCATTTGTTTAACGCTTCCCAAATTGCATCGTGTGATATTGTGTCGAATGCTTTAGCATAATCGATAAATGCTACATATAATGGCCTGTTGAACTCCTTGTATTTTTCTGTTATTTGCTGTATTACATGTATATGGTCCACAGTTGAAAAACCTGACCGGAACCCCGCTTGCTCTATAGGTTGATATTTTTCGATTTTGCCACTGATTCTGCTTAGCAATATGGAGGTAAAAAGTTTGTAAGTGCTAGGGAGAAGGCTAATTGGACGATAGTTGCCTATATCTTGAGGGTCACCTTTTTTGTATAGCAAAATTATATCTGATTTCTTCCATTGTTTTGGTATTTGTCCTGTGTTTATGATTTTGCTGAATAAGTATGATAGTGGACGTGCTAACCGAGCAAATCCAAATTTTAAAGCTTCATTAGGTATTTCATCTGGCCCTGGACTTTTTTCTGATTTTAGCTTTTTAATATGCGTTATTATCTCCATCACATCCACTTCTGCGGGCTCGGCTTCAATGTCACTACCATTTTTAGGATATTTGTTTTTACAAGTACAAGTTGCCACGTTGCTTTTGTATAGGTCTCTGTAGAACTCTGTGGCACAATCTATAATGTCTTTCCTCGTGTTAGTTCCTGTGGTTCTTGTTTTTAAGTTTTGTATCCAGTTTTTGTGTATAA
The DNA here is from genome assembly GCA_945859665.1 of Anorthoa munda. Lineage (NCBI taxonomy): Eukaryota > Metazoa > Arthropoda > Insecta > Lepidoptera > Noctuidae > Anorthoa > Anorthoa munda. The sequence goes on from OX243893.1 coordinate 8,386,718, forward strand.
CTAATTGTTTGTATGCTCTTTTAGTGCTCCCATATTGTTGTAGGTTTGTTTCTATAATCAGTTTTCTGTAGTCTGCGTAATTTTGTTTGATAGCCTTGTTTGATCTTTTGAATAGCGTACTTAATTCTTCCTTCATTTCCTTAGTTTTATGTTTTAATTTTAAAAGTTCTGAGCGTCTTGTTATTAGTTCTATTGTAGGTTTTGTGAGGATTTTGTTAACATTGAATTGTTTTTCTTCTTTTTGTTCCGTTGACATACTATTTTTAATTATGTATTCAATTTTATTGTATAAGGTCTGGACATCCTCGTCATCGTCTAATGTTTGTAATTCTATTGTGTTATTTTCTAAACATCTAGTGTATAGTGTTATTTCCTCTTTAGTTTTGAATTTATTTGACGATGATTTAAATGACTTCCTGCTTTTTTTGATGTTATGTAGAAGATAAGTTGCTCTAATCAGTCTGTGATCAGAGCTGAACCCTAAACCGTGTAGTACTTCTATCTTCCTTACTTTTTTTGGCTGATTTGACAGGATAAAGTCCACCTCATTCTTTACTTTTCCGTTTGGTGAAATCCATGTCCATTTGCGATTATTTCTCATTTTGAAATGTGTATTCATAATTGATAATTTGTGTTCGATAGCAAATTCTATGAGCTTTTCACCTCGTTCATTCCTTTTTCCATAGCCAAACTTTCCTAGAATCGTATCTTCATTTGTTTTAGCTAGACCCACTTTGGCATTAAAATCTCCAATGACCAGTACGTTTTCCCCTGCCTGAGTTTGCGCTTCTTGTAAGGTATTGTAAAATTTGTCAATCTCTTCCTTTGAGGCTTTTTCGGTTGGTGCGTACACTTGAATGATTGAAATCATCTTTTTGTTGAACTCTAGCTGAAGTAGCGCAACTCTTTCAGACAAACCTGAGAAATTTATTATGTTATTTTTATATTCCTTTTTTATCAAAAAACCAACTCCATGCAGGCCTGGCGTTTCTCCTTTGTAGCACAATATAAAATCTTCATGCTCTTCGATGCTACAACCCATTCGCCTGACTTCGGCTAAGCCTAATATATCAATCTTTATTTTTTGTAGGGAGTACATTAGTTCTATGTATCTTCTTGTGGATGCTAAAGATCTTACATTAAATGTTCCAATATATAGTGAAGTTTGTGTAATACTTTTATTTATTTTTTCTGGAGGGTTTTGGTCATTTTCCCCCACGGGGACCAGCCGGCTTGGGGGAATGTATTTGTTTTTTGATTGTTGTGATGTATGAGGTTGATTTGTGTTTCCGGTTTTTAGTATTGCTGTGTTAGTTTCTATTAAAGTTCTGACTGCAGAGATTGGGCAATAAGGGATCCAAACAGGGTAAAATCAGACCAATCTTGTTGGCCACTACCACCCTACAGAAGAAAATTCAAATACTTAAAAACAAAAAAAAGATGAAACCTAATTCTTACATCACCCATGACCTACCAAAAACAGTTTTACAATCAAAGATAGAAGAAAACATTCAGTTTAAAATTGATAACGACAAAAGAAAAAGATCAGAAACTCCAAGCCCGGGTACCCAGAGCGAGATCCAAAATGTACCAAAAATGCAAAAGAAGGATACTTTTCAAATCATGCGTGAAAAAACACACTCACTATCAAACATTCTGAGTATGTGAGTTTAAATGTTTGTAAACGTACCCACGGAGAAAACCATAGTGCAGGGTAAAAAAATAATGCTTTCAATCCCGTTTAACGCACGCCTCCTTTGAGATGAAACACAGGAGCAAAAGCTAGTTAATTGTTACTGTAACAATAATCTATGTTTAATCATACTACTACCATCGGGTTATTGAAACGATTGACAATATCTTAAGAGTTTGGCACAAATCATATTTTATTATTGTATACCTTTCTGTTAGATAAGTAATAATTAGATTTAGTTTGGTGGTATTTATTATGATTAGTTTAGGAAGTAAGTTTATACCTGTAAAAGCACAATGGGATTGACATCGTCACATTTGTGTACAGAAATCCCTTAAATAAATGAGATTAAAAAAAAAAAACATATTTTTTGTCTTAATAAAACATGCCAGGTTTATAAATATTCTGTACTAAAGAGAACCTTATAAAAGTGCAAAAATAATAATACAAGAAAGCCAGTGTACTGAAGATTTTATGCTTAAATCTGAGCACATTTCTCAAAAGTACGTGGTTGAGGAATTTTCAATTTACTCGGAAGTAAGGCAAAATATTGTGCTGAGATAAAAATGCAACTACTTGAATTAAAGTTGAAGCAGGCAACAATAACGTTTAACATGCTTAATATTATGGTACGAATAGTGTAGAGGTAAAAGAGGGAGGATTTACGTAGGTAAAAACTTAACAATATGCAATAAATAAGCGTATTTTCCATTGCTCGGTAGCATAAAAGTTGAGTGATGAAGAGGGATGTAACGCATGTTACTAGATGTGTTATGAATATAAATAAATGTGAATCGATGGAGAGGGAGAGGAAGGCCAAAGAAAAGATGGATGGACTGTGTGAGGAGTGATATGAAAGAAAAGGGAGTCAGTAATAACGTGACGGGGGACAGGACGGTATGGAAGAAGAAAACGTGTTGCGCCGAAACCAAGTAACATCGAATAAGGGCAGAAAGATGATGATGGTTTTCCATTTTTCGGTATTATTTTAAAGGAATGAAAACAACAGAGTAAAGGTGCGCTTCCACAGGCAATTAATTGTGCAATAGTTAACGAGTGTTGTTAAATATAATGTCCCGGCAACTAACAGTGTATGGCTATACAAATCTTACTAAAATTATAAATGAGACCGTTTGGATGGATGGAAACAATTATACCAGAAAGACTGAACGGTTCTGTACGAAATCTGGCGCAGGGGTAGATTATAGTCTCCAATAATACATAGACTGGGATGGTGAAACACTTTTCAATCGGGCGAAACCGCTGGCAGAAGCTAGTATTGAATAAAACAAACAAGAAATTCAGTTTTAACTGAAACTAAAGCGGTGCGTTTTATTGTCTTACCTAGAATTATAGATACTACATACAACCAAACGATAGGACACTGCACGATACACCCACGCGATCCTCAGATACAAAACACCATTAACATTTTTTCACTTTCGCGCCATCAACTGAAGCGACACAACAAACTTAACGATGATGAAAACACAAACAAAAACGTCCTTAACTTGAGAAAAATGACCTATCACGAGAGGACACTGACAAATTATAATATTTCGTACACCATAGGGTTTTCCCGGCACCCATTAACATAACAGGCGGGTGACCTCGAGGCCTATATCTATAGGCAAAAAATCTGGGCGTCTTCCAAGGCGCCAGTTTATCTGGTTTTTTCGGAGATGAGGTAGACGAGACGGCGCCACCGCCCGCCGACCGGGCGCCGCCGAATTGGGCCACCTCCCGCAACCCAGCGCTTTATACCCCTGTTTCATTTTGGCTACAAAACTATTGCTTGAACAGTTGAACCCGTTCGAGTTGGAGTTGAACTTTGTTAATGTTTGTGAACTGAATTGAGTTAATATAGTAGAGTGGGTGAATCTGCAGATGCAATATCAGATAGAGGATGTAGAAAGGCAAAGATATGATAAATACTTGTATGTTAGACGAGTATTACTCGTATCATACAAATTTGAAGAGATACTATTTCAGGAATATGAATAGTTTAAGCTCCTGTTCTATATTTGGATTTACTTTGGTTATGCTGAATCTACATACCTATATAACAAGAAAAATTTAAAAAATTCAAAATCATTTTTTAATTTCATACTTTTTAAACTACATATTTATCTATTAGTAGACACAATTCGATCAACAATCTATCAAAGACGTAATTATGACACGAAATCTTGCGAAAATACCCCGATAAAACAGTAAACAGCCCATTACTTTTGAACGGCTGAACCGATTTTTACCAAACATAGCTAAGAACACTCCCGATAATGGGACCTTCCAAAAAAAATAACTAAATCAAAATCCGTATAGGAGCTATGATGCAACAGACAGATACACAATTATAAATATACATAAATACACAAACACACAAGGTATATACGTCAAACTTATAACATCCCTCTTTTTCAGTCGGGTGTTAAAAATAAGATTCATTCTGGTTTTGTTACCATAAAGTCAAGATGTTTTTTAATAAAATAGAAATGATAATTGTTTACCAATAGTCCAGTAACTTAATGAACATACAAATAGACTTAACACTTTAGCCAAGAATTCCTAAAACATTTCAGCGTAAATAATAAAATTACAAAAACATTTGAACTAAATCTGGGATTTCAAATTGCAGTATTAACACTATTAACTAATGGATAGTATTGGATAGCATCGCCAATTTGATTGCTTCAATACTCATATTAATTGACTGGATCGAAGTAGTGGCGATATAATTAAATTGCTTTGTTGTGTTTCAATTAATCAATTAATAATTGTTTATCTCATTGTAATGATACCGAATTGATCTTTTTCCGTTTAAATTGAGTTCGTGGGAAAGCTGGAATTTATTGATGTGTAATTAATTATTGCAGTATGAGTTTTAATTAATTGCTCATCACAGGTTTTGGGTTCATTGCGCTGTTTAAAATATGGAAAAACGTTTTACTTTGATCAATTATTTTCTGCGGTTTACAGTAAATACCCCGCTCAGTATTTTTGACAGTATAAAAAACTAGTTGTTTTTTTTTTTTTTTTTTTTTTTAATTTTTTTATTTGTGATGGGTTTGCTCTTGACTCTAGTCTAGGTCAGAGGTGACAGAGACAGAGTCGACGATGGAGTGAGTTTACCCAGAAGAAGCCTGTTCACTCTAACTTTGAAGAGATTCGGGTTGAAGGCGTTCGGAAACACGGACGCAGGTAGTGAGTTCCATTCATTCGCTGTGCGCATTATGAAGGATGTCTGGAAGCGCTTGGAGCGAATTGGTGGAATGGCAACAAGGTAAGGATGGTAACTTGCAGTGCGTCTAGATGTCCGATGGTAGAAGGGGGCTGGTGGGATGAGGTCGTGGAGTTCTTGAGCACACTCACCGAAGTACAGTCTGTAGAAGACCGACAAGCAGGCAACTTTGCGGCGATGAGCCAAGCTATGTAGCTTGGCATCCGCCAGTTCAACGTCGCCGATGAGCCTCTTGGCTCTGCGTTCCACCGAGTCAAGCGCGGCAAGCTGATACTTAGCTGAGCCATCCCAAAGGTGGCTGCAATACTCCATGCAGGATCGGACTTGCGCTTTGTAAAGGGTTAAAAGCTGTCCAGGCGTAAAGTATCGCTTCACTCTATTCAGGATGCCCAGTTTTTTGGCCGCAATTTGGGCTTTGTACTCAATGGAGGCGCCGAAGTTGAGATTGGATGTCAACTCCATGCCTAGGAGCTCGAGTCGATCAGTCACAGGAACAGATGTACCCCGAAAAGTAGGAGTATGATCGAAAAGACTCCTTTTAGCGGTAAAAAGACACGCCTGTGTTTTGGTGGCGTTAAAGGAGACCAGATTGTCATCACCCCACTGGGAGACAAGGCTTAAGGTCAAATCTGTCCGCTCCACCATAGCCTCTCTCAAGGAACGAACTTCATCCACGCTGGTTTTTGCGCTGGACAGGTATCTCTCTGAAACAGTACTGTCATCTGCGTACCCAACAATACCAGGCAGAAGTAGGTCATTGATGTGCAGCAGGAAAAGAGTTGCAGAGAGAACAGACCCCTGAGGAACTCCGGCGTCAATAGCCATAAGGTCAGAGGAGCAGCCGTCAATGACTACTCGGATCGACCGTTTGCTGAGGAAGTCTGATATCCAGCTACAAAAACCAGCGGGGATGCCATACACAGGAAGCTTACTGAGCAGACTCGCGTGCCAGACCCTGTCAAAGGCCTTCGAGATATCAAGCGACACAGCAAGTGCTTCGCCGTGTCTCTCGATGGCTTCGCCCCAGCAGTGCGTGACATACACAAGAAGATCGCCAGTTGACCGTCCCCGGCGAAAGCCATACTGACGGTCACTGAGGAGATTATTGTCTTCAAGGTACGTCAGCAACTTACTGTTGAGTACCCTTTCCATAACTTTGGACAAAATGGAGGTAATGGCGATTGGACGGTAATGGGCAGGGTCTGCACGGTTGCCTTTTTTGGGCACTGGTTGCACATTTGCAAGCTTCCAGGATTTCGGCACCATTCTTTTTACAAGAGAGAGGCGGAACAAGCGTGTCAATACAGGAGACAGTTCAGGCGCACACTGCCTCAGCACTCTCGCCGGAATGCCGTCAGGCCCGCTGGCCTTGTTCACGTCTAGACTGCACAATACTCTCCGGACCTCTCTAGTGTGCACAGCGATCTCCGGCATCGAAGAGTCACAATGAATATATGGAATATTTATGTTGCGGGTAATATTGGCTTGCATGCCACTGTTTGCCACGGGGCAATATTCAGCAAATAAAATCGCTTAAGCTCATGCAATTAGTCGCGATTTTGACTGTCACGACAACCAGTAAAATCACTATCTGTCTTCTCTAATTCAGAAACGTTTCATCTAAATTACACCACGACCAGAAATTGCTAGTGTGGAGCAAGATTTATAAAACAAACTAATATTATAAGGAGGATAAATTGTATGTTAATATATTTGATAAAAACTACACTATCACTGAGGCTAATTTCTATCCCGACAAAAATAACAGTTCTTTTGGGTTAGGCTTTGGGAACGAAGCTGCGGGCAGAATGCTAGTAACAATTCGCACTAATCGTTTGGAAATACTTTCATTATGCGTACAGCTAAGGTGTGGCATTCCCTGCCCGACTCTGTGTTTCACGACAGCTACAATCTAGGGGTCTTTAAGTAAAGAGTGAATAGGTTACTTCTAGGCAAGCGTGCTTCACCGTCGACCACATCATCGCTTACCATCAGGTGAGATAGTGGTGAAGCGCGAGCCTAGGTATATATGATAATAAAAATAAAAAATACAAAGCTACTTATTAGTATTTAAACGAGTACAACACAAATATTCTTAGAACAACGGGGAACCTTTCATGGGAGTAGTTAAGTCATGTAGTTCTGACGCATTACAAGCGTGGGTGTCGTAAGTATAGGGACACGTCATCTGTTGATGCAAAACTGTCAAATAGGTTAACTATTTGGTAATATCACAAAGTACGTAAGCGGCGGCGCGCCGCAGACAGAGAGGCCACTCTGAACAAAGCGTCATTTTGCACACACACATTGACATTGCGATATTACAGGGAATAATGGGCAATATTGGACCGAGCTCTGTCGCGGCTGTCATGAATGCTTTGTGCGGGCATTGTCACGTCATTCATACATAAAGTATTGTAACGAGGTTGCATTTACCTTTATTAATTGTTACAGACCGAATATACTTTTTTTAATTCATTAATTTTGACTTTTGAAGGTTATTACATTTTTCAAGATGACAAGTTAGAAATTCAATATCTAGGAATATAATATAAGTAAACTTATGTTTAGACGAATCGATGTATTTATCATAATCATAATCATTTCACTTTAACTTATACAACCTACTCTTTTTTTAATTCGGCATCAATATAGTAGCAACCCTAGTGAATCTGTCAAGTTTAGCTGTCAATTTTCGAAATGGTGGGAGTGGCCCTTCTGTATACTTTCTATTTTGTGGTAATATGTTGGAGGGTTGTTCGATGTTTATTTTTGACTAGCTTCTGTCAGCGGATTCGGCTGTGATGAAGTCGAAAATTATCGCAAGGGAATGTACTCCCGGCATAACAAGTAAGTCAAGCAAGTCTAACCTAATCTAGGGCATATGCCACCCGTGTACGAAGTTTCATGTAAATCGTTCAAATCAAATCAAATATATTTTTTTATTCCACATAGGCCTACATGGGCACTTAAAAAACGTTGACAAAAGGTGCACGGTTCGGGTTGGTCGTTTCCTATGGAGAAGAACCAGCAAGAAACTCTACGGTTACTCTTTTAAAAAATGGTTTGGTTTTACAATATTTCCATGTTACAGCATTAGTGTTTAGATATGGAGGGACAACGTAGGCCCGACAATAAGTCGTAAGAAACTAAAAAAAAAGATAATATATTATATAAACAATAGAAAAAAAAGAAAGTAAAACGAGACGATTAGCTGATAAGACGTATTAAGGTAACAGACATACTGAGTAATCATAACTTTGTATGAACGTCTACGAAAAATCACTATTTTCCCCATACACTATGATAACGAGTATCATTTCGTAACCATCAAGTTTAACTTATATAACGTACTAGCTGATCCCCGCGGCTTCGCTCCCGTGGGCCACCCCACAGGATCCCTATATTACTCAGGAATAAAATAGCTTTCTATTGGTGGAAGAATTTTTTAAATCGGTCCCGTAGTTTCGGAGCCTATTCGGTACAAACAAACAAAAAAATCTTTCCTCTTTATAATATTATTATTAGTATAGATTTTTATAGCTGTCAAATCCGATTTATTTCTTCTTTCTTCGATGTCACGACTTTAGTATGGATAATATTGATGATATGAAAGAAAAGGGAGTCACTGAAGGTTTTACAGTTGACTAAATGGAATGGAAGAAGCAAACGTCTTACTCCGACCCCAAGAAAGTCGGCAGTAAGTTCTCGTGGATGACTAATCTTTGTATGGTTAAACAAAAAAAAAACAGAGTTAAACTAAAGTTAAACAAAAGACAAAAAAAAAAGAACTGGAGTTAAAACTATGACTAAAACCATGGCTCTGCTGGCACACACTCCATATGTGTATACAGAGTAGTTACCCACACAACCATAGATTCCACAAGCACAGCTACTATGTATCATAGCTATTCACAGTTAAATCATTTGCCAAGCATTTGCCATTTGAACTTGGCTTTAGTACTTCCTAGAAATCTGTCAGTATTAACTAACCGGTGAGATTGGGGGAGAGTAAGTTATCTAGGGATGGGTCGAAGTGTCCGAGATGTTTCTCGGCCCCTCCATAAGATAAGATAAGATAACTAACCGGTGAATGTGCTAACAGATTTCTAGGCAATCTGAGATTTCTAGACTGTGAAGCAGGTAGCTAAGTTATTGTTTCATACGTTTCGCGATCAGTAAGCGAGCTTTTTTATTGAAGCGAGAGGATAATCTGCGAACCGATCTGGAGTTGTGTGAACTGTATTATTATTATCAAATAAATATTAATAATAAATCGTTATTACGAGTACTAATGAAACTCATAGTGTTAGTAACAATAAGTAAAATTTAAACTATGTTATAACAATGCACATAATAATTATAAAATGTGGATATTAGTTTTAAAGATATTTAACTCTTAAAAAGACAAAGTTACTTACATGCGAACAATGTTTAATTAATATAAGTTATTATAATATAATAAATATTTAATTAATATTATAATATCGAGTCTGTCACTACGTAAATCATTATGAATACCTACTGCACCCATCCAATTCATTTGAATTTTTGCTTTCTATTATATGCAGTCTCAAATATCTGTCTTGAAAATATTGATAATTGATTTTAATTGTATGTTAATTTTATTTTTTATTGTAATATTTGATTGTATTTTTGTTTGTATTTTAATTGTATTTTTGGTGTTATTTGCGTTATTTTGAGTAAAAACAATAGATAAATAATAATACTATTGTATGTAGATACATTATATGTATAAAAAGCAGCGCGACAATCTTAAGTTCATTAGCTTCAAGTTAATCAACTGACAATAGTGTAAAACCTAATCCTCCGACAAACACTATATACGTACTAAATATAAGCAACCTAAATCAAAACATCCTTCCAACTAACAAATCCAGGACGAATAACGTGTGATGACGTAACAAACTCTGCATTGTCTGGAAAACAGCCAGTGGCTTGTCCTTGGGTCCTTGGCGGGATAGGGCGACGGCGCGGCGCCATGAGGTACAGCGTTATGTCGCTTTCGAGGTCACCCCAGTTCCCGGGAATGGTACACAAATACCGCATTCTGACTAATGCGGGGATGCGTGGGATTGGGAGCCTTTTGATGCTGCTTTTTTCGTGTGATGAGTCATGGAACAATAAATAGCCCTCGATAGTAAATATTATTTAAACAAAATAATATAACACATAACATAACGCCTATTTACCCCGAAGGATGAGGCAGAGGTACATCTACATTTCGTACTTTGAATAGCGTTCTTTTTTGTATCTCGCCGTAATAGCTTAGGTGTGTGTCTTGAGAAATTATTAGTTCAAAATACAAACTTCTACCTCCCTGCCCAGCCCCTAAAGCCCTTCATCTAAATCGGTTCAGTGTTTTTAAGCGTGAAAAGGTAATAGACAGACTGTCAGACAGACAGAGTTACTTTCGCATTTATAATATTAATATGGGTATAGTTAGTTAACATACTTTAACGTAGGTGAGTAAGGTTTTTATATATCTTTAGTCATAGCTACCCGTGAAAGGACCCTGCTTTCAAAATAGGTAGTACCCAATTAGGTATCCGTACTGTTTACAGAAAATTTTCATCATCATCTTGTTCACACACACAGGCCTCCTCTCTGTGAGAGGGAATGGGCCGTAATCCACCACGTGGGCCCTGTTCTGGTTAGTGGATGTCACATGTCTTCGAATTTTTGGTTCTAGGACATGCCGGTTTCCTCACGATGTTTTCCTTCACCGTTTTTAGAGCAGTGGTGATGAAATAATTTTCACAAAGTAAAGCGCCTGCCTGGGTTCGTGCCTACCCAACTTGTAAGTCGCGGCCGATACCACTGGGCCACCACTGCTCTAAGCCACTGCTGCTGAAAATTTTAGCTTTGTAAAAATGACGTAGGTCTAGGTTTCAGCTGCGGCGGGTTCGCGGTGAGTGCTAACGCGTGCCCGTGTTCCCGTCTTAAGCGACACACAGGAGGACACCGTGGAGTTTTAGTGGGTTGGAGTCCCACATAACTGCACTATCTCCCCGTGGTAGTGCAGTATTCATGAGCATTACACCAAGCAAAAAAAAAAACGCACTTTCATCTCTTACTATATCATGTGTTTTTTTTAATTTAGTTGCACATGCTGAGATAGGAGCCTTTTTGGTCTCGCACGGGGTTATTTATTTTTTATTATTGTTTGTGTTTTGCTTATCTCGTGTCTCCTGTGCGGGTCACAAATAAATATTTTTCTTTCTTTCTTTATTTTCTTTATGTGAATCTGACTGTGTTTTCTAGCAAAATGTAATTAGAAAGTCAGAAAACACCTACCACATTCGGACTAATGTGTAGGATTGGGACATTTGATGCTGTTTTTCATATGATGAGTCATGTGTCTGTATTTGCTTTGAAATTGACATTCATTTGAAAGTCGCATCTACACTAACAAGCCATGAAAAAGTTCCAGTGACATAGCACCAAATTACTCCTAAACGGGAAAGGCTAGCTTAATGACGCCGTCTGCAATATTGAAGTACATTTAACATCGCATCAGAATATTACCAACTAAAAACATAAATATTTTGTTCAAATTATAATTAAATGGGAAAAAATTAAATTTAGGTGTTTGTCGGCATTTTGTGGGTGGAACTATTTCATTGCTCGGCAGTTTATTTTCGTGTTTCAATGACTATAAAAAGTCACAAACTTCGTTGCGATTTTTTTTATATATTTATGAATGAAGTTATCTTTCGAATAAATGAATGTCTATTTAATCCGCTAAAATGTACTGCTTTTTTTTTAACCGGTTGTAGAATTCCAGACATTCCAGATAAAACCTCACTATGTTCACATTACTATTTATTTCAATTTCATTTTAAGTCTAAGATACAAAAGCCTCTGTATACTTTCTTCTTTTTAAGGAAATCTATCGTCGACTGATCGACACTGTGCGTGACCAAAGGGCTGGATCTTTCTTTGCGCAGAGAATCAGCATTGCCATTCAACGTGGCAATGCTGCCAGTCTTCTGGGCACGTTCCCGGATGACAGCGATGTGGAGGAGTACTTCGACGCCTAAGTGTACCTTTCTTTTGTATATAGCATAAGTAGTTAGTTTAAGTATAATTTTGTATAGTTTACTTTTGTTTATTGCATAAGTATGTACATATTTAAATAATAGATACAAAATATCAATAATATCCAAATCCTAATCCAGCTAATTTTACCTCCATAGTATCTGCCTAGCCTTTTTCCCAATTATTGTTGGTGTTGGCTTCCAGTCTTACCGGATTCAGCTGAGTATCAGTGTTTTACATGGAGCGACTGCCTATCTGATCTCCACAACCCAGTAACTGGGTAACACGATACCCCTTGGCAAGACTGGTGTCAGATCTCAGGCTTCTGACTACCTGTAACGACTGTCAAAGATCTTCAAATGACAGCCGGGACCAACGGCTTAACGTGCTTTCCGAGGCACGGAGGAAACCCGGTATGTTGAAATGGTCACCCATCCACGGACCGACCTCGTCAAGCGTTGCTTAACCTTGAAGATCGACCCGAGCTGCTGTTATTATTTAGCTACGAGCTCCTCCATATTATATAATATACATAAAGTTATAAGGCCCGGAGCACACCGGCGGGAATAAAATTATTACAAGTGGTGGAAACGCTGGTTCACAATATACGACACATTAGTACCATCACTCAGAAGGAATATTTATTCGCTCAGTTAACAACTGTGTTAATGAACAACCCATTTTTACTTCTACGTGTAATAACTTATTTAGCTCGTTCTCATTTAAAAAGTTACTGTGGACACGATTTGGGTCAGTGCAGTTTTATAAGCTTTTCGTGTTTTACGTTGAAGATAGTGTAACACGTTTTTAATTAAGTAATTACGCTTCGTTTTGTGTTTGGGAAATGTGTATTGTTGATAAAGTTTGCGAGTGCAACTTTTGAATATTAATAATAGGTGAATAAATTAATAAGTAGGTAATAATAGACAATAATAGTACATGACATAACGTAAAAATAGGAAAACGTAGACATATTAGTAAGTACATTATAACAAATAAAAACATAGGAAATACAACTGAAATGTTATGCAAAATCATTAAGCGCTATTCCTCTCTCCTAGACACTGACGTATCTAGAATGTTGCTGTGCCCGACAGGGTCCATAATTGTTTCTGTAACCTATATTTAACACCTGTATGTACATTATGGATGCAATAAATTGAATTTGAATAATTTACTGAAAGAGCATGAGAAATGGGCCGATAATTCAAATTGGCAGTAGCAATTTACACAGTAAGAAAAATTTATAGATATTTGCGATAAGTAACTATAACATATACAATCTTATCGGTAAAAGCCTCTTTGTCAAACAGACATTTATTAGACGATAGCTTTAACATAATGAAAGCAGAGAGACAGAAAAATAGGATTAATTTAATTTTAATTTTTGTATCTTGTAAATCTCCCTTATAATTGTAGTTCAAACATAATATCAATCTATTATTTCGGAAAACATTGGCTGTAGCAAAAAACATTGTTAAATACTGGACCCCAAAAAGGCTATCACAAAGCAAAATCCACGTCGAGATCGACGCTCAGTTGAATCGCGCCAGAATCGCTTTACTATGTTAATGCATGCATAAAAAAAACATTGTTTCCGAACCGGGATATTCCTCAAAAAAACAACCACAACGCAAAATCCATGCTGATACACGGTTGAATCGCGCCAGTATCACGTCACTTCCCCTATTAAGCAATTACACCGAGGAACTTCAAAGATTAAAATATCATGTCGCCTGCAATAAAAAAATACTGTCCCATACGAGAATTTGCGCCGACACACGGTTTAATCGCGACAGAATCACGTTACTTTGGTAATACCTGCATTAAAAAACATTGTCCGGATCAGGATATCCCTCAAAAACACAACCACTGCTCGCAGCGCAGAATCCACGCTGACACACGGTCGAATCGTGCTAGAATCGCGTAATCTACCTATTAAGCAATCACAGCGGGAAGTTCAAATATAAAAGTGTCGTATCGCCTGCAGCAAAAACATTGTCACCGTACCAAGATGCACCTCAAAAGGACGACCACAATGCAGAGTCCACATCGACACAATGTCGAATCGCGCCGGAATCACATTACTCCTCGATTAAGAAATTATAGCGGAGAAGATAAAAGTATCGATACGTTATTTTAACATTTTACTGCCTGCAGTTAAAACACTGTTCCAGAACGGCATACATCTCAAAAAGCCAACCACAGCGCAAAATCCTACCTACTTGCTGATATAGGAGCCTTTTTAGTCTCTCACGGTTTTTTTTTATTATTGCTTAATTTTTCATATTCATATTCTTCATATTCTTTATTGTACACAAAACAGACATTACAAATACAAAAGAAAAACTTATGTACAAAGGCGAGCTTAACCCATAATTGGGTTGTTGTTCATAATTTTTTGTTTTTGTTTATTTCTCGTGTCTTGGGTCACAATTAAATAATTTTCTTCTTACCTAGAATCAAGATCGATCGCGGCAGTATCAATTTACTAACGCCTGCAGCAAAAACATTGACAATCCACTTCAAAGAGACAACCACGTCGACACACGGTCGAATCACGCCAGAATCGCATCGACTCCCTATTACTAATTGCGACGGGCTTACACAAAATTACGGGCCAATCCGGTGTGCAACGAACTTTACAACCGCATTGATACACAGAGATGACTATGAAGCGTTACTCAGTTAGGCGTAAGTAACTGAGTTACCATGGTTAACCGGGTTTGTAGCTGTATTTATAGGCGTTCAGAGCGGGGCTTCAACGGTTAAATATAGGTGTTGTTATATGTGTGAATGATGAAAGGGGTTAACGTAGGGGTTTTCAGTATGGATTTTTGTTTGATTATGGGTAGTTTTTAAGTCGATTATAGTAGACAACGTTGTGTAACCCTAAAATCGGGTGATGTTGTTTCGTTTAGGACAAGACCTGAAGCATAAGGTATTATTATTCATTAGACATACTATCTGGTCTTTTATAGTTGATAACCATGACCCAATGCCTTTAATCAAGCTATGCGTTTATATTATACGCTTTTAAGGAGTTCTACCTCTATATTTGTCAATGCTCAGCTAAACCATGGGCTTGCAAGGCGTAGATAACTCTTTAATTGTATAAGCAAATGCATTACCAAGTGACTCTTAAAACATAAACTTTAATAAGCAGCTTTTACAATATAATTTGCAACTAACAATCATCAATACTAGGAAATACAATACACTAAAGAGTTTTAAAATTGTATCTCCCAGGTTGTACGAGTTATTATGAGTACTCGTCTATTTCTATGCACGAGAGTGTAATGGGTAGTGGTACCCCGACCGCGTCACTATTTCGATGCACGCGAGTGTACGGGGTGGTGATACCCCGCTCGCGTCACTATTTACGAACAGCTGTTATCTCTATCAACTCATGAATGCTGCACGTGTACTGTCAGTGACTCAGTGGAAACAGTCTATTTAAGATGTATGGCTTACTTATAAGCTTGTTGCAATCAATTTTAGTTCTTCTATAGTTCGTATCTACGATCAAATTACGAAAACCATTATCATATTTAAAATCTTTGAGTCTAGACAAAGTAATATTCTATCGGCGGTAGCATTTGTCAAAATACTAAAATGTGTGAATTAACAAGTAATATCGAATCGTTCCTTGATCAATTTCAAGCATTGAGTATGCCTTTTTAGGGTTCCGTAGCCAAATGGCAAAAACCGGAACCCTTATGGATTCGTCATGTCTGTCTGTCCGTCCGTATGTCACAGCCACTTTTTTCCGAAACTATAAGAACTATACTGTTGAAACTTGGTAAGTAGATGTATTATGTAAACCGCATTAAGATTTTCACACAAAAATAGAAAAAATACAGTAAATTTTGGAGGTTCCCCATACTTAGAACTGAAAAACAAAAGTTTTTTTTTGCATCTGACCCATACGTGTGGGGTATCTATGGATAGGTCTTCAAAAATTATATTGATGTTCCTAGTATATTTTTTTTCTAAACTGAATAGTTTGCGCGAGAGACACTTCCAAAGTGGTAAAATGTGTCCCCCCTCCCCTGTAACTTCTAAGCTAAGAGAATGATAAAACTAAAAAAAATATATGATGTACATCACCATGTAAACTTCCACCGAAAATTGGTTTGAACGAGATCTAGTGAGTAGTTGTTTTTTAATACGTCATATATCGTAAACCGCAATTTACCAAGTACGGAACCGTTCGTGCGCGAGTCCGACTCGCACTTGGCCGGCTTTTTGTCATATTATGCGGTGCAAAATGCCGATATCAAAACTGTTTCGTACCTATTACGTCATATGTTTAATGTTTATCATACAAACAAGTTTAATGTGAGAACTCCTAAAGTGACCAATATTTTCTTAAAATAATTGTTCGACTTCTTCGACAACAAAGCTTTAAGTATAAAATGTTGAGTGTGTCAACTATATTCAAGTTGAAAGAACTTCTTTTATAGCTAGTTACGTGTCAGTTTTGTGCTAAAGCTATGTCTAGGAATTATGATATTATTGCATAAAATATAATTAAATGTCTAGACAAGTGTAAAGAAGACTAAGTTTAGGTTTAGTGCTACCAATATTGCCACAATACAACTAAGATTAGATTTCTTTTTTACCCGGCTGCAAGGAAAGGGTTATGTTTTTCGCGCGTATCTTGTATGTTTGTATGTATGTTTATATGTAATATTCTTTATTACCTCATATCATTGAAACTTCTTGACGGATTTTCATAATTAAAACATCGTTAGATAGGTCTTAACTGTCCAAGTGTTCTTAGATAAGTGCCGTTCCAAAAATCAACGAGGCGGATTTTGTGCGCTATATTGTGGGGGTTGCGTTTTTTTTTTCTTCCGTACCCATCGAGTGGGGTATCAAAATGAAGGGTTTTTAGAGGTGATTACAAAAATATGCCACTTATATGTTTAAAAGTCGTTAGAAAAAAATAATAACTAAAAAGCCGAAAAAAAAATACATCTTTTTTTTATACATTTGAAACTTATTTCTGAAGCTGGACTGAAAAACGTATGGCGGTCTTAACCTAGAAACTAGACTAATTAGTATGGTAATTTATGTAGTCAGTCTATTTTTAATCTGAATTACGATTTGCATTTATGGTGTACCGTGGCGCTAGAATTTATTTCAATTAATTTACTTTTGCTAATGCTGTTAGCGGTTCAAAGGCTTTCCTAGTTTGAATTTCAATTTAAATCACCACTTCAAAGACTTCATACCGACTGGCGTTATATTGGCAGATTTATAGATTTAAGTATAAGATTCATTGAGCTTTGTAATTTTATTAAAATCCTTGTATATAGAGGGACTAAATAAAATGAAATGATAAATGATATTTATTTCTGTAAATTAGTTTGTACAAACACTTTTACATGTCGATCGTATTTTTTAAAACTCGGTGAGTTCGGCGTTTCCTGTCTGACTACTCTGAGAAGAAAGGCCGAAACAAACTCAGAGGTCACAGTCTATTTTAAAGTCCAGACAAAATCTTGGTTAGAACATGTGAAGACCATGTAGACTGATGTCTGAAATGGTCTTTTGAGGAAAGAACCAGCCAGATTGAGTGGACCTGTCCAGTATGTGCACGCATTTGTCAATAACCGTGCAGCTCAACTTAGAATTTAAGGAGCTCAACGAATTGACGAACAATACCAAAGAAAGGACATTCGGGTAGGCAATGACGTCGAGTTTCATTGCCGCGGCGCTATTCTGGTGGTCGCCAGTGTTGATTCAGGTTTTCAGGAGATACAGTGGTTTGGGAATAGTGCGGTTCGATTATCTCAATTAAAAAAATATACAAATGAATATTATCAGCAATAACTATTGTGTATAAATATTATAATAATAATAATAATTTATTTATTTCTTACCACAAATTTACAGACAAAAAAATGTATAGAGTCTACAGATATAATTATACAATTAATTTGTGGAAGACTGGTGCCTAAACTAAGTTTTTTACAAAACCTGTAATTATGTGAAGTCACCAGGTATATATAATTGTAATTATAATTATAATTGCTGAAAGCATGTCGTTTTATCAAGAGCCCCTGCGTAAGTTTTTCTTTTTGTCTACCTAAGTGTATCTTACGGCTGGGTTTCATACATGCTGAACCATTGTCTGGCTCTTAAGAAATAGAGTAATAAACATTAATCATCGTGCACCAGAGCCAAACAGATCGCAACTCACACCAAAAAGGCTTAACTCCCCAAACATTGCCAAGAAAAAATAACAAACAACATCTAGTTTACAGCTACTTAACAAGTACTAAAATCGTTACTAGAGCAGCGATACTAAAAATGATTGCGCAAAGAAATCTTACAAGTGAAGGCCAGATTATATGAGGCGTTGCTGAGCAGGGGGTAATGACCGCTGCCGAACGCGAGCGAAGACTACGCGGCGCCGAACTCGGTGAAACAGCTCGATAATATGCGAAGCGACGAAGATGTAGTTTGTTTTAGCCCTGGCTTTAAGCCACTTTCAGCCACTTGGCTGTTGAAAGACTGATCATGGCAGTGATTAGTAAAACATATGTTAGTTTACATGAGATATGACAGCCAATGTATTATATGTTTTATACGATCTTAACCTGGAAACTAAAAGACAACCGACTTTGCCATGCCAACTGTCTCTGACAAAAGACTTCAAAGAGTGTGCATCAAATTGGGTGAAGGCAAATTCAAACTCAATTTATTGCATCCATACAGGTGGTAAATATAAGTTACAGAAACAATTATGGACCCTGTCGGGTACAGCAATATTCTAGATACAGTCAGTTTCTAGGAGAGAGGAATAGCGCTTAATTTTAATATTTTCTCATCTTATTAACATTTCAGTTATTTATTTCCTATCTATCTGTTTTTATAGTTTGGTTTTATGTACTAATATATGTATGTTTTTCTATTTTTATGTTTATTTATCAATTTATTATTATTACTTATTAATCTTGTTCTTCAGAAAGGCCAGGCCAGTACTCATAACTATGTATGTGTATGACTAGATGTATTAATGTGAATGAAGCAAAAGAAGTATGTAAGAATCGTAGCTGGTGGCGTTCTGTAGTTTCTGTTTTTTTTTCCATGGGAAAAAGGCGTGAGTTTATGTATGTATGTATGTACTTATTAATCCTGACCCAACCTGAATATTATAAGCTACGCAAATTATTACTAAATTATGAGTAGATCATCTAATAATTTATCTTGTGCTAACTGTTATAACAAAACAAATAAGATAAAATAAGAAAATTTTAAAAGATTTTTATTATTTCGGCTTTCAGACAAAATTTTATTTGGTTCACAATTTACATTTTGATATAAATAACATTTAGATCTGAACTCCACGAAGGGCGCCAGAGGAGCAGGGGAGGTATCCTACTACACCGAAATTTCACCAGTTATGTTAAAAATTTAGTCCCATAGCATAACTGCATTAAATAACACCCTGATGTATTAAAAAAATCGAACAGATCTTCAACCCGGGCTTACCCGGGTCACGAACCTCGACCTCTGTCTGCAGCTTTTCTGTCTCGAAAGATTGTGAGGCGCCAAACTGAGTGAAACAGTTCGATAATGTGGGACAAAGATGTAGTTTGTTTTAACCCCGGTTTTTGGCTTTTGTAAGACTCAAAATTGCTATGATCATGTTAGTTAACATAGCACACGCGAGCCTTTTTGGCCTTGTATAGGCCTCCTTAGGCCTGCTAGCTGTGCTAGTTACAAATAAACATTATTTTTCTTTTTTCTTTTTACCTGAATTATGACAGCGAATTTATATTTAAATAGCTGTTCCCCGCGGCTTCGCTCCCGTGGACAACCCCACAGGACCTGTTTTGGGGATACAAAAATAGCCTATGTCACTCAGGAATAATGTAGCTATCTATTGGTGAAAAAATTTTTGAAATCGGTCCAGTAGTTTCGGAGCCTATTCGGTACAAACAAACAATTAATTTAAAATATTAGTATAGATAAGCTATGTAAACCTAACTACATACCTATAGCCTGGCTAAAACTGGTTGTAAAAATTAAAACATTTTAAAATAAACCAATGACTCGTTAAAACAGGCAAGAGCACAATCTCGTCTCTTTTTGTTTCGAAAGACTTCAAAGACTATAGGGCGCCAAATAGGGTGAAACAGTTCAATAATGTGTGTGTGGAAGTTTTAGTTTGTTTTACCTCTAGCTTTTGAAAGTAAACTTATGTAAGAACATTCTCAATAAATCATCCAACATGTCATGATGTTTTAATAAATCGAATGAGAGAAAATAAGATATTTATAACAGGGAGATAGGCCTCCTCTCTGTGAGAGTGAATGGGCCGTTATCCACCACGCTGGCACAGTGCGGGTTGGTGGATGCCACATGTCTTCAAATTTTTGGTTCTAAGACATGCCGGTTTCCTCACGATGTTTTCCTTCACCGTTTTGAGAGCAGTGGTGATGAAATAATTTACACAAAGTAAAGCGCCTGCCTGGGCTCGAACCCACGACCCACAACTTGTAAGTCGCGGCCGATACCTGCACTGCTCTTATTTATAACAGGCTTAAGTGAAATAGGCATGAAAGTATAATTCATACATACATACATACTTAAACTCACACCTTTTTCCCATGGGGGTAGGCAGAAACTACAGAACGCCACCTGCTACGTTCCTTACATACTTCTTTTGCTTTACTCACATTCATACATCTAGTCATATACACACGCCGGTTATGAGTACTGCGCACCTGGCCTTTCTGAAGAACATCACCTATAAGGTCTATGTATGTCTTTCTAGAGCGTCCCCTCCTCGTTTCCAATCACGTCTGCCATGTATATACCTTCTCTCAACATGACCAAACCATCTTAACATACTCTTTTCAATGTTAGTCACTACATCTTCTTTTAAACCACAACGTTGTCTTATTACCTCATTCCTCAATCTATCATTTAAAGTTACACCACACACACTTCGCAAGGAACGCATTTCTACTGCATTAATCCTACTTTCATGTCTTTTTTGCCATAGCCAACCTTCACTTCCATACATAAGTGTAGGCACCAGCACACTTGTGAACGGCGAGTCGAGCTTCCGGAGACATCGATTTGCTGGTCACCACCGCTTGTATTGCACCATTCACTTTATTCCCTGCATTCACTCTCCTTTCCACATCTTTTCAATCAAGTATAATTCATGTGTGTGCAATAAACATTTTGACGTAACGTTACGCCTCGAAATCCTAGCAAAACTGCACAAAAAACCCTAATGTAGGTAAAAAACATTCCACAACCGTGATCATGACCTCATCTGAGTATGTCTGTACCCTTTCTGTCTCGAAAGACTGCGAGGCGCCGTTCTGGGTGCGTCAGCTCGATATCGATTTGGCCCCGGTTTTTAGAAGTCTGTACTCTGATCAGTAAATCTCATGTAGATGTTGCAGTGTGATTGACATAAACAAGATTATATGAATTTTGTCATCTGAATAAATTAAAGTTGAATAATTAAGTGACGCCTGGGAACCTATTTCGGAAAAGACCGCTGCACCTATTGGTAGTATTTAGTAGAAGAACATGCTAACAAATCAAAACTAAATAATAAACACACTACGCAACATTGAATGAACTAACCGAGTTTTGTTGAACTTGGCCTCAAAACCTTCAATATGAAACTGAATGCTACACAACGGGAAATCATTTTGAACGTATCATACAAGCGCTTTCCCTTTCAAAATACCTGGAAATGAGAAATCCAACTAGGTTCTGTCTGGTTATCGAATAACAGTTTGTGGAAATAATTTTATACGGATGCGGTTGTAAATACTACGAAACCCCGATTTGAAAAACATTTCAATTTTTAAGTTGTTATTGGGATAGTAAATGTAACAAGCAGAAATGTAGCCATATCAATATCGATAAAAATGCAGCTTGACCTAGCCTAGTCAGGAAAAAATCCTATAAAAAAGTTCGTAGACCAAGTTTGCAAGTAAAAGTTTTAACCAATTCAATTAGAGAGCTTTTCTGTAGAGTAGTTAAGCTTTAAAACTAAGGCTCATTATTAGTGTGGGTGCACAAGCTTTAGCTAACTTATTACACTAACTATTTTTTTAAAGTAGGCCGTTCAATGTTAGGGTTTAAGATTAGCGGAAACTTTTACGTTACTATATATATCAGTGACTTTAAAGAAATCGATGGATGGAATATGTTTTATTGTATCAGTCAGTCTAATATATATATTGATATTTTGAGTACATGTAACAATACAGTCAGATGTTTTACATATGTACAGTCAAGGGTCAAAAGTGCAGTCATACTCTCCCAAAACTCAAATGGCTAGTTTTTGTGGAAGAAGTTAAATTATCCACAAGTGATTTAATATTTTGTATAGAAATTAAAGTATAGATTATTCCTACTAACCGCGAAAAGTTTTAATTCTGCTGCCTACAAAAAAATTGCCTTTTCTGTTTTGGTAGAGTGTGACTGCACTTTTGGCCCTTAAAGTACGTGTATACATAAAATACATCTAGAACATTTGACTTGGGCCTGTATTTTGAAGGTTAGGGATTCAGCGGCTCAGCCGTGACATTTATTATGTAAAATTAGATTTACTGAGATAAGAGATTCTACGAAGAAGATGGGTTATGGAATGGAAATTGTTCATCATTCAAAACTTAACAGGATAATGACTGTAGTCATGACAATCTAAGAAGTCTTACTAATACACTAACGAGCAATGAAAAAGTTCCAGTGACATAGCACCAAATTACACCTAAACGGGAAAGGCTAGCTTAATGACGCCGTCTACAATATTGAAGTACATTTAACAGCGCATCAGAATATTACCAACTAAAAACGTAAATATTGTGTTCAAATTTTAAATTACGAGTAAATGTGAAAAAATTAAATTAAGGTGTTTGTCGGCATTTTGTGGGTGGAACTTTTTCATTGCTCGGCAGTTTATTATAAATGTGAAAGTTTGGATGGATGTGTGTGTGGTTGTATGTTTGTTACTCAATCACGCCAGAACGGCTGAACTGATCTGGATAAAGTTTGGCAAAGGGATTATGGTCTACTATATAGTATATAAAACGTGTTGCGCCGACCGAAAGAGGATGATGTTATGCCGGTAATATGTTCCTTTGGGATAATATTCGACATTTACTCGGGCAAATCCGCTGGAAGAAGCTAGCACTTAATAATAATTAAACTTGATGCTAACGAATGATAATCGTTGTTATAGTGTACGGGTAACAGTAATCAATTAGGATTATGAATTTGATTTTTAGTAGACGTTCATACAAAGTTATCGCGGTATGTAAAATGAGAAACGTCATCGGGCTTCTCAGATCAGTGATGGGCATAGTACGGCCCGCGGGCCAGCTCCGGGCCGCGAAAGCATTTAATCCGGCCCGCCGACGGTCCTTCGACATGTATAGTATATGGCCCGCGATAACTATATTTTGAGGGTCCAGAAGTATAAAGTAGATTCTACTTAGTAGAATAATAGACGCATAGGTGAAGGTTGCGCAGAATACAAGGGTAAGCCAGTATGTCTTATATGTAATGAAGAAGTAGTGGCGGTATTTAAAGGTTTTAAAACTCGCTCGCCATTTTAACACCAAGCATGCTATAAAACCAAATATGCTTTGAAGAATGATGCAGAAAAAAAGGTGAATGCGGCAAACCAAAAAAAAAAACAATATCTGGTATGCTAGTATTATATTATCTGTGATCTGGTCAACGAAATATGTTTAAAAAGCAAATTCTGGCCCTCCTCTGATATTTCTTAAACTTTCTGGCCCCCATTAAGAAAGTTTGCCCACCACTGTCTTAGATTATCACGATTATAATTGAAAATATTTATCTTAGCATAATCCTACTAAAACATTGATCTTATTCTATTTACCGCACAACACTAGCACTAGCTCAGATAATGCAGTAAGTAACAATCTAAGCTAAGTCTAGTCTAGACAGTACAGTTAACCGCACAATACAGGTAACATTTGGACATTGTCTTCCGACATTAATGTCGGAGCTATAAGGGCGACTTTCGTAGAGCCACTACCACCACTGATGCGTGTTTGACTGTACCACCGCACCATCGTTTGCATCGACTTCACATTAAGAACGAGAAGAGTAACCGCAGAGAAATAGTTTGTTTTGCATTGTAATTTAGGAGCTAGGTAATGTAAAAAGCAAATCCCACTAATTTTGGGTGGAATTTCTGAACATACATCTCGTAAATAGCCCCTAAAAAGTGTTTTTTTTTCAGAAACTTCAAACAAAACATGGCTTCTTCAAAACGCACGCTTCATGAAGACTTGTATTTTGATAATTAAATAAGAATGATTCTTCAGTTTATAACTTGCATACTTCTCAGTTTTCCTCTCACAGAGAGGAGGCCTTTGTCCCAGCAGTGGGAACATTAATAGGCTGATGATGTGATGTGATGATGTGATACTTCTTAGTACCAGCTTTCAAAAAAAAATGGAGACACCAAGCATTATTAATTATTTACTGAACTACCTATAACATATTGTGTTCACAACTGACCGGGAAGAATTTGAGCTGAATCGCAATTCAGGATAATTAGTGCCTAAAACCCACTAATACTAAAGGAAAATACTTGTTTTACAGTATACTATTGCAATTAACGCCTGCTAGTACCTATATTTTTTTATTTATTCGGTCTAGTAAACTCTGGGGATTTTGGTTTGAGACTTAACGCTAATAGTGGTTTAAAAGCGATTTGAAATTAGAATATTGCGACGATATTTTGGTAAAAAAACTAGCCAGTAGTCAATGGCATTATTTGGTGTTGGTGTGGTTATCCGGACAGTACGTCTAACAATCTGTTGTAATACTTGAACTAGCCAAAAACACCCTTAGTACTTTGAAATAAAGACGCTGTTTAAGTCAATCTGTGAAAGATGTGCAGTGGAATATACATTGACTGTGATGTTTTAAACAATTGTGTGTTTAAATATATTGCCATAAAGTTTATTATCATCATTTGATTTTTAGCATTACATCATTCCTGAAGGGTTGGGTAAAGATGGTCCTTTTCTAATTATTGTAGTGAATAGCACGTATTTTAATTTGAATCGCCTATAGTTTTAAGCATAGCAACAGTAAATAGAAGTTTATCATGCACTAAACGCTTATTGTTCACGCAATACCCATTTCCACTATTACATAAATCTTAATGGCATTCGAACATTAATAGTAAAACATAATTAATGAAATGCTTTTTAGTTTATGTTAGATTGAATAGGAAAGTTCATATTTCATGCAAAATGGCTGCTTTTGCAATATTTTTAACACCCGACGGAAAAAAAAGGCGTGTTCTATGTTTGACGTGTGTTGCTGTGTATCTATGTGTCTGTCTGTGGCATCATAGCGCCTAAACTGATGAACCAATTTTGATTTAGTTTTTTTTGTTTGAAATGTGACTTTGTCGAGAGTGTTCTTAGCTATGTTTGAATAAAATTGGTTTAGCTGTTCAAAAGTTATTTGCATTTTACTCTTTTAATCTGGATTTTTTCGCAAGATAAGATTGTCGATTGAAGCAAGTCTGCTACTAGGTATATTATATGTAGTTTAAAAAGCATCAAATAAAAATAAAAATCGGGGGTATTTTAAATTTGAAATTTAATCTTGTTATAAAGTATGCCAAATTATGAAATGAAATATCAAAACAAAACATTCTAAATATAGTTAGAAGTGAAAATAAGACAAGTTTTCCTGATAATTTTACCATTGTTATTTGATTGCCACTTCTAAAACTTGGTGGAAAGATTCCTGGTCCCAATGAGAAATACTGAAGAATAAGATCAGTTCAGTAGTATGCTGTTGGCGAAGCCTATTTCAAGCAAAGGATTACTTTAGTCTGATGACGACATCGAAGGTAGCAACAGTGCAACATGCAGTAAAATAACCATCGTCATTGAAAACAAATAATTATTACCAACTAATATTATCTATGTGACGGTTTTACGTCGTTAGTTTTACGTTAAGTTGCCATTAGTGAATGGCCGCTGGCGTTGCCAGGCGACTTATTGCCGGTTGGCACGCCAGTCGAGCTTGTAAACACGTCACCATGTATGGTTCACTTCCAAGCAGAGCGGATCCCGCAACCGACTCGCGGAAAGAAGGTCCAATCGCAGCGTCCGGACTAGTTTGCCGCGAACGCGCATTTCACGATGCTTAAGACCTTCTTTCGAAGAATTCCCTGTGTCAGACTAGAGAGCGGCTCCGGCAATACTGACGTGGTGACACAGAAAAAGGAAGGTTCTAAGCGCCATGAAATAGGCATCGCTTACATGTTACTTAGCGATAGAAAAAAATGTATGAGAATGCCAAGCGTTATCGACATTTCAGTGATCGCTACCCTACATTTTGGCATTTCAACTAGGTATCGCCATCATCAGATCACTTTATCTAAGGTTTTTGCTCGGTTGTGTAGCTGTAGGCTACAGCATCTGCAATGCTAACTAACGTTTAAGTCTACATTGGCTGTGGATCCCATCCGTTTACTGCCAAAAAAGAAAAAAAAGTGAATATATTTTTGTCGATTAGAATTCGTAGTTTCATTTGAATCATAAAACTGTTTGTCTCCAGAATGATGGTTTATATTAAATTATGTTTTAGAACTAGATAATAGTAGTTTATGCAATGGTCATATAATAGGGGTTATTAAAATACGAGCGTAGGTTTATCAAATGAGGCGAAGCCGAATTTGATAATAATATTACGCGAGTGTTTTAATACCTAATTATATGCTATTGCATACACTACTTTATTTTCACTCATACAGTTGAAATAAAACAAAAGTGGAAAGGGAAAAATATGTGGTATGGTATGGCGGGCAATTTAGATTCTCATTGCGCAGCGCGCGCATCTACAGACAACTGACAATGACATGAGCCCATACGCGCCAGAAAATTAAAAAGTAAAAGTGTGCTAGAAAAATTAAATAGTACATTGTGATACAAGGGTGGAAAGTAGGTTATTGCAAACGAGTTGTCATTAACAAGCCCGAGCCGAAGGCGAGGGTTTTTAATGACACGAGTTTGCAATAACCTACACGCCCGTGTATCACACGATATTTTTCAATACAGTTGTGGGAAATAGTAAAAACAAATCAAAGAATTAGATTTGTTAAATGACAAAAAAATAAAATTTTCGCGCGTTTTTGCAACGAAAACAGCCTACACAGCCTATTCGATTTTTGACAAATGTTGATGTGAAAATAATTAAATTGAAACTGGTAATTAAATATATTAAACAACCATTTAAAAGACTTTTGAGAATTAAATGCTAAAACGTACGGAATCATTCATTTTTCCTCGTATAAAATCTATTTCATTTTATTCTATGTATGAAAACTCCTTGCTACTAAACTTTTTTAAATTGACTTATACAAGGCGCGTTTTTGCAACTGGACATTTTTTACAACGAAAACAGTCTATACAGCCTATTCAATTTTAGACAAATGTTGATGTGAAAATAATTAAAATAAAACTGGTAATTAAATATATTAAACAACCATTTAAAAGACTTTTGAGAGTTCAATGCTAAAACGTACGGAATCATTCATTTATCCTCGTATAAAATCTAACCCATTTTATTCTATGTATGAAAACTCTTTGCTTCTAAACTTTTTAAATTGATTTATAAATTTAAAACTAAACTGCAAAACTAATGATCGAGCTCGTAAACAAAAGTCACGACCGCGTAATAGAAAGATGCCTATGCGTAAGGTTTAATTTTCGAATCATAATTATAGCCTCTGAAAGTACGCCATGTTTAACAACTGTATTGAAAAAGTTATTTTATGATGCAGTTGTTTGAAAATCGAAGGAAAATGTTGAACTGTAATGGTTTTTTCAATACAGTTGTTAAACATGGCGTACTTTCAGAGGCTATAATTATGATTCGAAAATTGAATCTTATGCATAGGCATCTTTCTATTACGCGGTCGTGACTTTTGTTTACGAGCTCGATCATTAGTTTTGCAGTTTAGTTTTAAATTTATAAGTCAATTTAAAAAGTTTAGTAGCAAAGAGATTTTCATACATAGAATAAAATGGGATAGATTTTATACGAGGAAAAATTAATGATTCCGTACGTTTTAGCATTGAACTCTCAAAAGTCTTTTAAACGGTTCTTTAATATATTTAATTACCAGTTTTAATTTAATTATTTTCACATCAACATTTGTCTAAAATCAAATAGGCTGTATAGACAGTTTTCGTTGTAAAAAATGTCCAGTTGCAAAAACGCGCCTTTAGTTATAAGTCAATTTAAATAAGTTTAGTAGCAAGGAGTTTTCATACATAGAATAAAATGGAATAGATTTTATACGAGGAAAAATGAATGATTCCGAACGTTTTAGCATTTAATTCTCAAAAGTCTTTTAAATGGTTGTTTAATATATTTAATTAACAGTTTCAATTTAATTATTTTCACATCAACATTTATCAAAAACTCGAATAGGCTGTGTAGGCTGTTTTCGTTATAAAAAAAAATATGTCCAGTTGCAAAAACGCGCGAAAATTTTATTTTTTTGTGTATTAACAAATCTAATTCTTTGATTTGGTTTTACTATTTCCCACAACTGTATTGAAAAATATCGTGTGATACACGGGCGTGTAGGTTATTGCAAACTCGTGTCATTAAAAACCCTCGCCTTCGGCTCGGGCTTGTTAATGACAGCTCGTTTGCAATTACCTACTTTCCACCCTTGTATCACAATGTACTATTTTTTTAAGTTTACCTATCCACGAATATAAAGTACGTGTTTATACAATATGTTTTGAATTCGTATTTGGAACATTACGTTGTGAGTGTAGATAAAATATTTTAAGTTTCAATCAATATGTTAGTTTGTTTGTCCTTAAAAATCGCCATATAGATCTGGCAAGGTGAAATATCGAACATTTATTGTTATGTTTGTCTTAACTCCAATCGTACTTAAAATATGTTTTACGACTAGACTTTCAAGGTGATCTGAGACACAAAAATAGACATGGAAAGGTATTCGCTTTTAAATCAATAAAATAAAATCCTAAGGTTTTAGTACTAAACTTCATTTTTATTTTTATTAAGCAAAACAGTGTTTCCATAAAACATACTGGCAGTAAAGTAATGAAACACTATTCTAAACACAAAAAAAAATAAAAAATGTGGCTCACACAGGAGATAAAGAAAGACACGAGAAAGACAAAACAAAAATAAAAAAAAATTTAGAAAACCAAAAAAAAAATTACTGCAAGCATAAGGACCCATATCCACGAAACATCGATACTTACTAAAACAACACACAAACAAACACAGTTTGAAATTTAAAATCCCGTGCTCAATAACATGACTAGAGCAAACATGTAAATTACTGCACGAAAAATTCATAGAGCTGCGCCTCTATCCAAACAACGTTTGACTGACAAAACGAGTCGCGTCGAGGTAGGGTTGCCAACCTTTTACGAGAGAAAAAACTGCATACAAGCTTAAACAAATCTACAGCTTTTGCTTGTTTTGTTTTTTCAATAGTAATCGTAGAATTATAAAAACGTAGGAACCGAAAAATGTGTGATCATCAAAACTTTAGTGAGATTAACGAAATAAGCTTGGAAATTAACCACAGATACAATCATTGTAAAGGTTTATAACATATTACCAAAAGCAACAAAATCCTTTTTCTACAAAATAGATGACTCTAGCAATGGAAAATTAAAAAAATATCTGTAAATTCGGAGGCTTCAACTAAAGAATGAGAAAATTTCCAGTAAACTGTAAATCTATAATCAAAACTTAGATTTACAGTTTGTTGTAGGGTTGGCAACCATGCAAGGTATCGTCGATCGTCGGATATGGGGCAATTTCCCCCCAAAAATGACCGCTACAGAGCTGCCAACGATACCATCAGGTGAGGGAGCTGGCACTAGTGACAGCGGGGATGGCAGACTGCGGATTATAGAATCGAAATTCGAATTTATTTTGAATTTAGAACGAGGAGATGATGGCTGGTGAAATGTGTGTTGGTTTGATTATTTTAATTTTTTAGTTATGGCAACTGCAATGCATGTTTATATGCTTCACGACTCTCAAGAATAAAGTGAGAATTCGTTTGCTTCTGCTATTTCACCGGCACTGATTTCATAGTAAGCATAGACAATATTTTTTTATAGAAATAAATTTTTATTAGTATTATTTGTTTGGATAAGCTCATATTCTGATACCTCAACTATTATAAGACATGTAAGATATTTCCGGTAAAAAATCTAAACTAAATTATCAAGAAGTAACATTGTTTGTTTGTTTAAAACAGGGATTCATTTATAAAAAGCGGTATTTTGGCCAACTTAATTTGGGCATCCCTGGTTTAAAATGTTTGTAATCACTAAAACAACAAATTTGCATTGAACATATATCTCACAGATAGCAGCTTCTTTTATTTTGGTAAAATACACAATTTCCGTGGGACTGGCTGCGACAGCTTCGCCACTGGAAAAAATTAGTTACCATTCAAACAAAACCCATCAGTCTCACTAAATTTGCCAGTACTCCTCGTCCTAATATCACACTAAACCCACCGACCTAAAAACACGTTTCCATGCAGCCAGCAAATACGACTTAACCCTCCACCGCTACCAAGCCATCAGCTGTTCATGAACGTCACAACGTCAGAGGACACAAAGTGGATTACAGTACTCAGCCGCGACTCAAGTGTCCATGGGCGTCATGCGTTATTTACTCAACTTGATAATACTTGTGGACGCAATTGTACATACGTTACTGATCTACTGCAGTTGGGTTAAGCATCTCTGCCTCTTGTGTGTACTAAATACAGAAAACTTTTGGCCTACAATGTAATGCACTTGTGGATGGCAGTGTACTGGATATGACTTGTGGGTGTGAATATACTGAGTACAGTAATGTGCTGAGTAGCTGCCTGTAGTCAAAATTCGTTGCCGTGATATTTTGTTATTACAGCCGACCCAAGCATCATCCCACTTTTTAAAATGTACAATACCTACGTACCTGCAAGTTAAGGGTTTAGCTTAAGCAAGTATATATTATACGAGCAGTTGCCCGCGGCTTCGCTCCCGTGGGCCACCCCACAGGACTCGTATTCGGGATTAAAAAATAGCCTATGTTACTCAGGAATAACGTAGCTTTCTATTGGTGAAAGAATTTTTTAAATCGGTCCAGTAGTTTCGGAGCCTATTCGGTACAAACAAACAAACAAACAAAAAAATCTTTCCTCTTTATAATATTAATATATTATAGTATAGATTAATGTATGTCGATTTGTGACAATAATTGAACATGTTTTTCTTTTTATTTACCTTTGTAATGTAGCATTGTAAATAATTTCTCCAAAAGGGATCATTATTAAACATGTAACGAATAGGAAATTAGGTATAGTCTCAGCCTATCACAATGAATCACACAAAATTAACTTAATAATAATAAATGTTCAATTGAGTAAAGCTGCAACTGAGTGCAATGACACTAAATCATTTCACAATCAATGACTTCAAGTTATTAATTTGTTCGACTAGTTTACTTGACCTTAACTAAATTTTGCCAAGACAGTACTCGCCTTTAACAAGCTCAAGAGACATTTAAGTAGGTTACTTCTAGGCAATCCTGCTTCACCGTTGGCCATATCATCGCTTACCATCAGGTCAGACAGTGGGCAAGCGCCAGCCTAAGTAGAATTAAAAAAAAAACCATACAAATGTGTTTGAAAAGTAGAAATCACGAGATGTTTATCAGGATTTGAACTGAAGCTAGGCTAGACTACCTAAACTGTCTGTATTGATATAACTTTTTTCTTTTTAACGGTTTTATAAAAATAAAAAATACTTAATACTAAGTTAGTTTGCTAGTATGTGTGTGTCAAACCACGTAGCGGCATTTTAAAACATTTATATTATTTTACATTTAGAAAATTTCGATACATGTTTGGATTGGATGACAAAGCTAATAAGCTTGTTTAGAAAAGTTTTTTTAATTAAAGAAATTATTGAATCTTATTTTTTATAATTTCAAATGAAGTGTACTTTATGAGGAAAAATTAAATTTAAAAAACACTAGCTGTTCCCCGCGGCTTCGCTCCCGTGGGCCACCCCACAGGACCCGTTTTCGGGATTAAAAAATAGCCTATGTCACTCAGGAATAATGTAGCTTTCTATTGGTGAAAGATTTTTTTAAATCGGTCCAGTAGTTTCGGAGCCTATTCGGTACAAACAAACAAACAAACAAACAAACAAAAAAATCTTTCCTCTTTATAATATTAGTATAGACTAGCTGTTCCACGCGGCTTCGCTCCTGTGGGCCACCCCACAGGGCCCGTTTTCGGGATAAAAAAATAGCCTATGTTACTCAGAAATAACGTAGCTTTCTATTGGTGAAAGAATTTTTTAAATCGGTCCAGTAGTTTCGAAGCCTATTCGGTACAAACAAACAAACAAACAAAAAAATCTTTCCTCTTTATAATATTAGTATAGATAGTATAGATAACAACTTAAAACCATAAAACATACAAGCATAACATCACGCTTGTTGTCCTTGACAATCTAAACAGAGGCTTAGATACTTCACTGCACGCCTTCGTCAGTGGCAAAATCATAAAACAAATGTTAAAATAAAATAAATAATTACACAATCCATCAAAAAAATGCAACAAATTCCCCACTGTAAAAATGAAATGTGTTAGAATTACACCGGGTCAGTAAAGAACAGGGGAAGTAGGGCGGGTGTGACGAGTTAAGACCATTACCTGCACGGTAACGCAGCGGAGGTGGAGGGGAGGGGATGACTTCAGCTGTGTAACACTTTTGTGGGCTATGCACCGATAATGTGAGCGGGAGTTTTATGGCTAGAATTTGTACTCAAATGAGATGAGATGATGCAACTATTCAAATAGTAGACTTATTTTGAAACGTATGCCTCGTTTGTCTAGTGTAAGCGTTACGTAAAGTCCTTGGGTTCGATTTTCAGGTTGTTTTTCCATCAGGAATTTATTAGAACACGAGTGTGACGGGTCTATACTACAAGCACAGGAGGAGGGGAAGCGCGACTTCAGCTTTGTAACGCTTTTGTGAGCGAAATACTAAAATATTATGCTGGTTGTGAAGAACATTGTGGCAAGAAATTGGCGGTAAACAGTTAAGTTGATATGCTCCAATCATATCATAAATTAATATTTAGTGTTGAAAAGTAAGTTATAAAAACTAAACGAACTAGACAGATTTCGCCAGAATTGGAAGGACGAAGCGCGGTTTCGGGAAAAGTGGCAGGATTGGTGTGAGGCCTTTGACCAGTAGTGGGATAGAATAGGATAGAAATAATAATATTGTGTGTACAAAATAGTATAAAATCTCTTAATATTTAAGTGACACGTAAAGTTCGGTCTTATTATTACTATGAATACGAAAACGTTCGTAAAGTACGTAACGAACACAATAAAAAAGAGGCAGTAATTTGAAATTAGAGTTGCTATATCAAATAAATGAAAGGACATTTTACAAATGAAACAAAATAAAGTTTCAGACACAGTCACTTGTGATACTCCACCTGCCCTAGCGATAGTTCAATGACCGAACCAACCCCGGCTTTTAATAATTACACACACGGCTACTGTGGCATCTGCGGGTATGTAACAGAGCATGGAATCACTATGGCGCGCGGCAGCGGCACATACGCTATTGTAGTGACATCTATATCACCACACAAAAAGACCTGACTCCACACAAATCAGAGATCGCGCAATCAAAGTATGCCTTGTTATTTGAACATATACAGCAGCTCGATTACAAACATCGGGCATTTGACCACCAGACCCAGCACCTGTATGGTCGGAAGATTCTACCTCGTCAATGGGTAGAATCTTCCGACCAGATTCGCATACTTCTTTAGCATTTCAATATTGACATGTTTCTATGAGTAAACGGCGAACTTGGATTGTATGGAAAGTGTTGATTGACATTATGGGCCTTACAAAAGGATCACGTCATATTTTCATTAAAAATAACTGTTTGTGTCGCTGGCAGCTGCCGAACTCTGTGGGTCATGCCCTCACTTTTTTTAAACCAATATTGGACTACAAAAACCAAATAGGATTTGGATTGTAAATATTCAACCCGTTTCACACTATAAAATAAAGGGTAAATATTGTTAGTCAAAAGTGATTCAATTAACAATGAAGTGCATTGATCGTTTCGGTGAAATTCAGAGGAGAAATAACTGTGAAAAATCATACATTTTATAACTTGTTCAGTTTGCATATTTTTACGACATTTTGCAATGTACCAAGAAAATGTATCGATGGAGATCGACGTGACGATCATGATGGAGCCGAAAGGCGGTTCACCATGGAAATCACACGACGTAATGGCAGCACGTTACCATTACCGGACAGTGTACACTATGTTAGAACTGCCACGTTTTGCCAGCTAGACATAAGGCCCATGAGTAGTGTGCACTATAGTCATTGCCAGGGCACGAATTCAGGATCCAAAAAGTCTCAAAATAAACACAAAACTCATGAAATTCAGCGAAACCCACTTTCCGTTTTCCGAAGTCCAATTAATAACATAAGCATTTTTTTAGGGTTCCGTTCCCAAAGGGTAAAAACGGGACCCTATTACTGAGACTTCGCGGTCCGTCTGTCTGTCTGTCTGTCACCAGGCTGTATCTCATGAACCGTGATAGTTAGACAGTTCAAATTTTCACAGATGATGTATTTCTGTTGCCGCTATAACAACAAATACTAAAAACAGAATAAAATAAATATTTAAGGGGAGCTCCAAAAACGTGTTTCTTTTGCAGTTTTTAACGATAATGGTACGGAACCCTTCGTGCGCGAGTCCGACTCGCACTTGGCCGGTTTTTTAATAATCAGATAACTTATAGCTGAGTTATAAAAATGGTGATCCACCAGTTTTTATATAGAAAATATGTCAAACCATCACATTTATAAATAAAATTTAACAGGCGGTAGCATTTCGCGACCTGTCTAAACCATTATAATTCCACTGTGAAAAGGTTTAGTGCTATTTCTTCAGGTTCGTCTCTGTCTCACATAGGAACCACGGTGGCTTGCAGACGTCATAGAAAAGCCCACTGACCATTGAACAATCAAGCCCCTATATGTCAAACCAACATATATATTATTCAAATGAAGGTCAGGCGGAATGCTAAGACCTGTCTGAACCATCATAATTCCACTGTGAAAAAGGTTTAGTGCTATTTCTTCAGTATAGTTTGTCTTTGTCTCACACAGAAACCACGGTGGATTTCAGACGTCATGGAAAAGCCTACTGACCATTGAACAATCAGTCCCTAATCAGTTAATCTGTTGTCAAGTCTCATTTTAGCGATTGGCTGGTTTGCTTGACCAAAACTACAACACTCGCCCATTTATCATATCAGTTCACAAAACTGTTACGATTTGAATAAGCTTCTAGAAAATGGCTTTTAGTTGAAAAGCGAATTTTGGCAGTGGGCCCAGTATAACATAAGATAGAATAAGTCTTAAAACATGCAACCTAGCATTTGTGGGGCAAGTCGGGCAGAAATTGATTATTTTTGCGCTTAAATTTTTGCTGTTCAAGCAATGAGGTTAGTTCCCTGAAAAAATTTGTATGGCCAGTCAGTGAGATAACCAAAAATTATTGATACGTATTTTTAAATATGACAACGATACAGCGCGTTGAAATATCGCGTATCGTCACTTGGTACAACCAACCAAATAGTTTTTTTTTTACCAGGAAAAAATCCAATTTTAGGGCTATGCATATTTATTCACGCACGCTGGTTTGCTCTGTATACATGGCCCGCATTGCACTTTTTATTTTCTTTGTGAATGCGACCGAATTTCATCCATGCGGAAATATACGGAACGATTCTGAATGACTCAGAAAATATAACTCTAAAACTACGGGGTAGTTAGAAGATAGAAATAAAAGATAATGTTTAATTAATAGTGTAGTGCAAAATATATGTGGTGAAGTAGGTATTTATAAATATATATGGTTTCTTGTTCTACAAGTAAAATAAATTTTACAGTGATCTAGTAAAGAGCCCAGAAAGTGTAAACAACTTTAAATCTTAACGATCTGATCTAAGCAATCATTTCTCAATAAAAATGATCCAAGTTGTTGCTAAACGAGTCCAATATTAGAACATTGATGGACCCTAATGTTCATAGTATATGTATCCGTACCTATGTAAGTCCAGTAGCCTTTAGAAAGTATATACATTGCTAGTATGGCTATGTTTGTATAATCGGCGGCCCCGCTACAATAGCTTATCGGGCGAACCTACAACGTTTTACGTCAGCGTCATACTATACTTTCGCCGGTTTGTAATATACTTGTATAATGCTACTGTGCAAGCCTGAAATACGGTAAAACCCAGGATTTACCGTATTTTTTAGTAACAGTCCGAAATGATCCATCATAATTGCTTTTTTACGACTTTTGCCAGGAATCAGAAGGATTGAAGGAAGAAGGAAGGTGTATGTGAGTTTATATGTTTGTAAACGCACCCACGATACAGGAAAAAATTCCTAGTGAGGGCAAAGATTTAAAAAAAAAAAAAAACCTCAGTTTAAAAAAAGAATCAAATAGTATGCGGTTATGATTCGAACAGTCGATATTGTCAAAAAAAATCTTCGGTCATCTAGAATGGCTACTTTGGTGAAGCTAATGAGTTAGTCCTTAATTGTTCTCATCATTTCGTATAATACAGTGTGTCATAGACATCACAATATTTACAAGTTTCTGAAGT
This sequence comes from Anorthoa munda, assembly GCA_945859665.1. NCBI lineage: Eukaryota > Metazoa > Arthropoda > Insecta > Lepidoptera > Noctuidae > Anorthoa > Anorthoa munda. Next base: position 8,423,509 of record OX243893.1, read on the forward strand.
AAAATTTAAGATTTATCGAGTGATTAAGTAAGCAAATAAGTAAGTAAGTAAATATTTATTTCTCAGTATATGGTACATTGAGATCTTACATTTATTATTATTTGTAGTAATCAAATAATAAGCTAGGTAGCTGAAAATCAAAACTAGTATCATTATAAAAATATTATATAAATTTATGAAATTTTGTATTACATCGAAAACAAAAAACCAACATCATCATTCATTCATCTTAATATCAAAAATTAAATTATAATGTCAAAAATTCATTATCATTTCTAAATATAAATCATAAAGTCAAAAAAAAATAGTAAAAGTCCGAAATTAACGATTATCATGAATATTTTCTGACTTTTACCAGTAAGACTTGGTAAATCTTAAATTTTACCGCTAAATTCAGGGAGCAGTGGTGGCCCAGTGGTATCGGCCGTGACTTACAAGTTGTAGGTCGTGGGTTCGAGCCCAGGCAGGCGCTTTACTTTGTGTAAATTATTTCATCACCACTGCTCTCAAAACGGTGATGGAAAACATCGTGAGGAAACCGGCATGTCCTAGAACCAAAAATTCGAAGACATGTGACATCCACCAACCCGCACTAGGCCCGCGTGGTGGATAACGGCCCATTTCCTCTCACAGAGAGGAGGCCTGTGTCCCAGCAGTGGGAACATTAATAGGCTGATGATGTGTGATGTGATGTGACCGCTAAATTCTAGGTTTTACCGTAGTTCGGGCTTTTACAATAACATATATACATAACATCACGCCTAGTCCCCTATTACATGGGACTATCAGCCTAAAATTGTCCTTAGGTAGGATCAAAGGCCTCTTTATAATAAAACTATACTAATCTTGATAATTTATTCTAGATTTGTAAAGACGTTTGTTGTCTTAAATAATTTTAATCATTTAGCTTTTAGTGCCAGTTCCCAAATTGTGTATTTGGAGGTAAGAACGTATCCAATGTCAACTTATTTTAATGCCAAATTTGTACAGGCAAAAGTGGGGTTTGACAAATGCTCAACTCAAGAAAGAAAGAAAGAAAAAATGTTTATTTGTCACAAAACGACATACAATATAGGAATATACTTAATTAATAAAATAAAAAAAAAATGGATGTTGGTTTTTACTAATTTTTTATTTTTTTGAAATTAAAGCAGCAGCCGAATCAAATCGATACCGCCATTGCGATAGCATCCAATAAAATATCATGTTTCTATGTAAACAAGCCCATGTAAACGTCCAACATTCAATAGTACCAACACATACAACATTCAGGTGTAATTATACATACTAAACCAACATTGTATGCCCAAGGTCATCGATACGCAGGTCATCGTCCATTATATTCTGCCGCGTTCAAATTGAATCGTTATGTCTTCGAGGTAGACCATTCAGACCTTCCAAGAATAATGCATTATTAACTAACTAATTCATTTATAAAACAAATGAGAATTTTCAGAATTAAAAAAAAAGTTTGATATGAAACTACAGTAAATCACATTTGAATTTAGAACACAATGAACTTGTCATAGTGTTCGAAATTCAAATGTGATCTTTTTACCATATTATATGTGAAAAAAAATTGGTAGAAGCGATTCAGCCACCACGTGTATCGGCCCGGGTGGTTGCGTTAAAATAAATATTAGTAGCGTATTTCGGAACGCAGCTTTTCACTGAGGCGAAGGTACGCGAGTGCGAGCGGGATAGCGCGAGATGAGATCACGGGAGCGAGCGAGATGACACGAGCTTATCCGATCGATAGCCGCAGCCGCAGAGTAGCGCGAGTGACGTCAGACGCCCGTCTCGTCATCTTTGACTCAGTTCAAGGAATTGTCACTATATTTTTGTTCAGAATGAACGCCATTAACAGTTCGATATGAAAACGAACTATTGTATGGGTGTGTGCTTTTGTGCTACTGGTGAATAATGCTATGTACGTCACGGATGAGGTAAACATGTTTATCAGTGATTATGATCTCATATAAAGATATGGGAAAAATTGAAACGAATTCATGAAAAAATATTCTACGAAAAATTTCGTCATGAATTGGGAACAGCTCAATTTAGTTAGTACTACCTTCCTTTCTAAGCAAAACTAAAGCCCAGTAACACATACTAAGCCATGCTGTTACTAACAGCAACTAACAAGTTGCCAACGAAAGTGATCCGATGAAAATAGCTCAACATAAATGAATTAGTCTGATGATTAATTTGCACGCTACGAACTCGTAGACCGTCTACGAGCTACGAGCTACGGGCTACGGCGTAGCATTTCACTTTCATCCAGAAACGAGCGAATTAAACACTTTTTAGACTCAGTGCAATCACGAGTGGGTTCTAGAAAACGAGATTTAGAAAATAGAATGCTTTTTTTAGGGTTCCGTACCCAAAGGGTAAAAACGGGACCCTATTACTAAGACTTCGCGATCCGTCTGTCTGTCTGTCCGTCTGTCACCAGGCTGTATCTCATAAAACGTTTCGACGATTTTCACAGATGATGTATTTCTGTTGCCGCTATAACAACAAATACTAAAAACAGTCTAAAATAAATATTTAAGGGGGGCTCCCATACAACAAACGTGATATTTTTGACGTTTATTGCTCAATATTAATAACGGCAACAGGTAGACACTTGAAATATTCACAGAATGTTTAGTTGTATATTCACTTCAAAAAATAATAATTATTTAATTAAAACAAAATAAATTAAGGGGGGCTCCCATACAACAAACGTGATTTTTTTGCAGTGTTTTGCTTTAATGGTACGGAACCCTTCGTGTGCGAGTCCGACTCGCACTTGGCCGGTTTTTTTTATAGATTGGCTCGCGCTTGACCGCTATCTCTCTTTTATCTATGGTGATTTTAATATAGAAAGGGAATGTTCTACGATTACGTCATTTAGGTCATTCGTACGATAGCTTTCTTTTGTATTACGCGCCTCGGAAATTGGAAACATTACGAGTAGTCTTACAATTTAATTATTAGAGTGCATTTAAATTGTGCTGTTATTTTTTATGGTTTTCTACTTAGAATAATTTGTAGTACGGAAATTACTTAGTTAAGTCACAGATAATATAATACTAGCATACAGATACCTCATCCCATACAAAGAAACCGTGCCGACGTAACTAGTGTTTTTCGACTGCTAATTCTGGCAATTTTTTGTACATCGAACGCATTCGGTTCTGTTTAACGGTGATAGATAGATGGTGTTAGCAGCGACTTGCAAGTAAAAGGGTTTACTAGGTTCGTGAATATTTTTTTCTTTAAATACAGTGAAGGTTTGTTTTCTAGTATTTATTTGCACTTTTTTACAGTTTTTTTTGCACCAAAATGTGTTAAAATGCAAACTTTAACAATCGAGTGGAATGCCTCAGAAATTTAAAACTGCGCCATCTATGGGCATCAATTTTAAATGATCCGTCTAATAATCTTTGAAATGTGAATTAAGAGCCCAGTATTCCATAATTTTGTACTTTGGAGAGTTGATTAAACAAGAGCATACAATTTTTGTGTTCAATTCCAGAAAATGTTAAATTTACACACATTCAATAACAGATGGAGGTGCATATCGCGCCGTCTAGTGAGATTTATTAGAACCAAATTTTCTTTCTTAGCAATGAGACCCCGTGGTTAAGTTTTAATTGATGTTTCGACTGACAATGATGAAACATGTTGTAGATTTTGTAAGAAATGTTTTAAAAAACAGTTTGTTGTCACAAGAGAGCATCTTATTTTTTCTAATATTATAAATGTGAATGTTTGGATGGATGTGTGGATGTATGTTTGTTACTCAATCACGCCAGAACGGTTGAACGGATCTGGATGATATAGAGATACATTATAACTCTGGAATATAAAGGCTATTTTTCATCCCGGTATAATGTTCCCTTGGGATAAGAAAACACCTTTAACGCGGGCGAAGCCGCTGGCAGAAGCTGGTTCACGATATTTGCTAAATATATATACACCGTGGCATATAAATGGTCTTACAAAAACAGCCCACTTCTTCTGACCATGTATATGTACAAATTCTTACATGGAGGTCATAGGAAATTGGATTTTCCATACAAAGTAGTCAAAATCTGATCAAAATTTGTATGGGAGATGTATACGGTATTTATTTGCTTACATGAAAGTAGTGAAACTGTTTCCTGAATGAAGCCAGTGTTTGTATTTTAGTAAAAAATATTTTACTATTGACGAAAGAAATATACTTGAAGCAATTTATTGTATAAATATATTTTTTGTAACTTTCTACTTCCACGAATCCAACCATTTCCAGCGCGTATTTATTTGAATCAAATATAGAGATCAAAGCTCACCGAAACGAATTATTTAAAAACGCAATTTCACAGTTTCGTAGTGCAATTTATTAATAATTGTACTTCACTATAATTCCGTTGAAATTTCACAGACACATTTCATTTATTTTATTCGAATTTTATGGACACAAAATATTGTAGACACAAATATGGGGAATATTCTGACCCAATTACAAAAGGAGCATTCACATTCACAATCGACAGTAAATAACACATTCATGATACAAATTTCATAATAGAGATTATACCATAAGTTTAATTTTTAAACGCTTCCGGACCGGACTGGCAGTAAACCTCTTAAAATACGCTAGAGGGCGCCCTCCACGCATTTTAATTGGTCCATGTTAATATTATAGACGATGTTTTTCCGTAATTTAACTGGGTCCGGCGGTGTTTTGGAGTGTGTGTAGGGTCCACGTGTAACCATGTTTGTTTTGTTTTTTGGGTAAATTTTGAGCTGAGCCTTTGTGATTAATATTTGGGATATTTTGTTTAGGATACTATTGGCGTACATGAATGAAGACAAACATGTAAATTCAACATAACTTGATTGTATACTTCATCGATATCTAAAATATTATAAGGAAGAAACATTTTATTGTTTGTTAAATGATAAATGATTTTATTTCTGTAAGTTGGTTTATACAAAAACTTTTACATGTCAATCATATTTTTTAGAACTGTCACAGTCTCTTTTAAAGTCCAGACAAAATCTTGGTTAGATCATGTGAAGACCATGTAGACTGATGTCTGAAGTGGTCTTTTGAGGAAAGAACCAGCCAGATTGAGTGGACCTGTCCAGTATGTGCACGCATTTGTCAATAACCGTGCAGCTCAACTCAAAATTTAAGGAGCTCAACGAAATGACGAACAATACCAAAGGAAGGACATTCGGGTGGGCCGCATAAATACTCAAACTGCCAGACCATGATTAAAAACTAACTAAGATAAATAAAAAAAAAAATTTTGATCTGCATAGTCTTCACATTCACAATAATTAAAATAAAATAATGTAATACTTTAAAAACTTAATATTCTTGCCATAACAAGAAAATAAAAAAAATAAAAAAATTAAAGATCTAAATTCACGGTGTAAAATAAAAATAAATATCGAAATTAATTGTAGCAGCTCAATCCCAAGCCTTGTTTGTTTGTTTGAATTTGAATTAATAAAAATCTTATGGAAAGCTAAATTATGCCCGAGTAACATAGGCTATAATTTATTTTCAGAAATATTAGAGTACCTTATGAAAATGCCATGTAACCCAAAGTAGAAAAATTTTGGCTATTCGTTATTTGGCGTGCGCTGAGAAAACTATTGATGATACCTAAAAATTATGTACTACATGATTAAAGTACTCATTATATATCTCACTATCATAGTTAAGTCACAATAGCAGCTTTTGTGTCCTAAAATTTAATTAGATCGCCAGTAGAAACAAAAGTTGCTTACGTATTGTAGTATGGTATTAATTCTTATTCAAATAAATATTTTAACAAATTGGTAGATAGGTAGGGTAGTTGGTAGGTAGGTAGGGTAGGGTATGTAGGGTAGGTTAAGGTAGGTGGGTAGGTAAGTAGGGTAGATAGGTAGTTGGTAGGTAGGTAGATAGCCAGTTGACGGGAGCGAAGCCGCGGGGGTCAGCTAGTAACTTATAATGGTACGTATGCTTTTCGTAACATTAGGCAAAAATTAAGTGAGCAATAATAAATACAGTTGTGAAACTCTAGAAGTCTAGATTATATTTGGTTACATGCCAAGCCATAGCTAGTCGAAATTTCGTGAAAGTTAAAACTATTAGGGCCGTACCGTAACGTGTGTAACGTGTCAACGCCATTATGATTCCGCTGTGAAAAACGGATAGTGCTCTTCAATCTCGCCACCTCTCCCCTCACATTGGAACCATGATAGTTTTGATACGTCAGAGTAAGGCATCACCACTTGCATGGTTATGTCGCGGTATAAAATATATCACACTTAACTACCCAAATATTTTCTACTTGATCAACGTACGTAAAGCTTAAAAAGATATCGGGCCGAGATTTACAAGCGTTACTTTTCCAGTGCATAATAGCATAGCAAATCATATCAAATCAAAATGTTTTATTTCAACTAAACCATTTATAGGTACTTTTGAGTTGAGAAACAAAAAATTAATCTAGTTGCACATTCGCAAGTGACAGTAGGTCTCAATGGAGAAGCATGTACAAGAAACTCAACAGACACTCTTTTTATTCAGTTTTAATTACAAGTATTTGGTTACATCATTCTTGTTGGAAAATTACATATATGTGAGAAGGATGTAAAAAGATGAGCACGTAAAAGCGTCTAGAGTAAACCTTCATCATCATCATCATCATATCAGCCGAAAGACGTCCACTGCTGGACATAGGCCTCCCCCAAGCGTCGCCACATTGACCGGTCCCGTGCGTCTCGCAACCAGCGGATTCCCGCAACCTTCACCAGGTCATCGGTCCACCTGGTGGGAGGCCTTCCAACGCAACGTCTTCCGGTTCGCGGTCGCCACTCCAGAACCTTTCTGCCCCATCGGCCATCCGTTCTGCGAGCAATGTGCCCTGCCCACTGCCACTTAAGTTTGGCAATTCTTCGGGCTATGTCGGTAACCTTGGTTCTCTTGCGGATCTCTACATTTCTGATTCGATCACGCAAGGAAATTCCGAGCATAGCCCTCTCCATTGCCCTTTGAGTGACTGTAAGTTTTCTGATGAGGCCCATTGTAAGCGACCACGTCTCAGAGCCATATGTCATCACTGGCAACACACACTGGTCATAGACTTTCGTCTTGAGACACTGTGGTAAGTTGGACGAGAAGACACCGCGCAACTTCCCGAACGCTGCCCAGCCGAGTCGGATTCGACGGTTGACCTCTTTCTCGAAGTTGGCCCTACCCAACTGGATCGTTTGTCCCAGGTAGACATAGTCGCCCACAACTTCGAGTGTTGAGTCTCCTACCTTGATAGGAGTGGGTGTAACATGGGCATTCAACATCACCTTGGTTTTGTCCATGTTCATTCTAAGACCCACTCTTTCGGAAGCACTACTGAGGTCATCGAGCATTGTACTGAGGTCCTCCATGGTCTCAGCCATAACCACTATATCGTCAGCAAACCGAAGGTGAGTGATGTACTCGCCATTGACGTTGATGCCTAGCCCTCTCCAGTCCAGAACCTTGAAGACATCCTCCAGTGCAGCGGTAAACAGCTTCGGAGATATGACGTCTCCCTGTCTCACACCTCGCTGCAGAAGGACTGGTTCCGAGGTCTGATCCTGAAGTCGAACTGACATGGTGGCGTTTTTGTATAAACACTTCAACACTTCGATGTACCGGTAGTCAATTTGGCACCGTTGGAGAGACTGCAGTACAGCCCAAGTCTCGATCGAATCGAAGGCTTTCTCGTAGTCCACAAACGCTAAACATAGAGGCAGGTTGTACTCTTCGGTCTTCTGTATAACCTGCCGCAGCGTATGTATGTGGTCTACGGTGCTGAAGCCTTTACGGAATCCGGCTTGTTCGGGAGGCTGGAAATCGTCAAACCTGCGCGCGAGACGATTCGTGATGACTCTTGAAAACAGCTTGTAGACATGGCTAAGAAGTGTGATGTGAGTAAACCTTACAATTCAAAAATACAATAAGTAATTGAAAACAGGTTGAGGCAGCTAAGTAATGACCGAACACAACGACACATGGATCGGCACCACTCAGCTCAATAATGCATGCATAGCTTATAATGCATGATCATAACGTTAATGCATGTTATGTTATGCTTATAATTTTCCCACTGCTGGGACAGGCCTCTCTCTGTGAGAGAGATTTTATCTGAACAAGAGAGTGAGTTCAATATTCTCCGAACAGCAATTTTACAGCTTCGAAGAAAAATTTATTAATTATACTCCAATATATTCCCACTGAAAATTCACAAACAAATTTCATTTATTTTACTCCAATTTTATCGATACAAATATGGTAAAATCAGACATATTTACCAAATGGCAATTCACAATTGACTTGTCTGCTTTGGGTTAACATTCCTGTCTATATCTTGCAGTTTGACAGTTGTGCGACAGTGACAGGTATAATGCTAAGTAAGTAAAGATTCCACTAACATTAGCAGGCACCTAAATGATGCTTTAATAGAATCACTCTGTTGGATTATCAAAGGTCAGCTTAGCGCCAAGAGTTGAAAATCCGAAAGTGCAATAATATTGGCGTTCATTTTGGTGACTGATAGTGTTAGTTCGTTTTGACACAACAAAATCCTACTTGTATGTTTGTGTTTCGATCACGCAAAAACAGCTTGATACAATTTTGCACACAGTTTATTAACACTTAGGTTAATTGCCTCCCGGTATAAGGTTCCCCTGGGATAATATAATATTTTTCACACGGGTGAACTAGAACTACATAATTAACATCAGTTCCTAGATTTAGTAAACCTAAACGGTTGGTTTAGCTTAACCGCAAAAACCAGCCAAGAGCGTGTCGGACTAGTAAAAATAAGTTGGTTTTATTGGCAAACACTTGGGAATCTCAGTGAAAAATCTGATTTATCAATATATTGGTATTTGATAGTAAAATATCATCATCATCAGCGTTTTTAATGTCCCCCCTGCTTGAACACAGGCCTCCTCTCTGTGAGAGAGAATGGGCCGTAATCCACCACGCGGGCCCAATGTGGGTTGGTGGATGTCGCATGTATTCATTGATGTATTAAAAAGAGGAAGATACGTTACGTGCTAACATCGCGATCAGAAAACCTGGGCTCGGCGGTGATGACACTGAATACAGATGTGTGAGTTTCGGCGACTACATGCACCGAAACTCACACATCTGTATTCAGTGTCATCACCAGTCCCAAACCTACAGTTACCGATAGACAAGGAGAAAAATAGGAGACGGCGCTGTAATGCGCGCGAAAAAAAAAGCTGTGAGATCAACCCTGTGCCGTGCGCGACTGAGTGCCCGCTACGGGCATTCACTTAGTTTAGTAGGACCAAGCGCTGTGTCCAGTACCGTATCTTCCTCTTTTTAATACATCAATGCATGTATTCGAATTTTTGGTTCCAGGACATGCCAGTTTCCTCACGATGTTTTCCCTCACCGTTTTGAGAGCAGTGGTAGTGATAAAATAATTTACACAAAGAACCCTACCCTTGTAAGTCGCGGCTGATACCACTAGGCCCCCACTGCACTGCACATCACCAAGTAAAATATACGTAATAATAAACATTATCACCAAATTTTAAGTTCATAGGTCGATGGGAAGATAGAAAATTAATCGGAACCACATTTAGTAAAATAACCTTATTCCTTTGTTTGCCAATATTTCTTTAAACACGCAAAAAAAAAATTCTCACCGCCTTTACTTGTATGCTATGGGAGCCCCCGTAGAACATTCAAAAATATTTTCTACCATTTGTATGGCTTTGGGTCAACAATATACTTATACTGTGAAAATTTGAAGAATGTAGCTCCAGCCGTTTTGCTGTAAATTCCGTGTGACAGACGAAGTACAGACAGACGGACACGTGAGTGACATCAATAGGCCTCCGTTTGGACCCTTCGAGTACGGTACCGTGAAAAAGTTGCCAAGACATTTTTAATTGTACTTTTTACTATTATTCTCTTTTACTCTGTGTTTGTTGCTATTGTGTCTGTGTCGAATAAATTATTTTCTATTATTTTTCTATTCTCAAGTTAAGCAGTCAACTCTGTCTTACGGTGCGTGCCAACCAAGTTTCAGAAACCTTTACAGGATAGGGAGGTTTAAATGAGTTCTGTTTATACAATGCTTTCCTCGTTGTATCGAATAAAAATGTGAAGTACACGCAATCGCATGACGGAAGGCTACTCCGATATTTGGGCATTAAAAATATCAGATAACGAGGGTAGTTCAGTGTTTTGTCAGGTGTAAAGTGAATTAGGAAAATGTTGTTTGAATTTTAACTTTTATTATAATTTGAGTCAAGTTTTTGGTGTTAGTTTTCGTGGTGTATTAAATTGAAATGTTAGTCATAATAGGTGTTAAGACTGGCCAGTATTTTTACATTGACCACAAGCCGTATGCCCGAAAAGAATTTTCAACGAAAAAAAAAAATAAACGCATGTACCTAGAGCATTAATATTAAAAAAAAACTTATGTAAGGATCTAGTGGTTTATGATTTGTCTGTCAGCGAAAGAATCTAATACATATTTTATTGATAGCCACCCCTAATTCTCGTTTTCACTATCACTATTCGACGCCTAAATTATGCGTAAACAAGAATGCACTGTAGGATTATCAACACTCGACTCAGCGCCGAAAGTTAACATTCAAACGGTGCAATAATATTTAGGTATTCATTTATGTATCACCTACTGTAAATGAGACCTAGCATGATATCCCTGCCACTATATTTCGCATGTGTTATTTAATTAATTCATGTAATAAGAACTAAATGCTTGGTATGATATAATAGTGCACATCATAATATTTTATAACAATCCCACGGGTCGCTATTACCGACGCATAAAAGTCACTATACAGAATTATACTGATGTTAACTGTTAAATTAAAAACGCTGTGTTATGTACTGGTATTCTTTCATAACCTGAAATATTTTTATTTTTACAAGCTTTTATTTAATTTGCAACGTATGTATGGTATGTAAGTGAGTTCGGGTCAAATCTTGCAACTGGATTTTAAAGCAGTTATCCTACACCGATTAAGATGTAATTTTGCACACTCGTTTAGTTTGGATGGTAATGCATGGTTAGCTAAGTGAAGTTTTCTAAATCCAATATGGCGGACGGCCCAAGATGGTGGACTAGTTATTTTTTGTGCACTGCCATGATATGGGTATCAAATAAAAGGTTTGCTTAGTAGAATGAACAACCGAAAAAACCTTGTTTTAAATATTATTTTTTTAATGAATAATTTTATTTCTAGTCATAGCTATGTCTAAGCTATGTTAAGGATTGTTTTAAGTATCAGTAATTTTTCTAATGTCAAATGATATCATTCACTCATAACTTTTATTTCGTCGGGTCATTAAAAATTGACGCTTATGTTTGCAACTTTAATCCAGTGATTCTCCTACTATTAGTGCAAGCAGTTTATAACGCGTTTATTACGCTCCTTTGGCAAAGCTCCTTTTCACATCACATCACATCATCAGCCTATTAATGTGCCCACTGCTGGGACACAGGTCTCCTCTGTGAGAGGGAATGGGCCGTAATCCACCACGCGGGCCCAGTGCGTGTTGCTGGATGTCACATGTCGTCGAATTCTTGGTTTGTTCAAATTCATATATCAACATTGTCATCAAGTCATGGTTCATATTTCATAACCTTTGAACTGTAGTTTTTGGTATAACGGATTTCGCAAATGGCATCCAACATCAGCAAAGATCAACGTCAATATGAATAAAGTCTGTGGTCGTGGGTATTTGTGTTTGAAATACAGACCGTGGAACATGACTAGAGACGCCACATCTAGGGAATGTCCATGATTTTTATTTAATTTTCTGAATAATATGCCTATCTATATCAATAACAATAATGGAAAACGAATATAAAATTTATTTTTAAATATTTTCTTCAGCCACGAAGTTACAAAGCTTCAACGGTGATAGTTAAAGAGAAGTCCAACAAAGTCCGTCAAAGTCCGTTCGCTCGCACCGTGGAACACAACACACTGATGAAAACGCCTTACTCGCGAGAGTGACGGAAATATTTGTTTAAAATTGTTATATCTCGTTTTTTTTTCGAATAATTTTGGTTCTGTTATAATTGTTAGTATTTTACTTTTGTATATTTATCGAAAAACTGTTTTTACTTTTCGGCTGTCACAGCTCTGTCAGGCTGTCAACTTTCACTGTCAATAAATTTCTGAGTGAATTATCAACAGTGACATTCACTAAGAGGCTTGTTTTGTATGGAATGTTTTGGCAATGCCGTCTATACCAGTGTCCACGGAGGCGTATTGGTGCTCTGTGGTTTGAAACATCCTATTTGCCCTATTGACAATGATATTGATTAGCTTAGGAATATGAGGATTTTAGGACGCTCTGTTCTCAGATAACATGAACTTGTGTTCATGAAAAATACACTTTATTTAGTCTAGAATTTGGAAAATATATCCCAGCTATCTATATCTAACTGTTATGGGTAAGAACACGCCATCAGGTGATTATGTACGGTTTTAAAGTTGATGTAAATTTATGTCTGAAAACTAAAACACGGATTTCACTCTCTACAAGTGAAACTATTGTGTTGCTGATTAACTCTACAGCAAATAAGCCACAGAAGCTTTTAACAAATAAGCGTCTTGGATTTTAACTAAAACAAAATAAAATATTTAAGTACATAGGAGCAGTACAGTAGTACTACTTTTTTTGTATCGACTATAAACGAGAACGAGTATATCAGCAAAATATGAGATATCATGTTTACTGTTCATTCTGAAAATCACAATTCTCAAATTCAAATAATTTATTGTGGATCGTTCATAAGATGATGTGTTAGTTACAGGTAGATCTGCTATGTCGCACCGTTGAGGCATACAAAATTAATAATATTAGTCTAGTTAAGATACAATACATCAAATTGTCATGCAATACAGATTAAAATTAAATTAGTATGTAATGTCAAAAATAGTAAAAACAATGGAATAGTTTGTGAGTAATAGTTTACAAATTCATGCTTGGGTGCATCCCATTTGTTTGTTGTAATAAACCGGCTGTTTCAGGGTCTTGTCATTTAAAAATTCTATAATAGAGTAATAAAATTTGCTTATCAATAATTCGTGGATTATTATAGATACGTGGGCAAAAGATGCTTTGGTGCAAAAGCTTTGTTTTACTGGCAACTGTATCTTTCTGTGTAGTTTAAGAGTATACGCTAGCACCACAAAATATGAAGAATAGACATTCAACGGAACTGTGGTATCTAGCGCTCCCGCATGCCTACCCGAAAAGAGTGCAAGAGGGACAGTTCCAGCTCGAAATGATGTTGCCTGCGTAAAAATGGCAAAATCTACTTTTCGCATTCCCTTGTTGTATCTTTCAAAACTGAACCGACTTTCGCCATTTTTTCGACATGATAGGGATAAAACAATATTTACTTCTGTTTTATTTGCCAGGAATACAGGGGTATACGTTTGTAAATATGGGCTAAATGCCCTCGCGGAAGGAGCAGTTAACTGCATTCGCAGCAAAGAGAAGTTCTTATTAAAACGATGATTTTATACGTCCCCCACTGAAAAATTTATTTGGTTCAACAGACTAGACTTCCTTTAAAAACATTTCATTAAAAAAAATGCTAGATAAAAAGCAATTGCCAAACAAAAAGTTTTCCCCTATGCAAACCAAACGATTTTCCAAAAACAATTGACCATCGCTTTCCATACGTACGCCAGGCTAGATAGCAAAACTTTATTGCTCTAATTGATAGATTGACGTAGGCATGACGTCACGACGCGTGTCTACGTCATCGGTGGAACAATAAAAAGTATGGCGGTTTTATGTCGTTATAAAATCAATTAATACTGTGGTTATTGTTCGGAGTTTTAGTTATGTTATGGAAGTTTTGTGTGACTATTTCGTGGTGTCCTGTATGTAAGGCAACTTTTTTTTAAATTAACATTTTAATATGGATGAATTTTGGTCTACTGCTAGTTCTGGGGTCGATTTCCTTGGTCGGGTTAACAATTTTTGTGTTTGGTCATCAATAAGGTCTTAGTAGCAGCCTAGATTCTGGATATATGCCGAGTTAATTGCAATATGCTCTTATTTACAAGGGAACTTAAACATAAATGGGCAAAACGTGGTGGACTAAACCCTTGTGCACCTTTGAGAAATACAGTCATAATTATATGATGTAATATGAGGCAGTATCGAAGGTGAAATGAAGAAAAAAAGTCTTTTCTTTTCTGTTTTTCTTTAAGAAAAACCTTGTCCTGACAACAAACACAACAGAAAAAGAATTAGCCAAAAAACCGTTCTGAAGTAATGCATTTACACACATTTAGCAATTGTTTTTATTAATAAACATAGATGAGCCCGATCTTGACCTCAATCTCGCCTAATAATAAGCGATTTATTTTACAAACATCAATCTAACTGCCAAGCATGTTAAACAGGTATATCGAACTAAGATCTATGGTCTAGACTTGTTAAGGTACACATAAAAGACTCATGTTCAGCCATACACGTCATAAGACTATTATGTAAATACATGTATGCAACATCGATCCGTCTACGAATAACTTTATATACAAACCGTTAGTGTACATACGAATAGTAAAATAATGACTAGTTGATAAAATACAACATATGTATTGATATTAAATAAATACAAGTTATGTGAATAAGTCCTATTAAAAAGCCGCAATACAAATGACTTCAGTGCACAGAATAATTATACAAACAGTATGGAAACTACCCACAAACGCACGAAACGGCACACTCACACAAACATGCGCATCGACGAGACTCCTAAGCTGCTCGCACTACTGACAGCACTGCAGAAGTGACTTAATGGTCTCGTCGGTGCGTATGTTTGTGTAAGTGTGCCGTTTCACGCATTTGTAGGTAGTTTCCATACTGTTTGTATATCTTTACTGTGGTTATAGTTTTTTTTTACTAGTTATAATACACCATATTGACAGACATTACAGTGAAAACCTTGTTAAGCTTAAATTCAATGTTTGAACCTTTGGTAAAACAACCGCCAAAGATTGCGAGAACATATTATAATAATTATAATAAAAAGAAGAACTTACACTTAATACAATTTTTTGTCACTAAACAGTTTTCTTGTAAAACGACGAGTCCCGAAGTTTTCACTACACTGCGACAACATAGAAATTGGTTATAGCTTCTACGTGGGTACTAAAATTACAACTACAGCTGTTTTGATAAGTTTATCAGTTTAGTGAAGGAAAAACACAGCCTTATCTCAGACATTATCATTATATATTTATATTTACAAAATCACAAAGTAAAAGTGTGTATTGACTGGACAGGTCCATTCAAAGCTTTGTTGTTAATAATTTCCATAGTCCTCAAGTAATCGACAAGACCAAGAAAATGCCTTTTTATTAAAAATAGACTAGGACCTATCTTTGTTTCGGTATTGCTTCCCAAATAAATCGGATAGGAAACACCGACCTCTTAAAGTATTTTTTCACAAGTTAAAGTATTTTTCAAAATAATTTTCAGATTTTTTTTTCTTTATTTTTTTTAAATCTTATTTCTTTAAGTATTTTATACACTGTATATACTTTTATCTACGTAAGTAAATAATACCACTAGGATTTTTATAATTTTAAATGTTAATTATGATGAAATAAAGAACATTGGAATTACAGAATCAGTTGAGTTGTATTGTGCTTATAACTGAATACTTAGTCTAATTGGGATACCTAGGGTTCAGCTTATTCTGTTACTCGCGGCATAGACCGTAGTGCAAAGGTCGACGTTCTATAGAACATTTATCAGCTGTTGATCGGTATAGGTAATACGTACACTCGCGGAACGAAAATATTATCAAATTTTCATTCTCGCGCAAAAGCTGACATTTGCGTCTGCCATACATAAATATCAGCTTTTGGAACTGTATTTTTTTGCGTCGTCATTGGCAATACGTAGTTGCGCAATTAAAAATAGATTTTTATTTTTGTGATTTACCGCTTTTGTGAAATTCAGCTCATGACGAGGTTGATAACGTTTACAATGGAACAAGTGCGCCCAGAAGATGCTTATTTTGAAGTTAACCAAATGCTTAATGTATTATTTCCTCGACTGTACAACTAATAGAAAGTTACAGAACCCGATCAATACTTTGCCAATAAATAGGCGAAGGCTGTTGCAGAATAGACAAAGAAGGGAATAAACAAAGACTTCAGCGGGACAATTAAAACAGTGCGCCGCATCGGTGAGGTTCCGTAGTATAGGTACTACGGAACCTCACCGATGCGGCGCACTGTTTTAATTGTCACAGTAAAAATATACAAACAGTATGGCAACTACCTACAAACGCTCGAAACGGCACTCTCACACAAACATACGCACCGACGAGACCTCTCGGGCACTTCTGCGGTGCTATCAGTACTGGGCACCGCGACGCGACGAGTGGTCACGTATGTTTGTGTGAGTGTGCCGTTTCGAGCGTTTGTAGGTAGTTTCCATACTGTTTTTATATTTTTACTGTGCTATAATGTAATTAGCGGCGAGCTGGCCTTCGTGTTGTGGTGTGAAAGTGTAGTATTTTGACATATTACGTCCGATTCGTGGAACGAAACTTTTAAAACTGATTATTATGTGTTAATTTTTAAACAGAGTATTTTACGATTATAAAAATTCTATCTCGTTCTTCTAGTGGTTACAAGCGCAATATCTGAAAGAGAGCTCGATACTTGTTGGATGAGATTCGATTCCCAGACCAGCCGATGTGCTTTTATGCAAAAGTTTAGTGTTTTGATCAAGAATCAAGTTCATTACTTAATAATGGGTTGGGGTTGAACTCGTCGTACCCAGTTTAACCAATATGTTATATATAGTAGCAGTAGTGGTCAATGTACACAATAATGTATAAAGGTTGTATATTATGTATTTTATTAATCTATTTTAAGCATGGTTAATTCACAGGATTTCGTCAAATGAAACGGCAAAGGAAAGTATTCCTGTACTAGGTTCCTATCAATTTCAGACCGATATTAGAACAACAACCCGTAGATATCTCCCAAAATGTTTGTATATATCTCTATACAACAGTTCCCGAGCAACGTTCGAAACTCCAAGTGAATTGGCACCGGGCAAATGTTTGCTGCAATATTTGAACAAATGTTTTCCCGAGTTTGGGCTGAATGTGACTGACAAGTTCGCCATTGGCAAATTGCGTCTGATCTTTGCAACAATTAATGTTTGTGTAACCTTTCATTAGGGATATAGACTCAAGACGAAATATGGTCATGGAATTTTGATAATAATAAAAAAAATATTGTTACATAGATACTTATTTAACCTCAATTAAGTACCGATGAAGATATTGTGTTGTTTAATATTATTTATTTATACATATTATTATTAGTTATTTAGTGATTCGGAGTACATGATTGTTTCTATAATGACCAATGATGATTTAATATTTAGGTCCATCCATATATGCAAAAGAAAAGTTTTGAATCACTCGGAAGCTTTCATAATTATAGCTACAAAACTAAAATATATTATTCTGTGTATTGTAAACCACTTGTTAGTTGACACGTTTGACGATGACGTCGATCAATCTAATTTGAACTTTATGTCAGAGTGATAAGAATCACGTAACACGTCATACAACTGAGTCGAGTATGATAAATGTGCTATCGCTTGATATTTAAATTAACATTATTTTGTATGATTAAAATGTATGAAAAATAAAACCCACGAAATTGAGAATAGGTATTCGACGGAACTATCGTTCTAGTGCTCCCTCAAATCCACCTGAAAAGTGTGCGAGAACTTATTTTACCTGCGTAAAAAGGCGAAACCAACGTTTCGTATTCCCCTGATTTCGCCTACAAAACCGGACCGACTTTTTTAATTTCCCCATTTTTAACCTCCGACGGAAAAAGAGGGGTGTCTGTGTGTCTGTCTGCGGTACCATAGCGCCTAAACGGATGAACTGATTTTGAATTAGCTTTTTTTGTTTGAAAGGTGACTTTGTCGAGAGTGTTCTTAGCTATGCTTGAATAAAATCGGTTTAGCCATTCAAAAGTTATTTGCATTTTACTCTTTGTATCTGGATTTTTTCGCAAGATATCGTGTCATTATTACGTGTTTCGATAGATTGTCGATTGAAGCGTGTCTGCTACTAGGTATATTATATGTAGTTTAAAAAGCATGAAATAAAAATTAAAATCGGGCGTATTTTAAATTTGTAATTTTATCTTGTTTCAACTATAATATACGAAGACCTTTAAATATGTTTTCCTTCTTTTGTTTCAATTCATTCAATAAAGCCATTTACTGCATTTTTTAAAACAGCCGACGTAATTGGGCAATTTCATCCATTTTATTGGGTTCATATTCAATTCATATTTATTTATTGCCAAGCTATCTGAAACACGCATCAACAAACTAGCTGCCAGTGTAGTATAATAATATTAATAAATTAATGGAAAAAAATCGAGACAAAGAGAGACATGGACATACATAGAAAAAAAGTTATTTTTTATTTTTCTGGAAATGGGAACACGTTTGATGGGCTAAGTGCTAGTTACTCGTATCAAGTAATAAAAAAAATTGTTGGAATGGAATGAGTCGTAGCAGCTATAAAATAAATACTGATTGAATTATTTTTATGCCATAATGTGGCAAAAAAGCAATGCAAAACTTGATGATTAGTGGTCAGCGCCGAAAATGAACAATTGCAATATAAGTAGTCCATTCACTTTTTTAAGAGGATCCTCTTAGATTTTTATTTGAAGCTATCCATGTCATAATTTCACATAAATCGTCAGGATTCAGCCCATTCAACATCTTGGGGATTTCAGTATTAAGGAGGAAACAATTTTAAATTGAACATAAGTATGACCTTCCCAACTAACAAGTTTGTATGGCCTCAATATCAATACAAATCTGACAACAAAAACAAATGCCAGTCAACAATACAGGACAACATGTCATAACTCAGCGATGACGTCACGCCAGTATCAGATGGAGCATGTAACTGGGCTATTGTCAACTAGACTTTAATTACTTAGAGCAATCAAGATGTCACTGCACGACACGCTACTGTAATTACTATTAGGGAATTAAAAGTTTTTTGAACGAAATTCAAATAAAAATATTCTTTTTAAATACAGGGACACGAAACTTGGTGTTTTAAGACGGAATGTTTTGGACTTAGAAAGAAAGGAAAAGTGTTTATTTGCGCCTGGTATGACGCATACCATGAAAAATAGTAAAAAAACAAAATAAATACATAGGTATACAAATAGCGCTCATGGTTCTATTTTATTATTTTTACCCGACTGCCGAAGGAGGGTAATGTGTTTATTAGTCTATGAATGTATGTATGTTTGTTCCTATGTGGCGTTCTAGAGACCAAACGCGTTGGCCGATTTTGTTGATTCTTACGTCAATCGATTCGTCTTAACCCTGCGAGTGTCACTGGCTGCATAAAAATTGTAAAATTAAAAAATGTCGCATTTGGGCGCCATATTGTCATCAAAATAAAGGGTTTTAAAGATTGATTTCAAAAATATATAACACTTATATGTTTTAATGATAAAAAATAAAAAATAAAAGGTTCTAGACCGCTTTCTCATCTGATGGTAAGCGATGATGTGTTTGTCGGTGAAACTCACTTGCCTAAAAATAACCTATTCACTATTGACTTAAAGACCCCTAGATTGTAGCTATTGGGAAACACAGACTCCGGCAGGGAATTCCACTCCTTAGCTGCACGCACAATAAAAGTGTTCCCAAAACGTTTTATGCGTGTGGGTGGGATGTCCACCATGTACCGATGGTGCATCGCCGTATGCCTGTTAGTCCGATGATGAAACGGGCTAGGTGGAATAAGATCGTGCAATTCCATAGTACGCTCCCCGAAATGTAACCGATAAAAAACCGACAAGCTGACAACTCGACGACGACGTTCAAGACTCTGGAAGTCTCTGTTTCAGATTCAGGCAGCAGAAACCTTGTTCCATTATCCCTACCGATTTGTCCCCGCATACAAAAGTGTCTTAAATTATGAGGGTTTAACATTAAACGTGATCAACTCACATACTCAAACAACCAGAATTAAAACATCCACCATGTCACCTGATGGTTAGCGAACATGGAACACGCTTGCCTAGAAGTAACCTTCAGTGTATTAAGTTTGGAAATCCTATGTTTAGACATAAATTCACGTTATGATTGCACTCGACCTACAATTATTACTAGCCACTAATAACTATGTCACCAGGTTCCGTAAAACCCACGCAAAGAAGGCTACACGTCGGAAAGTTTAGTTCTTCAATTCAATCGATTCCTCGCCACTTTTCCGTAGTAATAGGTAAAAAGTTAATGTACGTATGTACGATCAATATACGTACGATCAGTGGTCCGTGACGTCATTTCGATAGCTACTTGTGGGTAAGTTCTGTTGTCTTTAATATGTGTTGGTTTTGATAACATGGCCATGGCCAATAGATTTAAGTTTTCTGGCTAACTGACCGGCTTCTTGAAAATACATTACAATATTAGAACTATCAAGAAGTTTTGCTTCTGGTTTGTGCCGAATAAATTTATTTGCTTTGTTTTCTATTATACCGAAGAATAATTAAATGATCAAGTCTTTAAAAACCGGCCAGAACCTGCCTACGTACTTATAGCTACTGTACTTTTCATTATATTTTATATATTACATATATATTTTAACCGCTTCAAAAAATCAGCTATGAAAATATAAAAATCAAGCGATAAAAACAAATGAACTCACAATACTGTGATTGTATATATATATTGCATCTTAACCTGATTGACCAGAAACTACGTAAAACCATTCACTCAGAATTCTTCATTCATTCTCAATCTGGACCCTATTTCAATCATCCCACGCTACGAAACTCGACAATGCATCAGTCGCGGATCTAAGTTTAATTGAAAGCGCAATTTATGCAAATAGAATCGGCAGCTAACTTCATATTCCCCCGGGTCATGTAATCCGGGATATCGCTCGATAATTGTTCTCAATCCGAGTCGACCATCTGCTGTTTAGATTAGAATAGGAGCCTTTTAATGAGGAGCAAGGTTGATTGGCTCTTCCAGTGTGGTGAGTGAATTGTAACGGTGCGAAGTGTGGTTTAAATTCAATTGAAGTTCGTTCATTTTAATTGGTTCAGTGACCGGTCTGCAAGTTTTTGACAGTTTGTTGCTTAGGAATGGAACTGTTAGTTAATTGGTGAATTCATGAATAAGAGCAGTGGTGAAATGTTAAGCAAAAAGTGAACTATTGAAAATTATTTCATTGATTTTCTTCTTTTAAAAAATATTCGAAAGGAAATATTTAACCTTACCATGGCGAAGAGGGAAACTCGTGTAAAGAGGTTAGGTCTGCAATTAGCTGTGTTGATTCAAGGCAAATGCCATACAAAACTAAACCTTAAAAATAAACACATCTTTAAATCCACTACACCTCACAACTCTTAATTCAGCTTATAAATGCAGCGTGTATCATTGTTATAATACATAGCTTTTAAAATTATACACTATAATATAGCTAACAAGCTTCTGCCAGCGGTTTCGCCTGCGTCAAAGTGTTTTATCATCCCTAGGGAAAATTATACCGGAATAAAAAGTAGCCTTTGTGCTATTCCAGACTATAATCTATCTTTATGCCAAATTTCATTCAGATCTGTTCAGCCGTTCTAGCGTGATTGAGTTACAAACATACATCATACAGATTATAGTCTGAAGTACAACATAGGCTACTTACCATCCCGTTATAATGTTCCCTTGGGAAAAGAAAACGCCTATTACGCGAGCGAAGCTGCTGCCAGAAGCTCGTATTAAATATAGTAAGATATCTATCCACACTTACAAACATTCGTGTGTATTACAGATCTATACTATTGTATGTAGATACAGGGTGGCCCAAAAGTCGTGGATCAAACGCAACTAGATGTTAGATGAAGCCATCAGCTGTAAAAAATTGTTCTACGGGAGGTCCTTAAGGTCAACCCCTGCAGAGCTATAATTTATTTTGTATTGTTCACAATCGTTATTTGGTTTTTTCATCCTAGAAAGATATTAGAGCCACTCATGGCCATATGTTATACTTTTTCAGAATCCCTATTTAATGCGCCAAAACTTGTAATACAGGGTCACTTTTCGGTAGAGTATTTTTTTTCACAGTGGGTTCCGAAGTAAATAAAAGGTTGTGATAAGAAAAAAAAAACGTGAAACTTAATATTATCTTTAACACACGCATCTCTAGCGCAAGGACTCATCAGTACCAATCTAGTGAAAATTATAAAAAATATACAGAATGTAGATGTTTTCGAATTTTAATAATAATTAGCAAAAAAAGTCAATTTTCTCATAAAAACACAAAATAAATTATAACTCTGTTGGACCTTAAGGACCTCCCATAGAACAATTTTTTGCAGCTGATGACCCCATCTAACCCCTAGTTGCGTTTGATCCACGACTTTTTGGCCAACCTGTATATCAACAACAATATGGCTTATCAATTGACTCCCAGTTATCATAGTGACCGACAATCAGTGCAGCGGGTGTACCGAGTACCAAACACACACAACAGTTTAAATCGATTGGTCAGTTAATATTGTCCTCAATCGGTCGTGTTGCGGCTTTATCGGATTATGTTCTTACTCGCTCGTGTGTTACTTGGTTAGTATTGAATGATGGGTCGAGAAAATTATTTAAATGTTCTCTTTTCTGTTTTAATTTTTTAAAGTGGGTTATGTTAGTCTTGTTACACACTTGATGGAGTCGGTATTAATCAAAATAGCCGGCAATATCTGTGTAGTGATTGTGTCGGGTTGACTTTGTCGTCAAAGTACTGCCAAATTGAAAGTACCGACCCGCAGGCTTATCACGTATCTTGCAAGAGTAAAACGATAGCGATTATTGCACAATAATTTGTTCTTCAATACGGAAGTTTTAGAGTTTACGAGGTTATTTTTAGGGTTCCGTACCCAAAGGGTAAAAACGGGACCCTATTACTAAAACTCTGCGATCCGTCTGTCTGTCCGTCTGTCTCTCTGTCTATCTGTATGTCTGTCATCTGTCACCAGGCTGTATCTCATGAACCGTGATAGCTAGACAGCTGAAATTACACAGATGATGTATTTCTGTTGCCGCTATAACAACAAATACTAACAACATAATAAAAACAATATTTAAGTGGTGCTCCCATACAACAAACGTGATCTTTTGCGGTTTTTTGCGATAATGTTACGGAACACTTCGAGCGCGAGTCCGACTCGCACTTGGCCGGTTTTTTTTAAAAGTGCTATGTCAAACAGCTAGCGATTAGCAAACGATTATGTAGGACCAAACATACCTACACCGTAGGTAATTCCGACTTTAATGACATAAAGCGTGTGATCGTGCGATGATTGCTGATTTCTGTTTCTTACACATGAGCCTGCCAACCCAAAGTGTACAGCGCGCCTTATGATACGCGCCTTTGCGTTTGACTGACAGTACTTGGTAGGTACAGTCACAGACATTTATATTAGGACCAAGCACCTTCTGTTCCTACCTATGCACATGCAGAGCTGGACTCACCATTTGGTGCAACCTTGAGACGCACACCGCACTGTGTTTTGATTGTCATACCTAAAGTTATCGGTGTCACTTTTACTTTTATTTCTATAGGTATGGTTTCCTTTTTTCTTTTTATGTTGGTACCTTGTTTTTAAACATACATGTAAATTGTATTAATTTAATTAAGAATTTGTGTGTTGTGCTGTGCCTTTTGTGTGCACTAAATAAATGATTTATCTATCTATCTATTTACCTAGGCACAATAATATGATCTACTGAACTGCTGAAAACTTTATATACGCTGAAATAGAACAGATACAATGTTTTTAGCTATCGCAGAGATACCTATATCGAGAAATATAACCTACTCGTATTTTTGTAAATTGAGCGACGCATTTAATATAGATTAATTCGTTTCTAGAATTTTGTGAAATGTTTGTAAGCCAACAATTCCTTCCTGCTATTAACATCCTGGAGTCAAAGTTTTCATTTTCACAAATACTTCATTGCAAACTATTACAAACGCCCCATGTATTTTGACTCTAAGACTTAAAAACCGTGGAGACTAAAGGAAAAAGCTATTAAAAACAAATCACATCTCGGTACATCAATTCTAGTCAATAAATTAAACGTCGGACGAGCGTCAACAGGCCATTAGGCCAGCGTACAGACCCGTCATTATCCGCTAATTGGTCTATAGCCTGCGGGCGTATTGTCCGATGTCCGTGCTCAGTGCTCGCTCCAATACGCCAAAACAGAATACTGGAATAGATTTTGATGCATCTGACTGTAAAGCGCTGAGAGTTTAGCGGCCTTATAAAGCGGTGGTTTGCGATGTTATTAGGGTCATTTATTTCGATTCCAAATTCAAATTTAGAGATTCCAAATTCAAATTCTTTAAAAAAGATTGAATACCTAATTATGCGATTGTTAACCCGTGTCGACTATTTTTATAAATAAAGGTGGTTTCTTATTTTGATTTTGTTGGATCGATATAATCTTTTGTTTTAAGGAAGTTTAGTGGCCGTTACCCGCTAATTGGTTTATATAGTAAGGGCTTATTGTCCGATGTCCGTGCTCGCTTATTACGCCAAAACAGAATACCGGAAAAGATTTTGGTGCAAATGAAAATTTTAAAGATTTTTTTATTATTGATCAATGCCTAACAGTGAAGGAGCTTGTCTTTAATTTAAACTATTATCATCTTAAGTTTAGTTTTAGTTTTGTTTTAAGTTAAACTTGTGATGTATAACCGGACCAAAAAAAAAAAAAAATTTTCTCACGCTTGACTACTGTCTCACCTGATGGTATACTTTCGTGTATACTTAATTACTTAGGTACCAAGCTAGTAAGTACCTAAAAAAATATAATTTTTTATTATTTATTCCTTCTATGAATAAGTGAATATCGTAATATTATGTATGTGTTTATATATAAGCTTAAGTACAGTATTAAATATAATAATATAATTTTTTATATATGTATTTATATTTTAATGTAGCAGTACATTACAGATTACCCCCTGTTTAATTCTAAGTTCTTTAGGTCAGATATCGCTGTTAGCGATAAAGCCACCTTTGTACCCGTAGAAATAAGTATTCTTGCAAAAGAGATGTGTAACTTTTTTTGGAGTACAATAAAGTATATTCTATTCTTTTCTATATCTGACAAATAACAACATTTCGTTGATATTACAAGTGCATTCTCAGGGCATTTTCATCTAACAGCTCTATCATAACATCAGAATATCCTACATAAACAAAATTACCATTGCAAAAATAAAAATAACTCCAACAAAATCCCTTTAAAAACATTGTTATTAAAAACAATACTGCAACAAATTGCCCCATGAGCCTCAGGGCTTCGATTATATACATGTTTACTCGGAAAAACAAGCACCGGCAGAACTGGGTCAGCGTATAACCAGCCGGCATTTATTGCAAAAAAGCGGGTAGCTGGCGAATCATCGTTGCATAGAAAGTATCCGCATGTTTTCCGCACTGTTCGCCTGTTATTGTGGACTTCTGATAAGTTTTCTTGATATGCGAAGCTTCAACTTTGGAATTACGTTGCACAAGCTTTTATTTTTTTTGACATGATCCAATGGTATAGTAAAAATACTCTTATTACAGATTTAAAACCGTACAGATTGGCTGGGATGTAACGAAGCCCATTGAAGGCTAAGAAGTTTATATAGATTAGCAAATATTTCGTTTCTGTGCACTTCAGTATTAGATATTGCCCATATGAATGAGTTTATAAGTAACTATTATAAGTAACTACTAAAAGAAGTAAGAGTGGTTTTTTATATACTTACCTATCTTAGGTAAGTATCTTAAAAACCCACTCTTATGATTTGTAACGTATAGTTGAAATTGTCGCAAAAAGCGGGTAGCTGGCGAATCATCATCGTTGCATGTTTTGCGCACTGCTCGCCTGTTATTGTGGAGTTCTGATAACTTTTCTTGATAAACGAAGCTACGAAGTTTGTGGGTAACTATGTTGTTTTGGACAAACTTTTATGGCAGATTTAAAACCCGTGCAGACTGGCAGAGATGTAAGGAAGCCTATTAAAAACGAGAAAATCATATAGATTTGAGATGATAAGATTTTTTAGAAACATAATTAATTAAAAGGTTTTGAAACCATGATGTGGTCACGACCCACAGCATTGGGGAATCGATGCAAGGTGGATTCGAAAAAATACCTGATATTTTGAATGCATGATTTATAAATTTAATAACATTTAATAGTAGTTTATGCAATGGCCATATAATAGGGGTTATTAAAACACGAGCGTAGGTTTATCACATGAGGCAAAGCCGAATGTGATAATAATATTACGCGAGTGTTTTGATACCTAATTATATGCAGTTGCATACACTACTTTATCTTCATTCATACAGTTAAAATAAAATTAAAGTGGAAACGGTAAAACTATGTGGTATGGCGGGCAATTTAGATTCTCATTGCGCATGACAGCGCAGCGCGCGCATCCATAGAAATCACAAATTCAAACTTCTTTTCTACGTTAAGTCAATGAGCTCATACGCGCCAGTAAATTAAAAAGTAAAAGAGAGCTATAAAATAGTAGTTTATGCAATGGTCATATAATAGGGGTTATTAAAACACGAGCGTAGGTTTATCAAATGAGGCGAAGCCGAATTTGATAATAATATTACGCGAGTGTTTTAATACCTAATTATATGCTATTGCATACACTACTTTATCTTCACTCATACAGTTGAAATAAAACAAAAGTGGAAAAGGAAAAAATATGTGGTATATAATTTAGATTCTCATTGCGCAGCGCGCGCATCCACAGACAGACAACTGACAATGACATGAGCCCATACGCGCCAGAAAATTAAAAAGTAAAAGTGTGCTATAAAAATTAAAAAGTTATTTTATGATGCAGTTGTTTGAAAATCGAAGGAAAATGTTGAACTATAATGGTTTTTTTTTTAAATTTTACCTATCCACGAATATAAAGTACGTGTTTATACAATATTTTTCGAATTCGTATTTGGAACATTACGTTGTGAGTGTAGATAAAATTATTTAAATATGCAGTTTTTTGATAATCGAAGGCAAATTTTGCATTGTAATGGTTTTTTTTTTATTTTACATATCCACGAATATAAAGTAGGTGTTTATACAATATTTTTTGAATTCATATTTGGAACATTACGTTGTGAGTGTAGATAAAATATTATTTTACCTCAATTCTCGACTACAAATAAAAAATATTTGCACTAGCAAAATCATAATAGATTTACGAATATTACCAGCTTCTGCTCACGGATTTGCCTAAATGAAAAGTGTTTTATTTTTCTAAGGGAATATGATACTGGGATGATAATTGTTCTATGTGTTAATACAGGTTATAAGTTATATATGTACAAAATTTTATTCAAACCCGTTCACCCAATTTTGCGAGAAACACAAACATTTTCACAAGACAACTTGACTGACTGTGTGGTTACCTTTGAGCTATATATACACTGCAATGCATAAAAGGGGTTAATCAGAACGTTTAATTAGTTTTCTGTTGTAAACAACTCGCTTGATTACTTTTGTTATACGACACTTTGTGGATAAGCAGAATGGAAAATGAAAAGTCACTTGAAAAGCAATAAATGAGAACTGGTCATTTGCAAATTTGTGTAAGACTAGTAGTAAAATGAGTCTGTTTGTCGGTTATTTCTGGTTTATAATCATCAAGAGTCTTCAAGTCAAGAGTGTATAGGTTTCTTCTAGGCAAGCGTGCTTCATCGTCGACCACAATATCGCTTACCATCAGGTGAGATAGTGGTCAAGCGCAAGCCACCCAAAAACAAAAAAAAAGATAATAATATCATCAGCATCAGTCTTATAATATTCCTACTGCTGGGACACAGGCATGCTGTTTGTGAGAGGGAATGGGCCGTAACTCACCACGCGGGTCCAGTGCGGGTTGGTGGATGACACAATATCTTTGATATGTTGGTTCTAGGACATGCCAGTTTCTTTACGATGTTTTCCTTCGCCGTTTTGAGAGCAGTGGTAATAATATATGGTCATGCATAAAAGAGTAACAAAATAAACTGCCGAGCAATGAAAAAGTTCCAGTGACATAGCACCAAATTACTCCTAATCGGGAAAGGCTAGCTTAATGACGCCGTCTGCAATATTGAAGTACATTTAACAGCGCATCAGAATATTACCAACTAAAAACGTAAATATTGTGTTAAAATTTTAAATTAAATGTAAAAAAATTAAGGTGTTTGTCGGCATTTTGTGGGTGGTACATTTTCATTGTTCGGCAGTGTATTTACCTTATAGTAAATAATATTAAATTATGCCTTACCGTAGAATATTTCGAGAAAAGTGAATAATTTTCGTTCAATTACATTTTGGTTAGTATGGCATCCAGATTCCTTATAAAATCATGCTAGTCAAACTGAGTTCAAAGAAGGAGAGTATGTATTACAGTCGGAATATATGTAACAAACTATTTATTTATTACACAATATTTTATCAGATTTGTTTCTGTTAGCTTCTATGTGACGATCTAAGAAGTTCGATGACGTTTCTCATTTTACATGCCCCGATAACTTTGTACGTAAATTGAAAAATCAAAATCATAATCCCAATTAATTACTATATTACGCAAACACTATAACAACGTGTATCATTCGTAAACATCAAGTTTAATTATTATTAAATATTTTTTATAACTGTCAAATCTGATTTCTTAAGATTGTTACGACTATAGCTGACTGAACAGTTCTTTAGTTTTATTTGGAAGTCAGTTTTATTTTTTTGTAAAAAGGTTTTGTATTTTCACTTTTTGCTGTTACATAACTTGCATTGTAAGATACATATAATGTCCAAAGTGATGCCAGAATAGATTACCTACCCGAATAACATGTAACTTGAACATAACCGGTGGAATGAGAGTGTATCAGGATGAACTGTACACGGCTACGCACCCGTTTGGAGCATACTGGCGTGATGATATTGTCTACACCGTAGACAATAAACAGACATGCGATTGCAGCAATCCCGAGTAATTTGCCGTCATTTATTGAAGAGTTCTGTTGTATATCTCCGAATCCAAAGTTCTTCATCAGATCTTTACAAAATTTAAATGGAACCATTTCGAAACAAAGTTCTTTCGAACAAAAAAATAATTTTGCAAGTCCATTTATATATGACGGAGTCATGCCTGAAAAGGCATAAAAAAAATTTGTAACATCCGAATTGAGAACCTCCTGAAGTCAGTTAAAAAAGAATCAAAATGCAATATAAACAAAAAAATAGTAACCTGCAAACCTAAATAAAATTACAACCTCCGTTTAGTCATAAATAAACGTATGTATCTAGAAATATCTGAGCTCCGCTCTTGACATAGAAACCTTCGGCTTACTATGAAAGTGCAGTAACTATCCGGTTTCCTGGAAAAGCCCGCCCTACCGTCTGCGGCGCGAGACAAATCCGAATAGGATTTACTTTCGTTCTCTACCATGGAAGTTATTGAACTTTTCACTGAGTGAGTGAATGAATGAATCGATAATGAACAAGTCAATGTTACAATCAATCACTCTGAAATTAAATGTTCAGTGTATTACCATATTTCACGATTGGATCAATTTTATGGGGGCTTTTCAAATGGTGTGGTTTCACGATATCTTTGAAAGTTTACGTTGAAGTTTTACAATAGATCAAAAGAAGAATTTGACCAGCTGACTATATTGAGCCTACAGAAAAGCTCCCTGCGGGCTACCAACTGCCTTGGCCCACCTAGAAATCTCTAAACCGACTACAAAGCAAAAGGGGGTACTCTAATGACCTACAGTGCGATTGCGGAGCCACGTCCCAAACAATGCCTCACCTTTTGTCGTGCTCTCTGTGCAACAACACCTGCACCTTAAAATACCTTTGTGAGGCAAATGACAACGCTGTTGGTGTGACTGAATTCATTTCAAAATATATTTAATTTTGGAATCATCGATACGACGTAGAAGATTTAAGTTTTTAAGCTATATAAAATAGTAAGTAGCGTATTCCCAAATGCATAATTATGTTGGAGTCAATTTCCAGTCCCACCTGGTCCAGCTGATAGCTAATATTTTACATGAAGTGAATGCCTATCTGACCTATGCAACAGTAACTGGTATACACAATCTGTTCTCTTATAATATAGTTCCTGCTGATATAAGAGAAAAATACCGGCCAAGTGCGAGTCGGACTCGCGCATGAAGGGTTGTCCCAGGGTAGCGTCAACTATGTATGTATGTACCCTTTAATTTTCAACCATTTTTATTTTTTTATTTTTTTGTTCTGTAAGACCTTGCTTTTAGCCAAATTTCGTGATTCTAGGTCAACGGGCAATACCGTATAGGTTTTTGGCCCTATGATTGTCAGTTTTGGTTAAAAGCAAGGTCTTACAGCACAAGTAAAAGGAAAATTCCTTGAAATAAAAAAGGTTGATAATTAAGGTAAATTTTGGTACTTACAAAATTTGCCCATATCTTTTTATCGTGTCGACTCAGGACCTTGATTTTTATACACCTAATAGGGTATATAGACCTTAGTGTCTGGTATAAATCAACTTGCTAGGTCCACCCGATCCTGAGAAAATCGGCGGTGACACACGGACAGACAGACGGACAAGAGAGTGATCTTGTAAGGGTTCCTTTTTCATCTTTTTAGGTACGGAACCCTAAAGAGAACCAACGAGAGTCAATATCAGTTCAACGACCTTGGTGCGACAATACTCGCCACGACGCATAGAATTATACGTTAGTGTGAGTGAGTGCATTCGATAGACTGTTATATATCAAAATTGATATCATGGAACACAATAAAAATAGGGTAGTAAGACCTTTACCAAAAGTTGTTCTTACTAAAGAACAACTTTTGGTAAAGGCAGCTACAGATTCTGTGGCTTAATCTATTAAAATATCATGTGATACTCATTAAAAATCTTATACGTTTATTCACTGATATATAGCGCACAGCCAAAATAAACTGTTGGTTTTAAAAGATAAAGTTTTACCTTATATACGCACTGCTACTAACAACACTGTCAAAACACGAACTGTATCAATTCCGATACGTGATATATGTGAGCTACGACTAACTATACGGTATGTTCACTAGCGCGATCTCAATACTAAAAGAGGCGGGTATTATTAAAGTTAACAAGTAATGAAATTTTTACCGAAAAATAAGACAAAATCTACAGGGCAGTTTTTGGGACTCAATCGGCCTTTCGACCACACTTTGTTATCCCTCGTTTTTTACGACGAGTAAACGGCGCGTGGACGTTGCACTGTTGACGTGATCGTTTCAAAATTACATAGACGCGGCTTCAGAGTTGTGTTAGCGCAGCGTAACCGTTGAACAAACGCGTACGCTTAGTGTGAAGACACCCTTAGGTCGTTGACGTTTTTTGACTCCACAAGCTACCGCTTTGAAATTGCCGTATCAAACGCCCTATATATAGTCTCTTAATACAACAAAGTGACCGACAATGAATGCATCCACACTCACAGAACATGCGTTGATGGGTCACATCCTGCGATTTTATCGTCCTGGGGCTTTGAAGTGTTAAAACTATCATTGTGGCATTGCGAAAAAGGGATAGCACTCTGCCCATAAAGCTCTGTCTCTGTCTCTCTGGGACAATGATGGGTCTTAAATTACATAATATGAATCCTGATGCTACTAAGATTTATCTCCTTCTAGATCACTATGTTCTAGTTTCGATAAATGATCCTTGTTATCTAGACTCAAATGAGTCATGGAATTTCATATGGGAAATTTTATGTACTTACAAAAAGTATGAACCGGTCCTGACCTTAAACTACCGATGTCTCCATCAGTTGTATGAAGGTCAAACGGTAGTTTGAAGAGACCGTCGGCTGACTACAAAATGTTTAAAAAGTATTTTTTTTGTGTCTGCAACCAGTGATAATACTGAGATCTGACACCAGTCTTGCCCAAGGGGTATCGTGTTACCCAGTTACTGGGTTGTGGAGGTCAGACAGGTAGTCGCTCCAAGTAAAACACTGATACTCAACTGAATCCGGTAAGACTGGAAGCCGACCCCAACAATAATTGGGAAAAAGGCTAGGCAGATGATGAACCAGTGATAATAATGAAGTTACAGTCAACTCACTAGAAGATTCATATACAATGAGTTTTATGCCTTAATGCTAGAAAGTGCTCGCCCAAATTGTATTGCACTATTGGATTTTTACCTTTCGGCGCGGAGCTGATCGTTCAAAATCCAATATTGCGTTTTTGTTTAGGCATTCATTTAGATGCCACATATCTCTCTCTCTCTTGGCCGTCCCCTCATATCTGAGGATCGTGGTCAGCATCAAGTTTGCACCTGGAGCGGATGATCTGCCTCCACTGGTTTCTATCCAGTGCGTCCCTTACGACCGTGTAGAATTTGGAGGACGACGAGTCTTTCACTTGATTGGTCCATCTTGTTGGTGAACGACCGCGCGATCTTTTGCCTTCGGTGTTCCCAACCACAATCAGCATTTCCAAATTCTCGTCGCCTATGCGCATTGTGTGACCGAAATACGCAAGAATGCTTTATGGCAAATAGTGGACAAGCGAGTTTTTATTCGGAGCTGGGTCTGGATCGATGCATTAGTGCGTTTCGCTGCCCAAGGTATTCTTAGCATTCGTCTCCAACACCACATCTCGAATGCATCAATCCTTTGTCTCTCTCGGGTTAGCATTGTCCACGTTTCCAAATAGATGCCACATAGTGTTAATGAAAACGGCTTGTAAAACAAAATGCTACCAACCCGTTATTAAACATTATTACCTTTTATCATTTTTGTTCACGTCGATTAATTAAACGAATATCATAATTATAAAGTTTCCTGCAACGAATTTTATTTAAGAAATTGGACTGCATATTTACTGAAATATTTCCTGCTGAAAATTAAAGTCAGCTCATTTATACATTTAAATTAAAATCGTAATACGGACTTTTATATGCACTTAATTATGATTTCAGTTTGTGAAATGTTTGTAGTTACAGGTGATATATCATTTCGGTACTGAATGGGGATCAGATGAACAGAATGCATGTGAATTTATCCAGGTCAATGGTGGAATGAGTTATTATGTATCTATGTTTATATGATCGTTTGTTTTGGGAGCCCAGCTGCTATCAATATCTATTTATTATATTATGTGCTATTTGGACGAATTAGTGATTTCAGTTGTACTGCATTGAGCACTGATGTTATTGAAGGTACTTTGTATTTAGTACATAGAGAAATTCTCTTTATACCGTCGAAATTTATTATACACTAGCTGACTCCCGCAGCTTCACTCCCGTCAACTGGCTATCTATCTACCTACCAGGTGGTAGAAGGGAGGTCAGGTGGGAGGTTGATCGGCAGGGTAGGTGTGTAGATTGAACCTACCCTATCCTATATTGAAAATTGATGGGACTTTGTATTTAGTGCAGAGAGAAATTCTCTTTATACCGTCGATATTTATTATACACTAGCTGATTCCTGCAGCTTTACTCCCGTCAACTGGCTATCTATCTACCTACCAGGTGGTAGGAGGGAGGTCAGGTGGGAGGTTGATCGGCAGGGTAGGTGTGTAGATTGAACCTACCCTATCCTATATTGAAAATTGATGGGACTTTGTATTTAGTACATAGAGAAATTCTCTTTATACCGTCGATATTTATTTTACACAAGCTGACCCCCGCAGCTTTGCTGTTATGTTATTCGGGTAATCTATTCTGGCATAACTTTGGTATTGTAGGTACCTTACTATAGAACTTTTTCATTATAAACGATAACCAAAAAGTGAAAAAATTAAAACCTTTTTACAAAAAAACACAACCGACTTCCGAAAAAGCTACTATAAAGTGAAAATTAACTTTAATTTCGGAAGTCGGTGTCAAAAAAAGAAGAAACAAAATCAGGAACACCTACTTACGAAAAAGAAGTTATTTTTCAACTTCTTTTTATTTTATTGTTTTATTTATAGGCTCGGTTCTCTTTTTTAACCGACTCCCGAAAAAGGAGGAGGTGCTTTATTCGACTTTATGTATGTTTATTTTTTTTTTTTTTTTTTTGTTTGTTTTCACCGGTATCTCCTTCAATTGTGGACTGATCATGAAAATTCTTTTTTGTTTGAAAGAGTATGTTTCAAAATTGGTTCAATTTAAAATTAGTGAAGATCTGATGAAGAACTTCGGCGATATACAACAGAACTCTTTAATAAATAACGGCAAATATTTCGGGATTGCTGCAATTGCATGTCTGTTTATTGCTTATACCATTTCATAAAATAATATCACGCCAGTACGCTCTAAAGGGCTACGCAGATGTGTACAGTTCACATTGGTACACTCTTATTTCACCAGTTACGTCCAAGTTTCATGATATTCGGGTAATCGTTTCTGGCATTATTACCTATTAGGTAGGTACAACTAAAAAGAGAATAATAAAAAAAAACTATTTTACAAAAAAATATACCGACTTCCAAACTATAAAGTGAAAAATAAGTTTATTTTTGGAAGTCGGTGTCCATAACAAAAAAAAATTTACCGTTAACGAAAGACATCGACATCCAAAAATAAAGTTATTTTTCACTTTGTAGTTTGGAAGTCGGTTTTTTTTTTGGATTTTTTTAAAATATTTTTTTATACCTTGTAATATATTTTTCGGAAGTCGGTTGTATTTTTATGTAAAAGGTTTTTCTATTGAAACATAAGTAGGCATGAATGATAATACGAGCCGAAAACAAATGACTTCGATACATAGCTTTTAAATGTAGATCGTTCTTTGCATATTTTATCAGATAGTCAAGTTTTTTTATTTGTGACGGACACATGGAAAGCTTTGCAAAGCATTGGGACGGTGTAACCTACACTTACTACCAGGAAGCAATGACCGACAATCCGTCCGCACAGAACATAACAGTGATGAACCCGATCCGCTATTGAAGCCAAAATCGTGAACATAATCGATGAACCGCTAAACGAGCGTATCTCTACTTTGTCTACAGTATCGCATTTGATTGACCCAATTCGTAAAGGTTGCATCTTGTCCTAATTCCGTTGTAAGCTAAAATTTGAAATCTGTAGGCTAGCATTTCTTAGATGAATAACAAAATAGCTCTTTGAAGAATTTATTACACTTAATAAATTCTTCAAAGAGCTATTTTGCACTTAGGTGGCACTCCACCAGTGAGAATTGAATATTTGTTAATGTTGATTGTGATGAGCAGTGGTGGCCCAGTGGTATCAGCCGCGACTTATAATTTGTAGGTCGTGGGTTCGAGCCAAGGCAGGCGCTTTACTTTGTGTAAATTATTTCATCACCACTGCTCTCGCAACGGTGAAGGCAAACATCGTGAGGAAACCGGCATGTCCTAGAACCAAAAATTCCAAGACGTATGATATCCACCAACCCGCACTGGGCCTGCGTGGTGGATTATGGCCGATTTCCTCTCACAGAGAGGAGGCCTGTGTCCCAGCAGTGAGAACATTAATAGGCTGATGATGTGTGATGTGTTAATTGTGATTCTGTTGGACTGCTTGAACTGTTTTTGTTATTGGTTTAGATTGATTTTGTAATGTCTGATAAAGAGTTTGGTCAAGTAATTATCTACTGTTATAATCTGTCAAGTCTCAAACATATATCTAGGTTAAGAATAATGGATTTCCATTACAATAATATAGGTTCTGAATTAGATGGGCTTGCACACAATTAGGCTGTGTTGGAACATGCCCATAAAGTGAATAATGAATCGATTGTATAAGAAAAAACCGGCCAAGTTCGAGTCTGATTCGCGCTCAGAGGGTCCGTTTAAACTAAACTACAGCTACAGCAGCTATATTCACAAAAATAAATAGGTTACATTACTAACGTCCATAAACAATGAAAGCACCGAACATTGCTCTAACGAAGGGACAACATTTACTTTGCTGTTCGAAAGCTGTTGTTCCTTTGCTTGTATGGGGATACATCAATATATATTTTTTTTACTTTTCCAAGTACATTTTATAAGTTGGTCGACTATTACTCGTAAACTTGTTAAGTCTACTCAGGTGTGATAGTTTTACTTTTAATTTCGTTATTTAAACTACGGTCGTGATATTTTTACATTTCTAAAATCAACCATTTAGTTGGCAGGAGGGGGCGACACAAAAACTAGCCATTTAAAGCTTAATTTTACTCAAACGGATCCCTGAATCGAAAAATAGTTTTCACAGACCCGCAATATTTTTGAATGGCGTGTCTAACAGACGAGAAAAATCACATCCCCATTTTACTTGTACAGAAAGTGCCCTAAAAATATATTTTTTTGTTTTTTTTTTTTATCACTTTGTCGGCGTGATCAATGTGTATATCCATGCCAAATTATAGCTTTCTAGTATTAATAGTCTCTGAGCTATGTTTCGGACGGACGGACAAACGGACATGGCGAAACTTTAAGGGTCCTTGTTGACTACGGAACCCTAATAAAAATGTGATACTTTGTTATTAGTCTATCTCTACAGCTTCAAGTTGTTACATAAGAAGCAAGTTTATGGGCTGTCCATTGTATGTTTAGTTTTGCTTGTTATATTATAATCTAAAATGGATCTATTATCTGGAATTATTGCCAACCAGGGACCAGAATCATGATTCAGAATTTATCATCTCATCATCATATTTACACTACAAAAGTGTTGGTTATTTCGAACGAATTTGCACATTTCTAGAATGCCTGAAATAGGCAAGTATGAGGCCTGTGGGGTTCCCAGAGGCGGCATAATTAACTCTGTCACCAGGTGGCCACATCCTCACAAGAAAAAGATAATTTTAATATAACTCATCACAAGACTATTAATACATATCATGAATCTAATACCGCTTATAAAATGATTAGTAGTGAATGTTGGCAGTGGAACTCTTCAGGCTGTTGATGGAAAGTTTAAGCTATATTTATATGATGATAGTCCGAGCAATAAGGTCACAGTATTATTGCTTTGGCGTAACGAAATATAAGTGGGCGAGAATTGATGGCCTGGTGGGTTCGAAGCTTATGAAATCAAGGCATATGAACATTAACATTTTGAGTCAAGGAATACTGAATAACACTAAACATTAGGATTCATAACAGAGGACAAGTTACCCTATATTTTT
The DNA here is from genome assembly GCA_945859665.1 of Anorthoa munda. NCBI lineage: Eukaryota > Metazoa > Arthropoda > Insecta > Lepidoptera > Noctuidae > Anorthoa > Anorthoa munda. The sequence goes on from OX243893.1 coordinate 8,460,778, forward strand.
TTTTATTTTATCGGTTCTCTATAACCTGAAAGAAATAATGATAGAACAAAATGTGTGAAATTTTTGGTACAATCATGAAAATAAGGTCGTTATATCTGTTCTAAATGTCGCTTTATGACACAAAACATTACACACTGAAAGAGAAACACTATTAATATTGTCATGAAAACGATGAACCAACAATTTTTATAAACTGAAATGTATATTGTACTCATTAAAAACCAAGAACAAACAATACATGGCCGAAAACCGATTTTTTTTATTATACGACCACTTTATTCGGAATTTGAACGTAAAGCCACATTTAACCTACGAAACATTTCAGCATATAGATTTGCTTGAAAAACTGAACAAACATGAAATACCATAGAATTTCGTGTATCATACAACTTTAGTCCAACAAAAATAGCCTAAAAACCAACTGAAGTCTATTGTACGTATTTCTGTATTAAAACATACATTTTCGTCCGTGGTTCGAGCTCTTTTCGGCACCTATCCTACCGCCATCTTTAGCCCGATCTTAGAAACGTTTTTCGGAGAGCCGTGAAGTTGGCTCCTTTATAATAAAGATTAGGACTGTCACAGGTATACGTATAGCATACAGAATTTAACTGCTGTATGACAGAAATGCTGTACTTAATGAAAATTCTGGTTTCATACTTCTTACTAGGTTATTTTTTTGCTGCCATCATAATGTGTTTATTGATCAGTTACTGATAGAAAACACTTTGTATATGAATACCACATAAATTTTATCTAATCACTTAATGTTCGCGTGTATGGCCTACATTGTATGATTGCAGCTTTAATCACGCGATTAATAAAATACGATTAACTACTCGTGAAAAGAGAATCGTAACATATAAAATAGAGCAATAGTTGTGACTTTTACTTTAATAAATTAAATAAAGGAGCAACGGTGTTTATAATTAAATTAATTGGATGAGAAATGGCTGAATAATTACTACGGTGTTGGTATAATCCTCACGCAGTCCAGAGGCGCACAACATTATTTATCGACGCAGATAATATTGTAAATACAAGTACACTTCATCCACTCTTGTTTCGAAACAACTAAGTTATTGGCTTAGAGTGATAAAAACACCTCCGCGGTATTTCTCGCGAAAATGGCACACGAAGCCTTACAATCTATCACTCACCAGAGTTAGGGGCATGGGCGCGGCGCGACTCGGCACCCACCGCACTCCTTTAACTAAATGAATCCACGACTATTTACTGCTTCGATTCTCGACATTTTCTCAATAAAACCACCGAACATTTAGCTAAAGACTCAAGAAGATGGTCGCCCTCGCCGCCGCCGTGTTGCTAGGTGCAGATCAATTGCCAACCCTTGTAGGTTACATGAATGAAACCTACACATTGTCGGTGCGTCATAGCTATCATATCGCTCGCTCCCGACGCGGACCTTCAGATACGCCACGATTGTACTAAAATTACAGAATATTTTGTAAACGTCTTCAAAATTCAGTCGATTGAACGTGAACGTCTCGTTTTGGATTTGGCACGTAAGAGGGGCGGAGAGTTAGTGTGGAGCCTGACGTGTCAGTGTCGTGTGGCGAGCGAGTGGCAGACGGCGCTGACGGAAGGTCGGGGAAGCCGGGCCGGCAGGCGCGAGCCCGGGCTCCGTTGACGTCAGCGACGGCTCGGCGCCGCGGCTCGAGCGGCGGTGCTCACCACCGGCCTGCCAATTATTATTTTATGTACACGAACGGCGCGAAACAAAAGGCGGCGACGGCGACGGCGGGGCGCGGGCGGAGAGCGCTCGCCGCAGGAGCGACTCCAGGCGCCATCTAGCGGGCGCGCGGCGACCACTCACGCCTACTCCTTTCGGTCTGCGGACGATCGAATTGAGACGGAACCTTTGCGCTGACCGACCCTCACTGGCCAGCCGGACTCCGTTAACACTGTCACTGAGCGGGAGTAGCGCGGAGCGTGGATTGGGGGTGGCGGTTACGCTGCGGGATTGAGGGTCACGTATCGCAAAATGCGTTCACTGATGCGTACCGTCGTCAGAGCGTGGCTGCGTGTGATGGTAGCGGTCGGGTGGGCCATGCTGTCAGGCGGCGCGGGATAGGCGCGGGCCGGGCATGGCGGGCTCCTGCTCGACACTGCGGTGCGGGCGTCCGCGGCGCGCGCTGCACGCCACTGAGCCGCGCACCGCCCGCGCGCCACGCCGCCGCCGCTGCGCGCGCACGCCCGCACCGCCGGCGGCCGCACCACCCGCACCGAGCCTTCGGCCTCCGGCCTGCACCGCGTGCACCGGCTCCACACCGCACACGGTCCGCTCACGCAACACAACACACGCTACCTATCGATTGTACACTTGGGTTCTGCACCTTACGAAAGGTCGTCACCGTGCACTCTCACTGGAGCCAGATTGACAAGTGTAAATAAACGGGACACGCACGCTGATTTACGTAACGATCATCGTTCTCTTCATTGTTCGTGTTATTGGCCTGAACCTGGTCATTCGGAGTACGCGGTTTAATTTTTCGACTCAAGTAACATTGACCCTAATATACTTAAGTTTATGTATTCATATGTACGGTGTACATAATCTGTAGATATATATATCGCTAGGTGTTGGCGTCTGACTCCAGTTCGCTTGCAGCGAGACACGTCGTCGCCGCGTCGTCAAAATTTTACGACTTCGCTCGAGTGTGCTAACCCAAACAGATTCTATCTGGCACAATGCGATGCAGGATTTCCTTCCTGCTAGCTGTCGAGAACCTCATCATCTCGTATGCGGCAGGTGGAGGATTTTCCTTGGGTTATCTTGACTAAGGCTATGTTTGTACACAGTTTACTTGTACACATTAGGGACATGTAACTTGCGTTATAATGTGAAATACTTATGAAATTTTTCAACATTAACATGTAACAGTAAGATAGTTCTATAACGTCAATATTAGTTGTGTTCCACAAACCGAAGTAACTTTTAAACAGTTCCTAGAACTAATCCAATTACAGGCAACACGAGCTCACCTTTTGATACAGTTCTTTTAAATCGGATTCTCCGTTCTATTTTATATTCTGCTTATCCTGTTATTTTTCGAGCGACGCACGCTTATTGTGGCATCATATGGGCATCTTAAAATAAAATTTATTTTTATAAAAGCCATCTTTTTGTGAAAACATGCCTTTCAACGAACAGTAAAATTAAAAAAAGCATTCAAGAAACAGAGCTTATAAGCGGAGTCCTCAAGAAAATCTGAGTCACGGTGATCCAAAATTACGTGTAACTGAAAGTATTACGTATTTCTAGAAAATAAAAATCTATTAAAAGTATGATACGGTTTAGCCCTAGGTGATGATACTATATATTAAGAAGAGATATGTATACTGCAGAGATAAACTCGGAAAGCACTGGACCAGTCGATGAGACAACGCTTGGAGGATGTATATGTCCAGCTGTGGACGTACCTATTTCGACTAAAATGGTGATTATGATGAGAAATAAAGAACTAGAGACAAATTTGAGATTTAATTACCACACATTGAAGTGCTACGAGATGAGAACGCATAAACGTTCTTATTTACACATGAAAGGTAGCTTATGTACATCAATATATGCAAAATGTAACAGGCCATTGTTGGTAGTCTGTAGTTCCATGTTTGAATTCCAGTTAACAAAGTTAGGTGACATTGTTTGTTGCTGTTCAGCAGGCTTCAGATCTTGTTTACTGCAATTTAATCTCCGTGGCACGTGGCATCTAAAGTTCCGTTTTACATTGGGTGCTAAATTATAAACCCGTGTAAGCTTGGAGATGCATAGTAGAAACGAAGTATTAAATTAATACATGCTACTTTTTATCTGACTGCCGAAGGAGGGTGATTATCAGTCTATGTATGTATGTTTGTTCGTATGTGGCGTTCTAGAGACCAAACGCGTTGCCCTATTGTGATAATTCTTACGTCAATCGATTTCTCTTAAACTTGCTGGTGTCTATTGCTACATTAAAATTTGAAAATAGTAGATTTTGGGCACCATATTGGGGGCTCAATTTTTTTTTGGTGAACCCGTCTTGTAGGAAAAAAAATGAACTAAAAAGTTACAAATAAAAAAAGTTAATTCAATAAATCAAAAAACCCGACTGCTTAATAAGCGAACTAAAACAGGAGGATACATCTGGTTTTGGTCAGCCAGCTCGCGAATATGTATGCGCCGACTGCACAGCATGATTTTCTTCTTGTTTGATTTTCTTCTGGCACATATATATATTATAGTCTGGAATAGCATATAGGCTTTCATCCCAGTAGTATTTTCCCTTGGGATAAGAAAACACTATTCACGCGGGTGAAGCCGCTGGAAGAAGGTAGTATAATATAATTTACTTGTGTTACATACATTCTTATTTGACATTAATTTGATATTTTACAATGAAATTTAGTAATTATTGTGCTTAAATTTATTTTTATAATTGCTCAAGGCATTTGATTGATATTTTTCAAAGATTTGACATACATTTATAATTGACATTTGATTGATATTTTGACTTTATAATAACATACTTAAAAAAAACTTGTTGACATATTTTAATTATTGTGTTTGAATTCATTTTGTGTTTTAATTTTCAAACTGTTCATGATTAACTTTTAAAATATTTGCATGCCATATTAGCTGGCAAACATGTCCGTACTTTTTGTTTTTTTCAATGTTATCCTGCATGCACGTATTATTTATTCATGCATTTATACGCGTGTTTTAGCAAATAAATATATCTTTATCATTACTTGAGTAATTTAAGCGTTTTGTATTTACTGCCATCGATTCGACAAAAGACGAATTTTTTCATCAAAATCTTCAATGGTATAATATCTGTATACATATTTAAGTTTATTATTTAAAGACGAATGGCAGGCTTGTATGGGAATTTCGTACCGCTATTAAAGTTTCGTGTTTTGGGATATTTTTTGTTTTAAATGGTAGTTATTATGATAGATAATTTATTTTTAAATTATTAGATCTTTAGAACTTGGGACGTAAAAGTTATAACCAGTTTTATTTTTTGAGGTTATGTACTAGTGTACCAATGTAGATTGTTACTTATAGGTAAATGTTACATATTGTTATATAACGTGTAAAGTAAATGGTTTGTAGCAATCTTTGTAGTATTTTACTTACTTAAGTAGGTAGATTGAGATGAGGATCGTACCTACGCAGGGCATTAGGAGATACCTGTGTCCAGCAGCGAACTGCAACAGTTTGATAATGATTGAGTAATTATTTTTAATGTTATTTTATTTCTAAATTTGTGTATGTAAAATAACAGAAATGTTTTTCAATATTTGTGTTATTTTACATAAGGCAACTTCCCTTACCCCAACTTACATAAGGTAATGTTCCCACTGCTGGGACACGGGCCTCCTATCTGTAAGAGGGAGTGGGCCGTAATCCACCACGCGGGCCCAGTGCGGGTTGGTGGATGTCACATGTCTTCGAATTTTTGGTTCTAGTACATGCCGGTTTCCTCACGATGTTTTCCTTCACCGTTTTGAGAGCAGTGGTGATGAAATAATTTACGCAAAGTAAAGCGCCTGCCTGGGCTCGAATCCACGACCTACAACTTGTAAGTCGTGGCTGATAACACTGGGCTACCACTGCTCTCAACTAACTAACAATCCAGTCTTAAAGCTGTTTGGCATTGCGATTTTGAACTCTGAAAATTCATTTCTTCGGAAATTAAAGATAACAATATTTCACAGAAATGGGAACATTATTTTCATAATATTATCGGACGGTCCTTTGTTCAATGCAACTGAAGCAATATTATAAATAATGAATTCTATCGTTGCATTTCACATAATATACGTTTATGTATGAGACGCGTGCCCATTTTGAAGTCACATATAATCTATTTTTGCTCGAAAGGATACGCATGAGAAACATTATAAATTATGCTTCTCAAGGTATATTTTGAATCTACATTTTATGTAAAATGCCAAAAGTTTTGGGAAGAGATGATTTGGGCGAACTTAGAAAGTGCATTTGCCCATTTCATAATACTACGAATAACTAAAACTAGATTTTTAGAAGAAATATTAGGAATTTAGATAAAAAAATGTGTATGTTTATCGACGACACACTAAGAAGAAGTAATAATAAACCTGAATCCTACTACAACATAATAATAATATTATAAATGCGAAAGTTTGTGAGGATGTATGTTTGTTACTCTTTCAAGCAAAAACTACTGAACGGATCTGGATGAAATTTGGCACAGAGATAGATTATAGTCAGGAATAGCACATAGGATACTTTTTATCCCGGGAATATGTTCCCTCGGGACAATTTTCGACATTTACGCGGGTGAAGCCGCTGGCAGAAGCTAGTTATTTATAAAACAAACTGACCCTGTAAGTTAACTATCGCATTATTAACACTTAGCGCTATACATACATGTAGGAGCTTCTGGCTAAATAATAACAGCCGCACGGGTCGATCTTCAAGGTTAAGCAACGCTTGACGAGGTCGGTCCGTGGATGGGTGACCATTTCAATATACCGAGTTTCCTCCGTGCCTCGGAAAGCACGTTAAGCCGTTGGTCCCGGCTGTCATTTGAAGATCTTTGACAGTCGTTACGGGTAGTCAGAAGCCTGAGATCTGACACCAGTCTTGCCAAGGAGTATCGTGTTACCCAGTTACTGGGTTGTGGAGGTCAGACAGGCAGTCACTCCATGTAAAACACTGGTGCTCAGCTGAATCCGGTAAGACTGGAAGCCAACCCAAAAATTATTAGGAAGAAAAAGGCTAGGTAGATGATGAGCGCTATACATAAATGTCTCAATTTAATGAAAAATTACACGTGGTATGAAAAACAGCATCTAAATCGTACAATTTCAACTGTACAAATAAAATATAAAAATAAAAAAATTTAGGTAATCAACAAAATAGATTTAGTTTTTTTTATGGTTCCGTACCCAAAGGGTGAAAACGGGACCCTATTACTAAGACTCCGCGGTCCGTCTGTCTGTGTTTCTGTCTGTCACCAGGCTGTATCTCATGAACCATGATAGCGCAGTAGAAATTGTCACAGGTAATGTATTTCTGTTGCCGCTATTACAAAAAATACTAAAAACAGAATGAAATAAATATATAAGTGGGGCTCCCATACAACAAACGTGATATTTTTGTCGATTTTTACAATAATGGTACGGAACCCTTCGTGAGCGAGTCCGACTCGCACTTGGCCGGTTTTTTTTATTTAGTTTTCATCTTGTTTTTTTAATTTTTAATTTGTTACAGTAACCTAAATAATGTATTACTGAATAATTCGTTGGAGTGCCTTAATTAAATAAATAAATACAAATTAACTTTTTTTAATTCAAAACCGGAAAACATGCGGTGCTTCCTCGTGGTCAAACTATTTTGTCAAACTGATTTGACCAAGAGGAAAAAAATTCCCGTTGGTCAAACTTCTAGGATAGTTAACTCTTTTTTCATTTGACTTATCTTGATGCGTACAGTGTACATTCTCATTCTCAGATTTTCTCTAGTCTCAAAATAATAATATTAGTAATATTAGTCTATTATTATTATTATTGTATGTCATACTTATTTACCAAATATGAAAACTCTAGAGTACGAATTAAGTAAGACAACTAAAGGAAAAGACGCTACAAGTAACAAGATCTTTTCAAGCACATGTCAACAACACACAGGACGAGAATATCATCGTTCCACCTTGTGTCGCAACGCTGAATATTGTATGACATAGAGAATTTCGCAAACTGCGCCCACTAACCCGACCAGCTTCACTCCGTCTTGGAAATTACCTCATTGGCCTAGTATCCGCAGGAGGTTACAAATCGTGTACACCTGGATTCGAACTCCAGGAAAAAGGCTCTTTTAAAGTTAGGTTTATTTTTAGTGATTTCTTATTTTGCTGCTCGTAGCCGGAGATTGGCCTAAGGCTCTGTAAACCACGTCAGAGCATCCAATTTAAAGCTAACTTATAGAAAAAAGAAATTTTTCATGTTTTCAGATTCTTGTGTACTTATGCCGAGATTTTTAGCGTACTCACTCGTGATAACGTATACGATCTCTTATGTCAAAATGTATACAAAAAAACAGCCAAGTGCGAGTCGGACTCGCGCATGTAGGGTTCTGTACCGTTATCGCAAAAAACGGCACAGACAGACGGACCGCGGAGTCTTAGTAAAAGAGTTCCATTTTTACCCATAGGGTACGGAACCCTAAAAAAGACGTTTCTCCTTGCCGTCCCCAGAACGCGCTTGTCCAGTTTCAACACAAATTGACGATAGCGATTGAGCATGAGTAAAAACTCTTACTAAGGCCTCTGAGTTGGTCAAGTCTCTACTCAGTGGGCATTTAATATCATGTCAGTAGTTGTAACCGTTTGACCGAATGAAATCACTTGTCAAAATATATACTCGTACAGCATATAGCAACCAAACTAGTGCACTCTTAAGGTCTATCCACACATATCAGGGGCGTGCCCGGGACGTGACAGGGCCGGGTCCCGTCATGGGCCCAAAAAAATATCGGTGGGTATTTTTTTGAGCCCCTGACGGGGCACGGTCTGTCACGGGACGTGTCCCGTGCACGTCCCGGGCACGGCCCTGATATGTGTGGATAGACCTTTATACGTTCTTAATACTTATGCTGTAATATATCTTGTCTCTTTGTTTTAATAAAAAAACATCTCTTCAATCTCAATTGAAAGGGTCAGTAATTACCCGATTAAGTTATAGAATTGCCTAAGATAACTAACGATGACATAAAAAATATTGAAGCCGAGAAGAAGATTATCATATGTCTTGATCAAAGGTGCATAGTAAAGACAATATTTGCGAACTCCCGGATCAGATGCTGGCAACTTACAGCTATTAGGATGAAGCCATAGCAGCAGCGGGGGCTGCATCGCCTCACATTCATACGAGTACTTAAGTAGCTAAACTGGAATAGTACCTACTGTAATATAAACGGTACAAATATGTGGGTGTCTCTAACTATTCTCAATCTCATTTTTCTTTTTTTTTTCACTTTTAATTGGACTTTTTACAATGGTTTTCAATCATCTTAATAACCCTTTGCTAAGAATAGTTATAGCACTGATAACTACATTTGTGCCACATGTTTAATTTAGTCTTGTTATACATTTATTTTTATTTATTTTTTTACCTTTGTGTCTTAGATGCTTTTACCGATTGTTTTGTAAATGTGTGAACATTGTAGGCCTTCTAGATTCCTAGATGCTTGATAACATTTGATAACTTTATATCTCGTTTTACTTTTTATTTTTAGTTTCTAAAGTTTTATTGTCGGGCCTACGTTGTCCTCCCATATTTAAGTAATGCTGTAACATGGAAATATTGTAAAAACAAACCATATTTTTAAAAGAGTAACCATGGAGTTTCTTACCGGTTCTTCTCCATAGGAAACGACCAACCCGAACCGTGCGCCTTTTGTCGACGTTTTATAAGTGCCCATGTAGGCCTATGTAAAATAAAAAAAATTGATTTTGATTTTTGATTTTGAATTATAATACTGTATTGCACGTCTGGATTATTGAGTATTTGTATTGGGTATTGCGTTATATTGCATAATAATGAAGTCGGCGATACGCAGAAAATCTTCAAAAAGTCTTTCGAGGTGATTTTGGGTTATTTAAGGTTGGAATATTTAAGGATCGTAGCAGGTGTCGTTCAGTAGTTTCTGCTTATCTCCATGGAAAAAGGTATTCCTCTTAGATAAAGGGTATAAATATGCATAAACGTACACACCATTTAAACCGACTTCAAAAAAAAGATGTTTCTCAATTTGATTGTACTTTTTTATGTGTCACCTCAAAACTTTTTACTAGGTGTGCCGATTTTGATGACTCTTTTTTATATTAAGGATTGTGCTTCTCATGTGACCACAGGTTCAAGATTTGATGAAGTACTTCGCAGATATACAAGAGAACTCTTCAATAAACATGAAGGCATATCTCTCGGGATTGCTGCTATCGCAGTCTGTTTATTGTTTACGGCATTTCATCACATAACATCACGCCGGTACCTCTAACGGGGTACGCAGATATGTACAGTTCACCCTGGTACTCTCATTTCACCGGTTATGTTTAAGTTTTATGTTATTCGGGAAATCTATTCAGGCATAACTTTGAGCATTATCTTACTATTAAACTTGCTCATTATGTACTACAACTAAAAAATGAAAATAAAACCTTTTTACGGTAAAATACAACCAACTTCCAAATAAAAACACTACAAAGTAGTGGAAAAATAACTTCAGTTTCGGAAATCGGTGATTCTGTTTTTGATTCTTTGTTTTTTGACACCGACTGTCTTCAGTGTGACTTAATTAGAAGTTGGTTGCATTTTTTTGTAAAAAAGTTTTATTGTAGGCAATAATTTCGTTCTAAAATTAAATTTTAATTGACACAAAATTATGTTCTGTAACGGGCGGGCAAACATAACTTACCTATCAAGGAAAATATTATACATATTGTGTAGGTACATTAATTATTAAATAAATAAAATATAAATTAGTAAAATACTATATAATAGGGTCGTAGTCATCGTATTTTATTGGATGTAAGCATATTTATTAATAGTCATAATAGCACACAGCACAAATCAAACACACACCACACTAAAATACCGGCAAAATACAACTTTAAACAAGCTAATACAAAAATATTCCCCCATACAGCAAAATAAGCTTAAAAATACTTCACATCCCACCGCTGTTCATTTCAGTGCACCCGCTAGTTTATTGGCCCCTAACCCGGGCTGGCAGAGAACCATCCCAAGTTGTTTCGACCCAGTTATAACCAGCCTCAAACGTAGGGCACGTGTTCTTAGGGTAATGCAGACTTGCTACTTTATGTCATCGGCGTTTTTGCGACTGTGACAATGTTGCAGTGCGTTTATGCGACTATTTGCGTTCGGTGGCATAACCAAACAAGACTGGTCTTTTGGTACAAGCCCGCCACATTATTCTCAAAAACTGCTAATGCGGAAAGCCAGAATCAATGGTGTTGACCCCAAGAATAAAACAGTTTTAACAAAAATAAAAAAAAACGACTGCCAAAACAAAACACTACAAAGCGAAAAATAACTTTCTTTTCCGAAGTCAAGACACCGACTTCGAAAAATAATGTTATTTTTCGCTTTGTAGTGTTTTATTTTGGAAACCGGTTTGATTTTTTTGTTAAAACATTTTTTAATTATCTCTTTTTAGTTTTGGTAGGTACCTCCAAATACTATGAAATCATTTATAGCCCAAGTAAATCGCACGACGATTCCAATAAGCCCAAACACGACTAGGATCTATTCTAGGTTTTATTTCTGAGTGCCAGTGCCTTCCGGCTTCATCATCAGACCAGTTCGATGTTACCATTTTCATCAGTACCATTTATTTATAAGTATTTGCTTCATCATAGTCGGTTAACTATTCGATATATCTTATACCTGTGACATACTTAGCATTAAGGAGTTCCAGTGGCCATCTGTGGTCTTCTTCATCAGTTACATTTCATCCAATGACATATGTAACATACGTGACATACGTTTTGAGTGTAAATGATTACATTGTTGATAATAATACCAAAATCACTATATATATGCACGCCTATAATATTTGAGGAGTTCCCTCGATTTCTCTATGATGCCATCATCAGATCCTGGTTTCCTTATCATGGTACCACTCTTGGGGATATCTCCTTTCCAACAAAAAAAGAATCATCAAAATCGGTTCATAAACGACGAAGTTATCTGCGAACACACATAAAAAAATACGGTCGAATTGAGAAACCTCCTCCTTTTAGGAAGTCGGTTAAAAATCCCCAAAATAATCTCGGCGAGTCTCACATAACTATTCGACTGTATTGTTAATCCTAATGCAACATAAATGATGCAATAACAGCGGAGGAGTAAGGGAAACATTATTTAGAAGCCCCTTCAAGTCAATCAGGAGACAAAACTCATTCCAGCAAGTGTGTGTTGTGCTGCAGTGTTTTAGAAATAATCTATGTTTAAACCAGTCCACACTGGCGAGGTGGATTATAACCCACTATGTACATCTCAAAGAGAGTAGGCCTGTGTCCCAGGAGAGCGTTCCTATCTATTATATGCATCGTCACATTCGCTGCCAAGGACTCGGCTCCCGAGTCCGATAAAACGGCTTTTTAAACGGCAACGAACGTAAATGCAAATACTAACTAGCCTTCTCTTAGGACCAGATTGAACTTAATCGAAGAGTGTGCTCAAGAACTGCATGACCTCATCCCACCAGCCCCGTTCTATCATCGGACATCTAGACGCACTGCAAGTTACCATCCTTACCTTGTTGCCATTCCAACAATTCGCACCAAGCGGTTCCAAACATCCTTCATAATGCGCACAGCGAATGAATGGAACTCACTACCTGCGTCTGTGTTTCCGAACGCCTTCAACCCGAATCTCTTCAAAGTTAGAGTGAACAGGCTTCTTCTGGGTAAGCTCACTCCATCGTCGACTCTGTCTCAGTCACCTCTGACCTAGACTAGAGTCAAGAGAATACCCATTCCAAATTAAAAAAAAAAACGAAGCAAAAGGAGTATGTAAGGATCGTAGCAGATGGCGTTCTGTAGTTTCTGCCTACCCCCATGGAAAAGAGCATGAGTTTGTGTGTGTATGTATGTATGCATGCCAAAGCCTCACAAAATCGCATTTACTGGCATCAGAATATATACAGGTTATTCGGACGCTTCCAAAAAAAGATCGCAGTGTCAGTAGCATGTCTGCTTAGCCCCCTTAAAGTTATGGATATATAAAATGTATATATTCCATGTATTTCAGATTGCAGGAGCGTTACATAGGTATCGAACGTGGATGTAAACTATAAAATAGTAATTTGTCGGTAATGTTTTCCTAGAAAGCTTGTTTCGCTATAATTGAGTCAGCCTGTTGCAGGTTTAAGGAGAAAGGATTTTTAGGATTCCGTACCCAAAGAGTAAAAACGGGATCCTATTACTAAGACTCCGCGGTCCGTCTGTCTGTCTGTCTGTCTGTCTGTTTGTCACCAGGCTGTATCTCATGAACCGTGATAGCTAGACAGTTGAAATTGTGACAGATGTACATCATCTGTCACAATTTCAACTGTCTAGCTAGCACTAGTCTAGCTATCAAAGCACGACATGTAAACTCAATTGAAGCAAAAAAACATTTTTGCAAAAAATTAAAACCGTCGTTGTTCTATGACTACGACGAGATGATGTATTTCTGTTGCCGCTATAACAACAAATAGTAAAAACAGAATAAAGTAAATATTTAAGTGGGGCTCCCATACAACAAACGTTATTTTTATGCCGTTTTTTTGCGACAATGGTACGGAACCCTTCGTGCGCGACTCCGACTCGCTCTTGGCCGGTTTTTATATTACTATTTTCTGTAATTAATCAACTATTTTATAATCTTGACGAACTAAGAAGTCCGATGACGTTTCTCATTATAAATGCCGCGATAAGTTTGTATGAACGTCTACGAAAAGTCAGATTCATAATCCTAATTAGTTACTATGTTACCCATACACTATAACAACGAGTGACATTCGTAAGCATCAAGTTTAATTTATATAGCGGACTAGCACTTCGCCCGCGTCTTCGTTCGCGTAGTTTCGTATTTTATCCTACAGATTACTTTCTTATGTGCAGTTAGTGAAGGCTACCAAAAATAAGCTATTGTTATATTAATAAAAATGGTATATCTTTGATAGGTATCTAGGGTTAATTGGTTTGGGATGATTCGTTATTTGACTTAAAAGTATAATACATTTTAGTTACTCCCCTAAAAACTTAATAACCCCTTTTTTGCCCTGATGAGCGAGCCTCATCGTTTTAACAACCCAAATATAATATACACTGTTTTCTTATGCATTATATTTTTTGTTTATGTTAGACAGATTGCGCAGTAACATTCCTCAAATACACTGTAACACCCCTTAACCTTATCTGGGGCGTGTTTTAAAAATATTATAATGCCCCATCGATTATTTACTTTATCCCCAAGGAATTAGTTTTTTCATTAAAAAAAATCCCCTATTTCCCCTAGGAATTTCAGAAATATCCTTACATCAAAAACGAAACCCTGTGCAGTTAAGTTTCTTAGCAAACTTTAATGCGCGCTAAATCGTATTTTGGGGCCTTTTAGAAAATCTAATAATAACAACCCTTATTGTTTACTTATAAATTAGGTCGGTATTTGTGCCAAGTTTCAAGTTTATTAACCCAAGATATAACTTCAAAAAAAATTTAACACCCCCTAGATCGTCTTTTGGGGGTAGTTTTAAAAACTAATAATTACATCCTTTTTTGTTTACTTAGGTTGGTATTTATGTTAAGGTTTACTCAAGTTTATTAACCCAAGAAATAAGATTTTTCAAAATAACTTTTACGCCCCTTAAATCTAATTTTGGGGGTAATTTAGAAAAACTAATAATGCCAACCTTTCTAATTTACATAGATTACTATTTGTGCCAAGTTTCAAGAATATTAGTAAAGGAATTAGATTTTTCATACAAACTTTCAGCCCTTTATATCCCCCTTAGCGGTGGAATTGCCAAAAATCTTTTCTTAGTAATAAGTGAGCACTAAGTTATTTGAGAAACCTTTCAGTCAAATTTCATCTTTATACGTCAAGCGGTTTTCGATATTTCGTGATGAATGAGTGACCTTTCGCTTTTATATATTTAGATTTTTATAGCTGTCAAAGCCGACTTCTTAGACTGTCACGACCTTAGTTTCTATTATTTTTACCACGGCAGAGTAATAAAAGGCTACTGTTTGTCCATTGTTATCAATGGAAGTATCGCATCACATAACATCATCAGCCTATTAATGTACCCACTGCTGGGACTCAGGCCCCCTCTCTGTGAGAGGGAATGAGCCGTAATCCACCACGCGGGCCCAGTGCGGGTTGGTGGATCGAAGCATGTTGCACTTAAATACCAATAATGCGTAGAATAGAACCCATGGTTAAGCTCAGCTGTCAGTTAAAAATGTTCTTCATTATTTGCACTAATTATATCTGGACGTAGCCCCAAAAGCCAAACGCAAAATACAGGGGGGGGGGTGAGTTTTAATTACATAGATACAAGTATTTACAGTGTATAAAATACTTAATTAACTAAGACTACAAACATAAACACTTAAACCAAAAACTACTCACTAACTAAACCAAACAATATACTTATCTAAAATATGGCGTCGAAAAACTCCTCCACATCGTTATCCACTGGTAATGTGCCCAAAAGACTGGCAGCATTGTCACGTTGTATGGCAATGCTTATTCTCTGACCGAGGTAAAAGCCAGCCCTTGGGTCACGCGAAGTGTCAACTAAGCGTTTGGAAAGATCTTTAAACAAAGCGTGAGCACTCGGACCCCACGGACCAAGAGTTTCAACCCCAAACGGCTCGAAAATATAACTACCGATGAGGTTATTATATTTCTGCCGCTTGAGGTTCTCATAATACATAGTTTTCATTTCACATCATAAACACGGATTGTTGAATAATTTTCAATATGAACTTTTTTTTTAATAGCCAGTACGTACATAACAATTCTCATCGAAGACAAACAAGGCCTTCTGCGAGTACTATTTATGAGAATCTCTCTCTCTAATCCAATTCGTAAAAGGGGTTGGTGATACTGAAGACTAGAGACCGGATTATATGCATTTGCATATTTGCATGTTAAATTGCATATTTACCCCATTCTCAGCGGAAATTGCAGTTTTATATCTAGTAGCATGCATATTTTCGCAATATTTATTACATTTTTCGAACACTAACAATTTTCACTAATAAAAATATTTTGATTGATTGAAGACTTAGACATTTAGAACACTTACCTACCTGATTGTTTACGTTTACAAAAATGTTTTATTTTTGTCATTTTAATGCATTATAGTCTACAAACTTGTTACATTTTGGTATTGATAATTTATGATGGAATAATTTACTAATTGTATGCTGATTTAGAGATAAAAACTTTAATATTGCATATTTTACAAATGTTCATGCATATTTTACGCATTTTTCATGTTGCATATAATCCGGTTCTTACTGATGACTAATGTTTTGACGCGAAACCACCTACTCTTTCTGGCTTGAAGTGATGCCTCAGGATGATAAAAATGACGTAATTTGCACTGTGTTACCTAGAAATGTTAGTCAATACACGATACGAAGAAATGCTGTTTTTCACACTAAATTAATACTGATTTTCAGAAACTCGTACTTAATAAGCGTTTGTTTTTGTTGACCTTTAGCTTGTAATAGCTTTCTGTTTCCAACTAAAAACGATGTTTGCATTGCTGATTATAATTTAGGTTTTTGTTTTTTTCATACGTTTGCATTATTTCCGATCATTGTTAGTCACTCAAAATTAAAAATATCACATTATTTCTCTTCAGGATCGACCCCTTATGCTTGAGAAGATTTGATTTCTTCACAAAAATACAGATGCTAAAGACTTATTTTAGGTTCTAGATCGCCTGCAATATACATACCTGGCTTAAGGCACAACAGGATAGTCTGCTCAGCAACCGACAACCTTATACGTTTGATCTACGAGAAGCAACTCAATAGCAAAAAATACTTATCTCAAACTCTTAATTGATACCATTTATCAAACAAAACACTATTTAACAAAAAAAACAACGGAGTTCCAAAACAAAACACTACAAAGCGTAAAATAACTTTCTTTTCAGGACCCGGTGTCTTCTTTAGTATTTTGTAAGCGATTTTTCACATTGTAGTGTATATTTTTGGAAGACGGTTTAATTTTTTTGTGTATAAGTTTTTTACGTTTCTTTTTTAGTTTTAGTAAACTATATTATTATGAGAATCATTTATGGCCTTCTCATAACAATTCCAACAAGCCTAAACACGTCTGGGATACATTATTTTATTATGGAGTGCCGGTGCCAAACTTGCGGCTTCATCACCAGATCAGTTCGATGGTGCCATTTTCATTAGAACCATTTATTTAAATTTCCTTCATCACAGTCATTTAAGATATCTCAAACCTGAAACATACGTATCATTGAGAAATTCCAGTGCCCATCTGTGGTCTTCTTCATCAGTTCCACTTCACCAAATTATATTTTTTGAATGGTATTGCTAGCAATGTTAATGAAAATAATTTGGGTAGATCTCTCGATTTCTCCAGGATCCCATCTTCAGATCCTGACCTGATGACCATGGGACCACCTGGGCAGTATAAAACCTTTCCAACAGGAAAGGGAAAAAAATAAAATAAAAAAGATTCCGACGAATTGAGAACTTGCTCTTTTTTTTGGAGTCGGTTAAAAATCAACTACCATCTAAACAGTAGACCCCGAAAAACATAGTCCATTAAATCGAAAAACTGCATTAGAAGTCCACGAGTAAGTCCCGAACTTCCAGAGGTACTTGACCACGCGTCTAAAGTAGAGCGGGTCACAAACCTAGACGCGAGCTGTGCTTGCGCGATTAAAAGTGCTCCCAGTTTACATTACACGGAGCTTGAAAGAATTTTTCAATGAATAATTTATTTAATAATATAAAACCCGACTGCATAAGAAACTAACTAATAATATGTAAACAAGAAGAAATTCGGCTGCAGTCGGAGGATCATTTGGTCAGCTAGCTCGCGAATATGTATCCTTTTTCTTTTTGTTTACATTTTTTTTGTCACAATACCCCATGTATCCCTTTCACGACATTGTGAAGAAATACGAAGCGCTTCGTTCAACAAAAGCGATGTCTAACGTAGTTTTTTTGAAAATTAGCAAATTGGAAAATGCACTAGCCAACCCATTGGCATAAATAAATTTGGAGCAATGCCGAAACAAATTGCCACTTTCTTAAATTTGGATGATCCACTTTCTTAAATTTGAATACACAGGGCACAGTTTCAGAAGGTCCTCGGCTACATTGCTCACCGATTCAGGTGCAACTTATTGACACTAAAACGCCACTGAGGGTGGCGGTCGAACAGTGTAGCCGAGGGCTACATAGATGACTCGATGAGAAATAAAGAAGAAATTAGCTCCCGCATTACAAGAAACATAAATTTGGAGCCAAGTATTGACTCTCGACCATCTATGAGCACACACGCGTACAATCCACCATCGTCGCCGAAGCACCCGCCAGCGACTGCAGAACTCTGTGGTCTCGTTTCTCTTACTTAGACTCAAAAGAGTGACAGAGAGTGAGTGAGTGAGACTGGTGAAATTGTAACATATAATAATAACTAGACAACATTAAAAATGCCAACTGGCAACGTAATAATCAATTTTACAAATAGTTAAAAATTTTCTATCTGAAAGTGATTAAAGATTTATTCGTTTAAGAAAGTCCGAGTTCTATTTATTACCTCGCAAATATGTTATAAAACGTTGTATGACATACGTGCGCTTTAATAATTACAGCCTCTGCTTTCTTGTATATCATATTGTACTATTATGTACAACTTTTCATCGTTTTTGTTTGTCAAAAATAACCGCAACATCCAATCCCGGTATTACAAAAACCCATCATTCTTTACAATTCATTCCATCACCGCTCCACGCTCCTGTGATTACACTGCATACATAACCCGCAATGTATTCAAAACCCTGAAACGAACTCGAAATCCTAACTAAAATTGTAAATGTGAATGTTTGTATGTTTGGATTTTTAAACACATTCTATCATCAATGGCAAAATCTTTCATTTTGACAACTCAACAAAATTCATTGCGGTACTTACGTTATCGAGCAGACAAAGTTTTTATAAAAACGAAGCAATGAAAGTTTTTATAAATACGAAGAAATTTAAAGAATTCCCTTCATAATCCATTATGTTTTGATAGAAAGTGTGAAGACCATGTTGCAAACGTACCCACGATACAAAATAAACTCATCACAGTTAAAAAAAATCTGGTTCCGGCTAGATATTGCCAGGCGGTTGTCTGGCTACAGCAATCTGTTCTACTATCAAGTATTATTCATGAAAATAAAGTTGTAACTATCAAAAATAAATCCTGACGATTTATTTTTGACAACCTGTAGATTTTAGCGGTGGGATCTTAGGCTATTAGAATAATTCTCTGCATAAATATACACTCAAAATTAAACATTTTTAAACAGTGACATTTACGTGTAATTCGCTTACAAAATTCATATTAATATTCTGTATGAAGTTTTTCAACTCTTGTGTTTAGAAAATAATTAAAATAAAAGAAAATGACCAGAGCGATAGCAATTGTTATAATGTCAAGAATTTATGGGAAGCGCTATCAAAATGTCACGTGATTAATGCCTTACATTTAGGCGTTTCGGCCATTTTGTTTAGAGCCTCCTGATTGGGACAGGTTATAATTTCAATGCTTTAGTACGTTCCGAGCGTTAATTTCCGACTTGCCAGGGTATAGGCACAGGCAAAAGCTAGTCTACATATAAATATTTTCGAGCCATGTCCGCGTTTCCGAGATCTGTGTCCGGCGAATATTGCACTTTGCAACGAACGCTTTGTTCACGTACTGCTTCTTAGGGTTCCGTACAACATTGCTTTGTTCTTGGACGATGTGCAATCTTGGAAACGTTTGTTTGTTGTTTTTTTAGAAGTCCTAATATCTGGGCCTGGTTTGCGTAGTCATAGAAGATTGTTTGGGGTTATGAAACGTTACACGAGGAAAGAGATTTTCATAAGTTTTCTTTATTCCACTTTGTCTAAGATTAAGTGTTTATTTCATTATCAATTTGTTTTGTTTGAATGTTTGTTTTTTAAAAACGCTGCCCCACACAAGGAATTTCTTCCTGTATCGTGGGTGCATTTACAAACATTTAAACTCGCATTCACAAGACACCCAGATCCGGAACAAGTATCGTACAGATGTAGGCCATACAAATATTAATTCCGTGCGGGAATCGAACCCGCGACACGCAGCGCAGTAGCCGATCGTTTAATCACTACGTCAACCGTGTCGTCGTTAGTTAAGGGTACACTACTCGAAAAATCCTTCCATACAAAACGTAGTCTGGCTTTAAGTCCACTGTTTGACGATGTACGTACAAAATAAAAAATGATATCAATTTGTCTCATCATTTATCATCAGCCCTGAATGGAAGCAAAAAAAAAAAAATATATTTACTTGAAAGTTATGAGCTTCGAAAGTTCCGCATCTTTGGGCGTAAATAAGTAACATAAGAAGAAGGAAAATTTAAAAACGACCTCCATACAGGGATAGATTAGTAGTTCAACAATGCAAATAATTTTATTTTGAACAGATACATTTAGTCGTTTTTTCATGATATCTAGACTCCCAAAGGTCTGTTTATAAAATTTCGCACGCTCGTTTCGTTCTAAATCATCATCCATTTCGCTACAAATTTGGAAAAGTGTGTATTCGTACGCAAACTAGCTTCTTACTGCTCATAACAGCATCTATCTGTTCCGCACGTGTTGTCGGTTGATATAGCATGCATATTAACCCCGCGCACAAAATAGCTCGTGCCGTTGACTAGTGTACCCTTAAAACTATAATATTTAGGGGTACCTAAACATTATAGTACGGATAATTTTTGCTAACAGTTTCTATAGATTACATTAATATTAATTACTATTTATTCCAGGTAAATCTTAAACGAGGACCAATGATAGAACTTCGCAGATCTAAATATTGCTTGGACAAAATATAACTTTGAGTTAGTCGTCAATCGGCGAAGTCTTCATCGATATTGAGACCATGCGACGCCTAGTAAACAAAGCCAAAACACATAAATTAGTTCCTGCTTTAATAAAAACAATATCAAACTCGTCTCGCACTTTACTGTTTTCTTCTACCCCACCGTACACTGTCTTCGCATAAAGTATTTCAATGTATAGCTGGTACGTTGTAAGTGGATAGTTTTCATTTTATTAACACAGTTTCTACTAAACCGTGTACCGTAGTTATAGTGGAAGATATTTTACTGTGTCTGATTTCCATTTACGTAAAATACAATAACCCGGGCAATGTAAGGAAAGAACGTGCAGGATACTGCGTTGACTTAGCAATTTTTCTTGCCGTTATCATCATGGTTTCCTTACGCTAGAAGATAAAGGCATGAAAGCTAGTCCCTTATCAGCTAAATCCTTTTAGTAGTTGTATTCAACAAGAGAGAAAGTTTTCAGGTCAATGCACCGATGCTGCACCTAAAAAGCTTACGGTGTTGAGAACATTTCTTCACTTTCTTTATCCCCCGTTAGTTTACAACAGCACAATAAAACAAGTCTACCTATTATAATTAGTCTGTTATGGCCACAGCTCAGCAGAAGCGTACTTCTACCTTTTTCTCACACGTGTGTCCTCTGCAATCGCAGCCCAGTGCTTCGGTAGGAGTTAATATTCCTCCTCCATCTTCGCTTTAGTCTGCCGCGATGCCTTTTAGTATTTATTGAGAAGCAACGACAACAATGCCTGCAATCTCAAATATTACAGACGGTTTTCGACCTCAGAAATAACAGTTTAAAACTCTCACAGTGGTTACACTGGCACTCATTATTATAAGCCTTTTAATGTTCCCACTGCTGGGACACATGCCTCCTCTCTGTGAGAGGGAATGGGCAGCGGATTGGTGGATGTCACATGTCTTCGAATTTATGGTTCTAGGACATGCCGGTTTCCTTTCGATGTTTTCCTTCACCGTTTTTTGAGCAGTGGTGTTGAAATAATTTACA
Source organism: Anorthoa munda (assembly GCA_945859665.1). Lineage (NCBI taxonomy): Eukaryota > Metazoa > Arthropoda > Insecta > Lepidoptera > Noctuidae > Anorthoa > Anorthoa munda. The sequence goes on from OX243893.1 coordinate 8,482,491, forward strand.
TAGAGTAAAGCACCTGCCTGGGATCGAACCCGCGACCTAAGATACTTAATTAGGGGCCATTGCCACTGGGCCACCACTGCTCTTTCTCCACTGGCACTCATAGGCACCAAATTAAACAGCAAGCCTTGGTAGTGTACCAGTACTACTCATTCATAATATCCCTTTCCAATCATCATAAAAATACATCCAGCTCAGTAACACTGCATTCCATTGCAATTCCAACTGTCATACTCAGATGATTTAATAATAAGCTGTAGTAAAATATGTGATAATGTAGGCAGCGCTCAACGTAGTGCTTGGCAAACAATTGAGAATTTGTAATACATAACTGAGCAGGCGCTGATATAAATCATTAGTATTAATAGTACCTATGTGTTTAGCCGTATTCAGCGTTTTTCTTCAGATAGGCCAGGGGCCTAGACAAAATAACTTTACATGACAAAACGACAAATGACATTACTTACGGAAAAGACACGTAATGTCACGCGCCACTGCAATCGAAATGTTTTGATTCGAAAGCGCTTTTCTTGCCGTAAATTTTCAGAGTCACCGCTCGCGTTCAGTTCCGTAGCATGTGTGATAGTATTTTGTCTAGGCCCCGGTGCGCAGTACTCATAAATAGCTATATGACCAGCTGTGTGAGTATTTTGGATATCGTAAATTAAGCGCAAGGAGTATGCAAGTGGTGTTCGGTAGTTTCTGCCTACTCCCATGTAGAAAAGACGCGAGTTTATTAATGTATTTATGTGTATTGTATGTCATGTTTTTACGTCAGTGAAACCTACAAACGATCTGCCTCTAAATACCTGATTGGCATCAACTGCAGTTTTTAATCATTTCTGAAGTAATGAAAAATCTGCGTGACTTTTTCAGTTCACTTCAGCAGCTTTCGAGCGTTGATCTCATAAAGATTTTTAGTCAGAGCGGACGCCTTGAAAACCTTTACTCTTTCTATTTGTAAGTATTAATATTAGGTACAAGTTGTACAACTATGCAGATGCATAACCCCAGCTCATGTAAAACTACTATAAGCCCACTGCTGGTTACTATGTAGTTACTAAATGTCCTTATAATTCTTTAAAGCTGCCACGTTTTGGAAGAGTAATCATATTTGGAACGCGACGCATATTTGAAAATATTTTTGTTTCGTTTTGCATATCACTTCTGTAAAAGCCTTGATAACATACTCGTAATTATTATGAAAATATAAATGACTTAAAGCAATTTTCCTCTATGGTTTATCTGCCGCAGATACGTTCACACAGTGCTATTAGGGCCGGTTTCTGAATTGATTATTAAGAGTTAAGTGCAATAAAATATACTCTATTCTATTAATGCCAAAAAATTATAAAATCAATTAATCTGCATAGCCTTTTCCCAACTATATTGGGGTTGGCTACCAATCTTACCGGATTCAGCTGAGGACTAGAGTTTTACATGGAGCGACTGCCTATCTGACCTCCACAACCCAGTAACTGGGTATCACGATATCCCTTGGCAAGACTGGTGTCAGATCTCAAGCTTCTGACTACTTATAACGACTGTCAAAGATCTTCAAATGACAGCCGGAACCAACGGCTTAACGTGCTTTCCGAGGCACGGAGAAAACTCGGTATGTTGAAATGGTCACCTATCCACGGACCGACCTCGTCAAGCGTTGCTTAACCTTGATGATCGACCCGTGCGGCTGTTATTATTAGCTCCTCTTATAATGCCAAAAAATTACAATAGTGTATATTCTATTATATTAATGCCAAAGTTTGACAGGTTTTCAGGCTAAAGTTGACTTTGACAACTCAACTTCAAATTCCTAATTCAAAAGTCGAGGTCTCTTCCAAAACAATTAGTCAATTCACACATTTTCCACAACCAACAACTCTATCCTGCACAAATTCAAGTGAAACTTTCGCTACATCGATGCTAATCCATTACAAGGACATGAGTTAACAATTCGCCACCGTTCCTGCGGGAGCGCAAACCGAGGGTAGTCACGCAATTTTGTTACGTACGACTGTATACATACTCCATTAAGAAAATTGTTCGTAATAATTAGTGAGTAAACATACATATGGATGGAGGAAGATAATGACGGCTTGGTTCTTCACCTGGCTGTAAGCAATAGCAGTAATGGCCCAATAGTACTCGTAAAAGCCTCGACTTAGAGTTGTACGTCGTGGCTTCGAATCCAAGCAGGTACTTTATTTTGTGCAAAATATTTCAACACTCTCAAAGGTGGAGGATAACATAGTGAGGTCAGTGGGTCGTCTTAGGGGCGAAGTTTCAGGAGTAGGGACACTATGAGAAGCAAAGAAAAGGAAAAAAATTTTTTGGTATAAAAATTTTTGGGACAGTAAATTTTCATAAATTATTTTTTTCCGAAATTTCCCAAATTTATTGCAGTACCGGGTTGACTTTGACCATATCAATCATTTAGGTTCTGAGAAGCATAGCCCTACGACGCACCGTTTCCGTATTATGGGCCTCCTAATTTTATTTTATTTTGCATAAAACGCTTTATATATCCAATATGGTAGCTCTGATGAAAATCTTTTCAGGAAAGAAATTGTTGCTCTAGTCGATAACCATGAGATGATGTAAGAAAACCCGAGAAAATTAAAAAAAAAATAATTGAGAAATTTTTCAAGTGTCGATCGTTCACCTTGCGTAGCCATAGGGACAGTGGCCTTAGTAAAATTTTCGAAGATTTTTTTTAACACATTTCTGCCATTTTTTTCTCGTCAGCTGAATGATGGGCCTCCGAATTGAATTGTATTTTGTATAAAACGGTCTATATTTAAAAAATGGTAGTATAGTATTTGTAGTGGACTGTATATTGGTGTTGTTTTGTTGGGGTCTTGTTGGAGGAATGAAAATACTATCTTGATTCGTATCTTCAATTTATTCCTTACTTGTTACCCCTTGTAGAGCAGGAGACCGACTGTGTCTCAACTCCCAAGCGGTCCGGCTTTTATACAAAAAACCGTTAGCCGCAAACAATAGCGCCCTTCTCCCTCAACGGTATTCGGGCCCGGCATCGCAGAAATGCCGATTTTATTAAACTTATCTTACTTAAATCTACACAAATTATACATTTCCTTAATCTACATACTTAATTCTACCTAGGAAAAAATATAAAACGTGTAAAAGGTCAATACAAGAGTCTTAAACCTAACCTACTCTAAGTACTCTACTTATGAGCTATGAAAACATACATAATCTTGTCTAATTAGCTACCTTTTCTCTAGCTCTTATATATATTACAAGTGTAGTCTTAATCTAAAACTCACATGGCACCTATGTCAATCCTATTTTAAATATCCACGTGGTATTTTTAGAAGAGAAATCTACGAGACAATGCAACGGGATTTAACCTTTTTCTCACGCCACGGTAATGTCTTTGGGATCGTTCAAGGCGGCCCGCTAGCCATTAGATTAATGAGGGTTCGTTTACAGTTCCGAAGACAATAAGCATTGAATTTAACTTATTTTTATAACACTGTAAAATGCCGACAACAGACCTTAATGTTCGCGTAATTCATATACCGTTGGAAGGTCCAAACATGTGGCAGGCCTTAAATAACTGTTTACAGAATTACCGTGAGAAATGTCCCTATGCTAAAATAATATGCGAGACGTTCTGTCGTTTATAGTTCTCCCCCCGGCGCAGCTCGCGTAGCCTCCTTCGTTGACACGACGACGAGCTTGCTCACGGGGCGTCGGAAGGTGCCGGTCCTGGTGCGCACCTCGACGACTCTAACGCCGCCATCCGGTCCGCGATGCGTGCGCTCGACGATTCCCATCGGCTACTTGTTCCGTGGCTCGCCGCGAGGTACCCGTGTGAGCAGGTACTCGCGTAGCCACCGTCGCCAGCTTGCATGGGTCGCACGTCCTCATACTTCGAGAAGCGGGCCGGGTTCGGTAGCCAGCTGTCTCGCTCCGTTTCTTCTCTCGTGTGAAGGACCTCCTCGTCCTCTGGTTCATCCGTCGACGTCGTGGGCCACTGCTCTTCTGGCAGTAACAAGAAGTCCGGCCCGTGAAACCATCTATCCGTAGCGCAGATGGGCGTGTCGACAAGTCGAGTCGCGTCGTCCGCTACGTTGCACGCAGTAGGCAGCCAACGCCACTCTTCTTTCTGGGTCAATTCAGCGATCTCTCCCAGCCGATGCGCGACGAATGGCGTGTAGCGTGGCACGTCGTGATGGATCCAGTGCACCACGGTAGATGAATCGGTCCAGTAGGTCGTCTGGCCGATGTCGACTCGGTGCTCCTTCCTTATCGTCTCGGCGAGTCTCGCCCCGATCACTGCGGCTTGTAGCTCCAGGCGCGGTATAGTTTGCGCCCGACGAGGCGCCACCTTAGCTTTGGCGGCCACCAACACGACTTTCAGGCTCCCATCGACGTTTCTTATTCGCCAATAGGCCATGGCTGCGTAGGCTTGCTCGCTGGCGTCGCACAGTACGGGTAAGTCGACGCGTTCATACTTTTGCGTCACGTAACAGCGCGGTAGTCGCAGGTGAGCGAGTTCGGTCAGGCGAGCGAGCCAGGAGGAGAAGAGCTCGTTCTCTTCCTCGGGGATTTGTTCGTCCCACGTCGTCTGAAGGCGCCACAAGCTCTGCAGTATGATCTTCGATCGTATTGTGTAGTGGCTCAGCAACCCAAGCGGGTCGTATATGGACATCACGGCGCTGAGGGCTTCACGCTTAGTTGGGGCGCACGTTCTCGATCGTACTTCAGCCGGGACTCGGTTCATAGATGTGTTGAACCCCAGCTCATCGCGCTCCGCGTCCCAATGCAGCCCCAGGATCTTGCTCTCAGGCTGCTCACCCCCTAATTGGGTAGGAGAGGTGGCGTGTAGCTCGGTGGGCACGTCACATAGCACCGTCTTGTCGCTGGAGCTCCAACCTCTCAGCGTGAACCCTGCGTGCGCGTGCACTGCCCTCATTTCCTCGACTGCCTTCCGTGCTTCTTCGGCGTCTTCATAGCTGGCCACCAAATCGTCCATGTAATGACTTCCTTTGATGGCCTCCAGCGCCCGCGGGTACTCCTGCCCATGTACATCTGCGTTGTAGTTGCGTACGTAATGGGCCATGTACGGGGAGCTCGCGGCGCCGAATATCATACTGGTCATCTTGTATTTCCTCGGAGGCTCTTGTCGGTCGTCACCTCTCCACAGGAACTGTTGCGCTGGTTGGTCCTCCGGCCTTATCCTGATCCTCAGGAACATCTCCTGCACGTCTGCTGTAATCGCTACCGCCTTCTCTCGGAACCTAAACAGGATTCCTGGTAGCGACAGCAGTAGGTCGGGTCCCTCCAACAGTTCGTTGTTTAGGCAGACGCCGTTGCTCTTCGCTGCTGCGTCGAACACTAGCCTATGTTTGCCCGGCTTGTTCGGGTTCTGCACGGCGAAATGTGGCAGATACCAACAGATGGCACTCGCTCGCTCCGACCCATCGCATGGCGTCCCCTTGTCCAATAGGTTGTTAACCTGCTTGGAGTACTCAGCCGCGAACTGTGGGTCGGCGTCCATCTTCTGCTCGATCTTCTTCAGCCGGCGGAACGCTTGATTGTAGCTGGGCGGCATAGTGACCTCGTCTCGCCGCCATGGCAGCCCAACCTCGTACCCGGTGTCAATCTTCCTGATTGTCCTCCCGACTATGTCGATGGCTCGTTGATCGCTCGCCTTGACTCTCGGCTTTCCTTGTATGCCGAGCGCGTCGATCCTGAAGTGGGCTTCGACTAAGTCGTGGAGTTCCTGGCTGCATGCACCCGTGGTTCGGTCGGGTTCATACACATGCAACACGTTCCCTTCTTTTATGATGGTCCTGCGTGGTGCGGTTCCGTGCACCACCCATCCTAGTTGCGTTCTTGATGCGGCCGGTTGGTTAGGGCCCCCGATTCGGAGCTCGCGGGACACTATGCACTCCCAGTGGTCTGTACCCACTAGAAGCCCGGGGCGCGCCAGTTCGTAGCACACCTCTTCTGGTGTAAGGTCCCTCAGGTGCTCGTAGTCCAGCAGCGTGTCGGGAACAGACTGTTGGTGAAGCCGGAGATCCTTCATGGTCCTCGCTCGTACCTTGTAGCTCTCTTCACTCTTCAGTCCCTTCACGTCGATGTTCACTACTTGGCTGCCCATATCTCGCTGCGACATGTTAACCCCGCTCAGGTGGAGCGGCCGTGATGGCCCTTCTGCCCCGACGCTTGCTGCCAGTGCTTCGTCCACTAGGGTGATCGTGGCCCCTTCGTCTAGGAGCGCGTAGGTCTTGACCTCCCCCCGTGGTCCGGACACGATGACAGGGCACATCTTGAGCAAGACTGCTCGTGGCCCGGTAGCGGGTCGGGTAGCCACGGACAGGACCGCTTCCTCCTTCGGTGGGTCAGCCTTCCCCGTGTCTTCGGTCTGCGCTTCGCGTACCGCTTGATGGAGCGTCGCATGATGCGGGCGGCGACATTGATCGACGCCGCACAGCTGCGCCTTGCAACTTATGCGCCTGTGTTGCTTCTGGGCGCATTTGAAGCAAATCTTATTAGATTTCAGGAAGCTCCATCGCTGCTCTACCGTGAGCGCCTTGTACTGCGGACACCGCGTCAACACGTGGGTTTGCTCGCACTTGGGGCACTTGTCCTTTTCTTCTTCCCTTTCCTCTGTCGTAGCGAACACGCTCGCCTTCTTCTTGAGTGTCACGATGGGTCTAGTTTCCTTTCTCGGTGCGGCGGCGCTTGTAGACGGAGCGTACGTATATCGTAACGCTCGGTCCGCCTCTCGCATTAGAAACCGTGACATCACGACGATTTCCGGATCCGCTGTCCCTTCTTGATCGTAGGCGTAGTCACACCAGCGGGATCGGAGATGCGGGCTGAGCTTGTCCAGTACTTCCCGGGTCATAAAAGGGTTAAACAAGTAACCTCTTCGATCGATTGTTTGCAGCACGCAAATTATGTTTTGTAGCTTGACAGCGAAACTGTTGAGTTCTGTGGCCGATGTACCAGGTTTCGGAAGCTTCTTGAGGTCGTCCAGTGCCCGGTCGATGATGACTTCTGGTCGTCCGAAGCACTGCTCAAGGGTCTTCATAATGACGCCTGGATCAGTGGCCGTATGTAGAAGGGCGGCCACGGCGTCTCTTGCCTCTCCTTTGAGGCAGCTTCTCAGCCTTTGTACGTTCTCGGCTGCTGTTACCTGGTACATGTCTGTCGAATCTCGTACAGCCGCCTTGAATGGCAGCCACTCGTTGGCCACTCCGGAGAATGTAGGTAGCTCCGTGTGCCTAGGCCTAGGTCGGGCCATCTTTTCTCGTTCTTTATCCGGGCTCGAGGGACCAGACTGTAGTGGACTGTATATTGGTGTTGTTTTGTTGGGGTCTTGTTGGAGGAATGAAAATACTATCTTGATTCGTATCTTCAATTTATTCCTTACTTGTTACCCCTTGTAGAGCAGGAGACCGACTGTGTCTCAACTCCCAAGCGGTCCGGCTTTTATACAAAAAACCGTTAGCCGCAAACAATAGCGCCCTTCTCCCTCAACGGTATTCGGGCCCGGCATCGCAGAAATGCCGATTTTATTAAACTTATCTTACTTAAATCTACACAAATTATACATTTCCTTAATCTACATACTTAATTCTACCTAGGAAAAAATATAAAACGTGTAAAAGGTCAATACAAGAGTCTTAAACCTAACCTACTCTAAGTACTCTACTTATGAGCTATGAAAACATACATAATCTTGTCTAATTAGCTACCTTTTCTCTAGCTCTTATATATATTACAAGTGTAGTCTTAATCTAAAACTCACATGGCACCTATGTCAATCCTATTTTAAATATCCACGTGGTATTTTTAGAAGAGAAATCTACGAGACAATGCAACGGGATTTAACCTTTTTCTCACGCCACGGTAATGTCTTTGGGATCGTTCAAGGCGGCCCGCTAGCCATTAGATTAATGAGGGTTCGTTTACAGTTCCGAAGACAATAAGCATTGAATTTAACTTATTTTTATAACACTGTAAAATGCCGACAACAGACCTTAATGTTCGCGTAATTCATATACCGTTGGAAGGTCCAAACATGTGGCAGGCCTTAAATAACTGTTTACAGAATTACCGTGAGAAATGTCCCTATGCTAAAATAATATGCGAGACGTTCTGTCGTTTATAGTATTCATGTAGGGATGCCGCTAGCATGGGGGTGTTACAGGAGGGGGGCTAAATTTTGTTTATTTTTTGCCTAGGACACACCGTTTTCGAGATATTCGCATATATATATAATAAAATTCGGAGGACCATAATTCGGAAACGGTGCCTCATAGGGCTATGTATCTCAGAACCTAAATAGTTTTTATGGTCAAGGTTAACCCGAAACTGCAAGAAAATTGGAAAATTACGAAAAAAAAACGCTTGCGCCATTGTGCCCCTAAGGCTACACTCCAACCCATAGGGGGGAAACCGACATATTCTAAAACCATCGAAGACGTGTGTCATGCACGAACCAACCAATCGGCCGGCGGCGTGGTCGCTTACAGGCTACTCCATCTAACAAAGGCGCGGCGAGGCTCTGCTTATACTGACCGTAAAATGTCCTTTATGGATGTAGATTCTTTCGTCTTGGTAGAGCGTTAACCCTTTCCCTCATATAATGTTCTTCTTTCCCAGCTTACATGAGAATAGTAGCACCGATAGCAAGATTGTGCTAGAAAGCTAGTCATTCTGGCCTTGTGTGTACTGCAGCCCAATTGCGAAAGTGAATTCGGTATGGCAATTGGTTTGGCCTCATGAAAGAGTATGACAAATTCTCTTTAAATCGGACACTTTCATTGGAGAACATGGATTAATTTTTGGCAATACCAAATTATTAGTCTTACTCTTTGGGGTTAAACTCTTTCAAGGGGTTAATCCCTTTGTCGAATTCAGTTACACTAGTATGCTGCTGGGCTATCCATATTTTTGAATGTGCCAAGCCAGGATATAACTTGCTGGCTATCGTAGCTTCAAAATCTAGCTTCTTGTAGTCCGGGTAAACCGCTCAAAGAGTCATATTATTATTAAAGGCTCAGTTCAGTGTACTCGTACAAGTCATACACTTAATTTTAGGAAGCAAGTCTGTATACTAATGTAAGACCAATTTTGTAATAAGTTCTTTGTTCTGTGGTGTGAAATACACGACACACAACTGATAATTGTAGAGTGGTATTGGTATTGCTCAGTAATTGGGTTGTGGAGGTCAGATGGAAGTTACTACGAGTACATGTAAAAATATTGATATTTTTACAGCATTTTTGTCTTTTGCTTTCCCAGCGTAGGTTTGCATGTTATAACTCTAAGACTCACCTCACTTAAGAAGAAATACGTGTTTTTACTCGTAATTTGAGGTTTGGCTCTCGCCTATTTCTCCTCCAGTATAAGACCAATTTCAAATTTATTCCATAAATTGAAAAATAATGATTTATACTATGCCCCTATGTTTTCCTTTTTGAGAGTACATTATCTTTAGAAGCACTAGAACCCTCAAAAATGCTCAAAATTGCGCTGTCAACAGAGACCTAGTGTACAAATTTTACAACTATAAATAAAAAAACCGACCAAGTGCGAGTCGGACTCGCACACGAAGGGTTCCGTACCATTATCGCAAAACACTGCATAAAAATCACGTTTGTTGTATGGGAGCCCCCCTTAATTTATTTTATTTTAATTTATGAATTATTATTTTTTGAAGTAAATATACAACTGAACATTCTGTAAATATTTCAAGCGTCTACCTGTTGCCGTTATTAATATCGAGCAAAAAACGGCAAAAATATCACGTAACAAACGTGATATTTTTGCCGTTTTTCGGATTCGGAAAAAAATCTTTTAAGAAACTCCTAAAGAGGAAATGTGGGCAGATAGCTCTGACTGAATTTCCTTAGTAAAAAGACATAATTCGAGGTTTGGCTCTCGCCTATTTCTGCCTCCAATATTGGACCAATTTAAAAGATATTACATAAACTAAAAAATAAAGATATAAGCCTTTATGTTGTTCTTTTTTAGGGTTCCGAAACGGGAAAAAACGGGACCCTATTACTAAGACTCCGCGATCCATCTGTCTGTCTGTCTGTCCGTCTGTCACCAGGCTGTATCTCATGAACCGTGATAGCTAGGCAGTTGAAATTTTCACAGATAATGTATTTCTGTTGCCGCTATAGCAACAAATACTAAAAACAGACTAAAATAAATATTTAAGTGTAGCTCCCATACAAAAAACGTGATTTTTTTGCCGTTTTTAGCGCTAATGGTACGGAACCCTTCGTGCGCGAGTCCGACTCGCACTTGGCCGGTTTTTATACTATAGATATTTACATTATTTATTGTGGCAGATGCATGCACACAGTCTTATGCGCTAATACAGAGACATAATAGATACACAGCCTTTGTAGTAGACCCTTGCCAGTTTTTTCCCAGTATACGTAGTGCATTTCCCTTTAACGTCTCCTGTTACACGTAAATCGTCCTCTTTTACGTAGATAACTATTGTCAAGCGACGTGTTAGTTATTTACGACAGTAATATGAAAGAAATACGTAGTATTTATCAGTCGCATGTCAGCACAACTCGTGATGTCATGTTGTGTTTTATGTTCACGTGTGAGTTGCACTTTTTATTACTTGTACTTGTAATAATGGATGATCGCGCGTTTTTTTATTGCTAGGGACGTTTTCAGGGGATAAATTATTATGTAGGGGATAAATTATTATGTATTATGTATCTATATGTGTTCATGGCTTTTGTTAAGAGCCCCTACAAGTTTCACGAACTAAAAACAGAAAACAGCTACTTTTTTAGCGTAGATTTCTCAATAACTACAAGATATAAGATAAATCTTTTAATGCACATTTTTACGTCACATAGTTATCTAGTAAATAGACATTACATATTTTAGATAACTGCTCAAATTAAATTAGAAAAATAATAAATTCCTAATACACGTTTTTACGAAATCCCGAAACACCAGGATTTTCAATTGCTTTTTCAGCTTACTGGTGGCGAAAAATAATCTGCAAAAAATGGTATGGACTGGGCATATAATATACTAGTAAGCCACCAATTTTGTTTTTCAAAGTTTATTGTATCTGTACTTAAAAAAAAATGTTGTCAACGCAGATAAAAAGCAATTTTATTATGTGCGAAAGCGTCGTCTACGCGTAAGAATATGTTGAATATAAAAATATCTGGTATATATTTTGAAATTTGAGGTGTTTATCAATCGAATCCAATTTTTATATTTTATTTTTAAGTACTTATTTTATTTTAATAAATTGTCTAAATAATGCCTTATAAACCGCTGCGCACGCGCAAGGCATCCAATCTCACTCAAGGGCTTGTAGACAACGGACCTGTGTCTTTTTTATTCTTGTCATTATATTTTTTAACATATATCTTGTAGTTATTGAGAAATTTTCGCTGAAAAAGTAGCTGTTTTCTGTTTTTGGGTCGTGAAACTTGTAGGGGCTCTTAAGGAACACTTTTCTTCCGACATCGTAGGTACTTTTTACCTGCTGTGATTCCTTAGAGTCGACTAAGGCCCACTTGTACAACTCGACTTCGTGCCAGTGGGCCTTAGAGACATCCTATCATCATCACCAGCTTTTTATTGTTCCCACGTCATCACGTAAAATATTAAAACTTAATTATTTCATCACATCATCATGTGATGAATTTATTTTTTTTATTTTTATCTAATTTCCAAAATATTTGGGGTTTACCACGGGACATATCATTCTCATAAATCTTGACTTTTCGGTTATCGATATGGCTGATAGAGTATCTAACTTTTTCTAGACACTCTTGACGTTTATTCCCAAAAGCAAAAAAAGGTATTCATAATCATTTATTAACAAAAAAGCTAAAAATCATGGGCAGAATTTTCTTTACACACTAGATAGGCTTTCGCTTGACCACTATCTCCTTGCCTCCGCCTTTCAGATATCAAGCGATGATGTAGTCTACGGTGAAGCAGCCTAGAAGTAACCTGTTCACTCTTGACTAAAATACCTCTAGATTGTAGCTATCGGGAACACTGACTGGCTTTATATAATATAATATAATATAATATAATATAATATAATATAATATAATATAATATAATATAATATAATATAATATAATATAATATAATATAATATAATATAATATAATATAATATAATATAATATAATATAATATAATATAATATAATATAATATAATATAATATAATATAATATAATATAATATAATATAATATAATATAATATAATATATATAAACAGATATTTCCAACTTGTATATAGATAAATAATTATGTAGGTAACGAATGTTTGATAACAGTTATACCAACCAGTAACCTCCTACAGCATACCTATGTGTGGTATCACGGTACAAGGATATTGGTAAAATCGTGTACTCAATTAAAACAAGCACACACGTGTACACGTGTAAAACAATTGGCTTTCATTCGTCCAGTTACTAGTTTGAAGTGTACAGCGTAGGAACTAGGGAGCGCTGTGGACAATGGCGTCCAATACTTTATAAAAGACTAGCTGTCCCACGCAGCTCCGCTCCCGTCAACTGGCTACCTACCTACCCTACATACATGAATGTTGCGTAACATAAACCGGTTACGCAGCGCACGCAACGGAAGCTCTCAAAAAGGAATATTTTTGCCCGTTTTTGCAACACTTTTCATTTATTCTCCGCTCCTATTAGTCCTAGCGTGGTGTTATTTTGCCTATAATCTGCCTCGATAAATGGACTATACAACACAAAAATATTTTTTCATTTCCAACCAGTAGTTCCTGAGATTAGCGCGATCAAACAAACAAACTCTTTAGTTTTATAATATTAGTATAGATAAGTTGTTTGTAATCCAGTTTGTAGTGCATTAAACAATAATTATGTAATTACCTGTGTGATAGGGTGTTTTAATGTGCTTTGGATTGTAAAATAATAGTTGAAAACAATAAATCACGGGAATTAAATCATCGCGTTAAATTCCCGTGATATATGGTTTTCCATTATGAAACGCGAAAGTTTTAATGTTAATAATATAATAGTTACAGGGCGACCGAGCTCTCCTCAGGTGAAAATAGAGGAATCATTATTTTTCGTGAAAACGAATGCCCCAGAAAACTCTTGTATTGCAAATTTTATCGAAATTTCCCCCAAATGCAAATTGATTTTGACAAAATGAGTTCTAGGTACTACTTAGTTTTAATTTCCGCGCATTATTTGAGAAAATTACTATACAAGCCTTGTCCACAACTAGGCATTGATGGACTTACGTATGTGTGCCTCGGCTTCGCCTCGGCCCACATTCACACGTTCGTCCATCAATGCCTCTTTTGCTGGCCGCTGCAGTAATGTACTAATTATGGCTTAAAAAATTTTTTATCTTATCTGTGTGATTTGAATTCTTTTTTGATTCTCTATGTAACAAGTAAAATTTCAAAATTTAAAAAAAAGTCGCGACACATTTTTATTTCAAGCTACATTTTTTATCTAGTACATAGTAGATACGCTTCGATCGGCAATCTATTGCACACGTAATTATGACACGATATCTTGTGAAAACACCCCGATTCAAACAGTAAAACGCCTATAACTTTTGATCGGCTAAACCGATTTTATTCAAACAAAGCTAAGTACACTTTCGATAAAATCACCTTTCAAACAAAAAATACTAAATCAAAATCGGTTCACCCGTTTGGACGCTATGATGCCACAGGCAGACACATATATTCACAGATATACAGATACACAGCAACACACGTCACGTATAACACCCCTCTTTTTCCACCTTTTTACACCTATGTGAGACCTAGATCCAAAATTATGGTTGTTAGATTATGTGGATATCGTATTAAGTAAGTCTGGTACTTAAATTACTCTATCTTTGAGGGTGTGGTAATTGTACCGTGGATGTGGGGATTTTTTATCGAAAAAAAATTTTTACGGCCTTAAAGTTTTATTACTACAAGTCCGGACACACTGTACATAAAAATATTTCTCGTATAAATAATAATTTTTCTTGTACCTATAGTATAGGATTGAGGGCCATCCCCGAATAGCAGTCGCAATTATTCAAAACACCTCTAATTTGAACACCCCAAATTTTTCACTGATTGCAACTGCTATATGAATGTTTCTTAAAAATACGGGAATCGACCTGTTGTAAATGGAACTTGGGAAATGATAAGTGATAATATGGACATTTGCCTTTCCCTTTGGGGAATATAGGACCTGTGTTATGTATTATTTATTTATTTTATAAATGTAATAAGGCATACGGAATAACTGATGCTTGACTTTCATAGAAATACTATGTAATTGTGTAGAAGCAGCCTCTTTATCATCTGCCTAGCCATTTCAGACCCAAACTAATCAGCTAGTTAAGCTCCGAGGCTAATCGAATGCATTATTTTTCTAACAGCCATTATTGAATACAGCTGTAGGTACCAACCAATCATATTCTTCATATCTTCCCAAAAAAGTCAAATAACGTGCAAATGGTTGTAAAGAAAGCTTAAACTTCAGTAACAAAATATAACAGAAACAATTTCAAAGCAAACAGTACGTTGAAATCAATCGTATACAATATAAAAAATAACCAATAAATGCATAACTTTGAAATATTTACCCCGCAAACAGGCTTAAAAAAATACGCGTAAACAAACTCGTAAACACGAGCGTAAAATACACTAGACGCAGTTGCAAGCCACTTCTCCGAAATTCATAACTATTTACTATACCTACGTTATTTCTTCCCCCAATTTCACGAACATCCCGTCCTGCTCCCTACAACCTCCCGTTGTTCAGCCCGTCAATCGCAAAGTTCAAGTACGGAAGGGGGTTGCAGTGTCCTACCGCGGTGCGGTGACCTACTGACCGAGGTCGACGACCGGTGCACTGCAACCGTGCAACGTGCAACGTAACAGACGCGCTCCTATTCGTGTGACCGGGGAATTTCATGTCGTGTTTTTTTGCGTCGTGTGGAAGGATTTTGTGTCAAAATTTTAAAATTTTTGTGGTTTTGCTGGTAGACGATATTTCGACGTGATTGTGTTGTAATTTGATTTTATTTTGGTCGGTTAAATTTTGGGGAAATTTTCGATGTTGAACAGTCGTATTTTTTGGTCATTCTTTTGGCTTTTAAGGGTGGCAAAACTTAGTTAACGTCAGGAGGGAATGCTTTGGTGTTTATTGTAATTACACTGGCCGTACTTTTCGTTTATTATTTTTGGTTTAAAGGTTTTCCAAACTTTATGTGTAGAGGAAATATGATATGGTGGATAAAATGGTTTAGAACTTTTATGTTACAGTGGAAAATTATGTTTTTTCCTACAAACTGAGACTTGAAAATGTTGCTTTTCCTTCCCAAATTCTCAGTTATTGCATCATATACCTTTAAAAAAATCCTAAAAACCTAAAATGTATTATCAAACCCTAAGAAAATTTTAAATCGTTATCAGGTCAACTGTAGTTAGAAAAGTAAACTACAGAAATGGGTCAGCAGTCACCGACTGGCTTGCTCCCCGGCTTGGTCTGTAGTCGTGCAATCTTTGAACGCTCAAGTTACTACTTAAATTTACTTGAAGCGCTTTGCTGTTCCTTTAGCTGTTAAGCTAGTTGATTTGGCTTGGAGGCTGAGTTAGCTTGGAGGCTGAGTTGGCTTGGAGGCTGAGTTGATTTCCTCGTTGGTTTCTTGTCTGAATGCTGAATCTAGGATTAAAGATTGACTTTATCATTTTGCAAATATACGCCTTGTATCTTTATGTGGTTCACATTATTGACATCTTTTCTATGGAATGATTTTGTTTGCTTACCATTACGACCTATCTTG
Organism: Anorthoa munda; assembly: GCA_945859665.1. Classification (NCBI taxonomy): domain Eukaryota; kingdom Metazoa; phylum Arthropoda; class Insecta; order Lepidoptera; family Noctuidae; genus Anorthoa; species Anorthoa munda. Next base: position 8,498,336 of record OX243893.1, read on the forward strand.
TTGTCCTTGTATAAGGTCTTTTCATTATGTTTACACAATTTCAATAAATTTCTGTTTGGAGATTTATTGATCTACTGACCAACGGATCGAAAAAAATAAAATAATTATAATAAATAAAAATATTAATAATATTTTATATTTTAAATGTTTTTTAAGTTACCTTTTTATTAAATATTTCAAAATATATTCAATTAAAATGTAAATAAATAAAGGAAATAAAAAAATATATAAAAAATAAATATAATTAAAAAAATAATAAATAATATATTCATCGAGATAAGAACAATCTGGGGCTCTAGACAAATACAAGATTCTTTTTTCAGCTACGAGTATAACGATTTTCAAAAGTACAAAATGTTTAAGATAAACCAACTGACAATTTGATAGCGCACGTCAAACCCCAACATTATCGACCTTTTGAAAATTAATTACCATTGATAGAATGTCTCTCTCTCTTTTGCTCTTATTCCAAAAAATACGTTTCAAAGTTGATATCATTATAATACATACCAACCATTACAGAAAAAGGAAAAAATCAACATTACATTATCCCGTATACGAGTATATCCCCGTATATATAACTTAATTGGTCACAAGTTACAAGTCACTCGTATATACCATGTGTACATTTAAGTAGATATATTCATTTTCTCAAAGGCGTCGCTGGCTAGAGGTGCCGTGACCTGCCTCCGCTGCAATTGACCCACGGACCTAGAAAGGTGTCAACGTCGAACAATAGACGGTTCAGGCTAACTATACGTGCGTCTACTGAAAATGGGATAGACATTTAGTTGAAACAGTGATAAATAAACTGGATTTTGGAATGCTTTGAGGAACTGGCATTTTTGGAAGTTACATGTTTTAAGTACATATTTAACTTTGAATAACTGAGAGCAGTGGTGGCCCAGTGGTATCGGCACCGACTTACAAGTTGTAGGTCGTGGGTTCGAACCCAGGCAGGCGCTTTACTCTGTGTAAATTATTTCATCACCACTGCTCTCAAAACGGTGAAGGAAAACATGAGGAAACCGGCATGTCCTAGAACCAAAAATTCGAAGACATGTGACATCCACCAACCCGCACTGGGTCCGCGTGGTGGATTACGGCCCATTCCCTCTCACAGAGAGGAGGCCTGTGTCCCAGCAGTGGGAATATTAATAGGCTGATGATGTATGATGTAACTCAAAGTACATAAATTATAACAAAAAAGTTTTGTTTTGCATTTTGTTGATAATATGAGTAAAATGCTAAATATGATTTTTAAAATTAGATGAAACGCAGGCTTAACAACTATAATTTAGAAATTTAAATAACCCCGGTTTGTTTTTATTTCAAGCTACATATTTTATCTAGTAGTAGACACGCTTTGATCGACAATCTATTAAAACACCCCGACTCAAACAGTAAAACACTCAAAACTTTAGAACGGCTGAACCGATTATCATAAAACATAAGTAGTTAAGAACACTTTCTTTCGACAAAGTCACATGTCAAACAAAAAAAACGAAATTAAGATCTGTTCATCCGTTAAGGAGCTATGATGTCACAGACAGATACACAAATACACAAACACATAGGTACACATGTCAAACTTATAACGCCACTATTTTTCCGTCGGGGGTTAAAAATACGCTACATTGGTTTTCAGCCTGCATTTCTTTCTGAATGTTCTGTCGATGCAAATCTATACTTATCTATACTAATATTATAAAGAGGAAAGATTTTTTTGTTTGTTTGTTTGTACCGAATAGGCTCCGAAACTGCTGAACCGATTTAAAAAATTCTTTCACCAATAGAAATCTACATTATTTCCTTGTGACATAGGCAATTTTTTTATCCCGAAAACGGGTCCTGTGACGTGGTCCACGGGAGCGAAGCCGCGGGGAACAGCTAGTAATATAATATAATATTATAAAGAGGAAAGATTTTTTTATTTGTTTGTTTGTTTGTACCGAATAGGCTCCGAAACTACTGGACCGATTTAAAAAAATCTTTCACCAATAGAAAGATACATTATTCCTGAGTGACATAGGCTATTTTTTAATCCCGAAAACGGGTCCTGTGGATTGGCCCACGGGAGCGAAGCCGCGGGCAGCAGCTAGTATTAAATAAATCTGGATGTAAAAATTAAATTTCGTACCGAATGAAAATTGTCTTGCCTTCTTTCCAAATACTAGTAAGGAGGCAGGTTATTTTCAATCCTTTTTTAGTCATCTTTTGCCTGATTCATCATCATTACCATCCGACTTTTAACGTTCCCACCGCTGGGACACAGGCCTCCTCTCTGTGAGAGGTAATGGGCCGTAATTCACCACGCGGGCCCAGTTGGTGAATGTCACATGACTGCTAATTTTAGGCTCTAAGACATGCAGGTTTCCTCACAATGTTTACCTTCACCGTTTTTAGAGCAGTGGGATGAAATAATTTACACAAAGTAAAGCGCATTCCTGGGTTCGAACCTACGACCTACGACAAGTTAGTCGGGGCCGTTAACACTGGGCCTCCACTGCTACTAGTCTCTTCCAGGTTTATTACTCATTAAATCTGGAAGAATTGTGAAACTTAAGTGGCAGTGGGCAGGGCACATTGCTCGCAGAACGGATGGCCGATGGGGCTAAAAACTTCTGGAATGGCGACCGCGAACCGGAAGACGATGATGCATTGGGGAGCCTTCCACTAGTTGGATCGATTACCTGTCCAGCAGAGGACGTCTTTCGGCTGAACTGATGATGAAGAAATCAGGAAGAAGCCACTAACCACACGAGCTATCGGCGTGTGTATGATCAGATGTATGTAATTGCACTTAAACGAAGCAAAAGCGTAAACGGCAAAGGTTGACGTTCTGTTTCTCCATACCCATGGGCAAAAGACGCGTACAAGAGTTTATGTATTCCCGTGTATCTAAAACACATCGGGGCATGAAAGTGTCCCCTTCAGTTAACGCATTATCCCACAGTCTAACGACACCGGCCACACCTCACATTAATGGCTACTGCATTGCGCCGGGCTGCTGTGGCCAAGCTCCTCTATTCACGGGTCTGTGGAACTGACCGCATGTCTATGTATGTCTCGTTGAATGAGATGCATTCACGATAGTGTAGGATCATAGAGACCGGTTTGTTTACCGTGTTGTTGAACAGATGCGTTCCTGCACAGATGCGACGCACAGTTGTTCGTGTTGTTTCAAAGATGGATAATTTTCCACTCAGTAATCGGCATTTCGTTTAATTTGTGATTGTTTTGTTTGTTTTCATTTGGTAATGTCAAAACATATTACGCAAGTAAATTGTCTTTGACCTCTCACCCACAGATAACTGTGTATAATATATTGCTCTCATTAAGCAATAGACAAAATTGACAAACTTTTATAATTTCTCGTTTTATATACGAGGCTTTTGGCTAATTTGTACCTTTAGTGAATGCTACTCTTTATTTTGTGTTGTGCATTTAGTTTGTGCAGAATAAACAATTTTTCTTTCTTTTGTAGAGAGATGCGTCTGCGTGTTATTAAAAATCAAACCGACTTCCAAAATAAAACACTATGAAGCGAAAAATGATTTTCTTTTCCGAAGTCGGTGTCTTTGGTACCTATTGTTTTTCGTTTTTCGACACCAACTTCGGAAAAAAAAGTTATTTTTCGCTTTATAGTGTTTTATTTTGGAAGACGGTTTGATTTTTTGTTTAAAAGGTTTTTAGTTTTGGTACCTCAAATTACCATAAAAATCTTCTAAAGCCAAAGTAGTTAGTAGTTTGTATCATGGCGATTCCAATAAACCCGACTAGGATACATTATTTTATTTGCGTTCCAGTATCTATCTTTCAGCTTCATCTTCAGATCAGATGGATGGTACAATTTTCATTAGTACCATTTATTTATAGGTATTTGCTTCATGATAGTCGGTTGACTATTCGAGATATTATCTTATACCCGTGACATACTTATCATTGAGGAGTTCTAGTGGCCATCTGTGGTCTTCTCCATCAGTTCCACTTCACCATATGACTATCTGAGTGCAAATGATTGCATTATTGATGAAAATACCAAAATCCATCATTATGTTTACCTATAATATTTAAAGAGTTCCGTCGATTTCCATGGGATCCTATTATCAGATCCTGACCTGATGACCATGGGACCACTTGAGAAGTATACCCCGAAAGAGAAGGATTTTAAAAAAAAATCAGTATAATCAGATGAAAAACGCTAGATACGTCGGCACGGTTTCTTTGTATGGAATGAGGCTGTATTCTAGTATTATATTATCCGTGACCAAAGTAACGTTATGGGCAAGTTATACCAAATTTTCGATGACGATTACCAGTACGTCAGGCTAAAGATATTCTCAAGAAATTTACAGCAAAATATATTTTAAGACATCCACAAATTCACTTAATAATCTTGCTCTATTTTCATGTTAATCCAATGTGGAAAATGTGCAAATGTAAGTAGAAATTTAAGTGCATCACATATGCTTCGGCCCACACACGTTTCAAAGGTTACCTCCGGGAAAGGATTGTAGGTAGTGCTTGTAAGTGATTGGCTGTCACTACATATAAAGTTAGAGGAATAGACTGAGCGTTTCTTATCTGGATTTGAAGTGAATACGGTTAAGAAATTGTGAGATGACAAAGCAATCGTGCGGCCAGTAAAAATATTTTATATTTATTTATTAAATATGTACGCAAAAGTAAAAAATCCCTGTACAAAGCCTTCGTTGTTGTTTAATCAAATGAGGGTAATATATTTAATATACAGTACATAGCAAGTGCAACTTAATGGAAAGAACATAAAATAAGCAATGTTACTTTGAAAAACGAATGCGAAGACACTTTTATCACCATAGTTTTCTATGGCCAGAGGCAGGTATTGGCCGCACAGTTACTTAGTTTGATTTCTTACAAAACAGTCAATTTTGTGATTTTATTGGTCAGTTCCATTCGAAAGGGCGCCATTTTGTTTACACCGCCTTGCTTTTGTGAAGTTTAAAATAGAGTTGGAATATTTTCTATTGCTATTGTCGCTTATAAACAAAACCTATGTAAGATTACCAGATTTCATTAACTTTAGTAAAAATAGCATGTTTATTAAATTACGATTATTTCTATAACTTCTGCAAAACCATTCACCAGCTCAGAGCGCAAAAGTAGTTTAAAGTTTTAAACTAAATTACGGACGCATTCAGGCTCGATATTTCAAAAAAACTCTTCCAAGCACACTTAACCTAAACTTTTTAACGATTAACTTAACACATTCACTCACACTTGACTGCAAGCAATTTGCATCGAACGATCCTTTGAGCTCTTTTGCAAGCCGACACAGACACAGTACAGTCTGCCTTAGTGATTCAATGTAGCGAGCAATTGATTTACTGCTAATTACCTACATATTGAGCGTGTTAATAGAGTAAGTGATTGAGTTAGTGCATTTACAGTGGTATAGTGTGATTTGGATTTGAGCGCTGTAATTTGTAGTTGAGCATGTTATTTTCATCCAAATTCGTTCCGTTTCTGTAAGTGTGTCCGTGGTACCAACAGTGGGCCTTACCAGAATACCAGCGCGGCGTTATTTATTCTTTTTACCCGACTGCCGAAGGAGTGTAATGTGTTTATCAGTCTATGTATGTATGTATATTCGTTCCTATGTGGCGTTCTAGAGACCAAACGCGTAGGCCGATTTTGATGATTCTTACGTCAATCGATTTATCTTAACCTTGCAAGTGTCACCGGCTACATTAAAATTGGAAAATAGAAAAATGGCGGCTTTTGGGCGCCATATACCAAACCCATCGTGTGGGGTATTAAAATAAATAAAAAGAGGTGCTTTCAAAAACATATACCTAACAATTATATGTTTAAATGTACCTACTACATCAAAAAAAATGTTAAATAAAAAGTTATAAATAAAAACAGTTAGTTCAAAAAATTAAAACTAAAATTACGTAAACAAGAAGAAAATCATGCTGTGCAGTCGGAGGATACATCTGGTTTTAGCCAGCCAGAACGCAAAAATGTATCCTCCGACTGCACAGCATGATTTTCTTCTTGTTTACGTCTTTTTAGTTCGCTTCTTAAGCGGTCGGGTATTTTTATTTTTTTTATTAACTATTTTTTTAAATATCGTAACACATTCTGAAGTAGGTCAAAAAGCCCCCATGTGAGTCTACATAGGCTTATGAAGTCTCGCACGGGGACTTATTGTTTTTATTATTGTTTAACGTTTTTTTGTTTTTCTCTCGTGTCACCTGTGCGGATCATAAATAAATCTATTTTCTTACTTTATAATTTTTCTTGTGCTTTTTTGGGGTCTCTCATGGAGAGGCTTCTTTCCTAGAAGGCTTGGCTTGGCTGTTGACGTCATATGATGGCTCCTACAGACCGGTACTCATTTTTCATAGAATTTTTCTACTGGTATATTCGCTGCATCGGGCGGCTTCATATTGTCTCGTCGTACCTGTCCGTGAGAGCCTTTATGTTTTCCTTTTGCAATGATCGTTTAACTGTGAAAGGTGTCTGTCTTTTATTGGAATCTGGAATGGTTGTTTTGGTTTATAATTTATTTTTTCATAAGTTATTACTTAACTAGCTTTTGCCAGCGGCTTCGCCCGCGTGTATGTCAAAAATCATCCCGAGGGAACATATTCCCGGGATAAAAAGTATTCTATGCGCTATTCCAGGCTACAATCTATTTCTGTATCAAATTTCATCCAGATCCGTCCAGCCGTTTGAGCGCGAATAAGTAACAAGCATACACACTCACAGACTTTCGCCTTTATAATATTAGTGTGAAAATGGCTATACCAGAACGAATTCACAAAATCAGGCTAAACACAAAAGTTTAATATACTACTGTTTCCAAAATACTATTCCAAGAATCAATTGTGTCTAACCGGTTTCATGTTGATCAACCCATAAGAAATCTGAACACATTACCTCCACTTTCTAAGCGCTAACTTACCACATTCACTCACACTTGACTGCAAGCAATTTGCATCGAACTATCCTTTGAGCTCCTTTGAGCTCCTTTGAAAACCGACACAAACACAGTACAGTCTGTCCCTGCCTTAGCGAGTCAATGTACCGTGCAATTGATTCAGTGATAATTACATATTGAGCGTGTTAATAGAGTATGTGATTGAGTTAGTGCATTTACGGAGGTATTATAGTGTTATTTGAATTTGAGCTGTGTGCGTGGCTAAAAAATAACAGCCGCACTGGTCGCTCATCAAAGTTAAGCAACGCTTGATGAGGTCGGTCCGTGGATGGGTGACCATTTTAACATACAGAGTTTCCTCCGTGCCTCGGCAAATACGTTAAGCCGTTGGTCCCGGCTGTCATTTGAAGATATTTGACAGTCGTTACGGGTAGTCAGAAGCTTGAGATCTGACACCAGTCTTGCCAAGGCGTACCGTGTTACCCAGTTACTGGGTTGTGGAGGTCAGATAGGCAGTCGCTATATGTAAAATACTGGTACCCAGCTGAATCCGGTAAGACTGGAGGCCAATCCCAATATAGTTGGGAAAAGGCTAGGCAGATAGTTATTGAATTTGAGCGGTGTGATTTGTAGTTGAGCACTTGTTGCTTTTCTCACTTTTCATATGATTGTGTTTTGGCGTTTGTATGTACGCAAACATATGTCATCTCTGGACTCAAGACCCTACCTAACTAAACTTATGGTGATACGTATATTATGTAAATGCTATTTAGACGTTTTTGGGCGGTGGCAGTATCAATTTAACACTATTTCATTTAGCTAGCGCATTAGATTATTCTGCTAGTTGTTTTCTTGCTTTTATGATTAGATGTTCGTGATGATGTTTATGAGAATATAACTATTCAGTAGTATCTGATGAACCGCTTCATATGAAATAATCAATAGATAAATACCTGTAAACAAAAAGTTAATAAAATCAAATAAATCGGAGCATACATATTCACTGCTGACCTGGCTGACTAAATCTATAAATATCCTCCAACTGCACAGCATTCGAAAGACTTTTAAAGATATAAGTGGTAAATATTTTTTGAATCACCTCTAAAAACCCTTCATTTTGATACTCCACTCGATGGGTTTCGAAGAAATATAATTGCAACCCCCACAATATGGCGCCCAAATGCCACCATGTTCCTTTTTTTAACGCCACTTATCTAAGAACACTTGGGCTTCCAAGGCCTATCTAACAATGTCTTAATTATAAAAATCCGTCAAGTGGTTTGAAAGATACGAGGTAATAAAGATACAAGATACGCGCAATAAACATAAGACTTTCCTTGCAGACGGATAAAAAATGTAAATATCTATAGGCTACAGCGATATTCCGTCCGTATAATGTGTAATCAACCAGCTATGAATTAAATCTCTGGTAATCCGTCTGGTAATACCGGTAATATGAGAAAATTTCTACTCATTCCGGCCATTAGGTAGCAGGAAATGTAAAACCCGTTTTCAACCGTGGTCATTGCCAAATATCCACAACGTGCAAACATAGAAACAGGGCCAACCCAAATAAAACAAAAAACACAGCACATATTAAGGCTGTGGTTGCACCGGTGAAAGCACAAGGGAGGAGAGAAACGGGCTTCGTTCTACGTCCCGACTACAAGAGGGAAATAATTTCACACGTCGTGGTCACAAAGCTGGCGCTACCATAAATTAAAAGGGAGCTGTTTTGGGCTTGTTGTCGTGAGCCTTTTTAGTGCAGTCTTTTTTGTGTCTTGTGAGTTGTGCATATCTTTTGGGTGAGCCTATGAAAATATGGTAAAAAGATAAGATAAGTTTTCTGTAAGTGTACCCACTTCATTAATGCTGTAAACTCTTTAATTTAAAGGCAGCTTTTAAAATGTTTTGTTTTAATAAAGTTTCCCGATGAAGAAGTTGTAGTTCGATTAAGTATGTACAAATACAAATAGTTTTTTTAACAAGTTTTGTACTACATAGCTGGTGTAAGAAATGTCCTTGTAAGCAAATAAATGTCTGTATTAGTACTCTGCCGCAACATAGATTTACTTGCAATAACATAGAAAAGGTATGACACTATTTACTATTTCTATATTTTATATGTAGCTATTTAATGCAAAAAAGTTGATGTTGAAGGACTTGCAAATGTGCTTATAACATAAGTAGGTACTTAGATCCTGTTGGTGCCAGGCATTTACATTATTGCATGTGGAACCAAAAAAAGAAACCAAAAACGAACTAACAAAATACATCACTTTCAAGTAGTCATTAAAATTCCAACATGAGCTCTTCGAGCATAAATTGCATACACATGCTAGTAAAACTAGACCTAGGCTTTTTTCTCCAAAAATAAAATTGTTTAGGAGAATAGAATTTATTTCAACCAACCCACCACCACATTGATTCAAAACCTCTACTTATCAATCTGAATCATTATGCTTGATTATATTAATGCTTTTAATGTCTTCATAAATGCTCAGTTATCTAGCTTGTCCACCACAAAAAACTCAACCTGTATATGCAGGTCAATGACCAGTGCCCAGAGCCTGCGCGAGTTCAGATTTTCCAGTCTACAAAAGTCCACCATTCAACATGTATTTTCCTATTCACAATCAGAACGCTTGGAGAAAAATGGATTCATTGTTCTTATTTTTCTTAGGCCTAGTTTTTTGATACGCAGTTAACTCAACTAATGGTTAAAAATGCATAGTTATAAATGGTTTCAAATATCGGTAATAATTATACTCATCATTTACTTTAATTTTATTATTTGGGTTTTAAGTTTTATTGTAAGTTTGGTACCTATTGATTTTAAATTTAATATTAATTGAACTTATTGTTTGAATTTCTCACTTGTGTAAATGTTAATGTAAACCGAAAGTGCGAAAGTAACTAATACAAGCAATTCTTTGCTTAAGGGTACACTAGTCGAATCTTCTTCCATACAAACGTAGTCTGGCTTTTACTCCACTGTTTGACGATGTACGTTCAAAACAAAAAAAAAAAACAATTTGTCTCATCATTATCTAGCCCTGTATGGAAGCAAAAATGTAAAAAAATAATTTACTTGAAAGTTATGAGCATCGAAAGTTCCATATTTTAACACTCATTTTAACGCATCTTTGGGCGCAAATAAGAAGAAGGAAATCCATAAGAAGGAGGAAAATTTAAAAACAGCCTCCATACAGGGATAGATTAGTAGTTCAACAATGTAAATAATTTTATTTTGAACAGATACATTCAGTCGTTTTTTCATGATATCCAGACTCCCAAAGGGCTGTTTATAAAATTTCGCGCGCTCGTTTTCGTTCTAAATCATCATCCATTTCGCTACAAATTTGCAAAAGTGTGTATTCGTACGCGTACTAGCTTCTTACTGCTTATAACAGCATCTATCTGTTCCGCACGTGATGTCGGTTGATATAGCACGCATTTAAACCCCGCGCACAAAATAGTTCGTGCCGTCGACTAGTGTACCCTTAATAGGTAGTTTCCTTCATCATTATATTTTATTTATATAAGTTTAAGAAATAAAGGCTCCCTAAATTCACGAAAAAAATAATGTTTGCATAACTCGACGAAATGTACTGAACAGATGATTTTATTTAGATTTTCGTACTTGTTTTATTTTAGACATTAGAAGTTGTTAATTGGTAAAATGAACCCTTATCAGGAATTGCTTTGTTTCTGCTACTGCTTGTAGAATTCGTCCTACTTTGTAAGTGAACAGTACAAAATGTGCATTTACACTCCGGCCCGCCAAGCCAAATGCAACACAAAGCAAAAACTTGATGGCCTACAAAACGCAGTGTCGGGCGTTGTTTCGCGACTGTTTATATGCAGACTGCAAGTCTATTCTGATAAAATGTCACCGTCGAAACTTGGTAAAGTGAACAATCAATTTTCCTAAAGCTATGGATCGAAAGTTCACTTGAATCATACACCAGCTAAGTTTTGAAGATGTTTACAGAATAGCACTGCTGTTTCATTATAATGTGCTCTACCCAATCTAGCCTATGTATACCGGACACTTTAGAGCCTAGAAAAAGTCAATAAGCGAAAGGCTAATAAAATGTATGTAATAGGGATGTTTCATGGATAAAAAAATGATAATTATATTTAGTTCGTCAGTGAGATTATCAAATAATATTTTTATTTGATAATCTCACTTAGGACACGTATTTTTCGCTTTACCAAATCAAGAAAAAATTACTAAGTTAAAGCGCATCAAAGTTCAGGAGTGGGGGCTTGTGACGTCACTAAGGCAGTATAAAGTGTACTAAGCAACGCATTATATCGTCGTCCCTTTATGTTTACGTGTCAAAAGAAAAAATACGTGTCCAATATTTTTATTATTCTTTCTGACGGACAAAAACAATTCAAACCAAAGTAAACTACCCTAAGCGCATGTCAGTACGATACATTTTGGATTTTTTCACAATTGTTTTTCGACAAATTTTATAAAGGTCCCTTTTTTTACAAGCTTTTATTTAACTTGCAATGTATGTATGTATGTACGTAAGTGTGTTCGGATAAGATCTTGCAACTGAATTTTAAAGCAGTTATCCTCCACCGATTAAGCTGAAATTTTGCATACACGTTTAGTTTGTATGAAAATGTATGGTTAGCTAAGTGACGTCATTCTAAATGCAATATGGCGGACGGCCCAAGATGGTGGACTAGTTATTTTTTGTGCACTGCCATATGGGTATCAAATGAAAGGGCTTGCTAAAAAGAATACGAAAAAACTTGTTTTAAAAAAGATTTTTTATGCATAATTTTATTACAAGTTAAGCAATGTATGTATGTGTATTCGGGTCAAGTCTTGCATCTCATTTTTTAAGCAGTTATCCTCAACCGATTAAAATGAAATTTTGCATAATTGTTTGGTTTTGATGACAATACACGGTAAGCTAAAAAGCTTGCTGATTTTTTATTTTAATTCGTTTATTCATCTTTTTTCTTATTATTTTACATTTTTAAATATTTTTACAAAACACATTATTATTATAATTATTATTGATAAACATGTTATTAGGAATCACTTGCATAGTCTATCAGTTTATAATCAACAGACGATAGTGCAAACCAAAGGTACCCACATGTTTTTGTTCCTTTGAGGAACGTAAACCACAGAGAGAACTTAGGATATTATTTGCACGTGTAACAAAGCTCTAATATGACACTAATATATTACAACATGTTACAATATTTATTGAAGCCAACATTTATAAACCGAGCTATTACGGAATGGAAGTGTCGTCGCATTGTTTCGCGAGATTCAATTATTTCAAGTTCCGTCCTTTCGCAAGAAGTTTCCTTCGCGAACTCTTTCGTTATCGCCTTGCAGTAAAAGATTGCACTCATTTACAGCTTCTTTGATTTGTGACAACACTGGTGCTATCTGCTTTTGTTTTTTCTTTTCTTTCCTAGTTCTGTTTTAAATTAGAATTTTAATGAGATTGTTGCTGAAATTGGTGTTTTTAATCTTTGAGATTGTAAGTGAGTAATCTAGAGTGTTATAGAGCCGGTTTCGGCATTAAAAACGTCTACATTAGTCCCAATTTTTTACAAGTTTATGGCTGAAATAGAGTTTAATACATACAAAATTTCAAACTATTAATTCAGAAATTTCTTGTAGGTCTTATATGAGCTAGCAAAAGCCTGTATGAATTTGTATGCGTATTTACGATTTTTTAGGAGGCGCTCGTGGCTAAATAATAACAGCCGCACGGGTCGATCTTCAAGGTTAAGCAACGCTTGACGAGGTCGGTCCGTGGATGGGTGACCATTTCAACATACCGAGTTTCCTCCGTACCTTGGAAAGCACGTTAAGCTGTTGGTCCCGGCTGTCATTTGAAGATCTTTGACAGTCGTTACGGGTCGTCAGAAGCTTGAGGTCTGACACCAGTCTTGCCAAGGGGTATCGTGTTACCCAGTTACTGGGTTGTGGTGGTCAGATAGGCAGTCGCTCCATGTAAAAAATTGGTACTCAGCTGAATCCGGCAAGACTGGAAGCCGACCCCAGCAATAATTGGGAAAAAGGCTAGGCAGATGATTTGCGATTTTTTAGACTATCACCGTTAAACTTTATAACTATGCTATAGTTATCGCCAAACTTCTTGGCCACCCTGAAATTGGCTCTACAATGTCTGCGCTGTAGTAAATCTCATTGCGCATCTCCAACGGAAAGCCAACTTCAGGGCGGCTAAGAATTTTGGCGAGAATTATACCTTGTATTATAAAATATGTAGTTAAAGTATTTTATAAAAACAAATACTATTAATTTGAGAGGACCTCAGGTACAGAAATAAACGATTTTGTAGAGGTTTTTTTTATAATCTATAATCTCGTGTTTGACCACTATCTCGCCTGATGTTAAGCGATGATGCGGTCTACGGTGAAGCACGCTTACCTAGAAGAAACCTATTCACTCTTGACTTAAAGACCCAAGGTTGTAGCTATCAGGGAACAAAGACTCCGGAAGGGAGTTCCACTCCTTAGCTGTGCGCACAATGAAAGTATTAGCAAAACGCTTTGTGCGTATGGGAGGGATGTCCACCATGTACCGATGGCGCATGGCCGTACGTCTTGTAGTCATCGCCGTCATCTTGTCTTTGAGTTGCACCCACAAGGTAGAATTTAATTAAATTAGGAGTAATTTACTAAATTAACTCCTAATTTTATGTTCCTAAACTCTATTTGAAATAACATTAGACATGTTTCCAAATCTTTTTACAGTCCGTTCAACCGATTTTGAGTTCTATCCCGTAAACATAAGGATGACATAAAAAGCATAAACCTGTTACCAAAACCAACTGTTTACTACAGCTACCATTTGTCGTATCACCAACGCAATAGAATTAAAAATTGGTTGAACGGGCTGTAAAATGGGCTAATTTAAACGTCTAATGTTATCGCAAATGGAGTATAGTTATATTATGTTCTCTGTGTGTTGTGTTAGTCAAAAATTGAGGCTTCTACAATGAAGTTAGTGCGGGGTAACTTCATTGCCTGAATTGCTTCGAGAAAAGGATGGTATGGCTGTGCCTTGGTTTGCTCGACTTGTTTTAGATAATATTGGCAACTGTACACATAACATGGAAAGCTCTATGAGTGCACCGTTTTGGTTGTAGTTCAGTGTTTTTTTAGTTTAAGTCAAAAGTGAATAGGCTACCTCTAGGCAAGCGTGCTTCATCGTCGATTACATTATCGCTTACCATCAGGTGAGATAGTGGTCAAACGCGAGCTTAGCAACATTAAAAAAACCGGCCAAGTGCGAGTCGGACTCGCACACTAAGGGTACCGTACCATTATCGTAAAACACTGCAATAAAATCACGTATGTTGTATGGGAGCCCCCCTTAATTTATTTTATTTTAATTTAATAATTTTATGAAGAGAATATACAACTAAATATTCTGTGAATATTTCAAGCGTCTACCTGTTGCCGTTATTAATATCGAGCAAAAAACGGCAAAAATATCACGTTTGTTGTATGGGAGCCCCCCTTTAATATTAATTTTATACTGTTTTTAGTATTTGTTGTTATTGCGGCAACAGGAATACATGATCTGTGAAAATTTCAACTGTCTAACTATCACGGTTCATGAGATACAGCCTGGTGACAGACAGACAGACACAGACAGACAGACGGACAGCGAAGTCTCAGTAATAGGGTCCCGTTTTTACCCTTTGGGTACGGAACCCTAAAAAGGAGAAATTAACCGAAAAGAACCCCAACTTAAAAAACCGGCCAAGTGCGCGTCGGACTCGCGCACGAAGGGTTCCGTACCATTATCGCAAAAAACGGCAAAAAGAACACGTTTGTTTTATGGGAGCCCTACTTAAATATTTATTTTATTATGTTTTTAGTATTTGTTGTTATAGCGGCATCATACATCATCTGTGAAAATTTCAACTGTCTAGCTATCACGGTTCATGAGATACCTGCCTGGTGACAGACAGACAGACGGACCGCGAAGACTTAGTAATAGGGTCCCATTATTGCCCTTTGGGTACGAAACCCTAAAAAGAACTCCTACTTTTTGAAGTAGGTTAAAAATGGCAACTGGAATGGGATCTACCCCGTTGGCATGGAATTGGAGTTTATTATTTAAAGAACTAGTTTCATCTCACGGCTCTATTCACATAGTTGGCATAGTTCACTGATCCCATTTAGAAGACATCAAGTACCCGAAGTGCTGCCAAAGCTTTAAAATCTATAGTTTACATGATTCAATAGGTATCTCATTTACCAGACTGAGTAACAATACATGTCATGGACCAAGTGATTAATCAGGGCACTACCTATGTATAATAATGGGCGCACGGTTGGCGCAGTGGAGCGATTGACTGCTGCGCTGCGTGTCGCGGGTTCGATTCCCGCACGGAACAAATATTTGTATGACCTGCAGATAGTTGTTCCGGCTCTGGGTGTTTGTGTATGTGAGTTTATATGTTTGTAAACGCACCCACGATACAGAAAGAAATTCCTAGTGTGGGCCAAAGTTTACTTTTAAAAAAAAAAAAAATCCTCGAGCATTATGAAACAAGCGAAGTCAAATGGGGCAATGTAGTGAATATTGATTAAGACAGAGGTCATGACAATGTGACAAATATAGAGATATTTGTCACATTGTCTGGTCATTATGAATATTGCTACGTAATGGTTGGGCAATTCAATAATTATGGTCATTGAATTAGTCCAAGAGCGAGCGAAGCGAGCTCGAGAGCTTAGGTCACACCGAAGACGAGGACATCGACCGTCATCTCTTTCATGTTAGGTTACTTCAGACCCTGCTGACAGAAATAGGAGCCCCGCAGCGGGGCTCCGTCGATTTTGTTGCTTAAATATTAATCGTACTTAGGTAAAAGTAGGTACTCTATATTAAAACCAATGTCAAAATTAAAATAATTTAAAAATATACAGTTTTTTATTAGCCGACCCAATACGTGATGGGCATTATTCAGATCGCCCGGTCAATTTAATCATTAAAATAGTTTTTTATCATATTGCTTACTCATGAACATAATATATCATTAGTAAGACTTCGTATTTTGACGCATTGAATCCAACGAATTTTCCACAACCATTCCTTCAAGAAAATCATAAAGGACCATCAAGAACAATGGAACCTGAAGTAGGAAACTCATAATGACTTAATGACACATTATAATTAGCATTTTTATTAAAACTTTCCGTACATACACGTATAAAATAAGGCCAATTAACGCGGTGCTAATCCCAAGTATTTATGTCCGTAAGCCGCGAGGTGCAGGTGCGTCGAACCGCAGGCCACCAGTAATCCGCTGATTTAATGCCCACCCCACAATTGTTGCTCGGTGCGGTGATTACTCTGTGGTGATTGGTTTATTATTGATAAAGGTTTACTAACAGGAAAGAAGGAAAAACCGTTTATTTGCATTTTTATGGAGTACAAAATAAAGGGGTTGATTATTATGCACTTGCTACGTTTTTTATTTATTTTACTCTTGTATCAAAAATAGATTATTTTTATTATTATAGATACGCTCGCGCTTGACCACTTTCTCACGTGATGGTAAGCGATGATAATTATGGTCGACGGTAAAGCATGCTAAACTAGAAGTAACCTATTCACCAATTCTTTATTAATTTAATTTCATATAATGAGAAATATAATGATTTTCAAGTAATGTAGTAGCATAAAGTTTTAATTAAGGTAGGTAGGTATAATTGAATAAGGTAGTTTATACCAAAGAGCATTTAAAAAAGTATGAAACCTAAATACACAGTATGTATTGTTCTCTGAATTAAACGACGATAAATAAATCCAATCGAATTCCAACATTGAGCATAACAAAACACAATGCCACTAAAACGTAAAGGTACACAGTAACCGATTTATTATTCAATCTACAATTTCGGGCAAATTCGGAAAGGCTCTATTCCGTACACAATGACGCGAACCAGCCAGTACACTACTAACCGCAGTTCAACCTAAAACGAAAACCTAAGTACAGAAAAACAAACATATCATTATAACCGAACCACTGTTTAGATTACATCGCGCCAACCGAACTTTTCACCTAATTACTTAGGCTGTATTAATATAGGGAAAGCGGCATAAAAATAGGTCATATATTGGCGAAAGAATGGGACAGAAAATAGTGCAACAAATTGAGGTAAAGCGCTGTCTCGTTCTCGCGCCGGAAATCAATAATGGCATCTCCACCACGTGGAGCCAGGAAGCAAGTCTGCTCCATTTACACTGGCCCAACGTGCTGAACGGACGACATCACAATACTCCATTATTACAGAATTGAATCCGACCGTCTTCTGTTTTGGACTCCGAATGGAAATTGAATTTCCAATCGATAGCATCGGTAGGAATACGACGAATAGGCGTCTGTCGATGTTGCGGTATTCGGACGAATGTTTACTCTGATTTTGGATAGGCTGGATATTTACAAATCTAATCTAAATTAGAAAAAAGTTACTCTAATTTAGACTATTATATAAATCTACCTACTTATTACATTCATTACATTAGTATTCAATTAAATTCTACTAAGAAGGCACGTTACACGTTTCTTTAAACACGAAATTAGGCCAAGTACACGAGTCAAAGACTTCCAACCATTGTTGTCAGTGTGAGACTCCTAGCGACATCTATTGGCCGTGAACAGAAACAAAGGTCATTGGGTGACCTCAGAAATTGCAAACTTTCGGTAAGCACAAGCTTTCCCTGCCAAAAGTTCAAACTAGATGGGTCTGGTGTCGCGAGATTTCAGTGAATGATTTTCCCGCATCGAGGACTGTTGTCGCAGGGTAGTTTTAGTTCAAGATTTTCCCGCATCCAGCGCTGTTGTTGCAGAACAGCTTCATTTCAACATTTCCCCGCCACGAAGATTACGCTAGATGGCGTTACTAGATAATTTCAGTTAGAGGTTCAAGTGACTGTCGCCAGAGTGCTCTGGCATCGCAGTTATAATACAGTTCCACTGTATTCCGCTTGCTACGAGACTACGGTGGCGCTACGCATGCTACGAATCTAAAAAGTTTCACATGAAATTGATAGAGGGCGACTGACGTTAAGCTTAACTTCAAATTTTGTTTGTTTTGAAGAATGCTTTTCTAACTTTTTAGTATTTGTTTTACGATAGATTTAATATTTTTTTAATATTGTAAGATCTGTTGAAAGTGTGCATTCTTATTTCTGGCTTATTAAATTCTTTTCAACACACTTGTTCATAAAGTGGCTCTAATTTCACCGCAATTAGGCACTTATTGACACTTGTAATCAAACTGTCACTTTTTCATTGCTATTATTCACAAGTGACTTATAGAATTTTTTCTTAAATTTATTTGGTTGAGTTGCTTTGTTCTTAAAAAAGATTCGATACAAAAAATACAGAAAATCAAAAAAACCCGACTGCTAGTTCGCTTTTATTCAGTCGGGTTTTATTTATTTTTATTTATAACTTTTTAGATAACAATTTTTTTTCGAATTAGGTACATTTAAACATATAAGTGTTATATATTTATGAAATTAAATCTTTAAACCCTTTATTTTGATACCCCACTCGATAGGTTTGGAAGAAAAAAATAATAGTATTATTTTCTTCACAAGTGTGTTGAAAAACGTTGTATGTTATACGTATTGATGATTACCGTTCTCGGCTCTCTTAAGACCCTTACCTAACGGCTCGGATCTCAGTGGCGCCTCAGCGGTAGTCACCAACATTACAGACTTGTACCATAATGTACAATTATCACATTTATTAATATATTAGACCATGGCAATTAATTTCAAAGTTCTTTTTTTAATTCGCGTATGTAATAGAATCATTAAATTTAACATGTGGATTCTGCCTACCCCCATGAGAAAAAAGCCGTAAGTTTATGTATGTATGTAGTGTAAAAATATTAAAACGCACCAAATAATATTTTTAGTCAGGATCCTTGGCTAAAAATATTATTTGCTCTCCTAAACCAATACTCGCCTTTACAAACAGATGTAGATGTTTACGAAACTCTTTGTAAGAACTTAAGGTAAAGCAAGGCAATCACGAATCGTGTTCGATAATCTACAAAAGAGGTTATTTAGATTAATTCTAGTTAAATAATTGTGTACCTACGAGTATTAGTATTATTTTAGAGCAGGAAGAGTGCAGTTTTTTTACTAATTTACTAACAAAGTGAATGCCCCAGTAACTGCGTTGTATTTTATTTCGTAACTAGCTGACCCGGCAAACTTTGTTCTGCCATAAAAACACCAAACATTCATCTACCCTACCTACCCTACCTTAACATCCCTACACTACCTACCCTACCCTAACTACCCTACACTACTTACCCTACCATACCTACCCTACCCTACCCTACCTACATACCTACCCTACTTATTCTACCCTACCCTAAACGGGATAAAAATCTGGGATAAGTATCCTATGTCCTGCTCCTGGTTCTTAGCTACCTCCCTAACAATTTTCAGCCAAATCGATTCAGCCGTTCTTGAGTTATAAGTAGTGTAACTAACACGACTTTCTTTTATATATATAAGAAATGAGATGGTGGACCTCTGAGGAGAGAGATAAGTTCCTGCGAAATAAGTATTCTAATAAAAAGCTACGCTCACTTCATTCCGGTCTTAATTTTTCTGTGTTGTGGTAGACATTCTAACAGTTAACATAAGAACTCTTGTTCACAAAACTTTTACAGGTTTTACTGAAGTGTAGGTAGATATGGTAATCAGTGTTGTATGAATCATTGTAGAAGTTTGTTGATATAAACAGTGCATACAACGAGAAGCAGCCGTCGAATTCGACTGCATAAATATGTAAGTAATCAAGTGGTCAAATATCTTCTAAATTGATCGGCTGCTGGAAAAAGAACATCTAAGTTTCTTGCTTGGGCAGAACGATTAAATCTCAATCTATTCTATTTAATAAAAATCAATTATTACTACACTTACATAATATCGCCCAATTTGAGCCTCGTGTGTATAAGCGCGCAGGTCTTGTGGTCTTGCGCAGCCAGCGCGGCGCGCCGCCGACGCATGGGCCGTGGCGACGACGGCGGTGAGTCGTCGGCGGCGGCCGCGCTGGCACCATATCGACGCACGCCCGGCGAGCTCCCGCGTCGGCGCACGGACGCGTGCCGCCCTCCCACGCCGCCCAGCATCCTACAGAGGAAAGAAAAGAGGAAAGTTAGTTTGGTTCTAGAGAGAAAACTTTAAGGTTATATTTTTTGTAATTTCGGTTGGTTGGTGATAGAGGTGCAATTGTAATCACGAATGTGTTTCGAGATTTATGAGGATTCAACAGATAACTTCCTCACAAAACGGAGGCCCGAGTCCCAGTAGTAAGATAATTATAGGCTGATTACACTTAAGGTTTATCCACACATATCAGGGCCGTGCCAGGGACATGGACGGACCGTGCCCCGTCAGGGGCTCAAAAAAAATCGTATTTATATCAAATCAAATCAAATCAAATCAAAAATATTTATTTGCTAGAATATGGTACATAAGGTGTTATACTAAATTTATTTCAGCATATCCTGCCATAACATGGCGTGCAAATGTATTGACAATCAGTGATGTCACTTAATCTAACTTACAAATTTCAGACTCAATTGACTTGTCTTCCAAATAGTCCTTAATGCTATAATATCTTTTATTTAATATATATATATATACATTTTATATTTTATGAACTTGTTCACACACGTCAGTGCACGGGCCCGGTCACGTAGGAGTCCACGTCTGTCCACGTCCCGTGCACGTCCCGGGCACGGCCCTGATATGTGTGGATAGACCTTAAATGAAATATGTAAATTATTACATATTTCATTTAGTGAGTTGGCTGGTTAACTTAGACGGTGGCTACGCCAAACGCATTACAATTTATGTGGAAATAGTTAGGATGTGTAAGTAGGTAATCAAACTTTTTTGATGAATTAATGGAATTGAACGGGGCATCATCAGTGGCGTTTTAGGTCTTCAGAAGTGCAGGTGTATGGGTACTTTGAACATACTAACAACTAATTATGCGATATTCTGTTACTATAAAACGACCGACGAATCCGAGAGGTCTAATTAAAAATTGGACCTCTCGGATTCGTGCCACCATACGAAGCCGCGGCGGACATTTGAACGATGTCATATTCCATCCATAATTGGCATAAATAAAAAATCAATTTCGTTAATATCTCACACACATCTTGTTTTATTCAATTTTAACATCGACCGACCCGTCCTTGTTGAAAGACCGTTTATTATTATTGGTTGGTAAACTACGGATCAAAAAACAAGGCAAGACTATAATGTACCTGCCTAAACACTATAGGTACATTTCAATGATAAATGATTACGGCTTGGAAGTGACAATCTGGTAAACGCACTCAGAAGAACCGCTGTATTTCATTTCCCCAAAAACCATTTACAATTTTGATTAAGTTGCCCGAGTCAGTACAGGTGTAAACATCAGTATTAAAGAAAATAAGATACAAATTATCTCAGCGACGATACGGTGGATGGCAAATTTTCTTCAGAATTGAGTTTCAAAACTTCAAACGTGAATTTTCGGTGTATTAGCATTATAGGTATTATACCTGGATCAATATTTATATTCAGCAGATTTGTTTTTGAGTCTTGCAGAGTTTTTCCGATATGTAGTTATCACTGTTGGCTTTTCCAAACACGCTATGTATTGGCATCCTTGAAATCCGTCAAACTTGACGACGCACTGGCAGAAACGACGAACGTCAAATCAAATCAAATCAAAATGTTTATTTGCCAGAAATACAAAGTTTTGAAGGGAAGATGTTAAAGTCTAAAAGATAGTCAAGCAAGCGTGCAAATTTATTAAAAAAAATTGTAATCATTAAATTAAATTAAAAAGGAACCATAACAACATTCATGCAGTCCATTAAATTAAATTACAATTATCCATATAAGTACAGTTACCAAAAAAATCAAAATAATATTTAAGAAATAATATTAAAAAACAAATGTCAAAAGTAGAAAATTAAACCAATGAATAAATTAATCGGAATGATGTAGACCGAGGTGAAGCGAGAAGCTCTGCCCCGGCGAGGGTACATAGGATTTAAAGTCAAGTCAACACTGTAGACCCCTTTCGATACATGGTTGGTTAGTTATAAATGAGAAAGTTTGTATGGATGTGTGTCTGGATGTACATTTGTTACTCAATCACGCTAGAACGGCTGGACAGATCTGGATGCAATTTAGTACAGAGATAGATTATCCTCTAAAATAGCACATAGGTTTTTAGTCCGGTATAATGTTCCCTTGGGATGATAAAACACATTTTACGCGGGCGAAGCCGCTGGCAGAAGCTAGTATTATAAATGCGAATGTGAGTTTGTTTGTTATGCTTTTACTCCTCAATGGCTGAATGCATTTCGATGAAACTTGGCATAAGGATGACCTGGATTAGGACATATAATTCTTTTCATCCCGATATATTGTTCCCTTAGGATACTAAAAAACTTATTACTCGGGCACGTTCGGTTCCGTTCCATATATATATATATATGATATATATATATATATCACATATAGGTGGTTTTAGCAGCGACTTGCAAGTAAAAGGGTTTACTCGGTTTGTGAATACTTTATTTTTAGATACAGCGACGATTTGTTTTATAAGTAAGTAAGTAAATATTTATTTCTCAGTATATGGTAAATTGAGATCTAGTAATATAGTATATTTTTGCACATTTTTACAGTTGCATTGCTGCATTGTACCAAAATGTGGTACAAAACAAATTAATAAAATCTAGTGCATCTCTCAGAAATTTAAAACCGCGCTATCTATTGGCATCAATTTTAAACGGTCTATCCAAATAATCTTTGAAATGTAAATTAAGAGCCCCATTTTCCTTAATTTTGTGCTTTGTGTTAATTAAACAAGAACATATTATTTTTTATGATCGTCTCTAGAAAATGTTAATATTTCACAAAACTCAATAACAAATAGAAGCTTGTCACGCCATCTAGTGCAATTTATTTGAACCAAATTTTCATTTCTTTGCCTTGGGTGCCCTTGACTCGGGTAAAGCCACGGCCAAAAGCTAGTAATTAATAATTCAAACTTTTAATACCTATTCAGAGCAGATTATCAGAATGTATGATTGTTGTAACCTTATAACATTTAGAAAACAAATTTGTGTGTAGGAAGTAATTGCATATTCATAGGTTATCCAACTATGTTAGCATTAGTTCTCAGGAATATTATCATAACTGAAATATTATTACAACCTTTGCTTTTTGACATTAAACTACCTGAAGTTTGCATACAAAGTTGGGTATTTTAACAATATTGTTTGTCACTTTTTGTGAGATTGAATAAAAAGCTCAGCCCCGGGTTCTGGTAAGAAATTATCAACGCTTCGCAATATGAGATGGGATGCGATGGCTGTTGAAAATTCATTCAACGAATCACAGCAAGTAACGCTCGATTAACAATAGGATAGTTAACAAAAAATATGTAATCAGTCCGTCAACCTAAAAATATTGGACACACATTTTTTCTTTTGCCACTTAAACAAAAAATTACGACGATACAGTGTGTTGAAACATCGTGTGTAGTCACGGTGTGCTAACATTATACTGACAAAGTGACGTCAGAAGCTCAGAACTTTTATGCGCTTTATCTTTGTCGTTTTATATTTATTTGATAAAGCAAAAAATACGGGTCCAATATTATTTGATAATCTCACTGACGGACTAAATATAATTATCATTTTTCTACCTAGGAAACGTCCCTATTTATCATATTAACTTTCGGCCCAGTAACTGGGCCAGAACTATAAAAATAATTATCTATTCTTAATTATTCACAATATTTATTTCGTGCTTGTTAACGATAAAACGTATAGTTAGAAAATTAAATCTCATTTTAGATTATGTCCCCTCGTTTTTAATTTTATCGTAAAGTGTCGAGTAAAATTAAGAAATCGCCATTTAGCGTCGTTATATGATTCTTGATGGCTTCATGACACGCTATTATAATTTAACTTAGTTAAAGAAAAAAGTATTTGCTTAATATTTCCTGGTTGGGTTCCGTCAAGATTGATGCCTAGATGAAAGTATAAGAAACACACTCGCACTTCAGACGAGAATGTGAACGAGGTCTAAAAGTTGCTTTCACACGCACTGTTTATTCATATTGCTAAGCAGTCTATAAAGTTAAAAGGGTAAAGTAAAAGGGTAAACTACCCATTAATTTCCCAACACAAATAAGACATTCCCTTTCCCTTTTTCCCCCCTTTCCAAAGCCCCGAATTGTACTATGCTAAATTAATTATTTTATTGGTATTTTATTGATTTATTTTTATATCTCTGCATTGTATTTTTTTTCTATTTTTCTATTTTATCGCGAATGTACGGATAGATGGCCCCTGTAACACAGGAATTTCCTAGCATGGGAGTCATAGATCGTGTGTTTTTTACTTCACCAAAAGATACTTAAAAAAAAAACCTTCTAAAAGCTCACTTCCGAGCATAGTGGTGATGGCGCTGAAATTCGCGGCATGAAGGTCTAATCTCTACGTGTCGCCGTGATACTACTGGTTTATATGTATTTCTATGAAGGCGAGGTATCGCTAACTGCGGAAGATATTTAATAGAAATACATAGAATCTAATAGAGTCTCGGCGACACTACGCCTGCTGCTGCCGCCTGCAATTGGCTATGAACTTGCCTTTAAGCGCCGAGTAGTCCGGAGCTCTTCTGCTCGGAAGTGAAGTTTGCCTTTCAATCACGCAGATAAGAGCAACTGTTTAAAATAATTTTGCTACTTAGATAGTTTATGGCTCGGAGAATGTCAGGATACTTTTCATCCCAAAAACCACGTTTAAAATCATGCTAACGGCCCAGTCGCGTGGAAAAACTAGTACAAAATAAATTCTATTAAGTTCCAACTAAAAGTTCTACCACTATTAACCACCTCTTTAATTTCAAAGCAACAGGCATCTCACACTAATGAGTCATACGCGAGTGTATCGGACAAATCTCACACAAGGCGAGATCTCACACTCTAACATAAGACCAAAGCGATCCGAATCAACAGGTAGATCAATTTGGGAGAGTTCCGCGGATCGCAGTTTAGTGTCAAGGCTGCGGTCTTTAACTTTATCTTGACTAGGAGGTGGGAAGCTGGAGTGTGGAGGTGGCAACAATAAATGAAAGAAAATTTTGTGTCTTCTTAATCATGAAACGGCAGCAATTATTTTTTATTAATTTGTCTATATTTGTGTATTACTGTTTCTTTATGTTACTTAAACACTTTTACCGACTAAATGTTTTCATGCCATCACTAAATGGCGGCGAGTGTGCACTGAATGTATTATTTAATCCTCTCTTGAATCTACCACTTGATTGAATAGCGGTTATTTTTTTTATTATTGGTAGGCTTGCGCTTGACCAATATCACCTGATGGTTAGCGATGATGAAGCACGCTTGCCTAGAATAAACCTATTCACCCTTGACTGAAATACTACCAGGTTGTAACTATCAGGAAATACAGACTCCGGCAGGGAAATCCACTCATTTGCTGTACGCATAATAAAAGTATTCCCATAACGTTTAGTGCGTATGGGTGGGATGTCCACTATGTACCGATGACTCAATGCCGTAAGTCTTATAGTCCGATGATGGAACTGGCTAGAAGGAATTAGTTCATGCAATTCCAACGCACACTCTCCGAAATGTAACTGTTAAAAAATCAAAATACCCGACTGCCTAAAAAGCAAACTAAAAAGACGTAAACAAGAAGAAAATCATGCTGTGCAGTCGGAGGATACATCTGGTTTTGGTCAGCCAGCTCGAGAATATGTATCCTCCGACTGCACAGCATGATTTTCTTCTTGTTTACGTCTTTTTAGTTTGCTTTTTAAGCAGTCGGGTATTTTGATTTTTTTAATTAACTTTTTTATTTATAACTTTTTAGTTAAAAATTTTTTCGAATTAGGTACATTTAAATATATAAGTGTTAGATATTTTTGAAATCACCTCTTGAAACAATTTATTTTGAAAAAATAAAATTGCCCCCCCACAATATGGCGCCCAAAAGCCGCCATTTTTCTATTTTCCAATTTTAATGTAGCCTATGACACTCGCAAGGTTAAGACAAATCGATTGACGTATGAATCATCAAAATCGGTCAACGCGTTTGGTCTCTGGAACGCCACATAGGAACAAACATACATACATACATACATAGACTGATAAACACATTACCCTCCTTCGGCAGTCGAGTAAAAACCGACAGGCTGGCAACTTGGTGCCGATGTTCGAGACTCTGGAGCCTAGATTCGAACAGTACTTCAATGCCGATGAGTCTCTTGGCCCGTTTTTCAATTGCATCCAGCTGGTACTTGGCAGATCCGTTTCAGAGATGAGAGCAGTACTCCATGCATGATTGGTTAGATGGTTAATGAACCGAAATATTAGTTTTATTTTTCTGAGTTAAGAAACTAACTAATGCTGGAAGCATATATTTTTTTAACTTTAAGCAAATCATAATTATTATAATTAGGTTTATTTATGGTTGGTCAGGTTTTATCATACAGTGCTGGATAAACTGTATTTTCAGAAAAACATTGCTTGAATCTGCAATCTATGTATGAATAAACCCGTAAATGCTTTATCGTTCTTGCTTTCCCAACATCTCTATTACAAATTCAATGGCCCAAAACCAACCATTATACCTATTATTGTCCCTATCTGCCTTTACTGAATTAGGTACATCTAAAAAAAAAACATTACAAAATCTTTTTTTTTAAACAGGCTTTCTTCTTATTCTTCTCAGCAAACCCTTTCATTTGATACCCATATGATGGCAGTGCACAAAAAATAACTAGTCCGCCATCTTGGGCCGTCCGCAATATTGGATTTAGAATGACGTCGCTCAGCTAATCATGCAGTGTCTTCCAAACTAAACATGTATCCAAAATTTTATTTTGACCTGAAGACCAAGATTTGACCTGAACACACATGCATTGCAAGCTTGTAAACATATAAAATGTTCTAAATATTCAATAAAGACTTGAATCTAACAAAGCTTTGCAACAAAAAAATGCTCACTCTAATAAATTCCATCGTTCCTTCACAAACACACTATTAAAACACTCTCCTAATTTATATTACGTATCCCTTCAGCTCCAAAGTTTCTCACATCACGGTGTCCGTAATACGAAGTTGTGAGCTGGATCCCGCCTGTTGTATTAAGGATAAGTTAGTTCGGCGACTGTCGCCCAATGATAGAACAGTTTCGTGCCCGAATAAAACTGGATTTGCTGTTTGTTTCAACCTTTGTTTATTGTCAATGCTGCTTGTGGTGTAAGAGGATTCCAGGTTTTAGTTTAGTTCGTGAATTGAAAAGTAGTGAATGATAGGGATTTATGTGCTTGTTTTAAACTTTAATTACTGCAATTTATAGATAAAAAAAATACTAGATTTTTGTTACTAAGTTCTGAAAGTAGAGACGAAAAAAAAGAAGTAAATTAAAAAAATCTGCTTAAAAGCGAACTAAACAAGAAGAAAATCATGCTGTGCAGTCGGAGGATACATATTCGCGAGTTGGCTGACCAAAACCAGATGTATCCTCCAACTGCACAGCATGATTTTCTTCTTGTTTACTTACGTCTTTTTAGTTCGCTTTTTAAGCAGTCGGGTTTTTGTGTTTTTTTAATTTACTTTTTTTATTTACAACTTCTTGAATATTTTTTTAGAATTAGGTACATTTAAAGATACAAGTGTTATATATTTTTGAAATCACCTCTTAAAACCCTTTATTTAAATACCCCACACGATGGTTTCGGCAGAAAAAAAAAATTTTCTTCCGCAAAATGACGCCCAAAATCCACCTTTTTTTTTTCTTTTCCAATTTTAATGTAGCCAGTGACACTCGCAGGGTTAAGAGGAATCGATTGACGTAAGAATCATCAAAATCGGTCAACGCGTATGGTCTCTAGAACGCCACATAGGAACAAACATACATACATACATACATAGACTGATAAACACATTACCCTCCTTCGGCAGTCGGGTAAAAAAGGCAAAGCTTCGGTCTGACATTTAAATTGAGAAAAAAAAGTTCCTAATGCTTTTTCGATTTTACACGCTTTGTTTCTGATATTTTATGGCTTAGGTGAATTTGACACTAAAATAGGCAAAACTCGCAAATCTTGATGTATATTAGTTCTGCATTTTTGGTATGTTAAATAAATGAACTTATTAACAGTTAGCACATAGCTCTATCGGCTCATATCACTACTCTTATAAAATAAAATCCGCCGCCGCATCTGTACACGTTAAACTTAAAAATATCCTGAACGGATTTTGAAGCGGTTTTTATGTATACATTGTATTAATAACTTCCTAATCTCTGGATCTACTGAACCGATCCAAATGAAATTTGGCATGGAGATAGTTTGAGACCATGGGAAGGATATAGGATAGTTTGTATTCCCTTGTATAAAACACATTTTATGCGGGTGAAGCTGCGGGCTGAAGCTGGTATCTTATAAATCTACTTGCGTTAACGTTTCTAAATAAAAATCCGGAACACAAATCAGAAAGAACATGGTGACTATCAAGGAAGGTAAACTTTGTATGTATCTTTGTATCTTTGTTTGTACTCGTCATAAATAATTTTGTCTATAGATAAAATGGGCGAGGGGTTCACTTCTAACATAATTTCTGTTAGTTTGACGAAATTGCTCAGGCAGTCCAGCGATTTTCATTTCATGGTATTGATTTTTGTTAAGAGTTTTCCGTTTATATTCTACTAGCTGTTGCCCGCGTCTTCGTCTGCGTAGCATTAGTACTTCGAATCATCATCATCATCATATCAGCCGAAAGACGTCCACTGTTGGACATAGGCCTCCCCCAAGCGTCGCCACATTGACCGGTCCCGTGCGTCTCGCAACTAGTGGATCCTCGCAACCTTCACCAGGTCATCGATCCACCTGGTGGGAGGTCTTCCAACGCAACGTCTTCTGGTTCGCGGTCGCCACTCCAAAACTTTTCTGCCCCATCGGACATCCGTTCTGCGAGCAATGTGCCCTGCCCACTGCCTTAAGACGACGACTAACGCCAATGACCTTGAGAGAACAAAACGCGCACTCGTTTCACACCCGCGCGACCCAAAATTTAGTAGTTTTTTGTACTTTCCTTATTATTCTATGACTTAAAAAAAATACTCAGGACAAAATGTAAATAATTAAATTGTCTTTGAGATGGTGTTAATTTCATTAAAATACGCCCAGCGGCTTTGGTGTCGATTGTCGTGTTTTTGTCGGTTTTAGACATAACTTTACAAATTAATTACACTATGTTATACGAATAAAACTCAAAATTTGCTCAGATCAAATTATTAAGAAAATGGTCTAATATAACATATAGATTTCCCAAAAAATTACGACTTGCCATTTGGACGTGATTCTCATTTTAAAATTAGCTACTCAAGGGAATCGGCGCCTTAAGTTTGTCAATTCTTCGGGCTATGTCGGTAACCCTGGTCCTCTTGTGGATCTCTACATTTCTGATTCGATCACGCCAGGTAACGCCGAGCATAGCCCTCTCCATTGCCCTTTGAATAACTGTAAGCTTTCTGATGAGGCACTTCGTATAGCCTTTTTTTTATATCGCGCAATAATATTGTAGGTGTTCCATACAAATTTCCACATGCTTTCCTTAAGGATTATTTCCGGAATTAAAACTTAATCAAAATCCTATGTCCTTGCCAGGGTCTCAGACTATCTCCATACCAAATTGTATCTAAATCGGTTCAGCGGTTTAAGCGTGAAAAGGTAACAGACAGATAGACAGAGTTACAGTCGCATTTATAATTTATGGATTTTAAGTGTTATTGACTCGCGTTTTCATTGTATGTTGAGTACTAGCGACCCACCCCGGCTTGGCCGGACTTACTGAACACACTAAAAAATTCGCTGTATAACTGTCGAAGATAATAAGTGGGCTTCTAAGCTGTTTTTATTTTATGCATTTAAATATAATTTGGATTAGCCTTTGGAATAGCCTGGATTAAGAGACAGAATTCTTTTTATCCCAGTACTAATATCCCGTGGAATATTATTAGACATTTACGCGGGCGAAACCGCTGCTAAAAAGCTAGTCATTATAGTCGTGACAATCTAAGAAGTAGGATTTGACAGCAATAAAAATACGTTATATAAGTTAAACTTGATGCATACGAATGATACTCGTTGTTATAGTGTACTAGTAGTTGTCCGCGGCTTAGCTCACGTCAACTGGCTATCTACCTACCCTACCCTGTCCTACCTACCTACCCTACCCTACCCTCCCTACTCTACCTACTTACCTACCTACCCTACTCTACATACCCACTTTTTTTAATACTTATATTAGCCTATGTTTTTCCTCAGTATGGCATATATCCCCTTACCAAATTTCATTGAATTCCGTTCATTGGTTTAGGCGTGAAAAGGTAACAGGCAGACAGACAGACAGAGTTTCTTTCTAATTTATAATATTAAGTATGGATAGGTAACATAGTAATTAATTAGGATTATGAATTTGATCTTCCGTAGACTTCTTTTTTTTTTCTTTTCGAATCGATGTCACATTCAATTAGATTGTCTGAGCCCAGTAGGCGGCCATGCTTATTGCAGCGTCAGATGCACTGTACATGTCTTCCAGGGTGCAAGTGAATGGACAGCCAAGACACTCCAACAAGTGGGACATAGTCTGTACAGGGGCACCACACTCACACCAGGTGTTGAACGTATCAGTAATCCCCCATTTTGCCAAATTATATTTGCAGCGGCCTAATTGGGTACGTAGCCGATTCAGTGCCTTCCATACAGGCCACTGCAATTCATGACCAAGCGGTAGATGTTCCTTGGGCTCAACAAAGTCATGGGGTGGTGGACACTTCTCCAACCACAACTTTTCGTAGACGTTCATTGATAACAAAGTAATAGCGGCATGTAAAATGAGAAACGTCATCGAACTTCTTAGATTGTCATAATTACAGATAAATTAGCAGACAAGCACACGCGACTGCTGCTACCGCCTCAGAAACATTTTACGTCACCCACGAAAGGGCAGGCATCTGTCTTAAATCAGATATTCAATTTACACCCCGTTTGTAATCAGAAACTTCGTAGAATAATTGAAGCACCTCAAAATCTCATTAAGTATTTGTTCGGGTGTAAATAGAAAACGCCCCAATTGTATCAAACTCATTTCGGGAGCCCCATTCATTTAACCGAATTGGGTGGCATTAAGGAATTGTGAATTGAAATATGACATTCATGTTACTATGGGATTTTAGAAGAATGTGCGTAAACTGGATACTGTAGATTATGTTCTTTGTAAAGTGTGTTTTTTGAGAGTTAAGGTCTATCCACACATATCAGGGCCGTGCCCGGGACGTGCACGGGACGTGGACAGACCGTGCCCCGTCAGGTGCTCAAAAAATATCTATCAAGCACGTCCCGTGTACGGACGTGTGTGAACGATGTCATATAAAATTATCCCACCGATATGTTTTTGAGCCCCTGACGGGACCCGGCCCTGTCACGTCCCGGGCACGCCCCTGATATGTGTGGATAGACCTTTAAGTAACATAACATCAAGCTTGTATTCCCTGTAGGCGTAGACAGAGGGGTATATTGGAAACATCCAATGACTTCGCCCGCTCAGGGTTAAGCGGGCGTGTCAGACTTTTACTGACTAAAACCCACCCGTGTTCCTTCAGTTGCTTAAGCCAGGGCCGCGGTAACTCTTTCAAATTTATCTGCGACCACCCTATGTCCCCTGGATGGGTCGGAGGGCATTCACAATAGTCCTCCATCGGTCTTGAGCTTCACGCTTCACCTCGCTCCACATCATACCAATCCTCATCGCTTCTGCCAACACGGTGCGACGCCAGGTTTGATGGAGACGGCTACGCTTTCTTATGCCTTGGGGATTCCGATCCAGCGTTTGCTTGAGTATATGATCTTGAATCCAACTCCACTTGCGACGCTTGATCTGGCGTTCGATCGGGCTCTCGTGGCATAACTCCAACAGCTCTACATTGATAATGGTCTCAGGCCAGTTGATTCCGAGTATGCGACGAAGACAGTGGTTGAAGAAGACTTGGATCTTGCGTGAGATGTCTTTTGTGACCTTCCACGTTTCGCACCCGTAAAGCAGCTCGGACTTGACATTTGATCCGAAAATTTTGAGTTTAATCCTTCGGGTCAGTTTCCGCAATTGCTAAACAGGTCTCAGCTGCGGGAAGGTAGCTCGTGCTTTGGCGATACGTGAAGCGAGGTCCTCGTCACTGTCTCCAGTTTCTGACTTGACTTTTCCGAGGTAAGTAAACTTGTGGACGCGTTCCACTGCCTCTGTGCCAATCAGCAACGGTAAAATATTCTTCACACTATATCTCATCTCTTGGGTTTGCCGAATGTTTATTTTTAGTCCCGTTTCTGCCACCTCCCGTCGTAAATCGTTAAATTTTGCTTGCTTGGGTCATGGTTATGACTCATCAGGCATATGTCATCCGCGTAATCCAAGTCTTCCAAGATGTTGGATAATCTCCACTCTATCCCGTGGCGTTTAATTTCATCATAAGTTAGTAAAGGTTTGGCCTTTACTAACTCAATCGGAACCAGCTTCCTGGCTCACCAACTACGTTTAGAAGTGGCAAGTTAGCAAGCTCTTTGATAACTCATCCGAGTTAAATATAACCCCAGGCCTTTTAATAATGGCTCGTCGCAATTTGATTTCAGATTAAAGAACACGATTCACCAAAGAATATTTTCATTAGTTCGGTTATCTTTATTTTTGGGGTCAATAAATCTAAAGGTTGCTATCGCCGTCTACGGGCTAATGGTGCCCTTAGGCGGTGTACCCTTGATTTATATTAAGAGAGGAGATAAGCCACTCTTAATCTTATTTTTTTTTCTTATTTTTAGAAATGGTGCGAATGAATAGATTTTTATATTTACAATTACATTTTATTAGTCTAGAACGCATAAACTTAATTGTAAACAAACTACTAATCTAGATACAGCTTGAAATCAATCTGCTAAGCCTTCTTCCAAGATTGTTTCAGTCTAGCCGGCTATAGTTCAATACTAGCTGTGTCCATGTAGTGATTGCTTTTCTGACCTAAACTGCCCAGTTACTGGGTATCGTGAAACCGCTTTGGCAAGACTGTTTCTCAGATTGGGAAGATGCTGTTTGTCTTGTTTAGGTAGGTACAGCTCTAAAAGAGCTATATATAAATAGTAGTCAAACTCACATAAACCAAATCGAAGTTAATTATTGTAAAGCTTAGGTAGGCTTCTGTTCAAGGCCCGTATTAAATAAAATATTTTGTAAGATATTACAAAATAACTTAGAATTTATCTACTATCATCCTGTTAACGGTTTGAAAAGAGCCATTTAATTAGTAGCCTTTACGTATAATTATTTTGCTCACAGCGATCTGAACTTTGTTAAATCTTTATTATTTTCAACCTGATTGGTCTCACAGTTGTATAAAGATTCGTTCTCCCATAGTTTTCACGGTTCTCTGGGTTCGGTAATACTATTCTGTACAAAAACTTACCGTGATGACTCAGGTGAAGTAAACTCGAAGGGGGCTGTCAATTCCTAGCATTGGTTGGAATGACGGTTCAGTTCGAGCTCTTTCCCCAAAGTCGTCATGGTAAAATTTCTACAGAATCGACCGGCTGATTTCGTGTAAATATCTCGTAATTATAAACATAGTAAATCAGAAAATATTTTTCGGTAAACTCCAACGTTATTCTAGCTGTCCAGCACACCATAATGGACAAAAAATTAATGAATTTTTCGAACATCGAAAAATTATGGCTCATTCCGAAAATCAATCTCCTGCACATTTGCTACGGTATCTCTATAAAATCGGTCATAAAGTCATTAATTTCAATAAACAGGCCAGGAAGGAAAATATTTACGACAGTGTATTAACGTAAAATCCGCTCTCTCGTCTTTATTATCGAAGACGACATTATGTGCTACTATTGATGAATATGTTTTGGGAGTTATGACGTTTTTGTATTGGGTGAGAGAAAATTGTGGGCTTTCGTGGTTTACACAGGTTCGTTTCAAGGTTATGAAGAATATATGAACTCTTTCAACGATTTTCTCTTCATCTTGTCGATACTTTTTGATATACGTGGGTTGATTTTTAAGTCGTCCGATAACTTTTAATCTGAAGAATGGACACAAGCAGTTTTTTGTAAAGAAAATGTGTCAAACCAAAACATTAGGTCATTACATATGAAATTGGGGTTTTGTAAGGGAGGAACATAATGCCATTTTTTTTTTAAATATAATATATTTATTTAAGCAAAGTATATACCAATGCTATCTATGCACTTTTGCCGTCTCATAGGTAACTACCTATGGAATAGATCAATATGGAAGGGATCAATGAACTCATTGATCCCTTTATTAAAAAAACCATTCGGACGGGAATCAATAAAATCTTTGAAGGCGCTTTGGACTGCCCCATCAGAGTTGAATTTTTCCCTTGCAAGAAGTTATCCTAACTCAGACGTGGTTTGCGATGGATCCGCTTCCAAAATAGCCTTCAATTCTTCATTATTAACTTTAGTATCCGGCCGTCCACGGGGCTTATTCTGCAGGCCGAAATTTCAAGAACGAAAACGTTGGAACCAAAAACGCACTGTGTTTTCTTTTACGACACCGTCGTCATACACATCATCAATCCTTTGAGCCGTTTCTGCAGCACTTTTGCCACGATGGAACTCGTACTCGTAAATAACGCGACGTTTCAAGTTTTCCATTTTGTAAACTGACTGGCGCAAAGAAAAAACCAAGAGAGGAAAAAACAAATGAATTACGGTTTTCCAAACACAAAAGCATGAGTAAATAGCTATATAAATTTAAAATTGGAATACCAAATCAAAGAGGAGATATTTGAGATCAAAGTGGCCAGTACGACAAAACGCCAATTTCATAGGTAAGGACCTAATATTTATTCCAAGTTATTCTAAATAAACGATTTCTGTCTATTAAAAGATCAGCCTTAAGAATAAGACCAGAGAAACAGTTTTTATTAGTAACGGGGACGCGAATGGGCTAAATAAATGCAGAAAATCTCCTTTCGCATTTTTGAATATTTTTGTCGTATTTTGAATTGCTTTAAAACAGACATAACAAATGTTTTTGCAGTCGTTTAACATTTATTTAACATCATGAAAGTTTGAAACTCCTACCATATTAAGAACAAGATAAATGTCACCCAACACACACAAAACCACAAAAAGCAATATTAAAACATTCATGAGAAGTTTTCTATTAATTTCCCGCGAAGTTGAACAACATTTAGAATAATAATAAGGGCTATTTTTTAGCACTAACGTTCCGTGAAGTTGGCAGAATTGCTCCGAAGTTTTCTTCGACGGTTCGGTTGGCAGTAATTGTATGAAATTATTATTTTTTAAATTTCGTTTTGTTTTTCTTTGGCTGAGGTAAATGTTGCCAATAGGTATAAGAGGCATCTCTTTCTTCATTCCAATGTGCCCGGTTTAGGGCAATTGTGAACCAATCCAGTCGCCAATATTTGCATCAAACTCTGCCCGCCATCTTCGCCTGGATCTTTCGCGATGTTTACGGAATTTTTTCGGGATTCACATTGTGGTTGGTTTAGCCTATGAACTGTTCGACATTGCGGCAGACGAGTCCGGCCCAGTTCCATTTTAAATTGGCTGCTTTGTGGATAACGTCGGCGATTTGTGTTTTATAGCGCACCACTTTGTTCCAAATGTGGTCTGTTTATCTGAATATATCTCTTGTCCATTAAATGAGTTTTTTTTTACTTGACTGCCGAAGGAGGGTAATTATTTATCAATCTATGTACGTATGTGTAAATGTATGTATGTTTGTTCCTATGTGGCATACTAGAGACCAAACGCGTTGGCCGTTAAAAAATGAAAATAGAAAAATGGTAGATTTTGGGCGACATATTGTGAGGGCCTTTATACGAGTATGTTTAAATGTACGTAATTCGTAGGTAGTTAGGGTAGGGTAGGTAGTGTAGGGTTGTTAGGGTAGGGTAGGTAGGGTAGATGAATGTTTGGTGTTTTTATGGCAAAACAAAGTTTGCCGGGTCAGCTAGTAATATTATAAAATTACTAGAGACAAAATAAGACCTAGATATCTTTTAAAAATATGTATCTATAAAAACTGTGTGTTTGTGAAACATAAAGTTTGGTCATTGTGTTCAAGGATTTTTTATATTTTTTGATACCCAAAATTTTGAGATGAATTCAATTTTTTTATAGTCTGCCTAGCCCTTTCCCAACTATATGGCTTCCAGTCTTACCGAATTCAGCTGGGTACCAGTATTTTACATGGAGCGACTGCCTATCTGACCTCCACAACCCAATAACTGGGCAACACCATACCCCTTGGCAAGACTGAT
The DNA here is from genome assembly GCA_945859665.1 of Anorthoa munda. Classification (NCBI taxonomy): domain Eukaryota; kingdom Metazoa; phylum Arthropoda; class Insecta; order Lepidoptera; family Noctuidae; genus Anorthoa; species Anorthoa munda. The sequence continues at coordinate 8,534,763 of OX243893.1, forward strand.
GTCAGATCTCAAGCTTCTGACTACCCGTAACGACTGTCAAAGATCTTCAAATGAAAGCCGGGACCAACGGCTTAACGTGCTTTTCGAGGCACGGAAGAAACTCGGTATGTTGAAATGGTCACCCATCCACAGACCGACCTCGTCAAGCGTTGCTTAACCTTGATGATCGACCCGTGTGGCTTTTATTATATAGCCACGAGCTCCTCATGAATTCAATTTTCTTGTTAACAGAAAATTTATTAGGTAACCTGTCAAGGAACAATGTTTTAGACGCTTCTTTCCTTGTTATGAAAATTACTTTGCGCATAATTTAGACAAAGCTGAAAGGTCAATGAAATTATATTTCAGCAGTGACAGGTTGGTGACTATTTTTAATGGGGATTTGGTGTTGTGGCAAATTCATGTGGTTAATTTGCTTCCCCTTAAATAAACTACACGCAGAAACCAAGTTCGCTTTAAGGCAGACAGGCACAACGCGACAATGCGAAAAATCTTCTTCCATTTGTTCTAAAATTACTTTACAGTTACGTTGTCGCATTCTCGCATCGCTCCTTTATCTGTAACTTGCTTTTACTCGCGGCATCGCCCGCATCAAAAGTATTTTATTATCCCCACATTATCAAAGTATCCTATTTTCTGCCCTATCCCACATTCTGATCTATCCATATGCCAAGTTTCATCCAAACAACACATGAAGACAAGATAACGTCAAGACATGAAAAGGTTACAGACATAATTACTTTCGCATTTATTATAAACTAGCTGTTTCCCGCGACTTCGTCTGTGTAGCATTAGTACTTCGTATAGCCTATTTTTATATCTTGCAATAATATTATAGCTATGTGTGCCGCCGTACTTGGGAAATTATTAGTACACCACAAAAACTTCTAATCCCCTTTCCACCCCCTTATGGACGATTTCCGAGATAAAAATATTCAAAGTCCTTCCCGTGGTCTCAAACTATCGCTATACCAAATTTATATAAATCAGTATATATATATATAAATCAGTTCAGCGGTTTAAGCGTGAAAAGGTAACAGACAGACACAGGGTTACTTTCGCATTTATAATATTAGTTATGAATTTTATGAATTTTCCAAAAGAATATCTATATGCAACAACACAATATTATTGAACTTTAGCAAAGTAATAATTCTTTCTTTTGTTTCGTTTTATAATAGCCACAACTTTCTTTTCACTTGTCGGCTATAAATCAAAGCCTCGGAATTATTAATAAGACCCAATGTGTGGGTACGTTAGCTCATCAGTATTCTAAAAAGATACGGAGAAGTTTTCTGTATCTTTTGAAAACACGAATGTTTGGTATTGTTAGTTGGTAATATGGACATTTCAATTTTCGCTTGTAATGGATGGTGAATGGGCTCAATTGGGACTTTATAATAAAACAGTGGACTGTATTAACACACACACACACTTCACACACACACACACACACACGTCACATTCTACACATCACATAATATGTCACGTCACATTTACTTTGTTTTTGTTTTCCACTAAATTATTGGAAAAAAATATATATGTATAATATAATATGTCCTATTGAGCTTTATCTATACTAATATTATAAAGAGGAAAGATTTTTTTGTTTGTTTGTACCGAATAGGCTCCGAAACTACTGGACCGATTTAAAAAATTCTTTCACCAATTGAAAGCAACATTATTCCTGAGTAACATAGGCTACATTTTAATCCCTAAAACGGGTCCAGTGGGGTGGTCCACGGGAGCGAAGCCGCGGGGAACAGCTAGTTATAATATATAATTATCGCAGCCTTTTGACCTGAAGGGTACCGTACCACTACCTGAAACATAATTAGCCGATGCATTTAATACAACATTTAGTGAATTTAATATTTATTTATCCTCGCACTGGAATGCCTCGCGGCAATCACTCCAATGGAGCACAAACTTCTATAAGTCCAGCAGCTTTATTGTTTTGCCAAATTCACTAGGCAGTTCCCTTTGGCAAAGAGTATGAAAAATTTATAAATCACATGTGAGATGAAAGACGCGATGTGGATTTCCGTGTATGTGATTAGTCGATTTTTCATACTATTCGCCCTTTGCCTTTCCGAATTCATTACGCAATAAGGCTACAGGTTTCCTCACGGTGTTTTCCTTCACCGTTGTCAGTGATGTCTAAGATAAACTTAGAAAGTACATATGAATTGAAAAACTTACATCGGTACTCGCTCCGATTTGAACCCGCGATCTCAAGCACGAGAGGCGAGGTATTAACCACTGTAAACACCACAATTGAATTTAATGAAAAGTTTGCTAAAATTACAATCGTAGCTAAAGAAACGAAGCCCCGCAACACGGTGCTCCTATTTACGTCTGCAGGGTCACAGATCATATAATACTGCAGGGTTTAAAAAACTATCTTCCCATGTCGGAGTGCCCTACGGGTTCACTTCGCTAGCTCTTGGACTAATAAGTAGAAGAGTTATCACGAAACCTAATTGTTAATTATACCAAATACTCGTTCAACAACACCTTTTTACCTGACTGCCGAGGGAGGATAATGTGTTTATCAGTCTATGTATGTATTTTTGTTCGTTGTATATTTTTTCCTATGCGGCGATCCAGAGAACAAACGCGTTGGCCGATTTTGGTGATTCGTACGGCGCGTCGGGCGCCATATTGTGGGGACCCAATTTATCTTTTCTTTCATAACGGAGGCGATTTCAAAAATATATTACACTTATATTATTTTTAAATGTACCTAATTCGAAAAAAATAATGTTTACTAAAAAGTTATAAATAAAAAAGTTTATTCAAAAAACCCGAGTGTTTAAAAAGCGAAATAAAAAGACGTAAACAAGAAGAAAATCATGCTGTGCAGTCGGAGGATGCATCGCGTTTTGGTCAGCCAGCTCGCGAACATCAGCGTCGTTCATATGCTATTATGCATACTAAATGGTCTACACCAACAATACTAGAAATGATTTAATTCTATACAACCGCATTATTTTTAACCGACTTACCAAAAAAGGAGGAGGTTCTATGTTCGACATTATGTATGTTTTTTTTTTTTTTTTTTTATGTATGTTCACCGATATCTCCGTCAATTGGGGACCGATTTTGAAAATTCTTTTTTTGTTTGAAAGAGTATACTTCGAAATTGGTCCCATTTTAATTTGGTTAATATCTAATGAAGAACTTCGGAGATATACAACAGAACTCTTCAATAAATAACGGTAAATCTCTCGGGATTGCTGCAATCGCATGTCTGTTTATTGTTTATACCATTTCATAACATAACATCACGCCACTACGCTCTAAAGGGGTACGCAGATCTCTCATTTCACCGGTAATACTTTAGTTACATGATATTCGGGTAATCTATTCTGGCGTTATAGGTACCTTACTAAACAACTTGTACAACTAAAAAGTGAAAAATAAAAAGCTTTTTACAAGAAAATACTACCGACTTCCAAGTAAAAAGACTACAAAGTGAAAAATAACTTTTTCTACATTTAGAAAAGATAGATTAGGTATCTATCTTTTCTATTAAATCTTTTGGATAATTTACGCCTTCAGTTGGCGGTACTTTCGCAAGAGGCATAAGCGCTTTGATAGGTGCCTGGGCCTGACATCTCAGTGCTACCAGCTAATGCATATCATTTCAGAAAACCCTCAATTGTCACGTATTTAATTACTTTGAGTAAACGTTCATATCTCCGAAGCTGTTTACCGTTGCACTGGAGGATGTCTTCAAGGGTTTGGACTGGAGAGGGCTAGGCATCAACGTCATTGGCAAGTACATCACTCACCTTCAGTTTGCCGACGATACAGTGGATATGGCTGAGACCATGGAGGACCTCAGTAAAATGCTCGATGACCTCAGTGGAGCTTCCAAAAGAGTGGGTCTTAGAATGAACATGGACAAAACCAAGGTGATATTGAATGCGCATTTTACACCCACTCATATCTAGGTTGGAGACTCTACACTCGAAGTTGTGAGCGACTATGTCTACCTGGGACAAACGATCCAGTCGGACAACTTCGAGAAAGAAGTCAACCGTCGAATCCGACTCGGCTGAGCAGCGTTCGGGAAGACGGAAGTCTATGACCAGTGTGTGTTGCCAGTGATGACATATGGCTCTAAGATATGGTCGCTTACAATGGGCCTCTTCAGAAAGCTTACAGTCACTTAGTAGCTTAGCTAGTATGCTCGGAGTTTCCTTGAGTGATCGAATCAGAAATGTAGAGATCCACAAGAGAACCAGGGTTAGCGACATAGCCCGAAGAATTGCCAAACTTAAGTGGCAGTGGACAGGCCACATTGCTCGCAGAACGGAGGGCCGATGGGGCAGAAAGATACTGGAGTGGCGACCGCGAATCGGCAGACGTTACGTTGGAATGCCTCCCACCAGGTGGACCGATGACCTGGTGAAGGTTGCGTAAATCCGCTGGTTGCGAGACGCACGGGACCGGTCAATGTAGCGAAGCTTGGGGGAGGCCTATGTCCAGCAGTGGACGTCTTTCGGCTGATACGATGATGATGATGAAACGGTCATGATGTGTTTGGATTTTTGGGACATTTTTGACAATGACGCGGGGGCCTCTCGTTGCTCTGTAGTTAATAACTACGTCACTCTAAAACTATAAGTGGTTTCTAAATAATCTACACCATACTGAATGGTTTGTAGAATTTGACAATCGTACGCGTTAAATTGGGTACATAATTACCTACACTTGATCAATAATTTTTCTCAGTAGCTGAGGTTTTTTGAAAAAAATATTAAGTTTGTCGTGAAATAAATTCTCTATTTAATTCAAATAAGAAAATCATATCCATACGAATACTAAGGGAGTTTAAAAAACCCTGTTTCAATAGGGTAGAACTTTTAACCGAAGCTTGTGCGTCTGAAGTTAAAGGCTTTAGTAATAGCTTACCAAGCGTTATGTGAAATACTTTCAGCAAAACTGCGATCAGCCCGCTTCGGCTTTAATGGGATAAAAACACAATTTTAATGGAATCAGAGGATAAAGTAAAATGCATCGAATACCTATGTTATTTTGTAGTTTAAGTACTTAATTTTATAAATAATTCTTAACTCTATAATATTATTAAGGTGAAAGTTTGTGAGTGTGTGAGTGTGTGTGAAAGTTTGTGTGTGTTTCATCATCATCATCAGCCTTATAAAGTCCCCACTGCTGGGACACCGGCATCCTCTCTGTAAGAGTCTGTGTGTTTGTATGTTTGTTACTTCTTCACGCCCAAACGGCTGGACGGATCTAGATGAAATTTGGCACAGAGATAGATTATAGTCTGGAACAGCACATAGGATTATCCCGGGTATATGTTACCTTGTTATAATTTTCGACATTCACGCGGGCAAAGCCGCTGGCAGAAGCTAGTATAATAATATTTTTTTAGGGTTCCGTATGTCTGAAACAAAGACTGAAACGCGAGCCTACTATCAATTTAAAAAAAAGATAGAGGAATAGACAGACAGACAGACAAGCGAGTGATTTTATACCCTTTTAAGATTTATTAAGGCTAGCGTTTGCCCACTTTCTAATTTGAAGATAAGCGATGACGTAGTCAACAGTGGAGCACGCTTGCCTAGAAGTAACCTGTTCACTAGTTCACCTGTTCACTAGTAAATAGTGAACAGGTTGTAGGTATTATTAAACACAGGACGGATTCCGTTGAAAGGTATCCTCTGTGACTCAAATACGCACGGGGTCACTTGGGACACAAGATAAACTAGAAAATTAAATCAACAATGTTTTTCAACGTGTAACATACCATATGATATGGGTGTTGTGTATGTGAGTTTATATGTTTGTAAATGCAGCCACGATACAGGAAGAAATTCCTAGTATGGGGCAACGTCAATTTTTCAATCTAAATCAAAATAAATATGAAAGGACTTATTGTGAGAATCTCAAATTTGTTTTCCATAACTTTAAAATGGTTTTAACTCTTACTTTACATTTTATATAAATGTTTCTTTTTGCTAGAGCAGTTACTACCTTATTCGATGTAGGTACCCCTCTCACCAAAACGCGGAAGTGAATTTCCTAAGTTGAACCTAGTTTTAACCGCATTTCGGCACTTAACCTAGAACAAGGGACTTAGCACTAACTTAGAACCACTTAACTTGACAGCTTTTGGTAGCTTGATTACAGCTGCAAGCTTTTTTATCCAAGATTATCTATACTAATATTATAAAGCTGAAGAGTTTGTTTGTTTGTTTGTTTGAACGCACTAATCTCAAGAACTACTAGTTGGAATTGAAAAATTCTTTTTGTGTTAAATAGTCCATTAATCGAGGAAGGTTATAGGCTTTATAACATCACGCTACGACCAATAGGAGCGGAGCATAAATAAAAAATGTAGCAAAAACGGGCAAAAATATTCCTTTTTGAGAGCTTCCGTTGCGTGCGCTGCGTAAGCGGTTAAAGTTACGCAACATTCATGTTTGTAGGGTAGCAAGGATAGGGTAGGTAGGTAGCCAGTTGACGGGAGCGAAGCCGCGTGGGACAGCTAGTAATCAAAATAAATAAAAAGAAAATGAAGTTATTTAAATAAACACCCTCAAAATACTAAACAAGACAACTTCTTTTACCAACTACAAAAGAAATTAAGATTTTTTACGTATCTAAACAAAGAGGGAAACGATCGTATCAAACTCAACAGAAAATTTGTAGATACAATTCGTAACAATCCCATGACCCAATTTCCAAATTACTACCGTGTTTCAAATTATGGGTCATCGAGCAATATTGACGAATACTATAATCAAAGGTAAGCAAGTCTTGGGGAAATGACAAAGTTTGATTTACAGAATTTTACAGAAGGCATAGACAATTCAGCAGTCCAAAAGATCCAGGTATCATTGATATACATGGAAAAAGTATCTTGAATTCGAGTGTAAACAAATAAGTGGCGGGTCAGTCTGTTGTTCTCAAAGTTTTGAGAATCGAGACACCAAAAACATTTAAAAAAATATTATTATTTTTGTTTTGCTTTTGACTATAGTCTAGGTCAGAGGTGACAGAGACAATGTCAACGATTGAGTGAGCTTACCCAGAACAAGCCTGTTCACTCTAACTTTGAAGAGATTCGGGTTGTATGAGTTCGGAAACACAGACGCAGGCAGTGAGTTCCACTCTTTTGCTGTGCGCATTATGAAGGATGCTTGGAATGGCTTGGTGCGAATTGGTGGAATACCTACTCTGTGAACTAAACTTACCGATGTTAACTTAATAAAAAGTATTCGCGATTTTGCGTGATTTTTAGGATAAAGATCGCACCCCTAGAAGTAAATAAGTAGGTAATTAAGATGTAGATTGTTCTATAAACCTCTATTTATAGAACAATCTACATCTTAATTACCTACTTATGTTACTTAAATTAGATATCTACGACACAACCACCTTCTATTAGTTTTTATACAACTTTGCCATACATCTTGAGCATTTGAATAAAAAATAAATGCTAAAAGTGCCAGGTTTTTACATAATAAGTAAAGGATTAAACAAAACGAGAAAATGTTAAACCTAAAACTCTAAGCGAACCATCAAATTTCATCAGCATTCATGAAAATAAATTAAAATATTTCACGACAGTATAGAAATATTAAGTATTTCCTAAAAAAATAAAAACATCCCACTGGGCTGCAAATTAATAGAAGACTTGAAATAACAAAAAAAACCGGCCAAGTGCGAGTCGGACTTGCACACGAAGGGTTCCGTACCATTATCGCAAAACACTGCAAAAAATTCACGTTTGTTGTATGGGAGCCCCCCTTAATTTATTTTATTTTAATTTAATAATTATTACTTTTTGAAGAGAATATACAACTAAATATTCTGTGAATATTTCAAGCGTCTACCTTCTGCCGTTATTAATATCGAGCAAAAAACGGTAAAAATATAACGTTTGTTGTATGGGAGCCCCCTTACATATTAATTTTATACTGTTTTTAGTATTTGTTGTTATAGCGGCAACAGGAATACATCATCTGTGAAAATTTCAACTGTCTAACTATCACGGGGCATGAGATACAGCCTGGTGACAGACAGACAGACAGACAGACAGACAGACAGACGGATCGCGAAGTCTTAGTAATAGGGTCCCGTTTTTACCCTTTGGGTACGGAACCCTAAAAATCTAAAAATAACCTCATTTATTGAAGTTTATTTTTTTAAGTCGGTTGAAAACATTATTCATTTCTCATTACAAGTTGAATAAATGGTAAAACAAATCTGAATGAGAGCAACTTTTCTAAGAAGTCAGCGGTCTACAAAGTTTTGAATGGGAACAATAATAAGAGCATTAAAGAATAATATTATTGTATATTCAGCAAGTTTGAAACACAGGAACTTGTATAAATAAGTAGGTACATCACTGAATAGTTACAGCACTGATAACTACATTTGTGCCACATGTTAAATTTAGTCTTGTTATACATTTTGTTTTTGTTTACCTTTGTATAGATGCTTTTACCGATTGTTTTGTGAATGTGTGAACATTGTAGGCCTTCGAGATTTCTAGATGCTTGATAACATTTGATAACTTTTTATCTCGTTTTACTTTTTATTTTTAGTTTCTAACGTCTTAAAATGGGATCTAAAAGTGGGATCCAACGAAAATAAACCTTGTTGTCGGGCCTACGTTGTTCCCCCATATCTAAGTTATGCTGTAATATGGAAATATTGTAAAAACAAACCATATTTTTAAAAGAGTAACCATGGAGTTTCTTGCCGGTTCTTCTCCATAGGAAACGACCAACCCGAACCGTGCGCCTTTTGTCGACGTTTTATAAGTGCCCATGTAGGCCTATGTAATTTATTTTTGATTTTTTATGAGTTAAATCTATCATTCGTTTGTGGTTTAGGGTATTAATAATGATATTCCAAATGTACCAAAAATTTTACTCAAGAGTTAGTTGCTAACACGAATTTAAATTCACAATAAGTATGTCGTATGTATTATTGGCCGGGTTAGCTACTAACTCGGATTTAGTAAGGTAACCCAGGGCGGCGCAAGCGGGCATACGGCTATTTATATCTTAATATTGCCAATGAGATAAAAATATGTTGATATTGTATAAGGTAGTATAGTTAGTATATTTTTAGCTATCGACACTATGGTACCTATTATATACGACTACACTCTTGATATAAACAAAAAACGCTTCAATTGTAATTACATCACTGAAATTACTCACAGGAAACAAAAAGTATTTATTTTAGAAACGTAATCCTTAGCGACCAATACAAATATAACAAAAGCCATTCTGAAAACCAAACTTTACAAGTTAATATTAATCTTTTAGCATTTATTTATTTATTTATAATATTATTTATTTTCTTTTTAACAAAAGACGAAGAAACTTAATATCCAACTAATGTCGTACCTAAATGCGAATACAAAAATACACTAAAACAAACAATACACATTCTTTAACAAAATACACTAACGAGCAATGAAAAAGTTCCAGTGACATAGCACCAAATTACTCCTAAACGGGAAAGGCTAGCTTAATGACGCCGTCTGCAATATTGAAGTACATTTAACAGTGCATCAGAATATTGCCAACTAAAAACGAAAATATTGTGTTCAAATTTTAAATTAAATGTGAAAAAATTTAATTAAGATGATTGTCGGCATTTTGTGGGTGGAACTTTTTCATTGCTCGGCAGTTTAAAATAACTTATATTGAAAACCATGGTATATGCTACATTCCCGTAGATTATTTTCTAAAGATGCGGCCATACTGCAGTAATAACATGTTTACAAATGTCTGTTGTGCTATTGAACATTATCTAAAACAATAACAAAATGAAACGTTTCATTTTGTATGGCAAAAAATTTCAGTAACGTTTCCAAACATTTTATAACTGCTGTGTGGCCGCACCTTTACTTTCACGTAAGCGAAGTCGCGGACAACAACTTGTTCATAATAAAAGGGCCAAAATATTTGAGAGCCGCTTCTTACACCACAGAGAAAAGTCTAGAAAATAATGTAGTGTCGTCATAGATACGCCCTTTGCTCTGACAAGGGTCAACTTGCTATTATGATTTCTGAAGGCGGGTCGAAGATATTGGGTTGGACTGATTTGCGTTAAGTCTATTATTGAAAGGTTCCGCATAATGATTGTGTGTTGTTTGGCTGGATGTTTTATAGGCTTTTCCTTTTTTTTTGGTTTTATTTTTATGATTCGACTATTTGATTGACAATAATGGTTATTTTATAAATAGAATCGCAATAGCGTTATTGGCCCACTTACATTTTTTGCATACGGATATACTACAACAAATAAAAAGTGAAAGTTTGTGAGGATGGATAAGGATGTTTGTAACTCTTTCACGCAAAAACTACGGAACGGATTTTGATGAAACTTTACAGAAATATAGCTTATACGTCAGAATAACACATAGGCTATAAATTATAAAGATATTGTGGAAGCCACGCGATTGGTAGCTAGAAAAACCGGCAGCCTAATTGCGTAAGTGAATTCTGCAAAGCAAACAAGTTGGAACCTTCCCAAAAACGACTTTTCGTATTGCATATTACACTCTGAAACGGAAAGGTTATGCTCCTTTCATTACCAATATTTTGACGTACAATTGATTGTAAAAGAATGAATGAAAGCGAATCAAACTCGAATCGAGAATCGAGATTAAACTTCACTATTGGTATTGTGTAATGCAAATGTCATATATCTTCAACTCCGTAGTATCTCTAAGTAATCTGTGTTCAACTCAAAGGAGGATTTGGAAAGCTAACGCTAGCTTTCCAAATTAGTTTCGCAATATCGAAAAAGTTGAAAGAAATGATTCTGATTCTTTGAAGGAATCGACTTGTTTCCTTTGCTGAATTCACTTACGCAATTAGGCTGCGGGGCTGGTATCATGAGTGGTCACTCTCAAACTACTAGGAGAACAGAAACATAAAGAAAAAATGTATAATCCGTGGATGGAATCATGTGTGGTAAAGACTCTCAAACTACCAGGACATAAGAATCTTGAAGAAGTAGAAAATCACAAAAATCTATATTAACCAGCATCCTAACTGCGTAAGTGAGTTCGGCAGGGCAAAGGGTAAGACTCCATGAAAGAATATGACAAATTCTCATTAAATGTGTTCGGTATTGCCGAAACATAAATAATGGTATCAATTTGTCTCATAATTATCTAGCCCTGTATGGAAACAAAAAAGTAAAAAAAAAATATATTTGAAAGTTATGAGCGTCGATAATTCCATATTTCAACACTAATTTTAACGCATCTTTGGGCGGAAATAAATACCATAAGAAGACGGAAAATTGAAAAACGGCCACCATACAGGGATAGATTAGTAGCTCAAAAATGCAAGTAATTTTATTTTGAAAATATACATTTAGTCGTTTTTTCATGACATTTAGACTCCCAAAGGTCTGTTTATAAAATTTTGCGCGCTCGATTTCGTCCTAAATCATCATCCATTTCGCGAAAATCTTGCAAAAGTGCTAATTCGTACGCGAACTAGCTTCTCACTGCTCATCACAGCATCTATCTCTTTCGCACGTGTTGTCTGATGAGATAGTATGCATTTTAACCCCGCGTGCAAAATAGTTCGTCCCTTCGACTACGGGAACCTCTTTCAACATCCTCAGCCTTTTTTTATTGTGGAAAAACGAAAAATATTTAGTTTTGTTCGAGTTCGTACTAAGACACATGAGGGAAAGAGCATTGACCGATATTGCCTTGTGAAAACATAAAACTATAGGTATAGTCAATATACCACATTTTATAGTGTAAAGACACCGCCAGATAAAAAAGGTCGTTAACACCTGTCTACCAATGTATGCCAATATTTCAAAACAATGAGAAAGAAATGTAAAGGCAGTGTCGCTAACACGTTCAATAAAACGTATCGCGGTAAGGGGCGTTCTTGATCCCTTCACTTGGGATGTAGTAATGAGGCAATATCTCTTAAATGCGTGAACCGATTTATATGATTTAAACGGATAAAATGTTTCTCAGCGTTCTTTCATTTAAGACCAAAATTTAAAAAAAATCTTCATAAACAAAAATCATGTTTTCAGTAACGTAATTATAATGTTTGGTACAAGTCAGATCAATGACTTTATTATTTTGTTATATCGCGGAGATTTTAGTAGATACTTACTAGTTAAAAGTAGTATTTATATTTATTATTTTAAAGTAGCAAAATTCATTTCAAAACACACTCCTTCGCAGTCATATAAATACGAGAAAATATACCAATTCAATAAACGTTTCAGCCATAGTTAAAGCAAAACAACAAAGTTCGTAGTACCTACAATCTGAAAAGTGTTCCATTTAGTGTTTATTCTATGAAAGAGCACAGGAAAATTCCTTCCATTTCAACTTAAGACGTCTTAAAATCACTTTACTACCTACGAGGCGTAGCGGGACTCAAAAATAGGGCACGCCATTCAGAACAGTTTCAAAAACCAATGCCGAGATGCTTGCTGGAACTTTGATGAGTTTCAACTGAATGAAACACGGACTAACGTATACTCTTTAATGGGTTTATCAAAAACATTTAAGGAAGAAGAAACCAAGGATCTTAATCGTAGCTATGATCAAAATAAACTAATATGAACTGACGCCCTTTTCTCATATGTCACTTTACCTTTTGATGTATTTACGTTCATAATAATAATAATAACGGCCAATGGCATAATAGCCAAGAGCCTCGACGAACATGACGAGAGACACGAGGAGGCTCTCGTTGGGCAGCTGGATCAAGGGCTTAATCCAGAAAGCGGTACTCCTGGACACGGCGCGTATAGTTAGGAGGTTCCTCTCTCAGGAGCCCTGACCACCGGTAGCTTGGACCCTGTTCCCGATACCGGTGGGCTACTATTTTTTATATTTTTAAATGTTTTTCTTTTTGTATGTGTTTTATAAAAAATATTTAAAAATGTAATTAATAAGAAACGAGATAAATAAAGGAAATAATAATAATAATAAACGTTTATTTGGAACCATTTAGGAATTACACAAAGTACAATGGAACGATGATAGCTACAGAAGTACAAACTGTGGCGCAGCTATCAGCGCCCGAAAACAAGACAGAGTAAAATAAAATTTGTTCCAGACTACTTTTGTTACAAGACAGAAAAATTATATTTAATGAAGTTATATAATAAAAAAAAACAAAATCAAGGGAAGTGTATGTTGAAATGTAGGGGTGTGTTGAGAGTGTATGTCTATCATAAGTCTAGTCATACACGCTCACCGGTTCTAAGTACAGCGGATCGATCTTTTTGAAGAAGCTGCGTTTCTACCAGAGATGTACGAGGATGCGTAGCGAAGAATGTGTTTGTTAAGAACCAATAGAATCACTTCATTTACCTAGCCCCTCTCAGCGCAGCACTAGTGGAAACCGTACAGCCAGACGAGGTTTTAGTACAAAACAGGGGCAGGATGTGTGCGAGGGATGTGTGCGAAGAATGTGTGTGTGTGCTGGCGTTCTAGCGATTTCATGAGTGGTTAGTGGCAAAAAATATGAGATAGATAAATAATAAAATTTACAAATTTTCTTTATTGTCGCTGGTACCCCGTGGTCTTGGAGACTTTATATCCTGAAATACAGGTTCGGTCTAGCTCATTTTTTACTCTTGTGCATATATTTAATAGCCTTAATAATTATAATGTTCAAGTAGTATATTAGGTTTTTTCCCGTTGCCCACCCTACAGAATCCGTATTTTTTTTGGAATAAAAAGTAGCATATGTCACTCAAGAATAATGTCGCCTTCTACTGGTGAAAGAATTTTCAAAATCGGTTCAGTAGTCCAACAGATTACTGCCTACAAACAAACTCACAAACTTATAAAATTTATCTCTTTATAATATTAGTGTAGATAAATATTACTTACTTACTAATGAATATCACCAATAAAGTCTGTGTACCTACGTTCCCTTCTCAAAATTAAAAAAGTAAGTACAATTGATTCAAAAGATATATGAACAAAATCAAGCCGTACAGGGCCTTGATGTTGTTTTGTCAATATGAAACGAAATACGGACTATCGTGCAGCCTCTAACAGTGTAATGAACAATAATGCTTTGAAATTAGAAGTTGGGGTTATAAGGACGTTTTGTGGTTTGCCTAAACCCAAGTTGAAACTCAAACCCGTACGGTATCTAGTTCAACTTAATACGATAGCGTAGGTAGGTAGGCATGAAATGTTTCAGCCTCAGGGGTTGAATATTGTTTCAAAGTGATATCAATTCTAAGTGCTGTATCAAAATCAACATGATTAAACTTAGATACTTATAATGCCTACTAGAATAGACAGGCTATTGGTTACAAATATCCTATTTTATGAACTGATAGTTGTCCTAAATGAAAAAGTTGGTCATAGTTTTACTGATCAGAAAATTTATTGTGTTGATAAGTTTAAGAGTAAAATCATGATCGATGGAGACTCAAGACAAGGCAAAATAGTTATCGCTGGCCATGGATGGCCTGGAATGATGATATAATACAATACTGCAGTGCCCAGCAAAGGAGGCATTGATGGACGAATGCCTAGTTGTGGCCAAGGCTTGTATAATACTTTTCTCAAATAATGCAAAGGAATTAAAACTAAGTAGTACCTGGAACTCATTTTGTCAAATACAATTACTTTTCAAAACCAATGACGAACAACAAACAACAGTGTTCATTTGTTTTTATTTCAATAAACAGCTTTCTATTTGCAAGACAGTTCAAAATTTAAATAAAATCTTCGATAAGTTACCTCCCTGGTTGTCATGTTTCAGAGTAAAAGATCGTTCCATTTTTAAATTACACGACAGATATGAGTTTACTATGTAATTTATTTGGCCGCTAAACACGACAGATATGGCTTTTCATTTAACTTTTTCCCGCCGCTGCTCACATGTATTTGGCCAGTACAGCAATTTCGATTTATCTCGAAGAAGGTTGTCAAAATAATGCTAAAATTTCCAAGTATGTTTGAGAAAAATAAGTAATTTACTGCGTAGGACCTACTTGTGTCAATGTCATCGACGACGTCACAAGAAGTTGCAGAAATAACATCAAAGTGTCAGCTAGTAGAAATGTCATCAGCGTCACTACCTGAAACAAGAGAATGCACGTGTTACTACTTGAAAACCACTATTGTTGGCAACAAAAAATAATAGAAATTAATTAATATATATGCTTTCTTTTACATAAATTTTTGTGAGGGATATTTCAAAACCAAACATTTTTTTTAGTAACAGATATAAAGAGTCTTTCAACAAGGATGGGTCGATGTTAAAATTGAATAAAACAAGATGTGTGGGAGATATTAACGAAATTTATTTTTTATTTAAAAGGCCCATTTATGCCAATTATGGATGGAATATGACATCGTTCAAATGTCCGCCGCGGCTTCGTATGGTGGCACGAATCCGAGAGGTCCAATTTTTAATGACTCTGCTGCATAGATCGAGCGAGCGCTACAGATCAATGATAAACAATTTCTTTTGGCTTGAATTGAACAATATGGACGTGAACGACATGTGGTTCCAGCAAGATAGCGCTACTTGCCACACAGCGAACGACACAATCGACATTCTGCATGAACGGTTTGAGGGTAGAGTTAGAGTTCCGCTAGACTTTTTCTTGTGGGGTTTTCTGAAGTCGCAGGTCTATGCCAATACACCACATTCGACCGTTGCCCTGAAAGCCAACATAACGCAGGCCATCGCTCGGATTCAGCCGGATCTATGCAGCAGAGTCATTAAAAATTGGACCTCTCGGATTCGTGCCACCATACTAAGCCGCGGCGGACATTTGAACGATGTCATATTCCATCCATAATTGGCATAAATGGGACTTTTAAATAAAAAATAAATTTCGTTAATATCTCACACACATCTTGTTTTATTCAATTTTAACATCGACACGTCCTTGTTGAAAGACCCTTTATAAACGATAAGAACAATAGGTACCTTATCCCTAATAGTAGCTTATCCCATGTTACTTTATAAAATGTGTTAGAAATAGAACATTTTATAATTGATAAGCCCTAAGAAGAAACAATAATAAGCCCTAATAACCATCTACGCCCTCGGGTAATGCAGTCTTAAGGCAATCCAAATTATCTCTGGTAACAATAATCTATTTAATAATCTAATAGTGCCTGATGTTCTTCTTGTTCGATTGTCACTTCCCCTTTCTACATAAGCAGGAACTTTGCAAGTGGAAAACTAATATCCTACCTAAAGTTTCCTCCATATGAACACTTTACAATAATAAACCAACAGGTGCAGACGACATCAAAGATCAGGGGCGCTCACTACAAACTATTTGAAAATTAATTCGTTCCCGATTCGCTGCGGTTGTAATAATGACAAAATGTTGACGAGCCGCGGCTTGTCAGGGTGACGAACTTATTAAGGTGACTGTAATATAATATGTTTCAGCTCACGCCCTCATTTTCCATTATTTTATATGAGGAAAATTGTTCAGTTGATATTATGAAACGAGAATAGGTTTTGTTTCTGATATATAGTTAGAAATAATTATGCACTCTTTGGCAATCCTTGCGAAAGATCTAACACCAGCAGATGATGTATTTAAGCTAAGATATTGATGATTATAAAATAAAAAGAAAGACCGGTGTTTTTCCTAAGTCAACGGCTCGCCTAGAATGACTTCAATGTTTTTTCAAGGACGCTACACACGCAGCATGTAAATTTGATTGTAGATACCTTGTCAGAGACCAATTGAAAAGTAAAACGCATCATTATTTCATTAACAAGAAAGCAGTACGCCGTACGTTGTAGTAGAAATTAAGTGGCAGTGGGCAGGGCACATTGCTCGCAGAACAGATGGCCGATGGGGCAGAAAGGTTCTGGAGAGGCGACCGCAAACCGGCAGACGTTGCGTTGAAATAGGCCTCCCACCAGGTGGACCGATGACCTGGCGAAGATTGCGGGGATCCGCTAGATGCGAGACGCACGATCACCGATCAATGTGGCGACGCTTGGGGGTGGCCTAGGTCTATGACCAGCAGTGAATGTCTTTCGGCTGATATGATGATGATGATGATGAAGACAGCAGTACGAAGCGTGGCAAATAATACAAAGTTCATTTGCAGAATTAGTTAAGTAAGATTTTGCATTTTATCTAAAATACAAAAAAAAAAACATGATACACTCGTGAGAATAGAAATTTTGTGAAAGACCCAGATGTTGTTGATGTTGAATGACCCAGATTCATTGCTCGCAAGTGTATATCAAGAACAACAAGCAATGTCTACACTAAAATTCATAACAAAACAAATCATCAACATTTTGCGCATAACAATCTCAAAACAGTTTCAATATTTAATCACAAGTCCAATCAAGTAAAATGAAATAAGATGGCTAAGCATTTCGCTCAAAACAAATTTCCGGCTCCTCGGAGACTTACAATGCCTATTATAAATGATTTCCAATTATTTTTCTTAATTAATTTATTGCCCAACGTTAGGGTAAATGTTTTGATGATTTTTAGGGTAATCTGGGTAATTGGGGGTAATTGGATGATCCTACGGTGAGTTAAGCTGATGCCTTGTTCGCATAGCAAAGCTAGTTAATTGAAGTTTCCTGGGTAAAAAAAATATAATTCTATTTAGTCTATCAGTGATATTATCAAATAATATTGGACCCATATGTTTTGTTTTATCAAATAAATAAAACATTACAAAGATAAAGCGCATCAAAGTTCAGGAGTAAGGGCTAGTGACGTCACTTTGTCAGTATAAAGTTTAGCACACCGTGATGACACACGATATTTCAACGCATTGTATCGTCGTATTCTTTTTGTTTACGTGGCAAAAGAAATAGTACGTATCCATTATTTTTAGGTTATCTAACTGATGGATTAAATAGATATTTTTAGTCAACTTCCATATTTAGCAGCAGCTTTTACTGTGTAGAAAGTTAGGTACGCTACATTCATGCATGGGTACTTTATTATGTGGTAAAACTTTCCTCCTAGAGTAGGAAAACCATGCGTTAGAATAATGAAAGCTTTGTTCACTATCCTATCCAACTTTCTACTACTCGTATATATACATATATATAACTAGCTGTTGCCCGCAACTTCGTCCGCGTCAAACACGTAAAAAATATATTTTATTTTTTTTATTTTCCCGCCGGAACTATGAATTTTCTCGTGATCAAACGTAGCCTATGTTACTCGTTATTACATCAGCTATCTACCAGTCAAAGTCCCGTCAAAATCGGTCCAGCCGTTTCGGAGATTACCCGGAACAAACAGACAGACAGACAAAAATATTAAGAATTGCTTATTTGTTGTTAGTACCGTATCTACTTTCACGTGCATTCAATAAAACGTTGTTATTTTGATATTACATACAGACACTTCAATTTTATTTATTTGTAGAATTGTATAGATATATATATATATTATATATCCTACTATAATATCCTACTTATAATATTATAAATGCGAAAGTTTGTGAGAATGGATGTATGTATGTTTGTTACTCTTTCACGTAAAAACTACTGAACGGATTTGGATGAAACTTTACAGTTATATAGGTTATACATCAGAATAACACATAGGCTACAATTTATAATGATTTTTTATAATTTGGTCTTAATGTAACGATAAATATCAAGAAAATTCTGCCCTCTGAGAGCTCTGTATCTTCTCGTGCGCTGCCTAAACCGTTGGAGATACAGAAATATAATGTACCGTAGGATTGTTTATCTTAAATAGTTATAAATAAAAGCCCGAGACAGCATGTATCCCTAACATATACCCTTTATGTGGAAACCACTATGACCAAAATAGTGAACCTTAAATACAATAAAAATGGATACTTTTTTACAATGCACATTTTAGAATATTTATCAAACTCTTATCAAAATTGACACATTTGTCGCTTTAAATATTTAATGTAGATAAACTTTGTATTTTACACTAAGTAATTTGAACGCATAGTTTAAAAGTTATCACGATACGATTGACTTGAGCGTATTTTCTCTACAGCAAATTCGATTTTGGAAGCGATTTATTAATTCATACAAAAAAACGAAGGTAACCTTTGTTAGGTCCGTTTGTTACTCAGTGTCATTGTATGTTTCATGGCTGTGCTGATCTGTTTGTGATGAAATTTGATATGGATAATCTCAAGCCTGGGGAAGGACATAGGCTACTTTTTATCAACACACCACACAGGCGAAGTTTATAATAAAACTGTAACTTGATTGACTAACAGGGTGTGTTATACACAGGGTGTGACATACAGGATGTGTGGGGTATGTAACAGGGTGTGTTAGTCCCTAGTCGATATTTCCACCTTCAAGGGTTTCCCCCTTAATATAATGGGGGTTCAAATATTGTATGGAATCCATCATTTTTGAAATAAGACATCTGATACGAGTAGAACTTATAGTTAAAAAAATACATACAAAAGAAATGGTTTGTCACGAAACTTTACGTGGCAGACCAAATTCCAAGCGAGCGAAAAAGCTAGTATTTCTTAAAAGATGGCTTGATCTCTGCGACATATGTCAAACTGACGTATACGTTATTGTTACGTTATTGTTAGCATGTCAAGCGCTATTGTTACTTTATTGATACTGACAGCTGTCGCAGAGATCAAGCTATCTTTTATGAAGTATAGAGGCGAGGCTTTTATTTATTTATTTTAAATTCGTGTAGGTCCTGTAGTAACAGACGGATTTAATACCACAATGCTTTTGGGTAAAGTGACTACTGCACATTGTGGTAGGTTTTTTTTTATTATCAATAGGCTCGCGCTTGACCACTATCTCACCTGATGGTAAGCGATGATATGGTCATATGGTATAAAAAACCCATTCACTCTTGACTTAAAGACCCCTAGATTGTAGCTATCGGGAAACACAGATTCCGGCAGGGAATTCCACTCCATAGATAAAAAAAAATGGCATTTGTATTTCTTCTACAGGATGTAACGCATCATGATATTTTAAGATATGCTTCTGCCTATGTAAATGAATAAATTTCTACAAAGAAGTCATAAGAAAATCACAAAAAAAAAAAGAATTTTCCATACAAAGCTGTCGTCAGCTGACCAAAATTTGTATCAACATCATCATATCACCCGAAAGACGTCCACTGCTGGACTTAGGCCTCCCTCAAGCGTCGCCTCATTAACCAGATCCGTGCGTCTCGCATCCAGCGGGTCCAATATTTTTTTCCATTTTAAATTTGTATGCTTTCCTTTTTCACCCTGTATAATCAATAAAATTAACTAACAGCAACAAAGATAACCTACTTTGAACAAATCGTCCATTTAATTTTTAAACAGTTTTTATGAAAGGTGCTTTCGTCCAATTAAAGTAACTTCGAGCTACTATTAAACATTTTCCTTTCGAAGTTCCACAAACTTTAATAAAATCATCAATCATCATGCATCATGATTAGTGCATAAAAAAGCTTTTAGTGGCAACAAAGATGGACATGAATTTGATATACACATCCAATGGTCAGGTCGGGTCAACGTGGCTTTGGGGTCAAATTTTGTAAGGAGTGACGAATTGATTGTGCTGTCAGCTGTTTGACAGAATCTTTAAAAAGTAACAAACAAAGATTTTTTTAATTTTCATAAGGTTTGTATGAAATTAAATGTCAAATTGTACGGCAAAGTGGACAATTTGGGTTAAAATCTCCAAATAAAAATTGAGAGAGTAGACTGTAGAGATCTGCAAAAATATTGACAGACTGACTTCATTTTATTACATTTTTTAACTTACTTCGTTGTTTGATTTGTTTTTCATTGGTGCAAACGTGCAATGCCAGGATTGGCATTTAGTTTAAAAATAAAGTAGCTTGTGAAAAAATATCATAAGGTGTCAGGGCTTCTTAAGGCGCAGATACCCCTCAGTAGCTGATTTAAAAATGAGAATCACGTCTAAACGCCTAATTGTAATTTTTTGGAAAAATATATGTGATCTAACAAAATTTTGAGTTTTATTCGTTAAACATAGTGTAATTCATTTGTAAAGTTATATCTGAAACTGACAAAAAAACGTCAAGCGCACCAAAACTACCGGGCGTATTTTAATGAAATTGTCACCATCTCAAAGTCAATTTAATTATCTACATTTTGATTTAAGGATTTTTTTTAAAGTCATGTATAAAAAACTACTGAATTTTGGGTCACACGGGTGAATCGAGTGCGCGTTTTATTCCCTCAAGGTCGTTGGTGACTGTCGTCGTCTTAACATAACTAGATAAAGACGACGTCCCATACGATCTCCACGTAGAGCCGCCTGGTAGACTCAACTGCAATTCAAGCCTCTCCCCGACCACGATGTGGGCATCGGTTGGTGGCGCCCGGCGGTTGCCATGAAAGACCTTGGCTTCCGACTTGTTGTGGGCCACCTCCGTCGCCAGCAACGCTGCGTCCCTGTACGAGCTCCCCCAGCAGTTTAAATCATATAATACAAGATTTTTATGGTCTGAGAGCTAGCTGGGTTAACAACCTGTTAGCCTATTGTTAAAATAAAGTGCACTTACGTCCATCATTCAGTGAACTGGATAGCTTATAAAGTGGTCGCAATCTTATTTTGTACTCGGTCCACGGCCCAAATCTTTTTAGTAAGTATTTAATCGCCCATTAAGCCTCTATTTTTGAATTAAGAATTTGTACTTGAGTATTGTATTACTTCTCCCACTCTGGGTGGAGCGGGACGGCGTGTCAGTTTTTTACTGACTAAAACCCACCCGTGTTCCTTCAGTTGCTTGTGCCAGGGTCGCGGTAACTCTCTTTTAAAATTTATCAGCGATCCAGACAGGCATCGGCACTAGCGGACCTCGTCAGTTTCAGCTGACATCTCTTTGAGGCGCACGACCTAGTCAAACTCTACCCTGAAAACACCTTTCGTCCTGCACCGCATACCCTGTAATCTGACCATGTAATGACCTTATGGTTGCGTCAGCGAAAGGTGTTAGCGTAGCTGAATATTGGGTATAACATAACATTAAAAAAATGTATTTCTTTGACACGCTAAAAACAAGGAGAAGTCTGAAAGCTTGAAAGTAGGGTTTTACACCCTTATTCAAATCAACTTTCAATAGACGCCATATCAAACTGGTTTTTACAGTATTCACGCTAGCTTTATCATCTTGTTACCTTGCCAAAAAAAAAACAGATAAAATCGAGTTTTTTCATCAGGATACTAACACCGAAAAATAATAATTAATTCACGACGGAACCACACCGCGTGAAATTTTTTTCAAGCCGCGTTGGATATTGTGAAACGAATCCTGTCATCTTATGGTGGTTTGAGGCAATAGTTCATGGCGAGATTTACACGGTATACTTGTTTTTGTATAGCGTTCTTCCATAATTATATATTGAGTTAAAAGTAATTGTTTTTTGTTCGGTTTTGAATTCGTTATGTTGTTGCAATGAATTTAATTTAGTTTAATGTTTTAATAATCTAATTTATAATTCCATGTTTTAATTTTTGGTTTCAATTCCTCAATGTTCTATTTTATGTTTTGTATTGACCGTGTATGGATTTGATATCTGAAATAAATGTATAAATAATAGTAATAATTGGCTTTTGATTTATGTAATATTGATGAGCCCAATGTCTATTAATTTTGTGATAGTTATCGTTGCAACAAATTGCTTAAATTAATATTCAACACTCAATCGCACCAATTGTGATGCGTCGATAATTTCTCAACAGTAGGTACGACTTGGAATGATTTCATAAAAACCTTAATACATGGTAACATTCTAAGCCACAACCATCCAATTATATCCCAGGTCAAGGAGGCTTGCACACAACTATTCCCATCGCTCGTGGAGAGAGTACATACTACGCAGCATCATATCCACTGATAATCTCATACTGCAAGACTCTGATTTCCCACAGGATAGTTGAACCTATCCTAAGCAAAGCGAATACTGGCATTATTTTTAGGTACACACTTTATATAGTGTGTTTTGCTGTCTAGTGGAGGAAAAATTATTATGGTTTGACCACGATGCAGTTTTTATACATCAGGTCGGAGGAAGTAAAACTACAACATATTTAAGGAGTCTTTGTTACCAGGCTAATGCCCTGTTTTCTTATAAAAAGTGGTGTTGGGTATATATATCTGGAATAGGGATGTTTCCTGAATAGTAAAATGATTACGCTATTTAATCCGTCAGTGTCAGCGAAAATTGGCAAATATAAAGCGAATTTAAGATTAAGCGCAAAGTTCAGGAGTGGGGGCTTGTGACGTCACTTTGTGAGTATGAAGTGTAGCACACCGTGACGTCACACGATATTTCAACGCACTGTCGTGGTAATTTTTTGTTTACGTGGCAATGGAAAAAATACATGTCCTATATTTTTAGGTTATCTGACTGACGGACTAAAGAGATATATTTTTTTTTTTTTGTTTTTTTGCTAAAATAACTGATGACAGTAGATATTAAATTGGAGAAAAATAATTAAACTTAGGTGTCCAATTTTCATTTCATCATAATGAATTATTCCTTAACGTATCTAAACAGAATAAACAGAAAGGTGTCTTATGGACACCCGGTTGGAACGGAGTTCGATTCATTAAATTTACAAACTTCAGTTTCGTAAAATATGCCGCAACTGAAATATCAACACATTAGCGGCTGCTAGCGTAGGTACTGTATGTGTCTAGACAGCGCGCGCTCGTACGTCTTCGGTTTTCTTCGTGCGCCTCCGGGTCTCTCCTTGGTGGAACCCTTTTATGCGGATCTTCACTTGTACTATCCTGTATGTAGCACGCTGTGCCTCGCACTGTTTATCACGCAAAAATGATATATTCATAAAAAAGGGCTTAACCCAATGGTTAGGCGTGCGACGATGGTAAGAGACCAGACGGGATAAACATAATGCCTTGGAAGGTGGGTAGGCCTTTGGTGAGGGATGCAACATGTGTCGACACCCTTGCGCCATCCCATCTTCTTAGCACGGCGGGCTGTGCTGGGGCAGCTGCTGCTGGTGCAGAAAACCTCAAACGGCACAAATACAACAACATTATTGGAAGTTATATATTTGAGCCGTTTGGAGTTGAAACATTAGGTCCATGGGATCCGAGTGCTCTTTGAGTATTTCGAGATGTGAGCAAACGTCTAGTCGACTCTTCACGTGACCAGGGGGCTGGCCTTTTCCTTGGCCAGAGAATCAGCATTGCCATCCAACGTGGCAATGCTGCCAGCGTTCTGGGCACTTTTCACGTTGACAGCGATGTGGACGAATATTTTGACGCCCTTAAGACCCCTACCCTTTTATACGTATTCGCAGTATTATTTTATTTTATTTAACTGTATATTATACTATATATTGTATATTTAACTGTATAGTTAGTTATTGTTAATTAAGTATTTTATAGTATAAAAAAGGGTAGGTAATTAAACGTTCAAATTATAAGAATTTTTGCGTATTCTCAAAATTGACGGCAAGATGAATCGATTGAAAAAACAATAGTTTTCTAGGTGATCGGGAAGTGCCTCAAAAATCCCTGCAAAAAGGTATCGGTTTTTGGTGTCAATTTCATTGTTACAATTTTTTCGGTTTCAACTATAACGTGCCATAAGGAATTCCTTTCCAAAAAACGAGTAAAAACTTTTTTGTGTCTAAAAATTTACAAGTGCCAATTATTGATATGAACAACATTCGTAACGAATATGTTCTAGCTTTACAAATATTTGTAAAGCTCAAAATAACGAACCGACTTTAATTGGAGCAGCATCACTCGAAGTTAGATGGAACAGTAACGAACCTAGCTCCTAGTTAAAAGTTAAGCTATTATAATATTATGTAAGAAGTAGAACCTGTCAAGTGTGAATTAGCAGTAATAATAGAAATTACCATTGTCTTTTGCCGATTCGTTGATGTGGACAGTTAACAGTTTTTATCGAGTTATCAGAACACTGAATAGGTTAAAAATCAGAGCTTAGAATAAAACATAACACCAAATACATAGCTGCAATCACAAACAACAACAGTTGTAGCTATTAATATATATTAAATTGGTTCTTCAGAAAGGCCAGGTCACGCGCAGTATTTATAACAACCTTACTTGTATATATAACTAGATGTTCCCCACGGCTTCGCTCCCGTGGACCACCCCACAGGACCTGTTTTTGGGATTAAAAGATAGTCTATGTCACTCAGGAATAATGTAGCTTTCTATTGGTGAACGAATTTTTTTAATCGGTCTAGTAGTTTCGGAGCCTATTCGGTACAAACAAACAAAAAAATTACAACTAAATTTACTATAGTTTATTTTATACAATTCCATGGTTAATCAATACATATAATAAATCTGTAGAAAAGTCGTTTTTGTACATCGAAAATATATCCAAAAAAAGTTAGCTGTTCAGTCGGAGGATAAATATTCGCGAGCTGGCCGACAAAAACAATAAATATCCTCCGACTGCACGGCATGATTTTCTTCTTGCTTACATCTTTGCAGTCGGATTTTTTGATTTGATAAACTTTTTTTATTTACAACTTTTTAGTTATATTTTTTTTTCGAATGTATTTGAAACATATAATTGGTATATATTTTTGTAATCATCTCTAAAAACCCTTCATTTTGATACCCCACTCGATGGGAATCGAAAAAAAAAGAATTGCAACCCCTACAATATGGCGCCCAAAATCCGCCAGGTTCCTTTTTTTTAACGGCACTGAACTAAGAACACTTGGACGGCCTTGATCTATCTAAAGATGTCTTAATAATAAAAATCCGTCAAGTGGTTTGAAAGATACGAGGTAATAAAGAATATTACATACATACATACATACAAGATTCGCGCGATAAACATAATCCTTTCCTTGCAGCCGGGTAAAAAATAGCCAGCAAACCATTGCCAGCATTTTTGGTATTTTTGTCTGTTTATCTGTTTAGTTGTGCACGCATCACGTAAAAAAACGCAGATATCTTTTATACATAAAAATTGTGCGTAACCTGAATAATTACCTAGTTTTTGTTTCATCGCAATGGGTTCACTCTATCAAAAGTTAGATGAATTTAAAGAGTTCAAGAAGTAAAATATCACAACACACGCAATTCAGATACTCAGACAGTTGAACTCTATATTCGATAGATGGCGTTGCGCATTTGACGTCATTTTCTGAATGGCGCTGTTAAGATTCGCCGAGGAAGAATTACACTAGAAAAGAAATTGGTCTGTAGATAGGAGGTAAGTAAGATAGGTAGGTAGGTATGTAGAAGGATAGTGTAGGCAGTTGACGGGAGCGAAGCCGCGGGCACAGCTAGTTACATAATAAATCTTGTAAATTATAAAATGAGAAGTTATTCTTGCTATATTTTTTACAAATTGCAAGTTAGTATATTTTAATCTAAAGAGTAAACTTGCAAACATTTTAATAGTTAAAGTAGAGCTCTGGATAAGATGAGCACTTTAATTCCGGTCTAGGTAACGACTCGATGTTTTGCTACAAAGTTACTTTAGCAACTTTTGATGAGAGGAAGTTTCAGTAAAGCTAGTATTAACTCTGCGTTTACCTTCGAGGAAATAAATTGAGTTATTTTGATTCCAGCAGTCTAATTGCGTGATTTCGGCAGGGCAAAGGGTTTGACTCTATGAAAGATTATGACAAATTATATGTATAATTAATTTGTATAAATGTATTATTTTATGTATTGTGTATAATTAATTTGTATTAATGTATTATTTATATTATAATGATTAATATTAAAATTAATTTAATTATATGAAAAATTCCCTTAAATTTTTTTCGGTATTGTCAAAATTATTGGCCTCTTTCGAGAAGAGTACCTCGAAAAGAGTCCCCAAAGAAAACGTATTATTTGTCTTTGCTTTCGTTTTATTTCTTTTACAATTTTTTGCATTGCAGAACACGAAGAAGCTTGTTGATAAAAATAGGCTATAAAAAGCACCCCACGCTTTTTAAAAAAATTGTTTTTAGCTTGGTATGTATGTATCTATGTAACGGAATCTGTGAACGTGATTTTCACCCCCTTTGAAATGTCGGATTTATTTATTACAAAAAAGCGTGGGGTGCTTTGTAAGATATTTCCAAAATGACTCTAATTTTACAACAAAATATTATAACAATTGGCATTATGTACCCCACGCTTTTTACGATAAAATATATTTTTTTGTTAATCACACTATTCTTATTTTTAATTTATTGAAAATTATTTTGTACTTTTTACTGTAGTTTTCTATTCAAGCGTCTTTTTTAGTTTTTTATTAATCTTAAAAAATTTAGTTAACTTTTTAGTTGAATCGCTAATCCTAAAGATTCTGGTAAGGACAATGGGACAACCTATTCAAATTATTGGATTGCCATCGGTCCTTGATAAGTGTGCAAAGGTTCAAATTAATCAGACATTTTGAAGGGGGATGAAAATAATGTATAAAGATTCCGTTTCATAGATACATACATACCAAGCTAATAAAAGCTTATTCAAAATGTTCACTTGTTTAAAATTAAAGACAAGGATGCGTTCACTGTTATAATAAATAAATAAAGTGACTGCGTTCTTATTTCAGCATAAATAAAACAAAACACAACTCATTCGCATTCCATATTATTTTAAAGCAAAAAAAAGACCTGTACAACATTGTGAATACACACATTCGCGTCAGAACCTAGACAGGAACAAACGGTTTGCAATCATGGTCGTCGCTCGTATATAGTGAGAATGTAGTGTAATTTTCACTTTTGAAATAACATAGTGGTTGTGTGAATCACATTTTATAAAAATAATGTTTGTGCTGGTTTGAATTGCTGTTCCTGTTTTTTTTTGGCATGACGTGTGAATGGAATGTGATGATTGAACATTATTGTTTAAACATTTATATTAAACCCATGATGATGAATAACGCTGTGATAGTCGGTCTATCAGGTACCGTCAGCAAATATTTTAAGATGCAATCGCTATGAGGGTTAGAAGAAAAATATCGATCAGTTTGGGTCTCAAGTATACCAAATTATGGCCAAACGCTATAAAAACCAACCAGTTTCAATTACAGTTGTGGAAATACCTATAATCGTGACAATTTAAAAAGTCCGATGACTTTTCTCATTTTGCATGCCGTACGTAAGAAATCGAAAAATCAAATTCATAATCCTAATTAATTACTGTGTTACCCATATACTATAACAACGAGTATCAATCGTATGCAGCAAGTTTAATTATTATTAAGTATTTTTATAGCTGAAAGATCCGACTTCTTAGATTGCCACCATAAGGTTTTCTTCTCGGCTAAGCATTAGTTATCATTATATCAAATCATTTTGAAAAAATATATATTTGTAAATTTTGAACTATCCATTTATAAGCTACAAGACTCTAGACCAGTTACCGTTTCATTTAAAATCAAATAACAGAACCACTTTCCCCCAACTTCACGCTTATCCCGTTTCTTTATTATACTCCAAGCGCAAAACCAAAGAACTTTGCCCTCAAAATAAAATAAAACTTAACAGGCGACTTCCATATTGAGACGAAAAAACGTTAAACCACTCGCAGACAAGCAGTTATAATCATAAATATATGTATTTGTTCCCGCTTCATAACACTGTTTGAAAATATACTTCCATCTTTTGAATACAATACGCCCTACAAATGGAGGAAATTTAGGCTGGGTTTCCATCGAGATGAATGAGCGAGAAAGCTTAGAGAGAACGCTCACGGTGATTTAATATCGCAAGAAGATTGCGATATAGTCGCAATGCTGTTGTTGTAATAACGACACAGTTGTGCCTGTAGTGACTACATGTGAACGCCTGTTTACGTGGTCAGCATGGATGAAGTCGCGAGTTAGTAGCGATTCAGGCCCAATATAGTCACGCGTTAAAAAATGACAAAGGGTAGCGATGCAGCGGCGTGTTAAGGAAAAGCGCCACTAAATCGATGCAAAATGTCGTCTTGAGGCCTTAGACTAAAGCCATGCTATCATTGAATGTGTGAGAATGTCAAACACTACTATGTTCCTATTTTGGCACAAATTCAAAATAAGCGTAACTTTGATTGCAAAATAACCACATAACTTCTTTGGAGAACTCGTTCATTACTAAAACTAAAAATTCTGAAATAAAACAAATTATTATAAAAATCCGACAGCTAAAAATTAATTAACTGGAAAGAGGAAAACAAGTACTAGATATAATTTATACATTAAATATTTGAGGTGCTGCAGGCGGGGACAAACAAAAATTATAGAAAAACCGACCATAACTTCGATTGTCACCGCTACTGTAGTACGGTTTTTGTTTATATAATAGTTTGCTTTTTGCTATACTAAATTGCTGCAAGAAAACACCTCGCTGTTGCCTCCATCAGTCATCTCCTTGAAAACCCAGCCTTAACGCTCTCCATTTCTAGGGCGTATTCTATGTTTTAAAAGATGGAGGTATATTTTCAAACAGTGTTCTGAAGCGGGAACAAATACATATATTCATGAGGATATCTGCTTGTCTGCGAATGGTTTTAGTGTTTTTAGTCTCAATATGGACGTCGCCTTTTGAGTTTTATTTTATTTTGTGGGCAAAGTCCCTTGGTTTTGCGTTTGGAGAATAATAAAGGAACCCATTTCTTTATTATTCTCCAAACGCAAAACTAAGGGGGGAGGGCTTGTGTGACTAGAATGTGTGTTATCCCAATAAGCGTGAAGTTAGGGAAAAGTGGTATTGTTATTTGATTTTAATTGAAACGGTAAACAACCATGTGCCTCCCTTAGCTGAGAAAGGATGAGTCTTTATCGTAAGTAGCTGAGTACTAGGGATGTTAAGGCGCTCCGTAACCGTAACCAAAATTATCGGATATCCGAAATAAAAATCTATCCGTAACCGTAACTGAATCCGATATAAAGCTTCGGACCGTTCCGGATAGGGGCGGAGACTAAATGAGACACGTTATTACACGTTTTTCTGGCTTTTCTGGCCAGTAAAGCCGACACACAACCCGCGCGTATTTCTTTAATGTTTGAATCAAATCAAATCAAATCAAATGTTTTTTATTTCACATAGGCCTACATGGGCACTTATAAAACGTCGACAAAAGGTGCACGGTTCGGGTTAGTCGTTTCCTGTGGAGAAGAACCGGCAAGAAACTCCACGGTTACTCTTTTAAAAAAATTGGTTTGTTTT
The DNA here is from genome assembly GCA_945859665.1 of Anorthoa munda. Lineage (NCBI taxonomy): Eukaryota > Metazoa > Arthropoda > Insecta > Lepidoptera > Noctuidae > Anorthoa > Anorthoa munda. The sequence goes on from OX243893.1 coordinate 8,564,918, forward strand.
TACAATATTTCCACGTTACAGTATTAGTGCTTAGATATGGGGGGACAACGTAGGCCCGACAATAAGTCGTAAGAAACTAAAAAAAATAATTATATAAACGAGAGAGTTAACAAATGTTAACAAGCGTCTAGAAATCTAAAAGGCCTACAATGTTCACACATTCACAAAACAATCAGTAAAAGAATCTATACAAAGGAAAAAATAAATAAAAATATATAACAAGACTAAATTTAACATGTGGCACAAATGTTGTTATCAGTGCTGTAACTATTCATAGCAAAGGGCTATAAAGATTATTGAAATCATTGTAAAGAGTCTAATTAAAAGAAAGAAAAAAAGTAAAAATGAGATTGAGAATAGTTAGAGACATCCACATATTTGTGCCGTTTATGAGTTACCAGGGAAGCCGCATGCGCAGAAGGAGCTAAAATTTTTATCTTCAACGTAGTCCTTGATTTTGTAATATGCTTTTTTAATAAGGACACGTTTGATGTAGTTTTTGAACTTTCCATCGGTCAATTCTTTAACTGGCTTTGGCAACTTATTATAAAAGCGTATACTGTTTATAAGAAAAGACTTGCTAGTTTTCGTTAATCTGAATTTGGGTATTACAATTTCATGCTTACTGCGTGTATTTAAATTATGGAAATCGCTTCTAGTTTTGAAAAGCCCTCGATTTTTGCGGACATACAAAATACATTCCAATATATAAAGAGAAGGTAGGGTCAGTATATCGATCTCTTTAAATTTTTCTCTGAGGGACTCTCGTGGACTCATTTTATAGATTGCGCGGACTGCCCTCTTTTGTAAGATGAAAATTGAGTCAACGTCTGCAGCTGATCCCCACAGCAGAATGCCATAAGACATAATACTGTGGAAATAAGCATAGTATACTAACCTTGCTGTGGCTACATCGGTTAACTGCCTTATTTTCCTTACTGCATATGCAGCTGAACTTAATCGACCCGAAAGAGTTCTAATGTGCGCGCCCCACTGCAATTTTGAATCGATAGTAATCCCTAAGAATACAGTTTCCTTTATAACTTCAAGATTTTTGCCGTCAAGATTCAAATTTAGGTCACGTTGTGGTACATTTGGTAAGGAAAACTTCAGACATTTTGTTTTTTTCGCATTCAGTAAAAGATTGTTAGCTGCGAACCATTTAGAGAGAACAATCAGACTTTCGTTGACATGTAAGACATCCGTATTTTTCCTATCTATTTTAAAAATTTGCGAAGTATCATCAGCAAATAGAATTATATCCGATAATTTGGCCATCATAAAAGGGAGATCATTAATGTAAACAAGAAAAAGGAAAGGGCCGAGAATTGAACCTTGGGGCACGCCCATCTTGACTAGAGACCCGGAGGACGTCGCCCCATTAACATTTACTTTTTGCTGTCTGTTTGATAAATAGGAAAGCACAAGATCAGCAGATTTTCCTCGAATTCCGTAGTGTTGTAATTTACAGATCAGTGTGTTGTGGTCGACGCAGTCGAACGCTTTCGAGAGATCACAGAAAATGCCAATGGCATCCTGGGACTTCTCCCAAGATTCCAAGATGTGGTTGATGAGTTTTACTCCCGCGTCCGTTGTCGACCTACCTTTCGTGAAACCAAACTGTTGACTATGCAGGATCTTATTTGAATTGAAGTGAGACAACATCTGTTCCAGCATGATTTTTTCATAGATTTTACTCAATGCTGGAAGCACGGATATAGGCCTATAATTTGAGGGATCACTCTTACAGCCCGATTTGAAAATTGGTACTACTTTACTGTGTTTCATTAAGTCAGGAAAAGTGCCGCTGTCCAAACATTGATTGAATATGCCTGTTAGGACAGGAGCAATTGAGTCAATAATATCTCCAAGAACCCTAACGGATATCCCCCACAAGTCTTCAGTATTTTTTACGTTGAGACTTTTGAACGCTTTTTTAATTGTATCAATACATATTGATTTAAATTTAAAGGTTGGTATGTCTTTAGTAAAGTTTTCTTTAAGAAGAGCTTCAGCTAATTTAGATGAGGAGGGAAGAGACTTCGTAACCTCTAACGGAATGTTGGTAAAGAAATTTTCTAATGTCTCAGCGACTTCTTGCTTAGCAGAAATGGTTTGATTAGATATTTTCAAAGACAACTCATTCTGATCGCTTTGTTGTGTCTTTCCAGTTTCTCTATTAATTATTTGCCACACAGTTTTTATTTTATTATTAGAAACACCAATTTTGTTAATTATTATTTGAGATTTTGCTTGAGCGCAGACTCTTTTGAATATTTTGGAATAGTTTCTAACATAAGTATGAAAAACTTGATCGGAAGTCAAAGATTTTTCGTAATATAAATTATACAAGATATCTCGGCTTTTTCTTATGCCCACAGTGGCCCATTCACTAAATTTCGATTTGGAATTGTTGACTTTAACTGTTTTTAAAGGACACGTTTTATTGAATTCTTGGCAAACTGTAGAAAACAACGTGCCGTAATTTATATTGGGGTCTTTTGAATTAAAACTGGCATTACAAAGGTTGCTAAAAACATTATTATTAAAAGAATTTAATTTATTTTTAGTGAGACGTCTTAACCGAATTGATTTAGCTAGGTAAATTTTTTTATTTGACTCAAAAGATACTAGTTGACCAGTATGGTCTGACCTAACGCCACTAATTAAAAACGAATCTTTAACTTTACAATTAGTGAATACATTATCTATGCACGTAGCTGAAGTTGCAGTTATTCTTGTCGGTTCATTAAATAAATATTTTAAGTTAAATGATTTAAACAATGAAATGAGCTTACATTTTTCAGGTGAATTGACTAACAGATCTATATTTAAGTCACCACAAACAAAAACTAATTTATTATCTCTGAAAAGTTTACTTAATAATTCTTCCATTGTAATTAAAAACAATGACAAGTTTGATGCTGGTGGTCTGTAAACACACAAGATAGTATGCCCTTCGACCTCTGCACATGCTACCTCACATAAGCGATCAACAGAGTAAGCAGTGATATCCTTTCTTTCCTTATATTTAAGATGACTATTACAAAGTATCAGGGTACCACCACCCACTGTGGATCTGTTGTACGCGCTGGCAACTGAAAAATTATTTACATTAAACAACATCATATCTGATTTTAACCAGGTTTCACAAAAACATAAGATATCCATGTGGTATTTATCTACTAACAATTCCACGTCTAAAATTTTGCCGGAGAAGCGATTTATATTTTGATGATATAGTAAAATAATACTATTCGTCTTCTCTTTTGTCGACTCTAATAGTTTAAAGAATCTACAGTAGTATTATCAGAAAAACTAGATAATACTGTTAAATCACTAAACCTAGTCTCAGTTAAATCATCAATAACTGCGTGTATATTAAAAGCTAACAATGTAGCTAATAAATGTCGACTATTTTTGGGAAGAAACATATGGTTCCCAATCAAAACAAAATCACTAACAAAATTGTTGGTGTCAAAAAACAATAAACGGTCACTATGACGACAAGATAAAATATGCATCAAGTTATTTAAACTAGAAATGTATTCATTTTCCTGATCAAGTAACTTGTCAGAATAGGGCAATGCACATAATATTAATTTGCTTAATTTTAACTTAAGTAGGGTGTCGATACCATTAACTATGTCCCTTTTTGTTACATTAAGGCTATTTCCAAAAAGAAGAACTACAGTAGTTTGCTCATTCAATTGTGTCTGTTGAATTTTATGAACAAGCTCATTAAAATGCATTTCATGAAAACAATGGTTCACTATTGTATGTTTAGAACGGTTATTTAACAAAGATCCAATTTTTTTATCTTATCTTACTAATATTATAAATGCGAAAGTTTGGATGTATGTATGTTTGTTACTCGATCACGCCAGAACAGCTAAACGAATCTGGATGAAATTTGGTACAGAGATAGACTATAGTCTGGAATAGCACATAGGGTTTTATCCCGGGAATATGTTCCGATGGGTTAATTTTCGTCTTTCACGCGGGCGAAGCCGCTAGCAGAAGCAAGATATTTCTATTGCTTAGTCATAACTAAACTTTGTGTTGTTCCTTTACAATTTCTTAAAAAAAATAATCTGTATGAAACTATCCGTAACTAACGGATAATCCGAAATATTAACGTATCCATAACCGTATCCGAAACCGGTATAATATTATTTCAATATATCCGATGTTATGGTGGCCCAGTGGTTAAGACTGTCGCCTGTCGTGCTTGAGGTCGTGGGTTTAAATTCGGGCAAGTACCAATGTGACTTTTTCAATTTCATACGTACTTTCTAAGTTTATCTTGGACATCACAGGCAACGGTGAAGGAAAACATCGTGAGGAAACCTGGACTTATATAGTTAACGTAAGTCTGAAATAGCCAAGTCAGAGGCCTGTGGGGTTTCCAAGAGGCGGCTTAATTAACACTGACACTAGAGGTGGCCACACCTCACACGAAAAGAAGAAAATGAAGAAGAATATGTCCGTATCCAGATCCAATAATTCGTATCCATAACAACACTGCTATGTAGCAAAGTGGGCAGGACATGCAAGGGCTGCAGCGGAAGGATACTGGGCAAGGAGTGCCTGCTTGAGCAATTGCGTCGTCTACAGATTTTACTTTGCTCTGCTATATGTATATGGCACAGTTAAACATCTCGAACTAGGCTTTTGATTGAGCTTGTGTGACAAGAATGTGTGTAAAGATTCTTAGTTCGCTGATGTCTTGATGCTTTGCTGGTCAGAGCCGCAGCGTCAGATAATTGAAAAATGAACTATTAGTGATGGATTTGCACACGGTTATCAGGTGAATTTTAAGTATTCTGACAGACTATTATTTTTAGCAGCAGTTCTCGGGCTCTTCTTTTTTATCAGTTATTTGGAACAATTTTTCTAATTAATTAACCTGACGTGTACCAGGTGTTAGAATGCTTCCATCTGCGCACAAAACTAATGAAAGTCAGTGAAATCTTTCAACAAAAACGGCCAGCCATTGTGCCCAGCTTTGCCTCAAATCTGTTCAGTAATTTTTCAGCTGCATCGCTTGATTGTACCTGTCTAGGCTAGATACCTCTTTTGTTATAGCTATTGATTTTATACTGTCAAAAGGATTGTATGGACTTTGCAGGCAAAAAGCTGTTGATGAATATATATTGAATAAAACTGGTGAATAATTTTGCTATACATTTTCATGCCTTTTGGTAGTTCGGAATAAATTGTGTACGGAAAAAGACAATAGGATCGCGAACAATACTTTGTTGAAAATAAAAATATGCAAATACCTGAACTTTTTTTTGCTTGTGCAATTTTTTGGGCAGTGGTGGCCCAGTGGTAAAGGCCGTGACTTACGTGTCGTAGGTCGTGGGTTCGAACCCAGGCAGGTGCTTTACTTTGTGTAAATTATTTCATCACCACTGCTCTCAAAACGGTGAAGGAAAACATCGCGAGGAAACTGGCATGTAATAAAACCAAAAATTTTAAGTCATTTGACATCCACCAACCCGCACTGGGCCCGCGTGGTGGATTTGTTAGAAATATTTATTATTTATAACTGGTCACATCAAATAAACACATATTTAGTCTGTATTATCTATGCCCATCTCTATTCTCTCTGTGTGCTAATGTGGAACAGAATAAACCGTTGTAACCGATTCATAAAATTACGTTGTTTTATTAGGTTATGGGCCCAGTTATGCCCTTTAGGGACTAGAAAAGTAAATATTTCGGTAGGATTAGCTAGCATAGGTGTAGGCGTCGTATTTTGAGCATCCGATTGACTGTTTTATGTGTTCACCGAGTTTTAACGAAAATGGCTACCAACTCATCATTCTTAGCTAACGTTCCAAAGCTAAAGGGACGTGAGAATTATCATGAGTGGGCGTTTGCAGCGGAGAATCTGCTTATCTTAGAAGGTACAGCAAGTTTCGTCAAGGATGAAAGTACAAGTGAAGCAGCCGCAGACGATGCAAAAACGAAAGCCAAGTTAATTCTTACAATTGATCCGTCATTGTACGTGCACGTCAAAGATGCTAAAAGTACAAAGAATTTATGGCACAAACTGCAAACTATGTTCGATGATTCTGGGTTTACACGAAGAATAACATTGCTGCGGAATTTAATATCAATTCGTCTTGATAATTGCGAATCGATGACGAAATATGTGACGCAAATCATAGAAACGGCTCAGAAATTATCGGGAACAGGTTTTTCCGTGAACGACGAGTGGATTGGCTGTTTAATGTTGGCAGGTTTACCTGAAAAATACTTCCCTATGATCATGGCGATGGAACATTCAGGGATCGCCATTTCTGCTGACGTAGTGAAAACAAAGTTGTTGGATTTTGTAGGTAAAAATGAATCGGAAACAGGAAGTGCGTTCTGGATTAGAGAGCAGCACAATCGCCAACATCATGGCCAACATTATAATGCTAAAGTTGGCAGCAATGTCAAAAATGACAGTTCAAGAAATCATGGTGGATTGTCTGTGCCAGAGTCGAAAACAGTTAAATCGCAAATTAAATGTTACCGTTGTAAACGTACGGGACATTATAAATCACAATGTAAACAGAGTGATCAACTGCAAGTTAAAAAGACGAATGCTTTTTCGGCTGTTTTCCTGAGTGGAAATTATAGTAAACAAGACTTTTATCTTGATAGCGGTGCGAGTGTTCATATGACGTCAGATGTAAACATGATGCAAAATACATGTTATACGCCGAATATCACGGAGATTATTGCAGCAAATCAAAATGCAATGCCAGTATTGTGTTCGGGAGACGTGGAAATCATGACAATCACTCCTAATTGTAAATACGAGGTTACTTTGAAAGATGTGTTGTGTGTACCCAACCTTACAACCAACTTGATATCTATCAGTCAACTCATCAAGAATGGTAACAGTGTATCATTCAAGGAGAAGTGCTGCTATGTTTACAACAGTGAAAACAGTTTGGTGGCTGTGGCAAACGAGGTTGATGGTGTCTACAAAATGGCTATAGAACGTAAACAATGTTTGTTTACATCTCCTTCAGTGGCAGCTAGCAGTGAAGTTTGGCATAGGAGATTGGGCCACTTGAACATGAATGACCAGAATAGGATAAAGGATGGTGCAGTCATGGGAATATCATATACAGATAAGTCAGTGATCAACAAAAATACATGCACAGTATGTTGTGAAGGGAAACAATCACGCTTGCCATTTGGTCACAATGGTACGAGGAGCAGCGAGCCACTGAATACAATCCATGCTGATGTCTGTGGACCAATGGAGTGCATTTCCATTGGAGGATCAAGGTATTTCCTCATTTTTGTTGATGATTTTTCCCGTATGGCATTTGTTTACTTCCTAAAAGCCAAAAGTGAAACCTTTAAATATTTTAAAGAATTTAAAAGTATGGCAGAAAATCAACAAGGCAGAAAGATAAAAATATTTAGGACAGATAATGGTTCAGAGTTTTGTAGTAATGAGTTTGAGGAATATTTGAAAGATGCAGGTATAGTTCACCAGAAAACTAATGTTTATACCCCTGAACAGAATGGCATGAGTGAACGTATCAATAGAACCATTGTGGAGAGAGCACGTTGTTTATTATTTGATGCATGTTTAGATAAGAAGTTTTGGGCAGAGGCAACAAATACTGCTGTCTATCTTAGAAACAGATCTGTGGCATCAGGGCTAGATAATAAAACTCCATATGAGCTGTGGTCAAACAATAAACCAGATTTGAGTCACGTCCGTATATTTGGCAGCCAAGTAATGGTCCATGTGCCAAAAGAGAAACGGCTTAAGTGGGACACTAAGTCAAAGAAATTTATTTTAGTTGGTTTCTCAGAGAATGTAAAAGGCTACCGAGTTTATGATCCTATCAAGCGGTGTGTTGTAACAAGTCGAGATGTGATAATTCATGAAAATACAGAAAGAAACTGTACTAGTGATGCAGTTGTATCAGTTTCAGTTGGGGATATATTTTCAGAGCAGTCCGGTAGTGATGATGTGAAAGAAATGAAAGATGAACCCATTTCTAATCCCTCCAGTGTGGACATTACTTCAGAATCAGAAGAGTTTCTTAATTCCTTGACTGACTTAGATTCTACGTTACAGCAACCTGATGAGTTTGAAGAGGAAGAATCGGAACCAGAACCAGTTCCAGAAAAATCAAAACGATTAAGGAAACCTCCAGAGCGTTATGGTTTCTCAAATTTGTGTACATCATCAAGTCCAGATTTCATCAGTGATCCAGTCAGTATCCATGAAGCCCTAGATAGTCCAGACAAAGACCAATGGATTGAAGCTATGAAGGATGAGCTGCAGGCATTTGAAGAAAATGAAGCATGGCTTCCAGTAAGTGAATTGCCTTCTGATAAAACTTTAGTGCAGTGTAAATGGATTTTTAAAAGGAAAGTAAACAATGATAATAGTGTGCGGTACAGGGCGCGATTGGTGGCGAAAGGTTTTACACAAAGGCCTTGTATAGATTATGACGAGACTTTTTCACCGGTCGTCAGACACTCTACACTGAAATTATTGTTTGCTTTGTCTGTTCAATTAAATTTAGAAGTTACCCATTTAGATGTGAAAACAGCTTTTTTAAATGGTTTTCTCAAAGAAGATATTTACATGTATCAGCCAGATATTTCTTGTGATGTAAACAAGAAAAAGATTATTGTTAAATTAAATAAAGCTATTTATGGCCTTAAGCAATCCTCAAGATCTTGGTATGAAAGGGTAGATCAATGTTTATGTGAACAGGGTTTCAAAAAGAGTTGTTTAGAGCCATGTGTTTTTACCAAGATGAATAATAATGTTAAAATTGTAATTGCTTTGTACGTCGACGATTTTTTTGTTTATTCTAATAAGCAACAAGAGACTGATAAGTTAATTGCAGTATTGAGTTCTAAGTTTAAGATTAAAAATTTAGGACAAGTTCAACAATGTTTGGGTATGAGAGTTAAAATAGATAAAAAGTCCAATGTTATTACTTTAGATCAAGAACAATATGTAAATTAGTTATTGGAGAAATTTAATATGGTAAATTGCAAAGTTGCTAGTACTCCAATGGAATGCAAATTGGATATTGATAAAACTGAATATTGTGATCAAGACTTACCATATCAACATTTAATTGGAAGTCTTATGTATTTGTCTGTTCTTACAAGACCTGACATTTCTTTTTGTGTTAGTTACCTGAGTCAATTTAACAAGTGTTACACTAATGTTCATTGGAACTATGCAAAAAGAATACTTAGGTATCTTAAGAAAACCAAAAATTTTTGCTTAAAATTTGTAAAGGGAACAGCTGAACTTATTGGATATGTTGATGCCGATTGGGCAAGTAATTCTTTTGATCGCAAATCATATACAGGATTTTGTTTTGTAATATCAGGATCAGCTATTTCCTGGGAAAGTAAGAAGCAGAGAACCGTAGCATTGTCAAGCATGGAATCTGAATATATGGCCATGGCTGAAGCGACCAAAGAAGCCATATATTTGAGATCTTAATTATTTGAACTTACTGGTAATCTATGTACCGTTCAATTATATAATGACAGTCAGAGTGCACAGAAGTTGGTGGCAAATTATGGGTGTCACAGAAAAAGTAAACACATTGATATTAGATATCATTTCATTAAAGATGCAGTTAGCAATAAAATTATTAATTTTGAATATTTGACAACAACTCATATGCCAGCTGATGTTCTTACCAAGGCTTTAAATTCTGTAAAGCACAGCAAATGTATTGAAGGTTTAGGAGTTAGTTTGATTGAGTCTTGAAGTTATTATTTTTTTGAGAAGTTTTGTTTATTTGCTGTAGTTGGGGTGTTAGAAATATTTATTATTTATAACTGGTCACATCAAATAAACACATATTTAGTCTGTATTATCTATGCCCATCTCTATTCTCTCTGTGTGCTAATGTGGAACAGAATAAACCGTTGTAACCGATTCATAAAATTACGTTGTTTTATTAGGATTACGGCCTATTCGATCTCACAGAGAGGAGGCCTGTGTCCCCAGCAGTGGGCACATTAAAATACTGATGATGATGATGAACTTGCTTGATGTATTAACAATTGTGTTATAACAAGAACATTTCGTATTTTAACGTGTTTTATGCACATTTAGAGAAAAAAGACTCTACTCATAATTCACCAGTTTGTTGGCGAATTATCTACTCTATTAAATGTGTATTTATTACCTAACTAAAAAAATATTAGCCCAAACAAACTTCATATAATTATGCTAGGTAAAATTACGATAACCTACCACTGTGAGCAAAAAACCCTACAAAAACTCCACACGAAATTGCAGGGCAATATCACCGCCCTTTCCGTACGAACATGACATCAATCACGGCTGTCAAAGACCCAAGGTCGAACTAAAGGTGTTCATATGACGTCACATCAACGCCGTAAGGTCGACAACCTCTCACAACATTTATGAACTCCCATGAATCCCCTTTGGAATTTAGCACTTATTTTTTCGGTCATTTCCTCATGCGAGTGAATATTATGGGCTGGGGTATAGAAAGTTTTTTTTATGAACTAGTCAAGATGTATTTGGGTTTTCAGGTCGTTTTGTTGTTGCCGCTATCACTCTTATCTATATTTACTAACAGGAGGTTATTTATGAATATGATGGTAGGCTTGCATTAATATTATCTAGATAACTAAAACAGATATAGTTTAAGTAGGTCCTTAGAAAATATTTTTTCTAAAGGTCGCATCAAATATTCATGGCTTTTCGGCCCTCAAAATATTACCATAAAATTCACCGAAAAATTATAGTTTCATTGACGAAAAATGATAGTGTCATTGACGAAAAGCACCACAGAGCACCAACAAATTATAGTGTCATTGACGAAAAGCACCACAGAGCACCAAAAAATTATAGTGTCATTGACGAAAAATGATAGTGTCATTGACAAAAAACACCACAGAGCACCAAAAAATTATAGTGTCATTGACGAAAAATTATAGTGTCATTGACAAAAAGCACCACAGAGCACCAAAAAATTATAGTGTCATTGACGAAAAATTATAGTGTCATTGACAAAAAGCACCACAGTGCACCAAAAAATTATAGTGTCATTGACAAAAAGCACCACAGAGCACCAAAAAATTATAGTGTCATTGCGAAAACTATGAGCTTTCGCAATGACATTTCGCATTAAATTATAGCGAAAACTATGCAATTCACAATTACTGTATATGCAATTCACAATATTTATAACCCGATTTTTGAATTAAAAATTTGTATATTTGCCAAACTCTACTTTACCCTGAAAAAGCATCCAACTAAATCAATAACTCTGACTATTTTCTCTATAGATTATTTGCTGTTTGTTTCGGACTAATTGTTTAATTGAACCAAAATGTGTTTATTAATTGATCTTATTGACAATTTAAGTAGAGGTTGATCAATCCTCCAAATCCTAATAAAGATGGCCGCGTCTTCTTAATTGAAGTGCACTGTAACCTGTCGACACTGATTGATCCAGAATAAATCATGTTCAAACATTAGCATCAAATTAGGGTTTGAAACTTCAAATACTCAATTCAGAAACCGGCCCTACTAAATCAATCAATCTGACTATTTTCTCTAGAGATTTTTTGCTTTTAGTTTCTGAATAACTGTTTAATTGAACTAAAATGTGTTTATTGCAACTTACAAGTTGTAGGTCGTGGGTTCGAGCCCAGGCAGGCGCTTTACTTTGTGTAAATTATTTCATCACCACTGCTCTCAAAACGGTGAAGGAAACCGGCATGTCCTAGAACCAAAAATTCTAAGACATGTGACATCCACCTACCCGCAATGGGCCCGCGTGGTGAATTAAGGCCCATTCCCTCTCACAGAGAGGAGGCCTGTGTCCCAGCAGTGGGAACTTTAATAGGCTGATGATGTGATGTGTTGTGTGTGTTTATTAATTGACCTTATTGACAATTAAGGTAGAGATTGATCGATCCTCCAAATCCTAATAAAGACGGCCATGTCTTCTTAATTGAAGTGCACTGTAACTTGTCGACAATGATTGATCGAGAACAGAACATGTACCCAATATCGGAAGGGCAAGTCACAAGGTCAAATACCTCTCAACAATTTTATGGGTTTATAAATCAAATGGACTTGTAGATTTATTGGTGTGTAAATCTTAAACTACATTGACCTTTGCAGAAAATACGCCTACTTCCAAATCTTTATATTAGCATTTATTTTAGTATGTATGCTGAGCTAACTTTTGCTTTCTTGCCCACTTGTCGGTACAACATTTCTGATATTTATAAAGGGAGTAGGAGGTGGAGTGGTTTATATTCAGTCAAGTGCCTGTAAGGCAATTGATGTTCTATTTTCAGTATCATAAGTAGCTCTAGATTTATGTGCGACTTCTAAAATTGTTACGGGTATTGACAACTAACTTTTTCCTTCGGGTTTGCTCCTGATGACGATAGATATGTTGAGATGAGCTGAACTGTTTTTCAAAGGACTTGTTCAAAATCGCAGATAACTAGGGATAGTGGATGGAGGGAACCCTCCTTCAGCCTAATAATAATTTACTTTCGTTTCTTATCTCACAGAGACTATGAAGTATTTAATGTGATTAAAAATGTGGCATTAGTGTACTATGACATAATTATGGCACTCAACAAAAATTACAGTAATCTGCGCATCCATACAATATTTATAACCTGTGTATAATTTTATAAAGAGTTTATTATATTTCTCACTGTATATTGAAAACCAACTGAGAATAAAATTACAACACTCCATTCTGTCAAGTTTTGTGTTACCGTATCAGTATTATCAGTAGTGAAATTCAACATTATGTGCGTGTCGTGTGCTTACAATTGACTCAACAGAATACAGTAACGGTACTGTATTCTGTTGAGTCATTTGTTAGAGTGTGGGGACGGACACTCTTAATTTGCGTATCTATGTCAGTTACACTGTTGTGAAAACATCAAGGATTCTTATCAAATATATAGTCATTGATGTCCAGTTTAAACACGAATAAAATTTCCTTACATTTACACACGTATCTACGTTCAATACAGGGTGATTTTTGATTCGTTTGGTAGTATGAATATTATCAAGTTTCACGCGGAAATCGAGAAAAATATCAGCTGTTTCCTATATTTTGGAAACTGGTGCGTTCATGATTGGCATGAATGTAGTAATAAATATTGACGGTAAAACACGGTAGAATCATTTTTATGTACTTTCAAAAGTGCCGCTTGGTGGCCTAGTTGAAATAAAATATCTTTCTTTTTTTTTGTCTTATTGTTAAAAAAATCTGCTGTTAGATTTTTTTTTAACAAGCTTAATTATTCATTGGCATAATATAGACTCTCTCTCTATAAAAATATTATTCATGTCTTGGAATTCAGGATACAGTACGAATTGTTTACATTTCTAAGACGTATATTATGAGTATATTTTACGCTCCGAAAGATAACCAATGAACAAAAAGTCACCCTGTACATAATTTGAATTAAAGTTCACTTATATTATGGGTCTCCTCTATATGGGTCACACAGTCTGTTGACATGCCTTTGTAGCAAACTACAGCTGCACATGCCTAAAGTCGAGTTTTACACCAAACACAGACATCTAGGTTCTTGCGAGAGACAATACACTCGAATGTCTTGTCAGGTGAGTGAAACTGTAGCCTTGATCATGAGCGGAGAGTTTTACAAAACTTGAGAAATTCTAAGAGAATTCTGGTTTGTTTGAGATAGGAGCCATTTTGGCTTCGCATAGGTATTTTTATATTATGTTAGCTTTATCATATCTTTTTTTATGTTAGGTTGGTTATGTGTCATGTGCGTGTCGTAAATATTTTATTTTCTTTCTTTCTTTCAAAAAGAATGGAATGAGATGATTGATGACATGATCAGGGGGAAGGATCAGGGATATTCGCTGAAGCTCGTGTAGACTGTTTCTCCGCAATTATGCGGAGCCAGTGTCCATCCTTTGTACTACTAGTAAATAAATAAATTATTATTTTAAGAATAATAATTAATTTTTAGGGTTATACCTGTAATGATACGGGACGGATAGATGAAAACTTATGACATAATGATAATTATGGATAATCAACTGCCGTGTCAGTTTTACCAGTGTGTGACTAAATTAGCTGTTAATCTTTAATTTGGTCAATGCTTGATCTGTTGATCATCTGCTAATGATTTTTTTTATTTTCTGTTTTCTACTACACTACACTCTGCTGCACTTTGCTGTTTTCTGCTACACTGATTAATTCCTTTAGATAGTACCTTAGTACTTTAACAAACATAAATAATTATGCAAATTAAATGTCATTGAAAGGTTTTTTGTACAGTTACCCCTCAAAATGATGACGTATCATGAAATTCTTATTTTGCTTTCCTTTAAAAAGCATGATGAACTGAAGTGATTAAATTAAACAAAATTAATTGCGTGTTTACAGCTTTTTCTAGTGGCTTATCCCGCGTCAATTATGACATAACAAAAATAAAAAAACTTTAATATTAAGGTACACCGAAACATGTCTGCTTACACATATATATCATACTAGCTTCTGCTCACGGCTTCGCCCGCCTAGAAAGTGTTTTATCATCCCAAGGGAATACAAACTATCTTATGTCCTTCACAGGGCCTCAAACTACGTATATCCATACTAAATTTCATCTGAATCAGTACAGTAGATCCAGAGATTATCCCCTACTACCTCACAAACTCTTTATAATATTTTTACCCGACTGCCGAAGGAGGGTAATGTGTTTATTAGTCTATGTATGTATGTATGTTTGTTCCTATGTGGCGTTCTAGAGACCAAACGCGTAGGCCGATTTTGATGTTTCTTACGTCAATCGATTCGTCTTAACCCCGCGAGTGTCACTGGCTACATGAAAATTGGAAAATAGGAAAATAGCGGTACTTGGGCGCCATATTGTGGGGGCCCAAATTTTCTTTTTTTTCTTCCAATCCTTTCGTGTGGGGTATCAAAATAAAGGATTTTAAGAGGTGATTTCAAAAATATATAACACTTATATGTTTAAATGTTCCTAATTCGAAAAAAAACATAACTAAAAAGTTATAAATAAAAAAAGTTAATTAAAAAAATCAAAAAACCCGACTGCTTGAAGAGCGAACTGTGCAGTCGAGGATACGGCTGGTTTTGGTCAGCCAGCTCGCGAAGATGTATCCTCCGACAGCACAGCATGATTTTCTCCTTGTTTACGTCTTTTTAGTTCGCTCTTCAAGCAGTCGGGTTTTTTGATTTTTTTAATTATAGTATAGATAATTTTTTACCAATTAAAAAAAACTATTTTTTAAACAAGCTTTTAACTTACCGTGCATGGTCATCCAAACCAAACGGGTATGCAATATTTTATCTTAATCGGTTGAGGATAACTGCTTTAAAATTCAATTGCAAGATTTGACCCGAACACACATACATACATAGCAAGTTAATAAATAGCTTATAAACTATAGTAGTTATACGAGTATATATATGTGCTGAAAAAAAACTTATGTTGCCAATAAAGCAATAGATTCTTTCTCAATAAAATCCCTAGCCGCCAAAGCTATAAATAGCCCATTAATGTTGTTCCCACACGTTGCCGCGTTGTTAGCAGACAACTAGTCCATTATTTTATACTCGATCCCCGGCCAGCACCGGCAGTGCAACAGTTGTTGTTGTTAGTGGCTAATAGGAACATAAACTGAGGGGTTGAAATGGGTTGTTAAAGGATAGAAGATACATTTATTTTACCTTTCTTTTATTATTGTTATTTTTTTTTTGTTATTATCAATAGGCTCGGGCTTGACCACTATCTCACCTGATGGTAAGCGATGATGTGGTCGACGGTGAAGCACGTGCACTTGCCTAGAGACCCCTAGATTGTAGCTATCGGGAAACACAGACTCCAGCACGGAATTCCACTCCTTAGCTGTACGCATAATAAAAGTGTCCCCAAAACGTTTTATAATGCCGGTTCTATAGGTTATAAAATCTATACTAATATTATAAAGCTGACAAGTTTGTTTGTTTGTTTGAAAGCGCTAATTTCAGGAACTAATGGTTTGAGTTGAAAAATTATTTTTGTGTTGGATATTCCATTTATCGAGGAAGGCTAAATGACATCACGCTACGGCCAATAGGAGCGGAGCATAAATGAAAAATGTTACAAAAACGAGAAAAATATTCCTTTTTGAGAGCTTCCGTTGCGTGCGTTGCGTACAATCATGTATGAAGGGTAGAGTAGGTAGGTAGATAGGGTAGGGTAGAGTGGGTAGCCAGTTGACGGGAGCGAAGCCGCGGGGGACAGCTAGTAATTTATAATATGAGAGATTTTACGGTAAGAAATGATTGAACACATTCGGATTCAAACGTATTTGATTAACGTGTCATATTTCGAAGCATACTATATTTTACTACAAATTTATATATAAATTCTATAATTTATTTAAACCATAAATTCTAGGATTTCTAAAAGGAGAATCATTACAGACAGAAATGTGAATGGATCACAACATGTCTGAGTTGATGATTATTACAGGTCATCTTTAAATTGAAACTATCATTTGTTTACACACCTTGTTTAAATGAACTTGATGATGGTTGTCACATTTCGCAAAAATAGTAGTGACTGTATATGTTACAAAACTATCTTTTTCACACGGCTTTTCTCTCGAGGCCGATACCATAAAATTCATGCATAAACACAGTATATGATACTCAGCTTTGTATCAACAAACTTATTTTTATAAATGTATTAGTTCCTCCGCAACTTAGCTTCTAAAACCAAACAAAATTATTTTTTATTTTTTTTATTTTAATTGGGTCTTACAACCCTTTGAAATGAGCAAGTGAACGGTGGTCCAATGAATGGGTCGGTGTCTGCACAACTGAGTCGGCAAGTTGAATATTAATTGAAGCGACAAACGACAGTCCAAAGACTGCTTCCCTGATTGGCTGTTAGTTGGCAAGTTATACTCTGTTGAGCGTATGTGGTAAATCTACTGCGAGCTTGAGTACGCAGGCGTAGTTAGTGGAGTTTAGTTTTAGTCACAGAACAGAGAAAGACAGCGTTTTTTCTGTTCTGTGGTTTTAGTACTCTTGATGTTAATAGCAACTAAAAGGTTGTTGTAGCTTTTATGTTAAATTGCCATATAAATGTGACGGTATAAACAATGTATTGCCTGGTCTTCTAAGCCAAAATATCGTGAACGCTATTTTTTATAAAACCTCGAGTTTTACGTTTGATTCAGTAAATATCAGTGAGTAGTTCTTTACAGTGTTTTTTTACACTTATATATATATCGGAGGAAGGTAAATGATTAATAATTAGGAACAAAGAAATATCACTTGTAAACTTATTAATTCAGGTTTGTTTAATTGGCAACATTTAGCTTCTGATCAATTCTCAGTTCGATTTTATTCGATTGACAACACTTTATTTTTCTTATGTCAAAATACTCGATTTGGATTGGATAATACAAGTAGTAATTTGCCGGAAGAGATTCTCTTAGCCAATAAAAAGCAGGAGTGTCATAGAGGCACTCTGAGTGGGTTCTCCCGCCATATTGTGTCGTGAAGTTAGAAAAGATACGCGCGGACGCGCTTTTTTGGAGTTGAAAAGAGTTGTGAGAAAAAGGAGTTGAGAAGTAGCCTAAAGTGGCGTGTGTGAACTTGAACAAGTGTGTTTAAGTTGGGAAAAAGCGAAACGATTGGTGGCCGAATCCGCTGCTTTGATAAAATTGGAACAAGAACTATCTCTAAAACGGCATAAATTACCTGCTTTGTGCATCGCATACCCACGATATGCCCACAGACCGAGGGTATTATTGAAGATAGCCCTCCTTTCTCCGTTATATATATTATCTTGGACACGGCCCAATTTAATTTAGTTTCTACTTAATGACAATGTGTCTTACAATATTGACCTTTATCCAATCAGCAGATAGATATCACCCACTTATTGCCTAACTACGTACGGCGATGCGCCATCGGTACATAGTGGCCTGCCCACCCATACGCACAAAACCTTTTGGGAATACTTTTATTATGCGTACAGCTAAGGAGTGGAATTCCCTGGTATCTTTAAGTCGAGAGTGAATAGGTTACTTATAGACAAGCGTGCTCCAACGTTGACCACATCATCGTTTACCATCAGGTGAGATAGTGGTCAAGGGCGAGACTAAATAAAATAAAAAATAATAATTCAAAAAATCTGAAAAACCTGACTGCTTATGCGAACTAAAAAGACGTAAGTAAACAAGAAGAAAAAATAAAAATTCCTGCAGTGCAGGCGGCGGATATGGTTTTGGTCAGCCAGCTTGCGAAAATGTATCCTCCGACTGCACAGCATGATTGTGATGTCTTTTTAGTTCGCTTCTTAAGCAATCGGGGTTTTTGATTTTTTGAATTAACTTTTGTATTTATAATTTTTTAGTTAACATTTTTTTTTTCGAATTACTTTCATTTAAACATATAAGTGTTATATATTTTTGTAATCAACTCTTAAAACCCTTTATTTTTATAACTAACACGATGGGATTGGAAGAAAAACATATTGGTCTCCCACAATATGGCGCCCAAAAGCCGCCATTCTATTTTCCAATTTTAATGGATTTCGATTGACGTAAGAATCGTCAAAATCTACGCGTTTGGTCTCTAGAACGCGACATAGGAACAAACATACATACATAGACTGATAAACACATTAACCTCCTTCCGCAGTCGGGTAAAAACGTTTCAACGTTTTGGAGAAAAAAATTAGGCTACTATTTATTTATTTATTTAATACTTCATGCACACACAACTACAGAGGCGGACTTAATGCCTTATGCATTTTCTGCCAGTCGACCTTTGAGTGATAAACAAACAATAAACAACAATATTTATTTGTTTGTTTTTTTGTTTTGATGGAGAGATAAACAGTGGTAGGTGCAATATTGAAAGTTAAAGTATCAGGATTATTTAAATATACATATAAACCATAAATATAATATAATTATACCTTATATACTCAAAATAATAAACTAAATATATAAATATACTTAAACATTAGTAGTAATAGATAAATAATTGAAAAACATTATCGCTGTGACGATACTACTGCCAACTTCTTACGGATATGCTCGCGAACTTAAACTTTGAAGGTTAAAAAAATTGCGCTACTACGAGAAAAGTATCAAGCCATCGCGAACCATAATATTTTATCGGGAAACGTTATCCAAAACACAAACTCAAACTTAGTCCCCAACTTGTGTGTACTAAATCCTGAAACTACACAATCTCATTATCACGGCTTGTTATCACTGCGCGAGACATTCTTTACATTACCGTACAGTTCTAACTTTTGTAGAGTACCCGCATTATTTAGATGAAAGTTTCGAGGTTTCATTATTTACTGACGAGATAAGGCTGTGTCTGTGTGTCTAGTTGTTACTATGAAGTGGGACGAACTAGTATGTGAAGCACAACGTGAGACGAACTAGTAGGTATCGTAAGAATAGTTTTAGACGTCGGTTTTTAGGGTTCCGTATCCAAAGGGTAAAAACGGGACCCTATTACTGAGACTTCGCGGTCCGTCTGTCTGTCTGTCACCAGGCTGTATCTCATGAACCGTGATAGTTAGACAGTTGAAATTTTCACAGATGATTTATTTCTGTTGCCGCTATAACAACAAATACTAAAAACAGAATAAAATAAATATTTAAGTGGTCCCATACAACAAATGTGATTTTTTTGCCGATTTTTGCGATAATGGTACGGAACCCTTCGTGTGCGAGTCCGAGTCGCACTTGGCCGGTTTTTTTTAAATAGTTTTTGTTAGGTAACCTAATTGCTATTTAAACTCATTTTGAAACCAAAAGGAAGGGTTATGATTTTAGCAGTCTATGTATGTAGGTTTGTATTTACGTTTGTTCTTTCGTAGCGCATAAACTATTCATCCGATTTTGATGAATAAGGTATCAAGCGATTCGTTATTATGGTCCGCGCAACATAGGTAGGGTAAAAACTTAATAAAAAAAAATTAAACCGACTTCCACAAAAACACTGCAAAACGAAAAATAACTTTCTTTTCCGAAGTCGGTGTCTTTGGTACATTGTTGTTTTCCGTGTTTCGACACCGACTTCGGAAAAGAAAGTTATTTTTCGTTTTGCAGTGTTTTTTTGGAAGTCGGTTTGATTTTTTGTTAAAAAGTTTTTTATTTATCTCTTTTTAGTTTTGATAGGTACTTCCAATTGCAATAAACATCATATATAGCCAAAGTACATCTCATGACGATTCCAATAAGCCCATACACGACTAGGATACAATGTTTTATTTCGGAGTACCAGTGCCTACCTGCCGGCTTCATCATCAGATCAGTTCGATGGTACCATTTTCATCAGCACTATTTGCTTTATCATAGTCGTTAAACTATTCTAGATATCTTATAACCCATGACATACTTAGCATTAAGGAATTCTATTGGCCATCTGTGGTCTTCTTCACCAGTTCCACTTTACCAAATGTTACTTTCTGAGTGCAGATGATTGCATTGTTGATAAAAATACCAAAATCGCTATATGTATGCCTATAATATTTGAGGAGTTCCCTCGATTTCTCCAAGATCCCATTATCAGATCCTGACCTGATGACTATGGGACCAACTGGGAAGTATACCCTTTCAAACAAAAGAAGAATTTTCCAAATCGGTCCAGGCGTCTTACAGTAATCGGGGAACATATATAAAAAAAAAAAGATTCCGACGAATTGAGAACCTCCTCCTTTTTTTGAAGTCGGTTAAAAAGATAAAAAACCGGGTTGGGTTACAGTTTTAACGTCGCTCAGCACACATTTCCTTTTATCCTGCTACTAGCTGTTCCCCGCGGCTTCTCTCCCGTGGATCACCCCACAGGACCCGTTTTCGGGGTTAAAAATAGCCTATGTCACTCAGGAATAATGTAGCTTTCTATTGGTGAAACAATTTTTAAAATCGGTCCAGTAGTTTCGGAGCCTATTCGGTACAAACAAACAAACAAAAAAATCTTTCCTCTTTATAATATTGACCTACTATAAATCAGATGTTCTAGATAAGATATATTCTACTAACTAAAGCGACACCATAGCGATTTGTAAAATGTCAAAAATGTATTGAATTGCTATTGAAATGTCACGCGTGACAACTGCCAAAAATTTTGGCATTTCGGCCATCGCCATCCCTGATAGAAGATATCTATTTAGAGCCTCTTGGTCGACTCACGTAAAGTAAATAAACCTATTAATAACACAGACACGAAATATTTTCTATTCTTCAAAGTCAAAATTCTGTCCATTTTCCATTCGCACGTGTAAATCCTAATAAAATAATGCTAAACTTATTCATAAAACACAAACTACACTTCATATTTACATATTTTGTGTAACTTATAACACATTTAATACTTCATTAAGCTTACACGTGTAAACTTAATAAATTTATCGTGTAACAATCTACTACGTAAGTGCTACGCCGGGCGCTACGAGCTACGAATGCTACGCCGTACTACGAGGACATGCTACGTCAAATGTGTGTCCATGGTACACTTTTATTGGAACTTGATTTTCTTTCAACGTGTAGTTTTATAAGTTGCTACGGTTCCCAACATGATTTTTTTATTAATTATGGGCTTGCGTTTGACCACTATCTCGCCAGATGTTAAGTGATGGTGTGGTGGTGGTGGTGTGTGGTTTAGTGGTGGTGTTTAGTGTGGTGTGTTGTGACTAGTTATATTCTACTAACTAAAGGGACACGATAGCGATTTTTTAAATTTCATGAATGTATTGGATTGCTATTGAAATGTCACGCGTGACAACTGACCAAAATTTTGGCATTTCGACCATCGCCATCCTTGATAGAAAATACTTATTTAGAGCCACTTGGTCGACTCACGTAAAATAAATAAACTAATTGATAACACATACACGAAATATTTTCTATTCTTCAAAGTCAATCTTCAGTCCATTTTCCCTTCGCACGTGTAAATCCTAATAAAATAATGCTAAAGTTATTCATAAAACACAAACTACACTTCATATTTACATATTTTCTGTAACTTATAACACATTTAATACTTCATTAAGCTTACACGTGTAAACTTAATAAATTTATCGTGTAACAATCTACTACGTAAGTGCTACGCCGGGCGCTACGGGCTACGAACGCTACGCTACGCTGTGCTACGAGAAGGTGCATACACATTGGCGTTCGTAGGGCATGCTACGCCAAAGGTGTGTCCATGGTACACTTTTATTAAAACTTGATTTTCATTAAACGTTTAGTTCTATAAGTTGCTGCGGTTCCCAATATTTTTTTAAATATTTTATTAATTACTAGCTGTTGCCCGCGACTTCGACCGCGTCAAACTCGTATAAATATATTTTTATTTTTTTAGTTTCCCGCCGGATCTATGAATTTTCTCATGATCAAACGTAGCCTATGTTACTCGTTCGCCGTTATTACATCAGTTATCTACCAGTGATAGTCCCGTCAAAATCGGTCCAGCCGAAACAGACAGACAGACAGACAAAAATCTTAAAAATTGCTTATTTGTTGTTACTAACAACAAATAAGCAATTTTTAAGATTTTATATATATACCGTTTATACTTTCACGCGCATTCAATAAAACGTTGTTATTTTGATATTACCATACGGACACTTCAATTTTATTTATTTGTATGTATAGATAGGCTTGCGTTTGACCACTATTTCGCCAGATGTTAAGTGATGGTGTGGTGGTGTGTAGTGTGGTGGTGTGGTGTGTGGTGTGATATAGTGGTGGTGTGGTATGTGATGTGATATAGTGGTGGTGTGGTGTGGAAGTAAGCATTTTAATGTTTAATAATGATTGGTTCGCGTTCGACTCTCGAGGATGGAGCACGCTAACTTTCAAGTAACCTATTTACTCTATACTTAAATATTCTCAGGTTATTTATCTAGCTATCAGAAAACATTGTATCTGATAAGGGATTCCAACGTTTTGTATATGGGTCATCGCCGTAAGTTTTGTTCTCCAATGAAAACGGGCTTTGTAAAATTATACTATACAATTCCAACGCACACTTGAAACTCCAAATTGAAACAAAATGTTAGGCATTTACAAAAAAAATAACATTATTTTTAGCACGGACAAACAAACCAATAAACCCGTAGTAACCTGTATCAATCAAAAACACAAACTTAATGTTACCTTGAACCTTCATTTACTGATAAGTACCAAATATTCTCATGAGTATTGTAAATTGTTGGCCAACGATTAATTAAGTCAGGAAGGGCAAAGGGAGAATATTCAACGTATGTTATAATGTCGTAAATATGTATGTAATTGCCAAACGATTATGTATGCCAGTTCTACAGATATAAATCTAACTAGATATCGCGAAGATACGCGAAGTACTCGCGTGCCAAAAAAGGGAGTAAATTTTGCGCAATGCTCTTCATTTGAGCTGTTTCACTAAGCATTATCAGCACCAAAATGTAGGAAAATGCCTATAGTACCATATTAAAATCTTCATCAACTCTAAAAACACTCCGTCATGAAGACGGTGACTACTGAACGCAGGCCACCCCCAAGCGTCACTACATTGATTGATCCCATGCGTCTCGCATCCAGCGAATTCGCGCAACCTTAACGAGGTCATCGGACCACCTAGTGGGAGGCCTTCCAATGTAGCGTCTTCCAGTTCGCGGTCGCCATTCCAGAAGATTTTGGCCCCATCGAGCATCCAGCCGTCGAGCAATGTACCCTACCTACTGCCACTTAAGTTTCGCAATTGTTCGGACTATGTCGATGTGTTTATTGAGCTGTAAAAAATCTTCTAAAAAAGTCAGCTGAGACAATGGGAACATTTTATTTCATTGGTAAATAAAGTCAAGAAATTGTTTGTGAAAAAAATTGTTGGTTTTCATACAGATGGATGGAACTGTTGTAAGAAGAGCTTGTGACTAAATAATAACAGCCGCACGGATCGATCTTCAAGGTTAAGCAACGCTTGACAAGGTCGGTCCGTGGATGGGTGACCATTTCAACATATCGAGTTTCCTCCGTGCTTCGGCAAGCACGTTCGCTTCGTTTCACGGTCCCAGCTGTCATTTGAAGATCTTTAACGGTCGTTACGAGTAGTCAGAAGCTTGAGATCTGACACCAGTCTAGCCAAGGGGTACCGTGTTACCCAGTTACTGGGTTGTGGAGGTCAGATAGGCAGTCGCTACATGTAAAACACTGGTACTCAGCTGAATCCGGTAAGACTGGAAGCCGATCCCAACAAAGTTAGGAAAAGGCTAGGCAGATTGATTGATTGGATGGAACTGTTTTATCTAGTTAGATTTATATCTGTGACCAGGTCAAAGGGTGGGAATATTCAACCTTTGCCATAATTAACATACTACATAACTTTACCTGTAGTTATGGGAAATACCCTCGAGGATGTTTGCCGATCCCTTAATCACCTGCAAACTTTGATCAAATCGAAGCGTGCCAATCAATAGTAATTAATCAAAACGCTGCTACAGATGGTATTATCTGATTAACTAATCATAATTGCTTCATTTTCGCTTACGTGAGTTCCTAGGTATGATTAATAGTAAAAGGTGATGAGATTTTTTTTTAAAGAACAATTAAGAATAAGAATAATATATTAAATAAAAAAAGTTAATTAAAAAAATCAAAACACCCGACTGCTTGAAAAGCGAACTAAAAAGACGTAAACAAGGAGAAAATGATGCTGTGCTGTCGGAGGATACATCTTCGCGAGCTGGCTGACCAAACCCAGACGAAGGTTCACAAAAATGTAAATTAGGTCCAGTACTATTTCTAAAACAATGGTATAAATAGTGCTTATAATTATGTAAACTATAAATAAAATATTTTATTTCAACTGCAAGATTATAAACAAGAAATTCTATTTTTGGTAGGGAACTGCCCGATTTAGGTTCTTTCAAACCAGACAGGTTTGAAAGAACCTAAATCGGGCAATTCATGCCATCAAACACAAGAGAGCAATTACCAGAGTTCATTACAAGGACATTGCCTACTTTTTATTTACGAGATACAAATTACAAACGCTTTCTTTATAATTATTTATTTTGGCTTATTGTACCTCAAGCTCTTAGAGTAAGGTCACCCCCCAGCTAGGATTAGTATTTTTTTTTTTTTTTGAACCTTGTACAAACATCATGAACTTTTGTGAATCGTTATTACTAACAGAATATTCACATTCTCACGGCAGCCAGTTAGAACACCATTTAAAGTAAAACTAATATATGTATACTAAGCATATGTAGGCATATGTCCAGCAGTGGACGTCTTTCGGCGGAAATGATGATGATAATGTTCTAAAAACATTACTAACAGTCATCATAAAATTGTTCTTATTAGACTTACTTGTACTAGAAGTGACAACATTACAATAAATCGTAGTCGCTATGAAAGTGTTGGTACTCGTAACAACTTACAACAGCGCTATTTATCACGCACCTACGCTTAATAACGTGTCTTATCTAGCTCTAGTAAATAATGTTAATGTACGTCTCGTATGTTTTAGTATAATTTATTTGAGACACGAATTATGTTGGAAACTATTTTCTCTTTCGCATTGTTTTGTACTATCTAGCGATGGTTTTGTTGTTGTAAGAGGACTTTAAAAGATGATAAAAACAAAACTCAAAATTAAATACTGAATTAGATCAGAACTTTAGATATTTTTATTAAGGTTACACTAGTCGATCATTCTTCCATACAAACGTAGTCTAGGGATTACACCACTGTTTGACGAATTTCGTTCAAAATAAAAAAATATATCAATTTGTCTCATCATTATCTAGCCCTGTGTGGAAACACAAAAAATAAAAATATATTTGAAAGTTATGAATGCGTCGAAAGTTCCACATTTCGATTCTAAAATTAACGCGTTTTTGGGCGCAAATAAATACCATAAGAAGACGGAAAACTGCAAAATAGTCACCATACATAAGATAGATTAGTAGTTCAACAATGGTAATAATTTTATTTTGAGCAGATATGTTAAGTCGTTTTTTCATGATATCGAGACTCCCAAAGGTCTGTTTATAAAATTTCGCGCGCTTGGTTTCGTCCTAAATCATCATCCATTTCGCTACAAATTTGCAAAAGTGTGTATTCGTACGCGAACTAGCTTCTTACTGCTCATCACAGCATCTATCTCCGCTGCACGTGTTGTCGGTTGATATAGCATGCATTATAACCCCGCGCACAAAATAATTCGTGCCGTTGACGAGTGTAACCTTAAGTTTGAGTTCTCTCAATGTTTTCTTTCTTTCTCAACTTCTTTGTTAAAGTTAAATGAACCGAAAACTCTGTTCTTTTAAATATACGCAACAAGTATAGAACAAGTAAACACGATGCATTATATATTTTCATGTAGTTCCTAAAATTCATATTTGGCTATAACTAATGAACTTCAGATTATAATATAATTAAATATTTTTAACCTTCGGCGATATCCCTTTAAAGCTAACCATCCGTCGAAAGGATAATAAATGTTATTTTAGCTTATGTATAAAATAATAAATAAAATAAAATAAAATCTTTATTCAAACTTCAAATTGGTAAACTATACTAATAGGTCTTATATATAAATTAGGTACAACAAAAATTAGGTGCCTGTACTAGGTAATCCTGTATCACAGGCGGCAGGGGCTCAAACAATGTAAATGTAAGGACAAATAATATTTACAATATTTTCTTAACATTAGAATAGTGACAGAGATATATTGATTTATTTATAATCTTAAATACTAAAACAGATGCAAATTAAAATAATTAATAATGATAAACAGATAATTGCTAACTTAGCTTAGTTTACGTAAAATTGTATGCACTTAATTATTTACACACATGGACAACGAACTTTTAGCGTCAGCAGATATTTGAGCTGGGCTATTGCAAAATGTTTTTATGCCGTTTTGCCAAAATACGCACGGTGGCAAATTGCCTAAGCAAATCCAGGTGAAGTAGGTCAGCGCAGTAGCCTGTTCTTGTTGAGTCGGCATCACGTGTTAAACACGGAAGTCTGGCCTTGAGTGCGACGCTCTAGGCGCCCTCGTAATCGACAGAGTTGATGTATCTAAATTCCGCTATCTTCCTTGCAGGGCACTCAGGATCTCCTGTTTTATGATTGCTGGGCTTTTTAAAGCGTGAGCAAGTTGCACATTTTGGTACATCAGCTTTCTTCGCGCACTCTGTCATCGAGTGCCCAGTTTCACCACAATGCCCACAAGTCGAGTTGACCTCTCTGCAAGTTTTCGCTGCATGACCATATTGTTGGCACTTGTAGCACCGAGTTACCAGTGTAAAATCCCTGACAGGACAGGATGTCCAATTAATAAAAAGTCTCGATTGAGTGATTAGGGCTTTACGTATATTAGCTGGTACTTCAATGACGTAGTTGCAGGTTGACGCTTCTCTCTTCCCAGATTTGTGGCTTAATTTTACTAACGCCAGGAATGATTCTAAGGACATGTCTTCAAATTTGTCGGCTACATTTTGTTCAAATATGCATCTGAAGACCTCATTTTCAGCCATGGAAGTCGGCACTCCTAAGACCACGATCCGGGGTTTGCGCTTGCTGGGTTCGTCAGCGGTAAGTCCTGAAGTAGAGAGCTGGACTGCTTGCTTTACTTTATCAGCGTCATGTTTGGTCTCGGTGCTGATAATTACGCCTCCATTTTTTGTTTTCCGGACACCACGAACATGCAGTTTCATTTGCTCCGGGCGAATGATCTTTTTCACGAGGTCATTGGTTTCGTCACTCGATTTCAATTTATCTTGGGGATAAATTGCAACCGAGCTTAAATTATTGGGGCACACAAAGTTATTTGCTCCCTTTTTTACCATTTCGGCAAAAGAAACATTTCCCGCAGTACCTGAGTCCTGTATCGTCTTCCTGAGGTCCATAATGTGGTCTGACAGGTCTCGCTTTTCAGTAAGGGATTCAACCATACTGTGCGTTAGTAGAGATCTAGCCTTCAGCGACTGGTATAGTACTGCCATTTGTGAAGTACCGGATCCTATTTTACGGCAAAGGTTTGCTATTTTCATTTTCTGCTCCGAATTGAGTTTTCCATCCGCGGCAATAGAGCAGACTTCATTCAGATGCAGCTCAATAGAAGACATCCATTTTTGAATCTCGGGTGTGGTAATGATCTCAGGTGGCGCCGCCGCCACAGGTGAGGCAAAGGACAGCACTGGCTCCCTTGAATTCGAGGGTCTGTTATCCATTTTATGCGTACACTAAATCACTTTTACTATTTCATTATAGTTTGTAAATACACACATACTAAGCTAAATTAAAAGTGCAAAGTTGCTAATACACTTAAGGAGGTCACTATTATTAATAATTTAATTATTTCAACTAAATATTGCTTGTGGGCACGTCTTTACGCGACAAGCGCCAATCAATCAATCCATGTATGTTTATGTATTAAATAATATTAATTGTAGTTAAAAGTAAAAGGGTTTTAAAATCGGACCATGTTATTAAAGTTTTTTATTTTTATTTGTGGTGCTACCTAACAATATTTGAAGTCCTACAAAAATATGAGATAAATTTTCTTCCGATTCTTTCAATAAGAAAGGTCTGGTTTATTAATTCACAAAATATAAATAACTATATAATAAAGTAAATATATATTCGCTTTGGTGCAAACTGATAGTAACAGCAAGCAATTGTTATTAAGAGGGAAGGGTTTTTGGCCACAAGTGGTCGTGAAATGCACGACATCGCAACGCAAGAGGGCGACGCAAGTCGTCGCAGTGCAGCGTCTCAGTGGGGATTAGGGATGGCAAATGAAAAAAATACGTTGATACATAACGAATCGATATTTAAAGACAGTATCGGTAATAATCTGAGTCGATGTTTTGAGATCTCGACTTTTTTTAAAGTATGCCCAAAAGCTATAGGATTTATATATTTAATAGGTTCTCACAAAAATTCCGAAACATCGAAATCCCTTTTTAATGACGTGCATTTTTCAATTCGATATTATTTTAATGATTATATTCGATTTGATGAAGATTGTGGAGGGCTTTTCAAAATAGGCCTGAGGAACATTCAACCCTATATTCTTCTTCATCGGTACACTCTTGGCAGAGCGGTCGTGGTCATCATGTTGCATTGAGACTTCGCGTTGCCATAATTTGTTTAACGATGCGACGCCATCCGTCTTTATCGGCCGTTATTCGTGTGCACTCATTCAATCGGCCACCCACTGCAGACTTAATCTAGTCGGTCCATCGCACGGGCGACCTGCCGCGCGCTCTCGTTCCTTCCACTCTACCCTGAACTACAAGCCGCTCGATAGAGTCGTTGCCTCGTCGGGACACGTGTCCAAAGAACTGGAGTACTCAAACCTGGACTACAGCCGACAGACGCTGCCTAATACCAAGCTTCTGAAGGATGGATATGTCAACCCTATAAGCATAATAAAATGCCTAATGCAGATTTGTTTTAAAAATATATCGAAATTGATACAACTTCGGCACTCTAAAATAAATATCTATATGTTGGATCAAGGGTGGCCGATAGATGCAAACCATCGGGAAGTCAGGATGTATTAGGTTTAGACATGATGTGTGGGCAGGTAGTTGGGTAGAATCGTGAAAATGAAATCACACAAATTATTCGGTACACTGAATTTATTCAAATAGACACAAGTCGCAGTTACAATCCTGATTACTAATATTACGGATCGACAGTGATACTACGACGTCTAAGTTCTAAGGCGGTCAGTACTCCAACTCTCATATTCCTGAACTTTTTGACTGGACTGGATTGTGGTTGTTTCCACCACGTAAGTGATTAGAGAAAGTGCGCCAAAGCGTTGTTGTTCTTGATTTGCCAACAGGTGTCAGGTGGCGTGCTTGTGATTTGTTTTGACGTCCGTATTATTGACTAAACCCGAAATATATATCGTCATTACAAATATCAACGATATACTTCGATAATTATATGTGAAAATATCGATATTTCGATATATCAATATTTTTTGCCCAAGCCTAGTATGCATTTCAGATTCAACCATGGATCGGAACAAACGCGTTCTATTATTGCTTTTATTACGTCACCGCCGAAAAATTGTAAAAAATAACTTGTCTAGTGGGCCCAAAACCTATCCGTCATCGCACCGGATCTCCAAAAGCGCAGCGCATCATCTTCCCCCCGCTTCGTCCCTCATCTGTCAATCTGTAGAAACGTCCGGTTCGACAACACAACGCATAATATGGCAGGCTCCTAAAAATATATATGTTAAACGACGCAGCCTCGACACAGAGTCGACGCTGGGACGGCGTAACGCACTAATGGGGCCTCAGCCTATGGTGGATTTATCTCGAAAGCGGAGGTACTTACTTACCTGATACACTACTCTACGGAAAACCCCTAGAACCGAGTTAGTTAGGTGCGACAAAAGAATTCTGTGTACCGTTATAATATCATCATCGTCATCATCATCATCATTTCAGCCAAAAGACGTCCACTGCTGGACATAGGCCTCCCCCAGGCGTCGCCACATTGACCGATCACGTGCGTCTCGCATCCAGCGCCTTCCTGCAACCTTAACCAGGTCATCGGTCCACCTAGTGGGAGGCCTTCCAACATATCGTCTGCCGGTTCGCGGTCACCATTCCAGAACTTTTCTACCCCATTGACCATCCGTTCTGCGAGCAATGTGCCCTGCCCACTGCCACTTAAGTTTGCCAATTCTTCGGGGTATGTCGGTAACTTTAGTTCTCCTGCGGATATCATCATTTCTGACGTGATCACGCAAGGAAATTCCGAGCATAGCCCTCTCCATTGCCCTTTGGGTGTCTTTAAGCTTTCTGATAAGGCCCATTGGGAGCGACCACGTCTCGGTCCCATAGGTGATCACTGACAACACACACTGGTCTTTTGTATTGAGACATTGCTGTAAATTGGACGAGTTATAATATATAATAATATATATAGCGATATTACGTTTCGGTACACGTCGGATCGACGGAGGTTTAGCGATCTAGGGTTAAAGGGCTTATTACACTACACGGTATTCAGGGCCCTAAATACCGGGTCACTAAATCATTCCGAAGCAATAAGGTCGATATTATGAGAACCCTAACTCCCTAACAATAATTACACTACACTGAATTAGAGTTTAGAGTCCTAAATACCGTGTAGTGTAATAAGCCCTTAAATTAACACATCATAATAATCTCAAGTTTAAAGTTGATTGGAATACCGCGATGCATTTCTAAGCAACCTTCACATTCCTGTACGTTCCGGGATCAGTACGACGTGACGTACAACACCTACACACCTTTGTGGATGTACGTAAATAAAAATACACTTTTGATTTATATACCTAGCGTTTGTGATTTTATTGATTCAGCGGAAGAGAAAATAAAGCTTTTTTTTGAAGACTAGTATAGACAAGTCAAGGAGCAGTGGTGGCCCAGTGGTATCGGCCGTGACTTACAAGTTGTAGGTTTTGGGTTCGAGCCCAGGCAGGCGGTTTACTTTGTGTAAATTATTTCATCACCACTGCTCTCAAAACGGTGAAGGAAAACATTGTGAGGAAACCGGCATGTCCTAGAACCAAAAATTCGAAGACATGTGACATCCACCAACCCGCACTGGGCCCGCGTGGTGGATAAAGGCCCATTCCCTCTCACAGAGAGGAGGCCTGTGTCCCAGCAGTGGGAACATTAATAGGCTGATGATGTGATGTGATGTGATAGACAAGTATTGCCAACATCTGAATCATTTCATTTCATGAACTGATTTAGACGTTGGCGATACGTAAAATTCTATAACCAAAAGTTTTTGTTTCTACCCGATTGCCGTAGGAGAGTAATGTTTTTATCAGTCTATGTACTTATGTATGATCCTATGTGGCGTTCTAGAGACCAAACGCGTTGGCCGATCTTGATGATTCTTATGACAATCGGTTCGTCTTAATCCTGCGAGTCTCACTGGCTACATTAAAATTGGAAAAATCAAAAATGGCGGATTTTGGGCAGCATTTTGCGGGGAAAAAAAAATTGTTTTTCTTCCAAACCCATCGTGTGGGGTATCAAAATAAAGGATTTTAAGAGGCGATTTCAAAAATATATAATTCTTATATGTTTAAATGTACCTAATTCTAAAAAAAATAACTAAAAAGTTGTAAATAAAAAAAGTTAATTAAAAAAATCAAAAACCCGACTGCTTAAAAAGCAAACTAAAAAGACGTAAACAAGAAGAAAATCATGCTGTGCAGTTGGAGGATACATCTGGTTTTGGTCCGCCAGCTCGCGAATATGAATCTTCCGACTGCACAGCATGATTTTCTTCTTGTTTACGTCTTTTTAGTTTGCTTTTTAAGCAGTTGGTTTTTTTTATTAACTTTTTTTCTTTTTCGTATGTTAATCGCGCATACCTCCATTGCCATTTCGAAAAATATCCGCATAACAACTCCGTTCAACTCACTGTTAATACACGCAACCACAACGTAACAGACAAATCAAAATGGAGATTAAAACGGCAACGATATCATTGCTGTTTATATTAGAGGGTTTTATTCGAGCGTTCAAACCGAACCGGCAATATACACGTACATTGTATGTTTACCCGTCAGTCAAAACGTCACAGGTGGAACTTCGGCAATATAAAAGTAAATTATCGTACGAGGCCGATAGCACCTCGGATGTAAACACCAGTTTAAAATGTACGTGGTACCGGGCTATTCGACGTACATTCGTCAAAAATGTTGAATATTACATGTTTTTGTGGGATTCTGTTTGTGTATGAGGGATATTTGACCGAGCTTTGCAAGAATGGGATAGTAGGATTTAGGATTATCGTTAATTTTTAATTTGTGTTGAAGTTAATGAACCGACTTTCAATTGGGCAAATCGGATAATTTACGATCTTCTTTCATGTAAACTGAGGTATTATTTTCAAAATACAGGCTCATAATTGAACGATTGATTTAGTGTACTAAAAGAAAGAAACGTTGGTTTTTAGGGTTACGTACCCAAAGGGTAAAAACGGGACCCTATTACTAAGATCCGTCTGTCGGTCTGTCTCCCCGTCTGTCACCAGGCAGTATCTCATGAACCGTGATAGCTAGACAGTTGAAATTTTCACAGATGATGTCTTTCTGTTGCCGCTATAACAACAAATACTAAAAACAGGATAAAATAAATGTTGAAAAAGGGCTCCCATACAACAAATGTGTTTATATGCCGTTTTTTGCGATAATGGTACGGAACCCTTTGTGCGCGAGTCCGACTAGCACTTGGCCAGTTTTTATAAATAAAATCGAAGGTTTTTGTCTGACCGAAAATAAATACCAAAATAAACTTATATAGCTTATTTAAAGAAGTAGACTTTAAAATAAATATGAAGTCTGTTTGTATACACTGAACTAAATATAAACAGTGCTTCTGGGAATTTTCATGTATCTGTATGTATGTTTGTCTGAAATTATCTCATAAATGGCTCAATCGACCTGACCAGTGAGTACCTCTGACGTGTTTCGAAAAACGTGCAGCAATTGAATCACTTTAGCGTTTGAAATAGTTCCTGGAATTCGGTTTAGGTGATAGTATTATTAGATCTATGGTCTGGATTTCTTGGAAACACTTTGTTATGAAATTGTAGATCATAATGGTCTAATGGGTATTGGGAAAGCGGTATATCGTTATTATTGGGGATCGTAGGTATATATGGTAGGTATCTATGTAGGTACCTCGTATATATATGTTGTCCGGTGTATTGTTTTTAGGTATAAAGACGTCGATTATAGGTACTACATCTATTTTATATTGCTATACATTTTCTTTATATGGACTATATTCCAAGGATGCCCTCCTACTCGACTTCACCACATAAAGTCATCCTAACTGCTGTCATTATTATTATGACAGTAAGGTAGGTATAGCTAGTTATTTCAAACTAACAAGAATCCTTCAAACTAATTTGCAATAAGGGCCTTTGTACTAAAATAAAATTTAAAAAAATATTTGCACTATGCATCGAGATCCATGTTCGACGTAATTTCAAACGATTTTATTCAGTTTCACACCTGTGTAACTAACAGTGGAATCTCGTTACCGACTTTTTCAGCTTCCCGTACGAAAACGATTGATTGGAATTTTGCTCTCCCATGAAGTTCAGACAAGCAACTACACATTGTTGATGGTACGTAACAGACAAAGAGTATAGAAACAGAATTAGATATTTTTATAAAAACTGTCATTATCATCGAAAGGGTAAACGGCGGGAGTAACTATGACTCTCTTATGACTTTCTTATGGCCGCCGGGCCCAGGGGTCGAAGCTCCCACCAAAGGGCTACTTATCCGATTATTTGTGTACCAATTTTCGACCTCGCCATAAGATCCCACCGGCGCAATTCGGCAGTTCGGTGACAGTAGGGGGACGTGGGAGTCCTGTCACAACAATCCATGATGATTACAGTAGTCTTTCACGGAGTGGACGAAGGCATGTCGAGCTAAACTAGCCAAATGCCTCGTCATCTAATTAGTGACGCGCATGAATGAGTGGGAGAGAAAAATATCGTCCGAATCGCTATCAATCAAATCAAATGTTTTTTATTTCACATAGGCCCACATGGGCACTTATAAAACGTCGACAAAAGGTGCACGGTTCGGGTTGGTCGTTTCCTGTGGAGAAGAACCGGCAAGAAACTCCACGGTTACTCTTTTAAAAAAAAAACATGTTACAGCATTAGTGCTTAGATATGGGGGGACAACGTAGGCCCAACAATAAGTCGTAAATAACAAAAAAAAAAGATTGTATAAATGAGATAAACAGTTAACAAAATTTGCAAAGGGCGAACGAAAAAAAAAAAAATTTTACATCAATTTTAACATTTTAATTCTCAGCGTAAAGCTTTTAATTTATTTTTCTTCGTATCCTTCTGAGCGTTAACCAAGTTGGCCATAAGGTAGTCATGAATCTTCATTAAAGACTAGATAGTTGATTTACTTTAGTGGTCGTAAGTACACGTATTATTGGATTTTACTGCTGGGGTACCCTATAGGTACCTTAGCAGGGTAGTGGGGTACCCTACGGTCTAATAGCAGACCGTAAGAAAAAATGCACTTAATTTTTTTTGTATGCTATCTGGATCAGTGTTGTCGTAAATACGGCCAAATGACAACATACAACTTCCTCACAAAAATCTCTAAAATTTCGGTTCTAATTTCAAAAATTCTCTCACTCCTAGAAAATTACATTGTAGCTGACATATGCTACTTCTTATCATGTCGACACATGCGTCACAAAAAGAATGAAAATGTAATCAAAGGATTGCATATTTCCAAAGTAAAAATGAGCAGTTAAAAATACTTTGACCTGAAATTCGCTGAATGAGAAGAAACATCGCAGAAGATAGAATACTATAACTACATAAATTGTTTCTAATAAATCTTCTCTGAAGTAGTATTCTCTTTTCAATACTTTATCTATAATACTCCATTTAATGCAGGCAGCTATGAGTACCATTACAAAACATGAGAACCCTCAGCAGCTCGGACAGGACCTACTTACAAATCAGAACACGTCACCGCCCACGATATTGTCATACAACTCAATTAACACCCAACGAACCCCATTTCTCTACTTAATGAACTATTCTATGAATTAGTGGATGGGACCTCACATACCATGCTTGGGATAATAATAATAATATTACACATTGAGCTTAAGAAGGAAATTGTCAGACAGTGTGAGTGTTTTTTAGCGTATAAAAATGCTCTTGAATGTCCTCTGCCCAGGCGCGGGTAGAGGTATCTAGTTCTTACTGACTTAAACCAAGGAAAAGATTCTGAAATGCCCAGGCTGGGCATTCTGCTAGGGTATACTCGTCGTGTCGTCAAGGCAGTTACCACAATGATCGCAACCGGGTGTCGGCTTCCGGCCTATACTCACAGGTAGGTACATGCCGAAACACCCCTGTCCGAAGTTCACGGGACGTTTCTCAGGTAATGGATTGGCGATAAAAAAATATATTTTTGATATTAATATGAGGATTTGTACTTGCTAAACCCGCTTGTCAGCCCATGTGTGGTGGGAAATCATCCAATGGATTATTCCGCTCTGGGAGAAGCAAAATGGAATGTCACAGTTTTACTGACTAAAACCCAACCGTGTTCCTTCAGTTGCTTGTGTCAGGTCCGCGGTAACTCTCTTTCAAATTTATCCGCGACCCAGACAGGCATCGGCCCTAGCGGGCCCCGTCAGTTTTTGCTGATATCTCTTTGAGGCGCGCGTGGAACACTACACGCCGTCGACTCGGGCTTCTTTGTTTGTTTCCTTGTGAGACCTCTACATGGAAACTTAATAAGCAAACCACTACAAATAAAACCTCTACAGTAGGTACCTCCGGCATGCGCACCGGAAGACGTTACGTTGGAAAGCCTTCCACTAGGTGGACCAATGACCTGGTGAAGGTTGCGGGAATCAACTGGAAGCGAGACGCACGGGACCGGTCAATGTGGTGACACTTGGGCGATGACTATGGGATGAGGCACCTCCGGCATCCAGTATTAACTTAATATATCTAGCTATAAAAGATACTATCACACAGTTCAGTACAGAGACGAAGCTATAAAAAGTCCAAACTTATTCTAAATCTCGATCATTTGCAATATAACCAGCCGGATACATAAACTGAAGTCAGTTCTGAACCAGGAATCTACGGGATGACGCTTTATTTTTCAACCTACTCTTGGATATGCGTTTTTTCCCCACATTTTAATTGAACTAGCACGTCTGGAACATATTCGTCTGAGTGACGGGTTTATTACGGAGCTGCCTGGCTCGTATGAGAATATCAAAGGAATGAAAATCTTCGTGATTTATGGTAATAGTATCTAATAAATGAATGTTTAGCTAGTTCATAAAGAAGATATTGAGTCAGATCCGGATTCCGTATCATTTACTCCAACTCCAATCCACCTCGTATCTTCTATATAGCTTTTTAGTAATTGACATTCATTGAGGGATTTTTTTCTGTTATAATGGCGATTGAGTCTCTTCAAACTAGGTCGAAAATGTCATATGGGCCCAAATCTGAGTAAGTGAACATTAAGTTCTTAATAACTATGTTTTTATCTGTATTTCCATATTAAACCATAGATAGTAAACTTCTAATCAATTTCGATACCATGAATATATGTGCCCGTGAAGCAATTTTGTACTTTGAATAAGTTATATTGGCATTTAAATTCAAAAAGCTGTACAGGTAAACACGAGTGGAGCGTTTATAGCCCATATTCTAATAACTAACTAGTACCTAGATAGTTAGTAGTTAATACTATTGAGTTGGCGTGTTCTGTTTGACAGTCTGGGAGATAGTTAGTCAAACTATTTTCATAACGATTCAATAACTAGTGCACCTGTTATAACTACACGGGTACGGTTGTTTCTTGAATGTGTTCTATTATCAAAGGCTTTTATAGGCCAAACAGTCATTTCAAATATGTTTAAGACTTGATGGAATATTACTGTTGGATTAGCCTATATCCAACAGTGGACTCTATGCTTTTGGCAATTATTATAAGTAATCTATATATATACTTATACTTATAATATAATAAAGAGGAAAAATTTGTATTTTTGAATTGTTGTATGTGTCGAATAAACTTAAAAACTACTGGACCGATTTCAAAAATTCTTTCACCGTTGGGAAGCTACACTATCTCCAAGTGACATAGGCTACTTTTTACCCGACTGCCGAAGGAGGGTAATGTGTTTATCAGTCTATGTATGTATGTATGTATGTATATATGTATGTATGTATGTATGTTTGTTTCTATGTGGCGTTCTAGAGACCAAACGTGTTGGCCGATTTTGATGATACTTACGTTAATCGTTCGTCTTAACCCCGCGAGTGTCACTGGCTACATGAAAATTGGAAAATAGGAAAATGGCGGTTTTTGGGCGCCATATTGTGGTGCCCAAAATTTTTTTTTTCTTCGAAACCTATTGTGTGGGGTATCAAAATTAAGGATTTTAAGAGGTGATTTCAAAAATATATAACACTTATATGTTTAAATGTACCTAATTCGAAAAAAAAAATAACTAAAAAGTTATAAATAAAATAAAGTTAATTAAAAAAATCAAAAAACCCGACTGCTTGAAAAGCGAACTAAAAAGACGTAAACAAGGAGAAAATCATGCTGTGCAGTCGGAGGATACGTCTGGTTTTGTTCAGCCAGCTCGCGAAGATTTTTATCCCTGTATTCCACGGAAACGGGCACTACGCGGGTGAAACCGCGAGTCGTCCGAGTTCAGTCTTATTTAAGTCCCGTGTATCTGATAGGGGGCCTAATTGCAAATAGTGACTCTGGACTGCTACTGAAAAATTCCTTACGGAAATCCCCAATTACACTTTTCCCGAGCCGAGAATCAAATGCCACGCCCTCATGCTAAGCTGAAGCACACGCATCCACAAAACCAATGGATGATCCGATGAATAGTTGATCGATGGATTGATGCTGAAAATAATTTGTGTTAAAATTCTAAGGCAAAAGGTAGTAAAAATATAGATTTATATGAAGGTGGTACCGCAGTAGGAAGTGGATATCCAAACAACTTTTAGATATAGATTGATCGTATCGTTCTTTCGTATCCTTTTACTTGAGGACCCGTACAAGACGAATAGGTCTCTCTCCGCACTCGAACTGATAACATTTTATATTTATTTGCAATACCTTATGGAATAAACCATTGTATATATAGAACTTATTATATAGAAATAGATTGTTGCTAGAAAAGTAATGGCTTATGTTTAACTTACCACCAGATATAGTAACATATAACAGACAAAAATAGTAAATGATCACCAAAATTAAACCCGCATCTTATTGTAAAATTATAACCAAAGTTTTAACATCTCGCTATCCTGTTTAGGCAAAATGACTCCAAATAAATCATTGTTAACCCAAAAGTAGTAAATGATCACCAAAAGTAGTAAATGATCACCAAAATTAAACCAATGACCAAAAAGATTATAAAATTTCTGGGAGCAACTTGGAAGTAGCGCTCGCCGGCCGCTGCCGCGGCACCGCTCGCTTTGCTCGCTCGGCTCGCGCGCGGTTGGTCACAGTTCTAACCTAACCTAACCTATTTTACAACATTAAATAGCGCAATAATTTGCTATTAAAATTTGGTGATCAATTTACTAAATTTGGTGATCAATTTACTAAATTTGGGTTTCATAGTACAATTTTAGGTAATAGAGGTTATGGTCACAAAGTAATTTTAGGTGGTCATTATATTTATCCCCAAAAGTAATTGCCTACAAAACTACCGATACTGATGAAAATATACTAAAATACCTTACTAAGGCCCACTTTCATAAAAAACTTTCTCAGAGTTCATTGCTAACATGAATTTAAATTGACAGTTTGTCATACAATATTTTCTATTTAAACTCGTGTATCAACTAACTCTGATAAAATTATCGTCTCTAAAATTATTATTTTCCTTATTTCATTGGCCTAACCTTCTTACTGTTGATATTTTCTCATCGATTTGATTGCGGAATCCAAAACAGTTGAAAGGTTTTTCCTGGACTCGTCGAACTTCATTCATCATCATCATCATCATCATATCAGCCGGAAGACGTCCACTGCTGGACATAGGCCTCCCCCAAGCGTCGCCACATTGACCGGTCCCGTGCGTCTCGCAACCAGCACCAGAACTTCATTACTTCGACGATTTTCTGGTGGTCACCACTGCAAATTCTAGCTTCATCATCATCAGTCTATTAATGTTCCCACTGCTGGGATACAGGCTGTGAGAGGTAATGGGCCATAATTCACCACGCGAGCCCAGTGCGGGTTATTGGATGTCACATGTCTTCGAATTTTTCGTTTAAGTGTTTTTATTTACCGTTTTGAGAGGAATGGTGATGAAATATTTTACACAAAGTAAAGCGCCTGCCAAGGTTCAAACCCACGACCTACTACTTGTAAGTCGCGGCCGATACCTCTGGGCCACCCATGCTCTCTAGCTTACAGTCCGCTTGATAAAATGCCGCTTTATTCTGGCTTACAGTCCAACAGTTAAGATAATTGAACTACACTTCGTTTTTTTTAATCTTATAAAAACAAATGAATGGGCTAAGTCAAACGTTGTTCCATTTTTAAACAAAGCTATTATTCAAAGTGTCTCCAAAAGTTTTTTAATCACTACAAATTGGTATGTATGAATTCAAACAGCAAGAACCTATATCACTTCGCGGAGGTTCACCGTATGACCTGAATTATTATCTTTGCCAACCGCATTATACTTACAAATGCTATTCAATTAGGAAACTCAGTACGTCTAAGTCTCAGTACTACTCAGTATTACTCAGTACGTTTACGTACATTATTTTGACACTTGGAGAAGCGAAAAATCTAATTGGATAGGTTTAAATAATTTGGTATGGTGATTTTATTATTTTTGAATATACGTAATATAAAAGAGTTTTGCTAAAAAAAATATCTATATTGTGTTGATTATATTTTTGCTATATCTTTGAGATTCTCAGGACTCTATGGTCCCGGACCTTTGAAAGGCGTACCAGGGGTCTGAACCAAAGGCGTTTTTAGACATGTAGGATGAAATGTGACGCCGTTAACACCTTTATATCGTTTTGATCTTCTTGATGCCATTTATGTACATACATTTTACATTTTTGAATATTAGCTTATAAAAAAACATTTAAAAATATAAAAAACAGTAGCCCATCGGTATCGGGAACAGGGTTCAAGCTACCGGTGGTCAGGGTTCCTGAGAGAGGAAGCTCCTAACGACACGTGCCGTAACCAGGAGTACCGCTTTCTGGATCAAGTCCTTGATCTAGCTGCTCAACCAGAGCTCCTCAGATGTTTGCCGAGGCTCTTGGCTATTATGCCATTGGCCAACACGACTATCCGCACATTTATTGCTGTATTCACATCCCACATGTTGACAATCTCGCGAGCCAGATCAAGATACTAAATGATTATTATTAGTGCTCATCAAGGGTGTAAAGGATAATGGAATATTATTATAGCGGCATGAGCGTTCGCCGCGCGTGCTGGCATGGCGGGCAAGTCAATATGAGACGATCTATAGACGCCAGTGTACATGTACCGATGCTCGAGCTGTAGATCGGTATAATGATGTATAGGTCTCTTTTTAAATACAAAGTGGGCAGCTCGAGTATGTGTGCATTTTTGGCTTGGCATACGTCCGTCTGTGTGAGTATACGGCGCGCTAAAAATACAAGGCGATGTACTGACCCTTAGATATACCAGTCGGAACTGAAAAAAAATATGAAAAAATGTTAAAAAAATATGAAAAAATGTTAAAATATTGAAAACCTAATAAATTTGGTATGTACTTTATATTAGCCCAATTTAACTTGTATCATGCTGTACGCAATTATAATAATACTAGTAATATGTGGAAACGTTGTGGATTGTACGTTTACTTATTTTGTTGTATACTTAGATGTAAGACTTAATGTACAATTGTTTGTTTTCCCAAATAAAATAAAATAAAATAAAATAAAACTGGCATGTCCAAGAGCCAAAAATTCGTAGACATGTGACATCCTCCAACCCACACTGGGCCGGCCTGGTGGATTTAACACGTGACACGTGGTGGATTGGACATGCCCATTCCCTCTCACAGAGAGGAGGCCTGTGTCCCAGCAGTGGGAACATTAATAGGCTGATGATGTGATGTGTGTGTACAAAACGTACACGCTACTTTCTCTGGCTATTATTCCTAAGCTTTTCAACGCGTTGAAAATGTCCTTTCTGTAGAGAGTTTTGAAAGAATAAGTAAGAAAAGTAGATGAATATTGAATAGGTAGAACATTCCGCGAGTTTTTTTAATGTAAATCGTACGTATTCAACTATATTTACGTACGAGTTTTATTTTTGTTACATCAAAGGACGTCTGTGAATTACAAAGAACTTGTGTAGCGTATTTTTTTGACTGGGTACTAACAGTCCTACTTATTAAAATATTTTTTTGTAAGTCTGTTACTATGTGCCCGCTTTCGACTTATTTTTAGGGTACCGTAGTCAACAAAGAATCCTTATATTTTTGCCATGTCCGTCTGTCCGTTCGTCCGTCCGCAGGTTGGCTCAGAGACTCTTAGTACCAGAAAGCTATAATTTTTCATTTATATATTAATCACGCCGACAAAGAGGTAAAATAAAATCCTGAAAAAAACCCTTACTTCTGTACACGTAAAGTGGGGTTGTTTTTTTCCGTCTATCCCATGGTGTGGGACATCGTAAGATATACCATTCAAAAATATCATGGGTCTGTGAAAACCATTTTTCGATTCAGGGATCCGTTTGCGAAAAATTAAGCTTTAAATGGCAATATTTTGTTAGAGTCAAGTGTCTCCTGCCAGCTAAACTGTTGCTTTTGGATTGATTTGAATTGGTTGATTGGTTGAACGAAATAAAAAAAGTTAATTAAAAAAAAACAAAAAACTCGACAGCTTAAAAAACAACCTAAAAGACGTAAACAAGAAGAAAATCATGCTGTGCAGTCGGAGGATACATATTCGCGAGCTAGCGGACAAAAAGATGTATTCTCCGACTGCACAGCATGATTTTCTTCTTGTTTACGTCTTTTTAGTTTGCTTTTT
The DNA here is from genome assembly GCA_945859665.1 of Anorthoa munda. Taxonomy (NCBI): domain Eukaryota; kingdom Metazoa; phylum Arthropoda; class Insecta; order Lepidoptera; family Noctuidae; genus Anorthoa; species Anorthoa munda. The sequence goes on from OX243893.1 coordinate 8,607,604, forward strand.
AAGCTGTCGGGTTTTTTGATTTTTTTAATTAACTTTTTTATTTACAACTTTATAGTTATTTTTTATTTAGAATTAGGTACATTTATCGCCTCTTAAAATCCTTTATTTTGATACCCCACACGATAGGTTTGGAAGAAAAATAAAATTTTCTTCCCCACAAAATGGCGCCCAAAATCCGCCATTTTTGTATTTTCCAATTTTAATGTAGCCAGTGACACTCGCAGGATTAAGACGAATCGATTGACGTAAGAATCATCAAAATCCGCCAACGCGTTTGGTCTCTAGAACGCCACATAGGAACAAACATACATACATACATAGACTGATAAACACATTACCCTCCTTCGGCAGTCGGGTAAAAAGGAAAACTATCACAGCTTTACAAGTTTACGAGTAATAGTCAACCAACTTATAAAATGTACTTGGGTGTGTAAAAAATTGTATATTGATGTATGGGGACAACAGTTTTCGAACGGAAAAGTTAATTTTATCTCTTCTTCGTTAGAACGTTAGTAATGTTATCTATTTACTTTGGTGCTTGTAGGTAGCTGTTTATACGGAACCCTCTGTGCGTGAGTTAGACTCGTACTTGGCCCGTTTTTATTATTATGTTATTATATCACTCCATACTATCCTAGCAGCATCAGCCCATACTGTCCTAGGGAGCAGTGGTGGCCCAGTGGTATCGGCCGCGACTTACAATTTGTGAGTCGTAGGTTTGAAACCAGACAGGCGCTTTACTTTGTGTAAATTATTTCATCATCACTGCTCTCAAAACGGTGAAGGAAAACATGGTGAAGAAACCGGCAGGTCCTAGAACCAAAAATTCGAAGACATATGATATCCACTAACCCGCACTGGGCCCGCGTGTTGGATTACGCCCACTCCCTCTCACAGAGGCCTGTGTCCCAGCAGTGGGAACATTAATAGGCTGATGATGATGATGATACAGTCCTACTGCTGGACCATGCTTCCCTCCACTGCTTCCACTTATCCCGTCTGTTAGCTGTTGCAGCCCAATCCCTCATGAAGTCTAGTTTGTCTCGCCAACTTCGCCTAGGTCTTTTACTTCAGACTTAGTTCTAAATTTTACTCTTTGCCAATGTTTATGTTTGTGACATTGGCGAATCATCATTTCATCTAGCCTCAAATGGGAAACCTACTTCTTTTATTTGCATCAAAAGTTGATCACAAATTACATTTCAAAGTTCGCAGCTGCATAGCGCACTCTATAGCTTTTGAAACACTGTTTTTTGTTCCTGTCGCCTGAAAACCCTATTTGCACAGGAGGCAAACCGTTCGCACTTTTCAAACTAATTATTGAGCTCCCCTGCAGCTGTACGAAATGTGCACTCATCGAGTTTGATTTTCTTGTGTTGCCAGATCGATGTCATTTTGAAATAATGCAATATTTTTGCGTTCCATTTTTGAAATAGGTAGCTTATTAACATGGTTACCTATCATAAGTTTGAAAATATTTGCACGAATTTCATTTCACCTAAAACTTTTCAACTATTATCGTTTCGTTTTTTTTTACTTCATCGAAGTCACGTCTGCCACTGTCTAAGTTGACCTATTATCAATTCGATTTTTTTCGTTACTCCGATGTTTCACTAGGTCGATAAACTTTTTATCGAAGTTACACTTAGCCGAAATAACACTTGTTCGAAATATTTATTTTAAAACGCATATCAAAATATTAAGTGAGAGAGAAACAGTGGGCGAATACAAATGTTTAAAACAGACTTAAAAAATTTAATTGTCGACGGAGCTGCTCCGCGGGGCTCCTTTTTCTGTCTGCAGGGTCTAAAGTAACCTAACCGTGTCGGGGTGCCCAAAGGGATTAGGCAGCGTTTTCGATGAAAGCCCCTAGACGACGTGATTTTTTTCAACATTTTCACAGTTATTGTCATATTTCAACCAATCTAGACAAAACACATCCACAGTGATTTTTTAATTTATCACGAACAGACAGACGGAGGCGGCTGACTTTGTTTTATAATATGTAATGATGTAGGTGGTAAGTGGATCACACACTAAAGAAGTAAAACTGTTTGTTTGTAGGAGGTAAAGTCCAAAAGTATTATTTAATTCGATTTCGAAAACTCTTTCACTGATAAAAGCTTCACTGTCCCTGAGTGCCTTTGTGACTTTTTAACCGATTTCAAAAAGGAGGAGGTTCTCAGTTGGACTATTTCTTTTCGTATATTTTTTACGCGATTACTCCGCCAATTATGAAGAATTTGATGATTCATTTTTTTTTAAACTGGAGCTTCTGTTTTTTTTCTTTTTATAAAAATGTTGCCCCACAAACAGCTTCTCGTGTGGTCCCATTAAAAGTTTTATTAAGATATGACGATTAGTTTTTAAGTTATCCTTAACAATACGTACATACCTACTCACACTCAAACTCACACCTTTTTCCCATGGGGGTAGGCAGAAACTACAGAACGCCACCTGCTACGATCCTTACATAGGTACTTCTTTTGCTTCACTCACATTCATACATCTAGTCATACACACACGCCGGTTATGAGTACTGCGCACCTGGCCTAATAATGCATATTCTAAGGTACTAAAACTAGAAAGAGAAAAATGCAAAACTATTTCACAAAAAAATAAAACTGACTTCCAAAAAACACTACACAGCGAAAAATAACAATATTTTCGAAAGTCAGTGTCAAACACGAAAATAATTATGAAGCGATTTTGATGTTTTTTTTTTAAAGCTGGAGTTTCTCATGTGGTCCCATTAAAATTTGATTAAGATCTGACGAGTAGTTTTTAAGTTATCCTTAATAATGCGTATTTTCATTATAATGTAAGGTACCAAAACTAAAATAAAAATGTAAAACCTTTTAACAAAAAAATAAAACCGACTTCCAAAAAACACTACAAAGCAAATAATAACATTATTTTCGGAAGTCGGTGTCAAGCACGAAATAAAAATAGACGTACCAAAGACACCGACTTCCTTAAAGAAAGATATTTTTCCCTATGTAGTGTTTTATTTTGGAAGTCGGTTTTATGTTTTTGTTAAAAAAGTTTTTTATTGTCTCGAACGTTACCTTGAAACATTACTGTTGATATAGCGCTAGTATTCTACACGGACGCGGACTAATAACTTATTTGCAAGCAATCTAAATAACGCGTGACATTGGCAGGCGCGTGGGTGTACATACAGATATAATAGCCGACACCGAACTTGTTAAAGGCACTTCAATCATGCGTCCCACACCTTATGATATAAATGTTTCAGTGCTACCTTGAGGTAATTTTAGCTGGTATTGGAGCTAAGAATAGGTTTGTCTTGACATGTATAGAGTGCGATCGATGTCTTATTTCATACATTTATGTGATCGTGAATGATTTCCACATTTTGCTTCATTTTCGTCACACTCTTGTCATAAGGAATTAAGCTATAATTAACGATAAAATCGTTAAAAACTGATCCTAAGCTACATCTTCTTTTCAAGTCAATGGAACCTTCTTTAATAATTTTGGGCCCAGTAGGCCCACGTTTTTTGTTTTCCCTACATAATATGGCCGCTTTCAAAAAAATAATCACCATAAAGATATCCGCGTTTAAGACGACGACTAACGCCAATGACCTTGTGGGAATTTAACGCGCACTGGTTTCACAGCCTCGCGAACCAAAATTTAGTAGTTTTTTGTAATTTACTTAATATTAAAAAAAAGCCTCAGATCAAATGAAGATAATTAAATTGTCTTTGAGATGGTGTCGATTTCATAAAAATACGCTCAGCGGTTTTGGTGCGATTGTCGTGTTTTTGTCCGTTTTAGACACAACTTTACAAATTAATTACACTATGTTATACGAATAAAACTCAAAATTTTCTTAGATCAAATTATTAAGAAAAAGGTCTAATGTAACATACATTTTTTTTTTTACCGTTTAGACGTGATTCTCATTTCAAAATCAGATACTCAAGGGTATCTGCGCCTTAAGAAAAAGGCTATCTGTATTATTAAACCCGGTATACCAGAAAATGTTGCATGTAAGAAACCAAGAACAACAACACACATGTTCACCATCCAAACAAACTTCATAAAAATATTTATGAAGAACGAAAAACGTTTTCCTCTGAACATCAAACAAAGACAGATACACATGTGGCTGCCTAAACAAATACCAAATATTGGCAATTAAGGTCTAATTGCGTTCTCTTAAGACTTGAGCCACACACGTAGGGAGGCCAATAAGTCCAATAGTGCCCACACATTGGGCCATTATGAATTGACCACCCGTTGTTCGTGATGATCAAAAATTAATTAAGTTGATGGTTATTGCTTTAGTTGTTTTGTTGCCAGCGACTTATAGTTTCATTTGTTAACCTAAATCTATACTATATAATCTATACAAATAAATAAAATTGAAGTGTCTGTATGTAATATCAAAATAACAACGTTTTATTGAATGCACGTGAAAGTATATACGGTACTAACAACAAATAAGCAATTTTTAAGATTTTTGTCTGTCTGTCTGTCTGTTTGTTCCGGGTAATCTCCGAAACGGCTAGACCGATTTTGACGGGACTTTCACTGGTAGATAGCTGATGTAATAACGAGTAACATAGGCTCTCTATAAATATAAATATAGGAATAAATATAGGAATAAATATAGGAATTAAATATAGGAATAAATATAGGAACTCTATAAATATAAATATACCCAACCGAATCCCAAAAAAAAAAGTTTACAATTTATTAGAAATATCGTACTCAAAAACCAATCTTGGTCACTATGCCGCTGTACACAGACTCTGTAGGCAATATAATATTTTGTCGAAAAATTATGACATTGACATTTGTGAGCCATTGCCTAAATTTAAAAAGTCATTAGTTGAGGTTTTGTGAGTTTTTATTTTTTAAGATTTTTTTTTATGTTATTTTATAGTTTTATGTTTTAGATTTTGAATTTAATTTTATATTATATCTTAAATAGTTTATTTTAAAAGTGCCTTACCCTCTGTAACAAATATATTTTTATTTATTTTTTCATTTCAGTCTACCATTATGTTTTTATTTTAAAATTGTTTAACCTGATACTGTTTGTAACAAGTATACATAGCATTTTGTTACTCGTGTAGATTTTTGCCGTCTGGTTTGCCATAATGTTGGTAAATCCTAAGGTTATCTAAATTTAAGGATAGTCTCTTTTTATAAGTAGGTATGTCATGTTTTCATTTGTTTTTCTTTTATATGTTTTAATAAGAATTTATATTTTAGTTTCTAATTAGTTCTAGAATTAGAAAATAATTTATATTTTAGTTTAATTTCGCATGCTGTGGCCTCCTATAATTGAGGAAGTGCTCTTGTCATTACTTAATATTAATGATACATTGTGTTTTTTGTGTACATCTTTCGTTGGAGGTCCTGAATAAATAAATACATATAGAGAAATTAAAAATATATTTTTTACGAGTTTGACGCGGACGAAGTCGCGGGCAACAGCTAGTAATATTATAAAGAGGAAATATTTGTTAGTTTGTACCGAATAAGCTCCGAAACTACTGGACTGATTTAAAAAATAATTTCTCCGTTAGAAAGCTACATTACTCCTGAGTGACATGGGATATCTTTTAATCCCGAAAACGGGTCCTGTGGGGTGGTCCACGGGAGCGAAGCCGCGGGGAACAGCTAGTAATAAATAAACAACATATGATGCGGTGATGCGCCATCGTTGCATGATGGAACCTAAGGAGCCGAATTCCTTGTCGGAATCTGTTTTTTGGTTCTTACAACTTAGGGAGGTATTTTCGTTAAGACAGAATAGGTTACTTCTAGGCAAGCCAGCTCCATAGGCGATCACATCATCGCTTAACATTAGGTGAATAGTGGTCTATTCTATCTTGAAATCAGTCATGTCTCTATCTCAAGCTTAAGTTCAGACAACCGCTTCAATCGAACAAAATGGACAAATAAAAAGACGAAAAATCATAATGTTTTTTATTTCAGTTTGTTTGTTGGCTCAATTTGCTGTGTATTAACATTCGCGTATTTGAAATTAATGTGAGGAATGCTGGGTTTCAGTGTTCAGGCATTCCGGCATCGATTGGGATAAATATTTGTGTGCCTGTGCTGTGTACTGGTGTTTTATAATTTCATCCGGTTCAGTACGCATTCCTTGGGGTATATAGGTATTCTATTCCCATCAGCATCACACTTTTTGGTGTGTTTTACTCATCATCATCATTTCAGTTGAAAGACATCCGTTTCTGGATACAGGAGCTCTTCCAAGCTTCGCGACATCGACCGATACCGTACTTCTTACATCCCGTGGATACTCGTGGGCTTCTCCAGGTCGTAGGTACACCTTGTGGGAGCGCTTCTAACAATGCGTCTTCCAGAACGCGATTGCCTCGCCAGAGCCTTGCCACCCCGTTGATATTCTGCAGCAATGTGCTCTACCCACTTTCTATCCCACATATGCCTTCTTCTAGGTGTACACTAATGTTACATGTTCGTCTATTAAATTGTAATGTTAGGTAGGTATCTATCCCCCCGGTGGGTTCCTGCATTGTCAAGGCGGGGGCTCTGTAGCCGTGGCTTGGTCACCCACGATGAAGCGAAGAGGAACCCGAGGAGGGGCCGCTTGTCAGGGCTTTTGCCCATAAGCCGACAACGTAACGGCCAACAAGTAGGTTGCGATGCCGCTTGGGAACAGATGCGACATCGCATGTGACGGGGCCACTGACCTGACCCATCACAGGGGGACCAAGGGTGTCATACACGGGGTCTTCAGGCACCCATATGTTGGTTTGGTCCCTGGGGTGGTCACGGCGTACAATGTGTTCTGGTGCGCCAGTGATGAGGGGTACTCCCCAGAAGAGAGTCCGGTGACGGACAGCGGCGGCGGTATTGCGGCGAGTGCTAACGCGTGCTCGTGTGCCACCATAAGCGGCGTAGGAGGACACCTTAGAGTTTTAGTGGGTTTTAGTCCTACATAACTGCACTGTGGTAGTGCAGTATGCTTGAGCAGTTATCCACGCAAAAAGAAAAGGTATAAGTCTATATTTAAGGTAAGAGAAAAACTAGAGGCACACCTTTTATAACAAAACCCATTTCTCTTGAAAACCCAATAAAACCTCTTATTCTCATAAGTCTATGTTTTGGTTTCCAACGAAAATTACTCAATATTTATTTTAGTCGACCTGTTGCGTTCCCCCGAGAGACGAGCCAAGATAAAATAAAACCAACTGTATAGGTTTAAGGAAACGGTTCATTTTCCCAGTAGAGGTTGTGGAATTGATAAAAATCTTACCGAAATGATACATGGAGAGTAAACTCAATTTCGTGATGTGTTGAGCGATATTACCCAAAATTAAGGTTATGGAGGCTCGGTACTGGCTTTTTAACCTCTCGACTTATTCATGAAGAGGATTATGATTGAAATTTTCCAAAAATAACAATGTTTGTTTACATTTTTAACGCCTTTTGGGTACATACCTACGACAGGTTTAACATTATAACAGGAAATGTAATAGCAGTTAAAAAACACGAAATATTATGGTTGGTAACTACTGTTTATAATATGTAAACTGATAAGTGTTCCATTGAAAATATTTCCTTTAACTATAAATAAATAAAAAAAATCGTTTATTCAGGTATCTAAAACGAACATTACAAACAAATATTAAATAAATTTCAAAAAATGAAACATACTATCAATCTATCTGCCTAGCCTTTTCCCAACTACATTGGGGTCGGCTTTCTGTTTTACCGGATTCAGCTGAGTACCAGTGTATTACATGGAGCGACCGCCTATCTGACCTCCACAACCCAGTAACTGGGTAACACGGTACCCCTTGGCAAGACTGGTGTCAGATCTCAGGCTTCTGACTACCCGTAACGACTGTCAAAGATCTTCAAATGACAGCCGGGACCAACGGCTTAACGTGCTTTCCGAGGCACGGAGGAAACCCGGTATGTTGAAATGGTCACCCATCCGCGGACCGACCTCGTCAAGCGTTGCTTAACCTTGATGATCGACCAGTGCGGCTGTTATTATTTAGCCACGAGTTCCTCGAACAAAAAAAGAAACATACTATATATATCAAAAACCACACACACATCCAAACTTTCACATAAGATTTGTAAGATGTTAGTATGGATTATTTAATGGTTTACCGATCACACTTGACTTGTAAATAAAGCAAAATAATAGTCTAAACCTCATTTGCACTGTCTTATATTCATGAAAGTGTTGTAAGTTATTCCTTTTGTTGTTTGTTGTTGTCATGTCTCCATGACAACCTGTTGGTTGGACCTGAATGGTTTATGATCGGCCATTTATTGTCCTAAGTGTCAAAAGCACTATAAAGCTTGACAAATGTGATGTGGGATACATTTGTCAAAGTATTTGATGGTTTGGACAAACTAAACTTAATATTGTAAACCGGCCTAGTACATGTCGGACTTCGCACATTTCCGTACCAAATCATAAAATTCAGTTGGTTGTAATAGGAATATTGGGGCAATTTCTTTTAAAAATCTGATTTATCAATAAATTGGTATTTGTTAGTAAAATATAAGTTATGTTAAATATTATCAAGAAATTTCAAATTCATAGGTCAATGGGAAGTTAAAAAATTCTTAGGAACAAAATTTTGTAAAAAAGCTGACTTTGATGGCTTCTCTTTCCTGTTTTCTAATATTTTTTAAATAAAAAATTCAGTGTTTATCTACTCAACGAACTCTAAACAACGATAACCCACTCGATTGGGTAGATATTTTTTTTTTATTCACGCCCTTTTTCACATATATTATTAGCTGTTTCCTTGGGGGGTTCCCATACAGCATAGAAGCCCCTCTTAAAACATTTCAAATTATTATTTGACAATTTGTTTGGCTTTGGGTCAATTTCTAATACTGTTAAAATTTGAAAAATGTAGCTCCAACCGTTTGGCTGTAAAACCTGTGTGACAAACGACGTACAAATAGAAGGACACGTGAGTGACCGCAATAGGGTTCCGTTTGGGACCTTCGGGTACGGAACCCTAAAAAGGAGAAAATATTGTTTGTTTGCTTTTGAAGTACTCTTTCATTTACAATATTTTTTCTCTGATTAATAGCTACACTGTCACTGGGTCCCAAAGGCTTTCTTATAGTCCCGAAAAAATACCATTCCAGTAGGATAGGCTACTGGAGAGGAGCTGCGGGCAAAAACTAGTATTACAATAAAAGTATTGGGTATTCCTAGGACTGATAAACAACACAACAACACAACTGACAATTTTTTCTTTCTTTATTTTTCTTTCTTTTGGTAAGAATGTCATTTCTAGCCGGAGTTTTACAACAAAAGTTGTCTGTTGTCTACAGTTGTCTACTTAATGCCAGTCTTACTGGAAACTGTCTATAATGCTAGTTTTAGGTTTAAACTGTGCATTAAACGTGTCTAGACCAATAATATTTTATTCGCATTCCACACACAACAATATCTTTTCAAAGCACTTAAAAGAAAAATCTAAAGTATTTATCGTAAAAATAGTCCGGAATCAAAATAGCGAGGAATGAATTATTACAATCGATTGATTTACAACGCTCTGAGATTTACACCTCGCTCCAAACAGACATAAAACTCAAAACTATAAAATGAAACAAAATGCGTGATGTCGTAGTAGAAACGTTGCGATAAAAATCTATCACGGTGGGATAACACATGGACTAAGTTATCTGACAGAGACCAAACTTCATAAAAGTCTATCGCTACAGCCTCCCCTACTTCACGGTGCCATGTCTTGGCTATATGTGGTTCATACCTACCATGTATAATCTTTGTTTGAGTTGTATTAATGTACACTATACGTGTCAAATGACTAGCCAATGTGTGTTTGACTTGAGTGTACAATATCATCCATATTAGTAAGTATTGTACCATTTGAGAAGCGCGATTGTAGAAAGCTTGGTTTTTGTTGAACATGATAGAAGAAAATATGAGATTTTCGCACATGTCTCACTGACTGATTAACTTCCAACTTACTTCGTTAAAGTAACTAACCAACTCATTATTAAAACAATCTCTTTAAAAAAACTAATACATCGGCTTCTATGTCTCCTCTTCAACATCTTGCATAACTTGTATTAAGCGTCGTACCTGCGTGAGCAATTATTTTACGCTCGCCCTAGACATGCATTATTTAGATGAATAACACGTATTAGCCGTCCTACCTGCGTGAGCAATTATTTTACGCTCGCCCTAGAGATGCACTATGTAGATGCAGAACACGTATTATCCATCCTACCTGCGTGAGCAATTCTCTTACGCTCGCCCTAGACATGCATTATTTAGATGCATAACACGTATTAGCCGTCCTACCTGCGTGAGCAATTCTCTTACGCTCGCCCTAGAGATGCATTATTTAGATGCATAACACGTATTAGCCGTCCTACCTACGTGAGCAATTCTCTTACGCTCGCCCTAGAGATGCATTATGTAGATGCAGAACACGTATTATCCATCCTACTAATGTGAAGATTCTCTTACGCTCGCCCTAGAGATGCACTAAGTAGATGCATAACACGTATTATCCCTCATACCTGCGTGAGCAATTCTCCTACGCTCGCCCTAGAGATGCACAATGTAGATCACGTCTCAGATCTCTCCTTAAATCGTACCGTAACCGTATTATATTGTGTGTACATTAATTATAAAAAAGATACATAAACCATGAAGTCTTACAACAAAATGGTTTAGTTCGGTCTGTTTGACTCTTAAACAATTTCTATACTAAATCTTCCTAGAGGGTTTGCACAAATATTTTCTTTGCATATGTAATCGCACTAGGGCCATTTGTTTTGATAGGATAATCCTGTATTTTGTAAGAAGCATCGGGCAAAAATGGTAACCCTTTCAACAGTGTAGGTAGAAAAGCACCTGTAGTAGTAACACGCTTGTCTATGCGAATAAATTGACTTGCTATTCTTGTTGTTATATTAATCTCGGCTTTTGTGGCACTGCGCTTTGGCTTTGGCTATCTGAATGGAATGAAATTTAATATCAAATTGCGCGATTGTTTTACAGGTCGTTATTCGTATAACGTACTGGCAACACTGGATATGCACTCATACTAAGAGCTTCATATTAAGAGCTAGTGTATGAGTTTAGAAGATATTTCTTGTCGTCCATTGTTGTCGAAAAACTCACAAGGACAGGTTTCTAGGCTTGAATAATATTTTATCGTCTGGGAAATATTGTAATCCTCTGGATGTGAGAAGTACAGTTTCGGTCAATGTAGCGATCAGGCCCATTGACATATTGGCATACTAATAACTTACTTTAGAAGTCAAAACAAAAAACCGTCCTTATTCTCAAGATATCAAAAAGTAACACCATAATCGAATAAAACAGCAAATCATTTTCTCTCGAACGTATTTCTTGGAATACAATTGTTGCCTCATTCTTCATAAACACCGTTTTCCACTCAGTGTTACCCTCCTATATTTCCCCACCCATGTCGGTGTTATGATTCTCTATGTCGGCAACACTTCGGTACAACCTTATGGTGTTATTAAAATCATTATATTGTATATTCTCTTTTATCTTAGCTTTGTATTTTTGTAGCCCGAGGCTGTTTGAGATGTTTCAACGTTTTATTAGGTATATAACATACTTCATTGGTTAAGGAAAACTAAAGAGATAAAAATGTTATGTTGTGTGAATAAAAAAAACATTTTTACAAAAAAATACTACCGACTTCCAAATAAGAAAACTAGAAAGTGAAAAATAACTTTATTTTTGGAAGTCGGTGACCGTAACTTAAAAATTTGGTACCTACCAAGACACCGACTTCCAAAAATAAAGTTATTTTTCACTTTCTAGTTTTCTTATTTGGAAGTCGGTAGTATTTTTATGTAAATAAGTTTTTTTATTTTTCCCTTTTTAGTTGTAACGACAGAATAATTACCCGAATAACATGAAACTTGTATATAACCGGTGCGATGAGAGATCTGCATACCCCTTTCGAGCTTACTAGCGTGATGTTATGTTATGAAATGGTATAAACAATAAACAGACATGCGATTGCAGCAATCCCGAGAGATTTGCCGTTATTTATTGAAGAGTTCTGTTGTATATCTCCGAAGATCCTCATCAGATCTTCACCAAATTAAAATGGAACCAATTTCGGAATATACTCTTTCAAACAAAAAAATATTTTTTTAAATCGGTCCACAACTGACGGAAAGATCGGTGAACATATATAAAAAAAAAAAAAACATAATATCGAACATAGAACCTCCTCCTTTTTTGGTAAGTCGTTAAAAAATAAATAAATACATCAGTTTTACAACCCACACGTACTTACCTGCCTACGTAGAAGAGTTGGTAATAGAAAAACCTCAACAGCTAATATTTATTTCGTTGAAAGACGTAATCTACCTAAATAAACCCTAGAAAGAAAATAACAGTTGGAAAAATGTTCTTACAATTAACGATAATGCTAAGATTATCGCTTGAATTGGTCAACACATTATTATTTCAAACCATGAGAAATATCTCTTAGAATATGGCTGAATGCTCAAGTAAAATTTTAAGAACACAATTACTTTACTGAATACAAAATTGAACAGTTTCGGTGTAAACTAGCATCAATCAGTCTGCCTAGCCTTTTGTTTGTTTTCCCAACTATATTGGGGTCGGCTTCTAGTCTTACCGGATTCAGCTGAGTACTAGTGTTTTACATGAAGCGACTGCCTATCTGACCTTCACAACCCAGTAACTGGGTAACACGGTACCCCTTGGCAAGACTGGTGTCAGATCTCAAGCTTCTGACTACCCGTAACGACTGTCAAAGATCTTCAAATGACAGCCGGGACCAACGGCTTAACGTGCTTTCCGAGGCACGGAAGGAACTCGGTATGTTGAAATGGTCACCCATCCACGGACCAGCCTCGTCAAGCGTTGCTTAACCTTGATGATCGACCAGTGCGGCTATTATTATTTAGCCACAAGCTCCTCCTCCGGTGTAAACTGGCATCAAATTATGGAAAACTTTCAAATCAAATAAAACAAAATATATCCAACATTCACAAATTGAAAGCTCTAACCCATTTTCAAAATTTCCTCCAAATCATCGTTAGTTCGGTGCCCACATCCGTTTCACAGTTTCATTGTTAAAACTGAGTCCGTTATTTGCAGATTCCTGTTTGCTAATACCAGAAACAATACTAGAGTTTGGTTTTAGTTTTGCCCCAATATTTGATTTAATTAATTTTGCTCTTCGCTCCAATTCACTGCCCACGTTTATTTCAGATTTGTATTCAAAGAGTTTTTAATTTGATAAAACTGTTACAGTTCTCATCTAAATGTGCGTTACTTTTTGAAAAAAAAATATCGTCTGTACCAGATAACACAAATATTCAAACTCCAATTTGTATATTTGCCAAAAGATCTAGGTTTTCTAATCTAGGTTCATGAACTGGAGAATCCTTCAAGACACAAGTGCAGAATGCCAAAGTACCAAAAACGTCTCAAAATTCGAGTGTGTCAATTCGCGCAGTCTTTGAAATACCACCCAATAAATAAATAGTACTGTCATTTGGTGCTCATAAAAACATTTTAACTTCGGAAAAGAAACTTATTTTTCGCTTTGAAGTGTTTTGTTTTGGTCTGTATTATATTTTTGTTTAAAAGTTCTGTATATAGCTCTTTTTAGTTTTGGTAGGTACCCCCAATTACCATGAAATCGTTCATCTAGGCTTCAAATCAAATCAAATGATTTTTATTTTACATAGGCCTACATGGGCACTTATACTTGTAAAACGTCGACAAAGGGTGCACGGTTCGGGTTGGTCGTTTCCTCTGGAGAAGAATCGGCAAGAAACTCCACGGTTACTCTTTAAAAAAAATTGGTTTGTTTTTACAATATTTCCATGTTACAGCATTAGTGCTTAGATATGGGGGGGCAACGTAGGCCCGACAATAAGTCGTAAGAAACTAAAAAAAAGTTTGTTTCAACGAGATAAAGAGTTAACAAATGTTAACAAGCATCTAGAAATCCAGAAGGCCTACAATGTTCACACATTCTCAAAACAATCGGTAAAAGAATCTATACAAAGGAAAAATCTTCATCATCAGATCAGTTCGATGGTACCATTTTCATTAGTACCATTTATTTATAAGTATTTGCTTCATCATAGCTGGTTAACTCTTTTAGATATTTTATACCCGTGACATACTTAGCATTAAGGAGTTTCAGTAGCCATCAGTGGTCTTCTTCATTAGTTCCACTTCACCAAACGATACTTTCTGAGTGCAAACGATTGCATTTTTGATGAAAATGCCAAAATCGCTCTATATATGCCTTTAATATTTGAGGAGTTCCAACTATTTCTCCTGGATACCATCATCAGATCCTGACCTAGTGACTATGGAACCATCTAGAAAGTCTTTCAAACAAAAGAAGAGTTTTCAAATCGGTCCAGGTGTCTTTGAGTAATCGAAGAACATACATAAAAACACGATACCGAAGAATTCAGAACCTCCTACTTTTTTTGAAGTCGGTTAAAAATAGATTACCATAAAAAAATCCGTCTGTTTTGAAAAATGGTGATTTACAACAAGCTTAATATAGTCTGTATAATCGCTGATCTGCCTTTTGAACAGCTATTACAACTCTTTTAACCAGTTTAAAGTGTTCGAATTAGTCAGTCATTATTCAGTATTTAGATTATTTTTGTACTTTTTTGGAGAAAACAAATAAAATTTTGAAATTATAATTTGACCATTTGTGATTCCCCTCAACACATCTTAGTCTGCAATGAGTATATTATTGATGTTTGTAAGTAAACTTTTTTGTATGTTTCTGTAAAAGGCAAGTGAATTATTACTGCGCATGTAACTTTATTTTGAATATACATATATATATATCTTTAATGTAATTTTTTTAAGCGCCACAAGATAATGCTACCATTCAAGAGTTAAATAAAAAAGGGTTGTATGATAGGCTAGGTATGAGGAATGAAAAATGTTCAATGATTTTGTGAGTTTTGGTGTGTAAAAAAAAGTTAATTAAAAAAATCAAAAAGCCCGACTGCTTGAAAAACGAACTAAAAAGACGTAAACAAGAAGAAAATCATGATGTGCAGTCGGAAGATTTGATTTTTCTAATTAACTTTTTTTATTTACAACCTTGTAGTATTTTTTTTTAGATTTACGTACATTCAAACATATGTGTTATATATTTTTGAAATCACCTCTTAAAACCCTTATTTTGATGGGTTTGGAATTTAAAATAAAAAATTGTCCCCACAAAATGGCGCCCAAAATCCACCATTTTTTTATTTGCCAATTTTAATGTACACTCGCAGGGTTAAGACGAATTGATTGACGTAAGAATCATCAAAATCGGCTCACGCGTTTGGTCTCTAGAACGCCACATAGGAACAAACATACATACATAGACTGATAAACATATTACCCTCCTTCGGCAGTCGGGTAAAAAAACAAAAACTAAATTTATAAAACGCAGATTCATTTCAAACGAAGTGTTATTCCTCCCATTATTTGCTGGTTTTTCCATGTATTGGAGACATGTTTCTTTATATTTTTAAATGGTGAAATTTTGTCGTGGATACCTAGTAGAGTTATAACAGCCTTACGACTCTTCAATATCCTGTTATCTCCTGTATAAAAATCTTCATTTCATATTTGTTAACGCTATTAATATGATGGAAATAGTGAGCTAAGCGCTTAAGTTAGTTGAAAGAGCCTAATAATTTTCAATTGTAAAGCCTTCTGCTTTAAAAAAACTAAATAAACCTCAAATATTCAGCTACTAAATAAGTGGTTATGATTGAAGTGCAATACAGCTTGAAGAGAACAGAACATAGGTTATTCAGCATCAAGCAGTATTATGAAAATTGATGCCAATATTATACAGATAAATGCTATAAATTCAGCTATTATGCAGCATTCAGTGGTCTCGGATGTCTTAAATAGAATATCGTATCTTTAATAGTTCTGTTCATGACCAATATTAAGCTTCAAAAAAGGAAAGCAGTGTTATAAAAGCTTTATTAAGCTGAAAGAGGAATAATACCCAAAAAACCATTCAAAACAGCATATGTCTGTCCTGTAAGCTTTAATAACTACGTAATAAAGTTTTAAACTGCTTATTAGTACTTTTTTATTATGTTATCTGGCTTATGTTTTGCTTGCTCGCCACCATATTGGAAAAATGGTGTCATTTTTAATGGTATCTGTGTTACTGTGTATCTGTGTATATGTGTGTCTGTCTGTGGCATCGTGACGTCCAAACGGGTGAACCGATTTTGATTTAGTTTTTTTGTTTGAAAGGTGATTTTGTCGAGAGTGTTCTTAGCTGTGATTGAATAAAATCGGTTCAGCCGTTCAAAAGTTATGGGCGTTTCACTGTTTAAAATATCGTGTCATAATTACGTGTTCAATAGATTGTCGATCGAAGCGTATCTACTATGTACTAGATAAATTATGTAGCATGAAATAAAAATGTGTCGAGGGTATAAAGTTTAGGGTAATAAATTAAACAAGAGAAAATTGCCTCCACGACAAATAGACACCCAAATTCTATGTGAAATTAACGTAATAATCATTTCCCATGATTGATTTTATTTTTGCATGCTTCCATCATTATTTATGTAAATACATTAAAATTAGAGCCGTTAGTCTGCCTGTCCTACAAGAAACCTGGCGTGCACTGAGTAATTAAACACTCAAATTGAAGTAGAAACCCGTATCGCGGCTAATCTAACCAGCTAACCGCTAATCTTTGTCTGAGAGTAGACCATAATTGTATTTGTGTAAACAGCGCAGCGGCTCGCAACTTTATTTTTGACATGGGACCACTTTGATTTCCTTGTTGTTAGTAGGGACCAAAAGAGCTGAAGATAATTTTCTGTGTTAATCTAGAAATAAACTTAAATCATAAATTCAAAACTTTTAACATACTTATTCTTTCCATTCAAGAGTAACGAGCATTGTCATAGAAAATATATACAAGATTTTTAATAGAAACTTAAAAACAGTTTACTTCAATGTCATTTTAGAGTTGAAAATTTTGAATTTTTGAAACTTTCGCGAACCATAGGTAGGAAACCAATGGTGTAGATTAACGCTAGTCTTGTGCTGCTACGTTACTTGTTTTATTACAATGTTTGTGGAAAGTGTGAAGTGACTTTGTATGTCATATCTCGAAAGTTTTACGAAAGCAATGATGTTGATTATCTGCTACAAAGTCTACTTTAACCTGGAAAACGGACACGTAGATGTAATGGAAAAATACTGTACAACTTATTTGGAAGAAGTCAGGTAAAAAGAGGCCTGTTAGACGACTCTTAATTGATAAGAAAAAAAACTGGCCAGGTGCGAGTCGGACTCGCGCACGAAGGGCTCCATACCATTATCGCAAGAAACGACAAAAATCACGTTTGTGGTATGGGCGCCCCACAGAAATATTTATTTTATTCTGTATTTAGAGAGAAATACATCATCTGTGAAAATTTCAAATGTCTAGCTAGCTATCACGGTTCATGAGATACAGCCTGGTGACAGACGGACAGACAGACAGACAGACAGACGGATCGTGGAGTCTTAGTAATAGGGTCCCGTTTTTACCCTTTGGGTACGTAACCCTAAATATGATACGATACAGGCCAACTGGTTAAGGTTGCAAGAAGGCACTGCATGCGAGACGCACGGGATCGGCCAATGTGGCGACGCCTGGGGGAGGCCTATGTCGAGCAGTGGACGTCTTTTGGCTGATATGATGATGACAGGCCAACTTTAGCCTTATATTGAAATGTCTACACGTTATAATGTAAAGCTAAAATTGGCTACACAACTAGACCTACTCGATAAGACCGCCATTGTACCCATAGATTGAATTTTAACTAAAAGAGTTGTGTAACTGTAAGTACTGCTAAATACACATAAATCATTATACCAGTATACTGTTAGGTAGTAATTATAATTACATACCTACCAGCAATATCTCCAAAAAATCTTGTACATTCTTTCCATAAGCACTTAAAGCTAAAACATTACCCGTTTCACCCCGTGATTACTTAATAATCCCCTTGGCAGCAATACCACGGTTATCTTCAACGCCCCCTTTCTAATCGACTCAGTCTTGGAGATTAAAAAACGGGAAAGCTCTTGTTACAAGTAATTTGATTACAGGGATCTCTCCTAATCCATTTTGGGGTTCTTGAAGGATTCAGACGCGTACAGAATTTCAGATGGGTCGGTGAACGAAGGATTAAGGCTTGTACATTTTGCAAAGGTATGACGGTATCTCATTATGGGAATTTTCAAAAAGTAATTTCGACTTTTTGATGATTATGTATTCGGTTATGTTTGGAGGGTGCTGTGATGGAATTTGCGTGTGTAGGTGTTATGTTTTAAGTTCCTTGTTATATTTGTGAGTTTCTTTTTATGAAGTTTGTTTCTTATAAAATTTTATTGACTCGCTCCTTTTACCATTTAATCTTTAACTGTGTTAAAAGAAAATTACATTAACATTTTCGTATAAAGTATCAAATGAAATTAGTTTCGTTTACGACTTTGATGTCGATGAGCGATTTTCAAAGTTATGTAGTTAGAATAAAATAGTTCTTTGATAACTTTGTTTGTAACTAAATCTAAATAAGTATCTAATGATTCAAACAATGTTTTAGAACTAAATTGCTAAATAAGCTCAAATAAGTACTTTTTTTATTCTTTTTATTAATATTATACTAGCTTCTGCTAGCGGCTTCGCCCGCGTGGAAAGTTATTTCTTATCCCAAGGGAACTTTGTACTGTGATGAAAGTAACATATCTGCTATTCAAGACTATAATCTATCTCTGTGCCAAATTGATCCATCCAGATCCGTTCAGCCGTTTTTAGCGTGATTAAGTGACAAACATACACATATCCGTCCAACATGTATAATATTAGTAAGATATGATTCATATTCATTATCATTTCAGCCGAAAGACGTGTACTGTATATGGGCTCTTAAACATCACAATATCGGCCGGTTCTTTGCATTTGCATTCAGCGGACTCTCGTAACCTTCACTAGATCACCGGTTCACCTCGGAAGGTCTTCGAACGCGTCTTCTGGTACCTGGAAACGTGGTCGCTCACGATGGGCCATTATGGAATAGTTACCTAGTTTATGCAACGGTCATATAATAGGGGTTAAAACACGAGTGTGGGTTTATCACAAGAGGTGAAGCCGAGTGAGATAATAGTATCACACGAGTGTTTTAATACCTAAGAAAATGTTGCACTGTAATGCTTTTCTTTTTTAAATTTAATTTATCCTTGAATATAAGTACGTGTAAATTTTTTTTTTTTTAATTTCTTTGTGAGTGTAGATAAAAGTCATTTCAGTCTTCTGGTGAGGCCCATTGTGAGCGACCCTGAAGTATATTTTGGTATTAAGTTGTCTCACTAGAAATTATATACCTAATTCCATGGTTATTTATGGGTGACTACACTAAGCATAGGTAAAGTTCAAGAACCCAGTATAAAATAGAAAATCTCTTCTACAAATCACATAATAATATAAATGCAAATAAAGACCATTTGCCGCAACATTACGGGTATCCATTAAAATAACATTAGAAGAAGTTGCTTTAGACCTTTATTTAGATCTAGAATATTTTGAATACTATGGCGCTTTAGTCACCGGCGTGGTTGATATGATTTTATTTAATTTGTTCAGGTACGTTTCACAAAAATAGCTACAAACTCGATTGTCGTTATCATCATCATATCAGCCGAAAGACGTCCATTGCTGGACAAAGGCCTCCCACAAGCGTCGCCACATTGACCAGTCTCGTGCTTATCGCATCCAGCGGATGCCTGCAACTATCACCAGGTCATCGGTCCACCTAGTGGGAGGCCTTCCAACGCAAAGTCTTTCGGTTCGCGATCGCTACTCCAGAACTTTTCACCCCATCGGTCATCCGTTCTCCGAGCAATGTGCCCTGCCCACTGCCATTTAAGTTTGCCAATTCTTCGGGCTATGTCGGTAAACCTGGTTCTCTTGCGGATATCTACATTTCTGATTTCGATCACGCAAGGAAACTCCGAGCACAGCCCTCTGCATTGCCAGGATGTACGAGAAATAGATTTTACGGGAACGAATACTTTTATGGTACTGTCTTTATTTCTCTGCTAATATTTTTCCATGCAAAATATATGGTATTAACAGTCAGTCAGAGGCAGTTAAGCCATGAGGGATTGGTGGTGTCAGGAAACCGCTAAATTTGAAAATACTAGATGAAGGTTACCACGTCCGTGTCGTTATTATGAACTCAAAATGTTCAGTTAGCCAATTTTAATAGAAATACTAGCTTCTGCCAGCGGCTTCGCCCGCGTGAATGTCGAAAATTATCCAAAATTATTAATAATGTGCAATACCAGACTATAATCTATCTCTGTGCCAGTTTTCATACAGATCCGTTTAGTAGTTTTTGCGTGAAAGAGTAACAAACACACTCACAAATATTCGCCTTTAAAACTGCCGAGCAATGAAAAAGTTCCGCCCACAATATGACAACAAACACCTTAATTTAATTTTTTCACATTTAATTTAAAATTTGAACATAATATTTACATTATTAGTTGGTAATATTCTGATGCGCTGTTAAATGTACTTCAAAATTGCAGACGGCGTCATTAAGCTAGCCTTTCCCGTTTAGGAGTAATTTGGTGCTATGTCACTGGAACTTTTTCATTGCTCATTAGTGTAATATTAGTGTGATTATTGATGGCAGTAGCTCGTGGCTTAAAAATAACAGCCGCAAGGGTCGATCTTCATGTGGATGAATGAATTTCAATTACACCTCCGTTCTTCGAGAAGCATTTTGCCCGGAAACTAGGATGAGGAGATCAGACCACATAGGCAGTAGCTTCATGCTGTTGGACGGGTAGCCGACCCCAATTAATCGGGTAAAGGCTTTGATTGATTTTTATTTATTGGAGATATTTTGTAGCAAATCAATCCATCATTTATTTCGGACCATGATCCATAATTTGTTAGTAAACACTTATGACTATGTCAGTAAATTTACATAATTTAATAATATGAAAGGAAATTTCAAACTAATAAAACAATAAAAATAACAACAAATAAATTCAGAAATAAACCAAATCAGTACCTATTTCCCGCTGCACTGTAGCCGCCGCTGTGCAAGCGGCTCCAGTACCCCAGGAAAGGGCAGTCCGGTTTATCCACAATAACCTTTAGGACACCTTTTACGCTCCCCCGCATCCTGTGCATCAGGGATGCTGACCTCTTCCGCATTATCGCATGAAAACTATAAGTTTTTGCTTCTGCAAACATCCCCGATGCACTACAGAAACGTGGGAGCCCCAACAGTATTTTAAAAGCGTTATTATACTGGACCCTGAGAACGTTGTAAGCCCTCTGCGTAGGTTTACCCACAAACTGCACGTGTAGAAGGTCTGGTAATACGCCTTGAAAAGTGTAATTTTCACTTCACTCGTACATCGCGCAAACCTGCCGCATATTGCATCGGACTGACAACGTCCTCCGTTCCCTCTCGATGTCATCGTCATCGTGCAGATACTCGTTTAAAATGTGACCTAGGTATTTAAATTTTGTCACCCTCATAAGTGGTACACCATAAAGGCACACGGAGGAATTACCCTAGGCTTCTTTGTACCCACCCGGAACCTCATAACCTCACTCAAAGAAACTCTACAAAAACCGGCCAAGTGCGAGTCGGACTCGCGCACGAGGGTTCCTTAGAAACAGCTACATTCACTAATATAATTAGCAAAAATACTGAAGTTCATAAACATAGTAAGCACCGAACTTTTCTCTAAAGAAAAGTTTTTTTTACTATGTATATAATTGGTTACATTTTATAAGTTGGTCGACTATTACTCGTAAACTAGTAAAGCCTACTTAGCTGTGATAGTTTTCCTTTTAATTTCGTTATATTTACTACAGCCGTAATTTTTTTAACATATCCAAAAGCAACCATTTAGCTGGCAGTGAGGAGGGACACTTGCCTCTAACAAAAATAAGCTTAATTTTACTATATGCTATAAGCTTAATGAATCTCTAAATGGAAAAATTGTTTTCACAGACCCGTAATATTTTTGAATGGCCTATCCAACGAGAAAAATTGTATCCCCACTTTACGAGTCCAGGAGGGATATTAAAAAAAAAAACCGGCCAAGTGCGAGTCGAACTCGCGCACGAAGGGTTCCGTACCATTATCACAAAAAACGGCAAAAAATCACGTTTGTTGTATGGGAGCCCTACTTAAATATTTATTTTATTCTGTTTTTAGTATTTTTTGTTATAGCGGCAACAGAAATACATCATCTGTGAAAATTTCAACTGTGTAGCTATCACGGTTCATGAGATACAGCCTGGTGACAGACAGACAGACGGACCGCGAAGTTTCAGTAATAGGGTCCCGTTTTTACCCTTTGGGTACGGAACCCTAAAAAATTACCTCTTCATCGGCGTGATTAATATGTCTTATCCATGCCAAATTGTAGCTTTCTAGTATTTAGTGTCACTGCGCTAAGCTCGGGTCGGATATGCTGAAACAATAAGGGTTCCTTGTTGAATACAGAACCCTATAAAAGGAAAGACTGACAAGAAGACAGCCATTTAAAACAGTGAACATGTTACATCAACCATAAACATAAGAGACTTACATTGTCATAATCAGTCCACCATTCTTAGCCTTATTACCTCAAACTAAGCTCAGAGCACCACAAATTGCCTGCACAACATAAAACATGGCTATGAAGGGGTTCATACTAGGGATGTAACAGAGGCCCTTTAAGTTATCGCGGAGGCGTAAAAGGAAAAATAAGATTCACTCAATCTATCTAGTCATTTTTAGGGTTCCGTACCGAAAGGGTTAAAACAGGACTCTCTTCTAGTCTAGTCTTATTAAGACTCCTCTATCCGTCTGTATGTCTGTCTGTCACCAGGCTGTATCTCATGAACCGTGATAGCCTGACCGTTGAAATTTTTACAGATGATGTATTTCTCTTGCCATAATAATAAACTGCCGAGCAATGAAAAAGTTCCACCCACAAAATGCCGACAAACACCTTAATTTATTTTTTTCACATTTAATTTAAAATTTGAACATGATATTTACGTTTTTAGTTGGTAATATTCTGATGCGCTGTTAAATGTACTTCAATATTGCAGACGGCGTCCTTTCCCGTTTAGGAATAATTTGGTGCTATGTCACTGGAACTTTTTCATTGCTCGTTAGTGTATAAATATAATAAAATTAATATTTAAGTGGGGCTCCCATACAACAAACGTAATTTCTTTGCCATTTTTTGCGATAATGGTACGGAACTAGACGAGCGCGAGTCCGACTCGCATTTGGCCGGTTTTTTCAACGTACTGGGGTCTGCTTCAAGTGTAACCGAATGCAGCTGGGTACCAATATTTTAATTACCTACCGTTTTTTTCAAAAGAAATAAAAGTTTTAAAAGAGGCTAACCATAGTTCACCAGAAACTGTTTTGAGGCTTTTCAGCTTCGTGATTTTTTTGTGGTGTATTATACATATTAATTTCATAACAATTATATTCATTCATGTAATTGACTTATAAACACAGGGCCATCGATTTTACTTCAAGATTTTTTTTTTATAATTGTTAGTGTGTCTTATTTAAATAAATAAATTATTTAACCGGCACTTTTTAAGCAGTTAGTGACATGGTACTGAACCTGACGGTGAAATTGACACGGAAACAAGAACTTGTTACTTTAACTTATACTCTGCCTTTCCTTATTTGAAGCTAAATTTTAATAAGACCTCCATTACAGTTCTGCTGAAAACTGTAGAGGCAGGCGGGTCCCGAGGTTGGATTTCTTGCCGAAAATTCGGCAATTCGGAAGCGCAGGCTAAGTTACCTCTACAGCCCTACTTCCAACCAATCCCAAGTGTTTACGGCACCCTTTATTATCATCCCAAATGATCGCGGCAGATGCAAACGTTCTATGTTGATAGCTCATGTTGATTGAAGCTATTCTATGTTAATTAAGTGAGAGGATTTTATGGGGTTTTCAAAGCTACTGGTTGAGTTTATTGGTTGATGTGTTTCTGTTTTTTATACGTCTGTTGGGGACGAGGTTTTTTTTGCAAGAGTGATTTGAATATTATTAAATGGTTTTAACAAATATGGATCTTATTGGTGAATTTTACTCATTACTCATGCGTACATGTATAACCAGATGTTTTAACTTAAAACAAGCAAAATAATTATTAAGGATCGTAGTAGGTGTCGTGTCAGAATCGTATGTTTCTATATAAGTATGTTTTTAGCCTGCCTCTGAAAACAACGCTTTAAAAAATTACTTATTAGAGTCAATTGACCCATTTTAATAAATAGACATGCCAATTGCCTACAACTAAGAAAAAGCTGTCGAATTTAAGGTTTACTAAACACTAAGGTGTACTTTATATTATGCACCTTTTTTACCCGATTCCCAAGGAAGTGTTATGTTTTTCTCACGTATCTTGTATGTTTGTAAATTTCTTTATTACCTCGTATCTTCCAAAAGGCTGAATGTATTTCGACAGTTAGTATTGTTATATTCGTATTAAAAACCCAAGTGTCCTTAGATAGGGATCAAAAAAACAAAAAATTGCGGCTTTTTGGCGCTATATTGTTGGGGTTCTAATTTCTTAATGCAACTGAGGATTGCTGTGAGAACCCAATTATGGGTTAAGATCGTCTTTGTACATAAGCTGTCATATTGTATTTATGTTTTTGTGTACAATAAAGAATAAGAATAAGAATGTTTTTTTATTTTATTTTTTATAGAATAATATTTAAAAATGTAAATATAATAAATAAATGAAAGAATAAGAATATTTTTTTCTTCCAAACCCATTAACTGGGGTATCAAAATAAAAGTTTATAGAGGTCAAAATATATATACCAACTATATATTTAAAAGTAAATCGAAAAAAAAAATAACTGAAAAGATTGAATTAAAAAAGTTAATAAAATCAAAACACCCGACTGCTTAAGCGAACTAAGAAGATTTAAACAAGAAGAAAATAATGCTGTGCAGTTGGAAGATATTAATAGTTTTGGCCAGCCAGCTCGCGAATATGTATCCTCCGACAGCACAGCAAATTTTTTTTCTTGTTTAAATCATTTTAGTTTGCTCAAGCAGTCGGTTTTTTTGAATTGTATTATTATTACGAGCCCATAGTTTCCCACTGCAGAGTAATTTGAATCACGTACCCTAGAACTAAATAATAGTAGATATTAAAACCATATTAATAAGTTGTTATGGTGGCGCTTCGTCACTAAAGTGCAAGCGACCCTTTCTGTGGGCCATTAATTGAGTGTGCCAGTCACCCCCTGCCATTTTATAGCCGTGTAGTTCAACAATGGTCAGGCAGAGGCCAGTAGTCCTCCTATAGTTTTAGGCAATCGATCCACTAAACCTACCAACCCATAGCCCAATGCATTTTCTGCATATTTTGCAATAGTCTTGCACCAACCGGGGATTGCCCTTGGGGCTTTTGCGCAGTGCATATAGGGATAATCGTCGGTTGGTGTCACATTTCCTGATACATGCCTAACAAGGCCTCTGCGAGTTGACTTCGGCTCCTCGCACGCCTTTCAAAGGACCGGGATACCAAGGTCCCGAGATTGTCAAAGTTGTTATTATATGAGCATTGAAAAATGATGCTGTTGTTGTTGTCTTAATAAATGTTGCCAGCAGTTGAATGCTTATGTCTATTCATTATTAGGTTGCACCAAGCGGTGACAGGACGTCCCATTCAGTGCTGTCTACTTACTGATAAATCTGGTTGTTTTTATTATAAAACCCTAACCTAACTAGTATTACTAGTGCACACCACAATCATGTAAATAGTACCAGCTTGATGCTCTGGAGTCGATCGAAAAACGGGCCAAGAGGCTCATCGGCAATGAGGCACTGGTCGAGTCAAAGCTTCAGAGCCTTGAACATCGTCGTCGAGTTGCCAGCTTGTCGGTTTTTTATCGGTTGCATTTCGGAGAGTGTGCGATGGAATTGCATGATCTAATTCCACCCAGCCCGTTTCATCATCGGACTACAAGACGTACGGCGATGCGCCATCGGTACATGGTGGACATCCCACCCATACGCACTAAACGTTTTGGAAATACTTGCATTATGCGTACAGCTAAGCAGTGGAATTTCCTGCCGGAGTCTGTGTTTCCAGATAGCTAGCTACAACCTCGGGGTCTTTAAGTCAAGAGTGAATAGGTTACTTCTAGGGAGGTGTGTACCAGCGTCGACCACATCATCGCTTACCATCAGATGAGATGGTGGTCAAGCGCGAGCCAATTTAAAAAAAAAAAAAAAAAACGGTGTCAATACTAAATAATAATAATAAATGAAATACAATATCACATCTTACGGTACTATCTACTCATTGGGTTTAGATATTCAAGCGGCAAGTAAACAAAGCAAAGGTGTCTATTACGGGTTTAAGTAGACCTTCAAAGGTATAAGAGGTACTTACTTAGGTACTAGTGTTTGAATTCATTCGCTACTTGAGTAACACTTCATTTAACAATATGATACTATCATCAATCCGTTTGTAAAACGTAGGAATTGAGAAAATATTTGAATAAATTAATTAAAAGGGGTTAGGTATAGAAAAGGAGATCTAAATAAGAGCCTGTTTTTAACTGACTTCAAAAAGTGGAGGTTCTCAATGTGTTTATTATCTCAGAACATTTTAATAGGTGAACCGATTTTGATGATACTTTTTTCAGTTACTGCTCAGCATGATTTTCTTCTTGTTTACATCTTTATAGTTCGCTTCTTAGGCTGTCGGGTTTTTTGACGTTATTAACTTTCTACAATACATATATTAAAAAAACCGGCCAACTGCGAGTCGGACTCGCGCACGGAGGGTTCCGTACCATTATCGCAAAAAACGGCAAAAAAATCACGTTTGTTGTTTGGGAGCCCTACTTAAATATTTATTTTATGCGGTTTTTAGTATTTGTTATTATAGGCAACAGAAATACATCAACTGTGAAAATTTCAACTGTCTAGCTATCACGGTTCATGAGATACAGCCTGGTGACAGACGGACAGACAGACGGATCGCGGAGTCTTAGTAATAGGGTCCCGTTTTTACCCTTTGGGTACGGAACCCTAAAAAAGAAATCTTTTCAGCAAAGCTAATCGGAAATTTTGCAGACAAAATGTGAGGAATGTGTTGTTGCCCATATTTTGTAATCATTGACCTGGTATGTTATTATTAATAGGCAAATTTATTTCTTTTTTTTAACATTGCACGTGACATAGCTTTTTGTATTATTTTAATTTTTTCGTAATTGTCATATTTTTTTATTATGTTATTTTATATTTTTCCTTTTGACATTTTATAATATATTTTTTATTTTTTGCTTTTATGTTTATTATTATTTTTCAAGAATCTATTGCAAGCCATTAATGTAATATCAATTTTAATATCAATGTAATCCATGAATATTTGTACACCTTCTGCCATGACATAGCGCGCTTCTTATTTTTATATCTATTCTTTTTTGTACCTATTTTAACAAATGAAAAAAAATAATTAAGACTAATGGCGTGAACCGTTTCCAAATAAATATAAAAGTTACATATTTTACGTCAACTTTTCCCTTTTTTTATCTTGTTGCTGGCGATATCAAAGCAGAAGTTTCATTAAAATTGTATCACACTGAAGAACACAAGTTCTATCAATGAGACAGTTTAAATATCACATCATTGGGTTCAATAATTTTTTCGGGATATTTTTAATGTATAAACTTCCTTAGGTTGTGCCTAAAGGCGCTTTTGCTTAACATAATTGAGTTCTTTTTGATCACGCTTGCTATCTGTTAAAAAATAAAAACATTTTTTACAAAAAAATACTACCGACTTCCAAATAAGAAAACTAGAAAGTGAAAAATAACTTTATTTTTGGAAGTTGGTGTCTTTGGTAGGTACCAAATTTTTAAGTTACGGATTTCACCAAATTAAAATGGGACCAATTTCGGAATATACTATTTCAAACAAAAATATAATTTTCAAAATCGGTCCACAATTGACGGAGATATCGGTGAAAAACATAAAAAAAATAACATACATAATGTCGAACATAGAACCTCCTCCTTTTTTGGTAAGTCGGTTAAAAACAGTATGTATGAGCTTTAAAAATTCCTTTAATTTTACAGGTCGATAATCTTAAGGTAGCTTTTTATAAGTGGCATCGTAGGATTAATATCTTACAAATTATAAACAGCAATGTAATATCAGTTACCGTATGAGTACCGTATACCTGTTGATTAAACTTTGAAGTGGTTTGAAGACAGAATTTCTAATTCTTAGCGAAAGAGATTTGATTTTATCACACCGATAAATTACTTTTACAAAGGGAAATAGCAAGTGCGTTCACATGGAATCAATACGATGCAATTCAACGGATTGTCACTTAAAATTTTCTTAGAAAATACGCCTATTGATGCAATTCCGTTTTTGTGCTCAACAGTTGGCGCCACTGCCGAGTAAGGTCCATAAATATAGCTCTTAAACATCGTTATAAAGCGCACGGAAGCAAAGTTTGAATTATAAAATCATGCCGCAGTGTTGCGCAGAAATTTTATTAAAAAAAAATATGACGATAA
The DNA here is from genome assembly GCA_945859665.1 of Anorthoa munda. Taxonomy (NCBI): domain Eukaryota; kingdom Metazoa; phylum Arthropoda; class Insecta; order Lepidoptera; family Noctuidae; genus Anorthoa; species Anorthoa munda. Next base: position 8,636,284 of record OX243893.1, read on the forward strand.
AAATTTTCGAAACACAAAACTCTATTAAAGCAGTGGTTGGTGAATCCCGTCCCTAATCCGCCATATTTGGCAAATATTCACAACAATAAAAAAGTAGTAAATAAACTCGCACTAAAAGTCAAAAAAATATGAAATTTGACATTTTGAAGACCTCACTCTACATCAGCGCCCCTAGCGGCAAATTCAAACGCGGTAGGCCCTTATTGTGTAGCGCCACCGGTAAAGTCCCTTAGACAACATGACATGCAAGTTAGTGAAACTAGAATCGCTTATACAACTTAAAATAACACAAATATCTACACTTAAAAATTCGACACAAGCAACACGTGTCGAATTTCCTATACTCCCACACAAGAACCGTGAAAGAAGGAAGACAGTCTAATAACTTAATCCCATTGCTAGTAGGTAGTACTCCGATATACCCACTGCAGACCCACCGTACCCCTGGCCGTACCCCTGGTGGTACGGTGGGTATTTTAAAGTTAAACGATACCACCAGGTAATAGTGTTGTATTACTAGTTAAAACCGCTTTCGAGAACAACAATTTATTTTAGTAGGTAATTAGGTTGTTATGTGCGCAATTTTTCTAATGCGTGATCAATTGAAGTTATTTATTTACTATTTGTAACTGTACGGCAGTACCTAATGAAGTCATCATTGATGATTTGATCCTTTTTCTTTTTTTTGGAATCATCTCCAATGTATGAATATGCTCCAATACTTTGAGTAATCGCATGATCATCATCATATCAGCCGAAAAACGTCCACTGCTGGACATAGGCCTCCCCCAAGCGTCGCCAAATTGATCGGTCCTGTGTGGTACTTGCGTGATCGCAACTAGCGGATTCCCGCAACCTTCACCAGGTCATCGGTCCACCTGGTGAGAGGCCTTCCAACGCAACGTCTTCCGGTTCGCGGTCGCCACTCCAGAAACTTTCTGCCCCATCTGCCGTCCGTTCTGCGAGCAATGTACCCTGCCCACTGTCACTAAAGTTTGGCAATTTTTCGGGCTATCTCGGTAACCCTGGTTCTCTTGCGGATCTCTACATTTCTTATTCGATCACGCAAGGAAACTCCGAGCATAGCCCTCTCCATTGCCCTTTGAGTGAATATAAGCTTTCTGATAAGGCCCATTGTAAGCGACTACGTCTCAGAGCCATATGTCATCACTGGCAACACACACTGTTCATAGACTCGAGACGTTGTGGTAATTTGGACGAGAAGATACCGCACAACTTCCCGAACGCTGCCCAGCCGAGTCGGATTCAAAGGTTGAACTCTTTCTCGAAGTTGGCCTTACCCAACTAGATCGTTTGTCCCAGGTAGACATAATCACCCACCACTTCGAGTGTATAGTCGCCGAATTCTATTTTAATCAAATCTAGGGATACAGTTTTAGAAACTTGTGCAGATTTCTTCCTAGCGTTCTGAAGAAAGTGCTTCACGCCTTAATACCGAGGATTTCTCCCAATTGCAAAACTTATCCACATATCTTTAAAATCTCTTTTTTTCTTGTCGTTCAATAGGTTCATCAGATAAAACTAGTTTTTTTTTGCAAATTACTCTTTTCTTTCAATATTTCATTATTCAATGGAACTATTTCACAGGTAGGTATGGTCTTTATTTTTAATAAATTTATTATCCTTAAAAATTAATATAATATGCGAGAAAACTCATACAGCACAGCACTACGGTCACTTCATACAGTGGTATCGTTTAACTTTAAAATACCCACCGTACCACCAGGGGTACGGCCAGGGGTACGGTGGGTCTGCAGTGGATATACCGACACCTCTACCTGAGACGGAGAAATGTACTCTAGAAGTTTATCGATTGAGAGAAGTAAACAACCAATAAGCTCACTGATGGATAAAATAGTCCCCTTATAAATAGGATTATGGGATCGAGGAACCGGGGATAACAAAGTCTATTGCTCAGTACTCTGTTTCTAGGAACAGAGCTTACGTTACTAATATTGGATTGTCTTCATAATATCCGTCGTTGAAATTGTAGAAGAAAACCTTTATTTATAGCTTACAAGCTAAATACAGAAACAGAGCTTACGTTGAATTAAGACATTTCAATAACACTTTATTGAAGTGTCTTCATTATTTTGTTACGTTGAATTAGTAGAAGAAAGTCACCTTTCTTGCTCTAAGTGTGATATTATCTTTATTGCTAAGTCAATACAGTGCGAGTTCTACCCCGAAACTAATGCCACCTCGCTTACAGTTTGACGATTTCAGGTAGTAACAGCTGCAAATTTATAGAAGAGATCTTAGGAAACAGATAAGGCTTCATAAAAAGCTTTTTTACAAAAAAAAACTACCGACTTCCAAATAAAGAGCGTACTAGCGTGATGTTATGTTATGAAATGGTATAAACAGACATGCGATTGCAGAAATCCCAAGAGATTTGCCGTAAATTATTGAAGATTTCTGTTGTATATCTTCGAAGTTCTTCATCAGATCTTCACCAAATTAAAATGGGACCAATTTCGTTTCAATTTTAATAAAAATATAAATTTTCATAAAAAAAAAAACTTTATCGGTCCAAAATTGACGGAGATATGCGTGAACATACAAAAAAAACATGATGTCGAACATAGAACCTCCTCCTTTTTGGTAAGTCGGTTAATAAAAGTAGGTACAATCGAATGATAGATTGGCGTGCCATATTATAGTTCCATATTATACGGTGCTCCATGGACCAATTGAAATTTGACCAATTGGTCTATGGGGAAAATTACATGTTTCACCGTCCAATTATCAACTGGGCTATGGAGAATTGAGAAATGTTCCGCTGCCCAGTTTAATAGTTTAGTAAAGCCTTGTCCATAAACATTTGTACACTTACGTAGATCATATTCTAATTTTGTTGTTTGTAATAATTATTATCTAGGTTTCAATTCGGCAACATTGTCTCTATCTATACTAATACTAATATATAATAATAATATATTATTATTATTATATTATAATATATAACATAATTATTATTATCCTCTTTAAAATAATATTATAAAGAGGAAAGATTTTTTTGTTTGTTTGTTTGTTTGTACCGAATAGGCTCCGAAACTACTGGACCGATTTAAAAAATTCTTTCACCATTAGAGAGCTACATTATTCCTGAGTGACATAGGCTATTTTTTTATTCCCGAAATCGGGACCTGAGGGGTGGTACACGGGAACGAAGCCGCGGGGAACAGCTAGTAGGATATAAATGTAAGAAAAGTGTGTGAGGATATATTGCTATGTATATTATTTTCCGTTGAGATACTCCTTGACAAATATTGGTTTTGGTAACGGTTGGATAAGGTTTGTTATTATTTACTTTCTACCGCTGAAGGTATATTTGCCTCGTTGCTTTCAGTTAAGGGTAGCTTCCTTTGACATAGACATCAAACAAGAAGGAGTATCAACTGTGGAATTTACTTTAGAATATTTAATTTTATTTTGTTTTATGTAGGCTCGCGCTTGACCACTGCCTCACCTGATTTTAAGCGATGATGTGGTCGACGGTGATGGTCACGGTGGCGTGATAAATTTTCAGTCAATGAAACAATAAATTGGTACCTAATTAAATCAGTAGATTATATTATTATATTGGTGAGCTAAAAATGTTTGAGATCTTAAAAAATTTTGAGTTTTTTTTTTCGTTTATTCCGAGTTTATTTTTAGTATACACGATATTATTTTGACAGCATATAAGGAAGCGCCATGTACGAGGCCCTGAGTTCGATTACAGAGTCGCGCAAAATGTTTGAATTGTTTTTTAATAGTTTTTTCTGTCTAATATTTTCGAAGTCTGTATGTATGCACGGTTAATAAATATAGTGGTTAATAATGTATGCCTCTTGTTACATGGGACGTAAACATGCCTGGCGATGCCTGCACTATAACAGTGGTGTCTCATCCCATACAAAAAAACCTTGCCGACGTTCTATACTGATTATTCTGATTATATTTTGTACATCGATCGCGTTCGGTTCCGTTCCACGGATATAGATAGTGATATATCTATCGTCGTGGAACGGAACCGAACGAGATCGATTTACAAAAATTAATCGGTATAATCAGATGAAAAACGCTAGTTACGTCGGCACGGTTTCTTTGTATGGGATGAGGCATCCGTATGCTAGTATTATATTATCTGTGACTATAAGAAAGTAAACCTACTCTTTGGGGAATGCAGGACAATGTGAATATTAAGCTGTTCTATCTATCCGTATTGCACAGAACAATCATCATCATCATTGCAGCCGAAAGACATCCACTGCTGGACATAGGCCTCCCCAAAGCGACGCCACACTGATCGGTCCTGTGTGTTTCGTATCCACTGGACTCCTGCAGCCTTTGCCAGGTCGTCGCTCAACCTAGAGGGAGGCCTTCGAACGCTGCGTCTTCCAGTACGCCGTCGCCACTCTAGACCTTTTTTGCTCGAACGGCCATCCGTTTTGCGAGCATTGTGCCCTGCCCACTGCCACTTAAATTTGGCAATTCTTCGGGCTATTTCGATAACCTTGGTTCTTTGCGGATGTCTTCATTTCTGATTCGATCACGCAAGGAAACGCCGAGCAGAGCCCATTGACAGAACAATATCATAAGCTAAACTATTCAAACCTCACAATTGCAATCACACACTCACACAAACAGACAGTGGACCAATCAATACCTAGCTTAATTACTCTTAAACAAACTTTTCCAGGTCACTTGGTTTCGTATTTGCGAATCCTTGATTGTCTTTAAATAAGTTCAATATGTTCGTATGTAAATTGGGGATTTGGGGAAGACAATGAATTGGTACGGTTTTGGGTACCTACCTTCAATATTAAAGGTCTTGAGACCCTTCAATGTACTGTCACAGTACTGTTACCAATAAATGCAAATTCAAATGGTGGCAATCCCATTGGGGATTTGGGGAAGACAATGAATTGGTACGGTTTTGGGTACCTACCTTCAATATTAAAGGTCTTGAGACCCTTCAATGTACTGTCACAGTACTGTTACCAATAAATGCAAATTCAAATGGTGGCAATCCCATAGACAGGTGGTTTAAACTTTTTAAAATTTTTGATATTGCGCTCGGGCCACATGTGATGAGTTGCGCAAAATTTATGAAAATGAACTTTTTCATAACAAAATTACGAAAACTATGTATATTTTTATTATCAGACATATAGTAAATGAAATGAAATCGTTTATTTGCTAAATGTAGGTGTACAGATTAGATGTTCTTTTTGTAGAGAGTCCCTATACATTTTGCCTCACGGCATGCAAATTTTTATTATATAATTTAATAAACAGAAACATCAATATTTTTATAAATTATCATCATTTCAAAGCAATAGCCAGTCAAACATAAAACATATAAAATGGCTTGAAACAGGTAATGAAAAATGATATAGGTTATTATTAGCAAAACATTATTTGAACACAACATTATAGACATTAATATAATAATAATCAATCATAACAATGAAATTTCACCACAGTAATTGGAAGTTATAAGAATGAGATGAATAATTATTAGTAATGTCAAAATAATAAAAATGTCAGATAAAATCTCTACAAGTATGAATGTCAATTTAATATAAAATTAATTATGTGCTAAAATATATAAATCAAATGTCAAATAAAATCAATATAATTAAGTCATACCTATTTAAAATTCGTCTAATGTCAAAAATAATAATACAATAATAAAACTAACTGCTTATTTTTTTACATTGCAGAAATAACCCCCCCCATAACATTGTGACGTTTTTGGCCAGTACTGCCTACCTATCCGGGTTCAGATTCATCCAGTTTAGCAATTTTATACGGTTTTGACCGTAAACCAATGTGACATGGTTTTGGTCGTGGGCACTCGTACTATGCCTGTGTTTGCTCATAGCTACAACCTAGGTGTATTTAAGTCAAGATTGAAACATCCCTATTAGATATTAAAATAATCGCTAATATTTTTTGGTTATCCCTTTGTCTAATTAATATAACCATATTTGCTTTTAACTCTGATTTAATTTGATCAATGAGTCTTCAATATCACATGTTCACTAATAGCTGCACTTGTGTGTAGCTAATTAACATAACCTAACCTAGCTTTATCCATGCCGTGAAACTCTGTTATTGGCTTAAGAGATAATTGTCATCATCTCGCTGTCACTGTGCAGTGTGTGTGTGTGTTTACTAAGATGCAAGTAACGTTGATGCAACTGCACTGGGCTGTTCATTGACAGTGAAGTGAATATCTATTCTCTAAATTAGTAATAAGCTGTTGAGTTTCCAAATAAATAAATAAATTCGTGTGATACTATTATAAACCTTTGTTATGTGACAGTATCATACAACTTTTAAAGGCTACATAAAATTTGGAATTCTGAAAAGGTCGGTCAGCTAGTCAGCAAGTTCAAGTTAAGTTCATACTCTTCCGGAAAAGCCATTAAGGTACTTGTGTTGGAATTGCTTTTCCTTCCTCCAAGCACTATAATTTTCCACTATACTTATAAGCACCTATAAAAATTATCAGGCCTCGTCCAAGGTCGTAATAGCTGGCTAGGCCCGTAATTATAAATGTCCGACACATAATCACGTTATAAATTTGGAATGTAATAAGACCCAGGAATATTTGTACGCTTCGAATGTCTTAAGAACGGGAAATTATTAACCGGGCGAAAAATATACTGAATGGGTGACTATTATACTAAGTATATTATAGACTATTATACATATTATTGGTTTGAAAATAGCTGAACAACCATCGAGGCGACATCGCTGTGCAGCGCAGTTCGGGTGTATTCGAGTTTTCAACGAATTAGTCCAAGAGCAAGCAAAGCGAACTCGGGAGCTTAGAGAACCCCGACACGGATAGGTTAAGTTCAAAGAGGATGAAGGAAGCTGAAGTGATCGAGCAAAGCTAGCGAACTTAACGCCCGTCATCTCCTGCATGTTAGGGTACTTTAGACCCTGCAGACAGAAAAAGGAGCCCCGCGCAACGTCGCAAACTTTTATTTTCAAATCGCTGTTCCACTGTTTGTGTAAACCCACTGCTTGTCGCCCACATAATATTTCAGTAAGCCATATTCAGTATTTTTTAAATACTATCCTTTAAATGAACTAGGAGAAATTAAAACTGTACGTTTAGTAAAGATAATCCGATTTTAGTGTCTTGTTTTAATTATTTTTTTTATTTTTTCATCCTTCGAAATGGCAATAAGGTCAAATTAAATTCAAGGTCAAGGTCAAATCTAGCGAAACTTAATAGACTCTATGAGTATCAAAATTTAACTGAATACATGGTCAACGGCCGTAAGTGCCACTGTTACTTGAAATAATGCGTTTTAAAAAAGATTTTTGTTAAAAGTTGCTAGTTAGGTTGTTGCGGTTGGTTAGTAGACTTTCGCGTTTAATTCAATTTAATTTCTATAATAAATCAAGTCGCTCTTATTAACCCCTGACGGAAAAAGAGACGTGTTATAAGTTTGACGTGTGTACCTGTCTGTTTGTGTATTTGTTTATCTGTCTGTGGTAACATAGCTCCTAAACGGATGAACTGTTTTTGATGCTGATTTTTTCTTTGTAAGGTGACTTTATCGCAAGTGTTCTTGTAGTGCCTTAAATATATTAGATAAAACCGGTTCCGCCGTTCATAAGTTATAGGCGTTTTACTGTTTGAATCGGGGCATATTCGCAAGATATCGTGTCATAATTATGTGTTCGATAGATTGTTGATCGAAGCGTGTCTACTGCTATATAAAATATATAGTTTTAAAAGTACGAAATTAAATAAAAATGTGGGGTGTTTTAGAAATTTTTAGTGTTTGCTTGTGTTTTTGTGTTATCATTTAAAATTCATCTTAGGTACCAAGTCCAAATATACCAGCATTAACAAATGTTGGAATTAAATATATTTTGAATTCTGGTCAAAATATATTAATTTTTTTAATTTTGTAATCATTGTTTGGGAGCATGTGGAACAGGGTATAAAGTCCCACAAACCTCCATAGAAAAGGGAGGATCCTCCGACCAGAGTGGTGTTTTGTCTGGTCCGGGCAACTGCCCAACGGTTATTGTCGGACTGTTGTATGTGTTCAAATCGCGCCGAAAACTTTGCTTGCGCGATGCAGGATTTGTGCGACGTCATGTCATTAGTTTTGTAAGTGGCGGCGTCGGTGCCGCTACATCACTCCCCTCCGGAGACCGGAAGTCAATAGCAGGTTGAGTCGTCCGTACATCTTGTGATGCGTGCCTGGCCAGTGCAAGGTTGGTTCCCGTGAGTCGGAACCGGAAGTCGCAGAGCTCGCGGTGAGTCGGTCAGTTTCGTCATATCTTACGAAAATGAAAATTTATATAATCGAACTCCGTTCCAACCGGGTATCCATAAGACACCTCTCTCTCTCTTTTTTACAAAAATAAAATTGCTGATAATATCGATTGGATTTATATCACACCGATAAGCGATTTATATTAAGCGAAATTGCAAGTGCGTTCACATGGATACATTGCGATGCAATTCGACAGATTTACTTTTAAAATTTTCTTAGGAAATACGTGCCTGATATCGCATATCGACGCAGTTTAAATTGTATCGCGCCATCAGTAAGTTCCTTTGGGCCGCTTGTGCACGCTAAAAAAATTCAACGGACAAAGGTACGCAACGCGGTTCGTGTCGTATGCGACCAATTCATCATGTACACGAAAATAATTTTGTGGGACCTAGGCAGGAATCTTGTGTAGCGTAGTTAATATTTTTTCTTGTTCAGCACCGTAGCAGTGTTAAAACTTCGTGTGTAGAAACGAGACGAATTCTTGCGTACCTGTGTCCGGTGAATTGCCTTAACGGGTAAGCCTAAGAGTTTATTACAAGGTCTACTGAACATTGTCAGCAGTTTTTCTTCTAGTCTAAGATTGCCTCATTCCTAGCACGTCAAATATCCATAAATTAGAATAGGTTCTTGGCTCTAAAGTATTTATATCGGATCAAGTTTTTGAAATTACAAAACACGGTATAAGTCAAACAAAAACTCAAAAAATAGTACTAAAATAAATTTCAAATACCAACGCTGGATTCTGTAAACACCAACATGTTGTTTGCTTCGTGCATAAAACCAACAACAAGAAAAAAATCGGTGAAGCAATTATAATAAAAATAAAATCCACAGCCGCAGCAGTTGCTCTTTCATGTAAGTAAAATCGTAAAATCCCGTTTTGAATCCCACACGGCGACGTTTCTTCTTCTTTTCTTTCGCTTGTATTTTCCTTTTAAATTAAACCGTGAACAGTTTTCTAGGAAACTCTAAAGCCTCAACATAATTCAATGTACTATGAGATTCATACATAATCCTCTTTTCTACTAAAATAATTAAGCACGTAAGCCTGTATGTTTGGATTCTAAGATGTTAAGGGCAAAGGACTCTTCACGAGCATTGATCACCACGTGCGCTCAATGCAGGTTGGCGATTCCTCACGATGTTTCCCTTCATCGTTGTCTGTGATGTCCAAGTTAAACTTAGAATGTACAATATATGAATTTGAAAAAGTCACATTGGTACTATCCATGATCTTAAGCACGAGAGGCGAGTTTTTACAGCCACTGGGCCCCCACGTAATTTTTGAGACATTTTTGGATATTTATTAATTAATTACGACGACAAAGACTGAATATACTGACTTACTAATGTACTTTTAATAACAACTAAGTCTATTGAGCTATCCAACTTTTATAACATCGCACTTTATGCATGTTTTGTTACAAAACTATTAATAACCCATAAGAATTATTTGCCCCACAAATCCCTGAAACCTACAAGAAGCTACAAAAGGCAGCCATTTTTTATCCTTTATAAGCCTCAAATGGAAACACAAAAGAGTACCTACTTACATCTCTTTGACAATAACGAAACAAAAAAAGATGGAAGTAACAATAGGAAATAGGTATATCTCCCGGTTTCGATTGCAGAGGGAAGATATATTATCTTTACCTTTCGAGGTAATAAAACAAAGGTAGAATGTTAGTATAGTATTGGTAAATTCATTCATTGTTTTGTTTAACTGTATGCATCAAGAACCCTTAGAACAACCACATTGAAATCGTTATACACTCGTAGGTACCGTAAATTTGCTCAAGTAGGTAAAGGAAGGACGGAAGGTAGGTGAGAAAGAGGACTCTAGCTCATATTCCAAGTCAGTTTGAAGAACCTCTATTTGAATCAGTTGCCATGGCAACGGAAAAGACCTTAATTAATTAATGTCCACATATAACAAGCTTCACCCGTCTATATGATCAGTTGAGTTTGACTCGAGTTGGAGGACATGACTTGGAATTAATTGAATATAGTAAATTAATATAAAAAAATGTATGGTCTTTGACATGCGCTACCGAAATTCGTATTTTAAATGATCTGTCACAAAAATGATGAACTACCTATTTACAATAGTAAAATTGTTTCAAAAACCTAAGTAGTCACACACAAAATCTTCTTAAAAAAATCCTTGCAGGTAATGCGGTGAGCATATAAAAATGAAAAACTTTTCACTTTTGATAAATTCTTTTAGTTTGGGGCAATCTTTACAAATAATTTCAAACCTAGTTACAGGTGGAATATGTCCTGAAATAAATGTGTCTAACCAAAGTATATCAAGCTGTATTATTTAATAACAGCATTTTTTAAATAACTATCAGTTAAGAACCAGCATTGCCAAGGCTTTGACATTAACTCAGAGTTTGTACCTGACCCCTTTCGGAATGTTTTGAAGCATTTCTAATAAATAGCGTCACGTTTGTTCTTCTTAAAGGGTGTGGTGTTCATTCCACATGTTTTAGTTTACTTACGTTTTATAATATATTTTACAAATTTCATCACCGTAACTTTTGAAATTGTATCATCTCATGTTTTCCATTTTTTATGTATGCTTTACATTGGTTTAAACCTGAAAATCATAAGATTTGTTTTAACATCCAAAACTATTATATTATTTTTAACTCCTGTCATTTTTATTGACATGACATTATTTCTCATTATTTTATTTTCTTAATCCATAGACATAAGATACGATTCTCTATAGCTTATTAAGCTCGTTGTACTTTATATTTTTCATTATAAGGGCAGCGGCAGACTGCGCCTCTGTATACCGTTTTTATTCGTTCACGATTTTTTTATTGATATTTGAATTTAAAATTTAGAAGACATGTCGGAACGAAGAAAAACGGGCGTCACTTTTTTAGTCTTGAATCTGCACTGAACTCTGAAAGTCGTTTGACTACTTAGTACTATGTGTTGTACTATTGAATCTGAAAATCTCTTTAAAACTATTATTTATAAGGCCTGTGAATCTACCAATTCTGTGAAAAACAACAAATATAATTTATTGAGTGTTGAACTTAAATGTGTGCATTTTACTGGTTCATAAACTACGTCGGTCACCGCTTCATAGTAAAGGGCTTGATTGATCGGCATATTAAGCCACAGCCCGATCTCCACACTTCTATCTGCCAGTGCCAGCCTATTCTACTGCCTAACTGACTGCCTGACTATTAGTTCAGCAGCCTTGACCATCTAACTGTGTGCCAGCCCATTCGTCCTGCTGGCTACCCTACTGCCTATCTAAGCGATTCATCTGCGAGCTCATCTGCCTACCTCGGGCATTCCACGCCTTCGTGTCCGTCCAGCTGCCTAGCCTGCCTGCCTGCCTGCTAAGAAATTTCTGCCCACGTCGTGTGAAACCGGATCTTCCTAGCTGCCCACGTCGTGCGAAGCCGGACCTTAATTTGTTATTTATATCCTTTTCTTAGTTTTAATTTATATTTACCTTTAATTTTATTAACGTGGCTTACGTATAGTTCATTTGAACTATACGTAACGCTACAAGGGGTAAGAGGTAAAGGTCTCAAGTACACCTACGCAAGTATATTGCTAAGATTATTTTGAGGGCGTGCTGTTGAGTATGGAAATCCAGGATCCAGGCTACTGCTCGAGTAATTCTAAAAAGTAAATTAGAATTCGAACTCGAGTCTACCAGAGACGGACTCGAGGCTCAGTAACAACAATTATACAAGTCAATCTTCAAAGTAAAGCAGCACTTGTCGAGTTTGGTCCATATATGGGTGACCAAACAAATAGAGACCCCTTCGTGGCTCATAAAGCACAGTAAGACATTGTAACTTTTTTTTTAATGGACTTTATGAGTCCTCAGAACCCCGGCAGACAGATCCAGTCTGATCAATGGGTATCGTGTTAAACTGTGACTTGCTCACCCATTAGAACAACGAAGCAGATAACTTAGTAATCGCTACTTTTAAATGACAAATGTATGTTTAATACCGGCCAACTTGTCAGCCAGTTTGTTACTGGCCGCTCAACTCATTCACTCAACATTCCAAATACAAACAAAAGCAACAGATGAAGAAGTACAGTCAACAAGGCGATTACGTCACCAAACTCCACACGTTACCGGTTTTCCGATAAATCGTGACTTATTTATTACATTGGACCTGCTATCAACAGGTCGGGCCAGCTGTCGACCTGTTCAAAGCTTTTGACAGCTATCCGATGGCGCCGAACTTGGGTTGAGTGGATTAAAATGAATTGTTGGGAGTACTGTAAGGGTTCGGTTTGGCACTGTTTGGGTTTTAGTGATGTGGTGGGGTTTTCTGTTGGATATAGTTTATGGTAGGATTTCGGATGTACTCGTACCACTTAAAAAATGTATTAAACAAACATACGTTAAGAATGGTGTATTTTGCACTTGCCGATTCGCTAATAAGCTATGGACTCCTTGTGTACGGGCGAACCTTTATTACATATTTAAGAGATATTAAAGACATACAAATAAGACTAATAAAGTTTCTGGTTAGTAAAAATGTTAAAGATGCAACAAAGAGTATGAAAAGTTATTTCCCATCTGTAAAATTATACCCATAGAGAAAAAGTAGAATATTTGATAGGTCTGGAATATTATTATAGTGATGATTATAAGGTTAATGTTAAAAACAAGTACAACACATGTAGGGCTAGAGAGAACAAACTGGTTCAACCAAAGATAACAAATTATTATGGTAAGAGAACATCTAAGTATTTGGTACCTAAAGTGTTTAACAAAATAGATTTATTAAGAGAAAATGTAAAAATTAGTAAAGGAGCAATTAAGTCAAAATTAAAAAACATTATACAGGATAGCAAACAGAACTAAAAATGTACATAAGATTAAACCATAACAGTATATAATATATAAGTAGTTGATTTGTAAGTAAGGTGGTGCATTGTGATGTAAAAGAGCGCCTCTCGCCATCAAACGTAAAAGTTTGGCGAGTTTAGAATTAAGTAACACCTCTGTATTAAAATTACATTAAATAAATAAAAAAAAAAAAAGAAAGTAGAAGTTATAATGGTTTTGCTTACTCCTCCGCAGTTATTTTCTGATACAATTCGATCCAGGGTACATGAAGCAACATTGCCTCGGCATTTTTCTGTTGGTCGCCGTTGTTGATTCTGGCTAGTGCCATCAAAAAAATGTATTTAGTTGGAACCCCGGAACCAAAGTTAAATAATTATAAAGTATTAGAGAAGAACTGCACATTTTCTGTTCCGTTATGAGATTAATCTGAATAGTCTGAAAGTTAACGCGGCTTCTTCTTTTTACCCGACTGCCGAAGGAGGGTAATGTGTTTATCAGTCTATGTATGTATGTATGTAAGTATGTATGTATGTATGTTTGTTCCTATGTGGCGTTCCAGAGACCAAACACGTTGGCCGATTTTGATGATTCATACTTCAACCGATTCGTCTTAACCCTGCGAGTGTCATTGGCTACATTAAAATTGGAAAATAGAAAGATGCCGGATTTTGGGCGCCATATTGTGGGAGACAATTTTTTTTTTACTTCCAAACCCATTGAGTGGGATCTCAAAATAAAGGGTTTTAAGAGGTGATTTCAAAAATTTATAACACTTATATGTTTAAATGTACCGAAATCTAAAATAAATAACTAAAAAGTTAAAAATAAAAAAGTAAGTTTCAAAAATCAAAAGACCCGACTGCTTATAAGGCGAACTAAAAAGACGTAAACAAGAAGAAAATCATGCTGTGCAGTCGGAGGATACATCTGGTTTTGGTCACTCAGCTCACGAATATGTATCCTCCGACTGCACAGCATGATTTTCTTCGTGTTTACGTCTTTTTAGTTCGCCTTTTAAGCAGTCAGGACTTTTGATTTTTTAAATTTACTTTTTTATAAGAAAATAATTATACAATTTCTTGGTCTTTCTGAAGTTGTTCTGGTTTTAATAAACACCTCAGTATCTGCTAGTATTTTGAATATTACAACAGTTGCTAAAATGCAATCAATTGTTAGTCTCACAAATTGTCAAATAAGCTGGAGAAAATAGGTTAAACTCGCTTTACCGAAAATTTAAACCATTGGTTAGCATTTATTTAACCAATGGTTGAGTTAACAAAGGGTTAAAAAACCGGGCCTAAGGGATTTTACTGATGGTGCGACACAATTTAACTCGCGTCGATATACGGTATCACGAACTTATTTTCTAAGAAAATGTCAAATGCATCGAATTGCATTACATTGCGTCTATGTGAAACTTGCAATTTCGTTAAGTAAAAATCACTTGTCAATGTGACATAAAATAAAATCGCGTCGAGTTATCAGGAAGGTTGCTAACTCAAAACAGCATGTTTTATTATAGTAGGAATTAACATGAAAGTACATGAAAAGCCCAAGAAGAATTCTAAAGAATCTCTTAAAACATTTACTCAACTAAAGTACACAAGCCTTAATATAAAGACAGTAAATTGGAGACGCTTCTCAACAAAAGATAGGGAGGCATTACAAGTATACGAACTTATGTACCTGAGTAATTTATTTTTTATTTTGTCAAATAAAATTAAAAGGTAAAGTCTCTATGAAAAACAGGCTAAGTGCGAATCGGGCTCGCGCACGGAATGTTCCGTACAAACTTGTAAATATGTAAATAATTCGTCCGTTGCGGGAATCGAGTTACGAAGATTTTGCCTGAGTACCCGAATTGAGGGGCATACATAGCTTTGCTGTTAGAAAAATTGTCGTCCCCATATATCGACCTAGGCCGCGGTCAGTTAGTTGAATACAAAAAAAAAATTCAGTTATACAATTAAAAGAGAAAAAAAAACTTTCCTGAGAAAAAGGGTCTTTATAGACGGTCAACGAATTTATCCTATAAGTGTATATTTTCCCTTTTGAAGAATGGAACACTAAATAGCACCTTATCAAGTATTTAAAAACTGCATGGATTCAATTGAATGTTTTTGGAGAGATTAGTGGCAGTATTCTGGCATTATATATTTATGGTTTAAGAACTTTATTTTATCCTCATTAAGAATTAACAATAATTCACTTACTGATAAACTAAATTTACATGGAATGTTTATGAGCGCACAAAAACGACGTAACAATTAAGTAATTATATAATAATAAATAAGAGGGTAGTGATATAAAAAATAAGTAAATATCAACTAAAACCAACCGAGCAAACACGGATCCAAAGTAAAAGTGGTAGTATTACTAGATGTGGCATAAAAGGCGTACTGACTAATAATGATCTTTTTTATGTTATAATTTTATTTTTTTGTTATTGACCCATTATATATGATTTAAGTTTATTTTTAAAAGAAAGTATACTTTTCGCTTCTTTTATTTCCAGGGGTATTTTATTGTAAACATATTTACTTTCGCGAATTAAATGATAGCTTTGATCCTCGTCATAAAGGGTATACTCGTATAGCAAGCAATATAATAGAGCCAATGTCCTTTCAATGTAAGACACATCTCATCGTCTTCATTACAATGAATAGACTTTTGTATATAGTCTAGGACTTGCTGTTATTTATTTATTTATTTATTCATTCATGTACTTTAACATAACACGGCCAAAGGCAAATTAAAAAAAATTAAAATTAAAACGACCGATACGACGACGAAAAACGAACGAACGTTTGTTCGTTCGTTCGTTTTTTTTTTTTTTTGGTTTTTATTGCCGTATGGTTATTGATTATATCAACTTGACTTGATTGAAACACTGGTGGTAACGGCCCCGACTTACTTGACATAGATCGTGGGTTCGAAACCAAGCAGGCGCTTTACTTTATGTATCGGTACGTTATTTCATCACCACTGCTAAAACCGGTAAAGGAAAACATCGTGAGGAAACCGGCATGCCCTAGTACAAAAAATTCGAAGACATGTGACATTCACCAACCCGCACCGGGTCCGCGTGGAGGATTAAGATTCATTCCCTATCATAGAGAAAAGGCCTGTATCCCAGCAGCAAAAGGCTGATAATTATTGAAACAAACGCTAGATTATGATCTTCTACGCAGATAAACATTTTCACAGTTTTATTGTCGTTTCTGTATCCTACCTATCGGAAATGAATTGGAAAACTCTTCTCATCTATGCTAATTTTCAAAAGTCGGTCTTTGAGTAATCGGGGAACAATTTTTTTGAAGTTTGTTTAAAAGCATTATTTCATAGTATCGGCCATAAGGAATGTTCACCGATTTTTGATATCTCAATATGAGTGTCCAAAATGTGGTTCTAGTCATCATCATCATGCTCTTGCCCTTATACCAATTTGTTGAGGGTATGCGCTACATGTCTTCGTCTTCCAAACTTCATTGTCTCAGAAGTCACTCTCTTACTGCACCCTAATTTATCCAACCGTTTTCGATATAATAAGCTATCAACATACTTACTCGGTTACGATGACCTAGTTAAGGTTGCGGGAAGGCGCTGGATGCGAGACGCACGGGATCGGTCAATGTGGCGACGCCTGGGGGAGGCTTATGTCCAGCAGTAGACGTCTTTCGGCTGAAATGAGGATGATGATGATGATACTTACTCGAAACTTTTCTCGCGACATTATCCAAATGATCCTTCAAAATTTTCATTAGAAGTACCTACGATTGGTTTGCTTCAAATGAATAGAATAGAATAGAAAAAAAATATTCGACACAGACAAAACACAACAGCAACAATAACAAAGTAACAGGGAATAACAGTAAATAAGAACAAACAAGGTTCAAAAAGAGCAGCATTGGGCGTGCCCACACCGAAAGGGTTACGAACTCACGATTTGCTGGGCGTCAGAAACCGTGCACTAATTTTCAGTTGGCATCCCACTAGTGACACTGAATAAAACTGAATAGATACTGAATATAAGTATAATATGTAGATGCTAAAATAAGTATAAGTTCTAAGCACACCCACCCAAAATTACATACAAGTCTAGCTACCTATTTACAGCAGATTCAAATAAATTCTCCCCGCTCTAAAGGCCAGCTTAGAACTTAGAAGCAAGAAAGTCTAGAGCTGTTCCCAACAGAAGGCTTCATAGTACAGCTTAGTTCATTTTAACTTTAATTAATATACTCCTTTAATTCCTTTGTTTCGCCGCCAATACAACGGTACTGTGTGGGTTGTAACTATACGTTAGAGTCTCGACTTTCACTAAGTTTCAGCTCTATTTTCTAGTTTCTTGTGGTTTTATAAAATTGTATTAGTTGAAGTACAAGAATTTTTTTAAAGTACTTTTCTAATTTTATCTTGGACGACACTGATATCAGTGGTGAAAAATGTCGCGAAGAACTTCTCGATAAGCTAGTATGTCTACAGAATTTTATCTTTTTCATTTTTTCCCTCAAAGAAAGTACTACCATGTTTCGGAATTTCGTAAGCGGTTGAAATGGCTGCCTATTCGACAGCGCCAAAATGCTCACACTCTTTCATTACTCTTTTCCTTTCTTCATAATCTTAATTCTTCTTTGTATCTTTGAGAACGCTTTGATTAGCTTGTTCCGAGAGAAGAACCTTGTCATCTGTCATCATCTCTTCTCCTTCATTTTTCTCAGTCTTTTACTGTTCGCGCTGTCCGCCTCTGAAATACTCTTCCACATTCTATACGAGGTAGCCCTGCGTTACAGGTTTTCAAGAGAAGAATCAGGGAATATTTCCTATCATCATGACACATTAATTTATGTTTGTACAATTATAATATTTTAGTTATGTATTATATAGTGTGCTGTATGTATTATGTTTATGTATTGTGTGTTGTACACGTATTTCTTTAGTTTATTTAGTGAGTAAGAATTTAAAATTGTTAAGTATTTTTATAAATTTTTAATTAAGCTTTTTTTGTGCACATGGATGTATTAACCTCATATGCATATTTCTCTTCGCAACTGGGGTTTGCTGTTAGAGAACCTAACTATGTGTTAAGCTCGCCTTTGTATATAAAGAATAAGAGGTAGACCACAGAAAAGGTTGCATGACGACATTAGACAAGTCGCTGGAACAACATGGGGTAGAGTGGTCATAGAAAGGCCGGAATGGAGAAGATTGGAGGAGGCCTTTGCAACCTGGCAAACGGACACACAAAAATGAAAAAGAAGCCTTTCTATGAACAACAAAGGAAATAATGTCGTGTCTGGATGAAGGTTATATATACAATAAAGAATAAACACCTGGACTTACAGTTGAGTTGACTTATAAGTCTGAAATCACCAAACCGTCTTGAGAAGGCGTGGTGAGTAATGTTCATGCCTTCTCTGCAGTGGAACTGTTACAGGCTGGAATAATAATTTTTATGAAATGGAAATGTGAATTTCTGGTATGTTTAAACTGTTTTCCAAATATGGAATAATTTATAATTAAACCGTCGATTCCTAAATCGAGTGTTATATGTTCTTGACGTAAATAATTTAGTGATCGCTAGGCTAAACAATGTGTTTGTCGTTAGAACCTTGGGGTATCGCTGTTTAGAACTCGTTAAGTAAATAAACCCTAAAAATTTTGTTTTAAAATATATTGGAAATCAAAGGAATGAGAAGTCATCAAAGTCAGCTTTTTTACCACAATTTTGTTCTGAAGAATTTTCTCAACTTGCCGTTGAACTATGAACTTGAAATTTGGTAATAGTGTTAATTATTACGTTTATATTACAAAAAATACCAATATATTGATAAATCAGATTTTTCATACATTTATATTTTTGAAAACTTCTAAACTAGTTTTTTAGACCTAATTATCTTGCGTACCTATTCGTACTAAGATTTAATAACATGGGTTCATACATTTCAAGAGTTTGAAATTGAAAGATTCTAAGAGATAACGTGCCACGTAAATGCCTATTCATACCAATAATCAATTTTCCTCTGCAGAAAAGCATACACAAAGAAGCCTTAAAACCTTCTCCAGACTTCAAATGTAGAGCACTCAGTACTATAATAGCAACAAAGGAAGATCTGATCGGACATCCTCGTCGCAGCTACAATTTTATAATCCATCTATTGTGTCTCCTTCATTTGCTGGGTTCCGTGTCTGACGGTACCGCCTTTGTTAGCCTCAATAAGCTGCCTCTATGTTGTCATGGCTCCAGGATATTTTTTAGCCTTTATTGTACCTGGTGAGTTTAATTATTTTCTTGTATGCTGGCTTGGAGATGTAAGAAGAAAAAATGCGATACATAGGTACAGAATATATAAAAAAAAAAAATTATACATAAAAACTAAACCGACTTCCAAAACGTAGTGTTTTGGAAGTCGGTTTAGTTAAAAGCAAAAAAATACTTTCTTTTCGGAAGTCGGTGTACTTCCAAAAATAAAGTTTTATACGTTACTTCTAAATTAAATATCAACCAGTCGGGGTATGGGCACTATAGTAATTAATTAGGATTATGAATTTGATTTCGGTATTTTCTGCATACCCCCATGGGAGAAATTTAACATCGATACATTTTAACAGCGATAGTAAATTTCTAAATGTTCGAAACTTACGAGTATATGTTTGACACGTGCTACAAAATGTCACGTCGTTCTTCGAATGACAAACCATTAGTTAACAGTCGTATTCACTGATAGATATTACTTTGTCAAGACCCTTTGGGGCCTTTACATATACAAAGTGACATTTTGATGGATTGTGTTCAGATTTTGGTCTTCATTTGATAGATTTTTATTTCCTTTTGTTAGATATGCTCACCTTGCCCCTCCATAAATGGGATAAAAATGTACTCAATTACCGTAGTACCAAAGGACAGCGTAAGGCGCAGTCAGACATAGGGTCTCCGCTAGACAACAAAAAATTAAAGTCTGACTTGTTGACCTTACGTAACTTAAATACATGTTTCTTTTTATTGAGTTATTTTAATAATTTTGGTCTCAAATGAAAGCCATAGGCGTAGAACCATTCGATCCGTTTAAATCATGTAAATTGGTCCACGCGTTTATGAGATATTAACTCATTACTGAATGTCAAGGTAAGGGACGCCCCTTACCGCGATACATTTATTTTTATCGTGTTTGCGACAGTGCCTTTACATTTATTTCGTATCGTTTTGAAATATTGGAATACATTGGTAGACCGGTGTTAACGACATATTTTTTTTTGCTATCTGGCGGTGACTTTAATACAACGTTATCATCGCGTGTACACGCGACTGTCCGTCGCGTTCATTTGTATGCGCGAAAAGCGCTCTCTATCGGCACGACGACGCGTTCTTGTTTGCCACACAAATGAACGCGAAGGGCGCATGTTTGCGCCATGATCGCGGTGCCTAAATGCTCCAGAAGGCGTGCGATTTTTACACCTAGAGCAATTTTTGAACAATTGTCCTTATGACGTGTCGTCGCATTGTACGTTGCACCTGCCTTCTAAAGTCTTTATGATCATGTGCCGGCAAACTTTCAGAATTTTTCTTCACCCTTAAATAAAGCTTTAAAATGATCTCAATCTAGTAATTGAGATCATTTTAAAGCTTTATTTATCTTGTTAAGTACAGACAACTGACAACCTTATGCCTTCGCTGAAATGCATACAGATTTCCTAACGGCACAAAACACTGAATATAAACAGATATTCGCTTAGTCATGCATGAATCGTCCCAAAACAATACTGTGCCTAATACGGCATAGGTGCCTCACATTAGCGTGACAAGATACAATCATGTCACAAAGTTTGTGACACTTGTAGTGACATATCAATGTCATCACCCTGTGTTGACAGGAATGTGTGACATCTTATGCCGCCTCCACACGCTTGCTGTTTGCCACAAATAGTGGCGAACAGCAAACACGTGCCAAACACTGACCACAATCACCCAACACAAACACGGCATCCACATGCTTGGCGAACGTGGTTGTATATTCCGGAATGGCAAAAATGGAAGATGACGAGCTTGTTGTGGCAGCCATTACTTTCGGGTTAAACTCCTCATTTTTCCTTACAGTTTAGCCTAGGATACACAAAATGTCACGATTGGTAAATTTGACAACCACTATTAACTCCGTCCGCCGCCCACAAGCTCTCGCGTACTACTGAACTTAACAAGCGTCTGGAAACGTCGCAAACACGTTTGTCGAACAACCTTTGATTTGAGCATAAAAACCGACACCGATGCCGAACACGGGCGAACACAAACAAAAACAGGCAAACACAAACAAACACCCATCCACACGTTCGTGTTTGTTGTTTGCTGTTTGCCATTGTTCGCCAAGCGTGTGGAGGTGGCTTTAGATAAAAATAGTGTATTTTTCAATTTGTGTCCAGTGTTTCCGTTTATTGCTTTCAAGTTTTGAGAACAAGTTGTGAAAACTTCAAAATTGTCAGCAAAACTAGCTTGCAATAATGTGAAAACTACAGTTATGTGCAAAGCATTGTAGTTTTTTATAAGTTTTGTTGAAAACAAGGTAGACGTATTACTTATTATAATCATCATTATTATTATATATTTTTTGTTCTTCCTTTTTATTTTTTTTGTCTAATAATCCTACTACCGTGTAACATTCCCTGTACTCGTATATCTAGGTCTGGCGATACAGGATCCTTATATATCCTACTAATATTAGAAAGGCGAAATTTTGTGAATGTGTTTGTTTCTTTTTCGCGCCAGAACGACTGCACGGATCTGGATGAAATTGGGCGCAGAGATTATAGTCAGGAATAGCACATAGAATACTTTTATTCCGGGTATATGTTCGTTCGGGATAATTTTCGACTTTCACGCGGGCGAAGCCGCTGGCAAAAGCTAGTTCAGGTAGCCAAGGCTACACTGGTATTTGTATCCTAAAAGTGATTTGTAAGTAAATAAATCATTATTCTTTGCCTGTATGGTTCCCGGCAGGTAACTTGGCAAGGTTTTGGCATAGTGGGGGTAAGTTTGCGCATAGTGAGCGAACTGACCAACCACCGTATAGCACGAACGGAACGTGGAAGCAACGCGATTGGTCAGTCGATCCATATGTCAACTGACTAACCAATCGCGCGCTCGGAACGGTGCTAAACGCTCCCCGCGTCCCGCTAGGTAACCAAAGAGACCTAAAAAATGACTTCTGCGCATCTAACGACTCTTGCCAAGTAACGTGCCGATAACTATATCCCAAATTATTTGTGGCGCGGCACAACATCTGTGCCTATTTAGGTGTAAACGAGGGGTAAGAACATATATAACAAAAATCCAACATAATAGTACCTCGATCCTATTAAAATCCATCGCATTATTGACCGTGTACTCAGACGAGTACAATCAAAATCGTAGATATTGCGTCCCGGACTCCCGTACCGGTGATTCGGTCCGGGAGTCGGTTTCTTTTGTTGCCGGGCCGTCCGTCACGTACGGACCGGATCGATTCTCGAGTATCATTGTTGAAAATTGAAAGGACGCTACAAGAATAGTTAGCTTTTTCGGTATTGTTGTGTTTACTACTCTCCTCCCTGTGATAGTTTGTACTTGTATGAAGACCGTTATGAAATAGAGGGTACTTTTGTTCTGTGGGCGACTATTGAAATAACGATGATAGTCCAGTAGGGATACAATTATTTTCCACATAACCTTTGATAATTCAAAAGTTTTTTATTTTCGCTGGGTGGATACCTTATGTGAATTCAACGCTATGTACAAAAATGCTAACAGTTTAGAGTTATGCAATAGGCATAAAGTAGGTATTTCCTATTATTTAGTGTTATAACAATAATATAAAATTTAAATTTAAATAATTTACTGTTTCTTTATTAGTACTATCTAAACTTTATATTAGTGAAAATGCTAACAGATACGTACTGTGGAACAATGGAAAACTCAAAATGGCTCGTAACGCTTTCAATAAAAGATTTAAGTTTTCAAATAATTTCCTATATGCATAGAGGGATTAGTTATACGTTAAAACAAAAGTTCTAACAACTTAGTATAATGCTGCACAGGTTATTGTATTTTTACATTGTGATTTGCGTAATATTGAATTTATGTTTATAAATTTGCGCCTACATATTCGAAATAATAAACTCTGCCACCATACAAAAGTTTAAACACTTATGTGCTATGCTAGTTTAATAAATAAAATACAATTGGGTATTGCGGGGCGCGGTGACACTCCACTCCGAATGTATTGAATGAGGCGCGAAACCGAATACGATTTCAACCTTCTTTGTTCCTATAAAAAGAATAAGAAAGAAATATTCACAGAACACGGAATAGTCGTACCTGCCGTGCTGACAGTATATCGAGATGACGGAATAATAAAATTCTCCGTATCGTGAATCTTTGACAGTCGTTACGGGTCGTCAGAAACCCGAAAGTCTGCGGCCACCCTAACAATAGGGTACCGTATTATCCAGTAGGATTACCGTATAATCTGGGTTGGCAGGGTAGGCAGTCACTTCATATAAAACACTGGTATTCAGATGCGTCTGGTTCGACTGAAAACAGTGGAAGTCAACCCCAACATATTAGGGAAAAGTCCAAGCAAATGCCTTTTCCAAACAGATGTGACTGTAGAAATATCAAACATCTTATAACCGGTGCAACTGTCACATAACTAAATTGACTACATCGCTGGTCCTAAGACCTAATACAATAAAGGCAGTGTTACCCACTAAGCCTTAGTAGATGACACTGTAAGCATGATATGATGTATGCTTAAACAAATCGATGTATTTATGTTTGTAAAATATTACCTACTCATTTTTTTTATTCAGAATCAATATAGTAGCAACCCTAGTGAGTCCGGCAAGTTTAGGTGTCAATTTTGTGATACGCTTACCAAGATTTAGAACATTTTATATTTTAAAGGTAGATAAATTTTATATAATCGTGTCTATTGCGCCCTATCTATTAGTTTTTAAACTCTATTATAACGAAAAATCGGCACCACGTGACCTTACCACACGATTGCTGTACATCAAAACCTAGTAAATGCCATAAAATATTATATTCCAGGATAGCGCAAAAATATTATTTGAATTAGCCTATTATATGGGAATGTCATCTTGTGTTAGGTAACTAAACGAAAAAAATAATAATTAGCGAGTACTAAACAAGGTGAACTGTACGTAATAACACAAATGATATTAATGGTGTACTAAATCTATTAAATATTTTACATATCTCTCTAAACAAGATAATTCAATACCTATTAAGTACCGGACATTTGCTAATTTAAGGTATTTTTACAACTTGAAGGGACTTTCCTATTGTAAATAATGATAAAATTTATTAATTAAAGCACCAAATCTCAATTCAAATTATAAATTACCTGGTTAAAATTACACAGTCCATCGCAGCACATTAAAACTCATTAAAATAATATAAATAAGATTATCAGTGTATAAAACCATTATAAAAATATGTCATCTACTGCGTTCTTATATGGGGCAGTCGTACAGTACCAGACATAATTTTAATATATATTCGATTCGCACGGGAAAGGCTTGTATAACACATGCCAGATTACCTATTTTAGTGATCTTTATTATCGTAGCAATAAGGTTGCATTCATAGGCAAAATAACAGTGAACGATCTGTCAGATACTAGACGTCAGTTTGAAATAAGAATTTGCGCGGTAATGTTTTTCTAAAAATCATCAGAAGAGTCCGTTTATGATGTGGGCCTCTGTGGTCTGTATGGTTCGAAGAATTTATACTGATCGTACATACCTACACCGCGCCCCGCAATACCCAAATTGTATTTGATTTATTAAACTAGCATAGCACATAAGTGTTTAAACTTTTGTATGGTGGTAGAGTTTATTATTTCGAATATGTAGGCGCAAATTTATAAACATAAATTCAATATTGCGCAAATCACAATGTAAAAATACAATAACCTGTGCAGCATTATACTTAGTTGTTAGAACTTTTGTTGTAATGTATAACTAATCCCCCTCTATGCATATAGGAAATGATTTGAAAACTTAAATCTTTTATTGAAAGAGTTACGAGCCATTTTCAGTTTTCCTTTGTTCCACAGTACGTGTCTGATAACATTTTCACTAATATAAAGTTTAGATAGTACTAATAAAGAAACAGTAAATTATTTAAATTTAAATTTTATATTATTTTTATAACACGAAATAATAGGCAATACCTACTTTATGCCTATTGCATAACTCTAAACTGTTAGCATTTTTGTACATAGCGTTGAATTCACATAAGGTATCCACCCAGCGAAAATAAAAAACTTCTGAATTATCAAAGGGCATATTCTTCTGGCTACTGGACTATGACAGGATTTGTTTGGTCAGATAAAAATGTGCTTCATCTGGCGCTAATAGAAACGTATACATTGGCCTTAATTTAACAATATAATAAAATTAAACAAAAAAACGTTTTTTTAAACAAACTTTTTTCGTATTGTACTAAGCAAACCCCTTTATTTGATACCCATATCATGACAGTGCACACAAATAACTAGTCCGCCATCTTGGGCCGTCCGCCATATTGGATTTAAAATGACAGCACTTAGCTAACCATACATTGTCATCCAAACTAAACGTGTATGCAAAATTGCATCTTAATCGGTGTGTGCTTTAAAATTCAGTTGCAGGATTTGACCCGAAGACACTTACATACATACATTACAAGTTAAACAAAAGCTTGTAAAATGTAGGAAATCTTATCTTGTGCTATAATCATATCTTTATAGCTTTTGTATTTGATATTTTTGTGTGAAAGTGAGCTGGACAGATTAGAAAGGGTTCAGATTTTTTAAGTATTGTTCCACTCGGATCCTAAGTAAATGGGACACAGGGTCTATAAGAAAATCACCCTGGATTGTGACTACTGTAAGTATCATCATCATCATTTCAGCCAAATGACGTCCACTGCTGGACATAGGCCGCCGCCACACGTCGCCATACTGATCGGTCCTGTGCGTAAAGTTCCGGAAAGTTCTGGAATGGTGACCTCATATCGGAAGACGTAGCGTTGGGAGGCCTCCCTCTAAGTGGAGCGACCACCTGGTGGTCTAGGGAGTCTGGTGGATGCGAAACTAAGGATACAGAAGTCAACATTCTAAATGATCTTGGAAGATACGTTTAAAGACACAGGTCTCAAAGAACATGAAAGGAAAACCTTGACTATAAAACTGTCCATAATATACAAACCTTTCCCAGCTTTAAAATCGTCGTCATCTCGAAGGAGCTATTACTGGTCCATAAGGCTACAAACTCCGTAACTCGACTAAATCTAACTTATATAATCTGCGTCTGGACCAAGTTTAATGGAATAAACAGCAATCGGAGAGTCAATCTTACGTTGATGCTTTGTAAATTTACAGCTCAGTGCTATTTGTCGTGTTTGAAGTAATCGAGCGAAATGTTTTCAAGGAGTAAAAGATTCGTGGTAACTGTATAGTTGGTTTTGTAAGGAAAGACAAACTTCAGTCAGGACTTCAGTTTACCCAAGAAGTTCTTGAGACATGAATTACATATTTTTTTTTTACTGTACACTCTTTTTAATTTCCTCTGAAATAAAATTATAAACCAAAACATAACATACTTATCTACAAATTGTATAAAAACGCGTATAAAAAGGTAGAGGCCTCATTGGGTGTCAAAAAAATTCGTCCACATCGCTGTCGACAGGCAACCTGCCCAGAACGCTGGCAGCGTTGACACGTTAGATAGCAAAGCGGATTCTATAGCCGAAGATAAACCCAGTCCTCTGGTCACGTGAAGAGTTGACTAACCGTTTACTTACGAGTATGTCTCGAAACAATCGATGAGCACTCGAATCCAAGGACCTAATGTTTCGACCCCAAACAGCTCGAACATATAACTTTATTTAAATAATTATGTTGTGTTACAAGGTGATCACAGACAGATATTAGGTATATTCGGCCATTATTATGACGACTGTACGAAAAGATGGATGGATTTGATAATTCTTACTTCTCACTGGATAGGCTGATTCTCTAAACAGATATTAAAAAAAAAAACAAAAAGCCCGACTGCTTAAAAAGCAAACTAAAAAGACATACATACATACATATATACATACATACATACATAGACTGATAAACACATTACCCTCCTTCGGCAGTCGGGTAATGAAGCCAGCATGAGCCCATTAGACACTCTACCGATAGACAAGAACATTTATGAAAAATAATTGTTCAAATGCTGGCGAGTTAGAACTAAAGTTCACTGTAGTGCTAAAATATTTATGTTGTCTAATCAAACTATTAAAACATGCAGCGCTTGATCGCGTATAAGCATAATTTACTCGCGATCAAAACGTCGCGTCGTAAGCGCCATAAAATACATAGCGCATTTCGTTCAGCATAGTGCAAAGTAAGGTTTACGGATTGCAGTACAGTTCAGACGACCTGAATGAGTGTTCGTATCGCCAAATCTAGTGCGTAGTACATATATCAATGCATGAGGCATTTTAGGCACATAATAATCTTCTCTTCATAAAAATCCATTGGAAATGAATTTGCTAGAATATTGTTCTACAGATAAGAAAAGGTATTTATATCGTTTCCTAGAAAAGAATAACGATGAAAGATATAATATTGAGTTCAATTGAAGTTCGTGATGTAGACGATTTTATTTCTACGTGACGGCTCTAGTGTTCGCTTCGAGTTACTTGTTCTCGGTTGTCAGGGGAAGAATTGTATGAATATCTTCAATATTCAAGTAGATACATTTATTCTCAACGTCTCGTAAGCGTATTTCTTCGTATTCAAGTGTACTTTGCTATCTTTAGGTATATTCCTGTTTTCGGGAGGTTCCTGGTCAGGATAAGGCGGGAGGAAACGCCCGGGTGTAACCATTGTGTGGATTTCCCGGAGGACACGGTGGAGCTTACGGTGGAGGTCTGCCCCGCTTGGGCGGAGAACCGCCGTGTCCTCGTGGAGGCGATCAGCGGTGGCGACCTCTCGCGTCCGGCCCTGGTTCAGGCCATGGTACGGACCGAGAGAGCATGGGAAGGTTACAACTCCTTCTGCGAAGCAGTAATGCTCGCGAAGGAGGCGGCGGAACGCGTGAGGTAGACGCAACGGAGACGCCCTCACGCCCCTATCCAACGCCCTGGGCGTCGGGAGTCACAAGCCGATTCCCGGCCACCGTAGGCGCGGGCTTGCGGACGGCGAGTAATGGGTGGCTCGTCGTCCGATAAGGACCAGGCCCGAGTCGACGGCGCGTAGTGTTCCACGCGTGCTTCAAAGAGATGTCAGCAAAACTGAAGGGGTCCGCTAGGGCCGATGCCTGTCTGGGTCGCGGATAAATTTGAAAAAGAGTTACCGCGGCCCTGGCTCAAGCAACTGAAGGAACACGGGTGGGTTTTATTCAGTAAAAGTCTGACACGCCCTTCCGCTTCACCCAGAGCGGGAGAAGTCATTAGATGATTACAAACCAAAAAAAAATAAATGCTATGTGCCTGTTATTAGGTTTAAGTTAGGGTTCGTTAACACAGAACATCCGTATTGCCAGTATCGTTTTTAGGGTTCCGTACCCAAAGGATAAAATGGGGTCCCTATTACTAAGACTCCGCAGTTCGTCTGTCTGTCTGTCTGTCTGCCCGTCTGTCATCAGGCTGTATCTCATGAACCGTGATAGCTAGGCAGTTGAAATTTTCACAGATGATGTATTTCTGTTGCCGCTTGCCGCTATAACAATAAATACTAAATACAGAATAAAATAAATATTCAAGTGGGGCTCCCATACAACAAACGTAATTTTCTTGCCGGTTTTTGCGATAATGGTACGGAACCCTTAGCGCGCGAGTCCGACTCGCACTTGGCCGGTTTTTTAACGGATCCGTCGCTACTAGAGGTGATGTTCTCATCGCATTTACAATATGTTTTAACGGATCCGTCGCTACTGGTGGTAATAGCTCGCCCCGCGTGGCTACGACCCGATAAAACGGATCAGTAGTCCTCTGCCTAACCCTTTAGGCAATACAGGCGCGATGTTTGATATTATAAGTAGAAGTATGTTAGGTTTAAATTAAAGTTCTGCATATTGTAAATTATTGCAGTTTTAAAGCCAGTTCCTGCCGTTTCTCATTCTAACATCTTCGTACCTGAATTTAAAAAAGGGTTGTGGAGGAGTGTATTAATAGTACACACATTTTTAAGTCACATATGAAATAGAGCGAGCCTTTTCCCATCAATAGGGCACAAGTCCAGACTCCGAACTTCTACTGAGAAATTCCATATGGAAAACTCAATAATACCTTGCATCACCCAGAAGTAGCGCTCGTTGCGACCATTTGTCCAGCGAGTCAATCATTATGATAAAAAGATAATTAATAAAATCAAAAAACCCGACTGTTTGAATAGTGAACTAAAAAGACGTAAACAAGAAGAAAATCATGCCATGCAGTCGGAGGATACATATTTGCGAGGTGGCTGACCAAAACCAGATGTATCCTCCGTCAGCACAGCATGATTGTCTTCTTGTGGCGGCTTGTGTGCCATATTGTAGGTGGTAAATGTAGCCAGTGACACTCGCAAGGTTAAGACGAATCGATTAACGAATCGTTGATGATTCTTAATCATCAAAATCTGCCAACGCGTTTGTTCTCTAAAACGCCACATAGGAACAAACATACATACATACATAGACTGATAAACACATTACCCTCCTTCGGTAGTCGGGTAAAAGAGCTATTTTGATATGAACTAAACAAAATCATCCAGCATAAAAGATTAACATAGTAAAAATAGAATCTCCATTCACCAGAGCAATAACAGCCATTCCACTCTACGTTCCGTTTATTAAAATACTTTCAACTTTCAATAAAACCTTTCAATCTCTGGAGCGATACATAAAGGTTGCGAATATTGAACGATACGGTTGCACCTTTCGAACGGGAAGCAAAGGTTTTCAGGGCTATCACTTACCAATGTTGCTACAGTAAGATATATAGTTGTCTTTTTGAAAAAAGGACCTTTTGGTAAAAGCAAACGGTAGATATTTAAAAGAGGTAAAACCAAAGGATTTTTAAGCATGACTCATCTAGAGTATAAACACGATTCTTCTAGCTTTGTAGTTTTAAAAATTATGTATTTACCTGGATGATTTTGCACTTAACTAAGACTTGACTATAAATGTTTCGTTGCCGAAGGGCAAAAAGAATTATCAGAGAAAGCTTTAATACCTCTTCTTAGGAGCCTGAACAAAATATACAATCAATCTGCCTAGCCTTTTGCCCAACTCTATTGGGGTCGGCTTCCAGTCTTACCGGATTCAGCTGAGTACCAGTGTTTTACATGGAGCGACTGCCTATCTGACTTCCACAACCCAGTAACTGGGTAACACGGTACCCCTTGGCAAGACTGGTTTCAGATCTCAAGCTTCTGACTACCCGTAACGACTGTCAAAGATCTTCTAATTACGGCCGGGACCAACGGCTTAATGTGCTTTCCGAGGCACGTAGGAAACTCGGTATGTTGCCGAGAGACCTGACCTGACCACCGAATGATCTAACCAAGATTTGGTCTGACCCTTAAAAGAGACTTTGACCTCTGAGTTTGTTTCGGCCTTTCTTCTGCGAGTAGTCAGATAGGAAACGCCAACATCATCTAGTTTTAAAAAATATGATCGGCATGTAAAAGTGTTTGTACAAACCAACTTACAGAAATAAATCATTTATCAGACATTAAGAAAATTGTTATACTGTATATACGTATCGTATTCCAGTAGTACTACTAAAAACTTTAGCGATGACAATTACCTATTGTCCATTTAAAGTTGATATACGTCTTTATTTCCTTATACAAAAGTCAACGCAGCCAACATTAAAAAAAGAAAAACTTTAAAAACCTGGAAGCAACAGATTTAAAATCAATCCGTACTAGCGTACCTATAGATATTATGTCACTGTTCAATCAACCACAGCCTTTCATTCCGATCCCTGCATGCTCAAATTACTTGCCTTGACCAACTTTACTTACTTCGGTATATTTCTAGACTGTGGCAATATTATAGAGCAGGGAAGCAAGCGCGGGATAAATTATTTATTAAATTACGTACTCACCAAGTAACCCAAATAAATTACGTGGTGTCTCGTCCCATACAAAGAAACCGTGCCGATGTACTATCGCCGTGGCACGGACCCAAACGTGATCGATTTACAAAGAATAATCGGTATAATCAGATGAAAAACGCTAATTACCTCGGCACGGTTTCATTGTATGTGATGAGGCTGTGGATGAGGCATATGTATGCTTGTATTATATTATCTGTGACTGAACTAAGGTAACACAAAATAGCTCGGTGGTCTGTTATAGAGTAACAGAATCGCAGTCAGTATGGATAGGACCTCGTGGCTCAATAATAACAGCCGCACGGGTCGATCTTCAAGGTTAAGCAACGCTTGACGAGGTCGGTCCGTGGATGGGTGACCATTTCAACATACCGAGTTTCCTCCGTGCCTCGGAAAGCACGTTAAGCCGTTGGTCCCGGCTGTCATTTGAAGATCTTTGACAGTCGTTACGGGTAGTCAGAAGCCTGAGATCTGACACCAGTCATGCCAAGGGGTATCGTGTTACCCAGTTACTGGGATATGTATGTATCCATGTAAAACACTGGTGCTCAGCTGAATCCGGTAAGACTGGAAGCCGACCCCAACAATAATTGGGAAAAAGGCTAGGCAGATGAGTAAGTATGGATACCTAGACAGAATTACTTAATTCGTTGGACATTTTTAGGGGGTAAATGTGATTACGTGCAGCAATTGAAATATTATCGCATGTTGATGTCAGAGTTGCTAGCATAGCAATCATTGGCAATATTTTAGAGTGTAAAATTAAGTGCCTTAGTAGGCAAATTAAAATCCCTAAACCGGTTACGAAGCCACGTAGGCCGATGTAGGCATAACTTAGTCAGATGGGTACTCCAATCAGCCACAGTGTGACTGTGGAACCACCCCACAGACGATGCCCCACCTCCTGTCCTGCTCCTTATGTAAAAACACCTGCACGATGCAAGACCTTTGTGAGGCCAGCACTAAGGCTATCGACATGGATGAATACCGGTCGAAGAAAATTTAGTGAAGACACGAAGAAGAAGAAGAAGTAGGTACTTATGAATATGACAATCTTTCTCTGTGGAAATAAAACTCGTGTACCTGTATTATTATAAATTAAAATTTGGTGTTCCTTACATTTTATCTGATTATGTGTACATTTAATGTATGAAGCAGCTGTTTTTAGGGTTCTGTACCCAAGGGTAAAAACAGGACCCTATTACTAAGACTTCGCGATCCGTCTGTCTGTCTGTCTGTCTGTCCGTCTGTCTCCAGGCTGTATCTCATGAACCGTGATAGCTAGACAGTTGAAATTTTCACAGATGATGTATTTCTGTTGCCGCTATAACAACAAATACTAAAAACAGTATAAAATAAATATTAAAGGGGGGCTCCCATACAACAAACGTGATATTTTTGCCGTTTTTTGCTCGATATTAATTACGGCAACAGGTAGACGCTTGAATGTTTAGTTGTATATTTACTTCAAAAAATAATAATTAATAAATTAAAATAAATTAAGGGGGGCTACCATACAACAAACGTGATTTTTATGCAGTGTTTTGCGATAATGGTACGGAACCCTTCGTGTGCGAGTCTGACTCGCACTTGGCCGGTTTTTAGGGTTCCGTACCCAAAGGGTAAAAACGGGACCCTATTACTAAGACTTCGCGATCCGTCTGTCTGTCTGTCTGTCTGTCTGTCTGTCTGTCCGTCTGTCTCCAGGCTGTATCTCATGAACCGTGATAGCTGGACAGTTGAAATTTTCACAGATGATGTATTTCTGTTGCCGCTATAACAACAAATACTAAAAACAGTATAAAGTAAATATTAAAGGGGGGCTCCCATACAACAAACGTGATATTTTTGCCGTTTTTTGCTCCATATTAATAACGGCAACAGGTAGACGCCTGAAATATTCACAGAATGTTTAGTGTAATATTTACTTCAAAAAATAATAAATAATAAATTAAAATAAAATTAATTAAGGGGGGCTCCCATACAACAAACGTGATTTTTATGCAGTGTTTTGCGATAATGGTACGGAACCCTTCGTGTGCGAGTCCGAATCGCACTGGGCCGGTTTTTTCATATTATAATAGTGTTGTTCCCACAGTAAAAGTTATTCGTTTTTTAACTGTTGCCATCGGAAACATAGCTATTGAATAAAACCGGCCAAGTGCGAGACGGACTCCTGCACGAAGGGTTCCGTACTATTTCCGCAAAAAACGACAAAAACATCACGTTTGTTACGTTGTAATATTTATGTGGGAACCCTACTTAAATATTTATTTTATTCTGTTTTCAGTTTGTGTTGTTATAGCGGCAACATAAATACATCATCTGTGTAAAATTCAACTGTATTGCTATCACGGTTCATGAGATACAGCCTGGTGACAGACGGACAGACAGACTGTGGCAATATAAGTACTGGTATGCATTAGGTATACTGCAAATCTCGGGTTCGCGGGGTGAATGAATGAAAAATTAAAACTAAATGAAAGTAAATTTAAAACTTTAGTTAAAAGCACACTTTGTAAACAAGCATATTACAAATTAGATGATTATATTCAAGATAAGAATGCTTGGCAACATGTTGGTCCCGCTCCGTAGGGCAATCTTTGGTGTGGACAAAATCAAATTTGCTCATTTGTATTCCTATTCATAGTTCTTGTATTCTTATGTTATTTTTTATATTTTTCCAGAATTTGACTCACACACGGTTCCGTTGTTGTTTAATTTGGTATTTTACCCATGTTTGCAATATTTGTAAGTATGTGAGAACCATGTTCCTATTTATCAAACTAATAAATTTACCTGTTAGTGCTTTTATTACTTTATACCTGTACGTAGTATAGTGTGTAGTGCTATTTCTGGGTGCATCGTCCTCACATATATGAATTTATTAATGTATGTACATAAGTAAGCATTGTAAAACATATTTTTTTTTAAAGAGTTAGTATTGGAGTTTCTTGCGTTCTTCTCCATAACAAGCTACTTTTCGAATGCACGTTAGAGTCAATTTTTATTACTTGTACATTTTTAATTTAGATTTAATGTTTGACGTTCAAAAGTGCCGCTTATTGGCCTAGTTGAAATAAATATATTTGACTTTGACTTTGAATGACATGCAATCTATTGTTTGACAACCGCCCGCGATTGATATTGACAGATAATTCGCTTTACTTTAATTGGCCATGGAGGAGTAGGTTGGAAATTATTTAAGTGTTAATTACATGCGCTTCTAATATGCACTCAGGGTCTTGTAAAATAAATGGCAAAAATGTCCAAGAGGGCAAGCAAGTTTTCTTTTAAAGACAAGAATCAATCATCATGTTTGGCAATCGCTAACGTTGCTTCACTTTCAAAAACTGCAAACAAACTGGCCATGGATATATTTAATGTCAGGGTTAACTTTTATTAACAAAGAACACTCTATATTAAATCATGGCGATCAATGTTTCTTCAATCTTAAGGACAACATATACCAATAATATCTTCGATTAAATCTAAATTCGCATTAGAAACCACAAACCCAATAATCAGTAAACACAAAACCAATTAATACTAAATCAAGCCATCTCAAAGACGAGCAACATGGCGCTACAATTAAATATTGAAACTTACTCCACAGCGCGCGTAGATCGCCGAATCTCTGGCCAATATCACTGCATCACATGCTCTGCAATCCTCTCTGAACACTTAACTCATTTACAAACTCCCTGCTACCGAGTCTAGACGTAAGCTTCCGTGTAGTTACTAGACTTACAAAGCTTAAGCTCCATATTAGTCCCGCGCTCGCAGTCAGACGAATGTACTAGCAACCCGAGAAGGATGGAGGAGGGTGGGGAGGGAGGAAGCCCGGGCAACAGGTGCTCAGAACGTTGCCAAGCAGCCTCCCTACTAAATCAATCTTCAACAATCGCCGCTGAGAATTTCTTCCTACATTGAGCTACGCAGGCGAGCGTTAACATTCCCTGCTTGTTATCAACAAGCATTGGACAGCGTGCCACTCGATAATCTCAAAACGTTTTTTTGGGAAATGGATGTTGTAGAAGTACCCTCCAATGTTGTTGAAATTAAATTAGATGCAATGCAGAGCCATTTAGGGTAAAATCTTGGATGACGACGGTCGGTAAATTTATTGCTTGTTTAATAACTTTCATTATATTTACATTATGCTTTGCTTTATTAAAATTAAATGATAGTGTTTTGTTTAAGTTATTATGCACTATTTGTTATTCAGTGGTTTATTATTGGCACGCAAGGGATGTTGACAGATAATTAAATAGGAACTAATTAATGTTATTATTAAACCTGGACTATATGGTGTAATTAAGCTCTCATTGATATTGTAACAAGCTCATTAGCAATTTATGATTAATTTGGATTTATAGACGCTGCATCTGGTTTTATTTTTTTATGATTTTTAATGTTTTTATTTATTCTCGCATGTTCCTGAGTTATCTAATCAATATAATTGTTGACTCTCTGTGCGTTTTGGGTGACACTGCATGTGCAAAGAGTAATTGTAATCTATCTATCTTCTATCTATATATATAAAAGAGAAAGTATGTATGTATGATCCTTATAGACTCCGTAACGGCTTGACCGATTTTAATGAAATTTTCAGAGAATCTTTCGATTGACTTAGCTGATAATCTTCTAAAGATTTTTTTTGTTACTTTGAACGCGGACGAAGCCGCAGGCAGAAGCTAGTAATAAATAAATAAGTCTCCATATTTTGCAATAGTCCTGCACCAGCCGGGGATTGTCCTTGGGTGCACTTGCGTAGTGCACAAGTTTATTTGATGTCCTGGGTCCGGTACCCATGAATCTCTAGTAGTTAGCATGCTTTTGTTCTTTTTCCAGTTATTATACCCATAATAATCACCATAATAATATAGTTCTATCGCTCTATTGTTGAACATAACAAATAAAACTTAACACAGCGCAGTCCGTTTTATATCACAGAACAACAAACATGAGTATAACTTTTGTCCTAGTAACGGATCTAGGTGAACCATCGTCGTTTACTTATGCAGAATCAATATTTCTAGGCATAAGAACATTCTGCGTCGGACATCATCGTTCCAAGAAAGTATACGTCTATAACCGGCAGAAGTAATTCTAATAACATAGGAATATACTCAAAATCTCCTCGCGGCTGTCATCCGAGTGTCTGCGCAGAGTTCTAGAATACTTCGGCCACATTGCAAGGAAAGACGGTGGCAACCTCGAGAGGCTAATCATGACCGGCAAAGTGGAAGGGAAAAGGCCTCGTGGACGCAGCCCAATACGTTGGTCTGACCAGATCCGGACCGCTCTTGACTCTACAGTTTACAACGCCCTCCACACCGCCAGAGACAGAAACAGATGGAGAAAGATCGTTCGAGAGAAGGTGATGCAGAAGGGTGGTCACGACCCTCAATACTGAGGAATACGACGCAAGGAGGAGGCGGAGGAGGAATATACTTATATAAGAATTTATGGGAGAGTAAATAAAAATCTACTTCCAACTAACATTAGAGTCTGCTTGTTTGGATATTTGTTCAAATCAAATTATTTAGAGAGAGCTGTGGTGGCCCAGCGATATCAGTGGTGGCCCAGTGGTATCGGCCGCGACTTACAAGTTGTAGGTCGTGGGTTCGAACCTAGGCAGACGCTTTACTTTGTGTAAATTATTTCATCACCACTGCTCTCAAAACGGTGAAGGAAAACATCGTGAGGAAACCGGCATGTGTTAGAACCAAAACTATGGCCCATTCTGCCCATTCTTCCATTGGTGGATTATGGCCCATTCCCTCTCACAGAGAGGAGGCCTGTGTCCTAGCAGTGGGAACATTAATAGGCTGATAATGATGAACATATTTATTTGCCAGAACGCTGGTAAAAATTAAAATAAGGTCGTCAAAATGTTGTAATCATAGATAAGCCATACATGTTGCCTAAAATTGGCCATGCAAAAATAGTGTTAGTGAATCACGCTTCTACGACTGCACATATTTGAGTGCAATTTGACACACGTACCATTACCTAGATTGGGATGAAGGATACTTTTTACCCCGACAGTGATACGTTCCCGTGGGATGAAACGGACGTGGGATCTAACTTTCACGCGGACAAAGCCGAAGAAACCTAGAAATATAGGTACTTGTGAAAGAAATTATATGCGAATAAAAATCTATACTAATATTATAAAGCTGAAGAGTTTGTTTGTTTGTTTGTACGCATTAATCTCAGGTACTACTGGTTGGAATTGAAAAATTATTTTTGTGTTGGATAGTCCATTTATCGAGGAAGGTTATAGGCTATATAACATCACGCTACGACCAATAGGAGCGGAGCATAAATGAAAAATGTTGCAAAAACGGTTTTTTTTTTCTTATTGAGCGCTTCCTTTGCGTGCGCTGCGTAAACGGTATAAGTTACGCAACAATAATGTATGTAGGGTAGGTAGGGTAGATGGGTAGGTAGTTGACGGGAGCGAAGCCGCGTGGGACAGCTAGTAATACGTAAACCTAGTCTCGGGTCTGTAAAGTTCTTTCATGAAGTAACTTCGACAAATGCTTTTGTCGGTAAAAAGCTTTGAAAAGGGTCACCCTCGAACTTACACAACGGGGAAATAATTCGGGGAAAATTGGACAAGCTTACCGGCTATACCTATTGTGTGTATTTTGTATAAAGTGTTATAAAGTGTATTTTGCTTTTCTTGTCTGATTAGGTAAACAAAATACAGGGTTATTTGTAAAACATTAACAACCTTTCAGGGGATGGAAGTGATTATAAACAACATCACTATATATTATAAAAAAAAAATCCCCCGCCGCGTTTGCACGCGATGAACTCAAAAACTATTGAACGGATTTGCATGTGATTTTTACCAATAGAAAGAATGAGAAACGGGGAAGGTTTTTGTGTATAATTTTTCACGGGCGAAGCCGGGGCGGGTCGCTAGTTTACTATGAAATACAAAAAAAAAACATATGTGATGCAATATTTACCTGATGAAAATTTATGAAACACCTGTCATATTTTCGATTTCTCAAGATTTGTTCCATAATAATAGTGTCGTGTTGTGTGAGTGCTTTCACACTCTAAAAGGATGTTAGTATGTTACAAATACCTCGCTTGAGGATGTTTGAGAAGTTTTTGATTTAAGTAATTCAATTGGCAACGAAGAGGCATTTGCCCAAATGTGGGATAATACAGCCTTAAAAAATATACTAAGATTTAAGATAATGATCAAAACCATGGCTAATGTATTATTAACACGAACACATGATTTCGTTCCATATTTTTTACCCGACTGCCGAAGGAGGGTAATGTGTTTAGCAGTCTATGTACGTATGTATGTATGTTTGTTCCTATCTGGCGTTCTAGAGACTAAACGCGTGGGCCAATTTTGATGGTTCTTACGTTAATCGATTTGTCTTAACCCTGCGAGTGTCACTGGCTACATTAAAATGGTAAAATAGGAAAATGGCGGTTCTTGGGCTCCATATTGTGGGGGTCCAAATATTTTTTTTCTTCCAAACCTATTGTCTGGCATATCAAAATGTAGGGTTTTAAGAGGTGATTTCAAAAATATATAACACTTATATGTTTAAATGTACCTAATTCGAAAAAAAAATATATAGGATATGTCTGGTTTTGGTCAGCCAGCACGCGAATATGTATCCTCCGACTGCACAGCATGATTTTCTCCTTGATTACGTCTTTTAGTTCGCTTTTCAAGCAGTCGGGTTTTTTGATGTTTTTATGTTATCTATTTTTTTTTAGTTAATAAGACATATATATACATTGTATATACATAGTATATACATTGTAAGTACACAATGAACCAATGGATTGGTAAGTAAAGATTTAGTAGAGTACACAATGGGACCTGTAGGTTTAACGTAGAAAGGATACAACACTGATGGATTGCTACATTTTGATGGATCTATTGTGGGTGTAAGAATGGAGCTTGTTTGGTGCTGAAGATAGTGTTCAGCTTGAATACTGACTTAATTTTGCAATTTAGTCTTCACACGCTGGGTGAAATGTATGGCGTAGAAAGCGGCAGTGACGAACGAGAACGGGTCGTTTAAGGTGGTTCTGAAAAGGATTCCTGGAGGATTTTGTGCAGGCGTTTCTTTATTTTGTATTGTGCGTTTAGTTTGTGCAGAATAAACAATTTTTCTTTCTTTTCTTTTTCCTAGCAGCAAAAACATGTTTGTTGGTTTCACCTATTGTGGCGTTATAAAAAAATAAGGAAAACACGTAACAACGAATTAATATATATAATTTTGTTGCAAAATAAAAAATAACCGAAAATATACCTATGAGAGAAAACAACATGGTAAAACACTTGAAAACGGAACTATTGTTTTTCGATATCGCTTGTCAATCCTACATAATTTTGCTTTTTTCCAATCGCTATCGCCACGCTTTCGATGATCGAATGTTATTTATCTAGAGAGTCTGACAGGCACACGCCTCCAACCCGCACGAATACCAACGCCAGGGCTCAGGCGCTCAGCCCGTACAGTGGAGCCGGGGTACGGCTTCTAATTACTGATATCTATAGACAAAGAAACGAACAACCAAAACTATTTTACAAAAAGATTCTTTGATATATCAGAGAAAACGAAACTCCAAAGTATAATTAACAAGAAGCCACAATACACACCAGTTTATTCTTGAAAACTACGCCTTGATGATCTGCTCTGTATACGCGGGACGGCACGAAATCCACACGAGAGAAATAAACTAAAATTTTGGCTTAAAGATTCACCTAAAAATTATTTCTTTCATCTACTGATGTTTCTGTAGTGGCATTTTTTTCATTACATAATAGTAGTAGCCAGCCAGTCGAAATTTGAAAAATCATATATTGTAACCAGCTTGCTTGTTAAGTCATAAAAAAACCTGCCAAGTGCGAGTCGGACTCGCGCACGAAGGGTTCCGTACCATTATCGCAAAGTTTGTTGTATGGGAGCCCAACTAAATATTTATTTTATTCTGTTTTTAGTATTTGTTGTTATAGCGGCAACAGAAATACATCATCTCTGAAAATTTAAACTGCCTAGCTATCACGGTTCATGAGATACAGCCTGGTGAAAGACAGACAGACGGACCGCGGATTCTTAGTAATAGGGTCCCGTTTTTACCCATTGGGTACGGAGCCCTAAAAAAATGTTATGTCAATAAGTCTTGTAAAAAAACAATCAATATTAAAACTGAGGAGCCGTAACGGCATCCTGAGAATGATAGCGGACAGAATGGACTCACCAGTCATACGTCGATTCATTGACCTGCATGTGAAAGGTGCAGGTTAATGAAGAAACGTTTTTGTGTAAACTTATTCCTATTTTTATTTTTATTGTACTAACATAGTTTATAAGATTGCTGATACTAACTTTTCTATGGACTATGTAATTGTCTGAGAATAAACCGTTTTTATTTATTTTATTTTATTAAAAGCTTTTACTTGCTTTCACCTGTCCCGGTGTCTGTAATCAAATATTGTAAGTAAAAATTAACCCACATCCCAATGTCCGATTGAGCTAAAATTTTGCACACATTTCTTTTCTCGTGGAAATGCAATTTTTAAATATTGCTTGTTTAAAAAATATAATATGCTTGT
The DNA here is from genome assembly GCA_945859665.1 of Anorthoa munda. Lineage (NCBI taxonomy): Eukaryota > Metazoa > Arthropoda > Insecta > Lepidoptera > Noctuidae > Anorthoa > Anorthoa munda. The sequence continues at coordinate 8,677,206 of OX243893.1, forward strand.
TTCTAAATTCTAAAGCTCGTGGCTAAATAATAACAGCCGCACTGGTCGATCATCAAGGTTAAGCAACGCTTGACGAGGTCGGTCCGTGGATGGGTGACCATTTCAACATACCGGGTTTCCTTCGTGCCTCGGAAAGCACGTTAAGCCGTTGGTCCCGGATGTCATTTGAAGATCTTTGACAGTCGTTACGAGTAGTCAGAAGCTTGAGATCTGACACCAGTCTTGCCAAGGGGTACTACCCAGTTACTGGGTTGTGGAGGTCAGATAGGCAGTCGCTTCATGTAAAACACGATTACTCAGCTGAATCCGGTAAGACTGGAAGCCGACCCCAATATAGTTGGGAAAAGGCTAGGGAGATTGATTGCTAGTAAAAAAATTTTTTTTTTAATTTGAAAGCTTTTTATTCCAGATCTTATTATGTTTTTTTCTTTTTAAACGTTTATAGAAGTTTAATTAATTTGTTTAAAATAAACATCAAAGACCTAGCTTTCATTACTTTTGCCAACAGTCAATAAGTAATTTCTCTAACAACTGTATATCTACTGAAGACAAAGTGACCTCACCTTCTTAAATAATGAAATATTAAATAAAATACAAGTCCGATGTGTCAGCGGTGGTCTGAACGGTAATGGACATAGGAATGAGGGTATTGGAAATAATATTGATGAAGAGCTTTCTTGTCTGCCAGTGTTATTACGGCACGCGTGTGTTTATTTACTAAGCTGTCAAAGTTGCGTGTAGCCGTATTGTGAAAGAGGTCTTACTAAAATCAATATTTGGCGAAAAAAATGTTAAATACTATTCTCAATTTGAACTGTCAATGATAGAGATTTGTGACTCCGTGATGACAAACAAAATACATCTTTCAAAAATTAATTATTACCGACAATAATTATACAGCAATGAAGCTTGAAACGAAGTTTATTGAAGGTACTAGGTAGACCTAAAAGCTGTATGATAATTTTGACACATACCCATACATCATTACGTGCTTTACGAAATTACTGCAAGAAATAAAATCGCACGGTTGGCGCAGTGGTTCAGCGATTGACTGCTGCGCTGCGTGTCGCGGGTTCGATTCCCGCACGGAACAAATTTTTGTATGACCTACAGATAGTTTTTCCGGCCCTGGGTGTTTTGTTTGTGAGTTTATATGTATGTAAACGCACCCACGATACAGGAAGAAATTTCTAGTGTGGGGCATTTCATAAAGATGCTGTTAATATTTACGATTATTCATATTGCACATCTTCTCCTTAAGAAATCATATTTATTTCATAGAAAAAAACGATTTATGTAATTAAACCAACCAAGACTGCTTGTTTAATCTATATATATAAGAGAAAGTCGTGTTAGTTACACTATTTATAACTCAAGAACGGCTGAACCGATTTGGCTGAAAATTGGTAGGGAGGTAACTAAGAACCACAAAAGGAAGGACATAGGATACTTTTTATCCCGTTTAGGGTAGGGTAGGGTAGGTAGGTAGGGTAGGGTAGGTAGTGTAGGGTAGTTAGGGTAGGGTAGGTACGGTAGATGAATATTTGGTGTTTTTATGGCAAAACAAAGTTAGCCGGATCAGCTAGTAGCTTATAAAAATGAGCCAGCGCAAAGCGAGTTGAAAATTAAATCCCAGTTGAAGTAATTTAAAAATAAATTCAATCAGAAAGTAAACTATTAATATTAGATAAGGCACGGTGGACTAACCGACGTCGTCGTCGACCTCAGCCAGGGCTAGCAAATTGAATTACGAGGGAATAACGGTACCAATATTGTCAACGCTATTAGGGATAGCGAATTACTCAGTAGAGTCAACAGCTTGATAGTACAGCTTGGTAGTAACAATATTTGAACAGATATGTATAAATGTTGTATAGTTTAAAAATCAAATAAGTCTTCATTTCTATCCTAACCAAAACAATATAAAATTAATTCATTTTTAAATCAGTAAAAATTTGTAAATATTTATTAACAATATTAATAAATATTTATTATTAATATTCGTTTATTTATTTCAAATATTTAAAAAAGTTAAACATAAAAAACTTTAAAAATATAAAAAATGGAGGCCTACCGGTATCGGGAACAGGGTCCAAGCTAAGGTGGTTAGGGCTCCAGAGAAATAGAGCAGTCTTCCATAGAGCCGTATCAAGGAGTACTGTCTTATATCAGGCCCTTGATCCAACCGCGCAATGACAGCCTCGACAGATGGTCATCGAGGCACTTGGCCATCAGGCCGTTGGCCGTAACGACAATCGGCACAATGATCGCCGAGTCCACATTCCACATGTCGACAACCTCCTTATTATTATTATTTTTATTTATTGATAATATTTATTTATTTATTGACAATATTTTTAATAGTTGTAACTGACTCGTGTCTAGCTTGATAACCTAGAGCAAGACCATTTTGAACAAGCTATTATAAGGGAACAAAACGCGCACTCGTTTCACACCCGCGCGACCCAAAATTTAGTAGTGCTTTGTACTTTCCTTATTATTCTATGACTTTAAAAAAAAAGCCTCAGATCAAAATGTAGATAATTAAATTGTCTTTCATGAGGTGGTGTCGATTTCACTAAAATACGCCCAGCGGTTTTGGTGTGATTGTCGTGTTTTTGTACGTTTTAGACATAACTTTACAAATTAATTACACTATGTTATACGAATAAAACTCAAAATTTGCTCAGATCAAATTATTAAGAAAATGGTCTTAAGTAACATATATTTTTTCCAATAAACTACGACTAGCCGTTTAGACGTGATTCTCATTTTAAAATGAGCTACTCAAGGGAATCTGCGACTTAACTTGCCTTTGCAATTGAATTTTAAAACAGAACAGCAGCCTTATTGCGTACTGAATTCGGCAAGAGCAAAGGGCAAAGAGTAAGAAATATCGACCAATCACATGCGAGATAAAAGACGCGATGTGGCGTTCCGTCTATGTGATTGGTCGATTTTTCATACTCTTTATCCCCAAACGATTGAGCTGAAATTTCGGTTTGGTTTGGTTGACAAACCACGGTTAGCTAATCGAATAGTAAACTCTGAAAGATGGCGGCAAGACCGCATCAAATGAAAATGCTTGCTTTTTAACAGTTTTTTTTTTAAGTATTTTTTCATTAATTTTATGCTCATGTGCAGGTTGCATAGCTGATGCAACAGCAAAACTCGCTAAGACGCAACCCACATCAAAGTCAATCACATCTTAAGTTAACGTACACTGTGTACCACCATACTGCACTGCCATTACTGAAGCAACCAAACTTCAATAATCAAAGAGGGACGAAGTCCTGCATGTGATTTCTAACAGTTCGCAAAGTGAATTACTCACAAGTTAAGTTACCGAAGAAGACACGTTCTGAAACGAGAGCCCAAGGGAAGCGACGTTCCGAATTGTGTCTCGTGTGTCACACACGACCAAATGCAGTTTTTAACCCCCGACGGAAAAATAGGGGTGTTATAAGTTTCAGGTGTGTCTGTCTGTGGCATCGTAGCGTCCAAACGGGTGAACCGATTTTGATTTAAATTTTTTGTATGAAAGGTGTTTTTGTCGAGAGTGTTTTAGCTATGTTTGAATAAAATCAGTTCAGCCGTTCAAAAGTTATGGGCGTTTTACTGTTTGAATCGGGGTGTTTACGCAATATATCGTGTCATAATTACGTGTCCTTAAGATTGCCGATCGAAGCGTATCTACTATGTACTAGATAAATTATGTAGCATGAAATAAAAATGTGACAGAGATTTTAAATTTTTTGAAATTTTGCATGTGGTTATAATTATTATTTTTGAAATGATCTTGCCTGTGTTAAGCGACGAATACTTAAGATCTACGATGGAACGAGCTACCTTAGCACCCTTATTGCGTAACTTTTTTGAAAGATCAAAACTTGCGCACGGTATTATCATTAATTTGTTCATATTATTATGGTAAAAAATCCAATGAATACTGTTGAATTGCGCGCAGAAGATTCTTGTTTACTATTTCTTTGAAGTCTGCCGGGTTATAGGTTGTAGGGAACACAGACGCTAAGAGTTCGCAAGATAATTTTGTTGCCAGGCAATTCCCTATCAAAATTCTATCATTCAGGTCTAGATTCAAACATTTCTAACAAGCGTTACCTAGCACTGTTTAAAATTACAAATAAATCAGAAACTACTTTCAAAGGAATAGCTACGGAAGAAAAACAGCGAAATTCGACTGTTTCTCATCTGGCAGAAGGTGTAAATGTCGGCTATAGGAAACTGTTCACTTTGATGTGTAAAGTGATATATTATGTACGTTCTTATAATTTTAACCTGTAACCAGGATGTACAGAGTTAAAATGCAAGATGTGCATAGTCAAGGTTGGTGAGACATCACTCTAGTATTTCCCAAATGGGTAGGTATTACAGTGGTGAATATTTAGTATGCGCACAATTAGGCAATATTTTTTATTTTCGGCAGGAAACCTTCAAAAGGAAACCTTCTGGACTTTTGGGGAAAAGACCAGGGATTGTGGGTTTTTTACCTCACTAAAACCCCGCCGGTGATCACCATCAGCATATGCAAGGGGCCCAATTACCTCTTAAAAGATCACCCCGGATTCCATTCTGTTCAATGCCTGTTAGGGTACATCGCCGGGGAGACTGCGAAGCGTCTCCCTTGAGCCTCACTGTGTACGGCAGTTCGTGACTACTGTGCCACCGTCTTATCTGGAGTCACATGCTAGGCGGACAGAGTCCCCAAAAGGAAACAAGTCCCCGTGACCGCAGGGTCCTGCCTGCCTATGATGCAGACAGGGTTACGGCGTTTTTAAGTTGTTCCATAAGGTCATGTTTTGTGAGACGAAATAAAGATTATGATTATGTTTTAGGCGTCGAGTCGGTTGCCTCCACGATGTCTTCTTCTCCAAGCGGGATCAGCCACCTCACGATTCTGCTCGGCGGCCTCCTTCTGGACCTCAGTCTTCAAAATTAAGCCATTTCCCTCCAGTTTTCTGTCTCTGCCAGTATCCGGTAAGAATTTCTGACTACGGGCGGAAAAACTGAAGAAAAGTGGGTGACCTCTGCCTAAATCTTCAGGGATTAGGGGCGCGATGGTCTGTTGCCATGGGGTTTTCGCTCGACCAAACAATAATGCTAGTTTGCTAATTTGTATTGCCGACCAAACAATAATTTCTTACGTTTTTGCTACTCCGTAGAACATTTTGTGACATATGTCAAGCTGAAGGACTTTGCGCTGTTAGTTGTAACACATATAATATTTACTATATCTGGTATAAGTAGGTACTAATCTATAAGTAGTTATCGTTAAACGTTCGCACGTTTCGTATTTATTTTTGCTAATTTATTTGTTTATTTTATTTATAAATGGAACATGTTTGTTCCGTCACTTGCCTTTAAGGTTTCATTGTTTCGGCACAAAATAGAGCGCCACCGCTTATGTACTTTGTGGTTTTGGCGTCACCGAGTCGACACCGGCTATCGCTGAAAACCAGCGCTGTGGCTCTGTCTTCTCTCATAATGTCGGCGTCTCTCATAATGTAATCTTCTCGGCATAATGCTGCACGCGAGTTGCAGCATTATGTCGAGCGATTGTGACGCGTTTTGCGTGATTGTGACGCATACTCTGTATTTGTATTTAAGCTTTCCTTTGTTTTTTATGGTATGCGTCTTGTCTGGAGCAAATAAACGTTTTTTCTTTCGTATTTCTTTCTTTTTAACATTATTTACTTATAGGGGGTTACTTATCAATAATGTATTTACAAACGAATTTATATATAAAAAATGCTGAGTACCACTTATCCAACATGCTCACGGTTATCTAAAATGTGTTCTTGATGATGATGATGGCATCTAGCCGATTATGGAAACAACGATAGCTATCTAAAGCTTCCTATGATAAGTTCAAGGCTCTTGATATACTAAAATGCTTAATATGTACCTTCTACCATAATTACCAAAGGTCAATGTAGAGATCTCTTATTGTCTCAATGACAGCCTTTCGAAATTTCCCCAGCCAATATTCAATCACCGATGCAATAAGGATGTTTCCTGGGTAGAAAAATGATAATTCTATAAAGTGCATCAGTCACATTATCAAATAATATTGTAGATGTATTTTTTGCTTCATCAAATAAATAAAAATAGAGGGCTTGTGACGTCACTTTGTCAGTATTAACAGTAGCACATCGTGACTTCACACGATATTTCAACGCACTGTATCGTCGTATTTTTTTGTTTACGTGGAAAAAGATAAAATACTTGTCCAATATCTTTAGGTTATATAAATGACGGACTAAATAGTTTTTTTTTTCAACATACCTATTCATAGATAACGGATATCTATTAATTCGTGCAAGCAATTACTTGTGTTGTATAGGTGCTAATTTACAGTGACAAATACTGAAATGAACAATAACCTAAGCCTACTTGTTCATACGTTCCACTTTAAATATGAACTTCTAGTTCATACTTTAGTACAAATAAGAATTTACAGATCTCCATTGAAAGCCATAACAAACTCACTGCCAGAAAAAAACACTGTAAATTTCATTCAAAGTGTTAATAACGAAATTAAAAAAGAATTCCTTGAATTCTTCTAAAAAATATCGTAACAAAGAGAGGCGAACATTGGACAACAGGTAGGTAGTAATATTATTACGAACAAAGTTTGAAACTCCGTCGTTTCTGTCGGGAACAATCTACCTGACTAGTGAGCTCGTTAAAATAATACAATAAACAGTTTCAATTCTACAGGAAATCTTTTGTGGGAAATTGAAGTTGAATTTAATGGGAATATGAAAATGATTACAGTTTTCTGTATCATATACAAAAGCAGTGATAACTTTATCTATAAAGAAGAGTTAAAAGTTTATCTGAGTGCTTACGTAAATCTTCTTTCCGACATTCCTTTGTAAACACTACTACTATTGTTTCATTTTTAACACCCGACGGATAAAGAGGGGTGTTATAAGTTTGACGTATGTTGCTGTGTATCTGTGTGTCTCTCTGTGGCATCATAGCGCCTAAACGGATGAACCGATTTTGATTTAGTTTTTTTTTTTTTGTTTGAATGGTGACTTTGTCGAGAGTGTTATTAGCTATGTTTGAATAACATCGTTTTAGCCGTTCAAAAGTTATTCGCATTTTACCCTTTGAATCTAGATTTCTTCGCAAGATCAAATCGATGTCGATTTAAGCTGCTAGGTATATTATATGTAGTTTAAAAAGCATGAAATTAAAATTAAAATCGGGGGTTTTTTAAATTTGTAATTTTATCTTGGCCAAACGAACCATTCTTTTGCTGAAAATAAAGTACGATACAGAGCTTTTAAAATAATTGATTGTAGGTACCTAATCTTATATATTAAAGTGAAATAACAAGGCTTTTCTTTTTATTCATGGCTGCTCTAGATTTAGTATATTAGCTCAAAGGGTGATTCTAAAAGTTATGCATTTTAAGTCAAGAGATTTTTTTTTTTTTTTTTTTTTTGTTTTTTTTGTTTTTTTTTTGTTTTGTGCGTTTTGTTTGTGCAGAATAAACAAACAACTTTCTTTCTTTTTTTTTACCGCCCTGCTGTACTCTGAAACCCAAGTCCTCACTGTGCGACAGCTCTCCATTTTGCGTGTAGTCTTACGCCGTCACTCCACCCTACCTCTTAACTCTAACATCCTTTTAAGGCGCATATATTTCCAAATGTTACCGCAGTACTGGCCGTCCGCCCGCTCGGAACCAGAATATCAACATTGAACCTCCTTTAGGACAGTTTTGTTTGCAAAATATTATTTGATTTACAGTTATACTATTTCAGTTATGAATAAATTCTAGCCATCAATTTTTGTGTAAAAATAATTTTTAACATCCAAGTAGTTTTGGAGGAGTTTCCAAAAGTTGAGATAAAATATCGTGGTGTTCATTATTTTTTTAAAGCAAAACTATTAGTTACACGAAAAAACTTTGTTTCAAAAATAATGTACATGAATCAATAATAAATATATATATTTTATTTAAACCTAGCCGTTACTAAGGAGTTTGCTTTAGAAAGTAACCATTTTACGGCACTAAAGCGGTTGTAGGCCCTTAAGATGTCGACGTCATCTGATCTGTGACACTGTCAAATGTCATTCCGCATTCGCTAGCCGCCATTACTTAGACCTAAGCGCTCGTCTTTATAATAAAGTACATCGGTTAATTGATATTTACACGTTGACCAAGTTTGCGCTGAAAGCAAAGCTAATTGTTTGCAGAATTTGTCTTACGGCAATGCGGACGATGTTCTTGCTGACCTCATGAGTGCCTGAGAAAGGTGTTCAGGGGACGGTCGTCAAAGTATCTTCTGTATAGTTGGGATATCTTCTGTAATATGACAGGTAGCTATACAGTAATCAATTATACAAATAGCATGCATTGACGGAAGTACATACATAAAATAATAAATATTAATGAGCACATTATGTGTCTCATTGGTTTTGGTGGTAGTGGACTTGGAGACTATTCCTGTAATTTTGCAAATATCAAGGTGCTTGAAATCAATTTGTAAAGCAATCTGTTGTATGTTAACAAATACAATTTAATTATGGTAATTACTGAGTCACTATCATTTAACTGGAATTGTGACTCCTCAAATACAAGTATATTTTTACTCAGTTCTGGAGCCAGCTGTTTAACCTGATTCAGACCACCTTTTGTACAAAAATAAAAATTATCTTGTTGCATAGATGTTCGCAAAAAAGGATCACGCCCAAAATAGACAAGACATGAAAGTAGCTAGGTACTAAAATCACCTAAGATATCGTTTACCAAACAGCACCCCCTTGCAATACGATTTCCTTTCTATACATCTCATATATTGATTCGAAAGCACGCATACAAACCTATACGTACACCGAATACAATTCCCAGGTATCTATCAGATGAATTTCAGCTACTATATATAACAGGTATCATCAAAGGCGGTATTGCAGTGCAAATACCTACGCTCCGTAGCTTACTAACTAGAAGTGGTAGAGTGGGTAGTGGGTAGACCACTCAAGTTTTGTTTCAACGACAGATGTGGTTAGCCCACTGCCGTAATTTTATTATTTTACTCTGTGGCTTTGATGTCTGTCATAGAGTCGTTTATAGCAGATGTGTGATGTGTGTGTGATGTGTGTATGTATGTGTAAACTCAGCAAACTAATGTTTCTGAGTCTATCCTCGTAATTTAGGAGTTCTATAACAAATCCTACTTTTGAGTGTGCAATTTATATTTTTAAAGTGAAACTTCTCAAGGGGCGATTCGATAATTAAACGAGAATTGGGAGTGAAATTTCAAAGACATGGAACGTCTAGGCACATTTCTTTGCCTGAGAGGTAAGAAAGATATATCAAACTCCTTGCTTTCAATCTTTATTTTATTTTTTTTAAACGTTGCCGTATATAATTCAGCCTGTATCGTGGCGGCATTTACAACAACCATATAAACACTCATAAACACAAGCAACCAGATCGGAACAACTATTTGTAGGCCATAAAACTATTTGTTCCGTGTGGAAATCGAACCCGCGATAGGCAGCTTAGCAGCCGATCGCTCAACCACTACGCCAACTGTGTCGTCAATTCTATGTTAATTGAGAATTTTTGCTTCTATCACGTAGTTAATTTGAAAATTGAATGTTTAGATAACTCTTAGAATATACCTACCTAATGTTCTCACTTGGTTCTACAAATAAAAAAAATCCGGCCAAGTGCGAGTCGGACTCGCACACGAAGGGTTTCGTACCATTATCGCAAAAAACTGCAAAAAAATCACGTTTGTTGTTTGGGAGCCCCCCTTAATTTATTTTATTTTAATTTAATAATTATTATTTTTTGAAGAGAATATACAAATAAATATTCTGTGAATATTTCAAGCGTCTACCTGTTGCCATTATTAATTTCGAGCAAAAATCGGCAAAAATATCACGTTTGTTGTATGGGAGCCCCCCTTAAATATTAAGTTTATACTGTGTTTAGTATTTGTTGTTATAACGGCAACAGAAATACATCATCTGTGAAAATTTCAACTGTCTTGCTATTACGGTTCATGAGATACAGCCTGGTGACAGATGGACAGACGGACAGACAGACAGATAGACAGACGGATCGCAAAGTCTTAGTAATATGGTCCCGTTTTTACCCTGTGGGTACGGAACCCCAAAAATCAGTACCTACCTAGTTCAAAAACACGGCTGAAAAATTTCAGTATATACTAATTGGCAGGCTTCCAGCCCACTAACGAATGCGTTAACCTATTAAAGTTCCATGCGTTCAATCATTTATTCAGCCAATTAACATCATCATGAACGGTTCAGTGCTCATTTCAGTGAATTAACGATGAGTTATTGGTCAATATGTCATTACGAACATATAATTGTTGCCATTGTTGATTAACTGATTATATCAATTAAAGTGAATAAGAATATGGTATTTAGTTAAGTAAAATGAACTGTGAGTGAACAAAACTCTCATCTACATCACTTTTAAACGACTTCAAAAGCGATTATTCCGCCAATGATCAACCGATTTTGATGATTCTTTTTTTATTTTTATTTATTTGAAAGGAAGTACTTCTCATGTGGTCCCATTTAAATTTGATCAAGATCGGACGAGTAGTTTTTAAGTTATACTTAATAATGCATATTTTCATGGTAATTGTAAATAAAAAGTTTACATGGTACTTTGTAGTACCCGCCTGGCTGGCAACCACCCTCAAGTTGAAAATCTGTCGCCAAGCACCTTCCGGTGTGTTCCGACAGCAGCACTTGAGAGCCAGTTCCCTTCTAGGCTTTGTGTGCTTACCACCATCGGCCACATCATCACTGACCACGGTGAGATTGTGGTCAAACACAGGCATATACATAGTAAAAAAAATAAAAAAAAAAAATAATAATTATAAGGTACCAAAACTAAAAAGAAAAAATTTAAATCTTTTTAACATAAAAACTAAACCGACTTCCGAAACAAAAAAATACTTTCTTTTTGGCAAAACGAAAATAAATAGAAACCAAAGAAACCGACTTCCTTCCTTCTTGTTTTGTTTTGGATGTCGGTATTTTTTTTATTGTGCAATAGATTTTTTTTTCACGCATTATTTTTTTTTAGGGCTCGGCGTAATTTTATCTCCTTCCTTAATATTCTATCTGTCATCATCTTAATATTCAACTATTCAAACATTATCATCTTTCAAACAGTCCATGTTAAGTGTCTTTAGTATTATTTACTCTTATATCCATCCAAGTTCATATTACAATCTTTTATCATAACAAATACAAAAAAACAAGAGAAAGATTTTTTTAATAGTCGATGGACCGAATACACGCTGCTTTTTAAATGTTTGATAAAGATAAAACATTTTTCTTCTAAAATGTACACATCTTCTAAAATGTATACACATGGGATTCAATGGCAATAGCAAATGGAGAGACCCATCGATAAACCTAAAAATGGGATCTAAAACTGGGATCCAACGAAAATAAAACCTTTTAGCTGGTGAAATCTTTTAAGGCGATGATAGCTCAGTGGTAGTGACGTCGGATACCGAGACGAAGGTCGCGGGTTCGAATCCTACAATGGGCTTGAGCTTTCGGTGAAGGAAAACATCGTGAGGAAACCATAGCACGGTGGTAGGGTACTTTGTAGTACCCGCCTGGCTGGCAACCACCCTCAAGTTGAAAATCTGTCGCCAAGCACCTTCCGGTGTGTTCCGACAGCAGCACTTGAGAGCCAGTTCCCTTCTAGGCTTTGTGTGCTTACCACCATCGGCCACATCATCACTGACCACGGTGAGATAGTGGTCAAACACAGGCCTATACATAGTAAAAAAAAAAAAAAAAAAAACTAAATACAGAGCAAAATTCACGGCTCTACCACTCGAGTCGATAAAATATGACATTTCAATAACCCTTTGTACATAGTATGTTTGACGTTTACAGAGTGCACCATAATATATCGAGACACATTATTATCAAGCGATAATTACTCTGTCATGTACATAGTCTAACAAAGGCCTATAAATACGTTTACTAAATCGATCAGTACGTCAAAGGTAATAAGCCACTACGTCCATAACTTTTGATATACTGTGGCAAGGGTTAATGAGGATTGAGTGTTTAGTTAATATGCATAATTAACTATAATGTATGATAAACTGGCATAACTATATGTATAATGTATGTATTACTTGAAGGGCTTGTGGCTCTGCCCGGGCACGGGGTCTCATTGCTAAGAAAGAAAATGTGGTTCAAATAAATCTCACTAGATGGCGCGATATGCACCTCGATCTGTTATTGAATGTGTGTAAAATTAACATTTTCTGAAATTGAACACAATAATTGTATGTTCTTGTTTAATCAACTCTCCTAAGTACAAAATTATGGAATATTGGGCTCTTAATTCACATTTCAAAGATTATTAGACGGATAATTTAAAATTGATGCCAATAGATGGCGCAGTTTTAAATTTCTTAGGCATTCCACTCGATTGTTAAAGTTTGCATTTTTACACATTTTGGTGAAAAAAAAACTGTAAAAACGTGCAAATAAATACTAGAAAACAAACCTTCACTGTATTTAAAGAAAAACATATCCACGAACCTAGTAAACCCTTTTACTTGCAAGTCGCTGCTAACACCATCTATCTATCACCGTGAAACAGAACTGAATGTGTTCGATGTACCAAAAATTGCCAGAATAAGCAGTCGAAAAACACTAGTTACATCGGCACGGTTTCTTTGTATGGGATGAGGTATCTCATAGCTATACTAGTATTCTATTATTTGTGGCCCGGGGAATAGCTTAAAATATCAAAACTTGTGGCTTCTTAATCCTGAATAAAAACAACTTTCACTATGGGACCTCGAAAATTTGCCGCTTCCTAAATTTTGCAGAGTGCAAGCATAAATCGGCTGAATAGCAAAGAGTCGTCAAAACGCGATACAGCATATGTGCTCATTCACACAGAGAATAGAATAGAATATACTTTATTGTACACCAAAACATGAATTTACACATCTCTTTTACAAGAATACTTATTCGTACGGGTATAAAGGCGGCCTTATCGCTGACAGCGATATCTACGAGACATCCTTTCAGACAGAGGTCCGTTTTACGGGTCCGCTTTATCGTATACGTTTTTATTCGGCGCTGACGTATGAGATGTATGAGCGAGTTCACACACTTGACAGTATTCTGAATCCAGTGAAAAATACCGACCCGACAAAATAATAATATACAGCAGTCCGTTTTACAGGCCCGTCCGCAGTCCGTTATATGATGCAGTTCACACACACAACAGTATTAAAATACTGATCCGTTTTGTTTAAAAGTTGGTGGTAGACTGACTAAATGCGGTGAAAACATCACATCCAGTAGCGACGGATCCGTTAAATACGACCCTGGAAATACGGATGTTCTGTGTGAATGTACCCTTAGTTGCAAAATTACCAATTGCCAATTTGAACAGTATATATGCATATCTGTTAATCTGTCTAGACAAAATAACATTGTAATGTAACGAAGATATGGATATAAATATATTGTCCATATGATTGTCGATATTCGAAAATCTTTTGGGGTTGACCACGTGACATTTCAAGAGAACCAGGGATATCGACATAGCCCGAAGAATTGAAAGACTTCCCACCAGGTGAACCGATGACCTGGTGAAGGTTGCTGGGATCCGCTGGATGCGGAACGCACGGGATCAGTTAATGTGGCGACCTTTGGGGGAGGCCTATATCAAGCAGTGGACGTGTTTCGGCTGATACTACGATGATGGTGATAACGTGACATTTCGATAGCGTATCGAGATCCCATACATATATTACTTTACAATGCATGTCCTCGAAAAGAGCGTTTTCCAAGCAGCCAAACTGTGCGGAAAGTGACACTTTTTTTAACTAGTGCTTTTTACTTTTCTGTATTTTTTTAATTTATAACTCCAACGTCAGCCCGACGCATAGAGTTTTTATTATTTGAGAAAAGTTTTAAAAATTAGTTACGTACAGATTATCATTCATATAAAAGGTAAAATAAAACTAATACTTCATTAAAGGCGTTTTAATTACTCTAGATTTAGATTTTGATCAATAAATGATTAATTTTAAATATTCATTAAATATGTTTGGCAGAACGTATATTTTACTCGTGCCTTTTTGCGTTACGATGTGACAGCTTACGCAGTAGATATCCCCAAGGAACTTTTAGTTAATCTGTGGTTATGCTTAGCGCGCTTGAATAAGCCCGCCATTTTATTATTTTTTGCTTGGTTTAGATATATTTTTTTATTTCCTCGCACAATGCATAGTAAAATGTTGTATGATACACGTACGTAAGATGATTTCCGACTCGTGTCGATTTATCCACTCACTCGCTTCGCTCGCTCGTGAATAAAAATGCCACTCATCGGAAATCACCTACCTTCCGCACTTGTAGCATAAATAACTATTTCAACACTGTATCACTGTTAGAATATTACTTTACCTGGATCAAAACCAAATTAGCACAAATCCCCAGAGTCATAATAAAAATATCTAAATAGACAGCAAAAAGGATACAGTTTATTAGCTACCTTATTACGTGAAAACCAGGCATGCTTGTAAAATTCTCCGTCATATCATATTCCAAGAAGTACCACATCATTATATTACTGCAGTGATATGTAAGCACTAGAAAGGTTTGCTCTCGGATCTCATGAGGTTTCTCATTACAGTCACAGAGTGAACAAGATACATAACTTTTTAGATTTATACAGCATTTTGAATGTACATAACAACAAGACTTGATTTATTTTTAAAAATTTAATAAGTATCTTTTTAAAACAAGAATCAATCGTCTACAATGGATCGTGGAGGAGTTTTTAAAAGGTATGTTCAAGTACAAAGGTAGATTCAAATTATTTTATATCATTCAAATTATATACTCATACCTTCCTCGTTATTATTTTGGTGAAAACCTTATCAAAATTCGTTGAGTGGTTTCGAAGAAGTTAGCGGCGAAACAGAAACGACGTCGACAGACGCGGAAAGCGACTTTGATTTTTAACTCCCGACAGAAATAGAGTGGTGTTCTAAGTTTGACGTGTGTGTTTGTTTATTTATGTATCTGGTTATGACATAATAGATTCTAAACGGATGAACCGATTTTGATTTCGTGTTTTTAGTTTGAATCGAGTGTTCTTAGCTATGTTTGATAAAAATCGGTTCAGTCGTTCAAAAGTTATGTGCGTTTTACTGTTTGAATCAGGGTGCTTTCGCAAGATATCGTGTCGACATTAGGTTTTAATAGATTGTCAATCGTAGCGTATCTCATACTACATAATTATGTAGCTTGAAATAAAAATTAGTCGGGCGTTTTTTTTTTTAATTTTTCTTTTATACTATTTGGAGGTAAACCTACACGGGCACTTAAAAAACTTCAGTAGCTAGGAGAAAGATTCCAATTAGTTGCTTTCAATAGAGAAGCATCAACAAGAAATGCCACGGGTTTTCATTTAAAATAATTTATTAATCAAAGAGAAAAAACAAACTAGAGATTACGCATAAATTTCATAGACTTAGTTGTTCATATTTAAATTAATTTTAAGCCAAACCTTAAAAAAGTTTAAATCCAGACCTCAATATTTGATATAGACAAATACGTAACCGCTTACCAATCTAGAAAAAGTTTAAATCTCCCTCATTTAAAAAAATATAATGACAAACAGCTAAATTTCTTCTCCCAAAACATAAAACTCTCAACTTCTTTAACTTATTTAAAATTTACGAAAAGTTTCCGAAACGATTCAATGTTTGCGTTCAATTTAATAAAGTTTATGAATTCATCAAACATTTTTAATATAAATAATGAATTATTAAGAAGCTAAAAATTGTCTGGTTCTTACTTTAAATATCATCGTTTCTAACCGAATTAAAAACATATTCGAACGCACAACTGACAGTATTTTATTTTTTTTGAAGTTTTTATTAGGTTTCCGTTGCAGTAGTAGGATCTAAATCAGAACCCTGTTACTAAGTCTCTGTCGTCTGACCATCCGTCAGTTTGTCTGACTGTCACAGAGGTGTGTCTTTGGAACTGTAATAGGTAGTTACTTGAACCAAATCGTATAGATTTCTTGCCGTTGAATCATCATGAAAAATCATGAAATTCCGCAAGAAGCAAGTCCTTCAACGGTACGGAGCCGTTCGTACGCGAGTCTGACTCCCGTTTGACCGGTTTAATTTTAATTTATTTACTTTTCGAAAGGCCAGCCAGATCCAGATTTTTAAATCAGTACTGAACTGAAAACCACTTGATATGCATCTTCAAATCGTATGCCTGTCTACCCATTACTCGCTCGGGAATATAAGTTACGAGTAATTACACTAATTCATACGTTCAATCAACGTCTACGACATTTAGCTGAAATAATTATTACGTGACAGCTGTCAGATTATAAATTAATTTGCATTTTACTGTAATTAGAGGCCCAAGAAGCAATAACTTCAGTTAGTATAAGCTATGCTAGTATTATATTATTTGTGGCCCGGGGAAGAGCTTAAAATATCAAAACTTGTGGCTTCGTACTCCTGAATAAAAACAACTTTAACTATGGGATCACCTCGAAAATTTGCCGCTTCCTAAATTTTGCAGAGTGCAAGCATAAATCGGCTGAATTGCAAAGAGTCGGCAAAACGCGATACAGCATATGTGCTCATTCACACAGAGAATAGAATAGAATGTACACCAAAAAATGAAGTTACACATCCCTTTTACAATAATACTTATTTGTACGGGTATAAAGGCGGCCTTATTGCTGACAGCGATATCTACGAGACATCCTTTCAGACAGAGGTCCGTTTTACGGGTCCGCTTTATCGTATACGGTTTTATTCGGCGCTGACGTATGTAGATGTATGAGCGAGTTCACACACTTGACAGTATTCTGAATCCAGTGAAAAATACCGACCCGACAAAATAATAATATACAGCAGTCCGTTTTACAGGCCCGTCCGCAGTCCGTTATATGATGCAGTTTACACACACAACAGTATTAAAATACTGATCCGTTTTGTTTGAAAGTTGGTGGTACACTGACTAAATGCGGTGTAAACATCACATCCAGTAGCGACGGGTCCGTTAAATACGACCCTGGAAATACGGATGTTCTGTGTGAATGTACCCTTAGTTGCAAAGTTACCAATTGCCAATTTGAACAGTATGTATGCATATCTGTTAATCTGTCTAGACAAAATAACATTGTAATGTAACGAAGATATGGATATATACTGTCCATATGATTGTCGAAATTCCAAAATCTTTTGTGGTTGACCACGTGACATTTCAAGAGAACCAGGGATATCAACATAGCCCGAAGAATTGAAAGACTTCCCACCAGGTGAACCGATGACCTGGTGAAGGTTGCTGGGATCCGCTGGATGCGGGACGCACGGGACCAGTCAATGTGGCGACCTTTGGAGGAGGCCTACATCAAGCAGTGGACGTCTTTCAGCTGATACTACGATGAAGATGATAACGTGACATTTCGATAGCGTATCGAGATCCCATACATATATTACTTTACAATGCATGTCCTCGAAAAGAGCGTTTTCCAAGCAGCCTACTGTGCGGAAAGTTTCACTTTATTTCACTAGTGCTTTTTACTTTTCTGTATTTTTTTAATTTTTAACGCCAACGTCAGCCCGTCGCATAGAGTTTTTATTATTTGAGAAAAGTTTTAAAAATTAGTTAAGTACAGATTATCATTCATATAAAAGGTAAAATAAAACTAATACTTCATTAAAGGCGTTTTTAATTACTCTAGATTTAGATTTTCATCAATAAATGATTAATTTTAAATATTCATTAAATATGTTTGGCAGAACGTATATTTTACTCGTGCCTTTTTGCGTTACGACGTGACAGCTTACGCAGTAGATAAGCCCAAGGAACTTTTAGTTAATCTGTGGTTATGCTGAGCGCGCTTGAATAAGCCCGCCATTTTATTAATTTTTGCTTGGTTTAGATATATTTTTTTATTTCCTCGCACAATGCATAGTAAAATGTTGTATGACACACGTACGTAAGATGATTTCCGACTCGTGTCGATTTATCCGCTCACTCGCTTCGCTCGCTCGTGAATAAAAATGCCACTCATCGGAAATCACCTACCTTCCGCACTTGTAGCTTATATAACTATTTCAACACTGTATCACTGTTAGAATATTACTTTACCTGGATCAAAACCAAATTAGCACAAATCCCCAGTCTTAATAAAAATATATAAATAGACAGCAAAAAGGATACAGTTTATTAGCTACCTTATTACGTGAAAACCAGGCATGCTTGTAAAATTCTCCGTCATATCATATTCCAAGAAGTACCACATCATTATATTACTGCAGTGATATGTAAGCACTAGAAAGGTTTGCTCTCGGATCTCATGAGGTTTCTCATTACAGTCACAGAGTGAACAAGATACATAACTTTTTAGATTTATACAGCATTTTGAATGTACATAACAACAAGACTTGATTTATTTTTAAAAATTTAATAAGTATCTTTTTAAAACAAGAATCAATCGTCTACAATGGATCGTCGAGGAGTTTTTAAAAGGTATGTTCAAGTACAAAGGTAGATTCAAATTATTTTATATCATTCAAATTATATACTCATACCTTCCTCGTTATTATTTTGGTGAAAACCTTATCAAAATTCGTTGAGTGGTTTCGAAGAAGTTAGCGGCGAAACAGAAACGACGTCGACAGACGCGGAAAGCGACTTTGATTTTTAACTCCCGACAGAAATAGAGTGGTGTTCTAAGTTTGACGTGTGTGTTTGTTTATTTATGTATCTGGTTATGACATAATAGATTCTAAACGGATGAACCGATTTTGATTTCGTGTTTTTAGTTTGAATCGAGTGTTCTTAGCTATGTTTGATAAAAATCGGTTCAGTCGTTCAAAAGTTATGTGCGTTTTACTGTTTGAATCAGGGTGCTTTCGCAAGATATCGTGTCGACATTAGGTTTTAATAGACAATCGTAGCGTATATACTACATAATTATGTAGCTTGAAATAAAAATTAGTCGGGCGCTTTTTTTTTTTTTTTTTTTTTGTACTATTTGGAGGTAAACCTACACGGGCACTTAAAAAACCGGCCAAGTGCGAGTCGGACTCGCACAAGAAGGGTTCCGTACCATTATCGCAAAACACTGCATAAAAATCACGTTTGTTGTATGGGAGCCCCCCTTAATTTATTTTATTTTAATTTATTAATTATTATTTTCTGAAGTAAATATACAACTAAACATTTTGTGAATATTTCAAGCGTCTACCTGTTGCCGTTATTAATATCGAGCAAAAAACGGCAAAAATATTACGTTTGTTGTATGGGAGCCCCCCTTTAATATTTATTTTAAACTGTTTTTAGTATTTGTTGTTATAGCGGCAACAGAAATACATCATCTGTGAAAATTTCAACTGTCTAGCTATCACGGTTCATGAGATACAGCCTGGAGACAGACGGACAGACAGACAGACAGACAGACAGACAGACAGACAGACAGACAGACAGACAGACAGACGGATCGCGAAGTCTTAGTAATAGGGTCCCGTTTTTACCCTTTGGGTACGGAACCCTAAAAACTTCAGTAGCAAGGAGAAAGATTCCAATTAGTTGCTTTCAATAGAGAAGCATCAACAAGAAATTCCACGGGTTTTCATTTAAAATAATTTATTGATCAAAGAGAAAAATCAAACTAGAGATTACGTAAACATAAATTTCATAGACTTAATTGTTCATATTTAAATTAATTTTAAGCCAAACCTTAAAAAAGTTTAAATCCAGACCTCAATATTTGATATAGACGAATACCTAACCGCTTACCAATCTAGAAAAAGTTTAAATCTCCATCATTTAAAAAAAAATATAATGACAAACAGCTAAATTTCTTCTCCCAAAACATAAAACTCTCAACTTCTTTAACTTATTTAAAATTTACGAAAAGTTTCTGAAACGATTCAATGTTTGCGTTCAATTTAATAAAGTTTATGAACTCATCAAACATTTTTAATATAAATAATGAATTATTAAAAAGCTAAAAATAGACTGGTTCTTACTTTAAATATCATCGTTTCTAACCGAATTAAAAACATATTCGAACGCACAACTGACAGTATTTTATTTTTTTAGAAATTTTATTAGGTTTCTGTAGCAGTAGTAGGGTCTATATCGGAACCCTGTTACTAAGTCTCTGTCGTCTGACCATCCGTCAGTTTGTCTGACTGTCACAGTGGTGTGTCTTTGGAACTGTAATAGGTAGTTACTTGACCCAAATCGTATAGATTTCTTGCCGTTGAATTATCATGAAAAGTCATGAAATTCCGCAAGAAGCAAGGTCCTTCAACGGTACGGAGCCGTTTGTACGCGAGTCTGGCTCCCGTTTGACCGGTTTAATTTTAATTTATTTACTTTTTGAAAGGCCAGCCAGATCCAGATTTTTAAATCAGTACTGAACTGAAAACCACTTGATATGTCTCTTCAAATCGTATGCCTGTCTACCCATTACTCGCTCGGGAATATAAGTTACGAGTAATTACACTAATTCATACGTTCAATCAACGTCTACGACATTTAGCTGAAATAATTATTACGTGACAGCTGTCAGATTATAAATTAATTTGCATTTTACTGTAATTAGAGGCCCAAGAAGCAATAACTTAACGCTTTGTCAAGTTAATTTTGGCGAATACTGCAGTAAGGGAAAAAGTAGGGTATGGTACAGCTAATCTATTTGTTAGATACTGATCGTGTTTTCTAAATCAGCTTCTTAAAAAAAAAATCTTCTAAAATGTGTTATCCATACTAGTAACGATTATTATAAATGTATATGTGAGTTTGTTTCTCACACTTTAACGGCTGAAGGGATTTGGATTAACATTACCATATGGATAGGAATCAACCTGTATTAGGGCTTGGGATACCTTTTATCCCGGTATAACTTTCCCTTGGGATAATGAACCACTTTCAACACGGGCGCAACCGCGGTCCGAAGATATATAAATGCGAAAACAACTCTTTCTGTTTGACTGTAACGCTTTCACGCCTAAAACCAATGAATCAATTTTAATTGTAACTGTAGAGATAGGTCGGACTTTGGAGAAGGAAATATGATACTTTTTATCCCTATATGATATATGTTCCCTTGGCATAATATCCGACTTTCACGCGGGCGAAGCCACAGGCAGACACTAGTATTAAATATCCAGAGCTTTCTTGAAAACCTAGCAGTAGGTACATGGCACGATTTATACAATAGCTGAGAGAAGTTAGTTTAAGGCGATATATACGCCCCAATGTTAACGCAGTGCTGGCCGTGCGCCCGCTCGATGCCAAAATATGAATATTGAAGCTGCTTTTGAACAGTTTTGTTTGCAAAATATTATTAGATTTACATATGCTATGTTAGTTATGAAGAAATGCCAGCCATCAGTTTTTCTGCGTAAAAATATTTTTAAACATCCAAGTCGTTTTGGAGGAGTTTCCAAAAATTGCGAAAAAGTATCGTGTTGTTAATTACTTTTTAAAGCAAAATTATTAGTTTATCACGAAAAAAGCTTGTGTTCAAAATTATGTACATAAATCAATAATAAACATATATATTTTTTAAACCTTTTAACCTAGCCGTTACTAAGGAGTATGCTTTAGAGAGTTACCGTTTTACGGCACTAAAGCGTATGTGCCCTCAAGCTCAATTTGCATAGGTCTAAAGTGAAGGGAAGATTATTCCTTGTATACGAGACTAGAACTAATAACATAGGTAACGTGATATTACCAACCGAACAATCATAGTAATCTAGATAAGCCAAAGACTGAGTTTATTATGTTAATAAAGTTATTAATAATACGCTTTGAAGGAAATCTGCGGGGCAGGGAAATTGCTGTTGCCCGTAAATATGGATTACTCCTTCCTTCGCCGATGTATTCATAACAAGAGACATAGTCGTTTATCCAAATTAATCTTCATCATCATCAGCCTATTAATGTTCCCACTGCTGGGACGCAGGCCTCCTCTCTGTGAGAGGGGGAATGGACCTTAATCCGACAAGTTCAGTCTTCGACTTTTTGGTAAAATTCGGAATTAAGTACAGAAGTTCTAGACAAGTGAAATTTTACAAACGACGCGTCGCGATAGTGATTGGGAAAAACCGGCCAAGTGCGAGTCGAACTCGCGCACGAAGGTTCCGTACCATTATTGCGAAAAACGGCAAAAATATCACGTTTGTTGTAAGGGAGCCCTAAATATTTATTTTATTCTATTTTTAGTATTTGTTGTTATAGCGGCAACAGAACTACATTATCTGTGAAAATTTCAGCTGTCTAGCTATCACGGTTCATGAGATACAGCCTGGTGTAAGACAGACAGACTGACGAATCGCGGAGTCTTAGTAATAGGGTCCCGTTTTTACCCTTTGGGTACGGAAGCCTAAAATGTAAAAAAAAAATGGAAATGCCTAGCGATATCAAAATATTACATCATCATCATCATACCAGCCGAAAGACGTCCACTGCTGGACATCTTTAAATAAGACTAGGCCTCCCCCAAGCGTCGCCACATTGACCGGTGCCGTGCGTCTCGCAACCAGCGGATCCCCCAACCTTCACCAGGTCATCGGTCCACCTGGTGGGAGGCCTTACAACGCAACGTCGTCCGGTTCGCGGTCGGCACTCCAGAATCTTTCTGCCCCATCGGCCATCCGTTCTACGAACAATGTTCCCTGCCCACTGCCACTTAAGTTTGGCAATTCTTCGGGCTATGTCGGTATCCCTGTTCAGTTTTTTTTAACAGTTAAATGTTACGTCTATCCTTTACATTTTGGCATTTCAACTATCGATATCGCTGATAGAATGAGTCTTTGTTAGGGGTCTCTGATCCAATCTTTCAATGTTCAATAGCTATAGGTACCTACTATTGCTGAGTCCTGTTGGCTGCTTGTTATCCCGGAACGGTAATTTCTTCGTGTGTGGATGTGGCCATATCTGGTGTCAGAGTTAATTAAGTCACCTCTGAGAACGCCAGAGGCCTCTGACTTGACTATTTCAGACTAACATTAACTATATAAGTCCAGGTTTCCTCACGATGTTTTCCTTCACCGCTGCTGTCCAAGATAAACTTAAATAACTAGACTTTTTCAAATTCATATGTACCCACATATGAATTTGAAAAAGCCACATTGGTTCTTGCCCGGATTTGAACCTACGCCGAACTGAAGCCGGAACGGTCAAGTATTATTCCTGTGGAATAATCTGAAACTCATGCTTTTTCCCCATGGGGGTACTATAGAACGCACCTGCTACTCCTTTAACTGAACATGTGCATACATCTAAAATCGTATTTTAGGTTTGGCACATTGCACGCCTCTCGCCTATTATTATTATTATTATGAGCCTGTTATGTCCCACTGCAGGACAAAGGCCTCCCTTTCGTCTTTCCGTCTTTCTTTCAATATATGCTATAGAGGTCAATAACTTTGGAGTGGTAAACAATCGACAATCTTGACCGACCTTTTTTAAATATTATCCTAGGTAAATAAAATACGAATACAAGGTACTTACCACGAACAAACTGGATAAGTATAAAGGCATCATACATAAAATAGGAGTTAAAAACGAGCAGGTAATAGATACCTACTAAAATAAATATCAAATAGAATTTCCTTCATTTCCATCACAGAAAAATGACCTTTACAAAACCATCCGCTTTTTGCTGCCAAAAACACAAATATTCATTTCACTCATTAAAACTAGAACTCGAGTCGACAAGGTAATTGAGCGTCAGTCAAATTATAATTAACCCCTAATTAGCGCGGTTTCCTTTCAACCCCTTCAGTAATATTGTTGGGAGTATATAAATAAAGAGCACGTATGTAATGACTTAAATGCACGGTCATTAAAAGCTGATGAATATTAGAAAACAAACCTAGCATGCACTATTGCAATTTATACAGGATGGCCGGAAAATAATCGGCCAAAAAATATTGTGACCCTCGTACCGTGGGGTATCCGAACTATAATTAATATCACGTATGTGCCGCAACTTTTCATAGTTTTAGATTAAAGTAATTTTTTATGAAATTTAGATATAGAGATACTAACGGCCGATTTCTGATTTGAGTATTTGACGCTAAGTATGTGCTTATCTCGATTTAAGCATCTGTCATTCTTGATCATCTGTCACTTTAAGTTTTCTGCGATGCTGAGCAAGGTTTGAGTATACGTTGTCAAGTCATGCCAAAGTATACCCTATGTCATACAAAAAACCTTCCTTGACGTTCAATTGGGTTTCACAACTGAGAAAAACACATTTGATCATTCTCAAATGCTCAAAGTTTTCTCAAACCGTTGTCAACGTTACATCATCGGTGTAGCCAGATTGGGCGCCTTTTTGCCATTTAGGCTACTCGGAATGGTGCCATGGCGACCAATTTTTACGAGACGCCAATTAGGCTACCTCAGAAAAAAAAATGGGGCGATTTTATGCAATTTCGGAATGAGACTATCTAATACAACATTATCTGAGGAATTATGAAATTAACTGGAAACCAAAATGCTTTTAACAGTTCATCACTATTTTTCATTATACTTCAGTGCGCAACAACACAGGGAAATAAAGAAATAATAAATTATTCTTGTGGCTAACGCATTTATGTTTCGAAGAATGTTTCGTGGTTTTAGTGAATAATGGTCGTCTTGAGTTTTTTTATAAATGGACATACGAAATTTTCGCCGACTTTGAGCTCGTCGAATCTGGCTACACTGGTTACATTTGGCAGTTGATAGTTGACAAGCCTGTGCTTAAACGGTGATCAAGCGAAATAAATACAAAATAATATATAAACTGATAAAACGAGTAACAAAGAAGACCTTGTCTGCCTTGGAGATGCCTCCACGAAGACCGATGCGTGGAAGAAGAGTGTTCGCCCTGAATTATCGAAAACATTAGATTGGATGGAAATATTTCACGCCTGATAGATCTCAGATGGTCGAAGAACGGATGGTCAATGGGGCTGTTAAGTTCTGGAGTGGCGACCGCGTGGCGGATTACGCAGCGCTTTAAGGCCTCCCTCTGTAGACCGATGACCTGGTTAAAGTCACGGAAATCCGATGTATGAAAGACGCACAGGACCGGTTGATGTGGTGACGCTGGGGAAGTCCTTCGGCAGAAATGATGACGATGATGAGTGAGATCTTCAAGAAAAATATTCAAAAAGTGCCAGTTTTTGTGTGTGTAGTCGCCAGTAGCTTTTCCTGCGCGAAAACCGAGAGTTATCCAACAGGAACTATGTGAAAAGTGGAGATGGACCGGTCATATGATGCGCGATAACCAAGGGACATGGAGAAAAGTGACAAACTGGTAACCAAGAGATGGGAAAAGAAGCCGTTGAAGACAGTGTCAGAGATGGAAATGGGATATGGGAAAGACTGCTGGTCCAAGATGTAGGCAAAAAGTGTAAGCAATGGCGCGCTGTGGTGTTGGCGAGTAGGTCAGGATAGACCCCAGTGGAAACTGTTAGTGTAGGCCTATGCGAAGAGGCACACTGAGATTACATGTATTGTATAGACTTCAGTTTTATATCTATGATTTCAGAATAAAAGGCTTTGTTATTCCGTTTATTTTATTATTATATTTATTTTTTGTTATTATGTCCTAGGTTCTAATTCTGGTCATTTATAATTGTTTTCCAAAGTATATACTTCCAAATACGTTCAACCATTGAAGTGTGATTAACAAATATCCAAACATACACTTTCATACCTATATAAAATAGGTATTAGTAGAATCCACAAGACAAGAAGAGGTTACAACGGATTATTTGGTTTAGGACAGCGATGAAATTGTGTACAGAATTTGGCTTTTGTATATTAGGATTTTGGTATCAAAACAGTAAAAGATGATAAAAACAACGTGACAAGTCTCATTTAATTATTATTTTACAAAATAAGTAGGCAGATATTATATTGCTTGTTAACACATATAATTAGACACAGTTCTCTTTCATAATATCAGACACATATCCAATGGCACCGACCCTGGCTAATATTGTTTTTCTTTGGAGGTTCTTCGATGTCTAGCAAAGCCTTCGGTCTTGAAAACCCAGGTCAGCCATTAAAAATTGCATCACAATAGTCCACATTTGTTGGTAAATCACAATTTCAATCAGATTCCAATGCAGATGCACAAGTGCCCTTTTGAGAGATCTTGTGAAATTCTGAGTAAAATACATTGAGGTAATAATATACGTAAAATATTCTGTAGTTCTATGAGGTATCACAAGAACCAGCAACTGCTCGCTCTAAACACATTCACTTCTAGTAATTATAAGCTTCAATTCTTGATTTTGGAAATAACAAATTATATTGTATATTATTTTCTTACGATAAGACATCATTGACAAAATAAATACGGTTGCCATGACAATCTTGAAGTAATTGACTAGAAGGTACCTACGATTCATTTCATAGTTTCATAATAAGGTTGTATACATTTCAAATAGGTATCTATTAAATTGCTTAAATATGAAAAATCAAGTTATTAAAGATTATAATATCTTTAATAACTTGAGTTTTTTAATCTTGAATGATGTAATATAATACTAACGTACTTTTTATAGCTGTATAAAATGTATATCAGTAAATTTTATGCAATCTTGTGATGTCTCGTTTTCGTTTGTAAAATGGAACGTAAGGATGAAAGAGAAAGTGAATGGAACTTTGACAGGTCCATACATAAGTAGGTACTTACTTAACTGATCTAGGTAGATTCTCAATTGTGAAACGTAAAATACTCAAAGGCTTCCTAAATTATTTGACACTGACATGACAATACTCAACTGATTATTCCTGCTTTACTTAAATCAGAAATCGGGCCTAAATCTTCATGAGTATTACTTTTATGCATAAAATAATCAGCTTCGTAACTGTGATGAAAGATATGAAAATTTTGTTCTAAAGTGAAAAAATTACGTTCGGTGAAACACTTAAATGTTGTTATGTTTTTTTTTTATTTGGCGTTGTCTCGAGGCCCACTTATGAAGTCACCTGTTTAGATTTTTTATATAATGTTTAAAATTTAAGTCGTTAGTCACCGAACTTATAATTTTCACCAACATTTTAGACCAACATTTTCATATTTTGTTCATCTCTGTAGCTGATCTCATTATAAAAAGATATATATACTCATAGTACGCCCAAGCCATGTACGAATGCAATATACTAATAGTCACCCTGAAGTATATTAAAAACTGTAACTTTTTGTCGGAACTAAGAAATTTTATATATTAGAAATAAAAATTCACGACAAAGACATACGACAGGACACATGTCAATACAACAGTTTCATGTCTGCCTGCACAGACTACTTACAGATATACCGTCTGCCTGACAAGCTATAAAATCTGTAAAAATAGCAATAGTAGAACAAATTTCAAAAAAATGTCCTTCCGTTAGACAATGAGCGCTTCCGTTTTTGTGCTCACCAGTTGGCACCACTGGCGAGTAAGCTGTTAAACGTTTCTATTACGCGAACGGAAGCAAAGTTTGAAATAAATTCATTACTAATGCCGTAGAAGTGCGATTAAATATAAAACTGAGTATGCCGTAGTTTTGTGCAGTCCCTTTTTTCGAAAAAAAGGAGGATAACATTTTCTGAAATATAAAGCTCCATTAGTAGTAGTAGAATCAATTATTAGTTTTAAATATTTTTATTTTGACTTTCAAAAGTGCCGCTTAATGGCCTAATTGAACAAAAAATAAATAAATTTTGATTAAAAAAGTGGTTGGTAAAACCATACATATTTGGCAAATATTCACAATAATAAAAATATAGTAAATAAACTTGTGCTGAAAGCCAAAAACAAAAAAACAACTAAATCTATGCAAAATACAATGAAATTTGACATGTAGACCTCACTCTACACCAGCGCCCCTAGCGGCAAATTCAAACGCGGTAGCCTTTTAGCCGCCGCGCCGGGGTGGTCTGAAATTGTACAGCTCTAGACAAAGTATCATTCGATTTCAGCAATGGCGAAGGTCGAAATGCCTAAATGTATTAGTCATGTGACACTTCGAAAGCACTTGGCTGTCTCATACATCATCAGCCTTTATCAGGGATCCGTACCCGAAGGTCCTAAACGGATTCCTATTGCTGTCACTCACGTTTCCGTCTGTCTGTCCGTCTGGCCGTCTGTCCGTCTGTCCGTCTGTCCGTCTGTCCGTCTGTCACACGGCTTTTACGGCCAAACGGTTGGAGCTACAGTCTTCGAATTTTCACAATAAGCATCTTGTTACCCAAAGCCATGCAAATTGTCTTTTTTTTAATATATTTTTAAGGGTTGCTATATAATATTGGAAAACAAAGGTCAAAGGTCGGGTAATTATTCCTTTGTGCCAAGACAGCTTTTTGTACACCACGCGCACTTGGCCGGTTTTAAATGTTCTCACTACTGGGACACAAGGCCTCTGTGAGAAGGAATGGGCTGTAATCCACCACGCGGGCCCATTGTGGGTTGGTGGATGTCACATGTCTTCGAATTTTTGGTTCTATGACATGTCGGTTTCCTCACGATGTTTTCCTTCACCATTTTGAGAGCAGTGGTGATGGAATAATTTACACAAAGTAAAGCGCGTGCCTGGGTTCGAAACACGACTTACAACTAGTAAGTCGCGGCCATTACCACTGGGCCACCACTGCTCTCCAATCTCTTAATTTTTTTGTCATTTTCCCAAAAGCTAATCGCTTTAGATGATAGAATATCACATTTCTAGAGTATCAGAGAACGAAATAGCAGAAAACAATTATTTGTTTCATATCGCAAACATTTAATTATTCCTATAGTTATTTCACGTTCGATGATGAAAAACAACTAAAAAACAAACATCCGTACGGATGTTTTATTCCAGCACAGGCAGTTCAAAGCCAGATGTCACAGCACCCGGTTCATTTTACAGTCCAATGATGCACGATGTCCAGAGCGGACGTCAAAGCGGTGATGGACTAGCTCTGACTAATATTACTAACTGGAAATAAACCTGCCTTAATAAGGAACCGGGATTAGGACGAAACGATAAATATAGTTACTTATTAAACTCAAAATCTTCGGGTCCAATGTCAAATTTGTGCTGCTCTAAGGGTGCAAAACGTGGAAGGGCACAAAGGAAATCTCATGCCAAGAACAAGTCTTCGTGTTGACGAAGACTTGCGCCAGCGGTTGCGCTGTCTTCGTCGCATTCTCGGAATTTACTGGCCCGAGACCATCTCCAATGCATAGCTGTTGGAGCAATGCCACGAGAGCCCGATCGACCGCCAGATCAAGCATCGCAAGTGGAGATGTATTGGCCACACGCTCCGAAGGGGTCCCAATCACATACCCAAGCAAGCTTTGGACTGGAATTCCCTAAGGGAAAAGAAAGCGTGGCCGACCCCGTCAAACCTGGCATCGCACCGTGTTGGCAGAAGCGACGAGCATCGGAATGACATGGAGCGAGGTGAAGCGTGAAGCTCAAGACCGATCGCGATGGAGGACATCTGTGGACGCCCTCTGCCCCATCTAGGGGTTAAGTGAAGTCATCTTCTCGTTCAACTTACCACAGTGTTTCAAGACGAAAGTCTATGACCAGTGTTTGTTGCCAGTGATGACCTTCGGCAGTGACACGTGGTCGCTCACAAAGGGCCTCATCAGAAAACTTACAGTCACCCAAAGGGCAATGGGGAGGGCTATACTCGGCGTTTCCTTTCGTAAACGAATCAGAAATGTAGAGATCCGCAAGAGAACCAGGATTACCGACATAGCCCGAGAAATTGCGAAACTTAAGTGGCAGTGGGAACTGGACAGGTCAAATTGCTCGCAGGAAGGATGGCCGATGGGCAGAAAAGTTCTGGAGTTGCGACTGCGACATCAGGCAGGTTCTAGAACATATTTTATTTTGTTTATAATATATATGCGTGTATTAAAGTATGTATTTACTATTGTATTTTTTTCTGATGGTCTTTCACCCTAAGGTTGACTGATACAAGATGCCTAATGCATAGGCGTACTTAGGCAAATAGTACAGCGTTTTAACTCGTGCATAAAGTTTTAATAAATAAACAAAAACCCTTCAAGTACCATTAATAAATCAGCATCAAAAAGAAATAACAATTCTAAGAACAAAAGAAATTCCCACCAATGATGTATCAGAATTGCTTTTCTAACAAAATCTCGTTATAATACCGTCTGCAGGGAACTTTCCACGAAAAAATATATTCTTAAAAAGGTGAAAATAGCTTCGCATGGTTCAATGAGCAGCGGTCCGTTCACAATGGATACCTGAACAAAATTGTGTGAAGCCTCCACATTCTGTTGGTTTAATGATACAATTCTGTTGTAATACAAGTCTATCGATGACTTAAGAATATCTTAGTTTAAATAACAAAAAAAATAAAACGACTTCCAAAACTAAACACGAAAAATATCTTTCTTTTCAGAAGTCGGTGTGTTTGGTACCTATTCTTTTTCGTTTTTCGAACCTGACTTCAGAAAATAAAGTTATATTTCGCTTTTTAGTGTTTAGTTTTGGAAGTCGGTTTATTTTTTTTTGTTAAAATGTTTTTATGTTCCTCTTTTAAGTTTTGTTACATCAAATTACCATCAAAATCATTTATAGCTAAACCACATCTCATGACGATTCCAATAAGCCCAAACACAACTAGGATACATTGTTTTATTTCGGAATTCCAGTGCCTGCCTTCCGGCTTCATCATCAAATCAGTTCGGTAATACCATTTATTAGAAAAAAATATTTTTAAGTATTTACTTTATTATAGTCGGTCAAATATTCGAGATATCTTATACCCGTGACAGCTATCATCGGAATGTCAGTGGCTATCTGTGGCCTTCTTCATCAGTTCACCATAAGATACTTTCTGAGTGCAAATGATTGCATGGTTGATGAAAATGCCAAAATCGCCATATGTGTGTCTATAATATTTGAGGAGTTCCCTAGATTTCTCCAGGATTCCATTATCAGATCCTGACCTGATGACCATAGGACCACCTGGAAAGTATACACTTTTAAATAAAAGTAGAATTTTCCAAATCAGTCCAGGCGTCTTCGAGTAATCAGGTAACATACATTAAAAAACCGGCCACGTGCGAGCCGGACGCAAAAAACGGCAAAAAAATCATGTTTGTTGTATGGGTGCCCACTTAAATATTTATTTTATTCTCTTTTTAGTATTTATTGTTATAGCGGCAACAGAAACACATTATCTGTGAAAATTTCAACTGTCTAGCTATCACGGTTCATGAGATACAGCCTGGTGACATACGAACAGACAGAGAGACAGACGGACCGTGGCATCTTAGTAATAGGGTCCCGTTTTTACCCTTTGGGTACGGAACCCTAAAAAAGATGCCGACGAATTGAGAACCTGCTTCTTTTTTTAAAGTCGGTTAAAAACAAACGAAGATATTTTTTTAAATTATGAATGTTGTTGTAGTGATATACAATATTATGATAGATGGAACATCCTCTGCGTTTACCATCTCAACTTGTAACCCAGATGAGGTTGGCAGAGAAGTGCCGGGATTGGCATAAGAAAATACAGCAGTGCGTGAAATCAGGCCATTGATGATGATAGCGATAGCAGAGAAAAGTTGTGTGTAGCAAAGGGAAGGCTTTTGTTAAATACATCACATCATCATCATCAGCCTTTTTAATGATCCCACTGCTGGGACAGAGGCCTCCTTTCATAGAGGGAGTGGGATATAATCCACCACGCGGGACCACGGGCCCAGTGCGGATTGGTAGATGTCACATGTCTCTGAATTTTTGGTATTAGGACATGCCGGTTTCCTCACGATGTTTTCCTTCACCGCTTTGAGAGCAGTGGTGATGAAATAAATTACACAAAGTAAAACGCCTGCTCAGGTTCGAACCCACGACCTACAACTCGTAAGTCAGCACCGTAACCACTGGTCCAGCACTGCTCGCTAAATACTTGGAAAAATTATAATGTTGAAACAAACAATCAATCAAAGATTCAATGAACAAAATAAAACTTGATAATAACGGCTTTAATTTTTACATAATTCTATTTCCATATTTCACCTGACCATTTTCATCAATATTGTTATGACAATAGAGATATTTTAAAACATTTGAATATTATTTATCACATATCACATGATGAATATTATTTACATGAATAAACCTTAACAATCTATTGTATATTTACGTAACATATCGAGGCATACAGCGGAGACATGCTTTAATAGGAACAGTACCGAGCCGTTGAGACAAAGAACGGGTTGATACGTCTACAACTCATGTAGGTCGCAAGTCGCAAGCTCACAGAATATGTTATAATAGACTTAAGATATTATCACAGAAATGTGTGTGATGTTTATTGTGAAGAGGGTCTATTATTAATTATTGATGGACGTCTAAAGTGTAACAAGGAAATCTGGGAAATTTCTTGATTAGTACATTTTTGAAAATACATCATCATTATCTACCTCAACTATGTTGGGGTAAGCGTTTCAGTCTAACTGAATACAGCTGATAATTTTTTCCAATAAAAGTGTATTTTTTTTATATTTGCTTTGCTTACCAAGAAAGATGAAGGTAGATGAAGGTTAGGTGAAGGGTGATGAAGGTACTGGTAATCAGCTAAATCCGGTAAGACTGGAAGCCGACCCCAATATAGTTGGGAAAAGGCTAGGCAGATTCATTGATTTACCAAGAATGCATAATTTGGCTTTCGAAGGAAAACATCGTGAGGAAACCGGCATGTTCTAGAACCAAAAATTCGAAGACATGTAACATCCACAACCCGTATTGCGCCCACGTGTATTATATGCCCATTCCCGCTCACAAAGAGGAGGTCTGTGTCACAGCAGTGGTTTGTAGGTATCTCTGGCAGTCCGATTACAAAATGGTTTCACTGATAGACAGCTACACTATTTCTGAATATTACAAGTAGCTAATTATTATTCCATAAACTGTACAATTCCTGTGGGGTGGGCCCCGGAAACAAAACCGTTGGTAAAGCCAAATATTTAATAAACTACAGTCAATATATATTGTAACCACTACACATGTGCACAGTAAAAACAAACAAAACACATGTATTTCAATTAGGAAACAAACACCAAAGTTTCTGTAATGAACTCTCCAACGTACAATTAATTTCATCAAACAATGCATGCATCGTTGGCGACCATTTTATAAAAGCAAACGAGAACAGTTCTCTAACTAAACTTAATGTTATGCTGACACATTGTTGCTTGTAATTGCAACATAATGCTACATTTTAAGGATTACTGCTACATGTACGTGGAGTTTTGGGAGACATTCGTCAAGCTTTAATATTGGGAGACTCATTTGTTAAAACTCTTGACATAAGTAGACTTACGTCAAGAGTTTTATCAAATGAAAGTTGAGAAGGAAATTGTATTTAAAAGTGATTCGTGATCGTGCATCATCACAACTCACTTCTTGTGAAATAAATTAATCAAAAAAATATATTATGACAAGTAATAAGGTGTACTTCAAATGCATAAAGCTCATTATATTATTTTTAAATAATTTACCTCGATGATATTTTGTAAACAGCAAGTGAAACGTCACTTAATTTATCTGTGTTTAATTTACGTTGCCAATATTTAATATTTATTCGCCACAGGAATTTCAATAGATCGCATATTAATAACAGCTTAAAAGCGGATGATCCTTAATTTAATCTTTCTCTAACGACAAATAGGGAAAATCTTATCCACCTCAATTTTATTAACTTCGTTTATTACTTGTGGCTCATCTGAATATTTTCACTTTGCTTTAAATTTTTTTGAATGTAACTAAAAAACGTGGGGATGTAATCATTTTGTGAGCAATTTATTTGTATTAAATAATGAAAATTTTATGATAAACGTAATAATGGAAACAAAACATGTTAATTATCACTTATTTGCATACTAAGTATGTTTAAACGGGCTTTAAATACGTTTTCCTAGATCATCATCTGTCTAGAACTGCTCCAACATAAAACCAAAAAAATGTTCTGTTCTGAATTTGTCTACAACATGGCTTATCAGTAGTGGTAAAAACGTACCCTAATATAAAATATTCACATCAAGCTACTGCACATATATAAACACTGAAAGTGCCTTACGGGTGCGGAATAGGTGTATTTATTATATCGAAGGCTTCGTAAGAAATTGTGTCCATTTCTGGCGAATGTCATATCAATTTTCTGAGGCGTAAGCGCGCCCATATATTCATAATGTAGTAGAACGCACGCTTCGCTCGACGAACAGGTAATACCCTCGGCAGTTACCCTTCATGTCATGGCTTTTGGATTACCGTGAGCCAGGGGATTATACGGGGGACTACGTGACTTCATTATATTTCAGGAACAAAATAATACTGTTGTAATGTTCCATTTACAGATTCAGACCATAAACTCTAAAGTGGTTTGAAAGACAAACAGATTGAAACCCTCACATCTATCTTCAATCGCTAAAAGTTTCAAAGAGAGCTAAATTAATTCGTAAAGCAATATTGGACATTTAAAATAAACTCACCTTTAATTTAGTCTAAAGTAAAATACAAACAGTGAAATACGCGAGCGAGAATATTCAAATTCATTTTCTGATTTAAATTAAAATACTTCGCTTTGCGGTGATGGAGATAATATTTCAAACAGCCCGGTGAGCAGAGGGAACATGTAGGTATTCAACAAAAACTACTCATGTTTCTAAGTAATTTAAATTCCTGTACCTATATATCCCACTTATTTACTTAATACTGTAAGTGTGAAAGTTTAGGAGTATGGATGCATGCATGGATTATATGTTACTCTTTCAAGCTAAAACTTCTGAATAAAATTGGATGCAATTTGGCACACAGATAGTTTATAATCTGAATTAACACAAAACAAATATTTTTATCCGGGTAATAAGTTCCTTTGGAATAATTTTTGACTTATACGCGAATGGAGCTGCAGGCGGTAGCTAATCACATATAGAAGAGATTTAGAGAACCTAATTCACAGGCATAGTTATGCCTTCATGGAAACTGCTTACTCGCTGGAAAAACGCCCCTTGATATATACGGTGTTACGATGTATTTTTTTTAATTTTTTCACTCTCTCACATTGGGCTCAAGTTCGCTCGCATAATCTAGCGTTTTCAACAACTGCCTTAGGGTTGTCACTTCGCTGAATATATTACCAACTTCAATAAAACCGAGAGTAGCATTACTTATCTGCTATTTAAAATTTTACGTGCGTGAAAGACCTTGTAGGATGACACATGACTTTTTTTTAAATCTTGTCTGCAATTTTGAGGTCACCGATCTTAAATTTTATTTCTAGATCGACCTATTTTGAATATCACAATAAAATCATACTCAACGCTTTCTGTGAAAGTGATTTATTCGCAGATTGGTGAATGTTACGAGTACATGACTTAGTTTATTTTATTTCTTACACATACCACATACTGTTTTCTCACAAATCTGCCAAAAAACAAACAATCGACTGCTGCATTTCGATCTGTCTTTAAAACTTTAGAAAATGTATCCATCCTTATTTATAAGCAGAAAAAGTCGAATGCGAAATCAGCGGTACTTGAGTGGAGAGCCCGAGAGACGCGAGCGTGCCTCCAC
The DNA here is from genome assembly GCA_945859665.1 of Anorthoa munda. Classification (NCBI taxonomy): domain Eukaryota; kingdom Metazoa; phylum Arthropoda; class Insecta; order Lepidoptera; family Noctuidae; genus Anorthoa; species Anorthoa munda. The sequence goes on from OX243893.1 coordinate 8,712,891, forward strand.
GCCCCACTTTATCAAACTATGAACCAATATGATTTATCACGAAACCTGTATAGTCATACGTCTCGTGATCCCTTGTGATTTGGAGTGGTCACTGAGCTATGGACTGACGGGAGACCCAATCTTATTATGGTGTAAGTGAATCTGGTTACCAAATAGGGTGTTCCAAATTCGGGGTCCGTTTTGTGGGGCTTACATCTTTTTGTCGAAGTACAATGGAATATTGAGGAACGCAATAGAGCGATTGAATTAAGAATTCGAAAACATATAATTGTTAGGCCATTAGGTCATACTATAAAATTGCTATTCAAATTCGCAATGTTGCCAGAATGCCCTGAGCGCGTTTATTATTTATATATTTTGATAAATAAATAGTAAAATAGTTAATAAAAGTTAATCCATTTTTATATTCAGAGAGGCAGTCACTCCATGCCAAATTCTGGTAATCAGCCAAACCCGGTTAGACTGTAAGACGATCTCACATTGACTGATCAGTGAATCAAGACAAAGGGATTGGATTGTACAGGTAGCATCTAATATTAATTTGATTATATCAATTAACAGACAATGTATGTCTTGTCATTACGGCAGCGATCAAGATCAATCGAATTAACGTCGGAAATAATTGTCTACCTGAATTACTGCCCAGCAATCACTCATACAAAGGCTGCAATTTAAACTTAAACCCTTTGTCAACTACGAAAGGTATGATTATGTTCATTGAATTCGTTTATAAATTGTAAACTGACTTATCGATCTTGTGGTTGAAATACAACAGTTCAATGTTTGATTAATCAATTGGTTGGATATAATTTTACTGAGTTATTTTGTCAGGGTTTCGAGTTTTCTTTGGACTCGACAGGCTGGAAGTTTGGAAGTTTTCCGATAACATAAATTCAACCATTTTAATAGAACTGAACATCGATATTCGATATCGTTGTTCCATTCGACGGTAGTTTTCTAAACTTTAAATATTATTATTTTTTATCGTATTAACTTGAGAAACAACACACCTTTTTCGATATTATGTCGTACGCATCACTACAATACGAAGCTCAAAGGAAACGGTTTGACAAGAAAATCGGACACGTTTGTCGCTCGCGACACGTATGCAACAAAACGTCTCAGAAAAATGTCACGAGACACGTCCTTACAATTTACATCGACATGTTTGCGAGAAACGCGAATTTCGTCATAACACCCGATTCAAATGCTTGAGAATATCCGGATTTGGACGATATAATCGAAATTGGATCTTGAACATTCGAAATCAAGATTGAATTTCCTTTAACTGCTGAAACGATTTCTTTATTGGTATGAATGAAAAATGTTTTATATTTTGCCATTTTGAATAAGGAAAAAGAATGTACCGGTTAATAGGAACAAATTAATGTTTCTGATTTTTGAAATGGAGTATTCTGATTTGTTTTTACGATGAAACAATGAATATGAAATCGGATTTTACCTTGTTTTACCATAAAAAAGAAGAAATATATTTAGGTAGCCGAATTCAGTTTCAAGGTAATATTTACAATTACATTATAACTTGGGAAATTGATGGCGATCCCAGAAATGTTTGAAATCTTTCAGAGCTATAACGAAAAGTCTATTTTCACATAAGCAAAATGGGACAATATTTAAGTCAGTAGCAAATAATTTCCAATGCCAAACTGTTGGGGATTGAGATTAAAATAATGACTCAAATTTAACTTCTTGATATTAATTATATATATTGATTAAAATGAAACGGCAATGTACAATGGTTGGACACGCGCGATCACGACATTAAAGATCGACGTGTGTGCGCAAACGCTGATTTTTTTAATATCAAGAAGTTGATGATGAGTCATTATTTTAATCTCAATCCCCAACACAAACTTATTAATAATAACAATATCTGTACATGTATCTAAAACTAAACCAATATCAAAGGCACTAACTGAATAGATGATAATTACGTTGATTCCAATCCAATAATTACTTAGCTACCTCATCGATGACGTCATGCACAAATCATGCATACTTATAGCTGCGTAGACATGAATATAGTTTCACTGGGGCACTGAGGGGCATTTTGAAGTTTTCGTGCCCTTTGTAAATAGCATTCTTTTGGTGACATGATTATTTCTAAATTCTAATGATTTTGACTATGGTTGCATTCAATTAATTATTTTGTTGTCACGATTATTTTTATTCCTAATGTTTTTACTATGATAGTTTTTAATTCATTAGTTTGCTGACATGATTATATTTTATTCCTGATGATTGACTATGATTGTATTTAATTTATTATTTTGCTGACATGATTATTTTTTTATTCCTAATGACATTATTATGTTAATTAATCGTGAATGTTTTGATTATTTTTTTGTTATATCAAATTATATTGTAGAAATAATGATATTTACTGTCAATGGTTTTAATTATTGTTGTACTAATTGCTGATCTTTTTAAATTATTGTATTCAACTGAACAATTTTGCATGCCGTAAGGTAAAATGTACCGGGACTGTCAACAGAAGTTACCATCTTATATGTATACCTACATTATTAGCAATAAATGATGATTCTGATTCTGATTCTGATATATTATTCGTTTCTATTTCAAAATAACATAAGTAACTATCAAAAAAATTAAAACTATTTTGAAAAAGTTACAACTATAAAGTATCTTATCAATGGTCATTAGCCTGATTCAGTCGCATGCGCAACAGTAACTGTGGTCAATATTTAGCGAATATCTATACTTATATTATAAAAATAATGGACCGATTGCAAAAAAAAATTCACCCTTGGGATAAAAAGTAGCCTATGTCACCCGGGGATATTGTAGCTTTCTATCCCCGGGTGACATAGGCTACTTTTTATCCGTGTATTTCCACGGGAACGGGCACTACGCGGGTGAAATCGCGAGGCATCCGCTAGTTATCTACAAAAATAATAAAATTTTAACTAAACAATGTCTGTGTTTTGAATATATTTAGAAAATTTCTATACGGGTTGTCCTTATATCAGCAAAAAAAATAGTTTGGAATTTGTGTTTGTCTGTCACGGAGGATGTTTGTACAAACAAACGGTTGGTGTAAAAACTACTGCACAAAAATGAATGCGTTTTTCACAGTTGTATTGTTGCTTTAACACTATAAACAGGTTTTATTGCGATTTATAATGTTATTCTTTCTTTTATCCGTCAAATTATATTATCAATGTTATTGTCCTTATGTGCTCTAGTTTAAACAATCAAACCGTAGAACGTAATATTCAAACGTTACATATCGAACAAGCCTAGCTCAAAAAAAGCTGCGGAGCCTTCGAGGAACTAAGCTAAGTTCTTTTGAGCGTAACAGCGTCCTTCGTAGAGCTTCGCTTAGGAATATGTGCGTCATGCAAGAACCTCGTAACGAAGTTAGGCTCTATGACAAACTAGATTTCGTTTAGCTGAGAGTGGCAGAGTTTGGGGTAGCTAAGACTAGGTATCTCTCCCATGATACAATTATTGATGTGTTCCAGTTCCAATAGAGAGAGAATTCTTCTATACGAAGTATCTCCATACTTGAAAGATGGCTACTTGTTAAAATTTGTTGATTACGGAATAAACTTATTATGATTCAACATTAGAAGTACCTAAAAGCTACACAACGAGTGTGGTTTTTATCGGTTACATTTCGGGGAGTGTGCGATGGAATTGCATGATCTAATTCCACCTAGCCTGTTTTGTAATTGGAGTACCAGACGTACGGCGATGCGCCATCGGTACATGGTGGCCATCCCACCCATACGCACAAAACGTTTTGGAAACACTTTTATTATGCGTACAGCTAGCAAGGAGTAGAATTCCCTGCCGGAGTCTGTGTTTCCCGACAGCTACAATCTAGTAGTGTTTAAGTCAAGAGTGAATAGGTTATTTCTAGGGAAGCGTGTTTCACCGTCTACCACATCATCGCTTACTAATAGGTGAGATAGAGGTTAAGCGCGAGTCTACAAAATATGAAAAAAGAGTAAAATTATTTGCAAAACACTCTAAGGCGCCTTCTTCACCAGGTCGATGCGTTTTCATTTCTGTACCGTACAGATGTCCCGTACGTGTTAGCGCTCAGTAAAGATTCTGTACCGAAACGACTCAGTCAGGAAGGCGCCTTTGAGGTCCTTTACATGTAAACAGAGTGAAAAAAATACAGGTACTTTCTCAGAATACATTTCCCAGAGATCCACTTTAAAAACGGGAAAATTACAGTCACTTTCTCAATTGAAAAAAGTCTCTCCAATTTCACAGGAAAATTTAATTTTACCCACTCCCAGGAATTATGCACTACAGGACACCAAAGCTTAGTATTTTCTCACTTACCTCCCTTTCGTTTAGCGCTACGACGGTAACAGCCTAAGATTCAACTGCGAAAATCTATGTTTTATAAGTTTTTGAGAGCAGTGGTGGCCCAGTGGTATCGGCCGCGACTTACAAGTTGTAGGTCGTGGGTTCGAACCCAGGCAGGCGCTTTACTTTGTGTAAATTATTTCATCACCACTGCTCTCAAAACGGTGAAGGAAACATCGTGAGGAAACCGGCATGTCTTAGAACAAAAAATTCGAAGACATGTGACATCCACCAACCCGCACTGGGCCCGCGTGATGGATTACGGTCCATTTCCTCTCACAGAGAGGAGGCCTGTGTCGCAGCAGTGGGAACATTAATAGGCTGATGATGTGATGTGATATGTTTTTGTTTTTAAAAAAATCACTTCCTTGTCTAGTATGTAACACATTGCCTAAGAAATTCGTTTCGAAATATGAACATTTAGACACATCATAATAAAATTAAATTTATAAAAAAACAAAATTACATAATAACAGTTCTGAAATGAATTTTGTATGAAGTTTTGATATCATTATGTAACTACAACGTAATTTTTATTCTTTTTGGTGGCCAAGTACGAGTGAAACAATTTGCAATTTAAAGAAAAGAAAAGTACATAACAGAATAGGTTACTGTTGGTAGACGTATTCTGCCCATCCGGCAGAATGATACCGAACCTGTTACCTCTCGAAAAAGCGCGCGTTGACTGTGTGTATATAGTCTGTGGTTTTTTGTCTGAACGTTTCTAATAAATTGTTGTTGGAACTTATTTGCTTTTAATTAAGTAAGCTCATCAGGTAGTGGAAAAATAATTATTCGTTTCTGGCATAAAAAGGCTTTATTTTAACTCTCGCATGTAGGTTTCGAAATTGGCTACATCGCTCGTGTGAGATTTTATCTCGACATTTTATGCTCGACACGAAATGTACTATTTTATGAATGATACTTGAAAGTAGAACAATAAAAAAAAACTAAAATCTAGTTGTGGCTAGAATGCAGGGTTGCCTTGCATTAATCTATTCTACACACAAGAATCATTCATATCATAATAATCTAGTTTTATCAAAAATGACATGCAGATTTTTACAGTAGGATCTCGGGTTATAAGTAGCGTTGAAAATTGCGAAAGATTCATTTTGTTTTTTTTCGAAACTTTGTATCTTTCCTATAAAATACATTTAATATTCGACGAAACAAATTTCACGTTCGTCTGAAAAATACAATCATACATGTAAATATAATACTTGTTTTATACTGTGTATTTTTAATATTCAACAATCAAAGGGCAAAATCTTGCTTATTAATATTAATTGAACATTAATTACATTATCCAATACACGAAAAATACATGTAAAAACTTAAACTTGCGAAAGATTCAACTGAAGATCTGCAAGGCAAGTTTCTGTATTTTTTTGAAAAATACAGAGGCGTTTGAAAGATAAATGTATTTTACATGTTATTTTCAACGCTAGTTATAAGGCGTCCTGTTCGTTGCAAGAAAACAGGACAAGAAACGACTCAAGCTAAGCTGATTCTTGGTAAGACTAAGTCTTATTAACTCAAAACAATGCTCCACTTCAGTAGCTGTGGTCATAAGAAAATTCTATAAAAGTTCTTTACTAAGTTACTTCGTGGAATTTCACGTCTAGTTTATTTACTTTGAAGAAAGTGACTCGAAGAAGCTTCTGCCAATTGTAGTTTGTTAAATGGACTGTGTTGGATTGCAGCATTATGTTTGTTGTTTAGTTGTCTACCTCATAAATTATGTACTATAAGGGTCAAAATTGGAGTCACACTCTACCAAAACAGAAAAGGCATTTTTTTTCTAGGCAGCAGAATTTCAACTTTTCGCGGCTAGTAGGAATAATCTATACTTTAATTTCTATACAAAATATTAAATCAGTTGTGGATAATTTAACTTCTTCTACAAAAACTAGAGTAAGACTGCACTTTTGACCCTTGACTGTACCACACACAAACACTTCAGACGCTGCAGGTGATCTTAGTAGTGCGTATGCAAGATGCTTTAAAGGTCGATATAAGTGACAATGAATCTGCTTACTAGCAATGCACATGACTGAGCTAAGTGAAATTAAACTTGTTGAAGAGCAGGCTTCAAAGTAATAAGGCCTAATTTAAACAACGATGTTATATCGACACTTAATTAAGCCCTAATTTAATTAAATTGTACTTATCTATCTTCGACACTGCCAGATAGGATCATTAATTTAAGGTCTCGTAAGCAATCAATGGTACTTCTAAAAGTCGTATCTTAGACTTACCTATGTGCGGCAGACAAAGTGAGATTGATTACGATTGTCAAAAATCAATTATCATTTCGGGAGGGTTCGGCAGTATTTGAATTACTTGAAATTAAAATACATAATTGAAATACAAATACGTATTTGGTATTTGTAATTAATTTCCTTCTTAAAAAGGTAATTTGAAGTTGGTATTTCAAATACCTGACGCTGAGGTATTTTGTTTAAATACTTATGGCTTAAAAATACATTTGAACATAAATACATTTAGCGATGTTATTAATATGTTCGTTCTGCAGAAAAAAGCGCTCGATAGCTTTCGTATCAAAATGTGAGAAAAAAAGCGCAAGCCTATAGATAACGAAAAATAAAAAAAAATGTCAAGTACCGTACGCGTACGTCAAATTGTCAAGTATCTTGTCAATTGTCATTTTCACAAAACTTCTGAAGTAATTAAATTACTTCTTAAGCCCTTTGTTAATTAAGTTTATTAGTACGTATGCCACGAAGGATGATCGACTGTATTTTCTAATTTGTATTTTAAATAAAATAGTTAAAATACTGTAGGTATTTTAGCAGTTTTATTTAAAATACATATACTGTATTTTATATTACAAATACACGATTTACAAACATTTTGAATTTCGTATTTTAAAAACATGCGAGATAGTATTTTGTAATTTGCCTTTTAATAAAAGCAAAGCATGTATTTTGCCTAGCACTGCATTTCAGTAACACAGCCTATGCGATACATTTGAACTTTTTGACAAATGTTATTGTTGAAAGAATGTTATTTTATCCAAGGCCTCGTAATGACTAGCCATTTTCACTCTACAAACTGTATTTTCCAACTCAATCAGATTGTACAAAGAAAATAAAGACAGCAAAGAAAGAAAATAAATTATCTTGATCGACAGGTTGTCCTTCGCAGCCTCCCTAATCTCGGGACTGATCCCTTAAATGTGTTTAACTAGAGCTGTTGAAATTGAAAAGATTTATCGACTATTAAGTGATGCGAAAAGGGTCGCTATCCGAGGTGTTTATCGATAAGGTGAAGTGATTGTGATTGAACAACCTCCGAGTTTATGAACGCCAATTGGGAAAAAAAACTGTTTTGTCAAGAAGTTGACATTAGATTTGATAAGTTACTTCCAATTTCTGAATAACGAACTTGAATTATAGTATCTGTCAAATTCTACTTGACAGTCTTATTTTTGGTTTGCTATAAGTTACCGTTTATCTCGGCGTAATGCACGGACCCTGTGGGAATGGTCACTAAAGCGAAGCCACAAGAAAAAGTTAGTAAAATATTATGTACACTAGCTTTTTGAAATGGTCACCCATCCACGGACTGACCTCGTCAAGCGTTGCTTAACCCTGAAGATCGAACCGTGCGGCTGTTATTATTTAGCCACAAGCTCCTCGATATTACATCAATGTTTCCAAAGTTACATAAGTATGCCAAGTTTTAGCTTAATCGGATTCCAGGAAGTGCTTGGAAAATTGGTAACTAATTGCTGGACACACAAACTAAAGCAGGGTAATAGAAAGCGTGCAAGAACAGAAAAATATAAAACTGTTTAACAAAAAAAAATAAAGCGACTTTCAAAACAAAACACTACAAAGCGAAAAATAACTTTCTTTTTCGGAAGTCGGTTTAATTTCCTATAAAATCACACTGGCCTTTTTCGGGCGCCAAATCAAGAATCTATTTCCTAATCACTCGCTCACACATCCCGTTTTACACGAAGTTCAATTGTTTCAGCACGTCACAAAACCGAACCGAAACTTGTTTAACAGCTGTTTTGTTTCCAAGACTAATTACCTACACACACGGGATACTTGTAACCAGATTGCGACGGATTACACTTACATTATGAGGATCATAGAGGCCAATTTAGCTTGCAGCGCGCTTAGGGCCTTTTTTGCTATAAAACGGAGGGTGTTTAACGAAGTGAGGCCTTCGTTTCCGTCTCCGACGCGGGTCTATGACGGCTCTGAATATTAAATTGCAATTATTGTTATTTCGTGTCGGTTATATTTATTACATGTTTGCGAATAATTGAAATTAGAAGGTGAGATGAATATAAAGTGTAGGGGACAGCTTTGTAAATAAGGATATTGAACTGACAAACACCTTTGGCTTTCGTTAGTGATAACACACATAACTTACTATTCGTTGTTTATTCATACTCGTAACTAACACTTACTGTTTCCTTTAACAGATAAACAAACAAGTATTTTTTCCTATTTTAATTTCAATGTTATGTAACTGGGTTAGAAGTCGAGATAGAGTATCAGCATTAAACAAAGATTGATTCTGTAAAATACTGGTCAGACCAGCTCGACTGAAAGGCGACCCTGACATAGCCGGAAAGCTCAGAAAATGATGGTGATATTTAACAGTAGCTACAAGTGGTATCTATTACCCAATAATCTAAAAATAATCACTTAGACCACGGGTTCCCAGCGCTAAGAAAGAAAATTTGATTCAAATAACTATCACTAGATGGCACGATATGGATCTATTTGTTATTGAATGTGTGTAAAATTAACATTTTCTAAAATTGGTCATAAACATTTTCTTTCTTTTTTAAAAAAATTATTTGAACGGATCATTTAAAATTGATTCCAATAGATGGCGCGGTTTTAAATATCTGAGGCATGCCACTCGATTTTTAAATTTTTTATTATATCACAATGACAATGGAGAGGGCGATGCTCTGAGTTTCCTTGCGTGATCGAATCAGATATGTAGGGATCCGCTAGAGAACCAGGGTTACCGACATAGCCCGAAGAATTGCCAAACTTAAGTGGCAGTGGGCAGGGCACCTCGCTCGCAGAACGGATGGCCGATGGGGCAGAAAAGTTTTGGAGTGGCGACCGTGAACTGGAAGACATTGCGTAGGAAGGCCTCCCACTAGTTGGACTGAAGACCTGGTAAAGGTTGTGGGGGATCGCTGAATACGAGACGCACGGGACCGAATATGGCGACGCTTGGGGGAAGCCTATGTCCAGCAGTGGACATCTTTCAACTGATATGATGATGATTGTAACACATTTTGGTACAATAAAACTGTGAAAACGTGCAAAAAGAAACAATTACTATAAAACAAGTCGTTTAAATACAGTGAGTATTTAAATAAAAAATAAAGTCATGAACAGAGTAAACCTTTTTACTTGCAAGTCGCTGCTAACACCTTCTATAGCCGTGGAATGGAACCGAACGCGATAATGTTGTTTTAGTAAATAGTCCGTCGAAAAATACTATTTACGTCGGCACAGTTTCTTTGCATGGTATGAGGCATCTCTATGCTAGTATTAAATTAACTTATATCACATAGAGACCTCTGAAACCATACACAAAAATTACCGACAAGAAAATTCTAAACAAAAACTAACCAGTCTTCAGCTTCAACAAAATTTCGTAATCAACTCACATGAATGGACGATATTGGCGTTGTTAGCCCATAAAACTTATCAAATCCACCGACGCACGCGTGCCAATGTAGTGTGTAACGTATTTACGGCATTTACGGCCTTTTACGGCGAAAAGAAACAGCCTTCGCATGTCCGTAATGATCGTGTAGAACATGATATGTGGCACATAACTCACTAGGTTTCTGGAAATAAATATTATCGAAGCGATACAAATTAGAAGCAAATTAAGTGATATGATTAGCTGTTGATATCTTTTTTTTTAAATTATATATAGGCTCGCGCTTGACCACTATCTCACCTGATGGTAAGCGATGATGTGGTCGACGGTGTAACACGCTTGCCTAGAAATAACCTATTCACTCTTGACTTAAAGACCCCGAAGTTGTAGCTATCTGGAAACACAGACTCCGGCAGGGAATTCCACTTCTTAGCTGTACGCATAATGAAAGTATTTCCAAAACGTTTAGTGCGTATGGGTGGGATGTCCACCATGTACCGATGGCGCATCGCCGTACGTGTTGTAGTCCGATGACGAAACGGGCTAGGCGGAATTAGTTCATGCAATTCCATCGCACACTTTCCGAAATGCAACCGATAAAAACCGACAAGCTGGCAACTCGACGACGATGTTCAAGGCTCTGGAGCTTTGACTCGACCAGTGCCTCATTGCCGATGAGGAGATGATAATAATTCAATTCAACGACACCGTCACAGCCACAAAAATAAATCTAAATAGATAACGCAAGTACCTCTATCTGTATGAAAACCAAGCGTGCCACTTTTTCACACACAATTTAAGAACAAATTTACTTACAGATGAAAGAAAATATTTCCATTGCCTCAGCCAACTTTTTCTGTAGAGTTTTTACAGCTCAATATGGCATAATTAGGCATTTTTAACCCCCGACGGAAAAAGAGTGGTGTTATAAGTTTGACGTGTGTCGCTGTGTATCTGTGTATATGTGTGTCTGTCTGTGGCATTGTAGCGTCCAAACGGGTGAACCGATTTTGTTTGAAAGGTGATTTTGTCGAGTGTGTTCTTAGCTATGTTTGAATAAAAAAAACCGGCCAAGTGCGAGTCGGACTCGCACACGAGGGGTTCCGTACCATTATCACAAAACACTGCAAATAAATCACGTTTGTTGTATGGGAGCTCCCCTTAATTAATTTTATTTTAATTTAATAATTATTATTTTCTGAAGTGAATATACAACTCATTTTGTAAATATTTCAAGCGTCTAGCTGTTGCCGTTATTAATATCGAGCAAAAATATCACGTTTGTTGTATGGGAGTCCCCCTTAAATATTTATTTTATACTCTTTTTAGTATTTGTTGTTATAGCGGCAACAGAAATACATCATCTGTTATAATTTCAACTGTCTTGCTATCACGGTTCATGAGATACAGCCTGGTGACAGACGGACAGACAGACAGACAGACGGATCGCGAAGTCTTAGTAATAGGGTCCCGTTTTTACCCTTTGGGTACGGAACCCTAAAAAGGTTCAGCCGTTCAAAGTTGTGGGCGTTTCACTGTTTGAATCGGGGAGTTTTCGCAAGATATCGTGTCATAATTACGTGTTCAATAGATTGCCGATCGAAGCGTATATACTATGTACTAGATGAATTATGTAGCATGAAATAAAATGTGACGGGGTTTTTTTAAATTTAGAATTTTTTTTTGTTCTATATTTCGGTGGATGTCCGGTGCCGATAATGCTAAATGAAACAGTTTAAAGTACGATCATTGCTCGTACTTTTACTTATTTTTTTAGCGAAATACATGCAATCACGTCATCTAAACTCCATTTGAAATAACATTAGACATGTTTCCAAATCTTTTTACAGTCCGTTCAACCGATTTTGGGTTAATATAACATAACTTCGTAGAGGTGCTACGGCGTAGCAGCGTAGCACGCGAAAGCGCCTACGAGAGATAACTTAAGTTACTATGCAGCAGAGTCATTAAAAATTGGACCTCTCGGATTCGTGCCACCATACGAAGCCGCGGCGGACATTTGAACGATGTCATATTCCATCCATAATTGGCATAAATGGGCCTTTTAAATAAAAAATAAATTTCGTTAATATCTCACACACATCTTGTTTTATTCAATTTTAACATCGACCCGTCCTTGTTGAAAGACTCTTTAGTATAACATTTTGTTTTTCAGAAATTAATGCTAGTCGTTTAGATGTAATAATTTAAAGTTTTATATTTACTCCTTAACATCATGACGTTGAGAGTCTACCATTTTCCTTTATTTATGACGTCATTACTTAAAATGTTGTCATCGACTTAAAATAATCTCAATCAAGGCCAATTGAATCACTCGATATTTTAAAATCGGAACAGTAAACCTGTAGAAAGTAAGTTCCACGCAATCTCAGGCGAAATAACGATTATTTAAAAAAACATAATTGGGGTCGTGTAAGGAATACATTTTAATTCTGAATTTAGCAAGATGATTGATCAATCTTCCAAAAAAGAGCATTTAAGAAATACCCAGAGTATTTCTTCAAGCTGTATCTGACACGTGATTAATAAATGTTTGATAAAAATCGTTCAATCGTCCGATTTCTCATCATTCATCATTATATCGATTAGCGATACCCATCGGTATACATACAACACGAAATCAATGTTTTAACAATCACGCCCATAGTAACTTAAGTTATTTCTCGTAGGCGCTTACGCGTGCTACGCTGCTACGCCGTAGCACCTCTACGAAATATGGCTACGCTGTCTCATAATGTTACTATTTATTCTGTGCTCTTACCATGAAAGATGTTATATCTAGCTATACTGTGATTTTTAATTTCGTGGACTAAACTGACAGCTGCTATTGACCTTATTTTTTTAAATGTTGCAAGCGCGGAGCATAGTGTTGCAGGTAAGGCTCAATCATAAGTGATTCATTGATTTGATATGACATGACTCCTGAATTTATTTTTATTAATTGGTGTAAATAAATGACACATAGTACATGAACTTTTATTGTGTTAAATATGAAATCAACAATAAAATAAATGCAATCGATAAAATTAGGTCTGACATAAATGAGTAGAAACTAAATATGTGCCCTTAGTTTCTAAACAAATTATATTTTTATGCCGTGAAATAGTTTCATTTTCGATCTACTTCGATTTTCGATTAACTTTCGATCACTCAGGATAGTTAGGGTACGACACTATTTTAATGTAACGATAAAGTGACAACCCCCCAAGTGTCAGTTTAGTCCACGAAATAAAAAATCACATTATAGAAAGGAACAGACTGACAAGAACAAGGGAGAACAAAATTTTATTATTTTTCAGTTATGCTATCTTGTTCACCGGCCTGAAGGGACGGCGGGCAGGGGGGCAAAATTTTTCTAAGAATTGAGCTAGCTCCAGCCGTTTCCAAGATATGCGACTTTTTAGTTTTTATGATTTGGTCGCTGGTTCGTTCTTGGTGGCAGCTCGAGGTCGGCGGTCTGGCGTTTAATAATTTGGTATTCAATGAAAACGACCTTATGACCCTAAGAATATGGGTCACTTTTGCGTGGCAATTAAAAGTGGCCTTATGCCAGTGGTAATAAGGGTCACTCAAAATTTGGTGCCGCGTTTTCCAGTTCAGAGGTTCGGTTCCGCTTGACAAAGAAGTTTTTATTCTTGCTGCCTGTATGATAATGTATAATTATGCTCGAAATAAAATTAAATGGGGGGGAGGTGGAGGAGGTGTCCTGGAGCCTCGGCACATACAATAGTGAACTACATACACTAATGAACTAGTGTTTCCGAGATATTTACGTTTTTGTAATTTGGAGGTTGAAGTTTGCGTCGCAAAAAAAGTTTTTACAACTGATGGATGAACATTTTTAATTGATATTTAGCATAAATAAAAATAAATAATTATAATTGCATAAGTTGATAAAAAATGCTATGCAATAGCTTTACCGCGGCTGTCAACGAGTGCCACACGTCTTTTTATATTAGTAAGATTCCTAAGACGCCATATTAAAATACACGAGACATTGACATATGCTAATTATAACAAAGACACTATGTGGATATAGTTGTGTGTCACACACACACAGAATAAGAACAATAAACTGATAATTCCCTCACTACACACATCACATCACATCATCAGCCTATTAATGTTCCCACTGCTGGGACACAGGCCTCCTCTCTGTGAGAGGTAATGGGCCGTAATCCACCACGCGGGCCCAGTGCGGGTTGGTGAACGTCACATGTCTTCGAATTTTTGGTTCTAGGACATGCCGGTTTCCTCACGATGTTTCCCTTCACCGTTTTGAGAGCAGTGGTGATGAAATAATTTTCACAAAGTAAAGCGCCTGCCTGGGCTCGAACCCACGACCTACAACTTGTAAGTCGCAGCCGATACCACTGGGCCACCACTGCTCCCTCACTACACAATAATCGCTAATGGTTGTTTTCTACAAAACAAAAGTAACAACAGCTTTCAAACTTTACGACTGCCTATAAAATACATTCAGAGCGTTAATTTATTACTATTCCCTGGGCAATAGTGGTTTGTGTCGCTTTTTTCTCTAAAACAACGGGCAATATTCCCAAGAGATTTTATCTAGACTCCAAGTTGGTTTTCTATTGAAACGTCGATATCTGTCGGGGTTTCGCATAAATTACTCAACAGGTACGCTCTGTAAAGTGGTTGAAGGGATTTTGAGATTGTTTTAGTGAATCTCTAAGTGAAATCGGGTTTGGGTTTGGTAGAAAAAGTTATTGTAAGACAAAAGTGAGCACGCACTGCAAAAAGACGAAATATTTTCTACCAAATACAATAAACAAAAGAGATAACTTGTATATGAAAACCTACTTCAACTACAAACTTGTCCATCCATCTAAAACTCTTGAACATTGTTTGGCAAATACAAAGACAAATTAAATCATTGTGTATTAGAGGCTAACTTTTACCCGCGGCTTCGCTTTTTAGTCTGTTCCACAGGAACCGTGTATTTTTTTAACCCCCGACGAAAAAAGGGGGTGTTTTAAGTTTGTCTTGTGTAGATACCTGTGTACTTGTGTTGGTGTTTTTAACCGACTGACCAAAAAGGAGGAGGTTCTATGTTCGACATTATGTTTGTTTTTTTTTTTATTTTTTTTATGTTTATGTCCACACATATCTCCGTCAATTTTTTTACTTTGAAAAAGTATGTTTCGAAATTGGTCCCATTTTAGTTTGGTGAAGATCTGATGAAGAACTTCGAAGATATACAACAGAACTCTTCAATAAATTACGGCAAATCTCTCGGGATTGCTGCAATCGCATGTCTGTTTATTGATTATACCATTTCATAACATAACATCACGACAGTACGCTCTTAAGGGGTGCGCAGATCTCTCATTTCACCGGTTATGTTCAAGTTGCATGACATTCGGGTTATCTATTCTGGCGTTATAGGTACCTTACTAAACAACTTGCCTATTAGGTAAAACAAAAAAGTGAAAAATAAAAAGCTTTTTTACAAAAAAATACTACCGACTTCCAAATAAAAAAACTACAAAGTGAAAAATAACTTTATTTTTGGAAGTCGGTGTCCATAACGCAAAAAAATGGTACCTACCTACAAAAGACACCGACTTCCAAAAATAAAGTTATTTTTCACTTTGTAGTTTTTTTATTTGGAAGTCGGTAGTATTTTTTTGTAAAAAAGCTTTTTATTGTATATCGGTTGAGTCGGTGATGAAAATCGGTTTACTCGTTCAAAAGATATAGGGCGTTTTACTGTTTGATTCGAGATGTTTTCGCAAGATATCGTCATAATTACATGCCTAATAAATTATTCGTCGAAGCGTGTGTACTAGATAAATTATGTAGCATGAAATAAAAGTGTGTCGGGGGTTCTTTAATTTTTTTTAATTTTACTTGTATATGAATGACAAAAGTAGCCGTCGACGATAGTATTTCTTTCTATCTATCAGTGAGTTATCGCTATCGGAGCAGTACTTAAAAACCGGCGAAGTGCGAGTCGGACTCGCACAAGAAGGGTTCCGTACCATTATCGCAAACCACTGCATAAAAATCACGTTTGTTGTATGGGAGCGCCCCTTAATTTATTTTATTTTAATTTATTAATTATTATTTTTTGAAGTAAATATACAACTAAACATTCTGTGAATATCACGGCAAAAATATCACGTTTGTTGTATGGGAGCCCCCCTTTAATATTTATTTTATACTGTTTTTAGTATTTGTTGTTATAGCTGCAACATAAATACATCATCTGTGAAAATTTCAACTGTCTAGCTATCACGGTTCATGAGATACAGCCTGGAGACAGACGGACAGACAGACAGACAGACGGATCGCGAAGTCTTAGTAATAGGGTCCCGTTTTTACCCTTTGGGTACGGAACCCTAAAAACCAACAATTATATCTTTCTATCTTTCTAATGTTAGTTTAGATAAGTCATAAATATTTCTTATTTTTCTACCATTTTGTTAACAGTGTTCACAACGATGTTTATTTATATAAACTTCATTTACATTGGTGATACATCATCATCATCATATCAGCCGAAAGACGTCCACTGCTGGACATAGGCCTCCCCCAAGCGTCGCCACATTGACCGGTCCCGTGCGTCCCGCAACCAGCGGATTCCCGCAACCTTCACCAGGTCATCGGTCCACCTGGTGGGAGGCCTTCCAACGCAAAGTCTTCCGGTTCGCGTTCGCCACTCCAGAACCTTTCTGCCCTATCTGCCATCCATTCTGCGAGCATTGTGCCCTGCCGACTGCCACTTAAGTTTGGCAATTCATCGGGCTATGTCGGTAACCCTGGTTCTCTTGCGGATCTCTACATTTCTGATTCGATCACGGAAGGAAACTCCATTGGTGATATATAGGCGGACTTAATGCAAAAAGGCATTCTTTTCCAGTCAACCTTTGGGTTAAAAAGGACACACATTATTTTTTTGTACACCTACCAAAGGTGTACAAAAAAAAAATGGACAGTAATTTAAGTCGGATATTAATAAACTAACTAATAAATTATTTCTAAAATAATAGACTAATAAATATTATAATAAATATCAAATTCTAAATCATGCTGAAATTTAAATATAATAACTATGTCGAAAACCGAGCTGTATATGATAGGACAAATAATAGTTCCGGATTCTACGCTTAAATGACAATTTAGTCTCAGCTTTTTTGATGTCAGGGGGAAGCATGTTCCATTGTTTTATAGTTAAAACATTGTAAGAATTAGTTAGAAACCCAGATGTTACTGTTAACTTACATAAAGGTGAATAATGTCGCAGGCAACTGGTTAAATTAGCCAGCTAATTGGATGCCTAGGCCATTCATTGAACGCCGGTACTTCCAATTACATGACTGAAGGCCAACTAGCCAAGTCACAGGCCAAAGAGCGCAATGTTTAACCAGATGGCTGATTGACGTGTATTCATATACCTACTTAAATTGAATATTGATGAATTGGTGATGTGACTAATGAGTTCACAGTTAGTTTAGACTCAAACATTTCGCGAAAATTTGCAGAAGACATTCACAGTATTATTTGATGTTTTCATACTATTTTGACAATATGTCACATTAATTTTAATTAAAAATTGCACATAATACGAAAAATAACATTCACGGTTTGCGCTGTTAACGCCATATTTGTTTTGATGACTACTATAAGCGCCGTAGTGGAAAAATAACTGTATTAAATTCGAGTCTTGGTCAGTCTTCTTCAAAGGGCTGACTTTCAATGCGCCAATTTGTTAAACGTTGAATGATTCCCTAGGTATCAAATTGGCTTTTAATGAACCGCATGGACGTTCAATTAGTTGGCTAATTTAAACAGATGACTGCGACACATACATGGGCCTTATTTATAAAATCTCCACGGTGTTTATTAGCAGATTCTGAATTCAAATTCTCTAAAGAAAAAATGAAAACAGAATATGCTAAGCTTATTGTGAAACGAAAATTGTTTTTTTTATAAATAAAGGTGGAAATGTGTGTAACATACAAAATCCTCGTAACACGTGTGTCACATTATGATTGACATATTATATTGAAATACGACGTGATCATATTTCGAGAGCGTGCATCAAATGTCACTGACATTGTTCTCATAGCGAATTAATATTATCATTTTATGTTACACGTTAATGTTGGAAATGTGCGTTTTGAAAGAGTCTGTGTAAAAAGCGGTTGAGTTGATTTTTTAACCGTCTTCAAAAAAGGAGGTTCTCAGTTTTACCCGTATGTTTGTATGTATGTATGTTAGTGCGCGATTTTTTTGCGTTTGCTTAAACCAATTTCGATGCGGTTTTCAGAAAAGTATTTGTTACATTCTGGAGAAGGTTTTGGTATACACCAAATGGATACCCCGTGACGTAGACTGCATGGATCCGTTATAATTATGTAGGTATGTATGTTTGTATCTTTGTCCACGCTTTTCTCCAAAACTATTAATCGGTGCTTGATCATTCTTTCTTTTTTGGATTAAATATCTCTCAACTTAGGTCATAGTGCAAGTTTCATTAAAATCGGTTTGGCAGTTTTCAAGATGTGGAGCATACAACCGAACTCTTTAGCGACAAACAGCACGAATGTGTAAATTAAGTTATTAAGGGTATTTTGTCAATCCTTTAGGAACCTTACTAAGAAACTTGTTCAATTTTTGTGATGTGACTTCAAAAACAAAACACTAAAAAGTGGGAAATAATTTTCGTTTCGGAAGTCGGTGTCGCAAAACGATAAAAACATAAGACACCGACTTCCACCTACTTCATACTAAAAGAAGATATCTCTTGTCAGATGACAACTATCTTGTTAAATCTCTTGTTTACGAAATTAATAGATTATTATAAATAGATCAAACCTGAGTTAGTTTCCTCATAGTCATAATTTACAACAAGACTAAAAAGGATAGACCAATTTAATATTATTAATTTATTTTTTTACTTTTTCCTGTTGATCGAATATTCATCACACATACTTTCCTTACCTCTCAGATCAAATAAAAAGTCAAGATGGAACGTTGCAAACAACAAAGTAAAGCCGGTTCAAACTATGCCTTGCCGTACAAATACACAATTACACGCGCACACGTACAACGAAACTAACCCATTGCTTGTCAGTTGAACTTTATTATTTGATCTGTGAGCTCGAACGACAAGCTAAGGCGTAATTTCGTTATCGTGAGTGCGTATAATTGTGTATTTGTACGGCAAGGCGTAGTTTGAACCGGCGTCACTTTTTTGTTTGCAACGTTCCATCTTGTCTTTTTATTTGATCTGAGCCTTACCTATAAAAATTGTATTTTATTTTTTTTCTGCTCTTCCACTTGATCTACTTTTATATCATTAGTTGGGATCAGTTTTCCTCACCAATTTTCGTTTTATTCTAATTCATACAACCTATCAAAATATAATATTCTACCAACAATAACCCCTAACATCCACTTCCGAAACAGATCTAATCCCAGCCGTTCCCAGCAAATTATTGATTACGCAGCACAATATTGTATTGTGCCGATATATTGACTTGTAGCATGACTTCAAAGGGGTGACCACTAGCCATCATCAAATGATATTACATACACACACATATACACATAATATAATCCTAGATTGCATGCACGCTAGACATGACAAGGTGGCATTTGTGTACAATATTACCCGAAATAAATATAATACTATGTAGGTAAGATCAGTTTCGGATTAGATCATAAGACTTTAGAGCTAAGTAAGGTCATAATTATAATCGCAACCCTACTGACTGGTCGAAAATTCCTAAAGCATTAAGGCCGCCTTTGAATCTTTGTGCGTCATCACCCTTTTTATATTCCCACTGCTAGTTCTCAGGCCTCCTGTCATAGGTTCCGTACCCAAAGGGTAAAAACGGGACCCTATTACTCTGACTCCACGATCCGTCTGTCTGTACGTCTGTCACCAGGCTGTATCTCATGAACCGTGATAGCTAGACAGTTGAAATTTTCACAGATGATGTATTTCTGTTGCCGCTATAATAACAAATACTTTAAACAGAATAAAATAAATATTTAATCCCTACAACAAACGTGACTTTTTTGCCGTTTTTTGCGAAAATGGTACGGAACCCTTCATGAGCGAGTCCGACTCGCACTTGGCTGGTTTTATTGTATTTTTCAAATCGGAAACAGCTGACTGATCTGAAACATGTCAAAACACGAATAATAAAAAAATGCTGTTATAATTCTATTCCTTCACTATCACCCAACCAACATTGATTTGCCATTAGACCTGTCATAATTATACCCTCCACTGAAACTAAGCATACCTATATCCATTTCGCAAATTGGTTCAAAATTGCTTGCATATCCCCGCAGCCTAGAGTTGTAATCCCATATCCCTAATAACCGTACCAAGCTCTACTTCAAACTAAATTCGGTTAGTTGCGGGCACAAACGTAGATGACAACATAATTAGTGCTTGAATTAGCAACAAGAATCCGTTGCCGTGTTTCCGTAATAGGGATGCCAGACGGCTGGAGTTGGATGTCTGTATTTTACATGTTTAGTCATTGTTCGTCGTAAGCCAAGTCTAGACTTGTGTAATGCATCGTGTGACGTAACGCCAATTCTGTTTGTGGAACACTCGTTGCATGTAACACTCGTGCTCGGGCGGCGAGAACTACTACGCTCGCAGTGTTCGGTTGTTTCGTTGAGTTCGAATGCAGTAATATGTAACGTGTAATGTAACATTATTCATGTTACATTACACGTTACATATTAAAACTGCAACATAATTAAAAGTAAGCATGTTAGGCTAGTATAGCATTTATTTTTGTCTGACTGTCAATTATATTGCTTTGCTTGATAAGTTGTGTCCATTTCAGATATACCAGATATACCATTGTTAATTTATTATTATTATAAGTTTTAAGCACTTTATAGTCTGAAACACAGGTTCAACCTAGTTCAGGCAAATAAGCAACTGTCTTCTTTTATATTTTTAAGATATTTTTATTGTAAAATGTGCCTTATGTTATAAATAAACGATATTATTATTATTGCATTTATTTATTTTATATACATATTTTTACATTTTTAAATATTATTCTATATAAAATAAAATAAAAAATAAACATTTAAAAATACAAAAATAGTAGCCCACCGGTATCGGGAACAGGGTCCAAGCTACCGGTGGTCAGGGCTCCTGAGAGAGGAACCTCCTGACTATACGCGCCGTGTCCAGGAGTAGCGCCTTCTGAATCAAGCCCTTGATCCAGCTGCCCAACGAGAGCCTCCTCAGATGTTCGTCGAGGCTCTTGGCTATTATACCATTGGCCGTCACGACTATCGGCACAATGACTGCTGTATTCACATCCCACATGTCGACAACCTCGCGAGCCAGATCAAGATACTTGCTTTTCTTATCTCTCTCAGCCTTCACGAGGTTCTCGTCATGGGGGACCGCTATATCAACAATCATTGCGCGACGCTCTAGTCGGTCTATCACCACTATGTCAGGTTTATTGGCAACAATAGTCCTGTCAGTGATGATAGACCGATCCCAATACAACGTGACATTGCCATTTTCGAGAACTGGGTCGGGCACATACTTATAGTAAGGCACTTCCGATTCCACAAGATTGTATTTAAGAGCAAGTTGCTGATGGATAATCCTGGCTACAAGGTTGTGTCTATGCAAATAGTCTCCATTAGCCAGACTAGAACAACCGGAGATAATGTGACGGATAGATTCACCCGGCCGGTGACATGCCCGACAGATGTCAACTGTGCCATCCTTCACAATGTATTTCCGGTAGTTGTTCGTCATCATAACTTCGTCCATAATCGCAAAGACAAAACCTTCGGTTTCCCCGAAAAGGTCACCAAATCGCAGCCAGGCCACGGACGCTAAAAGATCTACATCGGACCCATGTAGGACCCGGTAGAAGCGTCCGTGAAGCTCCTTGCTCTGCCATACCTCCCTGCGGTCATTAGTATCTAATACTATAGGTTTGCGCCAGTTCTCGTTAGCCAAGGAGAGCGGGGTAAGGCCCTTGTCCACCACTACCACATCTCGATGCATACCCACGTCGGCGGCCTGGAAGTATTCCCTAAGACTGCATACCTCGCGGTTGTGCAGGGTCTTAGCATTTAAAAATCCTCGACCCCCACACTTCCGCGGGATATACAGTCTCATGACCGATGACCGTGGGTGATGCATACGATTTGCGGTAAGCAGCGTGCGGACTCTCCTATCCAGGGCGTCAAGTTCTGTCTGAGTCCATTTGAGTATGCCGAAGGAATACATCAAGACCGGCATGACCCAGCCGTTGAAGGCGCGCACCTTGTTTCCGCCTGATAAAAGACTATTTAGTACTTTATTCAGGCGGCCAAAGAAGCGTTCCTTCAACGACTGTTTCACGTCACTAGCATTGATGCCTAATGCTTCCGACATACCCAAATACTTGTAAGTTTCAGTTGAGGAAAGGGATCGAAGGTGTATGGAATCCGAGAGTTGTATTCCCACGGATTCCATAATCTCCCCTCGCTTTACATGCATGACTGCACATTTGTCCACACCAAATTCCATCCTGATGGCGTCACTGAAGGTTTCTGTCACCTTCAGTAGCTTCATCAGTTGAAAGTTGTTGGGGGCAAAGAGCTTCAGATCATCCATGTAAAGGAGGTGTGATATGACCTGACCACCTCTTCTCAACCGATAGCCCAGGCCCGAACCCTCCAGCAGTGTACTGAGAGGGTTCAGGGCTAAACAAAACCACAGAGGACTCAGACTGTCGCCCTGAAATATTCCGCGCTCAATCCTTATAGGTTCGCTGTTTTCCTGAATCTGTCGACATCCTGGATAGTGAAGGACCGTCCTCCACTGCCCCATACATGACGTCAGGAAGGCGCGCAGTGTTGCATCAATTTTATACAACTCCAGCACCCTCATGAGCCATGTATGTGGCACCGAGTCATAGGCATTCTTGTAATCTATCCAACATGTCGCCAGATCCTTGCGGGAACGGCGAACCTGTTGGCTAATAGCAATGTCAATGAGGAGCAGCTCCTTAGTACCGCGGGACCCGTTCCTACATCCATTCTGAGAAGCAGACATGATGGAGTTATTGTCAATATGTTGATTAATTTTCGCTCTCAGAATGGATGTAAGAACTTTATAGACCGTCGGTAAACATGTTATCGGTCTATAATTTTTAGGTTCCGCAGTACTACCCGATTTATGGAGCAGGTGGGTTATTCCTTTCGTTAGGAACTGGGGCAGTGACCCTGACTCTAAAGCAGACTGGAACTGAGATGTCAAACGAGCATGCGAACTTTGGAACCACTTAATCCAAAAGTTTTGCAGTCCGTCTGGCCCTGGAGATTTCCAATTGGGCAACGGACGGACTGCACGAGCCAGATCTTGGGGGCTGATGGTAATTGCCCCCATTTGTGGTATCGGATCGCACGCTTGCTCGACCTCCCGAGTCCAGTCACCCTCGGTGTGACTGACAGGCACCGACCAGATATCGCGCCAGAACGAACACATGGCGTCATTATCCGGTAGGTGCATGTCAGTCACACATTGGTCGGGTCCCTCCCAAGCCCTATAAACCCACCTTTCGTTGCTCTGGAATGTGCGATTCTGAGTGTATCGCTCCACACGCCGCTTGTACCGACGAATACGGCTTGCCCATGCACAGATCTTCTGCTTCAGAAAGTCGATACGCTCTGTGACGCGGGACAGATAATCTCGAGAACTGATATCAGTCCCCAAGAACGCCCGCCTAACAAAGCGCATCACTCTAGGGCGAGTGTTGCCCTCCCTGAAGCAGATAAGCTTGCCGATGAGTGCTCTAGCCTCACCGATACGATGCTCAATCCTGTACTGCCAAGCTGGTATAGCTGGTCTTGTAGCTCTGTCAGTTTTGGGAAACTTGACGTTAGCTACACGACATGCCGCTGCAGCCGCACAGTACAAGATCGAGTGGGTATCGGCAAGGTCTTTGCTGCTATCAAAAACATTTGATAGCTGCGAATCTAGAGCACACACCAGCGCTCTATTTTTCTTATGCATGGGCAGACGAGGTAGTCGAGGTCTAAGATCAGGCTGTGTGGAACGATACTCTCGAAATGCACACTCTAAAGCGCTCCTCAATCGTGCATTGCATTGGGTACTCACGGATATAGCCCCGTCGTTGTCATCCTCTCCAACATGGTCGGGTCGCGGTGAAACACTGGGTTGCAGTTGCACCGCGGCCGGAGGCAAGGCAGGCGAGACACGGCTACTCCGTGATTCCTCACGCAGTCTATCAAGTACGGCGTCATCCAGCATACGGTTACGCTGGATGACCCGCACCTGATCCGATAGACGTTGGGCCGACACGTTGACAGCTGGCTCAAGCACCTGAAACAGAGAGAGCATCCGACCACGGTACGCAGTCAGTTTACTTCCCCCCTCTGTAGCCCCAAAGTATGCGCGCATGACGTTTTCGTTAATTGATTGCGTCCATCGCATGCGCTGCACACTTCCACCGGGAGCGGGGACCCTGTCAGAGGCCGATGGGCCTCGAAGTCCCAGGCTGTCCGGCGGCCGGCGTCCTCCCCGTCGACGCGCAGGTGGTGGTGTCGTCGGCGGAGAGAAGTATTCGTCGCTCGAGCTCGACGCTACTGCAGCGTCCAGGATCGCTTCACTCACTGATGTAGGGGATCCCGGTGGCTGCGAGGCGGAGCTGAGCGACGAACCCGAAGATGTTGGGCGTGTGTTTTTGGCTCGGGCCTGGCTTCTTGTCAACATTTTGTTCTTAGCTTACGTCATTTTTCGTTTGATTTTTTATGGTTTGGTATTGTAATTATATTATTTGTTTTCTTCTTCGTTTATTATATATATATATGTAGTCATATTGAAAATTAAATTTTATGCAGATTTAAGGTGATATAATACGGTTTGATAAATAAATTGTAGAAAATACGAAGAGCTAAGAAAATTTTTAATGTCACTCTTGACAAGTCAGGCCACAGATTGGATATTGATTTTTTCGATTGATTATTATTATATTATTATTATTTCAGGAAAAAATATTTTACTTTTATTTTGCTCAGCAAAAATTAAAAATACTATTTAAGCTTATGATGTCGTGATCGTATAGGAGTAAGGATGTGAAAGTTGCCGATACCAAAATCGGTAGTTAATACTTACTATGTATGTCTACTAGACGCAAAAATTGTGGCTATTTCATATTTATCCGACGCAAGAGAGGTTACATTACGATACTTAATTTTTTCCTACAGTTTCTGTTGAAAGACTCATGCTGATAATTATGTGATTACTCCTGAAAAAACTTATTTTGTCTCGTTTTCTGTAACACCTGAGTAAAACGAATTTCATTTGTTAACACCTAAATCTTAAGATCCAATCTCACCTGTGGTGCGAGTGGAGCAGCGGCGTGAGGCGCGGCCGGTCACCGTCGTCAACTTAGCAACATGGCGGCGGTGGCCGACGACTGCGCGCCTGCGTCTGCGCACCGCGGCACGACACTAGCACTACACTGCACTCAGGAGCCAATGCGCATTTTACACTTGCACACTTATGCTATATCACTGCACTTGTTTGTACCTGGAAAGTGAAAATGTTGGTTAGTTTTTAAATGCAATGTGTAACTTCTTGGTAAGTGCATGGTCGAAGTACTCTGAATACTCTTAGGGTCAATCGATATCACCGATTTATGGTAGAACTAGCTGTTCCCCGCGGCTTCGCTTCCGTGGACCACCCCACAGGACCCGTAATAATAGATATGTTATGAACTTTTGTAGGTTATGTCTGGGTAACTTTTAATAATGTGTTTAATAGGTAATATTATTACAATTTCGTGGCAGTAAAAGGGCAAAATCGCATTAGTATTTCCCTTTCCTAGTTATTTCAGCTTGAAATGTGAAATATACTAAATAAAAGCCAAAACTAAATTACTAATTGACCAACTTTCGACTAAAGTCATCGACGATAGACCGATTGGTGTGGTCACCTTAATATCCACCTTTTAGACGAAAAATGCATTTAATCCACTTCTACATATCCACTTTCTGCGAATGTTTCAACTAAAGCCGTTAAAAATACAGTCTTTTATAGTTTGCAAAACCCCAAAAGTTATTATTATCTAGCTTCTAGATGTCGAGAGTAGCTTATTTTTTTCCCAAAGACCAAATCAAACAGTTTTTATTTCCACCGATTGGCGGACGATATAAATGCAACGAGCCCTCTAGTAAATATTTTTATTCAATTTCGATGTGCATTCGCTACAGCACTTCGAAAACCAAAGGTTTTAATTAAAACGCGATGCACTGTAACGAAATATGTGTAAATTATTTTGCCTTAATAATGAAAATACGGCATATATTTCGTAAAAAAGAAAATTATTTTAATAAAAACAATAATTATTTTTTCAGGAACGTTTGTTTCCCGATACGTTTTAATTTGCAGTGGCATCGAGGATACGAGGGTTTAAGCAAACTCGAATGAGCGATCCTGAAAAAGCGGACAGACCAATCTTAATATTAAAAAAAACTCGAAGTAAGGACGAAGAATTCTTGAAATAACGAACCTAGAGCAGTAGCTCTTGTTCTTCGTTTCGTACCTACATAGGAAAAAGATTTATGGAACACAAATGGAGCTGAGCAGGACACCGTAGGCCGCGGTGATTATAGGTGATAAGGCAGTGATCGAGTATCATCCAAAGACTTGATGAAGTGTTGGTCGTTCGACGGCGAAATGGGCAGATAACATAGTTGCCAGCGCGGGTAGAACCTGGATGAGGTTGGCCATGGCTGATTGGGTGATAAAAGCAAGTCCATGATTAGTTACTCTGTGGGATCCCGCATTATTGAGGCGGGGGGGCTCAGAAGCAGTGGCTTGATCACCCACGGTGAAGCGAAGACGAAACCGAATCGGGGCCGCTCGTTAGGACTTTTGCTGATTAAGCCGACGACGTAGCGGCCAACAAGTAGGTTTCGGTGACACTTGGTAACACAGGCGACATCGCAACTGAGGCGGGCCGCGATGTCGTATGGAGCGTCCCAGGTCCCATACGATATTGCGGCTGAGGGTTGGAGGCCGCGGCGGGAGGGGCGCGGCGGTATTGCGTTGCACCGCTCATCCTACCTTCCGCGGCCAGGACGGGGTCGCCACTGTCTGAACACGGACGCGGTGGGACCGCAGCGGAAGTCCCTGTCACCTGCGCTGGTTTGGTGCTTAGGATGGTCACGGCGTGCAATATTTTCTGATGCGCCCGTGATGGAAAGGAGTAGGAGGAGCCAGAGGAAGGTGCGGTGACGGACAGCCGCGGCAAATTCGCGGTGAGTGCTAACACAGTCCTCCTATCCGCGGCACAGGAGGACACCGCCGATATCTCCCCGTGGTAGCGCAGTATGCATGAGCATTCCTCAATGATGTAGCATTCCTCAACTGTACTTAACCATAATTAAACGGAAAAACTATTTGTAATTAAGTATCAACCTACACACCAACAAATACACACCTTTAGTTACCTTTTAGTTTGTTTAATGATTGGAACCGTTCCATTTGATATTTAAATCATAGAATCAACCAGTTTTGTCGATAGAGACTGGAGCCTGCGACATACGGTATCCTAGGATCCCGTGCCACATCTTAATATTGTAACACTTTTTGTGAAAAATATTTTTTTGGAACGAAGTTCCTTATCGCGCGTTGCGAAAGGGATCTAGACGGAAAAAATTAAGACCATAAGTTGTAACGACACTTTTTGCTATAGTTGTAAGCCGTGCGGCGTGCGCGTGTTTCTCTGTCTGTCTCTCTCTCTCTCTCATATATATATATATATACTACTACTACTTGGTAATAAAAAACAATAATGTCGTCTACGTACGTCAATAAACGTCTATTTACAGTAAAAAAAATATAACTCTCAATATGACAGTCATAAATGGTTCGTAAAGGTAGCAGACAGTAGGTATATAGGGACGGACGGTACTTGACAGATGGGGTGGTACTATTAACTCCGAACTCGTAGTAACCATGACGCGACAATGCGACACCGATGTGACAGCCATTTATTCAAAGAAATTTCTCTAGAGATATAATCGCTATGAATACAAGATAACAATCCAAATTTAAAAAACACCCCGCTTTAAATTTTTACTTCATGCTCTTTAAACTACATATAATATACCTAGTAGCAGACACGCTTCAATCGACAATCTATCGAAACACGTAATAATGACCCGATATCTTGCGAAAACATCCAGATTCAAAGTAGTAAAATGCGAAAAACTTTTAAACGGCTAAACCGATTTTATTCAAACATAGCTAAAAACACT
The DNA here is from genome assembly GCA_945859665.1 of Anorthoa munda. NCBI lineage: Eukaryota > Metazoa > Arthropoda > Insecta > Lepidoptera > Noctuidae > Anorthoa > Anorthoa munda. The sequence continues at coordinate 8,741,268 of OX243893.1, forward strand.
CTCGACAAAGTCACCTTTCAAACGAAAAAAAAAACATCAAAATCGGTTCATCCGTTTAGGCGCTATGATGCCACAGACAGACACATAGATACACAGGATACACAGCAACACACGTCAAACTTGTAACACCCCTCTTTTTCCGACGGCAGTTAAAAATAAAATGTTTTTATTCCAGGCTATAATAATCTATAAGAAGTACAAAATTACAATTATGAAAAATAGTCTCCGCATCGTTGTCGCATTGTCGTGTCGTGTCATGCTGAGATAGGAGCCTTTTTGGTCTCGCACGGGGTTTTTTATTTTGACTATTGTGTAATTTTTATGCTTATTTCTCGTGTCTCCTGTGCGGGTCACAAATAAATATTTTTCTTTCTTTCTTTTCTTTCTTTCGTGTCACTGTCTGTGGGAGCCTTTACGCGATCGAGTACTTATATCAACTTTATTGACCACCATTACGGTCTTACAGTGAGATAACAATCGAGTTTGATGACCGTGGTAGGCTTTCAGGGAAAATCAATAGATGCATAAAGTCCAAATGAAATGTTTCACCATGAAGGTATGAGGTGGGCCGTGGCGTGGGTAGTTATCTATTAGTGATTTTACAGCTTTATTTACTGTAGCATTTTATTGCTCGATTACATGTTATTTTTATTCATTACAAAGAACCTTTATTACGATAGTAATCACAGCTAATAGATTAAAACTAACTCTTTAAACAATGTGTTTTTTTGGTCACTCTAAAATAAAGAATAGTTTTTTCTGTTCAGCAATAAAGTAAATTTGGCGAGTCGGGCAAGCTAGCATAAATATATCAGACTACTAGACTTGAAATTTCAGAAGTTTCTATCTATAATTCAACGTTTCTTCTTCAATTAATTTTAGATAGCATGCCACACGAAATGCACGCTATGTTCGTAATAAAATTAAAGCTATATAAACTAAAAACTTTACTGATCTCGGCCGCATCAGTCGATAATACAATCATTGTACAAAAATTTGCACGGCACTCGTAAAACCGATTTACATTTGAAAACTATGTAAGAACACTCGGTTGGCGGGCTGCCAATAGGATCAACTGGAGGATGATTACAACTCACCAAGGTCCAACAGGTCATTGCGTATTTCCGATTCTACACCTTACATTTTTTGCGGACAACATTATTAAATAGGTACTTTCTGTTTATTTTTAACCGACTTACCAAAAAGGAGGAGGTTCTATGTTCGACATTATGTATGTTTTTTATTTTTTTGTTTGTATGTTCACGCATATCTAAGTCAATTTTGGACCAATTTTGAAAATCTCGGGATTGCTGCAATCGCATGTCTGTTTATTGTTTATACCATTTCATAACATAACATCACACCAGTACGCTCTTAAGGGGTACGGCAGATCTCTTATTTCACTGGTTTTGTTCAAGTTTCATGATATTCGGGTAATCTATTCTGGCGTTATTGGTACCTTAAACAACTTGCCTATTAGGTAGGTACAACTAAAAGGTGAAAAATAAAAAGCTTTTTTACAAAAAAATACTACCGACTTCCAAATAAAAAAACTACAAAGTAAAAAATAACTTTATTTTTGGAAGTCGGTGTCCATAACGCATAAAATGGTACCTACCAAAGACACCGACTTCCAAAAATAAAGTTATTTTTTACTTTGTAGTTTTTTTATTTGGAAGTCGGTAGTATTTTTTTGTAAAAAAGCTTTTTATTTCTCGCGTAGTGGATTACAGCATACAATCCGTCACATTGAAAATTCTATGAGCCATGTGGTTTCCACCAATACGATACGATGTAATATGTGCTGCTGAATTTACTTCTATATATTGCCAAAAAAAAAATCGTCCCCGAAATTAACAAACAGAATTTACTGTGAGAACGAAGTTCAATACTATTCAATAACTTGCAGTTTCTATTAAAGACAGACAAAAAGTTAAATTACACGCAGCCCATATTGTTCCCAATGTTATAATGTGAGAGGTAATCCACCACGTGATGAAAACAACTACGTCCAGTTCAAAAATACGTTAAACATAAGTTTGTTTAATTTAAAAGATCAATTACTCCTACAGATAGAACCAAAACAATACGTACGTATATCAATCCGTACATATATCCATTAGGATATATGTACGTATGTATGTACCTACGATACGTAGGTACGTATTGCACTTTGATTTTGCGTAAAAGCTTTTATCGCTGACTCCGGATAAAATTTTCCACGAATATTCGAAAGCTGATTTTTTTTGACATTCGAGAATATACAACTTTATTCATGAAACTACAAGTAGGTAGGTACTGTAAATAAACCTTATTGCAGCATACAGGCTGGTAGGAATACTTCTGGCTGCTTTTGAAGCGTCATGCTAAATATAAAAAAAAAACAAATAGAATGGACTGTAAAGGAATAAAATCCTATTGATGCGTAAATAAGTTTATCATTTTACGAGCTAAATAATAAAATGATGTAAGAAGCAAAATGTATTGAATTTTAGTAAAACAGACACATTGATTTTTGTACGAAATGTTCCACGAAATTACGTATAAATTGGGCCAGAAATAAACCTGGCCTTTACCTTATAATGTACGTACATGGTGGGTACATTGGTAGGTACATGAAAATAGCATTTTCGGCTGTCGATACTTAAGTTAGTCCTATCCTATGTATTAATAACCTGTCAAGCGTTTGTTAGCAGACACAACTTTACTGACAGACTAATCGTTACATCACTGAATACCTGAATACTTAACGTTTAACATTTGCCAACGATACGATAAAAAGACACACGATTACTCGACTAGTGAGTCATTTTTGACTTAAAATTAGCCACACCTCTATCTTTGATGCCACATACCACTTAGAAATTATTCACCGAATAATTATTTCTAGGTCCGTTTGAAGTACAAATAAGCTTACTACTTTTAGCACAAAAAGTGTTCAAAACTTTGATCTCATTCTCTCAGTCTTTTCTTTTTTTTATGAAATGGTTTTATACTTTGTAAGGCCATAGCATAAAAACATATTTAATTTACCATTAGTAGGCCTAAGGACCATGTTCCAAGTCATGTCCACTCGGCTCCATCAAATATTAACAAATTGACAATTATAGCTTGTTAGGGTGACTGGATCGACTAGAGGTGCTTCAAACTGATTAGGAATATCGTAAGCTAAATAAAAGTATATTATTCAAACACTATAAAGTTAAGAATATAATATTAATAGGGTATTATTAATTATCCTGGGTACAAAAGTAATAATTCTATTAAGTCCGTCAGTGAGATTATCAAATAATATTGGACACGTATTTTTTGCTTTAAAAAATCAATAAAAATTGACAAAGTTAAAGCGCATCAAAGTTCAGGAGTGGGGCCTGGTGACGTCACTAAGGCAGTATAAAATGAACTAGCGTCGTAACGTCACACGATATTTCAAAGCATTATATCGTCGTCACTTTATGTTTACGTGTCAAAAGAAAAATAGGTGTCCAATATTATTTATTAATCTACCTGACGGACAAAATAGTTGTGTTACAAGGGGACAAAGTAATATTTTGTTCTTCCAGGGCGTTATTTTGAATTCAGAACTAAGCGAAGGATTCAATATACGCCGCTCGAGAACAAAATATTTTGTCCCCGAGTGATACACACTGTTTTTCATCACTACCTAAGAGAAAAATAAAAAGCTACGAGTACCTACCTACTCGAAACTAAATAGTATTTCCTCTATGGCGAAGCCTAGTGTGCAAAATTTCCGAGAACAAATACATTTAAAGAAAGAACTACAGTATTTTTAAAGCACATTGCCGCCATAACTTAGAACCAGCCAGTAACTTATTCAAACATATGCGTTCGACCTATTTGGTTAACTTCACATACTTATCAACAAAAACTAAGTATAATACTAACTCCTTACTAAGCAATCACAAAAATGAGTTTATCACCATAGAGAATTGAATGTTAGTTATTGATATTTTTTTACATTAGACCTTCACGCAAGCGCCTCCAACCCAACTACGCAAATCCATCAGAAGCACGAAGCAGACCAATCACAAAAGAGAAAGCTCAAACTCCTACGGGCGCAAAATTGGATTTGGCTCCCGCTATCCTCTATAGACAAATGTCGTTTTTCGAATAGGTGTGATGAAAAACAAATTTTCAGTGCACTACCATATTAAAATGACGTTACACGTCCTAGCAAAATGCGAACTAACAATGTGCGAAACATTACCGTACGCAATAACTGCACGTCACGAAACCAATAGACTTGGAATGAGTGTACCAGCCAGTGGAGCCAGATTTAAAAAAAAGACGGTACAGGTATCAACATTATATTAGCATTGCTGGGTCTAATAAAAACTTGTTCATGATTTCACAATAAAATAAAGTTTATTTTAATACCCGTGATTTAACAGTTCAATGGTTAATATGCTTACGATATGTTTTAATGAATGTTACTATAAAAAAAAGTTAATTAAAAAAATCAAAACCCGACTGCTTGAAAAGCGAACTAAAAAGACGTAAACAAGGAGAAAATCATGCTGTGCAGTCGGAGGATATATATTCACGAGCTGGCTGACCAAAACCAGATGTGTGTGAAGACGGCGAAAATTCAGATGTTTTGTACTTTCCTTATTATTCTATGACTTTAAAAATAAAAGCCTTAGATCAAAATATAGATAAAGACATTTTTTTGGACCGTGAAAATTTCAATAAATTACGCCTTTCTATTTTGGTGCGTTTTTTTATCCGTGTTTGACATAACTTTACAAATTATTTACACTATGTTATTCGAATAAAACTCAAAATTTTCATAGATAAATTTATTAAGAAAATGGTCTAATGTAACATATATTTCTCATTTGTAAAAACAGCTACTCAGAGTTATCTGCGCCTTAACTGACAGTTTATTTCAAGCTCACTTCCCCTAAGTTGCCCCGGCGTAATGCTTACAGAATAGCACTGCAAGTACATACTTAATTTGTTATTGAAAATCAAAAATTTCCTTACAAGATGAATGTCATCTGTCACCAATAGTTTTTATGTTTTAAAGCTTAGCTACTAACTACAGCTTAGTGTAACAGACAAGTATGTCGACAACGCCACTTTGAAAGTAACTTTCAGATGATCGCGCGATCGATTCGAATTAATTAACATGGAAGATGGAAATTAATTCAGAAGGTTTGGAATACTTTCCGAAGTTCGTTGGAATTGAGTCTAATAATATTTTTGTTGTTCAACTTGCGGCAAAATTTACTCAAAACTGTTTATACAAATTGTATTTTAGGAAACACATCTTTGAAGAAGCTAGAAAGTCGAATAATTTGTTTGGTTTCAACAAAAACAAAAAATATTCTCTAATGTTATTACTCGCCTTTGAAGGCGCGATGATTTATTTCCTTTTTAATTATACTAAAAGTTTAAACTATCATAAAATTAACCTGCCGACCTAGCAAAAAAATATTTTAAGCGGGAGACATAAGTCTCAAAACTAAATTAATATTAACAAACAAGTTTATTTATATAACGAAACAAATATTATTAAACACAACATTTTTATTATTTTCTTTTCTCGTGATAATCTCTAAAAGTTATACAATGTGTCCGGACTTGTATATATAAGACTTTAAGGCCGTAAAATACACTTAATATTTTCGATAAAAACACCCCACATATAATCGACACACGTATATATTGCATTTCCTAAATTCCTCAAAAAATATAAGGTAAAAATGCGCATGGTTTCTTTTTAGATAATAATTAACTTAAAACTAATTGGCTTAGAGCAGTGATTTTTTTTGTCAGTGTTTAGATGAACTCTAAGACTAACAAAAATACCCATAAAAGACGTGTTAATGCCTTAAAAATGCAGAATTTTCGGAAATGCAATAAAAACTTGTGAAATTACGTTTAAAATTTTTCGTTTATTGCTCAATAAAGAAAAACATCTTATCTTTTGTGTGTTTGTTGAATATTTTTTATAGATTGTCTATACTATGGCCGTAAAAATAATGTAAAATGTACACCTCTGTGAGACCTAGGTCCAAAATAATGGTTATTAGACTATGAGGATATCGTAATAAGTAAATCAGTAGCTTGGGGTGTTTTTATTGATAAAATTAATTGTTTTTACGGCCTTACTGTTGTATCACTACAAGTCCGGACATATTGTATATTAACTTATCCGTTTTCAAAAATAGAAAGCAACACTATCGCTACTTTTACTTCGGAAAACGAAGAGAAGTCGCGGGGAAAAGCTAGTGTTTTATTAATCTGAGGTAATTTAATAACCATAAGTTATTTAATATTATATAAAATTATGTAGTTTATAGTTTCGCAATACATCAATGTCAACTAACCTATATTAGAGGTTTTGAAAGCAGTGAAACAAGTTATAATTATTGGTATTCCTGAACTGTTTTGAATTTTGCGATTCAAAGTTATAATCGCATTTTGAATGGTGTGCCATAACGGTCATAACGTGACCAGAACCTTGTTTGAAATATTTTAATAAATCTCGTATCATTTGATTTAAATTGAGCCCTCAAATATAGATTAGCAATGTTATTTATATATCTTTTCAGCAGAAGATAATGTAAGCCTTTAATTGTTCACCACTTTAAGACACAAGACGTACGGCGATGCGTCGTCGGTATATGGTGGACATCCCACCCATACGCACCAAACGATTCGGGAGTACTTTCATTATGCGTACAGCTAAAGAGTGGAATTCCCTGTCAGAGTCTGTATTTCCTGATAGCTATAACCTGGGAGTCTTTAAGTCAAGAGTGAATAGGTTTCTTCTAGGAAAGCGTGCTACATCGTCGACCACATCAGCACTTACCATCAGGTGAGATAGTGGTCAAGCGCAAGCCTATAAATAATAAAAAAAAAAAAAAATACACTTAATTGAAACTGCAGTATAGGTGAAACTACCTTCATTTTTAACTTGTGGAAATCCTCATGGATGTCCTTGAGCCCACGACAGGCGAAAGGGTCTATCAGACTCCAACTGACTAAAACCACTTGGTGTTTTGAAGCTACCCGATATTGCCCTATATTTTCCCGGAGCGCTGCCGAAAATTAAAACTAACTGTCATGACATATTCACAAATTCGTATAACTTGCCGTTTATTGACGTTTAAGGCGCAGATACCCCTGAGTAGCTGATGTTAAAATGAGAATCACGTCTAAACGGCTAGTCGTATTTTTTTTTGGAAAATATGTATGTTACATAAGACTATTTTCTTAATAATTTGATCTAAGAAAATTTTGAGTTTTATTCGTATAACATAGTGTAATTAATTTGTAAAGTTATGTACAAAATGGACAAAAACATGACAACCGCACCAAAACCGCTGGGCGTATTTTCATGAAATCGACACCATCTCAAAGACAATTTAATTATCTACTTTTTGATCTGAGGCTTTTTTTTTTAAGTCATAGAATAATAAGCAAAGTAAAAAATCTACTAAATCATGGGCCGCGGGTGTGAAACGAGTGCGCGTTTTGTTCCCTCAATGTCGTTGGCGTTAGTTGTTGTCTTAAGTGAAATTCGACTTTAAAGTAATTATTAAAGAATTATTGCCTCTGATTCAACTGTGAAAAACAGCTGTGTAAAATAAATTCAATAAAGAATCTGGAAATATAAGAATCAATAAAAATTATTCTTATATTGAGAATTCATTTGATACCAGCAATAAGGATAAAATACACGCTTTCTATATAAGAAAGATTTGTTTCCTTACATCTCCTTTTATGAGTCCATCAAACACATTTCAATTTTAACGACAAAAGTAATTTCATAATATTCACATGAAATTATCAATTAATACTTGGGTGGATTTGAGGGAGGCTTATACCCAGCAGAGGGACAGAGTTTTTCTAAAAAAGCGACGAGAATAAGGTCATAAGATTTAATATTGGTAAAAAAAAAAGTTAATTAAAAAAATCAAAAAACCCGACTGCTTGAAAAGCAAACTAAAAAGACGTAAACAAGAAGAAAATCATGCAGTGCAGTCGGAGGATACTTATTCGCGAGCTGGCGGACCAAAACCAGATGTATCCTCCGACTGCACAGCATGATTTTCTTCTTGTTTACGTCTTTTTAGTTTGCTTTTCAAGCAGTCGGGTTTTTTGATTATTTAATTAACTTTTTTTATTTACAAATTTTTAGTTATTTTTTTTTAGAATTAGGTACATTTAAACATATAAGTGTTTTATATTTTTGAAATCGCCTTTTAAACCCTTTATTTTGATACCCCACACGATGGGCTTGGAAGAAAAAAAATTTTTTTCCCCCAAAAAATGGCGCCCAAAATCCGCCATTTTTGTTTTTTACAATTTTAATGTAGCCAGTGACACTCGCAGGATTAAGACGAATCGATTGACGTAAGAATCATCAAAATCGGCCAACGCTTTTGGTCTCTAGAACGCCACATAGGAACAAACATACATACATACATACATAGACTGGTAAACACATTACCCTCCTTCGGCAGTCGGGTAAAAATTACACGCCCTAACGCTTAGAGTATAAAGGACGGTTTCAACCAAAACGGAGAAAAATAAACTTTCGTAAACAACCAATAGGTTCTTGTCCTGCAATGAAATTTATCGAAGAGATGTAAAACCAACTGTCGGCTATAGGTTCCTCTTCTCGTAATGGCTTGCGGGCTTGAGGGATTCCGAAAACAGGCGCAATAAGACAACAACGCATTTTCATACGAATTCTAATAATATATTTATTAATTTATGTACACACAAAACACTTAACAGAGAAAAGAGAGAATACAGACAGAAGAGCACAAAGGTAGGTAGATACTTCTTATTTCAACAGAAATTTCTTCCAGCAGACCTGCGACAGGAAAGTTTGATAAACAATTTCTATGTATAGAAAAAAACACGTTGTCGCATTGTTGTCTCATTGTCTCGACGCGTCTGTCTGTGGGAACCTTAAAGCAGACACTCCATAGATAACTTTTATCACTCTGTCATAACATTAAACGCCCTATCACCTGCTTTATTAATGTACTGTGGCATCACAGACAGATTTCAGTTACAACTCCAGATAAAGCCTTAATTCGGCCTTTATTTTCTTGTACTGTTGCTAAGAGATTTGAATACAACCCTCGCCCATTGATTGATCATCTTCATCTTCTCTCAGATTTGGTAGAAACCAGCCTTCTGGCTCCCACAGACAGGCACGGCGTGACAAAGAAACAACGAGTTTTCATAGAAGTTGTTATATTTATAGAAATTAAAGAAATAAATCTATGTAATGCGTTGTCAGATCGTTGTCGCGTCGCACTTGTCTGTGGGAACCTTATTACATAGATAATATTTATCACATTGTAATAACATTCCACGCCCTATCACGTACTATGGCTTCACAAATAGATTTATTTTACTTAATTTTACGTTTCCGAAACCAAAGGGTAAAAACGGGACACTATTACTAAGACTCCGCGATCCGTCTATCTGTCTGTCTGTCTGTCTGTCACCAGGCTGTATCTCATGAACCGTGATAGCGAGACAATTGAAATTTTCACAGATGATGTATTTCTGTTACCGTAATAACAACAAATACTAAAAACAGAATAAAATATATATTTAAGTGGGGCCCAAACAACAAACGTGATTTTTGTGCCGTTTTTTGCGATAATGGTACGAAACCCTTAGTGCGCGAGTCCGACTCGCACTTGGCCGGTATTTTAGTTATAGTATGAGTGTCTAAACAACCAGTGGGTTCTTGTATTGGATTTAAACTATGCAGAGATATTTGAAAACAAGTCTTGCCTATTGATCGTTCGACTTTCTCTCTTCTTGGTTATTGAAGAAACCGGCCATATTGGTTCACAATAGGCACGAGAACAATTTCAGAAATAAATATGTGAAAATGCGTTGTCGCATCGTCGCACCTGTCTGTGGCAGCCTTAAATCAGGCACTCCATAGATAATATCCAAATTTTTTTAGTCTATACTTTCTGTAACTTATATGGGGTACATAATAAAGAGTATTCTATTCTAATATTATTTTGTTATAACATTACACGACCTGTCACCTAATTTATTGTACTGTGGCATCACAAGAAGATTTCAGTAACTATTCTAGATACCGCGTTCATTTATTGTATACTATGTGCACAAAATACGTAAGCGGCGGCGTATGGTTATGTAACAACTAATAGGTTCGTACTGAATGCATTAAAACTGAGCAAAGAAAATCAAAACATCATTTGCTCCTAGGTAGTTCCTCTCGGCTTTAATGAAAGCTGGCTTTTAAAGCGCCTGCAGACAGGCGCAACGCGACAGTGAGATAATAATGCTGCAACATATTTTCATAGAAATAATCTGATGTATGGCATTAAAACAAAATGAGAACGCATGCGATAGCATCGTTGTCTCTTAGGACCTGTCTGTGGAAGCCTTAAAGCAACAGAGATACCATTTATCACGATGTTATAACATTACACGCCCTATCACCTACTTTATTAATGTACTGTGGCGTCACAAACAGATTTCAGTTAGTACTCTAGATAAAGCCTTCATTTGGAGTTATCACACGAGTGTAATACGTCAAAACTTCACGCCAGTAATTCCTGAAAGGTTTGGCATAGCTGTGCACCTTTAGTATGTAGATAAGGTGGACTGTTGTAGAATGTATTATCTGTTATTATACACCTACTGTATGATAGCAAGAAGTATTTTGTAATACTTATTGTTGGAAAGTCCAGGGAGAATGAAGTGCTATTAACGTGTTTTCGTCGAAGTTGTAAAAGTTCGTCATTATTACCTGTAAGTACAATAAAGATTGTCAATAGGAGATTCCAATGAGCTCCCACATAATGTTTTTCATGAGAGACTAAAATATGTGTTTTTAAAGAACCTATCTCTGAAGTTCTTAATCAGATCTTTAAGAATTTAAATGGGGCCACATGACAATCACCAGCTTTCAAATAAAAAAAGAATCATCAAAATCGGTTCACCTATTAAAAAGTTCTGAGGTAACAAACAAAAAACGAAAACTACAGTCAACTTGATAACCTCCTTCTTTTTGGGACGTCGGCTAAACAAAATCTAGCGACAATATTATGAGTTGTAATCGTGATAAAATTTAAACAGTTGCTTGTTTCTTGTATAGTATAAAAAACCGGCTAAATGCGAGTCGGACTCGCGCACGAAGAGTTCCGTACCATTATCGCAAGAAACGGCAAAAAGTCACGTTTGTTGTATGGGAGCCCCACTTAAATATTTATTTTATTCTGTTTTTAGTATTTATTGTTACATCTGAGAAAATTTCAACTGTCTAGCCATCACCATTCATGATATACAGCCTGTTGACAGACGGACAGACAGACAGACAGACGGATCGTGGCGTTTTAGTAATAGAGTCCAGTTTTTACCCTTTGGGTACGAAACCCTAAAAATTTAGAATTTGAATGCACAATTTTAAAGTAATTCCTACGGCATTTACTATTATAATTACCGCACTTTATTTTAACTACTGCAAAAAGTACTCAGATTATAGCACCATTATACAGGTTGTGACTTTTTAAAGCTTATTTAAAAATAAAAAATCGGGCCGTTTTTTTAGCTTGACCTTTGCAGTTTTATTTTAACGATAATGGAGCCGCTAGACGGAATACAGTGTCCTTTATAAGGCCGGATGCGCCGGGGTACTCCCCGTGTTTTGCAGTTTTCAGCTCAATGTTAGGTTGTAATTTAATTTTATAAAATCGCACATGCAGTACCGTACACTAAAAAAAAGTTAATTAAATAAATGAAAAAATCCGACAAGAAGAAAATCATGCTGTGCAGTCGGAGGATATGTTCGCGAGCTGGCTGACCAAAACCAGATGTATCCTCCGACTGCACAACATGATTTTCTTCTTGTATACGTCTTTTTAGTTCGCTTTTTAAGCAGTCGGGTTTTTTTATTTTTTTATTAACTTTTTTTATTTATAACTTATCAGTATTTTTTTTTAATTAGGTACAATTAAACAAACCAGTGTTAAGAATTTTTGGAATCACCTCTTAAAACCCTTTATTTTGGTATCCCACACGATGGGTTTGTGAAAAAAAATAAAGTTTGTGCCCCACAATATGGCGCCCAAATGCCGCCATTTTTATTTTCCAATTTTAATGTAGCCATCAGTGACACTCACAGGGTTAAGACGAATCGATCGACGTAAAAATCATCAAAATTGGCCAACATACATACATACATAGACTGATAAACACATTACCCTCCTTCGGCGGTCGGATAAAAAGGAAACTTGCAGAAGGATTTAGTGTGTGAGCAGGAAACAGTTACTCGTAAATCTTGCTTCTGTCTCATGTAACAAATTGTGCCTAAATTTTTTATCCAGATCCGTTCAGCCGCTCTCGCGTGACACATAGCACCCATCACATCTATCCAAACTTTCTTAATTATAAGATTAGTAAGATTCTCGTTCAATGGCATTATCGAATCTTTAGAACTTTACAATTATTGTTTTTACCGAACTTTAATTATATAATATTCATCAATAAGTTGAAATGACGTTTTTTTTTTTGAGAGTAACGTCTCGCAGTTCAAGCTATGGTTGCTTAACCGGACTTGCCTGTGGAGTTACTATTTTATTTAAAATTATAACCTTTGAGGCCGATTCTAACTTAGAAATATGTATTGGTGGTTATAATTAGTACCTGAAATAGTTTGGTACATAACTAGTTGTACTTGGTATGGCAAAATAATCTTAAATCATCATCATCATTATTGCAGCCAAAAGAAGTCCCCTTCTGAACATAATCTGAGCCCCCACTAAGAGTCGCCATCTTGACCCATCCAGGCGCAAGTCAAGAATAAAAACAAAAGATATGTTTATTTCTCACCACAATATTACACAATACATCATTTGGAATGGTTTAACAAGCTTATTACTATTGTGAGAGACTGGTGCCTAAACTAGGCTGCAAGCCTGTGTTTCAGGACACCAAGAATCCGCTCTCAACACAGTCATTATCTCGATGATTTATTTTTAGGTATTGAATCTTGATCGGTGAACACGATCATAATAAACTGCCGAACAATGAAAAAGTTCCACCCACAAAATGCCGACAAACACCTTAATTTAATGTTTTCACATTTAATTTAAAATTTGAACACAATATTTACGTTTTTAGTTGGTAATACATATTCGCTGTTAAATGTACTTCCATATTGCAGACGGCGTCATTAAGCTAGCTTTTCCCGTTTAGGAGTAATTTGGTGCTATGTCACTGGAACTTTTTCATTGCTCGTTAGTGTAGTTATTGACAAATTTTTGTCAGTTTGTGGCATTCGATGTCAGCGAAGGTGATAGTCCAAATGTAATGCCGCCTCCACACGCTTGGCGAACAATGGCAAACAGCAAACACAAAACAACAAACACGAACGTGTGGATGGGTGTTTGTTTGTGTTTGCCTGTTTATGTTTGTGTCCGCCCGTGTTCGGCGTCGGTGTCGGTTTTTATGCATAAATCGAAGGGTGTTTGACAAACGTGTTTGCGATGTATCCAGACGCTTGTTCAGTTCAGTAGTAAGCGCGAGCTTGCAGGCGGCGAACGGAGTTAATAGTGGTGGTAAATTTACAAATCGTGACATTTTGTATATCCTAAGCTAAATTGTAAGGAAAAATGAGGCGATTAACCGGAAAGTAGTCGCTGCTACAACAAGCTCGTCGTCTGCCATGTTTGCCTATCCGGAATATACAAGCACGTTCGTAAAGGATGTGGATGCCGTGTCTGTGTTTGTGGTCAGTGTTCTGCACGTGTTTGCTGTTCGCCACTGTTTGTGGCAAACAGCAAGCGTGTGAAGGCGGTACAAGGGATCGATCACGTGATTTTTCGATATCGCTTGTCAATCCCATACAATTTCGCCTTTTTAACAATCACTATCGCCACGCATTCGATGATATAAAGTCACTTATCCAGGGCCTCTTTGCGTTCCGCAATTGGTAAACCGAGCAAAAAACTAAACCAACAATATCAAGTAGGAAGATATTATTATTGAGAGGTTTTACCGGAAGGTAAATGCTCTTAGTTAAGTAGTAGGTACCTTTAAGCGCATATCATCCGACAATAGGTCCTTGTGGGAACAATACGTTATGCTTTGTTCCTTAGTTCGTAATAAGTTTTCCTTCAACAAGATTGAGGGGAAACAATGACTGGGATTTTACACTGAATCTTTACGGAACGGAACGGTAACAGATCAATCTCATCGCCAATCATTTATCTCTATGAATAAAACAAATTGCTACACATATTTGCATAAAAATAATTGTTGTTCGTTAGTCAACGCATCACTTGAGAACGGCTGGATCAATTTGACACGTTTTTTTTTGTTTTATAGGACAAATAAGGACGGAAAATTGGAATAGATGAATGTATAATTCGGGTAAACCCTAAAGATTTTATGGAATTTTAATATGGTTGTGGGATTTTTTACGGCTTATGTTTAACTTACCACCAGATATAGTAACATATAACAGACAAAAATAGTAAATGATCACCAAAATTAAACCCGCATCTTATTGTAAAATTATAACCAAAGTTTTAACATCTCGCTATCCTGTTTAGGCAAAATGACTCCAAATAAATCATTGTTAACCCAAAAGTAGTAAATGATCACCAAAAGTAGTAAATGATCACCAAAATTAAACCAATGACCAAAAAGATTATAAAATTTCTGGGAGCAACTTGGAAGTAGCGCTCGCCGGCCGCTGCCGCGGCACCGCTCGCTTTGCTCGCTCGGCTCGCGCGCGGTTGGTCACAGTTCTAACCTAACCTAACCTATTTTACAATATTAAATAGCGCAATAATTTGCTATTAAAATTTGGTGATCAATTTACTAAATTTGGTGATCAATTTACTAAATTTGGGTTTCATAGTACAATTTTAGGTAATAGAGGTTATGGTCACAAAGTAATTTTAGGTGGTCATTATATTTATCCCCATTTTTTACTACTCACTTTAAATATATCTCACGTTAAATCATAGATTATGATAATTTGTTATCCAAAATAAAAAAAAAACAAAAAGTCGTAAACAAGAAGAAAATCATGCTGTGCAGTCGGATGATACATCTGGTTTTGGTCAGCCAGCTCGCGAATATGTTCTCTTCTTAAGCAGTCGGGTGTTTTATATTTAGAAATAACTTTTTTTAATAACTTTTTAGTTAACAGTTTTTTTCCAATTAGGTACATTTATTTAAACATATAGGTATTATAAATTTTTGATATCACCTCTTAAACCCTTTATTTTGATACGCCACACGAAAAGTATGTACGAAAAATATGGCCCCCACAATATAGCGCCCAAAATCCGCTATTTCTTAGCCAGTGACACTCGCACGATTAAGAGGAATCGATTGACGTAAGAATCATCAAAATCGGCCAACGCGTTTGGTCTCTGAACGCCACATAGGAACAGCCGAAGGAGGGTAAAAAGTGAATGCATAGCTGAACAAATGGCGATGTAAATAATTTTCCAAGTGGAAACAACCCACAAAAAGGTTTTATTTATTAACCAAGTCATGTGGAAATAACTCGATAATCTGTTTTCATACGGAAAATCGTTTATATGTGGACACACAAAAAATGGAAGTGCTATATTTATAATGCAAAGCAAAAATAATAGCTACGTACGGGTCGTAGCAGGTGGCTTTATGTAGTTTCTGCGTACTCCCGTGGGCCAAAGGCGTGAGGTTGTGTATGTATATATGATAATAGTTTTGTTTTAAACAAAAATAATGATCCTGCAAGCAACTATCAATGAGGCTAACAACTACAGGTGTATATCCAAAGTTATGATTTTTAGGATTAGCTTAGGCCCCGGTATTCTAGAAACAAATCGTCACAAAGTTCTTGAATATTCATTCAGCCAATCACAGTAGCTAACGCACATTAGAAAATTTATCAACTTCAAATGAATGCACAGGGCATTAGAGTCAAGGGTTACTCCAAACTCAAATCATTTATTTAAATTGAACTATTTAAAGGTACTTTTGAATCGCCAAGCAAAATATGAATAGAATAGAATAACAGTATGAAGCTAGTTGCACATTTGTAAGCGTTGGTAACTCTCTCTCTAAGTAAAGAAACTTTTTTTTATTTTTTTTTTGTCTATAGTCTTGCGCTTGACCACTATCTCACCTGATGGTAAGCGATGATGAGGTCGACGGTGAAGCACGCTTGCCTAGATAAAACCCATTCACTCTTGACTTAAACAGCCCTAGATTGTAGCTATCGGGAAACACAGACTCCGGCAGGGAATGCCATTCCTTAGCTGTATGCATAATAAAAGTGTACCCAAAACGTTTTGTGTGTATGGGTGGGATGTCCACCATGTACCGATGACGCATCGCCGTACGTCTGGTAGTCCGATGATGGAACGGGCTGGGCGGAATTAAATTATGCAATTCAATCGCACACTCCCCGAAATGTAACCGATAAAAAACCGACAAGCTGGCAACTCGGCGACGATGTTCAAGGCTTTGAAGCTTTGACTTGACCAGTGCCTCATTGCCGATGAGTTTCTTAGCCCGCTTTTCAATCGACTCTAGTGCATCAAGCTGGTATTTGGCAGATCCGTCCCAGATATAAGAACAGTACTCCATGCACGAGCGAACTTGCGCTTGATACAAGTTGAGCAGCTGTTCTGGCGTGAAGTACCTTCTCACCTTCGCAAGAATCCCCAACTTGTTGGCAGCCAGCTGAGCCTTTGTCTCAATGTATGGCCAAAAATTGAGAGTCGATGTCAACGTAACGCCAAGAAGCTCAATATGGTCCGTTATTGGCACGGTTACATCACGGAAAGTTGGATCCGGGTGTTATTGGTTTTTTTTAGTGGAAAAAGACACGCCTGGGTTTTAGCAGCATTAAACCTGACCAGATGGAAAATACATAAATTAATACAAACATACATATACTGCTAAAATCATAACCCATCCTTTGGCTTCGCCATAGTCGGGTAAAAATATTTTTTGTACAGACATAAAAAATCAAATTACCGATCAACCAACAGTATAGTTGTTAAGGTAAATGGATTGGATGATGATCATACGCTACGTCACTTACAAATTGGACAATTATGGTTCCAAGAAGACAAAGAAACATTCTAAACTTTACTAGTCAAGTAGCATAGAGTAGTAATCGTTTATTCGAGATTATCAAGAAATTTTCTTGAAAAAGACTCAAAGACAATACAGAGAAAACATACTAATTACGATAATAAAAATATTATTTTTATAATGATATAAGCCACACGTTCGAAATGTTTTGGACCACGAAAAATACCCTAAAAATCCTCATAAAATTGCCAACTTTTAACTTAATTTAAAGAAGTTTTTAATACACAACAAGATATTTAGTACTGGTCACTCGACGGGACTGAAGGCTGACTTTTGAGGATTGACACAAGAAGAATATATAAAAAGAGAAAAATTTCCCTAAACTTTTAAGCATAGGCAGGCTTGTGTACTCGCAATAATAAAATAAAATATAATTACTAGGTAAGAAGGTACTATGATCTTCACAAACACACCTTTTGTATTTATATGTTTGTGAAAAATTGGTTAAAAAACATACCTATTAAACACACCCGAAAGCAAAATCCGTTTTCCAAATTCAAAACTCACAACACATCACAAACAAAAATGGCCGCACTGCACTTATTACCGTTCATAAATTCAAAAAAAGAATCGCTTCTCAATTCAAAAGTCCCGCCATTATGAATTGCATCGCAGGGCAATACAGCGCGACGCGGCTGGCAACCTCGCGTCAACAGGTCGCGTCCCACACTGAAGCTCGACGCCCCGATTCATCGTCCCGTTCCCGCTCGCGCCAAAAATAATACTCTCAGAAGGACATCGGAGGTTTCCAGTGGCCCTGTTGCTATTGGAAAATGGCTTTACCTGAACCATTGTCTGTTATTTCTTTGAGAGCAGATTGATTTGCTACGTGACTCTAATGTTAAGTGATATTAAGCGATGACATTTATCTTTGGAAGAGTTATAGTACTTATATTGGTTTTGTATAAAGCTTTTGATAGACAATCAACGCAAAGCCTGAAGGTGCATGAAGAAAGATGTGTTGCAGTTTCCATCAGATTGGGAAGTGTTTTGATTTATTTTAGATCTGTTTTAGTTTTGCATTCGTTTTTGTAAGAATTACTTTGTGCAATCCTGTAACTATAACTGCTTCTTATCTCATCCCTCACTTTCAATATCTGTGTACTTCACACGCAAGGAATCTGCGTTCACCTAACAATCTTCTCTTGCTTTGTTCTTCTCATACTTTTGATTTTATTCATTCTTTCTTTACATATTCAGTCCAGTCTACTCTGAAATACGCTTCCTCTCGATATCAGGACGTCCACCAGTCAATATGCATTTAAGCTGAAGTTGCGGCATTATTTTCTACACCATTTTAGCAAAGTCATCACGTGTATGTTGCATGATGATTTTAAATACATAAATAAACCGTGTCAAGTCTGTCTCCCCACGATACAGGCGAATGCTTATTTTGTGGGTCACTGTCGAACCTGATTTTGTATGCCTATATCTAAATACGATGTGATTTGCATATTCCATGAAGAGAGAACATGTGAAAACACATTTTTTTTCTACTTCTCCTGTAACGTGTTCAATATGATAGGTAAAGAAGATTTTGTACTGAAGTCACTGTCAAAACCAAGCTGTTTTACCAAAGGTGCTGATTGTCTAAGCATTGAAAGATTAAACAATGCCGTGACGTATTTACGATGTGTTTAAAGATATATTTATTGTCTAGTGCGTCTTCGTTTGTTTAAATCGACGTCAAATTCTATTTCCGTGGTCTGCCGAGATTTATTATAACGTGTATACGCGAGCGAGCGTGAAGGCATTTTAATTTTTTTCTTTACTTTCAAAGGTCTTAGGAAAATCCGAGCACGTGTATGGCATACGAAAGAAGAAGAAACGAAAAGTTTGAAAGAATCGGGGGTACTATCAGGTGAAATAGAGGACAAATGCAAGCCCATCTAAACTAATGTTATAAATAATAGACAAATTGTCTGTAGGAGTTATCTGCGGCAGCATATACTGATTATGAAAGTAGCTCCAGTTTAGATAGCTCAAACCTACATTATCGCGTATCATAGGCTATTTTTTGTCCCGGGAAAATGCACGGCGCCATTACGTAGCGTAAATGTAGTTCGTACTGTGAGGGCTCCTCACCTATTTAGAGGCAACCTCATTGCCTATTATAACACTGGCATCATATAACTATTTAGTTTTTGAAGGTGATTGAAATCAGAACGCTAGGCAAATAATTAAAGATGTTCTTGTTTAGCTTTGCCTGGGATATCTGTAAAACCCGCCTCAGGGCAGGCACGTGTTTGATTCAATATAACATATAAAAAAAAATTTGCTTATCATTGGAGCTTCCTTAAGCTATCCCCCCACAGTATTTCGTGCCCATATCGAAAAGCGTAAAATTACCTATATGTATCTATATAAACCCGATTTATTTTAAAAGGATAATTCTGAATAGTCGATTAATAATCGGATAAACATAAAGTTAGAATTTAGAGGCTGCGGTGTTATCTTAGCCGTGGTTACTAAGGATTTTCGGAATTCCCTTAAAACGTCCAAAGGGTTGTTTTTTAACATAATATCTCAAGTTGCGAAGCGAAATTCTCGATCAAATATTCTCTATAAATTCTCCTCGGATAAAACCAAGACAGAAAAGAAACCTGATTATTCTTCATAGGAAACTATTATCGTAAAAGCACAGGCGAACCAGGCCAAAATCTAATCTAGAATATAATAACTCATCCATTTAGTTTTTATTACGTCTAATACATATGGGTAAATCCAATTACTTACATAGATTGTAGTTCCTACTTTATTTTCCTAAGCATGTGTCGAGCTGTCGACTTCTAGAATACGATACTTAAACAAAGTGGTAAATATTTTTGTGTGAAGTTTGATATGCCCAAAAATGTTCTGAAATCCTCTTCAGACTAATTTATAGATATTAGCTAGGTTCTACCTGTGGTTTCGGCTGTCTGAAAGTCGGAAATTATACTCATTAGACCGTGATCCGGGATGAAATATATCGTTTTTCCTTCTTCTTGGTTAAATCTATCAAATTTCATCAAGATGGTTAAATGGTGTAGGGGTCAAAACATAACAAACAGTCAGACAGCTAATTACTTTCACAATTATTAGATTAAGTATGTATTTATAAAGAGGTCCAGAGCTTTTTTTACATGTTTAGGTTTCCGTACCCGAAGGGTCCAAACGGAGCCACATTGCTGTCACTCACGTGTCTGTCTGTCTATCCGTCTGTCTGTCCATCGTCTGTCACACAATATAGTTCCAAAGTATATTAGTAAGTATATTATGTTCCAATATAGTTTCAAAACGTAAATATTGTGTTCAAATTTTAAATTAAATGTGAAAAAATTAAATTAAGGTGTTTGTCGGCATTTTGTGGGTGGAACTTTTTCAGTGCTCGGCAGTTTATTTATTATAAAGAGGAAAGATTTGTTTGTTTGTTTGTTTGTACCGGTTAGGCTCCGAAACTACTGGACCGATTTGAAATATTCTTTCACCAATAGAAAGCTACATTATTCCTGAGTGACATAGGCTATTTTTTTATCCCGAAAACGGATCCTGTGGGGTGGTCCACGGGAGCGAAGCTGCGGGCAACAGCTAGTTACGTATATTTTAGTAACGAATACCAATATAATAAAAAATACAGATTTTTCTTTGGTACGGTGTTTTATAAGTGGCCTCTCGCAGTTAAATAGAAATGATTTTCTACTTCTCAACCGGGCGATCTTGTGGAGACTAAACTTAAGCCTCCAGCCAGAAACAAAAGGCCTAAGCGACCATGCTGAATGCTACCCCTTATGGGGTCAAACCTCGGCTCAGGCTGTGAGAGGTTTTTTTTTTTCTTTTTTTTTTATTATTGATAGTCTCGCGCTTGACCACTATCTCACCTGATGGTATGTGATGAGAACTTGAGCATTCCAATAACTCAAATCAGAGCGCTCTGGTGCAGACGCAGAAAGAGACCCGACCCTAGCTAAACTGGATAGAGGGTTGGATTAAGGAGAAAAGAAAATTCTACATTTTAGGGTTCCGTACCCAAAGGCTAAAAACGGGACCCTATAACTGAGACTTCGCGGTCCGTCTGTCTGTCTGTCTGTATGTCTGTCACCAGGCTGTATCTCATGAACTGTGACAGTAAGACAGTTGAAAATTTCACATATGATGTATTTCTGTTGCCGCTATAACAACAAATACAAAAAACAGAATAAAATAAATATTTAAGTGGGGCTCCCATACAACAACAGTGATTATTTTGCGGTTTTATGAGATAATGGTACGGAACCCTTCGTGCTCGAGTCCGATTCGCACTTGGCCGGTTTTTATTTTATCAAATTTTTTCAAACCGTATTCTATGAAAGTACTTGTACTTTTTTTAAAGGTTTTATCATGAAAACAAAATTAAAATCAAACTCTAGATAGGTTAAAGCTAACACCGAATGCACTAAAACGTACCCACAACCAATCTAGTGATATATTCTAACGAGACTAACGAAATATCCATCCACCTAACTGTTTCCAATTAGTGGTTTAACATTTACAACCGACAGATTCACTATATACACAGTTATTGGTTAGCTAGAGTTCCATGTATTTAGTATGGTCTGTACATACTCCTGTCCCTACACATGTTTTCTATATGTGTTTATATCATAGACCAATTGATTAATCAGGGCACTAGTCAAGTAAAATCGGGCAATGTAATGAATACTGATTTAAACTTCTATATTTATCACATTGTCTGGTCATTATGAATATTGCTACGTAACGGTTGGGCAATTTGATAATAATGGTCAATGAATTAGACTAAGAGCGAGCGAAGGGAGCTCGGGAGCTTAGGACACCCTGACACGGATAGGTAAGGTTAGCTCGCTTTGCTTGCTCACTTCAGCTTCCGTCATATCCTTCATTTTAGGTTATTTAAGACCCTGCAAACAGAAATGGAGCTCCTTTTTAATGTTCGATATCCGGTCCGATCAGTATATCGACGCTTGGGGGAGGCCTATGTCCAGCAGTGGACGTCTTTCGGCTCCGACGATCCGGTTCGAGTCATTAGGTTTTTAGGCACCGAGTGCCCAGTTGATTGCAATAGGCTCGCCCTTAATAACATGTGGGTGTACTGCTTATTCGCCATATAAAGTAATGTATAGCCATGAAAAAGAAAGTCGGAAATTGTCCTCACATATTCTCGGGATGAAAAGAATCTATGTCTTATTCTAGATCATCAAACGTGCCAAGTTTCATAGGAACCTATCAACTAAAAGCTCGAGTCAAAAGTCAGGAAGTGTTACTTTCTATTAGGGTGCCTAAAATAACACTGCCAGACTTTACCCTGCTTACGTATGTAAGTCACACGTTTCCTTAACAAGAACGGATGGAAATGAAACTGCAGGAGTGACCAAAATGAACCATAATTGCATTGCTAAACGTATGTGAAGCCGGAATAAGTTTCCTCTGAATTTAAACAGCACAGGTCGGCGTTATAAGTTGGGAATGTAAGCGTTTGAGATTATTATGACAAAAATTAATTTTCTGGTGATAAATTGACTTTCGGGCAATCGTGATCATCGTCATCTTTCTGCCCTTGTCCCATGTTATTCGGGGTAGGAGCAACACGTTTTCTTCTCCCATACCATCCGTATATGGGCTACCATCACGCTATCACGGACTCCCTTTTCTTTCATATCACTCCTCACACAGTCCATCCATCTTTTCTTTGGCCTTCCTCTCTCTCTCCATTCATCCACATTTATATTCATAACTCTTTTAGTAACATGCGTTTCATCCCTCCTCATCACATGACCATACCAGGACCAACGCTTTCCTTTCAACTTTTCTGTCACTGGCGCCACATTAAAATTTCCTCTAATATACTCATTTCTCACTTTGTCCAATCTTGTCACGCTGCACATCCATCTCAACATTCTTATCTCTGCTACATTTATCTCTTTCATCCATCTGTTTCACTGCCCAACATTCGGATCCATACAGTGTGAAATGTTTAATCACGGACTTGTAGAGTTGCCCAGACTTGTTGGTTTGCATGTTGTTCCAGTGGTCTGTCGCGATTCCAGCCATCCGAGTTGATCCGGTGCATTATGTCTCGGTCTACCTCACCAATACTCACTATCCCCTTGGACAAGCGACCCTAGGTAATGGAAGTCGGAGCTGATCGGTATGGGCGTTCCAGCAAAAGCTATGGTCAAAGAACTGGAGAGACCGCCAAAATTTCAAAACAAGTACTCAGTTTTGCTTCTGCTCAATTTCTGGCCAACGCTCTCCAGTCTGTGCCACCACACCACCAATCTGCTCTGGACCTCTAGGCCACTCTCGGCAACCAGCACACCAGGGTGCCTCTTCCTGTTCCTTCGGGAAATCGTTATG
This sequence comes from Anorthoa munda, assembly GCA_945859665.1. Lineage (NCBI taxonomy): Eukaryota > Metazoa > Arthropoda > Insecta > Lepidoptera > Noctuidae > Anorthoa > Anorthoa munda. Next base: position 8,764,767 of record OX243893.1, read on the forward strand.
ATCTTGTAAATAATTAATAGCAAATATGCTTCATCTTTGTATCGTATGTTTTCGTGTCTGGATTTGATAGGTTACATTTCAATGTATTTTTAAGAGAGCGAGACAGATAGTGCCGACGTTATTTACTCGTTGATTTTAATTAAATAATATGTTTGACAATAATCTTAAAAATAAAAAAATATACAATCCTCCCTACCTCATTATTCTTCTATTCTTCTTTTCGTATCGAATAACTCAAATTTTGACTCAACTTTGCAAAACTTATTACACCATTACAATCCAATTCCGTAAAACCAACACCAACCTAACCTCAAAAAAACTAAAACCGCAATCTAGTCAGCAACTTCACAGCCGTGAAGCGAGTAGCTATAAATCAAAACCAGTGTCACTATGACAGCTAGCATTAACTGCCAAGTCTGATTGCACCGTGACTATCCTCTTATTTCTGAATTAAGCATTTGAAGTTGAGTATTTCTCATACTGTACTTTAGCCTGAAAACCTGCCGAACTTTGGCACTAAAGTAGGGTTTGACACGTTCTTAACTTCATAAACTCATTTTAGAAATCAGGCTTTTATGATCCACTTCAGAGGTTACAGACGTGGGCAATATTGCTTATATTTTTTTAGCTTAACAATTTTCTTTAAAGAGTATGTTTGAAGTATTTGCGTTTCTCTGTGTGTGCATTTTTCATCCTTTGCATTCCTTCAATTATATATTTTTACAAGCTTTTATTTAACTTGCATTGTTCGGGTCAAATCTTGCTGCTGAATTTATAAGCAGTAACCACCGATTAAGATGAAATTTTGCGTACAGTTTAGATGACAATGCGTGGTTAGCTAGGTGACGTCAATTTAAATTCAATATGGCGGACTAGTTATTATTTGGGCACTGCCATGATATGGGTATCAAATGAAAGGGTTTGCTGAGAGTAATATGAAAAAGCATGTTTTAAAAAAAAAATTAAAATTAATATTTTTTTGATATTATAAAGAGTTTTGAAGGAGGTAATCTCTGTAGAGGTATAATTATCGCAAAAAACGGCACAAATATCACGTTTGTTGTATGGGAGCCCCACTTAAATATTTATTTTATTGTGTTATTAGTATTTTTTGTTATAGCGGCAACTGATATACATCATCTGTAAAAATTTCAACTGTCTAGCTATCGCGGTTCATGAGATACAGCCTGGTGACAGACAGACCGCGGAGTCTCAGTAATAGAGTCCCGTTTTTACCCTTTGGGTACGGAACCCTAAAAACTAACAGAGTCACATTTCAATCCCCTAAAACCAACAAAATATCAAAAAATAAAATAAACCGCCAATTTGTCAGCGACAAATCAGCCGTAAAGCGGGGCACTATAAATCAAATGTGGTGTCATTGTGACAGCCAGCATTAACCGCCACGTATGACTCTTAACACCACGGCTGAAGTGACCCACTTCTGATGTAACTGACTAGCTTTAGAATTTTCTTGAAGTTAAGTTTGAATACATAAAACATACATAGTGCACGCCTTTTTTCCATGCAGATTGGCAGAAAGTACAAAAGACTATACCTGTTACGATGCTTAATTACTCCTTTTGCTTCATTTAATTCACAAAAAATTTGAAGTGGTTGTTATTAGCACTGTTTCAAAAAAAACAACAAGGGCGTGAGCCAATTTTATGTAACTAAGTATATATTTTGTGTACTTTTGTGTACTATTAGTACACAAAAGGCTATAATAGTAAATGGAACACCGATAGAGTATGTGGAAAGTTATGTGTACCTTGGGAAACAGGTCTCATTCAGGAAATCGCGACATGAAGATGAAATAGAGCGTCGAATCAACATAACTTGGAGGAAATACTGGAGCTTCAAAGAAATCCTAAAAGCAAAACTTCCTTTAAAACTTAAAAAGAACGTTGTGGATTCCTGTCTGTTACCATGTCTGTCATATGGAGCACAAACTTGGATTTTCCAAGAGAGAACTAAACATAAAATTCATTCGTGCCAGCGTGCTATAGAAAGAAGTATGCTAGGAATTAGGCTTAGCGATAAAATCAAGAGCGAAGATATTCGCAAGAAAACAAAATTAATAGACGCAGAACGTCACGCACAACAGCTAAAATGGAGATGGGCTGGTCACGTCGCCCGCAGTACAGACAAGAGATGGACTAAACGAGTCACTAAATGGTATGGACCCAGTGGAAAAAGGAACAGAGGAAGACTTAAAGATCGATGGGTCGATGAAATTAAAAACACAGCCGGCGAAAACTGGATGACGAAGGCGGCAAATCGAAAACTATAGAAACAGTTGGAGGAGGCCTATATCCGGAAGGGAGCCATGCCCTGAACACACCTTTTTATATATTAAGTAGTTTTTTAAACTCAATGTAATGTGCATGGGAAATAAAAGGCTTATAATTATTATTATTATAAGTATAAATATAATATTTCAGTTTAAATGGCATCAGCTGAGGTTAAGTTATTATTAGACAAATAAACAGTAAGTATTTATTAAATCAAAAAGACAGTCAGTATTAAAAGCCAGTTAACATCATGGCGGTGGCTGAAGTGACCCACTTCTGATGTGACTGACATGGGAAGTAGTGCAGCTGTTCAGAAATGAGTGAATTGTTAAAATTTTGATTGGCTTAAGAAGTTTTTAGACATTGATGGGTGTTTGTAGTGGTGACATTTTCATTGTGTGCATTTTTAAATATTTCCAACTAAGCAGATATTAGTAAAGTACTTTGATAGCTTTCAAAGTTTAAAAGGAATTAGCTGAAATACAGATATTTATAAGGCAAATGAACAAGAAACCTTCATAAGAAGAAAAAATATAACATACGTTGAGAAGTAATCTCCCATAAGGATGTTTACATACTTTGATGTCCTTTCACGTTTATTTATAGATAAGTATGTATTATATGATGATTTTAAGAAAAGGAAATATTTATTCATTCATTGCTTTATCTAAATATGAAACATTTTCGAAGAGGATAATATACCTATTCAATCTGCCTAGCCTTTTCCCAACTATATTGGGGTCGGCTTCCAGTCGTACCGGATTCAGCTGAGTACCAGTGTTTTACATGGAGCGACTGCCTATCTGACCTCCACAACCCAGTAACTAGGAAACACGGTACCCCTTGGCAAGACTGGTGTCAGTTCTCAAGCTTCTGACGACTCGTAACGACTGTCAAAGATCTTCAAATGACAGCCGGGACCAACGGCTTAACGTGCTTTCCGAGGCACGGAGGAAACTCGGTATGTTGAAATGGTCACCCATCCACGGACCGACCTCGACAAGCGTTGCTTAACCTTGATGATCGACCAGAGCGGCTGTTATTATATAGCCACGAGATTATATATACCTATTGCAATTCAGAAAAAGTAAAGTTTCAAAACAAATTCAATCAGTCAAGGACTAGAAAACAATTTGCAGCAGCTCCTTTATTTTCCTCTTTTAAAACTTTATACAGTGACAATATAGCAAATTGAGTGTCATCTCATAGGGCGCAAACGTGATACGCTTACAAACTAATATCTCGGCAATGCTTTGCACATAAGAACATTATGTATCGACAGGATGCATATAGCAACAGCTACGTAATAAACTGTGAAAGGTTATTTAACTTCCAAAGAAAGATATATCGCTATAATAAATATAAGGAGCTTGTCTATAAGAGGATGTGTGTATGTTGCATGTACACTTGAGGCCAATGACCTCTTCATGCAAGTAATAATTCTGCTGAACGGACGGAAACATCAGTGCTGGAATGGTGGTGGCAATAGAACTATAATTAGTAATAACATCTAATCATAAGTTATCTATACTAATATTATAAAGCTGAAGTGTTTGTTTGTTTGTTTGAACGTTCTAATCTCAGGAACTGCTGGTTGGAATAGAGGAGCGGAGCATAAATGAAAAATTTATCAAGCACTAGAAAAAAAGCTTGAGAGATGTTTTGAGAGCTTCCGTAAACTGTTTAAGTTACGAAACAATAATGTATGTAGGGTAGGTAAGGTAGATGGGTAGGTAGGTAGCCAGTTGACGGGAGCGAAGCCGCGTGGGACCGCTAGTGAGGTATAAGGATTGTAGCAGATGGCATTCTGAAGTTTCTGCCATATATAGGCAAAAGGCGTAGTTTTTATAACATAATATCTATTTTCAATAGTCAGAACGACACCTTCACAAGATTATGGAGTTAGGTGGGTGGGAGTAGGTTGCCTTATTAACACTGCATTTTGAGAACCAAATAGATGATCTTAAAAGATAATTATTGATGTTGCATCCCCTTTGTATATGAGAGGTTAAGCTGGCTGCAGATCAAGATATATGCCAAGCTCGCATAACTAAGGTAATTTTCCATACTGGCATGCAGACCGCAAACTACATATGTAAACTAAGCTATGTAAGCACAAATAATAGGTAAACTTAACTAACTTAGCCCTTGGTTTGCAAATAACTATAATCTCCATTCTTGGTAAACCGATTCTTGATTTGTGAAAAGAGGGTACTGCAACTCTCCCCTTTCGTGATAAAATAAATTAACGCTATCAGGTTATTAAGCTTATCTAAAAGTTCGATTTACGTGCCGACACAGTCAAAATTAGTTTATTTGTAATCTCGAAAACAACGAAATAAAGTAATTACAGAACTCGTGTATTTTCCCTTCGAAAGTAGAATGATACGAAGTTTGGCAGTGGGCAAGCAACGTGAGTAATTAGGCAAGTTCTGTAAATTATTGTGAAACTTTTGGAAAAATACGTAATTAAATAAATTCGTCTAGAGGCATATTTTTACAGTAATATTGTTTTCGCCCTAACTCTACTGGAAGAAAGGCATGATATTAGTATTTATTTTTTTTATTTTGGTTGTCAAGCTTTCTATAATTTCCTGGTAAAGAGTTAAGCCTGTTATGAAATCAGGATGCAGGCTTGCGCGGATAAATTTGAAAGAAAGTTACCGCGGCCCTGGCATAAGCAACTGAAGGAACACGGGTGGGTTTTAGTCAGTAAAAGTCTGAAACGCCCTCCCGCTTCACTAAGAGCGGGAGAAGTCAGAAAATGGGTTGCCATGCCCTTGAGATGCGTCACGGTGTCCTCACCTTCCATCTGACGCAAGTTCTCACTGGACACAGCTGTTTCTGGAGGTTCTTGTTCAGGATAAGGCGTCCAGGAAACACCCGGAAACCATTGTGTGGATCGCCTGGAGGACACGGTGGAGCATTCATTCGAGGTCTACCCCGGGGTGGAGCACCGTCGTGTCCTCGTGGAGGTGATCGGCGGTGGTGACCTCTCGCGTCCGGCTCTGGTTCAGGCCATGGTACGGAGCGAGAGGGCATGGGAAGCTGCTACCTCCTTCTGCGAAGAACTAACGCTCCGCCGCGTACGGTGCGGGCTTGCGGACGGCAAATAATGGGTAGCTCGCCGTCTGGTAAGGACCATGCCCGAGTCGACGACGCACGCGTAGTTTTCCAAGCGTGCCTCAAAGAGATGCCAGCAAAACTGACGGGGCCCGTTAGGGTCATAAATTTGATAGGGAGTTACCGCTGCCTTGGCACAAGCAACTGTAGGAACATGGGTGGGTTTTAGTCAGTAAAAGTCTGACAAACGGATGATTGACAATCATTGGATGATTTCCCAACAAAAAATATAATAGGCTCACCATGCGCAAGATGCGACCGATATTATGACAGTATGGTTACACGTACCGTAAGAAGAATCTAAATAAATATTTTTTGAAGAAGTTACATAGAAGCAAGATAAAACTTTCAAAATAAATGTTATAATTTCCCATGATGGCATGCAAAACCATCTTTGTTCACCATCAATGACTTAAATGTGTATGTGTTTATGTTATTTCTTTATGTATGTTTTTGTTTCTCTTTTTTGTATGTTGGCACCTTGTTTTTATCGTGTAAATTGAAAATTTAATTGTGATTTTGTGCTGTGTATTTTGTGTGCACTAAATAAATGTTTCATCTATCACGATAGAATTTTTATTCACCTCCTATATTTTATGTAATTGAGATGTAATTTAACCTCTATGTTTAAACCTGGGATAGTCAGTAAATTGATGTGTCCCTTCAAAGACATACCCTTTAGAACCTGTCTACATTGTAACATTGCTCCCCAAGGTATTAAGAGAATTAGGGAAATTAAATTACAGGTTTCAGCTGGTTTGTTGTGGTTATTTTGGGTACCTACATGTAATTGAGTATAGAATGTGTTATAGTAATTGTTTGGCAAGCAATGTCTCAGGCATAGTAACTGTTTGGAATTTTTTTTTCACAAGTTTGAAGTTCACATTATCTAAAAACCGGCAAAGTTCGAGTCGGACTTCGTACCTTTAGGCTGCCGTACCAAACCACGTAAATAAGTTGGTTGTAATAGGAAATTTAGGGAATTTCAATGAAAAATCTGATTTATCAATTTATTGCTATATTTTAGTAAAATATACGTGATAATAAACATTATCACCAAATTTCAAGTTCAGAGATCAATGGAAAGTTAAAAAATTCATCGGAACAATTTTATTGTAAAAAGCTTACTTTGGTGGCTTCTCATTCCTTTTTTTCCAATATTTTTAAAAACAATATATATAGTATTTATTTACTTTATTAGATCTCAACAACGGTACCACACTCGATGGGGAAGGCCAAAAAATTTTTTTTGGTCTCCTCTTTTAGCTATAGGGAGCCCACCTTAAAAATATAAAAAAGTATTTTTTACAATTTGTTTGGGTTTCGGTCAACAAGATGATACTGTGAAAATTTGGAGACTGTAGCTGTATCTGCACGAAAAACCCGAATGACAGTCGACGGACAGACGGACAGACAGACACGTGAGTGACAGCAATAGGACTCCGTTTGGACCCTTCGGTTACGGAACCCTAAAATCCACCACAAGATAGAACCTGAGGCTCTAGAGCTCTAGAAAGCGATAGTCGAAATGACAAAATCTAAGAGATCGATCACGTGATTTTTCGATATCGCGCCATACATGATTATGTAATGTCACTTGTCTAAGGCCTCTCTGGTGAGGGCTGCGGAAATTGCTGGGTGCAAAAAGCACGGGTCTATAATGTGATTTTTTATTTCGTGGACTAAACTGACATTTGGGGGTTGTCACTTTTTCGTTACATTAAAATAGTGTCGTACCCTAACTATCCTGAGTGATCGAAAGTTAATCTAAAATCGAAGTAGATCGAAAATGAAACTATTTCACGGCATAAAAAAATAATTTGTTTAGAAACTAGCGGCCCATATTTAGTTTCTACTCATTTATGTCAGACTTAATTTTATAGATTGCATTTATTTTATTGTTTATTTCATATTTAACACAATCAAAGTGCATGCACTATGTGTATGAATACTGTTATATTTAAATATATTACGTTTATATTCATAAAACATTTATTTACACCAATTAGTACAAATAAATTCAGGAGTCATGTCACATCGATTCGATGAATCACTTATAATTGAGCCTTACCTACAACACTATGCTCTGCGCTTGCAACATTTAAAAAAAATAAGGTCAATAGCAGCTGTCAGTTTAGTCCATGAAATTAAAAATCACAGTATAGTCAAAGTGGTTGCGTTTGAGAGAGTGAATATGTTTCGCCTGAAATCGTGATGATGATGATGAACATATTAAAGCCAGAATCTTTGGAATGATTGAACGACCTGTTTCCATCATTCGTATTATAATTTTGTGTCATAACAACACCTCGGAGAATCGGAAATCGGAGTTTCACTGAATTAATCAAAGTTATATAATGACAACTTCTGATTACTCCAGTGAAGCTACAATTTTTTCCAAGAAAACAATGTTGTTGTGACTTTTGAGAAATCGAATCATTTATTTTTTCATTTTTTTATTTTTTATTTATAGGTAGGCTCGCGCTTGACCACTATCTCACCTGACGGCAAGCGATGATGTGGTCTACGTTAAAGCACGCTTGCCTAGAATTAACCTATTCACTGATAACATAAAGACCCCTCATGATCGGCCTTTTAATGTTCCCACTGCTAGGACACAGGCCTCTTCTCTGTGAGAGGGAATGGGCCGTAATCCACCACGCGGGCCCAGTGCGGGTTGGTGGACGTCACATGTCTTCGAATTTTTGGTTCTAGGACATGCCGGTTTCCTCATGATGTTTTCCTTTACCGTTTTGAGAGCAGTGGTGATGAAATAAGTTACACAAAGTAAAGCGCCTGCCTAGGTTAGAACCCACGAACTACACAGTCACGGCCGTTACCACTGGGCCACCACTGCTCTCCCTCCTTTTAAAGACCCCTATATTGTAGCTATCGGAACACAGACTTCGGCAGGGAATTCCACTCCTTAGCTGTACGCATAATAAAAGTATTCTCAAAATGTTTAGTGCGTATGGGTGGGATATCCACCATGTACCGATGGCGCATCGCCGCCGTACGTCTGGTAGTTCGATGATGAAACGGGCTGGACGGAATTAGATCATGCAAATCAAAAATTATTTTTTTACCGTTGTTTTGACATAAAATTATAATACTCACCGTAACATAAATATCGCCGTAGTTTATCTTAACTAGTAGCTTTAAGATAAGATACTAAGTAAAACTAACTTCAGCAAGTTTTCGAAGGCGATATGTTTCCACTTGGTGAACTGTAATCTCTAAGCTGGCACATGTTTTAAGTGCTCCTGAGAGCCTCTTTAGTTTTACTAAGAGATTCTTATCGGCGAACAGATAACAGTATAATACCAAAGGTTTTTCAGTGGACATTTTTATAGATATTCTATACGACCTTGGTGTTGTTTTCTTGTATTTCTAGAATCTTGATTTTTGCTAAATAAATCGTTGACTAATAAATACATGGAGAGAGCTTTGGCCATATTTAGAGGACCAAGACGGTTGAAAATCTTTATTTCTCGAATCACTTACATACAATGAGACACTTAAATAGAACATTAAAAGTTATTTGATTAATGAAGTTAGTACTGAACAAAAAATCAATACATGGAAATGGTATTTATTCAATTAAATACTTATTGAAATAACAACAAAACTCCACGTCCTTTCATAAGAAACAATTAATCTTTATAGAACATTGTAACTCTTTAATTAAATACTTTACATTCTAACACGAATAAATTGATTTTGATCTTTATCGCGACGGTACACAACATGTTTTAATATACCTACATAAAGTTGAATACACACGCTATGCTTTTGCTAAGCGACTTTTGAGTTATGGACTTTTGTACCCTCGACAATGCACATGTATGATTTCTAGACGAGAACTTCTCCGAATGTATTATTATCATTGTGTGGAGCAATAAACTTTTAACTACGCTGTATTACTCCAGTGACGGCAATATTTTTCTACCCATAAAGGCTGTATACAATTATGAGATATTTGGAAAAATAAATAACAGTGAGACCGTAGAGTGAAATCACAAAAATTTTAGTATGGCGATCAATATGCCACAAGCTGTTGGTCATATCGTAACAAAACTAAACTAGCACCCTAACCCAGTCCCACACAGAGCCATTATGAGGGCAACGTGCTCCAGGGTAATCAATCAACCGCCGTTGAATCACATTCGAAGTGGCTCGACTTTCGGCCGGATTTGTGTCACTACCTTCCAACACTTTATCACCAAATTGCCGAGGACTACGAAAAAAGGATTTGTTAGTAATTGATGAATGTTCTTTTCTTATCCGAATACAGGGTGTGTGATGAGTTTGGCAAACTATATATGTGTATATTGATGTCCATATGTTCCTTCGTATCTTCAAAACTTTTCTACTGGTTTGGACAAATGAGTTGTTATATTGTATTTGCTTATGAATATACGTAAAATAAGCTGCGGGAATCTGTTGGAATCGAGACACAGAACCGCTCGATGTGGCGACTCTTGGGTGAGGCCCCGGCCGACACAGCAGTGGACGTTTTAGGCTGTTATGATGGTGATGACGCGTAAGTCATCACCGTGTCACGGAATCAAAATGACGGCTAAGAAACACAAAATACTCAACATAAGTAGGTAATTGATTGTTTGTTATGTCCATCGCAATAAGGCTTCGCTTCAGAGGTATTTGAAGAATAAATTCAGGGAAAATCCCTATCTAAGTGTCAAGCTTGTACTCTTAATCTCACTAAGATGAAAATGATTGCCCGACGGGTGTTCTTCACAAGAGCTTTGCGGGGCTAAGAATGATTTACTTTGTCTCGAATTGAATTACTTCTTTACATACAAAACAGTTGTCAAAAGCTAGCTTTTTTTCTGTGTCCTGATTGTTAAGGAGTGAAGTAAAAGTTATATTTACTCCATCGCAGTTTTTTTTTTATTAATAAAATTGCGGGTTTCAAGACAGTGGTCATCACTGTTGATTCTGGCTGTTAAGAGTTGCTGTGGATGGGGATAGTGTGGCGGTCTCATCTTAAAATAAAAAAAACCGGCCAGGTACGAGTCGGACTCACACGCGAAGGGTTCCGTACCATTATCGCAAAACACTGCATAAAAATCACGTTTGTTGTATGGGAGTTCCCCTTAATTTATTTTATTTTAATTTAATAATTATTATTTTTTTATGTAAATATACAACTAAACATTCTGTAAATATTTCAAGCGTCTACCTGTTGCCGTTGTTAATATCGAGCAAAAAACGGCCAAAAAATCACGTTTGCTGTATGGGAGCCCCGATTAATTTTTTTTTTTTTTTTTTGAAGTAAATATACAACTAAAATCTTTATTCAGAAATTAGAAAGGTAAAAACACAGTTTCAATCTTAGATAACTAATGTAGGTATAATAAAGTAAGATGCCTGTACTAGGTAATCCTGTATCACAGGCTGTAGGAGCTCTAAAAATATGCTTATCGTAGGACAAGAGAATTTACACAATATTTAACATAAGAAGTCTAAAAATAGTGGCAAGATTGTATAATTTTGAAAATTAATTTTGATTTACTTAAAACTATAAACATAGAACTAAACTACTAGGTTATAATTACTTAATGTCTAATTTACCTATATTGCAAAAAAATTGCACTTTGATTACACATATAAAGATTCGGAAATAATAAGTAAGCAAAATTGTAAAATTAAACAGACACTTAATTTTTGCAGCCAACGACTAATGTGCTTAGCCAGCAACAAATTGACGGTTAGTAGGCCATTGCAGTGTCAGCAGCAACGTTCAACGCGTGTGACCTTGAGTATGACGTACTAGACGCCCTCATAGTCGATAGAGTGTATGTGCCTGTATTCCGCTATTTTCCTAGCAGGGCACTCAGGGTCTCCCGTTTTATGGTTGTTGGGCTTTTTAAAGCGAACAAGTTGCGAACAAGTTGCGCATTTCGATGTGTCCGCTTTCTTCGTGCAATCGGACACCGAGTGTCCAGCTTCACCGCAGTGAGCACACACAGAGTTGACCTCTCTGCATGTTTTGGCTGCATGACCATATAATTGGCACTTGTAGCATCTGGTAACCAGAGTGAAGTCCCTAACAGGGCAGGACGTCCAATTTATAAACAGCCTTGATGTCGAAATTAGGGCTTTACGTATATTGGCTGGAATTTCAATAATGTAATTACAGCTCGACGCATCTTTCTTCCCAGATTTGTGGCTTAATTTAACAGAGGCCAAAAAGGACTCCAAGGACATCTCTGGCAACTTGTCGGGTATATTCTGTTCGTAAATGCACCTAAAGACTTCAGTTTCAGACAGGGAAGACGGCACTCCTACAATCACGATCCGTGGTTTGCGCTTGTAGGGCTCATCGGCGGTTAGTCCAGATGTAGAAAACTGGACGGCGTTCTTGATTTTTTCAGCGTCATGCTTGGTCTCTGTGCTAATAATAACACCTCCATTTTTGGTCTTGCGAACACCTCGTACATGCAGCTTCATTTGATCAGGTCGTATGATTTTTGTTACCATGTCTTTAGTTTCGTCACTGGACTTGAGTTTGTCACTAGGATAAATTACCACAGAGCTTAAATTGTTCGGTCGAACGAATATTTTGACCCCTTTTTCACCATGTCGGCAAACGAAACATTGCCCGCAGTGCCAGAATCCTTAATCGTCTGCTTCAGGTCCGAGATGTGTTCAGTCAAATTGCGCTTTTCTTTTAAGACATCAATCATGTCGTGTGCTAGAATTGCTTTCTGCTTCAAAGATTGGTATAGGACTGCCATCTGTGAGGTGCCAGATCCTATTTTACGACACAAGTTAGAAATTTTTAGTTTCTGTTCCGAGTTTAGTTTGCCATCCGAGGCAATAGAGCAAACCTCATTTAAGTGCTGCTCAATGGTTGACATCCATCTTTGTATGTGGATGCGACTTCAATCGAGAAATCTGATTGGGCTGGAATTTGCGTCGTCGTCTTCGCTGGCGAGATGGAGGCTTGCACTCGGCCGATTGGATTACAAGGACTGTTATCCATCTTATTTGATAGTCACTTCACTGTTTCTAAGTTTTCATTATGTTTACAAAACTATACACAAGTAGGCAAAAATTTATACAATAAAGAAGGTCACTATTATAATTGTTTTAATTAAATATTGCTAACGAGCACGTCTGTATTCTACGAACGAGCGCGAATCAATCCACTACTAAACATTCTGTGAATATTTCAAGCGTCTACCTGTTGCCGTGGGAGCACCCCTTATTTTTTTTTATTTGTTGTTATAGCGGCAACAAAAATACATCATCTGTGAAAATTTTAACTGTCTAGCTATCACGGTTCATGAGGTACAGCATGGTGGCAGACGGACTGACAGACGGACAGACAGACAGACAGACAGACGGATCGCGAAGTCTTAGTAATAGGGTCCCATTTTTACCCTTTGGATACGGAACCCTAAAAATAGAAATTCGGCCATCTATCAGAATGAACCACAAAATTGTATTAAATCTTACAATCACAGGATGTTATCTATAACTATAAGTACATGGCTGACATTATTAATGGTTCAGTATTACGTTGGGCCAGCGCAGTTCCCTCGTATGCTGAAATATCAACGAACATTAGTTGACATAGTGACTTGCAGGTTTGTGTAGTCGCGTATTATTTAACCCTAGGCACAGATAATATAATACTGGCATACAGATGCCTCATCCCATACAAAGAAACCGTGCCGACTTAACTAGCGTTTTCCGTCTGATTAAGATGATTATTTTTCTAAGAACATCGTTCGTGTTCGGTTCCTTTCCATGAATATAGATTGTGTTAGCAGCGACTTGCAAGTTTACTCAGATCGTGAATACTTTTTTTTAAAAACAGCGTAGATTTGTTTTAAAGCTTCATTGTACCAAAATAGTACACTTAAAAAAAAATCGAGTAGATGCCTCAGTCATTTAAAATCGCGCCATCTATTGGAATTAATTTTAAATTAGCCATTCAAATAATCTTTGAAATGTGAATTAAGAACCCAATATTCCTTAATTTTTTGCTTAGGAGAGTTAATAAACAAGAACATATATTTTTTTATGATCGTCTCTGGAAAATCTTAATATTTCACAAGACTCAATAACAAATCAAATCTTATCACGCCATCTAGTGCAATTTATTTGAACCAAATTTACTTTCTTCGCGTTGGGTTTTCCGTGCCCTAGGTTACGGGCCTTGACAAGATCTGTTTATATTCTAATAATAGATGCAAAAGAGACAGATTTTGAGTAAATAGTATTTTGGGAACGAAGGATTCCATCCTGCTTTTATTTTGCAAATACAATATCAGACTGCTTCTATTACGTATTTAATACAACAGAATTGTTTCGACGTAGACAGGCAGTCTCAGACTTAGCAACTATTGCTAAGACCGCAATCGTCTTATGAGAGGTAGGTACGTTAAGTTGGGTGCTTATGGCAACAAATTAATTGTTTTGTGGCTTTGTCGCTGGATTTCTTGGACAATTATTATCTTTAGGAGACATTATGAAATATTTAATTGTTCCTTCTTGTTTCTCCTTTCTAATTTTAGTTAGAAACTGAAGGCTTACTTACATAATTAGTTAATTTCTTCAATAATTAAATCAGTATAACAATATCATGGTTTATTTTCTTATTCCACCAAACACGGGTTATACAGCCAAACGTTTGAGGCTACAGTTTTCAAATTTTCTCAGTATAAGCATGTTGTTGACCCAAAACATTAAGTCAAAAAATATTTTTTTGTAGGGAGCCCACATACAGATAAAGGGGGTGGGGTTCCCAACCTATCGTATTTTTTTCGAATTACTTTTAAACATTTAACGATATATATTTTTGTAAAAACCTTTTTAGTCCGTTAATTTTGATACCCCCACGATGGAAAAAATTCGACCCCCACAATATGGCGCCCAAAATTGGCCATTTTTCAATTTTGATGTAGCCAGTGACACTTTCAAGGTTATGACGAATTGATTGACGTAAGAATCATCAAAAGTGGCTTACGCGTTTGGTCTATAAAACGCCACATAGGGTCAAACTTACATAAACTGATAAACACATTACCCTCCTTTGTGTCGCGCAGTCGGTAAAAAACCTACGTTAAGATGTGTTTATAACTGATTAGCAATTTCTATAGACAATTAAAATTTGAATTAAGAATCCGCACGTCAGTGTAACTAGAATGTAATTTAGAATCTGCTAATTGGCTCAGTGATTTTTATTTTTTAATAAAGGCCTCCATCTTTCACCATCCATCGTTTCTTTAAAAACTGCATATTATGAATACCCATCTCTTTTACAAAATTGCTCGGCAAGCGTAAAGTTAAGCACGACTGCAGATAATAGAGCAATCAACACCATATACAATGTATGCGGTGACGACGCAGCGCGTGATCGATCGATACAGATGCTTACTTGAAAGTCACTCTGTCAGTAATGGACACCCTTTTGTGGACGAGTTTGGTGAACCTATTGACCTATAGGGATGGATGAAGATCGTTGTTTACTGAAAAACATATATTATTACTAAGTGCAACATTGAGGGGACTTTTTCCCAGGTTAGTAATCTACAAACAATCTCATGGCGTTTTTTTTTCCGTGAGGGTAGGCAGAAACTACAGAACGCCACATAATAGGAACAAAAAAAAAACTAAAAAAAAAGTTTCTTTTACGTCTATTCATCTAGGATAAAGATAAAAGTAATTTATTTACAAAGATACAAGTATATACAATGCATAAACACTTAAACCAAAAACTACTCACTTACCTAATCTAAAATATGGCGTCGAAAAACTCCTCCACATCGTTGTCCACTGGTAATGTGCCCAAAAGACTGGCAGCATTGCCACGTTGTATGGCAATGCTTATTCTCTGACCGAGGTAAAAGCCAGCCCTTGGGTCACGCGAAGTGTCAACTAAGCGTTTGGAAAGATCTTTAAACAAAGCGTGAGCACTCGGACCCCACGGACCAAGAGTTTCAACCCCAAACGGCTCGAAAATAAATAAATAATAAATAATAGGATAATAAATATATTAGATGATTAAAAAGTAAAAATTGCAACACACTCTTAGATATATGATTTTTTGTGAGATCCCAACTTAGGTCACCTTGGGAGACACCAATTTATAAGCCAGTAGGCAGTCATCATCCTTCTGCCCTTATCCCATGTTACTTGGGGTCGGCGCAACACGTTTGCTTCTTCCATACCGTCCTGTCCCCCGTCACGTTAGTACTGACTCCCTTTTCTTTCATATCACTCCTCACACAGGCCATCCATCTTTTCTTTGGCCTTCCTCTCCCTTTCCATCCATCCACATTTATATTCATAACTCTTTTAGTAACATGCGTTTCATGCGTTAGTAGTAGTAGTCATAAGCCAGTATTAACATTTTCAAATTGGCAGTTCTACTTTTGAAGTGCCAAATGAAATTATTTTGTACGACCTCACCGTTTATTTAATCCCGGTAAAGTAAATTTGACATATCGTTTGTAGATGCATCAAAGGGGCAGCCATTTTAATTCATTTAGTGGCTCTCGGCTGTCCACTTGTTAAGGCTCTACGGTACACAGCGGTACCGTGTACGTGCCACGATACCGGCACATGTTGCCGATGCCACACCGTATCAATTTTCATGATGAAAACAAAAAGGCTAAATTTGTTTAAAAAAAAACTTTTTATTTTGTGGGGTATATATTTATTAAGCTTGTAGTTGCAATAAAGCTGAAATAGGTTGAGGAGCTCGTGGCTTAATAATAACAGCCGCACGGGTCGATCTTCAAGGTTAAGCAACGCTTGACGAGGTCAGCCCTTGGATTGGTGACCATTTCAACATACCGAGTTTCCTCCGTGCCTCGGAAAGCACGTTAAGCCGTTGGTCCCGGCTGTCATTTGAAGATCTTTCACAGTCGTTACGGGTAGTCAGAAGTCTGAGATCTGACACCAGTCTTGCCAAGGGGTATCGTGTTACCCAGTTACTGGGTTGTGGAGGTCAGATAGGCAGTCGCTCCATGTAAAACACTGGTACTCAGCTCAGTCTGAATCCGGTTAGACTGGAAGCCGACCCCAATATAGTTGGGCAAAGGCTAGGCAGATGATGTAGTTGCAATAAAGCATTAGTGATAAAAATCAACCAGTAATAAATCTGCAAAAATAATATCATACTCGTTTTTGTGTGGGTAAACTCGAGAGTGGCAATTGGCCATTTATAGGCCAGTTGCAAACTGCCATAACACCTCTAATTTCGCTAGATTTTGTCAAGTTTTTATAAATTGATTTGCGTCGAGATGTTATTGTGCCTTGGATGTGAAGTTTTTTTTAGCCGACTGCGGGAGGGTAATATTTTTCCAGCGTATGTATGTATGTCCATTTCTATAGCACGTTAGGCGGAGACAAACAAAAATCATAGAAACGCCGACCAAAACTTCGTTTGTCACCGCTGGTAGCACCTCAAAATATTTAATGTATAAATTATATCTAGTGCTTGTTTTTCTCTTTTCTGTTAATTATGTTTTTTAAAGTCGGGTTTTTTGTTTTTATAATAAATTGTTTTATTAGTACAAGAATAAGCCTTGAGGTCTCGTTTGATAGCTTCGTAGCTCGTAGCATATCTGATCGTAGCACACATCCGCTACGCCCCGTAGCGTAGCGCAGTGAATAAAGCACGTAGATAATGCTTGAGATTATATTTTTTATCCAACTGAGGTTAAGCAAAAAAGGAGGGTTTTTGTGAAGCATATACATGATCATAAGTCACACCTTCTGAGAAACAAGTGAAACCACGAGCATTAGCTAAACCTACGTTACAAATAATTTATATTGGTGATTAAAATAAACTTTGTAAAAATAAGCAAACCCTTTATTTTGATACCCATAAATCATGGTGGTGCATAAAAAAAAAAACCGGCCAAGTGCGAGTCGGACTCGCGCACGCAGGGTTCCGTACCATTATCGCAAAAAATCACGTTTGTTGTATGGGAGCCCTACTTAAATATTTATTTTATTCTGTTTTTAGTATTTGTTGTTATAGCGGCAACAGAAATACATCATCTGTGAAAATTTCAACTGTGTAGCTATCACGGTTCATGAGATACAGCCTGGTGACTGACAGACAGACAGACAGACGGACCGCGAAGTCTCAGTAATAGGGTCCCGATTTTACCCTTTGGGTACGGAACCCTAAAAACCACTTTGGAAGTCCACCATATTGGATTCAGAATGATTTCACTTAGCTTACCGTTCATTATAATTCAAAGCAAACAGATATGAATTTTCAGCTCAACAGGTTGGGGATAACTGTTTTAAAATTCAGGTACAAGATCTGACCAACATACTCGTTTGCGTCTCGGAATTAATTACTATCCCTCGTGGCACTCGTTCGCTTACAAAGAAACAGGTGTCATTTCCGACTGCTTGAAATATGATATTTTTGCCGTTTTTTGCTATAACGGCAACAGGTAGACGCTTGAAATATTCACAGAATGTTTAGTTGTATATTTACTTCAAAAAATAATAATTAATAAATTAAAATAAAATATATTATTATTTTTGAAGAGAATGTACAACTAAACATTCTGTGAATATTTCACGCGTCTACTTGTTGCCGTTATTAATATCGAGCAAAAAACGGCAAAATTATCAGGTTTGTTGTATGGGAGCCCCCCTTAAATAATTATTTTATACTGTTTTTAGTATTTGTTGTTATAGCGGAAACAGAAATACATCATCTGTGAAAATTGCAACTGTCTAGCTATCACGGTTCATGAGATACAGCCTGGTGACAGACGGACAGACAGACAGACAGATGGATCGCGGAGTATTAGTAATAGGGTCCCGTTTTTACCCTTCGGGTACGGAACCTTAAAGAAGGAAAGAAATAGTATAACAAATTGCAAACAAGATTCAAGAAGAACTGCGCTGCGCGTGCCCACACCGAAAGGGATACCAACTCAGCATTTGCTGGGCGTCAAACATCCAGCGCTGATTCTGGCACCTCCCTACACACGGACTTCGGTAAATAAATAAAATGATACTAAATTTAATATGAGGTGAACTTCTTTCCCTTAGAGTTAGGTCATTGTTCGACTATCTCTACTCGATACACTACGAGTCAATTAGGAGCAAAAATTAATAATCATCTAATTGAATGAAGTTTAAAATGAATACCAAACCTAGTCTCAACTTTGTAAACATAGGTATTCAATAAACATTATATTTACTGTCAAAAATACCGAATATGATATGCGTCTTTTACCAAAAAACATTAATCAATGAATACTAACAAATGTATTATAATTATCGGAAACATGAAACTTCACAGATGTGTAATCACAGCTGAATTGATCGATCAATGTCTGCCAATTAACGTATAACGCACTAAAGTTATTAGTTATTCCACTGGTTATTATTAATTAAACAATTTGATATAATGTTGCAGATGTTTCATATACACCAGCTTTCGACCGCAACTTCATTCGTTAGGAATCTTTAACCCCGTTTGATCTACTTACAGATTTATTGACGTCAAATGTTTACATAATGTAGCCTTTATACTGTCAAACTAACCTATCTAATTAAACTTTAACCAAACTTATCACATATTTTTTATATATTTTATCTAAGTACCTCTGATAGTTTCAAAACATGATTTTTCTACCTAGATAGGTAAATATACTGATACACACTTTCCGAAACACCGTTCCCATTTAGGTCAAACCACAAAAGGGCCAAGTGAGGTCCTTCCCTGAGTGCGTAAATACCCTTGTCAAAACTTGTAATGATCCGTTTATTCAACAAGTGTCTCCACACTCAGGAGAATCTTATCCTTTTAGAGACCTTTATTATTGTCAGTTTTATTTCATGTAGATAAAATGGATGAAAAAAAACTATTTAAAAAAAAAGTCACTTCAATTTCAATAAATTTCCAAAGAGCAAATAAAACTTAAAGCTCAAATATGAAAGTGTGAATGCTTTGTCACTAATATAAGGATATTTTATCGAAAGTCTTGTCTTGATAATAATATCAAGCAGTTTATGTGTGCCTCTCCCTAGGTATGCGAATAAGATGATTGTTTGATTCACCCCTTCAATCGCACATGTGTAACCGAAATCATATCACTTATATGTAAACGGATGTAGGTATGTCATGTATTTCCGCTCCAATACGCTCCCCTGAGATACGGTGTAGCCTTACTTATAGTTCTGACGTGCTATACGTAAGCCACATTAATAAAAATAAAGGTAATTATAAATTAAAAATAATTAAAAAGATATTGAGTATAAAACTATGGACCGGCTTCGCAAGACGTGGGCAGCTAGGAAGGTCCGGCTTCGCACGACGTGGGCAGCTATCTCACAGCTAGGCAGTTGGACGGGCAGGAAGGCGTGGAATGCCCGAGGTAGGCAGATGAGTAAGCAATCAGATAGGTAGGCTCACAGATAGATCTAGAGGTCAAGGCAGCTGATCTAATTGTCAAGCTAACAGGCAGGTAGCAGTAGCACTGGTACAGAAACAGACAGCTAGGAGTGTGGAGGTCGGGCTGTGGCTTAATATGCTGATCAATCAAGCTCTTTTGGTATGAAGCGGTGACCGTCGAAGTTAAAGAACCAGTAAAAATGGTTACATTTAAGTTCCACACTAAATAAATTATATTTATTGCACTTCAAAGATTTGATAGATTCACAGGCCTTATATATAATAGTTTTTAAAAAGATTTTCAGATTCAATAGTACACCACGTAGTATTAAGTAGTAAAACGACTTTCAGCGTTCAGTCTAGATTCAAAACTAAAAAAGTGACGCCCGTTTTTCTTCGTTCCGACATGTCTTCTAAATTATAAATTCAAATACCAATTAAGATATCATGAACGAAATAAAATAGTTTACAGTGGGGCAGTCTGCCGCTGCCCTTATTATGAAAATTATAATGTACAAAGACCTTAAAGAAGCTATAGAGTATGGTGTCTTATGTCTATGGTTTAAGAAAATAAAACAGACAAATGTCATGTCAGATAAAAATGTCAGAGTATAAAACAATAAAATAGTTTTGGATGTCAAAACTTATCGTATGATTTTCAGGTGTATACATCAATAACAAATAATACATAAAAATGGGAAACATGAGTTGATACAATTTAAAAAGAAATGATGAAGATTTGAAAAGTATGTTAGAAAACGTAAGTAGACTAAGCCATGTGGAATGAACACCACAACGGCAAGCAAAAAAAGAGAACATTGCTGAGGTAATGCTCGGTTAGAATAACTGAGCACACGAAATGTCAAGCGATCCCACTCTCGCCTACCCGCGCGGCATCCCGCGTTCGCCTCATGAGTCAACAGTGAGAGTCGAACGTTAGTGACATTGACATTTCGGGTGCTCATTTATATTGACCGTGTAGTATAGAGCCTCAAACGGGTAAATGATAATGATAAATGATTTTATTTCTGTAAGTTGGTTTGTACAAACACTTCTACATGTCAGTCATATTTTTTTAAACTAGATGAGGTCGGCGTTTCCTATCTGACTACTCTTAGAAGAAAGGCCGAAACAAACTCACAGGTCACAGTCTCTTTTAAAGTCCAGACAAAATCTTGGTTAGATCATGTGAAGACTGTGTAAAGAGATGTCTGAAATGGTCTTTTGAGGAAAGAACCAGCCAGATTAAGTGGACCTGTCCAGTCAGTGCACGCATATGTCAATAACCGTGCAGCTCAACTCAGAATTCAAGGAGCTCAACGAATTGACGAACAATTCCAAAGAAAGGACATTCGGGTAGGCCGCATAAACGACTCAAACTGCCAGACCATGATTAAAAACTAACTAAGATAAATTAAAAAAAAATTGATCCCCATAGTCTTCACGTATAGTAGCAGGTAGTACCCCTTTCTTCCTCTCAATTTTCACAGTAGCGGTAGGAACCGAGGGGACTTTTTCGGTAGGAGGGTATTCATTTGAATGGTCAAAAAAGGATAATGTTTCTAAAAATAGAAAAATATATCTTAGAAATAAAAGTTTTAGAAAAACTTTCGTCAACTGAATGACCTCAGATTTTATTACTAAAATTTTCGGGCGACGAAAAGGATCAACTTTCACTAGTTAACATTTTGTCTCTCAGAAAAAGTAATATTTACTTATTTATTTATTTATTAACACACTTTATTAAACAAATATCAGTGCAGCCCTGGCTCTTGTACTAGGAAGTCCTGTATCACAAGAGCCAGACCTCTCCAAAAACAGGGAATATTATACAAATGGAGCATGATAGACAGAAAACATAAAAAATACAATAATAATAATAATTATGACAGTTATAGCATGCACACATTATTAGGTATACAAACTAAGATTAAAACGGCAAATTGATACCATTAAAATTAAAACATTGATTAAAATAAAAAAGATTAACATTAAATAAATTAAAATTTGACATAAGCAGAATCATTCAGGAATTGCCGTGACAATTTCCCCGACACGTGTCAAGCTTACTACCTACCAAAATTTCTGCGAAAGTCTTTATAGTTGACTTACTCGCTACAACGCTGTAATATCACTTTTACTCAATTAAAAACTTTTAATAATCTCGTGCCGTAGGTCTACATGTTTGTAGTAATTTTTGCCGTGTGAATACCTGGCAACACCTACTGGAAAAACAAATTCTATGTTTTTCGGATAGACCGGTCACGTAAACAAGCAGCTGAAAACATATAATAAAGAAAACGGGCCAAGAGGCTCATCGGCAATGAATTACTGGTCGAATCTATACTGTGATTTTTAATTTCGTGGACCAAACTGACAGCTGCCAATGACCTTATTTTTTTTAAATGTTGCAAGCGCGGAGCATAGTGTTGTAGGTAAGGCTCGGTAAGTGATTCATCGAATCGATGTGACATGACTGCTCAATTTATTTTTAGTAATTGGTGTAAATAAATGTTTTATGAATATAAGCGTAATATATTTAAATATAACAGTATTCATACACATTGTACATGAACTTTTGTTGTGTCAAATATGAAATCAACAATAAAATAAATGCGATCGATAAAATGAAGTCTGACATAAATGAGTAGAAACTAAATAAGGGCCGCTAGTCAAAACAAATTTATTTTTTTTGCCGTGAAATCGTTTCATTTTCGATCTACTTCGATTTTCGATTAACTTTCGATCACTCAGGATAGTTAGGTTACGACACTATTTTTATGGGACGATAAAGTGACAACCCCCCAAATGTCAGTTTAGTCCACGAAATTAAAAATCACATTATAGGCTCCAGAACCTCGAACATCGGCGCCGAGTTGCCAGCCTGTCGGTTTTTTATCGGTTACATTTCGTGGTTTCAACGCACACTGCGTTGGAATTGCATGAACTAATTACTCCTAGCCCGTTCCATCATCGGACTACAAGACGTACGGCGATGCGTCATCGGTACATGGTGGACATCCCACCCTTACGCACCAAACGTTTTGGAAATACTTTTATTATGCGTACAGCTAAGGACTGGCATTCCCTGCTGGAGTCTGTATTTCCTGATAGCTACAATCTAGGGGTCTTTAAGTCAAGAGTGAATAGGTTACTTCTAGGCAAGCGTGCTCCATCTTCGACCACATCATCGCTTACCATCAGGTGAGATAGTGGTAAAGCGCAAGCGTATCAAAAATATATCGAATCCGGTAAATAAAATTCACTGAGAGAGAGCTACAATATCTCTGAAAATATTGCCAGTAAAATTGCCAAAAAAGTTCACGGTTCCTGTTAAATAGGCCGCGGGAGGCAAAGCCACCAAAGCATAAACAAATCACCTGAATATAAAAAAAAACCTATCGTGCTTTCAAAACGACACTCACAAACGATTGATGGAAAAGCCACACGTAATTCGAGAATTCACTCAGGCCGATTTAAAATGCCTCCGTCGAATAATAAATGAGGGCTGTTCATATTAAGAGAGGTTCATATGAAAAAAAGGCAATTTGTCGACCTTCGACAGTTACGTTTACGTAGAAAAGTACGTATTTGGTATTATTTTGGGCGTTTTTTTTAACTTGAGTCGGACTCGAATCGAAGCTGTGTTTCTGTATTTTTTAATCAAAAAATATTTTGCTCATGATTATGGTTTAAACCAAAACTAAACTAGACAATTTGTGTCAGCTAATTAAATTTAGCAATTTGATAAAAAAGACAAAATACCTAATGAACCCTTATTTTAACTAAATTAGATTATTTAACAATTCCGTAAATCGTTAAATAATCTATAAATCGAAAAAAATAATTCTAAAAAAGGCAAAACCTTTTCAAAATAGTTATAATATATTCCCTTTTGTCTCACATCAAAGATGTTTTAAAACAATAACCGAACTTGCCAGACATGTTATTCATAAACAAAGTTCTTTTGGTATGTTAACATTGGTACGAGGCCTTTATTATTCGTTTCTGAATTTAGTCTAGCCCACAGACTGTCTATAAAGGGTAGATAAACAAACCTGTGAAAAGATACTTTCGGAAAAGGTTCGGTCATCATTATCCAGTCCTGCGTGACAACTGTCACGCGCGCGTTTTGAAAAATCTGTGACGGGTCGGCCGGGCGCGATGGCGCGAAATTCCCGCGGCTACTGAAACGCCGTTATCTCGAAAGTTTTTAAAGGGAACCCTACATGAAACTTATGTTGTTGGAATCGTGATGAAATAAGCTATATTTCAAATGGTTAATTCCAGTTTGGACTTGTAAAATATTGGTAAATAAATTTGTAAAGTCTGCCGAAGCGCAATTTGCCCAGTTTATTTGACAAAAGTAGATATAGAAAAGAAAGTAAACCGTTATTACTACTTTTTATTATTTTTTATATATAATTACACCCTATTTTACATAAATCAATCATTAGATCACACCTCCCCATACATTTTTAAAATAACACAAGCTTTCAAAATTATGCCTCAGGTAGTTGAGCCCCAGGTAGTTAAAAAAGATAGGAGTCTCAAGTAGCGGGGCCCTGGGTTGGCGGCTGTATGAGTAGTCATATGTCATCCTTGCCTATTACACTACATGTAGGTACATGTACGACTGAGATAGGCATAGTTTTGACACAAAAAATAGGTCAAAAGTTGACATCTGTGAAAACTACTGGATCAGTCGGTGTCACGTTACACTGGTTATTACGTCTTCTTTTAACATGCTGTGTTTGAATTTTATACGAAAACGACACATTATTAACCAACTTCAAAATAAGGAGGCGGTTATCAATTCGACTGTATTTTTGTAATGTGCTTTACCTCTGAACTTTTTTCTAAGTGAACCGATTTTGATGATTCTGATGTCAATTTCGGAAGTCGGTGGCAAAAAACGAAAAAACAAAAGGAAGACCACCGACTTCCAAAATTAAAGTTATTTTTTAATTTGTAGTGTTTTTATTGGGAATTCGGTTGTATTTTTTGTTAAAAAGTATCTTTTCGTTAATCTCAAATTTCTTGACTTCCGCCGTGTTCAGCCTATGAAAAGAAGCTGCATTTCAGTCTAAATTAGATGCATGACTGATGAATTACAAAATACTTAGGATTGCAATATGATAAAACAAAACTTCTTATAAAATTGCGAGGAAGTCGCAGAAACAGAACCTGTCAACTTAGAAACAAAATTCAAGGGTGTGTCTAAGTTACCTTTATATTATTAGATACTCTTTGATATAAGTACCTGTACCTGACGATAAGGTTTAGGTTACATTACTCGTTATATTCAGTGCTTAGGTCTGCCAGAAACACCTCACTCAGATCGATTAAGGTCAACCACGCATTAACTTGAGTATAATTTTATGAGCAGCAAATTTTATTACCTGTTAAGCCGTTAAGATATTATTTATAAGGTTTGTATTAAGTTAATTAAAATAAAGTTTAATAAGTGAACTAAAACTGTTTCTAGAATGATGTACGTTTTTTGTAGAGATAACTTCCAAATAAAAAGTTAGTAGGTATAAGTTCCCTAATATTATTATGATCTTAAAAACTAATTAATAATAAAATTTCATGCTATAAAAATATGAATAAAACTTCAATCAGGAACAAGCAAAGCACCTGTGTAATTATGTGAAGAACCTGCAACACATTCAATTGAAATAAAACGGTGAGAAACTTGATAAAATCGTTTAAAAGGGAAAAGATTGTTGTAAATCATTCCTTTAGTGGCGCCATTTTAATACCTTCAAAGACTGTTCTATAAACGTTATGCAAAATTGCTTTCAACCGCCGCCATCCATGCCACGCTGATAATGTTAAAGTTCACGCTTATCGGCACGCCATCGGTTTTATTAATAGACTGCGAACTGAATTAACGTTTACAACATGAATTTTCAGTTATCAATAAGAAGAAACCCACAAATAATCATTCTACGTCGCTTTTAACCAACTTTCCAAAACTCCTTCAACTTCCTCAATTTGGATGGAATTTTTTCCTAATATATTGGCATCGGCTTCCAGTCTACCCGGATGCATCTGAATACTAGTATACTACTTTGAACAACTGCCTATCTGACCTCCAAATTGACACGATGCGCCTTGGCAAAACTGAAACCCAAAAATAATCAGGCTCACGGAACATCTGTGTGAGGTGGCTGATACGGCACAGCAACGGTACCCTTCCGCTCAATTAGTGATACTGGGGGATTTCAATACCCACCACCAGGAGTGGCTCTTCCCATACCATGGCGAGAGATGCGAAAGCTTGCGCTTGCGTTAAGTCTCACCCAGCTGTTCCAGGAAGAAACGAGGGTGCTGGATGTTGATTCGCTAACTGCCAATTGCTTGGACCTTCTGCTGACAACATATCCAGACCGCTACTCGGTGTCGGTATCTTCACCTTTGGGTAGCTCTGACCATTGTCTGGTGAATTCTGTATCCGTCTACTCCCAGCCCAAGAGGCACTCGCCGGGTTCGGCGGTACAAGTCAGCAGATTGGGATCGTTCCTTTTTCGCATCTTATCTTTGGCAACCCACTTGCTTGCTTGCTGATCCTTCGTCGTGCGCGACACGCCGTGGCGGATGTATTGCGTCAGGCAATGGACTACTACATTCCGTTCTCTGACTTAGCAATGTCTTGCGTTGACCAGCCATGGTTTGGCTGGCCTTAAACATGAGGTGTACCTGGCATGGATCGGCGCTCGGACGTGGAAAGCTAACGGCGTGAGCCAGCGGAAGAGATCCTTCAGTAGGGCTACGAAGTCCTGCAAGAAGGTATTGCGAAGGGCTCGGTTTGACCATATAAGCCGTATTGGGACCAAACTTGCTTCCTACTCAGCTGATAGTAAAGCGTTCTGGTCCATGACTAAGTCGGTTGAATCGAACTTCTGCCGACCCTTACTACCACCACTGCTGGAACCCGACGGAACGCCGGCCCACTCCGCTGAGGAGAAAGCAAACCTGTTTGCCTCTCTTTTTGCGGAATCTTCATACCTTCTCCTAATGGATGTAAGACGAGTATGTCGGACATTAGCATCCATCAAAAGGACGTCCGTAGGGTGCTGCGTAACCTTGACGTGAACAAAGCTAGTGGCCCCAACGGGATACTGACAATTGTTTTGAGAACTTGTGCACCTGAACTGTCTTCGATCCTGAAAAGCCTGTTGCCCCTTTCATATGAGCTTGGAGAAGTACCGAATGCTTGGAAGCAATCTAACGTTCAAATTGTGCCCAACAAGGGCAGTCGAGCAAGCCCAGCCAACTACAGATCCGTTTCAGTTACGAGTTACTCAACTTTTTGGCAGTCGGGCTGCCAAAAAGTTGGAGATCCTTGCAAAGATGAGACGGTACTTCACGCCAGAACAGTTGTTCAACTTGTATCAAGCGCAAGTTCGGTCATGCATGGAGTACTGCTCTCATCTCTGAGATGGCTCTGCCAAGTACAATACATGCTGGATGCACTTGAGTCGATCAAAAAACGGGCCAAGAGACTCATCGGCAATGAGATACTGGTCGAGCCTTGAACATCAGCGACGAGTTGCCAGCCTGTCGATTTTTTATTGGTTACATTTCGAGTAGTGTGCGATGGAATTTCATGAACTAAATCCTCCTAGCCCGTTCCATCATCGAACTACAAGACGTACGGCAATGCGTCATCGGTACATGGTGGCCCATACGCACCAAACGTTTTGAAATACAATACCTAAGTCCTAATATTAACTACAGAACAAAACAAGACTTTATACCTACAAAGCAAGTAATACAAGGTGCACTACGTGGCTTCACTCAGCCGGGAGTCAGTGACTAATGGATGCCTCTATATTGAGTTTTCTCCCTGACAGGTGGTTTTATCCTGCCAAGTTTAGCTGGCTAATATTGAATACTGGAGAAAGATTGAAAAAGTAACAGACGAAATAATGATAAGAATTTTCAGGCGCATAAATGAGATAGGTGAATGAGTTTGCATTGCTGGATCTCACGACACAGGGAATCCTAGTGTGAGGTCTAGGAATTCAATCCACTTGAATGTTACCTTATCAAATAAATTTATTCTTATTAATGGAATAAATATTAAAAAGAATGTTTTCAATGTTGAATGTTACCAATATTAGCTAACTAAAAAAGCAGTGACCAGTACTTATGTTAATTTCCCGAACAATTTACCTTATTCTTTTACTCACAAAACCAAAACACTTCGAAGTAAAGGTGTGCGTATTTCCATCTTGTAATATAATTTCGTGGTATCCAGTCATAGTGGGGTAAAAAGGATTATTCTGTAAGAGATCCAAAGTATTATTAAAGTTGTACAACGAAATTACTTTTTTAGCGTTTTTGTCTAGACATGCTTTATCGCCGAAGCTTAATGTATTAAGTTCTTCAATTAATGTTAATCAATAAGAAAAGGATTAAATAAATTTATATATATTTATGCTTGCTGTTATCGTAAATGTCATCAGAGACATCTAAAAATTTTTTCGGACTTTATTTGTCACATTTATGACATTTATTTGTGTAAAAAATTATATGGCTGGCATATAGGTCATTGTGAAATGACTGCAAATAGAAATGGACGAAAATATTCTGCACCGACCCCAAGTATGTAAATTGATATATCTAAGGGCAGAGAATGACAATTATGTATTATTTTATCTCACTATTTCTAATCACCACCAAATTCGTGAAAGTATCAATAATTATAATTTATCTAGGTACTTAATTCCAACAACTTGACGACCCAACGACGATTAGACCGGTCGTACTGTAAGGAGTAGAATGTTGGGCTGTGAAAAAGATGGATGAAAAGAGATTGCATGTAGCAGAGATGAGAATGTTGAGGTGGATGTGCGGAGTGACGAGAATAGATAAAGTGAGAAATGAGTATATTAGTGGAACTTCGTAAGTAGCGCCAGTGACAGAAAAGTTGAAAGGAAACCATTTGTCCTGGTATATGTTCATGTGATGATGAGGGATGATACGCATGTTACTAAAAGAGTTAAGAATATAAATGTGGATGGATGGAGAGGGAGGGGACGGCCAAAGAATAGATGGATGGACTGTGTAAGGAGTGATATGAAAGAAAATGGAGTCAGTGATAGCGTGACTGGACGGTATGGAAGAAGAAAAAGTGTTGCGCCGACCTCAAGTAGCATGAGACAAGGGCAGGAAGATGATGACTTAGTTCCAAAATATTTTTTTAAGTAACTCAAATTTTCAGAACGATAAGTTTCGCGTTCGTCTCACACAAGGAAACAAACTTCACAACCTTAAAGTTCCAACTTGAAAGCAGCATCTACCAAGAAGGCCAGAATAACCCCACAACGGTGAAAGGCAGCTATCGGGCGTATCTAGCGGAAATTGCGCCCCCAAGCCAAGGGGCGATCTAATCGGATCGTTGCGTGTACCGCACAGATCATTAGCGCCATCTACTGATAGTTCTACCTTTCTTTGGCTATTGCTACAGGGTTGGTGAACCAGTGGTTAATGAATGCGTGTTTAGCTCAGATATGGGGTACAAAAAATGTGTACGTTGTTAATTGATTTAACTAAAGACAATGATAGGGTTAAATAAGTATGCCAGCTTACTCCGGCTCCAAATCAACACAATATGTTTTGGGGATGGTGAGTAGAATATACCTAAATCTATGATATAGATCATTTATTTCATTATTTTCTAATAAGACACACCAACGAGTTATATACACATTAATATTAGAATTAAACATTTAAAAAATATCCTGTGTAAGCAAGTCACTAACAGGCATAATTATAGACACATAATTTACGGAGTAAGTCACATCAATTGTAATAAGAATCTAAAACAAAAATAATCAATCAAAATCAAAAAAAAAACCCTCCTGATCAGAAGGTCTAAGTACCTAAATATCCAACAAACAAAACGTCAAATGAGGAGTAAGTCAAAATAGCACATTAAAATTGAACAATTTCATTTGAGCAAGGGCCGGTTTCTTGATTAATAATTTGGAATTATAAACGAGTCTACTTGAGCCGGTCTTGAAACAACAGAAAAGCCATTGAGCCATTAACTCATCACATTTCAAAGTTAATACTTGATCAACACAAAAAAATCTATTTTTCCTAACGTAGCATTCTACCTACTCGTAATTTGTGTTGTCAAAGTTGGGTTTATTGGACGACTCGCCCGAATTCAGACTCTCACTCTCAGAGAAACTCAAAGTCCTGTTAAGATCTTTTTAATCAGTGTTTTATTTGTTTTTGGGAAATTATTAATCGGGTGAAAATATACTGAATGGGCGACTATGATACTAAGTAACTATTTATCCGTTTGAGTAATATATTTTAGGAGGTTTTTGTGAGCTGCGGTAATAATATTGATACATACTTTATTTGTATTTGGGGTTCCATTTTAGCATATTATTCTTTTGAAAATAGCAGAATAACCCATGAGGCGATATCGCTGAGCAGCGCGGGAGTTCGGGTGTATTCGTGTTTTTAACGTATTAGTCCAAGAGCGAGCGAAGCGAGCTCGTGCACTTAGGGCACACGACACGCATAGGTTAGGTTCTCGACAAACTTTTATTTTCAAGACACTGTTTTAAACATTTGTATTCGCTCACTGTTTGTGGCTCACTTAGTATTTCAGTAAACCATATTCAGTATTTTTTACACCTTTAATTTGAATTTATTTTCGCTTGTTTAAATACTATCCTTTGTTTTTCTAGGCTAAAGACATGAAAACAGCACTGTCGTCAAACTTCGCCAACCCTGCACGAAATTTACGTTTCAAAAGTGTATCTAAATGTTTGAACCTCTTGTCACTGTGTCAGTGACCAGTATTTAAGTTCGCCCTCGGCGGTCAGATAGATAAGATCTGGTATATGGAGAACCAGTTGAAATAGGCGTAATTTTCTTTTGTAAATTATATGTGTCTATACTAGGTAGCTGCATAAACATTTTTGAGGTTAATAATGGTATTTAAATAATACACATCAACCACATTTATACGTGTTTAGGTAAGTAATTGTTTAGAAAAAAGTGTTGGTTATTTTACATACAAACTTTGACTTACAGGGCAAAACCTCGTTATGTCATTTTAGGTATCCAAAGGGTGGAAACGGGACTCTATTACTAAGACTCAACGATCCGTCTGTCTGTCTGTCCGTCTGTCACCAGGCTGTATCTCATGAACCGTGTTATCTAGACAGATGATGTATTTCTGTTGCCGCTATAACAATAAAAACAGAGTAAAATAAATATTCAAGTGGGGCTTCCATACAACAAACGTGAGTATTCTGCGTTTTTTGCGATAATGGTACGGAACCCTTCGTGCACGTGTCCGACTCGCACTTGGCCGGTTTTATGCACGAAGACACTCCAACCATATCCAGATTATCTAATACCTATTCATTTTGATATTGATTTTAGTCAGTTCCAAAATAATACTATAGCTATTTTTTATTCCAAATAACAGAGCAAAGAACCAATTTTAAAACAGCACGCTATATCTGACAATAATATCTTACAGTATAACACGACCACACCAAGTCGAGGCCACAAACCGCACGAGTGATTTTAACAGCGAGTGGCCGGCGGCAGCGGTCAGATCATCAATTAGCCACCTACAAAATATTCCAGTAAGGATCGGTTGATTTACTATTTTATTATTCTAAAATGTAACTGGACAATAACTTTGAAATGTCACACTACATATGACAGTACAAACTGAAGATTATAACATGACAACACCAAGTCGAGCCTACAAACCGCACGAGTGATTTTAAAAGCGAGTGGCCGGCGGCAGATCTTCAATTAATTAAAACCATTAAAGCGTTTTAATTTGACGTTGGCAGTGGAAAAAGTAATCTATACTAATATTATAAAGATGAAGAGTTTGTTTGTTTGTTTGAACGCACTAATCTCAAGAACTACTGGTTGGAATTGAAAAAATATTTTTGTGTTGGATAGTCCATTTATCGAGGAAGGTTATATGCTATATGACATCACGCTACGACCAATAGGAGCGGTGCATAAATGAATAATGTTGCAAAAACGGGCTAAAATTATTCCTTTTTGAGAGCTTCCGTTGCGTGCTCTGCGTAAGCGGTTAAAGTTACCCAACATTCATGTATGTAGGGTAGGTAGCCAGTTGACGGGAGCGAAGCCGCGTGGGACAGCTAGTGTTTTCATAATTTGTTCCATACTGTTATGTACTTTTGAAGTCAATTTTATTACTAACTACTGAAATATATAATACGTACATGAAATATGAATTCATCTTTCACTAACGATTTTAATAAACGGGCTTTTAAAAGTCATCTCAAATGTTAATTAGAAACTTATTTGCAATTTTAAAATAAAATATTTTGTAACATAACTTCATTATTAACTTGTTATATTGGCTTCTGAAATAAAGAGTACTATGTTTTACTATCCTAAAGCAATTTTAATTTAGCTTCTAGCAAACCTTTTTTTTAAATATCAAAGCTTTTACAAGTTCTTCTATTTTCATCTAATAAAAACATCATAGATACATACATCATAGATACAAGACAAAACGGCGGTACATAAGAAAAAAAAAACCGGCCAAGTGCGAGTCGGACTCGCGCACGAAGGGTTCCGTACCATTATCGCAAAAAAACGGCAAAAAAACACGTTTGTTGTATGGGAGCCCCACTTAAATATTTATTTTATTCTGTTTTTAGTATTTGTTGTTATAGCGGCAACAGAAATACATCTTCTGTGAAAATTTCAACTGTCTAGCTATCAAGGTTCATGAGATACAGCCTGGTGACAGACATACAGACGGACAGCTGAGTCTCAGTAATAGGGTCCCGTTTTTACCCTTTGGGTACGGAACCCTAAAAAGAAGTAAGTTAACAGAGCATTAACTTAACAACTAACCTAATAGCTACCTATACTTATTGATATAACAATAGTTGTATAATTTTATGAAAAAAATCGTTCTCAGAGAAACGAACATCCCGATTGTTAAATTTCAAAATAAAACCTGCTTCATAAAGTAAAACACACACATCACATCACATCATCAGCCTATTAATGTTCCCACTGCTGGGACACAGGCCTCCTCTCTGTGAGAGGGGATGGGCCGTAATCCACCACGCGAGCCCAGTGCGGGTTGGTGCATGTCACATTTCTTCGAATTTTTAGTTCTAGGGCATGTCGGTTTCCTCACGATGTTTTCCTTCACCGTTTTTGAGAGTAGTGGTGATGAAATAATTTACACAAAGTAAAGCGCCTGCCTGGATTCAAACCCACGACCTACAACTTGTAAGTCGCGGCCAATACCACTGGGCCACCACCGCTGCAGTAAAACACACTTTGTACAATATATAGGAGAAGGCTCGATTGTTTTACAGACAGACTTGATATAATAAACAAAAAATATGTATATAATTTGAGATGGAGGCTTTGCTTTTAATTCAATATTTTAATATAGCCAAGAAAACTATCGTATGTAATTATTAGCTTTAGACAGCAGGTACGCCCTCGTGAAAGTCGATATCCTACGGGAATTAATCACCGGAATTAAAAGTATACCATGTTCTTATCCAAGCCAAGGTCTACCGGGGTTGCAAATTTTATTTATTTAACCATTAATGTACACACACATAATAAATAGACAAGAATAAGGAACAGAAAATAGGTACAAAGGTATGCTTATTTCTAACGAAATCTCTTCCAGCATACCTGCGAGAGGAGAGTTGCAAAAAAATATATGTAGACACCGTGTGCAGAACGATAAAAAGAAAAATATATTAAACAATTCACAATAAAGAAGAATACTGTATAGATAATTAATATATACTCTTATATACATGCATATTATTAAATTAAATATTACAATAATAAATACTAACTAATATCATAAATACTTAAATAATAATACATATTAATATGCAACTAAGACGGAATGGAAAGATAATGCTCTTTCACTCTCGTTTTAAAAACTGCAAGAGTTTGGCAGTCCCTAATATCAGGCGGTAACGAGTTCCAAAACCGCACCGCGTGCACAGTAAAGGAGTTGGAGTAAAAGTCGGTAGTGTGGGAAGGTATTTCAAGGAGATGCTTAAGATGCGACCTGCAAAGTGCATCGGAAGGACGGGAGTAGGAGAAGCGTTCGCGGAGGTAAGAAGGCATTTTAGGGTTGTGAAGGACCTTAAATAGCAAACACAAAATCCGAGAGTTCCTGCGAAGTCGAATTGGGAGCCACTTGAGCATTTTGCGAAAGCCTGAAACATGGTCATACTTTATTCAAATCCGTTGTTAAACTTTTGAGGCTTGATTGATTAATTATTATCAAACACCCAAAAATGTACATATATATGTGAATAAATAAATATGCTAACAAATAAATAGTTATAATTAGATTAGATAATAAATAGTTATTTGATGGTTAACACCCAAATATACTGACTACATATTTACTTACACAATTTGTCATCAAGATTCCTCTAGAATTATCTATCAATCGACTTGAGCGAAGAGAATTGTACATAAAAACCAACTTGAGATAAACCAAAATGTTCATGAACTACCCAAAGTTCATTCGTGATAATATAATTATAATAACCACTATCGTAACTACGATAAACTCATTTGCAGTGCTTCGGTTTTTCTTTCGGCATCGTAAATTCCACTAGCCTTTATTATAACCAAGATTATAATTAGATTTACCGCTAGCTCGTAATTTTCCACGCCAACACCAGTAATATCTGACGAAGCATTAATTTTTATACCGTTAAGGCGTCAAAGCCATAAAAGCAATAAAGAAAAAAACCGGCCAAGTGCGAGTCGGACTCGCACACGAAGGGTTCCGTACCATTATCGCAAAATACTGCATAAAATCACGTTTGTTGTATGGGAGCCCCATTAATTTTTTTATTTTTTATTTATTAATTATTATTTTTTGAAGTAAATATACAACTAAACATTCTGTGAATATTTCAAGCGTCTACCTGTTGCGGTTATTAAAATCGAGCAAAAATCGGCAAAAATATCACGTTTGTTGTATGGGAGCCCCCCTTTAATATTTATTTTATACAGTTTTTAGTATTTGTTGTTATAGCGGCAACAGAAATACATCAGCTGTGGAAATTGCAACTGTTTAGCTATCACGGTTCATGAGATACAGCGTGACAGACGGACAGACAGACAGACAGACAGATGGATCGCGGAGTATTAGTAATAGGGTCCCATTTTTACCCTTTGGGTACGGAACCCTAAAAAAGGAAAGAAATAGTAAAACAAATTGCAAACAAGATTCAAGAAGAGCTGCGCTGCACGTGTCCACACCGAAAGGGATACCAACTCAACATTTGCTGAGCGTCAAACACACAGCGCTGATTTTGGCACCTCCCTACACACGGACTTCGGTAAATAAATAAAATGATACTAAATGGCTTTTAATATGAGGTGAACTTGTTTCCCTTAGAGTCATTCATTAGGTCATTGTTCGACTATCTCTACTCGATACACTACGAGTCAATTAAAAGCAAAAATTAATAAACATCTAATTGAATGAAGTTTAAAACGAATACCAAACCTTATCTCAGCTTTGTAAACATAGGTATTAAATAAACATTATATTTTCTGTGAAAACTACCGAATATGAAATGCGTCTTTTACCAAAAAACATTAATCAATGAATACTAACTAGAAAATTTCAACTGTCTAGCTATCACGGTTCATGAGATACAGCCTGGAGACAGACGGACAGACAGACAGACAGACAGACAGACAGACGGATCGCGAAGTCTTAGTAATAGGGTCCCGTTTTTACCCTTTGGGTACGGAACCCTAAAAATGAAATATTACAATAATATGGCGTGAAGTTGAAAGAAAATTGATTGAAACCAAATATTAATATTCTTTCAACCCTCAAAATGCGATCGCGTGATCAATTAACCCCGCGCGGTGCTAACACTAACTCGAAACACAAAAGGAAGTGTTTTAGGAAGTTTTACCAATGAAATATTACGATTTTTGCCTAAAACTATGTGCCAAAGTGTTATGTTTGTGTGTGTGTCTTGGTCTCGCAAGGGGTTTTTATTTTATACTAGCTGACCCGGCAAACTTTGTTTTGCTATAAAAACACCAAACATTCATCTACCCTACCTACCCTACCCTACCTACCCTACCCTACTACCCTACCCTACCTACCCTACCCTACCCTACCTACCCTACCCTACCCTACCTACCCTACCCTACCTACCCTACCCTACCTACCCTACCCTACCCTACCTACCCTACCCTACCAACCCTACCCTACCTACCCTACCCTACCCTACCTACCCTACCCTACCTACCCTACCCTACCTACCCTACCCTGCCTACCCTACCCTAAACGGGATAAAAAGTATCCTATGTCCTTCTCCTGGTTCTTAGCTACTTCCCTACCAATTTTCAGCCAAATCGGTTCTACCGTTCTTGAGTTATAAAGTGTGTAACTAACACGACTTTCTTTTATATATATAGATTATTGTTTATTTTTTGTTTTTGTTTCTCATTTCTCTTATCTTGTGTCTCCTGTGCAGGTCACAAATAAATATTCTTTCTTTCTTCCATGAAACCATACCAAACCAAACTGCCCTAGTGGTCGCAAACGCTACTGGCGAGCATGCGGTCCTGGATTCGATGCCCAGGTCAGGCAATGTGTTATTGGGTTTTTTCCACCTGGAACTTCTCAGCAGCAGCCTGGAGTACAGATTTGTTACCGGTTGATGGCAATAGGCTCACCCCTAATACATGGGACTTTAACTGGCGAAATTTGTGTCTATAGGTCCATAGTCCATAGGTCCTCGGTGAAAACACGCGTGATGTCACGTTGTCGTTGTTGTTGTTATTGTAATAATAAATAACAAGTTCGGTTCAACTTCGAAGAAATTCGTAACAAGAAAATGGTGTTACAAATAATTTTTCAAGAGGTGTAATGTTTAGCATCTTTTTTTATTATGATTCATAATTTTGAGAGACAGCGTTATTTCGTTTTATTACATTCTTGACAGGGCAAAATAATGTTTTATCTTGTAGGTGGAGATAGAAGGGAGACAATATATCGAAAGATCTAGAGGTCTCGCATCACAATAACAATACCGGCCCGTTTCTATCTCACTGCAGGTCAAAAACCTCTTCTTGTACGAAGAAGGCACGAGCGTTAATCATCAAGCTTACTCAATACCGGTTGGCGATATTAAACTTATATTAAGTAAAAGTCCAGGTTTCCTTCATCGTTGTTAGCGATGTCCAAGATAAAATTAGAAAGTACATGACACTAATATTATAAAGGCAAAAAATTGTGAGGGTATGTGTGTTTGTATGTTCGTTACTTCTTCACGTTCAAACGGCTAAACAGATCTGGATGAAATTTGGTGCAGATAAAGATTGTAGTCAGGAATAGCACATACGATACTTATCATCCCGGGAATATGTTCCCTTAGGGTAATTTTCGACTTTCACGCGGGCGAAGCCGCTGACAGAAGCTAGTAATATATAAATTGTAAAAACATAATACTAGTCAATTCTAGGGATAATTGATTTTTCTTGTACTTATAGTACTTACTAATGTATGTAGGTAGTAGTCACGGTCTTATATTGATACGGCCACTATAAAATTTTTGAACATAAATATCAAACCGACTTCCAAAACAAAACACTACAAAGCGAAAAATAACTATCTTTTCCGAAGTCGGTGCCAAAAATCGAAAAAAATAGGTAGGTACCAAATAGGTACCTACCTATTTTTACTTCTCCTATTCCTAATTCTACTTAAAAATAATAGTTATTTATGCTACAAGTGCGGAAGGTAGGTGAATTCCGATGAGTGGCATTTTTATTCACGAGCGAGCGAAGCGAGTGAGTGGATAAATCGACATCAGTCGGAAATCATCTTACGTACGTGTATCATACAACAATTTACTATGCACTGTGCGAGAAAATAAAAAAATATATCTGAACCAAGCAAGAAATTAATAAAATGGCGGGCTTATTCTAGCGCGCTCAACATACCACAGATTAACTAATAGTTCCTCGGGCATATCTACTGCGCATGTTCAAATAGCTGTCACGTCGTAACGCAAAAAGGCACGAGCAAAATATACGTTCTGCCAAACATACCTATTTAATGAATATTTAAAATTAATTTATGGATCAAAATCTAAATCTAGAGTAATTAAAAACGCCTTTAATGAAGTATTAGTTTTATTTTACCTTTTATATGAATGATAATCTATACTTAACTAATTTGTAAAACTTTTCTCAAATAATCAAAACTCTATGCGTCGGGCTGACGTTGGAGTTAAAAATTAAAAAAATACAGAAAATTAAAAAGCACTAGTTAAAAAAGTGACAGTTTCCGCACAGTTTGGGTGCTTGGAAAACGCTCTTTTTGAGGACATGCATTGTAAAGTTATTTTTCGCCTTGTAGTGTTTTGTTTTAGAAGACGGTTTGAATTTTTTGTTAATAAGTTTTTATTTTCACTCTTTAGTTTTTAGGTACCTCAAATTACAATAACTAATAAATGATAAATGATTTTATTTCTGTAAGTTGCTTTGTACAAACACTTTTACATGTCGATCATATTTTTAAAACTAGATGAGGCCTAACTGCCGGCTTCATCATCAGATCAGTTCGATGGTACCATTTTCGTAAGTATCATTTATTTATATATATTTGCTAAATCATCGTCGATTAACTATTGGAGATATCTTATACGCGACTAACTTATCATTAAGGAGTTCCAGTGGCCATTTGTGGTCTTCTCCATCAGTTCCACTTACCAAAAGATAATTTCTGAGTGAAAATGATTGCAGCACATTACCCTCCTTCGGCAGTCGGGTAAAAAAGCTTTTCGTTAATAATCTTCCAATCATTTTAACCAAGACCTAATAAAATCTCCGTTCGTTGAACAGCACAGTTTTCGAGATACCAAGCTACTGATGTTTTTAAAAGTAGAATGTTTAACTTATCTATAATATCTTATCTTATTGTTAATGCGGTTCCCATATTAATAAATTTTTTTAGTTACCAATAAGAAGAAACCCACATATAAATCAATCTACCTCGCTTGTGGATGTCTTTTTTGCGGAACTGAATCCCAAAAATAATCAGGTAATAAGATTATTATTTTTTTCTAATTCAATTGAGTCCTTATATCAAATATATTCAAATTAATTCAATTTTTTTTTGTGTATCAATGTGGCGCCACTTGGGGAGGCATATATGTTGAGCTCTCTCGTCTTTCGGCTCATATGATGTTGAATTTTGGTTCTTGCTCCTATCTAAAGATACTTCTAGATTGGAATTGTTGAGGTTCAATGTATCGTGAGAAAATTTCTTGTGACAAAAGAGTTATAGTTAAGTTTGTCCATCTTATTACTTGATTATTTTTGGGTTCCAGTTTAGTAAAAAGAACATCCGAATTGAGAACCTCTTCCTTTTTGGGAAGTTGATTAAACGCGAGGTAGATTGATTTATATGTGGGTTTCTTCTTATTGGTAACTAAAAAAAATTATTAATATGGGAACCGCATTAACAATAAGATAAGATATTAAAGATAAGTTAAACATTCTACATTTAAAAGCATCATTCGCGTGGTATCTCGAAAACTGTGCAGTTCAACTTACGGAGATTTTATTAGGTCTTGCTTAAAATGATTCGAAGATTATTTAGGTAAACGAAAAGCCTTTTTTTAATTAGGTAGTCTTAAATGTCTTAAATTCTTTTAGTAAATAATGACTCCAAATTAATCAACATAATTCCAGCACATGCAAGAAATTGGATAAGCCATGGGCAATATCAGGAGATGGAATAGTGAAGTGCGAGTCTCTAACAAAACAATCGTTAGATGGAGCTTTACAAGTGATGAGGGAATCATTCTTTAAAACGGAGCCTCTTTGCAAGGCCGTTGGTCTACTTGAAGAGCCTGGCGCTGCTGAAGAGCTTCTGCAAACGTGCTATGGCGTTGCTAAAGATGGTGTCAGTATAGTTGCAATTGATACAAGCACCAACAAAATAGTTGGCGTACTTTTCAACAAGATACAGGTACATATTCCAGTATTATTTTTGGCCAATAACACATTTATTTTTTGAGCCAATTGTTCCCATTTTATTTCAATATTTTGGGTCATTTGAATGATATTATTTGTTTTTTCATAGGTACTAGCCCCAAAAGGTGAAGGCTACTATGAAAAATTAAGGACAAATTGCAAATACAGAGCCGTAAAAGCTTTCTATGATTTTACGATTGACATAGAAACCAAAGCTGATGTATTTAAACAATATAATACTAATTGTTTGATGGAAAACATGTATATAGCAACGTTGCCAGGTTTTAAGCAGAAGAATATTGCAGGATTGTTGATTTCATCAATATTTAAAATGGGACGGCAATTGTACAATGGAGAAAACGTTAAAACGCCTATAGAAAATGAAGAGCTTACAAATGCTGATGCTATTCCGACTGTAATATCTACACTAGTAACTTCTATTTATTCCCAAAAGGTTGGTGAAAAATTCGGTTATGATAATATTCTGGCAGTAAAATATGATGACTATGGAAAAACATTCAGCGAACGAATAGGAGATGTGCATAAGACTTGTCGAGTTATTGTTAAAAGACTAGATAGTTTAAAATAGTTTTATGAATTTATATATTTTTAATCCCCGACGGATAAAAAGGTTTTATAAGTTTCACGTGAGTACATATATGTTTGTATATTTGTGTGTTTGTGTATATGTATGTGGCATCATAGCCCCTAAACGGATTAACCGATTATGATTTAGTTTTTTTTTTGTTAGAAAGGTAACTTTTTAGAGTGTTTTGAGCTATGTTTGATGGAAATCGGTGCAGCCGTTCAAAAGTTATGGGCATTTTACTGATTGAATCGGGGTATTTTCGCAAGATTATAATTCCGTGTTACGTGTCGTGTGTGATTGTCGATCGAAGCGTGTCTACTACCATGTAGATAAATTATGTAGTTTAAAAAGCATATAATACACTAACGAGCAATGAAAAAGTTCCAGTGACATAGCACCAAATTACACCCAAACGGGAAAGGCTAGCTTAATGACGCCGTCTGCAGTATTGAAGTACATTTAACAGCGCATCAGAATATTACCAACTAAAAACGTAAATATTGTGTTCAAATTTTAAATAATATGTGAAAAAATTAAATTAAGGTATTTGTCGGCATTTTGTGGGTGAAACTTTTTCATTGCTCGGCAGTTTTTAATGTGTCGGGCGTTTATAATTTTATTTTCAAAGTTATGATTGGAATCAGGGGAAAGATGATATTATTAGCAATTATTTTTATTTGGAATATAAAGTGATTACGGATGACATTGTTAAAAACTATTGTTAATAAAATTACGAGTCACATACCTACTGACTACTATTTATTTTTATGGGTATCTTTCACACACCATAATAATAGGGATGATGACTAAAAGAGTAAGAGTAGCAGTAAGAGTAACCTTGGAGATTCTTGCCGGTTCTTCTCCACAGGAAACGACCAACCCGAACCGTGCACCTTATGCGACGTTTTATAAGTGCCCATGTGGGACAATGAGAAAAAAAAAAACTCCTATTTGAAATAAAAACATTTGATTTTGATTTTTTTTAAACAAATCTATTTATAAAGTCAGTTAGATTACCACACATAGATTTTTTTGTCACATTAACCAGGAATGACGACGATACAGTGCTTTAAAATTTCTTTCACTTTCATTGGCTTGGCTTGTATTGGTATACTTTTTGCTTACAAGCGACGTCACAATCTTCCACGCCTGAGTTTTGATGCGCTGTATCTTTGTAAATCTTTATACTTGTCCAATGTCTAACTGACAGACTAAACAGAATTGGTTTTTTACCCGACTGCCGAAGGTGGGTAATGTGTTTATTAATCAGTCTATGTATGTATGTATGTACGTAAGTATGTATGTATGTATGTTTGTTCCTATGTGGCGTTCTAGAGACCAAACGCGTGGGCCGATTTTGATGGTTCTTACGTCAATCGATTCTTCTTAACCCCGCGAGTGTCACTGGCTACATGAAAATAGAAAAATGACGGTTTTTGGGCGCCATATTGTGGCCCAATTTTGTTTTTTCTTCCATACCTATCGTGTGGGGTATCAAAATAAAGGATTTTAAGAGGTGATTTCAAAAATATATAATACTTATATGTTTAAATGTACCTAATTCGAAAAAAAAATAACTAAAAAGTTATAAATAAAAAAAAATCATTAAAAAGATCAAAAAACCCGACTGCTTGAAAAGCGAATCTTGAAATCCGACAGCACAGCATGATTTTCTCCTTGTTTACGTCTTTTTCGTTCGCTTTTCAAGCAGTCGGGTTTTTTTTTTTTTTTTATTAATTTTTTTTTTTGCCCATGAGTCATCTATATTTGAATCCCACAAATAACCATTTGAGCAGGTGTATTGTCATGCACGTGTAACGGCAAAATGAATCCCACCAAATACAGAACATGTACAAAAATACAAGTCTGGCAACTCAGTTCTTCTACCGCAAGAAGTTGTGAGATAATTTATTCAGTCTGTCAACTATCTGTGGGAGAATCTATCAGACAGCTTTTGTCTTAAATTGTTACCTATTTAGTTAATTAGCATAGTAACTAATATTTATAACCGACTTCAAAAAAGGGAGGAGGTTCTCAAGTCGTCGGAAACTTTTGTTTTTTTTTTCTGTATGTTCACCGATTACTCAAAGATGCCTGGACCGATTTGTTTTTTAGGGTTCCGTACCCAAGGGGTAGCCTATTAACCGTATAGTTCGGACGGGGTACATTTTGGGGCTTGACAAGCATACCTCCGCTGGCTCAGCCGCGGCTCATTTTGGACCCCAGATTTACGTCATACGACATCCTAATTAATAACTTAATTATTGATTAAGATACCTAACGAATCTTATGTGGGGGCTTTAATTAAAATAGTTGGATAAAAAGCTTACATGTTAGCGCAATTTTTTTTTTTAGTTTAATTGCGCAAGTTTATTAATTTACATTTGTTAAAAACAAGTGTAATAATACGATAATCGCCATTTTGATGACAGTGGTGGTCGAAGCTAAAAAACATAAAAATGCAGATTTTGGACACCCAAACTCCACGACAGGGGTAGTGGTTTGCTAATT
This sequence comes from Anorthoa munda, assembly GCA_945859665.1. Taxonomy (NCBI): domain Eukaryota; kingdom Metazoa; phylum Arthropoda; class Insecta; order Lepidoptera; family Noctuidae; genus Anorthoa; species Anorthoa munda. The sequence continues at coordinate 8,807,758 of OX243893.1, forward strand.
GTTTAATTATTGGTCGAATTCATCCATATTTCAAAATAAATAATTAGTGGTAATGAAGTTATTTGTTATTCAAAGTCGAAGTTTCGCGCCATTCGTGTTTGTTTACATTTTTATTTTACACAAATATCACCCACCCACATGTAAAAATGATTACAAATATACTACTACTATGTCTCTAAATATAATAAACAACAAGAAGAAGCCCAGATCTTAACGTAATTAACAAGCACCGGTCCAATAATACGTAAAATTCATTACCACTACTTTATTTAGTTCAAAACTTCCAATTCATCAATGATATTGTTTTTTTTTATTGTAATAGTGGTGTGCCAAAAAGATTTTAGCAATCAATTTTTTTATACTATCGACTCGATTAATGAGCAATTATCCCAAATCGATTCTTAAAAATTAAAATAAACCTGATTTAGGCATAAAATACAATTAGTACTTAAATTATTACTAGATTTTTGGACATTATTTGACTACAACCAACTAAACAATTTCATCGAACCGTGGATAATTTCGCGCCGAACTAACTATCCGACTCAAAATTCAAATTCAGAATGCGTTCGCTATTCAAAACTATTTTGTATAAAAATAATAATGATTGAGTCTTTTAATGTTTGATAGTCTCAGAAGTATGTAGTAGCTCAGAAGTAGTGCCTAGTATATTTTTATGTAAGTTTGTAACGCAAGTGTAGATAAATTTAGTTTCGGGGAACCAACGATTTTGTGATTATTCGTTATATTGCAATGAGTGTCGTACTGGCCCAGTGGCTAAAGGCCTCGCCTTGCCTGAGGTCATGGGTTCAAATCTGGACAAATACCAATGATTTCCATTTTCAAATTCATTAATATACTTTCTAAGTATATTTTAGAAATCGTTGACAACGGTGAAAGAAAACATCATGAAGAAACCTGGTCTTTTATTCTCAAATCGCCAACCCGCATTGAGCAAGCGTAGTGATCAATGTTCGTGCCTTCTATTTATGAGAAGAGGCCTTTGCCTTGCAGTGGGACAATTATAGGCTGGTATTATTATTATAATTATATATTGAATAATGAGTTGAGAGTATGGTATGGTTAGGTTTTGAGTTCGGTCGAGTTTGTTGTAATGTTATGAAAATTGGTTATTCTATACATACTTTTAAAAGTTTATTTTTATTCATTTTAAGAACATAAGTTTGGTTTGTATTTACATCTGCATTCCCCGAAAACTATTAATATCAATAACCTTGTGCGTATCTTCTTGCGCGGTTCCTTTCCAAGCGAGTTATGGCATGGCTGTCAACCAACTAAGCTGAAAATCATCTAGAAGCATGAAATTTGGCAGAAAGGTTCCTCAAGTGACGTAAGTGTGCAGTAAGAAAGGATTTTTGGAAAATGCAGCCCTAAGGGGGTAAAAAGGGGTTTAAAAGTTTGTATGAAAAATGTAATTTCTTCGGCCATAATTCTTGAAACTTAGCACAAATATTATTCTAAGTAAACAATATAGGTTGCCATTATTAGTTTTTCGAAACCCCCAAATGACGATTTAGGGGATGTTGAAGTTTGTATGGCAGAATCTGATTTCTTGGGTCAATCAACATGAAACTTGGCAGAAATACCAACCTAAATAAACAATAAAGGTTTTCATTATTAGTTTTTCGAAACTACGCCCAAAAGATGATTTAGGGGGTGTTAAATTATTTTTAATAATTTAACACCACATAAATCACATATTAAATATTTCTTTGGTTAATAAATTTGAAAACTGACATAAATACCCATCGTAAGTGAACCATAAAGGTTTTCATTATTAGTTTTACTTATCTAGTCCCAAAATACGATTTTTGGGGCGTTAAAGTGCTTTGAAGAATTTTATTTCCCGGTATAATAAATTTGAAATTTGACTCAAATACCAACCTAAGGAAACAATAAAGGTGGTCATGATACATTTTTCGAAACTAACTCAAGCTAAGAATCTTACTGGACAGGGTTTCGTTTTTGACGTGGGTTTCTAGGGGAGCACTAAGGCACGATTTTGCGGCAATTCAACCTTTAAGGAAGTGAAAAGGGTCAAAATTAGTTTGTATGTAAAATCAAATTCATTGGGGATAAAATTGATGATCAAAATTTACATAAAACATTTTGAAAACTCCCTCCCAGATTGGGTTTAGGGGTATTAAAGTTTTTTTTGAGGCAACTGACTGCGCAATCTGACTAACATAAAACGATAAATAAAAAAGAGAAGAAAGGAGTGAATAGCATATTTAGGTTGTTCAAAACTCGACCCTCAACGGGGCAAAAAGGGTTGATAAGTTTTTAGGGGAGCATTTTACTTTGTGGCGATAACCTAAAATGTATTATTGTTTAAGTCAAATAACGAATCGTCCCAATCCAATAAACCCACCAACCCCAAACCCAAATCCACGATACCCAGTTTTTAATAGTTTTAATAATATCTTATTTTTGGTTGCCTTTACTAACTGCATATAAGAAAATCATTTATAGGATAAACGAAATCACGCGAACGAAGTCGCAGGCGGAGTGCTAGCCATACATAAACATACTCATATTTATACTGGGCATTCTGTATAAAACCGTCTGAAATGATCAATTTAAAACTCTCTTTTATATTAAAATGTGCCCGATAAAATATTTTGAATACCGACTGCATTCCAAATTTGAATTTTGAATTCTTTTACGTTCGGCGAATTCGGCGCGAAATTAGCCACGAATCCTATTTTTTTTTCAATTTACTGTTCTGATAACATTATGAAAGCATTTATGTATGTAGTTGTTATTTTATTTTGTGCCTATAAACTAATTTTAATTTTAAAACAATACATTTTTGAAATCATTTTTCATTTATTTAAATGAATAATTTTAAATAATCGAAATACACTAAATCGATTAGGCTGAATTCAATTTTAATCGATTATGAGACGCGTGAATGGACAGCAAAAAAAAAAACAACACCAAAGAAATGTCATGTTGCAAGGTTGCATCAAAATTTTAAGCAATTTTTTTCCAGATTTTGGCTTGTTTTTTTATGAATTTTTGTATGACAAATTAGGAACATAAGGAAGCAAATAAAATGAGTATATCTTTGTGTTGTCCTTTTGCATCTTTTCAGCAAGGGAAAAGGTTGTTTATGTACATATTTTGAGCAAATCTAAATTGTCTACCGTTTGGAAAGGTGTAGTAATTCGTATTTTGTACACATTTTGCAGTAGACTGACGCGGTTTAACCGACCGCAACATGTAAATAAAGATATTTTTTACAAATTTACTGTGTAAAATAGCTGCGTAAACTTATTTTTCTGAATAAATTCGAATGTTGAAAGTTCAAGTAAATTCCTGAATTTCATGACGTAATTTGCAACAACCTGTCGACTCAGCTGGTGTGTCATGTGTCAAAATCTTGTCGAGCAGAGTGGTTAATAAGACTCCGCGGTCCGTCTGTCTGTCACCAGGCTGTATCACATGAACCGTGATAGCTAGATTTTATTTTTTATTTTTACACCTCTTGAAAAAATATTTGTAACACCATTTCCTTATTATGAAATTCTTCGAAGTTGAACCGAATTTGATATTTATGATTTCAATACCTTAACATCACGCGTGTACTCACCGAAGGATAAGAGTTGTAAACCCATAGACCCAAATTATCCTATTGCCATAAACCGGTAACAAATCTATACTCCAGGCTGCTGCTGAGAAGTTCCAGGTGGAAAAGCCCAATACCACTGCCCGACCAGGGAATCGAATCCTGGACTGCATGGTTGGTAGTAGCGTTTGCGACCACTAAGGCAGTTTGGTTTGGTATGGTTTCATGGAAGAAAGACAGCAAGAAAGAATGAATGGCAGAATGAATGAAAGACAGAATGAAAGAAAGACCGTAAAAAAAAACAAGAAAGAAAGGAAGACAGAAAGAAAGAAAGAATGAAGGACAAAATGAAAGAAAGACAGTAAGAAAACAAGAAAGAAAGAAAGACAGAAAGAATGAAAGAAAGAATATTTATTTGTGACCCGCACAGGATACACGAGATAAGCAAAAACATAAAAATAACTATGATATAAAATAAAAACCCCTTGCGAGACCAAAACACACACCACAGATAACACATAGTTTCAGGCATAAATCGAAATATTTCATTGGAAAAACTTCCTAAACCACTTCCTTTTGTGTTTCGAGTTAGTGTTAGCACCGCTTGGGGTTAATTGACCACGCGATCGCATTTTGAGGGTTGAAAGAATATTAATATTTGGTTTCAATCAATTTTCTTTCAACTTCACATCACATCACATCATCAGCCTATAAATGTTCCCACTGCTGGGATACAGGCCTCCTCTCTATGAGAGGGGATAGGCCGTAATACACCACGCGGGCCCAGTGCGGGTTGGTGGATGTCACATGTCTTCGAATTTTTGGTTCTAGGACATGCCGGTTTCCTCACAATGTTTTCCTTCACTGTTTTTGAGAGCAGTGGTGATGAAATAATTTACACAAAGTAAAGCGCCTGCCTGGGTTCGAACCCACGACCTACAACTTGTAAGTCGCGGCCGATACCACTGGGCCATCACTGCTCCCTTGCTCGCTTTCATCTTCACGCCATCTTATTATAATATTTATTTTTATTTATTGTTTTTATTATTTATTTATTTATTTATTTATTTAAACTTCATGCACAAAAGTACAATGGCGGACTTAATGCCTTAGGCATTCTCTACCAGTCAACCAAGAGTGGTGTAGAGACAACATGGCAGGTGCATTGTTTAAAACGTGGCAACAAAAATAATAATAATAGATTGCATTAAATACACGTACATACATATTTTATATAATACATACCTATATATATATACATATATTTAATAAAAAGAAGTTACCGAGCTGACCCTCCCCCCCGCTGATAATAATACCGCAATTTCTGCTTGAAAGCATACCGACTGGTGGCCGTCCTGATTTCGAGAGGAAGCGCGTTCCAAAGAAGAATAGACTGAATATGAAAGGAAGAATGAACAAAATCAGTAGTATGAGAAGGACAGAGTAGAAGAAGATTGTTGGCAGAACGCAGATTCCTAGTGTGAGACGTACTTAAATATTGAAAGTGAGACATAAGGTAAGAAGGTGGGGTTGGAGAGTTGAGTAGGGAGAAAAGCGTAGTTAGAGCGCGCAAACATCTTCTCTGGCGAATGGGCATCCATTTGAGCTCAGACCTGTAGCTCGACACATGGTCATATTTCCTCAAGTTAAATATGAACCGAATGCAGTTATTGAGGAGTCTATCAAGCTTATCCAGCAGAACCGCACTCAAGTCGAAATAGCATACGTCACCATAGTCGATTATGGGGAAAATTAAAGTCTGCACAAGCATAGTCTTCGTCTTTGCGGGCAAAAAGTTCCTCAGACGATACAGATATCGCAAAGTGCCGTTGACTCTTTGACTGACACTAGTAACCTGACTTTGCCAGCCAAGCGTCGAATCAAGATGCAAACCGAGATCTTTTACGCTAGAGCTAATGGGAATAACAGTACCATCGAAAATAAGAGGAGGAAGAGAGCTGACCGCCACTCTACCCATCATACGCGAGCTTCCCACTAAAATGGCCTGACACTTCAAAGGGTTTACAGCCACACCAAATCTATCAGACCAAATTTTGATGGCATCCAAGTCTCGGTTTACATCTTCTATAGCGTCCGATAAACCTTCTACCCGCGCAGCTGCATATAGTTGGAGATCATCGGCATAAAGATGATACGAACACCGAAGGTAGATGGTAATAAAATTAATGAAGATAGAGAATAACAATGGAGAAAGAATACCGCCTTGTGGAACACCAGCACCTAGATCACGCCAACTCGACGAATTCTCGTCAACGCGAACCGACTGCTGACGTCCCCGAAGATAAGAAGAGAACCATTCCAGCGCCTCGGAAGAAACCATTAGATGTGAGAGGATAGATAGAAGAATATCGTGACTGACGGCGTTAAAAGCATTGGAGAAATCAATAAGTACCAAAACGGTAATCTTGGTATCCTCCATTGCCTCTCTGATGTCACCAGTCACTTTTAGGAGAGCGGATGCAGTACTGTGCCCAGGCCTGAACCCGGACTGGAATGAGCTGACAAGGTTGTTACGGTGAACGAACCCCGAAAACTGCTTGTGGACACAGGCCTCGAGCACTTTTGACAGGAAAGGGAGTATGGAAATAGGTCGAAAATGATTAGGTAGGGAGGGATTTGATATTTTTGGAAGTGGACGGACATAGGCCATTCGCCACAGGGAAGGAAACTGACCGGAATCTAGGGAAAAGTTTAATATGTGAGTAATCGGAGGAAGAAGAAATTCAAGGATCAAGGTGACCATATAACGACTAATGTCGTCATGGCCCACAGCCTTGGATTTTATAGAAAGGATCATCTTTTTAATTTCATCCTCAGTAACAGGCGAAAAACGGAATGGTTCTATGATAGGACCGGGTAGGCCAGTAATGGAATCGACCGTCTGAGACAACATTTGGGCATCCAAATGGCAAGTGGTAGTAAAGTGACGGTTGATTTCATCCAGGCCAATCGTCTTGGGAAAATCCACACGACGAGACCTACCGATACCGAGAGTTCCGAGGAATTTCCAGATATCGGCAGGAGAAGCAGAAGAAATGTTTTCTATAATATGGCGGCGTTTGGCGTTGCGTATCACCTGATTACATCGATTTCTAGCAGCTTTAAAAATGTTCCTATTTTCCTCACTGCGATCTTTTTTAAATTTCCGAAAGGCTCGGTCCCTGCATCTCATCGCCATACGAACCCCTACCGTCATCCAAGGAGCAGGTGGACGCCTGAGTTTAACCCTCTTGACCGGAGCGTGTTTGTCGTAGAGAGCAAGGACCGTCCGATTAAAGATACGCAGTTTTTCGTCTACAGCTGTTGTCGCAGCGAGGTCACCCCAATCGAGTTCCGCCGCATCCTGACGCAGCCTCTCGACATCCAGACGCGCAAAACAACGAATGTGCAGAACTTTAGGGAGTGGTTTAGGTGGTTTTAGGACATATGAGAGGAAAATGAGGTCATGGTGGGAAAAGCCAGGCGCAGGACACTGACCATGGGAGGAAACAAGGGAGGGAGTGGTCGTCAGAATTAGGTCAAGCCACGTGTCATCCCCTGTGATATTGAAATGTGTGGGTTGTAAAGGAAGAACGTGAAGACCAATGGACTGAATGATGTGGTGAAGTTTACGGGAACGAGGAGTTGGATGGGAAAGATCTGTGTTGAAATCGCCCATGATGACGCAATGTGCGTACTCCGACCCCACAGACTCCAGCGCCAATTCTAGGCTGAGGAAGTAGTCAACGGCAGGCGGACAGTACACAACACCAAGTAGGGTCTTGACCCCTTTGATGTAGATCTCCAAAAAGAGGTACTCAACAGAAGCACTATATAATGAAGGAGAAGACGCAATGATTTTGAATGGAAAATCGCTACGAAGATAAATAGCAACACCTCCTCCTCCCTTACCAATCCTATCGTTACGGACAAGAATGAAACCAGGAAGAGGGTAGGTCGTAGAAAGAAGATGAGGCTTAAGCCAACTCTCAGAAATCAGAACGGCGTGGACATTGGCGTCAGAAAAGGTGTCGTAGAGATCGGTATAGTGACTTGCCACACTCTGAGCATTTATGTGACATACGTTAAATAAATTACGTTTCGGTTGACTAAAGCTCTGACGTACAAAGTCACCAAGGGAGTCAGTTAATGAGTCAAAACTTGCATTAGCAGAAGAGTTAAAAGATTCAACGGCAGAGTGAAAAGAGTCATCAGCAGGTAACATAAAATACAATTAAAAATAATATAAAATATATAACTATTAAAATAAACTATAGCAAAAAATTCGTCTTACGGTGCAACACCAGTATCTATGCACCACCCACCAGCAGACCCAGTACAAAATGATTTGCAACAAACTAAGAGTTAATACAAACACAAACACGATAACAATAAAAGCAAGCTAAGAATGAAACAATACAATAACAAAACACATGAGCAAAAACCGAACGCAATTCACTACACAAAACAAAAACGTGGAACAGAGTGATATGGGACGTCAACTTAACACTAAGATTTACAAATTAGGGTACATAAAACAATAACTAATGAAAGGCAGGGTATATGGATAAACTAATTTGACATAATTACAAACACCACACAGACATTATTGACAGGTAACAATAAGTATTATTTACATAAAGATAGAAGGGTAACGAACAACAACAATTAAATTACAAGCACAAATAATGATCAGAAACTAACAACACGTAGCAAAATATATGTATACACAAAGCAAGCAAGTAGACGTGTACGACATTTGTTAAATATACAATGCGAACTACGACGCGATGCCCAAGCACAGAATAACACCCACAATACGTAAACATAAACAATACTCAGTTTCCAAGCACTCCACAACTACTTCCCATTGCACCAGTCGATTTCACAACCTCCTTAGTCAACAGTGGGTTAAGTTCATCCAATGAAGTAACCCTTTGTCGTGTGCCATCCGGGGTTCTGATAACAATAACTCCGTCCTGCGTCCAGCATGCCGACATTCCAAAGTGTAAACGCGCCTTGGTGAATACAGCCTGCCTAGTCCTGGTTAAGAATTCTTTGACCGTAACCGAGGAACCCTTCAAACCTGACTTGGCCTTCCAGACAGCAGTTTTATGGTCAGTACTCGAAAATCTTACCAGTATAGGCCGGCTACGGGTAGGTCCCTTGCTTGCTGCCCCCAATCTATGGCAAACCTTGACGGAAGTTGCAGTGATGTTGGGCAGGGCCAACTTGCTTTTTATTGTGTCCAACACAAGAGCCCTGCAATCCTCTTTGTCTGTTTCGGCAAATCCCATAAAGATGAGAGCTTTTCGACGTGAGCGTGTCTCAAGCCCGTCGACCACTCTGGAGCACTCAGTGATCTGCTTCCGAAGTAGACCCAGCACACCAAAAATAAGCTCCCGGAATGTTCGGAACTCCTCACGGATCTTAGCAACAGTGTCCTTTGCCGGTCCTGCACACTGTATTTGTGCCTCCAGCTCACCCATCTTCTTATGGAAGCACTCCTCCAAGGTTCTCTGGGCCGATTGGATATCATCCAGTTGCGACATATTGTTAGTATTTGTGATGTTGTAATGTTTTATACAGTACCGGTGAGGGCTGGCAGGTGGTATAGTTTTGAGTACTTAGTTACATGTACAGTTCTGCTAACGTAAGTACTGCTGATTTGGTGGACTGTATCACTATTTTTAAGGTCAAAATTATAAAAAGTACTTAATTATATTATTAATTTAGTTATAAAAAACTACTGTTAAAATTCGCGTCTTATCTTTTTACACCTACCGCCGAAAAAAAAGCTTTTTTATGAGCTAGCGGTAAATCTAATTATAATCTTGGTTATAATAAAGGCTAGTGGAATTTACGATGCCGAAAGAAAAAGCGAAGTACTGCAAATGAGTTTATCGTAGTTACGATAGTGGTTATTATAATTATATTATCATAAATGAACATTGGGTAATCCATGAAAATTTTTGTTTATCTCATGTCGGTTTTACATACAAATCTGTTCGCTCAAGTCGATTTATAGGTAATCATAGAGGAATTTTGATGAAAAATTGTGTTAATAAATATGAATGTCTGAATATTTGGATGTTAGATAATAATTAATCAACCAAGACTCAAAAGTTTAACAACAGATTTGAATAAAATTTGTAACCCTGGTAGACCTTGGCTTGGGTTAGGACATGATACACTTTTAATCCCGGTGGTAAATTCCCGTAGGACGTACCTGCTGTCAAAAGCTAATATTTACATACGATAGTTTTCTTGGCTATATTAAAATGCTTAATTAAAAGCAAAGCCTCCATCTCAAATTATTCTTAACAAAGCCGTACAGTATACATTTTTTTGGTTATTATACCAAGTCTGTCTGTAAAACAATCGAGCCTTCTCCTATGTATATTGCACAAAATTTGTTTTACTGTATGAATCAGGTTTTATTTTGAAACATAACAATGTTCATTACTCTGAGAACGATCTTTTTAGGGTTCCGTACCCAAAGGGTAAAAACGGGACCCTATTACTAAGACTTCGCGATCCGTCTGTCTGTCTGTCCGTCTGTCACCAGGCTGTATCTCATGAACCGTGATAGCTAGACAGTTGAAATTTTCACAGATGATGTATTTCTGTTGCCGCTATAACAACAAATACAAAAAAAATATTTAAGGGGTCTCCCATACAACAAACGTGATATTTTTGCCGTTTTTTGCTCGATATTAATAACGGCAACAGGTAGACGCTTGAAATATTCACAGATGTTTAGTTGTATATTTACTTCAAAAAATAATAATTATTAAATTAAAATAAAATAAATTAATGAGGGCTCCCATACAACAAACGTGATTTTTTGACCGTTTTTTGCTCGACATTAATAACGGCAACAGGCAGACGCTTGAAATATTCACAGAATATTTAGTTGTATATTCACTTCAAAAAATAATAATTATTTAATTAAAATAAAATAAATTAAGGCTGTTGTATGGGAATACAACAAACGTGATTATTACAGTGTTTTGCGATAATGGTACGCAACCCTTCATGCGCGAGTCCGACTCGCACTTGGCCGGTTTTTTCATAACATTGTACGAACAATGTTATATCAAAAGTTAGTTAGCTATTAAGTTAATGCTCTGTTAACCTACTTCTTATTTCATATGTACCGAGGATTTGTCTTTGTATCTTTGATGTTTTTGTTAGATAAAAATAGAAGAACTTGTTGCAGCTTTGATATTTAAAGATTCGCTAAAAGCTAAATTAAAATTGCGTTAGGATAGTAAACATAGTACTCTTTATTTCAGTATCCAATGTAACAAGTTAATAATGAAGTTATGTTTCAAAATATTCAATGTTAACATTTTTTTAATTAAGATTCAAAATTCAAAATTCATTTATTAGTGTGATTTTTGGTACATTTTACATGAGATGTTATTAATCAATAATTGTTTCCTCAAAAATCTACCTTAAAGGTGTACACTCTTTCACATATTTAGTAATTATCATACAAAAAGAATAATCAACATATTAAAATAAAATAATTACAACGAAATATAACTTAACTTAAGGCAGAAAAAAACATGCAAAACATTAACAATTGTGTATACATATAAATAATAAGTGTACTACTGTACACCAGTATCACTATACATTCCAAATAAAAATAATTACTTTTAACATCATCTTTCACCTGATTAAAATCATAACTTCAACAAGTAACATTTAAAAATTTCAAAAAAGCTGCCGGTCCATTTTTATTTTATGACTAGCTGTTACCCGCAGCTTCACCCACGTTAATATAGATTTTGTCAATCAATTCTGTTGTCGACATACAGGCTGAGAAATCCAATGTTGCAGTTTTAGTTTTAATCAAAATCGGCGGCCCCTTTGATTGTTCAGTGCTATTCTTCATAGTGATGATTTGGCCATCCACGCCCACTTGGAAAACTCAGCCTGTATAGGTACAAGAAGCATTAACGTAAAAAAGATTAACTTATTTTTCTCAAACATGCTTGGAAATTTGAGCATTATTTTGACAACCTTCTTCGAGATAAATCGAAATTGCAGTACTGGCCATATACATGCGAGCAGCGGCCGGCAAAAGTTGTATGAAAATCCATATCCGTCGTGTCTAGCGGCCAGATAAATTACATAGCAAACTCATATCTGTCGTGTTATTTAAAAATGGAACGATCTTTTACTCCGAAACATGACAACCAAGGAGGTAACTTATCAAAGGTTTTATTTAAATTTCGAACTGGCTTGCAAATAGAACGCTGATTATTGAAAAAAAAAAAAAAAACACTAACGCGGGAACAATTATAATATTGTTGTTCATCATTATTTTGACAAAATGAGTTCTAGGTACTACTTAGTTTTAATTTCCGCGCATTATTTGAGAAAAGTACTATACAAGCCTTGGCCACAACTAGGCATTGATGGACTTACGTATGTGTGCCTCGGCTTCGCCTCGGCTCACATTTACACGTTCGTCCATCAATGCCTCTTTTGCTGGCCGCTGCAGTAATGTACTATAATTTGAAGACGTTAGTCAATGCAGGTATGGAATGCAGATAAATAAATTACAGACTGATAAGTTCTGCTTTGCTGCAAATTGAAGATACCAATCTATCATAAATTGTATCTATAGTTAATTGACATTCCTTAATTATGCCGTTATTCATGGGTACAATATTTTAGGAAGCTGCTGTAGGTTATGTTATAATTTGATGCTAATACATACATATTCTGGGCCCTGGACCTACGCGAATATCAGCAGTTACATGTAGCTGGCTGTGGGCAAAGCATGGCTTTTCCAAATGCACCCCTGCTACCATTGAGCTTTGTTAATAGTAATAGCAAAACTAAGTTTGATTAGAAACTGGCGTCTTTTGAATTGAAATGATAGGTCAGTGGAGATTATTGGGATTCGACGTATGAACACGCTTTTCCCTTTTCTCATACCTCTTAACATATTGGCCACCCTATTATATTTTGCCCATATTGTGTAATACGAAGCTTCATCCCATTAAATAATCTTAATAAATATGTAGATCTCAAACATTTCTTATCAAAAACATACCTGCAAAGTTTCAACCAAATCTGAAGCCGCAATAAAAAGTTTCATAAAAGTTCAGCTTTCCCCATTTACCCCCTTAAAATTAGAATTTACAAAAATCCTTTCTTAACTAACGTTTACTATATTTATACTACCATCTGCCAATATTCAGCTTCATGAAGAAAAATTGTACTAATCTTATCTTTACAACCCCAACCCCCTTTTAGGGGTTATTAAAAAAACAATGCCTTTTAATTATTTGTTACGGAAGTATTTCTGCAAAGTTTGAAGTGTATCGATCCCCATAATAAGAAGTTTCATACAGAACTAACCGCTCGCATTTCTCCCCTTTCGATTTTTAAGCACAAAGTAGTAGCCTATGCCTCCTGTCCTTCTCAGGGTCTCAAACTATCTCCATACCAAATTTCATCTAAATCGGATCATAATAAGAAGAAGTTGCATGTTAAGAAGTTACATACAAAATTAACACTGCCCCCATTTCTTCCCCTTCGTGTTTTATGCAAACAAAGTAGTCTATGTCCTTCCCAAGGTCTCAAACTATCTCCATTCCAAATTTCATATATTTGTTCAGCGGTTTAAGCCATAATAAGCAGTTTCATACAAAACTACCCCACCCCCATATTTCTCCCCTTCATGTTTTATTAAAAAAAGTAGCCTATGTTCTTGCCCGGGTCTCAAACTATCTCCATACCCACCCTCATCTAAATCGGTTCAGCGGTTAAAACGTGAAAGGTAACAGACAGGCAGAGTTACTTACGCATTTATAATATTATATATATATATATATATATATATATATATATTAGTATGGATTTTTAAACTACTTAATTTATCTAGTAGTGGACACTCTTCGATCGACAATCTATCGAACACGTAATTATTATGATATGATATCTTGCGAAAATACACCGATTCAAACGGTAAAACGCCCTTAACTTTTGAACGGCTGAACCGATTTTCATCAAACATAACCAAGAAGACTCTCGATAAAGTCACATTTCAATCAAAAAAAAACTAAATCGGTGCCGGCTGGTGAGAAACCGGCCCTTAAGGCCCTTCAGAAGCTGTTTGATTCCGTCATACTCGAGGGCAAAACAACACAGGCATGGTGCAGGGGTGTGGTGGTACTCTTCTTCAAGAAGGGCGACAATGCCCGGCTGAAAAACCTTAGGCCCATCTCACTTCTTAGCCACATCTATAAGTTGTTTTCAAGAGTCCAGCCTCCCGAATAAGCTGGATTCCGAAAAGGCTTTATTTAGCACCGTAGACCACATACATTCGCTGCGGCAGGTTATACAGAAGACCGAAGAGTAGAACCTGCCTCTCTGTTTAGCATTTGTGGACTACGAGAAAGCCTTCGATTCGATCGAGACTTAGGCTGTACTGCAGTGTCTCCAACGGTGCTAGATCGACTAACGTTACATTGAGGCGTTGCAGTGTTTGTACAAAAACGCCACCATATCAGTCCGTCTTCAGGATTAGACCTCGAAACCAATCCTTCTCCAGCGCGGCGTGAAACAGGAAGGTCATGGTGGAAACTAAGGTCATGATGAATGCCCATGTAACACCCACTTCTATCAAGATCGGAGACTCGACACTCGAAGTTGTAGACGAATGTCTACCTGGGACAAACGGTCCAGTTGGGTAGGTCTAACTTTGAGAAAGAGGTCGACCGTCGAATCCGACTCGGCTGGGCGGCGTTCGAGAAGTTGCGTGGTATCTTCCCGTCCAATTTACCGCAGTGTCTCAAGACACATGTCTATGACCAGTGTGTGTTGCCAGTGACACCCATGGGACCGAGACTTGGTTGCTCACAATGGGCCTTATCAGAAAGCTTAAAGTCACCCAAAGGGCAATGGAGAGGGCTATGCTCCGAGTTTCCTTGCTTGTCAGAAATGAGGATACCCGCAGGAGAACCAAAGTTACCGAACCAAAATTACCGACATAGCCCGAAGAATTTTTAAACTTATGTGGCAGTGGGCAGGGAACATTGCTTGCAGAACGGATGGCCGATGGAGCCGAAAAGTTCTGGAATGGCGAAAGCGAACCGGAAGACGATACTTTGGAAGGCCTCCCACTAGATGGATGGACCGATGACCTGGTTAAGGTTGCGGGAAGGCGCTGGATGCGAGACGCACGGGATCGGTAAATGTAGGGACGCCTAGAGGAGCTATCTAGTCTCTGAACAATAACTCGACAAATCTAATGCACATCTCCTATTCCTAGTTCCTACTCCTAGTTTTTCCATAGCCATCATATTTTACTTCCAGAATATATCACTCCCGAATTTTTCGCCAATTTTATGGGCATAAAAATAGACGTTACTATATTACAGTTGGAATAGCTTCAGCATTTGTAAGCTCTTCATTTTCTATGGGAGTTTTAACGTTTTCACCATTGGACAATTGCCGTCCCATTTTAGATAATGATGAAATCAACAATCTTGCAATATTCTTCTGCTTGAAATATAGCAACATACATGATGTCCATCAAATAATTAGTGTTACATTGTTCAAATACGTCAGCTTTGGTTTCTATATCAATCGTAAAATCATAGAAAGCTTTTACAGCTCTGTGTTTGCTATTGCTCCTTAATTTTTCATAGTAGCCTTCACGTTTTGGGGCTAGTACCTATGTAAAAACAAATAATATCATTCATATGACCCAAAATATTGCAATAAAATGGGAACAGTTGGCCCAAAAATAAATGGATCATTGGCCAAAAATAATACTGGAATATGTACCTGTATCTTATTGAAAACCACGCCAACTAATTTGTTGGTGCTTGTATCAATTGCAACTGTACTGACACCATCTTTAGCAACGTCATAGCACGTTTGCAGAAGCTCTTCAGCAGCACCAGGCTCTTCGAGTAGACCAACGGCTGTGCAAAGAGGCTCCGTTTTTAAGAATGATTCCCGCATCACTTGTAAAGCTCCATCTAACGGTTGTTTTGTTAGAGACTCGCACTTCACTATTCCATCTCCTGATATTGCCCATGGCTTATCCAATTTCTTGCATGTGCTGGAATTATGTTGATTAATTTGGTTTTATTATTTACAAAAAGACTAAAACATTTAAGACTTACTAATTAAAAAATGCTTTTCGTTTACCTAAATAATCTTCGAATCATTTTAACCAAGTCTTAATATAATCTCCGTAAGTTGAACTGCACAGTTTTCGAGATACCACGCAAATGATGCTTTTAAATGGAGAATATTTAATTTATATATAATATCTTATCTTAATATCGCATTAAGCGGTTCCCATATTAAACTCACTTAATTTATACAATGCAATGTTTAAATTAATAGATGTTGCAGATGTTGTTGTTATTGTTTATTTCTTTAGTTAATTAATTTTAATAAGTCAGTTAGTTAATTAGTTTTTGATAATTCATTATTAAATACTATTCACACATACAAGAATAATATGAACTGCCAATTTATTGATTTATATACTAATTTAACGTTATTTAATTTGTAATAATTATCTAATGTAAACCATATATTTAAACTTAATTTAATTTGATTTATTCATCTGCTATTTTATTATCTATCCACTATAATACGTTTTTATTCAATTGGCGTTTTGGGTTGGCGATCGCTGTTTGTCCTTAAAGTGCACAGAGAACGCTGCTGCCCGTGGGGGCGGGACCGGTCAATGTGTCAATGACGCTTGGGGGAGGCATATGTCCAGCAGTGGACGTCTTTCGGCTGATATGATGATGATGATGATTGGTGGTGGTGGTGTTAGCTTGTAAATAATTGATGCACTTATAAATGTATATCGTGTACCTACTTATATGACATGTAATGTGTAAACAATTGTAAGCTATCATGAATAAATAAATATCTTCATTATTTATTTATTATGTTGGCTACTAAAATGAGGAGGAGGAGCTCGTGCCTAAATAAAAATAGCCGCACGGGTCGATCTTCAAGGTTAAGCAACGCTTGACGAAGACGGTCCGTGGATGGGTGACCATTTTCAACATACCGAGTTTCCTCCGTGCCTCGGAAAGCACGATAAGCCGTTGGTCCCGGCTGTCATTTGAAGATCTTTGACAGTCGTTACAAGTAGTCAGAAGCTTGAGATCTGACACCAGTCTTGCCAAGGGGTACCGTGTTACTCAGTTACTGGGTTGTAAAATACTGGTACTAGCTGAATCCGGTAAGATTGGAAGCCGACACCAATATAGTTGGGAAAAGGCTGGGCAGATGATGTTGGCTACTGAAATACAAGTAGTCACCATCATCATCATATCAGCCAAAAGATGTCCACAACTGGACATAAGCCGCCTTAAATTGTCGCCACATCATCGCTCCTATGCGTCTTGCATCCAGCGGATTCCCGAAACCTTAACCAGGTAATCGGTCCATCTAGAGGGAGGCCTTTCAACGCTACGTCTTCCGGTACTCGGTCGCCACTCCAGAACTTTTCGGCCCCATTTACCATCCGTTCTGCGAGCTATGTGCCCTGCCCACTGCCACTTAAGTTTGACAATCCAACGGGCTATGTCGGTAACCCTGGTTCTCCGGCGGATATCTTAATTTTTGATTCGATCACAGAAGGTAACTCCGAGCATAGCCAACCATTTTGCCCTTTGGGTGACTTTAAGCCTTCTGATGAGGCCCATAGAATAAGTTAATATGCTTTATTATCCTAACGTGTCAGATTAGCTTCTAGGTGATCTTTTTCTGAAAATATCCAGAGCCTATATTGAGCCTTGGTCAAGAACAGATCTGAGTACAGTACAATTTCCATCTGCGGCCTTAACTTTTAGCTGCACTATTGCTAGCTAAAATTTCGTTATAATTGCCTGACACGTGATTGGTTTTTCGCTGCGAGTTGTAATTAGTCACGTTGTCGGTCAGTTGACTTGACGACTGTGTCGCTGACTTAGTATCACGTGTTAGATCATGTGTGATCATTACACACGTTGCATCTTTTTGCGAGTTGCATTTGTTTCCGTTGTGCGAATACATGCAGCTATGTGCCCTGCCCACTTTACCTAATAGCTGCTTTTTAGGGTTCCGTACTCAAAGGTTAAAAACGGAACCCTATTACTAGGACCCCGGGGTCCGTGTGTCTGTCTGTCAAAATCAAAATCAATATCAAAATTTCTTTATTCAATTAAGCCATTAAGCGGCACTTTTGAACGTCAAAAAAATAAAAGTACCAATAATTGATTCTACCGTCCATTCGGAAATGTAGCTTGTTATGGAGAAGAATGGACAAGAAACTCCACACTTACTCATTTAAAATAAAAAGTGTTTTACAAATATTTGGTTACGTTATTTCTTGTTGAAAAAAATACATATATGTGAGAATGATGTAAAAAGACGTGCACGTAAAAGCGTCTAGACTAAACAAACAAATAAAAAAATATCTATACATAGGTTATTAAAAACAGGCCGAGGCAGCTAAGTTATGACCAATCCCAACTGACGGCGCCCGTTCACGAACATGACACATAGATCGGCACCACTCAGATCAACCATCATGAAGGGAACCGAATGATCCAACACATGTGCCACCATCAGATAGACATTAGAGAGAGCATGACACACTATTAACTGCCAGGGCACACTAGTATAGTCAACAAACGACATATAAGTACAGCAAAAGGTAGATTTACAGTTGGTAATAATACTCACATATGTGCTGTGCAGTTACATAATACTAAAATAAGTTGAGTTTATACAACACAAATATATTCATACAGTCTTCAGTAGGTCCAACAATACTTCAGAACTTTTCTGCTTATCACTTGTTTTTGTGCCCTAGTGGCTGTGGAGCAGGACTAGCGTTGAGCCAAGCATTTTTATCAGCGATGTAATCCAACCTATAATATGCCTGCCTGCCTGCATAGTGTGCGTTTTATACAAGTTTTGAATTTCGACTCATTCAGTTCTAAAATGTGGGGAGGTATTTTATTGTAACATTTTATACAGTACCCCATAAAAGATGACGCTACTTTAGCCAGTCTGAAACCTGGTTGAATTAATTGGTCCCTATTTCCTATGTCTATCGCTGTTTTTACTAAAAAGATGCATATTCTTTCATGTACATGATGTTTTCGTAAATATATTGACAAGCTACCGTCATGATGTTAATGTCCTTAAACAGATCCCATAGAGAATCTCGCCGGCAAAGATTGTATATCGCTCTGATGGCTCGTTTTTGCAGAATGAAAATTGACTCAATGTCTGCAGCCCTTCCCCATAGTAAGATACCGTAAGACATGATACTATGAAAGTAACTAAAATAGACAAGCCTTGCGGTATCTACATCAGTAAACTGGAGGATCACTGCTGAGGATACACTATGGCAAGGTTCACAAACCACATAGTGTACCTTTGTACCCTCCAACTACTTCCCCAACTTTTGAACAGACCTTTTGGAAAACGTTATCAAAATTAAGAAATTCTACTCCGGTATTGAAGCGAGTTCCTCGGAGTGCAAGACGGTCCGTTGCTTTAAGTCTGGCGCAATGCATCCGTCTTGCGACTCAAGAGAACTCAAATAGTGCCTGGGAGCAATTGCTCACCTACCCCTACAGGATTCTGCACGTTAAAAAAGATTTGGCAATGAAAAAAACACTAACAAATCAAATTAAAAAAATAAAAAAAAATTGCATCAATTCGACCACAATTTTGGATCAAAATTTACAAACATTCAATAACCTTTCACAGAAAGACATATGTTTTCACGTGGAGTCCAAACTAGGTGAAAGTGACATTAGGGGTGCAGCGAGGCTACTATTCAGCAGTGATGTGGCGGCGCCCTACTCTCCAGAAACAATATCTGTCTTGGAGAATAAACATCCAGCGCCTGCGGATGACCTTCCCTTCCCGACCCCCCCGAAACCCCTCATCCTGATTCAACTCCTTTTAATATTTCAGCCACCCAATTGATTGCTGCCGTGAGCTCCTTCCGAAGCGGTTCCGCCGGCAGTCTCGACGGCTTGACTCCGCAACACTTAAAGGATCTTTTAAGTTCAGCTGGTGAGTCGCTTTTGTAGGAGCTAGTCGGCACTAGTCAACTTAATGCTCTCCGGCGGCGTGAACGATGCCGTCGTAGATGTCTTGAACGGGGCCAACTTATGCGCCCTGCGCAAGAGGTACGGTGGCATTCGTCCTATTGCCGTCGGGTGCACCTACAGGCGTATGGCAGCCAAAATTTGTTGTAAGCTTTACGGCCAAAGGCTTACAAACAGATTCCAGCCCCTACAGCTTGGCTTTGGCTCTAGAGGGGGCTGTGAGGCTGCCGTACATGCCCTTTCTACCTTCTTATATTCCGGTGAGGGTGAGCTCATCCTCAAGGTTGACGTTAAAAACGCCTTCAATTCCGTCAACAGGGACACTTTGTTGGCTGAAGCAAAAAAAAAGAGCTTCCAGAAATTTTCGGCTTTTTGTGGCAATGCTATAGGCACCCATCAAAATTGTTGTACAAAGAAAATGTTTTGCAATCTTCAGTTGGTTGCCAACAAGGTGATCCTCTCGGACCAGTCATTTTCAGTCTGGCTATTCACCCCATTATTCAGAAACTAAATTCGAAATTTAACTTATAGTTATTGGATGATGGAACACTAGGAGGTAACGTAGACACCGTATTAGGAAATTTCCAATTCCTGAAAGAGCAGTTTAAATCCATCGGCCTAGACCTCAACCACTCCAAATGTGAAATTTTTCTTAGTGAAAAAACCGACAGACTACCGACCCTACAGAAATTCTATGCAATAGCCCCAGATATCAAAATTTTTGATAAAAGTTCACTGCACCTCCTAGGTTCCCCAATTTTGGAAGACAGTTTTTCTTCATTCATTGATGGCAAAATTAAACATTTTAATGATATTTCGGATAGACTCTCCAAAATTAACCTGCATTCGGCTTTTACTCTTATTAGGTATTGCTGTTTTGGACCAAATTTTATGTATTTTCTCCGCTCTTCCCCTTTATGGAAGCATTCACAAATTCTCTTAGACAAAATTGACCAGATTATTCGTTGCACGCTATCATCTATCCTAAATGTGGCCCTGGATGACCGAGCGTGGCTGCAAGCCACTCTACCCATTCGCTTCGGTGGGCTCGGCATCTGCAAAATTTCTAGTTTAAGCCTACCGACGTTCCTGTCTTCGGTCCACAGCACTGACAAGTTAACCAGAAAAATCTTGTTGCCATCACTGGTTAACTGTGAAGTGCCGTACTCGACCGATGCAGTGAATGCGTGGAAAGTGGCTTGCCCGAATACAGCGTTGCCCGAGACCCCTTTTTCCCAGAGACAGAGGGATGAGCCGCTCTGCAGGTTGGTACGGAATAATCTTATAGATACGTCCACCAATACTGCTGAGCGTGCCCGCCTGCTGGCTGTGGGAGAATGGGAGTCGGGCCTCTGGCTACAGGCACTACCGTCACTCAACATAGGTACTATGTTGTAACACCTTTCGGATCGGTACTTGTCTGCGTTTGGGTGCTCCTAGTGAAGCTCCACATCGTTGTCAATGTGGTGAAGCAGTCGACCGCCTCGGTCACCATGGCCTATCCTGCAGTAGGAGCGCTGGACGGATAGCACGGCACGCCAGCATTAATGACATCATACGTCGGGCTCTTGTCACCGCCGGGGTGCCAGCTGTTTTAGAGCCCAATGGCTTGGTACGCGACGATGGGAAGAGACCAGACGGGATGACCATAATGCCTTGGAAGGTGGGTAGAGCTTTGGTGTGGGATGCAACATGTGTCGACACCCTTGCGCCATCCCATCTTCTTAGCACGGCGGGCTGTGCTAGGGCGGCTGCTGCCGGTGCAGAAAACCTCAAACGGTGCAAATATAACAACCTTATTGGAAGTTATATGTTTGAGCCGTTTGGGGTTGAAACATTAAGTCCATGGGGTCCGAGTGCGCATCGAGTTTTTCGAGAAATTAGCACAAAACTCGTCGACTCTTCACGTGACCAGAGGGCTGGCCTTTTCTTCGGCCAGAGAATTAGCATTGCCATACAACGTGGCAATACTGCCAGCGTTCTGGGCACGTGTCCCATTGACATCGATGTGGACGAATTTTTTGATGCACAATGAGCTTTTTTGCCGTCTCCCTTTTGTATTTGTATATAGGTTTGTTTTTCTTAGAATATTCAATTGTATATATGTTAATAAATTAAATATTATGTACTCTTTAGTCATCAGTAAACTGACGTAATTTTCTAACAGCATAAGCCGCCGAACTTAGTCGCCCCGCAAGGGATATCAAATGAGTACCCCATTGCAACCTCGGGTCTAGCGTGATCCCCAGGAAAACCGCTTTATCGACGAATTCTAGCTTCTCATTGTTTAATATAATATCACAATCATAACTTTTGACATTCGGCAAGGTAAAATTTGCCTTGCCGAATGTCAAAAGTTATGATTTTACACACTTAGTTTTTTTAGCATTTAAAACTAAATTATTAACCAATTTTGAACTTGCCGCAAGGCATTATTTACGTCGCCAACGTTACACGTACATCATTTTGTCTTAAAAATCAAAGAAGTATCATCAGCAAATAACACCATGTTTAATTTGTTTTCCAATAGATAGGGTAAATCGTTAATGTAGACTAAAAATAAGAAAGGACCTAAAATTTATCCCTGGGGTACCCCCATTTTCACGTTCAACCCCGACGAATTGACACCGTTTATTTGAACTAATTGCTGTCTATCATTCAAATAGGATTTTACTAACATTTATTATTTATTTATTCGTTTATCCTCGCACTGGAACGCCTTGCAGCAATTACACCAATGGAGCACAATCTTATAATAAACTCACTTATAGTGAGTGGACTTATAGTCCAGGTTTCCTCACGGTGTTTTTCCTTCACCGTTGTCAGCGATGTCCAAGATAAACTTAGAAAGTACATATGAATTGAAAAAGTCACATTGGTACTTGCCCGGATTCGAACCCACGACCTCAAGCACGAGTAAGCAAAAAGCAAAAGCAATGTTTCATGATTAACGCAATCAAACGCTTTCGTCAGGTCGCAGAAGACCTTCCTCCCACGCATCAAAGATGTGTTTTAATAAGGTGACACCAGCGTCGGTTGTACAACGTCCTTTGGTGAAACCATACTGTTTATCGTGTAGGATGTTATTCGTATTAAAATGAATGAGCATTTGATTTAGCATTATCTTTTCAAATACCTTGCTGAAAACCGACAACACGGACTGGTCTATAATTATTTGAGTCTTTACTGTCCCCGGATTTAAAAAGTGGTATAACCTTACTATGTTTCATTAGATCAGGAAAGACTCCTTGATCTACACACAAATTAAAAATTAAAACTAAGTACTAAAGTCTGAATAATGCAGGTACAAACTTTGATGGACAATCCCCATAGATCTTTGGTCAGTTTGATCTTGATTTGCTTAAAAGCTTTTATTACTGTTATTGGATTTATATGTGAAAAGTTAAATACAGTCGGGCAGGCTGAAACTTTAGCGTTTACTAAACCAGAAGCGAGCGACGGCGAAGAATTTAAGGTTTCAGTAGTTTTAATTGCGATGCTGGTAAAGAAATTTACAAATTCTTGAGCTACTTTTTTGTTATCTCTAATAAGTCCATGTGACTACAAGCTATGCATGTGACTCAAGCGTGTAATCAGTATTTTTTTTTGTTCCTGTTCGTTTCATTATGTATAATTTTCAAACCGTCTTAATTTTATTTTCTGCGAATTGAACCTTATTGCTAATGTATAAAGCCTTAGCTAGTTTACACGTATTTTTAAATATTCTTGAGTAAGTAGCAACATACTTACTAAAAGTTTCAGTTTTAATATAAGGCTTAAGGACATACAGCTCGTAAAGTCTTTTCCTACTTTTCGTGAGTCCTTTAGTCGCCCAGTCAGTCAACTTAGGGCATATAGTTTTAGTTTTCTTCATAAAAGTATTATTGAACTCTGTTTGAACCACTGAGAAAACTTTTGTGTATAAAATATTACCGTCGTTCACTATGAGGTCCTGATAACTTAACTTACTGATTAAAGTGCTGTTAAATTTATTAAATTTACCGGATGTTATTGGTCTGGATTGAATCTACACTTGTTGTATTGGTATGTTGGACTCAAATGTTACCAGTAGCCCACTATGATCCGAAGGCAGACAATTCATAATGGCTTTGTCTAAGTAGTCACAGCAACAAAAAACATTATCAATACATGTAGCAGTAGTCATAGTTGTACGGGTTGGTTCCTCAAACACATGTGACAAGAGATTTAATAATCTACTGCTATCTGAATTATTTTCTAAAATATTTATATTAAAGTCACCACAGATTATGACTAGTTTATTACCAGTTGCAAGTTTTGCCAAAACATCTTCCATCACTGACTCAAATAAACAGTAGTTTTTATAATTTAAGGGGTCTGTAAACGCACACTATAACATGCTTATCAAGCTCAACACAGGACAGTTCAACACTATGTTCAACTGATAGATCTACAATATCTTTACGAGGTTTTGATTTAATACCATTTTTAACCAATATAAGTGAACTTCCACGCAACATAATATTTCTGTTAAAACAACTGCCCACAGTATAGTTTTCATAATTAATAAGCATTGCATAATCTTTCAGCCAATGCTCAGTAAAACAAATAATTTCAAACATTGTCTTTTCTAAAAACAGTTCTATTTCCATTTGCTTTGCAGAAAAATCTTGAATATTTTGATGGAATAATTTCAAGGAATTCTGCTTAGCCCCTTTTTTTTATTAACTATGTGAGAGCAAGAAGGTACCTTCTTGTTGGTGGATGTACTTCTAACTATTTCGTTATTGGTACCCTCCCTTGTCCTACAAACTAGTTTAAATTATAAATATTAATAGCAGAAGTGCTAACGGTATTAAAGTTATTGACCACCTGTAAATTAGTATTACTACTAATATCAACTACAATACATGACTTCGATATACTATTTATGTCTGAGTTCAAAGTAAAAGATAATAGCCTTGCTATTTGACGTCTTACCCTAATAGGCAGATACACAGTATTGAGTGAGGAGGTTAGATTGGAACCAGTTATTAAGTGTATTAAGATCGTTTGGGATATAAGGTATCATAGCTTCGATAGAATGGCCAAAGTAGAAAAGACTTGTATCATCTGCGTAAAGCGAGAAGTCTCCTTTGAGGCCAATCTGGGATATGTTATTAATATAAATTAGGAACAACAGTGGTCCCAAAATTGATCCTTGAGGTACACCGAAAGTGACAATATATGAGTTACTTTGATATTGACCTATTTTGACAATTTGCTTACGATTTTGCAAGTATGACTTAAAAATCTGTAGTGCTTTACCTGTGATACCGACGTGGGACAGTTTTTATGAACGACACTGCATTTTTTTTTATATATTAATTTTTCGTCACTTATACAGTAACAATAAATAAAATAAAATAAGTCTTTATTGCTGTACGTTAACATTGATAGTGTAACAATTTTTTTTTCGTAATTCTATTCTACAGTATTATACAGTCCTAACTTTTGCATGCTGGTCTAGAATGGACACGAAGTCCATTCTAGACCAGCTCTCTTTTTCATGTCGTCTTACCAGCGTTTAATTTGTCTCCTTTTCTTCCTTTTGTTATCTCGCGGGTACCATTCCGTTACTAGTTTCGTCCACTTCACTTTTCCTTCTCTTAGTATGTGTCCTGTCCATCTCCAGTGAATGGGGGATGGTATGTGGGTTTTTGAATTTGGTTTTGCTCTTTATTTCTTGTAATCACACTTTGTCTCTTCTCTAGTAGTAGTCGTAAACAAGTGTCAACAAGGGAAGAAGAACACTTCTGCCTATGTAAAATTCTGTAAGTCAGCTGACTTACAGAATTTTACATAGGCAGAAGTCTGGGCTTCAATTATTTTCACAGATTCCTGCAGCCCCTTTATTTCGAAAAAAGTAGTATAACATTTTTCGAAACATAAAAGTATATTCAAGGAGTGGTTGGTAAAGCCCATCCGCCATATTCGGAAATTATTCACAACAATCAAAAAAGTGTAAATAACAATTAAAAAACTCGCGCTAAAGGCCAAAATCTATGAAATTTGACATATCGGAGACCTCACGCTACACCAGTGCCTCTTGCGGCGAATTCATACTCCGGTTGGTCCCATTAAGTTATCATGGATATTTAGTAAATTCTTTAGGTATCTTTCTTAGGACTTGCTTACTTTTTATTGATAGTGTACTAAAAATAAAAAGAGAGAAGTAAACTTTCAAGTAACTAGTGAAGTAACTTTTTTTTCTTTAACAAATTAACCGATTTCACCGACAGCCGACCAAAGACGTACCGCCAAGCAGCCTAGCCGTGTTCAGGTTACGATGCTCGGTGTAGCCAACTAGAGGAGTTGGGTCAGGACAGCTGTTCCATGCATGCAGACCAGCCTGACGCGCGCTTTTATGGACGAATCGGGAGACTAGTCGCGGAGGGTAGCGGGATCCGAGGCATGGTGCGCCGATGGCCGACCGCAGGTAGTTGGGCGCCCAAGTAGTGTGCCAGCCACACATGAATACCTGCCCCGCCAACTGTCGAAAAATTCCGGAATGCACCATCGTGCTGGTTGGCGACCAGATGGGGAGGGCCCGATGGACATTCCGGGGGGGCTCAGGCATCCCCGCAGTCTCCGGACTAGTGCCCCAATGATGTCGGCTTTTCAGAGCGTGTCTGTAGGTTAGCAGCATAGAACCTCGTCTCACTTCGTTCTCCTAACCTCCATTTACTATACTATAATCACGTCAAAGAAAATTAATATTAGACTAAAACAGCAGCTGCACCCCCTCCCCCACAAAGTGCACCTCACCAACATTCAAGGTCTGCACTCAAATCTCTCTGCAGTCCACTACCACCTGGAGGCTGAGAAACCAGCGCTGTTTTTCCTTACGGAGACGCAGATAGCGAGTCCGTGAGACGTGTCGTACTTATCTTACCACGTTTTACCCTGGAGCACAATTTTATACCGCGTGCGGGTGTGTGTATGTACGCCCGTGACGATACTTGCTATCGGCGTCTCCGTAACCTTGAGAACTCCAGATTCTCAACGCTGTGGGCTTTAGTGGACACAGGTCTGGATAAAATTATCTACGCCTGTATCTACCGTTCCTCCACGGCGGTGGCTGATACGGCACAGCAGCGATACCCTTCCGCCCAATTAGTGTTACTGGGGGACTTTAATGCCCACCACCAGTTAGATAGTAAAGCGTTTTGGTCTCTGGCTAAGTCGGTCGAGTCGAACTTCTGCCGTCCCTCACTACCACTATTGCTGAAACCCGGCGGGTCGCTGGCCCACTCCGTTGAGGAGAAGGCAAATTTATTTGCCTCTCTTTTTACAGAATCTTCACGTCTGAATCCTGGTGACGCGCGGCCCCTTCCTTCTCCTGATGGATGCGAGACGAGTATGACATTCGTATCCATCAAAAGGACTTCCGTAGGGTGCTGCGCAACCTCGACGTGAATAAGGCGGCCCTGACGGAATACCAGCAATTGCTCTTAGAACCTGTGCGCCTGAACTGTCTCCGATCTTGACACGCCTATTCCGCCGTTCGTATGAGGCTGGAAATGTGCTGAATGCTTGGAAGCAGGCTAACGTACAGCCCGTGCCCAAGAAGGGCAGTCGAGCTGACCCAGCCAACTACAGACCCACATCTGTAACCTTCATACTTTGTAAGAGTATGGAACGTGTACTCAATATTAAGCTCCTGGCATACCTAGAAGCAAACGATATCTTAAGTGACCGCCAATACGGCTTCCGCCGAAATCGGTCTACTGGGGATCTTTTAGCGAATGCCATTCACATCTGGAGTGAGGCCATCGAGAGGCATGGGGAAGCGCTTGCTGTCTCCCTAGACATCTCGAAGGCTTTTGATAGGATCTGGCACGAAAGCCTTATTGGTAAACCTCCTACATTCGGTTTGTCCGGTGGTTTGTGTGATTGGATTAAAGACTTCCTGAGAGATCGGTCCATTCGAGTGGTTATCGATGGCTGCTCGTCGGACCACTTGGATATTAATGCCGGGGTCCCTCAGGGGTCGGTACTTTCAGCAACTTTATTCTTGCTGCACATTAACGATCTGCTAAAAACCTTTGGGTATGCAGACGACAGCACTGTTGCTGAGTGATACTTGTCCAACGCTCGTGCTACCGGGGTCTCAGATCCAGTCTCTCCGGGAGGCCATGGTGGAGCGCTTGAACCTGTCTTTGCAGGCAGTCTCCGAATGGGGCGATGCCAATCTGGTCAAGTTTAATGCTGCTAAAACCCAGGCGTGTCTATTTTCCGCTAAAAAGAGCCTATTTCACCCGGCTCCAATTTTCCGAGATGTGACCGTGCCAATAACTGACCATCTTGAGCTTCTTGGCGTTACGTTGACATCGACTCTCAATTTTGACCCACACATTGAAGCAAAGGCTCAGCTGGCTGCCAAAAAGCTGGGGATCCTAGCAAAGGTGAACAGGTACTTCACACCAGAACAACTGCTTAGCTTTTATCAAACTCAAGTTCGATAATGCATGGAGTACTGTTCTCATCTCTGGGACGGATCTGCCAAATACCATCTTGATGCAGGCCAAGAGGCTCATTGGCGATGAGGCACTGGTTGAGTCAAAGCTCCAGGGCCTTGAACATCGTCGCCGAGTTGCCAGCTTGTCGGTTTTTTATCGCTTACATTTCGGGGAGTGTGCGATGGAATTGCATAATCTAATTCCGCTCAGCCCATTTCATCATCGGACTACCAGACGTATGGCGATGCGCCATCGGTACATGGTGGACATCCCACCCATACGCACTAAACGTTTTGAGAATACTTTTATTGTGCGTGCAGCTAAGGAGTGGAATTCCCTGCCGGAGTCTGTGTTTCCCGATAGCTACTAGGGGTCTTTAAGTCAAGAGTGAATAGGCTACTTCTAGGCAAGCGTGCTCCACAAACTGTCGTACAGTTTGGCAGAAGTAAAAATGTTTTTATATGTGTGCTTATCTTGTGAGAATAAACATTTTTTCATTTTTTTTTTTCGTCGACCCCATCATCGCTTTCAATCAGGTGAGATAATGGTCAAGCGCGAGTCTATAACAGATTTAAAAAAAAACTTTTCTAATTAACTAATTACGTAACAATTTATGACAAAGTAGTTGGATAGATGCTCCCACAGATAGTTACTGAATAAATTAAAAGACTTGGTTGCACATTAGAATTCAAAACTTTTATGCGGTAGTGGAACTGCGAGACTCGCATTTTTGTACATGTCCTATTTTTGTTGGAATTCATTTTTAACCGACTTACCAAAAAGGAGGAGGTTCTATGTTCGACTTTATGTTTTTTTTTATTATGTTCACCGATTTCTCCGACAATTGTGGACCGATTTTGAATATTTTTAATTTGGTGAAGATCTGATGAAAAACTTCGGAGATATACTATAGAACTCTTCAATAAATTACGGCAAATCTCTCGAGATTGCTGCAATTGCATGTCTGTTTATTGTTTATACTATTTCATAACATAACTTCACGCCATTACGCTCTAAAGGGGTACGCAGATGTGTACACTCTTATTTCACCGGTTATGTTCAAGATTCATGGTATTTTTAATTTATTCTGGAATTATGGGTATCTTACTAAAGGCAAGTTGCCTACGAGTATTAGGTACAACTAAAAAGGGAAAAACAAAAAACTTTTTTTACAAAAAAATACTATCGACTTCCAATTAAAAGCACTACAAAGTGAAAAATAACTTTCTTTTTGGAAGTCAGTGTCCATAACGAAAAAAAATTGTACCTACCAAAGACACCGACTTCTTAAAAGAAAGTTATTTTTCACTTTGTAGTGTTTGTATTTGGAAGTCGGTAGAATTGTTTTTTTTTTTTCCTCTTCTCGTGCATGACACTAAACCTGTTCAAATGGTTTTTTGTGGGGTTCAATTTATATATAGTACCTATGTGAAAAATGCACATAAAATAAAAGCAATTAGGTATGTGACTCGTAATTTTAATAACAAATAGTTTATTTAACAATGTCTTCCAGTACCACAATACATTTCAAATAAAAAGGGTCCAAGTATATTTACATAAATAAAAATGTATACAGTTTATATAATAGATTAGATACTATAAATACATACAAATATACTTCAAATCAAAAATTACTATCTAAATAAGCCTAAAAATAAACCGTCGAAAAACTCCTCCACGTCGTTGTCCACTGGTATTGTGCAGTAAAAGCCAGCCCTTGGGTCCCGCGAAGTGTCAACTAGGCGTTTGGAACGATCTTTAAGTAAAGCGTGAGCTCACGGACCACACGCAACAAAAGTTTCAACCCAAAGGGCGCAAAAATATATCTACCAATGAGGTTATTATATTTCCGCCGCTTGTGGTTCTCGCCAGCTGCAGCGACAGCGCCAGCACAGCACTACGAGCTAGGAAGATGGGATGGCGCAAGAGTATCGACACAAGTAGAGTACCAACCATCCTCCCACCCATCTTTCCTGGAAACAAAGACGTCCGGTCTTTTGCCATCGTCGCGTGCCAGGCCATGGGGTTCTAGTACGGCCGGAACGCTCATAATGACGATGAGATGATGTCGTTTATGTTTGCTTGCCGCGCTATGCGACCCGCTCTTAGGCTGCACGACAGACCTTGGTGATCGAGGCTGTTGACAACTTCGCACAGTGGCAACGATGAGGAGAACAATAGGGAAAAATAATTACTGATGACATCATCCTCACAAGATTAAAATTACAAAAAAAAAAAAAAAACCTATTAATTTTTGTTGTCTAGTCTCTTGACAATAACTCGACAAGTCTTATGCACATCTCCCATTCGTTTGCTGAATTTTTTTCCATAGTCATCATATTTTACTTCCAGAACATTTTCATACCCCAATTTTTCGCTCATCTTTTGGGAATAAATTGATGTTACTAGTGCAGATAATACAGTCGGAATAGCATCAGCATTTGTAAGCTCTTCATCTTCTATGGGTGTTTTTACGTTTTCGCCTTTGTACAATTGCTGACCCATTTTAATTAATGATGAAGCCATCAATCCTGCAATATTCCTCTGCTTGAAACCTGGCAACGTTGCCATATACATGGTTTCCATCAAACAATTAGTATTATATTGTTTAAATATATCAACTTTTGCTTCAACATCAATCGTAATGTCATATAAAGCTTGTACTGCTTTGTGTTTGCAATTTTTTCTAATTTTTTCATAATAGCTTTCACCTTTTGGAGCTAGCAACTAAATAAAAACAAATAATAACATTCATATAGACCCAAATATTGAAATAAAATTGTAACCTTTGGCCCACAAACAAACAGATCATTGACCAAAGATAATACTGGGATATGTACCTGTATCTTGTTGAATAGTACGCCAACTATTTCATTGGTACTTGTATCAATTGCCACTATACTGACACCGTCTTTAGCAGCGTCATAGCATGTTTGCAGAAGCTCTTCAGCAGCACCAGGCTCTTCAAGTAAACCAACGGCTTTGCACATTGGCTCCGATTCAAAGAGTGATGCCCGCATCACTTTTAAAGCTCCATCAAATGATTGTTTTGTTAGAGACTCGCACTTGACTGCTCCATCTTCCGATATTGCCCATTGTTTATGCAATTTCTTGCATGTGCTGTAATTATGTTGATTAATTTTAATATATTATATACTAAAACTTTTTAATTGAAATGGTTTTTCTATTACCTAAATAATCTTCGAATCATTTTAATTTATTATTATTTTATTATTATTTTTTAGAAGACCTAATAAAATCTCCGTAAGTTGAACTGCACAGTTTTCGAGATACCACGGGAATAATGCTTTTAAATGTAGAATGTTTATCTTATCTATGTATCTTATCTTATTGTAAATGTAGTTCCCATATTAAAACACTTAAAATATACATATTTATATATTTTGTTTAGGGTTCCGTACCCAAAGGGTAAAAACGGGATCCTATTACTAAGACTTCGCGGTCCGTCTGTCTGTCTGTCTGTCACCAGGCTGTATCTCATGAACCGTTATAGTTAGATAGTTGAAATTTTCACAGATGATGTGTTTCTGTTGCCGCTATAACAACAAATACAAAAAATAGAATAAACTAAGTATTTAAGTGGGGCGCCTATACAATAAACGTGATTCTTTGCCGTTTTTTGCGATAATTTTACGGAACCCTTCGTGCGCGAGTCCGACTCGCACTTGGCCGGTTTTTATAATATAATCTTACATAAAAACCAACACCAAAATTGTGAGTCTTTGGTCAACTGGACCCACTCGAAATTGACCCGAGGGATCACTCAACCCAATCACACATTGAATAGGTCGAGTGGACCCACTCCCAAAAATATAATTTGAAAGAAACATGAAAACAGGTTTTGAGAATTGGTTTTATTACCATTTTAATAATAAAATTAGGTCTGTACTTCGGGGATTGTACTAATAGCCGTGGTATACCTCCACTCCTCAAACACCTCCGGATATTTTGCCCCCTTCAAAGTCAAATGTGTTTATTTCAACTAGGCCATTAAGCGGCACTTTTGAACGTTAAAACATTTAAAATTTACATGTAATAAAAATTGATTCTACCGTGCAGAATGTGTTTTACTATACTGAAATAGATTGTGTTATATAAATTTTTATTGATATTTGGTGCTTTAATTTATCAATTTTATTATATCAATAGAATTTACTCTCTTGAAATATTATTATATCATTTAGTTACTAATACAAGATGACTAAGTATCACTAGAAAACGGCTGAAACGGTTTGTTTGTTATATTAATTATATTACTGTAAAATCCCGAACCACGGTGAAACTTGGATTTACCGGTAAAACCTAAGATATACCAAGACTTACTGATAAAATTCCAATGTGATCTATGATAATTGCTAATTTCAGGCTTTTACCAGCACACGGGAATCTTAGGATTTGCCTTAGAGACTGGTAAATGCTGAATTTGTTTTAATGTCTATGACATACTATGATACGGTTTGATCAACACAATTAAGAACTAATTGTTTAGCTTCACCAAGGTCGTTCACATTTGTTATACGATTAGAAAAAATACCTACATTATTCATCATATGTTGGTATTTTATTGGTTTTGTCTAGCTATTGTTGGAACAGTGGGACTGCTGGATAAAGACCACACTCAAGTCCTTCCGGACATTCTTTTCGCTCACCGTCTCGAACCAGCCCCCATAGTACACGTCCAAATCATCTCGCCACCTATTTCTGGGCCGGCCTCGACGGCACGTTCCATCTTCTGGAACCTTTGTGGGCCTTGCCCATCGGTCAATTTGCATGTAACGTAAGCCGCTTGCATTGGCCCATTTGATTTGTTTTTTTTTTTACCCACATCTATATGCCCGTTTCGGAGCACAGCGTGGTATTCCGTATTCAGTTTTTTTTTACCTCCAGAATGCTGCGTAACTCTCTGGCAATCCCCAAGTGCAATTCTTTGAGTGACGATTTCTGAGCACCATAGGTTCGGATGAGCAGAATACACATATCGATGAATTTACCCTTCAGGGTGATTGGTATATTTATTGTTAAATGATCAATGCAAGGCACCCACAGAACCCAGCTCATACAGACCAATCAGCCTTCTTCCAACAATGTCCAAACTATTTGAAAGAATTTTCCTGAGCAGACTTAAGCCAATTCTTTCCAAGCTATAATCTCTAACCACCAGTTTGGATTCCGGGAACAGCACTCCACGGTTGAACAGGTCCATCGTGTGGTAAACAAAATAAGGCAATCGCTGGAACAGAAAGAATACTGTGCTGCAGTCTTTCTAGATATCCAACAGGCATTTGACAGAGTCTGGCATCAAGGATTACTGTATAAGCTCAAAACTTTGTTGCCGAATTCTTATTACATGGTGTTGAAATCATACCTGCTGGGCAGAAAGTTCCTAGTTAAATTTGGTGATGAAGTTTCACAGTTGTATGACATTGGGGACTCTGTACCTCAAGGCTCTGTGCTTGGTCCTGTATTGTACTCAATAAATACAGCAGACCTACCTTGCAGTGAGAATGTAGTAACAGCAACATATGCAGATAATACTGCCTGCCTAGCAAGTCACAACGACCCTACTGTGGCAGCAGAAATGCTGCAAAGTCATCTGTATAAAATAGACGAGTGGCTGTAAAAATGAAGAATTAAACCTAGTGTATCCAAATCTCTACAAATCACATTCACACTTCGTAGAGGAGAATGTCCACCTGTAACACTAAGAGATGAACAACTACCTAAAGAAAACTGTGTGAGGTACCTTGGGCTTCATCTCCAATCATATAAAAGCTAAAAGGAAAGAAGCAGATCTCAATTTCAAACGGTTGTACTGGTTAATTGGCCGACTGTCACCGCTAAATCTGGCCAATAA
This sequence comes from Anorthoa munda, assembly GCA_945859665.1. Classification (NCBI taxonomy): domain Eukaryota; kingdom Metazoa; phylum Arthropoda; class Insecta; order Lepidoptera; family Noctuidae; genus Anorthoa; species Anorthoa munda. The sequence goes on from OX243893.1 coordinate 8,841,823, forward strand.
ACTATTGGTTTATAAATACATCATAAAACCCTTATGGTCATATGGAATACAGCTCTGGGGATCAGCCAGTAACTCAAACCTAGAAATCCTTCAAAGATGCCAGAATAATGTTCTAAGAGCTATATCAAATGCACCATGGTTTGCAAGAAATGTGGAAATACATGAATACCTAAATGTGCCCGCCATTAAGGAGGAGGTAAATAAATACGCCACAAAAAACAAGGATAGGCTTCAAAAGCATACAAACCAACTCGACAGAGACCTGGTTAATAATAGTAACCACTTCACAAGGCTGAAACGATGGCAAATATTGTAACTGGACCAGAGACACTAAATTGTGGGTGGACCATTCTTAGGATGGGAGGAGAGTATTTGCTGAAATACCTCCTGAAACACAAAAAGAAGACAGAAAATCTGATTATGGCTGAATAGCCGATGGCAGATATGAAGTGAGGTAAAAAAAAAGAAGATCAATGCCATTATTTGGCAAAATGATAAGATCAATTAATAATTAGCTAGCATTCAACAGTAATAATTACCGAACAATTGTTTTTGTATTGTTTCACACCTGATTCAGGTTTCTCGACCGTTGAGGGTTAACAATATTAACAAGTTAACAAGCAAATTATTGTAGCTCGTTTGCGAATTTGGGATTGTTAATTGCGCAGACGGAAATTAGCATCGCGTCATTCATCTCGTATGTGATTATTCGAACCCTTCGCCTTACCGAGGACGTAAGCGCGAGCGAGCTCGGCATTTTTAGCAACTTGCAATTGGTAAGGTTTACTTTTTACAAAGTCATACGGGGCGGCAAGCTAGAAGAGCCTATAGTAATGCTTTTCTTGCATGCATGCATTGCATGACTCTTGGTTAGCTTTATGTCCATATGTAGAAGTATTTCGGTTAGAAACGATGTTTCACATGAATTTGACTTATTCTGGTCAGTTTTATGTGCCGTATGCGAATAAAACAAAGATTGGAACTAATGGATACGGAATTTTTTATTAGTACTGTCATCTCGAGACACTGCCAGCACGGTGGGCATAGACTACTATTATATGTGACGGTGGGTACGACCATTTCACTTTCTGTGATTTTTCCTTCTATTGTTTTTACAGGAACGAAGAAGATTGAAATCGTATTCGACCACACCCATATTCAAAATATTTTTTAATTCAAATTGAGATAACATTAGTTATATTATCAAAGAGGTTTTAATACTTATTAGTTATGGAATTAGTAAGTAAACTAAATGGCATGAATCGTTTATAATACAACAAAAATATAGATGCTAGTGACAGCAGTATGTCAGAGAAAAAAAAAATACAGACTTTGGCAATATTCCTATTGATTTCCTTAGTTTTCAGAATATTAACATATCTTTTTCCCACTGCCACATCTTCAATAGATTTGCTTAACAATGTTTAAAAGAAAGTCTATTTTTGGTATTCCGCCCCTTAAGGAAAGAACAAATTTTTAGCAAAATACTTATTTTTTGCCACATTGAACTATCCCGTGCATCTTGCATCCAGCGCATTCCTGCAACCTTAACCAGGTCATCGGTCCGCCTGGGGGAGGCCTATGTCCAGCATTTGACGTCTTTTGGCTAAAATGTTGATGATGATGAATGTTTTTATCAGGAAAGACTCCAACTCCCTTACAATAAAATCTCTTCATACGGCTTTTATGACTAAAACCAAATCTGTGACATTTTAAAGGCTATATTCACAAAGCGGGCCGCACTACGCACCAACAAAAATATAACGATCATACAATTCGTTCATTCTACCAACAGTTCATATGGTTCATTCCGACATAGTTACAGTAACTATGTCGGAGTCATCGGAGTGAACCATATGAACAGTACCTGTCACCGAACAACGTACTTGCGACGCCCGCCGACGCACATACTCTGTGACGCGGAAACCTGCCTCCTAGCGATTTATCTAGCGATTTTCTCCTGGTTTTCTCCAGAAAACTTTTGTTATGTTCGTGTAGCAAATAATATACATATATGTAACAGTTTCTGTATAGTTTTGAGCGATATACGAATGTAAATTATCGAGGGAGGTATTACTGGTCTCTTGAGTAAGTGATACATTGTGAATACGCCAGTTTGGCTTCTAATGGATGGCTTGTAGCCTAGTTGTACTGGGTAATTGTATTGCCTCGATCTATCAACTCAGACCTTCATATTCTGGTGTTGGGCTATCCCAATTCCTGTCATGAAAATCTGTGTTAAAATAATGCTGACATAGTATATGCAAGTTGTCATCCAGCACTGTACATCATCGTCAGCCTTTAATGTTCCCACTGCTGGGACACAGGCCTCCTCTCTGTGAGAGGGAATGGGCCGAAATTGACCACGCGGGCCCAGTGCTGGTTGGTGGATGTCATATGTCTTCGATTTTTTTGGTTCTTGGACATGCCGGTTTCCTCACGATGTTTTCCTTCACCGTTTTGTGAGATGAAATAATTTACACAAAGTAAAGCGCTTGCCTGGGTTTGAACCCTCGGCCTAGAACTTGTAAGTCGAATACCTGGACGACTGAGCCCTGCTCGGGTGAAAATAGAGAAAACGACGTTTTCTAAAAATTAAACCTACCCAGATCGCTTTATCGTCCCCGAAACCCCGTGCATACAAAATTTCATGAAAATCGTTGGAGCCATTTCCGAAATTCAGATTATATATATATAAGAATTGCTCGTTTAAAGGTATTATATATAACATTGTTTAATACTAAAGAATTTAGGTAAGAATATTGGCTAATCTGCCATTTGAAGGTCATGAAATGTTATTACGCGAGCTAATTTTATGCGAGCGACCGAAAACATAAACTGATCTATTCTTAGGCTCTAGACAATGAAACATTATTTTTGATTGACCACGTTACGTTTTGTCAGTCCCACAAATTGTGACACCAATTTGTGACCTTTTATAACCAAGTGTATGGTCGTATATTTTCGAAACCGAGAGATATACTGTCATTGATTTCTGGCACAAAAGAAACAAATCCATTTCACAATCAAAACGGGCAAAATAACTTAACTTATCAATAAAAAATCAAAGCTGAATACCGTAACATTATTACGTCCTAAAAGGTCCGCCTCATTCCGGAACCCGAAACGATAAAAAACAAAGATTGATTAGGAATTCAGTTCAGCTCCAATCAATCATGCGTTCCATTGAGCAGGTTCGTTCTCATATCTCGTGTGTACAGACCCTTAACTAATTATGCACATAATTATGGACGTAGAGATGTAGAGAGTTTAATTTTATTAAGCTATTGCATAGCTTTTATCGCGGGCTTTGAGCTTTTATCACGGGCTTTGAGCGCGGCGACCGAATCAAGAAAAAACAATATTTTTTTTTGTAACGAAAAAATGCCGTAACGAAAATAATCCTGACACCCCGAGCTACTCCGAAATCGGACGATAGAGTGTGTGAGCGGGTGAGGGGGGAGGGGCAGGGGTTTTTTGCGCTATTTTATAGAAGTTTCATTTTGATATTTTTAGACAGCTGTAAAAAAAAAATTGGTGGTTATGCTATCTATATCCTATCTATATCCGGCTTAAAGTGACTGAGGTCAGGGGGGTAAAATTTTTCATAGAATTGAGCTAGCTCCAGCCGTTTCCAAGATATGGGACTTTTTAGTTTTTATGATTTGGTCGCCGGTTCGTTCTTGGTGGCGGCTCGAGGTCGGTTCTAGAAAAGTGTCGGCTCGGGTCGTCCTGAGATGGAGGATTTTGTACGTCTGGTGTTTAATAATATTGGTATTCAAAAAAAACGACCTTATGTCCTTAAGAATACGGGTCACTTTTGCGTTGCAATTAAAATTGGCCTTATGCCAGTGGTAATAAGGGTCACTCAGAATTGCCAGTTTTGAGGTTCGGTTCCGGTTGCTAAAGAAGTTTTTACAACTGATGGATGAACATTTTTTAATTAAGATTTAGCATAAATAATAAATCAATAAATAATTATAATTGCATAAGTTGATAAAAAATGCTATGCAAAAGCTTTACCGCGGCAGTCCCCGAGTGCCACACGTCTTTTTCAATTCTGGAAAAGTATTTCCTGTGAGAAGGTTATCAACTCGTGCTTAGGTTATGTATTCTTCACTATCGTAAAGATAAAATAAGGCTCTAGTTGGTATCGTTCTGAGGTACTGTACCTATGACAAATAAGTGCGAGTCTCACTCGCGCTCAGAGGGTTCCGTAGAAAATAGCTACATTCGCCAAAAAAAATAGATAACATTACTAACGTTCATAAACAATGAAAGCACCGGATATTGCATGTTCTAATGAAGGGACAAAATTAACTTCGCATCGAAAACTGTAGTCCCCATACGGGTTACCCTTGTTTCATCAAAAACAAATTGACAAATTATCACTTCCCAAACAATTTGCCACATAATTTGTTTTGCAAAATTATTACTTAGCAAATAAACTCTTCACAAATAATTGTAACCCAAAACCTAATGGTTGGCAAGTGAAGTAATTTTAATGTAGTCAAATATTTCAGTTGGTACGCTAACGGCTTGGGTCTCAACGGCGCCTCAGCGGTAATCACCAACATTACACACTTGTACCATAATGTACTATTATGCAAAATAAAATAAACCAAATATTTAGTATCGTCAGTTTCCAATTTACCATTTTTCTTCAGGCAATTGCTTAGTCATTGACACATCTTGCATCTTTATGTCAGTTGCACAGAAGGTTCTTTATTGTGTTCCTTAAGTTTTCATCCATAACCCAAAGTCTCATAATCTTGTTTTATCCTAATTATCATTTGTGCGAATGATAACTTGCCCGAACTTAATGTCACATAAAATCACATGCCATAAAATTGTAAACCTTAAATACATTAAGACGACGGCTAACGCCAACGACCTTGAGGGAACAAAACGCGCACAAGTTTCACACCCGCGCGACCCAAAATTTTGTAGTTTTTTGTACTTTCCTTATTATTCTATGACTTTAAAAAATAGCCTCAAATCAAAATGTAGATAATTAAATTGTCTTTGAGATGGTGTTAATTTCATTAAAATACGCCCAGCGGTTTTGGTGTGATGGTTGGTGGTTGGTTTCTGTCACGGCTTCAGCACTGCGGGGCTCCGACGCGGCGGTCCCACGCGATCTTATTGTTGCAGATGGTTTAACCCTCACCACCGCAGCTTCCTCTTGCTGGCCAGCCACAGCCGCGGCGGCATTACAACCACCTGCTCTTCAACTCGCGAGCCGCCACGCCACTTCGCGATTCTAAATTACACTCTAGAGCTAGGGCAGACAAGACTGCGTGGAGTCGAATTTACAGCGATTCTTTCTGTCACTAAAGCCTAATTTTTGTCTTTATATTTTTGTCATAACAAATCATTTGACTAAATATTTATTTTCTAAAGATTATTTGCTATAATAAATCATTTGATTAAAGACCAAATGCCTTAATGACATTATCCTTAGTAATATTCTGCGGAGTAAACATTTTACCAAATGAAAATGGGTGTACATAAATAATTCCAAATATTGCATTGGTATAAGAAGGTTGCTAAAATTTGTTTTTATAATGAAATTTTATCAAAATAATTTTCCCTTTTGAGTCCCGTCCCAATACATCAATATACAAAATTTTCAATACAACACAGTAAAATGTCCACAACATTTTGAAATACCTCAAAAACCTTTTAGAGTGGAACTATTCAAGCAATGACATCCATTCGTGACTGGTCATACAAAATTGAATTTATAGACTACTATCTGCACTTTAAATATTCTAATAAAACATTGGAACTTTCAGTGGATACCAGAAAATCGTTCCATTTTAAACGGGGTTTTTAAATAAGTTTTACAAAGATAGTTTTGACATTTTGTTTGGCTTAGAAACTAATACTTACTCGTATATTGTCGAATGTAACTCCATCTGTGTTTTTGCTAGGTACAGGCGTTGGACAGAAGGGATCCTGGAATGGAATGTGGAATCCCACAGTCCCTGGCCTTTTCCCCAAAAGTCCAGGCGCCTTTTTTAAGGTTCCCAAGATCCGACAACAAAAAAAGGTAGGTATCTTTTCACGCCTTGGCCAAGGACCTCGATAAGGATAAGATTTTTATCAACGAAGCCGCGGCCAGATTGTTTAAAAGAGACCTGGAGTTTTAGATTCTCGTAGTTTCATGGATAGTTTGCAATCACATCACAGTTGCAGTCTGTCAAAAACACCTCTACGAGTATAAATACTGTACTGTGATGTGCGTCACAAGTCACAATGTTATTACATTGGGACTTGATTGTGAACGTTTTATATACGGTATTGGCCTTCAGTTACAAATTTTTCTTTAAAGGCGAAGTTAATCTCAATTGTCGGTCAAAACAACTCTGAGAAAGAAGATTGTTAATTAAATAATTTCGTGACGAACGCTGTCGTAATCATCAACTTTGCTAAGTGATTAATGAATGCCTTTGGTAACTAAACTGAAGATTGCTTTCATTGACTTGTTATCAATCAGCTTTTCTTTCGGTATGCTATTACTTATCTTACTTTTTCTCTTCTATATAATGTGAATCTTATGTCTACCTATATAATGTGCTAAGACTAATCTTTGAAAAACCTGTTGAAACCTTTGTGACTACTAAAATCTCAAAAGGCAATTACTAGCTTGGAATTGAATCTTTAATTATTTGTACTTATTAAATTTCATCATCATTTTCTTGCTCTTTTCCTAATTTATTTTGGGTCGGCGGCGCAAGTCATCTTCTCCCATACATCTTTATTTGCATATAAATAGAATAGTAGTTTAAGCAACGGTCATATAATAGAGGTTATTAAAACACGAGGCTGATAATAGTATCACACAAGTGTTTTAATACCTAATTATCTGCCGATGCGTACACTATTTTATCTTCTTCTCACTTGAAATAAAATGAAAGTGGAAACGGAAATAACATGCGGTATGGCGGGCAATTTTGATTCTCATTGTGCTGTTGCGCATCATTGAAAAGCGCGCGCCTCTGTAGACAATGATACTATTTTTCTACATAAAGTCAATGATATATATATATATACGCGCCAATAAATGACAAAGTAAAAGTGTGCTATAAAAATGAAAAAGTTTTTTTATAAAAAAGTGGGTGTTTAACAATATTTTTTTAATTCATATTTGGAAGATTAAGTCGTGAGTGTAAATAAAAAACTTTATTTCATGCATCTCAATAGTCACCTCCTTAAATATTTATCTTCTTTAACACAGTCCATCAATTGATTCTTTGCTGTTCCCCTACTTATTGCCTTCTACACTCTTACTCAGAACTTTCCTCAATAATGGATATACATACCAAATCCATTATGACACTGCCAATTACCCTCCAAATAACGATTCGTTCACTCATACATTCCTATTCATCACTCATCCGAAAATATACATCCCTACTAACAATATTACTGATAGATACTACTCCTCATAGAATATCTCAAAATAAAGTACGTAGGTACTACCCACGCCTACTTAGATATACAGGGTCCATCATCTGGCTACATTTAGGTTTCCTCTAGTAAATTGCATTGGGGACTACGATATTACATTCCGACCGCAGTAAAAGGCTATTTTCCTAACATTTACTAGTCTACGAATATAGACGTATCCGCTTCTTCATATTTTAGGACTTACAAGTTTCTGTAGGACTAGTTTTGTATGTAAATCACTCGGCTCCAACATTCCGTGATGTGACCGTGCCAATAACGGACCATATTGAGCTTCTTGGCGTTACGTTGACATCGACTCTCAATTTTGGGCCATACATTGAGGCAAAGGCTAAGATGGATGCCAAAAAAATTGGGATTCTTGCGAAAGTGAGAAGGTACTTCACACCGGAACCGCTGCTCAACTTGTATCAAGCGCAAGTTCGATCGTGCATGGAGTACTGTTCTCATCTCTGGGACGGATCTGCCAAATACCAGCTTGATGCACTAGAGTCGATTGAAAAGCGGGCTAAGAAACTCATCGGCAATGAGGCACTGGTCAAGTCAAAGCTCCAAAAGCCTTGAACATCGTCGCCGAATTGCCAGCTTGTCGGTTTTTTATCGGTTACATTTCGGGGAGTGTGCGATGGAATTGCATGATTTAATTCCGCCCAGCCCGTTCCATCATCGGACTACCAGACGTACGGCGATGCGTCATCGGTACATGGTGGACATCCCACACATACGCACAAAACGTTTTGGGGACACTTTTATTATGCGTACAGCTAAGGAGTGGAATTCCCTGCCGGAGTCTGTGTTTCCCGATAGCTACAATCTAGGGGTCTTTAAGTCAAGAGTGAATCGGTTTCTTCTAGGCAAGCGTGCTTCACCGTCGACCTCATCATCGCTTACCATCAGGTGAGATAGAGGACAAGCACAAGCCAATTAAAAAAAATAAAATAAATGATGTTTGCTAAGGAATATAAGCCTCTACCACACTACAGTAAGTAAATATCCACTTCCAATCATTAGCGTTCCAGTGACTATATTTGTCTTTTGGATCTTTCTGGGGATCAATACATCTGGCAGACGAATTGGAGATTTTGAAATTTGAACAACGCCCTATTTGCGTGTCCTATAAATTGATGTAATTGATCGCAAACCCTTTCATTTTGACAAAACAGTATTAATTGCGTAAAACACGCAATGAGCACATATACACTGTCTAGTAGACGGTTTATTAAACATATTTAGCAATGAATGCAAGCAAAGAACACGCGCGCGTCTTTGAAGTTTCAAATAGATATTTTCATTGTTCCAAAGTCACTATTACGGGTACCTAGGATAGAAATGAAACAAGCCGACCCGTTGATTGTTTCACTTCTTTTTTTTCAACAACTCAAAAATCAATTCGCCTGTAATTTAGCTTCAGAGAACAGAGAACACCACTACAACTAAATGCAGTCTCAACAACTAGGCTGCACACAGACTAACCATATTATAAGCGAAGTTCAAAGTCGCAGTTAATCTAAACAGTAACCGCAAGCCGACACGAACATAATTACATCACTAGTCCACCACTACGTGCATGCCTCAGTCATGTAGTTACAACACTACGCTCGTACATTCTGACAACTGACACGCCACCACCACTACCACTCCGTCATTGTGTGGTGAATGTAAGGCTCTGTGCATAAGAGAGAAGGGCTTTCAGAGTGCTATGTGACTTCGGGAAAGGAAGTGTCCAAAATATGATTTCAATACTACATTACGACAAATCCATTCAGACTGATCAATTCTTAAGCCCAGTTTTAAGAAAACAAAAATTCAAAATATAATGTTTTTTATTTCACATATGCCTACATGGGCACTTATAAAACGTCGACAAAAGCACGGTTCGGGTTGGCTGTTTCCTATGGAGAAAAACCGGCAAGAAACTCCACGGTTACTCTTTTAAAAAGATTGGTTTGTTTTTACAATATTTCCATGTTACAGCATTAGTGCTTAGATATGGCGGGACAACGTAGGCCTACGTACTACGTAAGTAGTGAGAAAAAAAAAATACTTTGTATAAACGAGATAAAAAGTTAACAAATGTTAATAAAAGCATCTAGAAATCTAGAAGGCCTACAATGTTCACATATTCACAAAACAATCGGAAAAAGAATCTATACAAAAAAAAAGAAAAAGAATCTGTAAAAAAATAAAATAAAACAAGACTAAATTTAACATTTTATGAACAGTAGTTAACTCCACCGATGGTAAAATATGGTAACCAATGTTTTGGTTTAGAAAATTTCGTTAGAATGCGTGTTTTCATCAATGGTCAAATAAGTTGGAGAGTTATTTATTTGACCAATTGTGAGGCTATTGTATTATTTTATTGTGTGCTTTTTTGCTTCTAGGTTATTTTAGTTTTATTTAATTTGGTGTGTTTGTGACTTGTAGGATCATACTGGATCAATCTGTAAAGATCTTATAATTGGTGATTATAAATAAATAAAAAAAATGTGTGTGTGTACCAGAGTACACAGGTAAGAAGTGAAACTTCTTTACGACATAAAATTTTTCTACTATTTGCAACTTCACGAAAATGGGGTAGATAAGGCTTAAGCCTTAAGAAAAACAATTTTTTCCGTATTAAATTAAAGCTATTTTATTATTATAGACATGCATATAATTAATGAGTAATTTATTTTATCATTGTTCTTATTATAATATATATTTATAAATTAATTAATTTATAAATATTAAAATCATGCTCATACGTGTTGAATTTATAAAACGAAATATATAATCACACACTTTTCTTGTAAATTCACTTAAATTTGAATAAGTCTTTTTACTGAACTTTGATAAAAAAAGCAACATGGCGCGTAACCGAAAAACGTGACGATAGACGCGTCTACGGGACTTCTTTCGTTGGACGTCCGTCCAACGAAAGAAGTCCCGTAGACGCGGCGCTAGTTTCTATGCGACTGTACGCTGTCCTCTAACAAATCTTGTTAGTTCCATGTATTTCCGCGGGACTTTTTTCGTTGGACGGACTCTACGTACAAAATTTCTCCCATACGTCGATAAAGAAGTTTCACTTCAATAAAATTTTCGACTATTATTATCACTTTATCTAGTCTCTTATTTGCCTGAGCAAAGATGACTCAACGTCTTGAATGCGACAAAATGTCATCATCAAACATCATTGATTCTAAGCTACGAGTATATCTTGTACAGAATTTAAAGTTGTGATTAACAAACCAACAAATTATTATGAAAACAGAAAAGTCGACTGCTAAACAACATCTGATTTTTTTTGTTTTTATAATAATTTGGTTTATTTGAGACTTCTTATTTTAGTAATGAAAGAGCACTCCAAATAAGTTTTGTGGTAAAAGATTATTTATTTTGCTATCAAAGTTACGCTCATCTTAAATTTGTGCCAAAATAGGCACATAAAAGTGTTACAATATATTTTTGGAATGGCCTATTTAGTAGCTTTCATTTGATACCCATATTATAAGGATAACGAAAAAAAAAATTATATTCAGGAGGGCGCTATTTTTTTAAATTATAGAGCCTATGTCTATGCTATAGAAATGGACATACATACATACGCTCGAAAAACATTACCCTCCCGCAGTCGGGTAAAAATAGGCACATTTTCAGCAGTAGCTTTTAGTGTTATCCAACTACACTGTTAACATACATATAAATTGATTGAATAGTCTTTGTTTCCCAAATAAATTGTACCCAATCTATAGGCGTGTCTCCATTTACCATTGACTACCATCGGTACTTAATCGACAAACTTCGGGTGACATCGGGTTTTTGCTCCGTCAATCACCATTAGATATTATTAGGTGGGGCAATAAAGGATTTTGGGTAGGGCTGCCACCAAATTAGTTGGCTATTTTTGGTCTTACTGACCCGGTCTTGTTATGACCTTGCTGTCTGGCTTATATGTAGGGCACCTTCATGTCTGTGATTTCATACATATGTAGGTAAGAAGATCAGATTATTGAAATAAAAGAGAAATAAGATACAACAGACTGTGTTGTTCGTAACTGAAGTTTATTGTAACTTTATATAAAAAGTATTTCAATCACCAATGGCCTATCTCATCATCATTTGCTTTCCTTTTTTTATTATACATAGGCTTGCGCTTGACCACTATCTCACCTGATGGTAAGTGATGATGTGGTCGACGGTGTAACACGCTTGTCTAGAATTAACCTAGCTAGAAATACAGACTCCGGCAGGGAATTCCACTCCTTAGCCGTACGCATAATGAAAGTAATAGTAGTACAGCCGAAAGACGACCACTGTTGGACATAGGCCTTCCCCAAGCGTCGCCATTCTGCGAGCAATGTGCCCTGCCCACTGCCACTTGAGATCTGCCTCTGATCAATCCCTTACATTTAAGCATGTCAACCATCGCAAACTTCAAATGACACTTGTATAGAGCCTTCGGTATTCTTCTTCCAAACTTCAAAATCAGTCGTGATCTCGGTGGTATGGTAGATGTGGCTATAGGCAGGGTCCGTAAAAAGCCATATTATTTATACACCTCATCCATTAATTCTTTGAGGTTTACCATCGAACTTCATAATCAAAACCTATTATTTCTGCCTCAATATACTTAAATATGTGGCAATGGGAAATAAATAGCGTTAATAGGGATGTTTCCTGACTAGAAAAATAATTATTCAATTTAGTTCGTCAGTGAGATTATCAAATAATACGTGTCCAACACGTATTTTTTGCTAGATCAAATAAATATAAATTGACAAAGATAAAGCGCATCAAAGTTCAGGAGTGGGGGCTTGTGACGTCACTTTGTCAGTGTAAATTGTAGAACACCGTGACGGCAGACGTTATTTCAGCGCAGTATCGTCGTAATTTTTTGTTTACGTGGCAAAAGAAAAAATACGTGTCCAATATTTTTTGGTTATCTAACTGACGGAATAAATATATATTTTTTGTCAACTACACTATTGTACATTAATTGTCGAATGGTAGATTAAGTAAGAGTATTAGAAGACAAGACGACGTAGCTTATTTCATTATGTATTTTACAACTATAGCATAATATTTTCAAGCGAACGCATTACACATAAAGAACAGAGTCACTGAAAAAAGAAATACTATTTGAAAAAATATATTCTCGCTCAAGCTTTAATGTCAGCCGTAAGGACATAGCGAAGCTTTCGAATTGCATTTTTATGGTATGCCTATAAAATAAAAAATTGAGTATGCTCTCGAGTTTAAGGAACAGTTTTACAAGTATGAGATTGCTTGTTTAAAATCTTTTTTTTTATGTTTCGTTTCCTCTTCTTTCTACATAAAGACACCACGGAAATACAATAAAAATCGTGAGAAACATGATCATGAATGGTCTGATTATTTTGCTTCTCGCCATTTGTGAAGCCTTTTTTTTCGTTTGCTCTTGGCCCCGATCTAGCCCCACGATGGATGAGGTCTATGGTGGAACTGCTGAAACTGATTTCTGACTGACTGAGTTACACGATATCCCTTTGCAAGATTGGAGCCAGATTTCCGCATACCATGGACAACAAAACGCACAATAAGTCCATCCTCGACCAGTTGAACATCAAAAGCAGATTCGCCACGATCTGTTACCAAAGAGTCCTTAATTACTTTGGTCACATCGCCCAGAGACAGCCAGATAACCTGGCGAAACTGGTTGTTGTGGGAAAAGTGCATGGGAAAAGGCCACGCAACCCACTTGAAAACTGAGTGGCTTGGAAGCCACTCAAAGTTTTCCAAGACGGGCTAGACCTTCAGTAATGGAGATAGCGAATAAAAATAATTGATAAACATCGTTCCACAAACTAACCTTCTTTAAAGGTCAACCACTAAATGATAAATGATTTTATTTCTGTAAGTTGGTTTGTACAAACACTTTTACATGTCGATCATATTTTTTAAAACTATATGAGGTCGGCGTTTCCTGTCTGACTACTCTGAGAAGAAAGGCCGAAACCAACTCAGAGGTCACAGTCTCTTTTAAAGTCCAGACAAAATCTTGGTTAGATCATGTGAAGACCATGTAGACTGATTTCTGAAATGGTCTTTTGAGGAAAGAACCAGCCAGATTGAGTGGACCTGTCCTCTGAGGCTGTTTTAACTTAGCCTTAATATTTTAGTATTATTTAGAGTTGTAGCAGCCCTATCATACATAATTACTCTCAATACCTCTTTGTCTTTAGTATTGACGATAACTCCAACTTTCTTCTGACAGGGGTCTGAAGCGCCATCGAGATTACGGACTAATATAAACAAAAACGCTTGGCAATATTACTTCCTTAACTTTTAGCACGTATTAACGTGGGTGACGTGTGTCCAATATGGGCCACAGACATGAAAATAGGTTGGTGAGTTAATTCGTGGATTACTGCAGCAATAAGAAGGCACTGAACAGCGCAAATAACTGGCAATTTTCTAGTAAAATCTAAATTAATGCTAAGTAATAATATATGCGTTACACCATAAGATTCGCTGACGATCTAGTATTACTGGAAGAAAACCCGGGGAGACTTGAGTATATGATCAATAACCTAAATGAAGAGAGTATCAAAGTAGGACTAAGAATGAATACCATTAAAACCAAATTAATGACTAACAGTGTAAATATCGAAATTAGGAAAAAGGAGATTTTCTGGATTATGTGGAAGACTAAATGTACTTGGGTCAAGTATCTCTATGGAAAACCAAATGACGAAAGAAATTAATCTCACGATAGCAACTAGTTGGAAGAAATACTGGAATACATCCAAAGACTTAGGCATGTCAATAAAAAGAAAGACATTCAATTCTTGCATACTACCTTGCCTAACGTATGAAACCACTGAGAGAAAAGCTCGCCAGAACACAAAGAGCAATGGAGAGGAGCATGACGGGATATAAACGTCACAATATAATAAGAAACATAGATCTCAGAGAAGTAACAAAACTCACCGACATGATCACTAGAATTGATCTGCAAAAATGGAGATGGTCAGGACATGCGATGCGTGATAAGGTAGGAAAGTGAAGCAGGAATGTCATACAATGGCACCCAAGAGACGGTAAACGAAATCAAGGAAGACAGCACTCAAGATGGGAAGTCGAACTTCGATTAACAGATTGTCCAAAATGGGGAAGGGTCACCCATGAAATCGTTGGAGGAGGCCTTTGGCAATAGGCACACCGAACTAAGAGTATATTTTAAGTATAGTGATAAGTGAACGAAATGTATTTACTCGGAATTGAGGGCATTATTATTATAACACCATAACATCGCTTTTGATATTCTGACAAAATCATCTAAAGGCACAATACACCTCTACTCATGAATATTAAACAAAGAACCAACAATGTGTTTAACGTTTCAGATAAATATTAATAATCTGCTATTTGAAAACAGCAATAAAACATTTGACAGCTTAATTACAAATCAAGGTAAAAGAAAATCACTAAATGATCGAATCTTGATTCCAACAGAAGCATGAAAATATTCCCTGGCAGGCAAGTACGATGAAAAGGAATCGTTTATCTCGGTATGGGCATATATATATGGGCATATGACTAAAAGAGTAATGAATATAAATGTGAATAGATAGAGAGGGAGGCATAAGAAAATAAGAACATAGAATAGAATAGAATACTCTTTATTATGTACACCATATAAGTTACAGAAATTATAGACGAAGAAAATATTACACTGGGTGATACAATGGGCGGCCTTATCGCTAAAAGCGATCTTTTCAAGACAACCTTTGGATGGATAACTTGACTTAACTTAACCTTTGAACATAATGTGTATGGATTGTGTAAGAAATCTTACGATAGAAAATGGAAACAGTGAAGCGTGACGGTTGACAGCTCAGACTGGAAGAAAATGCGTAAACACGTTGCACCAATCCCAAATATCGAGGCAAATGAGGTAAAACCATAAATATTTATCAAAAATATCAACCAGCATATATTTTAGTAACCCCACTACTTAACAGGCGTTACATTGATAAGTTACACACTAAAATAATCACGGCAACAGGTACGCCTGGTTAATTTATCAGTTTATCTCGCAAACATTGATAAACGTCCGTGACAACTTGTGATACAGATTCGCGTACATTATTAATAGGCCATCGATTTTTATTGAAGGTAAAACCGTTGAAACAGCCGCATTTTTTTCGTTAAAAGCTTTTATAAATAGGCCGAACCGATAAACAATAGTAAGCCGTGTTTCATAAAAAAAATAAGGATTATTTTTCAACAGGACAGTTTTTCATGAACCTGACAAGACTGCCTATTTATACATAGTGGTCGTAAAAACGATTACTGGGCGTAGGGTCTGGATTCAATACCCAGATAAGTTACGATTGACTAACTGGCTATGGGGGCCTTTCAACCCTCTTGACGATGTTTGATTAGTTATCTATAGGTACCAATATTAAAAAGAAGTTTTTTTTTTTGTTTGTCCCTAAACGGCTCGGAAACTACAGGACCGAATTTAAAAATTCTTTCACCTTTGGAAAGCTACATTATTTCTGAGTAACACAGACTATACATTATTTTCAAAAAATTAGAGATGATTATGAAAATTGCAGTAATGTATCACAAAGTAGCAACATTTTGCCTATAATATTCAACGTATTTGGCGTGCGCTGAGAAAACTATTGATAATACTTAATAATTATATAGTACATGATTAAAGTGCTCATTATTAACTACAAAAAGATTGCGAGAGAATATAGTAAAGTCACAATAGCAGCTTTTGTTTTCTAAAATTAAATTAGTTCGCTGGTAGAAATAAAAGTTGGTTAAATTCGTATTGTAGTATTAATTCTTATTCAAATAAATAGTTTAACAAATTGGTAGTTAGGGTAGGGTAGGTGGGTGGGTAGGTAGGTAGGTTAGGGTATGTATGGTAGGGTAGGGTAGGGTAGGCAGGTTGATCGGTAGGGCAGCTGAGTAGGTAGGTAGATAGATAGCCAGTTGACGGTAGCGAGGCCGCGGGCTACTATATAAAAAGTTTGATACTTCCTGGGTACGAAAGCACAAGGCTGTTTCGCACCGCTTCTCTATAGGCTTAAGGTGAAAAATTATTTTTCCTTCTGGATCTGTCAACTGGTACTTGTATGCTGGTTTATTCTCAAATCAGTATTTTCTCGTTAAAACAAAAGCCTGAAATTGCTTTCTGAATGTTATCAACGCCATGCGGGCTATAAAAAGGCTGTATGTGCGTACATGTAGTGTCTGCCCGCGGCTAAGATCCCGCAAACTGCTGGGGTGTGGCGCAATCTTTATTGTTTGGTCCCTTACAAATATAACTAGGTGATAGTCTTGCCAATTGTTCAACGAGCAATATAAGTATATATCATAATATATATTTATAATCACTTACTCGAAAACGGCTTTAACGATTACGATAAAATTTGCAATATAGGGCTTTAGCTAGGTCCAATATCTGGGAAAACTATGTTTTCTCTATTTACACCTGAGCAGAGGTTGGTCGCCCAGATACTACAAAATAATATGATTGAGACTGTAAATCCCAGCGGCTTCGTCCGTGTGATATTCGGCAGGAAATCTTCATCCAGAATAAAAGAAGGTATCCTACATCCTGGGACATGGTTTACCCGTTTGCAAGACATCTGAATCCGGTCAATAGTAAAGACGAGAAACGAATACAAACATACAGACAGACGACGACGAAGTTACTTTCGCATAAAGTAGCGTCCTCACTGAGAGCATTCACTTGTAATGAGCATTCGACGTCGAATATTCGAGTAGTGTGGACGTTGAACCGAGCGTTACAAAGCTTACACGCAAGCACGAACTTCGCCCGGTGTGGACGTCGCAACGATTTTCGCGGAAACGGCTCGCATTCGAATGTTCACGCAAATAAAACGCTCGAAAGCGAGTACTCAGATGATGAAATGAATGAGTATGGATGTAGGAATATTACTGGCCACATGTAAAATAAGGAACAGTTTCTTGATCTTAAGTGTTTGTGACCTTCGAGGTCAATAAAAAAAAACTAAAATGCTGCAGCCACAACCGCTCTATCCGACATTTTGAAATGAACATTTAACGAGATCGTATTCGAATGCTCCAAGCTCGCAAGGGAATGTTCGACGCGAACGTTTATAGTTTTGCTCGAACGTGAATGCAGGGCTCGCTGAGAAGCATTTGTTGCTCGCCTACGATTGCTTGTTTACAAATGCTCACGAACGAATGCTCCCAGTGAGGACGCTCCTTAATGGATAAAGAGGGGTGTGACCAACACGAATGGATGAATGTGCTAGACTTCTTCAACAAAGATTGTTATGTTGTAGCTCTAGACACACAAAGGTAAAAGAGGAGTAGAGAGGCCTTTGGCCAGCAGTGCGCTAAAGCAGACTTACAGAAAAAAAAGTAATATTTCTTGTAATGACGTTTTGAAAAATTTTCACTCGACGAATAAAAAATGTTTTAGTAAGTATCCCACAAAAGTACTTTTTCAAATAGTACGAAGTAATATACAACATTAATTCATATCATTATAAAGGAAGAATCCGTCTCCGCAGAAAAAAGCTACAAACTTTTCGAATAGTCGTCACGAAATAAAAAATACAAGAGCTAAGTATTTCAGAACAGAAATAAAAGTAGATGCGATGGCAAAGTTAGAACTGAGAATACTTATCTATTTAAAACTTATGGATAGAACAAGTACGTAGTAGTAGTACAATGTACCGACTTACGTATCATTCGTAGGTCGTGAGTTCGAACCCAGGCAGGCGCTTTACTTTGTGTAAATTATTTCATCACCACAGCTCTTAAAACGGTGAAGGAAAACATCGTGAGGAAATCGGCGTGTCCTAGAACCAAAAAATCGAAGATGTGTGACATGGTGGATGACCCCCACTGGGCCCGCGTGGTGGATTAAGGGTCATTTCCTCTCTCGCAGAGAGGATGCTTGTGTCCCAGCAGTGGCAACATTATAAGGCTGATGATTATGATGAGTAGTACAATGATAAAGAATTCTATTAAGCATAAATAAGTAATTATAAGTAGATAGTACCAAGACGAAAAAAAATTTGATAGCTTCCGTGCCATTGGCATTCCTTGGTCTTTTCCCCAAAAGTCCTGGCACCTTTTAAAGGTTTACCCCCTTTAACAAGAAAATAAGATAGCTCTAACTTTAGATTACCGGAACGTGCATTCATTAGTAAGATATATAGGTATGTGTTGCCAATTTTGAGTGATTGGTCAATTTTCATTAATTCAATAGCCAAAATCCAAAAAATCGTTGAGAGCAACATGTAAACGATGACTACAATCTTAATATATATAAATCTCGTGTCACAATGTTTGTCCTCAATGGACTCCTAAACCACTTAACCGATTATAATAAAATTCGCACACCATGTGCAGTTCGATCCAACTTGAGAGATAGGGTAGGGTAGGGTAGGGTAGGGTAGGTAGGGTAGGTAGGGTAGGTAGGGTAGGTAGGGTAGTTAGGGTAGGTAGGGTAGGGTAGGGTAGGGTAGGGTAGGGTAGGGTAGGTAGGGTAGGTAGGGTAGGGTAGGGTAGGGTAGGGTAGGGTAGGTAGGGTAGGTAGGGTAGGGTAGGGTAGGTAGTTAGGGTAGGTAGGGTAGGTAGGGTAGATAGGGTAGGTAGGGTAGGGTAGGGTAGGGTAGGGTAGGTAGGGTAGGGTAGGGTAGGTAGTTAGGGTAGGTAGGGTAGGTAGGGTAGATAGGGTAGGTAGGGTAGGTAGGGTAGATGAATGTTTGGTGTTTTTATGGCAAAACAAAGTTTGCCGGGTCAGCTAGTATTTTAATAAAACTGCGTGATCACATTTCAGTTCCGAAGTGTTGATTTCACTTTATATGTCCAAAAAATATTATTTTACTCCGAAATATAAGCACAAGCAACATAAACACATACGTCTTCAAGAAACTGAAGTTATCATAAGAATGAAATACGAAAAATGTCGCGCATATGTATTCCTTGAGGAAAAAAGCTGCCAATGACTTCGCGCGTATTCTTCGGGATCCGTGTAAATAAAAAATAACAATCGTGGGTTATGTATACGGTCTCTAAGGGAATAAGCTTGACTTATGGAGTTTCTTTTTTCTACATTTCCTACATTATATCTCGCCTGTCTCCTCGAAGGGTTTTAAGCAGAAGTGCACCTATAGTAAACTCACTTTTTACCAGTTACGTTTAAGCTCCGTCTAATAGAAACATGAACATGAACACACACACATATACATACAATCACACACATCCATACACATTTACAAACACTCACACACAAACACTCACACGCACACAAACACTTATAAACACACATACATAGGCAAACAAAAATAATCATTTTTGTATTATTAAATTACTTCTATATTACTGTAGTATCTTCGTGTGTTTCTTCTTCTTTATCGTGTCTTGTACTAGTTCCATTTTAATATCGGGCAGGGACAATTCCTTAATACAGTTTATTCTGTAAACTAGCTAGGAAAGCAGAACTTTATCCACCTGATTGTAATTGATATGGTACAAACTTGTTACTTAACTTTGTATATGGCCATATACTACAATGTCCGTTTTCATTGAAATAAATTAATTGAAAAAAAATTGAATAGGCGAGAGGCGATAGGGGGCGAGCCTATTGCGATCGACCAGGTACAAGTCCGGACGCTACGGCTGCTACAGAAATTACAGATGGAAAAAACTAGAGATATAACGATTCCGATACCGACACCGATATATCGACCGATATAATTCTGAGGCCGATATATCGGCATCGCCGATTATCTACTGCTGATATGCGTAACGGATTATCTGCTAATTATTTGAACAAACGTTGTTCTCTTAACGAGAAGAGAGGAGCTCGTGGCTAAATAATAACAGCCGCACGGGTCGATCTTCAAGGTTAAGCAACGCTTGATGAGGTCGGTCCGTGAATGGGTGACCATTTCAACATACCGAGTTTCCTCCATGCCTCGGAAAGCACGTTAAGCCGTTGG
This sequence comes from Anorthoa munda, assembly GCA_945859665.1. Taxonomy (NCBI): domain Eukaryota; kingdom Metazoa; phylum Arthropoda; class Insecta; order Lepidoptera; family Noctuidae; genus Anorthoa; species Anorthoa munda. The sequence continues at coordinate 8,862,288 of OX243893.1, forward strand.
TCTCGGCTGCCATTTGAAGATCTTTGACAGTCGTTACGGGTAGTCAGAAGCCTGAGATCTGACACCAGTCTTGCCAAGGGGTATCGTGTTACCCAGTTACTGGGTTGTGGAGGTCAGATAGGCAGTCACTCCATGTAAAACACTGATACTCAGCTGAATCCGGTTAGACTGGAAGCCGACCCCAACAATAATTGGGAAAAAGGCTAGGCAGATGATGTTGTTCTCTTACCAATTTTATACCAAAAGTTAACTTTAATTCCTGACTTTGTATTTTGTATCGATTTACTTTACCACTTTGTGTAATGATAATTACTTTCTTAATTAGCGCTTTGATTGCTTGATAATATTCTTGATGGTTTCATATTAAATGCTTTCTTTGAATTTAGATTAGAAATTTTGGTTTTCAACCTTCTCATGGTTCAGTCTCTAATATAGGTAACTTTAGGCATAATAAAGAAAATTATTCATTTCTTATTCGGTTTTTTTTTTATTTCTACCAAGCCATTGATATCGGTATCGGTATCGCCGATTATTTACTATAATAACCGGAATCGGTATCATATCTGCAAAATTATGTATCGTTACATACCTAGAAAAACCAATAACATTGCCCGACCCAGAAGTTGGACCAAGAACCTCGTGCTCAGCAGTACCGCTTGCAGCATTAGACCAACGACTTCTTTCTACATTATTTAGATTGCCGAATATGAAAAAATATTTTCAATATTCGACAACCACGATTAGATTTTGACAAGCGATGGGGGAAAATAATTGGGGGGAATATTTCGTTTCACAAAAATGCTGAAAATGGTTGTCAATTACGTTGTGACGTGATAGTGATATTATAATATCGCCTTTAACAACTGCAGGTAAAATACCTTATTTTATAATGATGAAATGTTTCATATAAATTGCTGCGGTTTTCATTACAAATTATGGTAGGTAATAACCGTAAATTGTTAAAACAAAACCCGACTTGGCTAATTAACTGTGATAAATAAAAGGAATTAATTACTATTTTCACCTAAATGTAACTGACTGTCCTTGCGATATCAGGCTGAAATAACTGGCTTTACTTTTCTGCGCCCTTTTTACTGACTTCAAAAAAAGGAGGTTATCAATTCGACACATCTGTATGTAATATTGTTGGAAATGCAAATATTCACATACTTTACTTTATGTGGACTTCTAAACACTTTTGCCAAATTTCATAAGTGTACGTATGTAAGTTTGTTTCTATTTATGTTTGTCTGTTTAACTGGTAATCGGATCGTGATTATTCTTTTTTATTAGATTAGGTATTTCTCAACTTAGGGAATAGTACAAGTTTCATCAAAATCGGTTTAGCAATTGTTAAGATATGGAACATATATAACCGAACTCGTTAGCGACAAACAGCAAGAATGTGTAAATTGAGTTATTATGAGTATTTTGTCAATCCTTTCGGTATCATAGTTAAAAACTTACATCACTTCTTAGTGATGGTGTACCAAAAATAAACCGACTTCCAAAGCAAAACAATAAAAAAGAGCAAAAAGATTTACCAAAGATACCGACTTCCGAAACGAAAGGAAATACCTTTCGTTTCGGAAGTCGGTTTTTATGAAATTGCTCTTTTTAGTGTTTTGATTTAAAAGTCTGTTTATTTTTGTGTTTTTTTTAATATTTTATTCGAAAAAAGTAAGTTATCATTTCGATACGTATGTAATATTGTTGGCATTGCACAATATTCCGATATATTATTTTATGTGGGCTTCTTTCTAAACATGTGCGCCAAATTTCATAAGTGTATGTTATATACTCGTATTTTTGTGTCATTCACAAAAAATCAATGCTCAAAATCATCGTGTACGGAACCTTCCATAAAATCTTGCCGACACAAGTCACTCTCAATGTATAATTGCTTTTCAAAACTCAAATACGTTTTCGTAAATCCAAATTGTTTACTAATATAACTTTATATTTCCTCCGAGTATAATTTAATGTTTTGTTTATTTTAAGTGACATCTCCCGAGTTTTATGATTTATTCTCTTCCTAAATGTAACGTCAGGTGAGGTGAACCATTTTTCTTTTTCGGATCGCGTTGAGGTTTCGTTAAATGTGGGTAAATCCTTGGGGAGGGTAATGTTTTTCTCGCGTTTGTGACGTAGGTACTTATACCCGTTTTTTATGTTGCCTTAGAAACCTTCTTACGGGTAACCGATTTACGCAATAAAGAAAGAAACATTATTTTAGATTCGTTTTGTTTTATGGTATTGGATTTTTGTATTGTCGATGTCGCAGAGATTAAGAGTGCGAATAGTCGTCACACTGAGAGCAGTGGCGGCCCAGTGGTAACGGCCGCAACTTACACGTTGTAGGTCGTCGGTTCGAACCCAGGCAGGCGCTTTACTTTGTGTAAATTATTACGTCACCACTGCTCTCAAAACGGTGAAGGAAAACATCGTGATGAAACGGCATGTCTTAAAACCAAAAACTTCGAAGACATGTGACATCCGCTGGGCCCGTGTGGTGGATTACGGCCCATTCCCTCTGACAGAGAGGAGGCCTGCACGTACAATGGACCAAATGCGAGTGTAAGTGCGGAAAAGTGGTCTATCTATCCTATCCTATCCTAGTCGTCACACTCTGGCAGTCAAGAACCCTCGATTGGTGGGATGACTAAAATGGCAATGGCCGTATTTTAGAATATGTTCCCATTCTTATAACCCAACTGCGGGAGGGTAATGTTTTTCGCATGTATGTATGTAAGTATGTATCTATGTATGTATATTTCTATAGCATGCTCTACAGCCCAAACGGCTTCACGGATTACGACATGTGAGGTGTCGTTGGATACGTCTCAATTGTGGGAGTGTCATAGGCTATATTTTTTTTTAAATGGCTCCAGCCCTCAAAAAAGGGGGTGATACAAGTATTATGTTTTCGTTTTTCTAACAATATGGGTATCAAATGAAAGCTGCCAAATAGGTCAATTTAAATCTATATATTGTAACACTTTTATGTTCTTATTTTGGCACGAATTCAAGATAATCGTAACTTTGATAAAATATAATTAAAAAAGCGAAGTATTTTACCAAATTTACTAAAACAATAAAGTCAAAATAAAACAAATTATTATAAAAACAAAAACCTGACTGCTAAAAATTTATTAACTGACAAGAGAAAAACAAGTACTAGATAAAATATAATTAATTATTAGCAGTCGCTTTTTTATAATATTGTTTTTATTTCTGAATCTCCCCAAAATACCTATAATTTCCATACATTTTTTTAATTGAACTTGTCTGTCGCTGATATGAGATTGCAGCTTGTTTTTTTAATGTACGAATATTATTAGTTCACACAAATATACAGGACACACACACATATACACACGTCTCAGGTTAGTAGAGATTGGCTTTAGTACAGGTCCCGTCACGTAAAAAGAACGCTGAGCGACAGTGGAGGGGATGTGTCTGCGCATGGGTACTGTCACGTTCTAAAGTACTAGGATATTGTTTTATAATATAAGAGTAATTATTTTATTGTAGAATCATAATAGGTACTTACTAGCTACTTAGTACTTTAGAAGAGGTTGGATTTAAATTAAATAATGTTTACTTGAGCATTTTTTATTTCGATCTTAATATTATAAATATCTTATCATAATAAAATATCAACTGCTCCTTTCTCAACTTCTTTCTTCATAAAATAATAGATACTATCATCAATAACAAATAAAATCAAAAAATCATTTTTCTTTCCTTCATTTTTAAAACCATCGTCGTGCAAAGAAAGTTGTGTGTGCGAGTGTATTTTGGCAGTGAACGAAGCGTGATCCCTGCCCGGGAAGCATGGGTGAACTGACGAACCAATAGCGTGCGCGCACAGAAACACTGGCGGAGCATTTCCCCGTCGCGCCCCCTTCATACCACTAGTTTGATCGATAAATCGCTCACTGCGCAGATTCAAGGCCAGCGATCTTTTTACGTGACGGGACCTTGTAGTAGAGCATCACTCTGAAATTTAAATATTCCAACGTGAATTATTATTTTTTTCTTTCAACTGCGTAGTAATGTTATCATTAATCACTACAAAACCGATCACAAAGGACGTATTTTTTTCTTAGAACCAAAACAGTGCAGAAATGTTATATGAAATCTCATTGCTGCACAGTTTTTCATTACTGCACGATTTTTCGGAAATCGGCAAAAAAAAATCGGCTGAATAAAACCGCGTTGGAGAAAAAAAAACAAATGGCGCGCATTTTGTACCTTTGTAAAACTTTGATACTTCATATTAAGCAAGAAAAGTTAAAAAAAAAAATGGAAATAGACAGCGATAACGATATGAATTCAACTCCAGAAAGTGTAAAAGGAGCTGCAAATGGAAATTATGGATAACCTTTTGCCGCAAATGTCGCGGCATATATATTTAAAAACATATGAAAGTTTTCTTGAGTGGAGAAATGAAAGACGTGTAATATCACTGTCCGAAAATGTGTTTTTACGTATTTTAGTGTTATCTCCAAAAAAATGAGACCATCGTCATTGTGGTCTATATATTTAATGTTAAAAAGCACATTTAATACCAATCACAACGTGGATATAAAAGAATACTCTAAATTAACATCGCTTCTGAAGCGGCTATCAGATGGGTAGTATAAAATCGAAAGTGCTCACAGCTCAGAATATAAGAAACATTTTTGAATGAAGCATCTAACAATAAATATTTAGCAACAAAGGTAAGTTTTATGTATATAATCTAGACGTTGATACATTACGCGCGGTATAAACACTGTTCAGTGCAAGTATTATTACCCGTCAATTAATTCTATTAAAGTATTTCTACTAAATACTTACCCTAAACAATGTATATAACGGCTATTAATATGATTTAATGCCTATAAAGTATGTGTTAATTATAATCTTTTTTAAAAGTTGCTCTAATTTTTGGTATAAACGGTGGTTGCAGAAGCTCTGAATGAATGAATATCACAATTGACAACATACACACACTTATGAACACGAAAACAAAGAAAGACCGTCAATTCGTGATACGTGACGAATTTTTAAATGTAGTGCAGAAATACATGGCGTTGCGTCCAAGTTCTATAAACACAAAGAGATTTTTCTTAAATTACCGGAATGGAAAATGCACAAAACAAGCCATCGGCAGAAACAAATTTGGAAAATTGCCTTATGAAATTGCCAGTTATCTGAAACTACAAAACCCGGAAGTCTACACTGGACATTGTTTCCGCCGAACGTCAGCAACGCTGCTAGCTGATTCCGGTGCTAATTTGACTACGCTCAAGCGTCATGGTGGATGGAAATCGGACCAAGTAGCAGAAGGTTACATAGAGGAATCGGTACAAAATAAAAGTAAAATCACTCAAAACATAATGGAATCAATTAATTTGCACCGATCAACATCACCACATCCGTCTACTTCTCATGGAAATGATATCAAATTGAGCCCGCGTCTACCTGTATCGCCTGATTCTGATAATAATTATTATTATTCACAAATTAACCAAACAAATACTTAAATAAATGTGCCAAGTAAAAGTGAAAATTTCACTTTTAATAACTGCACATTTAATAATTGTAATTTTTAAATGTTTGAGGAGAATATGAATTAAACATTGTTTTCATTAACTTGAGTTTTTATTTAGAGTAGGTATATTTTATCACGGTAGGTAGATTGGTAGTTGAAAAAAAAGTAGATTACGCACCTTGCTAAAGTGAGTAGTTAATGCACTCGTGCTAATTTAGTGTACCAACATTACACTCGTGCATTTATAACTCACTTTGCGCTCGATGCAACAATATACTATTACATAAGTTTAAAAACAATAAATGAGTTTACTGTCGTAGCCGGATGGACCAGGGCTGCGTTAGAAAATTGTAAAAAAATTGAAAAAAAAAATAGAATGGAAGAGAATATAACAAAATAATTTACGGGCGACTCAGATCGCCGGGATGTGGAATGGGGTGAGTTTTTAAAAAGGTAAAAACGATTTATATCGATTGCCGGTAAAAATACGACTTGTATTTTTACCGGCAATCATTAACTATTATCAAATTAATATTAATATGTAATATTAATATAATGAAAATTAACAACATAAACAAAGCGTACAACTTTCGTGCACGCAAGTATAATCGGGAGCGAACGGAAAGAGGACGCGGTGCGGGAGGCAAGGGTTGACTGAGCCACCAATCGCGCGCTCGGATCGGCGCGACCTTGTACCCCGCGTCCCACTTCACTACCAAGGAGACCTAAAAAACGACTTCTGCGCATCTAACGACTCTTGCCAAGTTACGTGCCGATGACTATACATTAATTCAATGAGCACGATATTTTTTGTATCGAAACTTTTTTAAGAACAAAACAACTCAACCAATAAAAAAGCACTATAACTCACTTGTGAATAATAGCAATGAAAAAGTCACAGTTTGATTATGTGCCTAATTGCGGTGAAATTAGAGCCACTTAATGAGCAAGTGTGTTGAAAAATATAGTATGCAACTCTTCAATATTTTCATCATTTTTGGAGTATGTGATAAGTCGATTCGTGGAAGTTAGCAACTTTCACATGGGCCATTACATAACTTTTACATAGATAACTTCATAAAACGACGCATAAGTATCATCAATATAAAAGAGTATGAACCTTTTATAAAGAGTAATAATATATTATAGGAATAGCTGTTTAATAATAATTATTATCTATTTATTGATAGTGGTATGAGAGCAGTGGTGGCCCAGTGGTATCCGCGACGACTTACAAGTTGCAGGTCGTGGGTTCGAGCCCAGGCATGCGCTTTACTTTGTGTAAATTATTTCATCACCACTGCTCTCAAAACAGTGAAGGAAAACTTCGTGAGGAAACAGGCATATCCTAGAACCAAAAATTCGAAGACATATGTGAAGATGAAGATGATACTGATGATCATCTATTTATTCTTGAAGAGCTATCCGTAGATGTTTTACTAGTCTTTGCCAGCAACTTCACCCACCTGAAATTCGAAATTTATCCCACGTAAACATGTTACTGAACATACTACATCCTATGGTCTAATCCACACCAAGGTTTACCTTGTTCCAAACTTCATCATCATCATTTCAGCCGAAAGACGTCCACTGCTGGACATAGGCCTCCCCCAGGCGTCGCCACATTGACCGATCCCGTGCGTCTCGCATCCAGCGCCTTCCCGCAACCTTAACCAGGTCATCGGTCAACTTCATCTGTGTATAAATCTAAAACTTTTTAGCCGTTGAATCGTGGATTAAGTTACACCACGTTGAGATTGGATATTTATAAGAAAATTGACAATGTTTGAGTGGGTAGATAACTTTGAACCTATTATAAATGCAGGCATTATCCAAATAATTCTTAGCTAGCTATACTGCCAAATACTACTGTCAACCAAAACATACCTATATTTGATTAGAAATAAACTCTAAAATATTTGATCCCAATTATGAAAATAAATTTTTCATCACTACCAAACAACATATTTACGGAACCAACACAATTGAAGGCTATTCAGATTGGAAATTATTGTATCAAAGAGAAAAGCTCTCTCTCATTGAAAACATTTACAAAAGGTCCTGTTTCATAAACTCTGGAAAGGACGCTTTCAGATCAATATAATAGATACACATAAATATATGAATTTCATCTTGATATTATCTTATGCTTGAATTTTCGAGTTAGAGACATTAAAGACAAGCAATTCCCTTTGAACTACAAAGGTATCAGATCCTGATATTAATGTAAATAATGTTTTTATTACTTGAATACGTATAAACCTTTCCATTTGATCCCATTAATCAGATCGTCGACTAGCTCAAATTTATCGACTTTGTCCATTGAAATGATTCAGGTTCATAGCTAAGGCAAATAGCTAACGGATTGGTTAAGCCGTTTCACCCCTATGCACACTATTGATATTACAATGGGCTTTGCTTTCAAGAGTAGTCCAGCCTTATCACTGAATTCCACCTGCCTCTCATAGCAATTACTTACTGACTACGAGGGATTTACTATAAAGTCTCCGTTGCGAATCAGAGGTAGTGCTTTCGTCCAGTAGAGCTTTGTGGCTCGTATACAGCTCATGTGTTGTTCACAAGGTTTACGGTCTAGCTCAAAAGACATTGCCTGCATCCCATTTCCGAACTTGTGGAACCTGCAAGGTTTAGATCGAAAGGACATCATCATATCAGCCGTAACATAATCCACTGCTGCACGTAGATCTTCCCCCCAAGCTTGGGCAAATTGGTCGGTTCGTTGCGCCTGGCGGGAGTCTACCTAAGAGTTTTTAAATTGTTGATAACGCATCAGTTGTTACCATCAAACAATTGGTACCTTTCGAAAACAAAAGGCCAGACTCCTCTTGGGCTTTTTGTTTTCAAAAGTTTGTTTCATATTTCACAACATTTCGTAAATTATAATGTCCGATACAATCCGGTGAAGTGTAAACCGTTTGAAAAATTAAACTTATCGGATTTAATGAACAATATCAGCCCATATTTCAAACCGATTTTCCAAAAAAGGAGGAGGTTGTATGTTCGACTTTAGGTTTGTTTTTTTACCCGGCTGCAAGGAAAGGGTTATGTTTTTCGCGCGTATCTTGTATATTTGTATGTATGTAATATTCTTTATTACCTCATATCTTTCAAACTACTTGGCTGATTTTTATAATTACGACATCGTTAGATAGGTCTTAACCGCCCAAATGTTCTTAGCTAAGTGCCATTAAAAAAAAGGAACATGGCGGATATTAGGCGCCATATTGTAGAGTATGCAATTCTTTTTTTCTTCCATACCCATCGAGTGGGGTATCAAAATTAAGGGTTTTTAGAGGAGATTTCAAAAATATATATCACTTATAAGTTTAAATGTACCTAATTCGAAAAAATATGTTGACTAAAAAGTTATAAATAAAAAAGTTAATTCAAAAAATCAACAAACCCGCCTGCTTAAAAAGCGAAATAAAAAGACGTAAACAAGAAGAAAATCATGTCGTGCAGTCGGAGGATACATCTCGTATTAGTCAGCCAGCTCGCGAATATGTATCCTCCGACTGCACAACATGAATTTCTTCTTGTTTACGTCTTTTTAGTTCGCTTTGTAAGCGAAGGGTTTTTGTTTTTTTTTTTCTGTTGTGTTCACCGGTTCCCCGTCATTTGTGGACAGATTTTGAATATTATTTTGTTGTTTGAGAGAATATGTGCCTAAATTGGTTGCATTTTAATTTGGTGTAGATCTGATAAAGGACTTGGGAGATATACAACTGAACTCTTCAATACATGACGGCAAATCTCTCGGGATTGCTGAAATCGGATGCCTGTTTATTTTTTATACCATTTGATAACATAACATCACGCCAGTACGCTTTAAAGGGGTAAGCAAATGTGTACAGTTCACCTTGGTACCCTATTATTTCACCGGTTATGTTTAAGTTTCATGATATTCATGTAATCTATTCTGGCATTATAGGTACCTTACTAAAGAACTTGCACAATAGGTAAAGCTAAAAAGAGAAAATTAAAAAACTTTAAAAAAATAAAAAATGTCTTGTACCGATTTCCAAATAAAACACTACAAAGTGCAAAATAACTTTATTTTTAGAAGTCAGTGTCCATAACGAATAAAAATGGTAGATGTAGGTATTTGCTCAGGTCAGTTCAGTGCGCCAATTCATTTTATAAGCACTATTATAACATTGAGAACCAAGAAATATAATGCAATTATTACTGGATATTATTTAAATTTAAATTATCTCTGGGAATTCGTTTTATTCTGTGCAATTTGTTTGAATAATTGGTTACATAAATTAAATTGCATGACAATTTTTATTTATTGTCATAGCCCAGGTTTGGTAATGACGATACTTTGTTTTTCTTTTGCAATTAATGACGCGTTTGAATGAATAACAGGCTGGAATTTATTGTTTCTTATTGTTTGCAGGTGAGAAAAAAGTAGAAACGGAAGTTTTTTAAAAAAACTTTTCTGCCCAACGATGTTTGTCTATTATGAACAACGGATGGGATTGACACCGGTCTCAACGCGATTAGATAGATACCGATTAATGCCGAATTGCCAACCACAACCGACATAGATCGATATCAATAACAATATAGCAATGGCTAAAGAACGAACAAGTGCGACTGCGACCGAACAACGAACAGAACATAATAACATAAACAAAACGAATGATAAAGCTTATTGAACTTCAACATAATAATAGTGTGAAAACGCCAACGTAACAACATGTTACTCAACCAGTACGCTAGCTGGATGTCCGTTGTTAAAACAACAATGTTGACAATGGGTGACGTTAACGAAACTAGGATGTTGATAACGGGTGACGTTGACGAATCAACGATGCTGACAACGAGTGACGATAACGAAACAACGAGGATGACAACGGGTGACGTTAAAGAAACAATGATTCGCACCGATGATGAAAAATAACATCAACCAACGCCCATTTCTATTTGTAGGAGGGGTTATCTCTGTTAAGTCTTGATCCGATTTTGAAAATTCTTTCACTGATAAAAAGCTTCACTACAGCTGAGTGTTTCACTACAGCTGAGTGTCTGTTTGTTTTATCCTGTTAACAAAAAAGTGCAGTCCCTGTGGGTTAGACCTCGGAAGCAAGAGCTGTGGTAGCGGCTTCCAAATTCGGCGGCGGCGGCGGTCGTGATTTCGAACCCAAGCAAGTACTTTTTTTTGCTCTAGCCATTGCTTGAGAAAAAAAACTTGCCTGAGACTTGGGGAAGACATTTCCCAGCATTGCCAACTGCCGGGGCCTCCCTCAAATTTCACTGTGTGTCTTTCCAGACATTGTTTACCCGCACCACCTCGAACCAGCCCTCATGGTACGCGTTCTAATCATCTCGCCACTTCTTTCTGGGCCGGCCTCGACGGCGCCTTCTATCTTCAGAAACCCACTGTGTGGCGATTCTTGCCCAGCGGTCAACTTGCATGCGACTAACGTGACCCGCCAATCCCTTTTGAGCCTGGCAGCCTTTTTACCCTCGTCTATTATGGCCGTTTTGGAGCGCAGCGGGGTATTCCGTATTCGGTCAGTTCTCTTTACGCCCAGAATTCTGCACTCCATAGCTCTCTGGCAAACCCCAAGTCGAGCCTTTTCCAATTCGGCGAGTGGCCACCTTGGGTTAGGATGGGCAGGATTCACATATCTATGAGTTTTTGCTTCAGGGAGGTCGGCAGATCATCCTTCATTAGTCTTCATGGACCAACTAACTTTTCCAGGAGTCCTCGATACGGCGATCGTTTTCCCTTTCCTGCCTGTGTTCGAAAGATACTAACTGGCCCAAGTAGGTGGACTCATTGACATAATGTAATTCCTGCCCGTATACCTTGACCCTACGTTTGGTGCTGTTGAAAATCACTTTGGTTTTAGACAGATTCATTACGAGTCCCACCTTAAGGCTAGCCGTGCTCAGTTCATCGAGCATTGTTTGTAGTTCCTGAGCAGTCAGGGCAAAAAGGACTATGCCGTCGGCAAATCGGAGGTTTGTGTAAATTATTTCATCACCACTGCTCTCAAAATCGTACGAGGTTACTGAACGGAATCCTTTGTGGCGGCAACTCTCCTGGCACACTTTCCTCCGCTGGACATTCTGGCAGACATGGATGCAAGGGTTTCTAACCAAAACGCGCCATCCGCCTGAATGGTGACAGCGTGCCAGGAATCGCTGCCGCACTTCGAAGCCTGGCAGAAGAGAGAGGAGCACATCTCCTACAGGCTCACTCACTACTCACCGGGCACGGTTGCTCCGGTGAGTACCTGAATAGGATTGGGCGAGAGACCAAGGCAAATTGTCACCACTGCGTAGGCGACCTTGACTCTGCACAGCACAGGCCCTTTGAGTGGCAGGCCTTGGTCGCCAGGATCGGGTGGTACCTGTCTCTGCCAGCAGTTGTCAGAGCCATTAAACAAGAGACAGTAAACTGGAACTTCTGTGAGACCGTGATGGTACAGAAGGAGGCTGCTGAGCGGGATCGTGGGAGGGTCGATCCCACTTGGCGAAGAAGGCGTCATTGAGGCAACCACCTCGATGGCTAAAACGCCGAAACCCCGCCTGCTTCTTAGGGAGGCAGGACTCCCTGGTCAGGGGCGGTCAGATTGGGGAGTCCAGGAATGACGGTGGCACAATGATCACCGGGGTGATTTTAGTGAGTTAAAAATCCCATACTCCCTAGTTTTTTCCCCATAATTCCAGACGCCTTTTGAAGGTTTCCACCGTAACCAAAAAAAAAACCGGCCAAGTGCGTGTCGGCCCACGCGCAGTAATAGGGTTCCGAATTTGCATAATAATGCGGACTAAAAAGAGGGTTTTGTTGTTGTTACATGAACATTAGAACGGTTTCAGCGGCTCACAAAGTCTAGAACATAGGATTTTTTTATCTATATTTTCGCGTTTGACCACTATCTCGCCTGATGGTAAGCGATGATTTGGTCTACGGTGAAGCACGCTTGCCTAGATGTAATCTATTCACTCTTGACTTAAACTAAATAAGGACTAACTGGTAACTGAAGAAGGAGTTATAAAATCCAACTACGCAACTGAAGTTAGAAAAATATTACCTATTTGAGTACCACCGCGGGTGAGAATTGCGAAAGGAGCCGATACGAGCGCGCGTTAGAGCCACGAGCCGTATCCTTGCATGCACGCTCCTTGTTTATTTATCTTTCGGAATTAGAAAAAAATCGTATGTATTCACCTCTAATGTCCTCTAATACCGCAGATTAGAGACGAATCCTCTAATCTGCGGTAATCACTATTTCATTCTAGATAGTTTTACGCTACTCAATTAGTGATGGAGTCGAGTCGAATATTGACTTTATAGAAGGATATCGTCAAAAGAAAATAAGTAATTTGCTTGGAAATCCAATCTAATTTGACTTTACTTTTACGTTTTAATTACAAAACGTCGAAAATACTTCTGCACTAACATAAAATAGACTCCACCGCGCGCATGCGCCGTATGGACTACGTTCTGGTACTGCCAACGACTCCGGCCACTCCAATGCGTTATTCGAGCTTAATCATTATTAATTTAGAAATCATTATTATTAAGGATGTTATGATTTTATTTGTGTATATTTTTATATGGTTCATAAGCATATATTTACTATCTGTTTTACACAGCTAACAACGTTATTTAAGTAATTTTTCAATGGCATTTGTACAAAAATTTTACTGTGCCAAGTACATTTTATAAGTTGGTCGACTAAAACTCGTAAACTTGTAAAGCCTTGTTATCCGTGATAATTTTCCTTTTAATTTCGTTATATTTACTACTGCCGTGAATTTTTTCACATAGCCAAGAGTAACCATTTCGCTGGCAGGGGGGGGAGGACACTTGACTCTAACATAAATTTGCAACTTAAAGCTTCATTTTACGCAAACGAATCACTGAATCAAAAAATGGTTTTAACAAACCCATAATATTTTTGAATGGCCTATCCAACGATATCCCACACCATGGGAAAGATGAGAAAAATAAAATGCATCCCCACTTTACGTCAAGGGGAGGTACCCGAAAAAAAACAAAATTCTCATGATTTTATGTTACCACTTTGTCGGAATTATTAATATGTATATACATGCCAAATTATAGCTTTCTAGTACTTAGATTCTCTGAGCTAAGCTGCGGACGGACAGACGGACAGAGCGAAACTATAAGGGTTCCTTGTTGACTTCGGAACCCTAAAAAAGTTAAAACATTATAAATCAATTACATAGGTACATAAATATCTTCTACTCTGATTTCAGCCCTATCAACTTCTGAACTGAAAAGCGAGGCAAACATACCATACACATGTAGGGAATATGATTAGTTTACTGAAATTCTTTTATCAATCTAACCGTATTGTTTCGGATTCCCGATACAATTTGATTGATAGCCAATTGAAGCACAATATTCCCATTTCAAGAAACATATGCTACCTTATATTTGAACAATTCAAAATACAAGAAAAAATATATATTCGTTATTATTTTTGTGTTGAGAAATAAAGTTCTGTTGTATTCACTATGAGAAAGGTATCACAGATGTTGTCGGTAAGACTGGGAACTTAAAATGGGACTGGGTGGCAGTGTTGCAATATCTACGAACTTTTCAGTGATGTACCGCTCTCGGTAATTTTTTTGGTTTGGGATATCATCCAATAATGCCCGCTGTGGGGGAAGCGGGAGGGTGCGTCCGACATACACAAGACACCCAGATCCGGAACAACAATCTGTGGCCTTATAAATATTTGTTACGTGCGAGAATCGAACCCGCGACACGCATCGCAGCAGCCGATCGCTCAACCACTACGCCAACCGTGTCGTCAAAGTTAAATTCAAAAGCATGGACATTATAACTAGCAGCAACCTAGGTTCTGCAAGCAGAAATCGAGGCCGTCGATTATAGAATGTCGCCTTGTATATAGCCTCAGGAAGATATTACCAGGGAGGTTACCATAAGCTCTTAGAGCAAGGTTATTTTGAGTGTGAGTAAGGGACAGATGTATGTGACTTGTATTCATCTGTCCCTTTAATACAGTCAAACTATGATAGTTTTGATAAATCAGGTTACGGGGGCAGGAGACCAAAATATCTACATGCAAACATTATTTAATTTGAACCCTTAAAATTAGGTAGATACCAATCAGCGACCACATATCTAAAACGTCCCCACTAAGTAAAGGTAATTATGGCAAATATCCCGTAGGACTAATGACCGTATTGAATGGGAGTAGCCATTACGGACTCCAGCTGACATAGCTATATATATCGTTGGGCACAGATCCTAAATAGGTATTGTCCAAGTTGTAATGTCTGACAGGTTTATACAAAAGATGATAGAAAAAGAAAAATATAGAAATAAGGAACTAAAACCAGCAACAACATACACGCATAGTACCTTTGCGAATGGGCAGTAGGATTTACCGATTACTCAAAGACGCCTAGACCGATATGGACTATTTTTTTTTTGTTTCCAGGTGGTCCCATGGTAATCAGGTCAGGATCTGATGACGGGATCCTGAAGAAATCAAGGGAACTCCTCAAATATTATAGGCATACATGTAGTGATTTTGGCATTTACATCAACAATGCAATCATTTTCCCTCAGAAAGTATCGTTTGGTAAAGTGGAACTGATGAAGAAGACCACAGATGGTCGCTGGAATTTCTTAATGCTAAGTGTGTCACGGGTATAAGATAACTCGAATAGTTAACCGACTATGATGAAGCAAATGCTTATTAATAAATGGTGAAAATGGTATCATCGAACTGATCTGATGATGAAGCCGGAAGGTAGGCACTGGAACTCCCAAATCAAATAAAATAAATATTGGAATCGTCATTCGATGTACTTTCGCTATAAATGATTTTCATGATAATTGGAGGAACCTACAAAAAAATAAAACTAACACTACAATTTTGTTTTGGAAGTCAGTTTTGATTTTTTAGTTAAAAAGTATTTTTACTTCAAATTTTTGACATTCAAAAGTGCCACTTACTGGTCTGCCTGTTTAGCCTTTTCCCAATTATATTGAGGACGGCTTCCAGTCTATCCGGATTTAGCTGAGTACCAGTGTTTTACATGGATCGACTGCCTATCTGGCCTCCACAACCCAGTAACTGGGTAACACGATACCCGTTGGCTAGACTGGTGTCAGATCTCAGGCTTCTGACTACCCGTAACGACTGTTAACGATTTCCAAATGACTGCCGGGACCAACGGATTAACGTGCTTTCCAGCACGGAGAAATTTCGCCTTGTAAAACGGTCACCCATCCACAGACCGACCTCGTCAATCGTTGCTTAACCTTGAAGATCGAGCCGTGCGGCTGTTATTATTACGCCATGACCTCCTCTTAATTGAAATAAATTATTTGACTTTGAATCTGACCTATAATGTTGGATTTATTGATTTTTGGTTTAATGCCTCGTTGATCTAGAATTCAAGTGCTTGTGCTAAGTATGAGATCCTGACTTTGATTCTCAGGTCGGAAATGTTACCTATTGGGTTTTTGCCATACGGTTTTTTTTTAAATTATTTTCTTGCGCTTGATCACTATCTCACCTGATGGTAAGCGATGATGTGTTCGAGGCTGACGCACGCTTGCCTAGAAGAAACCTATTCACTCTTGACTTAAAGACTCCCAGGTAGCTATCAGGAAACACAGACTGCGGCACGGAATTCCACTCTTTTGCTCTGTCCATAATAAGAGTATTCCCAAAACGTTTGGTGTATATGGGTGGGATGTCCACCATGAACCGATGACGCATCGCCGTAAGCCTTATAATCCCATGATGGAACGGGCTAGGAGGAATCAGTTCATGCAATTCCAACGCACAATGCCCGAAATGTAACGGATAAAAAAACCGACTGCTTAAGAAACGAACTAAAAAGACGTAAACAAGAAGAAAATCATGCGGTGCAGACGGAGGATACATATTCGCGAGCGGGCTGGACAAAACCAGATATATCCTCCGACTGCACAGCATGATTTTCTTCTTGTTTACGTATTTTTGGTTCGCTTCTTAAGCAGTCGGGTTTTTTTAATTAACTTTTTTATTTATAACTTTTAAGGTAACATTTTTTTTTCGAAGTACATTTAAACATATGTGTTTTATATTTTTTAAATTACTTCGTAAAACCCTTTATTTTAATATCCCACACGATGGGGATATAAATAAAAAGGGCCACGACTATATGGGGCCGAAAAGCCGCCATCTTTCTATTTTCCAATTTTAATGTAGTCAATCACGACACTCGCAAGGTTAAGACGAATCTATTGACGTAAGAATCTTCAAAATTGGCCAATGTGTTAGGTCTCTAAAACGCCATATTCCTATATGGCGTGCAAACATACATCCATACATACACTGATTAACATATTACCCTCCTTCGGCAATCGGATAAAAACCGACAGGCTTGCAACTCGGCGCCGATGTTCAAGGCTCTGGAGCCTAGACTCGACCAATATCTCATTGTCAAATAGTAAATTTGTCAGTAGCGGCCCGGAGCCTGGATTTGTGTCCAATTGTTGGCAGAAGTTTCACCCTCTATAACAAACATAGTTGACGAAATGTGGTTGTACTTATAGAAAGGCGAACGCCTTTGCATGACCTTTCGGGAAATACACGTGTATGTCACACATGTATTTCCCGAAAGGTCATGCAAAGTAAAGATAATGTTATGTTTTCCAAAAACGTTAAAAAGTTAAATCCATTAAACAACTTTGAGTAATAATGGCACATAATAATATGGCACACGTTTTAAGTAGAAGTGTAATTTCCAAGTTGTTAAACAAACACAAACAAGTATTGCAATCAAGGACACGCCAAACAAGAAAGAAAACTACTTTTCTGCTAGGTATACAAAACCAGCCATCATTAATTAGAATTACGGCAATGACCAATCAAAGTAATCAATCATCATAAAATGTTATGTTGTTTTTACGCTAAGTGCTACTATAGTTTCCTGAAACAATGCCGTTAATACTTATTATCCTAATAAACACTAATAATTATGAACAATAACGGTATGATAATACTGCTTCGGTAGAGGCTCTCTGAAAAAGCTTTTATGATTATAATCAAACTGAAGTGGTAGTGAGTGGGCCATGTTTGTCGAAGGACCGATAGCCGGTGAAGTACATGAATCCTTGAGTGGACTACGGATTGGCAAGCATGGCGTGGGACAGCCCAGCTCGATAGAGCGATGACCTCAAAATGGTCGCTGGGATAAACTGGACGAAAAAGGTGGAGGACTTTATTGATACGGAGCTAGAGAGAAGCATAGGCTTCTCCCTAGCTAACCTATCAAAGTTACTCCAGGACGTAAATCCAGGAGTGAACTTCGATAGGCTGCAGGCTGAGTTGATTGAAAGGCCTGAAAGGACTTGCTTTTACTTGACATTTTGAATGTAATAAGATTTAGGGAAAATGTGGTGTTGTAGGCCAATCGCTGAACTGGACCAATCGAGACCTGCCTGGACACATCACGATATAGCCGGCATTTCGTGATTTGGCCGATTATTTCATGTTGTGCCGAACATAAAGTTGGGCAGATCGATGAGAGCAACCTATTTGTCGATTTGCCCAAGTAGTCACTAGGCCACATTGAAATATGGCTGGGCGCATCGTAATGTAGTTCCGTTTCGCAAGCTGCAGGCGCTATTTGCGCTCTGTCAGCCTTGTTTTTACGTGCAAAAAAGATGGCGGCGTCACAAGAAATCGAAAACTGTGATAATAAAAGTGTGTTAATTGCAGAAAAAGCTGCTTTCCAAGTGAATTACGAGCATCAGTTACAGGCTTTTTATTTGCTAATAAAATAATTATTATCTGAACTTCATTTTATTTGCTTGTACTTTGGTCACCCTACAGACTCTATTTGTCCAAGCATGGATGGGCAAATCATTAAACGTTAATCTTCAAACCATATGGCGGTTATTCGACAGGCAAATCAAGAAATGCCAGCGTATCGTAGTAGCGTAGCCCAATTCAACGATTGGCCTACGACACATACAACCTAAAAACATAAAGGTATGAAGGACATTCGCATTCTATGGGTTTCTTGCTTACAACTATACTACTAAGTACTTTAAATCAATCAAGCGCATATGAAAGAACATACACGTGTAACGGTACGTAAGTAGTTAATCAGTATACGAGTATGTCTGTAAAACCCGTGGTGAAAAGTTTAGTCTTTTGCCAATGTCGGTTACGGAATAACTTTCTTTACAGATCTGTGACAGTAATCGGGTAGGCGTTACGGGTAGTGAGAAACCTGAGAGGGGTTAGATAGACAGTCTCATAAAATACTGTTAGTTAACTGTATCCGGTTTGGTTTGAAGCCGACGTTAACGTAATGGGGGCTACCGAGTATGAATTCGCCGCTAGAGGCGCTGGTGTGGGATCAGGTTTCCGATATGTCAAATTGCATAGATTTTTGGCGTTTTTTTTCCCAACCGCTGCTTTATTAGAGTTTTATGTTTCGAAAAATATTTATGTTAAAAAGTGCCTGCGCAAAACTGCAGCATGATTTTAATTCAAACTTTGCTTCCGTGCGCGAATAACAACGTTTAACTAATAATGGACCTATATTAATGGACGTTAGTCAACGTTCCAAGTTTAAACTGACGGTAATTATTTCATCCTCATTGGGAAAAGGCTCGGCAGATTGATGGTAACGGACAATCTGACCTTTTCAAAACTAGAAGCGACTTCCATAATTTAAATACACGCAGTAAGCATGAAATTGTAATACCCAAATTCAGATTAACGAAAACTAGCAAGTCTTTTCTTATAAACAGTATACGCTTTTATAACAAGTTGAAAAAGTCAGTTATAGAATTGAAGATGGAAAGTTCAAAAACTACATCAATCAGTGTCCTTATTAAAAACCGGCCAAGTGCGTGTCGGACTCGCACACGCAGGGTTCCGTACCATTATCGCAAAAAACGGTAAAAAATCACGTAGTTGTATGGGAGCCCCACTTATATTTATTTTATTCTGTTTTTAGTATTTGTTGTTATAGCGGCAATAGAAATACATCATCTGTGAAAATTTCAACTGTCTAGCTATCACGGTTCATGAGATACAGCCTGGTGACAGACAGACGGACCGCGGAGTCTTAGTAATAGGGTCGCGTTTTTACCCTTTGGGTACGGAACCCTAAAAAGCATATTATAAAATCAAGGACTACGTTGAAGATAAAAAATTAGCTCCTTCTGCGCATGCGGCTTCCCTGGTAACTCATAAACGGCACAAATATGTGCATGTCTCTAACTATTCTCAATTTAATTTTTTCTTTTTTTTCCTTCTTTTAATTAGACTTTTTACAATGATTTCAATAATCTTTATAGCCCTTTACTAAGAATAGTTACAGCACCGATAACAACATTTGTGCCACATGTTAAATTTAGTCTTGTTATATATATTTTTTTTTCCTTTGTATAGATTCTTTTACCGATAGTTTTGTGAATGTTTGAACATTGTAGGCCTTCTAGATTTCTAGATGCTTGTTAACATTTGTTAACTCTTTATCGCGTTTATACAATTTTTTTTGTTAGTTTCTTACTCCTTATTGTCGGGCCTACGTTGTCCCCCCATATCTAAGCACTAATGCTGTAACATGGAAATATTGTAAAAACAAACTTTTTTAAAAGAGTAACCGTGGAGTTTCTTGCCGGTTCCTCTCCACAGGAAACGACCAACCCGAACCGTGCACCTTTTGTCGACGTTTTATAAGTGCCCATGTAGGCCTATGTGTAATAAAAAACATTTGTATTGATTTGATTTGATTTGAATCATATTTCATATAATAAACTTTGTCCGCGTCAAACTCATATATTTTTATATTTAATCTTCCCACAGGATCTGTGAATTTTTCGTTATAAAAATTAGCTGTGACTCCTCTTAACATCAGCTGTCTACCAGAGAAGGTCCCGTTAAAATCTGTCCAGCTGTTTCGGAGATTTCCCGGAAAAACAGACAGACCGACAAAATCTTAAAAATTTCGTATTTGTTATTAGTACAGTAGATAATTCCACATGCATTCAAAATAATACGTTGTTATTGGAATATTACATATAGACACTTCAATTTTATTTATTTCCATATAGATGTATAGATATGAGAGTCTGTTTGTTTGAACGTCGTAAATCAATTACACCTTAGCACCTAAATGCTTTTGGATGAGACTCGAAACACAGGTAGATACTTCTTCAGAATACTTTTTATTCCTGAATGTAGTACATACTCATGGGCAGTCTTTGACTTTCAAGCGGGCGAAGCCACTAGCAAAAGCTAGTACCTAAAGTCTCCGCTAGATAACAATAAAATAAAAGTCATTGACCCGACTTGTACCAAAAAGTATAATTACATAACTTGAAAACATGTGTTTTTTAATTATGGATATATTTTGATATTTTTTATCTCAAATGAAAATAATTGTCAAATAAAGGTTAGTACCTGGGCGACCAAGCTCTGCTCGGGTGAAAATAGAGATAACGACGTTTTCTAACAATGAAACCTAGCTAGATCGATTTATTGCCCCCGAAAGGTCCAACATACTAAATTTCATGAAAATCGTTGGAGCCGTTTCCGAGGTCCAGATTATATATACAAGATTTGCTCAGAGGTATTAGATAAATAGATAATTTGGTATATGAGTTACATTATATTAGTAAGTACCTACCTAAATAAATAAAACTGAACATCGTTTTGTACAACTAAACAAAAGGTTTGAAACTCATGTCAAGTGCATTAGCGACACTGCCTTAATATTTTTTCGTATTAGTTTCAAATATTGGAATAATTGGTTGACAGTACGTGTTAACGACTTTTATTTTTTTGTTATCTAGCGGTGACTTTAATAAATTCACACTATTCTTAGCGTTCTATTAAACTGTGGTACCTACACGAAAACGAAAACCATTTTCAATTACTTTCAGAAGCAGGAAAACCCTGACTTCCTTTTAGTACGAGTATTTAAGAAGCTTTGAAAGTATTACACAATAAAATACTCGGGAAAACGGTCCCTGGACGACCAGTATTAACGTCTGGAAGTTTACAACTGCAAGTACAAGTCACCTGTCTCGGAAACACTCGCAAGGCAATAGCTTAAGGTGGTCTTAAGCTAAGTACTTTTACCTATAATCCCGCTTTAATGCATTTTTAACCTCAGACAGAAAAAGAGGGGTGTTATAAGTTTGGCGTGTGTGTTTGTGTATGTCTATCTGTCTGTCTGTGGCATCATAACTCCTAAATGGATAAACCAATCTTGATTTCGTTTTTTTTTTCTGTTTGAATGCGAATGGTGACTTTATCGAAAGTGTTCTTAGCTATGTTTGATGCAAATCTGTTCAGCCGTTAAAATTTTTGGGTGTTTTACTGTTTTACTCGGGCGGTTTTCGCAAGATTACGCACTTACTTTACACTAATATTATAAAGGCGAAAGTTTGTGAGTGTGTGTGTTTGTTACTTCTTCACGCTCAAACGGCTGGACGGATCTGAGTGAAATTTGCATAGCAAAGATATAGATTATAGTCAGGAATACACACATAGGATACTTTTTATCCCGGTTATATGTTCCCTCGGGATAATTTTCGACAATCACGCAGGCGATGCCGCTGACAGAAGCTAGTCGTGTCATAATGACGTGATCAATAGATTGACAATCTATTGAACACGTCATTGTGACACGACACGATTCGAAGCGTGTCGTACTAGAAAAAATATGTAGCATAAAATAAAAATATGTCGGGGGCTATATAAATTATTAAATTTTACTTGTAAGTCTTTAGTTTTTATATCTGCCTCGTTGATCTAGTGGTAGCAAACGCTACTGCTGAACATGAGGTTCTGGGTTTTATGCCAGGGTCAGGCAGTGTTATTGGGTTTAGTAATTTCTCAGTCCGGAGTGTGTACTTATGCCCGGTTGCTTTTTATTTACATATAGCTTTAAAGAATCTTTATTTGTTATAAGAACATTACAGTTCTTATGAGAAATAAAGAACATGAGGTTTAAATTTTTACATTATAATATGCCGTTTAATGACGAGTAAAAAAACTTTTTTGCAAAAATATACTACCGACTTCCAAATGAAAAACTACAAAGTGAAAAATTACTTTATTTTTGGAAGTCGGTATCTTTGATAGGTACCAATTATTTGCGTTATGGACACAGACTGCCAAAAATAAAGTTATTTTTCACTTTGTAGTTTTTCATTTGGAAGTCGGTAGTATATTTTTGCAAAAAAGGTTTTTTTATTTTTCACTTTTTAGTTGTACCTACCTAATAGGCAAGTTGTTTACTAAGGTACCTATAACGCCAGAATAGATTACCCAAATATCATGAAACTTGAACATAACCGGTGAAATGAGAGATCTGCGTACCCCTTAAGAGCGTACTGGCATGATGTTATGTTATGAAATGGTATAAACAATGAACAGACATGCGATTGCAGCAATCCCGAGAGGTTTTGCGTTATTTATTGTAGGGCTCTATTGTATATCTTCGACGTCCTTAATCAGATCTTCACCAAATTAAAATGGGACCAATTTGGGAACATACTCTTTCAATCAAAAAAATAATTTTCAAAAAGAAAAAAAATAAACCACATGAAGTCGAACATAGAACCTCCTCCTTTTTGGTAAGTCGGTTAAAACAAAAATACAATAATTATCATCACAAACAAAGAAAAACCGGCCAAGTGCGAGTCGGCCTCGCACACGAAGGGTTCCGTACCATTATCGCAAAATACTGCATAAAAATCACGTTTGTTGTATGGGAGCCCCCCTTAATTTATTTTATTTTAATTTATTAATTATTATTTTTTGAAGTAAATATACAACTAAACATTCTGTGAATATTTCAAGTTTATATTTATTTTTTTTATATTCATATTTATAACGGCAACAGGTAGACTGTTGCCGTTATAAATATCGAGCAAAAAACGGCAAAAATATCACGTTTGTTGTATGGAAGCCCCCCCTTTAATATTTACTTTATACTGTTTTTAGTATTTTTTGTTATAGCGGCAACAGAAATACATCATCTGTGAAAATTTCAACTGTCTAGCTATCACGGTTCATGAGATACAGCCTGGAGACAGACGGACAGACAGACAGACGGATCGCGAAGTCTTATTAATAGGGTCCCGTTTTTACCCTTAAAAACGAACCCTAAAAAGTGTCTTCTAAACACAGCTGGCTAACTGGTCATCACCACGGTATTCACATAATTTATTTTGTTAGGACCGTAGGTAAGTAAATACGATTGACATGAACAACAGTTTCTGATAACTATAGTGTCGGATACCACATAAAACAGTAGGCGGTGTCCGACACTATATTTATCACAATAAATCAACAAAACAATATGGCAGTAAACATATTGCTATTATTGTTTTGTTTATTATTTATTTTATATAAGGTATATATGTATATTGACGAGCTCGTGACTAAATATTAACAGCCGCACGGGTCGATCTACAAGGTTAAGCAACGCTTGACGAGGTCGGTCCGTGGATGGGTGACCATTTCAACATACTGAGTTTCCTCCGTGCCTCGGAAAGCACGTTAAGCCGTTGGTCCCGGCTGTCATTTGAAGATCTTTGACAGTCGTTACGGGTAGTCAGAAGCCTGAGATCTTACGTCAGTCTTGCCAAGGGGAATCGTGTTACCCAGTTACTGGGTTGTGGAGGTCAGATAGGCAGTCGCTCCATGTAAAACACTGGTACTCAGCTAAATCCGGTAAGACTGGAAGCCGACCCCAACAATAATTGGGAAAAAGGCTAGGCAGATGAAGGTATATATTTATTATATTTATATAGGTAGGTAGGTTATTTGTGAGGAGAACTTGTGTATGTATTCATATCCTGTGTTAAAATACTTTTAAATAACCAAGTCGTTTTAAAGGAGTTTGCAAAAGGAGCGAAAAAATAATGTTGTTAATTTTTTTTAAGGCAAAGGTAATCATCCTATTGTAAAAAAAACATGTTTCAGCATTATTGTACATGAATCAATAATATATTTTTTTCTATCCTTTTAGATTAGCCGTTACTAAGGAGTATGCTTTAGAAAACAAGCGTTTTACGGCACTAAAGCGGAGTAAGGGCCTTAAAAAACAAAGTTTTACTTTAGCTCCAATTTGCGTTCAGTTTTGTCAGTCCCATTACTACATTTCTTACAGATTGTTATATTTATTTCTTACTAGTTTCTTCTTTTTTAGGGTTCCGTACCCAAAAGGTAAAAACGGGACCCTATTACTAAGACTCCATCTGTCACCTGGCTGTATCCCATGAACCGGGATAGCTAGACAGCTGAAATTTTCACAGATGATGTATTTCTGTTGCCGCTATAACAACAAAAAACTAAAAACAGAATACAATAAATATTTAAGTGGGGCTCCCATACAACAAACGTGATTTTTTTGCCGTTTTTTGCGATAATGGTACGGAACCCTTCGTGCGCGAGGCCGACTCGCACTTGGCCGGTTTTTCTTAAAATAAAACGTTGCCCCACACTACGAATTTCTTCCTGTATCGTGGGTGCGTTTACAAACACAACACTTAGAGCCGGATCTGTAGGTTATAAAAATATTTACCTTGCGGGCATAGAACCCGCGTCACACAGCGCAGCAGTCAATCGCTCAACTACAGTGCCAACCGTGCCAGTAGCTTCGCCCGCGTGAAAAGTATTTTCATATCTCAAGATGAAAAGTAGCCTATATGCTATTCCAGACGATAATCTATCTTTGTGCCAAATTACATCCAGATCCGTTCAGATGTGATTTAGTAACAAACATTTATCCATCCATCCTATCTTTCACATTTATAATATTACTAGCGGACGCCTTGCGGTTCAGACGGTTCACCCGCGTGGTTCCCGTTTCCGTGGGAATACAGGGACAAAAAGTAGCCTATGTCACCCGGGGATAGTGTAGCTTCCCAACGGTGAAAGAATTTTTGAAATCGGTCTAGTAGTTTTTAAGTTTATTCGTAACATACAAAAATACAAATCTTTCCTCTATAAATAAAAATATTGGTGTAAAAGCATAGATACTGATGCTAGAGTCTGGCAAACGAAAGTAGACACTGAAAAAGCGCGGCAAATTTAAAAAAATATCAGCATAGCAACCCCAAAAGTAGTATGAAATACCTGGCATAACCTAATTTGATACTTTAGCATTATTAATTTTATTTCTACTGAATAAAAATACTATAGGAACTACTATATAAATATACTATAATTGAGGTAGGTAATATTTTAAACATTATGTATCAATCTCAATAAATAAAAAACAACAGTATTATATAACAATTTTGGTTTATTCAACTTATTAGCGTCATACTAACTGATGAAATCTAACACCACACGTAAACAATCTTGTTTTTGTTAGAATTCGAAGACTTTCTCCTGAGGTTTCCTGTATGACATCATGCGAAACGACATCTCCCATATTCCACTTTTAATTGTTTTATTAATTTTTCACATAATAAATGCTATTATCAAGACCACAACAAATCACCAAAAATTTAAGTTGACATTAGTATAGCATTGCCATATAAAAAGTTTGCAAATAATTCGAGTGTCTACTTTCGTTTGCCAGACTCTAGATAACCCACGATCCAAAAAAAGGATAACCAATTGGCTTAAAAATCTTTCCATCTTATCTAAAAATTAAATAACCACTTCGGATCCACTTCGGATCTTCTCAGTCTTAAAATCCTTTGACCCATAGCTCACTCACTGCCATTTTAGGAATATTTTTGACTTGAAGGTAGGTCCTTAATTAGCAGTAGCCAAGGGTCAAAGTTCAATGACCGTTGAGCTACCAGACACCCTTGTTATTGTAACTATGAGTGCTTGGAAAAGCTCTTCATCGCTCGAGTACTAAAAATACAGACTTATATTTTCACTTAACGAGACACAAGCGGTTTGAGTAGAATATTTTATTTTCCAGGTAGTTCTTCAGGTGAACATGTAGGGAATATTTTTATATTCTCCTCAGTCGAGTAATTGTTTTTTTTTTCAATTTTAGTTTTTTCATTCCTCCTCTTTTCTGCAGTATTTTTAAATGAAATGTTAAGGTTGCCCTAATCGACGCGACGGCACGAACTATTTGGTGCGCGGGGTTAAAATGCTTGCTATATCAACCGACAACACGTGCGAAAGAGATAGATGGTGTGATGAGTAGTAAGAAGCTAGTTCGCGTACGAATACACACTTTTGCAAATTTGTAACGAAGTGGATGATGATTTAGTACGAAACCGAGCGCGCGTAATTTTATAAACAGACCTTTGGGAGTCTGGATATCATGAAAAAACTACTAAAAGTATCTATTCAGATTTTTATTTCTGCATTGTTGAACTACTAATCTATCCCTGTATGGTGACACTTTTGCAATTTTTTTCTTATGGTACTTATTTGCGCCCAAAGATGCGTTAAAATTAGGTTTGAAATGTGGAACTTTCCACGCTCATAACTTTCAAATATATTTATTTTTTGTTTCCATACAGGGCTAGATAAAAATGAGACAAATTGATATTTTTTTTTATTTTGAACGTTTTTTTACAAACAGTGGAGTAATCGCTAGACTACGTTTTTATGGCAGAATGATCGATTAGGGCAAACTTATGTGTACGGAATGCTAGTTATGTTTATTTTATCTTATACTATAATAATATTATAATTATCTTATACTATAATCTATACAAATAAATAAAATTGAAGTGTCTGTATGTAATATCAAAATAACAACGTTTTATTGAATGCACGTGAAAGTATATACGGTACTAACAACAAATAAGCAATTTTTAAGATTTTTGTCTGTCTGTCTGTTTGTTCCGGGTAATCGCCGAAATGGCTGGACCGATTTTGACGGGACTTTCACTGGTAGATAGCTGATGTAATAACGAGTAATCATCATAGGCTACGTTTAATCACGAGAAAATTCATAGTTCCAGCGGGAAATATAAAAAAATAAAAATATACTTTTTTACGAGTTTGACGCGGACGAAGTCGCGGGCAACAGCTAGTAAAAATATTATAAAGAGCAACGATTTTTTTGTTTGTTAGTTTGTACTGAATAGACTCCGAAACTACTGGACCGATTTAAAAAATTCTTTCATCAACAGAAAGCTACGTTATTCCTGAGTAACATAGGCTATTTTTTTATCCCGAAAACGGGTCCTATGGGGTGGCCCATGGCAGCGAAGCTGCGAGGAACAGCTAGTTTTATACAAAGCTCTTTGGCAATACAGTGAATTTTGTGCGAGTTTTTGAACGTACTAGATTGCGTTAACGTAAACTAAAATTTTTATTAAACTAAATAAGCACCGCCCGATGACAATAATGGAAAACCCTTTTTTAGGGTTCCGTACCCGAAGGATCCAAACTGCTATTGCTACTCACGTGTCCATCTGTCATCTGCCACAAATTTTGTGCTGAAGATTTTTATAACTTCCTATTGACCTACGAACATGAAATAACAATGGCGAAATCTTAACTGACTTAAATTTGAGCGTCTGAAACTGAGTTATATAGGAAAGACATTCTATTAATTGTCTATGTTTTTTAAAGTATAATTAGAGCTGGTCCAAAATAGATAAAAAAAAACATAATAAATAAAAGTCATTTGATTTTTTAGTCCATTTCTTTAGCTTAGTGTAGCCATTATATATTTTATCTGCTAAGTGACAAGTAGTAACTATATTAAGCAATAATATCATTATTGTATTTATTGCAGTAAATGAGTTAACAATACAGTTTATGTCTAAGTGTAGATGTCCCATGCAGGTAGGTAAAAATATTGTAGTGTAGTAGAAATAAATGAATTACTTTCAAATAATGATTGGCAAAAAGACTAGTACCCAAGTCTAAAAAAATATAGCTTGTTTGTTGACGACAACCTTTTGTGGAATAACAAATCTTAAACATGGATTTTATTGAAATAAACTAAAGACTGGAAAATAAGAAACTAATGAATTTACCTGGATTTGATTACCTATGGATATATACTAATGACTTAAACTGGAATTACTTACCTATGGGCGAATGTAAAACTAATGAATTTTATTGGATTTTCCTATTATGGATTTACATACTGATGAATTGAACTGGATCTACCCTACTCAAGAAAAATATGTACTGATGACTAGGCAGCATGGTCTCAGACCTTAGCCTGTTCCGTGAGGAACAAAGATAAAAAAAAAAAAAAAAAAAAATTGTACGCGTCAAAGTCGCTTAGTTTAAATAAATATACTGTTTCTAAGGAGTATACTACACATTTCATACTAAAATAACTAGGTAAGGGAAATACTAATGCGATATTCCCCTTTTACTTTCACGAAATTGAATAATATTACCTATTAAACACATTAATAAAAGTTACCCAGACATAACCTGCAAAAGTTTATGACTGAATATCTATTATTCTCTACATTCTCGAACAAAAATTCTTGCACAAACTAATTCAGAACATCACCCTGAGTTAAACCAGATATTTTTAATTTAATGACAAATGAAAGTTATTTTTCGCTTTGTAGTGTTTTGCTTTGGAAGTCGGTTATTTCATGCGGTACTCCATGCATGATCGAACTTGCACTTGATACAAGTTGAGTATCTTTGGTAGGTACCAATGTTTTTTGTTATCGACACCGAATTCTAAAAAGAAAGTTATTTATCACTTTGTAGTGTTTTTATTTGGAAGTCGGTAGTATATTTTTATATAAAACGTTTTTTTCACCTTTTAGATGTACCTAATAGGCAAGTTTTTTTAGTAAGGTACCTATAATGCCAGAATATATTACCTGCATGTCATGAAACGTGAACACAGCCAGTGAAATAACTGTTGTATATATCCGAAGTTCTTCAACAGATCTTTACCAAATTAAAATGCGACCAATTTGGTAAAATATACTTTAAAAAATAAGTAAAAAAGAATTTCGAGAGGTCCACAATTGACGGAGAAAACAATGAACAAAAAAAACGAACAAAGGAACTGCTCCTTTTTGGAAAGTTTCAGAAACTACCTGTTGACCAAGCATCGAAGCGAGGTCGCGACAAAACCGTTCTAAAGCGACAAATTACAAGTTTCACTTACAGACTCCGTTCCGACGCTGAGCAAAGAAGATTAACAAAGCCATTACTTTTAAATAAAAAGAGCTCTTTTAACGAAATCTTATTCCAATGAGTGAGTAATCTCAGTAATCCACTTAACTTGTGAATCGCGAAACAGTTTTTTTATCCGACTGACCTAGAGATAGGATAATGAGTTTGTTTATTAAGCTTATCCATCATTGGGAAATGCTGTCTATAGGAAAACATGGTTGAGAAAATGAAATTATTTTTTACCGACTTCAAAAAAAAGGAGGTTATTATTTCGATATGACATGTATGTAATATTGTTGGAATTGCACAATATTCACATATGTTACTTTATGTGGGCTTCTAAACATGTGTCCCAAATTACATTTGGTGTATTTATGTATGTGTGTTTGTCCACGCATTTCACCGAAACTAGTAATCGGATTAAGTATCTCTCAACTTAGGGAATAGTGCAAGTTTCATCAAAAACTGTTCTGCTGTTTTCATGATAAGGAACATAGAATCGAACTCATTTGCGACAAACAAAACGAGTTATTATGGGTATTTTGTCAATCCTTTAGGTGCATAGAACTTACTCATTTTTAGTGATAGTGTACCAAAATCAAAACTGAGAAATAATTATCTTTTTCACAATAAATAATTCGGTGTATTTTGGTACCTCATGTTTTTATCATTTTCCGACACCGACTTCCGAAACGAAAGTAATTTAGCACTTTTTAGTGTTTTGCTTTTGAAGTCAGTTTAGTTTTACCCGACTACGCCGAAGCCAAAAGGAAGGGTTATGATTTTAGCAGTCTGTATGTATGTATGCATGTTCCTGCGTAGCGCTTAATCTATTCATCCGATTTTGATTATTAAGGTGTCAATCGATTCGTTCGCTCGGGAAACAGGCAAAACTATAAAATCCGTAGTTGCAGTTTTTAATTAAATATTTGGTTGCATTTAAAAAAAAAATGGAGTCTAATATATATTAACGGTGAACTAAAAAAGTCCAGACAAAGTGAAATTCTATAGCATTCTACTGTCTAAAATTCAAAATTTTGATACCTAAAGGATTTATATTTCGGTATCGTTTATCAATCAAACAAAAACACTTTCCAGGCTTCGCCAGTTATGTTAAACAAAAAAATAAAGTGTGTTTCTAAAACAACTTTATTCATGCCACCTAAAAAAATCATAAAACAATCAATCTTAACGTTTTTTTTTTAATATTTTTCGTATGTTATTTATTGCTTTTTTTATGTTATTTTTTAATTTTCCAATATTGCGTCTGTGGTCGCTGTGGTGAACTTTGGTTACTGTCATGTCTTCAATGACACTCGCAAGGTCGTTTGACGTAAGAATCATCAAAATTGGCCCACGCATTTGACCTCTAGATCGCCACATAGGAACAAACATATGTACATACATACATAGACTGATAAACATTTACCCTCCTTCGGCAGTCGGGTAAAATCATTTTCTTTTTCTACTATTTGGGACGTTTATTTGCATGCAGTGGCATCTGCTGTTGCTTGTATTATTAAGCTAAAAACAGCGTTACAGTTGTAGCCTAGATTAACACTATTCAAATTTCACGCGGGCGAATCTGAACACTGGTAAAAGCTATCAATCTGGTGTTATCTTTCTAAATATAGACAGAGAACTTGAAGGCTTTCTACCCTTCCTATAAAACCTCTTAAGTACAACTTGACTTGTACTTAAGTTTAGAGTAAATTGATATTTGGCGTGTATAGAATAACTAAAGTACTTTTCTTGTACTTTCCTAGTGCCCCTCAGCGGGGTAAGTGCGTAGCAAGCTTGCAACAGCAATGCCGTTCATTTCGAATTTTATTTCAAAATCCGTCGGATTACGATAGTGTGTTACGCCATTAGGTTGCAGTTAGATCAAAGATCAAATGATGCAGGTCACAAATACTTTTGAAAATCCACAATCTTCAAGACTTATTTTTGCTCTTTAGCGAAATTCAAATATTTTAGCTTTTTTACGACCACGCAACGATTTTCCAGGAAGTCTCTGCCATACATTAAAATTGTTATATTCTACACAGGCAAGACCAAACTAATGGCATAAGTATCAATATACTTACGGCAGTCCCTTAGTTTACAGTTAAGCCTAGTCTCATATGTCTAATACATAAGCCTTCGGGAAACTAGATAAACCATAATTCAACAAGTGGGGCATGAACTCGGGAACAATTCGGTGTTCGAAATCCGACCGTAACATACATTACGAGGGAAGCCCCTTTAAGAAGATATAGGGTAGTTGTCTATGGAAGGTGTAAAACGAACTGAAATATTGATTTTAATGTTACTTTTCTGACTGACTAGAATATTTCCACATCAGTGTAGTTTTGAGACTGAGCATGGCATCGAGTATTTAGTTCTGTATAAGTAATTTCCTCCATTCGACTGAAACAAATTTACAGTTATAAATTGTGATTTATTGGTATTAATCTTGAGTTTTATTGGGGATTGGAGGAAAGAAATTTGCCTTCAAATGTACTTAGATGGGCTTAGTAGGCGTTTCGGCCGCTGAGTTTCGTCCGATCCGGTCGAAACAGGCATTTCATTATTCCAGTTTTACCAGGAGGCCAGAATCTAAAATCTCTCGGTACTCTTTTTACATCTCATGAGGAATCAAAGGCTCGAGGCTGGAAAGCCTCGGTAATACTTCCTCATGATTATAATCCCCTGGTACTTATTAAGTTAGTCTTTACCGGTAATGATTCCAAATATTAAGACTTCTTATTAAGCCCTTAGATGATGCCTTTTTCCCATGTCGCGGGCATATTACTATTCAATTTCTAGAGGTGAGTCTGTCACCAAAAAGTCAACGAACACGCGACTGTTATTTGCTATAACAAGAAAATGCAAGCAAGCATTTCCAATCACTTTCTTTTGAGCATAGACGACCCTCCGATATCGAAGGGCCAAAAAAATGCTTGTCAAATAATTTTCTGCCAGTCACGGTGACTCGTATTGTTAACCTTTTCTGCAGTAAAAAGGTTTATAAACTTATTTGGTTGGCATTGTAGAATGACATTAAAAACTTTCGAAAACAAAATGAATGTTTTTAGATTTAAATTCAGAACTAGAGATAATTAACAAACTTTGGAACAGCAAACTTTATGCTATTCAAGATAAAATTGAAAGCCTTTTTAATACTAACGGTACCTAAAATCAACTAAAAATACACATTGCCAAAGTCGATACTTGAGTCATTAATTGTAATAGTAAAAAATAATTCTAATTTTATTATTGAAAATATCCATTTGATTTTCGAACTCAGAACACTTCTAGATTTACTTTTTACTTGTAGGTTGTCAATGGATTTTTTTCATACAGTCTAGTTCACGTGTTGAGCAAAGGTAATGCCTTATTAACCTATAATAGTTATTGATTAGGCGACAACGTGTAGGACACAATTCTGTTGGGCGCGGTTTCAATATTGGAATGTCATCGTTAATGCCGTGGCATGGATTGGTAAAATATTTTAGATAAGTGAAATTATTTCACGTCTCGTCTTTGTATATAAACCTACTTGTTGTTTATGTCCGAATGATTTTTTTAGTAATAAGTAGTCTGGTTTTTTTATTGAACTACGTGAGAAGGTCCAGAACTTCGCGAAATATTTTCCTAGAGATACATCCACTTTTTACCCGACTGCCGAAGGAGGGTAATGTGTTTATCAGTCTATGTATGTATGTATGTTTGTTCCTATGTGGCGTTCCAGAGACCAAACACGTTGGCCGATTTTGATGATTGGCGGCTTTTGGGCGCCATATTGTGGGGGCCCAAATTTTTTTTTTCTTTCTACCCCATCGTGTGGGGTATCAATATAAAGGGTTTTACGAGGCAATTTCAAAAATATATAACACTTATATATTTCTATGTACCAAATTCGAAAAAAAAAACTAAAATGTAAATAAAAAAAGTTAATTAAAAAAATCAAAAAATCCGACTGCTTAAGAAGCGAATTAAAAAGACGTAAACAAGAAGAAAATCATGCTGTGCAGTCGGAGGATACATATTCGCGAGCTGGCTGACCAAAACCAGTCGGGATTTTTGATTTTTTAATTAACTTTTTTAAGGAAAATATTCATCTAACATTTGGTATAACAACTACCACGCTCCTGTAAATAAAAAAAGTGGCAACAAATTATAACTTTTCACTTCATACAATCTTCTTGGACTAATACCAAAACTATCTTTACTTACTAACTATATCACAAATAGCCGAAGTTTTCATCCTCGAGCTAAGTATATACGTATTACAAGTACGAAGAAACAATTAGTTTGCTTTCCGATCCGTTCCGATAAACTGTTCTCCAATTTCCTACGAACTCTAGGAAAAACAGTTGCTTACAAAACCTGGACAGTATACAATTTTACACCAGAGCATTTAATCTATGCAGTGCTAAGACTTTAATTGTTTTCTACTGGTTTCATTTTGGGGTCGGCGCAACATGTCTTATTCCTCCATATTTCTTTATTAGTCGCCAATGTCATTTTAACTAGGCCATTAAGGGTACACTAGTCGACGGCACGAACTATTTTGTGCGCGGGGTTAAAATACATGCTATATCAACCGACAACACGTGCTGAACAGATAGATGCTGTTATGAGCAGAAAGAAGCTAGTTCGCGTACGAATACACACTTTTGCAAATTTTTAGCGAAATGGATGATGATTTAGAACGGAAACGAGCGCGCGAAATTTATAAACAGACCTTTGGGAGTCTGGATATCATGAAAAACGACTGAATGTATCTGTTCAAAATAAAATTATTTGCATTGTTGAACTACTAATCTATCCCTGTATGGAGGCCGTTTTTCAATTTTCTTTCTTCTTATGGTACTTATTTGCGCCCAAAGATGCGTTAAAATTAGTGCTGAAATATAGAACTTTCGAAGCTCATAACTTGCAACTAAAAATATATTTTTTTACTTTTTTGCTTCCATATAGGGCTAGATAATGATGAGACAAATTGATATCATTTTTTATTATGAACGTACATCGTCAAACATTGGAGTAAAAGCCAGACTACGTTTGTATGGAATAATTTTCGACTAGTGTACCCTTAAGCGGCACTTTTGAACGTTAACAATAAAAATTTACAAGTAATACTAATTTATTCTAGCGTGCATTCGGAAAAGTAGCTTGTTATGGAGAAGAACGCACGAGAAACTCCATACTTACTCTTTAATATTTTTTTTACCATATTTACATATGTACATACATTAATAAATTCATATGCGTGAGGACGATGCACCTAGCACTACTATACTACATATAGGTATAACGTATTACAAGCACTAAAAGGTAAATTCCTTCACTTGATAAATAGGAACATGGTTCTCACATACTTACAAATATAGCAACCTACATATTTATTCACACAGCTCATACATTGTGTCTTTAGTCTTCCTCTACTCTCTCTCTCATCTCTGACGATCATACTTATCTACATCTATCTCATTTATTCTTAACTAGTGATCCGCCCCGGCTTTGCCCGTGTCAAATTATACACAAAAACCTTTCTCGTTTCTCACTTTTTTTATTGGTGAAAACCGCATGAAAATCCGTACAGTAGTTTTTGAGTTTATCGCGTAAAGACGCGGCGGGGAACATTATCTTATAATATGTAGTGATTTTCCGTAAAATCGAAAATGGAATAAAAAATTTAAATCTGTCAATCAAACGTATTCGAAACAAGTGAAAACGTCAAGAAGTTACAAATATTTTCACTCTTCCCCGGATGTTTTATTTGAAATACGAAAAACACAATATTATTGTCTGTATAATGTACCACAAACAAAAGTTGGTGAAAGAAAGCCGCAACAAAGTTTGTAACATCAATTCGCTAAGCCTCTAGAATTCCAATTCTCAAGGGAAAAAACGTTTTAAAAGTTGTGTTTTGCCAAATCACTGCCGAGTGTCTATGGCATTTCGCACCTAGATAAGCTTTTTGTGTATTTTAAGTGTTTTTATCTGTTCTTACTTAGAAAATTGTCTTTATCCGACAAAGGTTTCTGTCTAAAATCTTTTTCCCTAGATTTAGATTCCTCAACTTTAGTTTCAATAAGATTACAGGTGCTTACAGAATTACTTAAATATTTAATTCGTTTTTTGATACAATATAATTATAGGTTTCCTTTGTTTGAAATAAAATTCCATTCAAACTTAGTTCCTTTTTTTTTAATCTTTACTTTGTTTCAATATAATGAAGACTCAAATGCGCCATAAACAAAAAGAAATAAACGGGGAGACATAAAACAGATACATTCAAATTTTTACGTCCATCATTAGCGGCAACTTGGTTTCAAATCTAAATTTCATCATTTTACGATTCGCTTTTATGTTTAGAAATCTAAAGGGGATTTAATTTCAAAGATGTGTTTTAAAACCCAATCTCATGATTAGTAAAGATTTTAAAGTTAATGTCATATAAAATTACTAGATAGTGAATACAAAAAAAACATACGTACCCGCACGAAAATCCAGAAAACGTGTAAAAACTCCACAAAAATATTCACTCCACTTTATAACCCACAGACACAACGACACTACAAGTAAAAAAAATAGACGCCAATGACGCCATTTAAATAAGGAACAGTGATGAGTTATTATTTTCAAATTATCGCGGTAAAGCCAAGGCGTTCATACCGTACAGCCTGTCGCGGTAGGCGTCCTGACGTTGTTAACTCGCGTCGCCCACTGCTTCTCGCGCAGAGCTCGCGCCGTTTTCACACATTACTCGCTTTCAGACGTCGTCGGTTGCAATATGCTCGTGCACTATATGCATAGCACAACTGTTGCTTTTGCTTGACATAAAGCGTCAAAAACACTTTTCAGCTAGCGTACGCTACACTACGTTACGCTACTACGTCTATTTTGATCAAAATCAATTATGGTTTGCGAGAATATTGTGACTTGAGAGTGAGATTTAGGTAATATCGGCAAGTTCCTTTATTAGAGGTAGGTTTGGTTTTAGAGATTCACTGTATATACTGATTACAGGGATAATCTTTCATTACCTATCTGTTTGTGAATTATTTCTTTATATTTAAATGGCAAATATCGCAATTTTGAACTTTGTTCGTTTCTTTAAGGACTTACTGAACAACGACCTTAAAAGACTTACAAACTTTTTCAATTACTAAATGCCTATCCAAACACGCCTGAAACATGTAGATTCGAAACGTAACGGCGGAAACACAGAGCGTGTAAAACTCGCCGTTCGACCCCTTCCTTTCATAGATCTCACAATAATCTATGTACCCCAATTTTATGCGTAACTACACGTAAATTAGCGACGGTACCCTGGTGTGCCGTCAAAGCTTAGTGTTGCCAGCGGTAGCGAAATATTGTTCCTACCTCTGTGTAACTGGCCCAAATGAAATAACGTACTTCCTATGAAGTTGTTGGCCCGATATTAAACTTTCAATATCCAATAATTTTGCCAATAAACTGTAATATTCAAAGTTCGGTATCAAGATCAATAAATACAATAATCTGAAGTAGGTAATTAAGAAAGTTATAAGAAGCAATTTAATTTATTAGTTTTGCTTTAATATCGCACAACCTAATCTATTACTAAAGCCCAAAGCACTGCTTTTACTTATTTAGGTACCTACCTACTTTATTTTCAGTATCTACAACTCTCCCAAGAGGCGTTATTTTTTCAAGTTATTCCCTCCATTTTCTTCAATCAAAGCAGTTTTTCCACAATAGCAACACTACCCCAAGTGATTGATGCTTTCCCGCCAAAAAGAATTACTGGCCAGTTTATGAATCATGGCCGAAATATACATAATAACGCGTTGTTTCAGCCGCGATAGAAATAAAAGATAAAAATAAACACGTTATCAACGCACCTTTTTGTTTATGAGCTTGTCGGGATATTAATCACGGGCACAGTTGCCAACAGATAGTATGTTTGGACTGGGTTACTATCGACGAAAATATTTGTTAATGTTACTGTGAAATAGATTGAAATTATAAGATACGACATTGAAAGCTTATATTTAGCAAAATGTTTCCAGTTAAGTAAAGAAAGAAAAACTTGGTAAAATCAAACAGATTTATTTTAAGACTAATTTCTGCCAGCTGCTGCGCCCGCCTGAAAAGTGTTTGCTTATCCCAAGGGAACATTATACCGAGAAGAAAAGTAGCCTATGTGCTATTCCAGACTTATAATCTATGACTGTGCCAAATTTCATACAGATCCGTTCAGCCGTTCTAGAGTGATTGATTATAATATTAGTAAGATTTACCATAGGAATTTTGTTGTCAGTGGTTACGAAGTGGTTTGCTGCAACTCGAGTAACTTGTTCTCTGCTCCAGAAGAGCTCCCGAACTAGTTTCTGCCAAAGTCCACGTGTAAATTGCTAGAGCCGGCGTTGCTGGCTCCACTCTGCAGCTTGATCCGATACCGGTAACTAAAAGGTTGAAGATACATTTCTGCCGTCAAATCAGTTATTAAAGAGCTTGTTATGTCTGTCAAAAAAATATTTGATAAAAATTAAGATACCGGAATATTTTAGAATCGCCCAACAATCTAGCTTAAACAGCAACACACGCACTCTACGTAGGCGAAAAACTCAACAACTAGACGAAAATAAACAGCAACTATTGTTTTAATGATGCAAAATCGCCAGCTAGATTCACTTCTCACTCTTCTTTAATTATCAGATCGCCACAAAAAATAACTCCAGCATAAAAGACATCGAAAAGATTATAAGATCACAGTGCTTATCTAAGAAAGTGTTTCTCAGTTTCAGCTGGTAGATTCCCGCGCAACTTGTGAGAGTAAACTGAAGAAATGGGTCACTGAAGTACTTGGTAGTCGGTAAGAAACGGACCGTCAATTTGGGATATGTTGTGTGGAATCTTTGAGTTGCGAATCTGGCTGCAAGATCAAGTTCTGGCGATTGGAACTTTATTTACTTCGGAATTGAATCGATTACATAGTTGAAGTGTTTAGTGAGATATAGTTATCTATTTGGTGAAACTACACTACACTATTTAGCATGATTTTTATTCAGAAACAGTCACCCTTTCCGATTCCGATTAACCTCGAAATTCAAACATATAACTACCATAGCACTATTTTCAACAGGTTCACGATTTCACAGTATCATGAGCCACATATGGCCTGCTGTATTGTTTTCGCTAATGGGACAGTGAACCTGTTAAATACTCGTAATAAAGATACAGCTGTCGGCAAGTTTGCTTGTACGCGTTCTACATACAGGTCCCGTCACGTAAAAAGAACGCTGGCCTTGAATCTGCGCAGTGAGCGATTTATCGATCAAACTGGCGGTATGAAGGGGGCGCGACGGGGGAATGCCCCGCCAATGTTTCTGTGCGCGCACGCTATTGGTTCGTCAGTTGACCCATGCTTCCCGCGCAGAGATCACGCTTCGTTCGCTGCCAAAATACAGTCGCAGACACAACTTTCTTTGCACGACGATTGTTTTTAAAAATGAAGGAATGAAAAATGATTAATTGATTTTTTGATTTTATTTATTATTGATGATAGTATCTATTATTTTATAAAGAAAGAAGTTGAGAAAGGAGCAGTTGATAATTTATAATGATAAGATATTTATAATAATAAGATCGAAATAAAAAATAATGCTCAAGTAAACATAATCTAATTTAAATCCAACCTCTTCTAAAGTACTAAGTAGCTAGAAAGTACCTATTATGATTCTACAATAAAACAATTACTCTTATATTATAAAACAATAGCCTAGTACTTTAGAACGCGACAGTACCCATGCGCAGACACATCCCCTCCACTGTCGCTCAGCGTTCTTTTTACGTGACGGGAACTTGTACAAGAAACACATCATTTTAATGTCTCGCCGCGCACACGACATCCCCCGAAGTTAGGCGATCGGGTAGCGAATTAGCGAGTTTCACCACCTTCGGTACGTATGTCTATGCTAGTATTATATTATCTCTGGTATGTCTATACTAGTATTATATTATCTGTGGTATGTCCAAATTTTGGTGTCATGGCGTGCGCGGTCTGTTTAACTACATGTTTTTTTGTTGTTGTATTGTCTGTGCCGAATGATTATATTCTATTGCATCTGCTTACTTAATGAGCCAATGCCATATCAGCATTTTCAATCGTTAGACAAATAACACAACTCACATGATAAGGACGCTTTCACCAATTCAGTACATCAACATTGTAATCTAAAAGTGTCATCAACTCATCACAGTCCAAAGAGTTCAATTCCATTAAGTCGATAACAAGAATTTCATTTTCACGTCTACAAAGTATCTCTACTTGTCAGAGTGCTGACGGTAGGAATTTGTTATCATAAAATATTGATTTCCGGCGTCTATGAAAATGAAAAGAAGGATTATTAGGAGCAGTGGACGAATTAATATTGAACAGAGTTAAGTATATATAAACAAACGCGGATAAATTTGTAACAGAGTTACTGCGGCCCTGGCACAAGCAACTTAAGTCACAGGGATGGGTTTTAGTCAGTAAAAGTCTGACACGCCCTTCCGCTCCACCCAGAACGGGCAAAATCATTGGATGATTTCCCACAGTAAAAAAAAAGAAACAAAAAAGGGGTAAATATTAGGGGTTAAAGTATAAAATTGCCGATTTGTATTGAAAAATTGTAATTGTCTTTTTTTTTTAATTTAGCATATTTATTTAATCAAAATAATTACCATTATTATCTATACATTGCTGCCATCTAATAGGAAGGTCATTTATGCCTTTGCGATAGAACTCTGGGAGCAAAAATGGTGAAGATCGTATCATGAGTCGGGGCTGTTTCACTGCTAGTGTTGCTATCATTGTTCGGCGTTCGGCACAGTAGACATCTGCCGTTATTGCTTGACTAGATCGGAGAAAGCTATAGTGAATAACACCATGCTGAGACCACCAAACAGTTACTATTACCTTTTTAATAATAATATATTATATTACATTACGTTATATTATATGATATTATATTATATTATATTATATTATATTATATTATATTATATTATATTATATTATATTATATTATATTATATTATATTATATTATATTATATTATATTATATTATATTATATTATATTATATTATATTATATTATATTATATTACTAGCTGACCCGGCAAACTTTGTTTTACCAATAAAACATCAAACATTCATCTACCCTACCTACCCTACCCTAACAACCCTACACTACCTACCCTATCCTAACTACCCTACACTACCTACCCTACCCTACCCTACCTACCCTACCCTACCTACATACCTACCGTACCCTACCTACCCTACCCTACCTACCCTACCCTACCTACCCTACCCTACCTACCCTACCCTACCTACCCTACCCTACCTACCCTACCCTACCTACCCTACCCTACCTACCCTACCCTACCTACCCTACACTACCTACCCTACCCTACCTACCCTACCCTACCTACCCTACCCTACCTACCCTACCCTACCTACCCTACCCTACCTACATACCTACATACCTACCCTACCCTACCTACCCTACCCTACCCTAAACGGGATAAAAAGTCCTATGTCCTTCTCCTGGTTCTTAGCTACCTCCCTACCAATTTTCAGCCAAATCGGTTCAGCCGTTCTTGAGTTATAAATAGTGTAACTAACACGACTTTCTTTTATATATATAGATATTATATTATATTATATTATTTACTGTATTGATTCAACAAAAGAAAACACAAGTTTCAACACGCGTTTCTTTCTGCAGGTCTGTCAAATCATGAGGCACCCATTTTTCATATTTTTTTA
Organism: Anorthoa munda; assembly: GCA_945859665.1. Taxonomy (NCBI): domain Eukaryota; kingdom Metazoa; phylum Arthropoda; class Insecta; order Lepidoptera; family Noctuidae; genus Anorthoa; species Anorthoa munda. The sequence goes on from OX243893.1 coordinate 8,903,735, forward strand.
TTTTATTGATTTGTCGCAAATGAGTCAATATTGTTGGTAAGGTAACGTTAAACCACGCCACTAATTCCTAGGTAGTTTGGCTCGGATCGGCTTCCACCATCTCTTTCAATTTCAATTTATTCATCTGTGAGGGCGGTCTTCCACGTGGTTCGTTCTTCAAATCAAAGTTTCCATCACGAAGCGTTTAAACCAAAATCGCACGGTGCGTTCATTAGCAGTCCCCTCTCCAAACGTAACATTGATATTGCGAGCTGTTTCTGCCGCGATAGTTCCGCGTCGGAACTCGTATTAAAAAATCACTCCAATTTTCGAAGTATCCATCTTTCTTGTCTAAGCTGTATAAAAAAAAAACAACTGAGAGTTGATAATCGAATGTTGCATTTTTTTTAAAAGAAGAACTTCATAGGTACCATGTGAAAAAAGGTTCACTCAAAAATCTCAAACCATGAAGGTTCTATGTCAATTCGAAGTACCTATTACAATAAAAAGGCATTTTTTTTTTTTGCCCCTATTTTGAATGACGAGTTTGAAATAGAGGCAGTTTCACAAGCGTACGATGACGGAAAAGAATTTCCACTACATACGAGAGATAAGTGTGCAGTTATCAAAAAAAAATGGCATCTTTCCGTAATAATACACGCAACAGTCAAAAATACCTCTTTTTTTACGGATAGTATAATGTTTAACTTAAACTTTCTTTACATACATTTTCAAGACTTATTGACATTGGTTCTTGAGATGTGCTTGTGACTAGATTTTGATTGAACGCTATTAATTACGGCAATAGTGATAATTCATTTATCTGAGTTTGTCGATGTATATTTTGGATCTTGTAAAATGTTTACAGCATTCAGTCGTGCTTTAGGGTTGTCACGCATTATATGTCGGGCACGTCGCGCTACTGTCATGGCGGATTTTGCCGTCACGCATCACCAAAACAGCAATATCTTGATGTCAACACGTCTTTACTGCATGAATTTTCGTGCCCGAATTGCCGCGAATCGTGCGAGTAAATCGAGGGGTTTTGACGCCTTAGATTAGCTTGTTAGGACCCATAAAAATGGTGCTAGGCAACTACAAATATGTGGATGTCTCTAACTATTGTCAATCTCTTTTTTTCTTTTTTTTTCCTTCTTTTAATTAGACTTTTAACAATGATTTCAATAATCTTTATAGCCCTTTGCTAAGAATAGTTACAGCACTGATAACAACATTTGTGCCACATGTTAAATTTAGTCTTGTTATATATTTTTTTCCTTTGTATAGATTCTTTTACCGATTGTTTTGTGAATGTGTGAACATTGTAGGCTTTCTAGATTTCTAGACGCTTGTTAACATTTGTTAACTCTTTATCTCGTTTATACAAACATTTTTTTTTATTTATTTACGGCTTATTGTCGGGCCTACGTTGTCCCCCCATATCTAAGCACTAATGCTGTAACATGGAAATATTGTAAAAACAAACAAATTTTTTAAAGAGTAACCGTGGAGTTTCTTGCCGGTTCTTCTCCACCGGAAACGACTAACCCGAACCGTGCACCTTTTGTCGACGTTTTATAAGTGCCCATGTAGGCCTATGTGAAATAAAAAACATTTGATTTGATTTGAACTGGGCTAGTCCCAGTTGTAAATGACCCTTTGTGCTTATTGGCCTTGTTTGTTCTGTCTCCTGCTTGATAAAGAGAGACGTGGACATTTGTATTTTGTTTCTACTCCTCCGTTATTCTTTTCTAATTAATTTCGTTGCGGGATCCAAGACAGTTAAATTCATTCTCCTGGACTTCGTCGAGCTTCATTGCCTCGGCGCTTTTCTGGTGGTTGCTACTGTTGATTCTGGCTTTCAGGAGTGACAGTGGTTTGGGAATATTACATAAATAAACTGCCCGGCAATTAAAAAGTCCCACCCACAAAATGCCGACAAACACCTTAATTTAATTTTCTCACATTTAATTTAAAATTTGAACACAGTATTTACGTTTTTAGTTGGTAATATTCTGATGCGCTGTTAAATGTAAGTACTTCAATATTGCAGACGGCGTCATTAAGCTAGCCTTTCCCGTTTAGGAGTAATTTGGTGCTATGTCACTGGAACTTTTTCATTGCTCGCGAGTGTATAATTGGCGGTGGGATTGCTAAAAACTAAGAAGTTTAAACATAAGCTTGATGAAATATTGCATTTTATTTTAAGTTTATATTTTTTATTTTTAAAAAAAACGTTGCCCCTCACTAGGAATTTCTTCCTGTATCGTGGGTGCGTTTACAAACATATAAACTCACATACACAAACACCCAGAGCCGGAACAACTATCTGTAGGTCATATAAATATTTGTTCCGTGCGGGAATCGAACGCGCGACACGCAGCACAGCAGTCAATCGCTCAACCACTGCGCCAACCGTGCGCCCTGATTTCATAACACCGCATCCATTCGTAGAGCTGCAAAGAAAAAATATTTATTTAAACATCATGTACAATGGTGATATATAGGCGTACTTAATACAGCAAGGCATTCTCTACCAGTCAACCTTTTATTGCTTTTTGGAAGTCCCAATTTACTAAATAAATTTCTCATTACAAATATTATATTTAAGCTTAGTGAAATTACAGCCAGATACCACAATTCAAGTTAAGGTTGCGCTAGTCGACGGCACGAACTATTTTGTGCGCGGGGTTAAAATGCCTGCTATCTCATCCGACAACACGTGCGAAAGAGATAGATGCTGTGCTGAGCAGTGAGTAGCTAATTCGCGTACGAATTAGCACTTTTGCAAGTTTACAGTGAAATGGATGATGATTTAGGAAGAAAACGAGCGCGCGAAATTTTATAAACAGACTATTTTTTTTTTTATTGTGATGGGTTTGCTCTTGACTCTAGTCTAGGTCAGAGGAGACAGAGACAAAGTCGACGATGGAGTGAGCTTACCCAGAAGAAGCCTGTTCACTCTAACTTTGAAGAGATTCGGGTAATATGCGTTCGGAAATGGTTCGGAAACACAGACGCAGGCAGTGAGCTGTTCCACTTTTTTGCTGTGCGCATTATGAAGGACGTTTGGAAGCGCTTGGTGCGAATTACCTTTACCTAGACCTTTGGGAGTCTAGATATCATGAAACAACGCCTAAATGTATATTTTCATAATAAAACTTATTTGCATTGTTGATCTACTAATCTATCCCTGTATGGTAGCCATTTTGCAATTTTCCTTCTTCTTATGGTATTTATTTCCGCCCAAAGATGCGTGAAAATTAGTATTGAAATATGGAACTTTCGACGCTCATAACTTTCAAATATTTTCTTTTTTACGTTTATTGTTTCCATACAGGGCTAGATAATGATGAGACAAATTGATATCATTTTTTATTTTGAACGTACATCGTCAAACAGTCATCATCGCCAGACTACGTTTGTAAAGAAGAATGATCGACTAGTGTAACCTTAATCACAGCAGATCAATTCCCAGTTCCCACGCAGATTCCTATTTAAATCGAAGAGCTGCTCACAAATTGTAAGAACCAATTAAGTTAAATGGAACATTCTAGTAGTCGCAAATGCCGCGATGTTCCATGGAAATGTTTCAACCAGACACATTGCGACTAGAACATTCCAGCAGTCTTGTTTTCTAAGTGATACCAACATTACCAACCCACGGTTTACCTTAAATTCTAAAATTAATCAAAAGTTAAATTAATCTAGTTCACGTCATTTATTTGCCCTTTGAGAGCGTTCACAAATATAAACGGATGTTTGATTTAAATGATAGGGATGGTATTGAGGGGTTCTACCAGTACCTATATTTATCAAGCGATGCTTTTATTTACATATCTATTTGTTAATAGTCTGACCTTTATCTACAGAAAACTTCTTACTCGGTAGGTAGCTCAATTATTGTTGATCTACACAACAACAATTGCGGTAATTTTCACTCCACACTCTGTATCATTTGAGTGAATACAGATTGTAGAACTTTTGTCTTCTTCTGTATGATTGATGCCTTAGTGCAAAGTAATAGAGGAAATACCACAGTATAAATATGGACGAACAGTACGGAAACTACCTACAAACGCTCGAAACGGCACACTCATACAAACATGCGCATTGACGAGACCTCTAAGCGGCTCGCACTACTGACATGACAGCACCGCGGACCAGAAAAGCGCCGAGGCAATGAAGCTCGACGAAGTCCCGGAGAATGAATTTAACTGTCTTGGATCCCGCAACGAAATTAATCAAAAAAGAATAACGGAGGAGTAGGAAAAAAAACCACTTCCCTCCATATCAAGCAGGAGACAGAACAAACAAGGTCAATAGGCACAAAGGGTTTTTTACAACTGGGATAAGCCCAGTTGCCTAGCGCCACGTACAAAAATTAGAATTAATATCCTAACATTGTGAGATGTTACATTTGATTCCAATAATAGGTATGGCAAAAACGCTTGAACGCACGGAAATTTGTTCTAGTTTCCACAAGATCCGTATAATAAACAACTCCTGATGCAGCTACATTATTCAACATAATATTGCGTTCATTCTGCCAAAGAATACACTCCCATAAGATATGATATGCAGATTGTACATATTCGCAGTAAGATGTAGAACAAAGATTTATTATTATATACCGTTCCAAATCTGTTTGTGACACTCAATGAAAATACTTCTTGTAATAGACAGCTAACATCAAAATGTGTGCCGTAATTACCCAACTAATTAAAGAGCCATTAAGTCCAGCGTGGATCCACGTTACAGGCAGTCTAGGGGTAAAAAGGTCCTGTGGACCAAGATTGTAGTTAAATCACGTTTAGTAAAAACTCGGAGTAAGTTTTTCAGTGATGCACTTGCAGAATATTGCTTTAATCTAAGAAACTCATATAAAGTTTAATAGGCAACCCTACCCCGCAACTTCTCAGCGTTCACCTCTTGCTTTCTTTTAATAAAAGTTCTAGAATATGATTCTGTTTTTATTTTTGTCTCCACCACTGGCGGACGGCACGATCACGATTTGAATTAAAATTTATTCGGAAAATGACACGGTGCATTCAAGGGTTCCTTAGCTTTCTTATTTTATTTTCTTCAATACAAAAATTTTCTGAAGGTAAAATATTTTTGCGAAAGAGTTATATTAATAAAGAAAAAGCCGGCTAAGTTCCGTACCTTGACCGCGAAATCAAGTTGGTTGTAATAGGAAAAATGAGGAAATTTTAATGAAAAAATCTTATATTTCAATATATTGCTATGTGTTAGTAAAATATAAGTAATAATAAACGTTATCACCAAATTTGAAGTTCATAGGTCAATGGGAAGATAAAAAATTATTCGGAACAAATTTTGTAAAAAAAAGCTTCTCATTCCTTTGTTTGCCAATATTTTGAAAAAAAAATACAGTGTTTATCTGTTCAACGAACTCTAAATAACGATACCCCACTCGATGGGATAGGTATTTTATTTTCACGCCCCCTTAAAAACATTTAAAACTATTTTTGACAGTTCGTATGTTTTTAGGATCAACACTATGCTTATACTGAGAAAATTTGAAGACTGTATCTCCAACCGTTTGGCTGTAAAACCTGTGTGACAGACGATGGACAGACGGACGGACACGTGAGTGACAGGAATAGGGAATACGGGTACGGAACCCTAAAAAGAGCTCTACCAAAATCATCGTCCCGCAAAAAATAAAAACATGAATTAATTAAAAACAAAACTGTAAACTCTTCTTATTTTTCGAGTCGATATCACGACAGTAATTCAAATTTTTCCAGCTCACAACTTTGCCACTTCCCCGGCATCTTAGCGCACTTTGGTTGCATGTTTTGGGGTACAAAAGACAAGATATTACGTGGAGCCTACTTTGAGACTCGGCTCCGAATTCACAGGCTGTTAGTAGTAGTAGTAGGGACTCCCTTTTCCGCACTTAGACTCCCATTTGGTCCGTTGTGCGTGGGGGTGCTGGCTAACATAGCCTGCTTCACAGGCTGTTATGTTCTATCAAGGAAACCATAAACTCAAGTATGAAAAGAAGATTTCAACTTTTCCTACCAAGATAAAATTCGGAAAACCGAACAAAGTATTTTCACGAATTCGCTTGTAAATGCGGAACAACGCGCGAGTTTCAAGTTTTTTTTTTTTGTATGGAGTCCCAATGATAAACTTTTTATTCAGAAAAGTTTTGTTTGAAAATTATCTCTACGTGACAACGTGATTGGTTGCCTGTTTATAGACATTTTTTCCTCACAATGGTAGCACGTGTTTTGATGAGAATTATTCATATTTTTGCTATTTTTTAGAATATCTAACGTGAGGAACTTTAAATAGCCCAACAAAATTCATTGGACATGGCGTCCTACAATAATTATTAATTATTTTTGTATGTTTAATTTGTGTATTTTATCTATGGGCCTTAGTTGCCTGATAATAAAGAATTATTATTATCATTTTATTATTATAATATAATGTACATAAACTTTCTATAATATTCAAGCATCTGTAAGATTTACAACATTATAAATACAGGCTTTTTCCCATGGGGGTAGACAGAAACATAAAAACCCAAACCCCCTCCTATTTCACAAGATTTATCCAATCATTATAATTTACATTATAAATCAATTTAACAACTCCCCTAAAATAATTTATTCAGAACATTAATAAACATCTTACGGACCCCTAAAACAGCAATAACCGTTTTTATTGCCATTTGATGATCTTGTTTAATTTTATTTTTGTTCTTAGAATAAATTTTGCTATTTCGCCCACGTCTCTCTCCTGTCGACCGTTTACCATCGACGTAGTAAAGCATTGGTTCCCAACCTGTGGTCCACAAAAGCAAAAATTTTTGCGAACAAATTTTAATATTCTATCAGAAGTATGATGTTTTCAATGACTTCTTTTTTTCGAGTCATCATCTGTCTAGCCTTTTTTCCCAATTATTGTTGGGGTCGGCTTCCAGTCTTACCGGATTCAGCTGAGTACCAGTGTTTTACATGGAGCGACTGCCTATCTGACTTCCACAACCCAGTAACTGGGTAACACGATACCCCTTGGCAAGACTGGTGTCAGATCTCAGGCTTCTGACCGTACCCGTAACGACTGTCAAAGATCTTCAAATGACAGCCGGGACCAACGGTTTAACGTGCTTTCCGAGGCACGGAGGAAACTCGGTATGTTGAAATGGTCACCCATCCACGGACCGACCTCGTCAAGCGTTGCTTAACCTTGAAGATCGACCCGTGCGGCTGTTATTATTTAGCCACGAGCTCCTCATTTAGCCACGAGCTCTTAGACTTCTTTTTTTCGAGTCGATGGTGATCTAATCCTTAGATGTGAACCAGTATGTGTCCACGTCTAGAGCAGTATTAATAGCGTCCATCAAGTCCTCAAAAGTGCAGATGTAGGTACCTGGAGCACTCCAACTTGTCGGTTACACTTCTTAGGTTTATTTTTTACACTGACACAGTTAACTTTTCTTCTGGACTGATCCCTAATAACAACAAAGAAATCAAAGTAGTCCCAGGACAAAAAAGATTGGGAACCACTGGCACAAAGGAAGCTCTATCGTATAGATCGTACTCTTAATTAGTGGTGCTGGGTTACCTAGCGCATGGACTGCGCTAATTAAGACTTGGTACACACCTACACCAGTTCTTTTTTGTACCTACGTTTATGCATTTTATATGGTATGGTAGATACAAATATTTATGAAGTTGAAGGGGAATATTTCGTCGGGTATATACACTCTTTTGCAAAAAAACGGGCACTTTAGGTTTTCTACTTCAATGAAAAAGAACAAGGAAGAAGTTTTATTAATTTGATTGATGATGTATTGGCATGTTATTTGAAGCATCCTGGCATGATTCTATACGTTCCAAATTTAAATTTTGAAATTAACAAAAGAATAATATTGATTATTGTGGATTATTGTAAAATTGCTTTACTAATGGCGCGAATTGCTGAAACGATTTTTTTACTGATTACTAAACATTTAAAACTTTTTGGATATTTTCTCCAAATTAAACAATTTAATCTACTTACATTAAATAGGTACCACTTTTTGATAGGCGTGATAAAGCGATAAGGGCCGGTAAAATTATAGCCCTACTTGAAGAAGGTTATTCGCAAAATTTCGTGTCTCATCGGCTAAATGTGGGTCGTTCAACTGTCCAGAGGACTTGGCAACAGTATCAAGAGACCGGTTCGGTCAAAAGAAGACCTATAGATTTTTTGTGTCTTAATTTGCCGATGCCCACGTTCCACGAGTCCATGACTGAAACGGCTAGAAGTCATGAGGCCTTAGAGGGTTGGGATGATACAGGCAGAGAGTTACCAGTATCTTACCGACAGTATCTAGCAAAAATAAAGCGCGATTGGCCATTAACATCAACACATCATATAGAAAACAAGTGCGAGTTGGACTCGGCGCACGAAGGGTTCCGTACCCGATGGCGTCAAATATGTATATATGGGGACACCCTATAATTTTCAACGTTTTTATTTTTTGGAATTTTGCTTTTATATGTGCTGTAAGACCTTACTTTTCGTGATTATAGGTCAACGGGCACTACCATATAGGTTTACGACCCAAAACCTATAGGGTACTTCCGGTTGAAATAGAATTTTCAATTTTGGTTAAAAGCTAGGTCTTACAGCACAAGTAAAGGCAAAATAATGATAATGATTTTTATACACCTAATAGGCATTATAGACCTCGGTATCTAGTATAAATTTCAACTTGCTAAATCCACCCGTTCCTGAGAAAATCGGTGGTGACACACGGACAGACAGGCAAAAGAGTGATCTTATGGGTTCCTTTTTTTACCTTTTGAGGTACGGAACCCTAAAAAACAAAATAATGTCTTAGACGAGAACTTAGTACATAACTTCATTATCAACTTAACGCAAGCTTGCTTGCAAACACTATTATTTCATCTATTTTCTTTCGCTAAAATTAAGTGTAAACTGATTTTCTTCGCCGCTTCATATATTGTCTCCTATGATTAATATCACTGCAAGCTCACAAAACAGTTTAGGCTTTTCTAGGACACGCTGTGCCTTTTTTGTAGACAATATTAACCTTTGTTTAATAGTCAGGACCCTGTCGGCAATGCCGAATAAGTGCAAAGATGATATGAGGTTTATTCGGAAGACAGATTTTGACAACACAAGCAAAAGGCATTCGTCAGACATAAATCGATATATGTATGTCGTGGTGGTCCAGTGGCTAAGACCTTGTTTCTCGTGCTTGAGGTCGTGGATTCTAATCCGTGCAAATACCAATGTAACTTTTTCAAATTCATATGTTATCATCATTGTTGGGAAATGTACCCAACACTTCGGCCGGCCGGAGCGCGCCGTCTACGCTGCACACACATCTGCGTGACACACACGGCATCGGTGTGTGAGTGCGCAGTGCGGCGGCGACGCGGCGCGGCTCGGCTTGGCAGGACACTCGCTACCACGGACTCCACCGCGACAGTCGACACCTCTCACTTAAACCTGATATTGTTTGTACGGGACTATTGTAATTTAAATATAACGGCTTCAAAACCAACCGCCTTTTTGTACAGTCCACTCATCTCTTCATCCACGAGCTAACAATCATCATATCAGCCGAAAGACGTCCACTGCTGGACATAGGCCCCCTCGAAGCGTCGCCACATTGGCCGGTCCCATGCGTCTCGTATCCAGCGGATCCCTGCAACCTTCACCAGGTCATCGGTCCACCTAGTGGGAGACCTTCCAACGCAACGTCTCCCGGTTCGCGGTCGCCACTCCAGAACTTTTCTGCTCCATCGGCCATGCGTTCTGCGAGCAATGTGCCCACTGCCACTTAAGCTTGGCATTTCTTCGGGCTATGTCGGTAACCCTGGTTCTCTTGCGGATCTCTACATTTCTGATTTGATCACGCAAATCCATATATACTTTCTAAGTTTACCTTGGACAACACAAACAACGGTGAAGGAAAACGTCGTGAGGAAACCTGCAGCCTAATTGCGTAAGTTGAATTCTGCAAAGCAAACAAGTCGGAACGTTCCCAAAAACGACTTTACGTATTACATATTACACTCTGAAAAGGAAAGGTTATGCTCCTTTCCATTACCAATATTTTGACGTAGAATTGATTGTAAAGAATGAACAAAAGCGGAAGAATCGAGATAAAACTTCACTATTGGTATTGTGTAATGAAATGATGTCCTAATGATTTGGAAATAAATCATTCGAGTTTGATAAAACATAACGCAGTAGATGAATTTCAACTCAAAGGAGGATGGAGTATTCATAGTATTTATGGAGTTTCTTGTGCATTCTTCTCCATATCAACCTACATTTCCGAATGCACGGTAGAATCAATTTTTATAACATGTAAATTTTTTTTAACGTTCAGAAGTGCCCCATAATGGCCTAGTTGAAATAAATACATTTGATTTGATTTGATGTTTGTACTCTTTCCAAATTAGTTTCACAATACCGAAAAAGTTGAAAGAAATGATTCGAATTCTTTGAAGGAATCGACTTGTTTGCTTTGCAGAATTCACTTACGCAATTAGGCTGCGGGACTTATATAGTTAATGTAAGTCTGAAATAGCCAAGTCAAAAGCGTGTGGTGTTTCCAGAGGCGGCTTAATTAACTCTGACACCAGAGGGTGCCACATCCTCACAAGAAAAAAATAAAATCGAAATAACAAAGACACCATGTATCAATGTATGCTATGTAATTGCTAATAAGGCTCCAGACTTAAGGACTCCTATATATCGTATTATTTTTTTATTATTTTGCTGTGTATTCAATTTAAATTAAATAAATAAAATAACACAGGTTAAACCAAAACTAATACATGCATAGATTGTAAGAATTGTGAATTTAGAGGAAATAAAAGACATTTTTATATTATTTTATTTTTTGCACTGTGTAAAAATGAACGAAATTAAAGTTTTTATTACCTATTTTTAATAAAGTGTTACCAAGAAAGGTCACATTTATATGATTCTTCATATTTTCAAAGAAATACCTTGTTCATTTCAACAAATCGTCCAGACAGGACTTCAAATAATATGGCTGCCTCCTTTGAGTTAAGAACGCAGCAACGAACACAGAAATGTACTCTCAATTAACCGGAAACTCAATAAACAACTGAGAAATAAAACAGCAAATAATTTCTATTTGATTGAGCAATTAAATGGCCCGATAGAAAAACAGCAACCTGCCGTACCGACTATCGGCTATAAAAACGTACTGAAATGAAATGCATTCCGAGAACGCACTGCAAAAATAAATAGACCTGCTTCGCACTCAGACAACGTTCATGTGAGAAAATATTAAAAACTTATTGATACGTGCACTGTTTTATAAAGTCTGGATGATATAAAATCTATTGATAGAGTACGTAAGTAGGCAACGTACTTGCTTCTCAATTGTAACTGTTGGAAAATTAGAATTTACAGCCGCGTCGATCAAACATTTTCCGAGATGAAAAATAAAACATTTTCATGCCGTGGGTGGTAAAATTTTATGAATCTTAAAATGAAGAAAATGCAGATACAAAATGTGTGGAAAAGGCAATGAATTTACAACATCTCGAGTACCACCGTTCATCTGTTAAAAGAAGTAAACAAACCAACAAGTTTTTTGATATTTATACATCAGTAAACATGGAAAGAAAAGTCCGTGAAAAAGGACAAACAGCCCTCCAAAAAGTTGGTGAAACATATTTATTTGAATGATTATAATCGCCTTTGTTGGGATCTCTTGTACTTTGTTTCTGTTTATGAAAGGGCAAAAAACTTTGTCGAAAACTCCTGAACAAATGTTTCAGAACTTTCTTGTTATGATGGCGTAAATAACTCTTCTATGTGGCTCTTTTAGTTTGATTGGTAAAATGTTGGTAAGTGATTAACAATAACATTATTACGAGTATAGTAATAATCAGAAGTAGTGGAGGAATTCCGAACACATAAGCAAGCAAGCGTTGGATTGGACTCCCCAAGGGAAAAGAAAGCGTGGCTGTCCTCGTCAAATGTGGCGTCGCACTGTGTAGGCAGAAACGAGCAATTATTGCGCAAAAATCGCTATCGTTTTGCTCTTGCATATCTTGCAAGCCTGCCGACAGGGTACACCAGCCTAATTGCGTAAGTGAATTCGACATGGCAAAGGATTTGACTCCATTAACCGCCCAATCACATAGACATAGACGTCATTTTTAATCCACATCGCCTCTTTCATCTCGCTTGTGATTGGTCGATTACGAGGTCAAAACATTTTGCCTTACCTAATTCACTTAAGCAATTATGCTGATCTCTGACAGAAGACCAAAAGCTACGAACCTGAGACCTCACACTCAACAGTCGCACTTGCGACCGCGACGAAAGACCATATAGGTACTAATAGTTTCAACCAGACTCACCGGTCGAATATTATGTGTTCTTCTTTTCAAATTGATGGAATATTCTTTAATTACTTTGCGTCCACTTGATGGCCACATTAATTGCAACGTCAGTAGCATTCATAAGAAACTCTATAGTGTCATATGATGTAATTAAGTAATTAAATTCGGAGCGGGATCGCGAGCGAGCCAATCCCGCTCGGAGAAGAAGGCGTCGGGGAGGCTACCGCCTCGATGACTAAAACGCCTTAACCCCGCCTGCATCAAAATATAGTGGAACTCCGGGGTTGCGTGTGGTCAGATTGGGGACTCTGTTCGCCCACCAAGTGACCCCAGGAAAGACGGTGAGGAGGCGCTTTATTAATCTCCCCAGGGATGTGCCCTAAGAGGCGTTGCACAGAGGGGACTCCGGGGTGGTGTTTTGAGAAGTCACGGGGCCTCTTCTACCTGCTGATGGTGATCACCGGGGTGGTTTTAGTGATGTCAAAATCCTACACTCTCTGGTCTTTTCCCCAAAAGTCGAGGCGCCTTTTGAAGGTTTCCACCAGTAAACAAAAAAAACCGGCCAATTGCGAGTCGGACTCGCGCACGAAGGGTTCCGTACCATTATCGCAAAAAACAGCAAAAAAATCACGTTTGTTGTATGGGAAAAAAAAAAAAAATATTAAATAAAATAAATAAATAAATAAATAAATAAAAAAAAAAAACTTAAATATTTATTTGATTCTGTTTTCTGTATTTGTAGCGGCAACAGAAATACATCATCTGTGAAAATTTCAACTGTCTAACTATCACAGTTCATGAGATACAGCCTGGTGACAGACAGACAGACAGACGGACCGCGAAGTCTCAGTAATAGGGTCCCGTTTTTACCCTTTGGGTACGGAACCCTAAAAAGGTAAATAATTTCAAGAAGTAACAGACGGACCGCGAAGTCTCAGTAATAGGGTCCCGTTTTTTACCCTTTGGGTACGGATCCCTAAAAAGGTAAATAATTTCAAGAAGTAACAGACGGACCGCGAAGTCTCAGTAATAGGGTCCCGTTTTTACCCTTTGGGTACGGAACCCTAAAAAGGTAAATAAATTCAAGAAGTAATTGACTAATTATATATAGTGCTATGTATTACGTATAAATTATAGTATCCATATCTGACGGATCAATTTTCAAATACTAATTGCTATCTCGTAATTAAACCTCCATGCTCAAATAATGTATGACTGATGCGAGATAAAACTAATTAACTGTGTTCAGTAAATTGAGCTGTAATATTTTACTAATTGCAATATTTTAATTGATATCTAGTTATTACTTCAGCTATGAATGGGCTCTTTATACAGGATTCAATCATTTTTAGGGGATCCGTACCCAAAGGGTAAAAACGGGACCCTATTACTAAGACTTCGCGATCCGTCTGTCTGTCTGTCTGTCTGTCTGTCTGTCCGTCTGTCTCCAGGCTGTATCTCATGAACCGTGATAGCTACACAGTTGAAATTTTCACAGATGATGTATTTCTGTTGCCGCTATAACAACAAATACTAAAAACAGTATAAAGTAAATATGAAAGGGGGGCTCCCATACAACAAACGTGATATTTTTGCCGTTTTTTGCTCGATATTAATAACGGCAACAGGTAGACGCTTGAAATATTCACAGAATGTTTAGTTGTATATTTACTTCAAAAAATTATAATTAATAAATTAAAATAAAATAAATTAAGGGGGGCTCCCATACAACAAACGTGATTTTATGCAGTGTTTTGCGATAATGGTACGGAACCCTTCGTGTGCGAGTCCGACTCGCACTTGGCCGGTTTTTTTATGTTTTTGGTGTCAGCTTATATCATTGAGCATGTCGACACAAAAAATATATTTGTGACTAGCTTTCTTGAGTGGCAAATGAAAAAAGGAAAACGTAGGAGCACTGTATGTATCTTTTTAAATTGGTCTAATATTGGAGTAGGAAATAAGCGAGAGCCAAACCTTGAATTATGACTTTTTACTTAGGATATTTGGTCGGAGGTCTGCGACCGCATTTCCTCATAAGGCTGCAGCAACACGATGGATGCGAGACGCACAGGACCGATCAGTGTGGCGACGCAAGAGGGAGGCCTAAGCCCAGCAGTGGAAGTCTTTCAACTGAAATCATGAGGATTTTGCCAGACGCCTCGCCAACGTAAGAGTCGAAAATTCTAATATTATTTTCGTATTTTTATTGGGCCATCTATCTTGTCAGAGTTAAGTCGCCTCGGAACCAAACATGCCTCTGACTTGGCTATTTCAGACTTACATTAATTGTATAAGTCCAGGTTTCCGCACGATTTATTCCTACACACGCCAGCGATGGCCAAGGTAAACTTTGAAGTAACATTGGTACTTGCCCGAATTTGAACCCACGACCTGAAGCGCGAGAGGCGATGTTTTAGCCACTGAGCCACCACGATGTAATATCGTGTAAGTGGTAAGGCGAAGATAAAAAGTAACCTATATTCTAATTACGGTAAAGGTCTACCAAGATGTGCCAAGTTTCATCCATTTCAGTCCAAGCGTAATGGTATGATTGATTAACAAATGGCCAAATTTACAGAGAAACACGTGAATGGGAGTTTCTACTCAGCTCCTCGTTGGGTAACTTTTACGAAAGGAGCACGCGTGCATTGCTTGTATTCATTGCTTCGTATGTTCGAAAATCGGTCTACTCGACAGTGTAAAACACGCTATGAATACTGTTGAATTGTCAAACGGAAAGGGAGCGTGTGTCCTTCGAGCTGTCAAAACTGTTATGTAATTAGGGTGCAAGCTGAACCACACGGACAAATGTTGTATGTACCTTAACTCTAGTTTTTTTGGTTGCATATAATTTTTGTTAGTATGTTTTTGGAAGTCGGTGTCCATAACCCATAAAATGGTACCTACCAAAGACACCGACTTCCAAAAATAAAGTTATTTTTAAATTTGTAGTATTTTTTATTTGGAAGTCGGTAGTATTTTTTTGTAAAAAAGCTTTTTATTACCCTTTGGGTACGGAACCCTAAAAATGCGCTCAAAAAATTGGGTGAAGTAACTTTTTGTTGAAGCTTAATGAAAAAATGTCGGTATTTTGTACAGCTTCCTAGGGCGAGATTATTTGGCGGCAAATTACTTTGTCTTTTATTTCAAAATTAATTTTAATTTTTTGTGTAGGGTTTGTTCTATTCTAAGAAGACAGCGATGTTTTTAGGATTCCGTACCCAAAGGATAAAAACGGGACCCTATTACTACTACACGATCCGTCTGTCTGTCTGTCACCAGGCTTTATCTCATAAACCGTAATAGCTAGACAGTTGAAATTTTCACAGTTGATGTATATCTAGAGCAGTGGTGGCCCAGTGGTATCGGCCGTGACTTTCAAGTTGTATCATGGGTTCGAGCCCCGGCAGGCGCTTTACTTTGTGTAAATTATTTTGTCACCACTGCTCTCAAAACGGCGAAGGAAAACATGAAGAAACCGGCATGTCCTAGAACCAAAAATTCGAAGACATGTGACATCCACCAACCCGCACTGGGCCCGCGAGGTGGTGTACGGCTCATTCCCTCTCACAGAGAGGAGGTCTGTCCTGGCCTGTCCCAGCAGTGGGAACATTAATAGGCTGATGATGTGAAGTATATCTGTTGCCGCGCTAACAACAAATACAAAAAAACAGAATAAAATTAATATCTAAGTGGGGCTCCCATACAACGAACGTGATTTTTTTGCCGTTTTTTGCGATAATGGTACAGATCCACTCGCACTTGGCCAGCTTATTACACGCTCAGTATTTTGAAACTGACACAGTATTTTGGGTGCACGGTTGGCGCGGTGGTTGAGCGATTGACTGCTACGCTGCGTGTCGCGGGTTCGATTCCCGCACGGAACAAAAATTTGTATGATCTACAGATAGTTGTTCCGGCTTTGGGTGTTTGTGTATATGAGTTTATATGTTTGTAAACGCACCCACGATACAGGAGAAATTCCTAGTGTGGGGCAAAGTTTAAAAAAAAAAAGTATTCTCTTACTCTAACTAGTATTGTCTTATAGAAGGGTAAAAACCTCCCCTCTCCCGCTGGTGCGGGCTTGTCCCTTCGGTAGGAATCGAGGTCGTCCCGTGATCGTCGCCTTAGTCTGCTGCGATGTCATCTAGCGTTTTTCTTCAATTTCTTTTTGCCAAACAAGTAGGCAGCCCGCCTGATGGTAAGTAGTCACCGTAGCCTATAGACATCTACAACACATTTATCATCTGCTAGTGACAGACCATGTCCAACCCAATACAACTAAAACTTATCGGCTTATTGGGTAACATCCGTATCTCTCTGTAGTGGTAGTATTTTGATGTTTTTTTTATCTACCTGAACTATCGAAAATGGGAGAAGGCCCCGTTCCTTCCATTTCTCTCGATTTTATGATTCATCTCGCCAATTCTTGAGAAAGTCGTCCTGTATCATGGCATTCCGCCATTTTCTCCTAAGTCTGTCGCGACTCTATCTGTGTCAGGCTCCAGTCTTGCGATATACAGGCCCACATCTTAGATGGCTAATATCAATATTTAACAAAAACATTACCCTATTCTCCTCTCCTTTGTCCAAACCTCTTCTCATTTAAGCTGGAAATATCTTATTCAAGAAAGGAAAACAAGTACTGCGAACTAATTATTATCAGTAGTTCACAAGCATCACCGCAACGCTTTGTGTAGGCGACACTTACCCGTAAAGGAGTTGTTTGAAAACCGGGTAGTTGTTTGTTCACTAAATCTAAGTCTTTTACATCAGTGTTATTTAGTGGTGGGTATAAATACCTAGTACTTTTTAAATCCATACTAATATTATAAATTCGAAAGTAACTCTGTCTGTCTGTCTGTTACTTTTTCACGCCTAAACGACTGAACGGAATTCAATGAAATTTAGCAGGAGAAGGATGGCATCCTGAGTAAGGACATAGGCCACTTTAAGAAAGACAAAAAAAACGGTCGGTTAGGTAGGGTAGGTAAAGTAGGTAGGTATATGGGGTAGGATAGGGTAGATAGGTTGGTACGTAGGGTAGGGTAGGTATTTAGGTAGATAGGATAGGTAAGTAGGTAGGATAGGATAGAGTAGGGTAGGGTAAAATTAATGTCATTCATTTTTAGCAGTTATATAATGCGAGTGCGAGTCGGACTCGCGCATGTAGGGTTCCGTACCATTATCGCAAATAACGGCATAAAATTCACGTTTGTTGTATGGGAGCCCCACTTAAATTACTTAAATAATTACACTTTAATAATTATTTTATTCTGTTTTTAGTATTTGTTCTTATAGCGGCAACAGAAATACATCATCTATGAAAATTTCAACTGTCTAGCTATCACGGTTCATGAGATACAGCGTGTTGACAGACGGACAGACTGACAGACAGACGGATCGCGGAGTCTTAGTAATACGGAACCCTAAAAACTGAAAAAAAATGAATATCTAGGACCCCATTACGATGCTCGTAAGAGAGCTCGTGACGATCTGCAAGGTTAATCAAGGCTTGCCAAGGTCGGTCCGTGGATGGGTGACCATACATACCGAGACCCTTCCATGCCTCGGAAAGCACGTCATACCGTTGGACCGGATCACATATGAATAATTTTGACTGTATGTCGTTACGGTAGTTCTAACTAGCCATGATTTCTAACACCATCCTGCATCCAGTAATTTATTATTTTATTTTCCCTGTATCGTGTATGAAACTCCAGATTTAAGAGGTGATTTCAAAAATATATAACACTTATATGTTTAAATGTACCTAATTCAAAAAAAAAAAATCTAACAAGTAATCAAAAGTCGGAGTATACATATTCGCGAGCTATACACATCTATGCTCCAACTGCACAGCATGACTTTCTTTTTGTTTAAAGATAAAGATATATTTATTGCTTCTACGTCATTTTAGTTCGCTTTTTAAGCAGTCGGGTTTGTTTGATTATTTTAATTAACTTGTTTTATTTATAGCTTTTATTTTTTCGAATTAGTTCAATTTAAACATATATAAATGTTATGTATTTTTAAATACCTCTTAAAACACTTTATTTTGATCCCACACGATGGATTTGAAAGAAAATAATTGGGCCTTCATAATATGGCGCCCAAAAGCCGCCATTTTTCTATTTTTCAATTTTATTTATTTACCAGTGACACTCGCAAGATTAAGAAGAATCGATTGATACATACATACATAGACTGTTAAACACATTACCCTCATTCGGCAGTCGGTTAAAAAATAACACTTCAATTCGAACAGAGCAGACTTCTTTATTCAAATAAACTCGTATTTGTAGCACATCAACTGCCGAGCAATGAAAAAGTTCCACCCACAAAATGCCGACAAACACCTTAATTTAATATTTTCACATTTAATTTAAAATTTGAACACAATATTTACGTTTTTAGTTGGTAATATTCTGATGAGCTGTTAAATGTATTTCAATATTGCAGACGGCGTCATTAAGCTAGCCTTTCCCGTTTAGGTGTAATTTGGTGGTCACTGGAACTTTTTCATTGCTCGTTAGTGTATTAATAGGGTTACCACATTTAGCAAACATCCATCGTTCCTCGCAGGTTTTAACTTTTCTCATATCCTAGGTTTTAACTTATCTCATTTACTAATACCCATAAAGTTAGGCGCTCATACCAAAATGGTCGGAGTCGAAATTAAGCACAATTTTACATACGATTTGAGAATCGAGTTCAAGCGTTTAGTCAACGGAACTTTGAAAAGTTTTCGTATTACTGTATTGACTTTTCTTACGTAACTTATATATTTGGTACACCCGATGGGTTACCGCATTGTCGAGGCTGGGACTTAGTAGCCGTGGCTTCACCCACGGTGAAGCAAAGAGTAACCCGAGGATGGGCCGCTCATCAGGGCTTTTGTCGATAAGCCGACGACGTAGCGGCACACATTTAGCCAACAAGTAGGTTGTGGTGCCGCTTGGGCGACATCGCAACTGAGGCAGGCCGCGATGTCGTATGGGGCCTCCCATACCCATACGATTTCGCGGCTAAGGGTTAGTGGCCGCGGCGAGAGAGGAGTGCCGGTATTGCGGTGCCGCTTGGGCGACGGGGGCGTATGGGGCCTCCCGTACCCATACGATATCGCAGCTGAGGATTATTGGCCGCGGCGGTAGAGGAGTGCCGGTATTGTGGTGCTCCGCTTTCCCTACCTTCCGCGGCCTTAAGTTATTAGATCATAACAACTCGTCTGTATTCTCGGAAGTGTTGGGCAGAGTTGCACGTACACATTTTGCCAGAAATTTTTAAGTCCCATGTAATAGGGGCTAACCATTTTGCCACTAACCGGGCACAAATCAAAACAAGGCTGTTACTGAGTAATTTCAGATGGAAAAATCCAATAATAATCTTTGCCCGACCCAGGAGTCGAAACCAGGACCTAATGTTCAACAGTAGCATGTTTAACTTTATCAAATTTTTCTTGACATTCATAACGACTCTGTTATCATTTGAAGGCCTACAATCAACGTCATCATCACAGCACATTATTTCTTCCAACTGAAAAGCAATGTCTGAATCCGCCATGAAACTTGAGACCCTTGGTGGCTTTTATAATCTTGAGACCAATAAGACAGCCTTTACTTCAGTTGTAAAAGAAACGTGAAGAATGATTGTGGAGTCACATATAAAACACCCTTACTAATGCGAAAGTAACTCTGTTTGTATGATTGTAACCTTTACACAACTTAATAGGTAAACGGATTTTTCTTTGGTCAACCGGGCCCTCTCGAAATTGACCCGCGGGATCACTCAAACCAAACACATTTTGAATATGTCGAATGGACCCTCAGCCCAATTTCATTATTAGTACAGTCACGGAGCAAAGCCGAATTGTTCAGAATCTGAAATAGGACTTAGGATACTTTTTATACCGACGTACCCTTGGGACAATAAAACAGTTTTCATAGCAAACAGCGACCCATATGTTGGAGTGCTTCAGGTGCACCTGCACCTTGGAGGAATTGATGAACACCATCACTGATGCCGCTCTAAACGTTTCCGCCTTCAGGGCCCAAACAGACGGGATAAATCGCTATCGACTAGAAAAACAGAAGAAGACGGGGTCGAAACCGTGGGCTGACGCTAGTAAAACGTATAAAAGAGCTCGCGTTGATAACACTGTTTTTAACCGCCACATAAAGTGGGAGGATACAAGCTTAGCATATGTTTATTTACTGCCTTGGCCGTAGCGTAGATACGGGTGTTCTAATAAATATTCTAGAACACTTCTTACGAATTTCTAGGGTTTATGGTGATGGTTTTTGAATATGCCTTTAAATGGAAAGGTCACCAGCTTGTAGGTCGTTGAATATAAAGAGTTTGGGAATCTATCTTAGGGCCCAAACACAAAACTGCGAATTGCCGCGATGCGAATTCACAACGCAGTAAACAGCTAAGGACCCAAACCCAAAATTACGAATTGTCGCGATACAAATTCGCAATACAGAAAACAACTAAGCAGAAAACAGCAACAAGCTCGTAGATGTTTACGATGCGACGTCACACCGCAGTTTTGTGTTTGGGCTCTTAGCTGTTTTCTGCGTTGTAAATTCGAATCGCCTCAAATCGCAGTTTTGTGTTTGGCCCTTATACTGAAGTTTAGTTTATCTCCCATCGATCTATATCATATCTTGAAATATCACCGGAAATCGAAGATTAAAATCCATACATTTTTTGTTTTTTAATAAAAAATAGTCACTTAAAAAAATATTCAGACGAATTGAGAACCTCCTCCTTTTTTGAAGTCAGTTGTAAATTAACTTAAAATACAAGATGGGAAAGTCTATAATTGAATTGATGGCGATAAATTAAAATTATTTCGAATAATGCAAGTAAATTCATGAGTCTATCTTTAATTATCTACCCGTCAAAACTTCTTAAACCATCAGAACCTTCTTCCTATTACCTTACTAAGCAAACTTCGGATGCACTGCAAACTTCATGATTAATAGAACGTGACAGATTTCAGTTTACCACTTAGCCAGGTAACGATGGATCTCCCAGAATAATCTAAGTTGGGTCCAGATTTACATCGTCTGATGAATATTTTGATTACAGGGAGTTACTATTTCGACAGTTTCAAGGAGACAGTCAAAACTTTACTTAATTTAGGCGCCTTCCTCCTGGGTCGATTCGTTTTTGTTTCTGTATCCACCCAATCTGTACAGATGTGATGTGTGTTGTATGCGTATACTATACTCGTATGCTTTCGGTAACGAATCCAGTACCGAAATGACTGCGAAATGGTGCCTTTCAGACTAAATCGTTTCGGTACAGATTCTTTACGGAGTGCGTGATTCTTTACAGATTCTGTGCAGACACGAAAAAGCACCGAACCGCAGCCTAATTGCGTAAGTGAATTCGGCAAGGCAAAAGCTTTGATCCCATCTATCGACTAATCACGTGCGAGATGAAAGTCGCGTTGTGGATTTCCATCTATGTGATTGGTCGATTGATGGGGTTTAATCCTTCGCCTAGCCGAATTCACTTACGCAATTAGGTTGCCAGTGAAGAAGGCGCGTTAGTTGAGTAGGTACTTTCCGAAAAGTACCTGATATTTCCGAGAGTTCTGTCTTATTCAAGTAGTTTGTTTCCATATTCTGTTGTAATAGGTATTCTCATAGTTATTTATCTGGAGAAAGAACTCTAATCTAGATTAATATTCTAAAGAGGTATTGTTTTTAGGGTTCCGTACCCAAAGGGTAAAAACGGGACCCTATTATTAAGACTCCGCGGTCCGTCTGTCTGTTTGTCTGTCCGTCTGTCACCAGGCTGTATCTCATGAACCGTGATACCTAGACAGTTGAAATTTTCACAAATGATGTATTTCTGTTGTCGCTATAACAACAAATACTAAAAATAGAATAACATAAATATTTAAGGTCTCATACAACAAACGTGATTATTTTGCCGTTTTTGCGATAATGGTACGGAACCCTTCGTGCGCGAGTCCGACTCTCACTTGGGCAGTTTATTTTTTCGCGTTTTATGGCTCTATCTCTCTCTCTCTCACACCTGAATCATGATGATTTTAAGACGTCATATCCGGAAAATTCTTTCGCTTAAAGAACGCTATTATTGAGTGGCTACTTTTTTACTCGGTAAAATGTAGGGTTTCTGTGGGACCGGCCACGGGAGCTTTGCCTAGGGAAGAATATTGTTCCCAATAAGGAGGAGGGCGTTGATGGGAAGTTATTTACTGCTACAGTCATAGGGGTACCAACCTTAGACGTCCCATACATCTACAATATTATTGCGCAATATTGACGACTAGTTTCTGCCAGCGGTTTCGCCCGCGTGAAAAGCGTTTTCTTATCCCAAAGGAACATTATACCGGGATGAAAACGATTACAAAGATTTTCCAGACTATAATCTATTCCTGTGCCAAATTTTATCCAGATCAGCCGTCACATTCAGCCGCTCTAGCGTGATTGAGTAGCAAATCAACACATCCACACACTTATCCATCTATACTTTTACATTTATAATATTAGTTATAATATTAGTTTATAGATTGCACATAAAACCACAAGATTTTGGGCAAACCAATTCAAACTTCTTCAATATTGCATAATAATATTGTAGATGTGTGTGCCTTAGAGACAATAAAAAAACCGGCCAAGTACGAGTTGCACTCGCGCACGAAAGTTTCCGTACCATTATCGCAAAAAACGGCAAAAAGATCACGTTTGTTGTATGGGAGCCCCACTTAAATATTTATTTTATTTGTGTAATATGTATTTTTTGTTATAGCGGCAACAAATATATATCATCTGTGAAAATTTCAACTGTCAACAGACAGACAGACAGACGGATCGCGGAGTCTTAGTAATAGGGTCCCGTTTTTACCCTTTGGGTACGGAACCCTAAAAAGAAACGCATCTGAACCGGTCTATTTTATTTTAACACACAATTTAAAGAGTGAAAGAACGAATGAGAAAGAAACAGTGATTCTGTCAATAAAATATGAAATCAATAACGTTGCATACATAAAACTGCTTTAACGCTTACAGGTCTTACATTTTAAAAGCTTTTGAAACGAAGTTACGTATTCATGATACACAACACAATACAGCGAAAATGAATTGTGTCCGACGCACGAATTCACGCCACGGGCACCGCTCACGCCTCTGGTACCAAAGTTGTTTCAGTGTGGATGAAACTTACTATGTAACTATTGGTAGGTTGAATTTTATTTACTACTGAATTTAGAGTCGTTTTTATTGTTTTACTATCAAATATTTTCATAGGTTAAACAAACTGTGGTGATCCAGTGGATCGGCCCTGACTTAAGTGTCGTAGGTAGTGAGATCAAACCCAGGCAGGCGCTTTACTTTGTGTAAATTATTTCATCACCACTGCTCTTAAAACGGTGAAAGAAAACATCGTGAGGAAACCGGCATGTCCTAGAACAAAAGAAAGACATGTGGTATCCACCAACACGCACTGGGCCCGCGTGGTGGGTTAAGGTCCATTAACTCTCACACAGAGAGGATGCCTGTGTCCCAGCAGTGGTACATTATAAGGCTGATGAAGACAAACTAGGTAATGTATGGAAGGATCGTAGCAGATATAGCGTTCTGTAGTTTCTGCCTAACTCCTTGGGAAAAAAGCATGAGTTTATGTATGTACCTATGTAATGTTAGACATATTTAACAAAGGATTCTCATCAACTCTCACACAGCTGCTACCAGCCACTATGCGACTGGTGATGCATATATCCAGCAATGTAAGTAATGCTATTGGCTGATATTCACAAGGATGTTAAAATGCCTAATAAATCTGAAATTAATATGACACAAAACTTTTGTTTATAAAAGTCAGTATCAACATTTTATATTGAAACTACAGGTTAGAGCTAATCATGTACACAACACCTTGGTCCATCAGCAAATAGTGCGAGTAGAAAACTACTCTGATCATAAATAATAACAGCCGCACGGGTCGATCTTCAAGGTTAAGCAACGCTTGACGAGGTCGGTCCGTGGATGGTTGACCATTTCAACATACCGAGTTTCGTCCGTGCCTCGGAAAGCACGTTTAAGCCGTTGGTCCCGGCTGTCATTTGAAGATCTTTGACAGTCGTTACGGGTAGTCAGAAGCCTGAGATCTGACACCAATCTTGCCAAGGGGTATCGTGTTACCCAGTTACTGGGTTGTGGTCGTTGTGAAGGTCAGATAGGCAGTCGCTCCATGTAAAACACTGGTACTCAGCTGAATCCGGTAAGACTGGAACGAGACTCCAAAAATAATTGGGAATAAAAAAAAGTTAATTAAAAAAATCAAAAGTTAATTAATTATTTTTTCGAATAAGATACATTTAAACATATAAGTGTTATATATTTTTGAAATCACCTCTTAAAACCCTTTATTTTGTTACCCCACACGATGGGTTTCTTTTCTAATTTTAATGTAACCAGTGACACTCGCAGGGTTAAGACGAATCGATTGTCGTAAGAACCATCAAAATCGGCCCACGCGTTTGTTCTCTAGAACGCCACATAGGAACAAACATACATACATACATACTTACATACATACATACATATATACTTACATACATACATACATAGACTGATAAACACATTACCCTCCTTCGGCAGTCGGGTAAAAAGGCTAGGCATGATGATATTAAATAATAACACAGTATGTACCGTGCCAATGAGAAAGAGTGTAAAGGCTTCTTCTCATACAGAGAAGGCACGAGCGAAAACCGAACCGTAACAAGCATATAATTTCCATCTTAGAATTTCAAATAAAAGCCACTCGTGGAAAATATTGAGGGACAGTCCTCAAATAGACATCACCCACTCTCGCACACGTTCCTATCAGCCGGTACAATATTGGATCAGATTGCAGTGAACACAATCCCCTGACATTTTATAGGAACACGTCCGGTTCCACAGAACTGAGTGGGGAGATATAACACGTTGGTGACCTTTCGCGTTCATTCACTTTTCAAGGGGCGAGAGACTGAAATCGCGAAATTAAAATCGCTTGTTCGTCACATTTTATCGAGTTATGTGCATTATTTTTTTTTATCTTATATATGCTCGCGCTTGACCACTATCTCACCTGATGGTAAGTGATGATGTGGTAGACGATGGAGCACGCTTGCCTAGAAGTAATCTATTCACTGTTGACTTAAAGACCCCTAGATTGTAGCTATCGGGAAACACAGACTCCGGCAGGGAATTCCACTCCTTAGCTGTACGCATAATAAAAGTGTTCTCAAAACGTTTAGTGCGTATGGGTGGGATGTCCACCATGTACCGATGGCGCATCGCCGTACGTCTGGTAGTCCGATGATGAAACGGGCTTGCCATTTTAAAATGCATTGCCATTTTTAATACCGTTGTCGTTGGTCCCAGCAGCCATTTGTACATCATTGATACGATGACGACACGGTTGGCCCAGTGGTTGAGCGCTGCGCTGCGTGTCGCGGGTTCGATTTCCGCAAGGAACAAATATTTGTATGGCCTACAGTTGTTCCGGATCTGAGTATCTTGTGTATGTGAGTTTCAATGTTTGTAAACGCACCCACGATACAGGAAGAAATTCGCTAATGAATAAAAAATAAAATATGCTAATATAACCCTATTACGTACTATTATAGGTTGCAGTGTAAATTGATGGAAATAAAAAAACGTGGCATTGAGTTAGTGTTACTAGTCGGTAATTTTTATCCCAATGAGTAACAGTGTAACACAAAAAAGTCAATAAAAAAATCAAAAAGCCCGAATGCGTAAAAAACAAAACTAATAAAAAGACGTAAACAAGAAGAAAATCATGCTGTGCAGTCGGAGGATACATCTTTTGGTCCGCCAGCTCGCGAATATGTATCCTCCGACTGCACAGCAGTAGTTTAGTTTGTTTTTTAAGCAGTCGGGTTTTTTGATGTTTTCAATTAACCTTTTTTATTTAAAATTTTTTAGTTGTTTGTTTTTTAGAATTAGTTACATTTAAACATATAAGTGTTTTTGTATTTTTTTTTTGTGTTTTCTAATTTTAAAGTAGCCAGTGACACTCGCAGGATTAAGACGAATCTATTGACGTAAGGATCATCAAAATCGGCCAACGCGTTTGCTCTCTAGAACGCCACATAGGAACATACATACATACATAGACTGATAAACACATTACCCTCCTTCGGCAGTCGTGTAACTCAACGGGAACATGCCGAAACTCCTAGTGAGGGGAAAGAATTAAAAAAATAAAAATGATTTTCGTTACAGTTATGAAGCGTGAAGCCAGAAAATAAGACACCACACCAAGCGGTATCGGTTTACCCACTTATAGTTTTCACCAAACTTCTTGGTCGCCCTGAATTTGGCTACAATGGCGGCCAAGAAGTTTGGCGGGAACTATACTGAGTTGTGGAGGTCCGATAGGCTGCCGCTCCATGTAAAATACTGGCATATCTACATAAATACTAAGTACATGTAAGCAGGTAGGTACATCTGGTTAGACTGGACGCCAACCCCAACTTGGCTAGGGATGGGTTAGACGAATTGATTTTTCAGAGTTGATACAATTGTAAAAGTTATTAGAAAATTTCACCGCCTGAAATATTATCAACTAGCTGTCCCCCGCGGCTTCGCTCCCAATATAAATATTGTCAATGGAACAAGTCACCCTGGAGGTATTTTAAGTAAGGTAAGTCATTATTTCAGAAATCTCGATAGGTTTCTCTAAGGCATATACCTAAGCTCGCGTCCGCGCCTAAGGTCCTTAGGTAATTTAAAAAGGCCACTCAAAGCCAGACAGAAAGAAGTAATTTCGTTATTGTAAACCAATCTTGGAGTTTCGAGCATAGATACGAACTTGTTGGAAAATTACTCAGAAAAACAATAGGTAGGTGAAGACAAATAAAATTTATGATGCTCTCAAAGTTTTATTGCTCTGAGTGTTATGATGACGATCGATGTTAAATATTTTATGATCACTTCAATCCGAGTTATAATTTCCCAATAAAAAATTGGAGCTCCTATAGAATAGATCTTTTTTTTTTTTTTTTACTATATATAGGCCTGTGTTTGACCACAATCTCACCGTGGTCAGTGATGATGTGGCCGATGGTGGTAAGCACACAAAGCCTAGAAGGGAACTGGCTCTCAAGTGCTGCTGTCGGAACACACCGGAAGGTGCTTGGCGACAGATTTTCAACTTGAGGGTGGTTGCCAGCCAGGCGGGTACTACAAAGTACCCTACCACCGTGCTATGGTTTCCTCACGATGTTTTCCTTCACCGAAAGCTCAAGCTCATTGTAGGATTCGAACCCGCGACCTTCGTCTCGGTATCAAAAAGATCTTCGGTAAAACCTGTATCTATCGAGGTAATTCTAGAACTTTTATCGATAGTGAATCTTAAAGTCAAGTTATACATCACTTCTTTGCGATCTTCTTGTTTTAGTGACTACTCTACATTTACATAAGTTATACTGAGTGGCCCCGTTGGTAGCGGCGTTGGAGACTTTGTTCAGGTCATCTGGATGACATTAATGTATTAAAATGAGCCTTTAAGGTGAACACGCATCAATCCGCGCCGAACGCGCCGCACGTATCGTATCCACTTCGGTACATTTTGAACAATATTTTCCACACGGATGCGGATGACGTCTCCGCGCCGCCCGCATCGCACTCGCCGCAAGCATCGAACGCGCCGAATCTGTTGACATCATCCGCACGCGCTGGTGGAATCCGTATACCTACAGTATTTTGCTGAAATGCGGGCCGTGCGGCGCGGATAGGTGCGCGAGGTTGCATACGATTTCGTATAAGGATTTATGAAATGCGTTGACTGCGGCGCGTGCGGCTCCTGCCGCGCGGATAGGTGCGCGTTCACCTCTACTGTCCAACTGCAGGGCAAACTTATCCCAGTCTCCTACAAATTTGGGTCAGCTACTTTTGAGAAGGAGTCCAACTCTTCCCGCCCCTCTTTCAGGGCTAAAAAAAATAGGTACCATTGTACCTATTTTTCTTTTAAAAAAACGTGTTTTATTGCGGATGGAACAGGGACGGAATAGGATGATAAGTTTTGAAAACATCTTTTCATTCATTCGGCCGGGTTGGCGACGAATTGGCGTCCCTTGGCATTTTGTACGAAACGAACTTATCGTCCCGTTCCGTCCGAAAAAACACGTTACGTAGATAGGTATGCAGCGACCTTAAAGCTGATTTGCCGCAATGAGTGCATTTCGAGAATATTTAGCCATTTGTGTTTTGGAATCCGATTTGTGTTAACTACTACCAATACCACCGGACCGCGGCTCACGAGACCGGCCAATGTGGCGACACTTGGGTGGGGGCGGCCTATGTCCAACAGTGGATGTCTTTTGGCCGAAATGATGGAAATGATGACTGACTAAAACTTAGGTATACCTAGTAGAAAACTTAACTATCTACCTATTGTTCGATTTTCTTACAAGTTTCACAATATTGGCTGCTATTCTATTCGTGTAAAATGTTCTAAAGAAAAGCAACTTATTGTTAAAAAGCTATAATACCTAGCTTTGATCACCCGCTTCGTTGCAACTGGATCCCGAATTATTTGAAACGCAAACCCATTGAACTCAATTTAATAGAAATGATACGGCATTTAAACAATGATTCCGGTGTCGCCAAACTCCGCTCCTCGACCGCGAATCGCTCGAGGCGAAATATTAAAAGAACATCGAATATTACGCGGATAAATATATCAATGAAATGGATTCGTATTGTTTGCGAATTAAAGGTCTACATCCGTTAGAACATAGGCAAAACTTAATTTTGGTGTATGCGTTTCGATGGCGCGGCCACGGAGATTTTTTTAAAAAAGAACTATGCCAAGATTATGTAAAAATTTGTAAAAGTTGATTCCCAAAACCATAAATTTGTCAAAGATAAGGTTAAAAAGTTTTAAGGATTTGAACGTGGCCGCGCCATTGAAACGCGGCGAACCGCGCGGCCACGGAGATCTTTAAAACTAAGCGTTGCAGAGACCTGAAATTTAGTGAAATGACAGATTGAATTTGTAAAAAATTTGTAAAAATATAGAAAAAATTCCTAGGTTTATATTTTAGGAGCTGTAAGACTAAAACCCCATGGCCGCGCCATTGAAACGGTGAAAAACACGTTATCACCGATATCTCGCTGAAAAAGCATCGCAGAAGTCTGAAACTTTTTGTAATACCTAGATTTGAATTTGTCGAAATAGGTAAAAATACACAAAAAAATCCTAGGTTTATATTTCAGGAGCTATAAGACCAAAACCCTATGGCCGCGCCATTGAAACGGTGAAAAACACGTTATCGCCGATATCTCGCTGAAAAAGCATCGCAGAGGACTGAAGTTTTTTGTAAAACCTAGATTTGAATTTGTCAAAGTATGTAAAAATACACAAAAAAATCCTAGGTTTATATTTCAGGAGCTGTAAGACCAAAACCCTATGGCCGCGCCATTGAAACGGTGAAAAATACGTTATCGCCGATTTCTCGCTGAAAAAGCATCGCAGAGGTCTGAAGTTTTTTGTAAACGCTAGATTTGAATTTGTCAAAACATGTAAAAATACACAAAAAAATCCTAGGTTTATATTTCAGGAGCTGTAAGACCAAAACGCTATGGCCGCGCCATTCAATACGTTTTGTATGTTCCGATAGGGTGACCATGACTTATTGTTTACAGAAAACTTTCCACCTGCAAGTATTAGAAATTATATCTCAAGGATTCTAAATCATGATAAGTATGAAATGATAAGTACCTATATCTTAGTGTAAGTAAACAATCTGTGATTTGTGATTTTGAAAGAAATGATTAGTACCTATAACTTAGTGTAAGTAAACAATCTGTGATTTGTGATTTTGAAAGAAATGATAAGTACCTATACCTTAGTGTAAGTGAACAATTTGTGATTTTGAAAGAAATGATAATTACCTTTATCTTAGTGTAAGTAAACAATCTGTGATTTATTTGATTTTAAAGAAATAAATATATGTTTTTGTATCATAACGTTTCATTTTAATTTAATTTAGAATCCTTGAGATATAATTTCTAATATTTGCAAGTGGAAAGTTTTCTGTAAACAATAAGTCATGGTCACCCTATCGGAACACTCAAAACGTATTCAAGGTTTTATATTATGAAACAAAAAGAAAATTTTCGCCTATTATCGGTAATTATACATATTAATAGGTGTTGTTTACAAAAAAAGATCTCGCTAATACTTTATTTCCGATTAGATAACCACAACTTATTTCTACGCAATACCGTAATACAGCTCCTGAAATATAAACCTGGGATATTTTTGTGTATTTTTACATGTTTTGACAAATTCAAATCTAGCGTTTACAAAAAACTTCAGACCTCTGCGATGCTTTTTCAGCGAGAAATCGGCGATAAAATATTTTTCACCGTTTCAATGGCGCGGCCATAGGGTTTTGGTCTTACAGCTCCTGAAATATAAACATAGGATTTTTTTGTGTATTTTTACCTATTTCGACAAATTCAAATCTAGGTATTACAAAAAGTTTCAGACTTCTGCGATGCTTTTTCAGCGAGATATCGGTGATAACGTGTTTTTCACCGTTTCAATGGCGCGGCCATGGGGTTTTAGTCTTACAGCTCCTAAAATATAAACCTAGGAATTTTTTCTATATTTTTACAAATTTTTTACAAATTCAATCTATCATTTCCCTAAATTTCAGGTCTCTGCAACGCTTAGTTTTAAAGATCTCCGTGGCCGCGCGGTTCGCCGCGTTTCAATGGCGCGGCCACGTTCAAATCCTTAAAACTTTTTAACCTTATCTTTGACAAATTTATGGTTTTGGGAATCAACTTTTACAAATTTTTACATAATCTTGGCATAGTTCTTTTTTAAAAAAAACTCCGTGGCCGCGCCATCGAAACGCATACATTTTGGTTATCCAGTAGTAAAAATAAGAGAAATTTTTATCAAGCACTTGTTTACGTAAAGTACCTACGTTAATTCAAATTTTACTTGGAGTTGCCATAATTCAGTTGCCTGTACCTGTTAAGGTACTTAATTTTTTTAAGTATGTACTAATTCGGTACATATTGCATTATATTATCTGCGACATTGCGTACAATTGTGATATGAATTTATAAACGGTATAATAGATGATGGGGTGATGGGGTGTCTGGGGAGTATGCAACTTTGTTAGTTTTTAATCATAGTCTGGCAGTTTGAGTATTTATGCAGCCTACCCGAATGTCCTTTCTTTGGTATTGTTCGTCAATTCGTTGAGCTCCTCAAATTCTGAGTTGAGCTGCACGGTTATTGATAAATGCGTGCACTGACTGGACAGGTGCACTCAGTCTGGCTGGGTCTTTCCTCAAAAGACCATTTCAGACATCAGCCTACATGGTCTTCACATGAACTAAACAAGATTTTGTCTGGACTTTAAAAGAGACTGCGACCTCTGAGTTTGTTTCGGCCTTTCTTCTCAGAGTAGTCAGACAGGAAACGCCGACCTCATCTAGTTTAAAAAAATATGATCGACATGTAAAAGTGTTTGTACAAACCAACTTACAGAAATAATAGTACATTGTGATACAAGGGTGGAAAGTAGGTTATTGCAAACGAGCTGTCATTAACAAGCCCGAGCCGAAGGTGAGGGTTTTTAATGACACGAGTTTGCAATAACCTACACGCCCGTGTATCACACGATATTTTTCAATACAGTTGTGGGAAATAGTAAAACCAAATCAAAGAATTAGATTTGTTAATTCACAAAAAAAATAAAATTTTTGCAATTGGACATATTTTTTTTACAACGAAAGCAGCCTACACAGCCTATTCGATTTTTGATAAATGTTGTTGTGAAAATAATTAAATTGAAACTGGTAATTAAATATATTAAACAACCATTTAAAAGACTTTTGGGAATTAAATGCTAAAACGTTCGGAATCATTCATTTTTCCTCGTATAAAATCTATTCCATTTTATTCTATGTATGAAAACTCCTTGCTACTAAACTTTTTTAAATTGACTTATAACTAAAGGCGCGTTTTTGCAACTGGACATTTTTTACAACGAAAACAGTCTATACAGCCTATTTGATTTTAGACAAATATAGATGTGAAAATAATTAAATTAAAACTGGTAATTAAATATATTAAACAACCGTTTAAAAGACTTTTGAGAGTTCAATGCTAAAACGTACGGAATCATTAATTTTTCCTCGTATAAAATCTATCCCATTTTATTCTATGTATGAAAACTCTTTGCTACTAAACTTTTTAAATTGACTTATAAATTTAAAACTAAACTGCAAAACTAATGATCGAGCTCGTAAACAAAAGTCACGACCGCGTAATAGAAAGATGCCTATGCATAAGATTCAATTTTCGAATCATAATTATAGCCTCTGAAAGTACGCCATGTTTAACAACTGTATTGAAAAATTATTTATCATGGCGTTAGGATTGATAAACAATTAAGTACATACCTCCCTACATTTTTGAGATTAGGTGCTCTAGAACACCAGGGTGGTGGGCCCTATCAGATTTCTTTTTAATATCATTGCACATGCTGAGATATGAGCCTTTTTGGTCTCGCACGGGGATATTTATTTTAATTTTTGTTTGTGTTTTGTTTATCTCGTGTGCGGGTCACAAATAAATATTTTACCTTGCTTTTCTTTAGAGTAGGTACATTACCAATGTAGGTAACTCCAGGCTGGGTAAGTAACGACGTAGGACGCACATTGATGACCATACCTATAGACGAGATCGTTCATCATCATCACTTAAATAAACTTCCGCCTGCACAAGAATTATATGCAGAAAATAGAGAAGTTTTAATGGATCTCTTCTTCTTTCTTTTTCGTTTCGATGGTACATTTGATCAAACTATTTGAGCCCTGAATTAACTGCCAGTCAGATCCTATTTACACTTCCCTCGCCAAAAGGAACGTCTAAACTAATATTTAGCACCCAGCTATCATTAAACCCAGTGATTAAACCCATGCGGCGACTGAGAACGAGTGACAAGGCTCATCGAGTCATTCTCGCGTTTATTTTGCTTTGCCGAGTATAAATTCTTAATCGAATGTCAGACCTGATAAACGCTCGGCTCTCGACGCATCCGAGAAACGCCGTAATTAGTTTTCCTTAAATGCAGTTTATGTTCAAAGCTTCTTTGAATAAAGGTATAGACTTCTAATAGGGATTTCTAAGCCTTAAATTTTACGTTAAAAAAAAATACAGAAAAGTAAAAAGCACTAGTTAATAAAAGTGACACTTTCCGCACAGTTTGACTGCTTGGAAAACGCTCTTTTCGAGGATATGCATTGTAAATTAGTTTAAGGAACCTTCCTGAGGCTCTATAATGCTACTGTATTGTTGTTATTGTCAGATGTCGCAGAAATCAATCTATCCTGAATTAGAGTTATATAAGTGTCATTTTCAATGTCAACGATGGCGATGGTCGAAATGCCAAAATGTATTGATCTCGTGACATTTCTATAGAAGCGTTTGACACCCATAATTTTTTTTACATTTTCACAATCGCTAACGCCACGCTTTCATTTAATACAATATTAGTTACTTGTCTATGGCCTCTGGTGGGACAACGCAATTCGCTATCTTTACCTACTTTAAAATATAAATTTTAAGTTTGTACAAAAGCCTTATTTTTCATAATTATATGACCTAAGGTTTTAAAATTTTAAAATTATTTTCACAAAAATTCTTAAAATCACTTGACTTTTACTTGACCTCTAAATGACGTCATAAAGTATACTTTATAGGAAACTTTCAACGCCTCTTGTAATGAAATAATTAAGAACCACTTGCATACAATCCCAACCCACCCAGAGCTAGTCGCCAAGACGAGGTTAAATTGACAGTTCGTCATACAATATTTTCAATTTAACCTCGCGGGCAACCAACTCCGAGTTAAGTCTTTCGTGCGAGTGGGCCGATGGGCCGTTGTTTTGTACGTGTCATGCGTCAGTGTAAAGTCCAATGCTATTCAAACTACAATAACTAAATCTATTAATTAAAAATTTAAGAAAATACCATAAAAATACTTTACATACCGAATTCAAATTGCGTCAATAGACGATATCGCGCACGTAAAACCCACGCGGTCAAAATAATCGTGCACATCGACTCTGTGTCCACTGTCACCGACTCCACCCCCGCCTGCCCGCGTTCGCCTCGTGCGCCAATAGTCTAACGTCAGCAGCCGTATTGCGTAAGTGCGCAAAGAAGTTGAACTCCTCTATCCAACCGACCAAATCGGCCAATCACACAAAACGGACGCGTCATTCATCTCGCATGTGATTGGTCGATTTGGTCGGTTGGATAGAGTTTAACTTCGTTGCGCACTTACGCAATAAGGCTGTAGGTCTGAGTGATGTAATAGTGCCAAGTGCAGAGTTACTTTGACCGAGTACCTAGTGTTTTAAAGTGCAGTCGGTCGAATTGCATTTTTGCGTCCAATGTGAAGCCATGAATTTTGCCATAAAATAAAACTTAAACCTTCCTGCCCACTGACCTCTAATATACAAGTTTGTATGTTAGAGGTCAGAGTTCCTGCCAGATAAGCTTGAATTAAATATACATATAGGTACTTCTAGTACTACTTTTATTACTTCTTAGTTCAGTTCTTGTGTAAATGGCTAAATGCCCCGAGTTTTCCACATAATCGCCCTCCCGATCAATTACGCAAGCACACTGAAAATCCCGGCAGTTTGGCAAATTCCCCACAGATTGGCAACGCTGACAGAGCGGCGGCTCGGCGCATAGTAATATTAGGAGTGAAACGTGAACGTTACCCCAACAGGAAAGTTACTCCTAGAGTGATATGAGTGGAACGTATACTTAGTGCGTAATCTGCTATGCATGTGCGCCACATAAAAAATAAGTGCGTGTCGTAGTTTTTGAAAAAAACGGAAAAAACGATTCCTGCTAGGGTAACGTTGTTCCAGCAGGAAAATTCTAAACGAATGATCGGAATGAGAAATATTGTGCATGGGCAGAGAGCTTAGAGTTGTGCAAAAATGTGCGCCGAAAATATAATTGGTGCGTCATCAGGTTTTCGAGATATTGCATTTCCTGCTGGAGTAACGTTTTGAAGAATCGTGTATCTCTAAAACCATTGTACATGCGCCTGTATAATAAACATACACGAGTAGCTCTTGATATGTGCGTATTTGTGCCGGAATTAGATTTAAGGAAATATTTATAATTTTCAAGTAAATGCGCTTTTTAGAAAACCCGAAAAAAGTTTGCAGCGCCTAAATGAGAAAACGTATAAGCTCGTTGAAAACTGTATTCAGTCCATCTTGACTCTTGTAGTAACCATAAAAAATTTCTAAAGCATAGGTACATGCTTGCGTTATCGAATAATATTGCTAAAAGTCAAAACGAGGTTGTCATAACTTTGACAGCAAAATACAAGAAACTGACTAAACCCAAGATAGGTAGGTGTTAATCACAAGTATGTGCGTTTAGTCAAAAATATATAGTGAAAATATTCAGCTTGGAATGTTTCTTATTTAGTAGATTTAATGAAAAAGCTAAACATGTAAACAAAGGCTGGTTATCCGACCAAATTCGAATGACTACGAAAAAGCGACGGATTCATACATATCGATGACCTTCTTAACTTTACTCACGAACCGGTTGTAGCGTGTTGTGCCTGAGTACACTGAGGTAGAAAAGTTATAGAAAAATTTACTTGTTATTGGATTATATTTTACTAGCTGTCTTGTTGTTTGTTTACTTGATTAGGTTTTCTAATGTACTTACATTAGAAAAAGTAGTGCCAAGTTATAACCCATCTTCTTTATTCCAAATTTCATTAAATATATTCGGTATTTTGTGGACACATCAAGACATTTGCCTTTATAATATTAATAGAAAAAAGTACTTTAGAGAACAAAAAATAGATGGTGGCTGTTTTTAAAAAAAACGTTCAGGTTATGTGGGATGAATACCGACTACAAAAAAGAACCTACAGATAAAGTTCATAAATTAAAAGCCAATTTTACTGTTTGTATTTTAGTATAATATGTGATTATAAATAATAATGACTACACAAGGTACAAATAATTTGATTGAACTGTTTTCCAATATTAATAGGTTTGTAATTTGATCTGTGATTTGATGCCATAATTACTTTAAGAAACTAAATTAAGGGAATAAAAATAATAATTTCTACATCAACAAGCTCTTTCATTTGTTATGGTCACAAGGTGAATTTAATGTATTTTTTAAGTTAGTCCCCAAAATTAGGTCATAGAGTCTAGCAAACGAATGTAGAGACTGTAAAAGCGCGGAAAATTTAAAAAATATCAGCATAGCAACCCCAAAACTAGTATGAAATATCTGGAATAACCTAATTTGATACTTTAGAAATATTTATTTTATTTTGTCTGAATAAAAATACAATAGGTAATTGAGGTAGGTAATATTATAGATATTATGTATCAATCTCAAAAAAATAACAACAGTATTCTGTAATAATTTTGGTTTATTCAACTTATTAGCGTCATAATAACTTAAGAAATCTAACAACACACGTAACAAATCTTGGTTATTTTTTAATGCGATCTTTCTCCTGATGTTTTTCTTGATATTTAGACATCATGCGAAACGACATCTCCCGTAATCCACTTTGAACTGTTTTATTAATTTTTCACTTAAATAAATGCTATTATCAAGACCACAACAAATCACCAAAAATTGATGTTGACATTAGTATAACATTGCCATATAAAAAGTTTGCAAATAATTCGAGTGTCTACTTTCATTTGCCAGACTCTACCAACAAACGTTTGAACGCGACTGTACGGACAACAGCTTAGATTTAATACGTCCAATTAAGAAGGTCATCGATATGTATGAATCCGTCGCTTTTTCGTAGTCATTTGAATTTGGTCGGATAACCAGCCTTTGTTTACATGTTTAGCTTTTTCATTAAATCTACTAAATAAGAAACATTCCAAGCTGAATATTTTCACTATATATTTTTGACTAAACGCACATTCTTGTGGTTTACACATACCTATCTAGGGTTGAGTCAGTTTCTTGTATTTTGCCGTCAAAGTTATGACAACCTCGTTTTGACTTTTAGCAATATAATTCAATAACGCAAGCATGTATGCTTTAGAAACTTTTTATGGTTATTACAAGCGTCAAGATGGACTGAATACAGTTTTCAGCGAGCTTATACGTTTTCTCATTTAGGCACTGCAAACTTTTTTCGGGTTTTCTAAAAAGCGCATTTACTTGAAAATTATAAATATTTCCTTAAAACTAATTCCGGCACAAATACGCACATATCAAGAGCTACTCGTGTATGTTTATTCTACAGGCGCACGTACAATGGTTTTAGAGATACACGATTCTTCAAAACGTTACTCCAGCAGGAAATGCAACAACTCGAAAACCTGATGACGCACCAATTATATTTTCGGCGCACATTTTTGCACAACTATAAGCTCTCTGCCCATGCACAATATTTCTCATTCCGATCATTCGTTTAGAATTTTCCTGCTGGAACAACGTTACCCTAGCAGGAATCGTTTTTTCCGTTTTTTTTCAAAAACTACGACACGCACTTATTTTTTATGTGGCGCACATGCATAGCAGATTACGCACTAAGTATACGTTCCACTCATATCACTCTAGGAGTAACTTTCCTGTTGGGGTAACGTTCACGAGTGAAACCCACCTATTAAATTTCCGTTTTTTATGATAACGTAATTTTTTTCTATAAGTTTTGTTTCTATTAATCAAAATAATCCATAAAACAAGTCTATTCGTAATAGCCAACGCAGTTGCAGTTTATTGATGCCCTTCTTGAAGAAACCAGCTGGACGGGAAGCAACACATTCTTCAAAGGCATTTTGTACCTACTGCCTCTCGGGTATTGAATTTTATTCAAGCCAGAAACTTATCCAAATTCTGGAAAAAATAGAAGTCTGCAAGGTCAGGTGAGTATGGCGGATGACGGAGAGCTTCCGACCCCAGCTCTTGTAACTTGGAGACCATCTGCTGTGCAGTATAAGGTCGCGCGTTAACGTGCAGAAGCATCGGACACGAGCGACTGAACAAAGCTGGTTAGAGACATGCGAGCTCCTCCATCATTGTTCAGTTATTTACAGTACATGTTGATCCCGTTTGGTAAGAAGCTGTGATGAAAAGATTT
Organism: Anorthoa munda; assembly: GCA_945859665.1. Taxonomy (NCBI): domain Eukaryota; kingdom Metazoa; phylum Arthropoda; class Insecta; order Lepidoptera; family Noctuidae; genus Anorthoa; species Anorthoa munda. The sequence goes on from OX243893.1 coordinate 8,942,306, forward strand.
AGGGTTCCAAAACAAAATAATGACAAAGTCGATGAAGCCCCGCAGCAGGGTTTCTAAATCTATCTGCAGGGTTTAAAGTAACCTAACATGAAGGGACATAACGGGAGCTAAGTTCGCTCGCTCACTTCAGCTCCCCTCATCCCCTGCGAACCTAACCTATCCGTGTTGCGATGTCCTAAGTTCCCGAGCTCGCTTCGATCGCTCTGCACAGCGATGTCAACTCGTCGGTTGTTCTGCTATTACATATATTATTATTCCATTATTCAATTTAATTTACATATTTTTAAACATTATATTACAAAAAAAAAAAAAATTACAATAACATTTAAAAATACAAAAATAGTAGCCCACCGGTATCGGGAACAGGGTCCAAGCTACCGGTGGTCAGAGCTCCTGAGAGAGGAACCTCCTGACTATACGCGCCGTGTCCAGGAGTACCGCTTTCTGGATCAAGCCCTTGATCCAGCTGCCTAACGAGAGCCTCCTCAGATGTTCATCGAGGCTCTTGGCTATTATGCCATTGGCACAATGATTGCTGTATTCACTTCCCACATGTCGACAACCTCGCGAGCCAGATCAAGATACTTACTTTTCTTATCTCTCTCAGCCTTCACGAGGTTCTCGTCATGGGGGACCGCTATATCAACAATCATTGCGCGACGCTCTAGTCGGTCTATCACCACTATGTCAGGCTTATTGGCAACAATAGTCCTGTCAGTGATGATAGACCGATCCCAATACAACGTGACATTGCCATTTTCGAGAACTGGGTCGGGCACATACTTATAGTAGGGCACTTCCGAATCCACAATATTGTATTTAAGAGCAAGTTGCTGATGGATAATCCTGGCTACAAGGTTGTGTCTATGCAAATAGTCTCCGTTAGCCAGACTAGAACAACCGGAGATAATGTGACGGATAGATTCACCCGGCCGGTGACATGCCCGACAGATGTCAACTGTGCCATCCTTCACAATGTATTTCCGGTAGTTGTTCGTCATCATAACTACTTCGTCCATAATCGCAAAGACAAAACCTTCGGTTTCCCCGAAAAGGTCACCAAATCGCAGCCAGGCCACGGACGCTAAAAGATCTACATCGGGCCCATGTAGGACCCGGTAGAAGCGTCCGTGGCCTTCCTGCGGTCATTAGTAGTCTCGTTAGCCAAGGAGAGCGGGGTAAGGCCCTTGTCCACCGCTACCACATCTCGATGCATATCCACGTCGGTGGCCTGGAAGTATTCCCTAAGACTGCATACCTCGCGGTTGTGCAGGGTCTTAGCATTTAAAAAGCCTAGACCCCCACACTTCCGCGGGATATACAGTCTCATGACCGATGACCGTGGGTGATGCATACGATTTGCGGTAAGCAGCGTGCGGACTCTCCTATCCAGGGCGTCAAGTTCTGTCTGAGTCCATTTGAGTATGCCGAAAGAATACATCAAGACCGGCATGACCCAGCTGTTGAAGGCGCGCACCTTGTTTCCGCCTGATAAAAGACTATTTAGTACTTTATTCAGGCGGCCAAAGAAGCGTTCCTTCAACGACTGTTTCACGTCACTAGCATTGATGCCTAATGCTTCCGACATAACCAAATACTTTATACTTGTAAGTTTCGGTTGAGGAAAGGGATCGAAGGTGTATGGAATCCGAGAGTTGTATATATATTATTATTATATACTTTATTGTACACCTCAAAAACATACAGGACAAACATTTACAAAAACAAGTGTACAATGGGCGGTCTTATCGCACAGGGCAATCTCTTACAGACAACCTTTGGATGGACTGAACAATAGGAGATGAATTTAGGTCTGTGTTTTGAATAATATGCTAATTTAAGTTGTAACACTATTACGTACAATTAGATTGCAGTGTAAATCGATAAAAAAAACGTGGCATTGAGTTAGTGTTACTAATCGCTAATTTTTATCCCAATGAGCCAATCACACCGGCCCTGGTCCACCAAAAAGTGACCATCCCTTTTCTAGGAGTCAGTTTTCGTTTAGGGCATTGTTTAGATGGTGAACCAGGGTCCAAACAACTTGCTAAGCGCTTGCGATTGTCAAACAGAATCCAATTTGCATCGCAGATAAATGCGGTTCAAATTTCCTTCGTGACGACGTGCCTTGCACTGCTCAACAGGCACACAAGCCTGTAGAGCAGTGCAAGGCACGTCTCGACGCGTACTTCGCGCTGGCAATCATTGAATTTGTGGGGCACCCATTTGTCAAGCTTTTTTACATTGCCAATTTGACGCAAGTTGATGGTAACGTCGAAAGCTGCTGCAAATTAAGCCGTAGATTGAGTATCATCAGTTTCCACAATCGCTTTTATTTCGTCATTGTCGACATTCTTTAGCAAGGGTATTTGAAAGTGTTAGGAATGGTAAATTAAACCACTTTTTCTTAACTTCCATCAAGGAGAGTGTGTATTATTAATTCATTTAACAAAAAATCTTTGTCTGTCCATTTATACATTAGTCAAACGAAATACATCAAAATGCGAGGGTTCAATAAAAACAACACGACATACAACTACTGAATCTTTAATTATATCCAACAAGTACTCTTAAGCGAATCTTTTAAATCATACATAACTAAACATAATTGCTAAATCGAACCTTTCTCATTTGTATGTCAGATACAAAAATATTTATATCTTTTATGAACAGAAAATCCACTCATACCATGTGATACACTAAACTTATTGAAATCAAACAACGCACTTATAATTTCAGCGTCCATCGTCCAGGATACTCGACTAGTATCTTAATATAAAATGTATTCACAAGCCAGTGGCGCTGGCTTTCAATATGAAGCCAGGATGTACAGATCACTGCCTGGTTACAAGTCTGCAACAAAACAGTATACTAAATAAGAAAGAACTAATTAAGAGCGAGCACAGACGGACTACAATTTTATTGAAAGTAAGTGATGAAGCATGTATTTAATTCAATGGTTTTTTGATACACTGCGCGGGCGTTATGACACTTCGTACGTACTGTGTCACACGTACAAAGTCATTCCTGTGTAACTGTATCAGAACGTGTCATATGAACACCAACATACTGTATCTAAGATGCAGTCAAAAGGACTGCATGCTGTACAGGGTCATTCCTGTGTAACTGTGTCAGAAAGTGTCTTATGAACACCCGCGTACTAAGCATGTTTTTAATTCAATGATTTTTTGATACACTGCGCGGGCATTATGACACTTCGTACGTACTGTGTCACACGTACATAGTCATTCCTGTGTAACTGTATCAGAACGTGTCATATGAACACCCACGTACTGTATCTAAGATGCAGTCAAAAGGACTGCATGCTGTACAGGATCATTCCTGTGTAACTGTATCAGAAAGTGTCTTATGAACACCCGCATACTAAGTATGTATTTAATTCAATGATTTTTTGATACACTGCGCGGGCATTATGACACTTCGTACGTACTGTGTCAATCGTACAGAGCCATACCTGTATCAGAACGTGTCATATGAACACCCGCGTACTGTATCTAAGATGCAGTCGAAAGGACTGCATGCTAGTTCTTGCTTCGATTATCTTTCAGGCGAATTATAGTCGAGTCTATCTTCACTCTCACTGTGTTAATTATTATCCCTACGCAAAATAACATTCTGGGTATCACATAATGGCGCCCGAATAGTACGTCACTTATTCAATTCAAATCTTAGCACTGTGCATGTAGCACATAAAAATAGGTCATTCACACTCTTAACTAAGAAATAAAAACGCATTTTACAAAGATACGACCTAAAGATTCAGCTAAAACTACTCACAAACTCTTAATTTAAGTATCACTCTTCCAAAGCTTGATAGTCTTGTCATTCTCGAGCGCTGCAGACGCTATGATGTTCTCGGTGGGGTGGCATGCAGTACATAGCACGGTGTCTGTGTGGCCAGATAACCGCTGTACGATCTCTTTTGATTGCAGGTTCCAGATGTATACCAGGTTGTCTTCTGAGCCTGATACTATCCACTGTGGAGAAAGAAATTGGTTAAAATGTTGGTTCTGTATTGTTGAATCGTTTTACTGGCAACTCAGGGTTCACACAATCGACATGAAATATTTATGTAATGTCGTTTCTTTGACGACAGGGCGATTCTGCAAAGAACCAAATCTATTATTGACAACCGTGCCTCAGCTTCAAATCCGAATTGTTTTTTTTTATTATTAAATATAGCCCTCGCCAAACTTCTTGGCCGCCCTGAAGTTGGTTTACCGAATGCGCGAGGCACGAAACGGTGCTGTTTTTGTATGAGATTTTCTACTGCGCAGCCATTGTAGCCAACTTCAGGGCGGCCAATAAGTTTGGCGAGAACTATACACGGTTTTGTTTCGAGAAATTTTCCTAATAAAAATTAATTTATCCTACGACGGTAGAACTATCGTGATATTGGGTAGATAGCTATCACATTTTAGCAGTTCTTAATTTATCCTACGACGGTAGAACTATCGTGATATTGGGTAGATAGCTATCACATTTTAGCAGTTCTTAATTTATCCTACGACGGTAGAACTATCATGATATTGGGTAGATAGCTATCACATTTTAGCAGTTCTTAATTTATCCCACGACGGTAGAACTATCGTGATATTGGGTAGATAGCTATCACATTTTAGCAGTTCTTAATTTATCCTACGACGGTAGAACTATCATGATATTGGATAGATAGCTATCACATTTTAGCAGTTCTTAATATATCCTACGAAGGTAGAGCTATCATGATATTGGGTAGATAGCTATCACATTTTAGCAGTTCTTAATTTATCCTACGACGGTAGAACTATCATGATATTGGGTAGATAGCTATCACATTTTAGCAGTTCTTAATTTATCCCACGACGGTAGAACTATCGTGATATTGGGTAGATAGCTATCACATTTTAGCAGTTCTTAATTTATCCCACGACGGTAGAACTATCGTGATATTGGGTAGATAGCTATCACATTTTAGCAGTTCTTAATTTATCCCACGACGGTAGAACTATCGTGATATTGGGTAGATAGCTATCACATTTTAGCAGTTCTTAATTTATCCTACGACGGTAGAACTATCATGATATTGGGTAGATAGCTATCACATTTTAGCAGTTCTTAATTTATCCTACGACGGTAGAACTATCGTGATATTGGGTAAATAGCTATCACATTTTAGCAGTTCTTAATTTATCCTACGACGGTAGAACTATCGTGATATTGGGTAAATAGCTATCACATTTTAGCAGTTCTTAATTTATCCTACGACGGTAGAACTATCGTGATATAGGGTAGATAGCTATCACATTTTAGCAGTTCTTAATTTATCCCACGACGGTAGAACTATCGTGATATTGGGTAGATAGCTATCACATTTTAGCAGTTCAAACTACACAGATAACGTATATTTGGCCTCGTATTTGGCTAGAAACACGCATAGCGTGGCGATCTCACACGGTATTTGTTTATCATGCGTAACGTAACTGATTGCATAAGTAATATAATTTTCATCTTGCTGATGTAAATGATCATAATCGTCCAAGAGATGACTTTCTAAGGCTTGTGTTCGAGCATAGTAACAATACAAGGCTGTAAGTGTCTTATTGCAGAGCGTTTGCCTCTTCTCATATAGAGTAGCATTATCCAGCACTCTTCCTCAAGGCAGGTTGGCATGTTTCATTAAAAATATAGCCTAAGATCCGACTGACAGAAATCTGCAGGCATCAGAGTTCTTAATTCAACTTAATTTTCATGAATGATACTTGATGGTAGAATAGATTGCTGCAGGGTGGCCAGCTCTCAGTTAACCGTAACCTGTGGGTTGCCAGTTTACCTACTCAACTTGGTAACCCATGAATGGCGGCTAATTAAGAGCTAGATGTTGTTCCATTGCGGTGCAAGATACAGGCGAAATTCTTAGTGAAGGGCTAAGTTCAAAAATAAAACTGGCCAAGCGACTGGGACTCGCGCACGAATGGTTCTGTACCATTATCGCAAAAAACGGCATAAAAATCACGTTTGTTATATGGGAGCCAACTTAAATATGTATTAAATATGTCCTTTTTGTTATAGCGGCAACAGAAATACATCATCTGTGAAAATTTCAACTGTCTAGCTATCACGGTTCGTGAGATACAGCCTGGTGACAGACGGACAGACAGACAGATCGTGGAATCTTAATAATAGGGTCCCGTTTTTACCCTTTGGGTACGGAACCCTAAAAAGCAAGAAACTGTTCGCGGTAAGATTTGGCCAAGAAACCCTGCATAACCTATTCTACTATCAAGAATGATTCCTAAAGTTCAAGTTAACCAAAAATAAAATACTGGCAGATATTTGCAGTAGGATCTCATACTATTAGAAAGCGATAATAAAAACCAGTATTGATTACGAAATTATTGGGTAGCAACTGTAGCAAAGATAAATCTTGGGAATTTAACAATTACCTTGACACACTTGCAATCTCTTATCAGCTGGCTACTGCAAGATAAACCTTAGCAAATCTGTGAGTGTGTTTTTAACTCATCAGATGAGTTTCCTTATGACGAAACCAACACATGTCTTTGAAAAACGTTAGAATGAGATAAAATTTTCATCTATCTATTACAAATTGAGCACTGCTAAGTTGTATAATTCAGAAATTAATGTTCTTTCAGAGGGCTTGTAGTCCTGTGACTTTCACAGGATCAGCCACCTCAAAAAAAAAAAGAGTATAAAATCCTCTTATGCATAAGAGGTAAAGGTCGCAGAGGAAATCAACTAAATCCGGCCAGGGCCTGACTGGTCGCTGAGGCGATGCTTTGAGGTGGTCTATATCTAGTAGTAGAGGTATTTTCATTGAGATGATAATGCAAGTAATCTTACCTTTCCACCAGTAACACTGAAGTTGGCGAAGATACAGTATTTCTCGTTCTTATGTCCTGTGTATGTCTTGAGGCACTTGCCCCTACTGTAGTCCCATAGTTTGAGGGTGTTGTCCAGCGTCGCAGCCAAGATATATTTGCCGTTTGGAGAGAACTTCACGAATGAAACCGGCGGATTGTCATCATCTATCAGTGTCTTTAGACATTGACCCGACGCTGTATCCCAAATTCGACTGTAAGTAGCAAATATATCGTTTTAAATCTGCATGGAAGATACAAAATTTGAACAAAGCAGTCGAGTTATACTTTGTGCAAAATGCGACAAAAAAAAATACGTGAGAAATCGTAAAGTTACTTGAACATAATTGCATACATTACCAAACCGTGAAGTTGGATATAGTTAAAAGAAAATAAAAAAAATAACAATGTCAATTCCTTACCATAATCCATCATAACTGGATGATACGATAAGGCTGCCATCTCTGTTGAAATGTACCGCTGAAACTGGATCCGAATGCGCTGGTAGTGTCTTTAAACATTTGCCTGGAAATAACATTATTTTGTCGATAAGTTCACGTCCAGACATCAAAGCAAATGAGAAAGTTTCGGGAGGTAGCCTGAACAAGAGCACGAACCGACCATCCTTTGCAGGAATGACAAAAGTGAAGCGACATCACGGTACATAGAGTGAAGAGAATTTATTTATTTATTTAAACTACATGTACAATGGTGATACGTAGACTGACTTAATGCACCAAGGCATTCTCTACCAGCCAACCTTTGCGTTAAAAAGGACATAACAGTGGTAGGTGTATAAAATAAAAATATGAAGATCAGATAATAAAAAACTAATAAAATACATAAATAATTTCTAAAACAATGGACTAATAAATATTATAATCTTCTTCTTTCCGTGTGAGGATATGGCCACATCTGGTGTCAGAGTTAAAAAAAAACAAAAAAAAAAAATACCAAATTCTAAATGAGACTAAGTTTAAAATGACGTAGACCGAGCTATGTATGAGAGAACAAATAATAGATCCGGATTCTAAGCTAAAATGAACACGTACAAAGGTCCATTTGAGGGACTAAGTGCGATAACCAAACCCCCCTAACATAGAACATAGAAGCTAAAATGAAAAATACTAACAGATTTTTGTTGTCAAGGGGAAGCACGTTCCAGAGTTTTATAGTTGAGATAGTGTAAGAATTAGATAGAAACCCAGTGCGGTGAGAAGGAATATGGAGAACTTAATTTTTTGGAAGCTCGAAGCGGAGGTTAAGATCGTGAGAACTGACCAACACTTTAAAATATTGTTTTAAAAACTACAAGGATCGTTCATGAGAATATTTTAGGAAACTACGAAAATAAAGATACAACAATGCGATCCTTACAATGAAGATAACATTGCAGGACTTTGATCAATAGATTGCCAAAGAAACTTACCTAATACCGATTTGGCCAAGATGTTACTAGTATAAATAGTGCACTAACCTACTTCAACAGGAGTATCAAGCGTGTCATTCACGTTGTTTACAGCCCCACATGGCTATTATTAGAAGTAATTATCGTCTTGAAAATATGTCGAAATTCGTGTGGTGAATGGTGAAAATGTTTTCACAGTATGGTGTTAAAATGCTTGGCGAATGTTGTGTAACGAAGTATGTAGTTTCGGATTAGCTGCTCGGTTTGAAGTACCTATGTACTACGCGCTCGTGACTCTGTGTCACGCCTACGTTTTTAGTTCATTGTTTAACGGAATAGAGATGTTTTGTTAAATCGGTTGGTACGTTTGAGATTTGTTACAGAATGTGGAGCGTTGACCCGGACCGGTGTACACGCGTACGTGACAGCTTGAATGACAACAAAATATTAGGCAGTTTGCATACTAGCTTTCGCGGCGTTATTCCTTACGATAATCGAGGAAATAAATAATTAGGCTGACAGTATTCTCAATAGTAGTTAACTTTTTAAATTACAAAAATAAAATAATCCAAATGCAGCCGAATGAATTAACATTTTCACGGCTACGAGCATGCGCACGACAACTTACAAAATTCCGTTGGTGCCGTTAACGGTGAACAATTTAAGGGGCCTACATTACACAATGGACGTTATTCAATGAAACAGGTACAAAAGGCTCAAAATCTTACCTGTTCTCACATCCCATATCCGTACGCTCTCATCAAAACTGCCCGACACGATAAGATTGCTTTGTGGATTAAAATTACAGCAGAACACGTAGTTGCTATGTCCCTTGAGTGTCTTCAAACATTTGCCAGAACTCAGTTCCCATACCTGTAACATGAAAATGGGTCGTAAAATATTTGTTGTGGGTGTTACTGTTCTATTTTCGGGTTTATGGTGCAATACTTATTCGAATGAGGCGGAAATGTCGTGTTTCACCATCAGTGTAATGCCCCTGACCTCACAAAATTTTCTTTCAGAAAAATTTATCAGCATTGTCGATAATAGTTTCGATATCAGCCTAGTGGGACTATTGTTGCGTATTTTGATTAGCACGATGGGTTTCCGCGATGTTCGTTATGAGGATAAGTCTGCAGATGTTAGGTATAGTTCTCGCCAAACTTCATGGCCGCCCTGAAGTTGGCTACAATGGCTGCGCAGTAGTAAATCTCATACAGAAACACCACCGTTTCGTGCCTCGCGCATCCGGTAAACCAACTTCAGGGCGGCCCAGAAGTTTGGCGAGGGCTATACTTGCTTGTAAAATGCATAAATTATAAAGTGACAAATCATGGTTTGTCTAGGCAGACCAAATACGCAACAATAATAGTACCGAAGTCACAACCGCTAGATAACTTTTGATGTCAAATAAATCTTCGTCCTGCCATGTTACTTGGGGTAGGCGAAATACGTTTTCTTCTTCTATACCGTCCTCTTTTTAGGGTTCCGTACCCAAAGGGTAAAAACGGGACCCTATTACTGAAACGCCGCGGTCCGTCTGTCTGTCTGTCACCAGGCTGTATCTCTTGAACCGTTATAGCTAGACAGTTGAAATTTTCACAGATGATGTAATTCTGTTGCCGCTATAACAACAAATAACTAAAAACAGTATAAAATAAATATTTAAGTGGGGCTCCCATACAAAAAACATGATTTTTTTGCCGTTTTTTGCGATAATGGTACGGAACCCTTCGTGCGCGAGTCCGACTCGCACTTGGCCGGTTTTCTTTTTATTATGTTTTGTACCCCCGATTTTGATGTCAAATACATTGATCGTAATACGGCATCAACAATTAGATAAATAATGAATTGCTATTGCAACACCAGATACCGAGGTCAGAGGATAACTATGCAATGTGCATAACAAAATAGTATTACTTAACACTTAAGATAACATTTAAAATCAATAGAACATTAACTGGTTTACTTTTGATTTCATTTTATACCTATTCTTCTAGTTCTTTCGGAAAAACATTAGAAATTTTGATATATTAAATGGTTCAATCCGTGTTATTGGTTTCGTACGACATTATTAGTAGCAATCTAGACTTAGGATGTATGCGATTGGTGACTATATCAAGTGTCCGACCGAGGATTCGGTTTCTGTCAGTTTCAGCCAAAAAATCTGGTTATGGCCGCAGTTTTGGTTTCGGTATCGGCCGAACTAGAAGACGACCTGAATATTCGGTTGCGGTTGAAAATCTAACTGTAACTACACATGGAAATTCATCATAACTGGGCCAAATTGGTCTAGGCCTATGTGGCCTTTTGATGAGTAGGTACAATTATCATTTTATTCAAGCTGAGTATTCAAACTAAAAGATTTTGCCACTCCCATGAAGAAAGAAGGGCAACTATAAGATGTAAACTTAAATATTTTCCCAACATACATAATTAATTTAGATAATTCAAGTCTAAAAATAACTATTTTCTACATCTGCAGTAAGTCAGTAGATGTGCTTCGTAATTACAAGTTTTATTATACAAAAAATATATAACTTTTTAATCAATCATGCATATATTCAAGTTTTAATAGGACCTGATTCTTATCTATTAATGCTGTGGACATAAACATACACTGTTATCTTTTAAGATATCAGCTGGTTCACTGAACTAAGAAATATTTTATCTACTTTCCCAGACTATTTTACAAAAAGTAGCTTTAGTAGTTGGCCTTTGAGAATGGAAGCAAGTGGCTATAATGACTATCAATCATGATAAGGTCATGACACCTATCTGGTATATTTCATCTTTATAACTTGCCCATTTTCGGGCTAATCAATGAAAGCATGTCTTGTCTATGATGAAAAAGACAAAGTAGAGCACAATGGAGCCATCTTTTATACAATCTGTGAGTTAATGAATGCATTAAAACTACTTAACGAACTAACCCACAATGGCTAGTGATTACAGTTTAAAACCTACATTTGTATAGTATAAGTAGTTAGTCATTCTACAGAATTACTTGTTGCTTAGATAACAAGTTGAAAGACAATACAATCGATACTTTTCGTCTAATAATCCGATACATTTTTATTACCAACAGCGACAATTAACGGTGGTCCCGTAAAAACGGTTTTTGTGAATACGGTGACATGGAATTTTCGTGTGTGAAAAGGTCCTCACGCGATTACTTATTCGCCCGCCCCCTTCCCATTCCCGCGGAGATTTCACAACGCCTGCGCGACCCGTTTTAACGTTCGGCGTTCGAATTTCCCGCGCGTTGGCGGTCTATGGTTTTGGGTACTTGTAATTAGGAAGTAACCTTGATATGTACGGCCAGTATGTAGAAATAGTTTTTTTACTATTGAAGTTGTATATATAGGAAGTTTGGATTGGTTTAACTTGATTTAAAAATACAAATATTCTTCAGTAGTAAGACTTTAGTCAGAAATAAAGTTTTATGGCAGGTTGTTAACAGATGCCTTGATGATTAATAAATAAAAGTTTACCTTTAAAGTCTTGTCATCACTGGCACTGACTATCAGCCTGCTATCTGAGGACCAGGCCACGTCACTAATTCCCATTTTGTGTCCAGATATTGTCTTCTCAAATTTGCCATCGTAAGCACCCCACACTTTGATGAGTTTGTCAGCGGCTGTAATATACAAAATCAAGTATTACTTAACATTGTCATCCTTATTATCTATTAATTGGCACAGCCATGCATGAGGCATAGACTTTCTTATGTTTTTGTTTAACCAAACTTGCTGGCTTTGACAAACAAAAATACAATGCTTAGGCCCTAAACTATTGTACTACCCTTTTGTGTCAAAATCTATATTCTTTCTTTTTTTATTATCCTTAAATCTTAAAATGTAATGAGAATGACATCATCAATTATTTTGATGTAACAAGTAAACAAAAAGGAATCAATACATATAGGTAAAAAAAAAACTGTGAAGTTGCTTGCCTAGCAACAGCTGTTTAAAATTGTAAATTGACTTGAAGGTCAACAAACTCGAATAAGTCATTGGAATTAGACATACTTTAGTATATTGTGCACCTAAAGTTATATGGTAATAACTACCATTATGTTCTTGGGTTTTTTTTTTGTATACAACTAAACGGTCCTTATTTTGGAACAAAGTATCTTCCTTTCAAAAAAAATTAACAGTTGAAGTTTCATTATAATTTGTCAGCTTTCTTTTTTTTTCAAAAATCTCGAGGGAATGGGGAGACCTTTGCCAAAGAATGGGACAATACGATAAAAAGAAACTGTTTCATTCACATCATGACCTTGTCAAAAATATGTTAAATAATATCTGCACCCAAAATCAACTGAGTGTGACTTGTTTAAGTCAAATTTGACTAACTAAAGTCTTAATTATGTGACTACATGACATTACATCACTATTAAAAAGAGACAAAAAACGGTGATGTAAACTATTCTTATAATTTACTTCCACCTATTGGCTGCCAGTATTCAAGGCCAACCTTTATAGTAAACCGTTGTCTCAATATTGCTGACTGATGGTTCTAAAAAGTTTAAAATTATGTTTGTTGGATAGGTATAATAATAATCTTTGAAAGTAGGTCATTTGTCCATTCGGGTTGGTAGTGTCCTAATCTTGATTTAGGGCAAACATTTGCATAAAAACTAGTGTTGTGTAGGAGCTTCTTGTCTCTAACAGGAAGTAGTAATCAACAAGGATTTTACAACTTAACATTCATGATGACTATTAAATTGATTAAACTAAAATAGTTTATAGACCAAGTTTCAAGCTCAGTAACAGAAAATCAAGGGCTTTGTTTGAACTCAGTAAATCTTTCACAATATAAAGTAATGATGAGTACTCTGCAGCAATAAAAAATGTGGTAATTTTAGGCATTTCCAAAGACAATAAAAAGCTTTAAAAAAGAGTCTTACACTTATTAAAATAGATACTATGCTTATCACATAACGTTTAAAACTTAGTAGATACTTCGGCTCTTTTAAAATAAAGTTGGCAACAAGTGATTGATTGAAGCTGATAATAATTAAAAGATTAGACAAAATCACGACCTCTTCAGGGCTTGTCAAAAAATAAACAATCTAAACATATGGGGTCATTAAATGTAAATAAATATGTCAAATTGATAATTAATTAATATGTATGTACTCACAGGAGCTGGCCAGCCATTCGCCATTGGGACTGAATTTGACCGACGACACAGCTTTCGTGTGCCCCGCAAGTGTGAATTTGAGTGTGTAATTCGGCTTCTGGAAACCGATATCAAAATTAGCGCCAAATCGCACGTGCTCATACAAGTTGAAGTTACATAAACATGTGCCGCCCGCCACTAACTGACGCAAACCAATGAAATGCAACGAAAGGACGCTACTTACCGCCACTGAAGACTTGTTTGATTGTGGAGCGGATTGCGATAACGAATTTGACCCGGAAAGATTGGCGGAGGGCCCACCGTGTGTTTGGTGTGCAGCAGGGTGGCCTGGGCCGGGACCTAGCGGCACCATGTTTCAACTTTCGACGCACTACGCTTTACTTTGTTCGTCACCCAACACAGTCACTATTACACAATGAAAAACAATCTAAATTAAACTTTGGATAAGGTAACACACGGAACTTGTCACTCACTTTAGTTTTTACATTTATTTCAACGTAGATTTTCAAAGAACATTCTAAATCCGGGCGTCCCAATGCGTGCATATTTCGCGAAGACGAACAGTGGTGCCAACCTACTTTTAAATTATTCCCTCCCGCAGAACTCTAGCTGGCAATGAATTGTCTTTGATTAGGTAATATTGAAGAAATATTATTTATAGATAGCATTATTAAATACAAATATATAATTATTGTACACCTATAAACAAATTATAGTATTTATTAAAATAACTGTATATATGTTTAATAAAATTATGCGTTTTGCGTTATTGTTGCCAGGTAACTAAAACTATTTTTATTGCTGGCAAGTAGGAATGACCTCTTTGACATTTCCAAGGTTATATTTGACATTTTGAAATTCGCCGCTGATCAAGTGAAGAATTTCCAATAAGAACCTAGAAAACTTACAACAAAATGGCATTAAATAAACTCAGTATTGATGCCCTTAACTTGTCAGGCAAGCGTGTGCTCATGCGGTAAGTATTTCCTATATACTCTCCTGCTTTAAATGGTACTTATGCACCCACCTTAGAAAAAGAAAATAAAAATTGTTTGATTGATTGCAGAGTGGACTTCAATGTACCTCTGAAAGAAGGAGTAATCACCAACAACCAGCGTATTGTCGCGGCTCTTGATTCCGTCAAATATGCCTTGGAAAAGGGAGCCAAGTCGGTGGTGCTTATGTCACATCTGGGCAGGCCGGATGGTCAGGCGAACCTCAAATACACCTTGAAGCCGGTCGCTGAAGAGCTGAAGAAACTCTTGAACAAGTAAGATTTGCATTTCTTTATCTTGTAATTGTCCGAAATCATATTGCTTCATGAATTTATGCCTATTGTTTTCCTTGTTTAAAGTCAAGGCAAACAGATAACAGTCATGTCCCAATATAAATCATAATATTTTTATATTGCTATTTTCTGGCAACAATTTATTTTATAACTCATAAAGTATGAGTGCCTTTAGTTTCATTTATCAGAATTGATTATTATTACCAAATACATTTTCTCATCTGCTATGGCATATTACACTAATACAATATCTACATAATCAAAATTATACTTCCAGAGATGTAACTTTCCTGGCTGACTGTGCTGGCCCCGAAGTTGAAGCTGCCTGTGCTGACCCTGCACCAGGATCCATAATCTTGCTGGAGAACCTCAGGTTCCACATTGAGGAGGAGGGCAAGGGTATTGATGCATCCGGTGCCAAGGCTAAGGCTGACCCTGAGAAGGTCAAGGCATTCAGAGCCAGTCTGAGGAAGCTGGGTGATCTTTACATCAATGATGCTTTTGGTATGTTATAAAAGGAAAAGATACTAAGTTAAAAGTTCTGAACTGAACTGCTATAGCCATGATACAGTTGCTGGCACGTAACTTGGTAAGAGTCGTTAGATGCGCACAAGTTGGTTTTTTAGGTCTTTTGGGTTACCAAGCGGAATTCATGGAACAAGGTAGCACCATTCCCAGCATGCGATTGGTTGGTTAGTCGATTCTTGGACCGTTTGTTCCTGAATACACTTGCATGCACTAAAATTCTACCCTCTGTTTTTGTTGAGTTTTTAAATGTATGCCACGAACATCAGGCAAACATTAATTTTATGCCTGGGGTAACATTTTTACAAAACAAAAGTGATGGTGACAGCATAATATGATTGGTAATGACAACTAAATTTTTTCTTATTTTAATAATAATCCTATACGTCTTAACCTGTAACTGTATATAATTTATTTATTAGATACTTCTAATTATCTTCACAAATTGCTCTTCTTTCTAAAACTTTCTTCTAAACAGACATGTTAAAAAAAAGATGCCAACAAATTGAGAACCTCTTCCTTTTTTTGAAGTGAGTTTAAAATAAATTATGGCAATAACCATAGAAGAATGACAAGCAGTAAGTGACAATTTTTTTGTTGCATTAAGTTTCCTAAGCTCGCCCCTCCTTACACCAAAACCTTGCCGACTTACGTGCAGACCGGCGAGCATGGCCGGTTTTTATCACAGTTTGGGAGCAATAACCCTGATAAAATGTGTGACACAAGCCTATCACAGAGGCCGTGCTCGCCTTGCAGGTGACTGTAACTATAAATCTTTTTTATGTTTATCTTTGTTTGGTCAGTATGACCATGTCAGTCTTAGGATAGGATAGATGGACCCCTTTTCCGCACTTAGACTCGCATTTGGTCCGTTGTACGTGCAGGCCTCCTCTCTGTGAGAGGGAATGGGCCGTAATCCACCACGCGGGCCCAGTGCAGGTTGGTGGATGTCACATGTCTTTGAATTTTTGGTTCTAAGACATGCCAGTTTCCTCACGATGTTTTCCTTCACCGTTTTTGAGAACAATGGTGATGAAATAATTTACACAAAATAAAGCCTGGGTTCGAACCCACAACCTACAACTTGTAAGTCGCTGTCGTTACCACTGGGCCACCACTGCTCTTCCATGTCAGTCTTATTGTTGATTCTACACAATTTAAACTTCTCTAGTTAACCTATTCATTGAAAATGAAAAGGCTTCTTTCTAAACTCTGCAAAAAGACTTGTTTCTATATCAAAGTTTATATCATCCTACGGAAAAAAAAAAATTGTATAGTTTCTACCAGCACAAACATCCACAGAAAAACTATTGCGTTTACTTTAACAGAACCAATCTGTTTAAAAAAACTGAAAGATTTATGTTTTATTTTTCAGGCACAGCCCACAGAGCTCACAGCTCCATGATGGGAGAGGGCTTTGAACAGAGAGCCAGTGGCTTCTTGTTGAAGAAGGAGCTGCAGTACTTTGCAAAGGCTCTGCATGAGCCAGAAAGGTAAGTCTCTCCATTTTTTTTACTTTATTCAATAATTGTTATTACTTTACCCTGTAAACTGAAATGTCAACTTCAATCTTGAAAAAGTTCTTGGATTGTTTATGTAAGCTAAATACTTGGAATCCTCCAAACATGTGATCAGTAAGTAGGTACTACAATGTTATGAACCTGTTTCATGATGTCTAAATATTTACTACTGTCTGAATTGTACTGTTCTAAAACAACTAACCCCCTCTCAAAACTCGATCACCTGGCTGTTAACGTACTCGACTATTGTCGTGGTGGCCCAGTGGCTAAGACCTCACGTGCTGTGCTTGAGGTCGTGGGTTCAAATCTGGGCAAGTACCAATGTGACTTTTTCAAATTCATATGTAGTTTCTAAGTTTATCTTGGACATCACAGGCAACCGTGAAGGAAAACATAGTGAGGAAACCTGGACTTATATAATTAATGTAAGTCTGAAAAAGCCAAGTTCGAGGCCTGTGGGGTTTCCCAGAGGCAGCTTAATTAACACTGACACTAGAGGTGGCCACACCTCACACGAAAAGAAGAAGAACGTACTCGACGAATAATCGCCGGTTATCTGCTGTGATTGGCTTTTGAAAATTCATTCAACCAATCACAGCAAATAACACTTGCTTGACAATTTGTCACATTAATTTTGTGATAAATTAGCGTTGAGAAATCTGGCCAAAGTGTTAAATATTAAGGATCATTTTTCCTTATTTCAGGCCATTCCTCGCCATTTTGGGAGGAGCTAAAGTAGCTGACAAGATTCAGCTGATTGAGAACCTGCTGGACAAAGTCAATGAGATGATCATTGGTGGTGGCATGGCCTACACTTTCCTCAAGGAGTCCCAGGGTATGGCTGTAAGTATAAAATACTAACTGACCCCGCAAACTTTGTTTTACCATAAAAACACCAAACATTCATCTGCATCTACCCTACCTATCCTATCCACCATACCCTACCCTACCCTACCTACCCTAAATTACATACCCTACCCTACCTACATACCTACCCTACCTATGTAGGTAAGGTACCATTTTATTTTTCTATATTTTTTTGTCATAAGAACCTTCTCCTAACAATAACAAACACAACAAGAAAAAAAATAAGCGAAATCCGATGTGATCCGAATCCGTAATGCTGTGACCAAAGGAAATAGGGATTCATTTTTATATATATAGAAGATAATTATACTATTATTTGTAAAGCTTCGGCCGGTATGCTTTAAGGATTGATGATATTATCTTCTATCTATCTATGTATCTTTTCAATACAGTTGTTAAACATGGCGTACTTTCAGAGGCTATAATTATGATTCGAAAATTAAATCTTATGCATAGGCATCTTTCTGTTACGCGGTCGTGACTTTTGTTTACGAGCTCGATCATTAGTTTTGCAGTTTAGTTTTAAATTTATAAGTCAATTTAAAAAGTTTAGTAGCAAAGAGTTTTCATACATAGAATAAAATGGGATAGATTTTATACGAGGAAAAATGAATGATTCCATACTAAAACGTACGGAATCATTCATTTTTCCACGTATAGCATTGAACTCTCAAAAGTCTTTTTAATGGTTGTTTAATATATTTAATTAGCAGTTTTAAATTAATTATTTTCACATCAACATTTGTCTAAAATCGAATAGGCTGTATAGACTGTTTTCGTTGTAAAAAATGTCCAGTAGCAAAAACGCGCCTTTAGTTATAAGTCAATTTAAAAAAAGTTTAGTAGCAAGGAGTTTTCATACATATAATAAAATGGAATAGATTTTATACGAGGAAAAATGAATGATTCCGTACGTTTTAGCATTTAATTTCAAAAGTCTTTTAAATGGTTGTTTAATATATTTAATTACCAGTCTCAATTTAATTATTTTCACATCAACATTTGTCAAAAATCGAATAGGCTGTGTAAGCTGTTTTCGTTGTAAAAAAAATATGTACAGTTGCAAAAACGCGCGAAAATTTTATTTTTTTGTGAATTAACAAATCTAATTCTTTGATTTGTTTTTACTATTTCCTACAACTGTATTGAAAAATATCGTGTGACACACGGGCGTGTAGGTTATTGCAAACTCAAACTTTTCAAACTCGTGTAAAAACCCTCGCCTTCGGCTCGGGCTTGTTAATAACAGCTCGTTTGCAATAACCTACTTTCCACCCTTGTATCACAATGTACTATTTCTTGTGTCATCAGCTGATGAGGGATTGTGTATTTATAGCAGTACCATGTTGTAAAATAATGTTTTGTAAGTGACCATAAAATGGAATGTTGTATAGATAGTTCAACTCATCTGCGTGTGCGTGCGCTTGTAATTATACAGCTATTTATTTCAGATTGGCAACTCCTTGTATGATGGTGAGGGCGCGAAAATTGTAGCCAAGCTCCTAGAAAAGGCTGCCAAGAACAATGTCAAAGTACATCTTCCAGTGGATTTTATTACTGCTGACAAGTTTGATGAGAAGGCACAGGTGAGTAGCATCTCAAAATGTACAAGGATGTCTCGCGAGGTGGCTGGCTGTATGAGTCCCGATCGCGTGCCATTTGACGACTAGTGTTTATGAAATGGAACACATACATTTGAATTACGATTTACTTTTTGCTAGGTTGGCACTGCTGATGTTGCCGGCGGTATTCCTGAGGGCTGGATGGGTCTCGATGTCGGACCTAAATCGAGGGAAATTTTCGCCGATCCCATCGCGAGAGCTAAAGTTATTGTATGGAATGGGTATGTATTCAATCAACTTCCATTGATTTTGCAAATTCGACTACCTGTGCAGTGTTATTAAGCTTGTTTTTGTTCAACAGACCTGCTGGTGTGTTCGAATTCGAGAAATTCGCTGGTGGCACCCGTGCGTTGATGGACAGCGTTGTAAAAGCCACTACCAATGGAACCATCACCATTATTGGTAACTGCCATATTTCCTAAATTGTTCAGTTTTTGGAAACTCACCCTTATTTATTAAAAAATATCTCCACATTGTTTAGCGATTTACATTCTATATTCAAATTTTCTCTGAAGAATTTGAATAAAGAATAATCAGTTGCTAAACAGCTCAACAGAGATGTTTATAAAATAAAGCATAAACTGTTTCCCAATGAAACAGTTTATGAACCTTTAAGGTGAACGCGCACCTAGCCGCACCGCAGGAGCCGCACGCGCCGCAGTCATCGCATTTTATAAATCTTTATATGAAATCGTATGCAGCCTCGCGCACCTGTCCGCGCCGCACGAGCCGCATTTCAGCAAAATGCTGTAGGTATACGGATTCCACCAGCGCGTGCTGATGACATCATCAGATTCGGCGCGTTCGATGCTTGCGGCGAGTGCGGTGCGGGCGGCGCGGAGACATCATGCGTACAGTGATGCCAACTTAGCTACTTTATAGCTAAATCAAGCTATTTTTCAGCTTCTATTTGATAAAACTGGTAGCTAATTTTTTAACTATAATTTCTAGCATTTTTTATAAGACATGAATGCTTTCGAGATTGTAGTGGGACACCGGATCTTAATTTAAATTATCTCAAGTCAGGAAATAATGTGCGATACTCTCCAACTGTACCCATTTTAAGTTAATGTCATGAACCCATATTTTTTTCTTTCATTCCACCTCTTCTACCGCAAAACCGACAATAACAGGATCAAGTGCCATAGTACACTACGTACGTTCGTTCTATACAGAAAATATTCATCAAATCAAATCAAATCAAATGTATTTATTTCAACTAGGCCATTATGCGGCACTTTTGAACGTTCAAAAAATTTACATGTTATAAAATATTGATTCTACCGTGCATTCGGAAATGTAGGTAGATATGGAGAAGAATGCACAAGAAACTCCATACTTACTCTTTTAAAAAAATAAAGGCATTTTTACAATATTAACATAAATAGTACATACATTGATAAATTCTTATACGTGAGAATATATTAATGTATGTATACGTATTTTGTTATAGAATTTAACACATAATAATAAGATATACAGAAGTGAATATGATTCTGACAACACTGTGCGTGCGGCGCTTTCGGCCATTCGGCGCGTTCGGCGCGTACGGCGCGTTCGGCGCGTTCGGCGCGGATAGCGCGGGGCCTTGAGAAAATGCGATGACTGCGGCGCGTGCGGCTCCTGCGGCGCGGATAGGTGCGCGTTCACCTTAAAGAACCTTTAAAAAATTATACATTTTTGTTTTGCTATATTTACATGTGATACATTTATTTCTACTCGTGAGCATAATTAAGCGCTGTCCACATATTTCCGTGTTCCCGTCCCTGACGGAACATGGCAGGGACGGTTAAAAATCGGTTACATACCATTTGTACGAACTTGTCCATATCGGATCGTTTATACAAATCGTGTGTAAGTGTTCCGTCAGGGACGGGAATACGGAAATGTGTGGAGAGCACTTTACTCAGTTTGAATAGGTACACATCAGGGGAGTGACCATAAGCTCTTAGAGGAAGGTTATTTTGAGTGTGCGTAAGAGACAGATGTCAAGTCATATACATCTGTCCCTTACACGCACATCCACCTTTTTTTTTTTTTTTTTTTGCTTGGAGAAATGCTCATGCATACTGCACTACCACGGGGAGATAGTGCAGTTATGTGGGACTCTAACCCACTAAAACTCCACGGTGTCCTCCTGTGCCGCTTATGGCGGGGACACGGGCACGCGTTAGCACTCACCGCGAACCCGCCGCGGCAGTCCGTCACCGGACCCTCCTCGGGGGAGTCCCCCATCACCGGCGCACCAGAACACACTGCACGCCGTGACCACCCCAGGGACCAATCAGCACATGGGCGCCAGACGACCCCGTGTATGGCACCCTTGGTCCCTCTGTGACGGGTCAAGGTCAATGGCCCCGCCACCTACCATTGTTAAACACACGTACACCCCCCTGGACATACAACTTAAAACCAACTTGAAAATAAAACCTCTGCTATTTCAATAGGTGGAGGTGACACAGCCACCTGCTGCGCCAAGTGGGGCACCGAAGACAAAGTCTCACATGTCTCCACCGGTGGTGGCGCGTCCCTGGAACTGCTCGAGGGTAAGTAGAAGGCAAACCTTAGGCTGTTTAGAATTCTCTTGACGTATTTATCAAAATATTCGTAATGAAAAACATATTCTATTTATATTGGGGTAAAGTTATTTTGCACTAACGATATGACGTGAATTTTTCGCAAATACGCGATGTGAGCTGCCAGCATTGGAATAATATGAATGCTTTTTTATATTTTTTTACTTTTTTATTTTACGCTCCCTGATACATACAATATTTTTCTGTGGCGTTCCATTTTTAAAACTGTGTTTTAAGTTTCAAATCCTCTTAAATAATTACTGAAGAATGAAGAATATTAACTAAACGTAATTATGTTTTAACTTTTAATTTACTTTACATACTTTGCGTAGATTTGATTTATTTATATATTTTGGTAGATTTAGAAACTGACTGTTTCCAAGTAGTTATTTTGTTGTAATTATTTTTCAAATGTAGAACAGAAATTGGTATAGTTGTTCTATCTCAGTAAAGCGGGTTACGTGACTTTTATAACGTCCAAATAAGAGTCATTTTGTTAGGATTCATCCTGTTTATTTTATATTTGTATACTAGCTGACCCCCGGGGCTTCGCTCCCGTCAATTGGCTACCTACCTACCATACCTACTCTACCCACCTACCCTACCGTACCCTACTTACTCTACCCACCTACCCTACCCTACTCTACTTACTCTGCCCTACCTACCCTACCCTACCTACCCAACCCTACCTACCCTACCCTACCTAATCATGTAGTACATATTTTTATGTATCATCAATAGTTTTCTCAACGCACGCCAAAGAATGCATTTTATATGCAACATTTTTCTACTTTGGGTTACATTATTGCAATTTTCATAAGGATACTTAAAAAAAAAAAATATTATAGCCTAACACTATAACACTCAGGAATAATGCAGCTTTCTACTGGTGAAAGAATTTTCAAAATCGGTTCAGTAGATCTAGAGATTACCCCCTACAACGTCACAAACTCACAATTCACAAACTTTACCTCTTTATAATATTACCATAGATATTTAGATATGTAGAAATCTTTGTATAGCAATAAGCTGTCATCTGAATAAACGCGCTCTTAAAAGCGATGATAATCTTTATTAATATGTATGTATGTGTAGTTACTCAATAGACCGTAAACTTACGTTAATTTCGACTAAGGATTTTAGTAGAGGACGCTGCATATCCGTACTCGAAACGTTTGTTGTGGTGAGCTTATATCCGGCAATTTGACTGAATATATTCCGGTGGAGCTTCGGACGCACCCAAGCTAGATCTTTTGGCGTAGTTCAATTCTCAGTATAAAACCCGTAGGTTAGCAATCATGTATACTCAGTACCAGTAAATTAGAGTGAGGTAAAAAAAGATATTGTTCTAATTCCAAATTTTATTTTTCAGGTAAAGTATTGCCAGGTGTTGCGGCTCTATCCGACGCATAAATCATAGAGCAAAGAGTATTTATACCATATTTAAATGCTTTATAGTGATGTGAAATTATCCAGTGAAGAAATACAGAAATTATGTTTTTAAGTGATTTTACGTATGTTTAAGTTTTAGACAGGAGAAAGTGTCATGTGTATCGAATAGCGTAATAATTTATTACCAACACAGATAATATAAAAATGTTGTTTATATTTTGTTGTATTTTTTCATGCCGAAACCCCATGTGTCATTCCCATACATTGATTCGTTTTCTACTAGCGTTATCGATTGTAGATTGTCAACTTGGCTACAGGCGCCTACCACGTAACTTAACGTTCAAATGTATCATTCCCATACATTGATTCCTTGTTCTACTAGCGTTATCGATTGTAGATTGTCAACTTGGCTACAGGCGCCTACCACGTAACTTAACGTTCAGATGTGTCATTCCCATACATTGATTCGTTTTCTACTAGCGTTATCGATTGTAGATTATCAACTTGGCTACAGGCGCCTACCACGTAACTTAACGTACAGATGTGTCGTTCCCATACATTGATTCGTTTTCTACTAGCGTTATCGATTGTAGATTGTCAACTTGGCTACAGGCGCCTACCACGTAACTTAACGTTCAGATGTGTCATTCCCATACATTGATTCGTTTTCTACTAGCGTTATCGATTGTAGATTGTCAACTTGGCTACAGGCGCCTACCACGTAACTTAACGTTCAGATGTGTCGTTCCCATACATTGATTCGTTTTCTACTAGCGTTATAGATTGTAGATTGTTTACGAGATCTTACTCCCACGATATCGTAGGGCTTACCGAGATGTGAAGTGAATAATAAATGTCTCGTAACTCAATCATAAACCTATAAATACGATCTTGTACGATGATAAACATATATGTAGGTATACCTTACATATGTATTAAGGTATATGTTGACGCTAAAACGTCAGCTAATTGATTTACGAAGTGGTAATGTATGGAATATTGAGTTTTATTTAGGTTTCTAAATGTATAGTGTGTACACAATATGTACACGACGGAATATTGGCCGTAGGCAGACACCTACCGACCGATGCCTGTCTGGATCGCGGATAAATTTGAAAGAGAGTTACCGCGGCCCTGGCTCAAGCAACTGAAGGAACACGGGTAGGTTTTAGCCAGTAAATGTCTGACACGCCCTCCCGCCCCACCCAGAACGGGAGAAGTCATTGGATGATTTCCAACCCAAAAAAAAATAAAAAAAAAACACCAACTTACAGTACAGTGTTATTAATAACATTGTAAAAATCATCTTACTCCAATTATGATCTGTGTTTATGTGTGTGTATTTTTTTTTGTATCCCTAGGTATAGTTGTCGGTAGGTAAATTGGCTCCGCTCCGAGCGCGCGATTGGTTGGTCAGTTGACACAAAGATTAACTGACCAATGGCGTCGCGTTCACGTTCCGTTCGTTCTATATGGTTGTTGGTCAGTACGAGCGCTATGCGCGAACTCATACCCCCACCACGCCGAAACCTTGCCAAGTTACGTGGCGACAACTACAGCTGCGGTAAGTAGCTGTACCTTTGTTTTTGTTTGTCATGTGGAAATCCTCATGGATGTCCTCCGCCCTGCTAAGCTAAGGGGTCTGTCAGACACTTAACTGTCTAAAAAAACCACACGGTGTTCTGCAGCTACCTTTGGCCAGAGCGCTGGAGTGCTTGCGCATTTCGTCACGCGCCCTGCGGCCAGCAGCCGTCATTCATCTCGCCACAAAAACATCGCGTCATTCATCTCGCATGTGATTGGTCGATTTGGTCGGTTGGATAGAGTTTAACTTCTTTGCGCACTTACGCAATACGGCTGCAGGTATATACCCACATGAATTCATGCGGGTCTCGTCACCGTCTGCTGCAGTATGTGGCCGCAATTCCACAAGAGAGACGCGCGTGGAACACGGCGCGCCGCGCGCCTTCCTGGGCCTTTGACGGTTCAAGCAACAGATTCCTTAAGTGTATCTGCATGCCGCACCCTGTGGCGGCTGGAGATCGTTCCGTGGCCTCCGCCGCCCGGTGCGTCTACTTCGGTTAGGGTAGGGCCCGCCCGGGAGGGCGGTTGTATTCTCCCTCTCCCTTTCTGACGCCTCATTTGCGACCATCACTTTCTGGTAGAAGGAGGCGACGGTGCCCCACGCGCTCATGCTTCCAATCATGGACTGGGCCGGGATCGGAAGCGAGTCAATCCGCATCACCGAGGCTCAAGGGTGTGTTGCGTCGTGTCGCCTAGCCGGTAGCCACAATGGTGGCAACCGGGCGTCGGCGCCTGATCTATGCGGCACAGGTACTTCCCGAAGCACCCATGCCCGGTTAGTACCTGTGTCAGCCGGAAAGTAAGGGCGCCATGCCACTCCATCAAAACGGGTCTTACTGCCGCTATAGTGGTGTGCCTTGCGGTGGGTAACGCAAGTTGGTGCTCCCACTCCACTAGCATCTAGCGGAGCTCTTCCGTATAAACCTCGAAATGACGAGGCATGAGTGTCCCGGCGCCACCGATACAGTGACACGAGCACTTTAGCTTCAAAATCTCAGGGCGTTAGTGGGTGGGGGCTTTCCTCTTCGAAAGAGTCCGTACGGTTCCTCTAC
This sequence comes from Anorthoa munda, assembly GCA_945859665.1. NCBI lineage: Eukaryota > Metazoa > Arthropoda > Insecta > Lepidoptera > Noctuidae > Anorthoa > Anorthoa munda. The sequence goes on from OX243893.1 coordinate 8,968,169, forward strand.
TCACCCTGACGGCCATTAATGCTCTTTGAGGTCTTCGCAGAATTCCAAAGTTGCAGGCCGTCAGGTTATCTGCCCACACAGGTAAGCGCAGGACCGCCACTTAGAGCTTCCTAGCGGAGGAATTAGGCCCCCCCAGATTGGGCAGCAGCCGCGAGAGTGCGTTCGCGGTGCCCATCAACCAAGGAGACACGCGTTAGAAGTGCGGCCCGAAGTTCCAGCGGCTGTCGAGGACGAGCCACAACCTTCTCTTAACTAGTAAGATGCTTAGTAATCAGCATGTATGTAAGGGCATTCGTTCTGATCTCAACCCATTACACGGCTAAACTACCTGATATTGTTGTTATACCTCTCGTATAAAACTACCCTAGGATCTTGAAGAATAAGGTCTGATCTCTGAAACCAGCAATAAACAAAGAAACCTATGAAAATTGCTCGTTCAGTCGTAGATGTTTTTTAGCTGGGACGTCTGCAATTTCAGAACCGAACCAGTAGAGGTCTGTACCTAATCTACCTCCATAATGTTGTTATTTGTCATAAGTCGCTTAAAATGTCGTCATAAATATGGCTTGAAGACTTCGAACGGATGCTTCAATATTGTTGAATAAGTACGTGGGGTCCGTCCATATGCAATATCCTAATACATTACCGATATATTATTATATGTTTGAGTTTGTTATGTAATGTGACATTAACTACCTACTGCATTCCTTCAGTTTCACTTAGGTATGTTTATAGATATATTTTTCAGTAAATGTTGAAAATAGAAATTGGCGGCTTTGGGCGCCATATTGTGTGGGCCCAATTTTTTATTCTTCTACGCTCATCGTGTGGGTTATCAAAATAAAGGGTTTTAATGGGTGATTTCAAAAATATATAACACTTATTATATGTTTAAATTTACCATATTCGAAAAAAAATATAACTAAAAAGTTACAAATAAAAAAAGTTTATTAAAAAAATCAAAAAACGTGACTTGAAAAACTGCCTTTTAAAACCCTTTATTTTGATACCCCATACGATGGGGTTGGAGGAAAAAAACAATTTTTTTCCCCACAAAATGGCGCCCAAAATCCGCCATTTTTGTTTTTTCCAATTTTAATGTAGCCAGTGACACTCGCAGGATTAAGACGAATCGATTGACGTAAGAATCATCAAAATCGGTCAACGCGTTTGGTCTCTGGAACGCCACATAGGAACAAACATACATACATACATAGACTGATAAACACATTACCCGCCTTCGGCAGTCGGGTAAAAAACTGAAGCAAAAGGTAGGGTACCTTTTGCTTCAGTTTTTTTATACTTCTGGGTCATACACACACATCGGTTAGTAGCCTTGTAGTCATCCTACAGACTTACACACAAATACATATAATACATTCCATTCCTGCTATACAAATAAAACCTAACGGCAATCAGCGGGAGAGAAATCCCTGGGAACGCGAAACTCTTGAAACCCCAGCCTAGTAAACTTAATCAAAAGAAAACCTGCCGGTGCGTGACGGACTTCGTCGCGATCTGTGGGGTTCCGTACTTATAATTATTATAATAGTTGTTTGTATTTGAATACAATTCACAATTGTTAATAAGGCCAGGAGGATAATGATGGAATTGTATAAGATAAGATTTTATTTTAAGATTAAAAGTAATATTCTTTTCCAATAAAACATTTTTTTAAACAATATTTTTAGGTTACCGTGCGTGGATGACAATCCAAACCAAACGTGTACCTATGCAAAATTTTATCTTAATCGATTGACTGTCACTGTTTTAAAATTCACTTGCAAGATTTGTCCCATACATACATCATACTTTGCAAGTTATTTTTTTTTATACATTCTTTTTTTGTATTCTTTTAGCAAACCCTTTCATTTGATACTCATATCATGGCAGTGCACAAAAAATAACTAGTCCACCATCTTGGGCCGTCCGCCATATTGGATTTAGAATGACGTCATTTATCTAACCATGCGTTGTCATCCAAACTAAACGTGTATGCAAAATAGCAACACGATGCAATTATAAGATATTCTCTCTAAACGGAACCCTAAAATAAAGATAATTGTTTAACTAAGAAAGAAAGTTTCACGCCCCATCGAATGTCGAGAAGAGATCGCTGGACAATGTTTGTGACAGTTTCTATTGATTATAAGAACCACAACTAACAAAGAGTTCTCTTAAAAAAGAAACTATTTCTCCTTCAATAAAAAATAACAAAGAAGGCGTAGCTTCAATTAAGTTAGATTGCCTACACGAAACCCCTAAAGTATTTTCAGGCCTGTATAAATAACAATAAAACAGGCCTTAAGCGCCTGGACCACGACAGACTAATTTCAGGGCGGCTTTTGGTTAGTATAAAGGTCGACTTTTAACCCGTTCGCAATCTTTCTGCAAAATTTCAGAAGATCAATCATGAAAGCGAGTAAAAATAACAACTGCTTCCTATTTTTTTTTTTGTGTTGGAATGTGCCCAAGTATCGATCGAATCGAAGGCTTTCTCGTAGTCCACAAACGCTAAGCAGAGAGGCAGATTGTACCTACTCTTCGGTCTTCTGTATAACCTGCCGCAGCTTATGTATGTGGTCTACGGTGCTGAAGCCTTTACGGAATCCGGTTTGTTCGAGTGGCTGGAAATCGTCAAATCTGCGCGCGATCCGATTCGTGATGACTCTTGAAAACAGCTTGTAGATATAGCTAAGAAGTGAGATGGGCCTGTGGTTCTTCAGCAGGGAATTGTCACCCTTGCCTGTGGCGTTTTCCCCTCTAGTATGACGTAATCAAACAGCTTCTGAATTGCCGTAAGTAGTGGTTTTCCACCTGCCTTCAGGAGTTCGGCCGTAATTCCGTCATCACCCAGTGTCTTGTTGTTCTTAAGCTGTTTAAGAGCCATCCGAATCTCGTACAGGCTGACGTCCGGAATGTCTTCGTTATAGCATTGGTGTCTCATCCCATACAAAGATACCGTGCCGACGTACTGTACTGATTATACTGATTTTTTTTTTACATCCATCGCGTTCGGTTCAGTTCCACGGATATAGATGGTGATCTATCTATCGCCGAGGAACGGAACCGAACGCGATCGATTTACAAAAAATAATCGGTATAATCAGATGAAAAACGCTAGTTACGTCAGCACGGTTTCTTTGTATGGGATGAGGCATCTGTATGCTAGTATTATAGGTATCACTTCTTAAAGCCCTTTATTTTGATACCACACGATAGCCTTGGAAAAAAATATTGGGCCCCCACAATATGGCGCCCAAAAACCGCTATTTTTCTATTTTCCAATTTTAATCTAGCCAGTGACACTCGCAGGGTTAAGACGAATCGATTGACGTAAGAACCATCAAAATCGGTCAACGCGTTTGGTCTCTAGAACGCCACATAGGAACATACATACATACATAGACTGATAAACACATTACCCTCCTTCGGCAGTCGGGTAAAAAGAGGGGTGTTGTTTGACGTGTGTACATATGTGTTTGTGATTCTGTCTGTGTTATCATAGCTCCTAAACGGATGAACCGATTTTGTATTCCTTTTTTTTTTAAATCTGACTCTGACTGACGAGAGTGGTCTTAGCTAATGTTTGATGAAAACTTATGTTTCAGGTTCAGCCGTTCAAAAGTTATGGGCGTTTTACTGTTTGAATCAGGGTGTTTTCGCAAGATATCGTGTCATACGTATACAATAGTTTCTCGATCGAAGCGTGTCTACTATCAGATAAATTATGTAATATCTACTTTTTAATTTCGGTGACTAAACCACAGAACATATATATTTAGGTTTAAAGGGGACTAAACTGGCATTTGGGGGTTGCCACTTTATCGTTACTTATCGATAGTGTCATATCCTGAGTGATCGAAAATCGAAATATATCGAAAATGAAACTAATGGAACTTTCACGTCAAAACAAATTACATTTGTTAAGAAACTAGCGGCCATTTTTTTTTAATTTCTACCTATTTATGTTGACTTAATTCTATCGATCTCATTTATTTTATTATTTATTACAATAAAAGTGTAAGTACTATGTGTATTAATACTCTTATATTTAAATATATTACGTTTATATTCATAAAAAATTTATTTACACCAATTAGTAAAATTTTATTAAGAAGTTATGTCACATCGATTCTATGAATCACTTATGATTGAGTCATACCTACAACACTATACTCCGCGCTTGCAACATTAAAAAATAAATAAGGTAATTGACAGCTGTCAGTTTAGTCTACGAAATTAAATGTCATTCGGTACAATTTTTTTTCTTTTTTACTTGGCTGTTGTTTCAACATTGTCAACTTCTAAAAGATGATTAATGAGTATAATGACCATTAACTGCTGTAGCCTGAAAAAAATCATTAATTTTACCTATCAGTCACAAGTTTGCAATAGCTCTATGTCTACAATCTGCCTATCGATTTGAACCTACGACCTTCCGATCACCCTCAACGATTATAGTACGGCATCCATCTCTATCTCGTCTTCACTTTTACGTTCTACACGAAAAAATGTGTCAGAACAACAATAGTGTACCCAAGCTTCGTCTAGTCTCACCTTGCCTATAATAAAGAAGAGGTAAATACACCTACGGGTCATATTCGTCGTAGGTTTCAATGCTACCTGTAACCTTATCTAAAAGGGTACAGGACAATTTAAATCGTAAATATCAACGGCTTTGTATCGGTGGGTGTGTACATGAACAACCAATCTGAACTTTATTGACATTTATCTGCCGTGTAAACAATTTGTTTTACTTTCATGAATGAGCCGCTGTCCTTTTCAATGTCGAGCCAGTTTATTTCATACCCTATATCTACGTAGAAAGGTTGCTTTTGAGGTGACGACTTTATTGTTACCGGACCTATTGCAGCTGAACATGTGGGCGTTATCGATCGCTGCTTCGCGCAAGCGTCTCTATACTTGCATGGGGAAACGGCACACAGAAGATTGAAACAATACTGTTAATAAAATGACATCAAATGCCTTGAAATACGTTAACAATGCTTAGGGAGACGCTAAATAGGGACTTAGAAATTAGGAAATATTAGGAAGATACAGCTGTTTCTGCGTTGCATACCAATTGGGTCTAATGCTTTCCAATACGTGAGCTCTGGTCCAATTGGCGAGGGGTCGCGCATGCCCAGTAGAACCAAAGGTGCTTTTTTATAAAAAAAAAATAATTTTACTTAGTGTCAGTGACGTAAAGGACATCCAACGCCGCCGGGCGAACCGGCTGGCGTGAAAAATGTTGTAGGAAAACAGTCTTACTGAAAGACAACATACGATTAGTTTAGTGAAGCGATTTATGTCAATTGTTATTGAGTGTATATCGATTGTACGTAGAAATATCGTAGTTTATCAAATTTATTATCAGGTGAGTGATTGGTGTTTTTTGTTTGATATTTGTTTTTATTTGAGCTCGTTATATTTAATGCTGCCTGTGTTTCATGATTTATTTATTAGTGTATCTTGGTTGTGTTTGTAAACTTTGTATTATTTTCTTCTTCTGGTGGCTTCTTTAGAAAGTTTTCTTAATATTTCTTTCTTAAATCATACAGGTATTATAAGTAATTTTCAAGACGGGAACACAAATAATCGTTTCTTTTTTACGTGGTCCACATTTATTAATTATTTTCACCCAGTGTTTTCCCTCGCACATTTTCTTCCACAAGTTATTTATTCTAAGAAACGAATCTAATAAAATGTTTATGTGAAGCTACAGGTCAATCGCGTTTACGTCTTTATTTGCTCGTATTAATAATTAAAAAGTACTGTCTGATTCTATACTTCTAATTTAATATTAATGGGCGGTTTTTCTGTACTCTCAAAAGGGAATAAATGAATAAATTGTGAATACTGGAAACTTCCCAGTTCATTCTTTTTTCTTTTTACCGTACTTACTGCATGTATTTTGTGAAAAAAAGTAATTTGGTATTGGAATTAGAAAATTTCTGATTCGCTATGAGTGTATCAATATCTAAAATATTCTCGGAAAGATCGCTACTAGAGTATATCTAACAATCTTCATGGACTTTAACTGCATATTAGAGGTACCTAATTAGATAATATACTCTCGTTATGCAAGCGAAAGTCCATATACCTATGTGCCTACATCACGTACGCACGGCTATTCGGTCAATAGTGCACGTATCGGGTCGGGGTGCACGGGTGTATCGTATACATGCGCTGCTGTTCAGTATTTTCCTGTGCTAAAAAATCTGCATCTAAGTGCATTAGCTACTCGTTGTTCGGACAAAATTCTATAACCCATAGATTCGAAAATAAAGAGGTCCTTTCTCGTCTTTTTTTTTATAAACTTCCTTTTTCGTATTCTTCTCAGCAAACCCTTTCATTTGATACCCATATCATGGCAGTGCACAAAAAATAACTAGTCCACCATCTTGGGCCGTCCGCCATATTGGATTTAGAATGAAGTCACTTATCTAACGATGCATTGTCATCCAAACTAAACGTGTACCTACGCAAAATTTCATCTTAATCGGTGGAGGATAAATGCTTTAAAATTCAGTTGCGAGATTAGACCCGAACACACTGATACATACATACAAACATACATACTTTGCAAGTTAATTAAAAGCTTGTGAAAACATCGAATTTTAGCCGCAATCTTGCCTCGGCGACAATCAATGTCAAAAAAGTTGTCAAAATGGACAGATTGAGAATAAGATTAGCTGTGACGATTAGAATGTGAACTTTCTTAAAAAATCGGGCATTTTCTTCTGTTCTTGAGTCTCATAAAATGTATATTTTATAAGGAGGCTAAGAGCCGATTTCACCATGAAGCTAATCGCGATTAGTTCAACTAAACTCAGTTTATGCAAATACAGTGTTCCGATTGGTAGTTTCTCAATGGTCTCAACCAATCAGGACGCTTTATTTGGATAAACTGAGTTTTGTTGAACTAATAGCGATTAGCTTCATTGGTGAAATCAGCCCATAATTGGCTAGCCAGTGTGCCGCTAACACGATGCAATTCATTGTTTTTATGCCGAGGTTATGAATACGATAACAAATAGTCGATATTCATACCAAGGACAATTCCTTCCGTACATTACTTCGATCAAGATAATTATTATTTTTAACCCACGACAGAAAATAAGGGGGGTGTTATAAGTTTGACGTGAGTTGCTAAATACACCTGTGTGTCTGTCTATGGCATCATAGCACCTAAACGGATGAACCGATTTTGATTTAGTGTTTTTTGTTTAAAGGTGACTTTGTCGAGAGTGTTCTTAGCTATGTTTGGATAAAATCGGTTTAGCCGTTCAAAAGTTAAATTTGCATTTTACTCTTTGAATCTGGATATTTTCGCAAGATATTGTGTCATTATTACGTGTTTCGACAGATGTCGATTGAAGCGTGTTTGCTACTAGGTATATTATATGTAGTTTAAAAAGCATAAAATTAAAATTAAAATCGGGGTATTTTTAAATTTGTAATTTTATCTTGTTATAAGTACTTACTGTAAATACCAGGTAGCAACCACGTTTCTTACTTTGATTAAAATTCCTTAAACAACCACCATTTGCTTTTACGTACATTATATAAATTTCAAAATATTTTGATAAAGTGAGAAATGAGTATATTAGAGGCAGTTTGAAAGTGGCGCCAGTGGCAGAAAAGTTGAAAGGTAACCGTTTGTCCTGGTATGGTCATGTGATGAGGAGGGATGAAACGCATGTTACTAAAAGAGTTATGAATATAAATGTGGATGGATGGAGAGGGAGAGGAAGGCCAAAGAAAAGATGGATGGACTGTGTGAGGAGTGATATGAAAGAAAAGGGAGTCAGTAATAACATGACGGGGGACAGGACGGTATGGAAGAAGCAAACGTGTTGCGCCGACCCCAAGTAACATGGGATATGGGCAGGAAGATGATGATATAAATTTCAAAATATTGACTCCTGTCATACTGGTCCGCCTAGTTCTGGATTCAGAGGCTTCAATAACTGCTGTAAAAAAATATGTCAATAAAGATTATTTGTATTTTCTAATCGTTTTTTAGGGTTCCGTACCCAAAGGGTAAAAACGGGACCCTATTACTAAGACTTCACGATCCGTCTGTCTGTCTGTCTGTCTGTCTGTCTGTCCGTCTGTCTCCAGGCTGTATCTCATGAACCGTGATAGCTAGACAGTTGAAATTTTCACAGATGATGTATTTCTGTTGCCGCTATAACAACAAATACTAAAAACAGTATAAAGTAAATATTAAAGGGGGGCTCCCATACAACAAACGTGATATTTTTGCCATTTTTGCTCGATATTAATAACGGCAACAGGTAGACGCTTGAAATATTCACAGAATGTTCAGTTGTATATTTACTTCAAAAAATAATAATTAATAAATTAAAATAAAATAAATTAAGGGGGGCTCCCATACAACAAACGTGATTTATATGCAGTGTTTTGCGATAATGGTACGAAACCCTTCGTATGCGAGTCCGACTCGCACTTGGCCGGTTTTTTAGCAATTAAACACTTTTTAACCCCCGACGGAATAAGAGGGGTGTTATAAGTTTGACGTGTGTTGCTGCGTATCTGTGTCTATGTGTGTCTGTCTGTGGCATCGTAGCGTCCAAACGGGTGAAACGATTTTTTTTTTGTTTGAAGGGTCATTTTGTCGAGAGTGTTCTTAGCTATGTTTAAATAAAATTGGTTCAGCCGTTCAAAAGTTATGGGAGTTTCACTATTGAATCGGGGTGTTTACGCAAGATATCGTGTCATAATTACGTGTTCAATAGATTGCCGATCGAAGCGTATCTACTATGAACTAGATAAATTATGTAGCATAAAATAAAAATGTGTCGGGGATTTTGAAATTTTACTTGTTCTTTCAGACTGTTAAGCTGTTTACTGTTGGACTTAAGTTTTCCTATGTACTATGTCGTATGTACATTCCAAATTCACTCCACTGCTCAATGTTTTACTACGATCTTAGGCCACTCTTTACCGAATTCTGAATATTTATTGAATTCTTTTTCAGCCTGAAAACCTGTCTAACTTTGGTATTTAAGTAGGGTATGACGCGTTAATAACTCAAAATTCTTAATTCAGAAATGGTTCTCTATCACATTCACCATCGATCATCTGCGCTTATCCAAATTGGTTTGGGCTCAGCGCGACATGTTTTCTGCCGTAAATCGCACTCTCTAAACAGTCTTGAAGGTGCCAATATCTCTTATTCAATCCAATTTCCATAATATATTGATTCCTGAATCGTAAATTCTCTTAATTACTATAAACGTCGGGCTGTTACCGGGCTCCGCGCTTCGCTGTCTTCGTAACTCACTTAACAACTAGCTATTAGGGAAAACGTGGTGAGATCTAGTCAATCTTGCCTGTTATTTGCTGTGTCGAGCCGTGTTTAGTAGCAGTAATTTTATATCCCAGTAAGACTCTAATTACGTACGTTTTTTAGGGTTGCGTAGTCAATAAGGAACTCTTAGGGTACGACCCTAAGAATTCCTCACACACCTCTTTATAAAAGATGCATGAAAAATCGTAGATAAAATCGATACTAGGTGGTTCCTGTAGCACCTATATATGTGCGATCTAATGCAGTATACTATGTAGTGGGGCAATAAGCTATCTAAGCAAATTGATTGAGAATCTAATATAAATTAAGTCCGTAATATACGGACTTAATTTAAAAAAAATAGATTTAAATTAGGTTGACTAAATCAAGAGAAGCATAAATTTCACATTTTCAAGTACACCACAGGAGACCTAAATTTTCCCCCTAGTTATGATTTACCGTGTCGTGAGCCCCATGGGGTTTTATTATACAGCTGCCTGTTAAGCTTAGCTCGGAGTCAGATACCAGAATAGTGAACACACCTCTTTATACAAGATGCACGCAAAATCGGTCATAAAATCGATATGAGCTAGTTCCTGCAGCACCTATCTATGTGCGACCTAATGCAGTATACTATGTAGTGGGGCAAAAAGGTATCTAAATAAATTGGTTGAGAATCTGATATAAATTAAGTCCGCATATTGCAAGGTTGAATAAATTAAGAGGAGCATAATATTCACATTATAGTGAAAAACCACAGGAGTCCTCAATTTCCCTCTAGTTATGATTTACAGTGTCGTGAGCCCTTGACACGTGGGTTTCATTATACAGCTGCCTGTTGAGTTTGGCTCGGCGTCAGATACCAGAATAGTGAACACACCTCTTTATAAAAGATGCAGGAAAAATCGTACATAAAATCGATACTAGCTGGTTCCTGCAGCACCTATATATGTGCGATCTAATGCAGTATACTATGTAGTGGGGCAATAAGCTATCTAAGCAAATTGATTGAGAATCTAATATAAATTAAGTCCGTATATTGCAAGGTTGACTAAATCAAGAGAAGCATAAATTTCACATTTTCAAGTACACCACAGGAGACCTAAATTTTCCCCCTAGTTATGATTTACCGTGTCGTGAGCCCCATGGGGTTTTATTATACAGCTGCCTGTTAAGCTTGGCTCGGAGTCAGATACCAGAATAGTGAACACACCTCTTTATACAAGATGCACGCAAAATCGGTGGTAAAATCGATATGAGCTAGTTCCTGCAGCAATTATCTATGTGCGACCTAATGCAGTATACTATGTAGTGGGGCAAAAAGGTATCTAAATAAATTGATTGAGAATCTGATATAAATTAAGTCCGCATATTGCAAGGTTGAATAAATTAAGAGGAGCATAATATTCACATTTTACTGAAAAACCACAGGAGTCCTCAATTTCCATCTAGTTATGATTTACCGTGTCGTGAGCCCGTGACACGGGGTTTCATTAAACAGCTGCCTGTTGAGCTTGGCTCGGAGTCAGATACCAGAATAGTGAACACACCTCTTTATACAAGATGCATGAATAATCGGCGCTAAAATCGATACTGGCCGTCACCTGCGGTACCTATATAATTATACGACCTAATGCAGTATGCAAAGTGTTGAGATTTGAATTGGTCCGTTCTAGAAGCAATATTCACAAGTTCAGGCGAAGGTTGTATTAGTACTTATTGCAGTATGAATGGAAAAGGGGAAGGGATGCCAACGAAAAATAGATGGACTATGTGAGGGGCGATATGAATGAAAGGGAGTCAGTGATAGCGTGACGGTTGACAGGACGGAATGGAAAACAAAACCCCGACTGCTTTGAAAACGAACTATATAGACTTAAGCAAGAAGAAAATCATGGTGTGCAGTCGGAGGATACAAATTCGCGGGCTGGCTGACCAAAACCAGATGTATCTGCCGACTGCACTGCATGATTTTCTTCTTGTTTACGTCTTTTTAAGCAGTCGGGTATTTCGTATTTTTTTTTTCGAATTAGGTACGTTTAAAAATATATAAGTGTTATGTATTTTTGAAATCACCTCTTAAAACCCTTTATTTTGATAACCCACACGATAGGGATAGAAGAAAAAAAAATTGAAAACCCACAATATGGCGCCACGCGTTTGGTCTCTGGATCTGGCGATCCAGAGACCAAACGCGTTGGCCGATTTTGATGATTCTTACCTCAATCGATTCGTCTTAATCTTGCGAGTGTCACTGGCTACATTAAAATTGGAAAATAGAAAAATGGCGGCTTTTAGGCGCCATATTGTGGGTTTTCAATTTTTTTTTCTTCTATCCCTGTATGTTTGTTCCTATGTGGCCATAGGAACAAACATATATACATACATAGGACTGATAAACACATTACCCTCCTTTGGCAGTCGCGTAAAAACGTGTTGCGCCGACCCTAAGTACCTAATATGGGACAAGGGAAGGAAGATGATGCGGTATAAAAGTCATTTTGTGTAGTCTGAAAGAGGCAACGGTAACTGAAAAGTTGTTTGAAAATCTACTGTCAGGGTTTGGTTGTGATGCGGAGGAATGAGTAAAATGTTGTTAAGTGGGATTTGAGTATTTATAAAGATAATTAGAGTACAGGCAGTTCAAAGAAATGGCACTTAAATTTAATGTCAAAGATGATATGTGTCTCCATTAGTCGTCATCTCAGCAGTCACGAGGGTATGAAAGAATGGAATAAAAGATGTCCGTGACTACCGTCGGACCACCAACACCAATCGCTTCTATATTTGGCAGATAATTACTACTCAATTAGTATTAATAAGTATAGTTCTCGCCAAACTTCTTGGCCGCCCTGAAGTTGGCTACAATGGCTGCGCAGTAGTAAATCTCATACAAAAACAGCAACGTTTCGTGCCTCGCGCATCCGGTAAACCAACTTCAGGGTGGCCCAGAAGTTTGGCGAGGGCTATACTCGAGCAACAAAATTGGTAACTTAATAGTTTTCGTGAAAATCTAATCTGAAGGTGGTCCGGTGGTATTCACGCTCCCTTCAGCAGGACAACCATGAGCGCCGAAAAAGGGGGCATGCTACAGCTATTTTAAGAATACAAATAATTAGTACCCTTATAAATTATACATTTCGTAAAAAAAAGCACTAAAACATTTGTATTTACCGAGAAATCAACGATGTGATAACTTTCGCGCGCTCGTTCAGCAGGACCACGACTTTGAATGTTGATTCCGAGTTTGAGATTTTCTCGAAAACTACTAAAGTACCAATTTTGTTGTTCGAGTACTAATTAGTTAGTACCAATTGAGTAAATCAAACCAAATTAAATTTATTGCATCCATAATGTACATACAGGAGGTAAATATAGTTACTGAAACAATTATGCACCCTGTCGGGCACAGCAACATTCTAGATACAGTCAGTGTCTAGGAGAGAGGAATAACGCTTAATAAATTTCCTATATAATTAACACTTAAGTTATCTATTTGCCATCTTTCTGATTTTATGTGGTTAAATGTACTAATATGGGTGTGTCTTTCTGTGTGTATGTTAAATGATGTATTATTCTTACTTATTTATTTATTCAATTACATTTTAGTATTTATTACAATTAGTTTATATGATTTTCATAGATTATATTTATAGAGAGTAGTAATTATATAGCAAATATGGAAGCGATGGTGGTGAGGTGAGGTGAGGTGGTGGTCACGTACATGAATAAAGAAATTGAGCTGACCATACCTAAATTGAAATAAGGTCAAAAGAATAATGATGGGTAATGTTTGCGTAGATTCCACTAGTTACACTGCAGTAGCCTGCCTAGCCTTTTCCCAATTGTTGTTGGGGTCGGCTTCCAGTCTAACCGGATTCAGCTGAGTACCAGTGTTTTACATGGAGCGACTGCCTATCTGACTCCCACAACCCAATAACTGGGTAACACCATTAAACCCCTTGGCAAGACTAGTGTCAGATCTCAAGCTTCTGACTACCCGTAACGACTGACAAAGATCTTCAAATGACAGCCGGGACCAACGGCTTTACGTGCTTTCCGAGGCACGGAGGAAACTCGCTATGTTGGAATGGTCACCCATCCACGGACCGACCTCGTCAAGCATTGGTTAACCTTGAAGATCGACCCGTGCGGCTGTTATTATTTAGCCACGAGCTCCTTTCAGCAGTTTCACGAGCTTTTAGTTACTGCAGTAGCAACACATAAAATAGGTACATAGAATCAATACACGACTGCATAACGGGTACCTGTCATTTACAATTGCATGTATATTTGAGCGTTGTGGCCATCAAATTGTATCGCAAAACATTGACATTGAAAATCCAACCCTCCAGTTCTCACAATTTAGGTTGAAACTCGTAAAACTTTTGTAATAGCTCATTAGGGCTCTGTCAGAAACACAAGATTATACAGAATTGTTTGTTAATTCAAAAGCTAGTATGATCAACATTTTCTTAGAAAAACAATATTGTTTTAACCTTTAAACATGAAAAGCAAAGAAAATTTTAATACTGTAACAACATTTCAAGTTTTCTTTTTAATGTTATATAAATTGTTTTAGCTACGCTACAGAACCTTTTATATAAAAAACATTAATGCCAAGTAAAGTTTTTGATAAGGCGACTTTATTATACTCATAGTTTACTCTACATAAATATTCAGGTTTATTAAAACGTTTAACTATTCTTATAAAATCTATAGTCACACACTTAAGGTGCAGATATCCCTCAGTAGCTGATTTTAAAATGAGAATCACGTATAAACAGCTAGTCGATATTTTTTGGAAAAAATATATGTTACTTTAGACAATTTTTTTGATAATTTGATATAATAAAATTTTGCATTTTATTCTTTTAACATAGTGTAATTAATTTGTAAAGTTAAGTCTAACTCGGATGAAAAAGCTAAAATCGCACCAAAACTGCAGGCGTAATTTAATGAAACTTACACTATCTTAAAGATAATTTAATTATCTACATTTTGATCTGAGGTTTTACTAAGTACAAAAAACTACTGATTTTTGGGTCGCGCGGGTGTGAAACGAGTGCGCGTTTTGTTCCCTCAAGGTCGTTGGCGTTAGTCGTCGTCTTAAGTGAACCCAAAATTTAGTTGTTTTTTGTACTTTCCTTATTAATCTATGAATTAAAAAAAAAAAAGCTTCAGATCAAAATGTAGATAATTAAATTGTCTTTGAGATGGTGTCGATTTCATTAAAATACGCCCAGCGGTTTTGGTGCGATTGTCGTGTTTTTGTCCGTTTTAGACATGACTTTACTAATTAATTACACTGTGTTTTACGAATAAAATTCAAAATATTCTATCTATCTCTAATGCTCAGATCAAATTATTAAAAAAATGATCTAATATAACATATATTTTTTTCAAAAAATTACGACTAGCCGTTTAGACGTGATTCTCATTTTAAAATCAGCTACTCAAGGGTATCTGCGACTTAAATGTTTCTACCTCGCAAGATACAGGCAACTGCCTAGTTTAGGGGTCGTCGTCCATCCTAAATTATTAATGTACAATTTGTTTAATAAATTGTATTTGATTGGAATTATTACTTAAACGTGTACTGTTTATATTTCCATACTGTATTCAACTCCTACACGTGACGGCATTATACTCAATAGCAGAAATTAATTAAACTAATGAGTTGTAATACATCAGCGTTCATATCAAATCTTCGATAAACAGTATCAAATTGAAGCGGTGGTCGATGCCGTTGGTAGTTTATGAAAATGGTCCTAAAAGCGAAGAAATTAGGATACATTATGCTTAAGCAAAGCATTTAAATAATTTAAATTAATTGTTTTAAATTGACTATTTTCAGTTCTTAAAGTTCTGTTCAATTCTTCTCAGTGTATTAAAGAATCAATCCGACGTCTAATATTAATGTCTTATATGAATTTTTGAAGCCAAAAATGATACGATTTGTATAAAAAACGTCGTACAAAACTTTTCCTTAAAGAATGGTAATATCAGAACCAATAGATTTCATCAAAAACTTTTTCAATTCCGAATCATTAGAAAACTTTAATTCGATAGAGACGAGGCCGGATGATTGATTCACTTCAATATGAATAAATTGTATTTTGATTGAAAACACTGATTGAGTCGACATTTCCATTCGTCTATATTTACGTAGAAAATTGAAAATAAAAAATAAAAAGTTTTTTACAAAAAAATACTACCGACTTCAGTCGGTGTCTTTTGTAGGTAGGTAACATTTTTTTGCGTTATGGACACCGACTTCCAAAAATAAAGTTATTTTTCACTTGTAGTTTTTTTTACTTGGAAGTCGGTAGTATTTTTTTGTAAAAAAGCTTTTTATTTTTCACTATTTAAGTGTACCTACATAATAGGCAAGTAGTTTAGTAAGGTACCTATAACGCCAGAATAGATTACCCGAATATCATGAAACTTGAACATAACCTATGAATGAGAGATCTGCGTACCCCTTAAGAGCGTACTGGCGTGATGTTTATGTTATGAAATGGTATAAACAATAAACAGACATGCGATTGCAGCAATCCCGAGAGATTTGCCGTAATTTATTGAAGAGTTATGTTGTATATCTTCGAAGTTCTTCATCAGATCATCACCAAACTAAAATGGGACCAATTTCGAAACATACTTTTTCAAACAAAAATAATTTTCATAATCGGGCCAAAATTGACGGAGATATGCGTGAACATACACAAAAATAAAACCTAATGTCGAACATAGAACCTCCTTCTTTTTGGTGAGTCGGTTAAAAATAACAGATGTTGGATAACAAAAATTTTAATCGCCCGCCATGCGCCGCCCGAATCGTAGCATTCGTAGCGGAAAATTGACGTAGCTATTTTAGATAGCTACGACGTGCTACGCTGCTACGCGAGAATGATGTCACGTCATTGACAATCGTCACGGTAGGTTGCCTACGTAGGTACTCGCAACTCCTCTAACAATAAACCCGCTCTGAAATACAACAAAGAAACGTGTTCTTTCTATAAAATGTTGTCAATTGTTTCTGACAGTGAACCGAAAGGTTTTTGTGGCGTATACATTTGTAAGTAACGTAAATAAACTCTCTTTGAGGTGAGCTGAATGCTGCCATATTGTGGTTTTTTCGTGCGTTAAGGAAAATAAACTTTGCTGAGTATGTTTCAACTAATTTAAATGCGGTTACTTTATGCAATGTTTGGAAGTTCAGCAGCCAAATTTTAATTAAATTTTATAATTTGTCCCTCACTAGGTATTTCTTCCTGTATCGTGGGTGCGTTTACAAACATTTAAACTCACATACACAAGACACCCAGATTCGGAACAACTATCTGTAGGCCATACAAATATTTGTTCCGTGCGGGAATTGAACCCGCGACACGCAGCGCTCCGGCCGATCGCTCAACCACTACGCCAACCGTGTCGTAATTGCGTAAGTGAATTCGACAAGGCAAACGGTTTGACCGCCATCAATCGACCAATCACATGCGAGATGAGAGACGCGATGTGGATTTCCGTCTATGTGATTGGTCGATGCAGCTCCGCCAATGTAAGAAAAACAAAGCATATCATCACGCCTGTATTCCCCGAAGAATTGGGCAGAGTACACCCACTATTATCCAGTTGTTCATGATTGCTCACTATTT
Source organism: Anorthoa munda (assembly GCA_945859665.1). Lineage (NCBI taxonomy): Eukaryota > Metazoa > Arthropoda > Insecta > Lepidoptera > Noctuidae > Anorthoa > Anorthoa munda. Next base: position 8,985,149 of record OX243893.1, read on the forward strand.
TTCACCAATTGTTCACTATTATCCAGTTGCACATGACATGTTCAAGTCCCAGGTGATAGGGGGCAGCTTATTGCCATTAACCGAGTGAATAATAGTACATTTCGTGTCGAGCATAAAATGTCGAGATTTTAACACGAGCCGATGTAGCCAATTGAAATGCGACTGTTAAAATAAAGCCTTTTTTATGCTAGACACGAACGATTATTTTTCCACTACCTGATGAGCTTACTTAATTAAATGCAAATAAGTTCCAACAATAATTTATTAGAAACGTTCAGACTAAACACCACAGACTATATACACACAATCAACGCGCGCTTTTTCGAGAGGTAACAGGTTCAGTATCATTCTGCCAGTTACATAATGATATCAATACTCTATACAAAAGTCATTTCGTAACTGTTATTATGAAATTATGTTTTTTTTTTAATTTTAATTTTATAATCTTGTGTCTAAATTTTCATATTTCGAAACGAATTTCTTAGGCAATGGCATAATAGACAAGATAGTGGAAAAAAGTAATATTTTCTCTACGCAACGTTACCAAAACATTCCCGCCCAATTATTCTCATGACGTAGGTAGTACTGCCACTCGTGCTACCAAAACATTACCTATATTTTGCTCCACGTCGTCCTATAACAATGCATTGTGCAGTTTCGTGCCGAGCAATGAGCGGGGCGAAACGGCTCGGGTCACGGGCTCACGAGCTTGCAGGGGGCGGAAGGGAACTGGGATAACGACCCACGCCCCGGCGCCAGCGACACGTATTTTTGGTACAGTTGGTAAAAGATTTTAGTGTGTAGGCAAAATATCCTTACTAATATAATAAATGCGAAAGTAACTCTCTCTGTCTGTTACTTTTTCACGCTTAAACCGCTGAACCGATTAAGATAAAATTTGGTATGGAGATAGTTTGAGACCCTGGAATTACCTGGAAAGGACATAAGATAGTGAGGGTAGAAGTTTTTATTTTGAACTTATAATTTCTCAAGTAAGGCACACACCTATAATATTATGGTATGATATAAAAAAACCGGCCAAGTGCGAGTCGGACTCGCACACGAAGGGTTCCGTACCATTATCGCAAAACACTGCATAAAAATCACGTTTGTTGTATGGGAGCCTCCCTTAATTTATTTTATTTGAATTTATTAATTATTATTTTTTGAAGTAAATATACAACTAAACATTCTGTGAATATTTCAAGCGTCTACCTGTTGCCGTTATTAATATCGAGCAAAAAACGGCAAAAATATCACGTTTGTTGTATGGGAGCCCCCCTTTAATATTTACTTTTTACTGTTTTTAGTATTTGAATGGACCAAAATTGAGGGTCGATGTCAACATAACGCCAAGAAGCTCACGATGGTCCGTTATCGCCACGGTCACTCCACGGAAAGAAGAAGCCAGGAGAATTGGCTCCTTTTAGCGGAAAAAAGACACGCTTAGGTCTTAGCAGCATTGAACCTGACCAGATTGGCATCGCCCCATTCGGAGACTGCCTTCAAAGACAGATTCAAGCGCCCAACCATGGCCTCCCGGAGAGATCCTCTTTGTATGACTGTACACTAGTTACCACAAACGTTGTATGCAGCTAACAATGTAATTTCTAGGGATGAAATCATAGCTCGACTGCACTATGCGATATACGTATGTATAGGTATAACATTTAACAATGAAATATTTGAAAGGATAAGAGATATAAATAAAAAAGCTCATGAATATTCATTAACCCCCGACGGAAAAAGAGTGGTGTTGTAAGTTTGACGTATATTGCTATGTATCTGTGTGTCTGTCTGTGGCATCATACCTCCTAAGTGGATGAACCGATTTTGATTTAGATTTTTTGTTTGACAGGTGACTTTGTCGAGTGTGTTCTTAGCTATGTTTGATTAAAATCGGTTCAGCCATTCAAAAGTTACCCGCATTTTACTCTTTGAATCTGCGGTTTTTAGCTAGATATCGTGTCATAATTACGTGTTTCGATAGATTGTCGATTGAAGCGGGTCTACTACTAGGTATATTTGTAGTTTAAAAAGAATCAAATAAAAATTAAATTAAATATTTAAAAAACCCCCGCCGCAAAACCTCTATAAAGCATAAAATAATTATACAAAAATATTTTTTATTTTGATTGGGTAGTTAGGTAATTTTGTGTATGAAACTCTAGAGCTGCCAATATTATGCCCCATCCATGATGAGCAAGATATGAGTTTAAATACTTATTGTTCGGAGCCAAACCCGGTTGATTGCTCTCCCATATCAAATTCTTCATAAACATAATTATGTACCTACATAGGTAGATAAACACATACCTACCTACCTCTATCAGTGTTCCTAAAAGTACCTATTTGTGTTTCAGTATTTTTGTAAAGAAAAATTGAGACCGTATGTACGAGTACCTAGCTATGTACGAAACATTGCAGTAATTAATTTTCAGCTGCTCAGGGTCTTAACTTGAAATAATTACTGTTCCTACTCTAGAACATTTTCGTTCTATTTCTGCCTTTATAGCTACATTTTGTTGTGTTTGTGTGGCACTGTGCCGACTCGAAATACTGCCCGTGGGAATTTCTCTGTAATAGACGTAGAGTGGAGAGCTTACACCCATATTCTAAAACATTTTTCAGGAAACTTCATCCACTCTACTCAGTCCCCCATGACAACCAAATGGTTTCATGGAAATGTAAATAAATAACACGTGTGGTGTCTGAATCGAGGTTGAGACTTACTATAATGTGATTTTTATATTTCGTGGACTAAACTGACATTTGGGGGGTTGTCACTTTATCGTTACACGAGCAGTTGCCCGCGGCTTCGCTCCCGTGGGCCACCCCACAGGACGCCTTTTCGGGATAGTTTATGTAATAGCCTATGTTACTCAGGAATAACGAAGCTTTCTATTGGTGAAAGAATTTTTTAAATCGGTCCAGTAGTTTCGGAGCCTATTCGGTACAAACAAACAAACAAACAAAAAAATCTTTCCTCTTTATAATATTAGTATAGATTTAGATTGGTATGTATGTCAAGTTTCAAGTATATTAACTGAAGTAATAAGATTCTTTAAAAAAACATTAACACCCCTAAATCGTCTTTTCGGGGTAGTTTAAAAAAATTATAATAACAACCTTTATTATTCATTTAGGTTAGTATTTGTAGCAAGTTTCTAGTTTGTTGACCCAAGAAATCAGATTTTTCTATACAAACTTCAACACCCCCTAAATCATAATTTGGGGGTAGTTTCGAAAAACTAATAATGTCAATCTTTATCATTTACTAAGATTACTATTCGTTCTTAATTTCAAGAATTTTGGCCTAAGGAATTAGATTTTTCATACAATCTATTAACCCCCTTTTTACCCCCTTAGGGGTGGAATTTCCAAAAATCCTTTCTTAGTGCTCACTTACGTCATTTAAGTAAGCTTTCTGCCAAATTTCATGCTTCTAGGCTTAGCAGTTTTGGCTGTGCGTTGATCGATCAGTCAGTCAGTCAGTTTCTTCTTTTATATATATATAGATTAAAATAGTGTCTTACCCTAACTATCCTGAGTGATCGATAGTTAATCGAAAATCGAAGTAGATCGAAAATGAAACTATTTCACGGCATAAAAAAATAATTTGTTTAGAAACTAGCGGCTCTTATTTAGTTTCTACTCATTTATGTCAGACTTAATTTTATCGATTGCATTTATTTTATTGTTGATTTCATAATTATGTAACACAATAAAAGTTCATGTACTATGTGTATGAATACTGTTATATTTAAATATATTACGTTTATATTCATAAAACATTTATTTAAACCAATTAGTAAAAATAAATTCAGGAGTCATGTCACATCGATTCGATGAATCACTTATGATTGAGCCTTACCTACAACACTATGCTCCGCGCTTGCAACATTTAAAAAAAATAAGGTCAATAGCAGCTGTCAGTTTAGTCCACGAAATTAAAAATCACAGTATAGACTCAACATCGATTCAGACGACAAGTAAAAATTAACAAGTAAAGTTTCAAAATTTAAAAAATCTCCGGCACATTTTTATTTCATGCTACATAATTCATCTAGTACATAGTAGATACGCTTCGATCGGCAATCTATTGAACACGTAATTATGACACGATATCTTGCGTAAACACCCCGATTCAAACAGTGAAACGCCTATAACTTTGGAACGGCTGAACCGATTTTATTCAAACATAGCTAAGAACAATCTCGACAAAATTACCTTTCAAACAAACTAAAACGAAATTAAAATCGGTTCACCCGTTTGGACGCTACGAGGCCACATACAGACACACATATACACAGATACACAGCAACACACCTCAAACTTATAACACCCCTCTTTTTCCTTCGGGGGTTAAAAATATCCAAAACCTACATTTTTAACTACATAATTTGCCTAGTAGTAGACAAACTTTGATCAACAATCTATCGAACACGTAGTTATGACACGATCTTGCAAAAATACCCCGATTCAAACAGTATACCGCCCATAACTTTTGAACGGCTGAAACGATTTTTATCAAACACTAGCTGACCCGGCAAACTTTGTTTTGCCATAAAAACACCAAACATTCATCTACTCTAACTACCCTACCTACCCTTCCTACCCTACCAACCCTACCAACCCTACCTTTTTTTTTTTTTTTTTGTTTCGCTGGGAAAAAATGCATTACGCATAGCCACCCATTGGGGGAATGGGGGGCTATGTGGGACTCCCCGGGCAAGCCCGGTATACCCACTAAAATAACCCAGCGGCACTCCCGCATCGTCTGAGTGGAGGAGGACTGGGAAAACAACCCTACCTACCCTATCTACCCTACATATGTAGGTACGGTACCATTTTTTTTTCTAAATGTTTTTTTTGTGTTAACCTTCTCCTAACAATAATAAACACAACAAAAAAAGAATAAGCGATATCGGTCCAGCCGTTCACGCGTGATGCCGTGACCAAGGGAAATAGGGACTCATTTTTATATATATAGATAGCTAAGAACACTATCGATCATGTTCACTGATCACGGACAGATACACAAAAATACATCGTACACGTCATACTTATAACACCCCTCTTTTTCCATCGGGGGTTAAATAAGACTTAGAATATGGGTATTAACAGGTTCACAGTCCACATCCCATAAAAAAATAGTAAAAAAAAGTTAATTAAAAAAAAACAAAAATCCCGACTGCTTAAAAAGCGTTAGTGAACTAAAAAGACGTAAACAAGAAGAAAATCATGCTGTGCAGTCGGAGGATACATAACCGCGAGCTGGCTGACCAACACTAGATGTAATAATAATTAACTTTTTTTATTTACAACTTTTTAGATATTTTTTTTAGGGTTAGGTACATTAAAAATATAAGTGTTATATTTTTGAAATCACCTCTTAAAACCCTTTATTTTGATACCCCACAGGATGGGTTGGGAAGAAAAAAATTTTTTTCCCCCCCGCAAAATGGTGCCCAAAATCCGCCATATTTTCTTTTCCAATTTTAATGTAGCTTGTGACACTCGCAGGGTTAAGACGAATCGATTGACGTAAGAATCATCAAAATCGGCCAACGCGTTTGGTCTCAAGAACGCCACATAGGAACAAACATACATACATAGACTGATAAACACATTAGCCTCCTTCGGCTGTCGGGTAACAATACAATTAAGAGGTTGGACTGTGAACCTGGTCGAAAGATACTCACAATACTCGCCATCGGTTCAAATCTATGGTAGTTAGTAAATTACTGTCACGACTGTTTGAGCGAGATTTTGATTCAATATGGCTGGTTTTTGGCAATCTGGCTTTTGCATAACGGCTTCGCCTGCGTGATGATCATTCAAAATTGTTTCACGGGAACGCACTAACGGGATAAAAAGTATCCTAAGTAAGTATATTGAGGGCATATTATATCTCATCTCATCATCATCATGCGAGTGTTGAAATTTCATCCAAATCCGTTGAGTCGTTAATTGATCAACCAACACCCAAACTTACAGACTTTCCTATTTATAGTATTAGTAGGGTACACTATAGTCTGTTGTGTACCTACGGCAGCCCAGAGATTATGTTTCTTCTGAATATTATGTTTATCCCCAGTAATATCTTGTTTCGTTAGGTTTTAGCTCGGAATTATTGAGATAGCGTCTTTATTTTCCGACCCTCCTTATTAATAGGTATTTCGGAAAGCGTTGTAGTGTAAGAGAAAAATATGTTGCTCAAAAGAAAACAACACCTATTTTAAAGGCGAGCTTTGCTTTCTAAACAAATAAATCATGATTGATTCAAGCATCTCATTGTATCGTGAACACAAGGAGTGTCAGATAGCATTCAGAAACTTGAACATGAAAGGTTTTGTTTTAGATTATTTTTGGTTCTACATCAACTATTGGCTTTGCTTATTACAATATAGCTAGGTTTGTTTCTGTATTTTTAACCGACTTACCAAAAAAAAGGTTCTATGTTTGACATTATGTTTTTTTTTGTGTTCACGCATATCTCCGTCAATTTTGAACGGATTTTGAAAATTATTTTTTTGTTTGAAAAAGTATGTTTCGAAATTGATGAAGATCTGATGAAGAACTTCGAAGATATACAACAGAACTCTTCAATAAATTACGGCAAATCTCTCGGGATTGCTGCAATCGCATGTCTGTTTATTGTTTATACCATTTCATAACATAACATCACGCCAGTACGCTTTTAAGGGGTACGCAGATCTCTAATTTCACCGGTTTTATTCAAATTTCATGATATTCGGGTAATCTATTCTGGCTTTATAGGTACATTACTAAACAACTTGCCTATTAGGTAGGTAAACTAAAAAGTGAAAAAATAACTTTAATTTTGGAAGTCCATAAGGCAAAAAAATTGGTACCTACCAAAGACACCGCTTCTAAAATTAAAGTTATTTTTCACTTTGTAGTTATCGTATTTTGAAGTCGGTAGTATTTCTTGTAAAAAAGCTTTTTTTATTTTTAAGAGTAGTCGGTTAGTCAACACCGGCCTCATCTAATTTAATTTGAAAAATAGTTTTTATTTTTTTATTTTGGGAACTCTTCAAAAGGCGCCTGGAATTTTGGGGAAGATACCAGGGAGTGTAGGATTTTGAGCTCACTAAAACCACCCCGGTGATCACTATCAGCACGTAGAAGTGAGCTCTCAAAAGACCACCCCGCAAGCTTATTACGTATCTTTTGCGAGAGCAAAACGTTGGCGATAAAACGCTTTATGTCACAAAAGTCGGCATTACCTGCAGTGTAAGTATGGTAAGCCCTACACAATCGTTTGCTAATCGCTCGCTGTTTGTCAAATGCACTTATTTAAAAAAAAACTTCTGTATTGAAGAGCAATTATTGCGCAAAAATCGCTATCGTTTTGCTCTTGCAAAAGATACGTAATAAGTCTGCCGGGAATCCCTCTGTGCAACGCCTGTCAGGGCACATCCCTGGGGATACTAATAAAGCACCTCCCCTGAGCCTCGCTGTGCACGGCAGCACGTGATCACTGTGCCACCGTCTTTCCTGGGGTCAATTAGAGGGCGAACAGTGTTGACGTGTAAGGTCTACTAGCGCCAAAAACTTAACTCAGAGTTTGTTAACTAACCGAGGTTAAATAACAAACCAACCCATACGTCATACATAATTGGCCTTGTTAGCTACTATTTCGGGGTTAGTAAGAAAACAAAATTTATTTTTAACGTGTGATTTTTTTTTTGTTGTTTGCAAAAAAACGTAGGATTCAAAGCTACGAGTGCCAGATTATCTCTCATAAGGGATGATCAGTAGGCTTATTACGTATCTTTTGCAAGAGCAAAACGATAGCGATCAAACGCTTTATGTCATAAAAGTCGGTATTAACTGCAGTGTAGGTATGGTAGGTCCTACACAATCGTTTTCTAATCGCTCGCTGTTTTTCAAATGCATTTATTTAAAAGAAAAACCGCCAAAAACTCTAAAACTTTTGTATGGAAGAGCAGTTATTGCGCAAAAATCGCTATCGTTTTGCTCTTGCAAAAGATACGTAATAAGCCTGCTGATAATTCTGTTTTTAACACGCTTTTATTAGCTTGATATGTATGTATCTATGTGAGGGAATTTTTGACCGTGATTTTGACCTCAAAACGTCGGATTAATTTGAAACTGAACACTTATCAAGGACCGGTGACAATGCAATAATTTAAATAGTTTGTCCCATTATCCTTACCAGAATCTGCAGGATTAGCGATTGAAATAAAAAGATAAAATAAATAATTATTTAAAAACATGCTTTAATAGAAAATTAAACTAAAAAGTAGAAAATAATTTACAATCAATTTAAATTAAGAGTAGTGTGATTAACAAAAAAAATTATTTTATTGTAAAAAAGCGTGGAGTGCTTGAAGTCAATTGTTATAATATTTTATTGACAGATATTGGTAAAAGTAGAGTGTAGAAAAGCACCTTACGATTTTTTTTTTGTTGAGCCCTCTATTCTGAATTTAAATTTATTGAAAATTATTTTCTACTTTTATTTTAGTTTTCTATTAAAGCGTGTTTTATAGTTTATTTAAACTATTTTTATTCCAACTGTTTACAAACTTGCAGAGAAGTTCGATGCCCTTCAAAAGTTCTTTAAATGGGCTGGATGACCCTGCTTAGTATTTCATGTTCTCTTCGACCTTACAACGTTGACCGATCTGATAGTAAGTAAACATTTTGTGACGCCAATAAATGATGTCTAAATTGTTGTTTTATTACAACGCCTCCTATATACTTTGTCGACTTACTTTTATAGTTTTAGTTACGATGCTGTGCTGGGTAAACAAGGCTCGTTGGTACTTTTAGAATTCAGATTTCGAGAAAATTATCAAATCTTGAAACAACCTGCATTTTATACACTCTAAAGTTCGAATCTGATTGTAACGCATACTGTTTTAAGACCTTTTTGCTAGCATTTATTTAGTTTTACGATTCCCGTTGTCTGTAATCAAAACTTGCAAGTTGGTTCTAACCCACTTCCCGGCGTTCGATTTGATGAAATTATGCACACACATTTCTCGTGAAAATGTTTTTTTAACCAACTTACCAAAAAGGAGGCGGTTCTATGTTCGACATTATGCTTGTTTTTTTTTTTTTTTGTATTTGTTCACGCATATGCATCTCCGTCAATTTTGGACCGATTTAGAAAATTCTTTTTTTGTTTGAATAAGTATGTTTCGAAATTGGTCCCATTTTGATTTGGTGAAGAACTTCGAAGATATACAACAGAACTCTTCAATAAATTACGGCAAATCTCTCGGGATTGCTGCAATCGCATGTCTGTTTATTGTTTATACCATTTCATAACAAAACATCACGCCAGTACGCTCTTAAGGGGTACGCAGATCACTCTTTTCACCGGTTTTGTTAAATTTTCATGATTTTCGGGTAATCTATTCTGGCGTTATAGGTACCTTAACCAACTTGCCTATTAGGTAGGTACAACTAAAAAGTGAAAAATAAAAAGCTTTTTTACAAAAAAGTACTACCGACTTCCAAATAAAAAACACTATAAAGTTAAAAAAAACTTTATTTTTGGAAGTCGGTGTCCATAGCGCATAAAATGGTACCTACCAAAGACACCGACTTCCAAAAATAAAGTTATTTTTCACTTTATAGTTCTTTTTTATTTGGAAGTCGGTAGTATTTTTTTGTAAAAAAGCTTTTTATTTTATGAAAGCTTGTTCTCATCATCAACAGCCTTTTTTAATGTTCCGTCTGCTTGGACACAGGCCTCCTCTCCGTGACAGAGAATGGGCCGTAATCCACCACAAGGGCCCAGTGCGGGTTGGTGGATGTCACATGTCTTCGAATTTTGGTTCTAGGACATGACAGTTTCCTTATGATGTTTTCCGTCACCATTTTGAGAGCAGTGGCGATGAAATAATTTACGCCTAATAAGCGCCTGCCTGGGTACGAACCCATGACCTACAACTTGTAAGTCGCGGGCGTTACCACTGAGCCACTACTGCTCCTCCACCAAGTTTGTTTATATTTATTTTTTATTAAGTAAGTACTTGTTGTTGTTATATAGATGGTCATATCAAAATCAACTTAAAATACATATCTCTAAAGTGGATATTTCAGTTGGTGGCAATGAATTGAATTATAATACGGCAAGGCAAAGGGTTTGACCGTCATCAATCGATCAATCACATGCGAGATGAAAGACGCTATGTGGATTTCCGTCTGTATGATTGGTTGATTGATGGCGGTCATACCCTTTGCCTTGCCGAATTCACTTCTGCAATTAGGCTGCTGATATATTGACTTATTGCTATGGTAGGTACTTATTTGATTAATTGTTTCAACAACGAATAGGTACAGAATTTTCAAACTTCACCACAGTAGATACTAAAGTAGCCATAAGCCGATTTAGCGATTAAAATAGATTATAAAAACTGGCCAAGTGCTAGTCGGACTCGCGCACGAAGGATTCTGTACAATTATAGCAAAAAAAAAACAGGTTTGTTGTATGGGAGCCCCACTTAAATATTTATTTTATTCTGTTTTTAGTATTTGTTGTTATAGATCAATAATAGATATCAATAAATAGATAACAGAAATACATCATCTGTGAAAATTTCAACTGTGTAGCTATCACGATAGACGGACAGACAGACGGATCGTAGAGTCTTAGTAATAGGGTCCCGTTTTTACCCTTTGGGTACGGAACCCTAAAAAGGGTATTAAATTTTTAAGGACACGAAATATTTTACATAAAGTAACTCTATTTGAACAAATTCACTATTGTTGTGACTTCAATATTGTTTAGTTACCCAAAAATTCACGAAAACTATGTTTTCAAAGTGAATAAATAATAAGCGTACCAATACATGAACTACTGAAACAAAATTATCATGACAAATGAGACTGCCAACAATTCTTTGACCTAATATCATTGGTTACTCTTTTATTCATGAAATTCCGTCCGTAATGGCTGTCGTCGGTAAAAGATTCACTTTAAACATAATAAATGTTGTTAAGACATGACATTATTATTGCCACGTATTGAACGAAGGGAAGGGTGGAAAATAAAGTCAATTATGAAGCGTCTTGAAACATGTCGTTTTAAGCGTTTAGGAGAATTCAATGCTCTGGTAAAAGGCGTATTATGTGCCTTTTAGACGCTAATGGAATGATGAAATGGTTACGAAATATGGCAAAAAGGATTGTGAAGAAAGAGTCACAATATTCAGGTTTTCAAATGGTCAACGTTACGCGAGATAATCACTCATTCAGCCAGCGCTAGTAGACATAAGCTGGACGCGACAAACGTGGTCTTCAACTACAGTTTACTGGCTGTCATAGCTTGCTGACGACATCAGTGTATATTAGTTTTCAGCAATATAGTATTGACATTACAATCCCCGGCACGTAAGTTGGCAAGAGTCGTTAGATGCGCAAAAGTCGTTCTTTCTAGTCTAGGTGTTTTTGGTAGTGAAGCGGGGCGCGGGGAACGTTTAAGACCATAGAAATATAAAATAAATATATCTATGTTTAAGACCATAGAAATATAATTATATCTATGTTTAAGACTGTTCCGAGCGCGCGATTCGTTGGTCGTGTCGCGTCCACGTTCCGGTTGTTCTATATGGTGGTTAGTCAGTTCGCGGAATATGCGCGAACTTGGCCCCACTACCCCAAAACCTTGCCAACTTATGTGCCGAGCACTATACTATGTTTAACTATTTATTAGCCTACCAGCAAAAACTGCCTGTATCAACCCTGTAGTTACCAGAATTTTAAACTGTGCCTGTACTGTGTCCACGTAATCTTGTAATTTCTAGTACAATCAGAATAAACCAAATACCCGGCAAGCGCTTACTCCCCAGCTCCATAATTTATTAGAGCTCACGTCGACTTACATCAGAACAAAAGTTTCCAGAGCCTAAATAAATAATACAGTCCTTGTTTCGAGTTGGACATTCACAGCTCACAGCTAACACTTCTGAAAATTTTAGTAAGGGTTGCGGAAACACCCCATTTGAGGCAATTGGGGAACCGTAAACTGTCGTGCGACCAGATTTTCCAAGCACAAAAGAGGTCAGGTGTTGTAAACAAGTTAAACCCGTCGATCCAGCCCGTAATCCTATAGACCCAATAATTTGAGCGAATATGGTTTGCGTACAAAATGTTACGGTACGGATCCCGCCGAGATATAACAAAATATTTTATTCAAATCTCGTTTAGTATATACCAAAAGGATTCGAAAAATAGGACGAGTTTTAGGACCTTATCTCTTAGAATCTGTAAAGGTTTATTGCTAAAGGATTATTCAATATAGCGGCATTAACCTCAAGCTGTGCCAAAACACCGCTTTTAGAACCGATTTTATCGCCAAATACCAACCTAATAAATTTATATTTACACCTGGAACAGTACAGTTTATCCGAGATCATACTTCCGAAATGTATCGCGTTATAATATAAGCCCTGTATGTTCTTGTTTGTTATCCTAAAGTTTAGTTGGTTGCTCGTGTTTGTTTACTTTGGTTTATCCTATCGAGTGTTCTTCATCTTGTCGTTAGTCTGAAAACTGTTGGAGATTCGGCACTCCCTTTATCTTTTCGTACCTTTCCTCGAGATTTTACCTTATCACAGTTTCTTTGATATCCATAGACTTGTGTAATAAATACTGTATTGATGAAGTTCGCCTTTTCCGCAGTAAATATCGCTAAAACAAAATGCCGGACTGGACGTGGTTGGTGTTCGCGGCGGTGTTCGGAGCGGTATCGGCCCTGTCTGTACCGCTGGCACTGCTCATATACTTCGTACGACCCTTCGACAAGAAAACAGAGACTCCTGAAGACGACAGCTTACCCATCACATTGCCACCTGTAAGTACTAATAGAAATAACTTTTATTTGACTTTAAAATCATAACTTTTCGCAGTACCTATCGTACCGTACCGTAGCCGTAGCAAAAAGTCATTAATTAAAAGGTTAATTAATCATTATGAACGGCAATTAATTTCACGAAATACGGTTCAAAAGTCATCACCTCCAGAATTGGATTTATAGGCATGAAAAATATCACATTTTCTGTAGTAATTATGCCGGCAAAAGAACATACCTACGGTAAGTTTTTTAAGGTGAGTATACACTAGAGCACTTTCGCGAGCATTACAATGTAATGTAACGTTCTGCCGAATGTTTGACGCTGCGTTCGAGGTAATGCTCACGGCGCGTGAGCATATGTAACATTTCTTTGTACCTTGCGTTCATTTTTGACCTCACTCCACGTCACCCGCGCTCGTTCTTTTGCTCGATATAATGTTAAGGTAGGTACTGACCGGTGTTACGGGGAGTAATATACCATTCGCAGCGAGCATTTTACGTTACGTTACGCTGTGTGCTAAAAGCCGTGTAACTTGCTCGTTTCGAACTCTTTACTCGTCCGTCCAGATTTGCAAGCCACTCTTAGTCAAGATAGCGGACGACGAAGTTGTGTTGGAATCTTTGATATTGCTCAATTATTGTATGATCCAAATATCAAACTTATTTAAAAACAGAAACGTATTTGGTAAACCACCAGATGCGTTTCTGTGACAAGGAAATACTCTAGTCTATACTCACCTTTAGAAGCCCACAGAAAAAATCTTTATGTTGAGTAACTTCATTACTTTCAAGAAAATTCATCTTACTTACTTAAACTTTGCGTGGGGCAATATGTGCAAGTTCATGTAATATAAGTAATTTCTCTCACGAGGCACTTCCTTTGAAGATTCTTGGAAAATTACATACCTTTGAAGATTCTTGGAAAATTACATTTCCTAGCAATCTTTCATGAAACGAGGTTGTGCCACTAAATTGTCGTTGTTGGGTTTTAGTACTAACGCCAACACCAACATTGTACACTCAGTTCGCAACTTTTTGACTTTGACTTTATTTAACATCTCAGACGCTAAAACAAACTATTACGTGATAGAAGAAATAAAAAATAAATAAAGTAGCGCGACAAAAATTATCATAAAGTTTTTTCTATTCAAAATGTTTTTTCAGACTTTCATGATAGAAAGGGCGTCGTTATTACATTCTTCGAAGCGAAAAAAAAAACATTTCTATTTGAATACAGCAATTTAGTTAGTTCGAGCTACGGCAACTTGGATAGGAAAATAAACAACACTTTCAGAGTGAGGCAACATTCACAAGTTGTTATGATTGGCATCCAACTGTGCTGGCGTTGACGGGAAAATTATAGCTTGGGTTTTTTATCAATCAAACATTGTTTGTTTTTGATTGGTATTTGAAATTGGAATAATAACACTTATGTTGTGATTTTAAATTCGTGGACTAAACTGACAGCTGCTATTGACCTTATTTTTTTTTAATGTTGCAAGCGCGGAGCATAGTGTTGTAGGTAAGGCTCAATGATAAGTGATTCATCGAATCGATGTGACATGACTCCTGAATTTATTTTTACTAATTGGTGTAAATAAATGTTTTAAGATTAACAAAATTATCAGAAAATGTATGAATTATTCTTATTATTAGTAACCTTTGGATCTAAATTTTATATACCTAAGATTTAATACGAGCGCTTATCCCGCCGACAAACTGTTACGCAGTTTGGTGGGTATAATTAAATGTGTAAAATTGAATGATCCAAAAAAAAAAAAGAATATAAACGTAATATATTTAAATATAAAAGTATTCATACACATAGTCTTGATCTTTGTGCAGTATACTTGCCACCACCGGTCTCTAAATCAATGTTGGACCATTTTATTGCTAAATGTAATTCTTACCAGGATAACCATAATGCGTACACATGCATCGTGGGCGATTTTAATTTGAAGACTATAAACTGGAATGACTTAAATAATCCTCTTAAAAGTCAGCACATTAGCAGTCTTGATCAACTTCTTATTGATTTTGCATCAGTTAATAGTCTCCGACAATGCAATAATGTTACCAACAAAAACAGTAGACTACTGGATGTTGTATTGGTAGACGTTCCAGGTTGTTGCGTTAGCGAAGCGGATCCTTTAAGTGTTGTAGACCCTCACCATCCTCCATAAGATATACAAGTAACATTGACGGAGTCGCTAAAACTAAAATCTAATAGCATTGCAAAAAGAAACTTTCATAGGGCCGACTATAAAGCAATAAACAGGTATTTGAAGGATAAGGACTGGGAAGACTGTTTGGGATGTTGTCAAAATGTTGACGAAATGGTTGAAGTTTTTTACAGCATTATCGGATCAGCTATCAATGCTTTTGTACCAATCATCCGAAGGCAGAGTAGTAGTGTGCCAGTATGGTTTGATAAGAAACTTCTTAATTTATTAAAAGAAAAAAACAAACTTCGTATTAAATATAAAAAGGAAAAAAAACATTCCCTTGACATGCTATCACTCAGATTAGTATCTAAACGATGTGATAATTACGCTAAAAAGTGTTACAATAGTTACATTGAGAGTACAGAAGAATCTATTGCCAGATGTCCTAAAATGTTTTGGTCATATGTCAAGAGTAAACGTGGTGGAGAAAGTTCATACCCAGCAATGGCTAATGGTCCGATAACATCTTCGAATGGAGAAGGAATATGTGAACTATTTGCTTCAAATTTTAGCAGCATTTATAAAGAAGAAACAGCATCACCTTCAAGTCAAAACTATGTGCCCTCCGAATACCTGGAAGTAATAGCCACACAGTCAGACAGTATAGCTTCAGTGGACATAAAATGTGAAATTGTTGAGGAAAAACTAAAAAGCCTTGATACTACTAAGGGGGCAGGCCCAGATGATATACCGCCACTATTTATTGCCAAATGTGCACCTAACCTGGCTGTTCCTTTGGCGAAGATATATAACGCCTCAATCCGATCTGGTCAATTCCCTAAAGAGTGGAAACAGGCGAAAGTAGTACCGGTCTACAAAAGTGGAGACCCTAGTGACGTAAAGAACTATAGACCAATATCCATCCTTTCGATTTTTGGTAAAATACTGGAGTCGTTGATTTGTCCACATATTCAGCGCTATTTTTCGAAGTTCTTAAGCCACCATCAGCACGGCTTTGTGAAGAACAGATCCACGAGTACAAACCTAGTGTCCTTTGTTGAAGCCACATGCGAAGCCATGGATGGAGGGGTACAGGTTGACGCTGTTTATACGGATTTTAGCAAGGCGTTTGATAAGGTTTCACATGAACTCCTTGTTAAAAAACTAGCTACGTACGGCGTCACCGGTAGTCTTCTAAAGTGGTTTGGCTCTTATCTGGCTGGTCGGGAGTTTTATGTGGTTGTCAATGGGTACCGGTCGGGCGGGTATGCAATTGCCTCGGGTGTCCCTCAAGGTTCTCATCTGGGCCCAGTATTATTCATCATATACATAAATGACGTGATATCTTGCTTTCACAATACTGGCATATTCCTTTTTGCAGACGACTTGAAAATTTCAAAAGCCATTAGGTCTCAACAGGATGTAAATCTAATGCAAGAAGATATTGACCGATTATCTGCATGGTGTTATAATAATAAAATCTCGTTGAATAGTTCGAAATGTAGCCACATAAAATTCACTAGGAAAGTAAATATAGTGAATTCGGCGTACCAAATAAATGGAGTGAACTTATGCGAGGTGGATATTGTACGAGATCTAGGAGTTATCTTGGACTCTAAACTCACATTTGTACCACATATTGAGAACATAATCAGTCGATCCCAACGTATGCTTGGATTTGTCATTCGTAATGGAAAGGTATTTCAACGCCCACATACTAAATTGGTTCTTTACAATAGCCTTATAAGAAGCATCCTGGAATACTGCAGTGTAATATGGAGGCCTCACTACGCAACCCACTCGCTGCGGATGGAACGAGTCCAAAAAAGGTTTATCCGGTACCTAGGGTACTCAAAGGGAAGGCAATTTAAATATCTCCCCTACCTTGATAAACTAGGCTGCTACAAAATGAGTACCCTGGAAGCTCGAAGGAAGCTCTTGGATTTGAGATTCGCATATAAACTGCTCAATAACACCATTGACTGCCCACAATTGGTATGTAGGTTCAATTTCAGAGTACCCCGTAGACCACCTCGCAAACCCATAACTCCCTTAGCTCCACCTCCTCGCCATACAGTGTTTGGTGCTAATTCGCCTATACCCCGCATGTGCAAACTCATTAACGAACGCAGCGACCTGGTTGACGTCCACGCAGACTCAATATCGAAGTTTGTTAGACGTAATTAGTATTATTATTAGTATTTAATATAATATAATTATCTAGAATTTTAGTACATTAAGTTTTTTCAATTACAAAGAGCAATATGCATGTGGTGTTTGCCTGTAATTGGTTGTGCAGTTAGATTTAAGACACAATTACTTATATGTTCCTATCTGTGTAATATCTGTAACAACTGTTGGTGAACCTTAATTAAATAAATAAAATAAATAAATAGTACATGAACTTTTATTGTGTTAAATATGAAATCAACAATAAAATAAATGCAATAGATAAAATTAAGTCTGACATAAATGAGTAGAAACTAAATATGGGCCGCTAGTTTCTAAACAAATTATTTTTTTATGCCGTGAAATAGTTTCATTTTCGATCTATTTCGATTAAACACAATAAAGGTACATATTATAACAGACACAGTGGATATTAATGAATAGAAAATAAATATATGTAGTAACTATGGGTAGTGTTTTAGGAGTGCAGTGGTGGCCTAGTGATATCGGCCGCGCCTTATAAGTTGAAGGACGTGGGTTCAAACCCAGGCCGGCGCTTTACTTTGCCTAAATTATTTCACCACCACTGCTCTCAAAACGGTGAAGGAAAACATCGTGAGGACACCGGCATGTCCTAGAAACAAAATTTCGAATACATGTGACATTCACCAACCCGCATTGGATCCGCGTGGTGGATTACGGCCCATTCCCTCTCACAGAGAGGAGGCCTGTGTCCCAGCTGACATTAAAAAGGCTGATGATCATGGGTAGTGTTAGGATAAGAAAGAAATGGGAATTAGTGATAGCCTGACGGTTTGCAGCGGAGAAAGCATGAAGAAAACGTATTGCGCCAGTCCCAAGTAACATGGGACATGGGGCAGGAAGATTATTATATACTTATAATTTTTATTTAAATTACATTATTTATTTCACAATCAACAGGTTTTACATAAAAGTTGTAGAGGACCTCTCTCTTTCATACCCATACATTACATAAAGAGCCTGTTAACAACATAATCAAACTAAAATGAAAATTAGGTTAAATTGGTTTACATAAAATTAGAAATTAAATTAAATAATAATGTATCAAATTGAATACCTTAACTAAAAAAAAAGGAAATAAATAATCTGTATATATAATAAAAAAAACATTTTTGCAAAAAAATACTACCGACTTCCAAATAAAAAACTACAAAGTGAAAAATAACTTTATTGTTGGAAGTCGGTGTCTTTGGTAGGTACCAATTTTTTGCGTTATGGATAAGTTTTTTTGGAAGTCCGTTTTATTTTCTTGTTAAAAGTTTCTCAGTAACTGATCACTTTTCAGAGACTTTTCAAACAGTCCCTGTAGACCAGTTAATAAAAAGCCAAGTATCAAACCTATACTGTCTCCAGAGATATATAACTCCTCAGTAAATATATTACCCGATATAAAAAACACTTACTGAACATTAGAGACCGCTGGGCCTCCTCCAACTCATCAATTTTATATTGACCTATAAAAGGTTCCATTTTCAAACACTTTAAAAATGCCTTTAGAAGCATAATAAAAAAGTATTCCCATATCGTATGACTTGATCCGCCAGCCAAGGTCGAAATCGGAAGCCAAGCCGGTACACTTCCTCGATACTACGAATTAGTGTAATTACTAAAACAGCCCGTAGTTTTAATTTATATAACCCGTAAAATATGTGTTAATTTATAGTAATGTGTTAGTTGGAATGTGGTTCGCGAGTTTATGTAAACTATGTAAAGGCATATATGTAAAGTGTTGGCAGTTGAACTATTTGACACTATGCGGTTACGGTGCTCAAACACAGCAAGGAAGGTGTGCTTGACAAGTTTGATTGTTTGGTCTACCGACGGATTATGGTTTGGCAACAATATATACGAGTATATTGTACATACAGCTAAGGATTTGCCTTCACAGGTACCTATGTCATCTTAAAACCTCCTGGACGACCGAGCCCTGCTCGGGTGAAAATAGAGAAAGAGACGTTTTCTAAAAATGAAACATAGCTAGATCGATTTATCGCCCCCGAAACCCCCTGCATGCTAAATTTCATGAAAATCATTGGAGCCGTTTCCGAGTTTCATATATATATATATATATATACATCTATACAAGAATTGCTCGTTTAAAGGTATTAGATTAGATAGATTATGTTTCCGGTGTGAGGCAGAGACCGAGACATACAGGACAAAATAGCACTATTCGCTTTCCACAACGGAATCATGATGGCACTGGGAGTTCGTAGTAAGGCCCCTGATACGTGCGTGTATGATCACCTATGGTCACCGGTGCTAAGTAAGTTTTACCACTTAAAAAATGTATTGAACAAACATACGTTAAGAATGGTGTATTTTGCACTTGCCGATTCGCTAATAAGCTATGGACTCCTTGTGTACGGGCGAACCTTTATTACATATTTAAGAGATATTAAAGACATACAAATAAGACTGATAAAGTTTCTGGTTAGTAAAAATGTTAAAGATAAGTGCAACAAAGAGTATGAAAAGTTATTTCCCATCTGTAAAATTCTACCCATAGAGAAAAAAGTAGAATATTTGATAGGTCTGGAATATTATTATAATGATGATTATAAGGTTAATGTTAAAAACAAGTACAACACACGTAGGGCTAGAGAGAATAAACTGGTTCAACCAAAGATAACAAATTATTATGGTAAGAGAACATCTAAGTATTTGGTACCTAAAGTGTTTAACAAAATAGATTTATTAAGAGAAAATGTAAAAATTAGTAAAGGAGCAATTAAGTCAAAATTAAAAAACATTATACAGGATAGCAAACAGAACTAAATATGTACATAAGATTAAACCATAACAGTATATAATATATAAGTAGTTGATTTGTAAGTAAGGTGGTGCATTGTGATGTAAAAGAGCGCCTCTCGCCATCAAACGTAAAAGTTTGGCGAGTTTAGAATTAAGTAACACCTCTGTATTAAAATTACATTAAATAAATAAGAAAAAAAAAAACCTTTAGTCAGTAACGAATTTGTTTTGCTACCGCGCAAATATTGCTTTCCGATATAGAGAATCGGTGTTTTACTCCGTAGGGGATTATAGCTTCATCGAGACGAAAAATAATTCCATAACCGGATATGTTATTTTTACAAAACAAAATTATTGTTACCTTATTAGGGTTCCGTACCCAAAGGGTAAAAACGGGACCCTATTATTAAGACTCCGCGGCCCGTCTGTCTGTCTGTCACCAGGCTGTATGTAATGAACCGTGATAGCTAGACAGTTGAAATTTTCACGGATGATGTATTTCTGTTGCCGCTATAACAACAAATACTTAAAATAAAAATTTAAGTGGGGCTCCCATACAACAAACATGACTATTATTGACGCTTTTTTCGATAATGGTACGGAACCCTTCGTGCGCGAGTTCGACTCGCACTTGGCCGGTTTTTTATCTAAAAGAAAGGTGCCAAAAAGATAGGCAGTATTTGTTGAGAAAAAGTTTAAA
Source organism: Anorthoa munda (assembly GCA_945859665.1). Lineage (NCBI taxonomy): Eukaryota > Metazoa > Arthropoda > Insecta > Lepidoptera > Noctuidae > Anorthoa > Anorthoa munda. The sequence continues at coordinate 9,005,838 of OX243893.1, forward strand.
ACAAATTAATTTCGCTCGTTCACTGTTTCCTGCTGTGTTTTGTCGATAAATATGTATTGAAAAGCATACAATTTTCTCTGTGGGGTGAATAGGCCCCTCAAGAAGTCTCGACCCCCGTTTCGACCCTCGATACTGGCACGTGCCTAGTCAATCCAATCATGGCCCCTAAATCCAATCCCGACCCGTGTCCTCTCTCCTGTGACGTCCTTGGACTGAGCTTGAAGTAAACAAAAAATTCGAAAATACCTCGCCCCTTTTTAACCGACTTCGAAAAGGAGGAGTATTTTTTATGTGTGTTACCTCAGAACTTTTTACTAGGTGAACAGATTTTTATTTGAAAGCTGGTGTTTCTTATGTGGTCCCAGTTAAATAAGATCAAGATCTGATGAAGAACTTCGGAGATATACAACAGAACTCTTCAATAAATGACGGCAAATCTCTCGGGATTGCTGCAATCGCATGGCTGTTTATTGTTTACACCATTTCATAACATAACATCACGCCGGTACGCGCGAAAGGGGTATGCAGCCGTGTACAGTTCACCCTGGTACAATCTAACTTCACCGGTTGTATTCAAATTTCATGTTATTCGGGTAATATTTTCTGGCATATGTGGGCATTATCTAAGATATGTACCACAAATAAAAAGTGAAAAGTATTGTACAAAAATTACAAACGACTTCCAAATAAAAACACTATAAAGTGAAAAAGAACTTCAGTTTGGTGTCAAAAAACAAAGAAACAAAAACAAGAACACCGACTTTCGAAATTGACAAAGTTATTTATCACTTTGTAGTGTTTTTATTTGGAAGTCGGTTGTATTTTTTGAAAAATATTTTTTATTTATCGTTTATTAAATCGAGCATCAGTATCTGTTTCTGCTATTATCAACGGCCACAATTTTTTTATATTTATAGACTCAAGTTGGACCACAGTGATGATCGACGTTGGAGCACCCTTATAGGAGTACTGGCGAAATCTTGCGAAACTTTCGTACATAATGCATTCCTTCCTTCTTTGAAAACCTTCGGGTCTACGTGATCAATATACAATCTTGAGTGTCTATCTTACCTTACCTCACTTCAAACTTTAAAGCCATAAGAATAATGAGATATTTTTATTTCTACTAACTTACTACAGATTTACTTGATTAAGTACGTCCTATCAATAAATCGCTATTGATTACGTGCTAACGATTCGCGTAGACCTGTACAGTGTACACACAGTCGCTAATCTATTGTTCAGTAGATATGTTTACCCATTTCGAAACTAAACACCGTAATGCCTTTGTTTGTCTAGCTTATGTACTGAATCGTATGTTATTTACCAACATTTCTTTGGCGAATGTGCCGTATATTTGACCAGTGACTGTCCGTCATTACGAGTGTCCCAATTACAGCTTACTGCCCTTTAATTAAGACCGTTGCCCTCAATTTCAGTGCGAAATATATAATTAAAAACCACGCCGATATAAATTGACGGTTGATGAGGTGCGTGACGTAATCACCTAACATTCGTTTGTATATTTGCAGATTGAACTAATTGAAAATATGGTCGATTTATTTGCCGAAATGATAAGCTGGTGTATTCGAGTCGTTGAGGTCGAAAATATCATACAAATCTCATGATTCTCTTGGCATGTGCCACCCGTAAAGCTTGACAAGTTTCACTTACCTGTCATATAAAATTCAACCCCCAAACCAAAAAGAAACGAAGGGTAGAAATAAATAGAATTGAAGCGTATGTCTCCGTTTGTCTATTTTATGTCTCATAGACATGAGAACGTCTCTTTTCGTATTTTAGAAAGTTATTTCTCTCCGTGACATAAACACGAGAATCGAATCAATTTTCAATATAATATCCTATTCATACATAGACAGCTATAAACTTTTGAGTGCTTTAGTTCTTCAACTCAAAACTCAAATAAAAGTTTTTAATAAAGGAGGATTTTACTCTCTATTTACCAGAGACTAGATAGAAAAAAATATGTATAAAAGTGCCTGCTTATAGAGAGGGTCTTTATAAGCAAGTGCTATTTTCTCAGCTGTGGCAGATGCTAATGATAGAAGATTAGCATTCAGTTATCTTTCCTTTGTTCTCCCGTTAATGGGCGTCGTAGTATGTCATCTATCATTTAAATTGTAATATACCATAAGCGGTAATACAATGGAGGTATGGTGGGATGTGTGTGGTGATAGGATGGTATCTACGTGTAATTGATTGTCATCGTAGCAAACCTGATACCAAATGTAAGTTTATTGTTTTCTGAACAGATAAAAAGATTTTAACAAAAATAAATTACCGACTTCCAAAACAAAACACTACAAAACGAAAAATAACTTGCTTTTGGGATATCGGTGTCTTTGTATATTTCTTTTTTGTTTTTGACTCCGACTTCCGAAAAGAAAATAAATTTTCGTTTGTAGTGTTTTGTTTTGGAAGTCGGATTTATTTTACTCTTTTTAGTTTTGGTACCCTGTAAATGAATTTATTAATTACCATGAAAATTTATAGCCAGAGGGCTTCTCATAAAAATTCCAACAAGCCTAAACTCGACTGGGATACATTGTTTTATTACGAAGTATTATTAAGATACATTGTTTTATTACTGAGGCGGTGTCTCTAGATATCGCCAATGCCTTCAACACCCTGCCCTGGAGTTGCATCAGGGAAGCACTCCGGTATCACCGGATGCCGCCCTACCTCTGTCGCGTGGTCGAGGCCTATTTGACGGACAGGGCCGTCATCTACCCCGGTCACCAGGGAGAGTGGAACCGGCGAGAGATGTCGTGCGGTGTCCCACAGGGATCGGTCTTGGGGCCGCATCTGTGGGACATCGGTTACGACTGGGTGCTGCGCGCCGACCTCCCTAGCGGCGTCAGCGTAATTTGCTACGCTGACGACACGCTGGTCCTGGCGCAGGGGAGGTCGCACCAGGCGGCGGCTGAACTAATGACACGCGGGGTTGCGATAGTCGTCGAGAGGATCCGGCAATTGGGACTCGAGGTGGCCCTGCACAAGTCCGAGGCCATGTGTTTTCATGGTCCTCGGAACGCGCCACCGCCGGGTACCCAAATAACGGTAGGAGGGGTTCACATCGGCGTCGGGTTGACGATGAAGTACCTGGGACTCGTCCTCGACAGCCGGTGGAATTTCGTGGAGCATTTCCGACGTTTGGCGCCCAGACTGGAGCGGGCTGGGGCTGCTCTCAAGCGACTCCTGCCCAATCTAGGGGGTCCAAACGCCTCCTGCCGGAGGCTCTACGCGGGGGTCGTGCGGTCCATGGCCCTTTACGGCGCACCGGTGTGGGCGGGTTCCATGAGGCGGAGACCAGCCCGCTCTCTGAACGCGTCCCAAAGGGTCATGGCCATCCGGATGGTCCGGGGATACCGCACGGTCTCCGGTGAGGCGGCGACCCTCCTTGCCGGATTGCTGCCATGGGATCTAGAGGCAAAAGTCCTCGCGCACATTTGGGAGTGGCGCGAGGAGGCGAAACGCCGGGGCACAACTCCGCTGCCGCGACAAATCGCGGCTTGGCGGACAGAGCTCCGGCAGGATCTCATGGCGACATGGAGAGAGCGACTGTCGCAACCCAGTGCTGGGCACGCCACAATTGCGGCGATAAGGCCCCTCTTTGAGGAGTGGCTTGAGAGGCGCCACGGCGTCCTCACCTTCCGCCTGACGCAGGTCCTCACCGGACATGGCTGTTTCGGGAGGTTTCTGTTCCGGATAAGGCGGGAGGAAACGCCCGGGTGTCACCATTGTGTGGATCGCCCGGAGGACACGGTGGAGCATACGGTGGAGGTCTGCCCCGCTTGGGCGGAGCACCGCCGTGTCCTCGTGGAGGCGATCAGCGGTGGCGACCTCTCGCGGCCGGCACTGGTTCAGGCCATGGTACGGAGCGAGAGGGCATGGGAAGCTGTCACCTCCTTCTGCGAAGCAGTAATGCTCGCGAAGGAGGAGGCGGAACGCGTGAGGGAGACGCAACGGAGACTCCCTCGCGCCCCTAGTCACCGCAGGAGACGCCCTGGGCGTCGGGAGTCGCAAGCCGATTCCCGGCCACCGTAGGCGCGGGCTTGCGGACGGCAAGTAATGGGTAGCTCGCCGTCCGATAAGGACCAGGCCCGAGTCGACGGCGCGTAGTGTTCCACGCGCGCCTCAAAGAGATGTCAGCAAAATTGACGGGGCCCGAGAGGGCCGATGTCTGTCTGGGTCGCGGATAAATTTGAAAGAGTGTTACCGCGGCCCTGGCACAAACAACTGAAGGAACACGGGTGGGTTTTAGTCAGTAAAAGTCTGACACGCCCTCCCGCTTCACCCAGAGCGGGAGAAGTCATTGGATGATTTCCCACCCAAAAAAAAAAAAAAAAAAAGGCACCGGTACTTCGTAATAAAACAATGTATCCCAGTCGAGTTTAGGCTTGTTGGAATTTTTATGAGAAGCCCTCTGGCTATAAATTTTCATGGTAATTAATAAATTCATTTACAGGGTACCAAAACTAAAAAGAGTAAAATAAATCCGACTTCCAAAACAAAACACTACAAAACGAAAAATAACTTGCTTTTGGGATATCGGTGTCTTTGTATATTTCTTTTTTGTTTTTGACTCCGACTTCCGAAAAGAAAATAAATTTTCGTTTGTAGTGTTTTGTTTTGGAAGTCGGATTTATTTTACTCTTTTTAGTTTTGGTACCCTGTAAATGAATTTATTAATTACCATGAAAATTTATAGCCAGAGGGCTTCTCATAAAAATTCCAACAAGCCTAAACTCGACTGGGATACATTGTTTTATTACGAAGTACCGGTGCCTTTTTTTTTTTTTTTTTTTTTTGGGTGGGAAATCTTCCAATGACTTCTCCCGCTCTGGGTGAAGCGGGAGGGCGTGTCAGACTTTTACTGACTAAAACCCACCCGTGTTCCTTCAGTTGTTTGTGCCAGGGCCGCGGTAACACTCTTTCAAATTTATCCGCGACCCAGACAGACATCGGCCCTCTCGGGCCCCGTCAATTTTGCTGACATCTCTTTGAGGCGCGCGTGGAACACTACGCGCCGTCGACTCGGGCCTGGTCCTTATCGGACGGCGAGCTACCCATTACTTGCCGTCCGCAAGCCCGCGCCTACGGTGGCCGGGAATCGGCTTGCGACTCCCGACGCCCAGGGCGTCTCCTGCGGTGACTAGGGGCGCGAGGGAGTCTCCGTTGCGTCTCCCTCACGCGTTCCGCCTCCTCCTTCGCGAGCATTACTGCTTCGCAGAAGGAGGTGACAGCTTCCCATGCCCTCTCGCTCCGTACCATGGCCTGAACCAGTGCCGGCCGCGAGAGGTCGCCACCGCTGATCGCCTCCACGAGGACACGGCGGTGCTCCGCCCAAGCGGGGCAGACCTCCACCGTATGCTCCACCGTGTCCTCCGGGCGATCCACACAATGGTGACACCCGGGCGTTTCCTCCCGCCTTATCCGGAACAGAAACCTCCCGAAACAGCCATGTCCGGTGAGGACCTGCGTCAGGCGGAAGGTGAGGACGCCGTGGCGCCTCTCAAGCCACTCCTCAAAGAGGGGCCTTATCGCCGCAATTGTGGCGTGCCCAGCACTGGGTTGCGACAGTCGCTCTCTCCATGTCGCCATGAGATCCTGCCGGAGCTCTGTCCGCCAAGCCGCGATTTGTCGCGGCAGCGGAGTTGTGCCCCGGCGTGTCGCCTCCTCGCGCCACTCCCAAATGTGCGCGAGGACTTTTGCCTCTAGATCCCATGGCAGCAATCCGGCAAGGAGGGTCGCCGCCTCACCGGAGACCGTGCGGTATCCCCGGACCATCCGGATGGCCATGACCCTTTGGGACGCGTTCAGAGAGCGGGCTGGTCTCCGCCTCATGGAACCCGCCCACACCGGTGCGCCGTAAAGGGCCATGGACCGCACGACCCCCGCGTAGAGCCTCCGGCAGGAGGCGTTTGGACCCCCTAGATTGGGCAGGAGTCGCTTGAGAGCAGCCCCAGCCCGCTCCAGTCTGGGCGCCAAACGTCGGAAATGCTCCACGAAATTCCACCGGCTGTCGAGGACGAGTCCCAGGTACTTCATCGTCAACCCGACGCCGATGTGAACCCCTCCTACCGTTATTTGGGTACCCGGCGGTGGCGCGTTCCGAGGACCATGAAAACACATGGCCTCGGACTTGTGCAGGGCCACCTCGAGTCCCAATTGCCGGATCCTCTCGACGACTATCGCAACCCCGCGTGTCATTAGTTCAGCCGCCGCCTGGTGCGACCTCCCCTGCGCCAGGACCAGCGTGTCGTCAGCGTAGCAAATTACGCTGACGCCGCTAGGGAGGTCGGCGCGCAGCACCCAGTCGTAACCGATGTCCCACAGATGCGGCCCCAAGACCGATCCCTGTGGGACACCGCACGACATCTCTCGCCGGTTCCACTCTCCCTGGTGACCGGGGTAGATGACGGCCCTGTCCGTCAAATAGGCCTCGACCACGCGACAGAGGTAGGGCGGCATCCGGTGATACCGGAGTGCTTCCCTGATGCAACTCCAGGGCAGGGTGTTGAAGGCATTGGCGATATCTAGAGACACCGCCAAGACGACCCCACCCCGGGCCACTGCATCCCCCGTCGTGAGGGCTCGCACGCGCATGATGGCGTCCACCGTAGAGCGCCCCCTGCGGAAGCCAAATTGGCTCTCCGCCAGATCCGGTCCCACCCGCACCAGCTGCCCAACGAGGCGGTCTGCAATAACTCTTTCAAAGAGCTTGCCCACCTCATCGAGCAGCACAATGGGCCGGTAAGCGGACGGAGAGTCCGCTGGGCGCCCCGGCTTCTTAATGAGGACCAGTTTTCCCGTCTTCCAGCGAAGTGGGAACTGGCCCCTCTCCAAGCATGCGCTAAAGAGCCCCCTTAGTCGAGGCCCGAGAGCCTCCAAGGCCAGAACCCAGGCCTTACCAGGTAAGCCGTCGGGTCCTGGGGCGGTATTTTTGGCATTCAGCCTACGTACCGCCACTCTCAGTTCTACCTCAGTCACCGGTGCCTACCATCAGGCTTCGTTACCAGATCAGCACCTGTAGCCAAGTTGACAACCAACAATCGATAACGCTAGTAGAAAACGAATCAATTTATGGGAATGACACACGAGACCATACAAATAGAAGGCGTTAACGATTGTAGAAAGCGATTCGATACGAAACGTTTGTTACTTGGCTAGGGGTGCAGTTCAAATTTACTATACTTGGAATATTGGATAAGTAAGTTTGGAATAGAAAGTATGATAGATAGCAACTGAGCAACTAAAGCAGAAGGATGCTGGTTTAATATAATATGAAAGATTTTCTGCACGATCGAACAATTAATCACAAACCCGCAACCTACCCAATTAAACTTGCATGCGAGTTGCTTGGCCTAAGAAACGACATGATTGAAATAGGTTGTAGAATCTACGGCACATACATTCAGATTCAGAGATCGATAGCGAAACTATAACGAGTAAATGGAACACCATCCCTCATCGGACGGCACGTAATAACAGCTACCTAATTAATTGATTGATCGCACCAACATTGGACACACCTGCATAATTGCTGCGTACATACTGTAACGTGCTGGAACCCTGGTACACACAGTAGGCCAGTATTTGATTTATTGTGCGGTAAGGGTGTTAATAAATAAAGTGCCGTATGGTGCCGGCCGTAAAGAATTCCACCATCCCATGTCTTCCCGTGGGTGTCGTAAGAGGCGACTAAGGGACAAACCAGAGAATGGGCAGCAGCGTTCTCTGTGCTTCTATAACAACCATACTGCGATCGCCAACCCGCCTGCCAAGCGTGGCGATTATGGCAAAACCCCCCACATGAATAGCACAAATAAAAAATGGCCCCTAGTGCCCGGCAGCCTGCCTACCCTCGACTACGGTAGCGGTCGAGGTTACGGCATGGCAAGGGGTGCCAAGAATCTCCGGACGGGATCCGGCTACCCCAACAAACACCGACGACTGGACCTGGCAACATACAACACGCGCACACTTCGGACCGACGAAAAGATCACCGAACTCGAAGAGGAATTGAGCAGGTTGCGATGGAGTATTATAGGGTTATCTGAAGTCCGAAGAGAGGGGGAGGACTCGATAATCCTCAAATCCGGCAACCTGCTTTATTTCCGAGAGGGTGACCGGCAGTCCCAGGGTGGTGTCGGGTTTATCGTCCACAGGTCCCTTGTGAACAACGTGGTGAAGATCGAGAGTGTGTCGACCAGGGTGGCGTACCTGATACTCAGAATATCCGCAAGATATTCGCTGAAGGTCATACAGGTCTACGCCCCAACCTCGGCACACCCCGACGACGAGGTAGAGACCATGTATGAGGATATCTCCAGAGCCATGCATGGTTTCAAAACTCACTTCACCGTTGTCATGGGGGACTTCAACGCGAAACTGGGCAAACGAGACGAGGATGAGCTGCAAGTGGGGCAATTTGGAGTTGGACGTCGGAACCACCGGGGTCACCTACTGGCCAGTTTTATGGAGAAGGAGGGCCTCTATATGATGAACTCCTTCTTCAAAAAGCGTGAACATAGGAAGTGGACCTGGCAGAGCCCCGATGGTGCAACAAAAAATGAGATCGACTTCATCATGTCAACCAGGAAGCAAATGTTCAATGATGTCTCTGTGATCAATTCGGTAAAAACCGGGAGCGATCACCGCATGGTAAGAGGCACATTGAACATTAATATTAAGCTTGAAAGGTCTCGACTGATGAAGTCCACGCTCCGTCCAGCACAGATTCAGGTCCAAAACCCCGAGAGCTTTCAGCTCGAACTCCAGAATCGTTTCGAGTGCCTAGGGAGCTCAGTGGACGAATACAATGACGGGTTCGTGGAAGCTGTCCATACGGTCGGGTCTAAGTTTTTCAAGACCCGTCGTACAGATAGAAACAAAAAGCTCTCTGATCCTACTCTCAAGCTTATGAAGGAGAGGCGTGAGATGATCCTGCAGTCTTCAGATGAGGCGTGCAAATATCGGCAGCTCAATAGACAGATCTCTAAATCCTTGAAAAGAGACCTCCGCCGCTTTAACACCGAGCGTATTAAAGACGCGATTGAGCGAAATAAAGGCTCCAAGGTATTTGCAAGGGATCTGGCTATTGGGCAGAGCCAGCTCACGAGACTGAAGACCGACGATGGCAGGATCGTATCCGTCAAACCGGAGCTTCTGAGGGAGATCGAGACATTCTATGGGCAGCTGTACACATCAATCAGCAAGCCCGTTGCGAGTCTAGCAAACGACCCAAGAGCTAGATTGACCCGACACTATACCGAAGATATCCCGGACGTCAGCCTGTACGAGATTAGGATGGCTCTGAAACAGCTTAAAAACAACAAGGCGCCGGGTGATGACGGAATCACGGCTGAACTCCTGAAGGCGGGTGGAAAACCGGTCCTTAAGGCCCTTCAGAAGCTGTTTGATGCCGTCATACTCGAGGGCAAAACGCCACAGGCATGGTGCAGGGGTGCGGTGGTACTCTTCTTCAAGAAGGGCGACAATGCCCGACTGAAGAACTATAGGCCCATCTCACTTCTTAGTCATGTCTACAAGTTGTTTTCAAGAGTCATCACGAATCGTCTCGCGCGCAGGTTTGACGATTTCCAGCCTCCCGAACAAGCCGGATTCCGAAAAGGCTTTAGCACCGTAGACCACATACATACGCTGCGGCAGGTCATACAGAAGACCGAAGAGTATAACCTGCCTCTCTGTTTAGCGTTTGTGGACTACGAGAAAGCCTTCGATTCGATCGAGACTTGGGCAGTACTGCAATCTCTCCAACGGTGCCAGATCGACTACCGGTACATTGAGGTGTTGAAGTGTTTGTACAAAAACGCCACCATGTCAGTCCGTCTTCAGGATCAGACCTCGAAACCAATCCTTCTCCAGCGCGGCGTGAGACAGGGAGACGTCATTTCTCCGAAACTGTTCACTGCTGCGCTGGAGGATGTCTTCAAGGTTCTGGATTGGAAGTCGCTTGGCATCAACGTTAATGGCGAGTACATCACTCACCTTCGGTTTGCCGACGACATAGTGGTCATGGCTGAGACCATGGAGAGCCTCAGTACAATGCTCGATGACCTCAATAGAGCTTCCGAAAGAGTGGGTCTTAAAATGAACATGGACAAAACCAAGGTCATGATGAATGCCCATGTAACACCCACTCCTATCAAGATCGGAGACTGTTTACTTGAAGTTGTAGATGATTATGTCTACCTGGGACAAACGATCCAGTTGGGTAGATCCAACTTCGAGAAAGAGGTCAACCGTCGAATCCGACTCGGCTGGGCAGCGTTCGGGAAGTTGCGTGGTATCTTCTCGTCCAATTTACCGCAATGTCTCAAGACAAAAGTCTATGATCAGTGTGTGTTGCCAGTGATCACCTATGGGACCGAGACGTGGTCGCTCACAATGGGCCTTATCAGAAAGCTTAAAGTCACCCAAAGGGCAATGGAGAGGGCTATGCTCGGAATTTCCTTGCGTGATCACGTCAGAAATGATGATATCCGCAGGAGAACCAAAGTTACCGACATAGCCCGAAGAATTGCCAAACTTAAGTGGCAGTGGGCAGGACACATTGCTCGCAGAACGGATGGCCGTTGGGGCCGAAAAGTTCTGGAATGGCGACCGCGAACCGGAAGACGATATGTTGGAAGGCCTCCCACTAGGTGGACCGATGACCTGGTTAAGGTTGCGGGAAGGCGCTGGATGCGAGACGCACGGGATCGGTCAATGTGGCGACGCCTGGGGGAGGCCTATGTCCAGCAGTGGACGTCTTTCGGCTGAAATGATGATGATGATGATGAAGGGTGTTAATTACAATATTTGCACCTGAAACCATTAATTTTGCGGCATGCGGTGGTGTAGACGAGAATATGTGTTCGGTTTGTTCCGTTATTTTATTTTGTGTGCATTGTTTTTCTGCTGGGCAAAGGCTACCCCTAATTCATAATTTATCTGCGGTGGCTCAAACCAGCCCTTGCGTTAGGCGAGTAGTAGTAGCGCCCAAAGTTAACATCTATGTCTAGATTGGCATCTAGGTCCTTTCGCCATGTCTTCCTGAGCAGACCTCTGTGGTGATTATTAAATATTATTCTGTAAGAATAAAGTGAATGGTGCTATACATGCGGTTGTGACCAGCAAATCGATGTCTCCGGAAGCTCGACTCGCCGTTCACAACAGTGTGCTGGTGCCTACACTTATGTATGGAAGTGAAGGTTGGGTATGGCAAAAAAGACATGAAAGTAGGATTAATGCAGTATAAATGCGTTCTTTGCGAAGTATGTGTGGTGTAACGTTAAATGATAGATTGAGGAATGAGGTAATAAGATAACGTTGTGGTTTAAAAGAAGATGTAGTGACTAAAATTTAAAAGAGTATGTTAAGATGGTTTGGTCATGTTGAGAGAATGAATGAAAGGCGACTAACGAAAGGTATTTACATGGCAGACGTGAATGGAAACGCCGGGAGGGGACGCCCTAGAAAGACATACATAGACCTTATAGGTGATGTTCTTCAGAAAGGCCAGGTGCGCAGTACTCATAACCGGCGTGTTTGTATGACTAGATGTATGAATGTGAGTGAAGCAAAAGAAGTATGTAAGGATAGTAGCAGGTGGCGTTCTGTAGTTTCTGCCTACCCCCATGGGAAAAAGGCGTGAGTTTATGTATGTATGTATGTATGTATTCTGTACGAAAAATATTATTTCAGTCAGTCGATCCATACTTCAGTTAACAACAGGGCATGTATGTAAATCTACTATGTTCTCATCAAAACTTTTAATATTAACCCCGCCTTAACCTAGGGAATTCCGTAATGCTTAATTTATATTTTTACTCGACGGCGGTTAATATGTTTATAGACTTATGTTAGGTGACATCCTGAAATCATGGTGAACAAGCAGGTAAGTCATCATCATCACCACCTCTACTGCAAGACGTCCACGTCCATGGGGCTCGAAAACGTAAGACATTTTTATAGGCCCTATTTTGTCGATAAGGGAGCATGCTTGCTCTTGATGATTCACTCTTGATTTGAAGACCCCAGGTTATATGTAGATAGCTATCAGGAAACCCAGACAAGTTTTATGAATAACATATTTTATTGAATAGGGAAGAAACACATACTTTAAACATTTTTCGGCAAAATGAAGACGTTGGAGTACGAAAGATGAAACATTTTACGGCAGATAAAATTGTAGGTACGTGTTTAGAATCTAATTAAGTTACCTTTTGTGCTGTAACAGTTTATTGATATAACGTCCTATTTTTAGACATCCCTCTTAGGTAGTAAAACCTTCGATATAAATAGAACAGATACGCAGACAAATTGATTATTTAGTTAGAGCACAGGTAAGAGTATATTTTTAACTGGAGCGCATATCGAAGAGACTCGAGGAATCTTTATTTAATCACAATCTATTTTAATAACTAATGTAGAGATATTTGCAGAGCGTCTAATTGGATTGCAGTATCATGTTAGTAATTGTTATTTTTCTGTCTTGTGTAACCTCAGATGAGACCTTTTTACCCGACTGCCGAAGGAGGGTAATGTGTTTATCAGTCTATGTATATATGTATGTTTCTATGTGGTGTCCTAGAGACCAAGCGTTGACCGATTTTGATGATTCTTACGTCAATCGATTCGTCTTAACCCTGCGAGTGTCATTGGCTACATTAAAATTGGAAAAGAAAAGAATGGCGGATTCTGGGTGCCATTTTGTGGAGGATTTATTTTTTTCCTTTCAAACCCATCGTGTGAGGTATCAAAATAAAGGGTTTTAAAAGGTGATTTCAAAAATACATAACACTTATATGTTTAAATATAACTAATAAAAAAAAAATATCTGGAAACTTGTAAATAAAAAAAGTTAATTAAAAATATCAAAATCCCGACTGATTAAAAAGTGAACTGAAAAAACGCAATCGGAGGATACATATTCGCGAGCTCGCTGACCAAAACCAGATGTATCCTCCGATTGCACAGCATGAATTTCTTCTTGTTTACGTGTTTTTAGTTTGCTTTTTAAGCAGTCGGGTTTTTATTTTTTTTTGTTCCACTTTCTTATCCAGTTGTGTCGTGGTGGCCCAGTGGTTAAGACTTCGCACCTCGTGCTTGAGATCATGGGTTTAAATCCGGGCAAGTACCAATGTGACTTTATCAAATTCATATGTACTTTCTAAGTTTATCTTGGACATCACAGGCAACGTTGAAGGAAAACATCTTGAGGAAGCCTGGACTTATATTATTTTTATTTATTTATTCATTCAAAATTTGTATACACTATTATATTCATACATTCTGCCCAACTGTAAAACAGTTTGTCGGCAGTTTTAATTATATATAGTTTATGTAAGTCTGAAATAGGTAAGTCAGAGGCCTGTGGGGTTCACAGACGTGGCTTCATTAACTCTGACACCAGAGGTGGCCATATCCTCACACGAAAAGAAGAAGAAGAAGCATCAGTTGAAGGCTTAATTCAAAGACTCTGAAACAAAATAAAATCGCGTTCAACTTTGATATTAACCTGTGTTTGAACATTAAGGTTCCTATAGTCGACGGCACGAACTATTTTGTGCGCAGGGTTAAAATGCATGCTATTTCATCCGACAACACGTGCGAAATAGATAGATGCTGTGATGAGCAGTAAGAAGCTAGTTCGCGTACGAATTAGCACTTTTGCAAGTTTGTAGCGAAATGGATAATGAATGATTTAGGACGAAAACGAGCGCGCGAAATTTTATAAACAGACCTTTGGCAGTCTAGATGTCATGAAAAAACGACTAAATATATATTTACAAAATAAAATTATTTACATTGTTGAACTACTAATCTATCCTTGTATGGTGGCCGTTTTGCAATTTTCTTTCTTCTTATGGTATTTAATTCCACCCAAAGATGCGTTAAAATTAGTGTTGAAATATGGAACTTTCGGCGCTCATAACTTTCAAATAATTTTAATTTTTACTTTTCTGTTTCCATACAGGGCTAGGTAATGATGAGACAAATTGATATCATTTTTTATTTTGAACGTACATCGTCAAACAGTGGAGTAATCGCCAGACTACGTTTGTATAGAAGAATGATCGACTAGTGTAACCTTAAGGTTCCTTTCTCTATTGCTAAGGAAAATGACCTTTTTAAAATGCTTCTTTTACAACACAAATTCACACAATTGTTCAATTGCTCGTAATCCATTTCAGTTGGTCAATTCAACAGTATTCATTGCGTGTTTTACGTTGCCGAGCAGAAGAATTTTCAAACATATGAAACAAGGTTTAGGAATTTTATGCGGGTGTGATTGATTTGGTGTGTTACGCAAAAAGAAAGGTCATGCACGCGTGCCTTAATATGAGTACTACGCTCCTGACCTTTAGGGTGCTCATAGGTTATAGGTATGATAATTAATTTACCAAATCTCTTCCTCTTTCCAACAGGAAGTCCTCAATGAGCTGACACGCGGACTTGGCAGTACGCCTGAGGGTGCTCTCAACACGATGCTGCAGTTCATCTTCCAGCAGAGCACGGCTGACACCCGCTGGCTGCGCCGGCGCATGGCCACCGAGCTCGCCGAGCTGCTCGCTAAAACGTCTTCTGGAAAGATCTTTGAGTCTTTAACGGTGAGAAATCGGGCGATATCTATACATAGTACGCTAGAGGGGGCTCTCAATGCGATGTTGCAGTTCATTCAGGAGTATATATAGGTACAAAGTTCACCAGAGGTCGCTCCGCTCTCAACACGATGCTGCAGTTCATCTTCCAGTAGAGCACAGTCGACACCCGCTGGCTGCGCCGGCGCATAGCCATCGAGCTCGCCGAGCTGCTCGCTAAGACGTCTTCGGGGAAAATCTTGGAGTCATTAACAGTGAGGAAAGATTAGATATACATATTACACCAGAGGGCACTCACAACACGATGCTGCAGTTAATCTGCCAGCAATTACGCCGACGCCTGCTAGCTGCGCCGGCGCATGGCCACTGAGCTCGCCGAACTGCACGCTTAGTCAAGAGATCAAGGGGTCTAGATCCCTGAGTATTTAACGGTGAGGAAGGAGTAGTACTTTCTTTTAAGAGTTTATGCATAAATCGTATCAGGCAATTAGGTATCAATCCGAATTGCCAAAAAAATATTAATTGGTAAAAAAATCAAGTTGTGGATGGAAATAAAACACTTCCTGATTATAAGCAGATGTTGGATAATAGAGTAAAAATTACTAAAATGCAAAAATATCTGTAATTCCATACGTTTTAGCTGCGAATGCTTTGACTTTTCAATTACTGATTTACCTCGCTGTATAAATACCTACTTTAAAAGTTCGACAGACGGACGGACGGTGGCAAGATGTAGGAATAAGATCGTCAGGCGAAGAAAGTTCCTAATCCAAAGGGCTAACTTCGATATGAGAGGTCACGATCTTATCATCAAATGAAACTTTGGAAGCGAGATTCAACTGCCTTCTAAGTTTATTTGACCTTGCTTGCTGGAGCTGTCTGAAGAACTACGAAGATTTATTTTATCTATTAGATACTCTAAAATAGGCTTAACGGGATGGCCCCAAATAGTAGCTAAATGAACTGACAAAAATAAATCAGATCGTGAACCATTCACGATTCGTTCTAGGTTCGTTCACTCTAACCTTTCCTGATAAATCACTCTAATTACTCCAGAAGCACTATTAATAATGACCGATAAATTACATTGCTCTGTATCCATTATTGAGTAAATATAGGTCATGTGATCGGTACTCAATGTATAATGCATATTGCGTAGCAGTCGCTAATAGCAAAAATTATATTATAGATGTCGATGGCTGCTAGCTACATGATTGGATAATTTCCGTGTGCCTTCAGCTGGATCCTTTCATTTCCTCGGTCGCATTAGTAGATCACAAGACAACATAAGTATAGGTTGATACAAGTACATCATAGAAAAGGATTCAATCCATCAGGTCTTTGAAGGACCACTGTTAGTAGTAAATCGATCGAGTGGTCATATTTAAAAAGCGGCCAAATGCGGGTCGGACTCGTGCACGAAGGGTTCCGTACCATCATCGCAGAAAAGGGCAAAATAATCACGTTTGTTGTATGGGGGGGAGCCCCACTTATATATTCATTTTATTCTGTTTTCAGTATTTGTTGTTACAGCGGCAACACAAATACATTATCTGTGTCAAAATTTCAACTGTATAGCTATCACTGACAGACAGACCAACAGATAGACAGTTGAGTTTTAGTAAAAGGGTCCCGTTTTCTACCCCTTGGATACGGATCCCTAAAAACTGGCCCATGGAAATGAACAACTATCGATAAGAAAGTCATATTACAAAACTGTGCACAGTATTGATGCCTTAGTTGTTATAGTGTTTCCCGCACGATCTATCACCATAATCTTAGTTAAGCTTGGTATAAGTTATCATGTTCTAATCATAATAAGTACCTATGAAAGGCACATTTCTTTTTTGAGGCTGCTCTTTTTCTTCTTTGATGAACGTTATTCATTTCCTTGAGCAGAATCAGTTTTTTAAAATATGACTATTACACCCTATCCTTCTATGAATACACGGACTTCTACACGCTTTAGGCCTTCTAAGAAGCTACTTGATCTCGCCTTATAAATGTTCAAGGATATCCTAAGTAAACTACCCTTCTGTAAAATGTTATATATCACGGCTAGTTAGTTTTAGTTGACTAGCAAACTATTCGCTCCAATGACCGGAGGTTTGCGGTTCAATCGGCGCCAACGATTCGTGACTGGCGATGTGAAAACGTTTCACCCGACTCGGAACGAATTATAAAATCCGCTCACGGATAATATAATATTTATCCTACCGTTAACACGTTCTTATGGAACGCTAAATATCGGTATTGCCATCGATATATATGTACTACGCACTAGATTTGGCGATGCGAATACTCTGTTTTCGACTGAACTGTACTGCAATCCGTACACCTTACTTTAAACAGTGTTGAACGAAACGCGTAATGGCACTTATGACGTTTTGATTGCGAGTGAACTAAACTCAATAAGCGATCTAGCGCTGCATCTTTTATTAGCCTGATTAGACAACATAAATATTATAGCGCTGCAGCGAGCTTTAGTTGTAACTCACCAGCATTAGAGCAATATTTTTCACGAATTATCTTGTCTTACGGTATAAGTGTTTCAATGTCTTTTAAGTGTTGTGTCTGAAAGTCATTCCAAATCGGATATCGAATCAATTAGACCGGTATGGAGGCACTCGATCCAGTAGAGCATAAAACGGTTTTGTTGTACGGTTCGCTTCGCGACCGTATTTTATAATCGTTTTGAAGTACGGCAGAGGTTAGACCTCTTGGTTATTCTACTTATGTTGAATAGGAGAGAAAAATTATGACAATAACCCCCTAATAGGCTCGGTTGGATTTAACAAGTTTGAATCGAGACAGGAGAGTCTCTTGAGTATTTGAGAACCTCGCCAGAAAATTCTCGAATTATTTGCGTTGAGTCGATGACTTAAATTAAATTGTGTAGGTTTGACTTAATTGTCTGTCTTTGGCTTTATACTTGGCCAGAGTTATCTTACGCGAAATACTGAGAAAGCTCTAAGAAAGAAAATTTTTCATGAAAAGACACTCTTGAGGATAAAAATAAATCTACCACCTTTTCTCAGTATTAAATTTCTTGTTTCTAAGAGACGCAAAAGAGATAAAATATCTTAGAAAGATTTCTTAGTACTTAGAAATTTTGTACCTAACATTTGATTCCAAGAATTAAGTCTTGTACCTACAGATATCAAAGAAGGTAACAAGAGTGTATTGCTCGTAAATTAATTAGTTAGTTTTAAGCTTCATAAGGGCCCAGTTTGCCGGATTTCGCCCCCAGCAGTTAGAGAAACTTACAGAGAAAAAAATACTGCCCTCTTTACGACGTTGAGTTTTCTGTGAAAGGCATAAACTTTTGTTTTTAGGTAGTCTCTGAAGAGAACACGTATAAAATAATGTTTTCGTTTCATTTTAGTTGTATTTTCTCAAGAAATGTTATATGGGGTCATAGTACGCCCGAGGGCTACATGCATCATTAGAAAATTCGTAACAATATTTACGTCATGTTACCTGGTAATATAGCAATATAAGGTTGTTATGTTTATGTTTGCGAGTACATAGACTCGTGTTTAAGATCATAACCAAGTAATAACAGGAGCTACGCTAAGCTATCTTGCAGGCGGTCGGTCCGTCGTTGGGAGACCGTCCATAAGAGCTCTTACACACCACATTTTTATCAGGCGTCGTCGACGCGCGTCGCACGCAACCTTAGATAAAGTACCTATAGATTAAGCACTGGCGTGGCCGCACATGAGACAGCAATAGTTAGTTCTGGTGTTACAACAAGAACACTACAACCCACCATCGCACTGACACTTATTATCTATAAATAACCGAAATTCCTTGTCTCAATTAACACATAATACCACGAAATCATAGAAAATCAAACAAAACCGAGTTTGTTTGTCAAACCTGCCATTGTATTAGAGTTTGACAAACAACAGAAACCGGCCACGGTAACAAAGAAAAAAATAATCTTTTGTCCTTATTATTTACATGGAGCTGCCAATTAGCCATCTCGCTCTATCAATCAAGCTCATTTTAAGGCTTAATCTATAGGTACTTTATCTAAGCACGCAACGGTAACGCGCTGCAAACGCAACGGATTTACCTATTCACACGCTCATAATATTGTAGTATGCTGTCGACGACTTTTTCGCGAGCTGTCGACGTGCTACTAGCCCAGGGTTACATCGATACAGACGCGTCTCTTTAGCTGCAAACACACACGTAAAGTACAGCGCGTTTTAGTCGGATAACTGCCGACAGTACTACGATGGCATCACTCAAGGCAACACTTCTTACGCTGTCTTTAGTACTTTTGTCAAAAAGGAAACGTAAAAATGTCTCACGAAAACGTTAAAGATATATCCATTTATGAGCGAAAGGAAATTACATGGTCATTATAATATAACTTTCAAATTACACACACAACACACTTGGTCACACGTCCAGTGCGATACACGTTCGTTCGCGCGCAAACTACGCGCGTTTTCTTTGCAAGGGTTCACGCGCGTCTGTAGCGCGTTTCTAGTTATGGCGATCTAAACGCCCCAATGTTAACGCAGTACTGGCCGTGCGCCCGCTCGTTGCTAAAATATCAATATTGAACCACTTTTTAAACAGTTTTGTTTGCAAAGTATTATTTGATTTACATATGCTATTTTAGTTATGAAGAAATTCCAGCCATCAATTTTACTTTGTAGAAATATTTTTAAACATCCAAGTCGTTTTGGAAGAGTTTCAAAAGTTGCGAAAAGATATCTTGTTGTTAATTTTTTTTTATAAGGTGTATGCTTTAGAAAGTTACTGTTTTACGGCACTAAAGCGGTTGTAGGCCCTTAAGTAATCTGCCTATATCAAGTTTAGCAGCGCCGACACCGCGCGATAGCGAAACGCGCGTCGACGGCGCCTGAAAACACGCCGTGTGAAAGAGCTCTTACCTACATACTGATTCTCCTCCATGCCTCGGAAAGCATTCTAAACTTTTAGTTTCGGCTTTCATTTGAAGATCTTTGACATTCGTTACGGGTAATCAGAAGGCTGAAAATATGACACCAAACTTGCCAACGTGTACCCAGTTACAGGATTTTAGATTGTGGAGGTCGATGTAAAATATTGGTACTCAACTGCGTTCCCAAACATAGTTGGGAACAGGCTAGGACGATGATGAGACTCGTGTTTGTAAGTAATCCATTCGTGCCTGATCCACTCCTCGAGTACCTAAGTATATGCATAAAGCGGGTATTAAGTGCACCTAAGATATTCGCTCGATATTCACGACGTGACGTGATGGATCGCAAGAGGGAGACCGAAGGCATCTAATTTCCATATTATTGCCACTAACATTCCTTTATACCTCAGAGATGTACTCTTATTCCTAACAGCACAATAATGCTGGTTGTTTAGTCAGAAATACGGTTAATCTATCTATCTGTATAAAAGAAAAAGTATGTATGTATGATCGTTATAGACGCCGAAACGGCTCGACCGATTTTAATGAAATTTTCAGACAATCTTTAGATTGACTCAGCGGATAATCCTGTGAATTATGGTGGCGATCGGGGCTTTTTTTGAACTTTGAACGCGGGCGAAACCGCGGGCAGAAGCTTGTATGTCATATATTGAGTAGATAAGAGCTTCAACTAAAGTGTCGCCTTTAAATTGGGTTCAACGGGCTAGGGTATTCCCTAGCCACTCGGTGGACAAAGAACTGTCATGCTCATAGCCCATTCATACCGCGATACCAGAACGATATATTACGGTAAATTTTTGGGATCTGTCCTCTTTACTGTTCATAATGTTAAAAAGAAATACATTTTGTAATTGGTGTGTGATCCCACAATTATAAAGTTCATCATCGTTAGTACTGATCACCGCCTTTACGCCTTAGGTATGATCCGGCTATCAACTATCAATATTACTGCAACTAGATTGCAGTTGATCAACGACAACCAATATATACAGACCACCTGCCCACGGGGTTCCAGCGCTAAGAAAGAAAATTTGGTTCAAATAAATATCACTAGATGGCGCGCGCGATATGCAACGATTTCTTATTAAATTGCGTGTAATATTAACATTTTCTGGCATTGAATATACAAATTGTATGTTCTTGTTTAATCATCTCCCCTAAGCCCAATATTATAGAATATTGGGCGCTTAATTCACATTTTAAAGATTATTTGAACAGATCATTTAAAATTGATGGCAATAGATGGCGCGGTTTTAATTTGTATTGTAACAGATTTTGCTCCAATGAAACTTAAAACGTGCAAAAATAGAATAAAACTAATCCCGAGTAAACCCTATTTCTTGCAAGACGCTGCTAACACCATCTATCTATCGCCGTGGAACAAAACCGAACGAGACCGATATAAAAAAAAAAACAGTTTTATCAGACGAAAAACGCTAGTTAAGTCGGCACGGTTTCTTTGTATGGCATGAGGCATCTGTATACTAGTATTATATTATCTGTGATCTGACATAACCCCCACCACTACCCACCCCCCTCACTCCCTTATGCGATGGTAACTGCCACATTAACCACTACGTTTCCTCCACAGCTTCGCTCCCTAGAAGTGGGCACTGAGTTCCCAACCATAACAAATCTGCGACTCCAGGCCGGTGAATTAGAAGAGGATGGGGCTCGTCTGAGAGCTTTAGACCTGAAGTTCGACCTGGCGTATGACGGTAACTTCAGGATCGACGTGGATGCCGTCATGCTGCTGGGGAAAATCGCTAACATATCTATCACTGGTAAGAATTTAAGTTCAAGTACCATACAGTTACAAACTATAACCTGAGTACGGAAAAATCCACGATTGATATTCATAACTGCCGATAAATAGCGCTAGTAGTATTCATAACCGCTGAAATATAGTAAATTGGTATTTCTCTGGCCTGAGAAGTGGTACTAATGAAGTTATCGTAAGTAATATAAGGCGTGGCATGATTTTTCCACTATCAGTTTTAAAAACCAGTGTGATTTAACACTAATTATTATTTGATTCATTATCTTTTTTTTTTTATTGGGACAATCCCACCGCACTATTCCCAAACCACTGCAACTCCTGAAAGCCAGAAACAACAGTGGCGACCACCAGAAAAGCGCCGAGGCAATGAAGCTCGACGAAGTCCCGGAGAATGAATTTAACTGTCTTGGATCCCGCAACGAAATTAATCAGAATAGAATAACGGAGGAGTAGGAAAAAACATAAATTTCCACTTCCCTCCATATCAAGCAGGAGACAGAACAAACAAGGCCACTAGGCACAAAGGGTCGTTTTACACATTATTTTGATTATAATACTGATTCTGTGCTAACACTAAATGAATAAGTGAAGTCTGCCAATATGCACTTGAGTTCGAGAATAATACGAGGGCGGCACTGAAAATTTCGGGAATCAAGGAAGTGACACAACATTACTATTTAAAAATGTATTTATTGCTTTTCGAAGTATTCTCCGCGAAATTTGACACATTTTTCCATACGATGGAACCAATCATTGAAGCAACCATTCCATTCGGAAGTTAGGGTCTCCAAAATGGCCGTTTTGTAGGCGTCCACAGCTTCTTCAGGTGATGAAAATCTCTAATCACGCAATTTATTCTTTATTTTAGGGAAAGTATAGAAATCATTAGGACATAGGTCGGGGCTGTACGGCGGATGGTCTAATAATTCTGGCGGATGGTCTAATAATTCTATGATTTCTTGCTCTAAAAACTCTTTTGTTCTATGCGTGGTGTGAGAACTCGCATTGTCGTGATGGAGGATGATGCGGTGGTTGCAGTTCTCTTTACGGAGTTCAGAAACGACCTGTGGCAAACAAATGCTAGCATACCATTCTGCATTAACCGTTCTTTGTCCCTCAAGAGGAATAGTCGCAACATGGCCGGTTTTGGAGACAAACGTGGCCACCATTTTTTTTGCAATACTCCGTGAACGAACAATTTTTGTTGGCTTTAACTCATTTTCGAACACCCAAACTCGTGACTGGTTTTTTTGTTTCGGGTTCGTACGCGTATATCCAGGATTCGTCATCTGATACGATGTTGTATACAGTATTTGAGGATCCTGCGTGGAATCTTTCGAGAGTTCTGACGCACCAAGTAACTCGAGCCGCTTTTTGCTCTTCACAGAGCGAATGCGGTATCCATCGGGCAAACAACTTTTTTACACCTAATAGTTCATGAAAGATTATTTGTATTTGACTCATGCCAATGTCTAAAGTTGCCTGAATTTCGCGGTATGTCACATGTCGATCTTCC
Organism: Anorthoa munda; assembly: GCA_945859665.1. Lineage (NCBI taxonomy): Eukaryota > Metazoa > Arthropoda > Insecta > Lepidoptera > Noctuidae > Anorthoa > Anorthoa munda. Next base: position 9,028,712 of record OX243893.1, read on the forward strand.
TCAATCAGTTTACGCACAGCATCAACGTTTTCTTGGGTGACTGCAGTTTTTGGACGACCTTGACGGGGATCATCACTGAGCTTGACACGTCCACGTTTAAATTCAGCAAACCAGCGATAAATTGTGGTTTTGGATGGGGCTTCATCACCAAATGCAGAAATCATCCGGTCAACACACTGTTTTTGTGTTAAACCACTTCGAAAGTCATAATAAATCATCGCTCTTGAATTTTCTCGAGTCAATTCCATTTTCTCAACGACTAAACAAGTTTGACAAAACCTTGTGACAAGACCGAGAATCTTTTTTAAAATAAATAAATGGTATTCGATTTTTAAAACCAAGGAGTTTTCAATTAAAAAGATTTTAATATGACAGGAACAGTGGAAATATTCCATTCCCGATACTTTTAGTGCAGCCCTCGTATAAATCACCCAAGACAATGCGAACTTTATAAAATGAACATCGAATACCAACTTGCAAACTTTTGAAAGAACCTTGAATTTTCTCAAACTGTGTGGCTTCGAAAACTTCAAAAATGTTCTATTCTTCTTTGCAACCTTATAAAAGACATAATGGCTAATTCAGAAGCATCCCCTGACTTAAACATCGCCTTGAACATCGTCGCCGAGTTGCCAGCTTTACGGTTTTTATCGGTTACATTTTGGGGAGTGTGCGATGGAATTGCATGATCTAATTCCACCCAGCCCGTTTCATCATCGGACTACCAGACGTACGGCGATGCGCCATCAGTACATGGTGGACATCCCACCCATACGCACTAAACGTTTTGAGAATACTTTTATTGTGCGTACAGCGAAGGAGTGGAATTCCCAGCCGGAGTCAGTGTTTCCCGATAGCTACAATCTAGGGGTCTTGTGAATAGGTTACTGCTAGGCAAGCGTGCTCCATCGTCGACCACATCATCGCTTACCATCAGGTGAGATAGTGGCCCATTAGAGAAAAGAAATAAAAATAATTCTAGAATGATTTTTGCCAGTGTGAACTTTTTAAGACTTCAGTCTTTAAGAAGCCCTATAAAGTAAAACGTTTCAGTTTTTCCTGTAATAAATTTTCCTTACTTTTCGCCTTTTCAGTGGAAAGCATAAGCGGAAACGTTAGAGTTATGTTCCGTCGCAGTCCATACACTCATTGGGCGCTAGCTTTCGAATCGCCACCGAAACTTGAGCTCCGAGTCCGAGGAAGGTTCCAAGGCAGGCAGATCAAGCCTAGACTGGCTTCATTAGTCGCTGCACATATTAGAAGAGCGGTGGCGCAGAGGCATACGCTTCCTAATTATAAAATACGGTGAGTTTAATTTTACTTTATATTTTACGAACATTAAATTGATTTGAGCTCAGCTGGCCCAACTCAAACCAACGCATCGTTTTGGAAGTTACGTGGTATCTTCAGGTCTCAGAAACCGCAGTGTCTCTATGACCAGGAAGAATTGAGACGGTTAAAAGTCACCCAAAATGCAATGGAAAGGGCTATGCTCGGAGTGTCCGCGTTGGAAGGCCTCATGGTGGAGCAATGTCGTGTGAAGGCAGAAAAAATCCTCTGGAACTGATACGCACATTCAATTTGGCGACGCTTCGGAGAGGCCTCAAGCCAGTAGTGAACGTCTTTCTGCTGAACATAAGATGATCATGGTTTCAGTCCGAGATCTTCAAATTTCAAATGCAGTTTTAGTATAATTAGCATGACAGATCTGAAAAAGTGGCCTAGAAGTGAAGTCGGGCTCGCGTACGGTGGGTTCCGTACCTTTATCGCTAAAACAGCAAAAAAACACGTTTCTTGTATGGGAGCCCGTTTGTAGTATTTTTTGTTATAGCGGCAACAGAAATACGTAATCTGTGAAAATTTCAACTGTCTAGCTATCACGGTTCATGAGATGCAGCCTGGTGACAGACGGACAGACAGACAGACGGATCGTGGAGTCTCAGTAATAGGGGTCCCGTTACAACACTGAAAAGTCATTTTGAATGTCGGCAAAAAGGGCCCAAAATAATATCTTGATTTAGTTAGATTGTGTTAATTACGCTAGTAAGAAATTAAAGTTGGAAATTCAAAGTTTGCGTCAACCCACGCTGTCTTTGCTAGTCGAAATGCTAATTAACAAATGGAAAACTATCATCAAGAGAACTGCCGCAATCTTGCATCTGAGTATGAAGTAAAAAGGTTAATTAAGGAAGTGTGTTTAATTAAGTAATTATTTGATGAAAATGAGCCAAGTGCTGAGTGAGTTATAGAATTCAGAATTTGTATTCACGGAAATGACATTTTGTTTTGTCGTTGTTAGGTTTCTGTACCCAACGGTAAAAACGGGACCCTATTACTAAGACTCCACGATCCGTCTGTCTGTCTGTCCGTCTGTCGCCAGGCTGTAACTCATGAACCGTGATACGAAGACAGTTGAAATTTTCACAGATGATTTATTTCTGTTGCCGCTATAACAACAAATACTAAAAACAGAATAAAATCAATATTTAAATGGGCTCACATACAACAAACGTGATTTTTTGCCGTATTTGCGATAATGTTACGGAAACCTTCGTGCGCGAGTCCGACTCGCACTTGGCCGTCTTTTTATATCTGATCTGATCTGATCCCACTGCTTGGCAAAAACTCCCCCAAGTCCTTCCAGGAACTCTTCTCCAACCAGCACTCACAGTACGCGTCCAGGTCGTCTCGCCACCTCTTTCTGGGCTTTCGTTAAACATCCGAAATATGAGTATTCCAATGTTTTATTAAACATCCTAAAGGTATAAAATCTTTATTTTCCAGATATAAACCATTTTTCCCGAAGTCGGACCCTGGTAGCACAGAAGGTGACGAAGGTCCTTGTCCACACGGACGACTGACAGTGCGACTGATGGAGGTAACGCGGTTACAGTGGTCTGGAGGAACCGCCACAGTACGCGCGGCCTTAGCTGTGGACTCACATGGATGGGTGAGTTATCTTTACGAAGTCAGATCCTAGCAGTACAGACAAGGGGCCTTGTCGACACTGGTGACCAACAGTGCGACTGATGGAGGTCACGCGACTGTAGTGGTCAGGTGGAACGGCCACTGTGCGCGCAGCCTTAGTTGTGGACTCGCTGGATGGGTGAGTTACCTTACGATATCAGACTGGTAGCACAGAGGGTGATGAAGGGCCCTGTGGCGACTGACAGTGCGACTGATGGAGGTCACGTGGTTACAGAGGGCTGGCGGAACAGCCACTGTGCGCGCACCCTTATTTGGACATGGATGGGTGAGTTTTCTTTACGAAGTCAGATTCTGGCAGTACAGAGGGTGACTTAGAGCCCTGTCCACATGGGCGATTAACACGTGCGACTGATGGAGGTTAGGCGACTGCAGTGGTCAGGTGCAACGGCCACTGTGCGCGCGGCCTTAGCTGCGGACTTGCGTGGATGTTTAAGTTATCTTACGAAGTCATATCCTGATGAAACAGTGGGTGACCAAAGGTTCTGTCCATACAGACTAGTCACAGTGCCATCGATTGAGCTCACGCGATGGCACTAGTCCAGTAGAACAGCCAGTGCACGCGACCTTAGTTGTGGAATTGCATAGATGGGTGAGTTACTATAGTTATGAAGTCAGACCCTAGAAGCACAGAGAGTGGCGAAAGCTCTACACGGACGTCTGACAGTGCTACACTAGACTAACTACTACTACAGTGTAAACGGTTTGCGGAAGTCACCAATGTGCGCGCCGCCTTAGCTGTCGACTGATATGGATAGTTACAGAAGTTACGATGTCAGACCCCGGTAGGACAGAGGATGATGAAGGACCATGTTCAAACGGGCGACTAACAGTGCGGTTTATAGAGATCACGCAACTGTAATGACCGGAGGGAAGGAAAAGCCACTGTGGACGCGGTCTTACCTGTTGGTTGGGCATGGATGGCTGAGATGTCGGATTTAAATTATTTCCTAAAAATAACTATGTTCACAGTTACAAAAAAAAACTGGATTAATGTTTTGAAATATCTAACACGGAACAATTTAAACAAAGAACGACTCCAGGAAACATTTAAACATATACAAACACTAATTTACTTCATGACCTCATTTATGATTCCAAACATCAATTTCTTATCTATTCCGCAAAGTATCGATCTCATCGCTTCACTGTAGCGTACTCGTTTGCTGCTTAGACGTAGAGTTGCCTACAGTGACAAAGGCTAGGCTTGGTCACCCCATAAATTGTCTTTATCCAGATACACACACACACTTAGATATCCACAACTTCATATTCATCTCCCAATAGTGTTGCCAGACGATACCGGTCCTTTAGGCCTCGTGTGTTGGGTGTGGGCGCTGTGTTGATCGAAACTGTTAAGCCGATGTCACCGACGGCACGAACTATTATGTGCGCGGGGTTAAAATGCCCGCTATCTCATCCGACAACACGTGCGAAAGAGATAGATGCTGTGATGAGCAGTAAGAAGCTAGTTCGCGTTCGAATTAGCACTTTTGCAAGTTTGTAGCGAAATGGATGATGATTTAGGAAGATAACGCGAAATTTTATAAACAGACCTTTGGGAATCTAGATATCATGAAAAAACTTCTAAATGTATATTTACAAAATAAAGCTTTTTTTCATTGTTGAACTACTAATATAACCCTGTACTTTATGGTGGCCGTATTGCAATTTTCCTTCTTCTTGTGTTATTTATTCCCGCCCAAAGATGCGTTAAAATTAGTGTTGAAATATGGAACTTTCGACGCTCATAACTTTCAAATATTTTTCTTATTTATTTTTTTGTTTCCATACAGGGCTAGATAATGATGAGACAAATTTGTATCATTTATATTTTGAACGTAAATTGTCAAACAGTGAAGTAATCGCCAGACTACGTTTGTATGGAAGCTTAGATAAAGTACCTATAGATTAAGCACTGGCGTGGCCGCACATGAGACAGCAATAGTTAGTTCTGGTGTTACAACAAGAACAAGAACACTACAACCCACCATCGCACTGACACTAATTATCTATAAATAACCCAAATTCCTTGTCTCAATTAACACATAATACCACGAAATCACAGAAAATCAAACAAAACCGAGTTTGTTTGTCAAACCTGCCATTATATTAGAGTTTGACAAACAACAGAAACCGGCCACGGTGACAAAGACAAAAAATAATCTTTTGTCCTTATTATTTACATGGAGCTGCGAATTAGCCGTCTCACTCTATCAATCAAGCTCATTTTAAGGCTTAATCTATAGGTACTTTATCTAAGTATGGAAGAATGATCGACTAGTGTAACCTTAATACTGACTACCAGCTTTTAACCATTGGTTTCCGACTCCTGGTTTCTTAGTTTGGACATCCCAGAGAAACCGTGCATTTTATCAGAGTAAAAAGTCACGCTTAGATATTTAATTGCACGCTCAAGCCTATAAAGTATGTCTATGGAAAATTCGCATCGATCCGTCGTCGCTACGCTGCGGCACTGGTGCGTGATGGAAGAATAAACAAACAGTAGGATGAGAACAATGTCTCCCTCTACTATCCCAAGGTTCGCTTCGCCGCGGCGTAATCGTCCTAGAAGTGGTGTTGCCAGCTGTGGCGGGATCGCTAGGACGCGTGTGTTGCCAGAGCGTTGGAGCCGGAGTGATGGTAGACACTGTCGTGCCAATGTCGCATATTGACTTATACAGACCACTCCCACCCGTCATTCTTTTGCTGCAAAATGTTTCCTACCTCAGTCCATAACATGCCCCTTTGAAAAAAATACTTTTGACTCTTATTCTTCACCGCTGTGCCGTTATTGAAGAACAAACAGACATTTGTGTATTTAAAGATTTCTTAAATATTGACAACTTCTTATCTATTTCCCAAGGTATCGCTTCGCCGCGGCGTGCTTGTCCTAGACGTGGTGTTGCCAGCTGTCGCCGGGCCTTTAGGACTCGTGTGTTGCCAGGGTGTAGGTGCTGTATTAGTCGACACTGTCGTACCGATGTCGCCTGCGTATCGCGCCGATCTACGCAGAGATGATGTTGTACTGGCTATTGATAATAAGCCCGTGAATAATGTTGCTCAGGTAAGGTTTTTACCAACACTTTGAAAAATTAACTTTGTATTACCTACAGAAGGGAAAAAGGCCTGTAGTTCGAATAGTATCTATTCACCATGGACTGCCAAAATTAACCATAGACAGCGAGTGATAAATCGGGCAACACGCAGCCTGCATAGCATGATGACTTGGGACTGTCCATCGCCAGTGATAGTGATTCTAAATTTCTGGAAAAAAAAACAATGTGCAAGGCCACCGCCGCCAGTATTTTGTCCTTATCCTGATAATTACACAGTGCATTAATAAATGAAGAGGTTTTTCTTTCGAGAAAACGGTAATATACGATTTCTGAATAAACTCAATTTCCTCCAACAGGCAGGCAAACTCCTACGTCTAGTCGAACGCCGCGCGGTAACCGTGCGAGTTAAACGCGGTGGAAACGGTGCGGGCGCACGACGCGACGAGGCGACCGAACCTAAGCGAATGAAGCCGAACTTCTCCTTCAGAAGAGTGTCGGAAGTCATGGAGGGGGTGCGCTTGCAGGGTATGAGGGCGGCGGCTTCTAAGAGTAATTTACAGGTGCGTAGTATTGGTATGAATGGAACAAGGCGTTCGAATAAGTACTATTCTCTTCCTGTGTCATGCTGGAGTCATAATATTTTAAAGAGATTTTTAAGATTCATAATTTTCTGTAGGTCTCTACATCATAGATACAGATAAACTTCTTTTTTGCATTCAGTGGCCGTACCATCACGTGTCAAAACTATCATTATACGTACGGCTGTACGTAATCATGACTGGTACGACTATGAAAAAGGGACAGATGTATACAATTCATATACATCTGTCCCTTACTCACAATGGAAATAACCTTGCTGTAAGAGCTTATGGTAACCCCCGAGGAATTTTTGAGCAGTACAGCTGATGAAGTGGAGGACACTTCAGAATGGTATACTCGTCTTTGTTAAAAAAAAACATTAATATTTTGACAGAGGGCTGACGTTTTTTTTGGCCAAAGAATCAGCATTGCCATCCAACGTGGCAATGCTGCCAGCCTTCTGGGCACTTTTCCTGTTGACAGCGATGTGGACGAATTTTTTGACGCCCCGTAATTGTATATATTAGTTTTTCTTATTTTAGTTCTAATATTAGTTTGTAAATAATGTACATTAGATATAATTATTAATTAATTTCAAATAAAAATTATCTTTTCTAACTTAATATTTATTCACTAGATATAATTATTATTATCATCAAATGTGTCTTTCCCTTCACCAGGAACCCGAATCCAGCCCAGCAAAAACAGTAGAACCACATAACGAGACTGATGCACAAGCCAAACCGAACACAAAAACTGAACCAGCACGCCAGCCGAAGGCTTCCGAACAACCTGCTTCGGCTAACTTCGGGCTTCGGAAGCGTCGCTGCTCCGTAGAAAATAAGTCTTCCGATAGTTCCGCTGGTAGTACCCCGCCAGCCTCAGGCGCGAGCACACCCTTACGTCAAGCGAACATTATTAACAAAACCATCAAACACCCAGACATACCTATCATAAGGACAGATTCTTCAGAATGTAGGATACAGGAAAAAGAGGCAGCCGATGAAGAAGAACAAATGTTTGAATCAGGAGGCCCTCGACAGTGTGAACACGTTGAAATATGCCAAATGTTCTGGACGAAAAACACACCTCTAAAACCTATAATCCCTTTCGACGAAGAAACGGAGTTCAAGCTCAATGAGAACCACAAATATCTGAACATCAATGTCTGGGCCACAGTAGCTGGGGAGAAGGAAGAGATTCTTTTAGGTTATCTTAATATTCCTCTGACAGCTTTGTTGGCTGAATGCCAGGATTCGACGGTCCCTCATCATATGAAGAGGTACCAGTTCTTGCCGCCAGATGTCGATATCAAGTTCAGGTAAGAATAGAGATTGGACTAGGAAGGCCACTAGATGGCGTTACACGCTGAGAATAGCTATATTTGCTGACTTTTATACACTGTTGCTTTTGATAGCTAAGTAATGCGTCTGCGCATCTGTTATTGCACCTCTGTGAACGCTTTTGGAGCTACGCAGCCTTTTGCACATATGTTAAAAATTTGCACAAATAAAATTGTGCGCAATTTGATGCGCTTAATCTGTTCAATGGAACACTAGATGATGCGTAGAGCGTATTTGATGCGCAAATCTAGCATGATGATGTTCATGTGAAACTATTTGTATTCCAACAATAACATAATTCTTTTATTGCATGTCTCTCGCACAAATCACATCACAAGTAAGCATTCTTCCTCTAACATTATAAGTTGTTTTTGTAAACTATCTAAATTTTGATTCTTCTTGTTACTCCTACCTAGACAGAACCACGACAGAGCTATCAAGGTGGCCTGTACATTTGTGGTTGGATAGAATTTTAGTCATATTTATTTATTTATTTATTTAAACTTCATGTACAATAGTGGTACATAGGCGGACTTAATGCCACAAGGCATTCTCTACCAGTCAACCTTTGGGTTAAAAAGGACAACATTGTGAACGGGTACAAAATAATATCGAAAAATAACAACTTGTATACGAAAATGTATAAACTTACTTATATATTAATGAAACTTACATTTACATAAATATTAATGATACACATATACAAATAAAATAGACTAATAAATACTTCAACATATAACAACTGAAAAACATCATATCAATTCTTATATTGGGGTAATCATTATTGTGTAGGTACCTAAGGCAGGCAAAGGGTAAGTTAGGCTTCTTCTGGGTAAGCTCACTCCATCGTCGACTCTGTCTCTGTCTCCTCTGACCTAGACTAGAGTCATGACACAGTAAAAATATACAAACAGTATGGAAACTACACACTCACACAAACATACGGGACCACTCAGGCACTTCTGCGGTGCTGTCAGTATTGAGCACCGCGACGCGACGAGTGGTCACGTATGTTTGTGTGAGTTCGACCGTTAGTAGGTAGTTTACATACTGTTTGTATATTCTTACTGTGGTCAAGAGCAAACACTTATTAAATAAAAAACCTATCCCACTGAACGTGACAGCATTCGTTAACCAGGTAGCGGTATGGACTCCTGTTTCACTTGAGACTCCCATTTGATCCGTTGTGCGTGAGGGCACTGGCTAACATAACCAGTCTAGCTCTGTCCAAAATCACAGAAGCTTCCCAGGAAGCTTCTTCAGGAAGCCCCCAGGGGCTTCACAGGCTTCACGGAGCGACTTCACTGCTCCGAGGAATTCTTCGCGTTGAGATGCCACGACCTCGCAATCCAGGATTACGTGGGCGGCTGATTCTTCGACGTTAAAACAGCACCCGCAAAGTGAGATGTCCGAGGCGCCTATGTTGAATAGATGTTTGTTAAGAAGGCTCCCGTTATTGTTCCATTATAACTAATACCACCATAATAACACCATAGATAGGTAATTATTTGGACATTTGCCTAATCATTCAGATATCTTCGACAAAAAGAAAAGATAAGAAACAACTTTTATTTTTTCGACTATATGCACAAAGGTACAAAGGCGGACTTAATGCCTTACGCATTCTATACCAGTCAACAAAGCGTGGTGAAGAGACAACATAGCACCTGCATAGTTTAATAATAAAAAGCTAGTAGTTATTTTACTAAAATAGGTATAATACACGTACATATATATTGAATATATAAAAGAAAGTCATGTTAGTTACACTATTTATAACTCAAGAACTGCTGAACCGATTTGGCTGAAAATTGGTAGGGAGGTAGCTTAGAACCAGGAGAAGGACATAGGATACTACTTTTTATCCCTTTTAGATTAGGGTAGGGTAGGGTAGGTATGTAGGTAGGGTATGTAGGTTAGGGTAGGGTAGGTAGGGTAGGGTAGGTAGGGTAGGTAGTGTAGGGTAGTTAGGGTAGCGTAGGTAGTGTAGGGTTGTTAGGATAGGGTAGGTAGGGTAGATGAATGCTTGGTGTTTTTATGGCAAAACAAAGTTTGCCGGGTCAGCTAGTATTGAATATAATATCATCATATCAGCCGAAAGACGTCCACTGCTGGACATAGGCCTCCCCCAAGCGTCGCCACATTAATCGGTCCCGTGCATCTCGTAACCAGCGGATCCCCGCAACCTTCACCAGGTTATCGGAGGTCTTCCAAAGCAACGTCTTCCGGTTCGCGGTCGCCACTCCAGAACGTTTCTGCCCCATCGGCCATCCGTTCTGCGAGCAATGTGCCCTGCCCACTGCCACTTAAGTTTGGCAATTGACATATAATATATACCTATGTAAATATACATATTAGATATATTTATGAAGTAAAAGAAAATAAGAAAGTGAGATGACTCTGCTTATTTGTGTTGAAAATAAATCCGCAATTTCCGCTTAAATGCGTACCGACTGGTGGCCGTCCTGCAGCCTTATTCCGTAAGTGAATTCGGCAAGGCAAAGGGCAAAGAGTATTTACAATCGACCATTCACATAGACGGAAATCCACATCGCATCTATCATCTCCCATGTGATTGGTCGATTGTTCATAGTCTTTGCCCTTTGCCTTACCAAATTCATTACGCAATAAGGCTGCTGATCTCGGAAGGAAGCGCATTCCAAAAACCCGGCCAAGTGCGAGTCGGACTCGCGCACCGAGGGTTCCGTACAAACCTCAGCTTAAAGGTTTTATAGACCTTAGTATTTGATATGAATTTCAATTTAATACCTCTACGCGTTCATTAGGAAAGGCGTAGTAAGTTTTAAAATATTTTAATTATATGATGTAACTAAAAATTTACGGTTTTCGCAATTTTTCATTTATCTGTGCTATAAGACGTTGCTTCGTAGCAAATTTCAAGATTCTGAGTTCACGAGAAGTACCTTTTAGGTTTTGATTCCCTTACTACTGTCGAAAATTTTCGACATAAACGGTTGCATCTTTTGATTGCGTAGGCTTAAAAGTTTGATTTAATTTTTTTACAGCTTTAAGGGACAGTAGACCTGAGTATTTAATATAAATTTCAGCTTTTACCTCCACGCGTTCCTGAGAAAAAGGATCTTGACAGACAGACTGACGGACGGACAACAAAGTGATCCTATAAGGGTTCCGTTTTCTCCTTTCGAGGTCGGAACCCTAAAAAGAATAAACTGAATATGAAAGAAAGAGTGAACGAAATCGAACTATATAGGTAAATTACTGCCGTACTGTGTTGTGTTGTCACATATTACATCACATGGCATTGTATTTACTACACAACTTCTTCCAGACGTTTAGGGTTTACGCATCCTGCTGAAATGGTGAACTATTTCTCCCGTTGTGCAATAATTTCGACAGCTGTGAATAAGACATGATCCCGCTACTAAGACAAAGACCCTAATGACCCAAGAGCTACATATAGCAATGATCACTCTTCTCAGAAACACGAAGTTTCTTCATCTTTACGTGAGAATAATTTACTAACACGTATTAATTGGCTTTCCGACGACACATTCTCAGTAACGATTTCGGTGTTGGAACCGTGCCCGGGGAAACCCAGGTAACGCTTGCCAAGGTCGCATTAATACTCTGAAAACCAAAAGAAAACATTATCAGCAATCGGTTAGTAAAAACAAAAGTAAATAGGCCACTGTTACAATATAATTTTATCGTTGTAGAAAAATAACATCTTATCAGTCATACAATGATAGGACAGCTCTATGAGTAATAGGTATAGTTCTCGCCAAACTTCTTGGCCGCCCTGAAGTTGGTTACAATGGCTGCGCAGTAGGAAATCTCCTTAGATAAAGTACATATAGATTAAGCTCTGGCGTGGCCGCACATGAGACAGCAATAGTTAGTTCTGGTGTTACAACAAGAACAAGAACACTACAACCCACCATCGCACTGACACTTATTATCTATAAATAACCCAAATGCCTTGTCTCAATTAACACTTATTACCACGAAATCACAGAAAATCAAACAAAACAGAGTTTGTTTGTCAAACCTGCCATTATATTAGAGTTTGACAAACAACAGAAACCGGCCATGGTGACAAGGACAAAAAATAATCTTTTGTCCTTATTATTTACATGGAGCTGCGAATTAGCCATCTCGCTCTATCAATCAAGCTCATTTTAAGGCTCTATCTATAGGTACTTTATCTAAGGAAATCTCATTCAAAAACAGCACCGTTTTGTGACTCGCGCATCCGGTAAACCAACTTCAGGGCGACCAAGAAGTTTGGCGAGGGCTATATAAATAACTAGCTGACCCGGCAAACTTTGTTTTGCCATAAAAACACCAAACATTCATCTACCCTATCTACCCTACCCTAACAACCCTACACTACCTACCCTACCTACCCAACCCTAACTACCCTACACTACCTACCGTACCCTACCTACCTTACCCTACCTACATACCTACCCTACCCTACCTACCCTACCCTACCTACCCTACCCTACTTACCCTAGCTACCCTACCCTAACCTACCCTACCCTGGAAATAGAAAAAGTAAGGAAGGCCAAGGATAGGAAGGTAATAATGGGCTTTAGGAACCAGGAAGAAAGGGAAAAGGTAAAGGCTAAGCTGACAAAGTCAGAAAAACTGAGAGCCGAAGACCTTAAAAATAAAGACCCATTAGTTGTGCTCAAAGACGTGATGCAGTACCACAGCGACGAGGACATCCTTGGTGCGCTCAGAAAACAGAACAGGGATCTGTTCAAAGGACTCGGCAAAGCCGACAGACTAGAGATCGCCTACAGGAAGCGCACGAGGAATCCGCACCAAAGTCATATCATAGTGCGGGTGTCCCCCACAATTTGGCGACGAATGACGGGGGCTGGGTCGGTACACATCGAGTTCCAGAGGATTCGAGTGGCCGACCAGTCTCCGTTAGTCCAGTGCTCGCTTTGTCTGGGATACGGACACGGCAGACGATTCTGCCAGGAAACCCAGGCAAGGTGTAGCCATTGTGGGGGCGCCCACATGAAGGCAGACTGCCCAGATTGGCTTGAGGGAGCGGGCCCGTCATGCTGCAACTGCACGCGGGCAAAACTTGATAAAGTGGAGCACAACGCCTTCAACCAAGAGTGCCCCATAAGAAGGAAATGGGATGCAATGGCCAGAAGCACGACGGCGTATTGCTAAGGTGGTCACCGGCGGAACATCTGACTCAAACACAAGGCCATACGTAGTAGCCCAAGCAAACTTGCAAAGAAAGGCACTGGCAACTAATGAATTAATGCTTGAGGCGAACAAAAGGAATATGGCCTTTGCACTGCTCCAGGAGCCGTACATCGGAGGCATAGGTAGAATGAAGGACTACCACGGCGCTAGAATTTACCAGAGCAACAGAACGGAAGACGGTCCCGTCAAGACAGCAATCGCTGTCTTTGACGGTGACATAGACGTCATCCAGTGCCCGGACTTCACCACACCTAACATCACGGTGGTGAAGATGAGGACGATTGCCTGGGAGATCGTGGTGGTCTCATTCTACTTCGAACCGAAGCCAGAACCGATAGGGCCATACTTGGAGCAGCTAAAAAGGATTGAGCGGAACTTCGGCCGGCGGATCATCATGGGCGGCGACGTTAACGCGCAAAACTCTTGGTGGGGCAGCCAAAAAACCAACGTGAGAGGGAATGAGGTGGCTGGTGCTCTCGAAGAGATGGATCTGCAGATACTCAATTTCGGCGGTACTCCAACGTTCCACACAGTGCGTGGAACCAACCTCTACTCAAGCGTAGTAGACATTACGGTCTGTGCGGCGGATCTGCTCGGCTTGGTGGACGACTGGAAGGTAGTGGAAGGCTTGACGAGCTCAGACCATAACACCATCACCTTGCAAGTTGGCCTTGGAGAAGGCAAGGGGTATACAAATTAGTAGAACCACACGTAAATTCAATAGTAAAAAAGCAGACTGGATTCAATTTCGTGAGAAATTGAACCAGTTGCATATAGAACAAAATATAAACCCTTTAGAAATAGAAAAAATTAAAAACATAGTAGATTTAGAAAACAAAATTCAGGAATATCAAAACACAATTATAGAAGTAGCCAACAAAAGTATACCCCTAATAAAGCCAAGTAACAGGGTCAACTTACCATGGTGGACGGAGGAGCTCGCCACGCTGAAGAGGGCAGTCGCCACCAGGAGGCGCAATCCGTGTTGCAGCACCTGTCAGGAGAGAGGCCGTCGTCGCTGAGTACCTGCAGATAAAACAAGAATACGAAACTAAAGCCAGAAACGCTCAAACAGAAAGCTGGAAAGCTTTCTGTGAGAAACAAGACGGGGAAGGGCTGTGGGACGGCATATACCGGGTAATAGGCCGAACTAAAAAACGACACGAGGACTTGCCCCTGATCGTGAACGGAAAGGTACTGGACAACCTCCACTCTGCCGAATTGCTGGCCGAAACATCTTACCCCGGAGATAAAAGGGATGATGATAGAGAGGAGCACAAGCGAGTTAGAGAGATGGCTGAAAAAGTGAACGTCATGGGTCGTGATGATAAACATGACCCACCGTTCACCATCGAGGAGCTGAACTCCTCCTTGCGCACTTTCAACCCTAAAAAGGCCCCCGGGGCGGATGGCCTCACGGCCGATATCTGCCAGCATTCGATCGACTATGATCCGGGAACTTTCCTGGCACTGACCAACAAGTGCTTGGAGCTGGGCTACTTTCCCGGGACCTGGAAGGAAGCCACAGTCGTGATCCTAAGGAAACCCGGGAAAGAGAGCTATACGGCACCAAAATCCTACAGACCAATTGGTCTGTTGCCGGTGCTAGGAAAAGTCCTGGAAAAAATGGTCATAAACAGAGTGAAATGGCACATTATACCGAAACTCAGTACTCGCCAGTACGGGTTCATGCCCCAGAAGAGCACGGAAGACTCTCTCTATGATCTGGTTGGACACATACGCAGCAAGCTAGCAGAGCGCAAAATGATCGTAGTGGTGTCGCTAGACATAGAGGGAGCCTTCGACAGTGCATGGTGGCCAGCTATCAGAACTAGACTGGCTGAGGAAAAATGTCCGGTAAATGTGAGGAGAATCATTGACAGCTACCTCAATAACCGAAGGGTCAGGGTCAGATATGCAGGCGAAGAAGTCGTAAGAGAGACGTCCAAGGGCTGTGTGCAAGGATCCATTGGAGGACCAATTCTTTGGAACACCCTACTGGACCCCCTCTTAAAGGAGCTGGCAGAGCGGGGAGACTACTGCCAAGCCTTTGCTGACGACGTGGTGCTGGTATTTGATGGCGAAACAGCGATCGAGATTGAGCGAAAGGCGAATGACGCCCTCGCCCGTGTTTATCAGTGGGGTGTTAGTAACAAGTTGAAATTCGCACCGCATAAAACGAATGCGATGGTAATAACGCGGAAACTGAAATACGACACCCCGAGGCTGAGCATGGGAGGGGTCGCCATTGGCATGACGCAAGACATCAAGATCCTGGGGCTAACCATCGACAATAAGCTTACTTTTAACAAGCACATTGCAAATGTGTGCCAAAAAGCGGTGGACTTTTACAAGCAATTGTCGAGGGCTGCGAAGGTCAGCTGGGGACTCCACCCCGACGTCATCCGCACCATGTACACGGCAGTAGTCGAACCGGTAATAATGTACGCGGCAAGCGCATGGGCACCGGCAGCCAACAAGCTGTGTGTTAGGAAGAAGTTAAATGTGGTCCAGAGAGGATTTGCACAGAAATTGTGTAAATCTTACCGCACCGTATCCCTAAACTCGGCACTGGTGCTGGCTGGGATACTACCTCTCGACCTCCGAATACGAGAGGCAGCTGCCCTGTATGAGGCGAGGAGGGGGGTACCCCAGCCAATGCTAGGAGACAGGGACGTCGAGCGACGTACCGCATTTGCTTCGACACCCCACCCGGCGGAACATATGAGTCTGCAGTTCATATGCTTGGCAGACCAGGAACAACTCGGAAACCACTGCACACAAGCAGTGCAGATATACACGGACGGCAGCAAAATTGATGGAAAGGTGGGAGCGGCATTGTCTCTTTGGAGCAATGGCGCCGAAACCAAATGCCAGAAATTGAAGTTGTCGTCCCACTGCACGGTCTACCAGGCCGAACTGCTGGCCATATGCAAAGCCACGAGGGAGATCCATAAGAACAAAGAAGGGTCTTTTGGCATTTTCAGTGACTCACGGTCGTCACTGGAAACGGTCGCAAACCACCGCTCCTCTCATCCCCTCGCAGTAGAAGCCAGGGAGAACTTGCGAAAATGCAAAATCCAAAACAAGCATGTTGCTATGTTTTGGATTAAGGCGCACGCAGGAATGGAAGGGAATGAGAGAGCCGACCATCTGGCTAAAGAAGCAGCGCTAAATCTCAAGAAGAAACCGGATTATGACCAGTGTCCGGTTTCATTCATCAAGCGCTTAATCCGGAAGGATTCGCTTGTCGAATGGAACCGAAGGTACAGGATGGGTGACACAGCCTCAACAACAAAACTTTTCTTCCCGGACGCAGTGGACGCTTATAATATCGTCAGAAAAATAAGACCAACCGGGCTAATTACCCAAGTAATGACTGGGCATGGTGGGTTTTCGGAATACCTGAACAGGTTCAGGTGCAAGGTAAGCCCATCATGCACTTGTGACCCCGACGAAGACGAAACAGCGATCCACATAATAACTGACTGCCCGGTATATGGCCAAGAAAGGTACGAAACCGAACAGAAGCTAGGGATTGATATTAGACCAGAGAATCTAAATAGGCTCATATCCGACAAAAAATATAGCACTGCATTTATAGAATACTGTCTCAATGTTGTACAAAAAACAGTAAAAAGAAATAAATAAGTTAACATCAATGCTCGAAATTATATATACATATATATATATAATGGGAAGCGTACAGAGCAATATATAATCTGTAAACAAAATAGAATCTAGATATTGCTAAGAACAGGCTATATAATAAGTCAATATGAGACCTAGAAATTATAAAATAGACATGAGAAATTTAGTAACTTATAGCAGACAAGTATCGATTTATCAAATACTGTTTACAATTGATAAAAATAAATATACAACAGCAATGCTCAAAATTGTATATAAACATATATAATTGGAAGCGTACAGAGCGATACAAATCTATGAACAAAATAGAAACAAGGTATCGCTAAGAACATACAATAACATCTTAATATGTCTGTAGAAAATAAGTACTTTTTAAGAAACTCATATGTGATATTGATAAAAATTTAATCTTTGTATATAATAATTGTAACGTGTAAAATTGAACTAAGATTAAATGAGTCCCAAAGGTCTGCTGGTGATATGCCCGGAGAGGTAGGCGCCAAAAAAAAAAAAAAAAAAAAAAAAAAAAAAAAAAAAAAAAAAAAACCTACCCTACCCTACCTACCCAACCCTACCTACCCTATCCTACCTACATACCTACCCTACCCTACTTACCCTACCCTACCCCAAATGGAATAAAAAGAACTCCTACGTCCTTCTCCTGGTTCTTAGCTACCTCCCTACAAATTTTCAGCCAAATCGGTTCAGCCATTCTTGAGTTATAAATAGTGTAACTAACACGACTTTCTTTTATATATATAGAGATGTCGATTTTAGGGACATGCCTCTGTGATAATTGCCGTAGACCGGCAATATTATGCTGGCTCGGCCTTAGAGGAACAGAAGACATTGAACGAACAATTAACAGGTTGTCTGGTAGATAGCACTGTCAGTGATAAGACCATTGTACACTGGATTATTGTTATCCTTGTTGGACTATAAACTATCGATAAATTGTGAACTGAACATTTCGAATAGAATAATACTACCAGTCAGTGCACCAGTTTAGAATCTATCCCTTTTGGTGTGCCATTGTTCGTACATTTTTAACCGACTTACGGAAAAAGGAGGAGGTTAGATGTTCGACTTTGTTTGTTTTTTTGTGTATGTTTCCAAATTGGTCCCATTTTAATTTGGTGATGATCTGATGAAGAACTTCGGCCATATACAACAGAACTCTTCAATAAATGATGGCAATCCTATGTCTGTTTATTGTGTATACCATTTCATAACTTAACATCACGCCAGTGCGCTCTAAGGGAGTAGGCAGATGTAAATCTACAGTTCACCTTGGTACACTCTCATTTCACCGGTTATGGTTCAAGTTTCATAATATTTGGGTAATATATTCTGGCATTATAGGTACCTTACTAAAATACGTGCCTATTAGTTACAACTAAATAGTGAGAAATAAAAAATCTTTTTTACATAAAACTACTACGGATTTCCAAATAAAAACTCTACAAATTGAACATAACTATTTTTGGAAGTCGGTGTCCATAACGAAATTCTTAATATCTTGCTATATTTCCAGCAAAAGCCACAAGCTATCATCACACGCGGGTTTCGAACCCTGCCTATGCTTTGGCGACGCCCTGGTTTGGTGGGAGTGGGAAGAGCTAGGTCCTGGACGGGCAGCCCCCAGGACCAGCCGGGATCCCGTCGTGCCCCGCCCGCCGAAGCCGACCAGAGCTAGCCATGATTTTGTGCGAACTCACTTCCATAGATCGACGCAGTGCGATTTCTGTAATAAGAAGGTGAGTTGAAAACAAAGGACTGTTGAAGTGGTTGAATACGTCATTCTTAAATAGGAATATAGGTTAAGTATCTTATATCATCATCTGCCTAGCCTTTTCCCCAATTATTGTTGGGGTTGGCTTCCAGTCTTACCGGATTCAGCTGAGTATCAGTGTTTTACATGGAGCGACTGCCTATCTGACCTCCACAACCCAGTAACTGGGTAACACGCACAGCCGGGACCAGCGGCTTATCGTGCTTTCCGAGGCACGGAGGCAACTCGGTATGTTGAAATGGTCACCCATCCACGGACCGACCTCGTCAAGCGTTGCTTAACCTTGAAGATCGATCCGTGCGGCTGTTATTATTTAGCCACGAACTCCTCTAAGTATCTTATATAGTAGTATAAAATACAGAGAAAACATTAAGAACTGAATTTTGGTTCATGAATCACTGGTTTTTAGGGTCATTATAAAGTCCTTCAAAACGTAATGGGCTCCGCATTTACAACAGGCACCCGTTTGCGAAGTCAATTTAATGGTAAGCTCCTTTTACCCCGAATAAAGGCTACACGAAGCCATTGCAGTGACTAAACAGTCCAATGACTCTAACTGGTTAACTGACCTTGTGTGTGAAGGGCTACAAGTCGGAGCTTGGAGCCTTCCCAAAAACGACTTTACGTATTGCATATTACACTCTGAAAAGGAAAGGTTATGCTCCTTTCCATTACCAATATTTTGACATAGAATTGACTGTAAAGAATGAAGGAAAGCGGAAGAATCGAAATAAAACTTCACTATTGGTATTGTGTAATGAAATAATGTCCTAATGATTTGGAAATAAATCATTCGAGTTTGATAAAACATAACGCAGTAGATGAACTTCAATTCAAAGGAGGATGTTTGCACTCTTGCCAAATTAGTTTCACAATACCGAAAAAGTTGAAAGAAATGATTCTAATTCTTTGAAGGAATCGACTTGTTTGGTTTGCTGAATTCACTTACGTAATTAGGCTGCTGGACGGGCAGTCCCTTGGTCCAGCAGGGACCCAGCTTTTAGGATCATAGGATATAAGGTATTCTATGATCGGCTCCGGATTTACGATACTGACGCATACACAAAACCAGCGAAAGGCTAAACTTATTGGTAATCTGGCCTCTTGTGTGGAACGGCTTGGTCCTGGGCGGGCAGCACTTAGGTCCAGCTAGGACCCCGTTCTACCCCGGCCAGACATAGGCATGATTTTGAGTGAACACACTTCCATAGGTCGACCATTGTTATTTCTGTAATAAGAACATGAGTTGAGAAAACCCGGCCAAGTGCGAGTCGGACTCGCACTCGAAGGGTTCCGTACCATTATCGCAAAACATTGCAAAAAAAACACGTTTGTTGTATGGGAGCCCCCCTTAATTTATTTTATTTTAATTTAATAATTATTATTTATAACCTTATAAACATTCTGTGAATATTTCAAGCGTCTACCTGTTATTAACATTATTAATATCGTTATTAATATTACGGGGTGCGTGACCGGACCCGTAAATCGTTTACTTATAAGAGTAAGAAAATTTTGAACAACAAGAAAGCGGCCCAAAATAAACTTTATTTACAGAAACATTTCAATGAACTTTCCTCCAAAAATATTTACGTAAATCAAGTTATTTTTTGCCGCGGTCCTTTGACCTCCTTTACAAACAAATACATTTTTCAGATATGGCTGAAAGACGCGATGCAGTGCCGAAACTGTGGGCTGTCCTGCCATAAGAAATGCGTCACCAAGTGTCAGGAGTCTTCGCCCTGTATTCCTAAGTTGGATAGAGGTATGTTGTTTTTCTCTATAATATTTCCTACTTCAGCAATCGAAGTCTAGGGAGATGTAGTAAACCGTTTTGGTGGTATAATATCGTCGAAAAACTATCTTGCTTTATGGACTTTTCAAAATCATATGTGCCTAGCGATGCCATTAGCAACAATATTCGCGCCTGCGTTATATGCGCTGAGCACAAATGTCGGCTTTTATAAGTCAGAATAGGGATATTGACTAAAATAGAAAATATTGGATACGTATTTTTTCACATATTGGATACAGTGCGTTGAAATATCGTGTGGCGTCACGGTGTGCTACATTTTATACTGACAAAGTGACGTCACAAGCCCCCACTCCTGATTTTTGATGCGCTTTATCTTTGTCAATTTTTATTTATTTGATAAAGAACAAAATACGGGTTCAATATTATTTCATAGTCTTACTGACGGACTAAATAGAATTATCATTTTTCTACCCAGGAAACATCCTTATTGTCAAGTGACGTCAATTTCTATGAGGTAACAGTGACAGTTTGACACTCGCTGACATGCTTAGTATGTTTGATAAGTTTTGAGAATGCTGTCTCTAGCAGCGGCTGCCCAGGTGCTCTTTTGGTCTAGCTTCTGGCTTCTGGCAGGCATAGAACTATTGTATAAACTATAACTTTTTGAATAATAAAATAATAAAATACATATTCATCATTTAATATTCAACAGACTGACGTTGGTCCCTTTCATAATGGATGGAACAGGTATCATGCAGTTTTGTCCTTTACCGGATAAGACAAAAATAAAAATTATTTATTTCAACTAGGCCATTAAGCGGCACTTTTGAACGACAAAATAAAAAATTTATATTAATAATAATTAATTTTACCCTCCATTCGGAAATGTAGCTTGGTATGGAGAAGAATGGGCAAGAAACTCCATATTTACTCTTTTTACCCGACTGCCGAAGGAGGGTAATGTGTTTATCAGTCTATGTATGTATGTATGTTTGTTCCTATGTGGCGTTCTAGAGACCAAATGCGTGGGCCGATTTTGATGGTTCTTACGTCAATCGATTCGTCTTAACCCCGCGAGTGTCACTGGCTACATGAGAATTGGAAAGTAGGAAAATAGCGGTTCTTGGGCGCCATATTGTGAGGGCCCAAACGTCTGGTTTTGGCCAGCCAGCTTGCGAAGATTTATCCTCCGACAGCACAGCATGATTTTCTCCTTGTGTACGTCTTTTTAGTTCGCTTTTCAAGCAGTCGGGTTTTTTGATTTTTTTATTAACATTTTTTTTTTAAAGTGTTTTAGAAAATTTACATAAATTCTGATACCAGGAGAACTTACCCAGGGGGACTTAGGAATTACCTGTTTTGAAGGAAAATGCATTCCAACAGCTCCTTTTACAAATCACGAAATTATTTAGTTATTACAAATCCACATGCCAAGCTAGTTGCCCAATTTTTACTAAAGCATCCGGATGTTAAATATTATATGATTTACAACTTAATTGACGACGGAACTGGTGAAATTCATGTTGACGTACGGAATGAATTGCGTTTCATTGTGAATGTATGTATTTACCCTCAGTAAGTAGTGCGTTGCGATTCTATGACGCATATCAGCCTCGTTAATACTTCACTATCAATCATTTGTACTATATTTTATAATACTGTAAGTACTGGAAACGTTCATGTTTGATGAGTAAAGAGACTCATTTTGTAATTCATCTATATATATAAAAATTAATCCCTATTTCCCTTGGTCACGGCATCACGCGTGAACGGCTGGACCGATTTCGCTAATTCTTTTTTTGTTGTGTTTTTTATTGTTAGGAGAAGGTTCTTATGAAAAAAAATAAGTAGGTATGTAGGTAGGGTAGGGTAGGTAGGGTAGGGTAGGTAGGGTAGGGTAGGTAGTGTAGGGTAGGTAGGGTAGGGTAGGGTAGGTAGGGTACTTAGGGCAGGTAGGATAGGGTAGCGTAGGTAGGGTAGATTAATGTTTGGTGTTGTTATGGCAAAACAAAGTTTGCCCGGTCAGCTAGTTTTATAAATATTTATCTTTATTTTATAAGCTTTTATTTTACTTGCCTTGTCAGGTAGTATGTAAGAGTTAAATATAAAAAATTTGCATACACGGTTTGGTTTGGATGACAATGCATCGTTAGCTAAGTGACATCATTCTAAATCCAGTATGACGGACACTCAAAGATGGCGGCTTAGTTTTTTTATATGCACCACCGTTATATAGAATAGAATACAAGAGTTTGCTGGGAATAGGTACAAAAAAGCATTTTTTAAGTAAATATTTGTAATTTGAGTTTGACTAGCAATAGACACACAACACTATTACCACAGATAATAATAATTAAATCAGACTAATTCAAAGCATTGGAAGTATATTAGAGGAAGTTTGAAAGTGGCGCCAGTGACAGAAAAGTTTAAAGGAAACCGGTTGTCCTGGCAGCCGTATTGCGTAAGTGCGCAATGAAGTTAAACTCTATCCAACCGACCAAACCGGCCAATCACACAATAAAGAAATCCACATCGCGTCATTCGTCTCGCATGTGATTGGTCGATTTGGTCGGTTGGATAGAGTTTAACTTCTTTGCGCACTTACGCAATACGGCTGCAATGGTAATGTAATGAGGAGAATCAAAAGCATGCTACTAAAAGTGTTATGAATATAAATGTGGATGGATGGAGAGGGAGAGGAAGGCCATAGAAAAGATGGATGGACTGTGTGAGGAGTGATATGAAAGACGAAGAAGATGATGATGACAAAGCATTGAAATATGTAGTATACATAGTAATCAGCGACCACACAGCCCCTAGACGCCTAATAACAGGCGAGCGATGTCTGTCAACACATATGACTAAAAGATCATATACAGGTAATACAGGCCGCCACTCGACAATTTCGAATTAGTAGCGACCACTTCTGTGAGCCGTAAACACTTCCGCGTCCGTCAACAAAAAAATGATTTCATAAATATTATAATGGCCTCTTGAACAATACGTTGGTATGGTAACAACATCCAGACTTCAAGTTTCCGGAAAAATGGCATAACATTTCATTGATAAGTCAATAGTTACCATAAACATAATTAGATTTATTTTCTGATATTATTTGTCGGAGTTCATATTATACTGGTCAAGTTTGTAGGTGAAAACGCCCACCGCATGTTTGCGTCTCTTTCTTTTTAAAGTAATTTTTTCGCTCTCTTCTCCTCTATAATTTCGTAAATAGAACTAGTGAGTGAACTAGTGAGTGATGAACACCATATCCTATGACCAAATCTGTTATCGATAGAACTAGAAACCTTACAAATTAAAAAGTTTATTAATTGTGAAACGATGTTTTGATTACGTTTTTTACTAATATTTAATATTACTTTATTTAAGAACCAACAACCGAAAAAAGTATGTTTCCTTAAGAATTTTGATATTTCTTTTTTTGTTATAACATTTTATTTTATTACTAAAATGTTAAAACGCCGTATAATTAATAATAAAGAAGGTAATTTTAATAAAATAAAAATAATTACAAATACTATTTATAAAATATCGATACCTTTCTGGTTTTATTTAAATCTGTCCCACCCTTAATGAGGCGCATGACCTTGGTAAGGGACCAATCAGAGCGCAGTACCCCCGTGCCTCATACCTCAGCTAGTTGACAGAATTGTTTTGATGTATTAGATCAAGCATTAGGCGTCTAGTGGCTATGTGGTCGATGATAGTAATCAACTCTTGTGCTTATCTAGAAGAAAACCAACATATATTGGCAGTCCATAACGGCACTACTTGATGCCAAAGTAAATATAATAATTCAAGTTCCTCACATATAAATCCAGCTCCCTACACCGCCACGTATCATCATAAACTGGTTCTAAACACACACATACACATTTCATCATACTTGAAACCAGTAGTCGATGACATATTACTCACACTGTTTCCCTGCACCACGGTCGCCCGTTCGTCTTGTCATATTTATCACGTTCTGCCAAGTATTAGTCATATGTCCTAGGCAACTGGACGCATTTCCTGAAACTTGTGTGTCTGTTGTGCAACCTTGGAGTGAGGTCTCGGCCGAACGTCCCACTTTGACATTCTGTTTTACGTGTAGGGTCAATTAAATGGTTTTCTTGGTAAATGACGAGAGTAAAGAACTGTTAAAAATATTGTACAAAACAGTAACGCAAGGTTAATTATACACTAAAAAAGGTGGTCAGAATCAGGTTGAAGAGCTGGCTCCTGAACTAAGTAAAAAGATACTTGTATCTCAGGAGTCAAAGTTCCTCGTAACCATTGAATGTTATAACTTAAATGTTAGTGACTCAGTAATTACATAATGATATTGTATTTAGAATAGAATAGAAACTTTTATTTCGGACGCAAAAATCCATAGGGTGTTAGTAACATAGAAAAACTTATTGCCTAGTGTTAGTTACATATACAAACTTATTACCTAGTGTTAGTAGCATAGAAAAACTTATTACCTAGTGTTAGTAACAATCAACCTCCGCACAAACTGCTGCATAATCGGAGAGCCGAAGCTCTCAGCTACAGTTTTCAGGATGCCGTTTTGACTGTCCCTCACTCTCCTCAGTAGCGACGCTGTTTGTTTTCGTATAATCGCGTAGAAACCGTCTGTACGAGCTTGCGCAAACATCTCCGACGCGCTACAGTAACGGGCAGTCTCAACAACATCCTGAAAGTATTGTTATATTGGACGCGCAGGCCATCTATCGAACTTTTAGTATAATTGACCCATAGACTGCCCGTGTACAGACTTTGGCAATAAGCCAAATCAACATACAACAAGTATTTATCAACATACAACAGGTTGTTTTATTAAAGAAAACAAATTGATAACATGCACCTAGATATTTTCATAATTACAGGAATAGTCTCCAAGACCACTACCACCAAATGACACACAATCATGATTGCTTGTCTCATATTTTCGGGTATCATATTCTCTAGCTCTTTTTACTCGACTACGGCGAAGCCAAATGAAGGCTAAAGATTTTAACAGACTATGTATGTATGTTTTTACGTATGTTCCTCCGTAGCGCCTAAACTATTCATCTGATTTTGATGAATAAGATGTCAATCGATGCGTTATAACAAAACATAGGCTAAACGTAAACACAGGCTTTGTTGTAAGCATGTTGAAATCAATTTTTTTTACGAAATATTTTACTATTATTATTTTACTTGTATGTTTAAGCTCTATCCGCACATATCAGGGGCGTGCCCGGGACGTGACAGGGCCGGGTCCTGTCAGGGGCTCAAAAATATATCGGTGGGAACATTTTATATGAACTCGTTCACACACGTCCGTGCACGGGACGTGCCCGAGCCCGTGCACTGACGTGTGTGAACGATGTCATATAAAATGTACCCACCGATATTTTTTTGAGCCCCTGACGGGGCACGGTCTATCCACGTCCCGTGCACGTCCCGGGCACGGCCCTGATATGTGTGGATAGACCTTTATTCTCAGGCTTATGTCAACCAAAATTAGGAGCAGTATTGATATTTTAAAAAGCGATATTAGTGAAGGTCGTGTTCTGTGTTCGATCCTCGCATCTGTGGTTGCACTGTTTATGTGAATATACTCCATTGTATAATTGAGTTAGTTGTTCTTACGTCCGCTCGTACAAAGAAAACATAAATTCTTACCATATCTTCTAAATAAGGCGAGTACCTAATGCCAATCTGTCATTGTATCAGACAACAATTCTTGTTCGGACCATAATAGTGTTTAATACCTTGTACAGGCCTTGTAACCCTTGCTACACACTACAGCCAATTCACAGAAACAATCGAGTTTAATTCGTAAATAAAACTAGCAATTTCTGTCTCAAAACATGTTTACATTATTATTACGTCGTTTTCTTAACCCGGTTAAGGCGTAGATATCAAAATATATTTAGGAAAGTTTCCTGTACAACATTTCGGAAAAACCCCAAAACAAAACTCTGCAATCTCTCCTCAGCTCATTACTGACAAGTTCTATTTAAAAACATGTTGAAATCTCTCAAGAAGTGAAATGTTTTTACGCTGAATATATTCTGCAAAAGGAATAAAATTCGCGAATATGTTTATTCGTATTCGGCTTGAATTCGCGCCAATATCGTCGCCGCTGAAATGTGTCAACGGTCGATGATCTTCGGATATTTTGACAAAAGTTATAAAAATGCAATCTTAAATCCATGATGCTGTATTATTCACAATAAGTATACGGAACTTATTGATATAGGCCGTACAAAATGCTCTTTTGTAGTTTTCCACGATGAGAGCAGTGGTGGATCAGTGGTAACGGCCACGATTTACGTGACGTAGGTCGTGGGTTCGAACCCAGGCAGGCACTTTACTTTGTGTAAATTATTTAATCACCACTGCTTTCAAAACGGTGAAGGAAAACATCGTGAGTAACCCATGTCCTAGAACCAAAATTTCGAAGACATTTGTGACATCCACCAGCCCGCACTGGGTCCGCGTGGTGGATTATGGCCCATTCCCTCTCACAGAGAGGAGGCCTGTGTCCAAGCTGTGGGAAAATTAATAGGCTGATGATGTGGGGCAAAACAGAACCAAAAATACGAAGGAAATTAAAGTTACCGTCTAGTCTAACTCTCTCGCAATGCCAAAGGACCGATTGGAAAGTAATAAACAAAATAATAGATCTACTTTATTGGCAAGATCGAGTTGTTGGACGATTCGCACGAATTTTACTCGCCCGAAAAGTGCGAATCGGCCACTTTTAAAAATATTAATTTTTCGCGATTCGCCCGTGGTTAATTTATCAGTGGGCGAATAATCGACTCCAAAATTATGTAGAAGGCAATTCGCCCAAATTTTATTTTAGAGGACTAAAAATAAAAAAGTACAGTCGTGCTCACCCGTCTCGGAAATAATATGAAGAATTAGGTAATCGATATTTTACTAGAAACTAGGAAAGCAATTAATTAAACAAGTAATTACCACTTAAAACGTGGCGATATACCAGTTAGATAAGATACACAGGCGACAAAACAATAAGAGGGGACAGCAATATTCGCTACAAAAAATTTAAAGAGAAAGCTCTATACGCTATCAAATTATTCCGGTACCGGTAAAGAGTAACTTAAGTACCAGGAGATTATAATCATTAGGAAGCTAGGCAGGAATCATGAGCGGTAAAAAGAGTATCGGGCTATTTCCGATTCTGAAGTCCTAGGTACTCCTTTAGCCCGCTTATGATTCTAGCCCTGCAAATACTTCTTCATGATGCTGGCATCCTGGTAACTAGTTTGGATATAAATGCTTATAATTTCAACATGTAAACTCTCTACTGAATTTAATCGAATCTTTGATTTCGACGTCCTAAAAAAATTAACGTCTCAAGGCTAGTAAGTAACTACTGATCCGTAGATGCCATTTAATTTTGCGGAGTAATTTTGCGAAAAGTATCGATAGGTGCCGTAAGTGGCATACCTCAGGTGCCATTCATTCAGTTTCCGTTTAAGTGGGTGCCCAATGTGGAATACGTGCTCAAATCATATACCTAGTAGTTATTTTAATAAAGGCATTTTTGATTAATTTGTGTCTCATTTCATATCAATAACAATATTTAATCTTAATACTTCTGTACTTGAGTGTACTTTATCTTAACGGTATTGCATAGAACACAATGTGTGTGCGAATCGCCTACTACATAATTTTGGAGTGGTCGATTCGCACACCGATAAATTAACTTCGGACGAATCGCCACTGAAAAAATAATATTTTTAAAAGGGATCGATTCGCACTTTTCGGGCGAGTCAAATTCGTGCGAGTCGTCCAATAACCCGCAAGATCACGCGACGCGTCACTTATTATACGCACACGTTGTGGCAGCTCCAACCAATTAGTTCAGACTCATGCCAAATTAAAAACAGATTTGTAACAATTACAGTCCAAATTACGATTCTACTTAAGACTAATGAAATACTTTACGCTTTTTTTTAGTACTTTATGCTTTTTTTGCATTTTTTTATTGCTTGTTTTTTTTTGCTTTATGCTTCTTCTATTTTTTGCTTTCCAAATATATTTTGCGTTTACAGACACGTTTCCATATTTCTTTGCAACACTTAGGCCCTTTCCTGACGGTGCAATGCAATTTAAATTGCGTCGATAGTCGATATTGCACACGTATTTTCTATGAATAAATCAAGTGCGTATTGGCCGATATGCATCGCATTGCATCCACGTAAACACACCTGCAATAGATTTGGATATCACCTGCTTCATATATAATTTACCTTTAGAATCACCTGATTTCAATGCGCGAAATACTTACCGTAAATAAATGAACTCGTCGACAAACGAATGTAGGTACAGGAAGAAACAACGTCGTAATTGTACGTTTACTAACAAACAAATGCCTGTCTGCAGCTTTATTATTAGGAAGGAATCGTTCATAGTTAATTGAAATACCAAGAGACAAGATTTTATCCAAAACAAGTGAATAAATTAAATTTCCTAAAAGAGCTAACAAAACATTTGGATCTTTTCTGGAATAAAGCTGACTCATCAAATCGATTCACATCGGGAAAATTACGTCTCTGTTTGTACCATATTGTTATTACCTTTGTGCCTATCCAATATACGTAGAACTCTCATCTAATTAATCTACGAGAAATGTTCGGCTCAAAAGACCAAAAAAGACTATAAAGTTGAACAAATATAAATTCTAAGAATTTGGGTACCTATTTCAAAGCAATATGGTACCGAAAAATTAGAACAAAGCCTCTATGTTGGGGCATTTTAACGTTATTGTACTGTTCATCAATCTTTAGTATCACAAAGAACATTATTAACATCGAAAATTAAAATGTGTCCAGTATCATTTTCTTGTCCTTACTCTTGTTGGCACCGCATGTCGAATCCTTCCATACTTGTCTATGCAATAAGATATGTCATCATCTCTCAGCTACCACTGATGATCAGAGGCCTTAGTGTGAGTTTTTACTCACGCTCAATCGCGTTAACGTAAACGTCAATTTGTATTGAAACTGGATAAGCGCCGTCTGGTGACGGTAAGGAGAAACCTCTTTTTTTATATATTTTGACATAAGAGATCGTTTACGTTAACGCGATTGAGCGTGAGTAAAAACTCACACTAAGGCCTCAGCTACTGAGTCACCCCCTTTCAAGACACAGGAAAGTGAAATGTGAACGTTTGCACGATATCAGTACTAGTACAGTATTATCTGAAAACCATCACATATTGTAATACTTAGCCAGTTACATCAGTAATTGCGCTATCATTCCGCAAAAGCACGCTAGATACTTACGCATTATTTACAGTAATATATATGTGCAATTAATATAATGAAACATATTACGGGTACAGAAAAATAATTCAAACACGGCAACAAGTATTATAAAAATTTAGAAGGTTGGCGTGCATTGCAATCGTACGCGGAAGAGAAGTATGCTCCACTTTTCCATTACTTTATTCTTTATAGAGTTACTTCGTTGTAATTCTACGTAAACTATAATGGTTACACGCATTTTACGATGCAGTAATTAAGAATAAGAGTCGCTGGATCGTCGTAAAGATAGAAATAAGCATGCTTTAGAAAGAATAACTTTTATTAATAGGTTCTCATTATGTGAATGGACTTAAAATATTCATGATGACTGCGATTATATTAGAAAATTTGTTAAATAATTCTAATGAAGGAGAAAATAGCTATTTGCAAGACCTAAACGTGAGGTCAGAGTAAACAAACAAAATTGGCCAAAGGAAAACCTAAATATTTCTGGTCTTTACAAAGACAAGCCTTCTGCTATACGACTCATTTTGCCCGATTGCCGAAGGAAGTTAATGTGTTTATCAGTCTATGTATGTATGTATGTTTGGTTGTTCCTATGTGGCATTCTAGAGACTAAAAGCGTTGGCCGATTTTCATAGTTCTTACGTCAATCGATTCGTCTTAACCCTGCGAGTGTCACTGGCAACATTAAAATTAGATAAAAGGAAAATAGTGGATATTGGGCGTCATATTGTGGGGGTAATTATTTTTTCTCCCAGACTCATCGTATAAATGGTTTTAAGAGGTGATAACTAAAAAGTTATAAATAAAAAATCCGACTGCTTGAAAAGCAAACTAAAAATATTATAGAAAAATTCATAATTCGAGATTTGGCTCTCGCTTATTTCCTCATCCACTATTGGATCAATTAAAATGATATTCCATAAACTGATAAAGAAAGATATAAACTGTGCTCCTATGTTTTCCTTTTTTAGGGTTCCGTACCCAAAGGGTAAAAACGGGACCCTATTACTGATACTTCGCTGTCCGTCTGTCTGTCTGTCTGTCTGTCTGTCTGTCTGTCTGTCTGTCACCAGGCTGTATCTCATGAACCGTGATAGTTAGACAGTTGAAATTTTCACAGATGATGTCGTCCTGTTGCCGCTATAACAACAAATACTAAAAACAGAATAAAATAAATATTTAAGTTGGGCTCCCATACAACTAACGTGATTAGTTTGCAGTGTTTTGCGATAATGGTACGGAACCCTTCGTGTGCGAGTCCGACTCGCACTTGGCCGGTTTTGATGATATATTATCACTAGAACCCACAAAAATGGCTGCAGAGGCCTAGTGTACAAATTTGACAACTTTAAATGAAAAAAGAAAAACATTTCTATATTGTTACAACATATATCTATGTTGTTGTATGTTTCTGTTTGTTACATCTGCCAGAAACAAACAGTTATCACATTTCGTAGTCTTGTTGTACAGCAACAGTTTTAACGTATTTTCTAATTTCTTCTAGATTCTTCAGGCACGTTAACATGCCAACCTCCCGAGCTGATCATGACTGAAGCCGACGCCATCGCTGACCCCGATTCTGATGATGAACTCGAGAGAAAAGACTCCCTAGACGTCCATGAAGAGGGTAAGTCTACAGGAAGTCTGTAGTTTACTTGTATGAGATTTACGCAATCGCTTTTATTGTTGATCGCAAATCTAGATAAACTTAGTGTGTGTCTGGGATTTAAAAACTCAAGAAAATTTGATGGAATTTATTGAGAGCAAGAAAAACATTTCATTTATTAGTGTTAAACTAACCAGCCATGAAACGTGAAACTCGTAAATTATCCCAAAAGAACATACTCCCGGGATGAATAGTACCTATATATCCAAAATATGGTGTATCCATATGCAAAGGTTCAACCAAATCGGTTCTGACGAAAAGGTAGACGGACAGACTGATTTACTTTTGTATTTATAAAGACAGAGGGGTCTTTGGGGGAGAGGGGGGGAGGTTTCAAAAAAATCAAAATCTGAGAAAAAAAATAATATGTAAATATTCATTACCCATTCTTATAGTTTTTGAGCACATGCAAAGGCAAGGAAAAATAAAAGATTTCTAATACTGAATCCACTATTTTGAGAACCGCAATCAACGATAGAGGCGCTTGCGTCGATCTCATAACTTCCCGTTTCGTTAGTTGCGTGATTTAGATCGACTGCCAACAATGTGCGGCGCTTGGCACCTTCTATCTGTTACTTCATATTTTCTACAAAGTGTCACCGTAACTAATAAATTGTACTTTCCTATCCCATTAATGATAAAAAGACGTCGTAAATATTACAGATCTACACGAATTGGCATCAAAAAACATTAAAACCTTATAATTTCAAAACGCTTTATTTGATTATAAACATATATCTTACCTATATGTTAACCTAGACACATAATTTATGTTATTTATATAAAAAAATATTTAAAAATAAGTTGTTTATTTTTGTTTGTGCACAGACGAATTATTCGAATGCTGACAAACGGAGAACTTTTCGCTATATTAACATATCCGGCTCTACCCGTCACGTACACAGACATACACAGGTTTTTTTATGTTTACATTTTTAACAGCATCTACATGTTTAGTCTGTGAATCGTCCGAACGTGGTCCTTTAGCCCCCTCCCCTATGTATAGTGGATTCCAAACTTTAATGGGGACCAGATGGTGATCATGTATAATTTCCGTTTGTTCCCACTAGTTCTACTGAACAGTTCTACGGTAGAACTAATAGTTTTTTTTTTCTTACTAGTACTACGATTTTAGGTATAACAAAATAGAGAGGATTGGTTTTGAGCGCCAGAGAAGGATTGGTTTTGAGGTCAGATCCTAAAGACGGACTGACATGGTGGCGTTTTTGTACAAACACTTCATCACCTCAATGTACCGGTAAAACCTTTTACTAGTGAGAACAAAATATCCCATTAGTTCTACCGTCGAACTATTCAGTAGAACAAGTGGGAATAGAGAATCCCAATAGTTCTACTATTTTGTTATACCTAAAATCGTAGTACTAGTGGGAAAAAAATCCCATTAGTTCTACCGTAGAACTATTCAGTAGAACTAGTGGGAACAAACCAAAATTTCACCAGCTTTTGTTGCAGGTGTAATAACAGGCACGTGGCAGTACATTTCATTATAGCTTTAGCCCTGGGATACTAACACATCTAAAATTTCCTTTGGCACCGATGCCAATAAGCCAAGTTTCGTAGATGTCGATGACCATTTTCGATCACGTGGCTCGCCTGGTTTAAGCAACCCAAAGCTTTAATATGCTCCTTGATGACATCGAGCATAGCCCTTGCATCATATCTGGTGCCTTTGTCTTGGCCGAGCACCCTCTGAAAACCCAAAATGTCTATGCATCATTTTCATCAGCCTTTTTAATGTTCCCACTGCTGGGACACAGGCCTCCTCTCATAGAGAGAGTGGGCCATAATCCACCATGCGGGCCCAGTGCTGATTGGTAGATGTCACATGTCTTTGAATATTTGGTTCTAGGATATTTCGGTTTCGCACGATGTTTTCGTTCACCGTTTTGAGAGCAGTGGTGATGAAATAATTTACACAAAGTAAAGCGTCTGCTCGTTTTCGAAACCACGACCTTATAACTCGTAAGTCGGGGCCGTAACCACTGGGCCACCACTGCTCTCCTGTCTATGCGTTTACGCGAAATGTCAGTAAATTGATGGACCAAATACCTTTGGTACCGTAAACGATACAATTAT
This sequence comes from Anorthoa munda, assembly GCA_945859665.1. Taxonomy (NCBI): domain Eukaryota; kingdom Metazoa; phylum Arthropoda; class Insecta; order Lepidoptera; family Noctuidae; genus Anorthoa; species Anorthoa munda. The sequence goes on from OX243893.1 coordinate 9,062,159, forward strand.
TTGCTACGTTTTGCTAATCGGTCAAATCTCATGATCTGTCCTTACTGACGTGAGTATAATTCTTGTTGATGCTGTGGTGTCCAACACACAAACAGTGGCGGCCTTAGGGGGTGGCGAACATGGCAATCGCCCGGGGCCTCGCTCTTGCAGGGGCCTCGCGCTAGAACCCAAAAAGCTTACAATTTTATCCTTAGCAAACAATAAAATAAAGTTGGTCGAATAGGAGTCGAGTATTAATAAGGTTCGAGTATAATAATCACACTAATATTATAAATGCGAAAGTTTGTGAGTGTGTGTGTGTGTTTGTATGTTTGTTACTTCTTCACGCTCAAACGGCTGGATGGATCTGGATGAAATATGTCACAGATATAGATTTCAGTCCTATCATAGGCCCCATGTCATAGGCCCCGGGAATATGTTCCCTTGGGCTAATTATCGACAATCCCGCGGGCGAAGCCGCTGGCAGAAGCTAGTTAATAATAAAAACAACAAATGCCAAGTTTTACATTTCTCGTATATGTCATACATTGTAAAAAGGACAAGGGCCTCGAAATATCTGCCGCTCGCCCGGAGCCTCGCAGTGGTTAAGGCCGCCTCTGCACACAAAATAATACACCATAGAAACAGCACAAGCCCAACAATAAAGTATGAATCAAAATTGCTTGTCCCTTATGACCATAATTTTTCCAAGATATGTCATAACCAAGCCCAGAAAAATAATACTTGTTATGTAAACTACCTTAGTAACGGCAATAAAAAAAGAAATAAAACCAAGTATAATTCATTAGGAAATAGTACCTACCATGACTAAAGTGCCCGTTAACCCCAAAAACTGAATCATACATAAATATCAGTGCAGTGCACTATAACGACACGGTTGGTTGGTTGAGCGATCGGCTACTGCGCTGCGTGTCGCGGGTTCGATTCCCGCACGGATCAAATATTTGTATGGCCTACAGATAGTTTTTCCGGATCTGGGTGTCTTGTGTATGTGAGTTTTAATGTTTGTAAACGCACCCTCGATACAGGAATGAATTCCTAGTGTGGGGCAACGTTTTTTAAAAACAAACAAGCAACGCATTATGATGTCACCGGATTATTGCAAACACAGTTAGTTTATAATAAATCGTGTGATATTTTAAATATCTTAATAAGGCACGAGTATATTTAAAAATTTAGAATTTTGATGTGATTTATTCGATTCAAAATTATATGTTCACAATATTTCAAGAATTTACATAATCGCAAGATTAATTACAAACTTACGGTGTCTGCAATAATCCAGCGACAATAACAATTCATAATATGAATGGATTGAAAGAAGAAAACCTGCAGCCTAATTGCGTAAGTGAATTCGGCAAGACAAATGGTTTTACCGCATGAAAAAGTATGATAAATACTCTTTAAATACTTAGGTATGAATTTTTTCTTGCTGGATGCGGTACGCACGGGACCGGTCAATGTGGCGACGCTTGGGGGAGGTCTATGTCCAGCAGTGGACGTCTTTCGGCTGAAATGATGATGATGATGATTTATGTATTGCCAAACCTAATTGGCCTTTTTCGAAAAAAGTATCTTCTACCAATGAAATAGTCCAATATTTTTTGGAATTCACTTACGCAATTAGGTTGCTGTTGTGCCGACCCCAAATAACATAGGAAAAGGTCAGGAAGCGGTGCTTTACTTTGTGTAAATTATTTCATCAAAACGGTGAAGGTTGTTTACCATCACCGTTCTAGAAACGTTCTAGAAACAAAAATTTCGAATACATGTGACATCCATTAACAAACACTGGGCCGGCGTGGTGTATTACGGCCCATTCCCTCTCACAGCAGTGGGAAGAATAAAAAAAAGCTGACGATAGAGGACAGGAAGATGATTATTATGAATTACAATTCATATCGTGCGTTCGGGAAGTTGCGCGGTATCTTCTCGTCCAACTTACCACAGTGTCTCAAGACGAAAGTCTATGACCAGTGTGTGTTGCCAGTGATGACATATGGCTCTGAGACGTGGTCGCTTACAATGGGCCTCATCAGAAAACTTACAGTCACTCAAAGGGCAATGGAGAGGGCTATGCCCGGAGTTTCCTTGCGTGATCGAATCAGAAATGTAGAGATCCGATTACCGACATAGCCCGAAGAATTGCCAAACTCAAGTGGCAGTGGGCAGGGCACATTGCTCGCAGAACGGATGGCCGATGGGGCAGAAAGGTTCTGAAGTGGCGGCCGCGAACCGGAAGACGTTGCGTTGGAAGGCCTCCCACTAGGTGGACCGATGACCTGGTGAAGGTTGCGGGGATCCGCTGGTTGCGAGACGCACGGGACCGGTCAATGTGGCGACGGTTGGGGGAGGCCTATGTCCAGCAGTGGACGTCTTTCGGCTGATATGATGATGACAATTCATATGATTACCATCAGAATGCGAACCATACTTGATATTTAAAAGTACAAGGTACCTACCTCTTTTGGCAATGGGCCATTATACTTCGACAAGGCTTTACATAACAGTTATGTTATGAACTAAACCTAAAATAATTATAAGGGAAAGCCAGTAAAAATCACTTCCAACATCGTAACAGGCAGGAAACAGATTTAACAGACGCATAACGTTTGCCAATCTCATACATCAACGATGCAACAATATTTACGAAGTGTACAAAAATTAACCCACTTGTCACTGGGTATTTTCCTAGTTGGTTAATACATAAGCCGTTTGAAGCACTCAGTTCCTTAGTGTGGTAATTTGTTCACTTGTCCTTTAACGCTCTGGTTATGCTTGTAACCAAGGATTGCACTACTATCTAGTGTACTCAATATCAGAACTGTTTTCAAAATACCGCGAAATATCTCATTAAATTTTATTATAATTTCTACATTCGGTTTTTATTGCGCTGCTGTAATTTCAGCTAATTAGTCGTCTTTGGTAATGTTTGAAACAAATCTATGCGTATCTGCTGCCGAGTGTAAAAATGATTCTTCAAAAAGTCTTGTTCTATTACGTAATGTTTTTGTTGCACTTAATGTTTTGTTTGTTTTATGTTCTATTTTATTGTGCCCTTTTGAATGAGTTACCTCTCCCAAGTCCAGTTACTCAATCCGTCTCTTAGTTCCTCCACCATTTGTATCCTTGATCCTTTGTCTATTAAGTTACAAAACAATCCTCTGTAAGCTTCACTACCACGCCTACTTAGTCACCTTTTTTAACACTATAATTTACAATTAGCATCGTGCCCTTTGCATATTAAAACTAGATACGACATTATCCAGGTGGTGGAGCAATGAGCGCGCTCGTGGCTGGACTAAGGCGCGCCGGTTCCGCTCACTCCCTCTCCGCGCCTAAAAACAACGCCTCTTCCAGGTCCTTACCTCCATCACCTAGTCATACACCCAGGTATGTTAAGCACACCATTATGTCGTGTTGTTTATTTGCAACATTATGCCTATAACCGGTACAGACACCAGCTTTTGACGGCACATTTTCAGCAATGAGACACTGTGCACCTACATTTAGTGCTGTATGGAGCTGTATTTTGCTTTGTCCATAATAAAAGAGGCCCAACTTACGGTGCGGTTCTCCTGTGCCCGCTATGATCATGATTTTATTCCAGACTATATATTTAGTAGGACAATCAGCTGGATTTTCTGCCAGAAGTCCCCGAGTGAAGGCAGAAAAACGCATCAAATTGATAATCATTTAAAATGGATAAACAACAATAAATTATAAAGTAAGCAGAACCGCAGAACCGCATGCGCGTTTTTTGGAAAATCGTGCCGTGAGATTGGTCTAATAACGACAAACGAAGTTATTACATACAGAGCATATAGCTTTTCCAAATAGACGACTCTTTCCCTGCCCACTTTAACACAGTATTACAATAACAGCTACAAAATAACTTTCTTTTCAAATTGTACTTAGACAATATCTAAATTTTAAATCGCTAAGTAAACTATTGAAGAGTTGCGTGATAATACTATACTTTGTTTTTAGTTCGCCCATCATTATGTCCTTCAAATTTTGAAGACACACAAGGTATTTCACTGATTGTTACCTAACTATGTTTTCTTTTCACTCCTATTGTTGACCCTTGCCGTTGCCAGAATCTGTTCTCTCAAATGTTTCTTCACCCTAACGATGTTGCCACTACGGTCCAAATATTGTATCACTTGAACATCGACTCGAAAAGCAGAAAGATCCTAAATACCGTCATGGGGGTTGGCATCTCATATTTCTTAACATATTTCCTTCTTTACATTGAAGAATATTATGACTAAAATAATTTAATAATTATGAACACAATCTCAAGTAGAACCAATCATTCTTCGTAACAAGTATATGTAATCCAAGTCAAGTACTTAAATTATTATATTTATTTCCAAAGATGTTACTGCCTTTCCTGCTTGCACCTTGATTGTGGCCATTATGCGAACCAATATGGGGAATCCTACAATACATGAAATTGATGTGTCAATGTTTAGATAATGTGCGGTGATCTGAATTCGGTGAGCAATTGTTTTTGCATTGACTCCAAATAGTTCATCAAATCCCGATCACTTAAACGTGCCGTAATTGCCATGTTATACGTAGTTTGAATTAAATGTTCGTGTTTAACATCTTTGTGATCGTGTCCCTAAATTGTTCCATTTATTTATGAATAACTTCTCCCTTATCCCTTCTTCTAACTCTCTGCCTTAATATATGAATTGGAAAAATCAACGCTAATTGTAGGCAAATTATTAACTGGACTCCTCCTTCTTATTCACCGTTTACGTTTTCTTCTTCTTTTCGTGTGAGGTGGACTACCTCTGCTGTCAGAGATATTTAAGCCGCTTCAGTTTTACAGTTCTTAAACCTGTATAATTAGGTACAGCTAATTTCGTTTTCACATCTACGCCTACCGACATTTTAGTCTCACTCCTTTCACAGCTCTTGCATAAAATATCGTAGAAACTAAACACTGCAATAGCTCAGCTCCTTTGACAAAGAAAGTAGTATCTCTGCCGCTGGCTATACTACATGTCACCTAATAACACATGACTATCCTCAATCATTTCCAACTCTTCTCACACAAAGTACTTAAAGAAAGAAAGAGCCTACACGTTTGTTGACGAGCAGCCCGTGTGACGTAAAGGAAGCAGTCGCTGGAGTCGTGCAACCCGTTCGGCGCGTGCGGCGCGACGTGGCTGGCGAGGGGAGGCGTGGCGGCCATGCTGGCGCCGGCGCTGCGCAGCGCGCTCCCGCCGGACGTGCTGCTCGCGGCCGCCAGGGACTCCGCGCCTGAGCTCGCCAGCAAGCTCACCGCGCAACAGATACATGATATGGTGAGTCCTGACACTAACACTGCCGTGTTCATAATTTTATCCAAATCCGTTTGGCTGTTGAGGCGTGAAATGATTTCCAAACAACAGAATGCGTCCACATCTTGATACCATACTTCCTTGAGTTCCTGGTGATGACCAATTGGTGAATTGGGACCATGACACCAGACAGTAGCATGGCACCATCGAGAAAAATAATGCTCCACGGTCTTTCTGGACATTAGTCAGGCCTTTGATAGGGTGAGGCATGTCGGCCTATTGTTTAACTTAAAAAATACCTACCTAACTTGTTATTCTCCAATCTAGAAAGCTACTTAGACTACCGTTATTTAACCTTTTAATAACTTAACCATCTCACATCAGTCTTGTACTTGTCTGGTGTTCCTCAGGGTAGCATTATACGGATTCCTTACTATGGCTCAATCTTCACTGCTGGTATACCTCCAGGTGATAATACCTTCATCGCCACATAATAATATGCAGATGATACTGCAAATATGTCAGTACCAACCAACCCAGATGTTGTTGAAACACATACGTAATATTGAAAAGTGGCTAAAGATATGGAGAATAAAGACGAACCAAAACATATCTGCAAATGTCTCTTTCACCTTAATTGAGGTACAGTTGCCTATTCAGGCAACTCTTCCTCAATCACATTGATCGGAGAATAATTTACACACGATGATACCGTACAATACTAAAGCATGCGCCTGGATAGAAGGCTGTCATGGCGAAACGTATCTAAAATAAAGGAATACCCTAGATTCAAAGTTAAGAAGCATGTAATTTCTGATTGGTAAAAAGTCTAGGTTAACCAAAGTAAGCAAAAGTAGAAAATAGGATATACGAGTAATCAGTAGATTAGGAAGTAGGATCTATAATCTTCTGTTTAGGGTTCCGTACCCAAACGGTAAAAACGGGACCATTACTAAGAATCCACGATCCGTCTGTCTGTCTGTCCGTCTGTTACCAGGCTGTATCTCATGAACCGTGATAGCTAGGCAGTTGAAATTTTCAGATGATGTCTATCTGACGCTATAATAACAAATACTAAAAACAGAATAAAACAAATATTTAAGTGGGGCTCCCATACAACAAACCTGATTTTTTTGTTGTTTTTTGCGATAGTGGTACGGAACACATCGTGCGCGAGTCGGTCTCGCACTTGGCCAGTTTTTACGTTCATGATATTCTCTTGGTCAAGGCTTGACCTTGACCAAACCCTGAAAACATCTGTGCATCATCTTTGTTCGCACAACAGGCTCAGTGAATGACCTACAACAATGAGTAAGCAAATAAAACTGTTAGAGTCATTGCACTGACCATAGAAAACTATTCTAAACAATATGGATGAATCAATGTCAGAAAGATTTTTCATTACTTTTAAAATGAATAATATTTACAAACACAGGATGCAAATCATAATTTATGAAGCTCCAGTACGATTTATTCCTAGGTCATCTATTATAGGCTTACTGCAAATGTTCTCGAGACTACTGGATGAACATGATCATGCAGTTTCTAGTTTTATACCTACGCCTGTCTGACCTCATTCCTTAAGAGAAGTATGAACTTGTAGTTTCTATTTATACGTTTTGAAAACTTGTCTGTTGTGAAAACTGTAGTGTCCGACCGAAACTGATTTTTACGACTGTAACCAAAACCGAATTTCGGCATCAGTCTCAGTTTCGGCCGAAACCGAAACCGAAACTTCCTTACAAGGATCTTGTTTTAAGAAAAAAAATAAAGAAATCTTACCGAATTCAAAATAAATCACACGAAAACTCACAACAAACAAAACGAACTGCAAACAAAAGCCAGCCACGACATGATTAGGCAAGTGGACACGGCAAAATGTCTTCGTCGCTTACTCGTTTGGATTTAATTTAACGCGTTGTACTTGACCGATCACAGCGCGAGAACTCCCGAATGCAGTTTCGGTTTCGGTCGTAGTTTCGGCAGGTTTGCCGCCGAAACCGAAACTAAACCAATACTCGTTTTTTTTGCCGAAACTCGACCGAAACCGAAACTGAACTTGCCGCCGAACCCGTGAAAACTGCCAAAGGCATTGCCATAGACTAGGTATTACCCCGCTGATCTCTATTAGGAATTTAGTCTTTGAACTCCTAAAAATGTTGTAATTTGTAGTGTTGTTTGTACTTAACCTTTTTTTTTTTCTATTCACAGTTACTAGCAGTTCGAGAAGAACTATCAGCGGAAGACGCAAGCAGCGCAGGCGACGCGAACGGTGGCGAACTCCGCGCATGCGCCCTTACCGCACTCATGCTGCACTGTTGCGCGGCCGCGCAACTCGCGCAGCAACGCGCAGACAATTCGCCCACTTGATGATATTACATTATTGTTCATTGTGATACGATGTGTTTCATTTTGATTGATCGTAGCTACAATTTGCCCCGACAAAGTGATAATACCGTCTAATAGAAACCGTAAAGAGGCGCCTGGACTTTTGGGGAAAAGATCCCCGTTGTTTGCCATCAGCATATGGAAAGGATCACGTAAACTCTTAAAAGACCACCCCAGGACTCTCTGCAAAGCCTGTTAGGGAATATCCCTGGAGAGACTACTCCACCGTATTTTCTGGAGTCGCTTGATAGGCGCACAGAGTCCCCAGTCTAAGCGCCCGTGACCCCGGAGTATCGACTAACTATAGTCTACTAAAGTTTAACAGAGAAGTAAGCCTGAAGTGTCCGCATAGGTAGGTGGTGATGCGTAGGTCTCACTGACAGGCATCAATACCCCTGCCGTACTGCGCAGCTACCACAGGCGCACTCTCAGTTAAATGGTAAGCCTGTAGTTACCAGCTGAAGTTTCATTGATAACTACCCACTCCAGATCTGTACAATCACAGTCACTCACACTTATCATGATCGATTCAGCCATTAGCCACCGAATATTGTGACTGTGTGACGTCGTCGTTACCCATTACGCCAGCGGCAAACTGTCTGCGAATGGATAATAAAGTCGTAGTTCTATAAGTGCTTACTTGAGCTGTGGAATCCTACTGTGGAACGCGCCCTATAAGAAGTGACAAGCAGTAAATCCATTCTTCCTTGAAGATCAAGCTTAGCCACTAACACAAACAGTCGCAATTATTTAGGAAACATCAGAATACCCACTATTTACGCATAACTGACCTTGACAATAAAAATCGTGCTGATACACAAACAAGCGTCAATTAAAAGTAGCAAAGCAGCTATAATAATTCTATTTTGGACATCGGATTTTACTCTAAACATGACATTACTACGCAATAGGCACGCAATAAAAACACGAACTAGTTTTTTACGACTACCGTCCGATTTAATAAAGAAAGTCGAAGTAAGACGTAGTTTTTACTGAAGGATGGAGTCTACTTTTCAGTTTCAGTATTGATGGTGGCACGAGTCTAATTCGTAAATGCGCCGGATGTTTCTGATTGTCAATAATTCTAAAACTGGCGACTAAATGTTTCGACTGTTTAACCAATTTCATTTGGTATATATCGGGAGTTGAGTAAGACATGGGCAAAAACGCCAGATACTAGATAGCAAATGGAAAACGACAAAAAATGTTTTGGCAAGGAAAACAGACTGGATTTTCCACAGTAGACAAATGTCACAAAAGTACGATTCTACGCTATTATTGTCAGATTAATCAAACTTTGTATAAAGCAGTAGACGGTTTTCGTCAGCATAATTATTATGACGCTCTGCAAAAATTAACTCAACCAAAACATTGTATCCAGTCCCAAAAGCAATATACCCATCTATACTTAAAACAAAAGAAAATTAATAAACGGAATCAGAAGCAACAACAAACTCAATGGCATTGGCCTTTTCATCCTTATACCAACAACACAAGGTCCATTCTCGCGTGTAAGGACGAAGGGATCAAAGAACGCGTGTACTGCGTCGAATGCTCTACCGAACAGGGAACTGGCTTCTCTCCAGCTTTTCCTGAAATAGCACAAAGGATCGACCTCAACTTTCGTTGTGAAAAAATCTTCTGCGAAATGTCAGCGGTCGACCGACGGAAAATTTTGTGCGTCACCCACCATGCGCGTGCGGCGGACCGGATCCGAACGGATATCATCTAGATAAGTGGCCGATGGCCGATATACGTTATTTTGAAGACTAATTTACATCTGCGTAGTACCTATGCTGATTATGCTACGATATTCGGTATCTAATAACTTAAGTAGTTATTAGAAACTGAATATTGAATCAAAGTAATATTTTTAAACGTTGCCCCACACTAGGAATTTCTTCCTGTATCGTGGTTGTGTTTACAAACATATAAACTCTCATACACAAACACCCAGAGCCGGAACAACTACCTGTAGATCATACAAATATTTGTTTCGTGCGGGTATCGAACCCGCGACACGCAGCGCAGCAGTTAATCGCTCATCCACTGCACCAACCGTGCGCCCTAAATATTATGATGAGTTAACATTGATTGTACAACAATCAGAGAAATTAAGAAAATACTTTCATTGGTAAAAAACTAGGTAATAACAATATCGCTGAGTTTCATAGCCCATTCCAGAAAAACTCTAGGTTCTTGATTTCTACGCCATTGAAGGGAAGCTGCGGCCAAAAGCTGGCTGGCCTGAGCGTACGTTAAGTACCTACATATCGTAAGTTACTGCAAGGTCGAGGAGTGATTTAAACAGGACCTAAAGTTAATCTCAAGTGAGTCAGAAACTAGGTACTTACCGACTGAACCTACATTCTACCTAATATATAACTAAATAGGTACCTACTTGACCGTCACGACGATATCAATGCATAGTCATCAGCTACCACTGTTCTTGTAATGTAACGTTTGTATGTCGTTTTGTGGCAATTAAATACTTTTTCTTTTTTAGGGTTCCGTACCCAAAGGGTAAAAACGGGACCCTATTACTAAGACTTCGCGATCCGTCTGTCTGTCTGTCTGTCTGTCTGTCTGTCCGTCTGTCTCCAGGCTGTATCTCATGAACCGTGATAGCTAGACAGTTGAAATTTTCACAGTCGATGTATTTCTGTTGCCGCTATAACAACAAATACTAAAATCAGTATAAAATAAATATTAAAGGGGGTCTCCCATACAACAAACGTGATATTTTTGCCGTTTTTTGCTCGATATTAATAACGGCAACAGGTAGACGCTTGAAATATTCACAGAATGTTTAGTTATATATTCACTTCAAAAAATAAAAATTATTAAAATAAAATAAATTAAGGGGGGCTCCCATACAACATACGTGATTTTTTGCAGTGTTTTGCGATAATGGTACGGAACCTTTCGTCTGCGAGTCCGACTTGCACTTGGCCGGTTTTTCTTTAATGCAATGACTTCTGAAATCGATAGGATTAGGAAAATAGCAAGGAAATTCGTCAGTTCTCTTCTTATTATCCTGCAATCCGCTGTCATGCTTTTATGCGACTTAAAAATACCTGTGTCAGATACTTGTCATCGCGTGAATAATAAAGATGGCAATTTCTGCATTTTCTGGCTCACTAGACTCCTAACAACACTAGACGTAGGTAGGTTACCTAACCTAACTAGTTAATAAGTAATATTCTTCTTAGTTGTCTTCATTTCTGAAGGTCATGGAACGCTTTGACGGAGTCACTGACGAGCTGCTTCCACGCCACTCTGTCTTCAGCTCTTCTCAAGGCAATGGTCACCGTCAGTCCTGTAATCGTCCTTATCTGGTATGACGAGCGAATAGGTGAACGACAGCGCGGTCTCTTTCCATCCATCTTCCCCACCACAACCAGTTTCCCCAGTGCAGCCGTATTGCATAAGTGAATACGTCAACGCAAAGAGTTTAACCGCTATCCAATCGACCAATCACACAGACGGCAATCCACATCCGCGTCATTCATCTCGCATGTGATTGGTCGATTGGGTCGATTGGATAGCAGTCAAACTCTTTCCGTTGCCGTATTCACTTACGCAATACGGCTGCTGAGGTTGTCCGGTTGTCTCCGAGCGATGACCAAAGTAGCTTAGGACTTGTTGGTATAACAGAGTCTGGATCCAATGTTGAGCTGGTCGAGAATGGACTTATTCGTGCGCTTTACTGTCCATGGTATGCGCAAAATTCTTCTCCTTCGCCAAATCTCAAAGGCCTCAATCCTTCTCCGATCTAGAGTGTGAATTGCCCAGGATTCGGAGCCGTACTGCCGTATATTCTTGGTGCTGTTAGAGATATTTCTGTCTTGCCATATTCTCAACATGGCAGGTTTGGCCATTTGTGTACCACTGAATTTCCCTATCGCATCCTCCATGATCGCTGACCGTGTAGCCCAGGTACACAAACTAATTCATGAATTCCGGTAGGAATAATAAAAGATGAAGGATTCTGTATGGTGATACCTATACTTGCTTCAGTTGCAACCATATTTTGAATGCATGCACGCAACTTCCGTTCCTGCGTCATCTTGTTTGTTATTCAAACATCCGTCATAAGCCGTTCTCGAACTGGGAATAAATCTGACTACTTTACCAAAGCTTTGTTTTGGGTGAATCAGGGGAAAGACAAAATGAAACATTGTATATGTTAGTATCATTTCTCATCGTAAGAACTTCCTCAAACTGACACAGTTGCTCTGGTAAAATAATTAGCAGATCTTTTTTGGGATTTTTCTAGTTGTTCTCGAAAACTATAGCTAGGTAAATTTTAGAAAAACTTTCCGCTACGCTTCAGTGTTGAGGAATAAATTCCCCAATAAATAAAAACGAGATGTTTCTGAAAGTGGGTCGCGAACTCGCGATGAGAAAGGAAAACCTAGACACGAGGCCACCTCATGCGTGTAGGAAATATACCTGCCAGCTAAGCAACTACCTAGTTGATCGGTTTATTATCAAAAAATCTAAATGGGTTACCTTCTTGAAGTTGTTCCAAAAACTGAAAGCATATCCGACAGAAACGGCATTGACCTCAAAAATAAATAACAATTTCATGAAACAAAGAAACAATGATTGTGAGATTCGTGTGCATTTTTCAGCATTTGTTGCACCTGGGACTTTGAAAAGAAACATCATTGAAACCAAATTGTTCATGGGTCTTAAAGTCCTTCAGTCTGTCTTTCTGATGCCTCGATCAAGAACTCCCGAGGTATTTTCACAATCATGATAAAATCGTTTAAGGTTGGCTGAACATGAGGTGACGTCAGGGTCCAGCCTGAACCTAGGCATATTACAAGCCTCGTGAATTCATGATATGATGGTCTGGTGGTCCAGAGGCCTTCCTCATGATATGCTACTGCACGCATTCGTTTATTTCCGCATACAACTATGTCAAGTTTATTTGAGTGAAAATAAAACACATGGTCTGTTTCAAAGTTCCTTGTTTATTTTCCAAAAATAAATAGTTTAGTGTAAATAATAATATAATCGGAGCACGGCAGTCGGGAATATAGTTTTTGGCAGCCGTTCAAGGTTAGAACTAGCGAAAATCTACGACTCTCTTTGGACGAAACTTCAAGGCAAGTGCGTTGAACGCACGCCATAGACGTCAAGTTTTTATTGACGCAATTATATGCACGTATGAATAGGTACACATCTACAATACAATTACATGTAAGTATTAACATTTTACGTTTGGTTCGGTCTTTGATCTTGGACAAATTTTAGACCTGTCATAGTCAAACGGCGCACGGTTGGCGCAGTGGTTGAACAATTGACTGCTGCGCTGCGTGTCGCGGGTTCGATTCCCGCACGGAACAAAAATTTGTATGACCTACAGATAATTGTTCCGACTCTGGGTGTTTGTGTATGTGAGTTTATATGTTTGTAAACGCACCCACGATACAGGAAGAAATTCCTAGTGTGGGGCAATGTTTTGTTTATAAGATGACATGAAACTGACAAAAATTATGTCGATTCAAAAGGCCTATCTAAGGCCGTTTACTGATGGTGTGACGCAATATAAATTGCGTAAATAGGCAATATTGCGTACGTATTTTCTATGAAAATTTCAAGCTTAAATCGGTCGAATAGCATCGCATTGCGTCCATGTAAACGTAACTAAATACTTGCAATTTCAAAAATGGCTTATCGGTCTGCTATATAATAGGTATATACCTAAAATGAACCGGCTGTGGGTACCTATCTACCAAGGTACTTGCCTGCTTCCACAATATTGGTTTTTACAACGGAAATCTTTTTACCGTCCTTGAACGACGAAGCGTTACTAATTACAATTAAGCTTATAACACTTTCTTATGGATTTCATTGATCACGTTCGATGACGGAAAGTAAACCAAGGCCGTTATGAAAATTGTAGAGGAACCTGTTAAATATCTCTACTGATCAAATCGAGATGCAAGTCAATTGATTGTGCATTACGGTCTGTTTCGTTACTGTTACTTCAAAATGATGCAATTTCAGGAAATAAATTGAATAACATTTGAAATGACTCAAATATAAAACCGTTTTAATTCATCACGATCAAGTTTGCGCATCGAACGTGTCCGCAATAAATTGCAACATGTAACACATTGATGGACCGTTGTGAATTAGGCCGGAAAATCATGTTCGACCGTCAGCCCAGCCTTTCACATTGAGCTAATCAACTACATGCATTCAAATGATTATAACCACAAACAATGCAATCAGATAACGGGCTCCGTACCTCATGTGTATTGACGACGCGACGTGACAATACGCTGCACTGAAAACGAGATCGCAGGATTGTTTATCCAAGCGGAAAACAGCGTTTCCTTTGTGACAGGACAAAACCCGTGACGGGGTTTCATCCATCTCCCGTAAAATATTTTCCGCTCGCTTCCGCCAGCAGCCAACTTGCGTCAACAACGCAACAGACAGTGCGGGCGAGACGGACATTTGTTGTTGTTGCGCTCTCCCTCCCGCACCACGCTTCTTTGTTTTGCCAACGATATAAAGGCAGGCAGAAAACGCGGTGCTCGAATTTTACCAGAGTGCTTCCGTGGACCCAGACGCATAGCGTTTCGCTGCGGTGGTAGATGATTCGTGATTATTTGAGATTGTGAAAGACTTTCATAGTCGTGACCTAGCAGTGACTTAACTAAGGGATTGTGCAGTGACTGTTTAATCAAGTGCAGTGATGAGGCCCCCTACGGAATACGATGGTGGAGCGAGGGTGCCCACTGAGGCGGAGGAAGGAAACCGGCCTGATGCGCGGCCCATGATGATCTGCGCGAGGCTGGCCGGACGCGCCATCATCAGAGTTGTGGGACGTTGTGAAGATGCTCAGGAGAATAGTCAACTAGGTGCGTAAATAAATATTTGCATAAAAAATCTAATCATGCAAGCAACATCATTAAAACAACAACAACACAAAGATCTTTATTGCGACGACGGTACAAAAATAAACAAGATAAAGTGCCTAGCTAATAAAAACAATTACTCAGTTCCTACTTGAGCTACTACAAATCCACTATACTGTATGAATAAAATATTAGTGTCATTGAGCCAACTAACACCGGTTCGCGAATCGTAATTAATTCGCAACAAAATAATAAGTCCGTCGAGCTAATCCAGATACCTAAATATTGGAGCAATTTAGCTTCTTCTGTAGTTTCATTATTTATGCGTAAATGTATGATCATGATAATCTTATCGATTTGCGAAGGTATGATAATACACTTGTATCCTTTAAGAAGTGGGGCGTCTACCAATAATTGCGGTCAAGCTTAGTGTGAATCAATGGATAGAGATGACCTCTATATGTTGAAAATGTTTATTAACATCGTAAATAAAGAGTGTGAGAATTAGTCAATGAATTAATGAGGTAGCTAGTAAGGCCGTGACACATAATTGGGAGCAACCCAGCGGCTTGTGGCTTAACATTTTGTTAAAAAATCTAATCTTATGTCATAACAAGTGGTTACAATATGTTAAAATAAGGTTAAAATGTACGTCACATCTTATTTACAAAGAAGTTTACGGACATGAGAACTACCTAGATTTACGAAATTATAATTACTAATTCTCAATAGACATTCTAAAAGATGAAGGAGCTCATGATCACTTCAACTGTAATAAAATTAAATCTGCATTTGTTTAATTGGGAAACTTTAATCTATTTCACTTTCTCTCTAATAAAATTAACATGGAAATAAACAAGTCTAATATCAAACGCAATTAAAATTGATAATCGAGTACTTAAACAATAAACAATTCGCCCTTTGTTTTTAATTTTATCCTTATCGCTTCAGCAATCTTTTGAGCCATTGAAGATGCTTCCGGCTGCGGCATTAATAAAACCGGCTTCAACGCATAACTGCCCATTATTTTTTAATGATCATATTATCATTATATATATTTATAACTAATACACCACCTTAATTTTAATCACATTGACCTCATATTTTGTACAAAAACTGAAGTAATTTTATGACGTAAGGTCGCATATACCAAAGTAGACGAGGCCAAACAAAATTATAAGTTCATCACATAAACAAATCATCAGCAAAGTTCAATGAAATTGTTTTGTATTGATATTCAACTTACAATCATTTGTGTAATCTTAAGATGACTAATAATCCTTAATCAGCTGTTTATTGATAAGAGAATGACTCTCAAAACAGTCTATTAATGTGTCATTTATTTATGTATAGACTCTCTATTCAGATCGGCTTCATCGGTGATGAGAACATGCGTACTTGCGTAGACAATGGATATGGCATGGCAATCAATTTTATTGACATTGTTCTTACGTAGATTTCACTTACATTGATCGACGTAACTAACAGTAGCTAGGTATAAATAGAATCATTGCTTGGATACGTATTCAAATGTTATTGTTCCAATTGTAGGGATGCACACGAAATCATTAATTTTATAAGTTAGTTCAGTATAATATTCACAACGGATCTAAGTGTCTCTGAATTGGGTGCAAGACCATGCGCAGTGGCTATATTTTTGTGTCGTGTTGAAGGTGAAGATAGCATTATATAACTGTCTCTTTCATTCGCTCACGTTTGTCGCATCGTCCCATCTTGCTTACTCTATGCAGTATACTCGATGACTTGATTCTAGTACCTATAGATTAAGCACTGGCGTGGCCGCACATGAGACAGCAACAGTTAGTTCTGGTGTTACAACAAGAACAAGAACACTATAACCCATCATCGCACTGACACTTATTATCTATAAATAACCCAAATTCCTTGTCTCAATTAACACATAATACCACGAAAACATAGAAAATCAAACAAAACCGAGTTTGATTGTCATACCTGCTATTGTATTAGAGTTTGACAAACAACAGAAACCGGCCACGGTGAAAAAGACAAAAAATAATCTTTTGTCCTTATTATTTACATGGAGCTGCCAATTAGCCATCTCGCTCTATCAATCAAGGTCATTTTAAGGCTTAATCTATAGGTACTTTATCTAAGATTCTTGCGCAATGGTTGGCAGAGTCAAATTCAGAACGATTGCTATATGTAGGTAGAGCGTCGATTGCATAGCGTCAGTCGCAGGTTCGGTTCCAATATAAGTCAAAAACATGTTCAATATACCATTGTGAGAAAAAGGCGTTTGTTTACTTATTTCTACACGTGTCTCGTACCTATCAATATAAATAAAGTGTTTTATTATTGTCTTTATTATAAAAATAAAGTTTTTCTACTAGCAATATTTTGCGTTGGATTTCAAAATACATCAACAAGATAGATGTGGTTATGAGATTATTACTTCATAATTTCCATATCATATTACAGCATGGATATTTCAAATTCGTTGATAGTGTATAACTCTTCTCACAAATTCATAATTATGCGAATGAGTCAGTATTTCGAAAGATTTACACTATTGCCAACAGCCATAGATGATTGGTAAACAGATAATAAATATACCTAAGCCTCAGAGCAATGACCTAAGCATAACTTAGAAATTAAATAACCACTTACTAAGCATGTTTGTGAATACAAAGTTAAAGGGAAATGCGGGCAGAGAGCTCCGGCTGTTTTTTTTTTTTTTGTGAGTAGCAAGTCATAATTCGAGGTTTGGCTCTCGCCTATTTCCTCCTCCAGTATTAGAACAATTTAAATATATTCCATAAACTGGAAAATAAAGTTGAATACTATGCCCCTATGTATTTCTTTATTTCATTTTTAGTTGTCAAATTTGGACACTAGGCTTCTGTTGACCGAGGTTCTAGTGCTTCTAAAGATAGTGTATCATCAAAACTGTTAATTTCGTAGCAAAACATTAGGGATGTTTCCAGGGTAGAAAAATGATAATTCTATTTAGCCCGTCAGTGAGATTATCAAATAAAATTGGACACGTATTTTTCGCTTTACCAAATAAATAAAAATTGACGAAGATAAAGCGCATCAAAGTTCAGGAGTGGGGGCTTGTAACGTCACTATGTCAGTATAAAGTGTACTAACGGCGTGACGGCCCACTATATTTCAAATTGTTTTCACCGTATATTACACAGGATTAAACATGAGTTTTTAGTAAAATAGCTTTTTGTAATAAGGCACTTTATGTTTACGTGCCAAAACATACGTGCTCAATATTCTTTATTAATCTAACTGACGGACAAAAAACTTATTCCAACGTTCAATGGATGTCGCAAGAGTTGTGACACTTATGGAATTTGGTTGGTTTGTTAATAGCCACCACAATTTGCCAATATTCCTGCAGTACATCATCAGTGAACGAAGCCCTTAATCACTATTTCCCTTATGACGTAACAGCTCTTTACCACCGCTTCTTTTTGTCACACTGTTACGTCCAATCTTCACGCTTGTCTCTGCTCGAGGACATCATCAGAGCACCGCAAGTCCGCAATAGACTACCGGCTAACGACCCATTCATCATCTAAACGCTTACAAAACCCAACCTTATTACGTCCAACATAGCGTAGCGAATGGCATGCGGTATCTCGAATGAATAATTATGCGGAATATGCCTGTTTGCGCAACGCCGAGGTTCAAATGAGTGTTCTGTTGCATTCGACTTTCGTAAACGAAGATATCGTGTAAAAATTGTGAAACTGAGCGAGGCTGGCCCAGTTGGAACAGTGGCCTTTGTTACACGGATTAATTTAATATGGTTAATTAATTTCTGGTGATAAACAATCGAGATTATTGCAACTGCATCGTAGTTAGAGGTTAAACTGAGACGGTTATTTATTAAAGCTAACTTTGTTTAGCGAAACTATAACTATCGTCGAAACCCAAAATCATTGATCAACAATAGTCACGATAGATCGAATAGCCCTATTCATAATTTTTTGGCAAAACAGTTAAATAAACTTAAAATATCCCATAATCCTCGTTAACCCCAGTGTTTCAGATAGAGGAAAAATACTGAAAAAAAGGTTCCGTACGTATTATCGAAAAAAAACGGCAAATAATCACATTTGTTGTATGGGGGCCCCACTTTAATATTTATTTTATTCTGTTTTTAGTATTTGTTGTTATAGCGGCAACAGAAATACATTATCTGCTATCACGGTTCATGAGATACAGCCTGGTGACAGACAGACAGATAGACATACAGACGGACCGCGGAGTCTTAGTAATAGGTTCCCTTACCCTTTGGGTACGAAACCCTAAAAAAAACAACTCCGTCTCTGGCTATCGTACAAAGTCGTAATACCTAATATTAGTGCGTTATTTTGGAGAAGTGAAATCTTTTGCGCAGTAAACAATCATTTGCGAACGTCCCGAACAAGAACGCGGATAACAATTTAATTTTGCGTGTCATTAATTACCTAGTTAATTAATAGCAGCGTACGTTGATTTCTTAGGTTGATTTTAATAATGCTGATTTTGAAGTTCTAACACTTAATTTCAACAGCTATCAGAGCATTTTCGTACTAATTCAATTAGTTACGCATTATAAGCAGGACTCGTAATTTACATTTTAATGGTTTTGCAGTGTTGATATGTAGACTGTTTGTATTCCTTTGTAGCCTAGCCTACTTGTCCCCGAAACCAATAAAACATCGTCAAACAAACCATCGTAATCCACATTCATATCCATATCGGCTCCCGGAAAACGTCTAAGCACAAAGAATGCGCGAACGCGGAAGACCCCCAAGCACATGCGCCACATGTAGCAATTCTGCGCCATAGTCGACGGCGCCATTCGAGTGCGATCGATTTAGAACATCTCACTTGCGCGTGCGTTTGGTTTACAAACACGAACGGCTTGAACTCACCAGTCATGTTGGCCTTAGCGGATCAATTTATGCCATATAAGTAACACCGGCTGGTAGAGGTCACTGCTCGTTATATACTTCCGTGTACCGACGTGATTCACTTATTGACGATTATGACAACAATAAGTAATGTATATCTGTAATCAAGCCTCGGAAAAAAATGCTTTGTAACAAGAGTCTTTGTTGTTGCGAAATTATGTATTCTGCTCAGCTATTTGTATCATGTTAGCTAATTAGGGATCTCCAAGTTTAAGAGAACTCTGATTCCGTAACAATAGGTAGGTTAACCTACCGTTCGTGAACCATGGCCACAAATTATTCTAGCGGGGATGGGGATCCCTCTTTGCAATTAATCCCCGGGTCCCGGAAGTTAAAGTAATCCTCCATAAATTGATTATCTTTACCGTAACCGTATTAAATCTTCAGATTATTACGTATATGAAAAATGACATTGATATTTATGTATGTTTTAATTATATTAACTACTAAGCATTCTTTTACTAAATGCCAAGGGTGCAAATTTTGAATAGGTAATTTCGTAATACAGAAGGTCCTCATTGACGGCCTTAACTGAACTGGTGGCTGGTTAGCAAACGGCAACTCTCTGAAGGATGTCTCGGGGGAAGAACCTAGTTTCATGCATACCCCTCTTTATTATGGTGTCCTCAAATGAGGTATTTTCATAAAACTACCAAATATGAAACACACTGAACCCACGTTTTTTTTTTTTAACAAAGCGAGAATAACAGCTCTCTTCGCAAACTGTCCGTCAGCTGATTGTCAATGTCAAACCGTCTAAACGTCAGAATCTGCTGATCGCTGATCCCATCTCGATACAAATGTCAAACAACACGAAAACAAAGAGAAAACTACGATTTAATATAAAATAGTGCATAGTACAGTATAATTTAATACCAGTTAAGCCTTATTTTTATAAACCACTTAACCTAGAACCTCATTTATGTTTCCTTTCAAACGTATCATAAATTGGAATGCGAATTTAATAATAGTCAGCTACGCGCTTCACGTGTGAACTTCGGAATATTTTATGGATTTAAAAATAACTTTTGGAACTCGCGCCGATACTCGTGTTCCCGTTCCTAGTTAGTTGCAGCTGGTGCTAGTTAATTCAGAGCTGTGCGTTTAATAAAAAAAATGGCTTTAGCAGTGACTCGAGTGGTACTAAAATGCGAAGAGGCTCAAGAAACTCAACTACTAGGTATGATTTACAGCTATTAAACACAAGGCTAAAAGTAATTAAAACTAGAAATATATTCGCTAGTTAATGACGTAACTACTGATGATTTCTGCTCTAATAAACAGTTTGCAATGTGTCGTAAAAACGCTAAGACAATTTATGGTATAATTTGGTTTTCCTCAATCTTCTAATTAGTTTGTGTTTGATTGGGCACATATTGAGCAGTTACATTAATATACCTACTGTTGTTTTAAAGTTCTACTGGATCAAAATGTCTTCTATCTTATAGTTAAACCTCACCTCAATGTGGCTGAAGAACTAAGGTTACTTCCATACAATGAGTCATAAGAGAAAGTTAATATTATATTAGAAACAAGAATACAGCCAAGATCTGTGTATTATTACAATTCCAATATGTTTTAGAATAACTAAATACTGGAGTTAGTTGTTCTTAGTTTTTTTTTAAAGTACCTGGCTGATCGAGCTCTGCTCGGGTGAAAATAGAGGAACGACGTTTCCCAAAAATGAAACATAGCTAGATCGATTTATCGCCCCCGAAACCCTCTGCTTACTAAATTTCATGAAAATCGTTGGAGCCGTTTCCAAGATTCAGATTATGTATAAGCATATATACAAGAATTGCTTGTTTAAAGGTATTAGATTAGTAAGTTTCTTGTGCCTGTTGGCCGATACTGGCTAGTTAGTGATACAAGTAACTTGATACTGTTCATCATGTATTTCATAACATCTTAACCGGGCCCGGCCCGGGACGTGGACAGGGGAACTGAGCCTCTGACGGGGCACGGTCTATCCACACACATCAGGGACATGGACGGACCGTGCCTTGTAAGGGGCTCAAAAAAATATTTTATATGAACTCATTCACACACGTCCGTGCATGGGCCAGTGACGGAGCTTCAATGCCTGGGCCCTGTCACATGCAGGGCATGGCCCTGATATGTGTGGATAGACCTTTTATTGTTGAAATAACTACTATTTCTGCACTTGTATTGTATAATAATACACTTGAGACAGAAATGAGTCACTAGGGGTTATAATTTTCTTGATTATTATTCATCTATCATATCTAAGAATAGTTAATCACAGCTATATATTGATAATGAAATATTCTTCAAGTTTCTTGAAACAATATTTGCTATAAATTACTCACACTATCTTTGACTGATAATAAAATAAGAACCTTCTATGCTTGGTACTTTAACAATATCTTAGTGCATGGCAGTGCAATGGCCAAGTTCTAAACATTTTATTTTTCATTGCAGATTTATCAGAATGTCAGCTGATGCAAGTACCTGATGCTGTGTACCACCTGATGCGACACACAGAGCTCAAGAGTTGTGATCTCAGTGGAAATGTTATTACTAAGATACCTCCTAAGTTTGCAGTCAAGTTTAGTTTAATTACAGGTGAGTTTAAGCACTTATTAATCCTCTCTTAGTATTTCTAAATGGTTTAATTTGTCAAAAGATTTCAAATCAATTTAGAAATTACAAAAAAAACTATTTTATTAATATTTTTGTCTAGATATCACAGATAATATAATACTAGCATACAGATACCTGGGAGCAGTGGTGGTCCAATGGTACCGGCCGCGACTCACAAGTTGTAGTACGTGGCTTTGAACCGAGGCAGGCGCTTTACTTTGTGTAAATTATTTCATCACCATTGCTCGGGAAAACATCGAGAGGTAACTGGCATGTCCTAGAACCAAAAAATCAAAGACGAAGAGAAGGCCTGTGTCCCAACAGTGGGAACATTAATAGGCTGATGATGCTGATGATGATGATACAGATGCCTCATCCCATACAAAGAAACCGTGCCGACGTAATTAGCGTTTTTCATCTAATTAAACCGATAGATAGATCACCATCTATATCCGTGTAACGGAACCGATCGATGTACAAAAAATAATCAGTACAGCACGTCGGCACGGTTTCTTTGTATGGGATGAGATGGGTATCTGTATGCTACTATTATATTATCTGTGCTAGAAATATAGGAATATTTTTGTTAAGGTTCACATAAAATCTTTGCAAATTGTAACATTTTCTGTATGAGATTTGTAAAATGTGATACCTACTGAACACAACCGTATCATCATCAAAAATTTTAAATTATAAAATGTTAAGAAGACCCAAGACCCTGCCCTTCAGGCATTTTCTGTATGGACTGAATTATTTGATAAGAATTCTCTAAATGTTTTTTGTTTCAATTTCAGATTTAAACCTGTCCAACAACCAAATGGCGAAGCTCCCTGACGAGCTGTGCACCCTCGCGTGCCTGGAGCGGCTGGACATCTCGCACAACACGTTCGTGGCGCTGCCTCACATCACCTTCCAGTGCCCCAGTTTGCACACCCTGCTGGCCCATCACAATCAGATCATTGGTACTTGAACTTTTATTGTAACTGCTGCTGCTAGTGTTTTATTTTACTGTAAGGTAATTTTTTGACTGGCATACTTTTTTGTGTGTCTACTCGAATCTAGAAATTATGTAGATAATGTTAGAAGTAGTAAAAAAATAACTGAAAAAATAAGTCTTTAAACATTATTTCCAACTGTCATCATGATATAATTTTTCGAACTTGGCCCTTTTTAATACAACATTGTTTTCTACTTTACAGAAATTGATGTGGACAGATTAGCCAGATCCCGCGCCCTAGAGTACGTTGACCTCAATGAGAACCCCATTCCGCCGCGCACGTACGACGAGCTCAAGCAACTGTCGCGGCCCACAGTGTCCGTGTCTGAGAGACAGAAAGAAGACTGGGAGGAAGACCTCATTATGTAGAAGAGTACACTGTTGTGGACTTATGCATTCAGGGCCAGGAGTTGCAGCACGGGTCAGCTAGAGCAAAAGCGGAACTAACGGGTTTATATTATGGACATGACAGCATCAATACATCAACAAGTCATGCATTTTTTCCAAGCTTTGCCTCTACCGTTTTTCGAAGGGATTGGTGCAATATTAAAGTCAAAGCTAACAACTGGTCCTAACTAAACTGTGATCTTCTCTGTGAAAAGAGGACAATATCAACATGATTTTTATAGTGCACGCTATTTTTTTTGTAATAATTGACAATATTGTCGTGATTTGAAAGAGATTTTGTAAGAGATTTAATAAATGTTTTCACTTCTTTTGACGTGCTCAAAAGTTAGCGTACTTAATTAGTCTAAATGTGATTTGGTTTGTAATGTCCTTTATACTTATACGGCTTATTTTAAAAAACGAAGCAAATTAATGAATTTTATATGTATAGCGGTATATATATTTTTGATACATAAGATGGTCGGATAGTATTATGTTGATATATCTCATTGTATTGAATACTAGTCCATCATTAGTTAAGCTTATGGATTCCAATAGGAATGAAATTATGTTGTAAGTAATTGATAAGTACACATAAATGTCTATTTGCAATAATAATTATGTACTGATAGGTATGGTTGTTATTTTATACTAATGAATTCGCTCTACGTAATTTTTTTGCTTATAATTTTTATTTACACAATTTTATATCCAAAGATTCATTGACTGATGAAATGAAGAACATAAAATTTTATTCTATTGAATTGAATGCAACGACCAGCAAATTTAGTCTTTGTGATGTGTTTTTTATGGAATACAATCGAAATAAATAAACGCATTTACGAAATGCAAAAAAAATATATAATTTCGTTTTTTTAAGCTGCGAACCAAGTGCTGAAACCACAGAGAAAAATAATATATCGTTTGCTCAAACCTTGCTCAAACCAAAACCTGTCAGTTTGTGAAAAATACCGGCCAAGTGCGAGTCGGACTCGCACACGAAGGGTTCCGTACCATTATCGCAAAACTGCAAAAAATCACGTTTGTAGTATGGGAGCCCCCCTTAATTTATTTCATTTTAGTTTAATAATTATTACTTTTTGAAGTACACATCACATCACATCATCAGCCTATTAATGTTCCCACTGCTGGGACACAGGCCTCCTCTCTGTGAGAGGGAATGGGCCGTAATCCACCACGCGGGCCCAGCGACAAATATACAACTAAACATTATGTGAATATTTCAAGCGTCTACCTGTTGCCGTTATTAATAACGAGCAAAAAAGGGCAATTTTTTTTTTTTTTTTTTTAATCTATAGGCTCGCGTTTGACCACTATCTCGCCTGATGTTAAGCGATGATGCGGTCTACGGTGAAGCACGCTTACCTAGAAGAAACCTATATCACGTTTGTTGTATGGGACCTCACCTTAAATATTTATTTTATACTGTTTTTAGTATTTGTTGTTATAGCGGCAACAGAAATACATCATCTGTGAAAATTTCAACTGTCTAGCTATCACGGTTCATGAGATACAGCCTGGTGACAGACGGACCGCGAAGTCTTAGTAATAGGGACCCGTTTTTACCCTTTGGGTACGGAACCCTAAAAACTAACATGCTGCCCTTACCCTAATGCTGCCGCTGAATTTGACCATGGAAATTAAAAACTAACGTAGGTACTCCTACCAAACCTTTTCACTTCGTTTTCGCTAGAAGTATAAGGTGGTCTCCATTCTTTATCATCCATGGTGTTCAGAGCTCGCTAGAGTAAAAATCACAGAAAAACTTATTTATACGTTTTTAAATGTTCTGTGGTGCAGAGGCCATATATTATTTAAAAATGTATCGCACATAGAAATAATATGTATTTTGCCAGATTATGTCATCTTAATTTACGCAATCATAGTATTACGTAGTTTTAATTTAGTCTTTTGGATCAATTAAATATATGGTAAAGAAATTGCATTCAGTTAGATGGCAGGGGACGCAGTAGACGATGATCCAAAGTTAAAAGGTTTTTCTCGCATATTTAATAGCCATACAAACAGAGGAAGAGCCAATGTAAGTATTTTTATTAATCACTGACCTAAAAAAAATTGAGCGCAGCCGCATAGATAATAGTGATTAAATTCTAAATCGAAAGTTCTCTGTGTAAATAGAGTTAGTAAAGATATAAATCTTTGCGAGTGAAACAGTCATAGCCCACGGATTCTCACTGATATCGGAGATGACGCTAATAGCTACAGCGACTTATCTAGGGTGAAGATAGGTAGGCTCTTTTCACGAAATTCGAAATGTCTTAGACAAGACTATTCAAACTATGGTGCGAACCTATACACTTTACATAGAGCTTATGTTTAAAAAAACTCACGAATCTGCGATCAGCTGCTAGTATGCTACAGTTTCTCCTTCCGACAACACGTGCGAAAGAGATAGATGCTGTGATGGGCAGTAAGAAGCTAATTCGCTTACGAATTAGCACTTTTGCAAGTTTGTAGCGAAATGGATGATGATTTAGGACGAAAACGAGCGCGCGAAATTTTATAAACAGACCTTTGGAAGTCTAGATATTATGTAAAAACTAGTAAATGTATATTGTCATAATAAAATTATTTGCACTATTGAACTACTAATCTATCCCTATACGGTGGCTGTTTTGCAATTTTCCTTCATATGGTATTTATTTCCGCCCAAAGATGCGTTAATATTAGTGTTGAAATAAGGAACTTTCGACTCTCGTAAATTTCAAATATATATTTTTTTACTTTTTGTTTCCATACAGGGCTAGATAATGATGAATTTGTCTCATCATTATCTAGCCCTGCCCTGATATCATTTTTTATTTCGAACGTTCATCGTCAAACAGTGGATTATTCGCCAGACTACGATTGTATGGAAGGATGATCGACTAGAACTAGTGTAACCTTAAGATTCCAGATTCGAAACGAGTTCCATTGCAACCGGGAACCGCATCGCATCGTGCCGTTATGGTTCAAAACGATGTAAAATAAATTAAATTTGTGGGTAGTTCAATGATTCTATCTAACAAACATGTTTATTTACAGACATCAAAGGTCACATTGGGTTTAGTGGCAGCATGTATTATTTATTACAAGTTTTTTAAGGCAAAGCCTAAGAAAAAGAAGTAAATAAATTGGTAAGTGAAGTCGTTGCTAAAGGAAGTTCACTAACCACTGAACTGCAACATGCAGTATAAATTGCATTTGCATCAATAAAAACAACAACGAGACGAACGAAACGTTGCCTGACAGTTTGACGTCAATAATGTAAGTCCATAGTGCTTCCTTAGCATTATTATATATTGTCTCTTTCACTCCTATGAATGATGCGATAAGGCTATTCTGCTGTCAACGTTATGTTGGAAGTAATACTATCGAGTTCCAAGTTGTTATACGACTTTGGGAATTGCACCTACTTTGCGTTATTACATAAGGATTAAAATACCTTTTTGTCAGGTAATATTTCTATTTTCACATAATTTCTTAGTAGAAATACTATGATTAAACGTTAATTAATTGTTGATTAGTGCAATCTTCAATTTCGAACATTTTAAGGGTATAAAATTAAACCGCCGTATACCCTACATTAATTTTTTCGTTTTAGAATGGCCGGAGACAGTTCTGTCGATGAATCCCAGCTTAAAGGCTTTGCCAAATACTTCAACAGCCAAACTAACAGGGGCAGAGCTAACGTAAGTATTCAATAAAATCATTTATAGTATTAAAGATATACCAAGAACTTTGAGGTTATGTGCGATCTTGGACATTCCTTTAGTGGTATCCGTCCGGTTTATTTCCGTCTGCAGTGGTGCAGATAGGAATAAAGAATACTAGAAACTAAAGCCACCTATGTTTTAGGTGGTTTAGGTATAGTTTCTTTATTCCTGTCTCATATTTTAAAAGCCTGTTCTCTCGAAATATGCTAAAAGCCTCATACATTCTTAATATTATTCTTACAAATCGGCTGTTATTGCAGGTCAGGCACTCATTTCCAAAATGTGTACTAAACAACTGATCATAATGCCTGGTCAATCACTCCAATGTTCACTGTCATTAAAAATGTTTGATAAGACTCAATTGTTATGTCAGCATTCACATTGTCTAGTTAAAACCTTTCTAGGCCGCCTCAGTTTACAATCTTATTTAACTCCTTAAATAGCTAATGATAATTTTGAATTTAAAGATGATGCAGTACCCAGTTTTTTTGTTTATAAATTGAAAAATGTTATAATAATTTATTTTTTATATTCCAGACGGCCAAGGCAACCTACGCATTCATGGGCGCTATGATTTTATACTTCACACTCAAACCTAAGTCAAAGAAGTAATCCACATAGTATGCTTCTGTCATTTGTGATCATTTTAGAACTTTTCATTACGGGCAACATGTAAGTTATATATAGTAAATAAAATCATGTGAACTCATTGTTGAATTTTATTTGTTACCTTTTAACACAATTTGTTATCGTTATTGTATAGTAAAGAAAAAAGAACTCTTATTTTCTCTCTGACAAGTTTTTAATTAGTTTTTTTTTTTTTCTTTGGGATGAGATTGCAACACTAGATTTGAATGTTTTTAATAATAGGGTTGGCCTTCTGATTGGAGTGCCATTTAGAATGATGGATGGCATAGTGTTGCCTAACTATCGATAGTTGACCTCGAAAAATAGTCACAATATCGATAGCCCTATCGATTGTATTGAAATTCTACAATACTATCGATAGTAACTATCCAAGAAATTAAGGAATACAAATGATAAAGTGCAATACTATCGATAGTATCGATACTATTGGTGGCGCACGGTTGGCGCAGTGGTTGAGCGATTGACTGCTGCGCTGCGTGTTGCGGGTTCGATTCCCGCACGGAACAAATATTTGTATGACCGATAGTTGTTCCAGCTCTGGGTGTTTGTGTATGTGAGTTAATATGTTTGTAAACGCACCCAGGATACAGGAAGAAATTCCTAGTGTGGAGCAGTTATAAAAAAAAAAAATATAATTGATATTGATACTATCGATAGTATCGATACTATCACTATTATGGTATATTTTACAGCAATCACTGTCGAAACTATCGATAGTATCGATACTATCAATAGTTTTACTACATCGATATATTACCAAAATTCAATAGTATCGATACTATTGATAGTATTGCACTTTATCAATAGTATTGCTCAATTTCTTGGATTGATACTATCGATAGTATTGTTAAATTTCAATACTATCGATAGGGCTATCGATATTGTGACTGTTTTTCGAGGTCACGATAGTATCGACAACTTATCGATAGGAAATCGATAGTAAGGCAACACTAGGATGGCACAAGATACCAATACTGGGTCAATGGGTCGTCTTAGGGGCGGAGTTTTAGGAGTTGGAGTATACGCTTAGGGGCACTATGAGAAGCAAAGAAAAAAAAATCTTGAAATTAAATATTTTTGGACTTGTCAATTTACTTGGAAAAAATTATTGCAGTATTGGGTTGACCTTGACCATAACAATCATTTAGGTTCTGATAAGCATAGCCCTACGACGCACCGTTTCCGAATTATGGGCCTCCGAATAACATTTTATTTTGTATAAAACGGTATATATTTCCAAAATGGTAGTATAGTATTCATGTTGGGATGCTGCTAGCATGGCGGTAATACAGGGGGGCCTAAATTTTGGTTATTTTTGCATAGGACACACTGTTTTCGAGATATTCGGATATATACCTATATAATAAAATTCGTATGCCATGCTTCTCAGAACCTAAATGGTTTTTATGGTTAAGGTTAACCCAAAACTACAATAAAATTGGAAAATTTCCGAAAATATAAATAAAAAAAAACTTTATTTTTTTTAAGTACTCGCGCCATAGTGCTGCCCCTTTTTTTTTTTTTTTTTTTTTTTAGCATGGAGAAATGCTCATGCATACTGCGCTACCACGGGGAGATAGCGCAGTTATGTGGGACTCTAACCCACTAAAACTCCACGGTGTCCTCCTGTGCCGCTTATGGCGGGAACACGGGCACGCGTTAGCACTCACCGCGAACCCGCCGCGGCTGTCCGTCACCGGACCCTCCTCTGGGGATTACCCCCCATCACCGGCGCACCAGAACACACTGTGGGCCGTGACCACCCCAGGGACCAAACCAGTACATGGGTGCCAGACGACCCCGTGTATGGCACCCTTGGTCCCCTTGTGACGGGTCAAGGTCAATGGCCCCGCCACCTACCATGTTTCGGCCGCAGGGGATAGGGAGAGCGGCCAACGCTATACCGACACTCCTCTTCCCCTGCGGCCCCACCGCGTCCGCCATCAGACGGTGGCGACCCCGTCCAGGCCGCGGAAGGTAGGGAGAGCGGCGCACCGCAATACCGGCACTCCTCTCCCGCCGCGGCCTCCAACCCTCAGCCGTGATATCGTATGGGTTTGGGAGACCCCATACGACATCACGGCCCGCCTCAGTTGCGATGTTGCCCAGGCAGCACCGCAACCTACATGTTGGCCGCTACGTCGTCGGCTTATCGGCAAAAGCCCTGACGAGCGGCCCCTCCTCGGGTTCCTCTTCGCTTCACCGTGGGTGACCAAGCCACGGTTACTGAGCCCCCCCGCCTCGACAATGCGGGAACCCACCGGGGGGGATAGTGCTGCCCCTAAGGCTACAATCGAACCCAATACTGTAGTTAGATGAGGGTGAAGACATAAATAAAAAGACAATATTGAAATAAATATGTATTTATACTATATGCATGTAAAAAATAAATAATGCTGCACAGGATAGATCACAAAGAAAGCTTCGCAGTTTCAGATCTCACAAGTTTCTTTGGTTGCTAAAGAAATATATTTGTATTGCCAACAAAATGACAATTGTAAATAGAGAATTTATAGTTTTTATGAGTAACATGTTAGAAGGTCCGCACACCCATACGGTTGTAGTAATCTACTTTTCATGGGTTTCATAAAAATATACTTACAAAACAAAGGTCCCTTCGCATTAGGGGTGTGGAACTCCTAAAACACTTTTTACAGCTCTTTTCTTAGTATGAGGCAAAACTTATTAAACATACACAATCAACTTTTATAATCATTCTTCAAATAATTTAAACATATACATAATCAATAACAAAGTTTACATAATTTGCAGGACATATTGCATTATTTAATTTAATCATTTGTGCATTCTATATTTTTCAGTATAAAAATTTAAGATTAATCGTGAAACTCTAGCACCAAAAGCCTACAGATTAATAACACTAGCAAAGCAACTATTCCGTGAATTTATTATTTGATAAATAATTCGAGATTAAACATACAACACGGTTAACTGAACTGTGCACTTCGATGGAGACTCAACTCCCGCCTACCCCAGCGACGCACCGCGTTTTCCTCGACCGCCAATAGCGAGAGTCGAGTCGAACGTCAATTACGTCACAGCGCCAGGTGCACAGTCAAGTTGACCGTGTTTAAAATATACAATACATTTTCGATTCACCAAATAAAGTTATTTTTGCATCGGCTTGAATTTATCTTTTATTTTTTTTTACCTTAAGTCTAGCTAAAACTGGTCAAATAAATCTCAGTATATTGCTGAAAAATATTGTATTCATAATACAAAACATTGTTTGTTTTGGATAAGCAACTTGTAACTTCTGATCCTAGTATAATTTAATAATATTACTTGATTTAGAACGTGGCAAAATGATTGAGAAAAGATTGCCATTATTTGCCATTGCAACATGCAGTGTTGTCAGATGTTATTTTATACCCTGCGTTTATTGATTTTCTACCAATTTCTTAATTAAAATAATTGGCAACATGTTTAGTTGTTTGAATATATTTATCTACTATAGTATTATAACCCAAGCAGCAATTGGTTACGATGCTATTAAACAATGCACATTTAATATCATGGCCAGCGTCCTACATAAAAATTGCAGCAAATGACTAGCTTTAAAAACGTTTGATCTGCGAAATGCCTCACTCTTACAAATCCTATCAAATTCATTCTTACCCTCGTTTTATGCCAATATCATCACAGTTCCATCCTTCAATCAGTCAATTTTGTTTCTTGCACTTCATAAATTAGTAATGAAAAATTTCATTAAATTGCGTGCCTCTGAGTAAAAAAACTCTAATCTCGTTTTAGGAAGACTTCTATTTTAATTCCGAAGATAAACGTTCCGGCATAAAACTACTGAATGCCCAAGTTTGCTCATAAGTTAAA
This sequence comes from Anorthoa munda, assembly GCA_945859665.1. NCBI lineage: Eukaryota > Metazoa > Arthropoda > Insecta > Lepidoptera > Noctuidae > Anorthoa > Anorthoa munda. The sequence continues at coordinate 9,093,905 of OX243893.1, forward strand.
TCCAGTAAGACGGAAGTGCGCGAGTATTCATTATCGGAGACATAAACTCATACGGCTGAAAGCAATATAGTGTGATAATATAAATAAGGAACATTTGTATTTGGTGTGGAAGTTAGTAATCTGGCTTTTCACGTTACTTGCATTTATTTCCCAATGCAATCAATAACATTTCTTTTCCTCATTTTAACGCCATTATTTGGGGCTTTATCGTTCCTTAAAAATATTATCTGAAGTCACCAAAATCAGCCCTTTTTGAAACACAGCGTTAAGAGATTTGCAAAATCAAAAATTTCTGCGGCATCTGTATAATAGAATATTGATTTTGTGACAAAATTGGGTGAGCAGAAAGGACTGATTTTAGTGATTAACTTATGTGGTAAAAGACGAGTAAGAGATTACGAAGACGATACATTACGAGAAAATGGAATGTGGCAGTATTGCCCATCGTTGTATACAATATTATTCACAAACACGTTCACACAAATATGTAAATTGTTCGATCTGCGCCGGTACCTAAGCTATGGATGGAATGCTGAATAGAAAAATCCGATGCCTTACGAATAACGTTAACTTATATTGTATGCACAATATAAGGAAGTCTTACTTATCTGTGAATAAAGAGTTTAAAATTTGAACTACGGTTAAATATCATGATTAAAATGAGTAATTTATAAGAGTATTTGAAGTGAGCACATTGCTGAAATCAATATCATGTGTGTTGCAACTGCCCGATATCTTCATCAATGTTTCCATATGGCAAATACTAATGAAGCGTACGCCATTTAAGTTTTATATATCTATGGCTCGACTAGGATGAATGCATGGTGTGAAAAGGTGCCAGTGATCTTAATTATTACAGTAAAGATATTGGCAACTGCCCATGCGATTAGGCAAGTTTACATTAATTGTTTACAAAGACTTAGTTCAAGTCTTCGCAAACATACAATACAACATATAAAACTAGACTCATCAAAGGAAAGTAAAATACTTTTTTTTTTTTTTTCTTGGTTTTGGCGTTGACTATTTTCAGGCAATTAATTTAACTTTCGAACACCTTAAATTTTCACCCATTTGAATATTTTTACTGTTTTTCATAAATAGTCAACTACCCACGTACCGTCTATTACAAAGATCTTGGTGTTTTATATCTATGACTGTCTTTTTGGTTCTACCAACAAGCCGATCACATGATCCTCTGTTTCCACTAGGCTTGTCGTGCGGCGAGTAGGGCGAGGTCCTCATGTATGGTCCAGGGACCGTCGGCGCGCTCTCAGAGCCACGTGGGCGCTCTGGTCAGGGAGTACAGAGGTGGGGGGTTGGCCACCGGCGCGGGCGCAGCATCTGCTTCGGAATCGGATTCTTCTGAGGATACGCGTTCGGCTGCGCTTAGAGCTACGCGGGCGTACTCGTCTGTGTCTATGCTCTTGCAGAAGTGGATCGCGTACCTGAGGAGAAGAGAAGTAGATGACACTTTAGACGTAAGACTAAAAAGTCGGGTTGGTTGCTGACAACACGAGATTTGAATGCCTTTCTCGCGAATTATAATACTTGAAAACGAACTTACCTGAGTTTCTCCCGTAACACCGATTTGCATGAGTATCTTGGCATCTTGAGAAGGAAGAAGCAGGTGTAACTCTCTGGTAAGAAGTGATCTGGCGGCTGGTATTTGTCTAACACCTAAAACGAAATAACACAGTTGAAGAGGCAAGATAATTAGGACAGTCTTCAATAAAGGGGTCCACATCGGGGACTGTTACGAGCCCGCGAAGGTTCGTGGGTCCTGCTCCGATTAGGGCTCGGTGGCGATCTCTCGCGTCCGGCCAGGTCCATGCCATGGTACGGAGCGAGAAGCAAAGGAAACGCCCTTAGCCACCGCAGGAGACGCCCCGGGTGTAGGAAGTCGCAAGCCGATGCCCAGCTACCGTAGGAGCGGACTTGCGGACGGCAAGTAATGGGTATCTCGCCGTCCGATAAGGAACAGGCCCGAGTTTACGGCGGGTAGTGTTCCACGCGCGCTTCAATGAGATGTCAGCAAAAGTAACGGGACCCGCTAGGGCCGATGCCTGTCTGGGTAGCGGATAAATTTGAAAAAGAGTTACCGCGGCCCTGGCTCAAGCAACTGTAGGAACACGGGTGGGTTTTAGCCAGTAAAAGTCTGACACATCCACCCGCTCCACCCAGAGCGGGAGCAGTCATTGGATCATTTCACACCCCAAAAAATGGGCTCCATAGCAATCCTTTCAACAAATAATAGTCCATCTCCAGAGGAATTTGGTCATATACCCTCAATCAATCCCACTATTTGTACGACCCTACATACCTGTAACACAAAGTCCCTTTGCCTCGGATCTTGCGGTGCTCTCGGCAGTCGAGTCCGTCCCCAAACGAATCGTAGGAACAGAGCTCGTTCACTGCCTGATAGCTCCTCCATTACTTCCCAGAACCACTGCACTAGCGGCGCGTTCGGCTCCACTCCTAGCGAAAAGAGATTGGGGTTTAATAAATGGAAATGCAAGGGGTGGTGGATAAACTTGAAGTTGGCAGAAAAACGCAGCTGTAAGAAGTTCGTTTGGAAATATTTCTATCACAGTTTTATTCAGATGCAATGTGTTTCGATACACTAAGGACAATATGACAGGATAAAAAACAAAATTGCGAGCTATAAAAATCACGCAAAAACTGCACATCAAAGCATAGGTTGACGCTAAGTTTAATTAGTGTCTGTATCTAAACTTTAGAATTATAATTCAAATGATAAAGTTGTAGGCCATGGTACTGGTCTAGCATGCGGCCCAACATTCTGAAGGTTTGAAAAATTTTCTACTATTTCCTAAATATAACAAAACTAGCGACCCGCCCCGGCTTCACCCGTGACAAATTATTCACAAAAACCTTCCACGTTTCTCACTTTCTATTGGTGAAAACCGAATAAAAATCCGTTCAGTTTAATTTTGAGTTCATCGCGTACAAACGCGGCGGGGACTTTATTTTATAATATACTATTTTCTGCTCGCGTTTTCGCCCGCGTTCAAAGTTAAATAAAATGCTCCGATCGCCACCAAACTTTACAGGATTATCCGCTGGGTCAATCTAAAGATTCTCTGAAAATTTCATTAAAATCGGCCCAGCCGTTTCGGAGTCTATAAGGACCATACATGCATACTTTCTCTTTTATATATATCGATATATATAATCAGTTTACCTTTGTAAGTAGCAGAAGCTCTGAGCGAATGCACAGGTATATCAGGTGAACCACATACGAGGGTTTCAAGCTCAGCCGCGTTGAACAGGCCGAGTAAAGGGGCAGGTATCACCCGGGACATGCCGTCTCGGACTGCTCGGACTTGTTCCTCAAATTCGTGGAGTCTGAAAGGGAAAATGTTGTTGAATAACAAATGCGAATATGTATTTGGGCATATTTTAATATATCTATTTGAAGCGACGTATGCGTTGCTTCTACGCGACCTCTGCAGTGAACGTATGTTAACCAGTTTGGTGATATGTCTTGATACTCAAAGTTTTTAATTTAAACTATGTCTACCAATTGATTAATACAATTTCAGAAATTCACCTCAGAACTTAATACCCAACTGTATTTCAATTTATCTTTCATGGCTATTCATTTTACAATTTCTCATATATTCATTTTATAATTTTATCAGATCTGATAGCTTAACTGTAGATGTCTAAGGAATTTGGTGAATTCGTTGCCTAACTATACTCTATTTGAAATAACATTACAAATTTATACAACCCTTTTTAGGGTTCCGAAGTCAACAAGGAACCCTTATAGTTTCGCTCTGTCCGTCTGTCCGTCCGCAGCTTAGCTCAGAGAATCTAAGTACTAGAAAGCTATAATTTGGCATGTATATACATATTAATAATTCCGAAAAAGTGGTAATATAAAATCATGAAAAATATTTTTTTTTCGGGTACCTCCCATAAAGTGGGGATGTATTTTTTTTCTCATCTAGCCCATGGTGTGGGGTAACGTTGGATAGGCCATTCAAAAATATTATGGGTTTGTTAAAACCATTTTTCTATTCAGAGATTCGTTTGCGTAAAATTAAGCTTTATGTTGCAAATTTATGTTAGAGTCAAGTGTCCCCCCCCCCCTGCCAGCGAAATGGTTGCTCTTGGCTATGTGAAAAAATTCACGGCAGTAGTAAATATAACGAAATTAAAAGGAAAATTATCACGGATAACAAGGCTTTACAAGTTTACGAGTAATAGTCGACCAACTTATAAAATGTACTTGGAACAGTAAAAATTTTGTACAAATGCCATTGAAAAATTACTTAAACAACGTTGTTAGCTGTGTAAAACAGATAGTAAATTTATGCTTATGAACCATGTAATAATTTATGCTTATGAACCATGTAATAATATACAAAAATAAAATAATAACATCCTTAATAATAATTATTTCTAAATTAATAATGTTTAAGCTCGAATAACGAATTGGAGTGGCCGGAGTCGTTGGGAATCCACGTCGTCGTCGTCGTCGTCGTACGGCGCATGCGCGCGGTGGAGTCTATTTTGTGTTAGTGCAGAAGTATTTTCGACGTTTTGTAATTAAAACGTAAAAGTAAAGTCAAATTAGATTCGATTTCCAAGCAAATTACTTATTTTTCTTTTGTCGATATCCTTCTATAAAGTCAATATTAGACCCGAATTCATCACTAATTGAGTAGCGTAAAACTTTCCAGAATGAAATAGTGAATACCGCAGATTAGAGGATTCACCTCTAATCTGCGGTATTAGAGGAGATTAGAGGAATACATACGATTTTTTTTCTAATTCCGAAAGAGAAATAAACAAGGCGCGTGCACGCAAGAATCCAGAAACGAACTATACCATTCCCCGTGGCCCTAACGCACGCCCGTATCGGCTCCTTTCGCAATTCGCACCCGCGGTGGTACTCAAATAGATAATATTTTTCTAACTTCAGTTGCGAAGTTGGATTTTATAACTCCTTCTTCAGTTACCAGATAGTCCATATTTAGTTTAAGTCAAGAGTGAATAGATTACATCTAGGCAAGCGTGCTTCACCGTAGACCACATCATCGCTTACCATCAGGCGAGATAGTGGTCAAACGCGAGAATATAGATTAAAAAAAACATCATTCTATGTGGGCCCGTTTTTAGACTTTGTGAGCCGCTGAAACCGTTCTAATGTTCATGTAACAACAACAAAACTCTCTTTTTAGTCCGCATTATTTTGCAACTTCGGAACCTTTACCTACTGCGCGTGGCCCGACACGCACTTGGCCGGTTTTTTAATTCCTTTCAACCGATTTTGAGTAACTCTATCCCGTAAATATACGGATAGCATAAAAAGCATAAACTGTTACCAAAACTAACCGTTAAATACAGCTACCAATTAAATAAAACAAAATAAATAAATAAAATTGTTTGCTGGAACTAAATTTGTACAATCAAACACTTATGAAAAACATTATGCAAAATTAACAAATTCACATTAACAAATAACAATGTATGTCAGTAGTATCATTTGTCATATCACCAACGCAATAGAAGTCAAAATCGTTTGGACGGGCTGTAAAATGCGATTATTTAAATGTCTTATGTTATCTGAAATGAAGTATAGTCGAAAACTAACCACATTTCGCTTTTTTTTAAACCCACTGGGAAAATATATAAAAAACCGGCCAAGTGCGAGTCGGACTCACGCACGAATGGTTCCGTACCATTATCGCAAAAAACTGCACAAAAATGTCGTTTGTTGTATGGGAGCCCCACTTATATATTTATATTATTCTGTTTTTAGTATTTGTTGTTATAGCGGCAACAGAAATACATCATCTGTGAAAATTTCAACTGTCTAGCTATCACGGTTCATGAGATACAGCCTGGTGACAGACAGACAGACAGACAGACGGACCGCGGAGTCTCAGTAATAGGGTCCCGTTTTTACCCTTTGGGTACGGAACCCTAAAAAATGGTCTCATAAATGCATGACTATTGTTTAAATGAGAATATAGATATACTATCCTATCTTTAAAATGTTACCTGTAGTGCAGAGCCAACTGCACATATTCATCCTTATTGTCCGGTGTGACTCTTTTGTGTCTCGTCGATAGCGGGACTTCGTGGCCTGCCGCTGATGGTATTGAGAATGGAAGCTCGAGGTTTTGTAGTTCCTGCCAACAACAATAATAAAATGTAGACTTGTATGCCCCTCAAATTAACGTTACGGTCAATATAAGCTACATCATATTTGCCCTAGTACTAGCAATTTCATATTCATTTACTCCAGAATGTGGACGAATTTTTTGATGCACAATGAGCCCTTTTTGCACTCCCTTTTGTATTTGAATATAGGCTTGTTTTTTTAGAATATGCAATTGTATGTATGTTAATATATTATTTATTACAGTAGAATCAAGATCGGGCGATAGTTTGGGGATTGGCACTCAAAATGCATTAAAAAAATTAATTTCATCCACTAATAATAAGAAAACATGCGAGGAAATACAAGTTATTCCATGAATCCTAGTATCACAGAGCAGTGGTGGCCCAGAGGTAACGGCCCCAACTTACGTGTCGTAGTTCTAAGCCAGGCAGGCGCTTTACATTGTGTAAATTATTTCATCACCACTGCTCTGAAAACGGTGAAGGAAAACATGGTGAGGAAACCGGCATGTCCTAGAACCGAAAATTCGAAGACATGTGTCATCAACCAACCTGCAATGGGCTCGCGTGGTGGATTAATACCCAACCCCTCTCTCACAGAGAGGAGGCCTGCATCCCAGCAGTGGGAACATTAATTGACTGATGATGAAGTATGTTAGTAAATGGGCTATTGTTTGACTGTAGTGTGAAAATGTTAAGGATTGTCTAAATGTTAATTCTTACCTTATTATTAGGCGTCATATCTCTAATACAAAGCAGCGCAGGCAGGAAATCTTTGTCAACTTCTGCCAAGTCCTGTGGCCGTAGAGGTTGTCCTGCTAGTTGACGCCATACTCCCTCGGCGAGAGAGAGGGACAGCGGCGAACCAGTGCGGATTGCAATGCCCATTAGTACACCTGCATAAAATTGCAACTGCATTAATATACCTCCTTTTGTCATAAGTACAAATATTTTTATCTACACCCAAGCTATAAATCTTAATATATATAAATCTCGTGTCACAATGTTTGTCCTCAATGGACTCCTAAACCACTTAACCGATTATAATAAAATTCGCACACCATGTGCAGTTCGATCCAACTTGAGAGATAGGGTAGGGTAGGGTAGGGTAGGGTGGGGTAGGGTGGGGTAGGGTTGGGTAGGTAGGGTAGGTAGGGTAGGTAGGGTAGGTAGGGTAGGTAGGGTAGGTAGGGTAGGTAGGGTAGGTAGGGTAGGTAGGGTAGGTAGGGTAGGTAGGGTAGGTAGGGTAGGTAGGGTAGGTAGGGTAGGTAGGGTAGGTAGGGTAGGTAGGGTAGGTAGGGTAGGTAGGGTAGGTAGGGTAGGTAGGGTAGGTAGGGTAGGTAGGGTAGGTAGGGTAGGTAGGGTAGGTAGGGTAGGTAGGGTAGGTAGGGTAGGTAGGGTAGGTAGGGTAGGTAGGGTAGGTAGGGTAGGTAGGGTAGGTAGGGTAGGTAGGGTAGGTAAGGTAGGGTAGGTAGGGTAGGTAGGGTAGGTAGGGTAGGTAGGGTAGGTAGGGTAGGTGAATGTTTGGTGTTTTTATGGCAAAACAAAGTTTGCCGGGTCAGCTAGTCCTCTATAAAAGTTTCTGAAACAGTTAGCGTATTGCCAACATTAAAACAACCAATGTCATAGTAACCATAATAACATCCATCGAGTGTTTTAATGTTGTGCTAGATGTAATTATGCAACTCGTTTGCTTTTTCGATCCCTTTCTTACTCATCAAACAGCCATATTCTCACTAATCAATTCATGGTATCTTTATGAATTTCAAGAAAACTGGCCAAGTGCGAGTCGGACTCGCGCACAAAGGGTTACCATTATCGCAAAAACAGCAAAAAATCATGTTTGTTGTATGGGAGCCCCACTTAAATATTTATTTTGTTGTTATAGCGGCAACAGAAATACATCATCTGTGTAAATTTCAATTGTCTAGCTATCACGGTTCATGAGATACAGCCTGGTGTCAGACGGACAGACAGGCAGACAGACAGACGGATCGTGGAGTCTTAGTAATAGGGTACGCGCATTTCACTACCACAGTGCCGTAAATAATAAAAAAACCTGTTATTTAGTACTTATACATAGTTTGTTTAATTTACATCTAAACTTTCCATGAATTTACATCGAGTTCTTACAACACTGAACAACACACAAAACACTGAACAAAAGTTCTGAAACAATAGGTTCAGAACTTTTTTTCTTTTTTTATAATCTATTATAGGCTCGCGCTTGACCAGAAACTTTTATAGAGGATTCATATCATGGGTGTATATAAAGTCTTGTATGCAACTGTACATAATTAGGTATTAAAACACTCGTGTCGTGTCGTGTCGTGTGTGATACTATTATCAGTATCACACAAGGCGAAATCGACTGTGATGAACCCACGTTCGTATTTTATTAGCTCTTATTATACAACAATTGCGTAAATAACTACTAGCTAGCTACTCGATGTTAGATAAGTTGTTTATTTATTTAGATTATTTCTTCTTGGATACACCCACAGTTCTTCCTCTCCTGCCAGTGGTCTTGGTGTGCTGACCGCGCACACGCAGGCCCCAGTAATGACGCATGCCCCTGTGGGCACGGATTTTCTTAAGCCTTTCCAAATCTTCACGAAGCTTGGAATCCAAGTTCGATGAAGTCAACTGGCTGTACTTTCCGTCCACAATATCCTTTTGTCTGTTGAGGAACCAGTCTGGGATTTTATACTGTCTTGGGTTAGACATGATTGTTACAATCTTTTCGACCTCTTCTTCAGTGCATTCTCCAGCACGCTTGTCAAGATCAATGTCGGCCTTCTTCAGTACGATGTTGGAATATCTGCGTCCAACACCCTTGATGGCGGTCATGGCAAACATCACTTTGCGTTTGCCATCAATGTTCGTATTCATAATACGAAGAATATGTTGGAACTTGTCTGGGATTACCAGCGACATTTTCGCAAATTTTGGTTAGGACAACCACCACTAACAACAAAGGTTCATGGGGACCGAGGGACCAGAGTGTTGATTTCGACAACGGCGATGCCATGAGCATGAGATCCATCCTAGCGTGTGCACTAATGGTCTAACAAGCTAGACCGAATTTGGTTTTAATAAGTTATAGACTTAGGTTTCTATTTATGTAAATGATGATTGATGATGAAGAGCAGTGGTGGCTCAGTGTTAACAACCCCGACTTACTTGTCGTAGGTCATGTGTTCGAACCCAGACAGGCGCATTACTTTGTGTAAATTATTTCATCACCACTGCTCTAAAAACGGTGAAGGAAAACATCGTGAAGACATTTCGAAGACATGAGACATCCACCAACCCGCACTGGGCCCGCTTGGTGGATTATGGCCCATTCCCTCTCTCACAGAGAGGAGGCCTCTGTCCCAGCAGTGGGAACATTAAAAGGCTGATGATGAATTAATGTTTTTCGTTTACTGTATCGAGTCGAGTTTTTCGGACGTTCGAACGTAGACGTCTTTCTCAACCAGTTTTATTAATAGCACAAGCGCTTAGATGTCTTAAAACCTATGAGCAGCATCAATATCCTCCTGCCACATATCCTAATTTGTTTGGGGACGGCGCACGCAGCTTGTATTTCCAGCACGGGACTGCTGGACAATGACAACGAAGGATCAAATCGGCTCAATTGATATAAATGTTGACAGGTTAATAAAACTTACCAAGAAACCGGAAGCAGTTCAGATGTAGCGGCGTATTAGCAGTGGGGTTCAATAAGAAAGCGTCACGCGACGCGCCCGCATCGCCACGTCCGTTGGGCGTGGCCATCAGGAGTGGCAGTGATCCGTTCTGTAGCTCTTCACACATCTCCGCTATGCTCTCACTGTAACCTCCGCCGCAATCGTCCACACTCTCACCTAGGAATAGTAAAAATAACATATGTTTTAATAAAATTATATCAATAATGTTTGACACTGAAAGAGACGATACAACCTGTTTTTATTTTAAAGTTCGTGAGTCATATACCTAAATATCGAATGTATGCAATTATGTTCCACCAACTTTTGTAATTATGTACCCAATATTCGATACAATGTTAATTGTTTGTGAATAATTAAATGAAAAAAAGAAATGTATGAATGAATGAAAAATGTGGGATGCAATAAAGTCTCCCAATGACACACAAAAAATATTTGGTGTAAACAGTTTCAGACCTGCCTATGGGTAGTAATTTAAAAAGCCTTCTTTTTCTAGTTTTAAAGAGATTTTTTGCTGGCTGTACCGTATTTTCCGTTTCAAAAGCCCGTAACACTACATGGATCTTATTTACCAACAAACATGAGCTTCCGCACGCGATGTGGCAGAGCTAGCGCGTCCTGCGTCAGTGCAGGTAGACGGGCCACCATCCTCCGAACGGGGCTGTGTTGAGGCTCGTCAGTCACTGGTACTTACCAACAAACTTGACCTTCCACACGCGATGCGGCAGAGCTAGCGCGTCCTGCGTCAGTGCAGGTAGACGGGCCACCATCCTCCGAACGGGGCTGTGTTGAGGCTCGTCAGTCACTGGTACTTACCAACAAACTTGACCTTCCACACGCGATGCGGCAGAGCTAGCGCGTCCTGCGTCAGTGCAGGTAGACGGGCCACCATCCTCCGAACGGGGCTGTGTTGAGGCTCGTCAGTCACTGGTACTTACCAACAAACTTGACCTTCCACACGCGATGCGGCAGAGCTAGCGCGTCCTGCGTCAGTGCAGGTAGACGGGCCACCATCCTCCGAACGGGGCTGTGTTGAGGCTCGTCAGTCACTGGTACTTACCAACAAACTTGACCTTCCACACGCGATGCGGCAGAGCTAGCGCGTCCTGCGTCAGTGCAGGTAGACGGGCCACCATCCTCCGAACGGGGCTGTGTTGAGGCTCGTCAGTCACTGGTACTTACCAACAAACTTGACCTTCCACACGCGATGCGGCAGAGCTAGCGCGTCCTGCGTCAGTGCAGGTAGACGGGCCACCATCCTCCGAACGGGGCCGTGTTGAGGCTCGTCAGTCACTGGTACTTACCAACAAACTTGACCTTCCACACGCGATGCCGCAGAGCTAGCGCGTCCTGCGTCAGTGCAGGTAGACGGGCCACCATCCTCCGAACGGGGCTGTGTTGAGGCTCGTCAGTCACTGGTACTTACCAACAAACTTGACCTTCCACACGCGATGCGGCAGAGCTAGCGCGTCCTGCGTCAGTGCAGGTAGACGGGCCACCATCCTCCGAACGGGGCTGTGTTGAGGCTCGTCAGTCACTGGTACTTACCAACAAACTTGACCTTCCACACGCGATGCGGCAGAGCTAGCGCGTCCTGCGTCAGTGCAGGTAGACGGGCCACCATCCTCCGAACGGGGCTGTGTTGAGGCTCGTCAGTCACTGGTACTTACCAACAAACTTGACCTTCCACACGCGATGCGGCAGAGCTAGCGCGTCCTGCGTCAGTGCAGGTAGACGGGCCACCATCCTCCGAACGGGGCTGTGTTGAGGCTCGTCAGTCACTGGTACTTACCAACAAACTTGACCTTCCACACGCGATGCGGCAGAGCTAGCGCGTCCTGCGTCAGTGCAGGTAGACGGGCCACCATCCTCCGAACGGGGCTGTGTTGAGGCTCGTCAGTCACTGGTACTTACCAACAAACTTGACCTTCCACACGCGATGCGGCAGAGCTAGCGCGTCCTGCGTCAGTGCAGGTAGACGGGCCACCATCCTCCGAACGGGGCCGTGTTGAGGCTCGTCAGTCACTGGTACTTACCAACAAACTTGACCTTCCACACGCGATGCCGCAGAGCTAGCGCGTCCTGCGTCAGTGCAGGTAGACGGGCCACCATCCTCCGAACGGGGCTGTGTTGAGGCTCGTCAGTCACTGGTACTTACCAACAAACTTGACCTTCCACACGCGATGCGGCAGAGCTAGCGCGTCCTGCGTCAGTGCAGGTAGACGGGCCACCATCCTCCGAACGGGGCTGTGTTGAGGCTCGTCAGTCACTGGTACTTACCAACAAACTTGACCTTCCACACGCGATGCGGCAGAGCTAGCGCGTCCTGCGTCAGTGCGGGTAGACGGGCCACCATCTGACCGAATACAGATCGCATGCCAGCCGGGCCGGCGAGTCCCGACCCTCCCCGCCGGGCTCGACGGGCTGCGACGCGGGATAGTTCCACTACGGGGCCGTGTTGACGCTCGCGGACCATTGTAGCCATTATCGCCTGGGTTCGTAATCGTAACGTTAGAACATTTAGAGTAAAAAAAAACAAGATTTTTTTATGTTTATCAAAGGACGAAAATAATAATAAGTTAGAGAGGTTCAACAAAAAGTTAAAAAGTTTTCTTAAGGATGTGTGTTGAAACATTCCTCCGGACGACGTCAGTAATATAAATATGATTGAAAAACTGAATGTAATTGTATACATACCTTTCTGAACGCAGCTTCCTTCACACTGTAGAACAGCAGAGTTCTCAACTGATCTAGAGGACCTTCGAGGATCAATAGCGGTAGATTTGGACACACCAGGTCAGAGAATTGATGCAGTAATACCTGTAACAACATAAAATTATTCAAGAATTTTCCTTTCTGGGTCGCGGATAACTTTGAAAGAGGGTTACCGCGGCCTTGTCTCCAGCAACTGAAGGAACACGGGTGGGTTTTAAAACTGATATCACGCTCCACCCAGAGCGGGAGAAGTTATTGGATAATATAATAAAACAAATGACTATAAATTTTGCAAGACTGCATTTTTGAATAATAATATGTGTTCGGAATAATAAACAAAAAAGTGATAACTTTTCAATTTGCTGAGAAACAGAAGCTCCATGAATAAATGGTTTTTGGTATATCTGGTAAGACTGGTGCCCGAACCGAATGAGTTGCGAAAAGTTAAGGCAGATTTACAAAGCTTCTGGACATCATCGTTCCATTGTGGTTTTAGGTTCAAAATATGTATTATTTTGTAGATGTTATTATGTGTCCACAGTAACATCAATAAATATCTCGATTTAATGAAAATTATGTGTCTTATGATAGAATAGAATTTAAATATCTAAGGAAGAGTATTTCAAACGGAAAATGACTTACCAATCTGTTACAAATTAGCTGAGGCGCTAGGTCTCGTAACAAGTGGCACTCCAGAGGGGGTGGAGGCGGAGCGCGGGGCGCCCTGGGAGCCTCCACACACAAGGCCACCGTGTGCGCACTGCCGCAAGCTACTTTCGTAACTCGTTTGCCCTAAAAAATAAACGATGAAGGAAAATTACAAAAGGAACAATGACCTCACTAAGACTTAGCACACATAGACCCAGTTTTATTACCCGCAGTTAACTCAACTATAGTCCCCGTCACGAGAAGCTATCAATTTTATAAATAAAGAACTTCTATAAGTTACGTAGCAACAATTCAATCAACAACAAATAATCCTAAATTCACCAACTCAAAGTATCATACGTGTAATACGAAAATAACGAGCAATTTCATTTGGTCGGGTTATATTTTAGCGATCTGATTCATTCATGGAACGTTCCAGTACCACAAAACATTAGGCGACAGCGCTTTATATCGCTAAAATATTACCAGACCAAGTGAAATTGTTTATTACTGTTATGTTGCAAGTATTTTACTTTGAGTCGATTGAATTTGGGTAAATTTTTGTCGCTACGCTAAATTTTTAGTAAAACTTCTTTCTTGGCAAAATTTATAGCTTCTCGTGACGAGGACTTTAATGGTTAATAATAGCAATTTATCAACTATTAGCCTAAAAAATAATTCTCCAATTTATATGAAAATTTATTAGGCTAACAAACAATTGAAGAAAAAAAACCAAACCATTGGTTACTATTTTTAACCATTAGTTGACTACGGATACAAAACTTATTTTTTCAAAATAGTTCGTCCTCAATACACACACACAGTCGTCCGATGTTTCTTACCTGCAAAGCCATCAGCAGCCTGGGCCTTTGAGCAGCAAGCGTGGTTCCGTCTCCCAACTGTCCTTCATCGTTGTCACCCCACGTATACACTTCACCGTTGTCTGTACACGCTACGCAATGAAGACTCCCTGCAAGAATTGATTAGTTATTTTCATACTAAAGAGCGACTAAGGCGTTAACAGAAATAACCTATAAGGACCACTTGAGCCAAAAACTTAACTCAGAGTTAGTTGCTAACACGAGTTTAAATAACTAATATGTCAACTTTAAAACTTTCGCGTTTCATAATTGAAAAACAATAAACGCGATGACTTCGATTATTTATTTATTTACCGAAATCAACGCGTTAAATTCCCATGATATATTGTTTTTCAACTAATATGTCATGCATATTTGGCCGAGTTAGCTATTAACTCGGAGTTAGTAATAACCCAGCGAGCAGGCCTAAGAATATTTTCATTACCCTTATTTACGAATTGAAGTGCAAATACTCTTGACTTGTCAGGTCATCATTCATAGCATGCCTTTTACTTAAAAAAAAGCGTTTATATCGAATATCGTTCTAGCATTGTTTTCCAACCTGTGGTCCGTCGACCACAGATGGTCCGCAAGAGTTAAAATATGTTCCGAGAAGGTTTTAAAAAGTCAAACATTTCAACTCATTAATTACACTGTAGCGAACTGCTGTATTTACTTTTAATTTTAAAGACAGGGAATGCCATGAAAAGAAAAAACCACTTTAAAGAAGATGGTGGATGACGACGCATCATAGAACACGGAACCAGTGAGTACAGATCTACCTTTACACTCCATTCTAATAATAAGGAAAATCACCAACCTTTGGACTGATTGCGAACGTTGGCACAGATTCCTTTGATAAAACCGACAGGCGCCGGGCCAACTACCAACTTTCGCCCCAATGTTGGCGCCAACACCATTTTCTAGATCCACACGTTGGACGAGTGTCCTTGGGACTTACGTTGGGGCCAACGTGTGGAGCCGGCGTTAAGGTAAGCAAGTATAACTCACCTGTAGCTATAGATACAATAGTTTTCCCTTGCATGCCAGTAACTCGCATGGGCCTGCGAACATGTTCATAGCTGCCGTGCCCAAGTCGATGGTAATCACCTTTGCCCCTATACACCAACAACACATTAAAATCAGTAAAATATGCTAATTTAAACCCGAGTCGCTTTATTAGACGGCTAATACTGCCTTAATTACGTGTGATGTGGTATACTCTTGAATAAACGTAGTCAGCACTTAGTCTATTAATTATTAGATTGTTCCAGCGGTGTCTGGACGTCCGATTCAGTGCTGTCTACTTACTGATAAATCTGGTTGTTTTATTATAAAATCCAAACCCTAACTAGTGTTACTAGTGAACACCACAGCAACGTTTTGTCCGTATGGCTGTATGTGGATCAGGGTGTGAATAAGCGCAAGCACCATTGAAAAGGGAGGATCCTCCGACTAGACGTGTGTCTGGTCCGGACAACTGCACAAAGGTTGTTTTTGGACTGATGTATATATTCATATCGTGCCGAAAATTCTGCTTGCGCGATACAGGATTTTAGTTAGCAAGTGGCATCATAAATGTTGCTACATCTGTCTAAGAAGAAAAGTTACGGGCTCATTTATGAAGCGCAGTAATATATCTCAGCACAGTTCGATGGTTGTTTAACTCTGAAAATTAATTACACTGAGCGCTTTTCGAGACGCACGGGACCGGTCAATGTGGCGGCGCTTGGGCGAAGCCTATGTCCAGCAGTGGACGTCTTTCGGCTGATATAATGATGATTATGTGCGTTTTTCAGGCCTGGGGGGTGATCGTAAGCCCTTAGAGTAAGGTTATTTTGAGTGTGCGTAAGGGACAGATGTATACAAGTCATATACATCTGTCCTTTACACAAACTCAAAATAACCTTACTCTAAGAGCATATGGTCACCCCCTGCGCTGGATATGGGATTTTCTAGTTTAATTTACTTACCAAGTATAAACGCTTCCACATTGACATAAAGCCACAGAGAATTGAGATCCACATTCGACTTTGACAACTCGAAGTCCTTTCAAACAGTCTATCCTCATTGGTAGCTTACAGCCCTCTGAACCACCACGACCTGAAACAAAAGACGAATAAGATCACCGTCGTTTGTTTTCTAACATAAAATGGCAAAATGAGCTTGGTGGGAATGAATCTGCCTAGGCTTTTTCCAACTATGTTGGCTTCCAGCCTAACATGAAACAAAAAGCAATTGTCTATGAATATGCCAAGATACAACGGAAAAATCGGGGCAAATATATATAAAGAAAAAGAAAAATAAATACATAATTCATATATTCATAATAAAAACAAAGAGCCTCCTCCTTTTTAGGAAATCTGTTAAAAAGGGCACAGACTGGATGTATATAATGTTGGCAAGTGAATATAAGTAGTTTATGCAGCGGTCATATAATAGGGGTTATTAAATCACGAGCGTGGGTTTATCACACGAAGCGAAGCCGAATGTGATAATAATATCACGCGAGTGTTTTGATACCAAATTATATGCCGTTGCATACACTTTTTATCTTCACTCAAACAGTTGAAATAAAACAAAAGTGGTAACGGAAAAAATATGTGGTATGGCGTGCAATTTAGATTCTCATTGAGCATGGCTGCGCAGCGCGCGCATCCACAGACAATGACACAATTTTTCTACATTAAATCAATGAGCCCATATGCGCCAATAAATTAAAAAGTAAAAGTGTGCTATAAAAAATAAAAGTTATTTTATGATGTAGTTGTTTGAAAATAGAAGAAAAATGTTGCACTGTTGTAATGTCCTTTTTTTTTAATTTTACCTATCCACCAATATAAAGTAGTTACGTGTTAATACAATATTTTTTGAATTCATATTTGGAAAATCATGTTGTGAGTAAAGTGTAAAGTTACCTAGTTTTCCATAGTCGCCGTCACCCCATGACCAAACATTGTCGTCATCAGTGATGCACAGAGTCTGCGCATCTCCCGACCCACAAGCGACGTCTATTACGCGATATGACGATAATGCATCCACCTAAAACACATAAATTAATTTTAAATTTAAGAGAATAAATAAATGAAAATCAGTAAGCAAAAAGGATGGACAAATTAAGTTTTTTATTTACTAAGGCCCAAATTTCAATAGTTCGATAACTTTTAATTGAGGAATAAAAATGGCGGTGTGACAGCTTTTATACAGGAAATAATTATGTCAAACGGCCATTATTATTCCTCAGATAAAAGTTATCAGACTATTGAAATATCGACTCTTTAAAAGCTTATTTTCAATTATAAATCTCAAAGAATTTATTTCAAGAAGACCAATCAGGCAATTTTGAATTGTTTAGAATTCGGTCAGCTTGTCGGAAAGTTGAAGCTTGGCCGTTCTAAAAATGTTACCGTACTTATAGACAAAAGAAAGTATTATAAAACAAGCTTTTATCTTTTTTTCTCAGTAAACCCTTTGATTTGATACCCGTATCATGGCAGTGCACAAAAAATAACTACCACCATCCATGTAACTAGTCCACCATCTTGAGCCGGCCGCCATATTGGACTTAGAATGATTTTACTTAGCTAACCATACATTGTCTCATCCAAACTAAATGTGTATGCAAAATTTCATCTTAACCGGTGGAGGATAACTGCTTTAAAATTCAGTTGCAATATTTGACCCGAACACACTTGCATACATATATCTATACACTACAAGTTAAATAAAAGTTTGTAACAAAGAGTTTGGTACTGGCACGATCTCATTGCTAAGAAAGAAAATTTGGTTCAAATAAATCTCACTAGATGGCGCGATATGCACATCGGTATCCATCTATCTGTTATTGAATGTGCGTAAAATTAACATTTTCTGGAATTGAACACAAAAATTGTATGTTCTTGTTTAATCAACTCTCCTAAGTACAAAATTATGGAATATTGGGCCCTTAATTCACATTTCAAAGATTATTAGACGGATCATTTAAAATTGACGCCAATAGATGGGGAATTTTTAAATTTCTGAGACTTTCCACTCGATTGTTAAAGTTTGCATTTTAACACATTTTGGTGCAAAAAAACTGTAAAAACGTGCAAATAAATACTAGAAAATAAACATTCACTGTATTTAAAGAAAAAAACATTCACGAACCTAGTAAACCCTTTTACTTGCAAGTCGCTGCTAACACCATCTATCTATCACCGTGAAACAGAACCGAATGCGTTCGATGTACAAAAAATTGCCAGAATAAGCAGTCGAAAAACGCTAGTTACGTCGGCACGGTTTCTTTGTATGGGATGAGGTATCTGTATGCTAGTATTATATTATCTGTTGTACTGGTCAGAAGACATGAATAATTTTTATCCTTACCATTTTAGGTACAAGCTGGTCTTCAGAGTCACCATGTCCCAATCGTCCATACCTGCCTTTGCCCCACGTGTATATGCGGCCTCGTGCGGTCAAACACGCAGAGTGTGCGCCTCCGCAAGCGATTGCAACCACTTCCATTCCAGATAAAGACGTTATTAGCTTCGGTCGGTCGTAGCTCCTGTGGGAATATAGTTGTAGAAAATTATGGCAATTGGGATGTTTCCTGGGTAGAAAAATGATAATTTTATCAGTGAGATTATCAAATAATATCGGACACGATTTATTGCTTTACCAAATCAATAAAAAAATTACAAAGTTAAAGCGCAAGTTCAGGGGTGTGACCATAAGCTCTTAGATTAAGGTTATTTTGAGTGTGCGAAAGGGACAGATGTATATTACTTGTATAGCTTATGATCCCAGGGGTGACGTCACTAAGGCAGTATAAAGTGTAATAGCGGCGTGACGGTTCACGATATTTCAACGCATTATATCGTCGTCCCTTAATGTTTACGTGTCAAAAGAAAAATACGTGTCCAATATTTTTTATTAATATATCTGACGGACAAAAACCACGACATCAGTGATAGTGAGCCCGACGGCACAATTTTTTTTTTGCTGTTTTTTCCTTTGCTTGACCACTATCTCACCTGATGGTAAGCTATGATGTGGTCGACGGTGTAACACGCTTACCTAGAAAAAATCTGTTGTGGCTGTCGGGTCAGACTCCGGCAGGGAATTCCACTCCTTAGCTGTACGCATAATAAAAGTATTCCCAAAACGTTTTGTGCGTATGGGTGGGATGTCCACCATGTACCAATGGCGCATCGTCGTATGTTTGGTAGTACGATGGTGAAGCGGGCCAGATGGAATTAGATCATGCAATTCCATCGAAAACGCCCCGAAATGTAACCAAAAAAAACCGACAAGCTGGCAACTCGGCGACGATGTTCAAGGCTCTGGAGCTTTGTCTTGACCAGAGTCTCATTGTCAATGAGCCTAGACAGCTAGCCCAGTATTTTACGTTTAACAATTAAGCGCACTTGCTGCAAGTATACCAACGGGTTATTCGAAGCTAGGCTGGGGCTACCTTCACTGTGATAACGATGCAAACATATTTTATTTCAGGCAAATCGCTTCGCTGTTGCTATTCCAGATGTTGCAGATATTGATACCATTTACTCAAGATCTCATAGAAATATTTAAGTACACCAAACCATTTAGACTGTTGTTTTGTTAATAATGAATACTCACACTCTATTCGCATGTCCAAGTTTACCGTCTTCACCTTCACCCCAGCTGTAAACATCGCCATCAGCAGAAAGCGCTAAGCAGTGCTTGCCTCCCGAATTACAAGCGACCTGGCAACACAACACAATAACTTAACTCTCTAAGTTTTTAGGCTGACATGGTCACAATCATTAGAATTAATATTTGTTTCGGGATATTTGCCATGTATATTTTGATTTTGGTTGAGAGCTCGATATTTCGGTACCATTACAAGTGCCATGATCACGAGAACTAAAGTCTTTGCGGGTGGGTGTTATTTACAAAGAGACATATCTGTCTACCCTCTTCCTCACTCGTCTTTCACGCACGATGCCGCTACTACCAGAGGCCTTAGTGCGAGTTTTTACTCACGCTCAATCGCGTTAACGTTAACGCCAATTTGTATTGAAACTGGATAAGCGCCGTCTGGTGACGGCAAGGTAAAACCTGTTTTTTTTATACATTTTGACATAAGAGATCGTTTACGTTAACGCGATTGAGCGTGAGTAAAAACCCGCACTAATGGCACAGAACTTTTCTCACTAGTTACTAGACAGACGATGCTCACTGTATCCACTTTTGACACTCGTTCAGTAGTTTTACGACCTTTACATAGTCACGGGGTCTCATAGCTAAGAAAGAAAATTTGGTTCAAATAAATCTCACTAGATGGCGTGATGGCGTGACATACCATTTTTATGTTCAATTCCAGAAAATGTGTGTGTTCGACACATTTTCTGGAATTGAACATAAAAATGGTATGTTCTTGTTTAATCAACTCTCGCAAGTACAAAATTATGGAATATTGGGCTCTAAATTCACATTTCAAAAATTGATGCCAATAGATGGCGCATTTTTATATTTCTGAGGCATTCCACTAGATTGAGGGAGATTCCACAAATTTGCATTTTGGTGCAAAAAAACTGTGAAAAACGTGCAAAAAAATACTATAAAACGAACCGTCACTATATTTAAAGAAAAAAATATTCACGAACCTAGTAAACTCTTTTACTTGCAAGTCGCTGCTAACACCATCTATTGCCGTGAAACGGGATCGAACGCGATTGATGTACTTACAATAACAACAAAATAATCAGATGAAGAACGCTAGTTACGTCAGCACGGTATCTTTGTATGGGATGAGGCATGTGTATGCTAGTATTATATTATCTGTGACAGTGTGTAGTTGAACCACTGGATGCCAGGCTCTCGACAATTGAAACCCGTCCTCCCTATAGAAGTTTTTGCACTTGGTTATTTCAATTGCTTCCCAAACCATTCTAGGTATGTAATGGCGTTCAGTCGAGATAACTTGTGGGTCATGTAAATCGATCCAGTGGTTTGGCCCTGATTCGAGAAGATGTTCTGCTTTGGCCGATTTTTGGGGATCGTTGTTTTTCACTGCCCTAATGTAACGGTGCCGAAATATCGAGCTCTCAACAAAAATAAAAAAATACATGGTAAATATCCCGAAACAAATATTAATTGTTAATTATTTATTTGGTTAGACCTGTTTTCTGACACCCTTAAGTTTCTGATCAGTATATCAAGTGTCAAACATTGTTTGGTTTGATCAGTTGACAGCAGATTTAAAGATGGTCGTTTTAGAAGGCAGGATCTCGGTTTTGGTTATTGTTATTACCTTTGTAATAAATACGTGTTGTATTGAAGCCAGTAGTGTTGGTTGTGAGACGGAATCGATGCCGCCTATGCCCAGTCTGCCACCAGCACCGTAACCTGTTTAAAAACATTTTTTTTTTTTTTGAATAGTAATTGGGGGCACCATGTGTACCTACCAAAATTTATGAATTTCGAAAACATCAGCTGTTACTACATTTTGTCAAGTTATGCAAATAAATTTTCGGGGCAATTGATATTTATACACGATTTCAGGGGTAGTCCCATAGTAACAGGTTTAATAATTAGGAGTTTAGGCCCCGGCAAATAACTTGGCAAGGTTTTGGCGATAGAATATAGAGGGAACGGAACGCGCGCTCGGAGCGGTGCTAAACGTTCCCCGCGTCCCGCTTGGTAACCAAAGAGACATAAAAAAATACATGTGCGCATCTCATGGCTCTTGCCAAGTTACGTGCCGACCGACAACTATAAACAATGAACCCTTTGAGTTACGGAACCACAGGAATTCCATTTTTCTTGCCCTTCGACTATTAAATTTACCAGTAGCCAGTAGCATAAACCTTTCCATCAGGCTTTACAGCGAACAACGTTTGTTCCGCTTCCACTAACTGCACCGGATTGAGTGCAGCTAGCACGTGGCAGGGCGTCTTCGTTCGTACTTTAGCACCTTCGACGCCGTGCGCCGTCCAGTCGTCAGCGGTGGTTGTTATCCATTCGCATACATGGCTATAAAACCTACATTTTATAAACAAACTTACCAGTTGCATAAACTTTTCCATCAGGCGTCACAGCGAACAGCGTCTGTTCCCCTCCCACTAACTGCAACGGATTGAGTGCAGCTAGCGCATGACAAGGCGTCGGCGTCCGTACTTTAGCGCCTTCGACGCCGCCCAGTTGTCCGCGGTGGTTATGACCCCAGCCGTAGACTGCACAGCCACGGGAACCGCCGCCCCACCAACCACACCAGTCTTCTGGACGTCTGGAACGTAGAGATATTATAGGGTTCAAGTTAAAAATTGATTAACTTATTGATGAAGTTCTCCAGAAATACTCAGTACCCATAACCGGCGTGCATGTGACCATGAAAAGATGAAGATGATGACCATGAAAAAGGAGACTGCAGTGTTTTAATTTCTGCACAAAGTTTGATGGTTAATTTAGGCAAGTTGTTTTTGAACCTGAACCTGTTACCTCTCGAAAAAGCGCGCGTTGATTGTGTGTATATAGTCTGTGGTTTTTAGTCTCAACGATTCTAATAAATTGTTGTTGGAAATTATTTGCATTTAATTAAGTAAGCTCATCAGGTAGTGAAAAAAGAATCGTTCGTGTCTCGCATAAAAAGGCTTTATTGTAACACTCGCATGTAGCTTTCTAAATTAGCTACATCGCTCGTGTTAAAATCTCTACTTTATATGCTCGACACGAAATGTACTATTAATCTGTTACCTCCTCTGTTGTCCTTCGCTCCATTAGTACTTTTTGCGCAATCATGTTTTCATACACATACAAAATACGAATACACAAGTGTTTTAAACTATTTAGTTATTTACTTACTTGTTAACCCAATGCAGGAGTTGTTCATCATGCTGCTTAGTAAACTTAGTATTGTCCTCCCACTGGAACAACGACTCACTGGTCGTGTCGTCACTATTATACACTCCAAGGTCTGCCAATCTCTTCCTCACATCCGCTAAGAAAGGCGAGGGTAATGGTGTTCGTCGTATAAGAGCGTCAGCAGTGCGAACGCAGAGGCAGTAGCGTTTGAACCACGACCAGCGGACGGAGTCCGGGCCGCTGCACACGCGGGAGTCCATGCGGAGCCCGCATGCGAGCCATGCTAATTCCTGGCGAAAGAAAATTGGGTTTAGTATTTTACGATATCAGTTATTCAACTTCCACAACGCAAGCTTCAAAAATAACTGCAATTTTGCAGCCGGCGTGAAGTTGAAACTCAAATCCATCAAGAGCTTAAATATGATCCTAGTGAAATCTATACTAATATTATAAAGAGGAAAGATTTGTATTTTTGTATTTCACGAATAAACTTAAAAACTACGAAACCAATTTCAAAAATTCTTTCACCGTTGGGAAGCTACACTATCCCCGGGTGACATAGGCTACTTTTTATGCCTGTTTTCCCACGGAAACGGGAGCTACGCGGGTGAAACCGCGAGGCATCCGCTAGTGTGTAATAAATATAATAACAAAACGTTTTGGGAATACTTTTATTATGCCTACAGTTAAGGAGTGGAATTCCATGCCGGAGTCTGTTTTCCGACACAATCTAGGAGTCTTTAAGTCAACGATGAATAGGTTATTTCTAGGCAAGCGAGATTCACTGTCAACCAAATCATCGCTTGCCATCAGGTGAGATAGTGGTCAAACGCAAGCCTATGGTATAAAAAATGTTTTATCTACACTCACAACGTAATGTTCCAAATACGAATTCAAAAAATATTGTATAAACACGTACTTTATATTCGTGGATAGGTAAAATTAAAAAAAAAAACCATTACAGTTCAACATTTTCCTTCGATTTTCAAACAACTGCATCATAAAATAACTTTTTAATTTTTATAGCACACTTTTACTTTTTAATTTTCTGGCGCGTATGGGCTGTAGTAAAGAAGTTTCATTGTCTGTGGATGCGTGCGCTGCGCAATGAGAATCTAAATTGCCCGCCATGCCAAATATTTTACCCTTTCCACTTTTGTTTTATTTCAACTGTATGAGTGAAGATAAAGTAGTGTATGCAACGGCATATAATTAGGTATTAAAACACTCGCGTAATATTATTATCAAATTCGGTTTCGCCTCATTTGATAAACCTACGCTCGTGTTTTAATAACCCCTATTATATGGCTATTGCATAAACTACTATTATAGCTGCTGCGCTCGCTGTGAACTTTTGAACCCATTTCAATCGCAACAGGCCAAGACATATTCTATAAAAAAGTCCCAGGTAGCCGTAGACAAAGAGAAGTAACAGAAGATTAGGGAGGATTTTGCTCTGCAGTGGACAAATCCTAGTTAATAAATAACACACCTTCAGATAGTGCGTGTGTAGGAGATGGGTGCCAGTGCGCAGCGCCGGCTCCTCGTGCTCGTACTGCGCGTGCAGCAGCTGCGGCAGGTGGTGCAGGGCAGGCGGGGTGCCGGTGCTAGTCTCGCAGGCGCCGGCGCCGCAGCCGCTGCCGCCGCACACTACGCCGCGTAGGCGCCGAACGCACCATACGCGGGCACGCCACGCTGAAAGGGAAAACAGTGACACAGTGGTTAAACGCGAGCAATCTATTATTTTTTTTCGATGTCGTGATGGCCCAGTAGCTAAGACCTGAGACCTCTCGTGTTTGAGGTCGTGAGTTCAAATTCGGGCTAGTATCAATGTGACTTATTAAATTAAAATGTACTTTCTAAGTTTAGCTTGGACGTCACTGACAACGGTGAAGGAAAACATTGTGAGGGAACCTGGCCTTATAGTTAGTAGTTGTAAGTTTGTGCTCCATTGGTGTAATTGCTGCAACGCGTTCCAACGCATAAATAAATATATTTTAATTAAAAAATAATATTTATGACAGAAGGCGAATTAACTGTAGTCTTACATCATACAAGGATATTTCGACGTGTAGCCTAGGTGTCGTATCATGGTTCGGTTTCATGATTTTTTTTAAAAGAATTTCCACAGAAAATTTCAACACAATTGTTTTTCAAGCGCCAAAAGATCCTTGTCCATCATCAGTCTTTTAATGTGCCCACTGCTGGGACACAGGCCTCCTCTCTTGTGGGGGAATGGGTCGTAATCCATCACACCGGCCCAAATGTCTTCCAATATCCTTGTAGCACTATTAAAACTCCGTTTTCAGTTCATTCGAGATTTGTGATGACATAAATTCGAGGGACAAGGATTTGGAGTAAATTCGAAGGTGAATCTGAGAATCAAATTACACATTAAAACATCCTGTTTAATAAAACAATTGCATACTCACATAGTGTAGGCATCTGTGCGCATATAGCCAAGGCTTGGGCCAGGCGCGGCGCCAACTGATGATCATTTGAAATCGCCGCCAACAAGGGACCGTCAAGTAACCGCCACGCCAAGTCCACTGATGGACAGGATAAGACGTAGCGATCTGACCCGCTCTCCTGTTGACAAAGCAATATGAATACAGTACCCATTTATGATAAATAGTTTCTTTGTATAATTTATAATTGTTTGGGCGCACGGTTGGCGCAGTTGTTGAGCGATTGACTGCTGCGCTGCGTGTCGCGGATTCGATTCCCGCACGGAACAATTATTTGTATGACATACAGATAGTTGTTCCGGCTCTGGGTGTTTGTGTATT
This sequence comes from Anorthoa munda, assembly GCA_945859665.1. NCBI lineage: Eukaryota > Metazoa > Arthropoda > Insecta > Lepidoptera > Noctuidae > Anorthoa > Anorthoa munda. Next base: position 9,119,609 of record OX243893.1, read on the forward strand.
TATATGTTTGTAAACGCACCCACGATACAGAAAGAAATTCCTAGTGTGGGGCAACGTTTTTTAAAAAAGAAAAAAAAAGTTGTCGTTATTTACAAAGCAAAAGAAGTATGAAACAACTGGCGTTCTGTAATTTCTGCCTACTCATAAACTAAGACCTTTTTTCATGAAAATTAAATCAAATGTATTTATTTCAACTAGACCATTATGCGGCACTTTTGAATGTTAAAAAATTAACATGTTATAAAAAAATTATTCTACCGTGCATTCGAAAAAGTAGGTTGATATGGAGAAGAATGCACAAGAAACTCCATACTTACTCTTTAAAAAAAAATAAAGGCTTTTTACAATATTAACATAAATAGTACATACATTAATAAATTCTTATACGTGAGAACGATGCACCCAGCACTACTATACTAAATATAAAAATAAGTACTAAGTATAAAGTATTACAAGCACTAACAGGTAAATTCCTTCACTTGATAAATAGGGACATGGTTCTCACATACTTACAAATATTGTAAACATAGGTAAATTACCTAATTCAACAACAACGGAACAGTGTGCGAGTAAATTTTTTAAACAAATAGAGAAGAAAATAAAGCGTTACTATAATAATTATGAATATACCGTACACAAATTAACCATTTTGATAGTTTCTACACTAAAGATTGTCATACGGAGCAGGACCAGCATGTTTCCAAGCATTCTTATCTTGAATATAATCATCTAATTTGTAATATGCTTGTTTACAAAGTGTGCTTTTAATTATTGTTTTAAATTTTCTTTCATTAAGTTTTAATATCTCACAAGGTATTTTGTTATAGAATTTAACACAGTACCCCATGAAAGATGTGTGTACTTTCGCTAATCTATAAGATGGCTGATCTAACTTATCTTTATTTCTAGTATTACAATTGTGTCTATCACTAATTTTACTAAAGAGATTTAATTTTTTCCTTACATACATAATATTTTCATAAATGAATTGGCAAGAAACTGTCATAAAAGAAAGAATATATATGGGAGAGAGGTGTGTTTATGTATGGTATTTTTTGGCAATACATGCATCAGCCCAGACGTTATGTCCCGAGTATTATTATGAAAACTCGGAACCTAACTTCTCCAGTTTCCTTTAGCACGTTAGTACATAGAAAGCGCTCTGTATTGATTGACAGATTAGTCTGATTGTCCGTGACAGACAAACTAATTTTTAACCCCCGACGGAAAAAGAGGAGTGTTATAAGTTTGACGTGTGTTGCTGTGTATATGTGTGTCTGTCTGTGGCATTGTAGCGTATTTTTTTTTGTTTGAATGGTGATTTTGTCGAGAGTGTTCTTAGCTATGTTTGAATAAAACCGGTTCAGCCGTTCAAAAGTTATGGGCGTTTCACTGTTTGAATCGGGGTGTTTACGCAAGATATCGTGTCATAATAACGTTGTCAATAGATTGCCGATCGAAGCGTATCTACTATGTACTAGATAAATTATGTAGCATGAAATAAAAACAAGTTGGGGCTTATAATTTTTTTAAATTTTTCTTGTATTACTAGCTGACCCGGCAAACTTTGTTTTGCCATAAAAACACCAAACATTCATCTACCCAACACTACTCCACCTACCCTACCTACCCTACCCTACATACACTACCCTACCAACCCTACCTACACTACCTACCCTACCTACCCTACCCTACCAACCCTACCCTATCTTCCCTACCCTACCTAACCTACCCTACCCTACCCTACCGTACCCTATCCTACCTACCCTGCCCTACCTACCCTACCCTACCTACCCTACCCTACCTGCCCTACCCTACCTGCCCTACCCTACCTGCCCTACCCTATATACCCTACCCTACCCTACCCTACCTACCCTACCCTACCCTACATAAGAACCTTCTCCCAACAATAACGAACACAACAAAAAAACAATAAGCCAAATCGGTCAAGCCGTTTTCATGTTATGTCGTGACAACGGAAAACGGGTTTCATTTTTATATATATAGATAGATAATAAGTAAACAGTACTTACGGTAAGAGAATGTGAAGGCAGCATAGGATGCGCAGTAAACCTCCATCCCCAGCCATTAACGGAACCATCGCTAGTGAATCTCCAACGCAATTCATCACCTATTGAAAAACGAAACAGAGAGAATAAAATTTGGCTGAACCTATCCAGATATTTAATCCAGACTGTAATCTATCCCTGTGCCAAATTTCATCCGGATCCGTTCAGCCATTTTAGCGTGATTGAGTAACAAATATACACACTTCCATCCAAATTTTCGCATCACACTAATATTATAAACGCGAAAGTTTCTGAGTGTGTATGTATTTGTATATTTGTTACTTCTTCATGCCCAAACGGCTGGACGGATCTGGATGAAATTTGGCACAGAGATAGATTATTGTCAGGCATAGCACATAGGATACTTTTTATCCCGGGAATATGTTCCCTCGGGATAGTTTTTGAATATCACGCGGGCCAAGCGGCTGGCAGAAGCTATTTTATAATATTAGTAAGAAGTAAGTTAAGATATATACAGGTCTAGCGCCTAACTGTGTCAGTTCCTGAGGTATGGGCGGGAGTAGTCATTGGATGATAACGTTGACTAAAAGGCAAAAAAAAATATGTTTCTACTTTTCACGTCGCTGTCAAAGCAGGGAGTCAGTATAAAAAAAATAATCTTTTAAGGTTTATCAATACTTCACTAAAAATGCTAGAGCAGTTCTTTCTAGACAGAAAGGACTGCCCAGGCATTTTGCTCTTTGTTTTCTGACTTACCGTTGACAATGATCTCCTGAGCCCAATCAGTGGGTTCTCGACCGGAACGAGTTGCCAATACTCGGCCAGTGCTGTCCGAAACAGTAAGCGGATCATTGCGACGTTCGGTAGAACATCCTTGTTCGAAGACTACGCGAAGGGATGAAGCGCCGGGGATTTTCACTACACCTATGTAGAAATTAAAACATTTTAATACGAGCAGTTAAAGCACTGTACTAACAAAGCAAAGTTGGTTGATATACTAAAGTTTCTGCACATCATATCTTATGGAACTGTATTCTTTGGCAGAATGAACGAAATATTCTATTGGTATCAAATATAACAGCTCACAATTTTAGGACCCATTAATATGAATGATAATTTTTATCCGTGGTGCTAGGCAACTGGGTCTATCCCAGTTGTAAACGACCTTTTGTGCATTTTGGCCTTGTACGAGTATGTTCTGTCTCCTGCTTGGTATGGAGGGAAGTGGAAATTTGTATTTATCCCTACTCCTGTTATTCTTTTCTGACTAATTTCGTTGCGGGATTCAAGATAGTTAAATTCATTCTCCGGGATTTCGTCGAGCTTCATTGCCTCGGCGCTTTTCTGGTGGTCGCCACTGTTGATTCTGGCTTTCAGGAGTTGCAGTGATATGGGAACAGTGCGGTGGGATAGAAACAATAAAAATGTTAAAAGATGCGTCGATCGTACGTTTAGTCACAGATAATATAATACTAGCATACAGATACCTCATCCCATACAAAGAGACGGTGGCGACGTAACTAGCGGTTTTCGTCTGCTTAATCTGGCAATTTTTTGTACATCGAACGCATTCGGTTCTGTTTCACGGTGATAGATAGATGGTGTTAGCAGCGACTTGCAAGTAAAAGGGTTTACTAGGTTCGTGAATATTTTTTTCTCTAAATATAGTAAAGGTTTGTTTTCTAGTATTTATTTGCACGTTTTTACAGTTTTTTTTTTTGCACCAAAATGTGTTAAAATACAAACTTTAACAATCGAGCGGAATGCCTCAGAAATTTAAAAATGTGCCATCTATTGGCATCAATTTTAAATGATCCGTCTAATAATCTTTGAAATGTGAATTAAGAGCCCAATATTCCATAATTTTGTACTTAGTAGAGTTGATTAAACAAGAACATACAATTTTAGTGTTCAATTCCAGAAAATGTTAATTTTACACACATTCAATAACAGATTGAGGTGCATATCGCGCCATCTAGTGAGATTTATTTGAACCAAATTTTCTTTCTTAGCAATGAGACCCCGTGGTTTAGTGAACTAACGCGTTAGTTACGGGACACAATAAATGCCTACTACTATGGCGTTAGTGTGACACAGTAACTCGTAAAATTGTAGAAGTTATTATCAAATAGCATCCATCGTTTTCAAACCTCGTCCAATCATATTAAACCTCGAGTCGATAAAAGAGGATAAGGGCCCTTTTCGTAGACATTTCATTTTCAACCTTATTTCAATGATATTAGCGTTAAAATTCCTTTATTTCTACACGAATGGTTTGTTATGCTGAAAAGTGCCATGCGGTGCCGAGGCAAGGTTGAAAGCATATATAAACGAAAAATCCATTGCCGTACCATGCCGTCAGTGCCGAAGTCTCTTCTATAAGCTTGCGCGCTTCTTCTATATTACTTCACAGAGCGGTCGTGATCAAGATGTATTGTGTACAATGAGGATGAACTATAGTTCTCGCCAAACTTCTTACCCACCTTGAAGTTGGCTACAATGGCTGTGCAGTAGTAAATCTCATACAAAAACAGCACATTTTCGTGTCTTGGGCATCGGAAAGCCAACTTCAGAGCGGCCCAGAAGTTTGGCGAGCACTATAATTAACGTCAGTTTAAACTTGGAACGTTGTTTATGGTCCAGAAGTGTAAGTAGAAGTAAGTTTGTTACGTACGCGAAAAGCATGTTTACATTTATATCATATTTAATAACTTAAAACACAGACATTTTTTTTTATTTTTTTTATTTAAGGTAAAACTTTGCCCCACACTAGGAATTTCTTCCTGTATCGTGGGTGCGTTTACAAACATATAAACTCACATACACAAACACCCAGAGCCGAAACAACTATCTGTAGGTCATACAAATATTTGTTCCGTGCGGGAATCGAACCCGCGACACGCAGCGCAGCAGTCAATCGCTCAACCACTGCGCCAACCGTGCGCCCATTGACCCGTCACTCATATTTGCCATAACTAATTTGAGGTATCGCAAAATATTCACAACAATAATATAATTAGGAAAAAACCCGCCCTCTCACAACAGAAATTATGAAGTTTGACATATCGGAGACCTTATGCTACACCAGCGCCTCTAGCGGCGAATTCATACGCAGTAGCCCCCATTTGTAGTATACCGCAGTACTAAAATCGCGCTTTTAAAACGTTTTTCATACGAAGACGTATAGTAGTCACAGCTTCACCTTCAACATTGACACAAAAATAGATACGCGCAGGGTCTTGCAGCCAATTCAGAGACACAAAGATCCGCTGTGAGTATTATAACTAACCTGATATATCAGTGTCGTCAGCATAGGGGTGTGGACTGTCCACTGTGACAGGCTGCGGGGGTGCTCTCCCTCCCCCCGCGGCCGCTTCTTCTAGCTCACACACACACACTTCTACCACCATGTCAGCTACTGCGGGTTTACTTGCGCAGAGTGCTAGACACAGAAACATAGAAGCATGAGAAACACGTCAAAAATAAAAAATGGACATTGTATCAAAATCAAAATTTCTTTATTTAATTAGGCCATTAAGAGGCACTTTTGAATGTCAAAAAATTAAATTAATAATAAATGACTCTACCACCTATTCCGAAAAGTAGCTTGTTATGGAGAAGAATGGACAAGAAACTCCACACTTACTCTTTTAAAAAAAAGTGTTTTACAAGTATTTGGTTAAATCATTCTTGTTGAAAAAAATACGCATATGTGAGAACGATGTAAAAAGACGTGCACGTAAAAGCGTCTAGATTAAAACAAACAATAAAAAATACAATAAATATGTAATTAAAAAAATATTAATGAGAAAGATAAGATCGAGAACTTGACTAATGATTTATTAAGTCCTGCTCAAAAACTCATAAATTTCCCATGAGGACCTATCTTGATGGCAAAATTGGAGACTAGAAAATAGAATCGGAAAAACAGTCATGAGCTAGATTTTTGAGAAAACACATCCTCCGATCCGATTACAGTCCGGAAATGGTGCATGTAGCAAATCACCGATTTAAGAATAACTTACCCATAAGAACATCAGTGATGATTTTCACAGCGTTATTCGAGTCAGGTATTCTGCCGGCCGCTGCCAACTTCAGCAAGTCAACGAGCGCCCTTGCGTCTGATTCACCAAGTTGTGACGTAAACTCGTCTAGCGTCAACTGCAAGGATAGGTACTTTATGAAGTCAAGAAAAAAAAGACAATCACCGCTCACGAATTATGTTATCTGAACAAAATATGGTAATCTCGGCTTTTTAGGGTTCCGTACCCAAAGGGTAAAAACGGGACCCTGTTACTATGACTCCGTCTGTCCGTCTGTCTGTCACCAGGCTGTATCTCATGAACCGTGATAGATAGACATTTGAAATTTTCACAGATAATGTATTTCAGTTGCCGCTATAATAACAAATACTAAAACTGAATAAAATAAATATATAAGTGGGGCGTACTTGGGGCGCGTAATCCCATACAACAATCGTGATTATTTTGCCGTTTTTTGCGATAGTGGTACGGAACACTTCGTGCGCAAGTTCGACTCGCACTTGGCCTGTTTTTTTAGTTTTATTACACCATCACAACATATTCGTGCTGTCTTTTGCAAGGAGTTCCGTTTTATGCTCCATATCTTAAAAACTGGTGGCTTAATTTACATGAAACTTGCACTATTCTCTAGGGTTGAGAGATGCTCAATCCAACACAAAAAGAAAGATCACGATCAGTACCAGTATCGACGTTAACGTCGATTGTCCACGCATTTCTCCGAAACTTAAGTAGAAGAAGTTTCGGAGAAATGCGTGGACAAACATACAAAGACAAACACACACATACAAATACTTATGAAAATAAATGTGGCACACTCATATAGAGTAACATAATTATGTGAATATTGTGCAGTTCCAACAATATTACATACATATGTGTCGAATTGATGACCTCAATTTTTTTAAGTCCGTAAAATAGTGTTGTATCCTGAGTGATCGAAAGTTGTTCGAAAATCGAAGTAGATCGAAATTGAAACAATTTCACGGCAAAAAAATAGTTTGTGGTAAGGGGGCGTCCATAAATTACGTGAGATGTTTAAGGGGGGAGGGGGTCGAGTCAAATCTCATCTAATCTTACGTTGGAGAGAGGGAGGGTCTCGGCAAATATCACGCAATTTTTTTTCTGATTGAAGCCAAAAAAAAAAAAACTATTTTGGTCCATTTAATCCAGATTGTACATGCTTAAGATTTAATCTTAAGCTTAATAGTAATATTATTAAGATCATTCACTAATTCGTTCGAAAGAAAATAATTTCATTCATACTTCCACGTTATACATCTACGTTTCATCATCCAATAGTCTCTCTTGAGACCGCGCATGATTCTCCATGGACTGAATTAGAGTAGACATTCTTTTTTTAATCACAGTAGTATTACGATTTAAGTATTCTCTTGTTAAATTTTTATTACACTTATAATTAAACTCTCAGCAATATTGATTACTAGTCTTAACTAGTGTAAATAAAAGCACGAAGCATTTTTTTCTTCTTTTTACAATAACAATCCAACGCGTTTACGTAACAAACCCACATTTTGAAAAATATCACGTGAGATTGGGGGATGGGGGAGGGGGTTGAATAAAATCTCACGACATCTCACCAGGGGGGGAGGGAGGGACAGAAAATTTAAAAAAACACCTCACGTAATTTATGGACGCCCCCTAAGGTATAAGGATTTCATCTGCCCTCTGATGTCAGTAAAATGAGAAAGAGTAACTTAGAACCAATAGAAACCTCAAACGGCGCAAATACAATAACCTTATTGGAAGCTATACATTTGAGCCGTTTGGGGTTGACACATTAGGTCCATGGGGTCCGAGTGCTCATCGATTATTTCGAGATGTAAGCAAACGGTTAGACGACTCTTCACGTGACCAGAGGGCTGGAATTTTTCTCGGCCGGAGAATCAGCATTGCCATCCAACGTGGCAATTTTGCCAGCGTTCTGGGCACTTTGCACGTTGACAGCGATGTGGACGAATTTTTTGACGCCCAATGACGCCTGCTCTTTTTATACGCGTCCGCATTTTTTTTTCTTTAAGTGTATACATGGGTAGTTATTGTTATAATGTGATTTTTAATTACGTGGACCAAACTGACATTTGGGGGTTGTCACTTTATCGTTACATTAAAATAGTGTCGTACCCTAACTATCCTGAGTGATCGAAAGTTAATCGAAAATCGAAGTAGATCGAAAATGAAACTATTTCAGGGCATAAAAAAAAATTGTTTAAAAACTAGCGGCCCATATTTAGTTTCTACTCATTTATGTCAGACTTAATTTTATCGAATACAATTATTTTATTGTTGATTTCTTATTTAACACAATAAAAGTTCATTTACTATGTGTATGAATACTGTTATATTTAAATATATTACGTTTATATTCATAAAACATTTATTTACACCAATTAGTAAAAATAAATTCAGGAGTCATGTCACATCGATTCGATGAATCACTTATGATTGAGCCTTACCTACAACACTATGCTCCGCGCTTGCAACATTTAAAAAATATAAGGTCAATAGCAGCTGTCAGTTTAGTCCACGAAATTAAAAATTACAGTATAATTACTTTTACTATGTACATTTACACACATAAATAAAAATATTTTTTTTATTATGCTCATCACATAAATATTTTTTCTTTCTTCCTTCCTTTCTTTCCTACTTGTCGTCAAAAGAAATACTTTGTGGTATGTTGATGGAATTCTGTAGATCCATTAAATTACCTTAGGAGCCTCGGCTTGTTGTACTGTCATCGTAGCCGCTGCGACAGATACAGCACTTGATGACATCACAGCAGAATGTCGAGATGATATCGAACCGCTGAGTGGACTGCTAGCACCGCTCTGTATTAAATTTAAAGAGTGCCTGTTTTAGTATGACGAAGTTTTATCTAAGACTAGCGGACGCCTCGCGGTTTCTCCAGCGTAGTTTCCGTTCTCGTGGGAATACAGGGATAAAAAGCAGAGTATGTCACCCGGGGATAGTGTAGCTTCCCAAGGGTGAAAGAGTTTATGATCGGTCCAGTAGTTTTTAAGTTTATTCGATACATACAATTTTTTTTATTTTTTTTTTGTTTTTGTAAATGAAAACGGTTTTTATAACCCTGTAAGAAGTAACAAAATCACTTTATTGCCTAAAAAGTATCAATAATCTGCCTAGTCTATTCCCAATTCCCTTTTTTATCATGTTGGGGTCGACTGCCAGTCTAACCAAATTCAGCTGAATACCATTATTTTACATGGAGCGACTGTGATGCGACGATGCGACGAATCGACGATGATCTGACCTTCACAATCCAGTAACACGATACCCCTTAGCCAGACTGGTCAGATTTCAGGCTTTTGACTACCCGTAACAACTGTCAAATATCTTCAAATGGCAGCCGGGGCCAACGGCTTAATGTGCTTGCCGGGGCACGGAGGAAACTCTTTATGTAAACATGGTCACCCATCCACGGACCGTCCTCCATCACTGTTGCTTAACCGAGAAGATCGTTCCATGCGGCTTTTATTATTTACCCAAACACTTTAGGGGCGCTAATTTACTTGAATGAATTTCGCAGATTGACATCAAATTCAAATTTAAAATTGTTTATTTCTTAACCAAATCAAATCAACAAGTTGATGATTGGAGCCTCCTTTTAGGCAAAAAATGCCTGTATTAAGAAGCTCTCTTCTATAGCAAGATAATTATACAAAACAGAACAGAAAAGAGTTACATTATTCACGTGATTGCGTATTTGTGTATGGGGATGGTTTGAGTGTGTTTTGTGTGTGTGTGAGTGTGGATGAGTGTGTGTGTGTGTGTGGATGAGTGTGTGTGTGTGTGTGTGGATAAGTGTGTGTGCGTGTGGATGAGTGTGTGCGTGTGTGTGTGACTTACCGGTAGTGTAGCCCTATCAGCCGGCGCCTCACCGCCTCCTGTTCGTGCATCAGCCTCAGCATCTTCGTCTTCCGTATCGATGGTCGTCACTACGGGTACAGCGGCTGAACTCGCTTCGTGGGCACGTAATGCTTCGACAAGTAGGTTTCGCGCCTTGTAGAAAACAAAAAAGGGGGTTGTTACAAGTAGTATGTGATATTATTATTTACATTTGGAATACAGTAAATGTGATTGCAGTGTAGTGTGTGTGTAGGCTTTAGAATGGACTGATGTACAAAATAAAGGTTAAATTGTAAGGAGGACGATTAATATAGGATGGGTACTACCGACACAAATTTTCTACAATTGGTATATTTACTTATTATGGGGACTTAGCAGGTTTGATTAAACCACTGCTGGAAATAAACAGATATGAGCACAGCAACAGAATTCGATTGATGATTGATATTCTATTTACCTGTGTGATATGCAATGCCAGCAGGATCAAAGACAGAGCATGCTGCACTGCCACAGGTGGTTCTAACGCCAACGCCGCAGCTGCCAGCGATGCTCGGGGACCTTGAGGCTCATCTACTACTACTTCTTCCGAGTACAATCCTGTTGGACAACAAATTAAGGTATCAAATCTCATACAAACCCAAGCCAAAGTGGGTTAAACCAGAGCCAGACCCTAAAAAATCAAGTGTTTCAATTGGTTGCGTAATACTACTCAGTTGCGCAGTTTTTTTTTCGCAGATTGCCTGAGAGGCCTTTCGCTTTCACTCACTCGTGTTATTTTTTTTACTTACCAAGACTTTGTGCTCCCAAAGGATCCTTCAACGTCGGAAATGGTAGAGGTGCTATATGGGGTGAATGCGCATCAGTCTGTAAGGCAGCCGGTCTTAAAGACCAAGCAGCTGAGTGTGAAGACCCAGCGGCTGCCCTTTGTACTCCTTCGACACCAGCTACGAGCGCGGGGCGACGGTTCACGCATGTGGTACCGTTGCCTTGCTGGCCGTGGTCGTTGTCGCCCCATGCCCAGACCTGGAAAAATATTGTGATGAATAATAGTACATTACTGCAGCGGCCAGCAAAAGAGGCATTGATGGACGAACGTGTAAATGTGGGCCGAGGCACACATACGTAAGTCCATCAATGCCTAGTAGTGGCTAAGGTTTGTATAGTACTTTACTCAAATAATGCGCGGCAATTAAAACTAAGTAGCACCTAGAACTCATTCTGTCAAAATCAATGCCGAACAACAATAATTGTTCCCGCGTTAAAGTGTCCTTTTGTTTTTTTTTCCTATAAACAAACAGCGTTCTATTTGCAAGCCAGTTCGAAATTTAAATAAAACCTTTTTAAGTTACCTCCTTGGTTGCCATGTTTCGGAGTAAAAGATCGTTCCATTTTTAAATAACACGACATATATGAATTTTCTATGTAATTTATTTGGTCGCGAGACGTGGCAGATATGGATTTTCATACAACTTTTGCCGGCCGCTGCTCGCATGTATTTGGCCAGTACAGCAATTTCGATTTATCTCGAACAAGGTTGTCAAAATAATGCTTAAATTTCCAAGCATATTTGAGTAAAATACATTTTGTAAAAGTTCTGACCCTAAAAGAGCGGCTGATGTTACAGACCCTTTGAGCTAAAAAGGATAGGCAGACCGTGCTTCGTCTTTTCCTATCGATTTAACTGAAATTGATCAATCGGTATGTAGCTTTATGGACAGCTATATTTATAGCTCCGTGTTAAATAAGGAAAGGTGCAAGTGTTTTTTGCATGACGGGCAGGAAACGACATAAAGCATCTAATAAAACATTAAAAAGAAATCTTAGGTAAGGAAATGGCTAATAACAAAATGGCATATCTATATATATAAAAGAGAAAGTATGTACGTATGTTCCTTATAGTCTCCGAAACGGCTGGACCGATTTTAATGAAATTTTCAGACAATCTTTAGATTGTCATAGCGGATAATCCTGTTTGGTGGCGATCGGAGCATTTTTTTTTAACTTTGAACGCGGGCGAAGCCGCGTGCAGAAGCTAGTACCTTCTATAAAGGATCCTGGATGGGTGCTAATTCTCTAGTCTTAAAAAAAATTACAATTTATCGAGCAGAAATCCCTTTAGAGTTATATTTGGGGTTTCAGTGGTCGAAGAGCTAGATATAAAGAGCTGACAGCCCTATGTCTATCTGCTCTCGTTCAGTCCATCCAAAGGTTGTCTTTAAGAGATTGCCCTGTGCGATAAGACCACCCATTGTACACTTATCTTTAAAAAAAAATTGTCCTGTTATTATTTAAGTGGTGTACAATAAAGAATATAATAAATAAATAAATATAAAAACAATTTACAGTGAAACTTGTGGAGAATGTTCACCTGATGTTCACTAGTTACAGCCAGACAGTGTAAGGCGCCAACGGCAACATGTATTACACGCCGTCCGCGCAACGCTTCCACGAGCGTAGGCCGACGTACATGAGCGTCACATCCGTGTCCTAAGCGGAAGTAGTCTCCTTTACCCCATGTCCAAACCTGTTAACAAATAAATACATCAGTCTGTGTATTTGTCATTCAAATAAAAAACAGTTTTTGAATTCTGAATGGCGATCTTGTATTGTGGAACCTCGCACTCAGCATATATATATTTTATTTTTTTGAATGAGTATATCGTCTTTATTGTCCGTTTTTCTCCATAACAGGCTACTTTTCCGAATGGAAAGTAGTATCAATTTTTATTAAATTCTGAGTTGAGCTGCACGGTTATTGAAAAATGCGTGCACTGACTGGACAGGTCCACTCAATCTGGCTGGTTCTTTCCTCAAAAGAACATGATCAATCTACATGGTCTTCACATGATCTAACCAAGATTTTGTCTGGACTTTAAAAGAGACTGTGACCTCTGAGTTTGTTTCGGCCTTTCTTCTCAGAGTAGTCAGACAGGAAACAGACCTCATCTAGTTTTAAAAAATATGATCGACATGTAAAAGTGTTTGTACAAACCTACTTACAGAAGTAAAATCATTTATCATTACTTGTTAATTTTAATTATTGACGTACAAAAGTGCCGCTTAATGACCTAGTTGTAATAAATTTAGAAAAACGTTGCCACACTAGGCATTTCTCCTGTATAGTGGGTGCGTATACAAACATATAAACTCACATACACAAACACCCAGAGCCGGAACAACTATCAGGTCATACAAATATTTGGTCCGTGCGGGAATCGAACCCGCGACCCGCAGCGCAGCAGTCAATCGCTCAACCACTGCGCCAACCGTGTGCCCAAACATATTTGACTTTGAGTGGCACACAAGATAAAGTTTAAATTCCACTGTAACCAAATTGATTAAGAAATTGTTTGATAGGACCTTTTAACTACAAATGGTAATTCAAAAGTCCACTTAGACTAATTAGCATGTATTTGTATGTATTGTTCACATCATCACATCACACACATCATCAGCCTATTAATGTTCCCACTGCTGGGACACAGGCCTCCTCTCTGTGAGAGAGAATGGGCCGTAATCCACCACGCAGGCCCAGTGCGGGTTGGTGGATGTCACATGTTTTCGAATTTTTGGTTCTAGGACATGCCGGTTTCCTCACGATGTTTTCCTTCACCGTTTTGAGAGCAGTGGTGATGAAATAATTTACACAAAGTAAAGCACCTGCCTGGGTTCGAACCCACGACCTTCAATTTGTAAGTCGCGGCCGATACCACTGGGCCACCACTGCTCTCCCATAGATGTTAATACATGTTAAGGGTACACTAGTCGAAAAATTCTTCCATACAAACGTAGTCTGGCTTTTACTCCACTGTTTGACGATGATGTTCAAAATAAAAAATGATATCAATTTGTCTCATCATTATCTAGCCTTGTAAGGAAGCAAAAAAGTAAAAATAAAATTTACTTGAATGTTATAAGCTTCGAAAGTTCCTTATTTTAACACTATTTTTTACGCGTCTTTGGGCGCAAATAAGTACCATAAGAAGAAGGAAAATTGAAAAACGGCCTCCATACAGGAATAGATTAGTAGTTCAACAATGCAAATAATTTTATTTTGAACAGATACATTCAGTCGTTTTTTCATGATATCCAGACTCCCAAAGGCCTGTTTATAAAATTTCGCGCGCTCGTTTTCGTTCTAAATCATCATCCATTTCGCTACAAATTTGCAAAAGTGTGTATTCGTATTTTAGTTCGTGCCGTCGACTAGTGTACCCTTAATAAATGTTAATTAGACGATTTGGGATACAAAAAAATATGAATAAACATCTATAATGTTACCTCTCCATCTCTCGTCAAAGCGAGGCTAAACTGTGCGCCGCATTCAACTTGGATAACACCAAGAGTATTCAGTCTTTCAATGTTCATCGGAATTGCGCAACCATCGGACCCACCGCGACCTGAAACCGAGGAACCTAGTTCACTTATTGGTACCTGCCAGAGTACTCTACGGTTTTAAAGTAATTATTATAATAGAAAGCATAAAACAAGTGGAGTCTAGGTTAAAGTGACGAATTTATCTCAAATGGCGATCTGTCCTATACAAACAATAAGATTTAGTCTATCCTATTTAACTTCATACAAAATTATAATTATAATTTGTACTACCTGAAAAGGATGACACTATATGGCTAATTATTTGTATTAAATTCATTATTTTTGACATAACTATATTTTTTCTCAATTTAATTATAATAATGTTAAATAAAATAATTAAGTAATAAACTTGTTTAATGCATGCTAATTTAGGATGATAAAGACAGGATAATGATAATTGCAATGCTTGTAAAAGGCTGCTAAGTCTTAAGTACTAATATAACATAACACCAACATTATACACTTAGTTCGCAATAAACGTTTTGACTTTGACTTTGAAGTTATTGTAACACAAGTTTTCCAACTTGTGTTACTACAGTGTAATTTTCTACACTTACGAATTAGTTTAAAGAAGCGTCCGTCCTCACTGGGAGCATTCGTACGTGAGCATTTGTAAACAAGCAATCGCAAGCGAGCAACAAATACTTCCCAGCGAGCCCAGCATTCGCGTTGAGCAAAACTATAAACGTTCGCGTCGAACATTCCCTTGCGAGCTTGGAGCATTCGAACACGAGCTCGTTAAATGTCATTAATTTCAAAATTTCGGATAGAGCGGTTGTGGCTGCAGCATATTTGTTTTTAGGGTTCCGTACCCAAAGGGTAAAAACGGGACCCTATTACTAAGACTTCGCGATCCGTCTGTCTGTCTGTCCGTCTGTCACCAGGCTGTATTTCATGAACCGTGATAGCTAGACAGCTGAAATTTTCACAGATGATGTATTTCTGTTGCCGCTATAACAACAAATACTAAAAACAATATAAAATAAATATTTAAGGGGGGCTCCCATACAACAAACGTGATATTTTTGCCGTTTTTTGCTCGATATTAATAACGGCTACAGGTAGATGCTTGAAATATTCACAGAATGTTTAGTTGTATATTTACTTCAAAAATAATAAAAATTAAATAAATTAAGGGGGGCTCCCATACAACAAACTGATTTTTTTGCAGTGTTTTGCGATAATGGTACGGAACCCTTCGTGTGCGAGTCCGACTCGCACTTAGCCGGTTTTTTTTTTATTGACCTGGTCACAAACACTTAAGATCAAGAAACTGTTCCTTGCTTTATAAGTGGCCAGTAATATTCCTACATACATACTTATTCATTTCATTATCTGAGTACTCGCTTTCGAGCGTTTTATTTGCGTGAACATTCGAATGCGAGCCGTCGCCGCGAAAATCGTTGTGACGTCCACACCGGCCGAAGTTCGCGCTTGCGTGTAAGCTTTGTAACGCTCGGCTCAACGTCCACACCACTCGAATATTCGACGTTGAATGCTCATTACAAGTGAATGCTCTCAGTGAGGACGCTCCTTAATAAACATTGTTTATTTTTTTTGTAGTATTCAAGTTATTTATCGTAGTGTTTTGAGTTCATCATGGTGATGGAAGTTTATAACTTTCTTAATTCTTACCTAGCTTGCCAAAATCTCCGTCTCCCCATGAGAATACTTTCCCGCAAGCTGTCAAAGCTAACGTTTGGGCGTCTCGGGATCCACAGGCCACTTGTACCACTCTCAAGCTAGCTAATGCTTCAACCTAAAACATCGGGTAAAAATACAATTTAACACATATATTTAAAGATCTATCTGTACGTATAGGAATTTTTCTCGTCGCGATCATTAGCTCATCTGACCGTAAGCTATGATTCCGTTGAAAAATCTACCGAGACACTACTGTGTAGAAAGTAATACTTACACCAATCTTACTTCTTACTAATGTTATAAATGCGATAGTTATGGATGGCTGTATGTTTGTTACTCGGCAGAACGGCTGAACGGATCTGGATGAAATTTGGCACAGAGATAGATTATAGTCTGGGATGATAAAACACTTTTGAAGGGCGAAAGCCGCTGGCTGAAGCTAGTCTATACTAATATTATAAAGAGGTAATGAATGTGAGTTTGTGACGTTGTAGGGGGTAATCTCTGCATCGACTGAACAGATTTTGAAAATTCTTTCACCAGTAGAAAGCTTCAATATTCCTGAGTGTCATAGGCTATAATTGTTACTTTTTAAATAGAGATCCTTATGAAAATTGCAATAATTTAACCCAAAGTAGCAAAATGTAGGTAGGGTAGGTAGGTAGCCAGTTGACGGGAGCGAAGCCGCGGCGTTCAGCTAGTAAGGTTATATATTCAAATGGAAAGGTCCAAATGGAATGTCAAGACCCTCAGAGCGCCATAGATGTATTATTGCTTACCATTTTAGGATACAGCTGCGTCATATCGTCTCCATGTCCAAGTCTTCCATACTCGCCCATTCCCCACGTATACAGATGGCCGCGTGCAGTCACGCACGCACTGTGAGCGGACCCGCAAGCAATGCTGACCACTCGTTCTCCGGCTAAAGTTTCTATGAGACGAGGAACTTCTAGTGTGAGGCGGTTGCCATGGCCCAGTTTGCCGTCTTCACCTTCACCCCAGGAATACACCTGGATATGATAATTGGAGATTGAGCAAAGGGATTAAGCTCGAATAACGCATTGGAGTGGGCGGAGTCGTTGGTAGTACCGATATATCGATAGATAAGCGATTTCTTAATTAGAAAAAATAAGACGTAGATCTTTTTTATTTTTTATATATTTTTTATAAATCAAATCAATTTGAAATTATGTACTAATTTAAATATGCAATTTTAATTTTGCATTTCCAATGCATCGGCCAACTTTTTCTATACAGTTTTTACAGCCAAATATGGCTAAAAAGGCATTTTTCTAGATTTCGGTGGATTTCCGGTGCCGATAATGCTAAATGAAAAGCTCGAATTACGATCATTGATCGTAATTTTACTCCGTTTTTTCCGGCACGCGAAGTACATACAATCGCGGCATCTAGTTAGATTTATGTCTGTGGGCTACTGTCTTTATTATACTGAAATATAGCTCTAAAACTAACTAGGAATCTACGAAAGTATAAGCAACAGGACTTTAGGAGCTTAAGCCACAAATGTTAGTAACCAAATCAAATCTAGGTAATTTTCAAACAGCTCAGCTTCTGTGCTTAAACTGGACTGTTAGTTCGGAAAGTTTACTTTTAACACAAGTGGTAGCATAAATCAACCATGTGGAATAAAACATCTGTGCCGACATTTCCGCCATTATATTGTAATGGAAACTGTTGTAAAGACAACAGTCTCCATTACAATATAATGGCTGATGAATGAATATTGTATAATTTAGTATATTAAAGTGGTTTTAGTCTATATACTAGTTTAAAAATTGCTTTCAAAACTAAAACTTCTGCTTCAGCATCATCAAGGCCATGAACTGGTCGACGTGGCAACGATTGGGGTAGCTGAGCAACAGCTGGGGGCTCTATGTTCTATGTTAAAGGATTTGGTTTCCGCACTTAGTCCTTCAGATGGAACATTGTGCGTGGGCCATGGCGGCCGTTTGGTGGTTATTCCAACCAGCCCACTTCCCACCAGAAGTTAGTTAAAGCTCCTGGTTTGCTCAGAACACGGCCGGGGTTTGCGGAAGGATCCTAAGTTCCCGCGACCCCCAGCGTAGGTATGAGATGGAACACCGGGGTGGTTCTTAATCAGTAGGAGTTTGACAAACCGGGAGGGGTTCCTACTCCCCCATGGCGGAGGACATCCAATGAGGATTTTCCACCACGGAAAAACATTAAAAATAAAGAAAAGCTGAGCAAAGGCCTGTCTTTGTCTATGCCAATCGCCACAACTATGTGCCAGGTCCTACCAGCGGTACAACGTTGTTCACCTCGCGACCGGTCAACTCTTTTTGGTAAACATGCAATACACAAAATGTAACCGGCAAAATTAAACGAAAATCCTTGCATTTTCTTACCTTCCCATCAGCAGTGAGCGCAAGCGCATGTTTCCCACCAGAATGCACGGCGACGCGTCGTACTAGGACATGAGCGAGGTATGGATTAGCGCGTGGAGAGGCCACGTTGTTGCTATGTCCTAGGCCAAGACGACCGTTTGTACCCTCACCGCATGCGAATAACTGTTGAATAGAACGCAAGAGAGTTAAAAAAATTGTTTGCGTATTGATTTTCTAATCAACACCGTAATTCCTTGAAATACGTAAAATAATCACTTGCATCTCTATAGTCCCCGGCATGTAACTTGGCAAATTTTTGGCGTAGTGGGGGTAAGTTCGCGCACTGACTAACCACCGTATAGAACGAACAGAACGTGGACGCGACGCGATTGGTCTGTCTGATGCTTGTGTCAACTGACTAACCAATCGCGCGTTCGGAACGTTTCCCCGCGCCCCGCTAGGTAACCAAAGAGACCTAACAATTACGACTATCTAACGACTCTTGCCAAGTTACGTGCCGACAATTATACGGTAGTTTAAAATTACTTCGCTGTTAGAAAAACTTCCATCCGATAGTTAGAAGATAAGAGATGAACACTTACCTTTCCATCATGTGACACAATAAAAAGCGTCTTAGAACCTCCCGCGATGTGGACAGGGCGGTAAGCACTGAGACTTGGTGAGAACACTGGAATTTTAACTTTGGAACCTTTCACACCTCCCAGTTGGTCCTTGTCATTCAAGCCCCATACGTAAACCTGCGAAAAACGTCATTATTAAGGGCCTACCACCGCTTTAGTGCCGTAAAACGGTTACTTTCTAAAGCGTACTCCTTAGTAACGGCCAGGTTAAAAGTTTTGAAAAAAAGAATGATTTATTTTTGATTCATGTACATTATTCATGAAACAAGCTTTTTTCGTGTTACTAATAGAATTATTAACAACACGATATTTTTTCGCAACATTTGGATACTCCTCCAAAACGAATTGGATGTTTAAAAATATTTTTACACAGAAAAATTGATGGCTGGAATTTCTTCATAACTGAAATAGCAAATAATATTTTGCAAACAAAACTGTTTAAAAGGAGGTTCAATATTGATAATTTGGCTCCGAGCGGGCGCACGGTCAGCACTGCGTTAACATCGGGGCGTATATATCGCCTTAAACCAAGTTTGTTAAAAAGAATCACGATCAAAATTTTTCTTTTAATAACTTACTTTAGGACAATCACTTGGTAAAGCTGGTGGATTATTATCAGCTGATACTGCACCCGTTGGATTATCTTTTTCCATCCAATCTTCCGCTACGAAATTCATACTCTGAAACATTTAGTACAATCAAAACACATTCTTATTCCTGTGCTAATAGAGTCTAATTTTGTGTTCTTACCTGTAAAACTTCTGTGTATAGTGGGTTTGGTCTGAAGCCAGTTATGTAGAGGCCATGGACTCGACAGTCAGCGTTCACGTTGCGATTTTGTTTTATTCCGATTTCAATACAGGGATAATACTGCAACAAATAATATGTTTCGAAAAAAGAATACGAGGAACTACGTTAACATGCAGAACTTTAAGCGTTATTTGATTTTGCACATGTGCGATGCAACAATATAAGTTGACACTTTGCTTGCCCTGGGCATCCAACTGCTCTGCAAAAGATCGTGGAACACTACCCTTCCGAGAGAATGTGGAAGAGCAGGATCCACACCAATAGGGTAGATGACAAAAAAATTCTATTTAGTCCGTCAGTTAGATAACCTAAAACACAGATAATATTATACTAGCATACAGATACCTTTACCTTATATTCCCATACAAAGAAACCGTGCCGACGTACCTAGTGTTTTTCGACTGCTTATTCTGGCAATTTTTTGTACATTGTTCGCATTCGGTTCTGTTTCACGGTGATAGATAGATGGTGTTAGCAGCGACTTGCAAGTAAAAGGGTTTACTAGGTTCGTGAATATTTTTTTCTTTAAATATAGTGAAGGTTTGTTTTCTAGTATTTATTTGCACGTTTTTACAGTTTTTTTTTGCACCAAAATGTGTAAAATGCAAACTTTAACAATCGAGTGGAATGCCTCAGAAATTTAAAACTGCGCCATCTATTGGCATCGATTTTAAATGATCCGTCTAATAATCTTTGAATTGTGAATTAAGAGCCCAATATTCCATAATTTTGTACTTAGGAGAGTTGATTAAACAAGAACATACAATTTTTGTATTCATTTCCAGAAAATGTTAATTTTACACACATTCAATAACAGATCGAGGTGCATATCGCGCCATCTAGTGAGATTTATTTGAACCAAATTTTCTTTCTTAGCAATGAGACCCCGTGACCTAAAAATATTGGACACGTATTTTTTCTTTTGCCACGTAAACAAAACACAACGATACAGTGCTTTGAAATATCGTGTGACGTCTTACGGTGTGCTACACTTTATACTGACAAAGCGACGTCACAAGCCCCCACTCCCAAACTATTTATACGCTTTATCTTTAACAATTTTTATTTATTTGATAAAGTAAAAAATAGGGGTCCAATATTATTTGATAACCTCACTGGCGGACTACCATTTTTCTACCTAGGAAACATCCCTATTACTGCCCTTTATTGTCATAAACTGCACTTTTATGTTTTTTACCAAAATATATTATAATAGTTTTAACACAGTGTGATATAATCTTTCCTCTAAAAATACTAGTTTTCGTAAGTCAAGACCTGTATTAATTGTATTAGCTGTAAGCTTTCCTAATATTAATAAAATAAATAAATAATAAACAAAATTTAGAGCCACAAACCTGTTTACAATCAGCCAGCAGCTGTATCTGCGCCAGATGCGCGGGCGGCCTGTCCCTCACAGACGCGGCGGGCGCGCAGGGCACGGCAGCCAAAGGCGCGAGGGCAGCGTCGTCGAAGGTAGCACCAGCTCGCACTGCTAGCGCTGCGGGACCGTGAGCGCCACCACCCACGCCTAAACCGAGGCGGCGGACGCGCACGCCACTACGCATTTCTACACGGATCCAGTGCTGCGTAAATCGTATGTAAAATTTGTATTATTGATTGAATTGGTAAATAAGAACCATGCACACTGATGTTCATTACATGAATCAATCCTCAGAATACCGGCCATTAACTGGATAATTTCTGGTTGCAAGGTATTTTAATCAGAGTTTACCACACGGATTTCACACCCGCGCAAACCAAAATTCAATAGATTTTTGTACCTAATTATTCTATGACTTAACAGAAAAGCCTTAGATCAAAATGTAGATAATTGAATTGTCTTTGAGATTATAACAATGTCATTAAAACACGCCCGCCAGTTTTGGTGCGATTGTCCTTTTTCCAAAAAATTACGACTTGCCGTTTAGACATGATTCTCATTTTAAAATCAGCTTCTGAGGGGTATGTGCGCCTTAATATAGGCTGAACATGGCTAATATAGGATACAGGGTTAATTAAAGAGGAATTTTTAGGAGGGACCCCTGTCTGGAAGTTACTTGAAAGCCGTACAGTCCGTAGTCAGTTGTAGTTACTTGAAAATTATGAGTGCATTTCTCCAGCTAATTTCATTTGACCCTATGGAGGACAGAACAGAGGTCGCACGATTGGCGCAGTGGTTGAGTGATTGACTGCTGCGCCGCGTGTCGCGGGTTCGATTCCCGCACGGAACAAATATTTGTATGACCTACAGATAGTTGTTTCGGCTCTGGGTGTTGTATGTATGTGAGTTTATGTTTGTAAACGCTCCCACGATACAGGAAGAAATTCCTAGTGTGGGGCAGTTTTATATTAAAAAAAAAATTGTTGACCTCCGAATCTGCACAGTACTGAAATTCTTTCTGTGATAGAAATATAATGTTTAATCATATCTTACCTGGCCATTTCCACTAGAACTCTGCCAATACGTATGTGGCTGGGAATCAAGGAGTCGTCTTGCTCCGGCGCCGGGTCTACATGACGAAACCCGTACAGCACGTACTGCGCCGCGCCAGCCAACTGCAGTTCCACCGGCACTTTCACCCCATTCCGCTACATATAAAATCTTATATATAAAACACAATGTTCGTTCCCGTACTCCTCCGAAACGGCTGGACCGATTCTCATGAAATTTTGTGAGCATATTGAGTAGGTCTGAGAATCGGCTAACATCTATTTTTCATACCCCTAAGTGGGTAGGGTAGGGTAAGTAGGTAGGGTAGGGTAGGATAGGGTAGGGTAGGGTAGGGTAGGTAGGGTAGGATAGGTAGGGTAGGGTAGGGTAGGGTAGGTAGCGTAGGTAGGGTAGGGTAGGGTAGGGTAGGGTAGGGTAGGTAGTGTAGGGTAGTTAGGGTAGGGAAGGTAGTGTAGGGTTGTTAGGGTAGGTAAGGTAGATGAATGTTTGGTGTTTTTATGGCAAAACAAAGTCTGCCGGGTCAGCTAGTAAATAGATATAAAATAGATAGTACTATTACGAATGATTATAATGAATTAAATCCATCTTTCTTTTATTTTTATTCCGTATTGTGACAGCATTATTTAAACACAACACACAGGTTATTTATTGGCAAGCGTGTCTTACCGTCGACCACATCATCGCTTACCAACAGGTAACATAGTGGTCAAGAACAAGCCTATTAAATAATAAAAAAAAACCGAAGAAAAAAATGGAGGAGGTTCTCAATTCGACATGTGATTTCAAAAACGCTTATTTTATTGGAAAGAAAAATTAAATCCACCCCCCTACAGGCAGAAAAAAAGGATGAATTTACTAAACTTTTTCCACTGAATTTTCAATTCTGAACCGATCCTGTTGAAATTAAATAAACTGAAAAGCGTTTTTTTAACAAAAGAAAATATTATATGGCTTTTTTTTCATTACCTTTTCTCACTAGTCAGTGTAGTGTCAAATAAAACTCAGAAGAAAGAAAGCTAAAAGAAGAGTTTGTAGTGGGTGACTTACATTGATCAGTAACAAGTTCCATTTCACTGACTTGTCCTGTCCATCCAGGTTGTTGGGGAAAGTCCACTGTTAGATCACGACCATTGCTTGATATTGCTGCAAAAAAGAATACAATAGTTTTATAGACGCTCCGTTACTTATACGTGGCACAACCAACGACATATTTTGGGCAGTCTAGCCAGCCAACTGATAAAATAGTTTAGAATATGTTTCCACTAAGGTCCTTATCATACTAGCGGTTTGCGAACGACTGCGGGGCAGGGCGGGCGCGCAGCGAATGCGCCGCGGCTGCACAGCGAGGACGTCACGGATTCGTGGCAAATACGCAACGTTTTCGTCGCGTGTTTGTAGCGAGTTAGCAACGTACAATATACTCAGTAACAAAATGGATTCCCACGAGGAAACACAGCTGTTGGCTTTGTTACTTCGAAGACGCCGGAGACGAAAACGAAAGCACCGAAGAATTGCGCATTGTTGCGCGTCCGCAACGAATTCGCTGCGCATGCGCGGCGTGTTCGTTTCGCGCCCTTAACGTATACGTTGCGCACTCGCTCCGCTTTGAGGACGGTCGCAATCCGCTAGAATGATAAGGCCCTTAGGCAGAGACGAGCGAAATGGAGAGGGGACATGCAATAAACGATCAATCACATCCGCATCGCAACTGTGGTCTCGATTGGGAATGGTCGAATCGCACACGTATCCAACTTTCTGTGCTCGTTTCGACCTTAGAGGAAACACATCCTTATCTGTTTTGAGCACTGTATTTAAAAACTACTCACAAGTAACAGTCCCAACGCTGGTATGATCGATACACCCCCACTTGTACCGCGGCTGAGTCACAGCAGCTCGGACCCGTACTCTGTCCCCCACTGCAAATGGTGGCGTGCCCGATACCACTTCAGCGTGCACTGCGCGAACGCCGAAAACACGACCTAGGCCGCGCCATTCCACCTGGACAATGAATATCATGTGTGTCATGCTCTATCTAATTTCTCTCTGATGGTGGCACATGTGTTGGATCATTCGGTTCCCTTGAAGATGGTTGAGCTGAATAGTGCCGATCCATGCGTCATGTTCGTGAACAGCGCCATCAGTTGGGATTGGTCATAACTTTGCTGCCGCGGCCTGTTATTGTATTTTAGAGAAAAGAGTGTCCGTGGAGTTTTTTGCAGATTCTTCTCCATTGAGACCTACTGACGCTTGCGAATTTGCAACTAGAGTCATCTTTTTTGTCTGGCAATTCCAAAGAACCTATAAGGTTTATTTGAAATAAACTATTTGATTTTTGATTTTGATTTTGAATAAGACGTTTTGATTTTCGAACGTGAAACGTGAGATGTAATTGGCTAAATGGAGAGTCGAAGAAAAACGTGAATGTTTTCAGTCATTCTTTTGGTTCATAATTCATTTACGGCTTCCTGACTTAACTAATAGTCAAATGCGGCCTCCAGGCTATGTTTTCTTTTACGCTCGAGAAACGCGAATGTGAGAACTTGCTCAGTCTCGTGTTCGATGATTTTGTCTTTCTCAAGACTTCATGCCTTGATTTTAACGGCCCCAAAACTAATCTAACAACAAGAATACCATGTAATCCGAGAGAGAAGATGCTCATCGTTTCCTTGTCATTTATTTTCATATTAACGTTTCTCGGGTATCTTTGAGGCTTTTCGGCGAAAATCTGGTTGCCAATGATTATATTTTTTTTTTCATTTTTTTATTTAGTCTTACCGAATTACATCATACAGTATGAGGTTTAAGACAACAATCGGTAATTAATAAAAGGGAAATTGGACTTTAAGGCGTGGGAATGCAAATAATTTAAGGCATCTACTAGTAATTATAGTAAAATTATTATAATATACCACAATGAGTAATGAATGTATATAATGGGTACACATATATCTAAGCGTCAATTAAATAATTAAACTACGCATAAAATAAACTTACGTGTAAGAAGACATTTTGTTTAATATCGCGTTCAACTTTTTGTACTTGTCCGACATCGCCTAAAGCAACCTGCAAAACACGTATAAATTCTCAAAATAACTGAAGCAAGCATATTTACTGGAATAAGCGTTTAGATGAATTCAACTAAGCTGAAAATGTAAGTAAAACATAGAACTTGTACGAACATAAATGTTGTAGGATAATAGCGGTCACATTTTGTAATACAAAAATGTGACAGTGTTAGGAGACATCGAAGTCAAACGGGTAAAAATTACGTGTTAAATTATGTTTAGATAAGCTGATGAACAGGACTTCCGATGCTGAAGATAACCTATTAGCAGACGACTCCACCAAGTGGTGAGGCAACAAAAATATGCGCGACAAGCAAACTTATGATTAGTTTACGAAAAGATTTTTATCATAGCGTGTAGATCAAGGAGTTCGCCCTCAAATAAGTAAGTTAAAAATAATTTCAAGAAGCGGTATGTAAGGGTTAGTTTATCGTATCATCGAAAAAAATATTTGTATTAAACTATACTTAAGACGTAGCGCAGAACCGGGACCGATGGAAAGAATGCACGCCAGCCAGTGCCCAGCTGTGGGACAGTATCGGCTAGCGATAATCTAATAAAACTTACCGGTTCAACCGCCTTACAGCACCGTACAGTCATACCCGGAGTGATGACGTCAGACAAGTACTGCGCATACTCTTCCTCTGAGGCGAAACAACTGCGCCATCTATATGGAATCTGTTTCTTCTCCGGCTTAGCACTTAAAGGCCTTGCTTCGAAGACTGAGTCGTCCATTCCATGCTGAGGTAGTTCTAGTAAGTATACGACTAAGGATTCTACTGACGGTAGACTTGTACCACCTGCAAGAAAATTGAGCTTTATAGTTTTGTGGGTAGAGTTCAATTTATCTCGAGTAGGCAGATGAATTAGGACTCTAATGACAGTCAACTGCAAGGAATATTGATTAGTATTGCTTGTGAAATAAGAGTCTAAATTATAATTACAGGTGGTACAATCCTACCGTCTGTAGAAGACGGTAGACTTGTACCACCTGCAAAAAATTGAGCTTTATAGCTTTGTGGGTAGAGTCCAATTTATCTCGAGTAAGTAGATGACTTAAGACTCTAATGATAGTCAACTGCAAGGAATATTGGACAATATAGCTTGTGAAATAGAGTCTAAATTATAGTTGGTTTTTTACCCAAAGCTTGAATAGCGCCGTATACAGCGTGTCTAGAAAATCCCATTTCAATAACTTGTTGCACTTGTGAAGAGTTCGCCCATGTGTTGAGATCTTTTCTTGCTGTAAATGTGGAATAAACAACATTATATGATCTGTATCTTTTACATCTGTATTAAGTTAACAAGTATAGACCTTATTACTATTTTCTACTCACATAGAGATGCCGTGCTCGTTGAGGGACCCATAGATATCTGCATTACATTACTTTTGTCTATGATCGGCATTTCAGGTGGCGTTTCATGGTCTTTGTCGTCTCCTGTTAAAGTTATAATATTGTGTTGAAGTACCTTCCGTTTCTGTATCTTTACAAATCGAAATATTTACCTACTTGTTATGTACTTTTTTTTCTTATTTTTGTTCGGATTAGAAAATTCTCACCGTTCACATGTGCAGCCAACTGTTGAACTATGGTAAGCGCAGCTGATTCAAGTTCACGTGGAGTATGGGACGCGGCCAGTGGACTTGGGCGAGTTGCTAGCGCTAGTAACCGTCTCAGTAATGTCCCTTCTGTACCTAATGTTGTTGTTCGGTCTATGTTACCTGAAATAGTACATTTCGTGCCGAGCATAAAAAGACGAGATTTTAACTTGAATTTTATATAGACGATTATTTAGACGAATAAAAAGACGAGATTTTAACGAGTTAAAATAAAGCCTTTTTGATGAACTTACTTAGTTAAATGCAAATAAGTTCCAACCACAATTTATTAGAAATGTTCAGACTCAACACCACAGAGTATATACACAAAATCAACGCGCGCTTTTTCGAGAGGTAACAGATGCAGTATCATTCTGCCAGTTATACAATGATCACTGTTATTATGTAATATGGTTTTTTTTTATTTTATAATCTTGTGTCTTAATGTTTATATTTCGACACTAATTTCTAAGGCAATGTGTTACATAATAGACAAGGTAGTGAAAAAATTATAATCGTGGTAGTCATTTGTTTTCGTAGAGCGATTCGTTATGCAATTTTCAGCTTTATGGTATGTACGAATAAGGTTGCAATTGATTTGTACATGTAAAAAATTAAAGGATTTTAAAATTGGAATTTTGTAAGAAACATACTCGCATGATCTGGTGGCTGCATCAGTACTTTTCGTAATCTTGTCCTTGTAGTTAACAGACCTCGTACGGCACATAATGTTAGCAGTTCCATTTGCTGTTTCCTTAGTCCATAGACGTCGATTTCGGCTGAAACGTAAAATGTATAAATTACTTATACCACTTTAGTGGGCTCTAGGATAAAATCAAGAGCTCTGAAACACAACTTCAGATTTAATATTGAAATGGTTTCCAGCGTGAGAAAATTCAAACATATGTTATGGCGAGACAGTGTGTAATTTACTGTCGTTACTTATTTATTATCAATAATTTTTCAATATTTTTTTACAAAGTCTTTTGTGTTTACCGTACATTGTCATCCAAACCAAATGTGTATAATATCCACAAGGGATCTTTGTGTCTTTGAAATGGCTGCAAGAATATTGAAGGTGAAGATAGGATTGTATAACTGTCACTTTCACTCTTACATTTGTCGCATCGTCCTATCTCGCTTACTCTATGCAGTATACTCGATGACAAACTGTTTCTTGCGCAATGGTTGGCAGAGCTAACTTCAGAGACACAAAGATCCGCTGTGACTACTACTGTTTTAAAACACAGTTTGCAAGATTTGACCCGAACATACATACACATACATACATTGGAAGTTAATAAAAAGCTTGTAAAAAATAAACAGATTCATTTCTTTTGTGTTTATATTACAAGAGATTTCTGCCAAAAACATATTACCTTTCTTTCTAATCAATTGACTATGGTAAACACTCTTATACATACATAAACTCACGCCTTTTTTCCATGGGGGTAGGCGGAAACTACAGAACGCCACCTGCTACGATCCTTACATACTTCTTTTGCTTCACTCACATTCATACATCTAGTCATACACACACGCTGATTATAAGTACTGCGCACCTGGCTTTCTGAAGAACATCACCTATAAGGTCTATGTATGTCTTTCTATGGCGTCTGCTCCCGGCGTTTCCATTCACGTCTGCCTTGTAAATACCTTTCGTTAGTCGCCTTTCACTCATCCTCTCAACATGGCCAAACCATCTTAACATACTCTTTTCAATTTTAGTCACTACATCTTCTTTTAATCCACAACGATGTCTTATTACCTCATTCCTCAATCTATCATTTAAAGTTACACCACACATACTTGCAAGGAACGCATTTCTACTGCATTAATCCTACTTTCATGTATTTTTTGCCATACCCAACCTTCACTTCCATACATAAGTGTAGGCACCAGCACGCTGTTGTGAACTCTATCATTTAAAGTTACACCACACAAACTTCGCAAGGAACGCATTTCTACTGCATTAATCCTACTTTCATGTATTTTTTGCCATACCCAACCTTCACTTCCATACATAAGTGTAGGCACCAGCACGCTGTTGTGAACTCTATCATTTAAAGTTACACCACACAAACTTCGCAAGGAACGCATTTCTACGGCATTAATCCTACTTTCATGTATTTTTTGCCATACCCAACCTTCACTTCCATACATAAGTGTAGGCACCAGCACGCTGTTGTGAACTCTATCATTTAAAGTTACACCACACAAACTTCGCAAGGAACGCATTTCTACTGCATTAATCCTACTTTCATGTTAGGATTTTCAGATTATATTAATGATTGCTTAGATTCTGGTAAACAAATTATAGCACTATTCATTGACTATAAAAAAGCGTTCGATACTTTAGACCATGAGATCTTACTACAGGCAATGGACGAATGCGGAATACGCGGTCCCACAAAAAAATGGTTTGAAAACTACCTCACTAATAGAAAAATAAGCACAATTATCACACGTGTGGCTGGGAAAGAGGTGGATGTCGATTTGGGTGTCCCTACTGGATCGGTGTACGGACCTGTAGGATATATAATGCATGTAAACAGTGTGTCAAATGTCGTAAGTAAATGTGAGGTGTTCATGTACGCTGACGATATGTGTCTTGTTTATGCCTCCAAAGATATAGCTGAGGTACAAAATTGTATTCAAGGTGACTTTGAAAATATATGTAAATGGGCACACGACAATGGAATTATATTAAATCTTTTAAAAACTAAATGTATGCATATACACTCGCCATATAATCGAAATGCTAAATCTGTAAATAATGAACATCTCACTGTGATAGGACATACATATGAATGTTTGCATAGAAATAAATGTAACTGTAACTGTGCAAAATTGGATTACGTAGATAAATTTAAATATTTAGGTCTAACAATAGATAAGAACTTTAATTGGAGATTACATGTAAATGACATTTGCAATAGGCTAAGATCGGTGCTAAGTAAGTTTTACCACTTAAAAAATGTATTGAACAAACATACGTTAAGAATGGTGTATTTTGCACTTGCCGATTCGCTAATAAGCTATGGACTCCTTGTGTACGGGCGCACCTTTATTACATATTTAAGAGATATTAAAGACATACAAATAAGACTGATAAAGTTTCTGGTTAGTAAAAATGTTAAAGATAAGTGCAACAAAGAGTATGAAAAGTTATTTCCCATCTGTAAAATTCTACCCATAGAGAAAAAAGTAGAATATTTGATAGGTCTGGAATATTATTATAATGATGATTATAAGGTTAATGTTAAAAACAAGTACAACACACGTAGGGCTAGAGAGAATAAATTGGTTCAACCAAAGATAACAAATTATTATGGTAAGAGAACATCTAAGTATTTGGTACCTAAAGTGTTTAACAAAATAGATTTATTAAGAGAAAATGTAAAAATTAGTAAAGGAGCAATTAAGTCAAAATTAAAAAACATTATACAGGATAGCAAACAGAACTAAATATGTACATAAGATTAAACCATAACAGTATATAATATATAAGTAGTTGATTTGTAAGTAAGGTGGTGCATTGTGATGTAAAAGAGCGCCTCTCGCCATCAAACGTAAAAGTTTGGCGAGTTTAGAATTAAGTAACACCTCTGTATTAAAATTACATTAAATAAATAAATAAAAAAAAAAAAAAAAAAATGTATTTTTTGCCATACCCAACCTTCACTTCCATACATAAGTGTAGGCACCAGCACGCTGTTGTGAACTCTATCATTTAAAGTTACACCACACAAACTTCGCAAGGAACGCATTTCTACTGCATTAATCCTACTTTCATGTCTTTTTTGCCATACCCAACCTTCACTTCCATACATAAGTGTAGGCACCAGCACGCTGTTGTGAACTCTATCATTTAAAGTTACACCACACAAACTTCGCAAGGAACGCATTTCTACTGCATTAATCCTACTTTCATGTATTTTTTGCCATACCCAACCTTCACTTCCATACATAAGTGTAGGCACCAGCACGCTGTTGTGAACTCTATCATTTAAAGTTACACCACACAAACTTCGCAAGGAACGCATTTCTACTGCATTAATCCTACTTTCATGTCTTTTTTGCCATACCCAACATTCACTTCCATACATAAGTGTAGGCACCAGCTTGCTGTTGTGAACTCTATCATTTAAAGTTACACCACACAAACTTCGCAAGGAACGCATTTCTACTGCATTAATCCTACTTTCATGTATTTTTTGCCATACCCAACCTTCACTTCCATACATAAGTGTAGGCACCAGCACGCTGTTGTGAACTCTATCATTTAAAGTTACACCAC
Organism: Anorthoa munda; assembly: GCA_945859665.1. NCBI lineage: Eukaryota > Metazoa > Arthropoda > Insecta > Lepidoptera > Noctuidae > Anorthoa > Anorthoa munda. The sequence goes on from OX243893.1 coordinate 9,150,825, forward strand.
ACAAACTTCGCAAGGAACGCATTTCTACTGCATTAATCCTACTTTCATGTATTTTTTGCCATACCCAACCTTCACTTCCATACATAAGTGTAGGCACCAGCACGCTGTTGTGAACTCTATCATTTAAAGTTACACCACACAAACTTCGCAAGGAACGCATTTCTACTGCATTAATCCTACTTTCATGTATTTTTTGCCATACCCAACCTTCACTTCCATACATAAGTTTAGGCACCAGCACGCTGTTGTGAACTCTATCATTTAAAGTTACACCACACAAACTTCGCAAGGAACGCATTTCTACTGCATTAATCCTACTTTCATGTCTTTTTTGCCATACCCAACCTTCACTTCCATACATAAGTGTAGGCACCAGCACGCTGTTGTGAACTCTATCATTTAAAGTTACACCACACAAACTTCGCAAGGAACGCATTTCTACTGCATTAATCCTACTTTCATGTCTTTTTTGCCATACCCAACCTTCACTTCCATACATAAGTGTAGGCACCAGCACGCTGTTGTGAACTCTTATCTCACCGGGTAAATGATGTGGATGCATCGGCGAGGCTTGTGGTCCAGCACCCAATAGCGCAGCACAAACACGTAAAGCGCTCTCACCGCCACCTAGCGGTAGAGAGAGACGGTCCCCTTCTGCGCTTTGTATGCCGCTTAGTTCAGTCTGATACAAAGTTAAAGGTCAGACAATAGATTTCAGAGCTTAAAAACAAGAGCATAGAGTTCAAATTTGAATGCGTAATCGAAAGATGTGGCTGTCGCAAAGATCACCTTCATAGTATATTTTCGAATAAGGATACAACAAAAAGGTAATTCAAAAAATTTTGGTCAGCCAGCTCGTGAATATGTATCCTCCGACTGCACAGCAAGATTTTCTCCTTGTTTACGTCTTTTTAGTTCGCTTTTCAAGCAGTCGGGTTTTTTGATTTTTGAATTAACTTTTTTTATGTATAACTTTTTAGCTATTTTTTCGAATTAGGTTCATTTTAAACAGAAGTGTTATATATTTTTGAAAACATCTCTTAAAACCCTTCATTTTAATAACACACACGAAGCAAATGGAATTAAAAAAAAATTGAGCCCCCACAATATGGCGCCCAAAATCCGCCATTTTACTATTTTCCAATTTTAATGTAGCTAGTGACACTCGCAAGGTTTAATCTTCATCAAAAACGACCAACGTGCTTGGTCTGTAGAACGCCACGTAGGAACAAACATACATACATACACTGATAAACAGGTGTCGGTGATGCTTTCCGAAATCTAAATTGTCCAATTTCTTATTCCCTCATATTCTTATTATTCCGAATTCTTATTTTTACATATTCTGAATTTTCCATATTCATTTATTTACACTTTCTCATTATTACATGTTCCATTTTATTCCACATTCTGTATTTTCCACATTTAAGTACAATCACAATAAAAAGAAAAACAACAAACAGATAAACAGATTTTGTTCCACACATTTTATATTTAATACGTAATAAACTCTTTGGATGGAATTACGTGTCACGAACGCAAAGATGATAAAAAAGTCACAAGTCAATGTCAAATCAATTATTGTAAAATAAAAGTGTATAGCAAACACACAGAAACTTATATATACGATAGCAAAGTAAAATTGCGACCGAGTCATGGCTTCTACCAGCACAGGGGACATTAAATTGAATTTTGTTCAAGTCGGAGGAAAAGGTAAGAAGTTATTGCGGGCTGGTTACCAATACTACTTCCAGGCTAAAAATAAAAATGGAACTCAAGTTGGTGGCGGCGAGATTTGATCCTAAGGCCGAGTTTCCCACCTTTAAATTATCGCAGAATTAATGTGACAAATTGTCAAGCACGCGTTATCTGCTGTGATTGGTTGAATGAATTTTTAAATAGCAATATATCGCACACCAATATCTATGTTGGTATACACTTTTTTTTTTTTTTTTTTTTGGTTGGGAAATCATCCAATGACTTCTCCCGCTCTGGGTGAAGCGGGAGGGCGTGTCAGACTTTTACTGACTAAAACCCACCCGTGTTCCTTCAGTGCTTGTGCCAGGGCCGCGGTAATACCCTGCAAAGCTATCTGATTTGCTTTGTGTACATACGTAGTGTAAAGTTTTTATTTTGCTCTAAACCTCTTTCATTTTCTTTCTTTAATTTTTATGCTGAAATAAATGATTTTGATTGTAAGTGTAAGTTTGAATATGTGATAAAAATATATGACCATCCATTTATTTTCCTTTTTTGTATCGAACTGTACTCATTAGGAAAATTTTGGTGTTAGTACAATAAACAATTAAAAAATCTAAGAATTCGGAAATATAAGAATATGAAAAAATAATAATTAGGAAAAATAATGTTGCATATTTTAAATAATTCGTAAAATTAATAATATGCAAAACTGCGAATTTGGATTTTGGCGCTGACACCGATAAACACATTACCCTCCTGCGGCAGTCGGGTAAAAAGGAAACATTTCATTTACTTCCATGTTGCAACAGCTGAACGGAAGTCCGTAGAAAAATACCTGCGTTTCACTATGCAGAGAAAGATTAAGATAATCTTTGTAACTTTGGTTCACTTTACAGGCTGAAAAATAACTAACCTTAGTAATAGTATTATCGTCATGTACTAAAGTGATCTTCGCCCTAGGCGACAGTTGCGTCACAATCGCATTGCGTGGCGGTGATCCGGCTGAAACCTTCTGTCCTAGTCGAATGCGCCACTCTACACCACCCACCACTCCGAGTGCACCCGCTGCAAATGATTATGAACCTTATACCATGGAACATAAAGTGAAATTTTGATCTTTGTGTGTAACTGTGATCCTATATATGAGCAAATATGATCCTTATAGCTAAGTAAATAAAGTAACATTTTCGGGTAGTTAACATGCCTTACCTATGAGACAACTTTCAAGACTTGGTGGGGAAGGTTTCATGGTCTGCGTTAGATCTTGACTAGTATGTGGCCACCAATGCCAGTCACTTGTTACCTGTCAAGAAAATGTGTATTTATTAATCATTTTTATACAGTGAGAATTTTTGGACACGTTTAGGACCCGACGGCTACAGGAAGCCGACTGTTTAGAAGTTCTATGGTCAATTTCAGTAATACTAGGTCACACGTACCTGGTTATCAAACAAAATAATCTAAATATATACACGACCGCTTATGAAGCGAAATAAAAAGACGTAAACAAGAAGAAAATCATGCACAGCATACAATCGGAGGATAAATATTTGCGAGCTGGCTTACCAAAACCAGATGTTTGTGATTTTCTTATTGTTTCCGTCTTTTTAGTTCGCTTCTTAAACAGTCGGGTTTTTTGTTTTTTGGTATTAACTTTTATATTTAAAACTTTTTATTTAACATATTTTTCGAATTAGGTACATTTAAAAATATAAGTGTTATATATTTTTGAAATCTCCTTTTAAAACCTTTTATTTTGATACCCCACATGACGGGTATGGAAGAAAAAAATTGGGCCCCACAATATGGCGCCCGAAAGCCGCCATTTTTCTATGTTCCAATTTTAACGTAGCCAATGACACTCGCAAGTTTAAGACGGCATTTCAACTTTCGTCACTGAACCAAGCGTAACAAACCCAACAGCAGGTTTTTACGCTGTGATTTAGGTGTCGCCTAGTAAAATAGAGCATTTATAAATTTTACAAAACGCACTTACCGTTTGCGCTGCTAATTGCAATTTGTCTAACAATAACGTTGTTAGAGGTGTATGCCATTGTGTAGCGGCGTGTAATTGTCTTACAAGTTGCACTAAAGCTGCGCATGTTGAACCAGTGTAACTAGCTGTAGCCGGAGCGCGCCATCTGTTGTCTGAAATAGGTAGCTTAAGTTAAATCAATCAATCTGCCTAGCCTTTTCCCAACTATATTGGGGTCGGCTTCCAGACTTACCGGATTCAGCTGGGTACCAGTACTTTACATGGAGCGACTGCTTATCTGACCTCAACTATGATGAAATAGTACATTACTGCAGCGGCCAGCAAAAGAAGCATTGATACGTGTAAATGTGGGCTGAGGCACACATACGTAAGTCCATCAAAGCCTAGTTGTGGCCAAGGCTTGTTTAGTACTTTTCTCAAATAATGCGCGGAAATTAAATTTAAGTAGCACCTAGAACTTACATTGTTATATACAATTTAATTTTCGAAATCAATGACGAACAACAATAATTATTCCTGTGTTAAAGTGTTAATTTTTTTCAAGCTAGTTCGAAATTTATGTAAAACCTTTGTTAAGTTACCTCTTTGGTTACCATGTTTCGAAGAAAAAGATCGTAACATTTTTAAATTACACGACAGTTATGACTTATTTGTCCGCTAAACACGACGGATATGGATTTTCATACAACTTTTGCCGCATGTATTTGGCCAGTACTACAATTTCAAATTATCTCGAAGAAGGTTGTCAAAATAATGCTCAAATTTCCAAGCATGTTTGAGAAATATCAATTTAACCAATTAAAGTTAAGAGTTCTTACCAACTTCTTCTTCATCAGCAGCATTGTTGCCAATGGCCTGGTGGTTAAGCTTGAAGGCCGGGTCCCACGAATGTGTCTCGAGCCACAGCCGTCCAATCAGTGCCAGTAATTGAGCACCGACTGTTCGTCGCCACTCAGGCGGTCCAGTGTGTTCTACTAGTACTCGGCGAAGAAGCCAAAGGGATTGGATCTGGGAAACAACAATATTTATATATACACTATTTCGATATTTCGTCTAATTCAATAATATATGTAAGCAGCTAAGTACATAAGTAAAAACTAACTACAATCTTTTTTTTAACGCACGCGTATGCATTTGTGTGTCACTTTATCACCCTATCCACTTATTTATTTATTAATCCAGGTATTTAAAGAAATACCTTTCTATTTAAAAGAAACAAATTACGTACTAATAGGATAAGTATATAAATTACCTGGAACCTACGAAATTCCAGGTAATTTAAAAAATATTAACTCTGGGTGCGTTCTAGAAGAATTCAAGCAACCAAAAACAACACAATATAGTCTATAATTGCTCTCTGCCATATCAAGTAAATAAGTACTTGTACTTATTTCAATCAAATATTCACAAATCGCACGCTTACTGGTTACTAAACCATCACTCCGTTCGTGACTGTTTGCGACTGTAGTGTATCGAGTGTTGGTTGAACTCGAGACGCGTAGGTATGACTCGCGTTCCGACCGTTTGTATGAAGATAGAATACTGTTAGATATCATTACCGTGACTATACTATTTTGACTGGGTTGTCCCTTTCTTACTCACAATTCGGTCTCTATTTCACTACAGGGTTTTAGAGTACACTTTTTAAAGTAAGTTTATAGCAAAATTAGAAATTACAGGAGTTTTGAATTAGCTCACTTTCATTCTAAGGTTGCGGTTAGTAGTTAGTAGATTTTAATTGAGCTGAGATAGCCGTTAAAATAGACAACTAAAAGTAAGTAAAAGAATATTGGATATATTGTGATCACCAGCAATAAATTACATGCAAACAAAAGTTTAACAAAAAAGAAACTTCTTGGTCATAAAAATAAAAGAACTGTCGAAATCTTTCTTACTTGTAAATAAATGAGATCCTGAGAGATAGGCTTGTCTGCGGCTGAAATAATACTGTAGCACAGTTCGAACCACGAATCAGTGCACAGAGATATACGCATCTCTAGACTCTGTGCACTTGCTGTAACAAACATACACAACATGATTTTTATTCTATGTATAAGGTAAGTTGAAAAATTGCCCTTTAAGATAACTCCTTACGACTTCATGCCACCAAGCTCCTTTTTTTTGTTATCGCGGGGGAAACTTTCAAAAGGCGCCTGGACTTTTTGGGAATAAAGGGATCACCATCTGCACATCGAAGGGGTCCCGTGATCTCTTAAAAAACCACCCCGGAAACCCCTCTGTGCAACACCTGTTAAGGCTCATCTCTGGGGAAACTGTAATAGAGTTTCCTCTCGATACTCAGAGGAAACTCTATTCACCTAGCTCCTCAGTCACCAAGCTCCTAATGACTTTGTTTCGCAATCAGTCAAGTGTAACGTGGATATTAGGGCAAGAAAACTTGTGTCAGTATTTAGTACAAGCCGGCTCGAAGGACCATGTAGAATTTAGCGCCTGCTTGGTTTAGCACTAAACTCTCGAGTTGCTTGATTTGGTTGACTTTATATTAGAATGGTAATGGTTTGTTTATTGGTTTACGACCACTGGTTTAATGATACGCAATAATGGTTTTTATGGTTATATTGAACACTGGTTAAAATAATGGTAAATGGTTAATCTAAGCTAAAGTAGCACTAAGATGGTTTCATTCGAGTTACGCGATTGGTATCCGAACACGCACTAACTGACGCTAGTTGCGATACATGCATTTATGGAAATGCACGCAGGCAATAGTGCTGAGCTGTTCGGTTGCGAATATTGTACCGAACAAACATTTTTTATTTGACTAAAACAAAGAAAACACTAGACTCACCTCTTAACAACGCCAAGGCTGTATGATAATGAGTTGCGAATGCCGTCGGTGGAGGCGTTGAATGCGCATGGGCTAAAGTCAACAGCCTTCGTTGTAGAGCCGCCACGTTTCTTCTCGCGACTGTTCCAACGCTAGAGCGAGCGCCCCCTGCGCCGGCGCATAGGGTTCGGATAGCGCCCGTGCACGCAGCTCTGACTTCGCTCACTGGCCACCATTCTACGCTGGTGTCGACGACGGCTGTTAGAAGTGAAAAATAAACAACGCATTTAATTTTGTAAGCTTCTTCTTATTCTTCTTCGTCGTATCGATGATTCCAAAATTAAATATATATTGACCAGAATTCAGCTACGCCAACAGCGTTGTCATTTGCCTCACAAAGGCCTTTTAAGGTGCAGGTGTTGTTGCACAGAGAGCACGACAAAAGGTGAGACATTGTTTGGGACGTGGCTCCGCAATCACACTGTGGGCCATTGGAATACCCCATCTAACTAAGTTCTGCCTACAGCGACCTACCTGGCTTCGTAGGCGGTTTAGAGATTTCCAGGTGGGCCAAGTTATTTTGTAAGCTTAGGGCCTTATTATTATTATTATGAGCCTTTTGTGTCCTACTGCAGGGCTACGTCCTCCCTTCCTTCTTATCACTTTTTTCTCTTTTCCCATCTGACCAATCCATTAGACAAGCATCTAACTTGCCATGCCATCTCCTTCTGGGCCAACTGCGTCGTCGGTTCCAGTTGTTTGGAGCCCAATGAGTGGCTACTGTCTCCCAATTCTGTATCAACATGCGACAGACGTGACCAGCCCAGTTCCATTTTAGTTTCGCGGCTGTGTTGCCTTGTGTTGTTTAGTATCTTAACGGATCCATATATCCATATTCTTTAGAATACACAAAGAAATTCTTGCATATCATGTTAAGATTACCTGTTGCGCTTTATAACGCACAAAACTACTATAAACTTTTCAATAGCGCCATCTGCTCAACAATAAGGCGCATATCATTCTGTGCTCAAATTGGCAATATCTGGCAATGTAGACACTGTAGTACAACGTTGTCTAACAAAACAAATGAATGTCACATCTTTTCAATGTTGTAAAGTTGCTTATAATCCGTCCAACTGGCTATTGGAGAACTAGTGGTCCAAGATCCCAGAGCCCCAGAAGTTCCTTAAATCTATCTACACAAAATGTTTGGGATTAAGTAGTACCATTAGCACCAGACACTTGTAAATTAGCGCGGCGGTCCGGCTACGTAATTATTACGTTCAAAGTGCATACTAAAACTACTCAATCCCACAGTTTTTCAAGAAGTAAATTAGAAACTTCTGGGGGCTCTAGAATCTTGCTCTAAAACTCTTTAATGATTGGATCGAAGTAACATTTCATTATCGTTTCGATTATTATTAGTAAAAAAAACTAATAACCTTTTGGACGAAATTTAGTTGATAGTCACATGATAAGTTCTTTAAGTATAGTGCTCGCCAAACTTCAGGGCCGCCCAGAAATTGGTTTTCCGATGCGCAAGACACGAAACGGTGCTATTTTTGTATGAGATTTACTACTGCGCAGCCATTGTAGCCAAGGAACAACAGGACGGTCAAGAAGTTTGGCGAGAACTATAAAGCAGAGGAAACTACAAGAACTGCGTTGCATAAAAAAATTAAAAATATTTCAAGATCTTACCAGTCCCATGAACAGTTTCATCGACTGAAGGAGGTGGTGACGGAGAGCGGGCGAGCTTCAGATCGTATTTTCCCTCCTTGCCCATGCGGTAGGAGTTAGTACCACCAGCATCCCATGCTACTCTAACCCATCCGTCTTCACCAAGTTCACCTATGACACGGCCCTCGCCGCCGGGGACACCGTCCTAGGAAGTAATTGAAGGTTGTATCATGTATGGGCGAAAATATTAAAATACAAAGCAGGCCAATGACAGGAATGAGGGAAGGCGATTTAAACGGGGATCGATTTTTATAAGTTACTAGCTGACCCGGCAAACTTTGTTTTGCCATAAAAACACCAAACATTCATCTACCCTAACAACCCTACACTACCTACCCTACCCTACCCTACCTTACCTACTTACCCTACCCTACCCACTTAGGGGTATGAAAAATAGATGTTAGCCGATTCTCAGACCTACTCAATATGCTCACAAAATTTCATGAGAATCGGTCAAGCCGTTTCGGAGGAGTACGGGAACGAACATTGTGACACGAGAATTTTATATATAAGACTAGCTGACCCGGCAAACTTTGTTTTGCCATAAAAACACCAAACATTCATCTACCCTACCTACCCTACCCTACATACCCTACCCTACATACCCTACCCTACCCTACCCACTTAGGGGTATGAAAAATAGATGTTAGCCGATTCTCAGCCCTACTCAATATGCTCACAAAATTTCATGAGAATCGGTCAAGCCGTTTCGGAGGAGTACGGGAACGAACATTGTGACACGAGAATTTTATATATAAGATAAGGACGTCACGATTGGCTGCTGCGTTGCTTGTCGCGGGTTCAATTACAGCACAGAACAAATATCAGCCCCCCTACCACGTTTCGTATCGAATCTCTTTCTACAATCGTTAACGCCTTCTATTTGTATGGGCTGACCACGTGACTTAACGTTCAGATGTGTCATTCTCATACATTGATTCGTTTTCTACTAGCGTTATCGATTGTAGATTGTCAACTTGGCTACAGGTGCTGTATAAGCTACAGATATCTGGCTGGCTATCTACAGCCTCTTGAGTGTTTGTTTATGTGAGTTAAAATATTTGTAAACGCACCCACGATACTGGAGCAATTCCTAGTGTGGGGCAACGTTTTTATTTTTTAGAAATTTATGGTAATAACTTAGGATATGGGTAAAATCCAGCTATGCTGTGCTGTGGCTATTTGACTTGGAAATAAATGTTCTTCTAAAATAAATTGGACGTGGTCTCAATTATGAAGGGCTGAAAAAAACATGCGAAACATAAAAACTTGTTGTCTCAACTACTTAAACTTGATTGTGTACATAGGTGTTTGGTTGGTATATGCTATGTATGTATATCTATATATATAAAAATGAATCCCGATTTTCCTTGGTCACGGCATCACGCGTGAATGGCTGGACCGATTTCGCTTATTCTTTTTTTGTTGTGTTCGTTATTGTTAGGAGAAGGTTCTTATGTAGGGTAGGGTAGGGTAGGGTAGGGTATGTAGGGTAGGGTATGTAGGGTAGGTAGAGTAGGGTAGGTAGGGTAGGGTATGTAGGGTAGGTAGGGTAGGTAGGGTCGGTAGGTTAGGTAGGGTTGGTAGGGTAGGTAGAGTAGTGTAAGTTAATGTTTGGTGTTTTTATGGCAAAACAAAGGTTTGCCGGGTCAGCTAGTTACATATAAAAGATTATCTTTACCTGATCACCCCACTTCCAATCCTTGCCTCTGACTACTCGAGTTCCGATCTTCATGAGTGAGGCTAGTTCAGGACCTGACAACGAGGCCCCACGAGCCCGAGCGCCTAGTCTCTCATCTTCGAATATTATCAGACAATCCGCTGAAAGGATAAACAACAAACAGTCATCAATATCATTTTTAAACTCTGATATTTAATTTCGCAGACAAAACTGACATTTAGTGGGTTGCCACTTTATCGTTACATAAAAATAGTGTTGTATCCTGTGTGATCGAAAACTAGATCGAAAATGGAACAATATCACGGCAAAAAAATTTACTTAATTCCATGGATCGTATTTATTATATTGTCGATTCCTTATTTATTACAATAAAAGTTTATGTACTATGTGTATGAATACTGTTATATTTAAATATATTACGTTTATATTCATAAAACATTTATTTACACTAATTAGCAAAAATAAGTTGAGGAGTTATGTCACATCGATTCGATGAATCACTTATGACTGAGCCTTATCTACAAAACTATGCTCCACGCTTGCAACATTAAAAAAATACGGTCATTGACAGCAGTCAGTTTAATCTACGAATTTAAAAATCATAGATTTGAAAGATTTTTACCACGGTTATTTAGAGCATGAAGAAAATTTCTTGCAAATATACACTGAATCCATCATCTGCCTAGCCTTTTTCCCAGTTAGTGTTGGGATCGGCTTCCAGTCTTACTGGATTCAGCTGAGTATCAGTGTTTTACATGGAGCGACTGCCTATCTGACCTCCACAACCCAGTAACTGGGTAACACGATACCCCTTGGCAAGATTGGTGTCAGATCTCAGGCTTCTGACTACCCGTAACGACTGTCAAAGATCTTCAAATGACAGCCGGGACCAACGGCTTAACGTGCTTGCCGAGGCACGGAGGAAACTCGGTATGTTGAAATGGTCACCCATCCACGGACCGACCTCGTCAAGCGTTGCTTAACCTTGAAGATCTACCCGTGCGGCTGTTATTATTTAGCCACGAGCTCCTCTATATACAATGAATAATACAGCCCAATTTTTTTTGCAAGAAGTAGAGTTCCAAGGTTTCTCATTGGGAGATATTTATTGCGACAAAAAATACCAAATCCACTTACATTTTGACTTCAACCCACTACATATAAGAGATGTAAGCTGAGTTGTATCGCCTCCAATTTGTTTCAACAACGTTAAACAGGAGCTCAGAGCTCCACCATTGATTAGCTGTTCTAATTCAGGACCTTGACACCCCTCTATGAGGAGTGATAGTAGCGTTATCAAGAATCTGAAAGAACAATAATATGGTACACAAACAAATAGCCAGTGAGATTCCTTGTTTATCTGCCGTAGTCGACGAAAAATCTACAAAGTCAATAAAAATAGCGGACAGTTATCTCAATAAATCAAGCATGGAGTACTGTTCTCATTTCTGTGACCGATCTGCCAAATACCAGCTTGATGCACTGGAGTCGATCGAAAAGCGGGTCAAGAAGCTCATCGGCGATGAGGCACTGGTTAAGTCAAAGCTCCAAAGCATTGAACATCGTCGCCGGGTTGCCAGCTTGTCGGTTTTTATCGGTTACATTTCGGGGAGTGTGCGATGGAATTGCATGCTCTAATTCGGCCCAGCCCGTTTCATCAACGGACTACCAGACGTACGGCGATGCGCCATCGGTACATGGTGGACATCCCACCCACACGCACAAAACATTTTGAGACTAATTTTATTATGCGTACAGCTAAGTAGTGGAATTCCCTGCCGGAGTCTGTGTTTCCCGATAGCTACAATCTAGGGGTCTTTAAGTCAAGAGTGAATAGGTTATTTCTAGACAAGCGTGCTCCATCGTCGACCACATCATCGCTTACCATCAGGTGAGATAGTGGTCAAGCGCGAGCCAAAAATAGAAAAAAAAAAAGACGGTATGTTTTCTGGGTAGAAAAATGACAATTCTATTTAGTCCTTCAGAGAGATGATCAAATAATATTGGACCCGTATATTTTGCTTTATCAAATAAATAAAAATTAACAAAAATAAAGCGCGTCAAAGTTCAGGAGTGGGGGCTTGTGACGTCACTTTATCAGTATAACGTGTAGCACACCGTGACGTTACGCAATATTTCAACGCACTGTATCTTCATAGTTTTTTGTTGACGTGGCAAAAGAAAATATACGTGACCAATAATATTGGGTTATCTAACTGACGGATTGAATAGACATTTTTTGTCAAAAACCCTATTAAACACAATATAGGTACCGGCAGATATGTTTATGCAATGCAACATGGAACTATACTTTAGCAAATTCGTAAGTGACATTCCAATAGTCCGCGCGAGTGTCGGGAGCGTTACTAGCCAATGACGTCACGACGCGATGACGCTTCAACGCTGAACCTCGTCCCGCGCACACGTTTTACCACCCCCGCTGCCTTACTGTCCCCTCACCCGCGGACCATGGGAGTGACATGTACGAATTAGCCAAGCTTTAATACATCTGTATAAGTTTGCACAGAAAGTAGTGGGCTCACTCATTCAGCCTAAAACCAAGTCTAGAGGTACCAGGATTATAGGAGACAATGAAGGCTTACCTAGCTCTCGAAGGCCGATTCAACAGTGCATGCGCACCATAATTCGCGCTCATTTTCAACGGCAGTGCTTGAGTATGTTCGCCTTCTAACACCCTCGCTTTCAGCTCGATCAGTATATAATCCATGAACTTAGACCTTTCTAGAAGAACCATGTACTTAGAGTACGGTATCACAGATTCTATACCAATCAAAGGATGTGTTAACGGTATGGTAGGTTTTAAAGGTATGTGTGGTACCGCATCGGCCATACAAGCTCCTATTAAACCGGCCAAGGCGGCGTATTTGACGCTATCAGACATCGTTTGTGACGAGTTGAGGATACTATTGATCATGGAATACCCGTTCTTTCTTATTTCTGCTCTTTGCACCTGAAATTGAACCATATTTATAAGACTGCAGAGTTTAAATTCGATGATTCGTAATTTTTTTAAGAATCAAATGCAATATTAAATTTTATTCGTAACAAATAAGGTGCATATTCATTTGTAGAAATCGTACCTGACAGTACAAAGCTCTTCTTAGTATGTCTATATCACAGGGGTTTTCAGTCATGACAAAGTCGATTATGGCTATTGTCAAACCTTGTTGCTCTTGAGTCACTTCTTCTAGTAACCAGTATAAATCTGAAACAGAAGAAGACCAATGAATGAATTCTACTCATATTATAGGCGAGCAACAAATCGATGTCGACGTGAACTCTTGTATTGAGAATAATCGACATGGTTGGCGTAGTTGTTAAGCTATCGGCTGCTGTCCTGCATGTCGCGGGTTCGATTGCCGCACGGAACAAATATTTGTTTGGTTTGTTGTAATAATTGTGCCAGATCTGGGTGTCTTATTTATGAGAGTATAAATGTTTGTAAGCGCACCCACGATACAGGAAGGAAGTCCTAGTGTGGAAAAAAAGGCAAAAAAAAAAAAAGTTTTTTTTAAAACAAGCTTTTTTCGTTATCATGGCAGTGCACAAAAAATAACTAGTCCACCATATTGGGCCATCCGCCATATTGGATTTAGAATGACGTCACTAAGCTAACCATGCATTATCATCCAACCTAAACGTGTATGCAAAATTTCAACTTAATCGGTGGAGGATAGATGCTTTAAAATTCAGTTGCAGGATTTGACCCGAACACACTTACATACTCGTACATACATACATTGCATGTTAAATAAAAGCTTGTAAAAAATACTCCGGAGTGGGATATAAGCTACTTTGCATCCCAGAAAAATTATGTACGATTTTTTTAGATGTATTTGGTTCAGTTAGAAGCTAGTACTACCTGCAGATAGTGCTTGAAAAATTATAGCTTTCCAGTCAAGTATAAAATATGAAGAGCATACCTTTTTCTTCGCACGCAAGTCTCGAAACCCACGCATTAACAAACTTATTCCTCTCAGAATTATCATCGTCCTTTTCTTCATCAGCCATAATCAAATCAGTCTTCAGATCATCAGCTAGCAACATCACTTGCTTCTCACTCTCCATCGATTCTTTTAGAATCGAGTTATCGGTAATATCGTTTATCGAACTAATCGACATTTCGTTCGTTGGCGTTTTATCATCGTTGTCTTTGTCTAACACGTCATCTCTATCTCCTTTGTCTCTGTCTCCACGACCTTCGTTTTTCATATCATCATTATTCTGACTCTTTAAATCCTTTTCTAAGAGTTTGTCTTTGACTTTCAGTGTAACTTTTGACCTTAACAAGGGGTCTTTTTGGGCTGTAGGGGTTTCGTTGTGTGCTTTAGAAGGTTCGACGACGATGCTCGGAGCGTCTTCGGGCGTTTTCGATGCTTGGGCGATGGATGACTTTATTAGGAGTGCATCACCCTGTAAAAGGCTGCTTGTAGCCTTGAACATACTTTTGCTAAGACTGTTCTGTCTGTTTCTTAGATCTTTTGTAGTTTCAAAGCTGTAAAGGATCATAGAGGGTTATCGTAACGATATTCAAATTTATGAGCAAAAATAATGTTGCAATAATAGCTACCATTTAATGAATCCGGGGGTTTTGGCAGCGCGCATGACTTTCTGGAATATTTTCTTTGCAGTAGGCGCCCGATGGGACGGCGGTCGTGAATGCAATGCAGATACTGCGGGAGACATTGCCGCCCGTACTTCATGCAGGAGAAACCGCGCCCGTTCTAGAGGGGCTGCGCATACCTAGACATAAAGGTTTGGCTTTAGTCGGACTTTTTGTAAGTAATGGAGAATCATTTAAGGGTACACTAGTCGACGGCACGAACTATTTTGTGTGCGGGGTTAAAACGCGTGCTATATCAACCGACAACACGTGCGGAACAGATAGATGCGGTGATGACTAGTAAGAAGCTAGTACGCGTACGAATACACACTTTTGCAAATTTGTAGCGAAATGGATGATGATTTAGAACGAAAACGAGCGCGCGAAATTTTATAAACAGACCTTTGGTAGTCTGGATATCATGAAAAAACGACTGAATGTAGCTGTTCAAAATAAAATTATTTCCATTGTTGAACTACTAATCTATCCCTGTATGGAGGCCGTTTTTCAATTTTCCTTCTTCTTATGGTACTTATATGCGCCCAAAGATGCGTTAAAATGAGTGTTAAAATATGGAACTTTCGAAGCTCATAACTTTCAAGTAAATTTCTTTTTTACTTTTTTGCTTCCATACAGGGCTAGATAATGATGAGACAAATTGATATAATTTAATTTTGAACGTACATCGTCAAACAGTGGAGTAAAAGCCAGACTACGTTTGTATGGAAGAATTTTCGACTAGTGTACCCTTAAATATAGAATGCCAGCGATTTTTTTGTATTAGAGATGAATTTGAATTTGATATTATAGATGCCTTGTTCCGTATGGTTTCGGACGTAAAGAATCTCACCATCCCATAACTTCCCGTGGGTGTCGATAAAGGCGAATAAGGGACACACCAGAGAATGGGCAGCAGCGTTATCTGGTCACTTTAACAACAAACTGCGATCGTAAACCCGCCTGCCAAGCGGAGCGATTATGGCAAACCCCCCTAACCAAAAATGAAGAGTACCCGTCAGCCCATCTACCCTCGACTAGGGTAGCGGTGGCGTGGCAAGGGTTGCGAAGAATCCCCGGAGTGGACTCGGCTACCCCAATAAACACCGCCTCCCACAATGGTGAAAGTTGCGGAGCAGCATCCGCTGGATGCAGGACGCACGGGACCGGTCAAAGTGCGACGCTTGGAGGAGGCCTATGTCCAGCAGTGGACGTATTTCGGCTGATATAATGATGATGAGGATATGATGATAGAATGCTGTATAACTTACCTCTTTATAACCACGTGAAAGCTGTTGTCTCGTTCTCATTAGGGTCCATTTACTTTGCTGAACAGCTTTTACGATGTCAGACATCGCAGGCGACAGTTTTACTTCGCCTTTCTCCATTTCTAAAAAAAATTATGTACATTTACAGAATAGTTTTAAGCATCTTCCCCAGACGATCAACTAATGAAACACAAGTTGCTAATCAAAATTTGAGTCCAACCGACACGTTAAAGAAGAAGGTTCTTAATCTACATATTTTAATATTTCGATATTTCTGTAACAAAATAAGACCGACCGAAACGGACTACTCGCAACCTTAACCTTGCCCGAAAGGTCGAACCAAATAATACTCACGAAAATACTAATGTCACCGCCAGATAACAAAAAAATAAAAATCGTTAACACCTGTCTACCAATGTATTCAAATATTTCAAACCAAAGCGACAAAAACGTAAGGGCAGTGTCGATAAAACGATCAAAACAAACGTATCGCGGTAAGGGGCGTTCGTAACCCTTTCATTTGGCATTTAGTAATGAGTTATTATCTCATAAACGGATAAAATGGTTCTACGCCTATACCTTTAATTTGAGACCATCCTCATCTGCCTAGCCTTTTTCCCAATTATTGTTGGGGTCGGCTTCCAGTCTTACCGGATTCAGCTGAGTACCAGTGTTTTAGATGGAGCGACTACCTATCAGACCTCCACAACCCAGTAACTGGGTAACACGATACACCTTGGCAAGACTGGTGTCAGATCTCAGGATTCTGACTACCTGTAACGACTGTCAAAGATCTTCAAATGACAGCCGGGACCAACGGCTTAACGTGCTTTCCGAGGCACGGAGGAAACTCGGTATGTTGAAATGGTCACCCATCCACGGACCGATCTCGTCAAGCGTTGCTTAACCTTGAAGATCGACCCGTGCGGCTGTTATTATCTAGCCACGAGCTCCTCAATTGCGTTTTCCTCAATTGCGACTCAATTGTCATTTGAGACCAAAATTATAAAAATATTTCCTAATAAACCAAAAATAATGTTTTCAAGGTACAAGTCGGACAATGACTTTTAATTTTTGTTATCTGGTGGAGACTATATAAAAAAAAACTTACCAGCCATAGCAGTCGCCAACGCATGCTCTTTCAAACCAGCATGGTACAATAAAGCAGCTAACAGCGCCCGACGCAGCTCTTCCAGCGGGTGTTCAGGTGGGAAGTGTGGCGCGCAACCTTCACGTCTTTCACATGCCCACCATAGATGAAGTGCTAGTGGGTCCTAGGTGAACAAGTATTTTTTTTTTATCTACACTCACAACGTAATGTTCCAAATACGAATTCAAAAAATATTGTGTAAACACGTACTTTATATTCGTGGATAGGTAAAATAAAAAAATAAAACATTACAGTTCAACATTTTCCTTCGATTTTCAAACAACTGCATCATAAAATAACTTTACAATGCATGTCCTCGAAAAGAGCGTTTCCCAAGCAGCCAAACTGTGCGGAAAGTGTCACTTTTTTTAACTAGTGCTTTTTACTTTTCTGTATTTTTTTAATTTTTATCTCCAACGTCAGCCCGACGCATAGTTTTTATTATTTGAGAAAAGTTTTACAAATTAGTTAAGTACAGATTATCATTCATATAAAAGGTAAAATAAAACTAATACTTCATTAAAGGCGTTTTTAATTACTCTAGATTTTGATTTTGATCAATAAATTAATTTTAAATATTCATTAAATATGTTTGGCAGAACGTATATTTTGCTCGTGCCTTTTTGCGTTACGACGTGACAGCTATTTGAACATGCGCAGTACATATGCCCGAGGAACTATTAGTTAATCTGTGGATATGCAGAGAACGATTTATAATTACTTGCTTGGTTCAGATATATTTTTTTATTTCCTCGCACAGTGCATAGTAAAATGTTGTATGATACACGTACGTAAGATGATTTCCGACTCGTGTCGATTCGCTCGCTCGTGAATAAAAATGCCACTCATCGGAAATCACCTACCTTCCGCACTTGTAGCATAAATAACTATTACAATGCATGTCCTCGAAAAACGCGTTTTCCAAGCAGCCAAACTGTGCGGAAAGTGTCAATTTTTTCAACAGGGGTTTTTACTTTTCTGTTTATTTTAATTTTTAACGCCAACGTCAGTCCGACGCATAGAGCTTTTATTATTTGAGAAAAGTTTTACAAATTAGTTTAGTACAGATTATCATTCATATAAAAGGTAAAATATAACTAATACTTCATTAAAGACGTTTTTAATTAATCTAGATTTAGATATTAATCAATAAATTATTAATTTTAAATATTCATTAACAATGTTTGGCAGAACGTATATTTTACTCGTGCCTTTTTGCGTTATGACGTGACAGCTATTTGCACATGCGCAGTATACATGCCCGAGGAACATTTAGTTAATCTGTGGTTATGCTGAGCGCGCTTGAATAAGCCCGCCATTTTATTCATTTTTGCTTGGTTCAGATATATATTTTTATTTCCTCGCACAATGCATAGTAAAATGTATGATACACGTACGTAAGTTGATTTCCGACTCGTGTCGAATAAAAATGCCACTCACCGGAAATCACCTACCTTCCGCACTTGTAGCATAAATAACTATTTTAATTTTTATAGCTCACTTTTACTTTTTTAATTTTCTGGCGCGTATGGGCTGTAGGAAAGAAGTGTCATTCTCTGTGGATGCGCGCGGTGCGCAATGAGAATCTAAATTGCCCGCCATACCAAATATTTTTTCGTTTCCACTTTTGTTTTATTTCAACTGTATGAGTGAAGATAAAGTAGTGTATGTAACAGCATATAATTAGGTATTAAAACACTCGCGTAATATTATTATCAAATTCGGTTTCGCCTCATTTGATAAACCTACGCTCGTGTTTTAATAACCCCTATTATATGACCATTGCATAAACTACTATTTTACTGTGTTGGGTGAGTAGATAAAATGTTCTTCAGGTGCCGGAACTATTTTTCGGCTGTGATAAGATTCGAAAGGAGGGTCCAATCAAAGTCCCCATTAAATTGAAATTCAAATAACGATAGGATGATAATATCAAATTTATTATAACCGAAAATGGGATTAAATTGATGACGTTATGTCAAATATAGTGACAAATTAGTTCTACAGAGAAGGCGAGTGTTTATTGCATAAACTTTCAATGAATATCCAGCTTCGAATTGCTATTGCCCGGGAGGGACGTGAGTTTCTCGTCGGCAGGTGTGCTTCACCCACGGTACTGTTACCACCGGTGGAGGAACAAGCTTAGATTAGAGCATCGGTTCAGCAAGCATATGTAACAACGCCTCAGCCCCCGTACCATGACGTGTCAAAACTGTAATGTGAAAAAGGGACAGGTGTATACAAGTGATATACATCTGACCCTTATGCACACTGGAAATAACCTTGTTCTAAGAGGTTATGGTCACGCCCCAACTCTCGCAGAGGACTGCGCGATGCTAGCCCGGGGCGGGGGCGAGGGGGACGAGACTTTATTGTCGGCTGATGAGCTTCAGCCGCACGACTGTTACCATCGGCGAAAGGCCTCTGCTTAACAATGTAACTTACGTGCAACTTCGGCTCCGCAAGCGCATGTAACAACGCCTCAGCTCTCGCAGAGGACTGCGCGACGGTAGCCCGGGGCGGGGGGCGAGGGGGACGAGACGTTCTCGTCGGCTGAGGTGCTTCACCAGCAGGACTGTTACCACCAGTGGAGGATCCACTGCGGGCTTCTGCTTTCTCTTCATCGAAAGGATTTGTTAGTTGGGGGACCTGTTATTATAATATTGATTAGCATGATGAATGTCATTCGTTAAAAATTACAAGTAGGACCAAACTTATTTAAAACACCTCTATTCATTACCAAGAAATATTATAGAACTACATTGAGAAACTTGAAGACACAAAAGAAAGAACTTTTTTTTTGTGTAGGTAGGACGCACAGGTTGACGTGTACAGTATGTTGGACACAAACCTGCAGGCCTCCCCTCAAGAACACAGCGGCGGCATACGGCGCAGCATCTCTCTCGGCCTGCTGCACTGGCAGCGAGCGCGCCAATCGAGACCCGCACTGTGTCAGACCCACTGCTAAGTTGAACGCACATGTTGATAGTATGTGATGGGTGCGGAGACTTGCTGAACTTTCCTGGGGAAACAAATGATATTTATTTATTCAAAATTATGTAAGTAACAACTTAACAGCTACAACGCCAATGCAATGCTACTACCACAAAGATATTAGGACTTATAGAAATTCAATTAAAAATACAATTTTAAATACCATTAAATACAATTAAAATAACAATTAAAATATAATCAATCATACTATTATAAATACAATTAAAATCCAATTATCATTCAAATAAACACAATAAAATACAATTAAAATACCATTACAATCCAACAAAAAAATCAATAAAAAATAATAAAAAATATTATTATAAATGGTATTCGTCTGCATTATATATTTAACTAGCTGTTCCACTCGGCTTCGCTCTCGTGAAAAATAGCCTATGTCATTCAAGAATAATGTAGCTTTCTATTGGTGAAAGAATTTTTTAAATCGGTCCAGTAGTTTCGGAGCCTATTCGGTACAAACAAACAAAAAAATATTTCCTCTTTATAATATTGGTATAGATTATCACAATTACGCTCTCTGTACTTTCACTTTTTTTTTTACTTTAACTTTGGCTCGCGCTTGACCAGTATCTCACCTGATGGTAAGCGATGATGTGGTCGACGGTGAAGCACGCTTGCCTAGAAGTAACCTATTCACTCCTATTTACTTTCATCCAACACGTGCAGAGAGTCAACAATTTCATTATTAGGTACATAGACATGCGGATAAACGCATACACCTTCCAACCTATTTATTTACCTGTATTAGATAATGTTGTCTGTTAAAAGCCATAAAGGAATAGGTGCAAACAAAGACAATATAAAAGAAAGAAAAATGAATCAATGAAGTAGAGTTCTGGACGAAAAAGTTTATATGCAAAATTAAAAATATGATATTTTTTGCTATTGCCGTTTTTATTTAAGGCGTATATATTCCCTAATGTTAACGCAGTACAGGCCGTGCGCGCGCTCGGAACCAGAATATCAATATTGAACCTCCTTTTGGACAGTTTTGTTAGCAAAATATTATTTTATTTACATATGCTATTTCAGTTATGAAGAAAATCTAGCCATCAAATTTTCTGTGTACAAGTATTTTTAAACATTTAAGTCGTTTTGGAGTAGTATCCAAAAGTAGCGAAAAATATCGTATTGTTAATAATTTATTTAAAGCAAAACTATTTGTATTACTAAAAAATCATATTTCACAAATAATGTACATGAAACAATAATATTTTTTTTTTCAAACCTTTTAACCTAGCCGTTACTAAGGTGTATGCTTTAGAAAGTTACCGTTTTACGGCAATAAAGCGGTTGTAGGCCCTTAAGTTAAATATCATATCCTAACCGTTAAAGGTAGGTAGCAATAAAGCTGATAATTTACTTACATAAACCCTATAACTGTAGATCTGGTCAGCATACAGCCCCACACACTTCTCCGTCACCCTCGACAGATACGCCGCATGCGGATCCACACTCATAGCGGCCGTTGCATCACACCCACGGAGCTTCCGGATCATTTCGACGGTACTCGCGCTCTCGCACTCGAAGTTTTCGACGTCGTACACGTGGCCTGCTATTATAACCCACGAGCCGCCGTCCTTTGTGTGGTTTTGGATATCACATCTGGAATAACAATCTTGGTTAAATCTATTGTAGTACTAGCTGACCCGGCAAACTTTGTTTTGCCATAAAAACACCAAACATGCATCTACCCTACCTACCCTTCCCTACCTACACTACCCTACCTACCCTACCCTACCTACCCAACCCTACCTACCCTATCTACCCTAGCCTACCTACCCTTCCCTACCTACACTAGCCTACCTACCCTACCCTACCTACCCAACCCTACCTACCCTATCTACCCTAGCCTACCTACCCTTCCCTACCTACACTAGCCTACCTACCCTACCCTACCTACATACCTACCCTACCTATGTAGTTAAGGTAGTTTTTTTTTTCTTAATTTTATTTTCATAAGAACCTTCTCCTAACAATAACAAACACAACAAAAAAAGAAAAAACGAAATCGGTCCAGCCGTGCATGCCGTGACCAAGGGAAATAGGGATTCATTTTTGTATGTATAGATAGTTTGACACCAACATGGTAGTTTGTCCTGCCATTCAGGAGTGGCCAGTATTTTGGACATTTAAAATGACTTACATTTTTCCATACACTCAAGAGGAACTTTAAAAGCCTCATACTAAACTAGCTAAGAAAGTCATCTTGGATATGTCTGTGCGGCAAGAATAAATCGGCTGCTGAGAGTCAAAGAATTGCCATCGTAAAGGCATGGTACTGATATCTAACAAAAAAAAAAGTATTCTATCTTCATACAAACGGTCGGAACGCGAGTCATACAGTTACGCTCCTCGAGTTCAGCCAACACTCGATACACAATAGTCGCAAACAGTCACGATCGGTGTGATGGTTTTGTAAGCTGTAAGCGTGCGATTTGTGAATATTTGATTGAAATAAGTATAAGTACTAACTTACTTAATTTAGCAAAGAGGAATTATACAATATATTGTGCTGTTTTTGGTTTCTTGAATTCTTCTATAACGCACCCAAAGATTTTTTTTTTAAATTACCGTGTCAATTAAAAAAAGAAACCTCCGAAAGGCATGATTATAAAAAAAATATATACCTAATCTACTAGTACGTAATTTGTTTCTTTTTTAATAGGAATTAACGTATTTCGCTTTTCAACCGAGTAAAATACCTAGATTAATAAATAAATAAGTGGATAGGGTTGTTCTTTAATCTGAGGATAGGGTGATAAAGTGACACACGAGTGCGTAAAAAAAACTAGTAGGTAGTTACCTAGACTAGGCTAGTAAATAGATACTTATTTATGTACTTAGCTACTTACATATATTATTGAATTAGACGAAATATCATTATGAAACAATTATCTATGACAGTAATAAATGGTAGGTACCTACCTAGTAAGATTTAAAATGAGTATAGTAAAAAATATGATATTCACAATCACAAAATTAGAAAGAAACTCAAGTAGGTAGAGGCGGTAACGGCTACGTGACGCGAGCTCGTAGGTAAGTATTTCAAGGACAGGGCCGAGTCACTTTACTGTTACTTACTTGCGAATAACACTGTTCTTAATCTGATGCTTCTTGGACACAAGTCCTGGCCAGCCAATTAGGTCGGCGTCTAGCTTGGCAGCAGAGAGTAGTGACTTGGCAGGGTTATCACAAGCGCGTGCTGTCTTGACTAGAGAGCTACATGATTACTTACTTGCGAATAACACTGTTCTTAAGCTGATGCTTCTTGGACACAAGTCCTGGCCAGCCAATTAGGTCGGCGTCTAGCTTGGCAGCAGAGAGTAGTGAATTGGCAGGGTTATCACAAGCGCGTGCTGTCTTGACTAGAGAGCTACATGATTACTTACTTGCGAATAACACTGTTCTTAAGCTGATGCTTCTTGGACACAAGTCCTGGCCATCCCAGTAGGTCAGCATCTAACTTGGCAGCAGAAGGTAGAGACTTGGCAGCGTCATCACAAGCGCGTGCTATCTTGACTAGAGAGTCCGCTGAGTCGGCTAGAGCACCTGGGGAACGGGCTGCGCAAGCGCCTATCCAAGCGCCTAGCTCACTTACGACACGCCCTGAGGGAAATTAAATAATAATATAATGTTTGCGCATAACAATCTTTAATAAAAACGGCATTTCGGAATAATATGCGAGTTCTATATGCTTCATTAATAATTTCTGCAAAGGCAATAAAAATATTCTTCATTATACTGAAAGGCAACAAAATGTTTTACTACAATCAATCTGACACCTCCAAGACTGATTTGACATTTACAGCACCTTTGTGTTATTGCAATAAGGACGGTTTTCGCAGTTATGATTCTTACTTTAGTTTTATAGTACTCCTGGTATACTTACCAACAATATCAGCAGCCACAAGCTCACACAACGCTATGAGCTGCGTATTATCGGCTCTATGAACCGCCCTCCCGAACGAGGAGAGAGTAGATTGTACGTGTTCAGCCAGTAATTCGATGTATTGAGTGATGAGTGCGCGTACGCCGCCTCGGGTACTTCGTCCACCGCGCGACCACATAGCTTCGCAGAATAGTAACCTGTAAAGATCAGTTTATGAAATGTAGGTCTTTAATTTCAACTGAGAAGCAGTAGACATTCACTGTCTCCGTTGTGATATGGCGTAATCCTAATAGAAAGCGATCGTCGCGTTGCATCGACCACACAGCCCCTAGACGCCTAATGCTTGATCTAATACATCAAAACAATTCTGTCAACTAGCTGAGGTATGAGGCACGGGGGCTAGGCGAGGTACTGCGCTCTGATTGGTCCTTACCAATGTCATTTCACCGAACTAGGGATGGGACAGGTTTAAATAAAACTACGAAGGTATCGATATTTTTTTAAATTGTTAGTGTACTTAATATTTTTTTTTATTAATGTTAGCTATTTTATTATTAATTATACAGTAATATCATAAAATGCAAAAACTAAAACCAAAATATCAAAATTCTAAAGATAACATATTTTTGCGGCGGTGTTTTCATAGTATTAAATATTAGTAAAAAACAAACAATAGAAAAAAAACCTAAATTCTAAAATAAAAATAATTATCTATACAAAAGATATAATAGTATTTAGGTTTCTATTTTTATCGATAATAGATTTGGTCATAGAATATGGTGCATCACTACTTTTGTCTACCAAATTATAGAGGAAAAGAGATAGAGAAAAAAATACTTTAAAAAGAAAGAGACGAAACACCAAAGACATCAACGCGCACGACAAAATTTGTGCTGTTGCAGTTTTCACCTACAGTGAAAAATGAACCAGATGACCAGTACAAAATGAACTCCGATAAATAATATCAGAAAATAAATCTGATTATGATTTTGTAGCTATGAAATGAAACCGATGAAATGTTATGTAATTTTTCGGGAAACTCGAGTTCTGGCTGTTGTTACAACACCAACGTGTTGTACAAGGGGCCATTATAATATTTATTTTACCAATTTGTTATTGCCTGACGCGGAAGTGTTTACGGCTCACAGAAGTGGTCGCTACTAATTCGAAATTGTCGAGTGGCTTCCTATAATACCTGGATATGATCTTTTAGTCATATGTGTTGACAGACATCGCTCGCCTGTTGTTAGGCGTCTAGGGGCTGTGTGGTCGATGTCGCGTTGGCACCATCTGTCGGCACGACAGTGCGTTTGGGTTTGCCGCTGATCGCCGAGACGACGCCTAAGGGCCGAACTAATCGCGATTAGGTCAACTAAACTCATTTTATGCAAATACAGCGTTTTGATTGGTAGTTTCTCAGCGGTCTTAACCAATCAGAACGCTGTATTTGCATAAACTGAGTTTAGTTTAATTAGTGAAATCGGCCCTAAGAGTCTGCGAAACTTTTTAAAGTCCATATAATGCGACTACACTCACAAAAAAAAAACTACAGAAATGCTAAGCTTTTGGAACTAGAAACGTTTCGTCTCCAACGAGGTACTCTATTAACGGGGGCAGTCAGAAGTAAGTATCGCAAAAAAAATGAATTCTTTTTCTTCTCGTATCATTGAGCAGTGGTGGCCCAAGTTATAGGTCGTGGGTTCAACCCCAGGCAGGTGTAAATTATTTCATCACCACTGCTCTCAAAACGGCGAAGGAAAAACATCGCGAGGAAACCGGCATGTACTAGAACCAATAATTTCAGATATGTGATATACACACACGCACTGGGCCCGCGATTACATTCCCTCTCATAGAGAGGAGGCCTGTGTCCCAGCAGTGGGAACATAAAAAAATCTTCAAGATTAAGCAACGCTTGACAAGTTCGGTCCGTGGATGGGTGACCATCTTAACATACCGAGATTCCTTCGTGCCTCGGCAAGCATTTACTAATGAAACCAGTAGTGTTAGTGTTCGTTACCTTTGGAATCGTATAAGTAGGTCACAGCTAGGACTAACGGTGTCGTGCCCTTTAGGATCGTCTGTCTTGCTCGTATCACCGTGCATTATCGCGTTTATTTGCATTTGTGTTTGACATGACGTGTTGCGGATTAGATGTTTCACCTGTTGAAAAAAAAAATGAAATGTTATAAGGATTATTTCATTATGAACTCAGGGCTTTTGCGCTTAGCTTTTTTAAAAGGGTATTGTTCAGACTGTTATTGGAGAAAAATTATTACAGTGTTCATGAATATTTAGAAGATAAGTCGTTACTAATCTAATACAATATTTTTATATTTTTTTCATTATTATTTCTGCAATGAAATTTCAATCTTTATTAATTAACTATTACAGATTCAGATTTTATACTTTAATTAATAATTATTAATAAATATTTGTACGCCATATTATGGCAGGATATGCTGGAACCAATATTGTAACATCTATTTTACCATATTCGAACAAATAAACATATTTGATTAGATTTGATTAGTTATCTTGTTTATGGATTCAAAAACCCGAAGTTCATTATGGATTTTGACGCCCATAAAGTTACAAAGCGTGATTTGAGTGCAATTAAACTGCAATTTGATTCGGACTTACCAAGTGCATTAAAGGTACAGATGCTCCTTTGTCTGATGATGTCGCGTTGCTAATTTGATACTCTTCAGTACAACCTACAAAAAATAAGTACTTTTTCAGTTCTCAGTAAAAGTACCTGGGCGACCGAGCACTGCTCGGGTGAAAATAGAGGAAAACGACGTTTTCTAAAAATGAAACCTAGCTAGATCGATTTATCGACCTCGGAACCCCCTGCATACCAAATTTCATGAAAATTTACAATAATAAAAATGTTGGAGCCGTTTCCGAAATACAGATTATTTATATATATTCATACATATATACAATAATCGCTCGTTTAAAGGTATTAGATAATGAAACTAATAAAATACAACAATCATTATTTTAAACAGCAAAGAGATACAACTAAGGAAATTGATAAAAAAGGTGTTACAAACCTGTTACTGTATCAGCGTCATCTGTTGTTGCAGGGGGTGATCCACGTTGTCCAGTTACAATATCAACTTGATCATAATCCCTGAAAATAATTTACCCAATTATTATCAATTCATACCAATATTTACACGTAGAACCATAAAGCTTTAATTAAACTTACGCATCAAGTTGTAGATGGTTGTACGCGTCTGCAGAGTGAGCTTGCAACGCGTTGCGCAACGCATCACGTAACCCGCCACCGCCAAGTAAAGACCAAACTAGCAGCTCTGTCATGAATCTTGCGCCTGCGCTAGCTGGCACTGATCCTGTAACAAATGATAGAATAACAGTCAACGATTAGTTGTATATTTTTCGTTTTCAGAGCCACCATAAAATTTGCATTTAAGTCTTCAGTACGAAATATTATAAACACACTTTTGGGAGTAAGGATATCATGAAAAAAGACTAAATGCATATTTTCAAAATAAAATTATTTTCATTTTTGAATTACTAATCTATCCTTGTATGGTGGCTATTTTGGAATTTTCCTTCTTCTTATGGTATTTATTGTCACCCAAAGATGCGTTAAAATTAGTGTTGAAATA
Source organism: Anorthoa munda (assembly GCA_945859665.1). NCBI lineage: Eukaryota > Metazoa > Arthropoda > Insecta > Lepidoptera > Noctuidae > Anorthoa > Anorthoa munda. The sequence continues at coordinate 9,178,318 of OX243893.1, forward strand.
TGGAACTTTCGACGCTCATAACATTTTTTTTTTTTATCTTATTATTCCATACAGGGCTAGATAATGATGAGACAAATTGATATCACTTATTATTTTGAACAAAGTCAAACAGTAGAGTAATCGCCAGACTACGTTTGTATGGAAGAATGATCGACTAGTGCAACCTTAAGATCCAACTTTGATCTCACCTTGAGGTAGTAACGTAATAAGATGATGCGCCCGCACTTGAGGTGTCGGTAGCAACAAAGGCCAAGCCGCAGCCAATGCCCGTCTCGCCGCAGTAGCTGCCCCCGCTCCCGCACGTCCTTCCACCAAGGCGACCAGTGCAGTATGAACTCCATTGCACCAAGAACGAGCTTCACCTTCCGTGTCATCCGGTTCTGGTCCGCGGGAACATTGCCATGCTTGCACCTTGAATTTTTGAAAAAGGAATTTTTACACTGCCCACCAAAAGATTAAAAACAAAAACACTTCCTTGTGCTAAGTTTGGTAGAGTGAAACTTACTTGCAATCGGAGAAGATTGAGGCATGAGATAGCCATACATTCAACCTCCTTGATTGTTGCGGAGCTGCTTTGTTCGACGACTATCCTCAATAATCTTTCTAGAAGTCTGCAAAAGAGTACCAAAATAAGTAAAAGATTAATTGAATAAAAATATAATACCAAATGCAAACATGTGTTTGACTCACTTGAAAGTGCTTTCTGATAAATCAATAACGAAGGGCATAGAAGACGGTAGATCTCTAGGACTCTCTTCACTCCATACTAATATCTGTGTAGGTCCGCTGGAGACACCTGTAAAAAATTCAAAAACGTGAACTGACTAATAATTTTTCTGAAAATTTATATTTAATCAAAAACCCGACTGCTTAAGAAGCGAACTAAAAAGACGTAAACAAGCAGAAAATCATGCTGCCCAGTTAGTTCGCTTCTTAAGCGGTCGAGATTTTTGATTTTTTATTAACTATTTTTATTTATATTTTTTTTTTTAATTATGTACATTTTAACATATGTGTTATATATTTTTGGAATCTCTTCTTAAAATCCTATATTTTGTTACCCCACACAATGAGATGGGAAGAAAAAAAAATTTAGGCCCCACAATATGGTGCCCAAAAGCCGCCATTTCTCTATTTTACAATTTTAATGTAGCCAGTGACACGACGAATCGATTGACGAAGGAATAATCAAAATCGGCCAACGCGTTTGTTCTCTAGAACGCCACATAGGAACATACATACATACACTGATAAACACATTACCCTCCTTCGGGAGTCGGGTAAAAAGACAATAGTAACTGGAGAAGACTTGATGTGGGTGGTCTATAAGCCCTATGATGTTTGACGATTTATTAAATACCAAATACTACATAAACGGTCGTTAAATGAACTTACCATTAGCCTTAAATGATGGGTTGAGTACTTGCAACAGCTGCGGCACAGGTCTCGTTATTTGTGCGCGCTCGTGTGTACCCCAAGCGTACAATGCGCCTTCTGCCGTCAGCGCGATGCCATGACTCGAGCCCAGAGACAAATCTACCACTCTTATTCCTAGAAAATATTAAATTTGTTTGTAAAATAGGTGGCGATTGTCTAAGAGAATTTATGGAACTATATCTTACCTTGTAGTGCGTCCAGAATTTTCGGGATCTTCACATTTTCAAGGTTGCCGTGACCAAGGCGATAGCTTTCTCCTTTACCCCAAGTATAAACTCGCCCACTGCCAATAAAAATACATTAAACATGTAGGAACAATATGTTTATAGATAAGGTTGACAATCATAGCATAATAACATATTATCAAACGTAAGAAGGGCTGAAAAACTGACATTATTTTTTTGCGGGGGGGAAGGTAAAGAATTAACAGGAGGGGGGAGGGGTTATGCTATCTTGTTCTCCGGCTTGAAGTGACGGGGCGCAGGGGGGCAAAATTTTTCTTTGAATTGAGCTAGTTCCAGCCGTTTCCAAGATATGGGACTTTTTAGTTTTTAAGATTTGGTTCGTTCTTTGTGGCGGCTCGAGGTCGGTTCTAGAAAAGTGTCGGCTCGGGTCGTCCTGTGATGGAGGATTTTGTACGTCTGGCGTTTAATAATATTGGTATTCAAAGAAAACGAACTTATGTCCCTAAGAATTCCGGTCACTTTTGCGTGGCAATTATAAGTGGCCTTATGCCAGTGGTAATAAGAGTCACTCAGAATTTGGTACCGCGTTTTCCAGTTCGGAGGTTCGGTTCCGGTTGACAAAGAAGTTTTTTATTTTTGCTAAAGAAGTTTTTACAATTGATGGATGAACATTTTCTAATTGAGATTTAGCATAAATAAAAAATAAATAAATAATTGCATAAGTTGATAAAAAAAGCTATGCAATAGCTTTACCGCGGCAGTCCCCGAGTGCCACACGTCTTTTTTTAAACACAAATCGGTCAATGGTCGATGTTTTTTTGCTCAATACAAAGCACCTATTTAATCCATTGATGTGCCTTGGTCTCTTGAGGAACTTGCAACAGTACAGTAGACAACACAGACATAAACCTAACTAGATTACGCAAGAACCTCCATCTGTATGAAAACCAAGCGTGCCACTTTTTCACACACAATTTAAAAACAAATTTACCAATTAAAGTATACATTTCCAATGCCTCGGCTAACTTTTTACCCGGCTGCAAGGAAAGGGTTATGTTTTTCGCGCGTATCTTGTATGTTTGTATGTATGTAATATTCTTTATTACCACATATATTTCAAACTAGTTGGCTTTTTATAATTAAGGCATCGTTAGATAGGTCTTGACCGCCCAAGTGTTCTTAGCTTTGTACCTTTAAAAAAAAAGGAACTTGGCGGATTTTGGGCGCCATATTGTAGGGATTGCAATTTTTTTTTTCTTCCTTTCCCATCGAGTGGGGTATCAAAATGAAGGGTTTTTAGGGGAGATTTCAAAAATATATAACACTTATATGTTTAAGTCTCGTATTAGTCAGCCAGCTCGCGTATTATGTATCCTCCGACTGCACAGCATGATTTTCGTCTTGTTTACGTCTTTTTAGTTCGCTTTTTAAGCAGGCGGGTTTTTTGGTTTTTAGAATTAACTTTTTTTTATTTATAACTTTTTTTCTATACATTCTTTACAGCTCAATATGACATTTTTCTAGATTTCGGTGGATTTCCGGTGCCGATAATGCTAAATAAGAAGCTCAGATTACGTTAATTGATCGTAATTTTACTCCGTTTTTTGGCACGCGAAGTGCTTGCAATCACGTCATCTAGTTAGGTTTGTATCTGTGGTAGATTATTAATTCCATCTCATAACTCAACGCTTGTTAAACAAGTTAGTAGATATATACAACCCACTCACGCGTCAGTAAGAGCAGCATGCCAATGTTCCCCAGTGTAAACGCGGGTGATCCTCAACACGGACAGTGATGTCAGAGTGCGGGGGACTCCGCCCTCGGTGTCTCCGAACACTTGCACGGCACCTTCCCATGTACAGCAAAGAGTTTGGGCCTCGCCCCAACCTACGAAGAGGAATAAATGTTAAGAAAACTGAGATCAACAGCAAAGGTCACGCCATTTTTAATCCTCGACAGAAAAAGAGAGGTGTTATAAGTTTGAAGTGTATATCATTTGTGTATCTGTCTATGGCATCATAGCTCCTAAACGGATTAACCAATTTTGATTTAGACTTTTTGTTTGAAAGATGACTTTGTTGAGAGTGTTCTGCTGGTTCAGCCGTTTAAAAGTAATGCGCATTTTATTCTCTAAATCGGGGTATTTTCGCAAGATATCGTGTTATAATTACGTGATTCGATGGATTGTCGATCAGAGCGTTTCTACTACTAGATAAATTATGTAGTTTAAAACGCATGGGTAATAAGTTTCGTTGTTTTTTAGGGTTCCGTACTCAAAGGGTAAAAACCGGGACCCTATTACTAAAACTCCGCGATCCGTCTGTCTGTCTGTCCGTCTGTCACCAGGCTGTACCTCATGAACCTCATGTACCTCATGAATATCTAGACAGTTGAAATTTTCAAAGATGATGTTTTTCTGTTGCCACTATAACAACAAATACTAAAAACAGAATAAAATAAATATTTAAGGGGGACTCCCATACAACAAACGTGATTTTTTGGCCGTTTTTTGCTCGATATTAATAACAGCAACAGGTAGACGCTTGAAATATTCACAGAATGTTTAGTTGTATATTATTATACTTCAATAAATAATAATTATTAAATTAAAATAAAATAAATTAAGGGGGGCTCCCATACAACAAACGTGATTGTTTTCCAGTGTTTTGCGATAATGGTACGGAACCCTTCGTGTGCGAGTCCGACTCGCACTTGGCCGGTTTTTAATACATAAACTCACAGTCTTTTAGAATATTTTAATCCTGTTAACAAATGCCTAGCAGTTTTTGGGACAGACAAAATTATGTAGATGCATAAAAATATTTAGCACAGAGCTAGTGTTAGTAGTTACTTCTGCAGGACTTCAGTCAGACAGTATTTAAGTACGACACAGGTTAACCTCGGAGGTTGTCGGCTGCTTAACCGGGCTTCCCCCAGCTTTAGTTAATTTTATCCTTCAGCCAGGGCAATACACTAATAACTAAATAATAACTTCAGACAGCAACAATATCTGTTTTAATGGCATTTTTAGGGTTCCGTACCTTAAGTGTAAAAACGGGACCCTATTACTAAGACTCCACGATCCGTCTGTCTGTCTGTCCGTCTGCACCAGGCTGTATCTCATGAACCGTGATACCTAGACAGTTGAAATTTTTACATACGATGTATTTCTGTTGCCGCTTTAACAACGAATACTAAAAACAGAATAAAATAAATATTTAAGTGGGGCTCCCATACAACAAACGTGATTTTATGCCGTTTTTTGCAATAATGGTACGGAACCCTTCGTGGGCGAATCCGACTCGCACTTGGCCGGTTTTATTTTTATTTTACTCTTTCCACGTGACTCACCTAGTGCCACATCGATGACTCGTTCAATGTTGTGTGCGTTGAAGGACACTGGTTGAGGTGTTAGGCAATTCTCAATAGTGCCGTGACCCAGGCGGCCTTGTGCTCCTCTCCCCCACGTGTATAGCGCACCTCGGGATGTTATAACAGCACTGGGAAAAAAGAAACACAATCATAAAAGGAATCTCAAAGGGGCTTCATCAATCAGCCAGTGTAAGAACCGGACTCTTCCAAAACGATATAGACTTGACCAACCTATAAAATCGCGTTGTATCATATCTTTGCGCTCAGCGTTGACGCGAATTGACTTTTTATAATTTTATTTACAAGATCCTCCGCTCTGCTGCTATTGGTGGAAACCAGCCCTTTGTAGCATTCATATGACAGGAGAGCCATAAATCCAGAAATTTCAACTCAATCCATTTAGAAATTAGGCTGCCTTCTAAGCACACTTCGAAACGATTCTTAAATTACAAGGTATGTACACGTACCTGCAAGCAGCACCAGCAGATACCCTCACGACCTCATGATGCGCTAGATGGTGTAGATGCGCGGGCGCATCCCTAGGTGCAGTGTCACCATGTCCGAGCCGACCATCGTCACCAGATCCCCATGACCACGCTCCACCACATGAGGAACAGCACAAGAAGTGCCGTCCAGCTGGGTGGCATGATACTTGCGTGATGGTTTTACTTTCAAGACCTGAGAAAAATATTGACAAGTTAACTACTAGTCATTCTGAAATCAACTGTATTTACATAACTTTAAACTTGATATTTGTTTGGATGATGGAAGGACATGAATTTGAATATGGAATGGAAGAAATGGAATAGTGAAGATGTTTACTCAGGAAGCGATTGAAGTACTTGGGGCCCAAGAAATAATTGTGAATGGACTCAATGAGATTTTACCAATAGAAACGTCATACTCATTATAAAGAAATAAAAACATGACAATATTTTACTTTAGCAACCTATATTATGACCTATGGAACTTGCGACTTTATTTCTATCACTGAGAGGGTTAAAAGATCACAGAGCATATAGGACCCCGTTGTCGGAAAGAGATAAACATACTGTTAAAACGGACGTTCGTGTCGCGGCTAGACGCTGGACTAACTGAGTTCAGTCAAGCTGGTCAGCTTGAGACATTGGTAAAACGTATCTACCTCAGTATTTATATAATATCATTGAATGGACTGATGGAATAATGCCCTTCCATAGGTCTTTACCAAAGGACTATGCAAAGATTATGACGTGCCTATGAACTAATTGAAAACCGTATAAAATAAGTGTTTGTACTTTTTGTTAGTTGATACTTATTTTCTTACCTGGTACTAACTGCGGCGTCATGTTATCATACGGCAGAGTGTATACAGCACCATCGTGAGTCAGTAGCAACGCCAGTTTCTCTGCGCACGCTATCTGTTGAATCCTTAGCGTTCCCAAGTGAAGAGGTCCTGAACCGACTGACACTACTTCTTGCGCTGATTCGGTACACTAAGAATAAATATTTTATTATTTTTATTTATTACTATGTACCCGTGCGCAAATAAGACAATTCGAGTATTTTAACATAAGTATGAGTGTCAGAGATAAAACTACAAATCCAAACTATTTTTTCACTTCAATGTGCCATTTTTTTCTTCCAGGTACTGTAAATGTTGGCAAGCTTGGGATGTGAACTGCCAGTTTTTCACGACAGGTGGCGCATCATCGCTATGGCTATTGAAAGCTGTCAAATCCATACATTTTGTAACCTAACATTCAGTAAATATTATTATGTACCTGTCAAAGCAACTCTGATTATGTTGCTTGGTAATCTTCGGCGAAATAGTGGAGCTATTAACGTATTGATAAAGTTCTACAGTCCTATGTCATTTGCTTGGCCTTCAGAGGCTTGAGGGTTTTGATTGCCGAATATAAAATAAAACTTCTAACCTAAACCTTAAAGAATACCAACACATTAAAGTAATGTTCTCTCAATTTTTGTAAATTTTCCTACCATGAGTCAAGTAAGAAATAACTCGTTACAACAAAAAAAACCGGCCAAGTGCGAGTCGGACTCGCACACGAAGGGTTCCGTACCATTATCGCAAAACACTGCATAAAAATCACGTTTGTTGTATGGGAGCCCCCCTTAATTTATTTTATTTTAATTTATTAATTATTATTTTTTGAAGTAAATATACAACTAAACATTCTGTGAATATTTCAAGCATCTACCCGTTGCCGTTATTGATATCGAGCAAAAAACGGCAAAAATATCACGTTTGTTGTATGGGAGCCCCCCTTTAATATTTATTTTATAATGTTTTTAGTATTTGTTGTTATAGCGGCAACAGAAATACATCATCTGTGAAAATTTCAACTGTCTATCTATCACGGTTCATGAGGTACAGCCTGGAGACAGACGGACAGACAGACAGACAGACAGACAGACAGACGGACAGACAGACGGATCGCGAAGTCTTAGTAATAGGGTCCCGTTTTTACCCTTTGGGTACGGAACCCTAAAAATAGCCATATCTAGAATATATCACCGATAAAAAATATAAAAGCCTGCTCTCAATAAGATCTGTTTTCTTTCCAGTTATCCTTGCTTCTCATTTCTTTAGTACGTCTTTCAATTCTTTAAGGTTCCAGGGACAATACATATTATCAATAACGAAGGTATACCGGTTTAAACAAAAAAAAAATACAAAAAAAACGTGATGTAAACAAAGCAAAAATGATTTGACAGCAGCCATTGCGCCGCCAGTGACATCTGCGCTCTCAGCTTTGCGTTCACATCCCCATTAGTCTGTAAGCTTTCCTTAAAATAAAATAATAAATACTCACTGTGACAAATCCTTTTAAAGGTGGTAGTAATGGTGCTCCAAGTCTGTCCAAATGACATAGCAGGGCGATACCAGCTTTTCTTACGCCCATCAATCCATCACCACTTGGGATGTTTAAGTCCCTGAAGCAATAAAAAATAAGAATTTTTATTTATATTGAGACCAAAAACAACTTTTACTATAAATTACTCCCTGTTTTCAGCCCTTAGCTGATATGAGTTTAAAACCGGCCAAGTGCGAATGGCGCTCGCGCACGAAGGGTTACGTACCGTTATCGCAATAAGCGGCAAAAAAATCACGTTTGTTTGTTTCCCCTCTTAAATATTTATTTTATTCTGTTATTTATTAGTATTTGTTGTTATAGCGGCAACAGAAATGCAAATATTTCATCTGTGAAAATTTCTACTGTCTAGCTATCACGGTTCATGAGATACAGCCTGGTGACAGACGGACAGACAGACAGACGGATCGTGGAGTCTTCGTAATACGGTATCGTTTTTACCGTTTGGGTACGGAACCCTAAAAATCACGTGAAAGACATCATGATAGACATGATAAAAATTAAACCTCAAGCAGGATTCCCACACTAAACAATATTAAGATCTTACTTACTTGAGGAACAGTTCTGTAAAATTGACTTCAGTAGTTGGTTCACCGTTGAGTATAGGATTAGGTGCTGATACTTTTGCCATTCGTCTGAGAAACGGTCCTAATGGCGCAGTACATTCTTCTAATATAATCCTAAAACAAAACAAGAATTTGTAAGGCTTCATACAATAAATACAGTCGTTAACAAATCTAGACCTTATCTAATTGATATAAGGTTCAAATTCTAATGACAAGCACGCCACTTACCGATTATCTGGTTGACGTTTCTGTTTTGGAGGTAAAGTGACTAGAACATCAGCAGCCTTCAACAACGCGGGTAGTTCCGCTCTCCTTGCGCACAGTTCCACCCATACACATAGAGAAGTTCGCCAGTCGCCTTGAGGGACATTACAGCCTACTTCACTGTTTACAAAAAAAAAACAAGGATTATTAAAGTTATAATACATTGATGGAGAAACTTGTGTAGTGTTGAAAGTTTTATAAGATTACTGTTATTATTTTGTCTTATGAATTTTATGATTTGTGTTATCACAGAATTGGCATGCAACTCGCATGCCACCTGCACATCTGAGGATCGTATGACTACTTCAGTGAATGGAGTTCGTATAGCTCAATTTTGAGCCAGATACAGTTCTCGCCAAACTTCTTGGCCACCCTGAATTTGGCTACAATAGCTGCGCAGTAGTAAATCTCATACAAAAGCAGCACCGTTTCGTGCCTAGCGTATCGGAAAGCCAACTTCAGGGCGGCCCAGAAGTTTGGCGAGCACTGTTCATTAGAACTTTTCACCGTCGAAAAAGTAAGAGGAAGAGAGAAGTAAGAATCTTTACAAATACCTACCCAATCACAACCTGATGTAGGAACTTAGCAGCGCTATCAACAACTTCAGCCCAGATCTTCTGCGAGCGCGGCGCAGGAGTTGCGCCCGTGCCCGCGAACAGACCCGCATCAGGAAGTGCTCGCACCGCATCAAGCGCATCGCGGAGTAACGCAGAACATACGTCCGCGTCTTCACCGCACCGCCATGCGCGACGGACTAGGGAGAGGGCGAGGCGAAGAGCGGCGCGGGCGCCGACGCGAGCTAGACCTATGGCACTGTAAGGGAAAATATGAATGAACAATACCCGTTTTTATATCGTGCTGTTGGATTTTCAACTCTCGGTGCTGAACCCAGTGTTGAAAAACCAAAATTGAATAAACGAGCTTTCCATTATTGCCACTAAACGGTGCTTATTCAGTTTTAGTAGAAATTGTAGACATGTTGACTGTGCAACTGGAAATTAGTCACAGAACCCTCAAGTGTTTCAAGGTTTTTGTTTTCAATTTCATAGCCCGAGATTTGAGAAGACTAAAACTTTGCATGGGGAGTGACCCACATGTGGTGCACTTACGCCTCATCTAAACCACTAAATGCCTCACATGTGGGTCACGCACATGGAACCTGTTAACTGCACTAACACGATAGAGTGTGTTTAAAACTCGCAATAAGTCCACTGCAAGATACTAAACTGCTACGTCATATAAAAAAATATGTACAAATTTCCATTTGTTGTATTAAGCATTTTTTAGCTAAACATAAAACATGGTTCAAATTCATATTCTATTTGGCGAAATCTGATGTATAATAAAACAAAAACAAATTGCATTTCAATGACTTGGTCATTTGTAACAGTTACAGTTTAGTGCAGGGGTGTTTACACACACTCAAAATAACCTTACTCAAAGAACTTATGGTCACCCTCCAGGACGCATTTTTTGCCTATGCAAAGGTTTCCCAAATAAAAAATGAAATTGGTCTAGAAATTACAAAGTTACCAACATAAAAAACAAACTAGTCGGACTCACGTACCGAGGGTTCTGTTCTGTGTTACTTTAACATACAGTACTTTACGTGCGTCCTGCGGTCCGGTCTCTCGAACATTTGATGCGGGCAATGTTTGGTCTAAAATTAGTACATTTTAAATCTTATTTACCTCTCCGAGTCATCGGTCTGCTCCTCACTATCCTCCTGGCTCTCGGAACTCACATCACCTGGTTTGTTCAAAGCACCAACCACATTGCTCAATGCTCTGTTACTGACAGCGTGTGGCGGCTTCTTATCTATTCTGACTCTTTTAATTTCTTTGTTCTGATTTTGATCTCTAAAAAGGCGAAAATAATTTCGAGATTTAGTTGTTGATTTGAGTAGGAAAATCATTTGAAATTAAACCTTATGACATTGTCATAAGACACGTTACGATCGATTACTTCCAAGTTATACCTAATAACAGCTACAAGATGCCTGTTGCACAACACAATGAGTCGACGGATTTGAGTTATAAATGGACAGCTGATGGCCGTGTTGATCGCTCTCACTCGCTGTTCCCAGATTAGGGCTTCCATTAAACTTTGCAGACATTCTGGACCTGAATACAAAATTTAATACTTGATTTACAATAAAGTATGTATTGTTTGCTTCTGCATTATAATTATAATATAGAACTTTTTATTTACAGATACATTGACCAAAAAAATACATAGTTTATACAAGTTAATAAAAATAATTATTTAAGTACAAGGGAGATAAAAAAGGAGAGGGGAAGAACACATTGGGCATCAAAAAATTTATACAAATTAATAAAAATAATTATGTAAGTACAAGTGAGATAAAAAAGGGGAGGGGAAGAACACATTGGGCATAAAAAAAATTGTCCACAATGGTGTCAAAGAAAAAGTACTCAAAACACTGACAGCATTGCCATGTCTAAATCAAATGTTAAGTGAAAATCAATCATTTGAGGAACAAAAGAACCATAAATTTTTTTGATGCCCAATGCCCTTTTTATAAGCGTTCATAGTTTTTTATTTAAGTGTCTATATAGGTAGTTTTTGTTAATTAAGGATTTTATAATATGTAAATTTTTATGAATGTAAATAAAATTCCAATCACCATGTGGTCATGATTTTAATTTCAGTTGTGTGAGCACAGAAAAAAAATACCTGGGTCTTGTTTCCACTTCAGGTCATCAATAATCTGATGGGATGCTGAAGGTGCCACCTGCTTAGATTGTATAGAGATTCTGAGTTCCTCCTCAGCTGACAGCGCACTGCAGGGTGGGCAGGCGCACCCTGAGTGAGGGCCACAGAGACCATCACAGCAGGTGCAGTTCAATATCTATGTAGATCAATAGAAACATTATTGTTTTAGCTTCTTTGTGTGTCACACTAATAAAAATTTACAGAATCTGTAAATGGTAAACAAGTGCCATGTTTACAATTTTAACTTATAAGATACAAGAGAAAACACACATACCCTCAGACCACAGTAATATTTTCCACTGTCACCAAGTTTAGCAGTCACACCAGCACCATTTACGAGCCCATTTCCGGCGTCGAAATATATTTCTCTATCTTGCAAGAGGCTGTTGAACAGAGTGCACAGAGCATCTGGGTTGTGTAGCGCTTCCTGTAAATCAGGATTTAACCATTTTGCATCCAAATGCTGCTGTGGACGAAATATGAAATCGTCCTGTTCGTCAGGGACAGACATTTTCGCAACCGGTGCCTTCAACTCATTCATACACCCATTTTAAGTAATAGCCAAAACTGTCTTGTGAAATCTTAACAATTTCAATCGATCGTTCTTATATTTTCATTCTAGAATATCGAGTAAAAATATTATTAAAATAATACACCGAAACAAGAATCGACAAATCAATCGGCCCGAAGAAAACTGTCAAATTAATATCGTTCCGTTTTTCGAAAATCAGCTGAGTGACTTCATTTACGCTGAATTAAGTTTAATAAAGAATAGAATATATGATTTCCTCATGATAATTTCCTAATTTAGCTAAAGTCAAGAGAAATTCATTTCGAAAAATAATTGTATCAATATAGAATAGAATAGAAATTAGAATTAACTGTTACATGGCAGTTAAAACCTGCCTTTTGTTATGAAAAATGGAACGTTGCCACTCTCTGGGCGTCTTTAGGGTTCGTTCTAAACCTTAACCTGAATTAAAAATGTTGATGAAGTGCAATGATAAATTACAAGAAAAATAATTATGCGCTTTAGAAAACTGTTGTAATTTCTTTTTTCTGCTAAATAATGTCACAAAAATAATGGTCAAACTAATGTGGCTAATTTTTAATTATGAGAAATGTAAAATAGTTAAATAAGTAGTTTCGTATATTAAGGTTTTCAAATGCTTCTGCTACATTGATTGATTTACACGCACAGCCACAGATTAAAAAAATAAATTCATCGCCGTCGTGTTATTGTGCGTTTGTGATGTGTGATTCCTACGCAATTATTTAATAATTAAAATTATATTGGCATATATATGGGTTCTGTACTATTTTCCCAATGGATACAGACATATTGATTGAGAATAAAGACTATTTATATGGTAACTTCAGATTTCATTTCTCACGCTGTGCTCCGGCTAATTCACAATAACAATGTGCTGCTAATTTTCTCTGAATCATGTTATTGACCCCTCAAACGTATTTTGTGATCGCACGTGTCCTTGAGTACGCTTTCGGTTTTGTTTCAAAGCACGTAATTCATTACAAAGAAACAAAGGTTTCGCGGAAACGTGCCTTTAGAATTGTTTTTATCGCGTAGTAGAGGCAAGAAAGTGTTTTATCACGACCGATAAGATCTGTCACTTGCATTTTACATACAATTTATTTTATTTTTAGGTGAGGATTTTCTTGATCAGCTGTTGTTATCGAATGACTACAAATGGTCGTCACTATTGGATGCGCCAGATGCCTCGCCAAGCGAGATCCTGGCTGATGCAACACCAACCCTGGTGCCGCCGATATCACCAATATTGAGCATCAAGTCATCAGAAGGCAGCAGCAATTCTGATTCAGGCAGTGAAGATGATTCCAAAAAGTAAGTTGTGGGTTAACTATTATTTTCAGACACTTTCTCTTAAAAACTGGACTTTACATAATTTATGGAGCTAAAGCACATGTATACTTTCACTTTTTAATATTACTGTAGAAGAAAAACTTGTATTTTTATAATATGAAAATGTTATGCAGCATCCATCAGCATATAGTACTAGTAACATAACTCAATTATTCATTACTGGGTGAGCTAACTGAGTACCTACTTCATTCTTGCAGCAGTTCCAGTAGCATTTCTGTTGGACAGTCACCTCATTCACCCTTTGATTGGTCATCAAATTTAAGTGAGGAACCTGCCAACAACCTAAACCTTGAAGATATTGAACTGTTCCTGCAAAAAACTGGTATGTTTATTTCTTGTAAGAATCTATTTTGAAAATGGTCAAGCTAGGTAGAATCTTAAGGATGATTCCATTGAAAAATTACTAGGGTTTTGCAGAACTGCAATTGCCATTGATTTGTTGGATTATTTTTGGTTGTTAAGTTTTTTTTTATTTTATTACTTTGAATAAAAGTTTTTGTTCTTTTTAATTGCAATGAATTTGTAATTTTTTAATTTGGGTGTCCATACAATGAAAGGGTTTTGTGTATATTACCCTTTGTTTAGGTACTAAGTTTTGCTAAATAAATTTCACTGTTTGTGCATATTAGTGTAAACTTGCATGTACCTTTACTAAAGAAATGAACTAAGCTTAATTAGTCACCTTTTAAGTAGAGAAGTTACATGCCTTTTTAATTTATATAGGAATCTTTTACTTTTTAATTTATTGGCACTTATGGGCTCATTGACTTAATGTAGAAAGATAGTGTCATTGTCTATGGATGCGCATGCTGCGCAATCATGCGCAATAAGAATCTAAATTGCCCGCCATACCACATATTTTTTGTTTCCACTATTGTTTTATTTCAACTGTATGAGTGAAGATAAAGTAGTGTATGCAACGGCACATATTTAGGTATTAAAACAGTCGCGTGTTATTATTATCGCATTCGGCTTCGCCGATAAACCCACGCTCGTGTTTTAATAACCCCTATTATATGACCATTGCATAAACTACTATTATTTGTTCACAGCTCCCAGTCCTCCAAACCCACCTTTACACAGAGCACAAACAAATGGAGTATCTCCAGAAAGAAATGGACCTGTCATGGCTATTGAAAATGGTGTTATTAAGGTACTCAACTTGATGTTTTTATCTCTCCCCTACTTATATCTCACTAGCGGACGCTCCCGTAGTTCCCGTTCCCGTGGGAATATTCGAATAAAAAGTAGCCTATGTCATCTGGGGATAGTGTAGCTTTACAACAGTAAAATATTTTTTGAAATAGGGCCAGTAGTTTTTAAGTTTAATCGTTACATACAAACATCCAAAAATGAAAACCTTTCCTCTTTATAATATTAGTATAGATAAAGGCAATTAGCAATTAACTGTGAAGTAGCAATCACTAACTGGTGAAATGATTCTACAACAACATGGTCCCGACAACATGAAACTGGCAACTCGCTCCCGAAACGGAGTATTGACATCAGTGAAATATTTTGCTCAAGTTGTATTCAAAATACCAAAGCTTTGTTCATTGTGTAAAATTGAATGTCTTTATTTCAGGGCATTAAAATGGAGATTGAAGACTGTGATACTGAATTAAGCAATACTTATTCTAAGTCACACAAAGGTGAGTTTTCCTATTAAATCCTATCTTTTTCTGCTGATTTCATTCATATGGCCTTACCGGTAGGAATCATACATCATTTATGTATAGCCTATTAGAAGTAGCCAGAGTGTAGCTTTCTTTGAGTGAAAAAATCATAATAGGATTGGTACTTCCAGATAATATTACTTAAAAAAAGTTAATTAAAAAAATCAAAAAACCCGACTGATTTTTTTAATTAACTTTTTTTTTTTATAACTTTTTAGTATTTTTTTTTTCGAATTAGGTACATTTGAACATATAAGTGTTATATATTTTTGAAATCACCTCTTAAAATCCTTTATTTTGATACCCCACACGATAGGTTTGGAAGAAAAAAAAAATCTGGGACGCCACAATATGGCGCCCAAGAACCGCCATTTTCCTATTTTCCAATTTTCATGTAGCCAGTGACACTCGCGGGGTTAAGACGAATCGATTGACGTAAGAACCATCAAAATCGGCCCAAGCGTTTGGTCTCTAGAACGCCACATAGGAACAAACATACATACATACATACATACTTACATACATACATACATAGACTGATAAACACATTACCCTCCTTCGGCAGTCGGGTAAAAAAAACCTATAAATAAAACCAGTTTTACTTCTTTATAATACTTATTAATTTAGAAAAAAAAACAGGGAATCAAAAACACTAGCATAATAAGTTTCAGAACTGTTTTTTTTAATGTTAGTATAAAAATATATTCTATGCCAAGTAACTTTTTATTCATACACACTATACCAACTTAAGCATTACATAACAATTACAAATGTTAACAATACATGAGAATGACATTGCATAGGAACATAAAAAAAAACACTATAAATGAAATATTTACATGTATGGTGACCTTGTATTTAGTAGTACTCACATTGGTTGCAGTTGTGTAGTAATTTTTATTATTTCTGTGCTTTCAATTGCCTTTACGAGCATGTTGCTGTACATCCATAATGTTTTATCAAGATAATCATTTTTAGGGTTCCGTACCCAAAGTGTAAAAACGGGACTCTATTACTAAGACTCCGCGATCCGTCTGTCTGTCCGTCTGTCACCAGGCTGTATCTCATGAACCGTGATAGCTAGACAGTTGAAATTTTCACAGATGATGTATTTCTGTTGCCACAAATACTTTATACTTTGGGGGCCGAGTCACCCACGTCCGTAGGAGTGTACCCTCTGATTCCCTACACGTGGTCCCCGGGTGGTGCAAATCAGGTGACAATAACTGGTGGTAGGTTTCAGCCGAAGGCTTGCGACCACCCACCGGGCAAAGACGTACCGCCAAGCGGCCTAGCCGTGTTCCGGTTACGATGCTCGGTGTAGCCAACTAGAGGAGTTGGGTCGAGACAGCTGTTCTACTGCTGGCAGACCAGCCTGACGCGCGCTGTTATAGACGTATCGGGAGACTAGTCACGGAGGGTAGCAGGATCCGAGGCACGGTGCGCCGCTGGCTGACCGCAGGTAGTTGGGGGCCCAAGTAGTGTGCCAGCCACACATGAAAGGCTGCCCCGCCAACTGTCGAATAATCCCGGAATGCATCATCGTGCTGGTTGGCGACCAGATGGGGAGGGCCCGATGGACATTCCGGGGGGCTCGGGCGTCCCCGCAGTCTCCAGACTAGTTCCCCATTGATGTCGTGTTTTCAGTGCGTGTCTGAAGGTTAGCAGCGTAGAACCTCGTCTCACTTCCTTCTCCTCTACTCCTTTCACTCTTATATAAAATTTATGAAAAAGAAAAATAATACTGGAGTTAAACAGCGGCTGCACCCCCTCCCACACAAAGTGCACCTCACTAACATTCGAGGTCTGCACTCAAACTGCAGTCCACTTCCACCTGGAGACTGAGAAACCAGCGCTGTTTTTCCTTACGGAGACGCAGATAGCGAGTCCGTCAGACGTGTCGTACTTGGGGCGCCCAGGGTTTACCCTGGAGCACAATTTTAAACCGCGCGCGGGTGTGTGTATGTACGCCCGTGACGATACTTGCTATCGGCGTCTCCGTAACCTTGAGGACTCCAGATTCTCAACGCTGTGGGATTTAGTGGACACAGGTTTGGATAAAATTATCTACGCCTGTGTCTACCGTTCGCATAGCGGAGATCAGGAGACAACCAGGCTCACAGAGTACCTCAGTGAGGCTGCTGACGCGGCACAGCAGCGGTATCCTTCCGCCCAATTAGTGTTACTGGGGGACTTTAATGCCCACCACCAGGAGTGGCTCTTCCCATACCAGTGCACTGACCATGCTGGACGGGAGACGCGTAAGCTTTCGCTAGCGCTAAACCTCACCCAGCTGGTCCAGGGGGCAACGAGGGTACCGGACGTTGATTCGCACACGGCGAATTGCTTGGACCTTCTGCTCACAACAGATCCAGACAGATACTCTGTGTCGATAGCTTCACCTTTAGGTAGTTCTGACCACTGTTTGGTGAAGTCTGTGTCCGTCTATTCCCCGCCCGATCCCAGTCCAAGAGGCACCCGGCGGGTTTGGCGGTACAAGTCAGCAGATTGGGATGGTATGCGATCTTTCTTCGCATGCTATCCTTGGCAGCCTACTTGCTTTTCTTCGACTGATCCATCGTCGTGCGCGGACGCTGTAACGGATGTGTTGCATCAGGGAATGGAGTACTACATTCCGTTCTCTGACGTATCAATGTCTAGCGAAGACCGGCCATGGTTTGGCGCCGAATGTAAGCGCGCCGACGCGCTTAAGCATGGGGCGTACCTGGCTTGGGTCGACGCTCGATCGCGTAAGGCGGGTGACGTGGGTCAGAAGAAGAAGGCCTTCAACAGGGCTGCCAAGTCCTGCAAGATGGTGTTGCGAAGGGCTCGGTTCGACCACATTGGCCGTATAGGGACCAAACTTGCTTCTTACCCATCAGGTAGTAAAGCGTTTTGGTCTCTGGCTAAGTCAGTCGAGTCGAACTTCTGCCGTCCCTCACTACCACCACTGCTGAAACCCGACGGGTCGCTGGCCCACTCCGCTGACGAGAAGGCAAATTTATTTGCCTCTCTTTTTGCGGAATCTTCACGTCTAAATCCTGGTGACGCGCGGCCCCCTCCTTCTTTTGATGGATGCGAGACGAGTATGTCGGACATTCGTATCCATCAGAAGGACGTCCGTAGGATGCTGCGCAACCTCGACGTGAACAAAGCTAGCGGCCCTGACGGAATACCCAGCAATTGTTCTTAGAACCTGTGCGCCTGAACTGTCTCCGATCTTGACACGCCTATTCCGCCTTTCGTATGAGGCTGGAAAAGTGCCGAATGGAGTGAGGCCATTGAGAGGCACGGGGAAGCGCTTGCCGTCTCCCTAGACATCTCGAAGGCTTTTGATAGGGTCTGGCACGAAAGCCAATAAGGCTTAGGTAAGGGTAAGGTAAGCTTCCTTCATTCGGTTTGCCCGGTGGTCTGTGTGATTGGATTGCAGACTTCCTGAGAGATCGGTCCATTCGAGTGGTTATCGATGGATGCTCGTCGGACCGCTTGGATATTAATGCCGGGGTCCCTCAGGGGTCGGTGCTCTCAGCAACTTTGTTCTTGCTGCACATTAACGATCTGCTAAAACCCGGCGCCGTCAAGCGCAATTTCGATCATGCATGGAGTACTGTTCTCATCTCTGGGACGGATCAGCCAAATATCAGCTTGATGCACTAGAGTCGATTGAAAAGCGGGCCAAGAAGCTCATCAGCGATGAGGCACTGGTTAAGTCAAAGCTCCAGAGCCTTGAACATCGTCGCCAAGTTGCCAGCTTGTCGGTTTTTTATCGGTTACATTTCGGGGAGTGTGCGATGGAATTGCATGATCTAATTCCGCCCAGCCCGTTTCATCATCGAACTACCAGACGTACGGCGATGCGCCATCGGTACATGGTGGACATCCCACCCATACGCACTAAACGTTTTGAGAATACTTTTATTATGCGTACAGCTAAGGAGTGGAATTCCCTGCCGGAGTCTGTGTTTCCCGATAGCTACAATCTAGGGGTCTTTAAGTCAAGAGTGAATAGGTTACTACTGGGCAAGCGTGCTCCATCGTAGACCACATCTTCGCTTACCATCAGGTGAGATAGTGGTCAAGCGCGAGCCTATAATAGATAAAAAAAATACTAAAAATAGAATAAAATAAATATTTAAGTGTGGCTCCCATACAACAAACGTGATTTTTTGGCGGTTTTTGCGATAATGGTACGGAACCCTTCGTGCGCGAGTCCGACTCGCACTTGGCCGGTTTTTATGTTCATTCATACCTATTAATTTGTTTAAATTAAATCTTCATGCAAAATATTTACAATGGTTATCAGGAACACTACTACACAACTTATCGCAAAAAACAGGCCAAGTGCTAGTCGGACTCGCGCACGAAGGGTTCCGAGCCATTATCGCAAAAAACGGAACGACGAAAGAAATACATCATCTGTGAAAATTTCAACTGTTTAGCTATCACGACACATCGAGTTTATGAGACCTGGTGACAGACAGACAGACGGACCGTGGAGTCTTAGTCATAGGGTCCCGTTTTTACCCTTTGGGTACGGAACCCTAATAAAAACTGTTCAGCTGTTTTTGATATAAACCTCTAATTACATTGTAACATTGTTTTAATTAACTGCTTTTATTTAGTTGTCACCTGTCCCAATGTCTGTATGTATGTAATCAAAGCTTGCAAATTAAATTTACCCCATTTCCCAGTGTTCAGTTGAGCAAAATATTTGCAAATATGTTTGTTTCTCATGACAATGCAATTTTTAATCCAAGAACATTCTTTCAGGCAATGGCTACCAACAGAATTCATACTTCAAAGTAGTAAATGAAAACACATATAATTCGCCAAACGATAAGCAACTAGTAGTGAATGGTCACATTCAGTTGAAGGTAGAATTGGAACATAAGAAGGTGCCCAGTATACTTAAAAGGAATTCCAGTGTAGTGACGAAACCGCCCAGTATCGTGATCCCGGCAGAGAGCACAAAGGGTGGGAAGATTGCCATATCGCCGATGACTCAGACCAAATTTAATGGTGCCAAGGATCAGCCAGTACAGGTTGGTATTAATATTTTAAAGTTGTTTTGAACAACCTAATGTTATAGTTTGAATGAAGTTACTGTAAGAAATGTTTTTGCCACAAAATGACGTGTTAATGCAATATTTTCCAATGAATTTAGAGTCATAAAAAAATATAACTCATTAGTCCAACAATACAATACAAAACAAAGCCAAAGACTTACAATGAATGCCATTCCATATTTTTTTTTTGGGCGCACGGTTGGCGCAGTGGTTGAACGATTGACTGCTGCGCTGCGTGTTGCGGGTTCGATTCCCGCACGGAACAAATACTTGTATGACCTACAGATAGTTGTTCCGGCTCTGGGTGTTTGTGTATGTGAGTTTATATGTTTGTAAACGCACCCACGATACAGGAAGAAATTCCTAGTGTGGGGCAACGTTTTCATAAAAGAAAAAAAAAATAAAAAAAAATAATGACCAATGAGAGGTATGGTAATTATGGCCATAAACATTTCAATACATGCAACATTGGATGGATTTCAAATTTACAAAATTAAAATCTGAAATTCATTAATGATACACCTCTTTTTTTTTGTTTGATTGAGATGATTTTGTAGGTATTGATATAAGATCATCATTAATCACCTTATGTGGAGGTGATTAATGATGATCTGATGAGCCCAATTTATTTGGGGTGGGTGCTTCATGTCTTTTTCTTTGTTCGTGACTACCGCAGGACCCCGACGCCAATCGCTTCCATATTTCGTAAATAATTACTACTCAATTGGTACCAATTACTACTCGATCAACAATCTACCTTCGGTAGTCACGGACATCTTTATCTTCATGTAGGCATATTTGCTATCATAAAATGCAGATTTAAAATATGTCTTGTTTCTTTTAAGGTAACCTCACCGAGAAGCAATATAGTGATCAACCCTAAACCAGTTGTGCCAACAAATGGCACGACTCCAAACATAGTACAAAACCATGTGATACCTCCTAAAGCGGAGTATGAAAGTCCAAAGAGCCCTACAATAGACCTCTCAAGGTTCAGTGAAGCTGAGATCAGAGCTATCAAGAAGCAACAGAGGATGATAAAGAACAGGTAAGGATGAACCCAATCTAATAAACTTTTTTGCCACTCTCATTCCGCTTCTAACAGCCATAAAATGATTTGCTGAATGCATAACCTTCTCTTTTTATTGATGTTGGTTAAGATAATGTGAGAAAAACAAGGTTTTTTTTTAAGATAGCAGCTCCCCCAGTGTCTTCAGCACATACAGTGAAGTAAATAGATAAAACCGGCCAAGTGCGAGTCAGACAGACAGACAGACAGACGGATACTGGAGTCTTAGTAATAGGGTCCCATTTTTAGCCTTTGGGTACGGAACCCTAAAAAATAGGTTTTTTTTAAGATAACAGCTTCCTCAGTTTCTTCAGCACACACTAACAGTGAAGTAATTCGAAAATTGGTTAGGCCTAAAACGCACTGCAAGGCAAAAGTCGCTACGCAAGCGTTTTTGGGCTTACTGAATAATAAGATTATAATTTCGATATGGACGTAAGTTAATAAAAAGTAAAATGTATGCAAAACATGCAAATATTACGACCTTTATCAGATATTTTTTCCCCATGACCTTTTTGATAATAGTTTTCCTTATGAAACCGGAATAGTAAAACTCAATAAATGCCAGCATATGATGACGTACATTGTAGCCGTCGCGTGACTTTTATGACTAAATAGCTTAAGGTTCAAAATGAAATGATTAATTGGAGTGCAATAATTGTCCTTATTCCCTCCTTCTATTTGATAAACAATTGAAGATTTGAAACGGCACCTTCGAATTTGGAACGGCAGTTTTTTTAAGTACCTTCTTTGACTCTTCTAGGGAATCGGCATGTCAATCTAGACAGAAAAAGAAAGAATATGTTACTACTTTGGAGCAGCAGCTGTTTGAGGCGCAACAAGAACTTGCCAGGTTGCGATTAGAGAATAAATTACTACGAGACCAGCTTGAAAATAGTGGGAGGGGTCGAAAGGTAAACAAAGTGTATTTAATTGGATGTGTAAAGAACTTTTATCTACCTTTTACCCGCGACTTGCCTGCGTAGTATTAATATTTCGAACAGCCTATTTTTTTATTTCGCTCAATAATATTGTAGGTGTGTGGGCCGCTTTACTTTAATTCACCATACAAAATGCCACCCTCTTTGCCACCCCGGAATTCATCCTTAAGGATGAAAACTATCCTATGTCCATCCCAGACTATCAAACTATCTCCATACCAAATTTCAACTAAATTGATTCAGCAGTTTAAGCGTGAAAAGGTAGCAGATAGACAGAGCACAGAATAAATATAGAAACAGTATGGAAACTATGTACAAACGCTCTAAACGCACACAAATATGCGCATCAACGAGACCCCTAAGCGGCTCGCACTACTGCCAGCACTGAAGAAGTGCCTTAATGGTCTCGTCGTTGCGTATGTTTGTATGAGTGTGCCGTTTCGAGCGTTTGTAGGTAATTTCCATACTGTTTGTATATTTTTACTGTGGACAGAGTTAATTTATATTGGGGACAATACATTTTTTACCCGTCTACGGCGAAGCCAAAAGGAAGGGTTATGATTTTATAAGTCTCTGTATGTATGTTTGTATTTACGTATGTACCTCCGTACCGCCTAAAGTATTCATCGGATTTTGATGAATAAGGTTTCAATCGATTTGTTATTATGGCCCAGGTAATGTAAGCAAAAAGAAAATTTTTGGTTGGTTTACAGTTTTTATTGTTTTTAATTATCAGTGTGGCACATAGGCATTGCAAGATCATTTATTTGAATGCAAAGAAACTTATAATATGGCCAAGATGAAGGCACAATATTTACTAAGAAAGTACTGTCAGCTCAATCAGCTAACAGCATGGGTGAAAATTTTAGGTCCGCTCGAATCTAATTTTCTAGTCCTATGGCCTTAGAAACTATCTTTCATCTGTACTACTTAGTTAAATCGATGTATAACAGATACAAGATTCTATATCTTTTTTATTTTTATTTGTTGTTGAGTAAAGGGTAGCCCTAACAAAATGCTGTTTTACTTTGTTATTAAATATAGTATCTTCAAAATGGCTGGCGAAAAGTTGTCCTGTGCAATCCTGCAATTTGCAAAGTTATCGATAAAGAAGTCGCGGGCCAAACTCTTTCTATGTTTGGGGGTTTGGTTTCTGCACTTAGTCCCACAGGTGGACCATTGTGCGTGGGCCATGGCGGCCGTTTGGTGGTTATTCCAACCAGCACACCTCCCTCCAGAGGTTAATTAGGGCTCCTGGTCATCTCAGAACATCTGTGTAGGATCTGGGTGACCCGAGGGTTTGTGTTCTTATCTGGGTAACACCTGTGCATTCAAAGAGCACGTGCGCGACGGTTTTTTCAGCCTCCATGCACGCCCTGCGAACTGTCCGTTATGCCTATTGTGTGCAAGTGTTAGTTAAGTGAGCAGTGTCCCGTGATGACGTTCCCGTCACCAGGCGCAGGCCATTCCTGTCCGGGCGTAGTAGACGCCTGGTAAGCTTACCATCCAGGGATGGCAAATCTTTTTTGGACTGCCTGCATCCCGCTGTAGAGGTCCACCAGGCTGGCGAGCACGGTCTACTGTGACAGGATTGAATCACATTTTTATCACATTTTGGGCGCAATAAACGTGTCTGTGTGAATTCCTGTAGCCACCTGCGTATTTACAACAGGCTCGGGTCCATAGACCGCTGTACTGGATCCTCGTCTCGCAAGCTCGTCAGCCTATTATCAAATAACGTTATGGCAAATCAATTAGTTTATCGTTAACCTGATAAGTATAATGTAAACTTTTTTCCCCAATGCTTTGAACACGATATTTCGCAACAGGGAAATTTGTTCGAAATTACATAACAATACATAAAGTGCCGAACGATAAAAACAGCCAATAATATTCTGTTCAAACACCGTAATAATACAGGTGTGAATCTGACCTCGTTTCACAGACATACCAATATATTAATGGCTTCATTAATTACTGGTCGTCAAATACAGATGGTTTTTGTTTCCACAGATGCCGCGACTCGACGCTTCACTTCTGATACCTAAGAAAAACATAGCTGTTCTATTTGCTATGGTCTTCATGGTCTCACTTAATTGGAATGTTTTAGGGTAGGTAATTAATTAAACACTTGTCCATTAATCAAGTCTTTACTGAAAACTAAAAGCGTAAACGCATTTCATTTTGCAAGCTTATAAAGGGTCTTTCAACAAGGACGGGTCGATGTTAAAATTTAATAAAACAAGATGTGTGTGAGTTATTAACGAAATTTATTTTATATTTAAAAGGACCATTTATGCAAATTATGGATGGAATATGACATCGTTCAAATGTCCGCCGCGGCTTCGTATGGTGGCACGAATCCGAGAGCTCCAATTTTTAATGACTCTGCTGCATAGATCCGGCTGAATCCGAGCGATGGCCTGCGTTATGTTGGCTTTCAGGGCAACGGTCGAATGTGGTTTATTGGCATAGACCTGCGACTTCAGAAAACCCCACAAGAAAAAGTCTAGCGGAACTCTAACTCTACCCTCAAACCGTTCATGCAGAATGTCGATTGTGTCGTTCGCTGTGTGGCAAGTAGCGCCATCTTGCTGGAATCACATGTCGTTCACGTCCATATTGTTCAATTCAAGCCAAAAGAAATTGTTTATCATTGATCTGTAGCGCTCGCTCGATCTATGCAGCAGAGTCATTAAAAATTGGACCTCTCGGATTCGTGCCACCATACGAAGCCGCGGCGGACATTTGAACGATGTCATATTCCATCCATAATTGGCATAAATGGGCCTTTTAAATAAAAAATAAATTTCGTTAATATCTCACACACATCTTGTTTTATACAATTTTAACATCGACCCGTCCTTGTTGAAAGACCCTATAGTAATAGCCGTAATACACGCTCGGGTATGGTACGGGCGGACTAACCCCGCCCACAAATCCGTTCTCGCTTACACACGACCGGACCTGGTTCGGCGGACCAACGTCGCCTACCAAATCATATTGTTGTCGCATTTGGAATATTATTTTACAATTTTATTTATGACTATTAGTTGAATGTAAAAATATCGGGTGACAATAACCAAAATCTTTACGTCGCCCATAAATCGGACACTTTTTCAGCGCTGGTATTAGTTGGTACGGCCCAACCAACCGACAACCGTACTCTCGTCCGGATCTGGTACGGAGCAGACCATATCCGATGTGCAAACAAGCGGACCGAGGCGGACTCAATTAATAATAATAGTGTCCGGCGGACCACACATCTATACACGTGGTCCGCCCGTATCAAAGCCGAGCGTGTGTTATGGCTATTACTTTAGTTTTTTTTTTATTTAATTGTTATTCATGACCATAGATACAAGTCTTTCAGTCGGATACTTATTATGGGTTTTAACATTCTTTAGTAACCATTAGAATGCGGATGTAACAGATTCCAATATTTTTTGGAGTATTTGGCAGCAAATTGTATCGAGTCAGCCTTCTCAGTAAGCTTTATGGAGGTAGTCAATACTACAATAAAATCCTCCGCTCCACTATCCCGAGATCGCTTCTGTCAATGATTTCACATATTATCCAGTTGCGTAGACAGTTGAGACACAAAACTACACCAATTTTATATCACAATATCTACTAGGAATCAATTTGAAAATAATAATAACAGCCGCTGAACTTCACTCGAAAAAATCCCTCCAAAAACTCCGCTATTACTTTCGACTTTTCGGTGTTGCAAATTAAATTTGGCTCACTTCCTGGTGTTGGTTAGAGCTTTGGAATTCAGACTCATATTTTAATTTATTTCCCATAAAACTTTCTTTGAAGAATGCTTCATTTCTACCCTCATTAGCATCTTTTTGATAAGCGAAACATTATAAAACAGTTCATAGTACAATATTAGAAAATGCATGACTAAAATGTTTGAAAGGAAAACCGAGTTAACATGAGTAATAACTCGCACTACACAATCACCCTAATGGTGTGGTTTCCTTATAATTGCTTAGCCATAAAAGTAACCATTACTTTAGTTCTTTTTCCTCGCTTAAGAGGAAATGTGAGCAGAGAGCAGCGACTGAATTTCCTTGGTAAAAAGTCATAATTCAAGGTTTGGCTCTCGCCTATTTCCTTCACTAATATTGGCCCAATTTAAACGATGTGCCAGAAACTGGAAAAGAAAGATATACACTGCCCATATGATTTTCTTTTTTCATTTGTAGTTCTCAAATTTTTTGCACTAGGCTTCTGTTGACAGCATATTTTTGAGCATTTTTTTTAGGGTTCTAGTGCTTTTAAAGATAATGTATAAACAAAAAGGAAAACATAGGGGCATATACTGTGATTTTTAATTTTGTAGACAAAACTGACAGCTGCCAATGACTTTTTTTTATAATGTTGCAAGCGCGGAGTATAGTGTTGTAGGTAAGGCCAATCGTAGGTGATTGTGAGGTGTAAATATTTTTTTTATGAATATAAACGTAATATATTAAAATATAATACATAATGTGCTTTGATATATAATACTATTTTCAATCAACTTCGATTTTTATCACTCAAGTTGTCAGGCTACGACACTATTTTTTTAATTATGTAACGGTATTCCGATTTATTACGGTCCGATATGGCACGCCATAAAATAATGTATATACAAGTTTGTGCACTTGTCCGTCTTAACTCGGATCGGTACGGCACAATTTCGAGTAGCTCTCTTTGAAACTACACGCCACGTACGCGTAATTACGCTAGCAATGAAGAATTTCTTGGAACGTCGGCAGTTGCTTGCTTTATTACTCTACGTGCGAAGACGTAGAAGACAAAAATAATGTTGGGTTCATTTCCTGATGAGTAAAAGGTTCATTTTACATAAACCACAATAAATTGAGGCAGGACGAAATTTTTTTTTTTTAATGTACTGTCGCATGTCTACAGCTACTTATGATTTACCTCTCATGAATAATACTGATCGCGGACGCATTTCACAAGCATAAACACGTTTCTCATTGATGTCAAAAAAACTGCCCGGAAAGGAGAAAAGTAAAATGTCGGTCGGCAAAATTACGTATAGTGCACAAACTTGTATATACATCATTTTATGGCATGCCATGTCAGACCGTAAAAAATCGGAATGGCGGACAGTAAAATTCCTTGTAGTGCACCAACGCCCATAAAGTGACAACCCTCAAATGTCAGTTTAGTTTACGAAATTAAAAATCAGAGTATAGTGTATAGGAAATAGGCGGAGCCAAACCTCGAATTACGACTTTTTACTTAGGATATTCCATCGGATGTCCGCGACCGTATTTCCTCTTAATCATGAACTTATACTTAATAAAGCCGTTAAGCTTTTTACTGCCTGCTGTAAAATTCCTATATAATGTCTGTTTTTGCCGATTTTGTTCACGTTTGATTGTTTTTCATTGAAGGTGGAACGCAAAGCCTTTTGTCGGGCCCTCCGCTCCACATCACACGAGACATCTACTGTGGTCAGAGGACAATGCTGTAGATATTGCGAATGGTGTGTACCCTTTAACAATATTTTTCATTATCTAGAAAATCTGCTCTTCTTGTCTTTTTTCTTGAATTACACTGACTAACAGTCTAATTGCATAAGTGAATTCGGCAAAGAACAGGTAAGGGTAAAGATAAAGATATATTTATTGCATATAAATGTGTACATTTAGTTCTTATTAATTTACATTATTATACACAAAGCACATTTTTGTTACAACAGTCTACCCAAGTCGGATACGCAATAGTATTTTAATTTAAGAAATTAGGTACTTACAAATATTATTTTTTTACCAAAAAACTCATGCAGATTATAAAATACATTATCAATTAACATATTTTTCAATTTATTTTTAAACATATTATTTTCATTTAAATGCTTAATTGCTGGCGGTATTATTGTTCACATGAATAGCAGTAACATAGATACTTTTATAATACATCATATTGTTAATAACTGGTAAATTAATGTCATATATATGTACTATTGTACTAGCTGA
Source organism: Anorthoa munda (assembly GCA_945859665.1). Taxonomy (NCBI): domain Eukaryota; kingdom Metazoa; phylum Arthropoda; class Insecta; order Lepidoptera; family Noctuidae; genus Anorthoa; species Anorthoa munda. The sequence goes on from OX243893.1 coordinate 9,206,411, forward strand.
CCCGGCAAACTTTGTTTTGCCATAAAAACACCAATCATTCCTCTACCCTACCCTACCTACCCTACTTTCCCTACCCTACCTACCGTACCCTGCCTACCCTATACTATCTACCTAAACTACCTACCTACTATCTACTCTACACTACCTACCCTACCTACCCTACCCTACCCTGCCTACCCTACCCTACCTACCCTACCAACCCTACCTACTCTATCTATGTAGGTAAGGTACCAATATTTTTTTTTGCATGGGTACAGTAACCAAAATAAAAATTGTACCTTACCTACATAGGTAGGGTAGGGTAGGGTAGGCTGGGTAGGGAAGGTAGGGTAGGGTAGGTAGGGTAGGGTCTGGTAGGGTAGGTAGGGTCGGGTAGGGTAGGTTAGGTAGGCTAGATCAATGTTTGGTGTTTTTATGGCAAAACAAAGTTTGCCGGGTCAGCTAGTTCGAGTATATAAATACCAGCCAGTGTCAGGTAGTCAATGTTCGTTCTGAAGACATCTCTTAATGATTCATTACTATACATGTTATATATTGACGACACCTTTGAAATAACGATTCGTATTGCGTAATACACTCGAAAGGAGATAGATCATGGAAAGGATATGTGAATTCAACTCATAGGGTGGAGACCGTGGAGGACTTACTCTTTCTAAATAATTATTTACGCTATACCGAAATAAAAAAACCTCAAACGGCGCAAATATAACAACCTTATTGGCAGTTATATGTTTGAGCCGTTTGGGGTTAAGACATTAGGTCCATGGGGTCCGAGTGCTCATCGAGTGTTTCGAGACATAAGTAAACGGTTAGTCGACTGTTCGCGTGACCAGAGGGCTGGCCTTTTCTTCAGCCAGAGAATCAACATTGCCATTCAACGTGGCAATACTGGCAGCGTTCTGGGCACGTTTCCCATTGACATCGATGTGGACGAATTTTTTGATGCGCTATGAGCCCTTTTCCCTCTCCCTTTTGTATGTAAGTTTGTTTTGTTTTTAGTCAAAAGATTAGGAATAGTCAGTTGTACATATTATTTGAATTATAAATAAAATAATCTAGGTCCTAGTATTTTATACACTGTATATACATCATGAAAAAAATTAAAGAAAATGTGTCATACTCTTTCAAGGAGTTGTTCCCTTTGCCCTGCCGAGCTCACTTAAATTAAGCTGCTGGTGTACTATAGGTACACCACTGCTTAACCCTTCTGGTAAAAATGGCTTAATGTTAATTTTAAATCCTTGAAAATTATAGCTCTCAGAAGTGTGACGATCTTGATAATGTCTAAGTAAATTGAATCAAGTAATAAAATGCCAATAAAAAACTAACAACCAATTCGAATTCAACCTTATCTACATGTCATAAGGCACATATTGATTTCTAAAATGAATGAAACTGTTGTTACGCAAAGCATGCATATTGTGAACTTGACCTTTACAAAAGTCGTTTAGAAAATGTCAATCAAGCATGTTTTGTATTCCTATGCAATATTGTTAAATCAAGCACAGTCACCTTTAGATCTATTGCATAATATTAAAACAGAATAATAAGAGGATCACCAGATTGACCGGTCCATCTGCATCCAGCGGATCCCCGCAACTTTCACCAGGTCATCGATCCACCTGGTGTGAGGCCTTCCAATGCAAAGTCTTCCGGTTCGCGGTCGCCACTCCAGAACTATTCTGCCCCATCGGCCATCCGTTATGCAAGCAATGTGCCCTGCCGACTGCCACTTAAGTTTGGCAATTCTTCGGGGTTTGTCGGTAACCGTGGTTCTCTTGCGGATCTCTACATTTCTGATTCGATCACGCAAGGAAACTCCGAGCATAGCCCTCTCCATTGCCCTTTGGGTGCCTGTAAGCTTTCTAATGAAGCCCATTGTGAGCGAGCACGTCTCAGAGGCTTAGGCCATCACTGGCAACACACACTGGTCATAGCCTTTCGTCTTGACACACTGTGGTAAGTTGGACGAGAAGATACTGCGCAACAACGAGTCGGATTCGACGGTTGACCTCTTTCTCGAAGTTGGCCCTACCCAACTGGATTGTTTCCAGGTAGACATAGTCGTCCAAAACTTCGAGGGTAGAGTCTCCGACCTTGATAGGAGTGGGTGCAACATGGGCATTCAAAATCACCTTGGTTTTGTTCATGTTCTTCTTAAGTACTTAGGTTGAGCATTGTACTTAGGTCCTCCACGGAATAATATTAATAGTGAATAATATTTAATTAATTTCAGATGACATAACTAACGGCACATACGTCACTGATTGTCGAAACGCGACAATGAAAGCGACGGACTTCGTGAATATAAATCAGACTGAGAGCATACGAATAGCGGGTGAGTTGAACCGCTGGATCGGGGGCGGCAAGACCTTGAACTGGACGTATGACGTACCGAGGAAAAAACCACAGCCTTATCTGAGTGAAGAAAAAATTAATGGTAAAAAAATTTTTGGTCATGACCTAATACTCCGACTTGTAAAATTTTATTGTCCGTTATTAACAGTTGATAATTACTTCAGAATTTTTAAACACATCACCAAAACTTATCCGGGCATAGTTCATCATTTATATTTTTAAGATTCATCGTCTTCCTGCCCTTGACCCATGTTACTTGGGGTCGGCGCAACACGTTTTCTTCTTCCATACAAACCTGTCCATAGCCACGACATTACTGACGCCCTATTCTTTCATATCACGCCTCACACAGTCCATCCATCTTTTCTTTGGACGTCCCCTATCACTCCATCCATCCACATTACTCTTTTAGTAACACGCGTTTCATTTCTCCTCATCACATCACCATTCCAGGAGAAACGGTTTCCTTTCAACTTTTCTGTCACTGGAGCGCCACTTTCAAACTTCCACATTTTTTTTAGATTATATCCGAAATAATATGAAAATAAATTAAATGTATGTAGTAACATTCTTTAAGATCGCTCACTTTTAATCAACTAAAATGTATAATTGTCCTAGCGATCGGCGGATTTTTTTTAAACAGTATATTTATTTCGATTTCCAGGTGGTTTGCTAGAAACCTACAGGTTATTCAACAAACTACAATTAGACGGCAATCTCGTTGAAATCCCTAGCGTAAGGAGTCAGGTGAAAACTATCAAAGATAAGTCGCGATTACGACGCCTCAGGAGGAATAAAGAGATCGACTTCGCAGAAAATGCAGTCATAGACTATGAAACTCTATACCGGCAGCCAATAAGAAAAGCTGTCAGTGATTTCAATATGGATGATATGGGTGAATGGAATGCGTTACTTCAAGCGCTGCATAGGCGGGACGATACATTCTATATTGTTGGCTTTGGTAAAGGAGAGCATTTATTGTTACCAGCCGTATCACATAATTTTACTAGACCACCGAAGATGGCCTTGATTTTACCAGCTAGGAGTGGTAATGGTAAGTTAACAAAAGATAATAAACTCCTTTTACGCTTTCATAAGGTTCATTTTTAGGGTTCCGTACCCAAAGGGTAAAAACGGGACCCAATTACTAAGACTCTGCGATCCGTCTGTCTGTCTGTCCATCTGTCACCAGGCTGTATCTCATGAACCGTGACAGCCACATAGTTGAAATTTTCACAGATAATGAATTTCTGTTGCCGCTATAACAACAAATGCTAAAACAGGTGAGATAGTGGTCAAGCGCAAGCCTACAACAGATAAAAAAACAGAATAAATATTTAAGTGGGGCTGCCATACAACAAACGTGTTTTTTTGCCGTTTTTTTGCGATAATGGTACGGAACCCTTCGTGCGCGAGTCCTACTCGCACTTGGCCTGTTTTTTAATAAAACAATCCTAAATGATAGTCATTTTTAAGGTTCCGTACCCAAAGGGTAAAACCGGGACCCTATTATTAAGACTCCGCGGTCCGTCTGTCTGTCTGTCACCAGGCTGTTTCTCATGAACCGTGATAGCTAGGCAGTTGAAATTTTCACAGATGATGTATTTCTGTTGCCGCTATAACAACAAATACTAAAATCAGAATAAAATAAATATTTAAGTGGGTCTCCCATACAACTAACGTGATTTTTTTGCGATCATGGTACGGAACCCTTCGTGCGCGAGTCCGACTCGCACTTGGCCGGTTTTTATCAAAGCTTTCTAACCAATCATGTTTATTTCAGATTCCCTAATGAACGATCATGTAACATTGATGCAAATTGATTGTTCAGTGGTCAATACAACTCTAGTCAAGCTAAAATCCGATGATCTGCCCGAGAGTTTAAGAAAACCACCGACAAATCACGCTACAACGGAAAACGAAGACAAACGAGAAAATGCTACTAGCTATTTCAAAACAAACAACGAAAATATTGATACTAATCTTTTAAAAAACACTAGTAATATATCAAATTATTCTAAAAACAAAAAAGTGACACATAAAGAAGCAGACGTGGGCAAAGACGACTCGTTTGCCCACTATTTATTTTCTAAATACGAAAGCTCTAAAGATAGTCCGGTGGAAAGGCCGCGTAGTAAAAATAATAATAATTTGGAGAAAGAAATTCCTACATTTACTAATAACAGTTTAAGCTCAACGTGAACGTTTTTGAGTGCAAAACCAACATTTTTGAGTTTACTCTCGATGTTAATGCGGGATATTGACAAGAGTCTTCCCCTCTCAGCAATGTAGCCATTACTGCAGCAATTATAATGTTAAACACATTATAATTTATGTTATTTACAGTAAGGGAACTTAACTGCTCAGCATAAAATTAGGGGAAATCAAATTGATAGTCAACGTCCTTATCAACCAAGTTCCCTGACTTCATAATTTTACTGTCTATGGTTTTTTTCAAAGAGCGATCTGTGTTTTTGGTTCAATAACAATGCTATTTTTGGTCATACAAAAATATATTCCAATAGGAACTGATACCTATATTTCGACGTTTTCCATTAATATACAAAATATAATAGTTATTATAAAAAGATTTTTAGTAATGTAATCGATCTCAATACGTCGAAACCATAAGGTTTGAAATTATTGTTTTGATAGTTATAAAAGATTTACCTGAAATATATAGGTACGTTACAGTGTTATTGTAAATAATCGTAGAAAAGGATAGGGATATAGTTTTTGATAAGCCTACTTAAATATTAAGCCAAAAGTAATATAAATGCATTGGCTGTGTGTAACAATATTACAGGTTTGTGTATGCAATATTCCATATTTTGGTTGAATAGTGTCATTATAAAAAAAAAACAAAGCTAGTCTTTTAGTCTTGGCCTCAAAGTTGCTCGTAAGGCCTTTGTCTTGGAGAAAGAAACATACCTGTTCTATGTGTTGGCATAAAATGTCTTTGGTTTGATCTGTAAACACGCCACTCTTAGCACACGCCAAAAAAAGAATCTACAAAATATGAGAAATAAAATAAATTAGGTATATCTTGTTTATTATAGTCACAGTAAAAATATACAAACAGTATGGCAACTACCTACAAACGCTCGAAACGGCACACTCAAACAAACATACGCACCGACGAGACCACTCGGGCACTTCTGCGGTGCTGTCAGTACTGAGCACCGCGACGCGACGAGTGGTCACGTATGTTTGTGTGAGTGTGCCGTTTCAAGCGTTTGTAGGTAGTTTCCATACTGTTTGTATATTTTTATTGTGTTATAGTTCTGCTGTCTGTATAATTTAAATAATGAGTTTTATCGTTGTATGTACCTCATCCTAGTTATTCGTTGTTTAGAAGTTCTAGTGTATATTTTCTAGAGTTAATAATCAAAACTGAATATTGAAATGATTCAAGTTTTATTAGTAGTTCTCTTTTGTATGCTCGTAATCGAGACATTCGCACTATCGTATCAAAAGATGGTCGCATGTTGTTTTGTTTTGTGAACTCTTAACAATAATGTTTCATACCACCATTTATACGGGAACTGTGATCACTTTTCCCGTGACATAAGTATGGTGAGGGCAAATCTAGTGAATTAAATATTTGAATGGAACTAGAATAAATAGCTCTTTAATTCAAATGTTATTCGATGAACTATTTATTATTTAACATATTACTATATTATGAGTTGTCATATTTTTAACTATCACAAAAATAACTAATACTTTATCACTTGTTGTTTATGTTGATTTTTTTTCACGGGATATAATTTGTTCACGTTATTTTAAGATTTCTATATATTAAGCACCTTTTTGTATAAAATCTGACGCCTTAGTTCGAGTTTTTACTCACGCTCAATCGCGTTAACGTAAACGTCAATTTGTATTAAAACTGAATAAGCGCCCTCTGGTGACGGTAAGGAGAAACCTCTTTTTTTGTATGCATTTTGACGGACATCGTTTACGTTATCACAAGTGAGTACGTTAAAAAACTCTGCTTAAGCACACTGAATGTAATGAGTGTTGTTTTTATTCCGTGAATCGAATATTCAAATTATAAAGAAATTATATACATTTTTATAAACTGATCCATTTATTTTGAACCCGTATTTAGGAGGTTACCCACGGCGACTTTTTGCAGCGATGCAGTCGCAAAATAAACACGGTACCTACCTACAGAACAGTATACAGCAGACGTGATGTTGAATCGATACCGTCCCGCGTTGCAAATGCGACCAACAGCCAAACTATATAGCAAAATGTTGCGAGCGATCGCACTTTGTTTCTTGAACACTGTAGGTGTAGTTGTAGACTGATATGCTCCAACTCAATTTACGAGATGGGTTAGAGAAATGAAACCTAAATGTGCCTGTAAACGGGCTAGTTTTTTTGACACTTTCTTGGTGCAATAACTTAGATAAAGTACCTATAGATTTCGCCATAAAATGAGCTTGATTGATAGAGCGAGATCGCTATTTGGCAGCCCCATGTAAATAATAAGGACAAAAGATTATTTTTTTGTCTTTGTCGCCATGGCCGGCTTTTGTTGTTTGTCGAACTCTAATGTATGGCAAGTTTGTCAAACAAACTCGGTAGGAAGGGTATAAGTTGCAAATATACTGAGCTATACCAACAAGATGCAATTTTTGTAGCCCGTTTACAGGCCTCTTAACATCATATTTCACGATTCTGAATGATTAGCAAATAACAATGAACAGTACAGTATTATAAAAGGGTGAATAGCGGCTATACAAATGCAGCAAGAAATTGTCAAAAAATTAGCCCGTTTACAGGCACCTTTACAGAGACCCACATACATTTATTGGGTCTTCAATCAGAGAGTTTGTATTAGAATAGAGGTAACATATTTAAGACGCAATTTCAATATCGGTATTCTCTTTCGCACTAACAGATAACGTCATAAGCAAAAAGAGATGGATATACTTTTGTCTATGCCATCTTTTGTGCCAGTGTGACCGAAGATGCTATAGATACTTATCTATAGACATATATCAGAACTAGATCTGTGCCACTGTCATATCGATATTATCGAGTTTAGTTTAGGAGGATTTTATACAAATTTGGTCAAATATCTGTAAGAATCGTCCCTGACTGCGGCTAATTATTCTACGTTTTTTTAGGGATTCTTTATAATTATTTAAAAAGTGAATGTGTACTCGTACAAAGAGTGAATTTATCAGTAATTGTAAGAGTACAATTGTACTCTTTCGTAATTGTTCTGCGCATTATACGCGTTGTATAATAATGTTTATTCATACCTTGTGCAAAAACGAGGTACATCATGAGATCAAAGTGACAGTTTTTGGTACACTCGTACGACTGTATCTGTATGTACAAACAGGTACCTACTCATCAATATACTGATATACTATGCTAGTTCTTGTGCAAGACTGAAAATAAAGTTCAAAGACGAGTATGTATAAGTATAAAAGTAACAAAATAAATAATAACAAAATGGTTTAAATATAATAATTTAATTTTAAAAAGTTCTACACACGGTGTCTACATATCTTTTTTTTGCAACTCTCTTCTCGCAGGTATGCTGGAAGAGATTTCGTTAGAAAGAAGCATACCTTTGTACCTATTTTCTGTTCCTTCTTCTTGTCTATTTATTATGTGTGTGTACATTAATGGTTAAATAAATAAAATGTGAAAATAAACATGATTCATTAACCTGTATCCATGTCGAGGGATAGCGATAGCATGATTCAATAAAATGCAGTGAACACAAACACAAGCGAGAATATGGTGAAGGTTTCCAGTTAGCTCGTTTTATATTCTTGATCCTCTTATTTCTTAAATAAGTACTCTTAAGTTTTTAAACTATCATGGTCACTAAAACTAACATTAGAAACGGGATATTTACCATGTTTACTGTTTAATGTTCATGGTGCTTGCAACAGCACCGAAATATCGGGAACTCACATTAAACAGTAAACATGGTAAATATCCCGTTACTAATGTTAATGTTTAGTACTCTTAGGAGGAACCTGTGCACAATCAATATTAGATTAATAATAACAAATAAACTTTAAGAAAAACATTAAAGTAAGTAAAATAAAAATACAGTATCGATAAATCTTTCTTGTGACTTTTGTCACATCTCTAACATCAGAACGTAAGTACGTAAACTGTCATAGCTCTATCAGCGAACGTATAAAAGTTAATTATTTCACTAAATAGAATGGTTTAAATGATACTACACGTCCTCGACGTATTTAGAACTAAGATTGCTTTATTCTGGATAGCCTATGAAATGTATTCCCTGCACAATAACATCAGTATGCTAGTCGATAACTCACCTGTGGAAAGATATCCTTTGATTATGTCCTGTTAATACACTCATTCTACTCTTGCAACCGATAGCCACACACGACATGGTTCATGTAGATAATGAAACAACAAAATTCTTCCTGATATAAACGAAACAAAGGCGTGAAATCAGCGAAAATCTTTAATTAGAGCTGCTAACCGATGGGTTACAACAGTGACTAAAAAGTTATCTCTTTGACGTTCAGGATGGTAGCGTTTGTCTATGTTTGTCTCTTTTTTTTTCATAGAGTTTTTCTATAAGCAAGAACGAAAGAATTGACAGTTTCTGTTTCGTCGTAAACACGTTCCCTCTATTCTAATACATACTCTCTGTCTTCAATATTCGCCCAACCCTTCTATTGGGCTAGCCTAGCTTATAGCCAGTCGGATAAAAATTTCATGTTTCTGAACGCGAAATTCTTTGGTGTGACAACTTTGTCACTTGTCAGCACAGAACATCTCTTGCTTGTCAGTGTCAAAATTAGCATGAATTAGGGATGTCGGAAGTGCAAAAATATATCGATATATCAATGTATCGAGTTTTATCAAATTATCAACATCGAGGGAAAAATATCGATATATCGGTCCAATTTTAAAAGATTTTCGGTTTTAAAATAATAATGTATTTAGTTAATTCTGGCTCAATAATAGGTAGTACTATTTTTTATACAAAATGTAAATTATTTTAGTACTGTAGAGAGTCTTAATAAAAACGAAGGTATTTTAATCGTTAATCCTTTATAATAGGCAAAATTTGAAAATTTTAACAACTAAACAGCAATCTTCTAAAAATATTAGAAGATGACACGACCACACACACACAACGCAAAAGAACTCACATTTTAAATAAGTGAAGAGTGACGGATGATGCAGCACCGCAGGCTGCGGTGGCCGCAACACAAACAAAACATTCAAGTCATAGACAATATAGTATTATTTGCCGTTCGTTCCTATCTTTTACGGCTTTGAATTCTACTAATAAATAAAATTTGAAAAAAATATAGTATTTGATACGTTTTTCGATATTGAATATTATTTATCGATATAACGGTGTATCGGATGAAAATATATCGGCTTAAAATATCGATATATCGAATCAGAAATATCGATATCGATATTTTTTCGACAAGCCTAGCATGAATAGAAAAATAACCTCAAAAATAAATATTCCATCCGGAGTAAATACAAAATAAAATAAAAAATATAATAAATAAGTCATTGATTACTGCTGTAATATTAATTTTACCAGTTATATAAACTGCCAGCAAAATGAACTGTATACGATTGCTTCGTTTAGCTGAGCGGCAACAGTACAAACTGTTTCAGACAACTTCAGTTAGATCTGTCTCAAATCATCCTATGCGTTTCTTGGAGACCCAGAACATGTGGAGAGAAAGGGATGGTGTATCTAAACGATGGCAGCTGATATATAAGGCACCTATGGATAAAGCACTCAATTGGGCTACCACATATATAACCTTATCAACGTCTATTGTTGGGTGCGGCACACTTTACTATGGTACTTTTGTTTATGATAAAACTGATGCGTATACCCCTATTATAATCGGTGATGACGTGGTAATTGCTAACAGTCCCATGGAGTGCTTTACTTACCTCGGGGCATTTATTGCATTACATTTTGCTGTAAAAACATTGATATCAAAATATGTACTCAGGCTTTATCAAGACGGCGACGAGTACTTAGCAGTATTTAGAGGCCATTTCTTCAATAGAATAAACAAACATCAATTTCATTTAAAGGACTTTAAAAAATTGAGTCCTACTTTTGTGGTTTCATGGGGTGACGCCAGGTTTGATCTGGGCAACAAACATGGGATAATATTGGAGAATTACTTCAAAACACCTGAACATTTTAACTACTTATTGAACAAAAAGAGTGCTGATAAACCTGATGAAGATTAGAGAACAATGTGTACAATTAGTATCATGTTAGTAGTTGTATGATTTTTTTCAAGCAACATGTGAGTGTACTGCAGATAGTACACCTCTGATTAAGCCTTCAGGAAATGCTAGTGTGATGTTATATTATATTTATGAAGCTGTTGATTAAAGGAATTGTTTTTTTTTAATGGTCACTTGTTTTGATTGAGTAGTTAACAACTCATTTGGCTCCTGTCTAATAGTTGATATTGAAACAATTAGTAAAACCCAGCTAGTTAATGAAATAATAATTTTAAATATGAACATAACTTTTAATATATCTGCTAATTAACTAATCTACATTGTAATAAAGTTAAAATCCTCCTCCAAATGCATTATTCCACTTATATCTTGAATCTCTCTTTAATGTGTCTGAGTCCATTTTCTTCTTACTGCTTTCAAACTGTTCTAAGGCTTCAATTTGTTCCTTTTTTGGCTCCAACTTCTTGGTGACCAAACATTGGCCATTTTCCTTGAGAATGGTGTAATTGATATCATCTTTAGTTGGCTCTCCATAAGGGAATTGAATTGGTGTGACCTTTATTAAATGCTTTATTTTCCAAAGCTTCGAGTTGACTTCTGGTATGTTTTTCACTACAGTAACTTGATTTTCACACTGAAAAAATAATAAAGGGATTATTAATGTTTGAAGTCTTGTATCCCATGACTGCTGGTAAAAGCAGATCTCTGGATCAGTATAGTTTCTTACGGTTAAAGATATTTTATTTCTCAAAAGAATTTTCTTGGAAACTTTGGACCAATTAAATAACCAACATATGGTTATATTAGCACAGATAAACGAAGTCACATTTTGTTTCTATCCCAAAGTACATACTTTGATTCTAATTAATAGTAATTTTTTTACTTACTTCTTCTAAAATATTAAATTCTCGAAGAATATCTTTAAGGTAGTGTGTTTGGTGTTTGCTGGGCTTGATTCGTTCAACTCTGAATAACTTGGCTGGTGTAACTGGCGGATCTTTGTGATCAGGATGTCTGAAAACGTATTACATAGTTACTCGTACGAAATGGAACATGAAATGATTAGAGATCCATTTCCTTTGAAGGTTCCTTATACCTTGGATAGTATACAATACCGCCTGGATATCGAATTCCACCCGGCGGTTTATAGCCCTTTGATCTAGTTATTGAAACTAAAGGGCTAAACACTTTTAGGAGTTGCCCATTCATTTTTATTTAATTACAAATTAGAAATTCAGAATCAAGTATAACCTAAAAACAAAAATATTATTTTGAAGTTTATAATTTTGTTGCCATGCTAATGCTTAAAATTTTGCGTTTTTTTCGAATTAAGCGAGCTGTCTATTATGGCATTAAACCAAGTCTCTATCACAGAGAAAAATAATATGGTCTCTATTTTATTTGATACATTCAGTATAAACAAAAACTTTATTTGGCATTACAATGCAAAAACACAAGCTGATGTTTTTTGGAGTATTTGTTATCATATTTGTTATCAAATACTCCAAAATATTTATCGACTCATTCTTCTAAGCAAACTTCGCTAAGTTACAACTAAATTATGTGCTACTCCACGGGCTCCACTTAAGGAATAGCATGCACTGCGACTTTTATTCGCGCGAATTTTTTTCCGACCATTCTGTGACCTATGGAAATGTATGAAGCTGCACGCATTGCGGAAAAAAAATCCCGCTCAAACAGTACTAAAAAATCGCAGTGCGTGACTGCGTGCTATGCCTTACCGAGATCGCACGCACACGGTTCAATGATTTAGCTGGTGAACAGTGGACACAATTACAATACAATACAATTGTATGCTTTTGCGTACCTTTACGTACGTTTATTATTACAAAGAAAGGTCATTGGGCGTCTTAGTGACGTGTAGAAACCATACCCATGGCGTACACAAACGAAATAACTTTAGTAGAATGTATTGATTTATAGTTCTGATTTACTATGGCATTAATCACATTAATGTGATCATCATATCACAAAAAAATAACAAAAACCGGCCAAGTGCGAGTCGGACTCGCGCACTAAGGGTTCCGTACCATTTTCGTAAAAAAACGGCAAAATAAGTTACGTTTGTTGTATGGTAGCCCCACTCAAAAATAATTTAGTTTAGTTTATTTGTCTTCTGTGTTTATATCTTTTGTATGTATTTTAGGTAGCTCAAATAATTTTTATTTTTTTTTACATTTTCTTTTTTTTTTTACTTTTTTTTAAAGTAAAAGTAAAAGTAATTTGATGTGTTTTTATTATTCTGTTTTAACCATAATGTAAATTGAAAGTACTGTATGATTGTTGGGCTGATGTTATGCCAATGCCCGTATAATAATAAATAAAAAAATAAAAAATTGACACATGACAGTCAATGTCACACGCATGTCGAGTATTTTCAAAAGTTTGTTTTGCAATTTGCAATTTTACGTGGGAATTAGTTTATAAAATTTTAGTCTAGTTTGATAAGTTTTTTTAATCCACTATGATAAGTGATTATTTGTAAGGCTTTTGCAAAGTGTTTATTAATATATTTTTGAAGTTCGGAAGAGTATATTGAAAAGAGACGGACTTAATGAAGAAAGTTCGATTTGAGAGCCCGGTTAAAGTTTTTAAACCCATCAACATGAACGAGCGTGAGTGCCATTCGCCTCGTCCACTAATTGAGTGGCAGTTACATGCCAACATACCTGACTTATATAGTCACCCGAAGGTATTACCTTATAGTAATGACCCGGTGCAATTGTTTGAATGCAGCAATAGCTCCCCATATCCAATAGTGAACAAAACGCCGTTGCCAAGCTTTCAGAAAGGCACGGACTGGTCACCGGCTAATGAGTTAGAGCTAAGTATGCTTGATGCTTCCTACCATGAGCCTCGAAGGCCTACATTTTGTAGGTCTATTCTGAAACCTGCAGATATCAACCATAACACAGTTGAGGCAAATACAATGAAATACGTTCCTCAAAGTAATTTCCAACCGCAAGCTGCCATTGAGAATAAATTAGCAAAGCCTCCAAATGTTCTAATCCAAGATAATGATTTCTTTTTAAAAAGGGATAACTTAGACAAATTTCATTTAGATACGAATCCTATACAAAAGCAATTAAAAAAGCTAAGCTTAGACAAAGAAAATAATCCTTTTACCAAGAAAACAGAAATAATACAAATGGCAGCATTAAGGGCACCTGAAAATGTAAAACAAAATGTGCCACAGCCTACTAGTCTCGCAAATATGGACTGCAGTTGTCATCATTGCATTAAAAAAATTACTTCACCAAGTGCTCATTATATGACAGAGGAACCAACACCTCAGCATCACATGGCCAAGTGTGAGCCTAACGTCTATATTCAAAATACTAGTAGACATGATCAATGTCCATGCAGATTGCCTCCACCACCAAGCAGATGCTCCTGTTGCAATCATACACCTTCTCCAAGACAATACCAAAACGACACATGTGACATGGTCCAGGTAACCAGACCAAAAATGAATGCAGTTGACAAAAAGACTTGGGCTATAGAAAAATATGAACAGAGTAAGAAATCAGACTCTATGGAGGTAGAAAAACAGACAAATGTGAGCAAAGAAAAGAGAGAACCAACTGTGTCTGATCTTTTCAAGATTATTAAGCTCCAGAACGAACAACTACAACTGCTGCAAGAGAAGGTAGACAAATTCATCTCAGCCAGCCAGCAGCCACAAGTACCTGCTCAAACTCATACCACAGAACATGTTGCTATTGAGACAGTTGGCAATGAACAGCACAAAATATCTATAGGGGTCATGACCAGCTTTGAAATGGTTAGAACATCAACAGTTATCAATAAAGAGATCTTGAAAACCAATGACAATGCGCAGATACAGTGCAACAGATCCCAAATAAGTATAAAAGAGGTTGTATCTAAGGGACAGTCTCCTAATCCAAACTTTTTGGATGGCATTGCACCTGTGGGTGAAACTATGAGGGCAGAGTTTGAGGCTCAAGGAAATGCTGCAGCTAACGGTGGTATGCTGGTACCAGCTGGTTTGAACGAGGAGAAGACATTGAATGAATTGAGCTTGTATAATGTTCAAATAGATAATGCTACTACACCTCTCATGTCACCTGAGCAGAGCTTGTATTTGGATATTAGAGATTATAGCGAGTAAGTTAATTTGGTGAAGTTTTGTATTGTAAAATATTTGTGCTTTATTTGTAATTGCTCACAGATTTACACATTGTTGCACTTGATTCCATGGTTTGTCTTATTACTAAGTATCTAGATTACTAACTAACTAGATTTTAATTTATGACTTCTTCTTTTTTAGTTCTGAAGCAGAAAGTGATGATCAATCTAATGTTGGATGGACATATTACAACAAAGTTATGGTATGTATCATATCTTCTTTTGTAAAGTTGAACCTTCAATAAAACGGCCTAGCCTTTTCCCGTTGACATCTTCTTCCATTCCCACCAGATAGACACATGGTTCATGGGTCATGGTGGTTGTTTTTACATGGTTTGACTGCCTACCTGAACTCAACATCCCAGTAACTGAATAACACAATGCCCCTTTTCAATAATGGTTAAACTCAATCAGTGATTGTAATCTATACTAATATTATAAAGAGGTAAAGTTTGTGAGTTTGTGACGTTGTAGGGGGTAATCTCTGGATCTACTGAACCGATTTTGAAAATTCTTTCACCAGTAGAAAGCTACATTATTCCTGAGTGTCATTGGCTATAATATATTTAAAAAAAAATAGAGATTCTTATGAAAATTGCAGTAATGTAACCCAAAGTAGCAAAATGTTGCCTATAAAATTCATTCTTTGGTGTGCTCTGAGAAAACTTGATGACACATAATAGTACATTACTGCAGCGGCCAGCAAAATAGGCATTGATGGACGAACGTGTAAATGTGGGCCGAGGCGTAGCCGAGGCACACATACGTAAGTCCATCAATGCCTAGTTGTGGCCAAGGCTTGTATAGTGCTTTTCTCAAATAATGCGCGGAAATTAAAACTAAGTAGTACATAGAACTCATTTTGTCAAAATCAATGACGAACAACAATAATTGTTCCTGCGTTAAAGTGTTCCTTTGTTTTTTTTTCAATAAACAGCGTTCTATTTGCAAGCAAGTTCAAAATTTAAATAAAACCTTTGATAAGTTACCTCCTTGGTTGCCATGTTTCGGAGTAAAACATCGTTCCATTTTTAAACTACACGACAGATATGAGTTTACTATGGAATTTATTTGGCCGCTAGACACGACAGATATGGATTTTCATACAACTTTTGCCGGCCGCTGCGCGCATGTATTTGACCAGTACAGCAATTTCGATTTATCTAGAAGAAGGTTGTTAAAATAATGATCACATTTCCAAGGATGTTTGAGAAAAAATTATTAGGTAGGAAGGTAGGGTATAGGGTAGGTAGGGTATAGGGTAAAAAAAAAAAAAAAAGGTAGGGTAGGCAGGGTTGGCAGGGTAGCCAGTTGATGGGTAGTAATGTTTTTTTTGTTTTTCAGACTCATGTAAATGGCATGCTGCAGGATTCAGACATGCCATCCTCGGCGAGTGCTCTCTATAGAAATACAAAACAACATATGCAGACTGTGCAAATGCAGATTGACAAGACTAATGTTAGTGTTACTAAAAGGTAAATCGAGGTAGAAGTTTTCAGTTCTAGTTGCTGGGAATGCAACACAGAACAGGGTGATCAGGATACTTAGTATTAATTTTGTGTATTACTTCTTAATACCTTAAAAAATACTACAAGGTATTATTACAGCATGGAATCGCCGCGCCGCTGCTACTAAAGTCTGTAGTACTAATAAATTTATACCGTCTAAAGCTTCTGTCACTAAAGCTAATTGAAGCCCCGCCCAATTTGTGTCTTAGTAGGAGGATACAATGCCATGCTTGGTTATTATAGAAAGTGTTTTTGCAACATCACCTCTAGTAATGGCCGCCGTTGCGTATCCGTGATCCGGATTGGATTAATATTTATATGTTAAGTAAATCACTAGACAGAAGTATCAGGAAGGACTTGGTGGAGGCCTTTACCCAACTTTGTGATAGCAATGTTAATAAATTAAAATGGTTACAAAAAAAACCGACCAAGTGCGAGTCGGACTCGCGCACGAATGGTTCCAAACCATTATCGAAAAAAAGTCACATTTGTTGTATGGGACTTTAATATTTATTTTATTCTGTTTTTAGTAAGTATTTATTGTTATAGCGGCACAGAAATACATCATCTGTGAAAATTTCAACTGTCTAGCTAACACGGTTCATCAGAAACAGCCTGGTGACAGACAGACAGACGGATCGTGGAGTCTTAGTAATAGGGCCCCGTTTTTACCCTTTGGGTACAGAACCCTAAAAAAGATAGCTATGAAACCCAGCCACTTTAATTTTCTTTATTTCATAATTTCAGAGTTAAATTCGGTGACGATCCCCTAGGGCTACATCAACCACACATCTACGCGTCTTCTGACACCAGTCTAAAGATGAACCAGCTAGCGGCGAAGTATCTGAAGAACGGGCCTCCAATCGCGGCGCCACAACGACCAGCGCCCAGACCTGCGCCTGGGCCTATCGACATGTCATTCGCGACCAGGAATTATATGGAAAGACATAAACTGTTGCAAGGTATGTTGTGTTGTATGGTGGATCATACATTATTTGACTTATTGCGTACGCGTATTTCCTGGCAAAGAAATATTTCTATTGCACCTAAGGTAATTTAATTAATTATTTAATAATAAAAAAAATTGTGTATTTATACAATCACTTTAGGGCCATAAAATCATCATTATCAGCCTATTAATGTTCCCACTGCTGGGACGCAGGCCTCCTCTCTGTGAGAGGGAATGGGCCGTAATCCACCACGCGGGCCCATTGCGGGTTGGTGGATGTCACATGTACCTATTCGAATTTTTGTTCCTAGGACATGCCGTGTGGTGTGCCGTGTGGTGACGGACGTAAAGAATTTCACCATCCCATATCTTCCCGTGGGTGTCGTAAGAGGCGACTAAGGGACACACCAGAGAATGGGCAGCAGCGTTCTCTGAGCACTTTAACAACTAACTGCGATCGCCAACCCGCCTGCCAAGCGTGGCGATTATGGCAAACCCCCCCAAACCAAATGAATAGCACACATAAGAAACGGCCCCGAGTGCCCGGCAGCCCGTCTACCCTCGGCTACGGTAGCGGTCGAGGCGATGGCGTGGCAAGGGGTGCGAAGAATCCCCGGAGTGGACCCGGCTACCCCAATAAACACCGACGACTGGACCTGGCAACTTATAACACGCGAACACTCCGGACCGACGAGAAGATAACCGAACTCGAGGCGGAATTGAGCAGGTTACGATGGAGTATTATAGGGTTATCTGAAGTCCGAAGAGAGGGAGAGGACTCGATAATCCTCAAATCCGGTAACCTGCTCTATTTCCGAGAGGGTGACCGGCAGTCCCAAGGTGGTGTCGGGTTTATCGTCCACAAGTCCCTTGTGAACAACGTGGTGAAGATCGAGAGTGTGTCGACCAGGGTGGCGTACCTTATACTCAGAATATCCGCAAGATATTCGCTGAAGGTCATACAGGTCTACGCCCCAACCTCGGCACACTCCGACGACGAGGTAGAGGCCATGTATGAGGATATCTCTACAGCCATGCATGGTTTCAAAACTCACTTCACCGTTGTCATGGGGGACTTCAACGCGAAACTGGGCAAACGAGACGAGGATGAGCTGCAAGTGGGGCAATTTGGAGTTGGACGTCGGAACCACCGGGGTCACCTACTAGCCAGTTTTATGGAGAAGGAGGGCCTCTACATGATGAACTCCTTCTTCAAAAAGCGTGAGCACAGGAAGTGGACCTGGCAAAGCCCCGATGGTGCAACTAAAAACGAGATCGACTTCATCATGTCAACCAAGAAGCAAATGTTCAATGATGTCTCTGTGATCAATTCGGTGAAAACCGGGAGCGATCACCGCATGGTAAGAGGCACATTGGACATTCATGTCAAGCTTGAAAGGTCTCGACTGATGAAGTCCACGCTCCGTCCAGCACAGATCCAGGTCCAAAACCCCGAGAGCTTTCAGCTCGAACTCCAGAATCGTTTCGAGTGCCTAGGGAGCTCAGTGGACGAATACAATGACGGGTTCGTGGAAGCTGTCCATACGGTCGGGTCTAAGTTTTTCAAGACCCGCCGTACAAATAGGAACAAAAAGCTCTCTGATCCTACTCTCAAGCTAATGAAGGAGAGGCGTGAGATGATCCTGCAGTCTTCAGACGATGCGTTGAAATACCGGCAGCTAAATAGACGGTTCTCAAAATCCTTGAAAAGCGACCTCCGCCGCTTTAATACTGAGCGTATTAAAGACGCGATTGAGCGGAATAAAGGCTCCAAGGTCTTTGCAAGAGATCTGTCTATTGGGCAGAGCCAGCTCACGAAACTGAAGACCGATGATGGCAGGATCGTTTCCGCCAAACCAGAGCTTCTGAGGGAGATCGAGAGATTCTATGGGCAGCTGTACACGTCAACCAGTAAACCCGTCGCGAATCTAGCGAATGACCCTAGAGCTAGATTGACCCGACACTATACCGAAGACATTCCGGACGTCAGCCTGTATGAGATTAGGATGGCTCTGAAACAGCTTAAGAACAACAAGGCACCGGGTGACGACGGAATCACGGCTGAACTCCTGAAGGCGGGTGGAAAACCGGTTCTTAAGACCCTTCAGAAGCTGTTTGATTCCGTCATATTCGAGGGCAAAACGCCACAGGCATGGTGCAGGGGTGTGGTGGTACTCTTCTTCAAGAAGGGCGACAATGCCCGGCTGAAGAACTATAGGCCCATCACACTTCTTAGCCATGTCTACAAGCTGTTTTCAAGAGTCATCACGAATCGTCTCGCGCGCAGGTTTGACGATTTCCAGCCTCCCGAACAAGCCGGATTCCGTAAGGGCTTCAGCACCGTAGACCACATACATACGCTGCGCCAGGTTATACAGAAGACCGAAGAGTACAACCTGCCTCTCTGTTTAGCGTTTGTGGACTACGAGAAAGCCTTCGATTCGATCGAGACTTGGGCTGTATTGCAGTCTCTCCAACGGTGCCAAATTGACTACCGGTACATCGAAGTGTTGAAGTGTTTATACAAAAACGCCACTATGTCAGTTCGACTTCAGGATCAGACTTCGGAACCAGTCCTTCTGCAGCGAGGTGTGAGACAAGGAGACGTCATATCTCCGAAACTGTTTACTGCTGCACTGGAGGATGTCTTCAAGGTTCTGGACTGGAGAGGGCTAGGCATCAACGTCAATGGCGAGTACATCACTCACCTTCGGTTTGCCGACGATATAGTGGTTATGGCTGAGACCATGGAGGACCTCAGTACAATGCTCGATGATCTCAGTAGAGCTTCCGAAAGAGTGGGTCTTAGGATGAACATGGACAAAACCAAGGTGATGTTGAATGCCCATGTTACACCCACTCCTATCAAGGTCGGAGACTCTACACTCGAAGTTGTGGGCGACTATGTCTACCTTGGACAAACGATCCAATTGGGTAGGGCCAACTTCGAGAAAGAGGTCAACCGTCGAATCCGACTCGGCTGGGCAGCGTTCGGGAAGTTGCGCGGTATCTTCTCGTCCAACTTACCACAGTGTCTCAAGACGAAAGTCTATGACCAGTGTGTGTTGCCAGTGATGACATATGGCTCTGAGACGTGGTCGCTTACAATGGGCCTCATCAGAAAGCTTACAGTCACTCAAAGGGCAATGGAGAGGGCTATGCTCGGAGTTTCCTTGCGTGATCGAATCAGAAATGTAGAGATCCGCAAGAGAACCAGGGTTACCGACATAGCCCGAAGAATTGCCAAACTCAAGTGGCAGTGGGCAGGGCACATTGCTCGCAGAACGGATGGCCGATGGGGCAGAAAGGTTCTGGAGTGGCGACCGCGAACCGGAAGACGTTGCGTTGGAAGGCCTCCCACTAGGTGGACCGATGACCTGGTGAAGGTTGCGGGGATCCGCTGGTTGCGAGACGCACGGGACCGGTCAATGTGGCGACGCTTGGGGGAGGCCTATGTCCAGCAGTGGACGTCTTTCGGCTGATATGATGATGATGATGATGAGGACATGCCGTTTTCGTCACGATGTTCTCCTTCACCGTTTTGAGAGCAGTGGTGATGAAATAATTTATACAAAGTATAGCGCCTGCCTGGGCTCGAACCCACGACCTACATCTTGTAAGTCGCGGCCTATACCACTGGGCCACCACTGCTCCCGAAACCATAAAATACACCTAATTTTATCGAACAGAACACCCCACATACAGGTTGCAATCACAACAACCGCAAAGATAGATCAATTTTAGTACCTGACTTACTTATTTCGATATCCACATAGTCTAACTAGAATAACTTTGGACCTTGGTCTCTTAGATGCGTCCCCCCACCTGGGGTTTCCCGCATTGTTGAGGCGGGGGGGGTTCAGTAGCCGTGGCTTGGTCACCCATGGTAAAGCGAAGTGCAACCCGAGGAGGGGCCGCTCGTCAGGGCTTTTGCCGATAATACGATGACGTAGCGGCCAACAAGTAGGTTGCGGTGCCGCTTGGTAACAGAGGCGACATCGCAACTGAGGCGGGCCGCGATGTCGTATGGAAGGCATTGTGGCCGAAAGTAGGAGGCCGCGGCGGGAGAGGAGTGCCGGTATTGCGGTGCCTACCTTCCGCGGCCTGGACGGGGTCGCCACCGTCTGATGGCGGACGCGATGTGTCTCGCTATCCCCTGCGGCCGAAAAATAGTAGGTGGCGGGGTCACTGACCTGACCCGCCTAAGGGGGACCAAGGGTTCCATACACAGGGTCGTGGTCTTATAGATGCGTAATGTTTGTTATTTTTACAGCCACAATATGGAAAATCAAAAAAAAATATTCAACTAACAAGCAAAAGTTAAGATATTTTTGTATTGGGCCACAAGTCAATCCATATACATAATTCTACACTTCTTAAAACTGGAAATATATGGTCATGTCTTTTATGAGTTTTTTGTTAGTATTTGAGTTTATCTTCACACTGACATCATCATTGCTAGCCAATTAGTTTTAATTGTATTGTTGCCTTAAAAGTACCCTGCGTATTTTTGCCTAATGTTAGCAGAAGTTTAGGAAATGCAATAAAAACTTAAGGGGCTTAAATACATTATGTGGGATGTTTTTATCGATAAAATGAAGTGTATATAGCGGCCTTAAAATTTTATTAGACACATTGTATAATTCAATGCTTTAACGATTTTTTGTTTGTGTTTATAATGACCGTGTATAAATATGATATATAAAATGTATAAAAGGTATGTAATGTCATCCGTTTTGGTAACATGCTGCATATACTTGAGGCCAAGATTACGGCGAAGGAGTTTTTAGTTTCTAGTCATTGAAATGTCTTATTATTTACTGGCTGGGCTAATATTACGTCGTGAGGAAATTATTTTGCTAGAAAAAACGATTCACTTCAATTGTTTTCAAAATGGTTTAACCCGAAATTTTTTCATCTTTAACCCCCGGCGGAAAAAGAGTGGTGTTATAAGTTTGACGTGTGTTGCTGTGTATATGTGTGTCTGTGGCATCGTAGCGTCCAAACGGGTGAACCGATTTTGATCGTTTTTTTTTTTGTTTGAAAGGTGATTTTGTCGAGAGTGTTCTAAGCTATGTAAGAATAAAATCGGTTCAGCCGTTCAAAAGTTATGGGCGTTTCATTCTTTGAATCGGGGTATTTACGCAAGATATCGTGTCATAATTACGTGTTCAATAGATTGCCGATCGAAGCGTATCTACTATGTACTAGATAAATTATGTAGCACGAAATAAAAATGAATCGGGGGTATTTTAAATTTTGAAATTTTACTTGTTTCAGGTATACCATCATCTTCAAAGTCGCCCACGCCGGGTGAGATGCCTAGGTTTCTAGACATAACTGCTTTGAAACAGCAGCCCAAGTTTTTATAGCATACATAGTTAAATTTAGTGTCTATGTTATTATTTTTATAATTAAGTGTACATCTTGTCTTACTTTTATTGTATTATTTTAGTTTGGATTAGATTTATGAATGACTTACTTAGCTTTATTGTTAGGAGTATTTTTAATGTATAAATAAAACAGCCAGGTTCTGAACAGACATTTATTTTAAACCTCAGAGAAAATAACAGAGTAATACCCTACATTATATAAGTAGGTATATTTGTTACGGGAACAGTTGTTTTAAATTATATTACACTTATTTGTTCAGTATCTCTGATTTAATAAGAAGTATTACGGTAATATACATTAATTTTGTCTACGTATATGATATTAACAATAAATTTAATTTCATACAATCTGCTATTTTTTTATTTTTTTTTCTGACGATATCACATTTTGTCGAAACAAGTGATTTAGGAAAATCAAGCCACATGTATAGGTTATGGACCAAGTGATTAAATACGGCAATTTGCAAATGCACAATATGAGTAGGCAATACGATAAAAACTATTGAAATAATTAACTTGACCGGGCTTTCTGAATAATGCCCGTCACTTATTGGGCCGGGTAATAAACCTGTGTCTTTTTTATTATTTTAATGTGGACATTGGTTTTAATATGGAATAGATAAGTACGATTACTATTTAAGCAACAAAGTCGACGGAACCCCAATGCGCAGGGCTCCTATTTCTGTTAGCAGCGCCTAAAGTTTCGGTGTCGGGGTGCCCTAAGCTACCGAGCTCACTTCGGTCGCTCTTGGACTAATTCTTTGACCATAATTATCGAATTGCCCAACCGTTACGTAGCAATTTTCATAATGACAAGACAATTTAATAAATATAGAAGTTTAAATAGTATTTAAATTGTAATTATTTGCAATTTAAATAGTTTAATAAATGTATAGATAAAATTTATAGATAAAATTATACTATCGACATTGCCCGATTTGTCCTGTAGCCTAATTGCGTAAGTGAATTCTGCAAAGGAAACAAGTCGATTCTTTCAAAGAATCAGAATCATTTCTTTCAACTTTTTCGGTATTGCGAAACTAATTTGGAAAGCTAGCGTTAGCTTTCCAAATCCTCCTTTGAGTTGAACACAGACTACTTTGAGATACATACGGAGTTGAAGATATATGACATTTGCATTACATAATACCAATATGGAAGTTTTATCTCGACTCTTCCGCTTTCATTCATTCTTTTACAATCAATGCTACGTCAAAATATTGGTAATGAAAGGAGTATAACCTTTCCGTTTCAGAGTGTAATACGCAATACGAAAAGTCGTTTTTGGGAAGGTTCCAACTTGTTTGCTTTGCAGATTTCACTTACGCAATTAGGCTGCTGATTAATCACTTGGTCCATGACATATCTACACTAGTAAAAAATACCTCATTTAATTAATACTGAGACTAGACTTACGTGCAGTCAAAAGATTTATTTCCTATTTATATGCATCAAATTATGGATTTTTCAGTAATATCCATGCGGCTTTTATACGTTCATTTAAAATATATATTTATAGATCTTTAATAAACTTGTGAACTACTGTAACATCATTATAATTTTTCTTTCAGAGGTATTCAAATATCTCACAGACAATTGTACTTCAATAACTTTGGATAATATGGCAATAAAAATATTTTATGATACACCAATATTCTGCTTAATACATTTATAATATTTTCTATGATCAATATTCTTCATAACTCTTTCCTATGTCGAAGTGGGAACTATAAACAGCACAATCATAAACTAAGAAACATTATAAAAAAATTACAATCTTATTATATAGTTATTTACATTAATAGTTCAACATACAATATTGGGACACATACGTAGGTACGATAAAACACAAAAAAGGATATATATCGAATAGTTCTACGTATTTACTATCGAAAAGTTTATATCCTAAAAAACTTGTCTGTTTTACAATACATTTCATTTTGAATTGGACAAAACTTTACGACTACATATTGTACACATATAATTTTAATTTCTCTTGTGATATCAGCATTCATAATATTTCTTATGATTTAAACTTATTTCTATCAGTTTGGTTCTTTTCTTTGGTTAGTATTATACATTTTCTCACGACATCGAAACATTCAACACACTACTAGATTTCTGTAATACAAGTAAATAGGTAACTTTAATTAATACATTTGAAATGTTAACACTACCGTTACTTCTCTATGTACATTGAAGATAATCTGTATTAACACTTAAATAAGATTTCAATTCTCTTGCATCGCAAAATATTACAGTTTTACACTATTAAGTCTAGAAAGATAACCAAATAATTGGATGGCACTTCTTTTCTGGTGTCAAATAGACTTTCGAAAGATAATAATATTATAATAATTTCTTCATAATTCGTTTAATTCTAAAGAGAACTATTTTAGATCACTTTTTTGTCTTACATGTTGAAGTCAAGTGACTAGAATATTACATTAAAACATGAGATTCTTGATTTAATTATAAATATTAATATATTTGAATTACATAGTATCTGTAGTTACACTGTACATTGTATATTTTCGTAAAAATTGTTGCTAGGTCATAAAATTTCTTATCCAATAAATTATTTTAACACTGAACGTCATCTACTTCGTAACGGTTAGTAATAATATAATTTTGTTTATACAGTATGTTTCCCTTATATTGAGCATATATTTTGTGCAGAGCAATTAACTGTTTAGATATTACATGATTTTTATGTTTCTTATTTCAATAACAGGGAAGAGAAATAAACTTATTGTAATAAAGTATTATTTCTGATAAATCTCCAATATTGCAACAATGATAGAATATTATAGTACAGTCAGACGGGGTGAGTAGAAACAAAACTTTGAAGGTAATTTTCACGTTATTTTAAAATCTTTTGTAGCATTTTAGTAGGTACTCCAATGTATTAATAGTACATTTCATGACGAGCATAAAAAGTCGAGATTTTAACACGAGCGATGTAACCAATTACGAGTCTTAAAATAAAGCCTTTTGAAGCGAGACACGAACGATTCTTTTTTAAATGCAAATAATTTCCAACAACAATTTATTAGAAACGTGTAGAGTAAAACCACAGACTATATACACACAAACAACGCGCGCTTTTTCGAGAGGTAACAGGTTCAGTATCATTCTGCCAATTACATAATGATATCAAATCTCCATACAAAAGTAATTCGTAACTGTTATTAAGTAATTTTGTATTTTTAATTTTAATTTTATAATCGTGTGTCTAATCTAAATCGATTTCATAGGCAATGTGTTACTTAATAGACAAGGTAGTGGAAACATATTTATTTAAAAAATAAAAACTGGCCAAGTGCGAGTCGGACTCGCGCACGAAGGGTTCCGTACCATAATCGCAAAAACCGCAAAAGATCACGTTTTTTGTATGTGACCCCCACTTAAATATTTATTATATTCTGTTTTTAGTCAGTTTTTTTTTTTTTTTTTACATCCATCCTCTATGAAAATTCAACTGTCTAGCTATCAAGGTTCATGAGATACAGCCTGGTGACAGACAGACGGGACCCTAAAAACGATGCTATGTTTGTAAACAATAAAGTGGTATTACAGTTAAAATTCCCTCGAAAGTTTTATTTCTTTTTACCCGTGCGTTCCTATTCACTCCGTTTGACGGTAGTCAACGTAAAATAGTTTCATACTAATTTTTCATACGCTCTACGAAATATAGTTTGTTCACTACACATCACCCATAATTGTTATATCACATATTTGCCATTCATAGTATCCCTCTAGTGTCTACTCGTACTATGTCTACATGTAACGTCTCTACTTGATTTAAAATAATTTTCATTAGGTATAGATTAAATTTTTATCTAGACATTTTAAGTTGGCTACACACGATTTTATATATTAGAAGTTCTCTACAGTGTTCCTAAAACAATATATGCAATTCTGAAATTTCTGTCGTGTGTAACCAACTTGTTCAACACTCAATACCTACAGTTGTATATCTAGCTACTGATACATTTAATATTGTGCACCTGGTTCCGTATTCGATAACAAGCTACGAAGTTGGTTGGTTTGCCTACGTATCACTTATAAAGTTTCGTCGTCGCCTCCTCCTCTTGATTTGCTGTCTAGTCTCAGTTCTGCCAATCTTTGCCGAATGCTGTTTGGCCTGAAAAAGTACGAAATTTACGGTTATAGATTTTGCATCCTAAGTTCCTCTTCCTACCCTTCAATTTGTATATTTTCAAATATGTGTGTATTTGTGTATGTGTGTATTTGTGTATGTGTGTATTTGTGAACCTGTTTGTGACATCATAACTCCTAAACGGATGAAGCCATTTTGATTTCGTTATTTTTTTGTTGAAAGGTAACTTTATAGAGTGTTCTTAGCTAAGTTTGTTGAAAATCGGTTCAGCCGTTCAAAAGTTCTGGTCGTTTTACTGTTTGCATCGAGGTGTTTTCGCAAGATAGCGTGTCATAATTACGTGATCAATAGATTGTCGATCGAAGTCTAGTACTATATAAATTATGTAGCATGCTTTAAAATGATGTCGGAGGTTTTTAGAGGTCTACTTAGATTCGTAAAGTCATACCCTCCTCCGTGTAATGTCCGCACATTTGGCGTCCTGTCCGGACTTTTTCCGGCCTTCATTTGTCTTGGTTTTTTCGCTTGGATGGCAATATTTAATATTTATTAAATTTTTGGAGTTAAAAAGCAGTATTTATCTTCACTTCAATCTCTATGATACAATGTGTATATATCGACTACATGTCTTAGTACCTATAATAATAATTAGAGATTGACGAATTTCATTTTTTAATTTCTGTCCGGACATTTTTTCAGTCTCTTTTGACAGGATTTTCAATTTTTGAAATGGTAACCATACCTCCGTGGAACTACCTACGTATCCATAGTAACAATTAAACTTTGAAAGACCCACCCCCAGGGTGATTTTCGTAGTGCATGTATTACCACGGATATGATGCTGAAATAACAAAATAACTTCATTATGATTGTATTCACCTGTCTGAAAAGTAAGATGTGACCACTTGGTCAGCGGAGACTGACTGTCGTTGGTACGCTCCCGCGCTCAGGTTGCTCTGAGGGATCTTGTAGATGCGCACGCATCGCCCGCTGTTTTCTGGGAGCACTGGAAATTACAAGAACAAACATTAGAGGGAGTTCAGAATCTTCTTTACTGCTTCATGCATCATCGTTTGTCAAGCGTATGCGATGGTTTTGCTTGTTTTATTTTCTGAAGCATCGATGATATTTAGTTAGTTCAGACTGGTTTGTAGAACTCATCCGCACGCTTATTACATATCTTTTGCAAGAGCAAAACGATAGCGATCAAACGCTTTATGACATAAAAGTCGGAATTACCTGCAGTGTAGGTATAGTAGGTCCTACAGAATCGCTCGCTGTTTGTCAAATACACTTATTTAAAAAAAAAACCGCCAACAACTCTAAAACTTCTGTAAGGAAGACCAATTATTGCGCAATAATCGCTATCGTTTTGCTCTTGCAAAATATACGTAATAAGCCTGCCGGTTACAGCTTTCTAGTTTCACCCAGCTTTTTCAGCATCTATTTCATATTCTCAGCAAAAGCTCCTACTAAAGCTTGAAAATTATACCAACCTTGAGGAGAAGTAGGTGGTGAGATCGGAGCCATTCGTGTCAATGGCGGTCTAATGTTTTCTTGCTCCGAAGAAATGGAACTGCTTCTGCTTGAAGCTGAATTGTTCTCCGAAGGTGCAGTGCGGTTAATATTGTAAGGGTCTCCTCTGTAAGAAAAACTATGCTTATTACGAAGGTGAAAAATTCGATTTTAGCAGTAGATATGAAAGACCGAAGATACGATACCGTTTCGTACATTTACTATACGGACGGACGGGCGAGCGAGCGGACGTAACTACACTCCTATTCGAAAGACGAGCGTCGACTAGTTCGAAGAAGATCGCCAAGGCGGGACCGGGCGGGCGACGTTTCACCTCTTTTCATACTTCGGTTCACACCGTGAACTACAGAAGCTAAGTTACGCTAACGAGGTGAATGGATAACATAAATGATAAATGATTTTATTTCTGTAAGTTGTTTTGTACAAACAGTTTTACATGTCGATCATATTTTTTAAAATTAGATGAGGTCGGCGTTTCCTGTCTGACTACTCTGAGAAGTAAGTAAGTAAGTAAATATTTATTTCTCAGTATATGGTACATTGAGATCTTACATTTAACATTGTTTCACACATTTTGTTGTTGGTGTAGAAATATTAAATAATAAGCTAGGTACATGCAAATCAAAACTAGGTACATTATAAGATTATTATATAAATTTAAGAAATTTTGTATAATGTCGAAATATAAATCATAATATCAAAAAATTTGTCTTAGTGTCAAAAAAAAGAAATTAATCATAATGGCAAAAAAAAACAAAAATGTCAATAATTAATCATCATGTCAAAATATAAATCGTAACGTCAAAAATAATAATAAAAAAAAATACTATATCAAAGTACTAATACCAGTATTAAAATTTTAATTAGAATATCAAAAAGAATGATTTAAAAATTCATTGACGGAATAAAAACACATGTCTAAGAGCCAATCAAACATTTTACATTTAAACTTATTAATTAGTAGCATTCTCAGGGCAGGTGGTAATTTTTTATAAATTGTAATTGTCATGCAACTGGCATTTCTACTGTACAACTGCAATCTCTGAGTAGGCACTAGTAATTTCCCGGCATGTTTTTTGTTCAGTCTTTCGGAGACTTGTTCATTCAATGGAAAAAAAACTGTTTTTTTTTTTACAAATAGACATACTTCAAAAATATACAGACAGGGGAGTGGGAGAATTTTTAAGTCCTTAAATAATGGCCTGCAATGGTCCAAATAATCTGCTTCACTCATGGCTCTGATACATTTCTTTTGCACTAAGAATGCTCTTTCCACATCCAGTGAATTACCCCATATGACTAGGCCATAACGCAATACCGATGAAACATACCCGTGATAAGCATTTAGGACTGTTCCTCTAATGGATACGAGTCTTAACTTACGAAGAGCATACACAAACTTATCAAGCTTACTGCATACTCTTTCTACATGTTCCTTCCAATTCAATTTGTTGTCGATTACTATACCTAAAAATAAAGCTGATGGCTCTAGTTGCAGAATTGCATTATTATGTCTAATTACTGTTGGTATTACTGACAAGTTACATGTTTAAAAATGAACTATTTTGGTTTTTCCAATATTAACATGAAGATTATTGTACCCCAGCCATTTTATCACATTAATTAATTCATTATTAGTATCGATTTCTATGTCAGTTTTGTTGGAACATTTATCGTCAATGTAGTATCGTCAGCAAATTGGATACATTCAAATTTTAAATATTTTTTGAGGTCATTAATATATAATATAAATAGTGGCGGACCCAGTACACTTCCCTGCGGGACGCCAGAACCATTAGTCTTTAGTTCTGAGCAATATGTCGTCCTAGTATTATTTTCTATTCTAGAGATAACAGTTCTCTGTTGGCGATTAGATAAGTAACTTTTAAGCCAATCATGCGCTTTGCCTCTTATGCCATATTTCTCAAGCTTGTAGAGTAGTCGTTCGTGTGATACAAAATCAAATGCTTTAGAAGAAAGGCCGAAACAAACTCAGAGGTCACAGTCTCTTTTAAAGTCCAGACAAAATCTTGGTTAGATCGCTGGCATCGTCGGATATTTCGTACGCATTGTTTTTTTTTTTCTCTTATAGGCGCGCGCTTGACTACTATCTCACCTGATGGTAAGCGATCATGTTTTCAGCTTATATTTGTACTACGGGGCGTGAACCAAAGTATGAAAAGAGGTGAAACGATGCTCGTCGGGCGGGCTCGATCGTTCGCTGCCAGACCGTGTGGCCTGTGCTTAAAGTTCGTCCCTCTTAGTCTACCGGAATCTTGCCAAGCATCCAATATGACCCAATCACCGATACTTAAAGGAAGTTAAACCGTTTCTTACCTATCATGGTTGTCATCTTCATCGAGAGAGTAAGGCCCGCACTGCTTGCTCATCTGCCTGACGAGCTCGTCGTGAAGACTTAGGCACGGATCTATCTCCCGACTCAAAGGCACGTATTCCGGTGCGCATGCCACATAGAATATATCCTGAAACTTAATTTGTGTTACTAAAGTAAGCTATCAAGTTACCCTGACTATGATGAAGTCCTTTGTTTTTAGGGTTCCGTACCCAAAGGGTAAAAACGGGACCATGTTATTAAGACTCCGCGGTCCTTCTGTCACCAGGCTGTGTCTCATGAACTGTGATAGCTAGACTGTTATAACATAAATATTTAAGTGGGGCTGCCATACAACAAACGTGTTTTTTTTTGCTGTTTTTGCGATATTCGTACAGAACCCTTCGTGCGCGAGTCCGACTCGCACTTGGCCAGTTCTTTTATTACAGAAATATGCCGATGCAGAAGCGATAATTAAATATCTAAAAATTAACTACGAGAACCTCTATAAAATGTCATTATCAACAAAGCAACTATTGGTTTCATAAACAATCTTGATTTTTACTACTGTCGATAATAAAGCTTGGGAAGCAAACTAATGGTTATATTAATTTTATCTAACAAACTCTGAGATTTTCTTTTAGGTACTTTTTTACCAAACCTTGAGATGGGTTAGACCAGCAGTCTAATTGCGTAAGTGAATTCTGCAAAGCAAACAAGTCGATTCCTTCAAAGAATTAGAATCATTTCTTTCAATTTTTTCGGTATTGTGAAACTAATTTGGAAAGAGTACAAACATCCTCCTTTGAGTTCAAGTTTCATCAAACTCGAATGATTTATTTCCAAATCATTAGGACATAATTTCATTACACAATACCAATAGTGAAGTTTTATCTCGATTCTTCCGCTTTCGTTCATTCTTTACAATCAATTTTACGTCAAAATATTGGTAATGGAAAGAAGCATAACCTTTCCTTTTCAGAGTGTAATATGCAATACATAAAGTCGTTTTTGGGAAGGTGCCGACCTGTTTGCTTTGCAGAATTCACTTACGCAATTAGGCTGCAGTTAAGGAAGTCTGAGTTGCCTAATGAGAAGCTAACAAATGTAAAAACAAACAAACATTCTAGATACATTTCGGAGGGTAGTAATGTTTTATTAGACATTTTTCCGAGTTTGGTACTTACT
Source organism: Anorthoa munda (assembly GCA_945859665.1). Classification (NCBI taxonomy): domain Eukaryota; kingdom Metazoa; phylum Arthropoda; class Insecta; order Lepidoptera; family Noctuidae; genus Anorthoa; species Anorthoa munda. The sequence goes on from OX243893.1 coordinate 9,238,224, forward strand.
CTTCGCCCGCAAAGTAATTTCAATCCAGGTATGCAGGCTGCGTGTACCAAGGATCCATTGGCAACTAGTCGTATCTCTAATAAATCTTCGGCGAATGCCATTATGTAGGGGAAAGCGCATACTGAAACAAGAGTAACCGATTTTGTTGACAATATAAATAAATTATGGAAATAGATAAAAGAAAAATAAAGTAGCATCGTCAACAGAGAAGATCATCGAGGTATATGATCACGAAGATTTTACGACGCAGCCGCCGTTGAAATCTTACTTAATATTATAAATGCGAAAGTTTAGATGGATGTGTGTATGTTTGTTATTCAATCACACATAAACGACTGAATAGATCTGGATGAAGTTTGGCACAGATATAGATTCATCATCATCCTGTCCTTATCCCATGTTAACTCAAAATCGTTTGAACGGACTGTAAAAAGATTTGGAAACATGTCTCATGTTATTTCAGATGGAGTTTAGTTTGATATAATGTCGTGGTTTAGTCGAGAAGACAGAATGTTCATTCCTGTCATGTTCTCGTGGTAAATGTGGGTTTTAGCAAAATATTAAAACAGATAATGTTTGTTGTCTTTACCTACTGCTGCAGGCACAGTTGTCCAATGAAAATCATATTCGGTATCACTTTCCAATCCTTTACTTGTTAGTCTTTCAAAATGGCACGTATCTGAAAAAAACATTTAAAAAGTCTAATTCCGTCCAGTAGGAAAGGATTTTTTGGGCTATATCAGGGCTTCTCAATCTTTTTTACATTGTGACTCCCTTTATATTGTTTTTTTTTGTGACGCCCTTGTTTCTTAAGAACTAATTCGTATTTATCTTGTTGTTTGAAAAAATTGTGCTTTTTTAGGAAAAATGGGCTCGCGTTTTTGAGCATATCTTTTCAAATCGGAGCCAAACTTTTCAAACCAGAGTTAGATAATCTTGGGATACATTACTGTAAAATTTAATTACGTTGTATTTATCGAATAGTTCCTATTAGTATTTATCGAGTAGTATGTTGCAGCTTCAGGCTCGTATCACATATTTCACAGTTTTAACAGCTGTTCTTTTTCACTTACGACGCCCGTGAGAGAGTACTGCGACGCCCCGAGTCGTCACGGCGCACAGTTTGGGAACCCCTGGGCTATACTATAAATGGAAACTTACGATTATAACATAAAACTATTTGTCCATCTCTCTCATCTCCTATGCGTAAGGCGTTGACGAGAGTTCCACGACGGGGTCCGCTATCTTCCGAGTTTTCTGCTCGTTTCACTGACTGCAAAGTATCAATAAATAGTTAAAAGGAGTCTACAATATCGGTATCACATAGACGAAGCTATATCAATTGGGATCTCCTTAGAATATTTTAAGTTCGTTTTGTTAGAAGTTGAATAGTTTACCTGACCAGTTCCAGATTCTAAAACTTCCCAGTGATGCTTGTATCCAACTACTATTATTCCTACTTCTCCATCCATAAGCTTGATGAGTAAAGGAGATTCACTTAGCTGGATGTCCTGCAAAAATTACAAACATTCATGTATTTTTTCTCCCTTGGCTAAGACGTTGGTCCAAAATTTTACTTACTTTGATATGTGTATATTCGAAACCCATCTCGTTGTCAGTCTTTGATTCTTCAATCATAATCATTACTCTTCTACCAATTGCTACCGCTAATGTTGTTTTACCTCCTTCCCCTAAAAAAACAATCACAGAATGTTGTTGCTAGCTTCCTTCTGGACTCCAAAATTTTAAAATTTGCCTCATTATATAAGATAAGGATTTTGTAAATTGACAGTAAATAGCTACATCAAAACACACAAAAGTAATATAAACCTGTTTCTAGCAGATCAAAATAGTGTGCAGTCTTAGTCCGTGGAAGTCTGGCATGCTTGCAGTCCTGCAGTGGTCTCATGGCCCAAGCGCCAGCACACAGCTCTTGTATAGGCAGCGCGTACAACCCTGCACCCCCCGCCCCACCAGTGGTTGATCCTCCACCTGCTATCACCCGCGCGCCCACGCGGAAGAGACCCGCTCGCTCGCTGACCCGAGCTGCGCGGACGCAGCCTTCCCACCTTAATACTACGCGAGTTGTTCCACTTTCTGTTGGGAAAGTACGGTTCCAGATAGTCCAAATAAATCATATACTTATATAATAAGAACTTGAGGTAGGCTTAGAATTGATAGTCTCTTCAAAAGAAGAGCGACGAAAGCCTTTTTACCCGACTGCCGAAGGAGCGGGTAATGTGTTTATTTACAAATGAGAATAAGCTCAAATATCTTCGAGTAACGCTGAGTGGTCTCGACTTTTTGAGAGAAAAGTCTAAGAATGAGGGTTTAGATTAAAGATCTTCAAGGCCAGAAAATAAAATGAACCTACCTTCTAAAATGTATGTATTGGAAGTAGTCGATAACAAGAGACGTCCCTCTGACAGTTGTTCCGCACAAACTGGCGTGGCTGGTAGTGGTGCAGCGCGCCACACTTTTCCTTCCCATGGAGCTCTTCGGGAACCGCCACATCCTGAATCCATATATTTTGTTATAACAACAAAACTGACTATGGTCCTAATGTGGAATTGCATCAAAATGACTTGCCAAAATTTCCTCCGGAAATTTATTATTCCATAATTTTGTGAGCAATAAAGACAGTGCGATACAAATTCCTTAAAGTCGGATATCAGACTAGCTACCTGATGAAACTAAGCTAGTAGGAGCATCGCCCCTCAACACAGCGTCAAGTTTGAGAGCTTGTCCCACGTGTAAGAAGTGTTCGGTTCTCACTGCGCCCGCGCCTCCCGCGCCTGCGCCGCCCGACCATACGTCTGAGAGTGCTCGACGAGATAGCATCGGCTGAAAATATGACTGCAGTTGTTAAAAAGAAGAAAGAGCGAAAGAACGGCAAAATGAATGAGGAGGAAGGAAGTCGTAGAAGGTATTAAGGTAGGATATTATTGGTTTCTGCTTATTTGCTTAATATGGTGTTTAGCTCAAGAATACGCATAGCTATGACTCTTTTATTCCAGGTTTTAAAGAATCTGTCGCAAAGCCGCATCCAGAGTCTGACGTCGTCGGCTCGTCGCCTATTTGGTAGTTGGGATTTGATAGTGTCTCAGTTTCGATTGGTAAGCAAGCCTTTCCACACAGGCATGGTGATAATGATATGAATATGATCTGGAAGTGAAAGAAAAACATATTTTTAGAACGATGCACGAGTAAGCAGAATTTGTTAGCGGAAAAATGCTAATGTGTTTATAAAATGAACGCGTTATACGGAAGAAATCTCCTTAGTGCATGAAACAACAGTATTAAAACTTTTAAAACGTGAACCGTATGTAGTTCTAAAAGTAGAAGCTCAACCTCCTTAGCTTACTGCAAGCTTGGCTGCTTTGTTTAGATCCAAACTAGAAAGCTGCGCAAAAGTATACTCCAGCAAATGCTTGCAAAGTCCTACCTGCTGCTAACTAGATTACAAGCGCATGTGGCATGAAACACTTACGGCATTGAATATCTTTAAACTACGCAGAATGTGATACAGTCCTTTTAACTTTCAGAATCTTTTGGCACACAGGTGCAGTTAAATCGCTGCCCTAAATAAAAAAAGTTACAGAAGTACGTCCTAAACGGAGAGACTAATTAAAACTTCTAATCTAGGAAGTAGATAAAGAAACTTTTGGAGTAGCAAGTGCGTGTCAAAAAGAAACTTACCACCTTATGGTCGGAGCAGTGTTCCGCGTAGATGTCCCTTATGAGAGTGTCCAGAGTCCGTTGTCGTTTCAATGCAAAGGTAGGCGTTTGGAAGGCTGCTTTCTCTCCGTTCATTAACTTTACCTGGAGATTTGGAATTGTTTCTTCAAATTCTATTCTTTAAGGCAATAAATATATTTTTTTTAGCAAGTCATCAAATGTATAGCGGTCAGTGACCATTAATTGGCTGGAGATTTAGAAGAGATCATTTACTTACGATTGAACTGCGAAGCTGTAATGTATCTCAGAAGTATTGATCATGCTTGTTTTTATGTATCATACGATGATAAACAAGATCAGACCTTATCAGAAAGGGAAAAAATCAACTCACCAATAGAAATTCCCTAAATAGTTGAGGATCGTTGAATATCGGTGGACAAGGTAACGAGGGGCCAAAAGGTGGCACTGTATCATCACTGTATACGCTGAGCTTGTATCCTTCTTCCACTTCTGAAACGACTGCGAATATGTCTGTTTTATTTTTAAGGAAACATCATCGTCTTACCAGTTAAAAGGCATGTAAGTAAAATATGAATTAGCAAAACAAGGGTGCACGGTTGGCGCAGTGGTTGAGCGATTGACTGCTGCGCTGCGTGTCGCGGGTTCGATTCCCGCACGGAACAAATATTTGTATGACTTACAGATAGTTGTTCCGGCTCTGGGTGTTTGTGTATGTGAGATTATATGTTTGTAAACGCACCCACGATACAGGAAGAAATTCCTAGTGTGGGGCAAAGTTTAAAAAAAAAAAGCAAGAGAGCAGAGTTTATTTTTAGGTTATTTTTTTTTCCCGGCCATATCACATAAAAATACATTGAAAAAGCAATGTCATTTAAAATTCACTAGATACCACATAATCCGGGCTCTATAGTGAACAATAAAAATTCATACATATGCAGCAGACTGAAAAATATTGATAAAAGGATACGTGTGAAATGGCTTTTGACGCACTGCGGATTAAATGTGTTGTGCACGGAGTCGTCTGTGAATACAATGTTGACGATGTCATTCCCGATGTGGCGTTTCCTCTCCAACTGCAATAAATGCATACAAAGTTGGTTGCAGCGTTATGGACGGGTTAGGTAGTTCCATAGAAAGCTATGGATTGGGTTTCGCAAAGCTACGGATGAGCCGAACTTAGAGCGTAGAACAGTGTTCGTTTGTTGTTTTGGTTGCGCCCATGCAGTGTTCGTTTGTTTGTTGTTTTGGATGCGCCCACGCAGTGTTCTAGCCCTGTACTATAGTGCAAATATTGGGTTGCAGTTACAGTCAACAACTAATTTTAATCATATGACTTGCTGCAATTTCATAAAGGTCTTAGGTATTCCCAATCATTGATGCAAGGATAAATGGCGGTTTATTGTCAGAAAACAACTGAAATGCTGGCGAAATATGCAAAGTAGAAAGTCAATCGAAAAGTAAGCGTATATCTAGTGTACTAAATAATGAGCGAGGTGCTCTCTGTATAGAAAATTTTAGATTAATTCATTCATTTGTTTATTTTACGGAGTCTATCAAAACCAGCTAGCCTGCAGCAGCAGCCAATTAATAAACTAGTTAAAACTCAATACATCCTGTCAGTTTACCCGCCGCAGTGTGACTACGCCGTCTTAGCTAAGCTACCTCTAAAATCTTCGTAAACGAATTTCGAAGCACAAAAGTTTAACTGGGGTGTCGCAGACTAATAACATTATCCATCACAAACTTGTAAATCTTAAAATATGATTTGCGGCATCTTGTAGAAAAGATGCCTAAAGAATGTTGGAAAGACGTTTCATAGATAAAAATAAAAATAAAAATAAAAAAAATAAAAAAGCCTTTTATTTCTTGCTTTACAATAAAGATAGACAATTAAAAAAAAGTGCGCATGCATAATTAATTAGATTCGCTTGTTGTTAGTAAAAGTAAGTAATCAATTAACTGATTCAATGTTACTGGTACTGGGCTAATTGTATTTTTTGGTATTACATTACATATTTAGGTATTTAAATCATTAAATCATAAAATAAAATTTCAATTTCTAATAAATTAATTATACTACAATTTACAATTCAAATTATTAAAATAGAACAATAAACTTACAATTTCCAATAAATTAATTACTTTACAATTAAATCATACAAATAACTGGTACAATAAACTTTCGATTTCCAATAAATTAATTGCAATACATTATAATTAAATTAAATTACTTTCGTACTTCTAAATTCTAATAATTGTCTTAGACAGTAATAAGAACACGTTATTAAATTTTTACATAATAAATTAACACGATAGTTTTAAAAAAAAATATATTTTGTTATTGTTTGTGATGTAGAGTTAATTAACTATTGTTAGTTTTTGGGTGTAAGCATATGATTTGCAAGAACCCCTCTCAACGGAAGGTAAAGGCCTCCTCCAGAGATAACCAATGTTTTCTATCCTGTGCTACACGCATCCAGTGGGTACCTGCTATTTTTATAACTTCGTCTGTCCAGCGTGCATTTGGTCTACCCCTTTTTCTTTGGCCCGATGGTCCTAACCATGATGTGGTCTTTCTGGTCCAGCGATTGTCATTTAGTCTGGCTACATGTCCTGCCCATCGCCATTTTAGCCTCTGTGCGTAGCTGAGAGCATCTATGGCTTTAGTTTTTTGTCTTATAACAGTATGAGGGATTTTTTCGATCCTTCTGATCTTCATAATGCTTCTTTCCATACTTCTTTGACTAGTTATGATCTTGTTTTTTATTTTTATAGTAAATTTCCAGGTTTGACAGCCATATGTTAGTGAGGGAAGTAGGCAGGTGTTCATGACTTTGCTTTTCAACCTTATGGGCATGTCACTTTTCAGAATTTCCTTGAGACTCCAGAATTTTTTCCAAGTGATGTTGGCTCTTCTCTCCACTTCCAGTTCGTTGTTGTGTTGGTTGAATGAAATTTGTTTTCCTAGGTAAATGTAGGTGTCAACGTAAGATAAAGGCAAATTATTGAGGTATATAGGTGTTTTAGTATGGTTCGTCATGACATTTGTTTTATTTAAGTTAATTTCTAAGCCCACTTTACGACTTTCTTCATGTAGCGAGTTTATCATTAGTTGTAGTTGGTTTGTGCTTTCTGATAACAGAACTATATCGTCAGCGAATCTGAGATGGCTCAGGTAACATCCGTTTATATTTATGCCGACTTTCTCCCATTTTAGTTTGCGGATGATGGTCTCTAGCACCGCTATAAATATTGTTGGAGAGATTGGATCCCCCTGCCTTACGCCTCTTTTTATTTGTATAGTTGGCCCAGTGGTCTCCAACTTCACTCTGCTAGTACTGTTGTCGTAGATGTTTTTTAGGACTTTTATGTAATCCATTGCCACTTCTTGAGAGAGTAGAGCTTCCCAAATCGATGGGTGGAGTAGAGTATCGAAGGCTTTTTGATAATCAATAAAAACAGTATAGAGTGGTCTGTTGAACTCTTGGAATTTTTCTATTACCATTTCTAGTGTGTGTATATGGTCAAACGTTGAAAAACCTCGTCGGAAGCCTGCCTGTTCTATTGGTTGGTATTTTTCTGTGGTTTCTTTTATTTTTTTCTCTATTATAGAGGAAAAAAGTTTGTATAGTGAAGCTAGTAGGCTTATCGGTCTATAGTTACTAATGTCATTTGGGTCTCCTTTTTTATACAGCAAAATTATTTCCGACTCTGACCATTGACTTGGAGTATTTTTGCAACTCAATATCTTGTTAAACAGTCGGGTTAGAGGTTTAGCTAGATACCTGCATCCTATTTTTATGGCTTCGTTGGTGATCCTGTCGGGTCCTGGGCTTTTATCTGCTTTTAGTGCTTTAATTTCTTTCACCACTTCGTCTTCGTCAATGGTTGCTTTCGCCTCACCCTTACTACTACTCGGAAATTTATATACTGTTTGGTTTGGCGAGCTATAAAGGTTTTTGTAAAAATCTGTTGCTATTTTGAGTATTTCCGTTCTATTTTGTGTGTTGTTAGTTTTGCTTTTCAACTCTTCAATCCATGATTTATGTGTTCTCAGTTCTTTATACGCTTTCTTGACGCTCCCCGTGGCATGAAGACATTTTTCAATAGTTTGTGTGCGGTGTGCCTTATAGTCTTGGTTAATTCGTTTGCTTATCAGCTTATACAGTGCTGTTAATTCGTTTTTCATAGCCCTTGATTTCGGTTTTGTGTTATGTATTTCACGTCTTCTGCTGATCAGTGCCTTTGTGCGTGTTGATATTATTTGCTTTTTCCCCGTGCTTGTGCTAGATGCCAGTTCATGTGCTTTTTTCAAGCTGGTATTAATTGCGTTTGTTATTTTATCGTAGCAATTCTGTACGGTGTCATCGTCATTCCAGTGGTCGAGCAAATTTGCCGAGCAGCTATTCAGCGATTTAATGTAGGTTTTCACTTCTTCCTCGTTCTTTAACTGGGATCTAGGGCATTGACCAAATTTGTTACGATTTTTTGACCTTGAAAGTAGATTGAAAGCTGCCCTAACCGGTCTGTGATCCGAAGGGTAAGTGATGTTTAGGACCTGTATGTTATGTACGTTTTTCGGTAGGTTTGTTAGAATGTAATCTATTTCGTTTCTTGTATTTCCAGCAGGTGATTTCCAAGTCCATCTCTGCTTATTATTCTTTTTGAAAAAAGTGTTCATAATGGCTAGATTGTTTTCGTACGCAAAATCAATGAGCCTATTTCCTCTAGAGTTTCTGTTTCCGTAGCCGTATTTGCCAGTGATGGTTTCGTCTTGCTTGGGTAGACCAATTTTGGCGTTGAAGTCACCCATGACTATTATGTTATTTCCTGAAAGTCGTATGGCGTTGTCGACGGTTCTGTAGAAAAGCTCTAGTTCTTCATCCTTCGAAGCCTCTGTTGGGGCATATACTTGAACGATACTTAAGTCTAAGTTGTTGATATGAATCCTTAGCAACGCTACTCTTTCTGATAGTCCCTTGAAACTTGTTATGTATTTTTTTAAGTGTTTTTTGATTATAAAGCCTACTCCGTATAATCCTGGCGTTTCTCCGTTCGTCGTTTCATAGACCCGGCGTCCCGTCGTTTCATAGACCCGAAGTTTAATGGAGTAAGTTAAGATGGTTTTGTTAGACGGGCCAAGTTTACTGAAGTTTACAATATCAGAATTTGTTTTTTTTTTTAAGGCATTGCCTTATTATGAAATTGATAGCTAGATACACGTTTAAGATGAATTTCTGGTCCACATTACCCTGTACCACATTCACAAAGTTAAAAGAAAATTTCGAAGAATTTAATTAAAAGACATTGTACCATTAAAATTGAAGTAATTACTCATTATTATAATTTTATGAAGCTCACCTGTTGCTTATTATCCTTAGAAAACGGCAACATTGTCGAGACGTGAAACATAATTTCGTGTCCTTGATGCATCGTGTAAATGGAATGACTGCCAGTCATGTCACCTGTTACAACGGGCACAATTAAGATGAGTCTATACTCCATTTGAAATAACATTAGACGTCTTTACAACTCTTTTTACAGTCCGTTCAACCGATTATGAGTTCTATCTTGTGCACATAAGGACGACATAAAAAGCATAAACCTGTTACCAAAACAAACTGTTCACTACAGCTTCCATTTGACGTATTACCAACGCAATAGAAGTCAAAATCGGTTGAACGGGCTGTAAAATGGGCTTATTTAAATGTCTAATGTTATAGTAAATGGAGTTTAGTTAAGACGAATTTCAGTAATTTTTGTTCATTTTATATGCTAAAGCTATACTTTCTGGGCTTCGATAAAAACTCGTATTTTATTTCGATCTGTCGAAAAGCGAGTGTTCGTGAATTCCAATTTCCACCGATCGCTTTGACGGATTTACAGCGAAAACAATCATCTTCGCTGAAGCCACAGCACGTGTAGCCTCAGGGTCACAGATAATAACATTTTCTAGCTTTTGTTTATTACGTAATAAGTTGTAATAAATTGAAATATGAATGTTACCTTTGACGTCCAGCCCCCCTCGAAAACGGTTCCAACCTCGTAATCGAATTTTATCTCCCAAAAGTGAAATAAATCTTTCCCATTTCTCGTCGCCTTTCTCTGAAAGATTTCCAACATTTAAATGTCCTATCTCTAAATGTATTTGGCTCTTAATATTTAGTGTTATATTTACCGTTGGAAAGCATTTCGTCGTCAGTCTTTTGGCCGGGTTTCATTAGCATTACTCCTATTTTAAAATTTACAGAGCCTTCCTGTTCTTCCAGTAGTAGAACGTCTTTTTGTAATTCGGCACATGTTATCTAAATAAGAAATTGATTGTACACATCACACGTATGTTTATGAAGGTATATATTCAAATTCATAAAGGTAACAAGTCTATAACAGCAACGCACCTCTCTTGGGACCTTATCGACTCGTTCCATTGATGGGAATTGTCCTAGAATCTGCTTGACTGTTGGTCTAGTCGGCGCTTGTCCACCGCCACTGTTCCAAGCACTTGGTGGCAGATATATCTTATGGGCACCCTATAAATGCACATTATGTTTATAGATAAATCTGTGTAATGAACTTTTATTACTCCACTAGTCTGTTTATTGTTCGTTATAGAGCTCTTTGAGCACTCCAATTAATGTTCTCTTCCTAGCTTTTAATTTTTATTGCACACATTTAAGACTAGAACTTCATCGCTCGTAAATGTTGTAGTAAATAACTTTAACAAAAATCGTCACCTTATAAACTGTTAAAACCAGGCAGTCCGTAAAGATAAAATCAACTTTTTTACATTTCAAGTTCCAATAAACGAATTATTCTGTCACGGAGACCATTTGGGATTATAACTGTCGTTCTGAATATATCAAGGGCAATATTTTTCCAATTTTATCTTCCGGACGATAAAGGGCGTTATAACTTAGAGCTGACGTACGAAATAAAAGTGATTGAAATCTTGAAGGGCGCGTGCCATAACTGTGAGTAGCAATTCTCACCATTTTATTGAAGAGGATGGCTCGTAAAAGTCCCGCGCCGCCTTCCTGCACCACACTCAGCAGGTACGGCTCCCTGGATCCATCCACTCCGATGTAGTTCTGATGCACTGTAAACATTTTATGATTGTACAATATTATGGCTGGATATAAGGCTAAGATGCAAATGGAAAACGGCTTTGAGTACTCTCAGTTAACTGGTGTTACACAGATGAGATGTTACAGTTTTATGTAATAAAACGGCAATATAAGCTGCCGAGCAATGAAAAAGTTCCACCCACAAAATGCCGACAAACACCTTAATTAATTTTTTCACATTTAATTTAAAATTTGAACACAATATTTACGTTTTTAGTTGGTAATATTCTGATGCGCTGTTAAATGTACTTCAATATTGCAGACGGCGTCATTAATCTAGCCTTTCCCGTTTAGGAGTCATTTGTCATTGGAACTTTTTTCATTGCTCGCGAGTGTATTATCAACAACCAACTTTACTAAACTGAAAGCGCAAACGAACTTCAATTCGCAAACATTTGTCTTGTATAAATTAATAATGAAAATTGTTCACCTACACTATGTAAGAGCAAATAGATTTCGAGGTAAAACCGTAAAGTTAGCTACTTCGGATAACATTCCCGGAACCGACACCTCCGCACGGAGATATGGATTCTATCAAGAAAACAAACTTTACCTAGGACCCGTGTAAACAATTTCGGGAAGTGCCACTAAACCTAATACTTATTACAGTAAATAATTGTATAAATGCTGCTTGTTTTTGTTGATAATGGTCATTTTATTATTTTTTATTACTCCACTATCTCACCTGATGGTAAGCGATAATGTGGTCGTCATCATTCGTATGAACAAATTTTAGCATATCTTTTTAGGGTTCCGTACCCAAAGGGTAAAAACGGGACCCTATTACTGAGACTTCGCTGTCCGTCTGTCTGTCAGTCTGTCTGTCTGTCTGTCTGTCACCAGGATGTATCTCATGAACCGTGATAGTTAGACAGTTGAAATTTTCACAGATGATGAATTCCTGTTGCCGCTATAACAACAAATACTAAAAACAGTATAAAATTAATATTTAAGGGGGCTCCCATACAACAAACGTGATATTTTTGCCGTTTTTTGCTCGATATTAATAACGGCAACAGGTAGACGCTTGAAATATTCACAGAATATTTAGTTGTATATTTTCTTCAAAAAATAATAATTATTAAATTAAAATAAAATAAATTAAGGGGGGCTCCCATACAACAAACGTGATTTTTTTGCAGTGTTTTGCGATAATGGTACGGAACCCTTCGTGTGCGAGTCCGACTCGCACTTGGCCGGTTTTTTTTATACAGATTACCATATTTGTTTCAAGGTTCAGGCATTTTTATAAATTCTATTCTATTTTATAAACTGCCTGTAACAAATTACATTTATTAATGTAATTTGGGCAAGCTCTCGAAAAACACATTATGGAAATGTCGAACAATATAAAAATCAGCATACGAAGGTAAACAAAACACACTGAGATTTTTGTTTGTTGTTTACTCAGTCAAGCCGAATGTTTTAGCCGATTAGATGCCTTATTCATTGTTGTTTTATTTTACCAAGAGAATAAATGAATTTATTACGGCATTGTTTCCTGAAACTGGAGAGCTTTATAGTTATGATTTATGACGACTAACTTAAACTTTAGCAAATCAAAGTACTTTCTTTGCATTACTAAAGATTATAAATCTAAAAATATAAGCATTTTGGCACATTATTAGAAACTAGCTGTCCCATGCGGATTCGCTCCCGTCAACTGGCTATCTACCTACCCATCTACCCTAATTAGGGCAGCCTAATTATATGTTTGTTGCGTACTAACTTAAACCATTTACGCAGAAGCTCTCAAAAAGGATTTTGCAACAATTTTCATTTATGCTCCGCACCTATTGGTCGTAGCGTGATGTTATATAGCCTATAACCTTCCTCGATAAATGGACTATCCAACACAAAATATTTTTTCTATTCCAACCTAGTTCCTGAGATTAGCGCGTTCAAACAAACAAACAAACTCTTCAGTTTTATAATACTCGTATTAGTATAATAGATTATTTAGGTTAGGTGGCATTTTTATTACTCGAAACATAGTTACACGTTAGTTTTGCTGTTTGAACGGTGAACAATAAGACTTTATATACATCTATCTATATCATCATAATCTATAACATCTTTATATCATCTATCGTACGTATGAAACGTCTTGTTGATAAAGGAATTCAATAACTTGGAGCCTTTATGCTGGCTTAGAGCTTGAGATCAAATACGCCTTTTATTTGTATTGTGAGTACGCATTATATTTCTTCTTATACGTACGAATACTTCTTATTGTACCATCTAGTGAAGATCGGCCGAGGCATGTTACATAACGAATTTACGAGACTATGCACTGTGTAATGAAAATTATACCTCGCTGATCAGTTTTAAACTTCCATTGTATGAACTGGTTTAATGGACAACTACAAATGGTAGGCAATAATAGGCCAAAAGAAATTGTTTATCATTGATCTGTAGCGCTCGCTCGATCTATGCAGCAGAGTCATTAAAAATTGGATCTCTCGGATTCGTGCCACCATACGAAGCCGCGGCGGACATTTAAACGATGTCATATTCCATCCATAATGGCATAAATGGGCCTTTTAAATAAAAAATAAATTTCGTTAATATCTCACACACATCTTGTTTTATTCAATTTAACATCGACCCGTCCTTGTTGAAAGACCCTTTAGTATGAACAATCGACGTTAGGTACTTAATGTTATGAATTTCAAATCCGCAATTCTTTTTCAATTAGGTTTAATCAGGTATCCGCTGGATGCGAGACCCACGGGATGGGTCAATGTGGCGACGCCTGTGGGAGGCCTATGTCCAGCGGTGGACGTTTTTCAGCTGAAATGATGAGGATTGGCGGTAATTATTTTACGATAATTAAAACAGTGATTTGGTCGGAGCAATTATTTGGTACGAGCATTGGCAAAGCATTGGTAACGGGCAATTTTGATGTCGATACAGAAAATCTGGAAGATACGCTTGCATATTAACTGTAACTGTAGGAATGGAACATATCATCAATACATATAATAAATCTGGTGAAAAGTCGTTTTTACATCGAATATATTTCCAAAAGATATTGCTAGGGTGTTTGTCGGTCGAACTTTTGTATGTTTGTCGGTTTGTCTGTTTATCTGTTTAGTTGTGTACGCATCACGTAAAATATACGAAACCAATGTAGAAAACAACAACTTTTAACAAAAATCTTTGTTTTTGTTTCATCATTGCGATTATGCCCTTTATCAAAAGTTAGATGAATTTTAAGTGTTCAACAAGTTATATATCACAACACACGCAATTCAGATAATCGGACTGTTGAACTCCATATCCAATAGCTGAATTTGAAGTCATTTTCTTAATTGCCATTCAGATTAAGATTCTCCGCGAAAGAATGACCATAGAAAAAAATGGCAGATAGGAGGGTAGGCGGGCAAGTAAGAAGTAGGGTAGGTAGGATGTTAGGTAGGCAGTTGACGCGAGCGAAGCCACGGGCACATCTAGTTATTAAATATAATTGCTGACATAATATTCAAGCCGATGTATCCTTTTGCTCGAGAAAAATCAAATTACTAGCATATAAGTAATAATCAAGTAATGTTCAGTTGTGAGTGGATTACGTGTTTGCCGACGGCTGTAACCTCATTGTTTCAGGTTCGCTGGACATCTCTGTCACACAGGCTCTGCGACACTCTTATTTTGTTATACAAAACTCATTTTCCTCTGACTATACATAACTATGCTTGAAGGAATTTAATATCTGTACTGTGTGGAACGTGTGTTTGTTGTGTAAGGCCTACCGTCCACGGAGGCGTAGCTTCATAGACGCGTATTCGTCATTATACGCTTGGTGAACGCATGCTTGCAGCTTACATACAAAACTTCATGACGCCTGCCGTACTGCATGTCATATGCTACCGCCGTGTGGGGCGTAAATCGCGTGGTCGCACGTGTTATTTTTTTGTAAAATTGGCGGGTACTGTAGCGGCATTTGTTGAACTGATTGAAAACGTACGCGTGCTATATGCCTCGTGGACAAAGTTCACTACGATAGGCTGCACAAGCTGCACGGCTTATTTTGAAGCGTCTATGAAGCTACGCCTCTGTGGACAGTAGGCCTAAGCTAGAATAGCGAAAGAATTTAGAATAGATTATATCTGTAAAATCTAAGGAATAACCTCTTAAAGTATTTCCAAGATAAAATTTAATTAATTACTTTGTATCGTTTATTGTATTGTATTTATAAGGTGAATAGCTGTTCTCCGCGGCTTCGCGCCCGTCAATTGGCTACCTACCCTATCCTTCCTTCCTACCTTACCGACCCTACCTACCCTACATAACCTACCTTGCCTACCCTACCATACCTACCCTACCCTACCCACCCTAGCCTACTTATCCTACCTAATTACAATTTTTTTTGAGACTTGATTTCCTAGTTAGCCTATGATAATAATGACTAGTAGTCTGTGTAAGGACATAGGCTACGTAAGGCCGCTGGGGAAGGCTCCAGGATGTCATCTATCTCCTTGCCAAATTTAATTGGCAATCAGTGGTTTAGGCGTGAAAAGGTAACAGGCAGACAGACAGGCAGAGTTGCTTTCGAATTTATAATATTAACGGAATATACGATTTGGTGTAAAGTAAATAAATAAACAATCTTCCGCAGATCTTCGCGGTTAATCTGACAGTACAGTAGGTAGGTACCTACCTATTTACTCAGTAAGACTTTTGTTGCAGTAATTAACTATTTATATAAGGCAGATATGTTTGTAATACTGGTTAAAGACCTAAACAATAGTATTTGGGTCTTTAACTAGTAAGAGATGTTGTAAATTGTTATCGACAATAACGTTTATTATTGTATAGTTTCCGTTATCTCTCTTGCTAGGGAATGCTGTAATGATAGTATGCAGTTTGCTTTTACCGTTTTTAGGGTTCCGTACCCACAGGGTAAAAACGGGACCCTATTACTAAGACTTCGCGAACCGTCTGTCTGTCTGTCCGTCTGTCACCAGGCTGTATCTCATGTCTGTCACCAGGCTGTATTAAAAAAAAATAAAAAAAATAAAAATAAAAATAAAAAAAAAATTAAGGGGGGCTCCCATACAACAAACGTGATTTTTTGGCAATTTTTTTGCGATAATGGTACGGAACCCTTCGTGCGCGAGTCCGACTCGCACTTGGCCGGTTTTTTTATATATAGCACATACATAAACACACTGATAGACTCATGATAACACAAGTTTATACCTTAGTGGTTTTTGGTTGCTATATAATATTAACAATCCTGTACTGTTTTGTAGAATTGATAATTAAAGGAAAAAAAAAGTAAAGTTTCGTGAGTTTCCCGTTGGGAATATCGATGGTTTGTCTGACAGAGAAGAATGATTTTGCGTCGCTGAAATGAAGTAGCCATTGAGATAAGAGCTCAAGAATTGACTGTTAAGGCCCGCATACTAATAATGTTAATGACTATTTCAACTATTACGAAGTTGGCAGAATAACTAGCTACGTGTGTCTTTGCCCTGAAATTATTAACCTACATTTGTTGAAATCTACAACTTCATAGAGTTACGTTCGCCGTTCGGTGAAAGATACAAGCTGAAGATAACAAAGTTATTAAAGCAGAAGGTTGAGCGTTTCGTGTTGGCATGATTACGTCACGCAAATGCGATAATGTCTCTGGACTGTTGTATCGAATAGCTGGTAAAGAAAACGACCTGCTCCTCTATCTCAACAAGCTCTTAGCATTATTTACGAAATATCTTGACACCTGGGGTTAATGTTCTATCTTGAGTCTTCAGGAAAAATACAGAGCCATCTTCAGTTGTTTATTTTACGGGAAACAGTCTTCTGAAAGGGAAACACTAAATATTTCCACACCGAAGCATCGCGTTTTGCCGTTATATCTAATATGTATGGTTCAATGTCGCACACCTCTTTTATCTGTTCTGTGGTCGCACACCACACAAAACTGGGCGCACAGAATGAAGAAGATGCTCAATTTGGTCTCATATATATCTTGTAAGTTACACAATCCCGACTTTAAGTGGACTGGGATCTAAATTTCTATTTTAGGAGGAGTCCTCTGGGGCAAGTACTAAATTAATTTCGCCACAGTAATGTAGTAGATACAATGTTTTTTTTTGTTGAAGAGCCGTTTAATCAAGTAGGTTTAGAAATTAGGTTAATGTTGTTTTAGCCACAATGGCATAACAACCTAACAAATTAAATCCACTTGGACATAAATATTCAGCTAAATTGCAATAAAAGGATGTCTCAGAATGTTTTTAGTTTTTGATACTAAAAAAAAATGTACTTGATTTAGTTAAAACTCGGTTTATTTACTGTTGAATTAATAAAATACTGCTCGTATTTCAATTTTATTTGTAAAAAACTAAAATAAATAAATTCGAACACTCTACTTCCTGACACTCATTTGGCCTGGAACTAAAATTTACATTATTTATTTCGTCTGTGAGTCTTTGCTTGCTTTTAAACATTCAGGTTGGGTGGCACTAGTTTGTAAAGAACAATGGTGAAATTTTAGCTGACTTAAATTTGAGCGTCTGAAAGTGAGTTATATACGAAAGACATTCTATTAATTGTCTATGTTTTTTAAAGTAAAATTAGGCCTGGTCCAAAATAGATAAAAAAGAAACATAATAAATAAAAAGTTATTTGATTTTTTAGTTCATTTCTTTAGCATAGTGTTGCCATTATATATTTTATCTGCTAAGTGACAAGTAGTAACTATATTAAGTAATAATATCATTATTGTATTTATTGCAGTAAATGAGTTAACAATACAGTTTATGTCTAAGTGTAGATGTTCCTTGCAGGTAGGTAAGAATATTGTAGTGTGGTAGAAATAAATGAATTACTTTCAATTAATGATTGGCAAAACCAAATCCAAAAATTGGATTGGTACCCAAGTCTAAAAAAAATATAGCTTGGTTGTTGACGACAACCTTTTGATACACGTCAAATTCACCTAGTTTTAATAAATATACTCTTTCCAAAGAGTATACTACACATTTCATGCTAAAATAACTAGGTAAGGGAAATACTAATACGATATTCCCCTTTTACTTCCACGAAATTGAATAATATTACCTATTAAGAACATTATTAAAAGTTACCCAGACATAACCTACAAAAGTTTATGACTGAATATCTATTATTCCCTACATTCTCGAATAATAATTCTTGCACAAACTAATTCAGAACATCACCCGGAGTTAAACCAGATATTTTTCATTTAATGACTTTCGAATTTAATCTCAGCTAAAACAATGTATGGGCACCTGCCATTGTTCTTTATTTTTAAGTAGCCCCATAGGAGAACATCAGCATGCGTTTAATCTGGGCTATTTGGGCTGCCATATCACGTCAAGGAATAGTCGGTCCCTCACTTTTTTGCGTGTGATTGAAGATTTGAGTTACAGGAAAATTTTGTGTCAGAAAGTGGAGGACACATTTACTAAACATTGTTTTTAATAAACAAAATTGGAAAACTGCTCATTAATTCAACAATAAATAAACCGAGTTTTAACTAATTCTAGTACCTTTTTTTTAAGTATCAAGAACGAAATACATTCTGAGACACCCTTTACTTTCGATTACAGTGTCATCACTTCAGAAATAAATGAAGCGATTTATCGAGAGAATGTATCGATAGATGTCTGCCTAGACATTGATTGAGCCATCACCATTACACACAGTGGAACGCGAATGGCAATGTTACACGTAAACCACTGAGAAGGATTTTGCGGTGGAGCGTTCGGGATTTCTTGTGTCTGAATTTTCTGCATAGATAGGAAAACAAGGGGAATGCGATTTATATTTATACGATTCATTTCTTAAATCTACAAGTTTGAAAAACACCAACTGAAATTGATTGAAGTGGTTTTTTGGTTCAGACTTCAATGGAAAATTTTCAAAACATTTATTTAAAGTTTTAGCCCAGAAAGTCAGACCAGGATCCAGAATTTCGCTCAGGGGGGAGGCAAATGGCTATCTAGGGGCGGTGTCATTAAAAAAAATACTGTTCCTGATTTTCGGATCGTATTATCTCCTTGGTTTTATTTTTCAGTAGAATTTTGAAGATATGTAAACTTGAAAACTATTATCGTCAAGAACGAGCGAAGCAAGCTCGAAAATTTTAGGACTTCATTGATAGATATAGCTCAGGTTTGTTCATTCTACACTAGTATCAGAATTTAGTAGTATGCGAGAGCGAGCGTAGCGAAAATTTTAGCGCCCTTGGTCGGCCAAGGTGGGGAAATTGCCCCCGTTGCACCCCCCTGTATCCGCGCCTGCTAGAAACTGCCTCGTTGGAGAAACATAATCGTTAACTGTAATAAATAATCCGTCCGATTACAAAAGGTGGGCACTGTCACAAACAGCTGTTGGGTACGGTTCGCTATTGTTGTACAATATTGTACATGACAAAATGTAACCCCAAACCAAACATCTTGAAATATCACGGCACTGAGCACCGGCACACAGAGCAGTCTCGGTATACTTACAATGTGACCCATCTACGGACCGACCTCAGACCAGATATATAGCTGATAATCACCCAAAACTTATTTTATAAAAAAACTAGCTGATCCGGCAAACTTTGTTTTGCCATAAAATCACCAAACATTACCAAACACCGCTTAGCAACACATTTAGCGATTAATTTTTATATTATAGATGGTTTGGTGCTCATTAATCTGTAGGTACCTATTATACGTATTCTAATATAATGAGTTTTGAAAAGGCTAGCTGAAAATTAATTATGATTTCAACAGTTTGATGGAAAAATGCCTGTTAGGGTGTCGACTGACTTTGTTTGACAAGTATTTTAATTACTTTAATTTTAATAAAATGATGCATGTTACCATGCTGATGCAAAATTCGTTAGAAAACGTTGATGTCTTAAGCTATTATAAAGATACTACTATTATAAATATTACTTTTAAAGAAAAGTAATATTTTCTCTATATTTTTTAAGTGGGCCATTCGTTTTTCTCCGTAAAGACATATCCCAAGTGGTTTTGAAGAACTTTGTTTAAAAGGATGAACTTAATATCTGCATCTCTGAGGTTCATAGTCTAAGTTTGTAAAGAGTAGACTAGACGAGAAACTTTACTAAAGGAAGGAGTACCTCTTGTCATCGCTGTCACTCCCTTGCGGGTCATGAACTTTCTATTCACTAGAAATCCACTAGGAACATGATATTCACATTTTCATTCCGACTAACAACGTATATTTTTGAAATAATAAATTAATACATGCCTGGAGAGTTGTTTCTTTATTTAGATCCATATTTAGCCATTGATGTTTAAGGGTCTTTCACCCGTTTAGACTTCTATATAAAACGGTTACTTTCTAAAGCATACTCCTTAGTAACGGTTACGGTTACTACACCATTTTGGAGTGGTCAATTCAACATTTTGCTACATATTGCTACACCGATAAATTAACTTCGTGCCAATCGCCACAGAACAAATAATATTTTTAACAGGCCACTTTTCGGGCGAGTTAAATTCGTGCGAATCTTCCAATAACCCCTAATACTAAGTTAACATTGGGGTATATATAGTACGCCTTAAGTCCCACGTCGAACGGGACAAGCTTTTTGCCATCAACTGACTTTTTGGCACAGCCTGGAGGCTGCTACCGAGGAATCCCAGATTAAAAGACCCAATAACACTTAGTTTTACCCAGAAATTGAATCTGATCTCATGCTCGGCAGTAGCGCTTACAACTAACGAGGCAGCCCAATAATACAATTAATCAGTAAACGAATACCATCATCATAATCAAAATCTTATATATAAAATTGGGGATAAATATAATGACCACCTAAAATTACTTTGTGACCATAACCTCTATTACCTAAAATTGTACTATGAAACCCAAATTTAGTAAATTGATCACCAAATTTAGTAAATTGATCACCAAATTTTAATAGCAAATTATTGCGCTATTTAATGTTGTAAAATAGGTTAGGTTAGGTTAGAACTGTGACCAACCGCGCGCGAGCCGAGCGAGCAAAGCGAGCGGTGCCGCGGCAGCGGCCGGCGAGCGCTACTTCCAAGTTGCTCCCAGAAATTTTATAATCTTTTTGGTCATTGGTTTAATTTTGGTGATCATTTACTACTTTTGGTGATCATTTACTACTTTTGGGTTAACAATGATTTATTTGGAGTCATTTTGCCTAAACAGGATAGCGAGATGTTAAAACTTTGGTTATAATTTTACAATAAGATGCGGGTTTAATTTTGGTGATCATTTACTATTTTTGTCTGTTATATGTTACTATATCTGGTGGTAAGTTAAACATAAGCCTATAAAATTCTCGTGTCACAATGTTCGTTCCCGTACTCCTCCAAAACGGCTTGACCGATTCTCATGAAATTTTGTGAGCATATTGAGTAGGTCTGAGAATCGGCTAACATCTATTTTTCATACCCCTTAGTGATAAGGGTTGTTTACCCTTAATTTTTTTTTTTTTTTTTTTGGGTAGGTAGGATAGGGTAGGGTAGGTAGGGTAGGGTAGGTAGGGTAGGGTAGGGTAGGGTAGGTTGGGTATTGTAGGTAGGGTAGGTAGGGTAGGGTAGGGTAGGTAGGGTAGGTAGGGTAGGGTAGTTAGGGTAGGGTAGGTAGTGTAGGGTTGTTAGGGTAGGTAAGGTAGATGAATGTTTGGTGTTTTTATGGCAAAACAAAGTTTGCCGGGTCAGCTAGTAATATTAGGTAATTTATTTAGCACTAGCTGACCCCCGCGGCTTCGCTCCCGTCAACTGGCTACCTACCTACCTACCCTGCCTACCTACCTAATAATTTTTATGTATCATCAATAGTTTTCTCAGCGCACGCCAAAGAATGAATTTTATGGGCAACATTTTGCTACTTTGGGTTACATTATTGCAATTTTCATAAGGATCTCTAATATTTTTTGAAAATATATTATAGCCTATGGCACTAAGGAATAATGTAGCTTTCTACTGGTGAAAGAATTTTCAAAATCGGTTCAGTAGATCCAGAGATTACGTCACAAACTCACAAACTTTACCTCATATTTTCTATTTAATAATTTCCAAGATAACTAGTACCAATTAAATTATTTATTTTACCAAAATATGTTTGTATTTTTGTCATTGCGAGTTCATTAGTGTCGTCTATTCAGCAGAAAGAAGCTTGAATAGAGTATAATTTTGACAAGCACGACGTAATTATGTGTCTATGTTTATTTATATCTATAATATGAGAGCTATTTACTTTGAGAGCAAGGGATCTGACCATAAGTTCTTAGAGTAAGTTTATTTTGAGTGTGCGTAAGGGACAGATGTATACAACTCATATACATCTGACCGTACCCACACTCTCAAAATAAACTTACTCTAAGAACGGTCACTAGAGCGGCCTCCCCTGTTTAGAACAGGGTACATACTCACATACAAAGCCCTAATAACCAAGGTTTAATAGTTTTATTTCTAACCCAATTTTCTTAGCCATAAAGTATCAATTAGCAGTTGATCTTTTATTTGTTTTAACAAGCAGATTTCGTATTTATTAGATACGTGTCGAAATTAACAGAGTTTGGAACAACTTACGTAAGCTTATAGTTTTTTGATGGAACAAACATAAGATCGCTTTATAAGAACTTAATCTATACTATAATATTATAAAGAGATTTGTTTGTTTGTTTGTACCGAATAAGCTCCGAAAAAACTGGACCGATTTAGAAAATTCTTTCACCAATAGAAAGCTACGTTATTCCTGAGTAACATAGGCTATTTTTTAATCCCGAAAACGGGTCCAGTGGGGTGGCCCACGGGAGCGAAGCCGCGGGGATCAGCTAGTAATGTTATAAAGATGAAAGACTTGTATTTTTGAATTTTTGTATGTAACGAATAAACTTAAAAACTACTGAACCAATTTCAAAAATTCATTCACCGTTTGGAAGCTACACTATCCCCGGGTGACATAGGCTATACTTTTTATCGTTGTATTCTTATGGGAACGGGACTACGCGGTTGAATCTGCGAGGCGTCCGCTAGTAATAAATATAATTATGAGATTGCTACAACTGACATTACCACAGAGGCAACCCTACTCTGAAATACCGAAGAAACAAAGCTATAGTAGCATTGATATTAATATATCAATCTACAGACGGACAGACAGAGTTGTGGATAGTAGCTTTGCTATTTCAATTTCATTTACATAACTCAAAGAAAATCACAATAATTTTCTTATCATCAGTGGACTGGATAATTTCGATAAACGAATGCGAGTTGTTAACGACTGTTCAATAGGTACTCGTATTTTATTCTTTACCATTATTTAATACCCACACAATTTGATTTGTACCATTGTGTAGAAACCTACGCAGAAAATAATACACTTATATTCTTTGTAGTTTCAAAGAGAAAATCGTTTCCAACCAAAAAGGCTACATATATTTCCAATTTAATAATTTCTCATAGTTCAGAAAATAAGGACTCTTTGAGCAAAGGCGGCATTAATTTCTAAAGAATTTATAATTACACAATTACGCCAAGAGGAAACGAATGACTGATTACTCACTTTTGCCGAGAAAATACTTGAAGTACCATCGTGTTTGAAACTCGGGGTTTTCCAGTACAGGCGCGCTTGGAGGTCCAAATAACTGTAAAAGAAAAGAAAATTAATATTTTTTGATATTCACTACAGTTTTTCCTAACAAAAACTTATGAAAACAACATTTTTAGGGTTCCGTACCCAAAGGGTAAAATCGGGACCCTATTACTAAGATTCCGCGGTCCCTGACTGTCTATCTGTCCGTCTGTCACCAGGCGGTATCTCATGAACCGTTATAGCTAGGCAGTTGAAATTTTCACAGATGATGTATTTCTGTTGCCGCTATAACAACAAATACTAAATACAGTATAAAATAAATATTAAAGTGGGGCTCCCATACAACAAACGTGTTTTTTTTTACGTTTTTGCGATAATGGTACGGAACCCTTCGTGCGCGAGTCCGACTCGCACGTGGCCGGTTTTTTTTATGTCGCAGCTTTTATTTATTGATTCAACATTTTCTTCTATTTCTTCAGCTTTTCACTCTTGATACTAATATCCGCTAACTCACAAGTTACTGCCGTTTTCTTTGAGCTCACAACTTAATTAGACATAGCGACAGTAAGAGTGATTTAGTTTCTCAGAAATATAGGTATGAAACAGGTACACGCTGACAAGCTGCTGCCGGGTGCGCCAGCCTACCTACTTACAAAGTGAGAAGGTACTCGTACGTACATAACTGTTACTAGGGAGCGTGTTATATCTTCTTTTTTTTTTGAAGTGAAACTTCTTTATCGACGTATGGGAGAAAATTTTGTACGTAGAGTCCGTCCAAAGAAAAAAGTCCCGCGGAAATACATGGAACTAACAAGATTTGTTAGAGGACAGTGTACAGTCGCATAGAAAATAGCGCCGCGTCTACGGGACTTCTTTCGTTGGACGGACTCTATCGTCACGTTTTTCGGTTACGCGCCATGTTGCTTTTTTTATCAAAGTTTAGTAAAAAGACTTATTCAAATTTAAGTGAATTTACAAGAAAAGTGAGTGATTATATATTTCGTTTTATAAATTCAAAACGTATGAGCATGATTTTAATATTTATAAATTAATTAATTTATAAATATATATTATAATAAGAACAATGATAAAATAAATTACTCATTAATTGTATGCATGTCTATAATAATAAAATAGCTTTAATTTAATACGGAAAAAATTGTTTTTCTTAAGGCTTAAGCCTTATCTACCCCATTTTCGTGAAGTTGCAAGTAGTAGAAACATGATATGTCATAAAGAAGTTTCACTTCTTACCTGTGTACTCTGGTACACACACACATTTTTTTTTATTTATGATGGGTTTGCTCTTCTTTTTCTTTTTTGGTTTCTTTACCTAAAACAATAGGTAACTGAAGAGTTCGGGCGCTTTGTCTTTTATAATATTTTTACCGACTTCAAAAACACGGAAGCAATTTGACACGTATGTACATAATATTGTTGGAATTGCACAATGTTCACTTAAGTTACTCTGTATGGGCTTCTAAACACGTGTGCCAAATTTCATAAGTGATGTTTGTCCTGGTGAAGGTTGCGGGGATCCGCTGGTTGCGAGACGCACGGGACCGGTCAATGTGGCGACGCTTGGGGGAGGCCTATGTCCAGCAGTGGTCTTTCGGCTGATATGATGATGATGTTTGTCCCCACATTTCTCCTAAACTACTTATCGGATCGTGACCATTCTTTTTTTATTGGGTTAGATATCTTTCAACTTAGGCAATAATGAAAGTTTCATCAAAATCGGATCAGTAGTTTTCAAGATATGGAACACAACCGAAGCTGTGCGTGCTGTGCTGTGTAGCGACAAACAGCACGTAAGTGTAAATTGAGTTATTATGGGTATTTTGTCAGTCCTTTAGGTATCTTACTATATAACTTGCTTACTTTTTACCCGACTGCCGAAGGAGGGTAATGTGTTTATCAATCTATGTATGTATGTATGTATGTATGTATGTTTGTTCCTATGTGGCGTTCTAGAGACCAAACTCGTGGGCCGATTTTGATGGTTCTTACGTCAATCGATTCGTCTTAACCCCGCGAGTGTCACTGGCTACATAAAAATTGGCAAATAGGAAAATAGCGGTTCTTGGGCGCCATATTGTGGGGGCCCAAATTTTTTTTTTCTTCCAAGCCTTTCGTGTGGGGTATCAAAATAAAGAATTTTAAGAGGTGATTTCAAAAATATATAACACTTATATGTTTAAGTGTACCTGATTCGAAAAAACAAATAACTAAAAAGTTATAAATTAAAAAAGTTAATTAAAAACATCAAAAAACCCGACTGCTTGAATAGCGAATTAAAAAGACGGCAGTCGGAGGATACGTCTGGTTTTGGTCAGCCAGCTCGCGAAGATGTATCCTCCGACAGCCGTCTTTTTAGTTCGCTTTTCAAGCAGTCGGGTTTTTTGATGTTTTTAATTAACTTTTTTTTTTGTGTTAGTGTACTTAAACTGAAAAGGAAGAAATAAAACATTTCACAAAAAAATAAACCGAATTCAAAAGGAAAATTCTATAAAGTGCAAAATAATCGTTTCGGAGTCTTTGTTAAAACGATAAAAATCGTTTTTCGACACCGACTTCCGAAACGAAAGTTATTTTGAAATAGGTTTTACTTTTTTGTGATAACGTTTTTATTTGTAAGGGTATACAAAAATGACTGATTCTCAGCCTAATAAATGGTTTCTGATATTTGACCTCCGTAAACCTTTACCATTAACGTGTTTAAAGGTCAGTATTTCATTTAAAATCCACCTTAAAACGAAAATAACTTTTCAGTGAGTAACTCACTATGTAAAAAGCTTTTCAAAAACATTTCTCCGGAACAGAACGTTACTCTATAGAAATCAGTTTTTCAATGTTCGTGAACTACGTAACTGACAGTGTGATAGAAAAATATTTTTTTATCTTTTCTGACGTCACTTGACTTTTAAGGCGATTTTTTTAACAAAAAAAAAAAAACTGAAAAATCACCTGCATTTTTAACCCCCGACGGAAAAAGAGGAGTGTTATAAGTTTGACGTGTGTTGCTGTGTATCTGTGTGTCTGTCTGTGGCATCATGGCTCCTTAACGGATGAACCGATATTGATTTGGTTTTGTTTGAAAGGTGACTTTGTCGAGAGTGTTCTTAGCTATGTTTGATTAAAATCGGTTCAGCCGTTCAAAAGTTATCCGCATTTTACTCTTTGAATCTGGGTTTTTTCGCAAGATATCGTGTCATAATTACGTGTTTCGATAGATTGACGATTGAAGCGGATCTATTATACTACTAGATAAATTACTAATCACATAGACGGAAAGCCACATCGCGTCTTTTTTCTCGCATATGATTGGTCGATTTTTCATACTCTTTGCCCTTTGCTCTTTCCGAATTCACTACGCAAAAAGGCTGCTGGAGACGCAGGACCATAGAAGATAGAAATATAAAAAAAAGTTAATTAAAAAAATCAAAATACCCGACTGCTTGAAAAGCGAACTAAAAAGACGTAAACGTCTGGTTTTGGTCAGCCAGCTCGCAAAGATGTATCCTCCGACAGCACAGCATGATTTTCTCCTTGTTTACGTCTTTTTAGTTCGCTTTTCAAGCAGTCGGGTATTTTGATTTTTTTAATTAACTTTTTTATTTATAACTTTTTAGTTCATTATTTTTTCGAATTAGGTACATTTAAACATATAAGTGTTATATATTTTTGAAATCACCTCTTAAAATCCTTTATTTTAATAGCCCACACGAAAGGTATGGAAGCAAAAAAAAATTTGGGCCCCCACAAAATGGCGCCCAAAAACCGCCATATTCCTATTTTCCAATTTTCATGTAGCCAGTGACACTCGCGGGATTAAGATGAATCGATTGACGTAAGAACCATCAAAATCGGCCCACGCGTTTGGTCTCTAGAACGCCACATAGGAACAAACATACATACATACATACTTACATACATACATACATAGACTGATAAACACATTACCCTCCTTCGGCAGTCGGGTAAAAAACAGCTCAGTATTGGATCGATATAGACTGAATATAGATTTAGTCTATATAGAAATCATCATCCTATGTAAAAAGTCATTATTCGAGGTTTGTCTCAAATATTGGACCAATTCAATACAATCAAATATTGGACCAAAAAAAAACACCAACCCGCAGTGGGCCCGCGTGGTGGATTACGGCCCATTCCCTCTCATAGAGAGGGGCCTGTGTCCCAGCAGTGGGAACATTAATAGGCTGATGATGTGTGATGATGATTGGACCAATTTGAAATATATTTCATAAACTGAGTAAGAAGGATACATAGGATGCCTTTTACTTGTGTATAAAGTTTTCATTGTATAAATAAAGGCCTTATACAATAGAACAAACCAACCTTGAGTAATCTTCAGCAGACTTTTAGTCATAAAAAGGTGTCGTTTAAACCAACAGCGTTTAAATGTCGTAAAGTTTTATTCGAAGATTTAAATGAGTGTGGCTTCTGAACTTTGTAAAATTTATCTTTGAAACATCTGTCGAGTCTCCATTCTTTTTGTGCAAGTTATGAGATAGGACGTTTTAGATTTTTCAAAGTTTTTGTACCTGGATTTTGTGGATATTACTTATTTTAGTACCAACCCAACGCTTATGTTTATAGGTGGTTGCAAGAGCTAATTTAGCACAACTCGCATGGATTCGGTTTTTTTTATTACGCAGCTTAGTTTGATGTCTGCACACAAGTATGAATAATTAACTAACCATTGCGAGCTAAGCTCAAAATATGGGGTTCGTGCCCACTCAACCCGATTAGACTCAACCCGAAGAATAATACCTGCATATTTCTATTTTGATAGGCGTAAAAACGTCGATGTATAGTCAAGCAGAAAAGTGTTGATTTATCGCTTGCATCACAGAGAGTGTAAAATTAAAATAATGTTTGAATAAATAAATCAATAATGAAACAAGTAAGTACTAAACCTTTTTAATATAGTATACGCTTTGTACTTTGTAGTAAAAATCACAGATTATTGATAATTATCATTACAATCTTATAGCTAGTGGCACGGTGGTATTTATTGGATCAGTCTATAAACGTGAATATAATTATTAGGTTAACAAGTAGGTACTAACTTCCAAAGTTAAGTTATTTAGAATTAAATATCACTTTGCCTGACTGTACAAATGGCACAGAATTGGTACTAAAACTTCTGGTATTATTCTTCGGGTTGAGTCTAATCGGGTTGAGTGGGTTCGGACCCAAAATATGTTAGCTCTTTGCCTGCAACCGGTTTATTTGTCTCTATCCATCAATCTGCCTAGCCTTTACCCAACTATATTGGAGTTGGCTTCCAGTCTAACCGGATTCAGCTGAGTACCAGTGTTTTACATGGAGCGACTGCCTATCTGACCTCCACAACCCTGTAGATAACTGGGTAACTCAGTACCCCTTGGCAAGACTGGTGTCAGATCTCAAGCATCAGACTACACGTAACGACTTTCAAAGATCTTCAAATGACAGCCGGGACCAACGGCTTAACGTGCTTTCCTTCTCATTTTCACGGAGGAAACTCTTATATTGAAATGGTCACCCATCCACGGACCGACCTCGTCAAGCGTTATTAGTGCGGCTGTTATTATTAAGCCACGAGCTCCTCCAGTTTATTTGTCTCTATATACTACCATATTTAATTAATATGCAATATATCATAGGTCGTTTTGCGAATCGGACGTTTTGTTATGGAGTCATTTCAGGGATGAAAGCAAATACAAATAAATTACATTTGATAAGGGATCAACTCTGAAATCTGACAAAAACAGCTGTTTCGTACATAGCTGCATTGATATGTTCCAAATTACATTCTCTGTACTTCCCTAGCATGGATAATATTTATAACTAATCATTCATCGCTAAGCACATGGCCAGAGCAGCAGGATGTACCCATGTTTAATATCTTTATGTAATCATGTGCGAGATGGCTACCCTACTCAAATTTCTGTACATATACGAGGCTGGGTTCGCCGGATATTTGGTAATAAACTTTTGACAAAGACCGTCAATGATTTTTGCTGTGCTTTTATTTCGCAATTCAACATTTTTTCTGATAAAATATTCCTTTTTACTTTATGAATGTTTTAATAAAGTAAAGACTATTTTTTTCTACATACAGGGTGAGTGAGTAATTACGGTCGTTATGTCATTGGTGATTTATTAAGTGAGCTTGCGGGAACGCTCTTACCAAATGGGTCAGCTCTGTCCTGGGGGAAGGTTTAACGCTTGCGTATTATTTTCTGAATTCTCTGGATGAATATCGACATGAACATATATTTTTTATGCCGTACAGTGGCTAACAAGCAGGCAATTTTACAACCAAAGCAAAATTATCTAATATTGTTCATGAACAAATGCATTGCCTACCTAAAATAAAACGGTTTTTTCTGCATTAAAAGATGAAAAACAGAACCATGCAAATTATACCGCAATCGAATCCCTATATATATATTTGTTTACCAATTTTACTTCAATCAATAATATAATTATTTCCATTTTTTTATGCACCTGCCATGTCATATCTCCATCACCCTTGGCTGACTATAAAAGAATGCCTCAGACATCAAGCCCGCCTATGTACCTGTTGTTGCATGAAGTTTTAATAAATAAATAAATCCCTGAGGAAAAAAAGAAGCCGATGATTTTCCAACAGATAGAAAATGTTGATAAAATTCTTACCTCATCTTTTTCCCCAAGCGAATTCCCGTTCTCGAGCCGGTACCTCCGTGCCACGGCATCCAAAGCTCCCGGGTCGCCGGACGCCGACAGCTGCGAAACCAACATTACTATCAATGGGCTGACACTTTTAATAATTGCCAAAGGATACCTACTGGGTACAAACTAATGAAAGTTTTAACTTCTTGTCGGGTCACGTCTGTTGTTAAATATGAAAGACGCCAGGGGAAAAACGAATGAGTAATTAACACAATTGACAAATAGGTCCAGTACTTGGAAAAACTTTCATTTTATCTTGAAGTGTTATTATCGTAAGGCAAATCTATAGAAAATAAATGAAAACGTACGTATATTATAATTATTATACAAAGGATTCTTTAAAAAAAAATGTTTTTTGAAAATATGTGGCCAGCATTCAGAATTTGCCACCACTGCTCCCAAAACGGTGAAGGAAAACATCGTGAGGAAACCGGCATGTCCTAGCACCAAAAATTCGAAGACATGTGACATCCATCAACCCGCACTGGGCCCGCGTGGTGGATTACGGCCCATTCCCTCTCACAGAGAGGAGGCCTGTGTCCCAGCAGTGGGAACATTAATAAGCTGATGATGTGTGTGATGTGATTCAGAATTTAACACATGAATGAAAAAGGTTTTAAGACTTTTAGCTCTATTTTTGCACATTGTTTGATGGTCAACTGGGAATGTGTTTCTCATTTTGAATAATAATTATAATATATTGGTTTATTTCTCTCAAAAGGTACATAGGCATTAAGTCCGCCTATGTACCTGTATGTTGCATGAAGTTTTAATAAATAAATATGATCAATTTCGGGTACCAGGTACATAGGATCTACAAGGTACAATTTCGGTACATTGATCTAATTTACAGGCAGATTCAAACCTTTGTGAGGGCAGAAGTCTATACTGGGTTTGAGACCTGTATGACAGATCTTCAGGCTCACACCCTTAAAATTACAATATTATGGTGTACTACAACAATTGTCAAAGTTTCAAATTGAGAGGAAGATAATTGTTAATTACAAAACAAAAGGTGATGTGTCATGGGTGTCATTGTAGAGTGTTGGGTCCGTGAGTGCAATATAAGTCCTCACCCCAGCGCCCGTGAAGGGCTCCGGGCGTGAGCAATTACTTGCTTGTATGTGTGCGGCAACGTGAAACGCACTCTAGGATTTAAATGTTCATTTTGTTATTGTTGCCACAAAACAAAAATGGCCATGAATCAAAAGCTTGAAATACCGCAAACTTTTCACATTGTTTGGCCTCAAAAGAAAACAAGTACGAAAATAAATAAGTGCCTTATTTAAGATATAATATTCAAAAGAAGAAAATTAATACCTGCCAACAAAATTTGCTCCTATTTTGGTTACTTGATCCCTGAGACTACAAACTTTTAAAATTGGATGATAGGAATGGAAAAACTCAATCATGCGGATGAAAACTGTTTGAAACTTTCGTGAGTTTCAAAATGTTTGTATTATGATATACAATATTGGTCGTAGGCGTAGATATGGGTTTATCGGGAATATATGATAAAATACGAAAGGTTTCCATTATAATTTGAATAGATCTTTCTATATAGTATTTAGGTATACGCGTAGGATACTTTGTCCCACACTAGGAATTTCTTCCTGTATCGTGGGTACGTTTACAAACATATAAACTCACATACACAACACCCAGAGCCGGAAAAAGTATCTGTAGGTCATACAAATATTTGTTCCGTGCGAGCAATCAATCGCTCAACCACTGCGCCAACCGTGCGCCCATTAATGTTGGTCTCAACGAATCAAAGCATTCTTCGGCGAGAAAAAATCCTTATTTTATACACATTAAAACAAAGCGCTCTTTATGCAAAAATAACAAAAGAACACTCCTACATATCGAGTGCACCAACGGAGTATCAACGTTCATCGTTAAACCCGCTTCAAAATAAAGCATAAACAAATGAAAAACTCAGTTCTATTTTTCGAATTGTTCATGTTCACCGCGATGCAGACATTACCATGTCGTCTCTGACCAACACGTTTCATGTGAGTTATAGTAAAATATTAAAAAAACAAGCAAATTGTATCAATTTACCAGCCTAAATACAAACTACAGTCCGCTTAACCCTTCACCACATAAAGAGTATGGATTTACCTAGCTCAAAGTGAACGAAGCTTCAAACAATAACTCTCATTTAGGGCACCACGTCAACAATATTAAATTATGCTTTTGGCTCGAATGCTTTATCTAAATGTGCGAATCTTGTCACAATTACGATCAGCCTGTCTATAACGGATAGCCTTGACTGACAGGTTCAATTTTCTTAATGCTCCTGCGGTTATCTGCCCCTAAATAGCTGCCTATCATTTGAGGACAGATGCTCTATTTAAGACGACGACTAACGCCAACGATCTTGAGGGGACAAAACGCGCGCTTGTTTCACACCCGCGCGACCCAAAATTTAGTAGTTTTTTATAATTTCCTTATTATTGTATGACAAAAAAAAACGCCTCAGATCAAAATTTTGATAGTTAAATTGTTTTTGAGATGGTGTAGATTTCATTAAAATACGCTTAGCGGTTTTGGTGCGATTGACGTGTTTTTGTCCGTTTTAGACTTAATTGTACTATGTTAAGAATAAACTCAACATTTTCTTGGATCAAATTAATAAGGAAATAGTCTAATGTAACATATATTTTTTCCAAAATATTACGACTAGCCGTGTAGTCGTGATTTTCATTTTAAAATCAGCTACTATACGGTATCTGCGCCTTAAGTTGAGTGTTGATGGTCAGTTATTGGCCGATCGTAATTTATCAAGACTAATGAGAATCCACCTCGTCAAAGTGAAGTAGCCGTATCAAAATCAAATAAATCAATTTACATAAACGGAGAACGTTAGGAGCTTTCAACTTTCTCATTCTTATGAATATTTGATTGCGTTGCCCTCGACAAGGCCAATGAGACGATATGAATATCTTACATATCATTATTTTGTAATAAAACGACTCATTACAAATCAAGATACCCGCTAAACGTGAATGGAATATTTTACTGAAGTAAACAAAATTTTGTGTGAACAGATTTTATTTACGAAATATTAAACTTGAATCAAGTTCATTTAAACGAGAGAATTGTGCTTGAAATTAATACCTACGCTTCAGTATTAGATTTTCAACGTACCTACTTGTAAATAAAATACTTGTATGCGTAGATAGGTACTATAATAGGTATGTATTGCTTATAAACGACTTTCCTAAAAGGTGGATCTATGTTCGACATTATGTTTTCTTTTTTTGTGTATTCACCGATTTCGCCGCCAATTGTGGACCGATTTTGAAAATTATTTTTGTTTGATGGAGTATGTACCCAAATTTGTCCCATTTTAATTTGGCGAAGATCTGATGAAGAACTTCGGCGATATTCAACAGAACTCTTCAATAAATGACGGCAAATCTAAAGGATTACTGCAATCGCATGTCTGTTTATTGTTTATTCCATTTCATGACATAACATCACGCCAGTACGTTCTAAAGGGGTACGCAGATGTGTACAGTGCACGTTGTTACACTCTCATACGAGTATC
Organism: Anorthoa munda; assembly: GCA_945859665.1. NCBI lineage: Eukaryota > Metazoa > Arthropoda > Insecta > Lepidoptera > Noctuidae > Anorthoa > Anorthoa munda. The sequence continues at coordinate 9,271,896 of OX243893.1, forward strand.
ACCGGTTATGTTCAAGTTTCATGATATTCGGGTAAAGAACTAAAAGTAAATTAAAAGTGTAAAAAAAACAACATATTACAAGAAAATACTACCGACGTCCAAATAAAAACACTATAAAGTTAAAAATAACTTTCCTTTCGGAAGTCGGTGTCCATAACGAAAAAAATGTTACCTACCAAAGATACCGTCTTCCAAAATGAAAATTATTTTTCACTTTGTTGTGTTTTTATTTGGAAGTAAATAGTAATTTTTTTGTAAAAAGTTTTACCAAGGTTAAATAAGGAATTTTTGTAAATTATGTAACAGCGGACACGCTGACAAGCTTTAATCGAAATATCACAATATCACCTACATTTAGAATTAAATAGTCTAATTTTATTATCAAACTCTGGATCTGTCGGATAATCGCTTTCTATTCAATTGCTGAATATAATCAAGTGAACAATGCCAGTCATTAATGTTCGTGGTCTAGAAACAATAAGGGTTTGCGGACTTGATTAATCTATATTTTGACCAACAACAAGACTAAACCTCGCAAAAGTTCTATAGTAGGTAGGTAAACTATTATATTCCCTATAGACTTGCAAAATGATGAAACTATAGGCACCTATCTACTTTGTTGAAACGGCGATGGCCCAAAAGTTTTCTAACGAGCAAGAACTTTTGAGGTCGTTCCTAATCCGTTGCACTATTGACGTCCCGTTCCTAATTTCTAGCGCATTCATATTTCTCTTATCTTTTTGTAGATTATCCTTCTATTGCAATATTCTTAATATTTTTTTTAATTGAGATAATGAAAAGTATATTTATTGCTATGTACATACTTATACCATAAACAAAAGTAAACTATACAAAATTATACTTAAACTAACTACTTATACTATATACAAAAGAAAGGTACACTTAGGCGTCGAAGTACTCCTCCACATCGCTGTCATCCGGGAACGTGCCCAGAAGACTGGCAGCATTGCCACGTTGAATGGCAATGCTGATTCTCTGCGCAAAGAAAGATCCAGCCCTCTGGTCACGCACAGCGTCGATCAGTCGGCGAGAGATCTCTTTAAAAAGCAGACGTGCACTTGGGCCCCATGTTCCAAGCGTTTCGACCCCAAACGGCTCAAAACTGTAATTACCAATTAGGTTACAGTATTTGCGCCGCTTGAGGGCCTCAGCAGCCGCAGCAGCAGCGCCAGAACAGCCCGTCGAACTAGGAACATGAGATGGCGCAAGGGTGTCGACACAGGTTGCGTCCCACACCAGAGGCCTACCCACCTTCCACGGCACCAACATCATGCCTACCCACCTTCTATTAATTAGAACAACACATTGCAATTAACCAACTTAAAATCCCAATTTCACAAAAAAATACCTAAGTCACTGTATGAATTTGGATGGAGTATTTTTACGATATCTGTTTCCCTTTCTGAGTCATTGTTAGTAAAAATGAATATATCAAATCCCATTCCACGAAAAGTAGGTCTCGCATAAAGACGCCATAACTGCCATAACGAATGGCCCGAGGGGCGTTTGTGATCGCGGTTTGATATATCGCACTATGGTTTAATATCCCTCTACTCTCTATGGTACCCGAGAGATCGTGAAACGGGATAGTGGTGTTAATACCTTATCAAAAATCGAAGGCTTGTTGTTCTATCATGCAATAAAGGCTATACGTACACACATCACATTTAACCTATATTTTGTGTAACCTTACTGTCTATACGTTCTGTTTAATGTCAAGTCCCCTGGCAAGCAGCGGAACGCGTTACAATAACTCGCAATAATATAACAGACAGTACAGCTGGTAAATACGCTACACAAACCCGACGCCATTTTCAACAACATTGTTCATCATAATGTGCATCGATACGAGTATGATAATGGCGAATTTGACAGATGACGTGCCCGCGAACGTGGCGGGAACCCGTTACCGAAATTGTTTATGATCGGTTTCGGATATCAGTTTAACATAATCTGTGGAGTGTTTAAAGGATTTTATCGAATAACGTGTACCGATGGCGGCTGATTTTTTGACTATGTATTTTGTTGAAGAACAAACAATGGATAAAAAAGGGTCTGTTTTGAATATGATACAAAAAGGATTTGGCGACACATCCAACAGGATCAGAAAGGTTCATCCATGTACCAAAACTGCTAACAGTATTTTGATTTTTTTTTTTCACAATTCCCCTGTACTGCCTACCGGTTTTCCGAGAAGCCTATTATAATTTTTTCGTGCAAAAATCCATCAAACCGGCTTTTCGATACGTCTCTTGGAAAACTGGGGCGCAACCGTCGGCCTAAATATAAGGGTCAGTTCATATTGCAAAGTCACGCGGCTTCGCGGAAAGGGCGTGACGAAGAGATACAATGTATGCACGATATGCTAACAACGGTCCGTCACGTCGACACGGATCAAGGTGCCTTTGGATATCCACAAGTACCTAAACGTATCTAATTTAGGTTAGGTTACATAATAAAAGACAAAGACTACCTTTTTGATGCTATCGTGAAATGAGCAGTCTAGTAATCAAATAGGAATGATTGACTATCGTATTTTTCTACTATCGTAGTTCGATTCATTAGTTCGATCGTCGGACTAGTTAGATTCTTTTTTCCCAATTGTTCAACCGTCGATATTGTCCGTCACTATACTCCATTTGCGATAACATTAGACGTTTAAATTAGCCCATTTTACAGCCCGTTCAACCGATTTTGACTTCTATCGCGTTGGTGATACGACAAATGGTAGCTGTATTAAACAGTAGGTTTTGGTAAAAGGTTTATGCTTTTTATGTCATCCTTATGCTCACGGGATAGAACTCAAAATCGGTTGAACGGACTGTAAAAAGATTTGGAAACATGTCTAATGTTATATCAAATGGAGTTTAGCATTTAGCTCTCTCGTCGGATAAACTTATTTTAGCAACATTTGTAAAGGCAAAAGGTCGACTTAAGCCTTAGGTATTATCTACCAGTCAACCAAGGGTGGTGGAGAGATAACAGGGCAGGTGCATTATTATATGTCTGAGCATAGATTATGTTTCTTAGTAGTTATGAGTTTTTACCCGACTGCCGAAGGAAAGTAATGTGTTTATCAGTCTATGTATGTATGTATGTGTGTATATATATGTATGTATGTTTGTTCCTATGTGACGTTCTAGAGACCAAACGCGTGGGCCGATTTTGATGGTACTTACGTCAATTGATTCGTCTTAGCCCCGTAGTGTCACTGGCTACATTAAAATTGGAAAACAGGAAAATGGCGGTTCTTGGGCGCCATATTGTGTGGGACCAAATTTTTTTTTCTTCCATACCTATCGTGTGGGGTATCAAAATAAAGGGTTTTAAGAGGAGATTTCAAAAGTATATAAAATTGATATGTTTAAATGTAACTAAATCAAAAAAAAAATAACTAAAAAGTTATAAATAAAAAAAGTTAAGGATACATATTCGCGAGCTTGCTGACCAAAACCAGACGTATCCTCCGACTGCACAGCATGATTTTCTCCTTGTTTGCGTCTTTTTAGTTTGCTTTTCAAGCAGTCCGGTTTTTTTTTTTAATTATCTTTTTTATGATATGGCATTCCTAAAATCCCGTCGATCACTGTATGCCACATTAGATGACTTCTCTATGTCATAAGCAAAATCAAGGAAAAGAACTCAATTTCATAACAAAATTTGAACCTACCACTATTTTGTCTCTGCAAAACCCAAAGTTCGACTGGTAGAAAATGCCTAAGGCATTAAAACCGCCTCTGTACTTTTGTGTGCATAAAATATCGAATAAATAAAATTTTATTCATAAAACGATATTGATAGTTTTACCTTTTTTTCTTGAATTGTCAAATAAAAATATATAAAGAATTAAGTAAGGCTATTTTTGTAAATACGACTTTCTGCTACTAACTGTGATTTTTAATTAAATAAGAAATACTTTACTGTACAATTTTCAATCTGTTTAAGAGAAAACTTATCACACCCTTTATATACGAATATATTTAAAGGGTGTGATAAGTTTTCTCTTAAACAGACTGAAAATTGTACAGTAAAGTAAGTCTTATTTAATTAAAAATCACAGTTAGAGAGGAGAGGATTGAGGTTGGGGAGGGGGTTTGGGAGTTAGAGTTGTTCTAATACCTGTACTTAAAACCACGTATGCAACACAAAATGCACCGGTATCATGTATTGAAAACTATCAGAGATATCTATACAATATTTGGTATGCCGCCTCACGTACACATAACTGAAACTATTTCAATATTCTATTGGCGTCAATTTTCCGACCATAACCATTGGTATTTTATTATTTTGCTAACTTAAGTGCCTCGCTTAGCAAAGTTTCTTAATAAAGTCTAGATAGTTTGTGGTCTGAAGGCATTCTGGAGGATTATTAGATACTGTTAAGTATTTTTTTTTTTTTTTTTTTTTTTTTTTTTTATTTAATGTAATTTTAATACAGAGGTGTTACTTAATTCTAAACTCGCCAAACTTTTACGTTTGATGGCGAGAGGCGCTCTTTTACATCACAATGCACCACCTTACTTACAAATCAACTACTTATATATTATATACTGTTATGGTTTAATCTTATGTACATATTTAGTTCTGTTTGCTATCCTGTATAATGTTTTTTAATTTTGACTTAATTGCTCCTTTACTAATTTTTACATTTTCTCTTAATAAATCTATTTTGTTAAACACTTTAGGTACCAAATACTTAGATGTTCTCTTACCATAATAATTTGTTATCTTTGGTTGAACCAATTTATTCTCTCTAGCCCTACGTGTGTTGTACTTGTTTTTAACATTAACCTTATAATCATCATTATAATAATATTCCAGACCTATCAAATATTCTACTTTTTTCTCTATGGGTAGAATTTTACAGATGGGAAATAACTTTTCATACTCTTTGTTGCACTTATCTTTAACATTTTTACTAACCAGAAACTTTATCAGTCTTATTTGTATGTCTTTAATATCTCTTAAATATGTAATAAAGGTGCGCCCGTACACAAGGAGTCCATAGCTTATTAGCGAATCGGCAAGTGCAAAATACACCATTCTTAACGTATGTTTGTTCAATACATTTTTTAAGTGGTAAAACTTACTTAGCACCGATCTTAGCCTATTGCAAATGTCATTTACATGTAATCTCCAATTAATAATGTTGATCTAGAAACATGCTAACCACTAAAGGTCTATCCACACATATCAGAGCCGTGGACAGACCGTGCCCCGTCAGGAGCTCAAAAAAATATCGCTACGTACATTTTATATGAACTCGTTCACACACGTCTATGCATGGGACGTGACCGGGTCCGTCCACGTCCCTGGCACGGCCCTGATATGTGTGGATAAACCTTAATAGTTATGACTGCCCCGTTAGTCTCCCCCGTATTTTTTTTACAAGCTTTTTATTAACTTGCAATGTATGTATGTAAGTGTGTTCGGGTCAAATCTTGTAGCTGGATTTTAAAGCAGTTATCCTCAACCGATTAAGATGAAATTTTGCATACGCGTTTGGTTTGGATGACAATGCATGGTAAGCTAAAAGCTTGTTTAAAAATGACGTTATTTTATTGGAATAACTACACACTTCTTCTCCCCACACTAGGAATTTCTGCCTGTATCGTGGGTGCGTTCACAAACATTTAAACTCACATACACAAAACACCTAGATCCGGCACAACTATCTGTAGGCCATACAAATATTTGTCAGGGCCATAATCCACCACGCGGGGTCAGTGCGGGTTGGTGGATGTCATATACTACTTCAAGTAAATATTTTTTAATAGCCTAGAATATTTCTGCTGGGCAACGGCCTTCCTCATGTCTTTACAGACCCTCTTTTTTGCTATGTTTTCTGTTAATCTATATATATATAAAAGAAAGTCGTGTTAGTTACACTATTTATAACTCAAGAACGGCTGAACCGATTTGGCCGAAAAATGGTAGGGAGGTAGCTAAGAACCAGGCGAAGGACGCCGTTTAGGGTAGGGTAGGGTAGGTAGGGTAGGGTAGGTATGTAGGTAGGGTAAGGTATGTAGGGTAGGGTAGGGTAGGGTACGTAGGGTAGGGTAGTTAGGGTAGAGTAGGTAGGGTAGGGTAGGGTAGGTAGGGTAGGGTACGGTAGGTAGTGTAGGGTAGTTAGGGTAGGGTAGGTAGGGTAGGTAGGGTAGGTAGGGTAGGTAGGGTAGGTAGGGTAGGTAGGGTAGGTAGGGTAGGTAGGGTAGGTAGGGTAGGTAGGGTAGGTAGGGTAGGTAGGGTAGGTAGGGTAGGGTAGGTAGGGTAGGGTAGGGTAGGTAGTGTAGGGTTGTTAGGGTAGGGTAGGTAGAATGTTAGGTGTTTTTATGGCAAAACAAAGTTTGCCGGGTCAGCTAGTGTATTATAAAAGTCAATTTGTGCCTTAACAAAGTTTTGTAACTTTGTTAAGGCATTTTTTTCTAAGTATAAAGCTGACTGTAAAATATGTTTTATAAAAACAAAATTAGGGTTACTTGCTACTGTTAGTAAGCCACGTCAAACTTTTGGAGCTAGCCCTTTTGTTTAAAACTTCTCTTTTTGCGTTGCATTATTATTTATTAGACATTACATATTAGACATTTTATACTTTTACCACTCAACCAATATTGACTGTTTGACCAGAAAAAAAGTGAGTTTTTAAATATAATAGGTACCTGAAGGGACCATAAGCTCTTAGAGCAAGGTTATTTTGAGTGTGCCTAAGGGACAGATGTATGTGACTTATATACCTCACTTCCTTTTTTTACAGACGAACTATCATAGTTTTGACACGTCGGGCTACGAGGGTTGGGCTGAAATTATTTTAGAACGAATGAGTAAATATGATTGACAAAATTAAGCCTTTGTACCATCGGTCCAACTGAAATCACTGAATATAATTTACTTGCTAGAATTTTAGACACATTTAACAAAGAGACGTCGACCTACATCTTATAAATCCTCGTGTACAACCTCAAAATTTAAAGAATGCTTTATCTCTTCAGACTGATTAAAAATAAGGGATTTTTCACAACATTCTTTGTGGTTTATAACACGCTTATTATAAAAATGACTTATTTATTTGATGCTTATGTTGTAACAAAAGTATTACTTGAACTTAACTAACTTAGCCTTGTCGTTTGCTGATCAAGTGCCGTTGTAATAATATTAAAGTCATAATATGTGTCCAAGCAAAAGAGTCCAGTAGTGGGGTATTGAGTAAAGACTAGATTCTACCATACCGTACAAATACTCTGAGGCCAAAATCTAAACTGAAGAAGTGGTTGTTGGACCAGACTTACGAGGACAAAGATTTATTTTTGTTGCACCCGTTGATCGATTGTAGGGTCTGCATTCGTTTATGTATATTGTATAATAATATTTTTGTATATTAGTCATTATTATAAATTGCCTTGCTGCGCTAGCAGACCATTTTATATTACAAACTCTGTGTTAGGTCTGGGTCACCAAGATACAGGCTGTGCCTAGTATGGGACTCGTTGCTAATATGTCAACGTGAATAGTAATTGATAATAAGAATTAAAAAAGATATTCAACGCTACTTGTGTTTGTAACTTTACAAAACTGCGTATATCTCTGAAGCCAAATACCGAGAACAGGACCCTTTCTGCTTTGATGCCCACATATGAATGTATCATATTTCTGCAATTCTTAGAATGGAGTAATGAGATAAAATTATTATTAACATTATGTAATTGATTCTTGGAATAAAATCGAATAAGATGAAATATTTGCAGTCACATAAATCTTGAAGTATACGATAAGGCCAAAAATGTTATAGCAAAGTCGTCTGTACTTTATTTATTTTATTTTATTCATTTTAGTACATGGAAGACTTACAGCTAATAAATACAGACAAAAATGGAAACCATAGTCAACAGAAAGCCAATTACAAATCCCTACGTATAGAAAAACTTATAAATATATATAATATAACTTTAAAACTTTTTGTTTTTTGAAAAGTATATTAAAACAAAAAGGCTTGAGAATAATAAGAATTTCTGATTAGAAACTACAAATCATGTTATACAACCTTGTTTAGTTTGCAAATCCGATATTGGTTTTAGCTATTTCAATATTTAACTCATAAAGTGTGTCGCAACACTTCAGTTAGTTAGTTTTGGAAGTTAGCCTCGGACTGTTGGATCAACAAAATAATTGCCTTATTTGTTTGTTTCAAATCCAATTAGACTACCTGCAGAAATGCTGAATAGGATTTTGAAGGGGATTATAATATTAAATTAGATGGTAAATGGTTGAGCAGCTAAACCCGTAATGGGTAAACCAATATTTTCATCATAAGACGGAAGTTCCCTGTCACAGAGAGGAGGCCTGTGTCCCAGCAGTGGGAATATTAATAGGCTGATGATGTGGTGATGATGAAGACGGAAGCAGCTACTTTCTATAAAAATTCTGGACATCAGTATGTTATTATTACAATAAAATTTAAAAAAATATATGTATATAAAGTTTATTATAAAAAACAGTAAAAGGTGAATTATACACTAAACATTTGTATAAAAGGTGGTCAGAATCAGGTTGAACAGCTGGCTCCAGAACTAAGTAAAAAAAGCGTAGGGTGTTAATTGTTATAATATTTTATTGACAGATATTGGTAAAACTAGACTCATTTTGAAAATATCTTAATAAGCGCCCCACGCTTTTTTATAATATTATTTTATACTTTTTAGTTTGGTTTTTTATTAAAAAGTGTTTAATTGTTTTTTTAGTACAATTTTTTTTTATTGTTTTTTGATTGAATCACTAATCCTATCATCGGTCCTTGATAAGTGTGCAATATTTCAAATTAATCCGACGTTTTGTAGTTGGTGAAAATCACGTTCAAAGATTCCGTTACATAAATATAGATTCATAGATACATACCAAGCTAATAAAAGCGTTTTAAAAGAATCGCTCCACATTGAAATACCCCAACTAGTAGTAATATCGGGCGGCCAGACAATTATTTTGTTTTGTGCAGATATCGAACCCTTATCCGCGCTGGGTGCTCATCCACTGTGCTGTTTATAATTGGGTCACAACTGCTGTGATGACAAAATATTTCCAGATAAAAATAAATTCGAATACTAGCTATACAGATGCGAATTCAAATAACTTTCATAGAATTGCACAGTGAGTAGTTTGAAAACATGGTGAGCATCAAGAGGGATCCGATAATCAGCTCCTTAATAATAATTGTATATCATTCAAATATCACATTGAATACAAAATGTCTACGAACGGATAAAGGGTCTGCGTAGCAAATCGTGCGTGCTACGGCGTAGCTAATGTCGTAGCTACGTCGCTACGATTTCGTAGCATGTTACCGATCTCTCTATTGAGCCATGCAGATACCGCTTTTTTGATTCAGTGAGCCTTTTTACCCGACTGCCGATGGAGGGTAATGTGTTTATCAGTCTATGTATGTATGTATGTTTGTTCCTATGTGGCGTTCCAGAGATTTTGATGATTCATAAGTCAATCGATTCGTCTTAACCCTGCGAGTGTCACTGGCTACATTCATCATCATCATTTCAGCCGAAAGACGTCCACTGCTGGACATAGGCCTCCCCCAGGCGTCGCCACATTGACCGATCCCGTGCGTCTCGCATCCAGCGCCTTCCCGCAACCTTAACCAGGTCATCGGTCCACCTAGTGGGAGGCCTTCCAACATATCGTCTTCCGGTTCGCGGTCGCCATTCCAGAACTTTTCGGCCCCAACGGCCATCCGTTCTGCGAGCAATGTGCCCTGCCCACTGCCACTTAAGTTTGGCAATTCTTCGGGCTATGTCGGTAACTTTGGTTCTCCTGCGGATATCATCATTTCTGACGTGATCACGCAAGGAAATTCCGAGCATAGCCCTCTCCATTGCCCTTTGGGTGACTTTAAACTTTCTGATAAGGCCCATTGTGAGCGACCACGTCTCGGTCCCATAGGTGATCACTGGCAACACACACTGGTCATAGACTTTTGTCTTGAGACATTGCGGTAAATTGGACGAGAAGATACCACGCAACTTCCCGAACGCTGCCCAGCCGAGTCGGATTCGACGGTTGACCTCTTTCTCGAAGTTGGATCTACCCAACTGGATCGTTTGTCCCAGGTAGACATAATCATCTACAACTTCAAGTAAACAGTCTCCGATCTTGATAGGAGTGGGTGTTACATGGGCATTCATCATGACCTTGGTTTTGTCCATGTTCATTTTAAGACCCACTCTTTCGGAAGCTCTATTGAGGTCATCGAGCATTGTACTGAGGCTCTCCATGGTCTCAGCCATGACCACTATGTCGTCGGCAAACCGAAGGTGAGTGATGTACTCGCCATTAACGTTGATGCCAAGCGACTTCCAATCCAGAACCTTGAAGACATCCTCCAGCGCAGCAGTGAACAGTTTCGGAGAAATGACGTCTCCCTGTCTCACGCCGCGCTGGAGAAGGATTGGTTTCGAGGTCTGATCCTGAAGACGGACTGACATGGTGGCGTTTTTGTACAAACACTTCAACACCTCAATGTACCGGTAGTCGATCTGGCACCGTTGGAGAGATTGCAGTACTGCCCAAGTCTCGATCGAATCGAAGGCTTTCTCGTAGTCCACAAACGCTAAACAGAGAGGCAGGTTATACTCTTCGGTCTTCTGTATGACCTGCCGCAGCGTATGTATGTGGTCTACGGTGCTAAAGCCTTTTCGGAATCCGGCTTGTTCGGGAGGCTGGAAATCGTCAAACCTGCGCGCGAGACGATTCGTGATGACTCTTGAAAACAACTTGTAGACATGACTAAGAAGTGAGATGGGCCTATAGTTCTTCAGTCGGGCATTGTCGCCCTTCTTGAAGAAGAGTACCACCACACCCCTGCACCATGCCTGTGGCGTTTTGCCCTCGAGTATGACGGCATCAAACAGCTTCTGAAGGGCCTTAAGGACCGGTTTTCCACCCGCCTTCAGGAGTTCAGCCGTGATTCCGTCATCACCCGGCGCCTTGTTGTTTTTAAGCTGTTTCAGAGCCATCCTAATCTCGTACAGGCTGACGTCCGGGATATCTTCGGTATAGTGTCGGGTCAATCTAGCTTTTGGGTCGTTTGCTAGACTCGCAACGGGCTTGCTGATTAATGTGTACAGCTGCCCATAGAATGTCTCGATCTCCCTCAGAAGCTCCGGTTTGGCGGATACGATCCTGCCATCGTCGGTCTTCAGTCTCGTGAGCTGGCTCTGCCCAATAGCCAGATCCCTTGCAAATACCTTGGAGCCTTTATTTCGCTCAATCGCGTCTTTAATACGCTCGGTGTTAAAGCGGCGGAGGTCTCTTTTCAAGGATTTAGAGATCTGTCTATTGAGCTGCCGATATTTGCACGCCTCATCTGAAGACTGCAGGATCATCTCACGCCTCTCCTTCATAAGCTTGAGAGTAGGATCAGAGAGCTTTTTGTTTCTATCTGTACGACGGGTCTTGAAAAACTTAGACCCGACCGTATGGACAGCTTCCACGAACCCGTCATTGTATTCGTCCACTGAGCTCCCTAGGCACTCGAAACGATTCTGGAGTTCGAGCTGAAAGCTCTCGGGGTTTTGGACCTGAATCTGTGCTGGACGGAGCGTGGACTTCATCAGTCGAGACCTTTCAAGCTTAATATTAATGTTCAATGTGCCTCTTACCATGCGGTGATCGCTCCCGGTTTTTACCGAATTGATCACAGAGACATCATTGAACATTTGCTTCCTGGTTGACATGATGAAGTCGATCTCATTTTTTGTTGCACCATCGGGGCTCTGCCAGGTCCACTTCCTATGTTCACGCTTTTTGAAGAAGGAGTTCATCATATAGAGGCCCTCCTTCTCCACAAAACTGGCCAGTAGGTGACCCCGGTGGTTCCGACGTCCAACTCCAAATTGCCCCACTTGCAGCTCATCCTCGTCTCGTTTGCCCAGTTTCGCGTTGAAGTCCCCCATGACAACGGTGAAGTGAGTTTTGAAACCATGCATGGCTCTGGAGATATCCTCATACATGGTCTCTACCTCGTCGTCGGGGTGTGCCGAGGTTGGGGCGTAGACCTGTATGACCTTCAGCGAATATCTGGCTACATTAAAATAGGAAAATAGAAAAATTGCGGCTTTTGGGCGCCATATTGTGGGGGACAAACATTTTTTTTACTTCTAAACCCATCGTGTGGGATATCAAAATAAAGGGTTTTAAGAGGTGATTTCAAAAATATATAACACTTATATGTTTAAATGTACCGAAATCTAAAAAAAAAAATAACTAAAAAGTTATAAATAAAAAAAGTAAATTTAAAAAATCAAAAGACCCGACTGCTTAAAAAAAGACGTAAACAAGAAGAAAATCATGCTGTGCAGTCGGAGGATATATCTTGTTTTGGTCAGCCAGCTCGCGAATATGTATCCTCCGACTGCACAGCATGATTTTCTTCTTGTTTACGTCTTTTTAGTTCGCCTTTTAAGCAGTCGGGTCTTTTGATTTTTTTAATTTACTGCTTTTTGTATAAAATTCGTGATCGTTATTGTTAATTGTCGGAATTATCTTAAGTAACTAACACATTTTTTCAATAAATATAACTTTAAATTAAACTAGATTTTTAGTTTACCATGCCATTTAAACCAAACGTGTATGCAATTTTCAGCCTGTCTGTCCTGCCAACTGTTCTAAAAGTCAGTTCCAAGATTTGACCCACACATAAGTAAAGCTTGTGAAATAAGATAACTCGCAAACATCTGGCCATACGTTTTGCAATGTTAGATCATACGTTTTCCGGCATTCGATTAACCTTGGCAAGTTTGATAGCCGAAACAAAGTTCTAAAGGTCAAAGCGGCAAGTGAAAACGCCGCGGAGGTCGCCCGCATCGCTAAATGAAAATTGATAAACATATAGCTTTTTCATTTCTTGGTACAAACTTACAAAGGAGAGTAGAATCTCTTTTGTTACAGTTATGAAGTTTTCCGATAAAGGTAGTGTCGATTTCTTTGAAACAAACGAAATTGAAGCCGATATTGCTACTTTGTTTACGAAACAGTGATGAAAAATATTTCAATTTTGTATTATAAATTGCAGTCACTGTTCTCTTTATACGTACGTTTTGCGTTGATAAGGGGAATGCCCACTGAGACGTGAAATTAACTTTAAAATGCGGTGTTTGGTGTAAATGTGCACACGCTTCATTGAAACCATTAGTGGCGGTAATTTTGTCAAATGAGCTATTAAACACAGTGCGGAATCCCATCCTGGAATGTAAATCTATATATATAAAAGAGAAAGTATGTATGTATGATCCTTATAGACTCCGAAACGGCTTGACCGATTTTAATGAAATTTTCGGACAATCTTTGGATTGTAGTTTGGTGGCGATCGGAACATTTTTTTTTAACTTTGAACGCGGGCGAATCCGCAGGCAGGAGCTAGTATGAATATAAAAATCGTTTCAGGTAGTGCTAGATAATAAAACAAATGCACAAAACAGTTAAATAGTTATAGTTGAGACGTTTTGGTATAGTTTTGTTTACTGACGACAACACATCATAATATTTTATGAATTAAATTATTTTTCACTCCTCATGCTCTGAAATTGCTTATTTGTGCAGGATATAGGATGCACAAAATTTTTGTGCACAAGTGCATTAACGTATCTAATTATATATGTATCTATATTAAGGCAAAGAAAATGAGCCATACAGCCAAACACAATAAAAAGTTCACGGATAGAATATGTTATTTTATAATATTTACTTTAATTTATTTGCCTTTTATGAGTTTTTTAAGACATAAAAGATATTAAAATTAAAATACGGTAGGTTATTTAATTAATTTAAAAAATATAAATATTACAAAATTAATTTAATAGTAGGCTGTATAGGTCTGCAGCCCAAGCCTAATATCAATGTCGTAAGATTATTAATTAAAGAAATGTTATGTAATACTACTGTTTTATTTTCTCGCAATCCCACAAAACCATTTTATCCTCGACATTACTTTTATTTTAACAAGAAAAATATATTCATAATGTTATAAAAAGTTTAAAACTTTTTATTTACGGTGTAATATCTGGGTCTAAAGTAACTTCGTGAATGTTAATAAAGGTTGTTCCTGGGTACCTTTAATACCTAATAGCGTGCAGGATTAGCCTGACTTATTAGTTATTACCTAGATTATCCGTTGCTAGCTGCCTTATGTTTTTAGCCGACATAGGCTTTGGAACATTGAGGAACTTAGTTCGTTGATGGGGTTTAATCAGATATGATGTATTAGATGTACTCATAATATATAGTGGAATGTGTACTAGTAGTTTATGCAACGGTCATATAATAGGAGTTATTAAAGCACGAATGTGGGTTTATCACACAAGGCAAAGCCGAGTGTTGTAATAGTATTACACGAGTGTTTAATACCTAAATATATGCCGTTGCATACACTATTTTATCTTCACTCATACAGTTGAAATAAAACAAAGGTAAAGATAGTAAGTAGAAGTAAGTAAAGAAAATATATTTGGTATGGCGGATAATTTTGATTCTCACGCATTCATAGACAATGACACTATTAACCACCAATAAATAAAAAAAGTAAGTGTCCTATAAAAACCAATAAGTTATTATATGATGCAGTTGTTTAAAAATCGAAGGAAAATGTGGCGCATTAATATAATAATAAAATATAATATAGTTAAGAATTTTTTTTTTTTTTTTTCATATCCACAAAAAAATTTACGTGTTGACACAATATTTTCTGAATTCATATTTGGAACATTGCGTTGTGAGTGTAGGATAAACTACAGTTACAGTATCAAAGAGTGTAGCTATATCTACTAGTGTATCCAAATACTTGATTTATTTGTGAGATTTGTATCTAAATCCAATTAAAAAGTATTCCAATCTATCTTTTTCCATCCGAATTGATGGATTTGTTATTCTTGAATAGGCAAGGTTCGATTTCAACTTACGCGACACTATTTACTCGTTCGTCATAAGCTTATAAATTAATTAAAATATATCTATGTTATAGGCTAATTAATACGTATATTATTCATATTATTTTAAAGGTGACACGATTTTGAACCATTAACATTAATTGCCCTTAAAATATACAAGCAGAAATTTATTTAAGAAGTAAAATAAAATGCAATCAAAGTTCGAAACTAAACTGCCGAGCAATGAAAAAGTTCCACCCACAAAATGCTGACAAACACCTTAATTTATTTTTTCACATTTAATTTGATGCGCTGTGAAATGTACTTCAATATTGCAGACGGCGTCATTAAGCTAGCCTTTCCCGTTTAGGAGTAATTTGGTGCTATGTCACTGGAACTTTTTCATTGCTCGTTAGTGTATAAAGTTTCCTTTCAGCGCACCGCCTGCAATACAATAACGACTACTCCTTGGAAAATTATTTTCTTTGACAGAACTCTTAGAATTACCTACCTACCTCTCGTTTTTCTATTTCAATGAAAGCAACAGTTCATTGGCAAATCCGAGAACTTTTATTGAATCTTTATATTTGTACCTAGCTAGTATTTTCTCGATTATTTTTTTGTAGTGGCGACTGCGGACCAGATGGCGTTGCGCTCCCTCAAGGTGGAGCGAAACACTTGGCGTCGAGGTACTCCTCCACATCGCTGTTATCCGGCAACTTATACTAACTACATAAAAAGAACAAATTTTAGTAAGAGAATTCGAATACCCCCGCTGAAATGTGTAGTTAATTTTCTATATTATGTGTTTTTATTTTTTGTTAATCTTCTCGCTGTGAATTGATCCTACGTGACCCGATTAAATGGAACTTTGTAAACTCATGAACATATTATTATTATTGAAGCGCAAGGCTTCAGTCGTACTAATTACCAGTTCAACACAAATTAGTTCTAGTGTAATTAACTGCTTTAATTATAACGTTTAAATCAAGATAGCTGTTAGCTTACATTAGTATTTGAATGAAAGAATAAGGTTCGAATTGAGCTGTTTTAATTACTAGCTAATAAGATTTTGTGCTGAGCTGGTGGCCAGTGGCGACCCCACGGACCTGATCTCCAGGGAGAAGTTTTGTCCCTCGTCCCCGGCTTAGCTTTATTGGCCGGTCGGTGTGAACACAGACGGGGAACAGAGCTCCCACCCCTCTCTTGCCTTAATTGGCTGGTTTGAGTGGAGTTTCGCAAGAGCAAACTTGCTCGGCGGATGGAAGTTAACCCAGTAAGATGCTGATCTTGACCGTACTTTCGCAATTTTCATGATAGCCGTGGCATCCCTCCCCATTCCTCCTCATGTTGCCGCCTTGGCGCTACGTCACTAAAGTGCTAGCGACTGTTTATGGGGGGGAGGAGAGAGGACATTTTGATCCTACATGTCTAACAAGGCCTCTGCGAGTTGGTTTCGGCTCCCTGTAAGCCTTTCGAAGGTCCGGGACCCTAGAGTCCCCAGAATCTCAAAAAAAATATAACGTTAGTTAATGTAGGAATAATTCTTTTGTATTGTTTACCTTAAATTTAAGTTAAGTCAGTAAGTTTCTGAACGAACCATAGAGGGAATGAAATGGATGGGTGTGAGAGAGAGGGAAGAGGGAAGATTACTGCGCTTTATTTCAATTCTCGATCCTACATTTATTAATCCTTAAACTTGGCTTATGACTTATAAAACAAAATGTTATATCAGAAAATATTTTTATGAACATATATCTCCCTACATCATCATCATTTCAGCCGGAAGACGTCCACTGCTGGACATAGGCCTCCCCACCTGTTCAGTCCTATGCGGTTTGCATCCACTGGACTCCCGCAGCCTTGACAAAGTCATCGCTCCACATAGAGGAAGGCCCTCCAACGCGGAAGACGTTCCGGTACGCAGTCGGTACTCCAAAATTTTTCGGCCCCAACGGCCATCCGTTCTGCGAGCAATGTGCCCTGCCCGCTGCCACTTAAGTTTGGCAATTCTTCGGCCTATGTCGGTAACCTTGGTTCTCTTGCGGATGTCTTCATTTCCGATTCGATCACAGGACCTTAAATAATATATTTGTATAATTGGGATGGGCAGGTAGAGAGCAGTGGTGGCCCAGTGGTAATGGCCGCGACTTACAAATTGTAGGTCGTGGGTTTTCATAAAATTATTTCATCACCACTACTCTCAAAACGGTGAAGGAAAACATTGTATGGAAACCGGCATGTCCTAGAACCAAAAATTCGAAGACATGTGACATTCACCAACCCGCTCTGGGCCCGCGTGGTGGATTACGGTCCATTCCCTCTCACAGAGAGGAGGCCTGTGTCCCAGCAGTGGGGTTATTAAAAGACTGAAAGATGATGAATTGAGAAGATACCGAAAATTAAAAAATAAATTATAGTTTAGATTAATTTGGAGGTCTTTTTAAGATCTCTCGTAGAACGAAACTATTCAGACTACATAATATTTTAGACGCTAAATTAACGAAGTAATTTAGGTTTTCCAAAATTTGCCATCATTTGAAGAATAAACTTATAATACCATTAAAATATCTAGTAACAACCCGTTTACCAAACCAACAATTAAATTTAACAAACCCTATTATTAATTACAGTCATCAGAGAGTGACTAATGACGTCACCACAGCTTCTCATTGACACGACATGACGGTCCGATTGTTTCATACGCACCGATGACCTGTCAGATTAATTGACTAATTCGTTCTGGGTGTCTCTATGATCTCCCTTGATCGATTAGCCGTTCCTGGGAACAACCTTTGATGATTAGCGGAATAGTTCAGCCGGTTAGTCAATCTAATTATGTGATGTACTCAATCGTGTTGATTTTCCCCGTAGGGTTATGTACAAGTGATAATATTATTTACTTAAGGCGGCGATTCCCTTGAGTAGCTGATTTTAAAATGAGAATCACGTCTAAACGGCTAGTCGTATTTTTTTGGAAAAAATATATGTTACATTAGACCATTTTCTTAATTATTTGATCTAAGAAAAATTTTAGATTTATTCGTATAACATAGTGTAATTAATTTGTAAAGTTATGTCTAAAACGGACAAAAACACGTCAATCGCGCCAAAACCGCTGGGTCTATTTTAATGAAATCGACACCATCTCAAAGACAATTTAATTATCGACATTTTGATCTGAGCTTTTTTTTTTAAAGTCTCAGAATAATAAAGAAAGTACAAAAGTCTACTAAATTTTGGGTCGCGCGGGTGTCAAACGAGTGCGCGTTTTGTTCCCTCAAGGTCGTTGGCGTTAGTCGTCGTCTTAATACCCACTGTACTTAACTGTTAATAAGGTACTCCTTATTGATAGTTTCAATTATAACGCGAAATTTTAATATAATATATACTAGCGACCCGACCCGGCTTCGCCCGTGATAAATTATAGACAAAAACATTCCTCTTATCTAATTCTTTCTATTCGTGAAAACCGCATGCAAATCCGTTTAGTAGTTTTTGAGTTTATCGCGTACAAACGCGGCGGGGGCTTTATTTTTACCCGAAGGAGGGTAATGTGTTTATCAGTCTATGTATGTATGTATGTAAGTATGTATGTATGTATGTTTGTTCCTATGTGGCGCTATGTGGCGGTCTAGAGACCAAACGCGTGGGCCGATTTTGATGGTTCTTACGTCAACCGATTCGTCTTAACCCCGCGAGTGTCACTGGCTACATGATAATTGGAAAATAGGAAAATGGCTGTTTTTGGGCGCCATATTGTGGAGGCGCAAATTTTTTTTTTCTTCCAAACCTATCGTGTGGGGTATCAAAATAAAGGATTTTAAGAGGTGATTTCAAAAATATATAACACTTATATGTTTAAATGTAGGTAATTCGAAAAAAAAATAACTAAAAAGTTATAAATAAAAAAGTTTATAAAAAAAATCAAAAAACCCGACTGCTTGAAAAGCGAACTAAAAAGACGTAAACAAAGAGAAAATCATGCTGTACAGTCGGACGATACGTCTGGTTTTGGTCAGCCAGCACGCGAAGATTCAAGCAGTCGGGATTTTTGATATTTTTAATTAACTTTTTTATTTAATATGTAGTGGTTATTATCGTATTCAACACCTATGCTCGTTAATATTTGCTGCAGTATTTGTGCCAACCAATGACTGCTTTGTTTTGTAGAAGGATTGTTGAACCCAGTTGATTGTTATTGCCACAAGTTGTTAGGTGGACGTTCCTGAATATCAATATAATAGATTGGAAAGAGGCTTAGCCTTTGCCAAAACCTATACGTAACAGACAATGAACTTTACACAGGAAAAGGAACCTTAAAAGAGCGGAAAATACTTGTACTTATCGCTTAATTACAAAAATGGTTACATGACGTCTTTCAAATACCTAAGGCAATAATTAGGTACTTGAAAGACGTCATGTTAAGTCCATAATTTAAACGTTTATTCATTTGATGTTTCGTATTCCTTTTAAATTCAACTTCAAATCTTTAATCCAAGGAAGTTAACAATGCGTTAAAATTTGAAGAACGTAATCGCTTCGAGGTCTACGCCCCGCGCGAGCGGTTTCATGTACAGTGAAAACAAAGAGATTAGCATACAGCAGCCTAATTGCGTAAGTGAATTCGGCAAGGCAAAGGGGTTTGACCCCATCAACCGACAAGAGCAACTTATTTACTTGCTTGACGTCTTTTAAACAATTTTGTTAGTACGAGTATTCTTGTTAGTTCAGGCTTTTGTCTCACTTTTGTGGGAATTTTTAACCGACTTCAAAAAAGGAGGAGATTCTCAATTCGTCGGCTTATTTTTGTTTTAATATTTGTTACCCGATTACTCAAAGACACCTTGACCGATTTGTAAATGTTCTTCTTTAGTTTTTTTTTAAATTATTAATATTGATAGGCTCGCGCTTGCACTATCTCACCTGATGGTAAGCGATGATGTGGTCGACGATGTAGCACGCTTACCTAGAAGAAACCACTCCTGACATACACTCTTGACTTAAAGATTCCCAGGTTGTAGCTATAAGGAAATACAGACTCCGGCAGGGAATTCCACTCCTTAGCTGTACGCATAATGGAAGTATTCCCAAAACGTTTGGTGCGTATGGGTGGGATGTCCACCATGTACCGATGACGCATCGCTGTACGTCTTGTAGTCCGATGATGAAAAGGGCTAGGAGGCATTAGTTCATGTAATTCCAACGCACATTCCCCGAAATGTAACCGATAGAAAACCGATAGACTGGCAACTTGGCGCCGATGTTCAAAGCTCTGGAGCCTAGACTCGACCAGCATCTCGTTGCCGTTATCGGCACGGTCACACCACAGAAAGTAGGAGCCGGGTGGAATTGGCTCCTTTTAGCGGAAAAAGACAAGCCTGGGTCTTAGCAGCATTGAACCTGACCAGATTGGCATTGCCCCACTCAGAGACTGCCTTCAAGGACAGATTCAAGCGCCCAACCATGGCCTCCCTGAGAGTACGGATCTGAGGCCCAGTAGCGCGCGCGTCGGATACGTATCTCTCAGCAACAGTGCTGTCGTCTGCATACCCAATGGTACCGGGTTTTAGCAGATCATTTATATGCAACATTGTTTGTAAGGGTATACTTTCCAAGTGGTCCGACGATCGTCAGGTCAAGATCTTATGATGGGATCCCGGAGAAATCGAGGGAACTCCTTAAATATTATAGACGTACGTATAGCGATTTTGGTATTTTCATCAACAATACAAGAATGTGCACTCAGAAAGTATAATTTGGTGAAGTTGGAACTGGTATGGTGTGGTTATTTTTTCGCTTTGTAGTGTTTTGCTTTGGAAGTCGGTTTTATTTTGCAGATTATTTAGACATTAAGCACACAACAAAAATGAATATCGGCAGGGCAGTAAATACTTAAGTGCTAGCGACTGTTTATGGGGGGGAGGAGAGAGGACATTTTGATCCTACATGTCTAACAAGGCCTCTGCGAGTTGGTTTCGGCTCCCTGTAAGCCTTTCGAAGGTCCGGGACCCTAGAGTCCCCAGAATCTCAAAAAAAATATAACGTTAGTTAATGTAGGAATAATTCTTTTGTATTGTTTACCTTAAATTTAAGTTAAGTCAGTAAGTTTCTGAACGAACCATAGAGGGAATGAAATGGATGGGTGTGAGAGAGAGGGAAGAGGGAAGATTACTGCGCTTTATTTCAATTCTCGATCCTACATTTATTAATCCTTAAACTTGGCTTATGACTTATAAAACAAAATGTTATATCAGAAAATATTTTTATGAACATATATCTCCCTACATCATCATCATTTCAGCCGGAAGACGTCCACTGCTGGACATAGGCCTCCCCACCTGTTCAGTCCTATGCGGTTTGCATCCACTGGACTCCCGCAGCCTTGACAAAGTCATCGCTCCACATAGAGGAAGGCCCTCCAACGCGGAAGACGTTCCGGTACGCAGTCGGTACTCCAAAATTTTTCGGCCCCAACGGCCATCCGTTCTGCGAGCAATGTGCCCTGCCCGCTGCCACTTAAGTTTGGCAATTCTTCGGCCTATGTCGGTAACCTTGGTTCTCTTGCGGATGTCTTCATTTCCGATTCGATCACAGGACCTTAAATAATATATTTGTATAATTGGGATGGGCAGGTAGAGAGCAGTGGTGGCCCAGTGGTAATGGCCGCGACTTACAAATTGTAGGTCGTGGGTTTTCATAAAATTATTTCATCACCACTACTCTCAAAACGGTGAAGGAAAACATTGTATGGAAACCGGCATGTCCTAGAACCAAAAATTCGAAGACATGTGACATTCACCAACCCGCTCTGGGCCCGCGTGGTGGATTACGGTCCATTCCCTCTCACAGAGAGGAGGCCTGTGTCCCAGCAGTGGGGTTATTAAAAGACTGAAAGATGATGAATTGAGAAGATACCGAAAATTAAAAAATAAATTATAGTTTAGATTAATTTGGAGGTCTTTTTAAGATCTCTCGTAGAACGAAACTATTCAGACTACATAATATTTTAGACGCTAAATTAACGAAGTAATTTAGGTTTTCCAAAATTTGCCATCATTTGAAGAATAAACTTATAATACCATTAAAATATCTAGTAACAACCCGTTTACCAAACCAACAATTAAATTTAACAAACCCTATTATTAATTACAGTCATCAGAGAGTGACTAATGACGTCACCACAGCTTCTCATTGACACGACATGACGGTCCGATTGTTTCATACGCACCGATGACCTGTCAGATTAATTGACTAATTCGTTCTGGGTGTCTCTATGATCTCCCTTGATCGATTAGCCGTTCCTGGGAACAACCTTTGATGATTAGCGGAATAGTTCAGCCGGTTAGTCAATCTAATTATGTGATGTACTCAATCGTGTTGATTTTCCCCGTAGGGTTATGTACAAGTGATAATATTATTTACTTAAGGCGGCGATTCCCTTGAGTAGCTGATTTTAAAATGAGAATCACGTCTAAACGGCTAGTCGTATTTTTTTGGAAAAAATATATGTTACATTAGACCATTTTCTTAATTATTTGATCTAAGAAAAATTTTAGATTTATTCGTATAACATAGTGTAATTAATTTGTAAAGTTATGTCTAAAACGGACAAAAACACGTCAATCGCGCCAAAACCGCTGGGTCTATTTTAATGAAATCGACACCATCTCAAAGACAATTTAATTATCGACATTTTGATCTGAGCTTTTTTTTTTAAAGTCTCAGAATAATAAAGAAAGTACAAAAGTCTACTAAATTTTGGGTCGCGCGGGTGTCAAACGAGTGCGCGTTTTGTTCCCTCAAGGTCGTTGGCGTTAGTCGTCGTCTTAATACCCACTGTACTTAACTGTTAATAAGGTACTCCTTATTGATAGTTTCAATTATAACGCGAAATTTTAATATAATATATACTAGCGACCCGACCCGGCTTCGCCCGTGATAAATTATAGACAAAAACATTCCTCTTATCTAATTCTTTCTATTCGTGAAAACCGCATGCAAATCCGTTTAGTAGTTTTTGAGTTTATCGCGTACAAACGCGGCGGGGGCTTTATTTTTACCCGAAGGAGGGTAATGTGTTTATCAGTCTATGTATGTATGTATGTAAGTATGTATGTATGTATGTTTGTTCCTATGTGGCGCTATGTGGCGGTCTAGAGACCAAACGCGTGGGCCGATTTTGATGGTTCTTACGTCAACCGATTCGTCTTAACCCCGCGAGTGTCACTGGCTACATGATAATTGGAAAATAGGAAAATGGCTGTTTTTGGGCGCCATATTGTGGAGGCGCAAATTTTTTTTTTCTTCCAAACCTATCGTGTGGGGTATCAAAATAAAGGATTTTAAGAGGTGATTTCAAAAATATATAACACTTATATGTTTAAATGTAGGTAATTCGAAAAAAAAATAACTAAAAAGTTATAAATAAAAAAGTTTATAAAAAAAATCAAAAAACCCGACTGCTTGAAAAGCGAACTAAAAAGACGTAAACAAAGAGAAAATCATGCTGTACAGTCGGACGATACGTCTGGTTTTGGTCAGCCAGCACGCGAAGATTCAAGCAGTCGGGATTTTTGATATTTTTAATTAACTTTTTTATTTAATATGTAGTGGTTATTATCGTATTCAACACCTATGCTCGTTAATATTTGCTGCAGTATTTGTGCCAACCAATGACTGCTTTGTTTTGTAGAAGGATTGTTGAACCCAGTTGATTGTTATTGCCACAAGTTGTTAGGTGGACGTTCCTGAATATCAATATAATAGATTGGAAAGAGGCTTAGCCTTTGCCAAAACCTATACGTAACAGACAATGAACTTTACACAGGAAAAGGAACCTTAAAAGAGCGGAAAATACTTGTACTTATCGCTTAATTACAAAAATGGTTACATGACGTCTTTCAAATACCTAAGGCAATAATTAGGTACTTGAAAGACGTCATGTTAAGTCCATAATTTAAACGTTTATTCATTTGATGTTTCGTATTCCTTTTAAATTCAACTTCAAATCTTTAATCCAAGGAAGTTAACAATGCGTTAAAATTTGAAGAACGTAATCGCTTCGAGGTCTACGCCCCGCGCGAGCGGTTTCATGTACAGTGAAAACAAAGAGATTAGCATACAGCAGCCTAATTGCGTAAGTGAATTCGGCAAGGCAAAGGGGTTTGACCCCATCAACCGACAAGAGCAACTTATTTACTTGCTTGACGTCTTTTAAACAATTTTGTTAGTACGAGTATTCTTGTTAGTTCAGGCTTTTGTCTCACTTTTGTGGGAATTTTTAACCGACTTCAAAAAAGGAGGAGATTCTCAATTCGTCGGCTTATTTTTGTTTTAATATTTGTTACCCGATTACTCAAAGACACCTTGACCGATTTGTAAATGTTCTTCTTTAGTTTTTTTTTAAATTATTAATATTGATAGGCTCGCGCTTGCACTATCTCACCTGATGGTAAGCGATGATGTGGTCGACGATGTAGCACGCTTACCTAGAAGAAACCACTCCTGACATACACTCTTGACTTAAAGATTCCCAGGTTGTAGCTATAAGGAAATACAGACTCCGGCAGGGAATTCCACTCCTTAGCTGTACGCATAATGGAAGTATTCCCAAAACGTTTGGTGCGTATGGGTGGGATGTCCACCATGTACCGATGACGCATCGCTGTACGTCTTGTAGTCCGATGATGAAAAGGGCTAGGAGGCATTAGTTCATGTAATTCCAACGCACATTCCCCGAAATGTAACCGATAGAAAACCGATAGACTGGCAACTTGGCGCCGATGTTCAAAGCTCTGGAGCCTAGACTCGACCAGCATCTCGTTGCCGTTATCGGCACGGTCACACCACAGAAAGTAGGAGCCGGGTGGAATTGGCTCCTTTTAGCGGAAAAAGACAAGCCTGGGTCTTAGCAGCATTGAACCTGACCAGATTGGCATTGCCCCACTCAGAGACTGCCTTCAAGGACAGATTCAAGCGCCCAACCATGGCCTCCCTGAGAGTACGGATCTGAGGCCCAGTAGCGCGCGCGTCGGATACGTATCTCTCAGCAACAGTGCTGTCGTCTGCATACCCAATGGTACCGGGTTTTAGCAGATCATTTATATGCAACATTGTTTGTAAGGGTATACTTTCCAAGTGGTCCGACGATCGTCAGGTCAAGATCTTATGATGGGATCCCGGAGAAATCGAGGGAACTCCTTAAATATTATAGACGTACGTATAGCGATTTTGGTATTTTCATCAACAATACAAGAATGTGCACTCAGAAAGTATAATTTGGTGAAGTTGGAACTGGTATGGTGTGGTTATTTTTTCGCTTTGTAGTGTTTTGCTTTGGAAGTCGGTTTTATTTTGCAGATTATTTAGACATTAAGCACACAACAAAAATGAATATCGGCAGGGCAGTAAATACTGTTGTTGGTAAACCAAACTCTTTGTTCAAACTGTTCCGGTCGATGGTCGTAATAGTAATACTTCTACTTACACATTTACTTGTAGGTGGGTAAGAGCAGTGGCGTATTTAAAGATTTTGTCCGCTTTTTTTAACCTCTTCAAAAAAAGATAAATGTATGTTTGTATGTCCACGCATTTCTCCGGAACTACTTATCGGATCGTGATCATTCTTATTTTATTAAATTATGTATCTCCCAACTATGGGAGTGGTGTAAGTCAAATCAAAATCGGTTCAGCAGTTTTCAATGTATGGAACATACAGCCGAACTCCTTAGCAAAAAACAGTCGAGGTATTTTGTCAATCCTATAGGTACCTTATTGTAGAACTTGCTCACTTTTTACTGGTAGTGTACTAAAACTAAATACAGAGAGAAATTAATAAAAAAACACAAAAAAATATTTCATAAGCAAAACACTAAAGGGTGCAAAAATAACTTCGTTTCGGAAGTCGAAGTCGAAAAACGATAAAAATAAAATATACCGAAAGCAGCGATTTTCGAAACAAAAATATTGTTCTTTGCTTTTGTTTTAGTGTTTTGCTTTTGAAGACGGTTTATTTTTTGTTAAACATGGTTTTAACAAAAAAAATAAGCATCCAAATTATAACACCTAGGAGAGGTTAAAGTTTCTTTTAACAGATAAAAAATAACGGGGTAATAGGCAAAGAGTTGTACTTGTCTGGAGAAAATTCGGCTGTTTGCAATTTGGCTCACACCAGCCCTCGCAGTCTGTCGTCCAGGGCCATGGCCCTCGTGACCTAAGGGTAAATACGCTACTTGGTAATGGTACACGTGGAAGGTTTCAGCTCTCTCTGAGGTGAAACGAAACATGAGAGGTTGATCGTTTGTGAAGAGTAATGTTGTTTGAGTAAGATGAAGCAAGGACAGTAATTTTTATTAGGTATGTTGTTTTTTTTATCCATGTTGTATTATTCATTTTTGAGTTGGTCTACTGTCCTGTCCAGCTAATAAGGTTTTTTCAATATTTCCAATAAAAGATTTTTTTGAATAAAAATTGTCTTTGACTCGTCTTTAACTTGTACCTACTTACCTACAAGTATAGTAATGAAGGGATAGTCAGCAAATAGCCCTACAAGTAATACAATTCTCAGAAAAATGTTATTTCCAAACTTATAGGAAAGGGAACATAGGAATATTACCTCTGAATTGACGAATTGACGTCACGGATATTGGCGTCCGATGACTGGATGTGAACAGATATGTCACTAGCAAGAGGACACGTTATATCCTGTCGGAATAGTACAATATACATTAGGGTGGCAAAAATAAACGACACTTGAGGAATATGACTTTTATATATTAAAGATTCACAGATTCATTCTGAATAAAATAAAATAAAATAGAAAAAGGATCATTGAAACTACAGTTCTGCCAAAACCAGAGGAATGGACTGAGCCTTTCCGGCTATGAATTGAGTCATTATCATCAGTCGCGACCTTATCCCGTTTACTTGGGGTCGGCCCTCCTTATCCTTTTCTCTATTGTGCACGGTCTTGGGCAGTGCTGTTGTCCAAATTTACTTCTTTCAGGTCTTTTTCAACCGTCGTCAACCAAGCGGCAGGTGGTTTACGGCTGTGAGTTGAATACGGTCAGAAAACTGTGAAAGGCATAAAGCGATCGTATCAGTCTTTTATAGTATGTAAATTTTAATTAAAATAAAAGCTCATTTATCAAGCTAAAAAAAATAAAATACAAAGGTGAAAAAAAAAACAAAAAAAAAAACAGTATTTTTCTAAAATTCTGAGTGATCCGTGTCACAAGATTCACCGTCGTCATTGAGAAGAGAGACAGGTATTGGTTGCACAGTTGTTTTGTTTCTTTCTACTGAACAGACTCGTCAAATTTGTGACGGTAATAGCTTCTGCCAGCGTGAAAGTAGGAAGTATACTATGGCCTAATCCAGGACACAGTTCAATACCAATCTTCAATGCAATACGTGCCTATCTTCATCCGATTTCGTTCAGCTGTTAAGGCTTAAAAAGTAACAGACAGACATGGAGAGTTACTTTCCAATTTATAATTAATGTTCTACATCTCCCAATCGAAATCCTGCTAAGAACGAGTAAAGAAACCTGGCTTTCATACTAGTTTACGTAGAAATCTGCAATGATCTTGATGGGGTTGACTGGTATATTGCGTTTAAGGAAATCACTGATGTCATTGATGTGCTTCAAGTCTTTTACGACACAATTCGGAATATCTTGAAATTGCATGTCTCTAAGCCCACTGCTAAACGCAAAAAATACACTCCTTGGTTTAACAAAAAATTATAAGAGCCTTAAATGAGAAAGAAAAAATAAGAGCCCGTTACAAAATTTATAAAAATCTCATGGATGAACTTGAATTCAAATTATTGGGCAAAAGATGTTCCAGATCCAGATGTAGCAACAATCTCTTATCATTCAAAATTCGCTTTTGGTCATTCGCTTTGGCTGAAAGAGGTGGCTCTAGTTCTTATCCCGCCACAATGACTAACGGAATCATGGTACCTACAGACGGTTTAAAAATATGTGAAATGTACTCTTCACATTCTTTTTCCATCCAATGTAAAACTGACCAGAAGCGAACCAATTTCAGATTTTCTTCATAATATCAAAAATAACAGCCTACCACTACCGGCACCAGTGATTGAACACGAGAGCGTATTCAACAAACTTAAAGGATTGAATATTCGTAAATGCGCTGGGCCTGATAGTATGCCTCAGATTTTTATTTCGAAATGCGCTGCCTTTTTGGTGTCCTCATTAGTAACGATTTTTAATACGTCGCTCAGTACAGACTCCTGGCAAAAAGCGAAACGTTGACCGTGTTCCTCACCATATACTTCTGTCAAAGCTTTCTGCATACGGAATTATTGGCTCACTATATACCTGGCTAAAATCCTATCTAGAGTCGGTTCTTCTATGGCGCAGTCAATAGTTCCCAATCTGAAACCTATGGGACCACCTCGGGTGCCTCAAGGCTCGCATGTTGGTCCGATTCTCTTTCAAATTCTCGGAATTATATATGTACGCAGACGATCTCAAATTCTCCAGGACAATCGAGTCATGCGATGATACTGAAATATTGCAGAGCGATATCGACTCCTTACTGCAATGGTGTACCGAGAATAAAATACCATTAAACTTTAAACAATTTTACCACGTAAGTACTACCGGAAAAAGAATCTTTCTTTTTTTTGTATTTCAATTATTCCTTTGTGTTGTTTTGTTTTTATGTTTGGCTTTGATTTGATTTTACCGAATTAATTTTGATTACGATTTTGATATTGTTTAATTTTAATTTTACTTTAGATTTTATTTAACTTGTAACTTATTCTTTTATGGGGCATGCGGTGCTATCATCATTCATCATCATTTCAGCCAAAAGACGTCCACTGCTGGACATAGGCCTCCCCCAGGCGTCGCCACATTGACCGATCCCGTGCGTCTCGCATCCAGCGCCTTCCCGCAACCTTAACCATGTCATCGGTCCACCTAGTGGGAGGCCTTCCAACATATCGTCTTCCGGTTCGCGGTCGCCATTCCAGAACTTTTCGGCCCCATCGGCCATCTGTTCTGCGAGCAATGTGCCCTGCCCACTGCCACTTAAGTTTGGCAATTCTTCAGGCTATGTCGGTAACTTTGGTTCTCCTGCGGATATCATCATTTCTGACGTGATCACGCAAGGAAATTCCGAGCATAGCCCTCTCAATTGCCCTTTGGGTGACTTTAAGCTTTCTGATAAGGGCCATTGTGAGCGACCACGTCTCGGTCCCATAGGTGATCACTGGCAACACACACTGGTGACTTTGACTCACTCTGACTTTTGTCTTGAGACATTGCGGTAAATTGGACGAGAAGATACCACGCAACTGCCCGAACGCCGCCCAGCCGAGTCGGAATCGACGGTTGATCTCTTTCTCGAAGTTGGACTTACCCAACTGGACCGTTTGTCCCAGGTACACATAATCATCTACAACTTCGAGTATAGAGTCTCCGATCTTGATAGGAGTGGGTGTAACATGTGCATTCATCATGATTATGGTTTTGTCCATGTTCATTTTAAGACCCACTCTTTCGTAAGCTCTACTGAGGTCATCGAACATTTTACTGAAGCTCTCAATGCGGTGCTAACCTTAAAGAAATTATAATACTAACCTTAGATATAAAAATCTTTATTTCAACATGTACCAGTAAATGTACATAATTGTTAGTTGACCAGTATAATAAATAAATAAAAGTAATATTAGTGTGGACTGCTCAGTCCATTCCTCTAAATGTATGGCTTCAACTAAATATCTAATGAGATAAGCTTCGTTAATATTAACTTTCCTCATTGAACCTCCAGAAAATAGACATAACATTTCCGGCACGTAATAACTAAAACAATTTTCTGTAAGCCTGTGGGTACATACCGAAAGACCTTACCATTTTGGCTTAATGAAGTTCATTATTAATGTTACAATATAATATGAAATATCTCGTATGTAATTCCATTTCTAAATTATTTTAGTTGTTACCTATTTTCGTGACTCTCAACAGTGCTCTGTAAACCCCTACTGCCCTTAGTACTTGTATATCATTACGGCATGACCCAACTAGTGCTGACCCTTCCCTAATAGGGCTTGTGAAGTGGATGTTACTGATGGACTATGTCATTTTTGTGGAATTTGTTGAATCATTCTTTAATTTTGGCTACCTTTATACAAGAATATGATAGTAGGGTTATAGAAACGAATACAAATTTCATTCGCGATCATAAAAGAATAAATAAAATATTAACACAACATTTGATAATAATGTGGTGACGCTTGGGGGAGGACTATGTCCAGCAGTGGACGTCTTTCGGCTGATATGATGATGATGATTTGATAATATAGAACTTTACTATACATACTTAAACTATATACTTGATCCACAAAAGCTCTTTGTGGTAAGCTGTGACTCCTTTAAATGCATTCATTAATAGTTTCCCTGTCTAATGAATCATATATGATTCATCCTATTGTTTTAAATTATTTATTTACTAATTGAACCTGTTAAACGTAAATTTCATGAAATAAGATGGATTCAATTCTAAATTCCTTTGCATCAACTTGTCGTCAACATAAAAAACATTGAGATAGAAACGAGGGATGGCTTTTATGTCACCGTATTTCAAACTCAATAGTTGTTTGTATGTCATACCTATTTTTTTATTTTATCTGTCCCTTCAGGCACACTGTTTTTGTGCGTTTATCTCGGCAAAATTGAGATACCAAGAATAAGGGATGAACTGTCCAAAAATGTTTAGCGAAGAATTTATTATCCGTAATCCTGAATCCGTGAAATGACTGTGATTGCTTTTGCGTATTTTTTTACGAAGAGATTAACGTAAAATGTGACGTAAAAGAAATATGAAATTCATTTTTAATAAATCCCAATTAATATGGACCGAGGTAGTGTTTACTGTAGCGATTAATTGAATTATCCGCGATTTCGAAATTACGAAAAGGTTAACACAGACAATTCGAAAATCCTAGAATTTTGTGAGCGTATTTATTAAAATCAATTAATAAACTTGTGATATAATTTTCCGTTATCACCAATTTAATTTATTCGATCGACCCGACCCATAATCCAACCATTGAACACCCATAGGAAGACTCAAATTTACTTGAAGACCTTTAAACGCCAGCACACAACCACGCGCTGGCTTTATTAATGCAATAAAACTTAACACAAAAGCAAAAGTGTCTTTATTAGTAGTAGTAGTATTCAGTAATAAATTGGGACAAGCGAGGAACAATGAGCCATTGTCGGCTGTTATCAACAACAATGGCAGTAGGATTGATACAGCCCTTTGAGCTGAATCATCGCGCTAACGATTTATGTTTAACACTTAAGGCAAGACAAGACCTCAATCACGCGGTTACTGTTGGACTTTATAGACAAAACTGAATGTGCGATGAATGACACAACGCTTCCAATAAATATACTACTCAAAATAAAATAAGGGCCATCTGAAATTTATCAATTTATTTAATACTAGCACTTCGCCTGCGACTTCGTTCTCGTGATCTGTATTTTATCCTACAGATGATTGATCCCATAAAGTATGAATTTACAAAAATCCCTTGTTAGTGCTCCCCTACGTCATACAAAGAAACCGTGTCCAGTAAAATTCTTCTAAAATCTTTAACACCCTCTAAATCGTATTTTAGGAGTAGTTTTGAAAAAATAATAATGAAAGCCTTTACCATCTACTTAGGTTAGGCTAGTTAGTTATTGATGCCAAGTTTCAAATTGATAAGCCCAGCAAATTTTCACCTTTTCACCTCCTTAGGGGTTGATTTTCCAAATCAATAAATACATAAATTCTTTTTATCAACCAACAGCGTAAATCTAAAATTTTAAGTGTCCAACTGACAAACTGTAGAAATGTTATACAAACCTTCAACCCTGTTTTACCCCCTTAGGGATGGAATTACCAAAAATCCTTTCTTAGTGCGCACTTACGTCACTTGAGGGACGTCCCTGCCAAATTTCATCTTTATACGTAAAGCGGTTTTCGATATTTCATGATGAGTGAGTGAGTGACCTTTTGCTTTTATTTATATAGATTATCCAAATGTTTCTAATGATCCTGACTGAAATTAATTGAAGTAGGTAGTTTTAGATAAAATATAACCAAAATGTGTTTAATTTCCAAAAACACGTTTTCAAGTTTACAAGGTTTTTCTCTTTCAATAACGCATTGCCTTATTCGAGAAGGCAAGCTCTCGATAAACACCGCACACTTCCTTTATAAATCCTCTCTACGAGTGTTTTAAATTTAGAGCATTCATGAGGGCCTACTGGATGTTGATGAGAATGTCAATATGTTTTACCCTTCTTCAACAGAAACTCGCAATGGGGTTTAGGCCATAACTCCTGGCTGACCCCTCAATTTTGTGATAGCTAATGTTCGCATTATTAGTCGCACCTTATGCGGTCGAGCATTATCCTACTTACAGATGAACCCTGGACCTGCTTTCTATGCGAATAGTATAATGTGTAGTTTTCTTTTTATTAATTTTTTATTGTTGATAGGCTTGCGCTTGACCACTATCTCACCTGATGGTAAGCGATGATGTGGTCGACGATGAAGCACGCTTCATCATCATCATTTCAGCCGAAAGACGTCCACTGCTGGACATAGGCCTCCCCCAGGCGTCGCCTCGCCGCCGCCGGAAACCAGCCCCGCTGTGAGTGCTGTGACACCGGCCGTGGCAGTTGCGTCGAGCTCGAGCGACGAGTACTCTTCTCCGCCGACGACACCACCACCTGCGCGTCGACGGGGAGGACGCCGGCCGCCGGACCGCTTAGGACCTCGAGGCTTACCGGTCTCTGATAGGGTCTGAATTTTGGGCCGATACAGCAACCTCGTTAAGAATTACAAGCCCAGTTTTGCGTTGTAAAGTTATACCGCCCAGACCATAACATTGGGTCCACGAAAACGATCTGTTTCATGGATGCAGGAATCTGAAACCGTCTCCATATTCTAACACGTTGATCGTCATTCGAAAATGTAATATTGAACTCATCGGTAAAAAACACAGCAGCCCAATCTTGGATAGTCTATCTAACGAGTTCTCTAGTGAACTTAAAACGATTGCATAATGTGCAGAAGTTAACTGCAGGTGAAATAAGCGTCTTCTTGAGTATTATTGGTATACATAGAGTCGATACCGAATGGTCTGGTCACCCACACGTGTGCCTGTAGCTCGGCGTAATGCAGTTTGAATGCATATTTGTGAGTACCCTCAAATAATTCGATAAAAGTTATGAGTGCCCACTTGATATCATTTGACATTAGAAACATTACGATTTGTGCCTTCCCGATGCGCAAGGCACGGATCAGTGCTGTTTTTGTATGATATTTACTACTGCGCAGCCATTGTAGCCAACTTCAGGGCGGCCAAGAAGTCTGGTGAAAACTATACTTTAAAACAATCAACAACATAGCTTAGACAGTGTGCTATGATTAGGAATAAAAAGTTATTCTTATTAGTTTCGTTATATTTACATAGATACAAGTATATACAGTGTATAAAATACTTAATTAACTAAGACTACAAACATAAACCAAAAAACTACTCACTAACTAAACCAAAAAATATACTAATCTAAAATATGGCGTCGAAAAACTCCTCCACATCGTTGTCCACTGGTAATGTGCCCAAAAGACTGGCAGCATAGCCACGTTGTATGGCAATGCTTATTCTCTGACCAAGGTAAAAGCCAGCCCTTGGGTCACGCGAAGTGTCAACTAAGCGTTTGGAAAGATCTTTAAACAAAGCGTGAGCACTCGGACCCCACGGACCAAGAGTTTCAACCCCAAACGACTACAAAATATAACTACCTTATCTACATTATGATTCGTAATTTTTATTAATTTTACCGTTTGCAAGTAGGTATTATTATGATTTGATAAGGTCGAAATAAGAGGTAAATTTGCCGATTTTTCTCATGTCTTCACCTTAAAATTTAGGTAAACCGAGAGATCAGTTGTTGGTTTAGCTTATTATACCGCTTATCTACGGTACCTTAATAATTAATATAAATGAAAACTGTCACTCTAATGTCTAACTCCTTACCACAAGAAATATCTGGTTATTCAACAAACTAAAATTCAGTTTAGCAAGCAAGGGTTGGATGTGGGAGGCCTGAACCGGATAACGGTGCGTGAGCATTGGGTGGAAACGAGTTGAAGAGGAAATGCAATTCAGTTAAACTTAGCCGGCAATTATTTTTTGTAAAATACTGATATTGAGACGCATCTTATTACATATTTCATGTCATCGACCCTCACCTCTTCTTCTTCCTAGCCTTTTCCCACTTTAGGTGGGGTCGGCTCTCCTTATTTCACGGCGCCAAGACGTTCTGTCGAGGGTTGTCGGGTCAGGCAATTTCTCCTTCTTGGAGGAGCTTCGCCATACTGGTCCACCATGTCAAAGGGGGTCGTCCTCGGCCTCTTTTGCCTTCAGGTAGGCTCTGAGTCGTCCTCACGACGTGTTCTTCTGTCCTTCTCATGACATGTCCATACCACCTCAATCTACTCTCCGTCAACTTGTCCTGTATTGGAGCCACCCTTTCAGTGCCTCGGATGTATTCGTTGCGGACCCTAACCATTCTCGTTCCTCCTCCAGACCACATTCATCATTCATCAGTCATCAAACCTCACCATTTATTAAAAAAAATCTTATTTAAATTTCTGGTTTGGTAGACTAGTTTATATGGATCTCTAATGAGTAGTGAGTAGTAGTAGTATGATCATAATGTAATGAGGTGGCGAGTGTACATCAATATATAAATTTTTTAAGACTTATCTACATAATAAATTTTTGCCTCACGAAAGTTTTATTAAAAGGACAATGCCCATATAGCAGCACAAGCCATGACAATAGTTGGCATATATATGATAATGTTCTTATTATAAAATGCACCAGCTTTTGTACCGTGTTCGCATTCGTATATTCATTACAGACAGACAGCTGAAAAGGAGCAGTTTTATTTATTTGGCATCTGCCTTTCAGCGCACTGAAGTTTAATTTTGAATATCAGATAAACAAAAGGCTTTGTGATTTGAGCTTTTTGAGAGCGCATATTTTAAATTATTTAAGTTGGCTCGTTGGCAAATATTCTGAGTGTATTAAAAAACAAAACGTCGTACGGTGCGTAAACTTATTTTATTTTGCGCATAGGCGTGAATAAATTGAACTAGTGGCAAAATAATAACAGCCTTGCCGAGGTCGGCCCGGCCATCCATGGCATTCGAACCTCGGAATAAGGATGAACTAATTAACAACAGTTTAAACTTGGAACCTTGTCTAAGGTCCAGAAGTAGATAGCTGTCAAAGTTTGTTACGTGTTACGAGTTGGGCAAGAGACGGAATATGGTTTGAGACGAGTTGGGCAACTGACTACATGTACAAAGTGACGTATATGTGAAACAGACTTATTAGAGATAGCGAAGTGATATGCTAGTGTGACGAGTTGTCATCACAACCGATATATCGGAGACCTTACGAATTCATGGCATTAGCCATATAGAATATCTTAGACATTCGGTACAAGTAGTCCATAGGAAGTCAGAATACCGAAAGCCTTACACCCAGTCCTGCGAAGGACTATCGTGTTCACCAGAAACTAGGTTGTAGAGGCCAGATGGCTGTAGCACCATACGAGTATTTTTAATCAACTTCAAAAAAAGGAGGAGGTTTTCATTTCGTTGGCACCTTATTTTTTTTTGGCTTATGTTTAACTTACCACCAGATATAGTAACATATAACAGACAAAAATAGTAAATGATCACCAAAATTAAACCCGCATCTTATTGTAAAATTATAACCAAAGTTTTAACATCTCGCTATCCTGTTTAGGCAAAATGACTCCAAATAAATCATTGTTAACCCAAAAGTAGTAAATGATCACCAAAAGTAGTAAATGATCACCAAAATTAAACCAATGACCAAAAAGATTATAAAATTTCTGGGAGCAACTTGGAAGTAGCGCTCGCCGGCCGCTGCCGCGGCACCGCTCGCTTTGCTCGCTCGGCTCGCGCGCGGTTGGTCACAGTTCTAACCTAACCTAACCTATTTGCGCTATTTAATGTTGTAAAATAGGTTAGGTTAGAACTGTGACCAACCGCGCGCGAGCCGAGCGAGCAAAGCGAGCGGTGCCGCGGCAGCGGCCGGCGAGCGCTACTTCCAAGTTGCTCCCAGAAATTTTATAATCTTTTTGGTCATTGGTTTAATTTTGGTGATCATTTACTACTTTTGGTGATCATTTACTACTTTTGGGTTAACAATGATTTATTTGGAGTCATTTTGCCTAAACAGGATAGCGAGATGTTAAAACTTTGGTTATAATTTTACAATAAGATGCGGGTTTAATTTTGGTGATCATTTACTATTTTTGTCTGTTATATGTTACTATATCTGGTGGTAAGTTAAACATAAGCCATTAAATAGCGCAATAATTTGCTATTAAAATTTGGTGATCAATTTACTAAATTTGGTGATCAATTTACTAAATTTGGGTTTCATAGTACAATTTTAGGTAATAGAGGTTATGGTCACAAAGTAATTTTAGGTGGTCATTATATTTATCCCCTTTTTTTTTTATCCGTTACTCAAAGACGCCTGGACCGATTTGGGAAATTCTTCTTTTTCTCTCAGAAAGTGTCATTTGGTGAAAGTGGAACTGATGAAGACGACATATGGCCACTGGAACTCCTTAATGCTAAGTATGTCACTGATATAAGATATATTAACCGACTATGATGAAGCAAATACTTATACTCGTAAATAAATGGTACTGATATGAATGGTAACATCAAACTGATCTGATAATGAAGCCGGTAGGCACTGGAAATCCGAAATTAAACAATTGATCCTAGTTGTGTTTGTGCTTATTGGAAGCGTCATGAGATTTTCATTGTATTTGGAGGTACCTACCAAAACTAAGAGATAAATGAAAAACTTTTTAACAAAAACATCAAACCAACTTCCAAAACAAAATACTACAAAGCGGAAAATAACTTTCTTTTCCGAAGTCGGTGTCGAAAAACGGAAAACAATAGGTACCAAAAACACCGACTTTGTTGTGTTTTGTTTTGGAAGTTGGTTTGATTTTTTTGTACAATACTCATATTCAGTTGCTGACGAGATACATTTTTGTTTAAAACGTTTCATAATTTCTATTTTGTTTTGTATCACAACTGCTTCTGTGTAGCTATTTCTATTCGAATTTACTTTATTTTAATTGAAATAACAACAACTATAAAATCAATTAATGTCATCAACAGCTGTTACGCGCTGACGTGGTATTATCAATTGTATTACAGCAATTTTCATTATTACATTGAAATTATT
This sequence comes from Anorthoa munda, assembly GCA_945859665.1. Classification (NCBI taxonomy): domain Eukaryota; kingdom Metazoa; phylum Arthropoda; class Insecta; order Lepidoptera; family Noctuidae; genus Anorthoa; species Anorthoa munda. Next base: position 9,309,197 of record OX243893.1, read on the forward strand.
GTCATTCAACTAATTGTTTTAGAGCATTAATTCTATTACAAATTAATGCACGTCATGACATTTATGAGCTAGCCATTTTCATTACAGCCATTTTGGAAATGTGGAAATGAACCCAGTAATCCAATGGGCGCACGGTTGGCGCAGTGGCTGAGTGATTGACTGCTGCGCTGCGTGTCGCGGGTTCGATTCCCGCACGGAACAAAAATTTGTATGACCTACAGATGGTTGTTTCGGCTCTGGGTGTTGTGTATGTGAGTTTGTATGTTTGTAAACGCTCCCACGATACAGGAAGAAATTCCTAGTGTGGGGCAACGATGGTTTTTATATGGGAAGATTATCAGTAGCTGTGTCTGTAGATGTCGGTAGCAAGGAGTCAATCTTTTCGTGATTTTTGCAAGGTACTAATAAACTGCCGAGCAATGAAAAAGTTCCACACAAAATGCCGACAAACACCTTAATTTAATTTTTTCACATTTAATTTAAAATTTAAACACAATATTTACGTTTTTAGTTGGTAATATTCTGATGCGCTGTTAAATGTACTTCAATATTGCAGACGGCGTCATTAAGCTAGCCTTTCCCGTTTAGGAGTAATTTGGCGCTATGTCACAGGAACTTTTTCATTGCTCGTTAGTGTATAATATAAAATACATACTACTAATTTTTGTGTCTCTGAATTGCCTGCAAGACCCTGCGAAGGATCTATTTTTGTGTCAATGTTGAAGGTGAAGATAGCATTGTATAACTCTAACATTAACATTAGAAACAGGATATTTACCATGTTTACTGTTTGTTGTGAGTTCCCGATATGTCTCCTCATAAACACCCACCCGCAATGACTTTTCAGTTTATCCGTGATCATGGTGCTTGCAACAGCACCGAAATATCGGGAACTCACAACAAACAGTAAACATGGTAAATATCCCGTTTCTAATGTTAATGTTAGTGTTAGTGACCATGACAGTTTAAAAATTTATATCATTGTATAACTGTCTCTTGCCCTCGCTTACGTTTGTCGCATCGTCCTATCTCGCTTACTCTATACAGTATACTCGATGACAAACTGTTTCTTGCGCAAATGGTTGGCAGAGCCAACTTCAGAGACACAAAAATCCGCTGTGACTACTGTAGCTTGTTATTTATTGACAATAATCGAATCGGGTTTTTCCGTTGTCATGGCGACTTAGTCGATTGGAGTGGAGGAAGAGTAACCTTCCAAAGGACCTGGACTTTTGAGGAAAATACTCACTAAAACCACCCCGGTGATCATCATCAGCAAGATCAGACACACTCTACCTGCCTATCCTTTTGGAGAATAGGAGTGTGTTGCTATGTTATTGTAGGTACATTATTTATACATGTACATGTTATATAAATAACTACTTCGTTACGATAACTAGTTATGAAATAACGGTTATTGTTAGTTGTATTCAAAGCTTCTTTAGCTCTGCAATCGTGCATGCACCAATACCTCTGTTGTTTTTACCCGACTGCCGAAGGAGAGTAATGTGTTTATCAGTCTATGTATGTATGTTTGTTCCTAAGTGGCGTTCGAGACCAAACGCGTTCGCCGATTTTGATGATTCTTACGTCATTCGATTCGTCTTAATCTTTTGAGTGTTACTGGCTACATTAAAATTGGAAAATAGAAAAATGGCGGCTTTTGGGCGCCATATTGTCGTGTGGGGTATCAACATAAAGGGTTTTGTAAGGTGATTTCAAAAATACATAACACTTATATGTTTAAATGTATGTAATTAAAAAAAATGTATTTTGAAAAGTTATAAATAAAAAAGTTAATAAAAGAAATAAAAATACCCAACTTAAGCAGTTGGTATTTTTTTAATTTTTTATTTATAGATTTTAATAAAATCATTAGGTTTTGGTCAGCCAGCTCGCGAATATGTATCTTCTGACTGCACAGCATGATTTTATTCTTAATTACTTTTTAGTTCGCTTCTTAAGCAGTCGGGTTTTATATGATTTTTTTATTAACTTTTTTTAAAGTGTATTGAAAACAGGCCTTTGTTAATCTTTTGAGGTACTCAGCACATTGAGAATTTCTAATCTAAACAGTGAAATTGTTTGTTTGTATGAGGTACCTTTGGAAGAACCGATGCGATAAATATAATTTATTTGCCATAACATGTTTTTACATACCCTACCTAGGCATGCAGGATGTTCACTTAATTTATAACACGTACATGTACAAATGTAGTTATTTGTCACAAAATGAGCTACAGATATTCATAAACTTTGCTTAAATTAAACAATTGAATAGCATCACTGATATACAGCTACACTGACGTCGAGTGCCATATTCTCCTTTTGTTTCGGCAAAACGCATGGATCCTGCAGGACGGGAGCGAAGCCGCGGGAACAACCCAGTTTTTAATATGTCCTTGCGTCAACTCCCCAGTGGTTGGAACCGTGGCTGCAACATGGTTGCCACCCTTTCTCTGAGATTAATTTCGAAATGTATGATATACTTCTTCCAGCGGCTTCGCCCGCATGAAAGTGTTTTCTCATCCCAAGGGAAATAAACCGGGATGAAAAGTAGCCTATTTGCTATTCCAGATTATAATCTATCTCTTTTCCAAATTGTATCCAGATCCGTTCAGCTGTTCTGGCGTGATTGAGCAACAAACATACATCCTCACTTCCACATACACATCCATCTAAACTTCCACATTTATAATATTAGTTGGATTTTTCAAAGTTAATGGCTCTGTCATTAGTTTAGGTAGCCTTATTAACTAGAATGGAAGAAACTCTTTGGATTATTATTCGAGGAATGGGAAATTTGCTTGGAAACTTCCGTTTCGAGTTGGGTACACATCAGCTTTTCTTGTTTACAAGCTTTTCATTAACTTGCAATGTATGTATTTTTGTATGTATGTTTGTATGTATGTATGTTTGTATGTATGTTTGTATGTATGTTTGTATGTATGTTTGTATGTATGTTTGTATGTATGTTTGTATGTATATATGTTTGTATGTATGTTTGTATGTATGTTTATATGTATGTTTGTAAGTAAGTGTGTTCGGGTCAAATCTTGCAACTGAATTTTAAAGCAATTATCCTCAACCGATTAAGATGAAATTTTGCTTACACGTTTGGTTTGGATGACAATGCAATGTAAGCTAAAAATATTGACTGAACTTATTCTTGTTAAAGCCACGCCACTGGTATATTTAGATAACGTATAACTTTTCATTAAAACTGATAAAGTAATTCACGCAATTTTCATAACCTTTTACGAACCAAGACCTAAAATTAACAAACTCAGTGAGCAAGTTATTCTTGTACAAGTTTCCTGTAAACTAAGATTAGCCTACTACTAACACGTTTTAATATGCCAGCACAAAGAGGATGTTAACTTATAATTAGAAATTAAATATAACGAACGTGTGGGTCGATAAACATCACGATTTATTTTTATGAACTCCATAGAGCTCGGAAACGTCTCGGTGGTCTCTGCTAGACACGGCATTGTAATACTTTCTAATAAAAACCAAGAGCACTAGTAAGTGTCACTCATTACTCATAGAAACATACTGCTGGTGACTTTAGAACCAATGTCATTAACTCTAATTTAGATCCATCGGCGAAAATGAATGCTGTGTGAAATGTCCATATTTATTTATTTTTTATTTATTATCCTATCTAGAATTTTTACACTGTTTAGCCTAATAATACAAGCAATACACATTTAGTGCACAGTAAAATGCGATAGACACAACATGCAAATTTGCATTTTCATAACATATTATAAATCGCATGTGTTATGGATTCTTCCTCCATTGACGCACATCAGGGACAAACAGCGACATCTTGAAGCAGGAAATGATACCATACACTACGTCATACCTTTCGATCGACTGTGATTGGTCGTCTTCTAGAACATTGTTCCCACACCCCTCTCCTTGAATGTTGTAAAATAAAAATGGCGAATACAGAATTTGTACGTTAAGACGAACGCATCGTTTTTATTAAAAATCCTCAACACAATCTCAAAAACACCATAAGTTTACACAAACCTCACCACTGCTGCTACAGCATGTGTGAAAATAAATCACACACTTAGTATTAAAGTGACCGAATTCAAATTCCTTTAACGCCTGATTTTGCTATAAACTGACCTTAAAAAGTATACTAAAACCTTGTGGCGAAAAATTTCCCGAATTAGAGTAAGACAGGAACAACTTATACATCGGTCACTTTAGTATTCTTATTTTTAAAGACTTTTTTGGTCACTGCCATCAAATTGCATTTTTTTGTTAGGTCACTTTAATACTAAAGGTGCAAAATACTGGCTGTCTAAGGCACAGATAATATAATACTAGCATACAGATGCCTCATACCATACAAAGAAACTGTGCCGACGTAACTAGCGATTTCGTCTGATTAATCTGATATTTTTTTGTACATCGAACGCATTCGGTTCTATTTCACGGTGATAGATAGATGGTGTTAGCAGCGACTTGCAAGTAAAAGGGTAAATAGGTTAGTGAATATTTTTTTCTTTAAATACAGTGAAGGTTCGTTTTATAGTATGTTTTTCCACGTTTTTACAGTTTTTTTCCACCAAAATTTGTTACAATGCAAATTTTAAACAATCGAGTGGATTGCCTCAGAAATTTAAAAAAGAGACATCAACTTCAAATAATCTTTGAAATGGGAATTAAGAGCCCAATATTCCATAATTATGTTCTTAGGAAGGTTGATAAAAAAATAAACATAGAATGTTTATGTTCAATTCCAGAAATTGTTAATTTTACACACATTCAATTACAAATACAGTGCATATCGCGTCATCTAGTGAGATTTATTTGAACCAAATTTTCTTTCTTAGCGCTGAGACCCCGTGTCTAAGGTCACGAAATCAGTTTATGGCTTAATTACCGTAAAGTTTTGATTTGAAATAAAACAACTTAGTTCCTGGTCTATTTAATTATGTCTGCTACAGCTGGAACTCGTTCTACACACGGGCTCGAAAATTAATAGTAACGACATCACTAATAGTCGCTGCCTGGCGACGGCGGCGTGGTGATTCCGTGTTCTGTGCTAATATGTTTTGTTACTTATGTTATGTTATGCTACTGGCTTTGAAGTGCTTCAGTCCCAAATAGCCATTAATTTTTGAAACAGTATGTTTAAACTTCATCATTATCAACGAAGCTGAGTAGTTCAGGATGGTTGGTGTCAAGCTTTATTATTTTATGAGGTTTCATGAAAACAGCATAGAAAATCGCAGTATCTTTGCTTGGCACGTGTGCTCGAAACTTGTTAAGCAGATAAAAGAGGTAACCAATCATCATCATCACTTTTATTTGGTGTCCGTTTCTTATAAAATATATGACCGTCGCGGTCCGTAAGGTTAAAACCAAACACCCCGCTCCGCCCCGCCCTTTACATCGAAAAACAAATTAATCAATAAAATTAAGTTGGTACCTACCAAGATATTTCTTCAACTATTAATTTGAAAAACCGGCCAAGTGCGAGTCGGATTCGCGCACGAAGGGTTCCGTACCCACGGTGGCGTCAACTATGTATTGTAGTGTTACGTATAGTTCAAATGAACTATACCTAAGCCACGTTAATAAAATTAAAGGTAAATATAAATTAAAACTAAGAAAAGGATATAATTAACAAATTAAGGTCCCGCTTCGCACGACGTGGGCAACTAGGAAGGTCCGACTTCTCACGTCGTGGGTAGTTCGGCTTCTCACGTCGTGGGTAGTCCAGGTTCTCACGTCGTGGGTAGTCCGGGTTCTCACGTCGTGGGTAGTTATCTCACAGCTAGGCAGAGGCAGGTAGCAGTAGCAGTAGCACTGGTGCAGGAACAGGCAGCTACGAGTGTGGCGGTCGGGCTGTGGCTTAATATGCTGATCAATGCAGCTGGATGGGCAGGAAGCCCTTTTGGTATGAAGCGGTGACCGTAGAAGTTAAAGAACCAGTAAAAATGCTCAGATTTAAGTTCCACACTCAATAAATAATATTTATTGCTTTTCACAGAATTGGTAGATTCACAGGCCTTATATATAATAGTTTTAAAGAGATTTTCAGATTCAATAGTACAACACGTAGTACTAAGTAGTCAAACGACTTTCAGAGTTCAGAGCAGATTCAAGACTGCCAAGCCCTCGGCCTTTCCGTCTTTTATATCCACCGCTTGACGGAATCAGAATCAGAATTTAAGTTAGTGACATCTTGTTGTCATAAAAAAAGTGCAACCTGCCAGTATTCAAAACAGCCAGTAATATTCAATCCAATACCTTTTCGATGAATTCTGAGAGCGTGTAAATTAATTTTCAATTTATAAAATACAATATTTGAGCTAACCATATTGATAAAAAGAATTTAAATTATATAAATCAAAAGTAATCTTCATAGACTAAGCTAGTAAGAAGCTCTATGACAGAAAATTTAAAAAGAAAAGTATTGACAGCTTGACAACCTGACGTAGGTGTCATAACATTGAAAAATATGATTATTTTATAAGAAAACGAATCGTTTTAGACCGATTCGCAGAATAATAATGTAAACGTATAAAGGATGCGAAGTATAAGTATATGATGTAAAATGTATTGGCATGGAATAATATGAAGTAAGTATTAAGAGACCTAAGTGTGAATTAGGTGAGAACACCAGCTCACTCAGTGAAATAACTAAAATATGTGGTTTAAAATAGCGAAATACCACATTTCCCCAACAACCCCGGAAAATTTTCAACTCCATTGAAAATTTTGAAGGTTAAAATAAGTCCTTGCTCCAACACACAACATCTTTCATACTTTTGTCAAACACTCTCATTCATTCACACGTAGGGTATATGGTTCACATTCAATGACGCATACTCCAACAAAGAAATATTTATATTGTAATTACGAAGGCTTTTTTTTTTACGAATAGGAATTAGGTGTCGTAACCCGCACCTGTTTGAAAACCCAATTTAGAAGAGAGCATTAGGGCTTATTTAACGAGTTGCTTATCCGCTCAAGAGCATTAGGGCTTATTTAACGAGTTGCTTATCCGCTCGAAAAGTTTAAAGTTTAAGAAAAACCCCAAGTTTAAGAGACACTCGAGTTTAAGAGAGCCCAAGAGGAACTTGAGTTTAAGAGAGCTCAAGAGTAACTTGAGTTTAAGAGAGCTCAAGAGTAACTTGAGTTTAAGAGAGCTCAAGAGTAACTTGAGTTTAAGGTTTAGAGGGTTTTAAGAATACCTCTAAGAAAAGATAATGCATTAGGGGCTTATTTAATGAGTTGCTACCGCTCAAAAAAAAGGAATAATGCATTATAGCCTTATTCAGAGAAAATAAAAACTGAAAGTCGAAAAGAACTCGACAGTTAGAAGAAAGAAAGAAGAAAGAGATGAGTCATGAGTAATATATGAAGAATGAATTTATTTACATAATATTATATACCTACATTATATTTTAAAATCTTTAATATGCCATTTAGCTTGGTTGCCATTAGGATCCTCTAGTATATAAACTAATGGGGATAGTTTCTGCAACACAGTGGACTTCACATATTTTGGCGCTAATTTTGCGCTGAAATAAGTCCCAGCCTGACTATTTACATAGTTTCTTCGCCAGACTGTATCTCCTACGTTATATTCTTTAAAGGAATGACTTTCGTTGTAACGAGAAGAGTTACGAGTATGAGCCATATGGAGGGCTATCTGAACTTTATCGAAAGTTGCAGACAATAAACCTATGTTAGTAGCATAGATGTCCCTAGGTAGAAACACGATTTCATCAAGATTATTAGTTGGCGTATAACGTGAGCCAGAAGTAACTGTTTCTCGTCCAAAGAGCAAAAAGTTAGGAGAGAAACCAGTGGTAATATTTATTGTACTATTCATAGCAAATTGGATTTTAGGTAGGTAGATGTCCCAAGATCTATGGTCTTCACCAACCAAAGATGACAAGGCTGTGATTATAGTACGATTGTATCTTTCAGTGGGATTTACTTGAGGGCAATAGTGAGGAGAAAAAAATATGTATGGTATGTTATATCTGCCCAGGAAGTTGCGAAATTCTTGGGATTGGAATTGCGATCCATTGTCCATGATAATAGTCTGAGGTATTCCATGAATTAGAAAAACAAAATTCTCCAAGCTAGAGACGATGTTAGCACTAGTAGCTCGTTTTAGTGGAAAGATCAGGGAATATTTAGTAAAACAACAGTTAATCACTAAGATAAATTGATTTCTACGTCTAGTCATAGGTAGAGGACCCATTAGATCCAAAGAAATTGTTTGAAAGGGCCTGGCACAAATTTTTGGTTTACCCATAAGGCCAAAGGGAGAGTGATTTGCGTGTTTGTAAGTTAAGCAATTTTCGCAGGTAGAAATTATTTTAGCGATTTCCTTAAACATAGCAGGCCAGTAATATAGAAGTGATAATTTTTTATAAGTTTTAAAAATTCCTAAATGAGGCTGATCTGGGGATCCATGGTTATCCTTGACAAGAGTTTCCCGGAGATTAGGATGAGGAACTTCTTTCCACGCGAAATCTTCAGTTAATGCGTAGGGAGATTGAGAATAGCGGAATAATTTATTTTCGCGAATTGTATAATTGGGATATTGATCAGGATTGTTACGACATTCCAAAAGTAGTTTGTTATAGTGTTCCAATACTGGAGTTTCGGATTGGGGATTAAGTAAGATAGGATTAACACCAAGTGGACATGGTGTAGAATTACGAGATAGTAAATCAGGAACTAAATTGTCTTTACCTCTTTTATGTTTTAGAATAAAATTAAAAGACGACAACCTGAGAGCCCACCGCGCGAGCCTACCGGATGGATTGGATAATTTTAGAAACCATTTCAGTGCTGCGTGATCTGTGTAAACAGTGAATTGTTTACCATTATCGATATAACAACGCCAATGCTCTAAAGCTGAAATTACCGCAAGAGTTTCTCTTTCTGTAGTTGAGTAATTACGCTCGTTTTTATTAAGAGATTTGCTCATATAAGCTATAACTACCTCTTTATCGTCCTTTATTTGTGTTAACATACCACCGATGCCAAAGTTAGAAGCATCGCAATGTACAGAGAAAGAGAGATTATAGTCAGGACAAGCTAGTATAGGAGTAGTAACAAGAGCTTCTTTTAGTTTATTAAAAGCTAGAGTAGCATCTTTATCCCAAATGAATTTAGGGGCGTTTTTACCGGAAGAAGTTAATTTATTAAGTGGAGTTGCAATTGTGCTGAAGTTAGGAATAAAACGACGAAACCAGCTACAAGTTCCGATAAATTTTCTCACTTCCTTACGAGTAATGGGAGTAGGAAATTCGAGTATTGCTTTAATTTTAGCCGGATCTGAGCGTAAACCGTTTTCATCTACAATGTAACCTAAGTATTTTAGTTCATTTTTAAAGAATTGACTTTTATTGAAGTTAATAGTTAATTTAGCAAATGTTAATTTCTCAAGAACTCTAACTAGATAAGAGATATGCTCTTCAAATGATTCAGAAATGATTATTATGTCATCAAGATAACAAAAGACCTTATTGTCAAATTCAGGAGTAAAAAGCATGTCCATAAGTCTTTGCTGAGTAGCCGGAGCATTAGTTAAACCAAAGGGCATGATAACAAAGCGATACATTCCTCTACCAGGGACATAAAAAGCTGTTTTATCTGCTTCTTCTTTCAAAGGAATTTCCCAAAATGCCTTAGCAATATCGATGCTTGAAAGAAATTTAGCGTTTTTAAGGTTATCTAAGATTTCATTAACAAATGGAAGGCTGTACGCGTCTCTACGAGTAACTGAATTTAATTTACGACTATCAACACAGAAACGCCATTCGCCATCCTTTTTAGGTGTTTTTTTGTGATAAATACTCATATTATCTTAGTAGTGACTAAATACAATCAACCAGTGATTTTATTATACCGCCATTACTTAAATAACCTGGGAGAACCGACTTAATGAGCACAACGCGTAAGTGACGCGGTATACACGGCGCTTACGACGTTCTTCTCGCCGACCTACGCATCGACAGTTCATCGCCAGGCGCGGGCCTTTATTAGCGTGCGATTTATTGGTGTGCACAGGATTATTGCTAATTTAACTTTGTGGGTATCTAAAACAAAGTCGTACCATAATGAATTGTGACTGTTGCTCAAAAGACATAGATGAAGGAAGTGCTATAGCTAAATGCTCATCGTGCCAGAAATCCTACCACCATTCCTGTCTCACGCAGCTGGGTTGTGACTTCCAACTAACTGATCTGCAAAATTGGATGTGTCCGGCCTGCATGTCGAAGAAGCGAAACGCTTCTAATACCCCAGTAAGCAACAGTCAGGCGAGTGACCCTAATGTAACACATAGAAAGAAAGAGTCTTCGGTAACTATCCTCAACGATGAGGCTCCAGTTACGTCTGGCGAAGTTTCGCGCATTATGAAAAAACAGATAGATGAACTTATGCGACATCTCAACCAAACTTTGGCGAACTATGTTAACACGCAGATGAAGGCGATTACGGACAAATTAGAAGGGCTCAATTCATCAATGGAATTTATGAACGCAAAGTTTGAGGAAATGAAGACTGAGTTTTCCTTAAACACCAAAGTCGTTAATAATCTTAAAAAGGAAAACGAGCAGCTCAAAACTACTGTCAAAGACCTGGGTGTGAGGCTGACTCAGATGGAACAACAAGCACGTTCTACAAATGTGGAAATTCAATGTCTACCTGAGCACAACAATGAGAACCTTGTGTCAACTGTTTTAAATATTAGTAAGGTGATTTCTGGCGACTTAAATGAGAAGAACATACATCACGTTACAAGAATTGCAAAGCAAACCCCAACTAGTAATCGCCCGAAGTCTATCGTTGTTCAATTCAGCAGTCCACGGGTTCGCGACCACTTTCTGGCGGCTTCTATCAACTTTAATAAAAATAAAAAAACCGAAGAGAAGCTCAACACCGCTCTTCTTGGGATTGCCGGAAAGAAGGAAAATGTTTACATAGTCGAACATTTATCACCAGCAAACAAGGCGCTGCATGCCGCGACCAGGATTAAAGCAAAGAGTTTGGGCTACAAGTATGTGTGGGTCCGTGGCGGTAAGATTTTTATAAGAAAACATGATGGAGCAGACTATAAATATATCAGGGATACCGGCTCGTTGGAAAGTTTACAATAAATATATATATATATATATATGTATAGGATAATGTGTAGGATTGTTAACCATTTAAATTCGATCAATTAAAAATTTACTACCAGAATGTAAGGGGTATTAGGACAAAACTGAGTGACATTTACCAAAAAGTTGCATGCTGTTCATACGATGTCATAATGTTTACTGAAACTTGGCTACTGGATGGTATCTTTGACTCAGAAATCATGGATGGGCGTTACGCTATCTATAGGCGAGACAGGTCCAATAATATTTTGAATAATAAAACCGATGGTGGGGGCGTTCTTATCGCTGTATCTACTAATCTAGAATCACAAAGATTGATCAAATTTGAAAGTTCTTGCGATGATCTCTGGGTCAAATTGTCACTAAAAGGGGGTAAGAAAGCTAAAGATTTGTATATTTGTACTGTATACTTGCCGTCACCATTACAACCCAGAGTACTGGAACACTTTGTTGATAATACAAACAATGTCTTGGAACATGCTAATGAATGCTTGATTATTGGTGACTTTAATATGAAAACTATTAACTGGCTTGGGACAGGTGGCGATGTGATAAGAGCTCCACAAAATATTTGCACAGGCTTAGAACAGACTCTTTGGGACTTTGTCCTCCTTAACAACTTAAGACAATGTAATTATTTATGTAATCAAAATAACAGGATTCTTGATTTAGTCCTAACCAACTTGGATCTTGTAGTAGTAAGTTCACCAGCAGATGTACTTTCTAAAATAGATGTGCACCATCCACCTATACTGTGTGAGCTCACATGTTCCCGTTTTAAAAAGCCACAAAATTGTAATAATAGAACTAAGTTAAACTATTTTAAGGCAGATTACGTGGCAATAAATGCAGCTCTGGAGCAGACCAATTGGTCATCAGTGCTGGATCCTTGCATGACTATAGATCAGATGGTAGATTCGTTTTATAAGATATTGTATGGGTTAATTAAGTCCTACGTTCCACAAGTACCAATAAAAGATACTAAATATCCGTACTGGTTCTCTAGGCAGCTCATTAAAAGATTAAACGAAAAGAACCGCCTACGACTTAGAGTTAAAAAGTACAAAAATCCTTTAGACAATATTGAATTGGATTTGCTTGGGAAAAGATGTGACCGTATGGCTACGACTTGTTATAATGCTCACATTGCTGATATAGAGGAAAAAATTACTTCAAACCCTAAATATTTCTGGAGTTACTTAAAAATGAAACGTGGTGGTACAAGTAACTACCCCAGTTCCATGACAGATGGTATAAACACTACTGATAATACCATTGAAATATGTAATTATTTTGCTTCCCATTTCTCTAAGGTGTATAGTAGTGGTGGAAATAGTGTGCATGTGATCGCGGGTGACATGGATAGCTGCATAAGCAATAGCATATTAGGCCAAATAACTATATCACAAGATCAGATCCGCAAAGAATTAAAAAAAATAGACGTCTACAAAGGGGCGGGCCCTGATGGTATACCTGCTTTGCTTTTAAATAAGCTGGCAGATGTACTATCACTGCCATTAAGTACTATATTTAATCATTCTGTGCTTCGGGGTACTTTTCCGACCATCTGGAAGGAAACCAAAATTATGCCTATTTTCAAAAACGGGGATCAGACCGATGTGTGCAATTACAGGCCCATTGCTATTCTCTCCACACTTGCAAAGGTATTTGAAGCCCTCATATGCCCCTTGCTAGCTAGACATTTATCACAGCTAATAATAGACAACCAATATGGATTTATGAAGGGGAAATCGACAGCTACCAATCTGGTGTCCTGTGTTGAGAGTATTGTTGAGGCGGTTGATGCGGGTGTCCAGGTAGATGCAGTGTACACCGACTTCAGCAAGGCTTTTGACACAGTAAACCACGACATACTCGTCAAGAAGCTTAAAATGTATGGCGTTTCGGATCCTCTCTTAAGTTGGTTCCAATCTTATTTGTCTGGTCGGATGCTCAAGGTTGTGGTGAATGGTTGCTCTTCAGATTCGTACATTGCAACGTCGGGAATCCCTCAGGGATCTCATTTGGGTCCGCCTTTATTCACTCTTTTCATTAATGATATTTACAAATGCTTCCTGAACTCGAACATATTCTTATTCGCTGATGACCTCAAAGCCATAAAGGCAATAAGTAATCCTGCGGATTCGGTTCTATTCCAAAGTGACTTGGACCGGCTGACAAAGTGGTGCGAGTACAACAGTATGTTTCTGAATGTAAAAAAATGCCATCACATCAAATTCACAAGGAAAAAATATATTTTGCAGTCAGTTTATAAATTGAACGGTGAGCGGCTTGTGGAAGTTGAGACTATACGAGACCTAGGTGTACAGCTCGATAAAAAGCTAAGGTTTGTCGAGCATATTGAAAAAACTGTATTAAAATCATCTAAGATGCTTGGCTTCGTTATTAGAGAGTGTAAAAATTTCAAAAAGCCCAACATTAAAATAATTATGTACAACTCGCTAGTTAGAAGCCATCTCGAGTATTGCAGTGTGGTCTGGTCACCTGAGTATAAGGTCCACATCAAGCGCATTGAACGGCTGCAAAAACGTTTCTTATGGCATCTTACCTATACCAATAATATGGGTAAAAAGCTCAACTCGTACCAAGAGAGACTGAAATATTTTAGGATGGTTTCGCTGGAGAAACGCAGGCATATGTTGGATTTGGTTTTCCTTAAGAAATTAGTGACAGGTTCTCTGAACTGTCCGAATTTGCTAAGCAGGGTATTATTCCACGTGCCACGTAATCTGCCAAGAAGTTCTAATATGAGACTTTTCTGCATGCCAAGATGCCAGGAAAATATAAATATAAAAATACCCCTCTAAAATCAATTTTTTTTAAACTTTTAATAGTTTTCACCCAAAATCCACTTTGACGACGCGACGTTGCGGGCGAAAACAGATTTCGCCCGCAACTTCGTCAACAGATCCAAGAAATAAAAGATCAGTGCAATTATCCATGCTTTGTTGAAAAAAGAAGAAAACAAATTATTTAACTTGTATCAATTAAGTCCAACTTTAGTGAGCAAACGAAGCTAACTAGAACCATTTTACGGTATTTTCTGACTGTATTTTACAGAGACTTTGTAGGTATACTTCTAAACGGAACGTTTTTAAGACGAAATAGAAACTGTCAGGTAACCGTTCTTGCATAGAAAAACACTATGTAAAAAAAAGAGACAAACATAGACAAACGCTACCATCTTGAATGTCAGAGTGATAACTTTTGAGTCACTTTGGTAGTCTTTTGGATACCAGCTGTACCTAATTAAAGTTTTTCGCTGTTTTAACACGTTTGTTTATTTTTAACAGGAAGAATTTTGTTGATTGATTATATTCATGAACCATGGCGTGTGAGGCTTTTGGCAGCAAGAGTAGAATGGTATTATCAGGATATAATCAAATGATAACTTTTCAAAGGTAATTTATCGACTAGCATACTGAAATTATTGAGCAGGAATTCCATAGTATGTTTCGAATAAAGGAATATTAGTAACTAAATACGTTGAGGAAGTGTAGTTTTATTTAAACCATTCTGTTTAGTGAAATAAAAAACTTTATGCGTTTGCTGATAGAGCTATGACAGACAAAAATGTATCGATATTATTTGTACAGACGTACAAGAGCATAACAAAAACTTTCACTTCAATATCTTGATGTAGTATGTTTGTGTGTTTTTTAGTTTTGTATTTATAAGTGGAAGTGTACTCTTACAATGACTGATAAGTTCACTCTTTGTACGAGTACACGTCCGCAAATAATTGAAAGAATCTCTAAAAAACACGGTGAAGAAATTAGCCACAATCAGGGATAATTCATACAGACATTTGTAGATCGCGCAAAAACTAAACTCGATAATATCAATACTACAGTGTCACAGGCCTAGTACTGATATATGTCTATATATAAGCATCTATAGCGTACTAACTTTAATTAGGCCACACTGGTACAAAAGATGGCATAGACAAAAGTATATCTATCTCTTTTTGCTTATTAAGTTATCTGTTAGTGCGAAAGTGAATAAATATGTTCCTTCTAGAAGTATACAAAGGCTCTGGTATTTTATTTCATCATAGACAAATTCTCGCTTCTCTAATTTTATATTTAAATGTTTGCTTTTATTTTTCTTTGAGTATTAATTTGTATTAATTTTCTAATTGTATTAGCGAGAAATTAATTTTAGTCTAGCTTTTTAGTTTTACAAAAATAATAATTAAATTTGACTGTGATATAAATATTCGTAATATTTTTTAAGAGCTTTAAAATCCTGTTTGTCAAAAATTTTAACTTTTTTATTTAAATATAATAATTCTTTCAAGTGGGTCAACTAATTGGTTCGTAATAGTGTTTGTTAGTGTGTAGCTAATATATTGAATTCCCTGGTTGTCGGGTGGAAAAATCTGCATAGCGTCTGCACGTGATTTGGTTCTATAATGAATCTCACGTACATCGGACTTCCCTGAAAGTTATGTTGCGGCTTTGTTTTGCTTAGCTAGTTTTCTGGAGTTATTAGATTTTTATATCGCTAGAAAGAAGTGATTTGTTACATTTGTATGCATAATCAGCTTGTAAGCTATGTTCCCACTGCTGGGATATTGTCTTCTTCCAAGAGAGAGGGATTGGCACTTAATCTACCACGCGGGCTTAGTGCGGGGTGGTGGATGTCATATTTCTTAAAAAAAATTGTTATGGGACATTCCTTACGATGTTTTCAAAGCAGCGACGGTGATGTTTTGAGAGCACCGTTTAAAATTGTATTGTTCTGCCAAACCGAGCCTTTTGCAATTTTACCTAAAATAAACAAACGAGAGTCTAAAAGGCATTACAAGGCTGATGATGACGAAACTAACGAAATAGCTCACTTTGTATATCGACAAGAATTCACAGTTAATATTTCAATCTAGCTAGAGTGCTAAATGAATGATAACCCAGTTACCCAAATAAACAAAACACAAACTGTAGTAACAATCGCGACAAAGCCAAATAAACAAATTGCGACCAAAAACATTATTAATTAAAAAAAATTTTTTAGAACAGGCTTTTTTCGTATTCTTCTCAGTAAATTCTTTCATTTGATATCTATATCATGGCGGTGCACAAAAAATAACTAGTCCGCCATCTTAGGCCGTCCACCATATTTGATTTAAAATGACGTCACTTAGCTAATCGTGCATTCCTCTCTTCCTCTCTTCCTCTTTCCTCTTTTTAAAAAAACGTTGCCCCACACTAGGAATTTCTTCCTGTATCGTGGGTGCGTTTACAAACATACAAACTCACATACACAACACCCAGAGCCGAAACAACCATCTGTAGATCATACAAATTTTTGTTCCGTGCGGGAATCGAACCCGCGACACGCAGCGCAGCAGTCAATCGCTCAACCACTGCGCCAACCGTGCGCATTGTCATCCAAACTAAACGTGTATGCAAAATTTCATCTTAATTGGTGGAGGATAACTGCTTTAAAATTCAGTTGCTAGATTTGACCCTAACACACTTACATACATACGTTGCCAATTAAATAAAAGCTTATAAAATTAAGGTCTAGAGCTTAACTCAGTAAGATTTAGACTAAGCATCGCATAATAAGAATTGCAGAAAGTAAAAGAATGTCCTTCAGAAATATTACAGCTATGAAAACGTGAAAATGCGGCTTGGACGGGCGCAGGGCGCAGTCTGCGGCCAGTAATTTTACGGTTCACAAAGGTTGGAGAATTGCAGTCATTCCATATATTTATTTTATGAGTTCTCAGAAATTTTAGAACATACATTAGCATTTATTTTATACTGGTATTCTTTGCTGCAAAGTTTATTTGACGTCGCTAGTGCATTATTCAAGTCAAATGGTTCTTACTACCCTTATTTAAATTCTTTGAGGAATGTTTTGACAGCACAAAAAACGTTTCGGTTGAAAATAGAATTTGTAATTGTTATTCTCTGGATTATGAAATTATTTGTGTTTGTAAAATTAGTTGTATGATTCTGTGCAAACAGTTCAGACAACTTGGGAGCAAATAAAATGTTAAATTTAAAAGTAATCTTTAAAAAATAAGTGCGTTAAAATTATGAGTCTATCCCACTCATATACCTACATACATATGTGCCTGTGTCCTTATTATGTCAAACAAGACAAAAGGCTATTAGCTGTTTGTATCAGAAGACTTTTATACTCCCATGCCCAGCCCATTAAGGGCCTACATACGATTTAGTACGTACGTGCGTAAAACGGTAACTTTCTAAAGCATACTCCTTAGCAACGGCTAGGTTAAAGGTTAGAAAAAAATAATGTTTATTATTGATTCATGTACATAATTTTGAACACAAGGTTTTTTCGTGTAACTAATAGATTTGCTTTAAAAAAATAATTAATAACACGATATTTTTTCGATAATTTTGGCAACTCCTCCAAAACGACTTGGATGTTAAAAATATTTTTACACAGTAAAATTGAAGGGTGGAATTTCTTCATAACTAACATAGCATATGTAAATCAAAAAATATTTTGCAAACAAAACTGTTCAAAAGTAGGTTCAATATTGATATTTTGGCATCGAGCGGGCGCACGGCCAGTACTGCGTTAACATTGGCCATTGGGGCGTATATATCGCCTTAACAATACAATTTCTGACATAAAAAAAATTCCAACTAAAAAAAATATCCATTTCAAGTACTTACGGAGTTGTTCAGTATATCACCTTTTATAAAATCAAGCCGTAACTTCTAATACTGGAAATGTTGGCTACATTTGCCAGATGCAGCCACCACTCTGCAGCATTGCGGTAACCTACACCTCGCTTCGAATGCTCCACTGAACATATTACCTGGTCTGTGTATCTGTTACTGGCAGACTCTGGTTTATATCCTGAGTTCTAGTAATGATTGGCTTACCAAGTTAGGATATTAAACAATGTGCTTACTTCTTAGATAAAGTACCTATAGATTTCGCCATAAAATGAGCTTGATTGATAGTGCGAGATCGCTAGTTGGCAGCTCCATGTAAATAATAAGGACAAAAGATTATTTTTTGTCTTTGTCACCATGGCCGGTTTCTGTTGTTTGTCAAACTCTAATGTTATGGCAGGTTTGACAAAAAAACTCGGTTTTGTTTGATTTTCTGTGATTTCGTGGTATTATGTGTTAATTGAGACTTGGAATTGGGTAATTTATAGATAATAAGTGTCAGTGCAATGGTGGGTTGTAGTGTTCTTGTTCTTGTTGTAACACCAGAACTAACTATTGCTGTCTCATGTGCGGCCACGCCATGGCGAAATCTATGGGTACTTTATCTAAGGCTCACATATATACTCGTCGTTGTTAATTGAGTTTCATGAAACGAAATGAAAGTTTGTACCGAAATATTAAAAAATCACTGTCTTGACAGAGACGTCCAAATTAACTATCCTATGACGATATTCCTCAATTTAATTATTAAAATTAGAAAAAGTATGGCAATGCGTTTTGGAATTTCGACCAACGCCTTCGCTTATAATAATAGTACGGTAGGCCTCTATTTTTTACATATTTAAATGTTTTTTTTTTCTTAAGATTAATTAAAAATGTGCATATCAGAAAACTATTGAATAAGCGGTATAATAATAATACTAGCTATACTAGTAATACTAGCAATTACGCTTTAACGATGTAATATGTTCCTTTATTGACAAATTTTAAAGCTTTATTTGAAATCCCCATAGTTTCAGACACAGAACAGAAAAAACGCCTTCTACAGTCTTCTCTATTCTGTGGTTTCAGCCTTCAGGTCAAGGGCGGATCCAGGATTTTTATCTGGGAGGGGCACAAGGGGCGGACAGGCAAAAAAATCAACAATAACTGTCAGAAAAGTATCATACTTCATGTTTATTTCTACAAGTTCCAGCATGTACAGGAAGGGTTATGAAAGACAAGAGTTTCACTCATGTTCTTTCCGTTCATCATCATCATATCAGCCGAAAGATTTCCACTGCTGGACATAGGCCTCCCCCAAGCGTCGCCACATTGATCGGTCCCGTGCGTCCCGCATCCAGCGGATGCCCGCAACCTACACCAGGTTTTTGGTCCACCTGGTGGTAGGCCTTCCAACGCAACGTCTTCCGGTTCGCGATCGCCACTCCAACACTTTTTTGCCCCATCGGCCATCTGTTCTGCGAGCAATGTGCCCTGCCCACTGCCACTTAAGTGTGGCAATACTTCGGGCTATGTCGGTAACCCTGGTTCTATTGCAGATCTCTACATTTCTGATTCAATCGCGCAAGGACGGTTACCTATCATAAATTCGAACAACATTTGACCGAATTTCATTTCACCTAAAACTTTTCAACTATTATCGTTTAGTTTTTTTATTACTTCATCGAAGTCACGTCTCAGTTGACCTATTATCAATTCGATTTTTTTCGTTACTCCAACGTTTTACTTGGTCGAAATACTTTTTACCGAAGTTACACTTAGCCGAAATAACATTTGTCCAAAATATTTATATTTAAACGCATATCAAAATAATAAGTGAGAGAGAAACAGTGGGCGAGTACAAATGTTTAAAACAGCGACCTGAAAAAAAAAATGTCGACGGAGCCGACCGAGCGGGGGCTCGGCGGGGCACCTATTTCTGTCTGCAGGCAAGGGCGTCGCCAGCCGATGGCCTAGGGGGGGCAAATAGATATGGAGAATGAGAAAAGTATGAATTGTAGGTAAAGTCGAGAGCACATGAAGCTTTTCACTTGTAGTACGAGCCTTACATCTACAGCGATTGTAATAATATCGGTATAGTTCTCGCCAAACTTCTTGGCCGTCCCGAAGTTGGCTGCAATGTCTGCGTAGTAGTAAAACATACAAAAACAGTACCGATCCGTGCTTTGCGCATCGGAAAGCCAACTTCAGGGCGGCCCAAAAGTTTGGCGAGCACAATTCAGAATCCAACATGTAAAGCTACGCAACTCTACCGTACACGTTGTGCACGGAAGAGCGATCAAAATTTTCAACGCTTTTCCGTGTCGGGAAAGACGGTTTTTTCCTATTTAGGATATCAACAACGTTTCGATCTGTTGGGTTTGGTTTATATATATTCATTCGCGACGAATGGGACTGATCAATCAAGCAAGTCAAGTCAAAGACTTAGGACTGTGGTTGCTTTACATTTGGCAACTTTTTTAGAATCTCTAGGGGAGGGCAGCTGCCCCCTCCTGCCCCCCCCTTGGCGACGCCTTTGTCTGCAGGGTCTAAAGTAACCTAACACGCAGGAGATGACGGGAGCTAAGTTCGCTCGCTTTGCTCGCTCACTTCACCCCCCATCATCCCCTTCGAACCTAACCTATCCGTGTCGTGTGCCCTTGATTCCCGAGCTCGCTACGCTCGCTCTTGGACAAATTCTTTGAAATAATTAATTAATACAAATGTCTAATGCATGACAGCTATTATAAATCATTTGCATGAAAATACGTAAACACAGACAAGACTGCGTGAAGTCGATTTTGCAGCGATTCGTTTTTGTCACTAAATTTTGTAGCACAACATATTGATTTTTATGACACTATTATAATTTTAAATTGAAAATGCTACCTAGTAATCGGCTATATATTTGTGACTAAATAATATTCCCTAACATGTTGTTTCGGTTTGGTGAAAATATGGCAAATGAAAAAAGTTCATAAAAGGCTTCGGCCAAAAGCAAAAAGTTATTTTCTAAATCGGCGAAATGTAGTTCGGTAAAATAATACATATGCCACATGATACTTTGATGATCTGAAAATATGTCAAATAATGCATATAGCAAAAAAAACTTCGGTCAATAGTTTTCGGTAATATGAAATTCATTCATTCATTCAGGTTCAGGTTCTTCACCATCATGGATCAGGTTTTTACATTTTTTATTGTAAAAATCTGATCCATGATAAAATATCAAAGACACACGGCCACGCTGCCGTCGTCGCCGTGACTCCGCCACTGTCGTAGATTTCTTGAGACCACGCCGCCGCCGTGGAATTGGAAATCGGCGCACATAACTAATTGGCATCGTAGAAAAATGCCTTAAACAATTATTTAGGAAAGAGCACATACGTTCTTGCTTCATGGTAAATAGTTACTTTTTGTAACCCAAATAATACATGATTTCGCTAGATAAAATGTTTGTTTGTAGCAGTGTTGCCAACGTCCATGGTCTGGACTCCCCAAAAACCTGACTGAAAATCCCCAAATTTGGGGAATGTAAAATCAATATTCCCCACATCTTCCCCACATTTTTTTATGATTTTAATAAAAGTAATGTTGATATAATCAAACATATTTATAACAAAAATGTTCAAATCAGATAGTGTGACCACACAGAAAGAGCGTATCCAAAAAAAAATACTAATCTAATTTTTGTGTTTATCAAATTATTTGAAGGATCAAATTTCAAGCTCCCTCCTTTCTTCTTAATACCTTCTCTAGTGGCCATAAGCGCTACTACAGTGAATTACAGTGTCAGTGTGTAGACGATTACGATGCTCCGTTTTCGAATTCTTTAAGACGCTAAATTTTCTTCCGACAGATGCGTTTGAGAAAGGTAGAACGAGCAATAGACTTATTTTTAGTTTTTGGTGGTCATGAATTTTGCCATAAAATAAACTCTAAAACCTTCCTGCCGGATAAGTTGGGTTTAGCTTAAATTAAATATACATATAAATACTTCTAGTGCTACTTTTATTACATCTAAGTTCAGTTCTAGTGCAAATGTCTAAATTCCCCGCATTTTCCCCACATAATGGTTCTCCCCACAAATTACCCAATCGGACTGAAAATCCCCGCAATTTGGGGAATTTCCCACAGTTTGGCAACGCTGGTTTGTAGTGCGATGAGTTCGGTTTAAATTCAAGAAGGACTTTCTTCTTGAAGTACATACTCAATGTTATATATTTTATATCTTTCAAAATATTGAGTTATGACTAAACGGAAAGCAGTATTAGAAGTAATTTCAGCTTACCGCTATGGGATAAATAGCTTAAGTAATTTATGTATGAATGTTTAACTTACTGGACTTACTTGTTCGACAGAGCCATACTGTCTTCTAGAGAACACGCCTCGCCTCGAGATCAACTCGCTTGCCGACGATCTGTGAACAAACAGATTAAATTGTTACTAGTGCACCAATACACAATATGTGTTTAATTACCGACTTAAGTCATAAGTCATTTATTTCTTAACAATATACATTGTGTAGAAAAGTAACAAGTATAATAGAGACAACACCATAAAAAAAAATCCGATCAAAAAATACTGGTAAATAACAACATCATTTAAAATCATGCCAGCAAACTAAAAATTAAAGTTTCAAAAATAACATTAAATAATAAATGTAAAAAGATCAATAATTTCACATATATGTAATAACAAAAAATAATAACTATAATAAAACAAATTCCAAACCATTCAAGTCAAAATAAGAAAAATTCAATGACAAAACTAAACATTCAATAGTAATTTATAAGCAAATAAAAAATGTCACATATCCAAGGAAAAAAGAAAAAAATATTTTGTTAATTCAAATTCTATTTTAAAATCATTACAGTCAAATTAAAAGTCAATAATACATATAAAGATCAATAATGTCACATGAGCAATAACAAAATAATAATTATAATAATCCAAATTCCAAATACAATAAAATAAAAAATATATAAGAAAAATTCAATGTCAAAAATAAATGTCAATTGTACTACCGACTTAATAATTATTATAAACGATATAATTAACTTAATCAATAGAGACACTTCAAAAACAATTGAATAACGTAACAAAGCAATATTTATGCTCGGGTTATATGAGACCAATTTTTCAAGCCAGACTGTTAAAGCACGGTAATGATATCTACACACTACACAGTTTTGTGACTCGACCCTGTCCTTGAAATAATAACCTACAGTCGCGCGGTACGTAAACACGCGATAGGGCTGCCCGCCTACAGTATTTAAAAAAGCAACCATTTAGCTGGCAGGGGGAGAGGACATTTGACTCTAACAAAAAATACCCATTTAAAGCTTAACTTTACGCAAACGGATCCCTAAATCGACAAATGGTCTTCACGGACCCGTAATGTTTTTGAATGGCCTATCCAAAGATACCCCACACCATGTAATAGATGAGAAAAAAATCATCCCCACTATACGGCTATCGCTTAAAAAATAAGATCATCAAATAAGGTTGGTTTTATTTTACCACTTTGTCGGCGTGATTAATATGTATATCCATGCCAAATTATAGCTTTCTAGTACTAAGAGTATCTGAGCTAAGCTGCGGACGGACGGACGGACGGACAAACGGACATAGCGAAACTATTAGGGTTCCTTGTTAACTCATCATCATCTGCCTGCCCTTATCCCATGTTACTTGGGGTCGGCGCAACACGTTTGCTTCTTCCATACCGTTCTATCCCCCGTCATGTTATTACTGACTCCCTTTTCTTTCATATCACTCCTCACACAGTCCATCCATCTTTTCTTTGGCCTTCCTCTCCCTCTCCATCCATCCACATTTATATTCATAACTCTTTTAGTAATATGCGTTTCATCCCTCCTCATCACATGACCATACCAGGACAAACGGTTTCCTTTCAACTTTTCTGCCACTGGCGCCACTTTCAAACTGCCTCTAATATACTCATTTCTCACTTTATCCAATCTCGTCACGCCGCACATCCATCTCAACATTCTCATCTCTGCTACATGCAATCTCCTTTCATCCATCTTTTTCACAGCCCAACATTCCGATCCATACAGTATGACAGGTCTAATCACGGACTTGTAGATTTTCCCCTTTAACTTGAGGGGTATCCGTGGGTCGCAAGTTGTTCCAGTGACCTGTCGCCATTTCATCCATCCTGAGTTGATCCGGTGCGTTACGTCTCGGTCTACCTCGCCATTTCCTTGGACAAGCGACCCTAGGTACCGAAAGTTGGAGCAGATTGGTATGGGTGTTCCAGCGAGAGCTATGGGCACGGAACTGGAGAGACCGCCGAAATCGCAAAACAAGTATTCAGTTTTGCTTCTGCTCAATTTCAGGCCAACACTCTCCAGTCTGTGCCACCACACCTCCAATCTGCTCTGGACCTCTAGGCCACTCTCGGCAACCAGCACAATATCATCGGCAAACAGCATACACCAGGGTGCCTCTTCCTGTATGTCCGACGTAAGAGCGTCCATTATCAACAAGAAGAGATAGGGACTGAGAGCCGACCCTTGGTGCAAGCCGACTGCCACACTGAAGCTGCCCGTATTGCCCACTCTAGACCTAACTTGTGTACTGCATCGACTGTACATCGCTCGAATCAACTCTACATACTTTCCAGGCACTCCTTTTTCCTTGTTAACCATAGAATCCTAAAAAAACTAGCATCGTGTAAACGGAGCATTAAAAACTTGAATCAACAAAATAGCTATTGCTACCGCAATATTTACGTTACTATTATCTAAACTTAGGTTTGGTACAAAAGGAATAACATTAAAACTTTGGAATCGTCGTTTTAACTTTGCAAATAACGTGGATTCAGATAACGGGAACTGCAAAGTGCATATCGTGCAAAATTTTCACCGTTTCTGACGTTCGCGACCGGGACTTTGGACAGAATGTTTCAAATTTTATTATATCTTAGCTATCTGCAATTGTTTCTTGGAACTAGGTTAGTAAACCAGTTGAGTGCGATTTTGAGTTCAATATTATAACGTTGTGCTTGTGACCCAGAGCTTAGACCTCACCTCTCGTGTTTGAGATCGTGGGTTTAAATTCGGGCTAGTACCAATGTGACTTTTTCAAATTCATATGTACTAAGCTTATCATGGACATCACTGACAACGGTGAAGGAAATCATCGTGAGGAAACCTGCAGCCTTATTGCGTAATGGATTCGGCAAGGCAAAGGGTTTTGCCCTTATGAACAATAAATTTTTACTTTTCCCCACACTAGGAATATCTTCCTGTATCGTGGGTGCGTTAAAAACATTTAAACTCACATACACAAGACACCCAGATCCGGCACAATTGTATATGTCTATATATAATCTGTAGGTCATACAAATATTAGTTCCGTGCGCAGCAGCCGATCGCTCAACCACTACGCCAACCGTGTCGTCAATTCTTTACGCATTAAGGCTTGGTCTTATAGTTATTGTAAGTCTGAAATCGCCAAGTGGTGATCAAAGCTTGTGCCTTCTCTGTATGAGAAGAGGCCTTTGCCCTGCAGTGGAACAGTTACAGGCAGGAATTATTATTATAACGTTACCGAACCAATGCAATCAGTGTTACTTAAAGAACATATAGCTTGGTCTATCAACAAGACAGAGGCAATAAATACAATACTCCCAGCTTCTAACTCTATTTAAAACTACAAAGAATATGATCAATGAATACTCCATTTATTTCCATAAAAGAAAATCGAAAATGTTCTCCCCAGAACCGTTAAACTACTTTACAACGCAATACCAAAGTGTAATTTATTCGAATCCATTCCACGCCGACCGAGCTAATGCCTCTTAGATAGTTCGACACCGCAAAGTTCAGGCGAGTGAACCTTAGGGCGATTGAACTATCAGACAGCATCAATAGATATCATCAGGCAGATTTAGAGCCGCAATTAACTCGAATACACTTCGAGAGCTAGTTTCCTGCGAGTTAATTGCAGTCTGGACAAATCTAACACTTATCTAACTGGTTCCGAAAGGTCAGATCTTTATTGAATTCGATTTTGAAGTTAGCCTTTCGTGACCTGTGACGTTTGGAGGATGGAAGCGCAGGCAAATAGAGGTCGAGTCCAGCAGATTCGTCGCACTGATTTGATTTGATTGATCGAACGTTCCGATTACCTGACAGGGTGCAACCGAACGGTGCGGAGAAAAATACATTTAATAAAAATCACTCTCTAAAAATTATAAACCAAGAAAATATTCTCTTCTGAAATTGTTATGTACAAACTATTCGATATGTATCGGGTATTAAATAAACAACTTACATGTAATAAATATTTTATTGTATTTCATACATATATTCATAGTGGTGTTCAGGGGATAACCATGGCGCCATATTCAATTTAATGTGACGACACATAGCCTATAGCCAGCGGACAAATAAGACGGTGATAACGACAACCAATCCAACGACACCTCAATTATTAAATTATGATAAGGCAAAAAAAAAAGAAAAAATTATGTGGGAACAGATGAACATACATACATAACGGTCAAAAACATAACCCTCCCTTTTGCTTCGCCGTAGTCGGGAAAAAACTAGAAGTCACTAGGGACACGGTATCAAATAGAAAGTATCGATACTATACTCATAAAAGTATCGATACTTAAAGATATCGAGTACTTTTGTTAGGGCCCCTGTTGCGCAAAGAGCATAGGTCAATATCAGTCAGTAAATAACGTCAGTTTAACTTCTGTAGGGCAACATATGAAATAATGCTTTGTTTTTTACACCGACTTCCGAAATTGAAGTTATTTTTCACTTTGTAGTGTTTTTGTTTGGAAGTCGGTTGTAATTTTTGTAAAAAAGTTTTTTATTTTTCACTTTTTAGTTGTGGCACATAATGGACCAGTTCTATAGGCTAACTACCAATAATGCCCAAAGTGAAGCCAGAATAGATTAACTCAATAACATGAAACTTAAATAATCAATACCGGTGGAATGAGAGTCTACCAGGGTGAACAGTTCACACCTGCGTACCACGTTTTGAGCGTACCAGTGTGATGTTATGTCCCGAGTGATTTGCCGTCATTTATTGAAGAGTTCCAATGTATATCTCCGAAGTTTTCATCAGATCTTGATAAAAATTACATGGGAGCACATGGTCCCATTTAATTTTTATCAAGATGTGACAAGCACCAGCTTTTGAATAAATCAAGAATTATCAAAATCGGTTCACCCAATAAGAAGTTCTGAGGTAACACACATAAAAAAAAATACAGTCGAATTAAAAACCTCCTCCTTTTTGCGAAGACGGTTAAAAACAAATGGTATTGGTACACAAATTTAATACAATAGTAGAAAATACAACTGTTACTTCAAAAACTAACAAAAAAGAAACTAAATTAAATTATTTATTACTTTAGGCATATAAATTAAAGTTCCCAGAAGGACCAGAACGAGTGAACTAGATGGCGTTGCCATAACCATAAACATAAGCCGTAAGGTCGCAAGTTTTAAAAGGGTAATTTCTAAGATTACTTATTTAAAACTTAATTTCTCATTCGATGATGCCTGCCAAAAAGTACTCGTTGAGTAAAACTATCGAATGCAAAGTATCGACTACAAAAGTATCGGTATCGAATGGTAATGTACTTGATACCACAAAGTATCGATACATTTTTCGTGTCCCTAGAAGTCACTAGAAAGTTTTTCATCCGTCGAATTTTATTCTCTAGTTCTTCCTTCTAATCGAATTCTTTTCTTAGAAATATCGACTATTCTTAACCGTAGCGTGCGTGTATAAATGCATCAGAACATTAGCCCTTGGAGCCGTTAATTAGGAGCTGTCAGAGTGAATAATGTTGTAGAAGGTTTTGTTTGGTGCTCATTCAGTATTAACTTTTAGTTAGCCGAACTATTATTATATGTCTAGGACTTTTGAATGTCGTTCACCTCACCAAGTTGCGCAGTAGGTGATGTAATACTAAAAAAGTTTAAATTCGCCCTAAATGTTTTTATAATGAAAGCGGTTTTAAGGTATGAGTGTGGCCTGTTTCTGGAAGGTATCCAAAAATATATGAAATGTTTTACTTGGGCTCTTTGGCTTTCTGGCTCTAACTTTTTGGTCCGTATGTATTTGTTACGCCGTCTCCACACGTTGGTCCCAACATAGGTCCCAACGACACTCGTCCAACGTGTGGATCTAGAAAATTGCGTTGGCGCCAACGTTGGGGCGGGCGTTGGTAGTTGGCCGGCGCGTGCCGGTTTTATCAAAGGAATTTGTGCCAACGTTCGCGATCCGTCCACACGTTGGTGATTTGCTCAGTCGTTGCAACACGCATCGAGTGCGTACTCACTGGTTCCTTGTTTTATGATGTGTCCTCATCCACCATCTTCTTTGACGTGGTTATTTATTTTTATTCAGTAACAAATATGAAATATAAATACACTCAGTACTGTAAAAGCGCTTACAGCAATTTCCGTATCGGACAAATTGACATTGGCTCTGACGAGACAGAACTAGTTTAGTAGCCAACGTGTGTACGCCTCATTAATTAACCGACCAACGTTGGTACGAGCGCTGGGACCAACGTGTGGAGCCGAGGTTAATCTAAAAAAAAATAAGCATTATTTGTTACTACTTACTACCCGCTTAAAGAGCGTTGAACCTTTTAAGCTGTTGAGATCTTATAGCCAATTATATCAAGGTATTTTAGTCGGAAACCAGGAGTTCTGGCGATATAAAAACAAAACAAGTATTCACTTTTGTAATCTGGGTAAAAGAAGGGTGTTCTTTTATCATTAAAGGAAAACAATCTTGGGATTGACGCTCACGCGACGGTAGGACGTGAGGGACCAATACCTACTATCTCTAAACGCAATACGCATTTTGAAACTTTCCATAGACAAGTAGATTGTTCTAAAAGTGTACATGGATATCCGTAAGCGATCTTCCTGAAGGATCGACTATTTTTATATATTTTTATCAAGGGTACATTACAAGTACGTTCCCATGCACACAATGCGATACAATTAGACCGATTATCTTCTAGAATTTTCTTAGAAAAACTTTATAACAAAAAAAATAAACCGACTTCCAAAACTATTTAATTATTCGTTAGAAAGTTTCTTATTTTTCTCTTTTTTTAATAAAATAAAAAAAATACATGTAAATACGCATTATTAGGGATAACTCAAAAAGTACTCGTCAGATCTTGATTAAATTTTAATGACACCATGGGAAGCGCCAGCTTCAAATAAGAAAAGAGTAATCAAAATCGGTTCACCTAGTATACAAAGTTGGGAGATAGCAAACATTTAAAAAAATACAGTCGAATTGAGAACCTTCTCCTTTTTAAAATCGTTTAAAACTACGTGCGCTACATCACCAATTGACGTAGTTTAAATGTTGGTGCGCTATCAGGGAAGTCCCTAACATGTGTGTATAAACACGACTGTTTTGAATCTTATGAGGTGAGTAACGACCTGAGTCATCAACAAAAATGGAGATGAACTGGCCACATGATGAGATCAAGTATAGAGAAATGGGGTAAGGTGATGACTGATTGGTACCCAAGGGATAGTATATAATAATAGAATAATAGCAAGGGGAAGCATATAAGAAGATGGAAGGACGAGCTGAAACAAACAGCGGGCCCCAACTGGAGGAGAGAGGCTCAGGCTCGTGATAGAAATCAGAGGAAAGAGCTAGAGGAAGCCTTTGCCAAAAGGCACACTGAATTGAGGGACATACTATAACAAATCCAAAACAAAACAAACAATTCTGAATAAAGTGCATTATTATTATTAACGATCTCAGTCTTGTGGCCGCAGGCAGTGGTCCTGGGTTCGATAGGCCTGGTCGGTTAAGGTGTTTCTGTGAGCTCAGGCGATACTGAGCACTGCCGAGCTTACGCACTTAGAAACAATGTGCTTGTGCATCTACACCCACGACTAAGACCAACCGGCTGTCGTGAGATAGAAAAAATATCGGATTTTAATCATCTAGAATTTGTCAGTAGCAGCCCGGAGTTCGAATTTGTGTCAGGGTGAACGTAATAGCACGGTAATGATATCTATAGAGTATTGTGACTCAGCCCTGTCCATGAAATAATTACCTACAGCCGCGCGGTACACAATCACACCGTTCGTTCGTCACTGCGGCGCGTTCGCGACAGTAAAATGTAATGAGAGTTTACCGAACTCGACTCGCGTAGGTATGACTCGCGTTCCGACTGTTTGTGTGAATATACAATACTGTATAGATATAATTACCGTGGTAATAGTCTCAGCTACTATTACAGGAAATTAAACTTAACTGGCGAACACAGGTTCTCTTCTGCATAACCCTTTGGGGAAAACAGGTGTAATTTTATGCATGCTCATGAGGTTCATAAACAACTAGCATATTAATTTCAAATTATTTTTGTAAAGGCGATTGTTTCTTCAAAATATGCACACTTTAATATTTCTCTAGTGCACAAAGTTATAAACATGGCGTCCCTCATAAATTCTGTGAAGTATTCCGAAACAGCCACCGAGACCGTTCGTAATTTCGTCATGTCTGGAACTTCTTGGATTTGTCCTGTATCGTAATAGAAAAAATTAAATTATATATATATAATATACTATACTACACTACTACACTACTACTATACTACTTTATTTTTTTTTTATTATTTTTTATTATTTATTATTTTTTTATTTTTCTGGTAGAAAATGCCTAAGGCATTAAGTCCGCCTTTGTACTTATGCATAAAGTTTTAATAAATAAATAAATAAATAAATAAAAAATTGGTATATAGCATTATTTTGTTAGCGAAAAAGTGTTATAATAAGATTCCATTTTTAAATTTCGGTATTGTGTTTATAAAGTATGCCAATTTAAACTCATTTTGAAGTGTATAATTCGAATATTACGATATGAGAGTAGATACAATATTTTATTACAACAACAAGTAATGATAAACTGGCATTTCAATATTTGGTAGCAACCTGCCCGATTTAGGTTCTTTCAAACCTTTGTTTCAGGCCTATGGTGCTTCTAGACCCAGCAGTTTAGACTCTTTGTCTGCTTGATTTATCTTTATTAAGTCGATTTGACGCCCATTGGCGTTCAATTATATAACTTGAAATAGTATGTATTTTTCTCTTATAATAGTAGATTAAACTACCAATAAAATGAAGGACAGATTAAGTCCTTTCAAAGAGGGATAAAATAATAAATGTTAAGCGCTTCCCTCTTAGCAAGTAATCCTGGCAAGCGTCTACTAGCTCTCGTTAGGAGCTTAGCTCAATTTTCTTTGAAATAATAATATTTTATTGTTAACATCAATTAGTTTAATCTGTTAATGTCGCGTGGAGGCTCTTTCACGCATAATAATGAAAAGGCAATGGGGTGGCAGAATGTAATTAATTCAATTAACAAAATTTGGCAACTCACACATTTCCACAAAGTAATTTTGAGTTTCCTTTCTCTTTCTATTACGGAACTCAAACACAAAACAGGGAAAAACCTTGAAAACGGAAAACTTAGGCAGGAATGATGGTAAAATTGCAAAAAGTTAGAAAACGTGAGAAAATCGAATCATTTTCCCCAATTTACGGCTCAATTACCATGTTAGTTCATCCAAAATGATTTCATAATCGAAATCAAATTTGTTGAGGAAATCATAAGTCTTATTACATTTTTATCATTGGCAGATTCAGACATATAAATATATACTTATTACATTACATTGCTACTCATCACTGTCAATAAAAATAAAGACCACATTTGCATCCAGCAATGAAAATAAACACAGAGATAATATCTGCATAAGGGATTCATATTGTACAGATTTACATACGAACATCTGTGTTATTCACGGTTATAAGAAGAATGTCGTATCTGTTTATGAGGAGAAGCTAGAAATAGATGAAGGTCTCTGTGGGACATTATGAGTTAGTACCTAATAATAATTTATGTCTTTAACAATATCTGGGGTCCTGCCGGCTTATTACGTATCTTTTGCAAGAGCAAAACGATAGCGATTTTTGCGCAATAATTGCTCTTCCATACAGAAGTTTTAGAGTTGTTGGCGGTTTTTTTACCCGACTGCCGAAGGAGGGTAATGTGTTTATCAGTCTATGTATGTATGTATGTATGTATGTATGTATGTTTGTTCCTATGTGGCGTTCTAGAGACCAAACGCGTTGGCTGATTTCCTGCGAGTGTCATTGGCTACATTAAAATTGGAAAAAACAAAAATGGCGGCTTTTGGGCGCCATTTTATGGGGCAAAAAAAATTTTTTTTCTCCCTAACCCATCGTGTGGGGTATCAAAATAAAGGATTTTAAGAAGCAATTTCAAAAATATATAACACTTATATGTTTAAATGTACTTAATTCTAAAAAAAAATAACTAAAACGTTGTAAATAAAAAAAGTAAATTTAAAAAAACCAAAAAACCCGACTGCTTAAAAAACAAACTAAAAAGACGTAAACAAGAAGAAAATCATGCTGTGCAGGATACATCTGGTTTTGGTCCCCCAGCTCGCGAATATGTATCCTCCGACCGCACATCATGATTTTCTTCTTGTTTACGTCTTTTTAGTTTGTTTATTAAGCAGTCGGGTTTTTTGGTTTTTTTTAATTTACTTTTTTTTTTTAAATAAATGTATGTGACAAACAGCGAGCTATTAGCAAACGATTGTGTAGGACTTACCATACCTACACTGCAGGTAATTCCGACTTATATGACATGCAACTAGCTTTATTTTAGTTTTTTTTGGGTGCTAATTAAACAGGCTTCTTTTTAATATCATTATTCGCCCCCAAAAATGTATGTTGCCTTCTAAATTACTAAGTCAGCCACAATTAACGAGCATCTAAATAATACTATGTTAGCCACTAGTTATCTTCTATGTAAACCACTCTAAATACAACTCAGCATGATGGTTATTTTTTAGCATCAAAATTTTTAACATGCATTCTAACAGTAAATTTCTAAAATACTATTAAATGACATCAAAAAATATATTTATTTAGCTTCTAATTTTTTAACTCAGTACGTTTAAAATGTAACTTACGTGTAAAATTTTTAACATGCATTCTAACAGTAAATTTCTAAAATACTATTAAATGACATCAAAAAATATATTTATTTAGCTTCTAATTTTTTAACTCAGTACGTTTAAAATGTAACTCATCCCATATTAATTGATCGTAAAAAAATTGCAAAAACATTTCATCAAATAGTATATTGGCCACTAATATTACCAGAAGCTATTGAGGAGAGACAAAATAAAAGACTATATTTTTTGGTTTTAATATAGAATAGGTGCAAGTTGGATTAGTATTTATGCGACAGAGTCGACGGAGCCCCGCTGCGCGGGGCTCCTATTTCTGTATGCAGGGTTTAAAGTAACCTAACACGAAGGAGATGACGGGAGCTGAGTTCGCTCGCTTTGCTCGCTCACTTCAGCTCCCGTCATCTCCTTCGAACCTAACCTGTCCGTGTCGGGGTGCCCTAAGCTCCCGAGCTCGCTACGCTCGCTCTTGGACTTATTCATTGACCGTCATTTATTATTTTAAATATAATCAACTCGTCGAATCGAGATGTGATCAACTCAACTCGTCGTCACATGAATCGAATGGCGCTCTCTGATTGGTGCAAATGGCCGGTCGCTGTCGTCTCGCGTACTCGCGCCATATCATGCAGTGGCTATTTTCACGATAAAAGAATATGATGTATTGTTTTACATGCTAAGTTATAATAAATTATGCTTTCTTTCTTTCTTCGATAGAAGCTTGAATTATATTTTTTTGAGGATATTGCGTTGAAGCTGTAAAACGTAAAATGGTGACAAGATAAAAAACCCTTGGCCGAGTTAGTAAATTACGTGGCAATGTATAAATAAGAAGGACAAGTCACAATAATTGATGATCTTTACTTGACGCTTTCTGTAGAATATTTAGTTGGCGTTGCAAAAAAGACGAATTAGTTTATTAGAGGCTATGTCATTTTCCCGTTGCTTAGTTATAAAATTAGAAGTTTAATCACGTGTCCAATAAATAATTTTGTGGCTAGACTTATTATTTCCCGTTTTTTTTTGGTTGTTGGCAATTCAAAAGTACTTTTAAATGGTTTAGTTGAAATAAAAATATTTTGATTTTGTTCTCCCAGAAGAATATTTGATAATAATTATACCAGAAATAATACCAGAATCCTATATTGTTATTAACTATGCAAAACTTGACTCCAATGTTTGATGTTCCTAAACCGGTTGTCTAAGGAGTTTTAGATATGTCTCCTGAATGGTAGTTTCTGACACCTTAATATAATTGCAGTTAGCATTGTTAGTTCTAAATATTTTCGGCACGAACAGTACCTGTACCAATTCTGATGTCACAAGAACATAGTTTGTTCCAAGTTATGGACATAGTTGAGTAAAGTTAAAACTTATAAGTTCACTTAGATAAAGTTGGTGACGGCCTCGTGATCTGCTAACTTGAGGGCACAATAGATATTGCCTAGTTCAGAGTTTGGAAGTAAACAATAGAGCGAGACGTAAAGAATCGACAGCTTCTTGTTTTATCGTTGATTTTGCTACAAAGGGTAAAGGACAAAGCCTCTCGATGCTAATCTAAATCTATCACAGGATCTTGCCACATAAAAATGGTTATTATAGGTTACTTGGGGTTGACGCAACACGTTTGTTTCTTCCATACCGTCTTGTCCCTCGCCACGCCATCACTGACTCCCTTTTCTTTCATATCACTCCTCACACAGTCCATCCATCTTTTCTTTGGCCGTCCCTTCCCTCTCCATCCACATTTACATTCATAAATCTTTTAGTAACATGCGTTTCATCCCTCCTTAACCCATGACCATACCAGAATAAACGGTTTCCTTTCAAATTTTCTGTCACTGGTGCCTCTTTCAAAATTCCTCTGATATACTCATTTATTCATTCTCGTTCCTTCGCACATCCATCTCAACATTCTCATCTCTGCTTCATGCAATCTAAACAATATCTTGGTTGTAACTTTAAAAACACCTAAACGAAACAACATTCAACCCTTTCTAAACTCTAAAAGCAAGCTATATACATACTTTCAACCCTCGCCATTTGTCTAATGAAAAAGATAGAGCCCCTAATTTCATTGAAAGGTGTTTCGAAATGGAAACGGTCCATTCCGTCCATCGGCGTCGTTTCGAATTATACGTGCCTTGAACCCTGCTTACTTAGAAAACAATTGTTTTTCTACTTGTGGAGAAGCTTAGCAGGAATTTATTCTATAGACGACTTAGCTTTTTATCACCTTGTTTTTTATACTTACTAGAATTTATAGACGAGATAAGTTTGGTACATAGGACCTGTAGGTAATAAAATATAGTTAAGTGTTTATGACCTTATTTTGTTAGGGTTTTCAAAGAAAACTGTTTTATTAGTTTTTGGTCTAAGTTTTTCGGTGTATCTTTGTTTGTCTTTGAAAGGGCTATCTTGCATTCTATTATATTTTAAGCTGGAATTTTAAACTAATATCACCTTGTTTCATCATAAGTAACATTATTCACATCACATCACATCATCAGCGTAATGTTCCCACTGTTGGGACACAGGCCTCCTCTCAGTGAGAGGGAATGGGCCGTTATCCATCACGCAGGCCCAGTGCGGGTTGGTAGATGTCACATGTCTTCGAATTTATGGTTCTAGGACATGCCGGTTTCCTCACGATGTTTTCCTTCACCGTTTTGAGAGCAGTGGTGATGAAATAATTTACACAAAGTAAAGCGCCTGCCTGGGCTCGAACCCACGACCTACAACTTGTAAGTCACGGCCGTTACCACTGGCCCACCACTGCTCCACACATATATAAACAACAATATATAACATTATTAAACAAGGATAAATAATATTGTTATATGGTTTGTAACTCGGATGTTGCAAGTTCATTGCAGCAGCAATATTTAAGTTCGTTAAAATAACATTGTAATGAACACAATACGTGTTTAATTATTAGTGTGCAACATTTCTATATTTAGCTGAGCAATGCTTAGAGTGTGCGCGAAGCGAATATCGAGTGGAAGCCGTCGATACTAATGCATATCTGATAATGAACACATAATATGCAAATGAGCAAAAACTTGCAGTAACCGTGCAAGATCGTTAAAAATTACCGACCAATATCACCGTGCCAAGTGTCGATAGCTCCCAATTTCCGTTCCACTAGACTAAATTTTGATAAAGATGCAAAAAATCTGCTTGCGACGTTATTTCATTAGAATCTCAAGAGACGCTAACCTTTTAATTTTTTCCTTGACTAAGACACTTTGCATTTAGCTCAGCTTTTCCAATAATTTTGAGTGCATTGATCTGGTGCTGGGTGACCTCTCGGGGGGCTTGAAATATAGCTTACCGCGACCCTCGCTCAGATGGCACTCGACACAACTCAAATTCAATGTTGAGAGGGGACTTCACTTCTTTGGAGACACGTTCCAAATCTTACATTGTGTGAAGTGTTATTATGTTGTCTATATGGCTTTGTAAAGGGCAAGACTGTTCAAAAAGTGTTTATTCAGGTTCATAAAATTGAAAGCGTCGCATGAAGTCGATTTTAAAGTTCTATATTTTTTTTTGCGGTACGTTGAGAAAGGGTTTTGAAAAAAATAATAGAAATGAAAAAAAATATTCAACATAGACATAACAAGTATGTAACACAACAACAACAACAATCACAAAGTAACAGACAAGAACAATAAAAAAGTTAAACACTAAATTAAGGTTTTGGAACTTTTTATAGGGCCGAGCGTTGTCATCAGAAACTCGTCATATGCCAAAGCAAGCAATTTAATAGAAGTTATTTTTTAATCACGACATAAACATTTTAACCCCCGACGGAAAAAGAGGGGTGTTATAAGTTTGACGTGTGTTGCTGTGTATCTGTGTGTCTGTCTGTGGCATCATAGCACCTAAACGGATGAACCAATTAAGATTTCGTTTTTTTTTGTTTGAAATGTGACTTTGTCGAGAGTGTGATTAGTTATGTTTGAATAAAATCGGTTTAGCCGTTCATAAGTTTTTTTCGCAAGATATCGTGTCATTATTACGTGTTTCGATAGATTGTCGATTGAAGCGTGTCTGCTACTAGGTATATTATGTATAGTTTAAAAAGCATGAAATAAAAATTAAAATCGTGGGATTTTAAATTTTGTAATTTTATCTTGTGTTAATGATATAGACAAACAATTGAAAATCTCCAAGTGCATGTATACCTTCGGCGCTACAACCTTTTGTTGGTCCCGGCTATCTCAATAATCTTATCCTATTTCGCTCTGTCTCTAACCTCCTACCTTCACCAAGATGTTTTACTTCCTAGGCTCCTCAAATCTTCCTCGACACCACTACCACTTACTTCTAACACTGCCTGTGTCCTCCTTTGGGTCTCTTCTCGTGCGGAGTCTGTTTGGACATGATTTTAACAGATCTGGTGAAAATGTCTACGACTAAGATTTACTATACTTTAAATGAAAGTAGTACAGAACTTCGTTACGAGTTTTAATCAGCGATATAACAAGCTTGTTTCTTTTTAAGTCGTATAAATCCAATCGAAACTTTGCCGGACACCACATTTGCTCGGTAAATCTTTTTCGTTAATCTCCTTCCGCGAAACCTCTTTCCAAGTGAATGAACCGAAGCAAACCTTTCTTAATATCCGGAACATAAATAGCTTATGTATAGGAAGATATAAACCTATTTACCTATAATAACATATTGGTAGATACGGCCTTTTTCATATACGAAAAATAAACAGGCCATGCGTGCTTATCTTTCTGCTTGAAATATACAGACCCGGTTTTTCAACTTTTTTCTATCCATGGTGTCATTTAATTAATTGGAAATCTTTAAGGCGATGAAACTTCAACAAAAACTGACAAAAATTTTTCTTAAAAAAAGTAAACCGACTTAAAAAAAAAACACTAAAACTGCAAATAAATTTCGTTTCGGAAGCTGGTGTTTTTGGTACTTCTTATTAGGGTTCCGTTCCCAAAGGGAAAAAACGGGACCCTATTATTAAGACACCGCGGTCCGTCTGTCTGTCCGTCTGTCACCTGGCAGTCATAGCCATAGTCTCATGAACCGTGATAGCTAGGCAGTTTACATTTTCACAGATAATGTATTTCTGTTGCCGCTATGACAATAAATTCTAAAAACAGAATAAAATAAATATTTAAGTGGGGCTCCCATACAACAAAAGTGTATTTTTTTTTTGCTTTATTGGTACGGAACCCTTCGTGCGCGAGTCCGAATCACACTTGGCCGGTATTTTATCGTTTTTCGACACCGACTGCTGAAAAGAAAGTGTTATTTTGCACTTTTTAGTGTTTTGCTATTGAAGACGGTTTATTTTTTTCTAAAAATGTTGTTATTTCTCTCTTTTTAGTTTTAGTACACTATCACTATAAAGTGAGCAAGTTTTATAGTAAGGTACCTAAAGGATTGACATAATACCCATAATAACTCAATTTACACATTCGTGCTGTTTTTTTTAAATTTTCTATGTATTAAAAATTTTTTTTGATTGTTTGTTTTACTGTAGACGCTTTTACGTGCACGTTTTTTACATCGTTCTCAAATATATATATTTTTTCCAACAAGAAATGATGTAACCAAATACTTGTAAAACACTTTTTTATTATAAAAGAGTAAGTATGTAGTTTCTTGTCCATTCTTCTCCATAACAAGCTACATTTCCGAATGGACGGTTGAATCAATTATTGTTACTTTAATTATTTTTTTTATGACTTTCAAAAGTGCCGCTTAATAATGGCTTAATTGAATTAAGAAATTTTGATTTTGATTTCGGATTTGGAGTTCGGTTGTATGTTCCATATTTTGTAAACTGCTGAACATACAAAAATACGAACATGCTTAAATACACTTATGAAATTTGGTACACATATTTAGAAGCCCAATTACAGTAACATAAGTGAATATTAGCCAATTCCAACAATATTACATACATATGTACGTGGATAACCTCCGTTTTTTTGAAGTCGGTGAAAATAATCTGCTGCTTCCTATATTGTAGTCTTGTTAAAGAAAACATAAAATCATATAATTTTATTTTAAATTTTCTGAGTACATCTAGCAGTAAAACGTGTTTATATTTCTCAATCTCATTAAAAGATCGCCAATGGATGCAAAAGTCATCTTGTATTTTCAGTCTTCCACTCACTTTTTTTTAAAATTTCGTTTATTATATTAAAACTAGCTGTTGCCCGCGGCTTCGCTCCCGTGGACCACCCCACGGGACCCGTTTTCTGGATAAAAAAAAAGCCTATGTCACTCAGGAATAATGTAGCTTTCTATTGGTGAAAGAATTTTTCAAATCGGTTTAGTAGTTTTGGAGCCTATTCGGTACAAACAAACAAAAAAATCTTTCCTTTTTATAATATTAGTATAGAAGAAAGCTGCCGTTGCTTATACGAAAACTGCAAACGGAACGTGCATTGAGAATAAACTTCTTTAGTTATTAATAAAAACACATTACCCTCCTTCGGCAGTCGGGTAAAAAGCCGGTAAAAATAACGCACCCCTAACTGACGTTCCAAACAATTTTAAACGTCACCAGAGAGATGACCACAGATGTCAGCTTTCTTTACCTGACCCTTCTCTTTTTAGACACAAAAGCTGCAAGACGTCTACGGAAAGGGTAGAAGTAGGCAAGTGGGTTATTTTTAGTTAGAGGTGTTTATACTATAAGGTACAGTTATCAGCCAGAACACGCCATGTATTAAAATAATTACACGGTACTATAATACCGGTAAGATCTGCACATTATTGTATTGTTAACTCAATCTGAAAGGACTGTATCGCACTAGAAAAAGATGGAATTCTATGGAAAAAGAAAAAAATATATTTAAAAGTAAAAAAAAACCTGACTGCACGAGCTGGCTGACCAAAACCAGATGTATCCTCCGACTGCACAGCATGATTTTCTTCTTGTTTACGTCTTTTTAGTTCGCTTTTTAAGCAGTCGGAGTTTTTGTTATTGAAAAAAAAATTACCTCTTTTTAGTTAATTTTTTTTTTAAATTACGTATATTTAAACATATAAGTAATATATATTTTTGTAATCACCTCATAAAAACCCTTTATTTTGATACCCCACACGATTGGTACGAAATAATAAATTTTGACCCCACAATATGGCGCCCAAAAACCGCCATTTTTCTATTTTCCTATTTTAATGTAGCCAGTGACACTTGCAGGGTTAAGACGAATCGATTGACGTGAGAATCATCAAAATCGGCCAACGCGTTTGGTCTGTAGAACGCCACTTAGGAACAAACATACATACATACATAGACTGATAAACACATTACCCTCCTTCGGCAGTCGGATAAAAAGGGGACCTTTGTCCAGTAGTGGGATAAAATAGGCTAGGTAGATAGATCTCACGCATTAAAAAAAAACTTCATTTATCAAATACTTCTAATAACCGTTGATAGTCTTCTTTATATACCAATTTTTAAACGACTTGCCAAAATGGAGGAGGTTCTATGTTCGACTTTATGTTTGTTCTTTTTTTTGTTTATGAAGATACCGATACCTCCGTCAATTGTGGACTTCGAAAATTTTTTTTCGCTTGGTAGAATATGTTTCCAAATTTGCCCCATTAAAATGTGGTGCATATCTGTTGAAGAACTTCGGAGACATACAAGAGAACTCTTCAATAAATTACAGCAAATCTCTCGGGATTGCAGCAATAGCATGTCTGTTTATTGTTAATACCATTTCATAACATAACATCACGCCTGTACGCTCTAAAGGGGTAAAATACAACCGAATTCCAAATGAAAACACTACAAAGTGAAAAATAACTTATTATTCGGCAGTCGGAGTCAAAAACGAAGAAAAGAAAACATGAAAACCGACTTTCGAAAAATAAGTTATTTTAATTTTGTGGTTTTATTTAGAAGTCGGTTGTATTTATTGTATAGTTTTTTCTTGTAAACAACGAAGCATTTGAGCTCAGTTATAATTGGAACACTCGCAGCAAACTGAAAAGTATTGTTACATGTTTGAATGCGTACCAAATTTGTATATGGATCACCTGAATTGCTTAGCCACTTTTGATGGTTGACTGTACCTGTATTATACAACCTACCCTACCTATTACTACCGACAGCTATACCTGGAAATTACCAAACGATTTAGGCACAGCTCCAGTTTTAGCATTTCTGCGTAAAGGAAATTTGCATTTGCCTGATTGGTTATTCCACGAACGTTCAGAATAAAGACGTTATTTTCGGCATAATCATCGATTTCTGTCAAAACATCTGGTGGGCAAGAAAACTTAGTTCATGAGAGAAATAAGACGTAATAAAATAGAAGCTACTGTTTTCGCCACTCTAATAATAATGGATAATTTATGCTACACCGTGCTGTATCCGAACCGAGGCACGGATGTGTAATCAATGCACATTTTAGATCGTCCGTGCAGTTTTCCTCACTCGTTGTAGTGTGAGTAATTCGCACATTTTATTAGAAGCATTTAAATTCCGAATAGAAAGAAATAATTTATCAATAAAAAAACTTTTTTTTTAAAACAAGCTTTTTTTCGTATTCTTCTCAGCAAACCCTTTCATTTGATACCCATATCATGGCAGTGCACAAAAAATAACTAGCCCGCCATCTTGGGCGGTCCGCCATATTGGATTTAGAATGACGTCACTTACGTGTATGCAAAATTTCATCTTAATCGGTGGAGGATAACTGCTTTAAAATTCAGTTGCAAGATTTGACCCTAACACACTTACATACAAACAAACATACATACATTGCAAGTTATTTAAAAGCTTGTAAAATAGTCACATTGCTTATCAGCATTTGCGGGACGCTAATGGGGCCGAAAGGATCTGAAGTGGCGATCGCGTACTGGAAGACGCAGCTTTAGAAGTCTTTCTTCATGGTTGACCGGTGACCTGGTGAGGGCCATAGAAGACTGCAGAATGTAAAAAACACGGGACAGGTCTATGAATGTAGTGACGCTTGATGAGGCCATGTCTTGCAGTGAACGTCTTTGTTGGCTGAAATGATGATTTAAATTCTGTAGCTTGTCCTTGGCGGACTGATAAGCCTAGCAAACCCATTCTAAATTCAGAAGCTTGCAAATGATCTTGTAGCAGCTTTGTCATTTCTTGATCATACTAGTGCATTGTATCCCATCTGAATAAGCTTTAGTGTGAGAAATAGCATAGTATCCAGTATGTACATAAAGGCGAGCTATCTCGGTGGCTATACACAACGGTACACGCTCTAATTGGGTCTGACTCCGGATTGGCGTATTGTTGCCATTGTTGAGTACTGCCGGCAAGACATGGTCACTGCGTCTCGAATAAGATGTTTGCACGTGTTGGTTGGTTTAGTAAGAGTTAGTGCTTGCTTAGAATATAAAACGAAAAAAGGAAGGATATTTCTTATTGTATATTTATTTATTTGTTGTATTCAGCGTATTGTATCGCCAGAATGTTGAGGAGGTCACTTCTTTCTTGTTGTGTTATTGAGTATATTATATTACGAATTTTTGATTGCAATATTGCCCGGTTCTTGTCTGCCTGCCTCTTAGGAAACATACTCCTAGAGTAAGTATTTAAAAGCATTGAAAGGTTTCGATAAGTTGATAAAAAAACTGTTTATTAAGGGCCTTCCACCGCTTTAGAGCAATAAAACGGTTACTTTCTAAAGCATACTCCTCAGTAACGGTTAGTCTAAAAGGTTTGAAAAAAAAAAAATTGATTTCATGTACATTATTTTAGAAACAAGGTTTTTAGTGTAACTTATAGTTTTGCTTTAAAAAAATAATTAACAAACCGCAACTTTTGGATACTCCACCAAAACGACTTGGATGTTAAAAAATATTTTTCACAGAAAAATTTATAGCTGGAATTTCTTCATAACTGAAATAGCATATGTAAATCAAATAATATTTTGCAAACAAAACTGTTCACAAGGAGGTTCAATACTGATATTTTGGCTCCGAGCGGGCGTACGGCTAGTACTGCGTTAGCATTGGGGCGTACATACATCTTAAGAACACATATCAAATGCCGCTTAGGGTTGTCCTCGTCAATTAATTAGGAATCGCGAACATCAACACAAGTTAATCATGATCGATCACGAACCCTATCGAGAGAATTTTAACTAGCATAGTTAGTTACGTCTCACGTTACTAACAAATTCTCGGCGTGCTAGCCCGACCCGCAGGTAAGCCGACGATGACAAATAGGAAGCGCGGTGATGAATGTGCTGACGCTACAGTGAGATACATGGCGCGTCGTGTTCGAGGGCAGCTAATAACACAGTATAAATATACAAACAGTATGGAAACTACCTACAAACGCTCGAAACGGCACACTCACCACTCGTCGCGTCGCTGTGCTCAGTACTGAGAGCACCGCAGAAGTGCCCGAGTGGTCTCGTCGGTGCGGATGTTTGTGTGAGTGTGCCGTTTCGAGCGTTTGTAGGTAGTTTCCATACTGTTTGTATATTTTTACTGTGCTAATAACGAGCAGTATTGGGTCACTACAAGTAGGAT
Organism: Anorthoa munda; assembly: GCA_945859665.1. Classification (NCBI taxonomy): domain Eukaryota; kingdom Metazoa; phylum Arthropoda; class Insecta; order Lepidoptera; family Noctuidae; genus Anorthoa; species Anorthoa munda. Next base: position 9,352,597 of record OX243893.1, read on the forward strand.
TCTATGCCAACAAGATTACCTAGCTGCCATTGAAGGCGTGAAGATAATATATACGTCTATTGAATGCAGTAGAGTGTAATGTCCTTATCTGAACATTGTTGATATGTTAGTTAAGGTTGCCCTAGTCGGCGGCACGAACTATTTTGTGCGCGGGGTTAAAATGCATGCTATCTCATCCGACAAAACGTGTGAAAGAGATAGATGCTGTGATGAGCGGTAAGAAGCTAGTGCGCGTACGAATACACACTCCTGCCCCCCTAGCCAAGTTACAAACGTTTTGTATCGAATCTCTTTCCTTCTATTTATATGGTCTGACCACGTGACTTAACGTTCAGATGTGTCATTCCCATAAATTGATTCGATTTCTACTAGCGTTATCGATTGTATATTGCCAACTTCGCTACAGGTGATATGGTAAAAAAACCGGCCATGTGCGTGTCGGACTCGCGCACGAACGGTTCCGTACCATTCTTGCAAAAAAACGGCAAAACAGTCAGGTTTGTTGTATGGGAGCCCTACTTAAATATTTATTTTATTCTGTTTTTAGTATTTTTTCTTATTGCAGCAACAGAAATACATCATCTGTAAAAAATTCAACTGTATAGCTATCACGGTTCATGAGATACAGCCTGGTGACAGACAGACAGACGGACCGCGGAGTCTAAGGAGGAGTAATAGGGTACCGTTTTTACCCTTTGGGTACGGAACCCTAAAAACTACTGAATGTATTTGTTTAAAATAAAATTATTTGCATTTATCAACTGTGTGGTGTGTGGTGACTGTTTCGCAATTTTCCTTTTTTTTATGGTATTTATTGCCGCGGTAATATGCGTTGAAATTATTGTTGAAATATGGAACTATCGACTCTCATAACTTTTAAATACACGTTTTTTTATTTTTAGTTTTCATACAGGGCTAAATAATGCAAAGACAAAATTGATATAATATTTAATTTTGACCGTACACCGTCAAACAGTGGAGTTATCGCCATACTACGTTTGTATGGGCGAATGACTGAGTAGGGCATCTTAAGGGTAACTGACTAATCTTTGGAAGTACTTGTCTGATTTCAACATTTATTTCGCTGCTATTAAGGTGCATTATTGTTAAATGTCGTAGTTTAATTTTATCCGGAAAAAATCACGATACCTCTGGAGTAACAAGGAAGCGTGATAATGCGCGTGCTGACGCTAAACAACGGATACATGGCGCGTCGTGTTTGAGGGAAAACAAAAAAAAAAAACCTGACTATTTAAAAAGCGAACTAAAAAGACGTAAACAAGAAAAAAATGATACTGTGCAGTCGGCGGTTACATCTGGTTTTGGTCAGCCAGCTCGCGAATATGTATCCTCCGACTGCACAGCATGATTTTCTTCTCGTTTACGTCTTTTTAGTTCGCTTCTTAAGCAGTTGGGTTTTTGGCAATTTTAACTATCTTTTGTTTATGTATTACTTTATAGTTAATTCTTTTTTTTTGAATTATTGACATTCACACATATTAGTGTCACATATTGTTGAAATAACCTCTTAAAACCCTTTATTTTGATACCGCACACGATGGGTTTAGATGAAAAAATAAAAACAATTTTAATGTAGCCAGTGACACTTGCAGGGTTAAGATGAATCGATTGACATAATAATCATCAAAATCCGTCAACGCCTTTGGTTTGTAAAACGCCACATAGGAACAAACATACATACATAGACTGATAAACACATTACCCTCCTTCGGCAGTCGGGTAAAAAGAACAAGTTTGGGATACTGTTCCAATAGATTACTGAGCTGTCATTGAAGAGGTAAAGATAATGTACACTAATATAGGTTTTAGTAGAGAATGATGTCTTCATCTGATTTTATAAATCAGTCATATTTCTTCAAGTGATAGCTTAAAGTCTAGACGGTTCAAGTTGATGAACCGTTTTAAGTTTCGAACAAATTAGTCTACTGAATTAGTTTAAATAGAGAATACTTGTAGTTGATTATGATCCTGCTTCAATTATACGGGATCAAAGAGGTCAGATGATAAGCACTTCGTCTGAAATAAAAACCTTACCACAATATTATAACAAAGTAAATCTGCTTATAACGAACAATGACAAGTCTTAGTTACTTGTAAGGCGCGTTCATGCAATGAGTCGGGAAATTGTTTCCAAAGAAAATAATCTCTACGACAGAAGAATAATTTCTTTTTAAGACGTAGCAATAGTAAGTACCTTAAGGGCGGTTAGAGCGGTTACGCACTGCATCCGATATGAAGCCGAGAAATTTCGGTTGAATAGTAGCCTTAGTACTTCTTGTAGGAAAGGTTACGTTAACTTCGTCCGAATATTTTTGTTCGAATTCAAAATATTTTCAATTCGGATAGAAACCGAAACTAACAGTCCTAAACGCACTATATCCGATCCGAGTCCGCGATTTGAGTTCCAAGTTATACAAATATTGAAAATGTTCTGTATTAAAACGGACTTCGGATTTCGGCTGTAGTGCGTAAGCTTCCTAACAAGAAGTACGGCTACGGCTCCTTCGGAACCGAAAGGTCTCGGCTTCGGATCGGATCAGAGGCTCTAAACAAGTAAGATTCTATCAAAGAAAACGTCGATAAAGTGATTGCAATAATTACAGAAATATGGGAGGGGGATATGGGTGGTATAGTATATGAGATCGTCAAGTGCTATCATAATGTCACGTGACCAATCCCTTGCATTTTGGCATTTCAATTACCGCCATCATTGATTAAATGAAATGTTGTCTGACCCCTGAATATTTGTGCCACCGAATGAAAGCAACCCTAATAAATACCTAACCCCAACAATTGTACGGTCCAAGTTTAAATTCATCATGCATGAAATGTATAAAAATGAATATTTTACTGTGATAATTTTTGTACAAACAGTATGAAAATATGTGGAAATGACAAAGTGTTTTGTTCTTATGCAAGGGAGGATATTAAACAATTCTACATTTTAAAGTACCTTATTCTCGTCAAATAAAAAAAAAATTGTATCGGTTACCTGAGGCCTATACCTAGACATTAATTACTTACGATCAACAAAGTCTTATTACCCGACGAAAAAACTGGAGGAAGTTCTCAATTCGACCTGTATTTTTTTAAAGACCGCATGTATCTTTTAATAATTCTTAGGCAGGAACTACAGAGCGCCACCTGTAGGAATTCTTACATACTTCTTCTGCAATTTTTTTTTTAATATGTAATTTTGGGGCTTACCTAAGCACAAGATCTCAGATTTAATTTAAAAATTCGTACCGTTAAAGCACATAGAGAACCCCGCCTATTGCTTCATTATAATCATTTTTAACCCCCTTTATTAAAAGACCTCTAGTTTAATACGCTACTAAACTTCAAAACACGATACTAAAGTTCATGCTTATATTCAAATTGCACAAAAATACCTCTTGACTTCGGTATCGAACATTTCTCCAGTTACATTCTCTATTACACAGTAACTGGAGAAATATTCGATACCCACATCGTAACGAGCTCTGGAACATAAATCATGGCTGGATGTGCTGGAACACAACAAGTATAGCGCGACGACTCTCGTTGAAGCGCGCGGCGACAGGGAACCGAAACATCGCTCATACGAATGTGGCTCGTTGTTGCCGAATTGCCGCGAATTTGGCGAATACGAAAAACATTTGACACACACATATTAGTACAATAAACCAAATAAAACACGCACATAGCAAATAGATATCTGAAATGTTAATTAATAAGGAAAATATTAAGCGCTATTTCTCTATCCTAGACACCGACTGTATCTAGAATGTTGCTGTGCCCGACAGGGTCCATAATTGTTTCTATAACTTATATTTTACCACATGTATGTACATTGTGGATGCAATAAATTTAATTTGATTTAAAAATTGAATAGAAGGAAATTAAGTTTTATGGATGATAGCGATATAGATGGTGGTTTTTTTTTTTTTTTTTTTTTACTATGTATAGGCCTGTGTTTGACCACAATCTCACCGTGGTCAGTGATGATGTGGCCGATGGTGGTAAGCACACAAGCCTAGAAGGGAACTGGCTCTCAAGTGCTGCTGTCGGAACACACCGGAAGGTGCTTGGCGACAGATTTTCAACTTGAGGGTGGTTGCCAGCCAGGCGGGTACTACAAAGTACCCTACCACCGTGCTATGGTTTCCTCACGATGTTTTCCTTCACCGAAAGCTCAAGCTCATTGTAGGATTCGAACCCGCGACCTTCGTCTCGGTATCCGACGTCACTACCACTGAGCTATCATCGCCTTAAACCACCATGGTGGTTTTATGGTTGGTAGTAAAATGCTAATTCTATTTAGTCCGTCAGTGAGATTATCAAATAATAATGGACACGTATTTTTTGCTTTACCAAATCATTAAATATGTACAAAGTTAAAGCGCATCAAAGTTCAGGAGTGGGGGCTTGTGACGTCACTAAGCCAGTATAAGATGTACTAGCGGCGTGACTTTTCACGATATTTTAACACATTATATCGTCGTCACTTTACGTTTACGAGTCAAAAGAAAAAATACGTGTCCAATATTTTTTATTAATCTACCTGACGGACAAAAACTACTACTACTACTTGAAATTTATTTATTTTATTTTATTTTTTATTTGACTGTATTTATTGGAACTTGACGAATTTATAATCCCATTTTATTATAATTGACATTGTGTATTGTATTGCCTATTTCAAATTATTTACTGAATTTGATCTTGACATGGTAAATTTGTATTGATTTAATTGAATGTTTTAATGATTTATATTAAATGGGTCTTTATTAATATAATTAAAACTGTTTGCATGCCTTAGTTAAGGTAGTTAGTATAAGGATCATTACATTAAAACTCAACATCTGTAACTTGTACCTACTTTCTGTGCAAATAAAGAACTATTCTATTCTTGATTGACTGAAAATAAGTTTTTTAGAATAGAAATTCTAAAAAACTAATTTTCAGTCAACTACACAATTTCGACAGTTTTAAAAAGGAATGGTCTGTAAGGGTTGTAAAAAAGTCTACAAACATTCGAGAAACTTCTCAAAATGGCCACTTGTTTTTAATCGTTATGAGGCCTTTAGTCAAATGACATTCTGTCATCGAAAGCGTGGCAATAGCGATTAGAAAAATAAAAAAAATGTATGGGAATGTCAAACGCTATCGAAATGTCAAAAGATCAAACCCTTTGGCATTTCGACCATCGCCATCGCTACGTCCAATGACATTTATCAAATAAAAAAACAGTTTTACAAAAAATACTACCGACTTCAAAAATTTATAAAAATTAACTTGATCTTTGGAATATAACGCCAGAATAGATAACCCGAATATCATTAAACTTGAACATAACCGGTGAAATGAGAGATCTGCGTACCCCTTAAGAGCGTACTTGCGTGATGTTATGTTATAAAAAGGTATAAACAATAACCCAGACATGCGATTGAAGCAATCCCGAGAGATTTGCCGTTATTTATTGAAGAGTTCTGTTGTACATCTTCGAAGTTCTACATCAGCTATTCACCAAATTATAATGGGACCAATTTCGAATCATACATTTTCAAACAAAAAAAGAATTTTCACAATCGGTCCACAATTGACGGAGATATCGGTGGAAATAAAAAAAAAATACATAAAGTCGAACATAGAACCTCCTTCTTTTTGGAAAGTCGGTTAAAGAGCCTTTAGTTTCATATTTGAATTTGAAACCTAACTTTCCATCTCAAGCTTAGCTAAAAACTCCACGTCATATTCCTACATCATCGCTGTCTAGTATTTCTTGGCAAATTATAGCGTCACAACAGCTACCAAAGCCAACTGTCAAATATAAGTCAAGTTCCATAGGTACACTATCTGCGTTCCAAGTTCCACTGGGGATCTATATCGTTATCTGCATTGTGCCTTGATGTGTCACATTTTACCTGATGTTATCTCAGACTTTATGTCCTTGTTATAACGTACTTACACATAGTTTGTGGAGCCCCATTACATTTTACGTTGGTTCCTACGCTACCGAAATACTTGGTGTATGAAACGAGACACGACTTTTCAAGGTACGTGTTATCTTTGATGTAAATTGGACATTTAAGACTAGTTTACCGCATCGTAGTACGAGATCCGGTGTTCTTTGAAAGAACAGTGACCACTATACTCTATTCGCTAGAGCAAAAAATAAAAGGTAAACAAACAAACGTCAAACGGTTATAATCCGATTAATTTTAAAATACAGCCTTACAATGCAAAATGGTTACTTATGTAGCACTCTTTAATTTAATATCATAATAGTTCCGAAAGCCATTCGAGATGCTTTTTGATATCGGCTATTGGTTTTGGTTTAAAAATACATTTTTGTGTGTAAAAATATTGATATTGTTTTACAATACAGTTAAGAAAACAATCATTTGTATTTGACATGTTCATGCATTGTATTTAGTTATTGTCTATACCAATAATATAAAGAAGAAATTTTTTTTTGTTTGTTTGTTTGTACCGAATAGGCTCTGAAACTACTGGACCGAAACGAAAAATTCTTTCTCCTGTGGAAAGGTACATTATTCCTGAGTGTCATAGGCTATGTTTTTAATCCCGAAAACGGGTCCTGTGGGGTGCTCCACGGGAGCGAATATGAAATAAACATCTTCTCATGATATTTTTTGTGTTTGATTTTGGTGGCAGCAAATAGGTAGGTGTTCCAGTGAATAGTATAGATCACCTGACGTTGGAAGATGAAGCGGTATAGTAGCCCATCTACTACCAAAAGGTTATTTGGCAGCATTGTTCAATCCACTTCTGAGTACAGGCCGCCTCCCTTATGTGGGATAGTCTGGTGTCTCCCTTACCTGGTCTATGCAAGGTTTCAACCAGGTCTTACCCGCGATCTTCTGAATGTTGTCAATCCTTCCCATATTTTACATCCATCTTTTGTAAAAGAGATGTGAAACTATTTTAGTCAACAATAAAGTATATTCTATTATTATGATTATTTTGAATTCCCTATAAGACCAACTTCCACATAAAATTGGTCCTTCATCTAAATACTTCCTATAACACAAGATATTTACAACCCATAAAGCTATAAAGATCGCTTTTAATATCATAATCTCGTGAGAAGCGACCATTCCCACTTTGCGGCATAAATGCCAATAATATGTTACCAGTGGCAGTACAAAGATATTTAATGGGATAACCACGCTTCACAAAACGGAGACACGATAGAGCGAACAACGACATTTAATAGACTTTTCTTGTTTCCATTTTATTGCTTAAATTAATAAAAGCTTATAATCATTTTCTTCAGAACCTACCTACCAGTTAGTTTCTGTACATTTGTAAGTACATCTGAAATTATGAAAGTAACTAAACTCCATTTCCTATAACATTAGACATTTAAATAAGCCCATTTTACAGCCCGTTCAACCGATTTTGACTTCTATTGCGTTGGTGATACGACAAATGGAAGCTGTAGTAAACAGTTGGTTTTGGTAAAAGGTTTATGATTTTTATGTCATCCTTATGTTTACGAGATAGAACTCAAAATCGGTTGAACGGCCTGTAAAAAGAGTTGTAAAGATGTCTAATGTTATTTCAAATGGAGTATAAGTGCTTATTAATGCAAAAGGCCTGAAAATTACCGGTCAAGTTTTAAGAAAGTTATTGCGCATAATATAATTAATCAGATTTTGTTGGCCAAACCAACCATGAATTTGCCAGGAATAGGCCCATTTCATTTCAATATATTTCCACCCTTTTTCAGACGTACACGTTTATTTTCCAGTCGTAAGTGTATTTTTCAGACGTAGGGTCATTAATGTGTCCAACAATCAAACACTAAATGTTCAAAGACTCGTACACCTTTTGTTTTTACAGATAGAAGTAATTTTTTTTTTTCACAGATGTGTAGGAAATTTTATTGGGTATCGGATGTTATTTATGGTGTTTTTAACTAATGTGTAATTAATCAGCAAAAAAATAGGAAATGTTTCACAGTGGTATACACGCACGCTACGAAAGATGAGACCTGACCTCGCCTCCCGCCGGCGCCGCCCCGATGACGCCCGGTTTTTCCCCGCGCTCAGACCTCATACCGCTAAAGAGATCTATAATCGTCTACTACGCAAGTCAAACCAACGTGGTGTGTCAAGTCTCATCTTACGTGGCACGAACTGTACACAATGAAACACCACAAATTCAACTATGATACATAATAATATTATTAGTGTTTCTCGTATTTTGTGAAATTTTTGGAGTAGGTGAATAACAAAATATGCTTGAGTTCAGTCAAAAAAGGTTTTACTATTAATTTAATTATAATCTGATTAGTGAAACAGTGTTTCATTGTGTCCATTGAGCAACTGTTTCATTGTAGACTATCTACAAAGGGTTTGCTAACCTCAAAAAATCGACAAATAATCGCCGGTTATCTGCTGTGATTGGCTGTTTAAAATTCATTCAACCAATCACAGCAGATAACGCGTGCTTGACAAATTGTCACATTAATTCTGCGATAATTTAGTGGTGAGAAAACCGGCCTTAATGAATAATCTTTAAAGAATGCTGAAAATATTTAAGTACATTAAAATATAAAATGCTCTGCAGATTCGTCTTCTCCCACGTGGCGCCGCCGACGCAAATTTAGGATAGGGCGGGGGGGTTCTCGAGTTCTCTTACGCGATATCCTAATTCACGATCTGGCAACGCAGCATTTTAGAAATATTTATTGTGTTCATATCACAGTGTTTTATAGTGTACCACTGTTTCATTGTTGGACATCAGACGCTACACGTGTATTTTTCACGTTTTCATAGTAGGTACGGTTGGTACGATGCGTTGACTTGCTTGCATACCAATTGGTGGTACTCCACAACCCTAGTAACTAGGTTTACATACATGAATACCATTGCTTTAAATAAATTCAGCCGATATCGGTAAGCTGATATTTTTATATAAAAAAACATCGTAGAAAGTCAACAAGCTGTATTATCTTCTCTGAGACCTGTACGAATTCTAAGAAAAATACTTACAAGGAATAATTTTGTTTGCATAGGTAATCGTCCAATAGATTTATCTGAGGTACAGAGGTAGAATATCAAAAACTCCATCGGGCTTAAAGAAAACGTTTATACTCGTATCATCCGTCGTAGTTCAAATCAGGCAAAATATTATATTGAGGTTTAGGAAAATTTTATTTTGCTGTTTTGCTTTTTTAACCCCCGACAGAAAAAGTTGTGTTATAAGTTTGACGCGTGTTGCTGTGTATCTGTGTATCTGTGACATCATAGCGCCTAAACGGATGAACCGATTTTGATTTAGGTTGTTTTTGTTTGAAAGGTGACTTTGTCGAGAGTGTTCTTAGCTATGTTTGAATAAAATCGGTTTAGCCGTTCAAAAGTTATTCGCATTTTACTCTTTGAATCTGGTTTTTTTCGCAAGATATCGTGTTTGTATTACGTGTTTCGATAGATTTTCGATTGAAGCGTGTCTGTTACTAGGTATATTATATTAAGTAGTTTAAAAAGCAGGAAAAAAAAATCGGTGGTATTTAAATTTGTAATTTTATCTTGTATGTTATTAGATACGGCTGCTACTGTAGTACAGCCAGTATACAGTAGTACAGTATTATCATTCGAAGACTTAGTGAAATGTTATTGTTTAGATATTACCTATATTTATACCTAAATCGGTATTGAACAAGCAAAAAGTTTAATAAAATCTGTAACCGGACTACGGTATTTTTTGCCTATATTACCCGGGCCATAATAACGAATCGATTGACATCTTATTCATCAAACTCGGATGAATAGTTTAGGCGCTACGGAGGAACATACGTAAATACAAACATACATACATAGACTGCTAAAATCATAACCCTTCCTTTTGGCTTCGCCGTAGTCGGAAAAAACAGAAGCAGCAGTAAATGTGCACTGAATTATGGATTATGATAGATAGGAGATTGAATAAAAGCATAACGGTTAAAAAGGGAGGATGGAAAAAGAAAACGTGTTGTGCAGAAAGATGATATCATCATTATATCAGCCGAAAGACGTCCACTGCTGGACATAGGCCTCCCCCACTAGCGTCGCCACTTTGACCGGTCCCGTGCGTCTCGCAACCAGCGGATCCCGGAACCTTCACCAGGTCATCGGTCCACATGTGGGAGGCCTTCCAACGCAACGTCTTCCGGTTCGCGGATAAAATATGAAAGATGATAAGACAACTAAAATTTAAAAACTTCTAAAAACCCCGAAACATTTTTATTTTATCTAGTAGTAGACAGGCTTCGATCGACAATCTATTAAACACGTAATCATGACTCGTTATATTGCGAAAACACCCCGATTCAAACAGTAATATACCCATAACTTTAGAACCGCTGAACTGATTGTCATCAAACATAGTTAAGAACACTCTCAAAGAAGACACCTTTCAAACAAAAAAAAAGCGAATTCAAAATCGGTTCATCCGTTTAGGAGCTATGATGCCACAGACAGATACACATATACACAAACTGGAACACACGTCAAACTTATAACACCCTTCATATATTAAAATGTAAAAAGCAATGTTAGAATGCAGGAAACAATCGTCCATGTCGATGACAAAGGGATTGTAAAAACTTTGTAAGTATCCCGGATTCTGTTACTCGGTACCCGTAAAAACTCTTTCTTGTTCGATTTCCGAAAGGTCCGGCCGGCTCATGTGGAATGCCTTGCGAATCCGGAACGCGTTCAAGGTTTACGAGTAAGGTCTTTGTTTCACGAGAATTAAAAACAAATGTGTAGAATATGATAGATCTTTGTTTACATTTTTTAGGGTTCCGTACCCAAAGGGAAAAAACGGAACCCTATTACTAAGACTCCGCGGTCCGTCTGTCTGTTTGTCTGTCTGACACCAGGCTGTATCTCATGAACCATGATAGCTAGACAGTTGAAATTTTCACAGATGATGTATTTCTATGGCCGCTATAACTACAAATACTAACAACATTACTATTTCCTTGCAGCAGGGTAATAACAGAATAAAATAAATATTTAAGAGGGGCTCCCATACAACAAACGTGATTTTTTTGCCGTTTTTTGCGATAATGGTACGAAACACTTCGTGCGCGAGTCCGACTCGCACTTGGCCGGTTTTTTTTATTAAAAACATTTATAGAACTAAGTTAGTAAGTCAGTAACACAAAAAAAAATAACCAGTAGATAAAACAAATAACAGTCACTGATGCGCAAAACCCGTAACAGCGATCAAGTTTTTATGTAAACTTGATTAATGCTGTTATTATTTTGAAATAATACCAGAAAATGACCACTTCATCTTCATAAAACTTGATAGTGCTATAGGATAGATCCTTTTCCGCTCTTAGATTCTCATTTGGTTCGTTTTGCGTGCAGGCCTCTCTGTGATTGCGAATGGGTCGTAATCCACCACGCGGGCCCAGTGCGGGTTGGTGGATGTCACATGTCTTCGAATTTTTGCTTTTAAGACATGCCAGTTACCTCACGATGTTTTCCTTCACCGTTTTGAGAGCAGTAGTGATGAATTAATTTACACAAAGTAAAGCACTTGTCTGGGTTCGAACCTACGACTTTTAAGTAGATAGTGCGATTTTACAAATTAGTATTAACTGTAGCAGATCGCTACAAGTCGTATTGCCTTTTTTTGATTTGACAAGCTGGCAGGTTATACATGATTATCACCAGCTTAATAATGTGCCCACTGCTGGGATACAGGACTCCTCTCTATGAGAGGGAATGGGTCGTAATCCACCACGCAGGTCCAGTGCGGGTTGTTGGAAGACACATGACTTAGAATTTTTGGTTCTAGGAGATGCCGGTTTCCTCACGATATTTTCCTTCACCGTTTTGAGAGCAATGGTAGTGAAATAATTTATACAAAGTAAAGCGCCTGCCTGGGTACATTATACGAATTTTCATATTTCGATTGACTAGAAAATTTAAGTTAATATATCTGATGAAAAAAGTGTCACTGCAGAAAAATCATCGTAGATGAAAGAAAAATTGTTTGTGTGTAGCCTAAAGTTTTGTTGATTGTTATGACTTCTTGCGTGCATTAGTACCGCGTATACAGCGCAGATCATTAGGGTTCCGTACCCAAAGGGTAAAAACGGGACCCTATTATTAAGACTCCGCGGTCCGTCTGTCTGTCTGACACCAGGATGTATCTCATGATAGCTAGACAGTTGAAATTTTCACAGATTATGTATTTCTGTTGCCGCTATAACAACAAATATTAAAAACAAAATATAATAAATATTTAAGTAGGGCTCCCATACAACAAACGTGATTATTTTGCATTTTTTTACGATAATAGTACGGAACCTTTCGTGCGCGAGTCCGACTCGCACTTGGCCGGTTTTTAAGATTAGTTTTCAAGAGTAAACTGGTATGTACTGTGGTTTCTTGTTAATAATTCTTTGGACTTTCGCTATCTCTGATATCTCAATGACTCTTTTTGTGTCATCATTTTGATTGTCATTTCTTTGTTTGTAGATATCAGTTATTAGAAGCCGTACTCCGGCTTTACCGTACGGGCTGGAGGCTTGAGACCTTGTGAGCCTGCCGAGTCCAAGGTTCCGTACGTTTACAACGGCCTGTGTTTTGCGCCGAGAATAATTGCGGTGCAATGTCTGCCCGTAATGCAACATTAAAGCAGTACTGTAATTGACGTATCATTTTTTATTTCATTAATTTTATTATTATTTCAGAAATAACCTAAGTACATAATTACGTGATAGTTTGAACTTTTAAAATTCGACATTAAAACTTAGTTTTATGTCGTAAAGGATTTGTTTACACCTGAATTCATATGCCACAATATAACCAGTTGCAACTGCGTAGCGGATAGGTACGTGTGTTCAGCGTAATACTCTCAAATCTACTTAAAATTTCTCTCCTAAGTTTTTTTCTTATCAAATATATAAACCAACAAATTCAATATCAATATCTGTTGTTTTTTATTTATTTAAATAATCAAGTGTTTTACCTTTTTGTATTCTTTTATATATTTTCGTTGTATATTTATTTAAATACAAAATAATTCGTTATAATGCGATGCTAAGTGTGTTTCTTCCTTTTTTTATAACGCTTCATTAAGTTGTAAATTTTTATTCTGCTGACCTGGTTTGTAGCTATTTTCCGCACGGAGCTATACCATCAATCACGTCTTGTTGTAGTAGATGTATCGAGTATCATACTTATGTAAATGCATGATAATCTTCTTATGCATAAGAGAGTAAACAGCTGCACTGCACTTCATCATCTTCTTACCCTGATCCCATATTACTTGGGATCTTTACATTTTCTTTTTCCATTGGCCCTTGCCAACCGTCACTCTATCTCATCCTCTCTTGTAGCTTCACTTGTAGGTATTCATGGTTGTAGGTGCTTGACTCTATAAAAATAAATTACCTGAAATATAGGTTTATAATAAAAAGCTAAAATATTCTCATTCAATTGACTACCAAATTCAAGGTGACATTTTTCGTTGTCTATGTCCAATAACCAGATACGAGTTTGTAGATTCCCTATCCACCTTAACTTATGAAGGTATATCTATATATCTATCTATATATATATATATATATATAAAAGAAAGTCGTGTTAGTTACACACTTTATAACTCAAGAACGGCTGAACCGATTTGGCTGAAAATTGGTAGGGAAGTAGCTAAGAACCAGGGGAAGGACATAGGATTTTTATCCCTTTTAGAGTAGGTTAGGGTAAGTAGGGTAGGGTAGGTAGGGTAGGGTAGATAGGGTAGGGTAGGGTAGGTAGGGTAGGGTAGGGTAGGGTAAGGTAGGGTAGGGTAGGGTAGGGTAGGGTAGGTAGGGTAGGGTAGGGTAGGGTAGGTAGGGTAGGGTAGGGTAGGTAGGGTAGGGTAGGGTAGGTAGGGTAGGGTAGCGTAGGGTAGGTAGGGTAGGGCAGGTAGGGTAGATGAATGTTTGGTGTTTTTATGGCAAAACAAACTTTGCCGGGTCAGCTAGTTTATTATTTATTATAGAAACAACAAAAAACTAAGAAAGCAAAGCTACAACTAGACTGAAACCGATTCTTTAGGGGTATATAGCAAGCTGGTTCCTAGACAAATAATAAAGATATAATAATTTCATGATATATCAAGACAACTCAATAACGCTTGAAGTGAAAGACTATTTATATTCATTGTTGATGTTACACACAACGTGAATAAAACAGATGCAGGAAATGATCTCGTCATCCATGAATATACAATGTCAGGAAGATGAATACAATATTGTAAAGAAACGCAATAATATCGAATGCTCAACCGATTGAATACAGTAGAACTTTGGGCCATATGTATAGTTTGATCGGAAAGTGGTTGGCTGGTTGTGTTTTTTGCGGTTTTAAATCGAGCGTTAAAAGCCGAGAACCAGACAGGTTTGTGGTTTGCTTCGGTGCTATTTGTTGAACTATTAATATGGATATGCACTATAGAGTTGGTCGGCCGTTGACCAGCTCTGAAAGAATCCTGAAAGATTTAGTAAGTAAACGGCATGTTACGATATAAATACTTTTTATATTTCGCTGAAGAATAGATTTAAAAAAATAGTCTGCTGGCAATTTTTCCATACTTACTGCAGAATTTGTTTATAGTTAGGATTTAATTTGTAATAATCTAAAACGAATAATTAAAAAAAAATGCGTTTATTTCCGAAAGCTATTACATTTCCTACCTGTAGGTCGAGTGTACCTGAATCCATGGCGAAATAATGATTTTTCCTTTCCGATCTTAGCAATCCTTAGGGAATCAATATTGCCATTATGTCTATACTTGGTATTTACAATTCCCACGATACAAGATATCAGAATGTCTTATGTCAGATTACTGTTCGAAATACGAAGGTTCATTCACATATCAACCTCTATAATAATGAAAGTTATATTTAATCTATTTAAAAACCTGTAACACCAAAATGCTTTCATTTTGATGTGTAAAAATGCCATAAATATTCACCCATAAAGGTGACTTGAGCTTAATGAAATTTCATCACATTTTGTTTTAATTAAAAACTGTGGCTTTGAATATTATAATTAGACTTATTGATATTTGGTCCACTGCGGGCCTTAGCTCTTAAGGACAAGGAAACTCTTTGTCACTTTCCTTTGAAAATCAATCACAAAGAAGGGTTTTGGTACCTATTGCTGAAGATTTAATTCCTTCTTACTTCTGCTCATAAATGATTTTCTTTGAATAAGGGGAAGTAGCTTCCTCATAGCCCATTGTGGTGTGGCTGAGAAAACGATTAAGACAAACGGTCGGTACAACAGATGGTTTTTGTGCTGTTTGTAAGTGATAATGTGTTTATAAGAGCCGCGGCTTCAAACTCAAGCTTAATGTCTTTATTACTCTAATGTGATAAGAAGGTGTTTGTGTCTCTATGTTATCTATAATTTTAATTGTATCTTTATTTTAATTTTGTTTTGATTTGTAATTTTATTTTTTTGATTGTAATTCTTAATAGGTATTTGATTTAATTTGTATTTTTAGTGTAATTTTTCTTTGAAATTTTATTGATTGATTTTTAATGTTAATTAATTTTTGTTAGTATTTATTTTCTTTCTAATAATGTTGGAACGTTGTCGTCTCCCGGAGGTAGGCGTTAATGGCTGCGCCACAGTCTCACTAATGCAGCCACTTCCAAATAAAAAAAAAAAGTTTACATAAGGAGTCCAGAACCGAACATAAATCTTCAGTCCCATAGTGATAGACAATGGTACAATTATTCCTATACTTACCTAGTATTAAGTACTTTTACTTTGTAATCATTTTTTTTGGCTTGAGAAAAGGTTGAATATACTGCATAGGCAGACAAGCTAATTCTCCAACCGTCGCTGTCGGTTCTATGGCTAGGATAGCGGCTTACTTGCATGCATCAGAAATTGATGGGATTATCGGATTGCGGAACTGAATCTTGTCAAGGCTTTAGATGTCGACAAGGCGTTAGCTGTTACTGCTCTGTAGATATCGCAGGTCAAACTATGGTTAGCTTAGTTGATAGATTTGGAGAGTCGATTTCTAAATAACAGGCATAGTTAAATTAGTACATAGAGTTACCTGTAGAAAGAGTTTGTCAACAATGATACCTATTTTAGGTGGGATATAGGGGAAAAGCTTTTTTGCGTAGTCTCAACTAAGTTAAAAATATTTTGTTACACTTAAGTTCCAATCACGAACTTAACTTTATCCTTATATGGGCCGTGTACCTACTATAAGAAAATTATTTAGAACTAGCTGTGTTTCGCTTCGCTTCCGTCAACTGCCTACCCTACCCTACTTACCTTTCTGCCTGCTCTACCTACCTACCAATTTTTTTTTCTAGGATCATTCTTTTGCGGAAAATCTTTAAAATTACCTCAAATGCACAACGCCATCTATCGAATATTATGTTCAACTGTCCGAGTGTCTGAATTGCGTGTGTTGTGATAATTATACTTCTTGACCAATTTAAATTCATATAACTTTTGATAGAGTGAACCGATCGCGATGACACAAAAACTAAATAATACTTCAAGTTACGCGCAATTTTTATGTTTGAAAGTTATTTAAATTGGTTCCGTACATTTTACGTGATGCGTGCATAAATAAACAGGCAAACAGACAAAAAATCCAAAAATGCTGGCAATGGGTTTTGTTGGTTATCCTTTAAAAGCCAATTCTTTTTTGGAATTATTTTCTATGTACAAAAACCATTTTACTACAGATTTATTATTGATGAAATACTGGCAATGGGTTCTGTTGGTAATCCTTTAACACCCTGGCTATTTTATTGGAATTATTTTCGATGTACAAAAACCAATTTTCTACAGATTTATTAAATGTACTATTTATATACTTTTTATACTTTATTATTTTATTTATTAATTTTATTTTTTTAAGAGTGTGTTCGTTTCTGATATTTATATATATATTATTATATATATATTATTATATTGCGAACTATTTTCTATTGGCAGAATTTCTCAGTAGCCAGACATTTTAAAGCTAGACCCGTATCATTACATCGTGCCTGGCATGTGAGCGAATCTGCAAGAATTTATGTCCAGTATCAACTTGAATAGAATACAGAAAGTATCTCTGTTAAATCTAACAATTTGTGGCAAGGATAACCCTTGTTAAAAATTACTGATTGAAATTCCTCGATAAAATTGGAGGATCTGCGCTTAATTAAATAACGTATATCGTCTCTAAATTTGTCTTTGTAATATGAATGTGTAATTGAGTCGTTGGTGTGCCTTGTTAGTAAATAAATAAATAATTGTGTTAGGTTCCAAAGTAGGTAAGGTTACAGAGCATATTGTTGCTGTTGCTAAAATCAAAATAACTATCAATCAAAACCTAGTTACCAAATACATACATCGTTTAAATACTGCTTAGAGTCGTTTACCCCGAACAAAATGACTATAAATTGGACTAGACCCGTACTATAGTTTCTTCTTTAATTGACACCGTTCAATTTGGGTCTCTGTCCTGAATTTTAATCATTTGCAAGACTCAAATCCAATTAAGGCATTTAGTTTTGACCGGCCGAATAGTGATATATGTACAAAATTGAATTGGGTTAAATATACACTCAACCAAAGTGATTAGTATGCAGGCAGCTTTCTACAACTTTACAACCCATGTCATGTTTTTGAGTTTTGTCAAATTAGTCAACGAACTTGAGTAATTTGATCAAGTTAAGTCAAATTTGCTAATTGTAGCCTGGACTATGATTTGAGGCAAAGTTACTGTCTTAGGCCAGATATATCTATACTAATCTAATACCCTAAACGACCAATTCTTGTATATCAATTCTTGTAATCTTATTTGTAATCTGAATCTCGGAAACGGCTATAACGATTTTCATGAAATTTAGTATGCAGGGGGTTTCAGGGGCGATAAATCGGTCTAGCTAGGTTTCATTTTTAGAAAACATCGCCCAGGTACTATAATATTATAAAGAGGTAAAGTTTATGAGGTTGTAGGGGGTAATCTACAGAACCGATTTAGATGAAATTTGGCGTGAAGATAGTTTCAGACCCTGGGAAGGACATATGATAGTTTGTAATCCCTTGGGATGATAAAACGGTTTGTACGCGGGTGAAGCAGCGGGTAATAGCTAGTAAGTAATAAGAAAGACACAACCAAAATGCTATTGCCTTTTCATGCCTAAATACTAATGCCTGATCGACTAATTCAACATCAAAACCGAACAAAAGTTCACAAAATTAGATCAATGTCCGTTATTAAAACCGACTCGGCTTTTGTTCGACACTTTACAGCTTTCAGTTAAACAAAGACGAAGTAAAGCTAAGTGCTATTCCGGTATTGTATTGATATTACTGGGCGTTAGTGTAAAATACAGATGTTCTTAGCTCCAGTGCAGTGATAATAAATGGATTTGTTCTACTTTGCGTCAGTGGAAGTGCTAGTATTGTATTTAAGTAGATATCCAAACTGTCTAACTGTGAGAAAATTATTCAAGAGCAGCATTTCCTCGGGATGTCCCTCTTGTGTCCTAGCCCGCAGGAACCGTATCTTTTGTCAGGATAAAAAGTAGCATATGTCATTTAGCGTGGTTTCTATTAGTGGAATAATTTCCTTTAAGGCGTATATATTCTCCAATGTTAACGCGGTACTGACCGTGAGCTCGGTGCCAGAATTGCATTGAATTGCTCGGTGCCTCATTTTGGACATTTTTGTTTGTAAAATATTTTTTGATTTACTTATCCTATGTAGGTTAAGAAGAGATTGTAACCATACATTTTTCTGTGTATAAATATTTTTAAACATTCAAGTAATTTTGGAAGAGCCAAAAAATATCGTGTTAATTATTTTTAATGTAAAAGTATTAGTCATATGAAAAATACATGTTTCACATTAATAAAGTACGGTTAAAGATATTTATTTTCTCAAAAGAATTAACAAATTCACTTATAGAGAAAACATAATAGGTTTATAACAATGTTATCTGCCAGTAAGCGTAGATAAAAAACAAAAACAAGTATGCATCTTAAAACTAACATTACAACAATACTTCAACACAAAATAACATAACACAACAAAGTACATGAATCAATAATAAATACATATTTTTTCAAACCTTTTAACCTAGTCGTTAGTAAAAAGTATGTTTTAGACAGTAGTCGTTTTACCCACTAAAGCGGAGTAAGTGCCTTAACGGATCAGAACTATCAGATATTATTAAAATTGATAATTTGGGTCGTAAAAACAAACGCTTCTTCCTTCTTTATAATATTATTACTTCAGAAGTGAAGGTGCTACTATTTTTAATGGCAGTGATAGCCTACGAATTTTTGGATATCCAATTTATCTTCCCTCTTCTTTTTATAACTGACTGTAAATAATAATAATTATTAATTTGTATAATACCATCTTAAAACATAATAGATAATGTTTAAAAATGTAAGATTAATTTTCTGCACGAAGTCTATTTCTACGTCATTACACGGTGTTACCCTATCATATGATTAAATAGTTTTAGAGAATGCAGCCATGCACATAATTATTTAATGTTGCTAATCCATCATTTATGACAACTAATGACCATAATATCATTTTGCAATATGAATAATGTATGGGGAGAAATTCGTTCCAGTATCAGAAGCTAAGTTCCAGTATCAGTATCAGCAGCGAAAATTTGATTTGTTTATTTAAAAGGTATACTAGTTATAACTATGTTTAAGTCCATTTTGGGTCATAAAAAGATTTTAGTATGCTATATGTTTTTAAATGCTGTTATAATCTTCTTTATAATCTTGTGGTGTATTAAAAAATATATTATAATGTCACACCTTTTTCCAATTTTGTGATGGCGGGTATTTAGAAATTAATATTTCATACCACCGGAAAATTATCATTTACATCATCAAAGAGTTACTTCTAGACAAGCGCGCGACACCGTCGACCACATTATCCTTTACCATCAGGTGAGATAGTGGTCAAGCACGAGCCTTTATATAATAAAAAAAACAACAATTATGCCGAATCATACACAAAATATTTATCGAAACATGTTAGGGATTCCGACAAACATGTTTGTGGAAAATTCAGGACTACATTATAAGTATTAAAAGTGTGTTTCTTTATCTATATGTTTGATACTGAACCGAGCAAAATTAGAAAATAAGTATTTTGGTATAAATAAATATAAGTTAGAAAACTCAAAACAACGTCAAATAAATTTTGCGCGACGTCTTTGTGTAGTTGGAAAATTTAAAAAATATTAGTTACGGACTCAGTTAAAATATTATTATAGTACAGACAGCCTACTGGATAAGTGATCAATTTGGTCAGTATAATTACCTCATTCGTTGACTGTACCTGGCGAAAACAAGGTTCGAAGTACTTTACATCCAAATCAAACAACATGCAAGCATAGCCGAAAGTTACACTGAACCACATATTAAGGTTAATCCCAAATTAATTCGGATCATCAATTCAGCGGACCAGTATGTGGGCGCATTTGCACCACATATTTCACTGGCCTGTTTAACATTCATGAAACATGGTGGTCAAAATTTACATGTTGCATGCCCGAAGTGGAGCAACGTGGTAATAAATGTCAACCAGGGTAACGGACTTGGTTACTGGTTAGAGTGGCTAAGTCCGCTGACCGAGAGGGAGGGCCTTTTAGGCCTCGTGTTATGTTATTATATTAAGCGTAATGTCATTTTAGATTTGTAATGTAATGTGGGTTTTCAAATCAGTGATAACACATTGAACACTTTTGTAACTAACTGAGGTAGAAATTATCTAGCTGTCAGTGTCACAAATACAAATATACCTCTTCGTTAGATGTGGCAGGTGACTGTCAACCTTATGGTGACAAGTAATTAATTTTACTGACTGTACCTATTAGTCCGGCAAGAAAATACATCCATCTAAGTCTGATTCAATCAGTAAGACTCCAAGTCTGTTTCCTGATTATCCTTCATTTCCGACCTGCGAATTTAATTCAGCACTTCTTCATTCTTTCCCACCTTGACTAAAGAAACGTTGCAATCTACAAAAACGTTGAAACCCGGTATCAAATCGCTTCATTAACCCCGCTCGGTTCAACGCACCCTCGCTAAATTAAACAGTTCAATTCATTATCAAATCACGATCTGAATGAAGGGCGTTACGTTCAATATCTCAGAGTGCTTCCTCGAGGCAGCGTAACGCACTGGAAGAATTAGGACGCGTTTGTTTTACGTGTATTTCGTCACATCAACACTGAAGGTCCCGAAGGCTGCCGGATAAAAGGTAGAGCCGCGACAATGCGACAACGATCAGTTGTTACTTTTTTTATAGATGTTTTTCTACGGATATATTACTCGTAAAATAAATTCTATAAAAAATGGTCATCACATCGTTGTTGCATTGTCGCATCACGCCTGTCTGTGGGAGGCTTTATATACAACTAGGTTCTGTCCGCGGGATCGCCCGCGTAAAAGGTGTTTCATCATCCCAAGGGTACAAAATACCGGGTCTTTCCCAGGGTCTCAAATTATCTCCATACCTAGTATTATATTATCTGTGTCCATACCAAATTGCATCGTTCAGTCGTTACCTTTTCACGACTAATCGTGAAAAGGCAAACAAACTAACAGAGTTACTTTCCCATTGAAAATATTAGAATGGTTAGATTTTATTGTCATATTCATCGTTACCATGTTCAATGGACATTTAAATACTCGTAGGTAGTGAGACGACTGCAGTGCCGTGCAATCAATGAAACGTAAAAAGTTATGAAAGGTCTATACGACACCGACTACACTGCGATTTCTGACGGTATATTTTTCTGCTACACCGAATCCGGCTTCTACTAGCCTCTCCTTGCTACCTGTCCGTTGATATAATACCAATTTCATCTGATTAACTCTTTATGCAAACATAGGTATACTTGTGTAGATTATAAGCTCTATAAGTATTTTAACATTATATACAATCGAATTATCTAATTATCTCTTTGTTCATCAAAGAATGCCATCAGTTCACATCGATGTCAATGGGAAACGAGTCCAGAACGCTGGCAGCATTGCCACGTTGGATGGCAATGCCAGCTCTCTGGTCACGTGAAGAGTCGACGAACTTTGTGATAATGTCTCGCAAAACTCGATGCGCACTCGGACCCCATGGACCTAATGTTTCAACCCCAAACGGCTCAAATTGCGCCGTTTGAGGTTTTCTGCAACGGCAGCAGCCGCGCCAGCACAGAAGTAAAGTCAGAGAGATGGCAGAAAAAGAAAAATGAAAATTCGTTGTTTTCAATTTTTCTTTGACGTTGCTGACGTCATTAGAAAGTGATGATCTCGTTTCAAGCTTGTCTGTCTGATGTTTAAAAGTAAAACAACTGAGGTACTGCTCCAAAAGAATTCATGTCATTGTGTGCAAGTCCTAAAGCAAATCGGGTGTTAAGGAACGAAGGCAGGAATAAATGACGAGATCATTGTTTGTTACGAGTTGGGAAACTTGTGTTAAGTGCCATTAACTGCGCCCAGCACACGGCTGCCGGCGTTTTCTGAATTAAGGACGTTCTGGTTTGAAGGTAGTATATTATCCAGATTCTCGTTTTTATATTAGAAGGACGTAATAATGGGTATACCTATTCAATACGAAAAGGTTCCAATCCGCCATGAAGAAATAAGAGCTATGACATGACACAAAAACTGTTTGGCAAACCCCCAATTTCTGAGTTTGAAGTTGAGTATTTGTTAAATTCTACTTTAGCTTGAAAACCTTTTAATTTTGGCATTGAAGTATAGTTTAAGAAGTTCTTAAATCCAAATTGCGATCGCTGAAAATCAGTGCCGTGTTCTGGGTCCCACAGAGCACAGTATTATGCTGAGTGTGGGAAGCCTTCTTGCCACAACTACGATATGCATCTGCCTTTATTTATTTTTTGTTGTTTTTCTAACAAAATTTAAGAACTACTAACACTATCTTTAAAGGTTTAGTTTAAGCAAATTATACTACTACTGTTTTTGTTCATGTAATCTGCTAATGTTTGTATGTCGTTTGGTGGCAATTAAATTCTTTCTTTATCTTAATTTTTTTTAATAGGTACTCAATTCAGAAACCGACCGTTTATTTAACGAAGTGATTTTCGATCAGCGATAATAAATAATAAACGGCTTAATGTAAGAGATTAACCACGTGATAATTTGACAGCGCGTTCGCGTTCCCATGGGTACATTTTGGATATTTACCCGACTGCCGAAGGATGATAGGGATGTTTCGTGGGTAGAACAATGATAATTCTATTTAGTCCGTCAGTGAGATTATCAAATGATATTGGACCCGTATTTTTTGCTTTATCAATAAATAAAGAATGACAAAGAAAGCGCATCAAAGTTCAGGAGTGGGGGCTTGTGACGTCACTTTGTCAGTATAAAGTGTATACCATACTGTGACGTCACATGATATTTCAACGCACTGTATCGTCTTATTTTTTTGTTTACGTGGCAAAAGAAAAAAGACGTTTCCAATATTTTTAGGTTATCTAAATATAATATTTTTGTCAACATTCCTATTAAATTATCATTAATTTCAAGAAGTTATTCCTAAATTAAGCACTACAATATACATAAAAATACATAGAAATATACATAAGAATTCATTATTCATTAACACAGAACACATAAATAAAAAAAAAACAAAAACACATAACACATAAAAATACATTTGAGATAAAATATAATAATTATTAGGTTGAAATTAATTTTATTAAATTTAATTACGAGTATAATGATAAAACAATAATCACTTAATAAATGATGACGAATTGGCTTGCAGGTGCATCCACCTCTCCAACAACACTGAGACCCACCGCTCGGAAAATACTAGCATGGTCGTATTTTTAGGGTTCCGTACCCAAAGTGTAAAAATAGGACCCTATTACTGAGACTACGCGGTCCGTCTGTCTGTCTGTCTGTCACCAGGCTGTATCTCATGAACCGTAACAGCTAGACAGTTGAAATTATCACAGATGATGTATTTCTGTTGCCGCTACAAACAAATACTAAAACCAGAATACAATAAATATTTAAGTGGGGCTCCCATACAACAAACATGATTTTCGTGCCGATTTTTGCGATAATGGTACGGAACCGCCGGGCCGCCGCCCGGCCGGTTTTAGATTTTTTTATAAATTATGTGTTTCTGACATATATTGTAAGCTGCGTATAACTGTAATAGGCATACATACCAGCACATTTATATTTTCATTGTTTACTGCAAACTGTTTCGTATGTAATGCTGTTGGTGTATCTTATAATAAATAAATACCTTCTGTAATGTGTTTATCAGTCTATTGAGGCGTTTTAGAGACCAAACGCTTAAGCCGATTTTGATGATTCTTACGTCAATCAATTCTTAACCTTGCGAGGGTCACTGGCTACATTAAAACTGATCAAAAGAAAAATGGCGGCTTTTGGGCGCCATATTGTAGGGGTTCCAAGTTTTTTTCTGCCAAACCCATCGTGTGGGGTATTAAGTTATAGGGTTTAAGAGGTGATTACAAAAATAAATAACACTTATATGTTTAAAAGTAATTCGAAAAAAATTATAACGAAAAAGTTATAAATATGTAGGGAAGACCGTGTAGTTGTCAGGAAAAGCCATTATTGCATGGGTTCTTTCGGGCTAGATGTTAAACAAACCAACTTCTTTGCTTGTATGTAGGCTCACTATGTAATTAATCACGTTATGTATTGGCGAATAACTTAAACGACATTCCACTATAACACGTAGTTTTATCTACACGAACAATCGGTAACTCTCACAGTTGACTGTATTCTCTTTAGGATTTTTTATCACGAATTCACAACTCAATCCGACCCGCCATATTCTCACTCCATCCCTTGTGTCTTCTCCCCCTGTTCGCGCCAAAAACTAGCGTTTAGTGTTAACGTCAAGTTGACATCTGTCAAAGTCATTTGAAACCATAGCGCTCTTCAGAACGATATCTTAGAAATGCCGACAAATAAAATAAAAACAATTGAAAATATTTGTCGCTGTATCTAACTTTGTCTAAAGCCTAAGGTACTCATTGTTACAACATTGTGTTGTTTGGATCTAACTAAATAAATATAGCTCCTCTAAAGCTGGTCGTAAAAGCAAAGTCCAAAAGCTCTACAATAAGGTTTTCCTTTAGCCCAATTACATTACGTATACGAGATCTAGGTTTGGTCCTGTAAACTGGCGGCGGAATTGAAAATACATGGCACATGTGAATACAATAACAAAGTCCTAAGTTACTGGGTTTGATTTCTTTAAACTTTGTAGGGTTTATGATGGGTTTATGTATGGACTTTATAGGTAGGGTAAGGTTGAGAGTATTATACATCATTTTAAATTAAATAAGGTCAAATTAATTTATCTAGCGAAACCCCACAGGCGAGACGAGTCGATGTTTAGTGACGATAAAACGAAAAATATAGGTACTAATTTGTTGTTTTAAAATTTTAGGTTACGACACCTTATAACGGGGCCAATGACCGCCAGAATCTATTCATCATCATATCAGCCGAAAGACGTCCACTGCTGGACATAGGCCTCCTCCAAGGGGTGACACATTGACCGGTTCTGTGCGTTTCGTAACCAGTGGATCCCCGCAACCTTCAGCAGGACCACCCAGTAATAAGGCCTTCCAACGCAACGTCTTCCGGTTCGCGGTCACCACTCCAGAACTTTTCTGCCCCATCGGCCATCCGATCTGCGAGCAATGTGCCCTGCTCACTGCCACTTAAGTTTGGCAATTCTTCGGGCTATATCGGTAACCCTGGTTCTCTTGCGGATGTCTACATTTCTGATTCGATCACGCAAGGAAATTCCGAGCATAGCGCTCTCCATTGCCCTTTGGGGGACTGTAAGCTTTCTGATGAGGCCCATTGTGAGCGACCACGTCTCAGAACCATATGTCATCACTCGCAACACACACTGGTCATAGGCTTTCGTCTTGAGACACTTCAGAATCTATTAGCAAAAGAAAACTGTACTACTCGTAAGTTACAGGTTGATATTTCTTTAAACATCGTAAGTACGCAAGGTTGCCTGCTTCTCAGTCTTCTACAGACTTTACTTCGGTGAATTTGCTCAAGAACCTCACGACATCACCCCATCGGCCCCCTTCTACCATCATTCATCTAGATGCCATCCTTACCTAGCATCCTTCATAATACGCACAGCAAAAGAGTTGCACTCACACTCACTACCTGCGTCTGTGTTTCCGAACGTATTCAACCCGAATCTCTTCAAAGTTAGAGTGAACAGGCTTATTCTGGGTAAGCTCGCTTCATCGTCGACTTTGTCTCTGTCACCTCTGACCTAGACTTGAATCAAGAGAAAACCCATTAAAAAAAAAAACCTAGGTAGGTCCTGTATTGAGTTTATCTTCTTGCCCATCTTTCTTTCTAGGTTTGACAGTATCCTATTTCATTTTCACTTTGAAATACAAGGTCAAATTAAATTAGCTGGGGAAAATAAGTAGGCGTGATAAAAAAACTAATTATTCAAGTAGCTAAAGTCAAACACCGCCAGTACTATAATGTTAGTTTATTGTTTATTTATTCGTTATAGTCATGTCTGTGGAGTTTCATTTACTAATTTAATTTTAATTTAACCCCGCGCATAATTGCACTTATATTGCCAAAACATTCCGAGCCATAACGTATATGCAACAAAGTGTTATCTCCACTGCAGTAGTACGATCTAATCCTAAGGGTGGGTTTCCACTGAAGCGGAGCTGAGCGGAGCGGAGCGGAAACGACCAATCACAATATATATAATAGCTCCGCTTCAGTGGAAACGCACCCTAAACCATAATCGTGCTTTGCGGAAGCCCACAATATGCTAATTATATCCTCGAAAGCGACGCCAAATGTTTTTAAGTTCAAAAAAATCTCTTTATCGGTCTGCCTCATTCGGTAAGCTGTAATACATTGCACCCATCCTTTAGACCTATGTTTTTTTCTTTACAAATTAACGGTGGGCCATATTCCGAGATTTTCCGGAGAAATAGGAAGCTGCCTTTTTACTGGCCGGGAATAAATATCGACATTTTTATGCTTGGTTTTTTTATAAACTTTGATCTGCTTGATATAATTATACCACGAAATCCGATCGCTAAGACCAGCTAAGGATTGATATTGTTTGAGATGTATTTATTTTTTACCGCGGCAACGCTCCTGGTATCATTTTTCTGGAATACGAAGTGGCACTCGGCGATAGATATATTAATTGTAGTAATATCAATACTTCAATAGGTTCGGAATACCTTCTTCAAATGAACAAATTCCTAATAACATTGAGTTAGAAAGAAAATAATAACTTACTTTTATAATGATTCAGTTAATACGAAATAATTTTCTAATCGCAGGACTAACACTGTAGAATCATCTCTCAAACCTCAAGTCATTCTAAAATGATCATGACTTCTGCATCTGCATTGCTATCTAAACAATTACTCGCTTCCTACTCGGGATACAGAACTATGCTAATCACATTATCCCCGACCGCGGGCAAAGCGTTTTGAAGCTAATCTCTTTATCAGCCACCCTCATTCGTGAGCATTCGTGAACCCGGTAATATATTGTGACAACACTTTCATTCGTACACTTAGAAAATAGAAGGAACGTACAAATCCCGGTTTAAATACAAAAAAAACCGGTCAATTGCGAGTCAGACTCGCGTATGAAGTGTTTCGTACCATTATCGCAAAAAAACGACAAAAAATCACGTTTGTTGCATGGGAGCCCCACTTAAATATTATTTTCTGTTTTTAGTATTTGTTGTTATAGCGGCAACAGAAATACATCATGTGTGAAAATTTCAACTGACCTGGCTGTATCTCATGAACCGTGATAGCTAGCTATCACGGTTCATGAGATACAGCCTGGTGACAGACACACGGATCGCGGAGTCAAAGAGATAAAGTGGTTGTGCGACCAGTAGTTTGTCATCATAATCAGCCTATACATTCCCACTGGTGGGACACAGGACACAGGCCTTCTTTTTGTGAGAGGGAGTGGGAAGTAATCCACCACGCGGGCCCTGTGCGGTTGGTGGATGTCTCATGTCTTCGAGGAGTATTTGGTTCTAGGACATGCCGGTTTCCTCACGATGTTTTTCTTCCCGGTTTTGAATTTAATTGCTTTGTATTGACCGCATTTGCCGCTTTATCTATCTACATCTCTTTCAACAGAATTTCAATTTTGTGAGGTTATCGCTCAGTCCATTCTCCATGTCTCTGGTTCCATCCTATTGTGTTTATTTGTGTCGTCACCCTACTTACAAGGCTACATGCCCATATAAAAGGGACACGTTCATTAAGAAGTGTCTTTTGTTTGATGTCGAGATCTTTTTTATTAATCAAAGGTTGTTTGTTAAAAAAGGTTTTGACAGTGATTATGTTCCTTGTTATTTTCACGTTCATATTTTTACAGACCTCTGCTACTAGCAGGTTGGCATCTGGATTTGTGGGGGGTAATGGCAATAGGATTGTCCCGTATTAGGCGTCCAGTACACCTACCATTTTTTTTTATGTTGCCATTTTTATAGTTTTATTATGACATTGTAGAACGAAAAATTTTAATTTAATTTTTATTATTATTTTTACATATTTTTAATGATTTGGCTCAATATGACAAACTTGTATATTTTATTTTATTATTATGATTTAATTTAATATTTTCTATATTTCTATTTTGACATTCTAGAATGATAATTTTAACATTTACACGACATTTTAAAATAATTTGAGTAAATAACATGATATTTTAGATTTATTACTTTGATTTACATTTAATTATTTTGATTTGTATTCTATTATTAATATTTGCATGCCACTATCTAAGGCAAACAAGACGAGCCGTATTTTTATATTTTTTTGCATGCCTTACATATTGACAATTATTTGTTGTGTGTACTGTACTCATGTTTGAGCAAATAAATGATTACTTACTTACTTACTTAATATAGTTACGCAAAATTCACGATTGCGCAATACAATTGAACGTCTAGGGATAGTATTGAAAGGTTGACCCCATGAAAGAGTACCTATGGACAATTAACCAATCACCTGCGAGATGAAAGATGCGATGTGGATTTCAGTCTATGTGATTGGCCGATTGGCCTATAATGGAGGTAGGAGTTCTCTCGATTTCCATGGGATCCCATCATCAGATTCTTATTTGGTGACAATGGAACCCCCTAGAGAGTATATCCTCAAACAAAAAAGAATTTTGCTAATCCATCTATATGTCGCATCAAGGTTGGCTGGGTCCGTGGCTTACGCCCCCAGTGGTCGACGCACCCGTGGCCGACGCGACGTCCCCGATTCGATTAATTTATTTCTAAGCAGTTTTTGATCAAATGTACTGTCAGGCAAAAAAATGTTGTACAAAAATAATAAATGTATATTGATTGTAAGTATATGTTTAATATTAAATCATAATTATATTTATAACAAAGAAATGCTACTATTTGTTGTATCTTTTGAAAAAAGAATGTCTTAGTTATTTTCAATATTTATTTATTTATCTCAATAAGAAATCTAGTAAAAAAATTGTACATAAATCACAGTTTTCATCACCTATAATCAAGATAATCATTTAACTTAATTATAATAATCAGTCTTAAATGTAATAAAATATGATAGTGATTTTAAATAGTCAGTCTTAAAAATTACTGCAGAGCAACTAACTTTTTACATAATGAAATGTTCTTTTTATCTTTTTAACAATAATAATTAAACGTAACTACGTCAACTATGAATCTATAAACAAATGAGAATAATTTTAACTAATTATAACAGTCAGTTTCAATAGCAATAACAAAACAAAATAATCAGGCTTAAATCAAATAATAAAAAAATTTCTAAGCAAAAAATAATCGTGTAAAAACATTATAAACAAACAAATATAAAAATTACAATTTCAAAAATTAAAACTTCAATATAGTATACAAGCAAAATCATCTCTTTTCACTAAGTAAGTTAAATAATTACTTTTTGGATTGATTGCCACATATAGGCGGATTTGTTTTAAAAATATGATTATGGTATTTTTTTTTGTTTTCATACTGTTCAGTCAAATGGGCAATCATTTTATCATCATTTCTTGTGTTGTTCTTTCGTCTGCTCACAAGAATGTATATTAACAACATTCACTAACATTTTATAAGAAGTCTTTTTGATTTTTTGGATGTTTGTACATAATATATAATGCTTTTAACGGAGAAAAAGGTGTGTAAGGATAAGGTTAAGTGGCGATCTATTCCCTCTGCTATTAGATAGATAAATTTTGTTTAGCAAGGAAAAATACTTTATTATGGTGAAACACTTTTCTCATTTACTGTACTAAGAGAAAAAGCACAAAAAAATATTTATATTAAATTAATCGAATCGGGGGCGTCGGCCACAGGTGCGTCGTCCACTGGGGGCATAAGCCACGGACCCAGCTGGCCGATAGATGTAAACCATCGGGAAGTCAGGATGTATTCCTTTAGGTTCAGACATCGTGTGTGGGCAGGTCGGTGGGTACAATCGTGAAAATGAAATCACAAAAATTATTCGATACACTGAGTATATTCAAATAGACACAAGTTACAGTTACAATCTTGCTTACTAATATTACGGATCAACACTGATTCTACGACGTGTTAGCTCTAAGGCTCTCAGAACTCAACTGCCAGTACATTTTAGCTCAACTGCTTTATTCTATTATCCCCACCACGCAAGTGGTTAGAGAAAGCGCGCCAAAGCGTAGTTGTTCTTGCTTTGCCGCCAGATGACGTGCTTGCGATTTGTTTTGACGTCCGTACTATTGACCAAACCCGACATATATATAACGGAGTTATGTCCGAATATATATAAAAATCCTTTTATTTGGGCAGTCGGTTAAAAAGATGAAAGCCTTTTTTTATCGCAATGCGTTCTGTTGAAATGCCACAGAGTTTGCGTTCCATAACCGAAACAATATGAAGTTGTTAGTCAAAAAGTTTTTAGGTCAAACAATACAGAAACTATGCAGTATTGTTCTAAATCTCGTTGGCTCCGTATACCAGTTTTTGGCATAAGGTTTTGCGTCAACAATATGCAGGATGACTTTTAATTCATTGAATCTATTTCAAGAGAAGGAAGCACTCATGGATGTGAATAACGTTATATTTTATCCATCCATACTAATATTATAAATTCGAAAGTAACTCTGCCTATCTGACCTTTGCACGCCTAAACCACAGAAATGAATTCTATGAAATTTGGCAAGGAGATAGATGACATCTTGAGGAAAGACAGGCTATTTTCTGTCTTAAAAAAAAATAGATGCTAGGTAGGTAGGGTAGGTAGGCTAGGGTAGGTAGGCTAGGGTAGGTAGGGTAGGGTTTTTTTTTTTTTTTTTTTTTTTAATACTAATCCCGCTCAACGAAGTTGGCGCCTATTCTGTGCAAATTCTTTCATTCCATTCCTCTTTCATGCCTCTCGTACTTTCATTCTTCATACCATGGTTCTTCTTGCATACGTCTTCTTGTATACAGTGGGTGGGACTCCCACTTTGTATAAATACGTAAAGGCAACTTTATTTATTTGGTGTAAGGTTAAAAGAAAAAGTGCTACATATACAAGAGGTAGGGTAGGGTAGGTATGGTAGGTAGTAGATAGGGTAGGGTAGGTAGGGTATGATTAGGTACTGGGTAGGTAGGCTAGGGTAGGTAGACTAGGGTAGATAGGGTAGGGTAGGTATGGTAGTTAGTAGATAGGGTAGGGTAGGTAGGGTATGATTAGGTACTGGGTAGGTAGGCTAGGGTAGGTAGACTAGGGTAGATAGGGTAGGGTAGGTATGGTAGTTAGTAGATAGGGTAGGGTAGGTAGGGTATGATTAGGTACTGGGTAGGTAGGCTAGGGTAGGTAGACTAGGGTAGATAGGGTAGGGTAGGTATGGTAGTTAGTAGATAGGGTAGGGTAGGTAGGGTATGATTAGGTACTGGGTAGGTAGGCTAGGGTAGGTAGACTAGGGTAGATAGGGTAGGGTAGGTATGGTAGTTAGTAGATAGGGTAGGGTAGGTAGGGTATGATTAGGTACTGGGTAGGTAGGGTAGGGTAGGTAGGGTAGCCAATCTGCTTAGCCTTTTGGCAGCTATGTTGGGGTCAGCTCCCAGTCTAACTGTATGCAGCTGAGTACCAGTATTTACATGGAACAACTGCCTATCTGATTTCCACAAAACAGTAACAGAGTAACACGATACCTACTGTTCGGCAGTCGTTACGGGTAGACAGAAGGCAGAACACCTGACACCAGTCTCATTGACAATAGTGCATTGGTGTAGTATTATTTTCGAAAGAGACCAATAATGTTTGGCAATACCTTATTATTTAAAGAGTACATATTTGTCATACTCATTCACGGGCTCAAACCCTTTGCCTTGCAGAATTCACTTACGCAATTAGGCTCCGGGACAAACGACTTAGCGTGCTTTCGAAATCTCAATATGTAAAGGGTGATAACCCATCCAAAGATCAACCTTTGCAAGCGTTGCCTTAGCACGAAGATCGACCCGTCAGACCCTTATTATTTTGCTACGAGCCAGTACTGTTTGTAGCTAATGATATTAGCTATTATTCTGTTGAAAGCTTCTTAAGTCTAGTACTAAGCCCCTTCCTTTTGTCTTCTCTGTTATTATAGTAACACTGGCCACGACAATAGCACTCGCTAAGATACTAGTGCCAAAGCTTTAGTTAGATGTAGAATTGAATTTAGTCCTTTAAGAAATACGAGATCTAATATTATTAGATTACTTAGTAGAAGGATCTTCTAATGAGAATTTGTAAGCGAAATGTAGGATACTTAAAAGTGTAGGTAGGAAGGTATGGAAACTACGAAGCTGCAACCGCCCTTATACAACAAGCGTAAATACAAGTACACTCAGGCATGAGAGTGCGAAAGACTTCTCCCGTATTCACGACTATTGAATGCTAAAGGTGCCTTTTCCGATGTGTGAACAGAGAACGCCGACTGAATTTCCTTTGTAAAAAGTCATAATTCGAGCCTTGGCTCTCGCCTATTTCCTCCTCCAATATTGGACCAATTTAAAACATATTCCATAAACTGGAAAAGAAAGATATATATTATGCCCCTATGTTTTTCTTTTTCAATTATACTGACTGCGATGACTGCGGCGCGTGCGGCTCCTGAGGCGCGAATAGGTGCGCGTTCAACTTTAAAGTTTGACACGCTTCACCCAGAGCGGCAGAAGTAATTGGATGATTCACAAACAAAACAAAAATATGCTCCTCATGTCCAGTAGTACCGGTTGCGAGCACTAAACCAACGAAATAATTGCGATATTGTCAAAGATAATTCAACAGTCCACAATCAAAATTGCAACACAATTTCTGGCTACTATTCGAAAACCAACAAAATCAGTTCACACTCCAACCGTCTGTCTGTTTGTACCATCGATATAATGCAAACGGGACCGTGTTACCATCGTTTGCTTTGAGAACACAATTTTAATGAGAACTACTGTTTGGTGTTTGCTGGTTCGTGATAGCCAGCATTATAGCAGCACTAGTGTTGCATAATTTCATATAATACAGAAGATACAAAGCTTCTTTGTATCGCGTGACCCGCTTTGTGGGGCCACTCAAATGTGCAGATATTGCAGTCAACGTCTGTTGCTGCACTTTGATTAACCACATGGGGCCTGGTCCAAATGTACGAATTGTATATGCAAATGTGAGATTTCATAACATGTTATTAATGAGTTTGATGTTCTCTTGTCTTGTACAAGCATAAATTCACGCCTTTTTTCCATGGGGTAGTCAGAAACTACAGAACGCCACCGCTACGATCCTTACATAAGGACTCCTTTTATTACACATTTGGTATTAGGAGCTACGGTTATTAAATACTTAGTGCCTTTGTTGGTGGTACCTTATGCCTTTAAAGTATTTGTGTTTTTAACTAAATTTTGTTAAAATTTTAATTTGCCTTAATTTGATTATAATAACGAAGCATGTTTTTTGATTATAATAACGAAGCTGTAATTTTTTGAAATAAAATAAAATAAATAAATAAAATAATTATAAGCACGCCGGTTTTGAATAAATCTCTAACAAAAATGAGTGATTGAATGCAAAAAGAGTTTATAGAAATAACCTGCAGCCGAACTGCGCAAGTGAATTCGACAAGGCTAAGGATTTGACCGCTATCAGATCGACCAATCACATGTAAGATGAATGCCGCGATGTGGATTTCCTTCTGTGTGATTGGTCGATTGATAGCGGTCAAACCCTTTGCGTTGCCGTATTCACTTACGCAATACAGCTACTGGTCTTTTGGGATAATTACATAACCACAAAATAATCAAAATACGAACGTCTGTGGATTGTACCTACTCGTATAGCTATAATTTCAGGGACGGTTTGATATGAAATGACGGACAAACGGTATCGTCCAACTATAAGATTAGTATAAGCCATAATGTTGGTAACTATTGACACAACTACAAGTCACAAAGCCCCCAAGTATGGATGGAAATCAATAAATCAATCAATCCCCAATCATCATGCACATTATGACATACATACAAAAAGTACATATGTTCAGTGTAGTAACAACACCGAATTTCCGGCAAGAAGAGTGAATCACAACAAGAACTTACTAAGGCCACAGATAATATAAGGTAAAAACGGGATCCTATTACTAAGACTCCACTGTCCGTCTGTCTGTCACCAGGATGTATCTGTATCACGGTTCATGAACCGTGGTAGCTAGACAGTTAATCTTTTTATAAAACAGAATATAATACATATTTAAGTGGGGCTCCCATACAACAAACGTGTCCTTTTTGCGGTTTTTGCGATAATGGTACAAAACTCTCCGTGTAAGAGTCCGACTCGCACTTGGCCGGTTTTTCTCTTTATCTTCAGTTGTAAGCCTAATAAATGGTCAAATAAGTTGGAGATATAATTATTTGACCATTTGTTTGAATAACAATTGACGAATAAACGCGTTTTAACGAAATTTTAAACCATTGTTTGGCATATTTAACCATTGGTTGAGTTAACTACGGATCAAAAACTGGGTCTTGGTTGCACACAATTCACAAGTTGGTTTGTTGTTCGAATCGCCGAAAGTTAGCTTGTATAATTAAGCTTAATTATTATACTGCTATTGTTGTTTGTGCGTCTGTTTAGTTTACATTGTGAATGGAACGAATATTATCGCTGGTTTTTGGCTCCTTTGTACATAAACAGATATATAACGACTGTTCATGTCAACCTCAAAGGTTAAGCAATGACAGCCTTCCACATGGTGGCAAAATGACCTGGTTAAGACGACCTTGAGGGAACACAACGCGCACTCGTTTCACACCCGCGCGATCCAAAGGTTTTTGTACTTTCCTTATTATTCTATGACTTTAAAAAAAAAGCTTTATATCAAAATGTAGATAATTAATATACGCCCGGCGGTTTTGGTGTGATTGTCGTGTTTTTGTCCGTGTTAGACATAACTTTACAAATTAATTGTACTATATTATACGAATAAGACTCAAAATTTTCTTAGATAAAAGGATTAAGAAAATGGTTTAATATAACAATATATTTTTTTACAAAAAAATACCTAATATATAAAAAATACATAATAATCTTGCCAAAGGGTACAATGTTACCCAGTAACTGGGTTGTGGTGGTCAGATAGGCATACACCATGTAAAACACTTCTTCGCATCCTGTTTGAAAATATTTTTTTTTTAGAATTAGGTACATTTAAGCATACAATTGTTATACATTTTTGAAATCATCTCTTAAAACCCTTTATTTTGATACCCCATAAGATGGGTACGGAAGAAAAAAATTTTTTTCGCAATTTTTATATTTTCCAATTTTAATGTAGCCAGAGACACTCGCAGAGTTAAGGCGCATTGATTGACGTAAGAATAATCAATATTGTTTGGTCTCTAGAACGCAACATAGGAACAAACATACATACAAACATAGACTGATAAACACTTTACCCTCCTTTGGCAGTCGGGTAAAAAGCGATAGGCAGACTAATTATACCGTTCCAGTAATCTGATGGAGACACGTAGTCTTTGTTTCCCTTTTGAAGCTTTCCTTTGACGCCCATTTGTTGTCAGCTGAACATCCGCTTCCCCGAAACGTTAACGAAGCCATCCGCTCAACGCAGCTCGAACACAAGTTAATTAGCATTGGCAACACTTTGCACAACGTCCGTCACATCACCCGGCATTTATATGGCTTTACCCGTTTTAATTTAATCTCATACATACATCACTAGGGTTACCAGATTTATAACTGAAAAGTCCTGACAAGTGAGCTTGATTTCTATAAAAATGTCCCGACATTTTCATTCCCGAGCGCGCGCGATGTAGTTTAGTTCTTCTGACTCCCTATTATGTATCTTACTCAGGTACAACTTTAATTTAAAGATATTTAACAGCTATAGACATAACAAATATGTTTATGTTAATTGGGTACCTATTATTTTTCCATCCTTGATTATGCTGATGCCTGCTATCTTGACCTTACTCAAGAACAACTCGATAAACTTGAGCGACTTCAAAATGTTTGTGTAAGGTTCATATTTGGTTTGCGCAAATATGACCATGTTTCCGAATTCCGTGTAAAGCTCAAGTGGTTGCCAATTCGCCTTCGCCGGAATGCTCATATTCTTTCTCTTTTGTACAATGTGCTTTTTACTCCTTCCACCCCTCTTTACCTCAAGGATCGTTTTCAGTTTATCTGCGATTCCCACACGAAATCTCTTAGGTCATCAGAAAACTTGCGACTTAAAATACCTATGCATTCCACTACGTTCTTAGATAAA
Organism: Anorthoa munda; assembly: GCA_945859665.1. NCBI lineage: Eukaryota > Metazoa > Arthropoda > Insecta > Lepidoptera > Noctuidae > Anorthoa > Anorthoa munda. The sequence continues at coordinate 9,389,475 of OX243893.1, forward strand.
TCATTTACTGTCCAGGCTGCTCGTTTGTGGAATGCATTGCCTGACTCAATTAAACGTGCTCAGTCGTTGCCTGTCTTTAAAAAACTTATAAAGGTACATTACCTGTCTCTGTAATCTTGTGCTTGTTTAAGCTGTATTGTTTTCTTGTTTGTATATTTAGATTATTTTGTATGTATGTATTTATGTATCTATTTTAGTAGTTTGTTTTTATTACCTAATTGTAGTAGCTCTTATGATTTCAAATTTGCACCGAGTGCAACCCCATGTCGTATCCAGGCTATCTCTATCCATTCAAGGTTGCCTGGAAGAGATCGCGGAGCGCGATTAGGCCGCCTGTTGTATTTTTGTCTTAATTTTTATGTTTTTTTTGTATTGTTTTATCATGGTGTACAATAAAGTATATATAAATATTTAGTCTTGTTATTAGTTTAATTAGGAACTAACTTCTGCCAGCGGCTTCGCCCGCGTGCATGTCGTAAATAATCCCGAGGGAACATATTCCTGGGCCAAGTATCTTATGTGCTATTCCAGACTATAATCTATATCTGTGCAAAATTTCATCCAGATCCGTTTAGCCGTTCTGACGTGATTAAGTAACAAACATACACACATCCAAACCTTCGCATTTACAATATTACTAGCTGTTCCCCGCGGATTCCCCACCCCACAGGACCCGTTTTCGGCATAAAAAAAATAGTCTATGTCACTCAGGAATAATGTAGCTTTCTATTAGTGAAAGATTTTTTTAAATCGGTCCAGTAGTTTTGGAGCCTTTTCGGTACAAACAAACAAACAAAAAAATCTTTCCTCTTTATAATAATAATTATTATTAGTATAGATTAGTAAAAAATAAGATATGTTTCTGAAAATAATAAAACTGCTTAAATACTAGTTTAGTACTTTAATTAACTTACAAAACTCCTGACATTAAAAAGCTGGCATTTTGACCAAAGATATATCAGGACAAACCCTGGCGTCTGGTAGCCCTATACAAAACAGGACCCCAACCCTTTCCCGTCGCTATGGCAACTGAGAGGAAGTACAACAGAGACGAATGGCCGCCATGTCTTTTTAATTAGTACTTAGTGGGTTCCGTGTCGGCTGATGACTGCACGAATTTCTTTATGGGAACAGCTTAGAGGAATAATGAAAAAACTTTCCGCATTATTTTCTTGTTGGGCCTGTAAGCATTTTTTGTGAAATTACTAAGAGATTTAATTAAATGTGGTTTTACCTGTGGGTTTACTCGGTAGTTTAGTGTTGTATGAATAAATTTTAAAGATAACCTAACATCACCCCTGTATTATTCGATGGGTTGGCAGAGGTGGACCTGAAGTATCTTTGCTGTACACCGACATTTCGCAGTTTATGTTCTGAAATAAGGGTGAATAATAAAGATGTGTATAGAATGATATGCCCATTTTGGTGTGATTCTCGATAAGTTAAGTTGATTGATTGATCTTAGAGTAAGCTTTCTCTAACAGGTGATTATCGCTGCACAAGGTAGCCCAGAAGAAAAATTTGAAAACTTAAATACCCTTGACACATTTTTATTTTATGCTATTTAAGTTATCTAGTAGTAGACACGCTTCGATCGACAATTTATTGAACACGTAATTATGACACGATATCTTGCGAAAACACCCCGATTTAAACAGTAAAACGCCCATAACTTTTGAACGACTGAACATAGCTAAGAACACTCTCGATAAAGTCACCATTCAAACGAAAAATCGATATCAAAATCGGTTCATCCGTTTAGGAGCTATGATGTCACAGACAGATACACAAATACATATATACAAATTTATAACACCCCTGTTTTTCTGTCGGGGGTTAAAAGTGAATAAATTGTTCCCTACCTACTTAAATCCTAATTATTCTACTTGTACTTCATATCTTTTTAGTGTAGTTTAGTAAGTCAATGTTTGTGAGGATGGATGGATGGACTGCACTGATTTTGATGAACATTTACAGTAATATCTAATATATATAAATCTCCTGTCACGATGTTTGTCCGCGATGGATTCCTAAACTACATAACCGATTTTAAATTAAATTGGCACACCGTGAGCAGTCTGGGCCAACTTGAGATATAGGGTAGGGTAGGGTAGGGTAGGGTATGGTAGGGTAGGGTAGGGTAGGGTAGGTAGGGTAGGTAGGGTAGGGTAGGTAGGGTAGGTAGGGTAGGTAGGGTAGGTAGGGTAGGGTAGGTAGGGTAGGGTAGGTAGGGTAGGTAGGGTAGGGTAGGGTAGGGTAGGGTAGGTAGGGTAGGTAGGGTAGGGTAGGGTAGGATAGGTAGTTAGGGTAGGGTACGTAGGGTAGGTAGGGTAGGTAGGGTAAGGTAGGTAGGGTAGGGTAGGGTAGGGTAGGTAGGGTAGGGTAGGGTAGGTAGTTAGGGTAGGTAGGGTAGGTAGAGTAGATGAATGTTTGGTGTTTTTATGGCAAAACAAAGTTTGCCGGGTCAGCTAGTAGTTTATAAATCAGAATAACATATATGTTATAATTTATAACGATATTCGAGAAAGTAATTATTCCACGAGGGCGGAAACGCGGGCGGATGCTACAAGTACTCGTACAAAGATACTCTTATATACACTAACGAGCAATGAAAAAGTTCCAGTGACATAGCACCAAATTACTCCTAAACGGGAAAGGCTAGCTTAATGACGCCGTCTGCAATATTGAAGAACATTTAACATCGCATCAGAACTAAAAACGTAAATATTGTGTTCAAATTTTAAATTAAATGTGAAAAATTTCAATTAAGGTGTTTGTCGGCATTTTGTGGGTGGAACTTTTTCATTGCTCGGCAGTTTAATATTATGCAGTGGTAGGTACATTATAAGTATCCTTCCTTCATATAGGTAAATCCTATTTCTCAAAGTACTTGGAACTGTAGGTTTACTAAGCCGCTTAGAAACTGTAGAGCGAACTTTCAAAGGAAACTCCGGCTAAAACACTAACCCTATTCCACACAATTTATCCTGAGGAAATACATTATGTGAAAAGCTACTTTAAATGTATCTCTACGATTAAGAAAAGTTTTTAAAGCATCATCCTACGCCATATGAAAACTGCAAATTTGTACAGAACTAATAAAATAAAGAGAGATAATTGTTTGTATAGGTATGTGTTTGTAAAAGTCTCTGGAATTATTGGCCCGATTACGAAAAAAAAATACTGATAGAAAGGCAATACTGCTATGGCTCAGTGAGTGAGAAACGAGCATGTTTATTCCGTAACAAGTCTAGAGTCTGCTTTTAATGTATGTTTACTAACGCCCATAATTTTTGAACGGCTGAACCGATTTTCATCAAACATAGCTAGGAACAATCTCGAAATAGTCACCTGTCAAACGAAATCGGTTCATCCGTTTAAGAGCTATGATGCCACTGACAGATACACCAATACACACGCCAAACTTACAACACTCCTCTTTTTCCGTCGGGCGTTAAAATGCGCGGTTCCTGTGCAAAGGAATGGGATCGAAACCGCGGCAAAAGCTAGACTTTTATAAAATCTTTATCAATAGTAAATTAATGACCCACCCGTCCGTATTTTTAAACTGTCCACCCCGATATAGAAATACCTGTATTTTAAAGCCCTTTCACAGGACGAAAGTTCGGGACCTAGTACTAGTTGTCCTAACTGTGATCTCTCACCCGGAAATTGGCAAGGGAGCTGTATATGCTTATTTACTTGGAACAGTAACGGCCTTTAGAGCAGTGAATAGGTCCGTAGGCGAAGATAATTCTTTGTTTGAATTTGAATTATGACATTTCGTTGAACTATACAATTTTAGTCGGTCATAGTTCCGCCAACCATTTTCAAAAATGGAAGCAAAGTCCTGAATCGACATCTATCGACATGCTCAATTTAGAAATGGAATACCTACTAACGATATACTTAAGGTTTCTATGCCGGCTTCCTACGAAGATTTAAGAATGGCCGAATTACTACGATTCTACGAATTATACCGGGCTTACCATAAATAAAGTAAAGGTTCAAATAACCTTTATATGATAAAAACAGTTTATCAGATTTATTACGAAAACCTTTTTCTAACAACATGACAGTATATTTTTCTATTGTACCTTTTCGTATATCATAGGTATTCCAATATTCGATTAAGCAGATTTAAGCCCACACTCGACAAGTTAAATAACATTCAAAATAAAACATATCATGACAGGCCCACGTGGCCCCGGGGCGAATATTACAGATTTAAATAAACTGTATTTGATAGGAACGTATTCGTGAATATGATAAGGTAAAATAAATACTTTTTGTTGAATACATTTTATTTTAAGGAACAATAAAAAAATAGGTAGTATTTTTAGGCCTAACTTTGGATGCTAAGCTTCAGTGGGGCCCACATATAGATAAATTGTCAAAGAAGCTAAGCTCCGCAGCATATGCTGTTAGAAAAATTCGTAATTTAACTGACATAAAGACAGCCCGTTTAGTATTTTCACTTTAGCTATTTTCATAGTGTAATGTCGTATGGTATTCTGTTGTGGGGAAATGCCACCGACATCCAGACTATCTTTGTTTTGCAGAAAAGAGCTGTTCGATCAATTTATAAATTAAGCCCGAGACACTCTCTCAGAGAGAAATTTAAGGAGATTAACGTAATGACTGTGCCTTCTCAGTATATTTATGAAAATCTTTTATATGCCCATAAAAATAAAAAATAGTTTTAAAATACAGTGATATCCATAACATAAATACTAGGAACAAACACAAATTTGTAGTACCTACAACAAGGCTCAAGAAAATAGGTGGCTCGTTTAGATGTCAATGTGTACGCTTTTATAATAAGCTGCCAAGCCACGTTCAAGGTCTAAGTGTTAATAAATTCAAATCATTCATTAAACGTAAGTTGTGCCAGAAAGCGTTTTATAAAATTAAAAATTACGTTGAGGACAAAAAGGCTTGGAATTGAGCTGCTCCAATTAATTTAGTTTTTTTATTTTTATTTTGCACCGTGATTTTAGATTTTGAAATTTTTTTCATTTTTTATTTTTCTTGCTATGTCAAGAATATTTACTTTTTAAAGTATTATATTATTTTATTTTAATTATTGTGAATGTGAAGACTATGTGGATCATTCTTTTTTTATTTTTATTTTAATTTATCTTAGTTATTTTTTAATCATGGTTTGGCAGTTTGAGTATTTATGCGGCCTACCCGAATGTCCTTTCTTTGGTATTGTTCGTCAATTCGTTGAGCTCCTTAAATTCTGAGTTGAGCTGCACGGTTATTGGCAAATGCGTGCACTGACTGGACAGGTGCACTCTATCTGGCTGGTTCTTTGCTCAAAAGACCATTTCAGACATCAGTCTACATGGTCTTCACATTTTTAACCAAGATTTTGCCTGGACATTAAAAGAGACTGTGACCTCTGAGTTTGTTTCGACCTTTCTTCTCAGAGTAGTCAGACAGGAAACATCCTCATCTAGTTTTAAAAAATATGATCGACATGTAAAAGTGTTTGTACAAACCAACTTACAGAAATATTTATTTTTATCATTTATCAATAACAATAAAAAATATTTGTAAATTCAAAACCAAATTAAATTAATTTTAACAATATCCTGAAAATAATAAACATATTTTTATTTTTGATGGGTTTGCTCTTGACTCTAGTCTAGGTCAGAGGTGACCGAGACAGGGTCGACGATGGAGTGAGCTTACCCAGAAGAAGCCTGTTCACTCTAATTTTGAAAAGATTCGGGTTGAAGGCGTTCGGAAACACAAACGCATGGAGTGAATTCCATTCATTCGCTGTGCGCATTATGAAGGATGTTTGGAAGCGCTTGGTGCGAATTGGTGGAATGGCAACATGGTAAGGTAACTTGCAGTGCGTCTAGATGTCCGATGGTAGAAGGGGGCTGGTGGGATGAGGTCGTGGAGTTCTTGAGCACACTCACCGAAGTCCAATCTGTAGAAGACCGACAAGCAGGCAACCTTGCGGCGATGTGCCGAGCTGTGAAGCTTGGCATCCGCCAGTTCAACGTCGCCAATAAGCCTCTTGGCTTTGCGTTCCACCGAGTCAAGCGCAGCAAGCTGATATTTAGCTGAGCCATCGCATAGATGGCTGCAATACTCCATGCAGGATCGGACTTGCGCTTTGTATAGGGTTAAAAGGGTTGTCCAGGCGTAAAGTCTATTTAGGATGCCCAGTTTTATGGCCGCAATTTGGGCTGTATACTCAACGGAGGCGCCGAAGTTGAGACTGGAAAAACATCAATTAACTTGAAACTCTCTTACTGTCACATTGACTATTAGTCACCTTCTCGTTTGAAGATGTGCAAGTAACTTTTAGCCTTTTTAAACTGTTATTTTAACCTTACGGTAATACAAAATTATTTTTATTATTACTTAAACAAAACACTACGTATCTTATCCTAATGTTCAATTTTTTTATCAACTATTCTAATCTTTAGTTAACTTAACCAATAGCACAGATAATATATTACTAGCATACAGATGCCTCATACTATAATTATAAAGAAACCGTGCCGACGTAACTAGCGTTTTTCATCTGATTACCTATACCGATTATTTTGTGTATACCGATCGCGTTCAGTTCCGTTCCACGGCGATAGATAGATCACCATCTATATCCGTGGAACGGATCGGGACGGAACCGAACGCGATGGATGTACAAAAAATAATCAGAATAATCAGTATAAAACGTCGGCACGGTTTCTTTGTATGGGATGAGACACCACTGCCAATGGTTAAATATGCTAACCAATGGTCTCAAATTCGGTAAAAAGCGTTTTTCCGACGATTGTTAGTCTAACAAAGGTCAAATAATTAACTCTCCAACTTGTTTGGCTATTTGTGAGGCTAACAACTGAAGAAATAATTTAATCATTAAAAAACATTTTATTTAAAAGAAGCATTTTTCGTATTCTTCACAGCAAACCCTTTCATTTGATACCCATAACATGGCAGTGCACAAAAAATAACTAGTCCACCATCTTGGGCCGTCCGCCATATTGGATTTAGAATGACGTCACTTATCTAACCATGCATTGTCATCCAAACTAAACGTGTATGCAAAATTTCATCTCAATCGTTGGAGGGTAACTGCTTTAAAATTCAGTTGCAAGATTTGACCCGAACACAATTACATACATATATTGCAAATTAATTATAAGCTTGTAAAATGGTGTTCCACCGATATTTGCAACCATTGGTTAGTATATTATATTGGTTGCTTATTCAGTAGCAGTGCAATAAATTATCAAAACAAATTTGTGTTTTTATGTGTGTGTGACAGTTTCTATATTTAATCATTGGTTAAGTAAACTACGGATCAAAAACTGTGCCTAAGTAGATAACATAAACTCCTAAACTTAAAGACGTAAATTCACGCAAGAACTTAAACACATAAACAAACTAACATATCTACACCCCAGATTCTTTAATCTACTCAAAACAGCTGGGAAAACTTTCGGCGGTATGAAAATGTAAAGCGATTTGAAGTCTGCACTCTGCATAGTGCACACTGCAGAGTTCACAGTGGGGTTAAAAGGCAATTATAAGTTTACTAGGCCTTTTAAAAAACAGTTATGTGTAAGTGGATTTTGCATTACTGAAACGTGTGTATGGCGTGAGTTGAAATGTGAAGTGCAATAACATTTTAATGAACTTTACTAATGTGCTTAACATCGTGTGTTTAGTAGTATCGCATGCGTTGGTGTTATTACCTGAAGAAAACCTGAAGAAATGTCATTTTTGTACATCGAAATTTTTATTTATAATTGTAGGAAGGCTTGCGCTTGACCACTATCTCACCTGATGGTAAGTGATGATGTGGAGGCGATCGGCGGTGGCGACCTCTAGCGTCCGGCCCTGGTGCAGGCCATGGTACGGAGCGAGAGGGCATGGGAAGCTGTCTCCTGCTTCTGCGAAGCAGTAATGCTCGCAAAGGTGGAGGCGGAACGCGTGAGGGAGACGCATTGGAGACGCCCTCACGCCCCTAACCACCGCAGGAGACGCCCCGGGCGTCGGGAGTCGCAAGCCGATTCCCGGCCACCGTAGACGCGGGCTTGCGGACGGAAAGTAATGGGTAGCTCGCCGTCCGATAAGGACCAAGCCCGAGTTTACGGCGCGTAGTGTTCCACGCGCGCCTCAAAGAGATCATGTCTGGGTCGCGGATAACTTTGAAAGAGAGTTACCGCGGCCCTGGCACAAGCAACTGAAGGAACACGGGTGGGTTTTAGTCAGTAAAAGTCTGACACGCTCCCCCGCTTCACCCAGAGCGGGAGAAGTCATTGGATTAAAAAAAAGAAAAAATAAAAAAAAAGCAGTGATGGTGTGGTCGAAGCTGTAGCACGCTTGCCTAGAAGTAACCTATTCACTCTAGAATTAAAGACCCCTAGATTGTAGCTATCGGGAAACACAGACTCCGGCAGGGAATTCCACTCCTTAGCTGTACGTAATATTGTCGAAAAAATGCCAGGGTGTTATAGTACAACCAACAGAACCCATATCCAGAATTTTTGTCTGTTTAGTATTGCACGCATCTCCAAAAATGAACGAAGTCAATGTACATAACTTTTATACATAAGCATTGATCATAACTCGAAGTATTACGTTTTTGTTTCAAAGCAATTGGTTCAATCTATCAAAAGATATTTGAAATTTGAGTGTTCAAGAAGTAAAATATCACAACACACGCAATTCAGATACTCGGTCAGTTGAACTCCATATTCGATAGATCGCGTTGTGCATTCGGCGTCATTTTCTGAATGGCTGAGTTAAGATTCTCCTCGGAAGAATGACCCCATAAAAAAATGGTAGGTTAGGTAGGGTGGGTAGGGTAGGCAGTTGACGGGAGCGGAGCCGCGGGCGCAGCTAGTTAATTAATAAAACTGGTTTTAAAAGTTATAATTTTTGTACGTAATATGACAGCTGTCACTGAACATGGGGTTTGTTACTCGGATCGAGCAATGTGTTTGAGTTTTCCATCTGGAATATCTTAGTTGCAGGATGGAGTCTTGATATATATCCGGTAGATGACAAAAGGTTATCCATACACATCGTACTAAGAGTATATCTATACTATCTATACTAATATTATAAAGAGGAAAGATTTGTTTGTTTGTTTGTACCGAATAGGCTCCAAAACTACTGGACCGATTTAAAAAAATCTTTCACCAATAGAAAGCTACATTGTTCCTGAGTGACAAAGGCTATTTTTTAATCCCGAAAACGGGTCCTGTGGGGTGTTCCACGGGAGCGAAGCCGCGGGGAACAGCTAGTATACTACTATAAATGCGAAAGTTTCTGAGGATGGATGGATAGATGTTTGTTACACTTTCACACAAAAACTACTGAATGGATTTAGATAAAACTTATCAGTAAGATAGCTTGTACATAAGAATAACACATAGGCTATAATTTATAAATGCGCCACTAATGCCACGCGGGCAGAGCCGCGGGCGGCAGCTAGTCACACTAATATTATAAAAGTTTATGACTGTGTTTGTTACTTCTTTACGCTCAAACGGCTGGACGGATCCGGATAAAATTTGGCACAGAGGTAGATTATAGTCAGGAATAGCATATCGATTTTTTATTTCGGGAATATGTTTCCTCGGGATAATTTTCGACTATCACGCGGACTCATTTGTAGTCTATATCAATATTATAAAGAGGAAAGATTATTTTGTTTGTTCGTTTGTACCGAATAGGCTCCAAAACTACTGGACCGATTCCAAAAATAATTTTACCTATGGAAAGCTACATTATTTCCGAGTAAGAAAGGCTATAATTTTGACGGGAGCGAAGCCGCGGGGGTCAGCTAGAGTATTTAAAATGCGAAATAACTCTGTCTCTCTGTCTAACTTTCTGTCTGTTACCTTTTCACGCTTAAACCGCTGAACTGAATTAGATGAAATTTGATATAGAGATAGTTTGAGACCCTGGGATGGACATAGGATATTTGTTATCCTGGTAGTATGTTCCCTTGGGACGATAAAACACTTGTAACGTAGCCTCGGGTAGATGCTCTAGTTTATTTTATGGGACTGACGAAATTCTTTCTTCTTTCTTTTTTTAAAAACGTTGCCCCACACTAGGAATTTCTTCCTGTATCGTGGGTGCCTTTACAAACAAATAAACTCACATACACAACACCCAGAGCCGGAACAACTATCTGTAGATCATACAAATATTTGTTCCGTGCGGGCATCGAACCCGCGACACACTGCGCCAACCATGCGCAAAAATAATAAATTAGAAAAAAAAAACATATATAGAAAAAGTAATAAAAAAAATAAAAATAATATAAGTGATCTACACCTTCGCCTAGTCCATCAGGGAATGTAGGTATGATGTTATGTTATGTGTGCAGATATTCAATGTTTATGTGTCTCTATAATTTACTACCTTTTCAAGTGCGTATTAAGGCAAGGATCATGAAAGACTAAAATCTTTTTCCAGCTGAAAAAACCAACCAAAAAAAAAAATTAATAAAAAAACCGGCCAAGTGCGAGTCGGACTAGCGCACGAAGGGTTCCGTACCATTATCGCAAAAACGGCAAAATATCACGTTTGTTGTATGGGAGCCCCACTTAAATATTGATTTTATTTTGTTTTTAATATTTTTTGTTATAGCGGCAACAGAAATAGATTTATTTTCGATGGATCCCACTTTTGAATCCCATTTTAATATTTTTGGCGTTGGATCCCACAAAACATTATTATGTATTTCCGTTGGATCCCGAATTTTAAAAATGCAAGAAAATTACGTTTTATTGTCGTTGAATCCCAAAAACTATTTCCGTTGGATCCCAAATGCTTAAAAAAATCTGAATGCGGGTACTTTCAACAACAAAATTGTTTATAATACAATGAGATTATATTGACTGTCCACATTAAAGTCCACATTTTGCCTACATACACGAGATCCAAAACGAAGCAGCTGGCACAGCTCCGGTATACTGACGAAAAGCATTCAGAGTCGGATGTGCCCGTCGTGGGTGGGCTCGGTTGGTCCCCAGAATTGGACCGCTTTTCGATCGAAGCTACCAATACACCCGTGAACGTCGATCTGGTCTCTGTAGCATCACGCCAAAACCCCACTATTAGCACTGAACCTTCTAAATCAAGTTCTAGATCTAGTGTGTTACGTTCTTCACGGTCATCAGCCACTATCAAGGCAAGTAAATTGACCGCAGAGGCACTTTTAACTGGAAGTTCGCTAGAAAGGGAAAAGCAACTGCTGCTACGTGACCAGCAAATCTTTTTACAGACTCCGCCATCTCCTGATTACGTCGGTTTATGGCCCGTTCAGGTGTTCCAAGAAAAATACTGTCAGATAACGGCACCGCTTTTATTGGGACAAACCATCAGTTATGTAACTGTTATTTTTGCGACGCGTTTCAAGATTCTGTTGCCAATAATCAAATCGAATGGAGCTTCATTCCACCTGCGTTGTGCTTTATGGGTGACTGTGTGTGTGGGAAAGACTTCATGAAGACAGCCTTTCAGGATACTTTAAGAGAAAAAGCCCCACGAGAAGAACTGCTACACACGCTTCTAGAAGCCAAATCAATTTTTAATTGCTAATAATGAATATGAAAGCCTCAAACCTTTTCATTTTCTAATAGACAGCTCATCAAATCAGCAGTTATCTACCTCTCTGGACGATGGAGTTTTTTCATTAAGAAAAGTGTGAAAAAAGCTCTTAGCCTCTCTGAGATTTATTGGAGCAGGTGGTTCAAGGAATACGGTAAGTATTCCTTGAACCACTTCTCAAGACAAAGAGGCAGCAAGGAGACGGTTATCGTAATTTGGCTGTTACTGACGTTGTCACTAAAGGCCGAACGCTGAAGGGGCCCGATAGAAAGTTAGCCGTACTGGAATACCAAAATCCAGTAGGTTTTGCGACCTCTTTATATATTTATGAGTTTTTACTCGTTTTTAGGGTTCCGAAGTCAACAAGAAACCCTTATAGTTTCGGTATGTCCATCCGCAGATTAGCTCAGAGACTCTTAGTACTAGAAAGCTATAATTTGGTATGGATATAAATATTAATAATTCCGACAAAGTGGTAAAATAAAATCAACCAACAACAACAGCCTTTTGATACAATACACATCAAAGTCGCATTAATAAATACTCTTTCCAAAGAGTAACCACAAATAACCTACAAAAGTTCATGACTGAATATCTATTAATCTCGACGTTCCCGAGCAAAAATTTTTGCACAAACTAACTCAGAACATGACTCGAAGATAAACCAGATATTTTTCATTTAATGACGTAGGAATTTAATCTCAGCTAAAACAATGTAGTTATGAGCTTCTGCCATTGTCCTTTAGTATGCAGGAGGTTTCTGGGGCGTAAATCGATCTAGCTAGGTTGAATTTTTAGAAAACGTCGTTTTCTCTATTTATTTATTTCTCTCTCTATTTTTCTTTATTTTCACCCGAGCATAAGTCGGTCACCCAGGTACTTTAGTGTAAAAACGTGACCTGACCTTTTAACACTAAAGTGCATGATTTGTGTGCAAATAAAGTATGAATTCATTCATGTTTCATTGTTCTGTCTTTCATTCATTTAATCATTTAATAGTCGGTGGGCCGAAAACACACGCTGCTTTTTATGTTTGCTAGAGGTAAATCACTTTTCTTTTGACAAGTACACATGTTGTTATAACATGGGATTCAATGGGAATAGCAAATGGGACCCATCGCCAATACCTAAAAAATGGGATCTAAAAGTGGGATCCAACGAAAATAAATCCAGAAATACACCATCTGTGAAAATTTCAACTGTCTAGCTACCACGGTTCTTGAGATACAGCCTGGTGACAGACAGGCAGACAGATGGAGCGCGGAGTCTTAGTAATAGGGTCCCGTTTTTACCCTTTGGGTACGGAACCCTAAAAATGAATTATAGATATCGGTTGAAAAGAATTGAAGATTTCACAGATATAAAGCGTTTCAGATTCAGTAAATTCTTAATAGGTAAGCATTTCGTCGGTACCCGTAGATATAACTCAGGCCTCGCTTGGGCAGATGAGAACTTTTAATATTACGATCTAGAACATAAAAACGTGCTGAAAAATTGTAACTGTGAAGAAGGAAATACAAATGTTCTACTATAAACAAAATAAGTGTGTACCTTGCGGTGGAAATGCTTACTATAAAACAAAAAGTAATTTTAAAAATTAAAACCCGACTGCTATTAATATATATTTGCGAGCTGGATATATATTTGCGAGCTGGCTGACCCCCTGATCCTCCGACTGCACAGCATGATATTTTCTTGTTTATAGCTTTTTAGTTCGCTTCTTAAGCAGTAGGGTTTTTGAGTTTTAAAATAACTTTTTTATTTACAACTTTTTAGTTAACAAATTTTTTCGAATTATTTTTAAACATATATGTGGTATATATTTTTGTAATAACCTCTTAAAAGCCTTCATTTTGATACCCCACACGATGGGTTTGGAAGAAAAAAAAATTGGGGCCCGGACAATATGGCGCCCAACCGCCATATTTGTATTTTTTTAACTTCACTTATCTAAGAACACTTGGGCGGTAAAGACCTATCTAACTATGTCCTAATCGTATAAATCCGTTTAGCGGTTTGAAAGATATGAGGTAATAAAGAATACTACATACATACATACTTACATACAAGATACGCGCGAAAAACATAACCCTTTCCTTGCAGCCGGGTAATAACGATGTAGTCCAAAAATGGTGGAGAGGGCAAAGTTCACACTGCGTTTTAATCACGGATATTTTTCTTAATCCCGAAAACCGTGACGTCAAAATCCTCAATTTGTAGGTGCGGCTTATCGAATTCGGTTTTACTGAAGGTTTTATTTAGATATAAAAAAAGGTTAGGAATTTCGCAAACGATACAAGTGTTCGGTATGCCGAGGATAGGTTAGTAGTGCGGAATACCGAAAATGAAACTAAAAAAGAAAAACTCGACGTTTTCTTCAACATTTTACACATAATACTACTTAGTAAATAAACATTTTCATGTGTCCTTTTCTTTAGATTCCTTTGTGTCTTCGTGTTCAGAGATATCTAATATAAAAAGAGAAAGCTACAAAATGTAGGACTAAAGACTGTCACAGACAGAAATGCTTCTGTCATAACGCGAAGTGAAAAGGGGATGACACAAACAAATATTGCTACAATACATGTGTTGTTACGTGGAACAATACACAAGATGAGTAGAATCATCTCCGTATCCGTAATAAAAAAACTAACCGGAATTGAAATGGAGACGAAAAATGGCAGAAAATGAGCCGAGTAATAGACCGTCTTCGCCAACCGAGTTTAAGTACTTGGAACTGGAAAAATTACGGCGAAGCGCACTCAAATGAACGACATTTTATTTAATAAAAAACTGTCATTAAACTTAGACTCTAGACCAACTCATTGAGGTACTTTTTAGGGTTCCATAGCCAAAGGGTAAAAACGGGATCCTATTACAAAGACTTCACTGTCCGTCTGTCTGTCTGTCACCAGGCTGTATCTCATGAACCGTGATAGCTAGACAGTTGAAATTTTCACCGATGATGTATTTCTGTTGCCGCTGTAACAAATACTAAAAACAGAATAAAATAAATATTTATGTGGGACTCCCATACAACAAACGTGTCTTTTTTGTCGTTTTATGCTATAATGGAACGCTTCGTGCGCGAGTCCAACTCGCACTTGGCTGGTTTTTAAGGTTCTGTACCCAAAGGGTAAAAACGTGACCCTATTACTAAGACTTCGCGATCCGTCTGTATGTCTGTCACCAGGCTGTATCTCATGAACCGTGATAGCTAGACAGTTATAATATATAGCTAGAAATTTTCACAGATAATGTATTTCTGTTGCCGCTATAACAACAAATACTAAAAACAGTATAAAATAAATATTTAAGGGGGGCTCCCATACAACAAACGTGATATTTTTGTCGTTTTTTGCTCGATATTAATAACGGCAACAGGTAGATGCTTGAAATATTCACAGAATGTTTAGTTGTATATTTACTTCAAAAAGTAATAATTATTAAAGTAAAATAAAATAAATTAAGGGAAGCTCCCATACAACAAACGTGATTTTTTTGCAGTGTTTTGCGATAATGGTACGGAATTACGGAACTCTTCGTGTGCGAGTCCGACTCGCACTTGGCCGGTTTTTTTAACTTGCGTAGGTGTGTTTTTACTACCAAGTTTTCACATCAGTGTAAAATTACGTTAGACAAACGGCACAGCTATCATTTATGAACATAGAGGGAATAATTATTTACTCATTTGCTTTAGAAATGCTGCCACTACGCCGTTGCTATGGTATACACCAGTAACACTGAACATTTTGGGTGTAAATAATATGCAGCAAACACATAGGCAACGTTTCCGTTCCCTAACAGATCGAACTCTGTGTCATCATTAATCAAAACGTCATCGATAAAGAACGGTGTTTTCTAGTCCCGCGGTACTACGCAACGGTTCGATTGTTCCATTTCTGAAATTTGAATGCAGTGTTTGCTAATTCTGGTTTTGAAATAGGGTTGTGCGACTCATGTACGGTTAATTGCCGGTGATCATGCAAGCACTGGCAGTATAGGGTAGATTCAACAGCTGTTCTGAATTCAAACTGTCGATGGTAATCTATAACAAATCAGGGTAATTTATCGAAGTGTGTTTTTTTGATTGAAGTAGTTCTATGAAAATGGTATTTTTTACGAGTTATTTGTAAATTGAAATTGGGTTTTCTATTGTAATAATTAGACATTCAATGTTTTGTTTTTAAATTGAAACTTGCTTATTTAAAGACGAGAATTGTGGGTGTTTCACGTATGCGTCACGGTTAGGAAAATTTCGTTACAAGTGTGAGAAGAAAGATATAACTCCTTCCTGCTCTCACACTACATCTCTCTATAATATGATTTTTAATTTCGTAGACTAAACTGACATTTGGGGGGTTGTCACTTTATCGTTACATAAAAATAGTGTCGTACCCTAACTATCCTGAGTGATCGAAATTTAATCGAAAATCGAAGTAGATCGAAAATGAAACTATTTTACGACATAAATTTAAATTTGTTTAGAAACTAGCGGCCCTTATTTAGTTTCTACTCATTTATGTCAGACTTCATTTTATCAATTGCATTTATTTTATTGTTGATTTTATACTTAACACAATAAAAGTTCATGTACTATGTGTATGAATACTTTTATATTTAAATATATTACGTTTTTATTCATAAAACATTTATTTACACCAATTAGGAAAAATAAATTGAGGAGTCATGTCACATCGATTCGATAAATCACTTATGATTGAGCCTTACCTACAACACTATGCTCCGCGCTTGCAACATTTAAAAAAAACCGGCCAAGTTCGAGTCGAACTCGCACACGAAGGGTTCCGTATCATTACTGCAAAAAAATCACGTTTGTTGTATGGGGCTCCCTTAATTTATTTTATTTTAATTTAATAATTATTATTTTTTGAATTGAATATACAACTTAACATTCCGTGAATATTTCAAGCGTCTACCTGTTGCCGTTATTAATATCGAGCAAAAAACGGCAAAAATATCACGTTTGTTGTATGGGAGCCCCCCTTTAATAATTACTTTATACTGTTTTTAGTATTTGTTATTATAGCGGCAACAGATATACATCATCTGTGAAAATTACAATTGTCTAGCTATCACGGTTCATGAGATACAGCCTGGTGACAGACGGACAGACAGACAGACAGACGGATCGCGAAGTCTTAGTAATAGGGTCCCATTTTTACCCTTTGGGTACGGAACCCTAAAAATAAGGTTAATGGCAGCTGTCATTTTAGTCTACGAAATTAAAAATCACAGTATATTTTTTTTACTTTTGTGAAGTTTCACTTCAATCACTTGTGTACAGTGTCACGGTGACGCACGCACAATTTTTATTAGAGCGTTTTTATTTATAACATTTCGAGTTTTGACTTTTTTGCCCTGAATGTGTCATCCATGTAATATGCATTAGGTTATACATATACATTTCCAATGTCTGATTCCCTTCTCATGTTTCGCGACTTCTCCCGGTAACACGACAGCGCGAAGCTAGGCACTTATTTTTTATGTCATCGCCGATTTATAACTTAGTCGACAGTAAATCGTGAGGATCGAATGCGAAAAAAAAATATGACACCGAGGACTTTTTTTTTTGTAAACCAGCACGTGTATGATTATAATATCAGTTGCGTACCTATCTTACCTTCGTGACACTTGACGGACAGGCGGAAAATGAGGTCGAACGAGATTTCTTTGCGATAGTTCTAACTTTCTTAGGTACCGTATGTAAAGGAGATAATAGGTAGTGTTTATGGAATTATATAGTACCTAAGTATTCGGTATATTCGCATTCATGTGTTTTTGCCTCAGGTTAGTAATTATTTCATATTGACTGATATCTCTGAACTTTTTGTAATGTTATACATACTTATGCATTTATTTTCTGCGATACTGAAACATTTTCCTTTGCAAGGCCAGAAAAAAAAAATGGCTGTGACCATAAGCTCTTAGATTAAGGTTATTTTGAGATCGCATAAGTGACAGATGTATACATTTCATATACATCTGTCCCTTACACACACTCAAAATAACCTTACTCTAAGAGCTTATGGTCACCCCCCTGTTCTTTTGTTGGATAGAATGCCATGTGTGTTCTTTTGTTGGTTTTGTTGAATGTTGGCCTTTAGTTAGTAAATCACATTGCCAGTTGTAACACTTTGAAAAATATTACCGAAATACAATCCACAGTCCGTCAATTGCCACTTAGAACAGATCGATTTGAAATTGAGTTTCAAAGAAATTAGTAAAGGGCTTTTAAGCCAAGCCAAAGTAGAATTTACGTTCTCGGTTGTAAAATTACTTTTGGCTATGAACTTTAGCGATACTTTTTAGCTTTTATACACAACAATATTGCGTTAAAAACTCGTATAAAATAATAATGTAATGTTGGAGTAAAAATGAAGCATTTCGGTGCTCGTTCGCACCTTTTCCTTAAGAATTATTAAATTTTCCAACGCCATTTCTCTGTATTCAGTTTGAGGAAAAGCATGGTATTCGCGAAGGGAAAAAGATTTACGAAATACTTGAACTTTAATGATTACATTGTTTACTCGACAAGATATATTAAATTATGATTATGTACCTACAAAGGCGTAATAATGATTGTTACCCTAATTTACCTTGTGTCAGACATAATAAAGCTCATATTATTATGGTTACCTTCTAGCTCGCAATTCCATAGCCAAGGTTATTATCGAACAAAACACCGCCTTACGTAAAAATATTTAGCTGCAATTTGTTCCACAATATTTTTTAACGATAATCATAATCGTGTTTTTCAAACGAAATCCAATTTCTGCTCCATAAATTGTGGTTCATGACAAAAATTAATAGACTTCGAAGTGTACTTTATTGAAAAGCTTCGAGAGAGCAATTTTGTTGGATCTTGTAGGTAGGTACCAAGTTTAATGAACACTTATGGACCGAATTCAGAGAGAACTATAAAAGAAACCGTAAAGTCTGTATGTAGGTACTTCTTTATGTTTCTGTTTAGCTCCTACATTGCTTTTTCACGGGTACACTTAGACCAAAATTAGACTGTAACCGATAAACGAAACTAAATTGAATTTCTGTAGAGGCTCTAAGAATTTTGTGGAGCTGTTAATTGCTTGCTCAGAATTACTTGTGTATGTGAGTTTTGTAAATCCTTCGCTAATTTTTGTAATTATTGTTTTCATACTGAATGAGATATTAGATTAAAAAATAAAATTTGAATGAGTAATATCTTCTTAATTGCAATCTTCGTTGCCGCATACATGTTTTGATATTGATGTGGTTTCCTTCTTAATTCTTTATTTTACACCAAAAAAAACCAACACACATGTGATAATAAAGTACATGTACAAAGGCCAGCTTAACTCAATGCTAAGCAATTCAAGCTGCTCAATGCAATTCTTGCTGCGCTTTTTTGCAGAAATACTTTTGCGCCTTTTGCACTATCTGCTGTGATTGGCTGTTGAAAATGCATGCAACCAATAACAGCAGATAACACGTGCTTGTTAATTTGTCACATTAAGCTCCGATAATTTAGAGCTAGGCAACTGGCGGTTAGGTAAGTACTGTGACTTGTGAGCCGTGGGCTATTATTTCGGTCTGGCGACACGCGACTTGTATCTATTTATGGTACGTGGTATTGCGATTACTCTTCATTTCTTTGAGATTCGTTTATTTTTTTGACATCCGTTAATAATGCGCTCTTTTGGTGCCCCATTTTCTGTCGTTTTGTTTGATAAATGCCTACTATATTCAAAATATATGACATTAATGCAATAGTTGTTCGTCTATTACATCGGCATAAACATAATTAGCGAATTATGTATGTAAGTAGGTTCTATAGGTGAAGATCTGCCTCACCCTTCGGGCACGGGGTCCAAGCGCTAAGAAATAAAATTTGGTTCAAATAAATCTTACTAGATGGCGCAATATGCACCGATTTGTTAGGTATTGAATTGTGTGTAAAAAATAATTTTCTGGCATTGAACATAAACATTTTATGTTCTTGTTTAATCATTTCTCATAAGCACAAAATAATGGATTATTGGGCTCTTAAATCACTTTCAAAAGATTATTTGAACGGATCGTTTAAAATTGTTGCAGATAGATGGCGCTGTTTTAAATTTTAGAGGCATTCCACTCGATTGTTTACATTTGTATTGTAACACATTTTGGTGCAATGAAACTGTAGAAACGCTATAAAACAAATCGCCACTGTTTTTAAAGAAAAAAATACTGACGAACAGAGTAAACCCTTTTACTTGCAAGTCGCTGCTAACACCATAACTATCGCCGTGGAACGGAACCTAACGCGATCGATGTGCAAAAATTAATCAGAAAATCAGACGAAAAACGCTAGTTACGTCGGCACAGTTTCTTTGTATGGTGTGAGGCATCTGTATGCTAGTATTATATTATCTGTGCTTCGGCTAATACAGGCACATGTATGTTGCTTTAATACGTCTACATTGTCCAGTGTGTTTTCAGACGAAAACAATATAAACTTCACCAACACACCAAAATGAAAACCAGTCCACAAAACCACACGTTTCAAACCGCTAATTCCGAACATTTTATTTAAACCTCTCCCCCGAACTTAATCAAAACAGCCAACAGTAAAACCGTGAACCGTCGCGTAGTTTGTAGTTTCCATTTGACATGAGAGGCAACCGGTGCGGTCTGGCCAATCGATACCACCTGCCCCTATGGCCTACGTGACTCGGATATGTATTGCACACTTGAACCTATTGAGAAGGTGTACTAATAACTGGCAATTAATTGTGTCGCAATTATCTGTGTTTACGTAAAAGTGTCTAGACCACGAAATATTAGATTAGCGTTAGCGACTTCGCTATAATCGTCGATATAAATGTCGCTTACAATGGGCCTTATCAGAAAGCTTCACATCACATCACACATCAGCCTATTAATGTATCCACTGCTTGGACACAGGCCTCCTCTCTGTGAGTGAGAATGGGCCGCGATCCACCACGCGGGCCCAGTGCGGGTTGGTGGATG
This sequence comes from Anorthoa munda, assembly GCA_945859665.1. Lineage (NCBI taxonomy): Eukaryota > Metazoa > Arthropoda > Insecta > Lepidoptera > Noctuidae > Anorthoa > Anorthoa munda. Next base: position 9,410,091 of record OX243893.1, read on the forward strand.
TCACATGTCTTCGAATTTTTGGTTCTAGGACATGTCGGTTTTCTCACGATGTTTTCCTTCACCGTTTTGAGAGAAGTGGTGATGAAATAATTTACACAAAGTAAAGCGCCTGCCTGGGCTCGGACCCACGACCTACAACTTGTAGTCGCGGCCGATACCACTAGGCCACCACTGTTCTCCAGAAAGCTTACAGTCACTCAAAGGACAATGGAGAGGGCCATGCTCGGAGTTTCCTTGCGTGATCCAATCAGAAATGTAGAGATCCGCAAGAGAACCAGGGTTACCGACATAGGCCGAAGAATTTCCAAACTTAAGTGGCAGTCGGCAGGGCACATTGCTCGCAGAACGGATGACCGATGGGGCAGAAAAGTTTTGGAGTGGCGACCGCGAACCGGAAGACATTGCGTTGGAAGGCCTCCACCAGGTGGACCGATGACCTGGTGAAGGTTGCGATCCACTGGTTACGAGACGCATGGGACCGGTCAATGTGGAGACGCTTGGGGAGGTCTATGTCCAGCAATGGACGACTTTCGGCTGATATGATGATGTTAGCGACTGTCAAAAAAGTGTTTGAGATTGACAAGCGCAACCGATATGTCGTGTGCTAATTCTCTACTGTACACCAAAACAATACATTTACACAAAGTGAAAAGCATATTCATGTACAAAGACGTGCTTAATTCCAAATGCAGTTTTCTTACAGCAAACCTTTGAGAAATAGAGAACATACAATAAAAGTGGGCAGTAATCCAGTTTACAATTTAACAGTAAGATATGAATTAAATATTCTTACATAAAATACCTACGTTCATAAATACAAATAAAAATATATGTCTATTAATATTATTGCGTTGATGATGATAACCAACGCTATCGCTAAAAGTTTGTATTTTTTTCTCTAAACAAAGTGTAATTACTTGGGCTATACAGCCCAAGCTATACGCATTGCCTAAAGTACAACTCAAAAGAAATTGAGAACTGGTTTCGCTATGCAGTAGCCACTACCAGCGAACGTAAAAACAAAGAGCATGTAACTAAATCTTAGTTGAATTCCATACTTATAAAAATTCCCTTTTTAGGGTTCCGTAGCCAAATGACAAAAAACGGAACCCTTATGGATTCGTCATGTCTGTCTGTCTGTCCGTCAGTATATCACAGCCACTTTTTTCCGAAACTATAAGAACTATGCTATTGAAACTTGGTAAGTAGATGTATTCTGTGAACCGCATTAAGATTTTCATACGAAAATAGAAAAATGTCAATAAATTTTGAGGGTTACCTATACTTAGAACTGTAACCCAAAATTGTTTTTTTCATCGAACCCATTCGTGGGGGGTATCTATGGATAGGTCTTCAAAAATGATATTGAGGTTTCTAATATAATTTTTTTCTAAACTGAACAGTTTACGCGAGAGACACTTCCAAAGTGGTAAAATGTACCCCCCCCCTCTGTAACTTCTAAAATATGAGAATGATAAAACTAAAAAAAAATAATTATATGATGTACATTTCCATGTAAACTTCCACCGAAAATTGGTTAGAACGAGATCTAGTAAGTAGTTTTTTTTATACGTCATAAATCGTAAACCTTGAACACACAAACACTTGGCCGGTTTTTATTTTGTACTACCTCGTTGAAAAAGGTCTGATTTACCCGCCCCAATACTGCATAGCTTCGTGATAAGGACGAAATAATCAATCCTTTCACTTCCTTCAAATAACAAGAAACCTACAGAGATTTTCTCATCTTTATAAGTTTAGACACCTATTTCCCTACTAAGTCAAGATATTAGAAAATCGATCTAAAATAAAGTGACCTTTTACTCAATAACTTGGCTGGAGAGATGCTATCAGCGACAATAGCTGCCTATTACTTATTGCGCCCTTCGCATCCGGTAAACGGTTTCAAAGGCCGGTCTCAATTACAGCTGCTTTCAGGAACAGTTCCAAAGTTTAATGCAATTTAACAGTTTCAACATTTACGCTTCATAATTGAACTACAAACTTTGCTGCGGACCAATGGAGCTATTAGCGACACACGGCTGTTAACTTTCATAAACTACTGGCAGCTAATTTGTTCATTGGATGTGTTATGGGTATTGGTCCTTTGATACGGAAGTGCTTTTCATTAAGCCGCTAACTACCTAATATCCTGCAATAAGAGTGTCTAAATTATAATCGTATCTTTTTTTTAAACCAGCCTAATGCGAGTCGGACTCGCGCACGAAGGGTTCCGTACCAATATCGCAAAAAACGGCAAAAAAATCACGTTTGTTGTATGGGAGCCCTACATAAATATTTATTTTATTCTGTTTTTAGTATTTGTTATTATAGCGGCAACAGAAATACATCATCTGTTCTTTCATTGCAACTGTGTAGCTATCACGGTTCATGAGATACAGCCTGGTGACAAACAGACAGACAGACAGATGGGTCGCGAAGTCTCAGTAATAAGGTCCCGTTTTTACCCTTTGGGTACGGAACCCTAAAAAGGTATGTTTCTGCCTACCTCCATGGGAAAAGGGTGCGAGTTTATGTATGTATGTATATGTAGGTAACCAAAACTTTTACTGAGCTGAAAAACATGTTAAAAGATAGAACAACCAAAATTGATCTAAGTAGACTTAAAACCGAAAAAGTAATGTTATAAAAAAAAAACATGTATGAAGACAAACATAGTTCTATCTCTCTCCTCCTTCTTGGTAAGTCGGTTAAAAAATATGAGAGAATACTTTGGCAATTTTCCAGCGTAACGAAGACACTAATGAAACCAATTAAAACTTCTTAATAATTTCCAAAAAATTCTTTACCTTTGCCAATTAGCAAGGGTTGCAAAAATGTCTGATTGCAATCAGCAATTATTTTTCAATTTGTACCGCCTTCATTAACGTTTAATATATATTTTGATTGCTTGTACGTGTGAAATAATTTTGTATTGTCGGGCGACCTGTGTTTGACATTTGATCGTGTCACACAAAGCGTTGTTTGGCTAAATAGGCCTTGTTCCACGTGCGTGAAAATTAGACATTTTGTTTCGTGCGACGGGCCTATTATGTAAATCTTGTGATTACAGATTATATGAAAGTGCGGGTTATTTGGTTGCCGAATGACTTAGTTCGTCAAATTCTTATTTTTGGACTCCAGACCTAATTACATTTTATTAGCAATTAGCTGTGCCCCGCGTTTTCATCCGCAATCACTAAACGCAAACTCGGCCTGCACGTCGCGTCGTCGCCCCCGTTCGCTAAATAGCAATGTTGAATTTTTTATTTATTTTTCTATTTCTCCTAAACTGTGCGTCCAAATAACATGCTTTAAAAGCCAAAGTTTATCTTTATCAAATTGTTTTGATGATGAAATAACTTTCGCTAGTAAGGATTAATAAGCAATAATGCTCAGAAATCACTTTTTATTTTCAATAATTTATTTAACCCAAAATGCCTAATGTGTTTTGTGAGGAGCTCGTGGCTAAATAATAACAGCCGCACGGGTCGATCTTCGAGGTTAAGCAACGCTTGACGAGGTCGGTCTGTGGATGGGCGACCATTTCAACATTCCGTGCCTCAGAAAGCACGTTAAGCCGTTGGTCCCGGCTGTCATTTGAAGATCTTTGACAGTCGTTACGAGTAGTCAGAAGCTTGAGATCTGACACCAGTCTTGCCAAGGGATACCGTGTTACCCAGTTACTGGGTTGTGGAGGTCAGATAGGCAGTCGCTCCATGTAAAATACTGGTACTCAGCTGAATCTGGTTAGACTGGAAGCCGACCGCAATATAGTTGGGAAAAGGCTAGGCAGATTGAGATTGCCTAATGTCTTTTGTGGCTTATTTATAAGAGATAGATAGAAAGTGTCGCAGACTTCTGTTTAGATCTACTAGAAACCAATATCTTTGTAGTTCATGGTAGTTACTTATAATTAGCCATTACCCTATTGCATGCGGATAAAACAGTTCGATAGCGCTTTTATTTCGACTTTCTTTACAAATATCGATATTTAAGGCTAACCAAGATCTTAACCATAGTGCTAGATAGCCTATAATCTTTCTCATGAATGTGGCTATTATATACAAACGAATTTTTCAAATCCGACTGGTAGTTCGAGAGATTAGCGCGTTTAAACAAACTCATCAGCTAATATTCACATCACACACATCACATCATCAGCCTATTAATGTTCCCACTGCTGGGACACAGGCCAGCTCTCTGTCAGAGGGAATGGGCCGAAATCCACCACGCGGGCCCAGTGCGGGTTGGTGGATGTCACATGTCTTCGATTTTTTTTTGTTTGTGTTTGAAGTTAATATTACAAATAATATTACATATATATATTAACTAAAGCCTAAATAAAGATAGTCAAAAATCTGTCCAATGTTTGGGATTGACCATGTGGATTTTCGGTAACACTTGCTTGGACGTATTAGTTTGTATAATACGCTCGTTAAAGCATTACATTTTGATGTTTTGACATTATTGCTGATATAAGACATTATATCAGCAATAATGTCAAAACGTCAAAATGTCTAGTATAGTTCTCGCCAAACTTCTTGGCCGCCCTGAAATTGACTACAATGGCCGCCCGGAACGGGGAGCACTATACCTCATATTTCGAGCATGTTTTTCCATTAAAGTTTCGTTTTGGGCGCACGGTTGGCGCAGTGATTGAGCAATTAATTGACTGCTGCGCTGCGTGTCGCGGGTTCGATTCCCGCACGGAACAAAGAAATTGTATGACCTACAGATAGTTGTTCCGGCTCTGGGTGTTTGCGTATGTGAGTTTATATGTTTGTAAACGCACCCACGATACAGGAAGAAATTCCTAGAGTGGGGCAACGATTTCTTTTTTAAACACACAAAGCTCAGATTTTTCAGAAGTCATACATAATCCAATTTTTTAATTTATTTAGCTTGTAGATCTGTTTTAAGCCCGTCAACGCTTAAACTCGGTGACCGTCAAATTAATCTGTCGTTTGCAGCGGCAGCTCACAAGCTTTTTTCTCTCTACTCTTATAAAAGTCGACGAAATTAAAATTATAGCATTATGTAACACGTAGTGCTTATTTATTTTAAATAAGGAGTTTGAACGGCGCGACTTGTGGTCTTGAGTTGAGTGGAAGGAACGAGAGCGCGTGGCAGGTCACCTATGCGATCGACCGACCATCAAGTCTGCTGTAGGGCCCATTGCATAAGTGTACACGAGTCACAGCCGACAGAGAAGGATGACGTCACATCATGAGACGAAGCATGTCAGCCTGAGTCTCAATGCAACATGAATACCACGACTGCTCTGCAAAGAGCCTACTACGTAGAAGAAGAAAATGAATCTGTCACAGCCTTTATTTTGTAACAACTTTTAGTCTACCTAAAATTGTTATGAACACCTTGAATGATTTTGTAATATGTAATCTCTGGGCTTACTTTTTATCCCCAAAAGCGCATAGTTTCCTGTAGGATAACTTATTCAACTTTGAAAGTTTTACCAAGTCTTCTTTTAATTGTTTGTTATCAAAGTGCAGTAGATATTTTTATATTTATAAGGCGATGATAGCTCAGTGGTAGTGATGTCGGATACCGAGACGAAGGTCGCGGGTTCGAATCCTACAATGAGCTTGAGCTTTCGGTGAAGGAAAACATCGTGAGGAAACCATAGCACGGTGGTACGGTACTTTGTAGTACCCGCCTGGCTGGCATCCACCCTCAAGTCGAAAATCTGTCGCCAAGCACCTTCCGGTGTGTTCCGACAGCAGCACTTGAGAGCCAGTTCCCTTCTAGGCTTTGTGTGCTTACCACCATCGGCCACATCATCACTGACCACGGTGAGATTGTGGTCAAACACAGGCCTATACAAAGTAAAAAAAAAAATTGCTTACAACATTGCGCATACAAACCTTGTAGGTTACAAAGTTACGCCGAGTTATTATTTTTCATCGCAATATTCAATTAAAGTAAAAATCTCTAAGTTCCAAGTTACTTGAGATCTATAAAGTGCAAGAAGTTATTGCAATCAAGTTAAACTGAGTTACACCGAGAAATATTTTTCATCGTAATATTAAATTGCTCTGCCTACGGTAGCTCGGGAACATTTCATTACATTTTCAATTACGTTAAAGGAAACTACTGATTTTGTTCAAAACAGTAGTGCTGTGTGGCGTTTCATTATTATTTACATCGTGATTTAATCTTATTATGAATGTTTACGCGTTTTGTTTTTTTGTTTATTAATGTTGGAATGTTGTTCCCTGTATGTGTAGGTAGTCAATGTGAGCGAAAACTCAAGTTATAGAGTGGTTTGGGAACATCACCAAACCGCACCGGTGACGGTAGAAAAACTGTAAAGCCAGAATCATGTTTCATCATCAACATATCAGCCAAAAGACGTCCACTGCTGGACATAGGCCTCCCCCAAGCGTCGCCACATTGACCGGTCCCGTGCGACTCGCAACCAGCGGATCCCCGCAACCTTCACCAGGTCATCGGCCTAACTGGTGGGAGGCGTTCCAACGCAACGTCTTCCGGTTCGCGGTCGCCACTCCAGAACCTTTCTGCCCCATGGGCCATCCGTTCTGCGAGCAATACAGTGCCCTGCCCACTGCCACTTAAGGGTACACTAGTCGAAAATTCTTCCATACAAACGTAGTCTGGCTTTTACTCCACTGTTTGACGATGTATGTTCAAAATAAAAAATTATATCAATTTGTCTCATCATTATCTAGCCCTGTATGGAAGCAAAAAACTAAAAAAAAAATTTACTTGAATGTTATGAGCTTCGTAAGTTCCATATTTTAACACTCATTTTAACGCATCTTTGGGCGCAAATAAGTATCATAAGAAGAAGAAAAATTTAAAAACGGCCTCCATACAGGGATAGATTAGTAGTTCAATAATGCAAATAATTTTATTTTGAACATATACATTCAGTCGTTTTTTCATGATATCCAGACTCCCAAAGGTCTGTTTATAAAATTTCGCGCGCTCGTTTTCGTTCTAAATCATCATCCATTTCGCTACAAATTTGCAAAAGTGTGTATTCGTACGCGTAATAGCTTCTTACTGCTCATAACAGCATCTATCTGTTCCGCACGTGTTGTCGGTTGATATAGCACGCATTTGAACCCCGCGCACAAAATAGTTCGTGCCGTCGACTAGTGTACCCTTAAGTTTGGCAATTCTTCGGGCTATGTCGGTAACCCTGATTCTCTTGCTGATCCCTACATTTCTGATTCGATCACGCAAGGAAACTGAGACTGACTGACTGAAAGCTTTCTGATAAGGCCCATTGTAAGCGACCATAAAGCCAGAATAGCGAGATAATTTATCAAAGTTGGCACGAGACCTGGAATGAAGATCGAAAGGAGATTGACACCCGACAGTGGAATGAGAATGTATGCTGAGAAAACAACCTACATTGACTAAATTAAATAGAATTAAGACCCTTTTATGCGCTAATTGTCTATCTTCGTATATAAATAGACTTTTACCTCCAATATCACCCCTACTCAATAAAGTAATGAAACATTATTTTATGTTTCTACCTAACCTATAATAAGTTCGTACCTATAGTAAAACGTGAGTTATGAGGGTAGTAATTATATTTCGTTCAGTAGGTCGCCGTGATAACATCTTACAAGGGCCGATAGCGCCCCCTGTGGCTTTCAGCGGAACCGTGTCGTATTCGATTACGATAATGCACTAAGCTGTAACAAAGGGAAAAGATTAAGCAAAGATTTATCAATCTTTTAGGGTCCATTTATCTTAGAAATGGACCAGGAGAGACAAGATTGCAGGAAACAATTTGCGAGGTTGGACCATCTACACGTTTGTGCAATAATGGTCGAGCAATTTTCAAACACATTTGATTTCGTCACCGCGGCCATTTATAACTTTATTTTTTATTACGTATTGTTTATACTTTTCATTATATAATAAAATATTATAATTATCATACTTAAAAGTAATATTATGAAAAACAAAATATTTTTTTAAACAAGCTTTTTTCGTATTCTTCACAGCAAACTCTTTCATTTGATACCAATATCATGGCGGTGCACCAAAAATAACTATGCCGTCATCTTGGGCCGTCCGCCATATTGGATTTAGTATGTCGTCACTTAGCTAACCATGCATTGTCATCGAAACTATACGTGAAGACAACATTTCCTCTTATTCGGTTGAAGATAACTGCTATAAAATTCAGTTGCAAGATTTATTCCGAACACACTTAGGTACATGCATACATTGCAAGGTAAATAGAAGCTAATAAGTGCAAGCAGAAATAGCTCTAAGAGTTTATGGTCACACCCCTGGAACAATATGGAGATACAGGAGATACTTTTGCCGGATACCGGTGCAAGGGTAAATAAAATAAAGGTTTACATGCCAACATGATGTATTTCACTATATACAGGCTGGGTTCGAAAAAATCGTGGATCAAACGAAACAGTGTGATAGTTGGGGTTAAACGCAGCAAAAAAATAAATTGGTATTATAAGATCTACTGCAAATAACCCCAGTTATCGCCCTGATCGTTTGATCCACGATTTTTTGCCCACCTCGTATAGTGTCTACCTACTTATGCGCCATACTGCGCCATGTGTGAATGTCATATATTTGAGCCGTGGAGAGGACGTTGACGGCACGTGAACCGGACGTGCAAGCGACGTAGACGTCATGTCGGGTCCGTGTCAGTTCCATGTTACCTCGACATTGTGTTTGACAAGGGACAATAGTAGCACAATTTACGAGTATGCCTAGTGTTACGACCAATAGAAATTATAATGACTTGTTGTTGGTATAATGGTCGCAAGTTCTACTGTTGAATATGAAATATGGTCTTGGCATGCTGAACAAGACAAACAAAGACAAATACAAAAATTCTTTATTTCAACTAGGCCATGAAGCGGCACTTTTGAACGTCAAAAATATAAATTTATAGTTAATAATAATTGATTCTACCGTCCATTCGGAAAAGTAGCTTGTTATGGAGAAGAACGGACAAGAAATTCCTTCCATACATGTTCTTTTAAACAATAAGTGTTTTACAACATTTACATACATACATAAATTCATATACGTGAGGAAGATGCACCCAGCACTACTATACTAAGTATAAAGTATTACAAGCACTAACAGGTAAATTCCTTCATTTCATAAATAGGAACATGGTTCTCACATACTTACAAATATTGCAAACATAGGTAAATTATCTAATTCAACAATAAAGGAACAGTGTGCGAGTCATTACTATAATTATGAGTATAATATAAATTAACCAGTTTGATTTTATCTACACTAAAGATTGCCCTATGGAGCAGGACCAGCATGTTTCCAAGCATTCTTATCTTGAATATAATCATCTAAACTAACATGGTTCTGGATTCGATAACGGGTCGGGATAAGTATTATAGGGTGTTTTTCGCCTGGATTTTTTCTGAAGCTTGGCGTTTGGATTCTCATTCGAACCACATTGTGGGTGTTTTATAGGTATTTTACTGATACCTCAGCCATACCTTTCTGGAAATTAAGACTTTATGTTATGTCATCATTATCAGCCTTTTTGATGAGCAAACTGCCAGGAAACAGACCTCCTCTCTTGGAGAGGGAATGGCCCGTAATCCACCACGCGGGCCCATTGCTGGTTGGTGGATGTCACGTGTAGTTGATTTTTTATTTCTAGGACATGCCGGTTTCCTCACGATATTTTCTTTCCCCGTTTTGAGAGCAGTGGTGGTGAAATAATTAACACAAAGTAAAGCGCCTGCCTGGGTTTGAACCCACGACCTACAACTTATAAGTCGCGGCCGATACTACTGAGCCATCACAGCACTTATGTTATGTTGTTTATTTACCCTCAAGTCCAGTCAGTTGCCTGTTATACCAAAAGACAGAAACTCAGCCTTATATTTCACACTTTGCTTATCACAACATTGCATTGTTGTGATTTCTCCATAGGTTGACCCTAGTCAAAGCCTTCAAAGTCTCCAAATCAAATTAATAGGAAGCCCGAAATGTTTGTTTCCACTATCCTATTCTCTGATTGGTGGTTCGTAAGTGTGTGTAGACTTGTAAGGGACTCTTCGCAGTCGATCGCTTCGCAAACATTTCTCAACAGTTAATCGATACGCGACGCAGTGGGAATCGGTTTGCTGGTTCTTTTCAATCATTAATACGATAAGTGTCAACACTCCAAGTGTTTGTTTGTTTTGGTGTTTCAAAAGGAAAAGCTCTGGTGTTTTCGAAAACGGTGGTGTATGTTGGATTTATTTGAATAATACTCGGTTTGTTAATTAGTTATATCCGCTGTACTTTAAATGCTCAATTTTAAAATGTTTATGTATGTACCTACTAAAGGAGAATTTATCAAGTTCTCGAAAACAAATTATTATCCCCTGATTGCTGTATTTGAAATTGAGTATTTGCATTAAAGTAAGGTTTGACGTTCTTTACTCCAAATGCTCCAATTCAGAAACCATTTTTTATTCTCAGACGGTACAGTAAGCATCGTTTACTCACACATCTGTGATAAAATACGAAAATGGCCGAGAAAGACGTCATAACGTAAATCACACTTAACGTAAGAAATATTCCTCACTTAAAAAACCTAGGTCCCCACATAAAAACCGAAGCTATCCTAAATCCGGGATGAGTATAACCAGAAATAAAAATCCAGGGGATTACTGCGATCGAAAGTATCCAGTAGATAGCATCCGCATTCAATTTATCGAGTAACTTATTTTATGAGCAAAGTCAGGCGTTCGAAGATTTATGAGAGTGGATTTGTAGGCGGGCCCTATCTGCCGATAAGTGACCCTCCGGTGCTGTCCGATGGTCCTTTAGGATGCCGCTAACAAGCTTACTTGGGATACAAGGACCACTACACTTTAAATGTTTACATTTTGTTAATGTCAGGGATTTATTCGGTGACAGGTTTTTAGAGCAAATTGTTGTAGAAGCAAATTCTTGGGTTTGTACTTCAAGTATGACATAAAAATACAAAGTGTTTGATCGCAACAGTAAAAGATGTGAACTGCTCGATCCTAAATCCCACTAACCCCCGATTTTTAAAGTATGAATTTAGGTCGATTATTTGTCAACGTTCTTTCGCCTGAAAATCTGTCAAACTTTGACAAAAACAACACGACAACAACAACAATTAAGGAAAATATTAAGAGCTATGTTTCTCTTGTGTGTATCTAGAATGTTGCTGTGACCGACAGGGTCCATTCATTGACCGAAGGGGTCCATAATTATGTCTGTAATTTATATTTACCATCTGTATGTACATTATGGATGTACATACAGTACTGTCTACTCCACTGAGTACTGTCCATTATTTGTCTCTGCATCACCCAAAGGTTGACTGGTAGAAAATGCTTTACCCAATAAGTCCACCTCTGTACGTTTGTGTGCTTAAACTATCAAAAATATAAAATAAGGATGTAATAAATTGAATTTGAATTTGAGAAGAGTTAAACACGTTCGTAACTCCAAATAGCCAATTCAGAAACTGCCTTATAAGCGATGATCACAAATCAGCCCGCAAAAAATTGACGAACATTTAAATAAATGCGAATTAGAATGATTTAGTGGGCAATCATTGGAACCATGATCAGCAACAAATATTTAATGATGATGGTGCTTGCTTACTATGCATAGTCATAAACTGACAAGCTTATCGACACCATCGTGATGTGCTGAAGGGTCAGTTTACCCTTCATAATAACATCAAATTCGTGTTACGTTGATAAGGCGACGGCCACACGTCTGGTGAATAGTTGATGACTTACAACACTAGCTTGATGTGGACTTGTAGGGTCACCGAATATTACAACATTTTACAGCTATGATTGATATTTGAGAGCAATATCATGACTGCACTGAGAAAAGAAAGGTTATTAGTTGGTAAAATTACTACGTAATAAAGCAAATGAGAATTAAATAATATTTAATAAATTAAAACCTGACTATGGAAAAGAAATTATGATCCCATCAAACACAAAACATGTAAAAATATACAAGTCTCGCAAAGCACCGCAAAAAATTGTGTAAAACAAAATCGGATATATTTTTCAGTATGTAGGTACATACTGAAAAAATATATCCGATACATAATAAGGTAACAAATAAACAAGTTAACCGGTTTGGTTTGACATTAGAAGAACACAATAATGTTTACCTCTTATATACATACGGCTGTGCCTTTGTTTGTGTTTACTCGACTTGTTGGGGGCACTGCCATGCCACCAGATTTGTGCGTATAGCTATGTATCCACACATACATAGACCGCCAAACTCATAACCCATTAATTTTACTACCCGACTACTGGGAGTCGGCTTATAAAATTAACGAAAGCACTATGAAATGTAATTGGAGCATTTATGAAACTTTGTCACCTTATGACAAAGAAAACTACCTATATACCTATTCTATTTAATTTCTAGTATCCTTCCTTCATCAAATCAAGCTAGGAGGAAAACAAATACTCATAATATTACCCTCGGATTGCTCATAATATAAAAACATCTTCCGGCAAGGTTGACGAAAACAATAAGCTTTTTATTTCAATAAAGTGGTACAGTCGTAAACTGGAGAGGTCTAACAAGGCGATGGGGCCTTAAACACATTACGTGCGATTAGCAAAGGTCAAGTTTATTGCCATGATACAGTGCTTTTACGACTACGTCTGTGGACGTCAGGGTTGACAGATATGACTCTTTCACGGCAGGAGTGTCGCCCACATCTAGAATACTGGTTAAAAGTATAATGTATTTTTTTATTTCGTGAACTAAACTGACATTTGGTGGGTTGTCACTTTATCGTTACATTAAAATAGTGTCGCACCCTAACTATCCTGAGTGATCGAAAGTTAATCGTAAATCGAAGTAGATCGAAAATGAAACTATTTCACGGCATAAAAAAATAATTTGTTTAGAAACTAGCGGCCCATATTTAGTTTCTACTCATTTATGTCAGACTTAATTTTATCGATTGCATTTATTTTATTGTTGATTTCATATTTAACACAATAAAAGTACATGTACTATGTGTATGAATACTGTTATATTTAAATATATTACCTTTATATTCATAAAACATTTATTTACACCAATTATTAAAAATAAATTCAGGAGTCATGTCACATCGATTCGATGAATCACTTATGATTGAGCCTTACCTACAACACTATGCTCCAAGCTTGCAACATTAAAAAAAAATAAGGTCAATAGCAGCTGTCAGTTTAGTCCACGAAATTAAAAATCACAGTATAGTAAACTTCAGGTTTGACTCGAATGAAAAAGTTTCTAGGAAAAGGTCATAAATTGTCAATAGTTTCCGGGCCGGTTACGGTTAATGAATAGTGTATTTTTAAGATAAGAACGTGTCAAACACTACTTTAATTCTGTCGAATTTGAATAATACTCAACTTCATAATCCTAATTCAGAAATCGGGTGATACATTCAGAACTCACTTTCAGAAACCACAAACTTAATGTTTGGAAGATATTTACTGTTCTCTGCTGCGGCTTTTATCCGGGCACGATGAAGATGGTAAAATATCAATCTGCCTAGCCTTTTCCCAATTATGTTGGAGTCGGCTTCCAGTCTTACCGGATTCAGCTGAGTACCAGTGTTTTACATGGAGCGACTGCCTATCTGACCTCCACAACCCAGTAACTGGGTAACACGATACCCCTTGGCAAGACTGGTGTCAGATCTCAAGCTTCTGACTACCCATTACGACTGTCAAAGATTTTCAAATGACAGCCGGGACCAACGGCTTAATGTGCTTTCCGAGGCACGGAGGAATCTCGGTATGTTAAGTTGATCACCCATTCACGAACCGGCATAAGGCATCAAAAAGAGATCGGCACATATGTTATTTCCAAGTGATTAATACAGCATTTTCATTATGCCCGGGCAATTTGAATTTGACTGATACAATATGATAAGACTATTAAAATAATTAAATTGACCGAGCTTTCTGAATAATGATGGGCATTATTCAGAAAGCACTTATTGTGTCGGGTATTAAAAATATGAGATTTTTTTACATTATTATATTGTTGACATTGATTTTAATATAGAATATGTAAGTACGATTACTATTTAAGCAAGGAAGGCGAAGGATTCTTGTTGCGCGGTGATCCTATTTCTGTCTGCAGGGTCTAAAGAAACCTTGTTGGGGTAAGCTCCCGAGCTCGCTTCGCACGCTCTTGGACTAATACATTGAACATTATTATCGAATTTCCAAACCATAGCAATATTCATAATGATCAGACAATGTAATGATAAATATAGAAGTTTAAATCTATCATTACATTGCCCGATTTGACTTGACTTGAATCATAATGCCCGGACATGATACATAGTGCACTGATTAATCACTTGGTCTATGACACATACATTCAACGACTCTGCACATTTTAATGTAGTAATAGACAATCGCAACTTAGCAAGGCTGGGTTAAAATATGACGCCAACCATTTTTTATTTTTTTGCTGGTTATCTTTCAATGACTCTGGGTGAAGCGGGAGGGCGTGTCAGACTTTTATTGACTAAAACCTACCCGTGTTCCTTCAGTTGCTTAAGCCAGGGCTGCGATAAATCTTTTTACAATGCATGTTCTCGAAAAGAGCGTTTTCCAAGCAGCCAAACTGTGCGGAAAGTGTCACTTTTTTTCACTAGTGCTTTTTACTTTTCTGTTTTTTTTTTTAATTTTTATCTCCATCGTCAGCCCGTCGCATAGAGTTTTTAATATTTTTGAAATGTTTTAAAAATTAGTTAAGTACAGGATTATCATTCATATAAAAAGTAAAATAAAACTAATACTTCATTAAACGTGTTTTTAATTACTCTAGATTTAGATCAATAAATTATTAATTTTAAATATTCATTAAATATGTTTGGCAGAACGTATATTTTACTCGTGCCTTTTTGCGTTACGACGTGACAGCTATTTGCACAAGCGCAGTAGATATGCCCGAAGAACTTTTAGTTAATCTGTGGTTATGCCGAGCGCGCGTGAACAAGCCCGCCATTTTTATTAATTTTTAATTGTTTCAAATATTTTTTTTTTATTTCCTCGCACAATGCATAGTAAAATGTTGTATGATACTCGTACGTAAGATGATTTCCGACTCGTGTCGATTTATCCACTCACTCGCTTCGCTCGCTCGTGAATAAAAATGCCACTCATCGGAAATCACCTACCTTCCGCACTTGTAGCATAAATAACTATTTTCAAATTTATCCGCGACCCATGTAGTCAACCCTTAGCATACCGTGTGAATATAGAGCAGTATGACAAACCTGTGATGTCTTGGACTGCACGCTATTAGACGTTCAATCTTCAGTGCTCCTACGTGATTTGTTACATAAAGGTCACCAATAAACTTGGAATTTATCTAGGGACAAACAACTTGTTTTGACTATCTTGACACTGTGTACTTGGATAGGCTAACTAATTTATGAAGGCTTTTTGCTGCCTTGATTCATTGTAGATAACAAAGAAATATGTAGTACCTAATAAAAACAGTTCCAATTTTCGTCACGTAGGTACGGGAGTCGGGAAGGGACTTTTATTGACTTTACGCCTTGATGTTATCGGCTGACAAAAGCTAAAAAGAAAAGTCACATACTTAATTATATTTTTATATCAGCATTATTTTATGCCTTTTTTCGTTTACAATATCACGGTAATGATATATACACAGTATTGTGACTCGGCGCTGTCCTTTAAATACTTACCTACAGCCGCGCGGTACGTAAACACGCGACAGGGCTGCCCGCCTACAGTGTTCTAATTTCCTTTACCTACTTGAGTTTCATTTGTAAGGTACCGAGAGTTTACCGAACTCGAGGCGCGTAGGTATGACCTCTTGGAGGAGTATTATTGTTCTGTGTGTATGACTCGCGTTGCGACCGTGTGTATGAAGATATAATACTGTATAGATAACAATACCGTGAAAATACGGTATAAATTTTGTGGACTGGTTATCACGATATATCCCTATTATCTCACAGGTTTGCAGCCCCTGATAAAATCTCTTTGTAGTTCTTATGGTACCCATGGGAAACAATGAGATAATCGAAAGATAAAGTTTATACCTTACAGCGAAACATTTCTTTTAATTTGCTCTGCCTTTTTGCTCTGTTCAAGTCCATTCTATATGTCAAACGGTATCATAAAACGCAAAATCGAAATAAATTATTTCAGACATAATACAAAAATAGTGTTTGCTCTTCATTAGTGTTATTTTATACGCCTACATGCATACCATTATAACCCCTATTTTTAACACGATTACGTCAGAGATAGCGTGCAGGTGTTCGTCATAGGTATAACCCTTAAATGCCGAGTGTACAGAACAAGTGAGCGACATTTAACGTCAGTCGGAGTCAGTGGCGTGACCAAAAGCTGTAAAGCTAATTTAGAAATCAGCATTTTGTCCAATTACTCAGTTCACCGCGTCCTGTCAGTTAAAACTGATGTCATGGCTATTCTTGATTCAACCAGTTAAGTTGGAGCATGTCGTGTAAAAGTGCTCGTTTAAACGTTACTTTTATTTCAGTATGCTCAAATGAATTTGATAAAAGCGTAAGTACATTCGTCGAAGTAAAATAAAAAGGAATTTATGTGTTCCAAATGTAGCGTTTACTTTTTGTGATTTGTTATTTATTAAGAGGCGAAAATAAACGGGGCAACGTCAGATGTTGAGTGTTCTCCTTGTCTTATGACAGAAAGTCTCCGCGCCATCTTTTTTGAGTGATCCGCTGCGTCACTGGCTTTACTTTACTGAGACAATGTGACATTGTTGTTATTCTGGAATAATAACCTTTTCACCCTTGAAAGTCACCTGGGTTCCTAAATAAGTAACAATGTATCCAGATACATTGTTACTTATTTAGTAGAGGCTTTTATTTATTGAATAAGCTAAACATTCATTACTAAGCCAGCGTTACTTTCAATAAAAAAACAACATTAAGTTACTTAGATGAACAGTTAATAGACACCTAAAACACCGCTTAAGTATTGAAATACAATTACATGATAATAATGAAATAAAAGAGTGAACGTTATAATTATACCCTATGACCTAATTTACAACTGTACTGACAATTTTATAATTAAATAATACTTTGTTTTTGGAAGTCGGTATCCATATCGCAAAAAATTGGTACCAACGAAAGACACCGACTTCCAAAAACAAAGTTATTTTTCTCTTTGTAGTTTTTTATTTGGAAGTCGGTAGTATTTTTTTGCAAAAAAGTTTTTTTATTTTTCCCTTTTTAGTTTTACCTAATTGGCAAGTTGTTCAGGATGTACCTATAACACCAGAATAGATTACCCGAATAACATGAAACATTAACAAAACCGGTGAAATGAGAGATCTGCGTACCCATTTCGAGCGTACTGGCGTAATGTTATGTTATGAAATGGTATAAACATTAAACAGTCATGCGATTGCAGCAATCTCGAGAGATTTACCGTTATTTATTGAAGAGTTCTGTTGTATATCTCCGAAGTTCTTCATCAGATCTTCACCAAATTAAAATGGGACCAATTTCGAAACATACTCTTTCAAACAAAAAAAGAATTTTCAAAATCGGTCCACAATTGGCGGAGATATCATACCAAATAAATAAAAAAAAACATCATACAAGAAGTCGAGCATAGAACCTCCTCCTTTTTGGTAAGTCGGTTAATAAAAGGACACTTCACACTCAGCGCTCCTTAGCTGGATTATATAACGTAGGTAGAATATGTAGACTACAAGCGTTGCCAGAGGCAAAAACATGGCGCTTGCAACATAACAAAATTGGTGGTTGAAATAATGTGTGGGCAACATATATATGTATTCCTACTCATGTTACACAAAACTATATTTTTCCAGCTAATTACCGGATATCCTTAGGCTATTCATACGACATAAATTATTACCGGACTTAAGAGCCGTACAATATAAATAAGAACGCAAATCACCTGCGGCACCCGAGTAGCCATTACATATCGATGCCCCAAGGCTCTATTTCCCTTACATTCACAAGAAAAATGAGGATGAACTAATCAAGCTACAAGTATGTTCCATCTGCTCGTGTGTCCTAAATGTTATTTCATCTGCACCCTCGATGATCTGAAGAAGGCCTTCGATACATCTATAAACGTGTCCATTTTACTGGACCCAAGCATGTAAGTAGCTAAATGTACAGTCAACAGGAAAAGAAGAAGGAAGATTTATCTCAAGTATCATCCATCCTCACCACGTCCACTTTAGTATAGTTGCAGGCGTGCGTCACAGAGTCATCGACGCGGGAACTGGGTCGGCCATATTTGTCGTTTTGGCGGCAAACGGCGTCAAATTGCCGCCGCCATGGACTCGCGCCACAATAACACCCTTCGTATGGTAAACATTTGTATCCTGTCATCATTACATCCGTACGATTCACTAATTCTGACGACTGCTATCGTTTGATCATAATTGTATCACATGTACGAAGTCAACAAGTGATTTATGTAATCTGAAGGGTTTCTTAACAACTGTGAATAACCCTGCTTGTTTGGAGGACAATACAACCAACATCCAATCTCAACCAGATTATGTTTGGATGTGTTTTTGATTCGAATTATTATACTGAAGCGATTAACAACCACTCTATTCATTTGCTCACATTCATACTACATAATATATGAACACTTTATAACATGAATTAACAAAAACGAATTAAATAAATGACACAACATTTGTCATAACATAACATTTGGTTTAGTGATTTATGAGTGGTACACAGAAAATGATTCATAACCTTACTGCGGCACGATTTCGCCATCATTGTACTTTCTGTAGCTATGTAAGTAAGTCGGTATACAGCAAAAAAACTTGAGAGGTTTCAAGGGACACCCGGATGGACCGAAGTTTTTTATAGTAATATTCTTTATTTTTTTGTTTAACTGTTTTAGGTATTTTTTTACTTTCTTGTTTGTTTAATTTCTGCGCTTCATAATGTTTTTTTCTTCTTTTGTTGTTGAGTTGTTGTTGTTGTTGAGTAGTTGTTGTTGAGTTGTTGTTGGGTTGTTGTTGAGTTATTGTTGTTGAGTTGTTGTTGTTGGTTGTTGTTGTTGAGTTGTCGTTGTTGTAGTTGTTGTTGTAGTTGTTGAAAAAAAAATAACTGGCTTGCTTTCTATGAGAGAGAGAGAGAGAGAGAGACAGACATAGAAACACGCGCACGACGCACGGCTTACAGCTATACAACTATAGCAAAAAGTGTCGTTCCAACTTTTGGTCTTAATTTTTTCCGTCTAGCCCCCTTTCGCAACGCGTGATTAGGAACTTCGTTCCAAAAAGGCAGCTGTAATGGATATAGAACTTTTTCAAGGCCTGTCAAATGAGGTCAAACGTGCCTGTAGACCATCAGACGAACAGCGGTGATCCATCTTGACCGGGAACTTTTAAAAGCCTTCAAATGTGAAGTGCTACGTCAAACTATCACGCGAGTGTAATTGTGAGTCGGTGCTAAATTAGATCCTAGGACATGATGTACGTCGCCTTTCTTATGATTTATAAATGCAATAAAAGCTTCTTGTAAGAATTCTAGCTTACCATTTGTCTGCCAGGCTGTACTTACGATGTGATAAATTCATTGGTCGCACTGTTTCGAGTATTTCAAGCGAATAACAAAAGCTCGCAGACGACAATAGAGCTCGGAGCCCTCAATAAACATTACAATACTGGAGTCACGGGTTCGCACAAAAACGTCTTCACGCTTTTTCAAAGGCTCTACGATATCTATATACGAGCAGACAAATCTAAATGTATTTTCTGAAATACGGTTACAAAAACGAGTCTTCAACTAGCAATTCTTTTTTATCAAGTGGAGCGTGAAAAAAATGTGTGAGGTGACTTGAAAAGTATTGGTGTCACGACTTGGAGAGTTTAAATTCATGCCGCGATTCGTCGAGGTGTGATTTAATTCCAACTTAGAACCTATTTTTTTGCCAAGCGAAAGTAATGCTTCACGGGTAGCTACCCCTGAGTAATACTGAGACGTTTCTAGGTTGGCTCGAAGCTTGTCTGACTATTTTTAAACTGAATTGAGAATGTAGATTACGTTCGAAGTTATTTTAGAACAGGCGGGAGGACAATTGATTGGAAAGTCTTCGCCGACATGATTCTCAAATGGATTTGATTTGAGAACGTGATTTAAGGTTGAAAACGATTTAATTGGAGATTTGGTGACATTTACTTAATTAATTGATACCCGAATAGAAAGATGACTGATTATTGTGAAATCCAGTAGGATTAAATTGCATAACAAAAATAACAAATCACAAATGTTGCGCAAAATAAAAGTAGATTATAAAAATACTTATACAAAAAGGGCATTGCACCACAAAAGTGATTCACTTCATTAACCAATATTGAGAGGTATTTATCAGATCAATTGATGACACTCGAGTGGATATCTGAATTAATGAAGGCACGATTGATTACTTTTTTCACATTGATATGCTAATATATTTTGCCGCTTTTTTATTTATGTGAATTCTTTGTTATCGAACTTTTAAATGAATTATATTGAATAAAGTTTTAACTGTTTTTTATTAGTTAACTGTTAGAAGCTACTTTTGAAACTTTATTATTTTAGTCTTTGAAAGTAACCTTATGGATCAACATATTTATTTAAAAGATATATAAATTGTGACATCCAGTGCGTTTGGCAGTTGTTTAACGGCTGGATCTTGTGAGCTGAAAGAGATTTAATATTGAAAAATATTTGAACGGAGATTTAAATCAACTTTCGCGACGCCTACGTGCACAAAAATGGTGACCTCTTGACTGGGGACAATCTTTTTAAATAATAAAAACATACTTTAAAAAAGGGAATGTTTAATTTTTGGTGAAAATAGATTGACAATTTCCATCAAAATTACGTTGGTAGCTAAATACGTTCTTAATAATATAAAAAGGTCGCTTTACATAATTTTAATAAAATATATTTCGGTTCATCGAAGGTCCTAAAGGATTAATATTAGATTACCCATATTACGGAGTGTGACAAATATAAATAAGAGCTATTAATAATTCTCGTAAATATAAAGTGCCGTTCAGTTTCTTCATTCATGAGTTGGGGTCAATTCTATTGTTAAACTTTCAGTAGGTGTAAAATTAACTTTGTGAGTTACCATAACTTCGAAATTATCGGTAGCACCTCTTGCACACTTTCTAATGCCATGCTTTTCCCTGTTGGAATGTTAGTAAGCAACATGAGTTAGTCGATTGGCGGAAACCAATTAGGTGCCTACATATCTACATGTACGAACAGTGTCCTAAGACCGAGTAAAACCGTAATCACTCAATCAACGTCACCATACGAAGCAACTATTACCAATGATGATGTATCATCACCTAATACAGCTATAGACATGTTCAGACACGGAAAGGAAACCCCAAAAAGGCTCTATTTATAAATACTTATCCACAAACACCCTTGCATTACATAAATAAGTAGCAAACAAGTTCTAAGTAGGGCAAATCCTGTTCTTCACGGTCCGTTGGTCGCGTGGACGTCTCCTTAGGGAGGGCAGGCTTAAGGAGTCTGCCCACTACACCGTGTCATATCATGACCATGCTCAGAAGGTGTCAGAAAAAAAAAGACTATGATCACAAAATTGTTCCGTCAACACCGTATGTGCCATGCACGAGTCGTACCGGCGCACCGGCAAAATATTCTCGCCGACAATTATTGTCGACATTAACCGTTTTTTTTTTTTTTTATAATTTATAGGCTCGCGTTTGGCCACTATCTCGCCTGATGTTAAGCGATGATGTGGTCTACGGTGAAGCACGCATGCCTAGAAGAAACCTATTCACTCTTGACTTAAAGACCCCAAGGTTGTAGCTATCAGGGAACAAAGACCCCGGAAGGGAGTTCCACTCCTTAGCTGTGCGCACAATGAAAGCATTAGCAAAACGCTTTGTGCGTATGGGAGGGATGTCCACCATGTACCGATGGCGCATGGCCGTACGTCTTGTAGTCCGATGATGGAAAG
Organism: Anorthoa munda; assembly: GCA_945859665.1. Taxonomy (NCBI): domain Eukaryota; kingdom Metazoa; phylum Arthropoda; class Insecta; order Lepidoptera; family Noctuidae; genus Anorthoa; species Anorthoa munda. Next base: position 9,432,134 of record OX243893.1, read on the forward strand.
GGCTAGGCGGAATCAAATTGTGCAGTTCCGTCGTACACTCCCCGAAGTGTAACCGATAAAAAACCGACAGGCTAGCAACTCGGCGACGATGTTCGAGGCTCTGGAGCTTTGAGGCGACCAGTGCATCGTTGCCAATAAGCCTTTTCGCCCGTCTGTCAATCGACTCAAGTGCATCAAGCTGGTATTTGGCAGATCCATCCCAGAGGTGAGAGCAGTACTGTTATGTCAAACTCAAATCAAATAATTCAATTAGGCCACTTTTTAATGTCAAAAATTTTAGTTAAAATATAATAAATCGATTCTACTGTGCATGCGCAACGGTAGTTTGCTACGGAGAAGACCGGATAAGAAACGCCACGCACGGATATAATGCGTTCTAGTGGATATAGTACTCTGTGTCATGTTTCTTTCCGTGCCTGGTACGTTCGTAGGATGCTCATGGTATGATACGGTATAGTGGGCAGACTCCTCGTTGGCGAATGCGTGGTGTAATCACCCGGCTTCAAAGCGACCGCTGTTATTTAAACTTCGATGACTCTTGTGTGGGTAGGTACACAGGAATCACCGATCCTGGATTAATAGAGGTGGGAAGTTGCAGTGGTGCGGGATGTATTCGTAGTTGTGAGCAAAGCTATCTGATTTTTTAAGCTTGTTCCGTACCGTGAGGTATTTTACATGTGAATTTAGCACTGAAGTTAACAGCTTCGATAATTCGCCTAATATACATATTCTGCTTCGTTTATTCATATGAGCCATTCTACTTTTCAAGGGACAATAATATGCAAGAACTGAAAAACGCCTGCGTTACCAAAGAAGACAAAAGTAGTTTTTATTTTTTATTTTTAACAACGAGTATAGTTCGCACAAGTTTAATTATTATTATGTATTTTTATAGCTGTCAAAACGGGCCTTTTATTTTTTGATAACTTTACCTACTTACAAAATTAATTAGCTCAACGACGACTAATTCGTACAACGTTATAATTGATCGTTATGATTGATGAATGATGTATTATAATACGTACAAATTTAAAAAGGGTTTTGGCCATGAAAAAGTAGAATAGCCCTAGATCTGGTCATAAACGCACGCAGGTTGTGAGTATCTACTACGCGCCTGACCTTTCTGAAGAACAACACCAATAAGGTCTATGTGTCCTTCTAAGGTGACTTTACACATAAAAGATATTGAATGAACAACATCGCGTTCAGCAGTGTCAGTACGAAAGAGCAATGACCTGACAGTGAGTAAATCATAATAATCGATCCTCCTTTCAGTTGAACAAAAAATGTTACCCCTTCTCGGTCTACCCAGGAGATAGAACGAACAGCATTTTTAACCGGCGAAAATTCAAGGAGGTTGTAAGTAACCCATATATATTTTTTCTATGTACGCTAATGATGTTATATATACTGAGGTAGATACGTTTTAACGACGTCTGCGCGGCAATAGAAACACAAGCTGATCAGCTTGAGTGAACTCAGTCCATCCTGCGTCTGAATGCGACACGAACGTACGTTTGTTTATCTGTTTCTGACAACGGCGTCCTATTTATATCTCTGTGATCTTTTGGCAACCTGGAATAGACAGATTGCCTGGATACGATTTTTTTTTTACCAATTTCACCTTGTATCTACCATAGTCTACGTTAAACAAACATATAATCAAATTGGTATTAGACTGTACACGTACAGTAAGTACTGTTTAACTTCGGAAAGCGGGTTGTTTACCTAAATCCATTACTCACTGCCGGGAGTGTTGGTGTAATACGTACAAGTTGACGCAGATTGTTGCAACTCTGAACTAGTTCCAGTAATTAGATTGACCTGCTATATTACATGTGGCGCAAATAATTTAAAAATTGTGCAGTTATAAATAATGAAAAACAATATTTCACGGGAATTGAACGCGATGATTTAGATTATTTATTTACCTATTTAACCCGACGTTTCAGCCGTGTTGCAACGACCGTGGTCCCGGGTAGACTGGTGTCTCGGTGTACTGGCTCCGTTGGGCAGAAAATTCTTCCTCTACCCTCCCACCATCGCGTTAAATTCCCGTAATATATTTTTTCCATTATGAAACGCGAAAGTTTTAAAGTATAAATAATGACTTGAAAAAGGGGTTTTAGTGGCGATAAAACTATAAATCAGCCACGATATACCGAGAAATTTGGTTAATGACAGTAGAATGGCCTCATTAAATCAACGTATTTGTACTGCAATCAGAAGTTGCTAAGAACTAAAGTGTCAAAAGCAACATCGATTTAAAAATGTTGGCGGAGAAAAGCTTTACCTAGGTCTTGGAAAATTGCTTGAACAATTAAAGATAAAGGCTGAATGAATGCTGATATTATTCATAATCTTTTTAGGGTTCCGTACCCGAAGGGTTCAAACGGAGCCTTATTATTGTCACTCACCGTTGTTGTCCGTCGTCCGTCACACAATTTTGTTCGGAATATTTTTTTTACTTCCCATTGCTCTATGAACTTGAAATTTGGTGATAATTTTAATTATTACGTATATTTTATGAACTTTACTGTATATATTGATAAATCTGGCACGGAACCTTAAGGGTACACTAGTCGACGGCACGAACTATTTTATGCGCGGGGTTAAAATACGTGCTATATCAACCGACAACACGTGCGGAACAGATAGATGCTGTTATGAGCAGTAAGAAGCTAGTACGCGTACGAATACACACTTTTGCAAATTTTTTGCGAAATGGATGATGATTTAGAACGAAAACGAGCGCGCGAAATTTTATAAACAGGCCTTTGGGAGTCTGGATATCATGAAAAAACGACTGAATGTATCTGTTCAAAATAAAATTATTTGCATTGTTGAACTACTAATCTATCCCTGTATGGAGGCCGTTTTTCAATTTTCCTTCTTCTTATGGTACTTATTTGCGCCCAAAGATGCGTTAAAATTAGTGTTAAAATATGGAACTTTCGAGGCTCATAACTTTCAAGTATTTTATTTTTTTATTGCTTCCATACAGGGCTAGATAACGATGAGACAAATTGATATAATTTTTTATTTTGAACGTACGTCGTCAAACAGTGGAGTAAACGCCAGACTACGTTTGTATGGAAGAATTTTCGACTAGTGTACCCTTAAATGTGCAAAGTCAGACACGCAATTAGGCGGTTGTGTCAGGTTTTTTCTAATCCTATCACTTATGTTTCCAACCTAACAGACGAATATTGCAACCTTACCTAAATAAAGTTTCATGTGTAACATCTACATGATCCCCATATAATAAATCCAAAGCGCTTAAGTTTTAAGTTGAGGAACACAGCCTTTATTGCCTGGCACGCGATAAAAACAGTGACAGCGCGAATTAATTCGTGCCAAAGTTTAAGCAAATTAAATGGCCGCTGTTTTGCTGTCGTCTCTGACCTATTAATCACTCTGTGTAAAGTCAATTGCATACTGTATTGTGTTGTGTGTGTGTATTTTATGTTTATCAAGAATCATAATCATTTATTTGTCAGAACATGGTACATTATCAAAATATTATCAAGAAACAAAATACTAATTATAGTGACATATTCTTTTACTACTTTGAAAAGTTGTCAATTGTCAACCTATATTTTATTTAACAATCAAATACCGTTGCTTTTTTTTTTTTTTTTATTTTTTTTTTTTTTTTTTTTATTTTTTTTTTTTTTTTTTTACTCGGGGGAGGCTGGGTCGACCCAACGCGAATGTATACGTACATCCGTGGTGGGGCGACCCGGACTGCCAGGCACTTCTTCTCATGCAACCGAGCGGGTGGGCAGGTTGCGGATAGCCCAACCCCGGCTGCGGTACTAGCCGATGGCGGCTTCGCTCGCTGTTGGTTTTCCGGCGGTCGGGGCATCTGATAAAGATCCCGGACAAGAGAAGTTCCCGAAAGCCAAACCCCAGGCCTAGGGTAACCCAGACACCACTCTCCCATGAGCCTATCACCCAAATATTCCATCCTTTCCCTATCCGCACACATCCCGTCGATCCCTAAATCCCGAGGTTAACTCCCAAGCCTAGGGTGACCCCCCAAGACCACTCCCCTATCCATCAAATTCCTTCCTTCCTTCTCCTTAAATCCCGTCGATCCTAGAGGAAGGGTAACCTCGATTCCAAAAAAGCCCACCCCCCACATCATGAACAATGCAGGAAGAGAAACTAACTACCCAGGTGGGTCCCGGCCAAGCCGGGGAATCCCACACCGCTTCGGCGGTCAGCTCCCATCGTAATATGGGGGGAGCATCTAACTGCAGTAATGATGTACTGATGCCGCGCTTTTCTGCGCGGCTGGCTGCTGATCTAGCGCCCAAACCACTGGCTGCGATAAACGCGCCCACAAACCCGACCCTGGCTGCGACTAACGCGCCTTTAGACCCGACTCCGGCTGCGACCCACGCGCCAGCACCCACTACACGGGGCATGCCCCCCGCGAACCTCTGGCAACAGAGCATCGTGCGGAACAGCTCCACCTACTCAGACCGACACGACAACACAGACACGGGGAAGGTCGACAAGCCTGGCAGCTCTATCACTCGCCCGGCTGATGTCGATGAAGTACGCCTGGAAAAGCGCGGAAAAATCCCAGCCGGGGAGAAGGAAGTAGGCGACCGAAAGCGCAGCACGCGCGAAGGCAATAGCCAGCGCGAAGCGCGATCGGACGCTGAAGGGAGGGTACGCGACCAGCCACGAGTACGCGCAGGGGCAACCCAGCGCGGAAAGGGGCCGGACGCGGGGCCACGCGATCGGCCGCTTGCACGCGAAGGGGAAACCCAGCGCGACGAGCGACCGGACGCGGGGCCACGCGACCAGACGCAAGTACGTGCGGGGGAAACCCAGTGCGAAAAGCGGCCGGACGCGGACCTAAGCGAGCGGGGGAAGGTACGCGAAGGGGCAACCCAGCGCGAAGAGCCTCCGCAAGCGAGAGCATCTGCCGGGGCCGCCGCCCGACCCCAAGACACCGACAAAACCCACAACCAGACACGACCGAAACGCACTAGGGGAAAGCGCTCTCATGCCTCACGCCGGGCGTTGCTGACATCCGACGCCCTGCCAGGCACCTCAAACCCGAAGCCTGTACCAGGTGGGACGGGGCCGGGGAAGAGGACGCGCCCTGACGACACGGCCTCACCCAGTACGCTCCAGGGGGATGCCAAGCGCGTGAGAATTCACTCCGCGCAGGGAGGGCAGAGAACCTACGCGCGGGCCACAAAGGACATTCCTGCGCGGCTGGCGGTAGCAATCTGCCTTCCCCACCCCAGTAGAGAGCTAACTGGGGATGAGGCCGAACTCATTAAGACTGCCCTAGAAGACAGACTCATGGACTCGGATCCGTCCACACCACTCCCGGCCTTCCGCGGATACCCACGGGTAGCGGAAGGCACGGTGCAGATATGGTGTGAGGACGAAAACGCCCTGACCTGGCTGACCCAAAACGTCCCACTCATAAAACTCCCCGACAACGACCAGACGCTGACGGTACTGCGACAGACTGACGTGCCCACCCGGGTCCGAGCCTCGCTCTTCGTCCCTCGCTATAGAGGTGATGTGGGCAGGCTCCACGGTATTCTGATTCGTCAGAATACCTGGTACAACATTGCCCGGTGGTCACTATACAGGGCGACTGCCGTCGGTGGCGACCGCTACGGGACGTATCTAACCCTGGGGCTGCCACCGGAGGAAGCCGAAAAGGTCCTGGGGCGGGAGCGACGTATATCGTACCTGCTAGGGTCGATATACGTGCGCTTCTGGCCCAAGACCCGCCCCTCTGACATCCAGACCGACGACACAGACACTAACGCGACAGAACCGACGACGACACAGACGGGCGACACGGACATTGTCCAACTCGAGGAGTACATGGCCCAAACGACAATGGCCGAGGTCGCCGAACCCATACTGCCCGCATCACCCGGCTGGAATGCGCAACTTCTTGCCTCCTCACCGGGGGACACGCACGACGACGAGCTTTACCGGGAGGTGGAGACGGAGGGACTATCCGATGGATCTGTCTCCGATTAACCCCGCTCCCCCTCCACCAGCCCCCCTCAACATCATCCAAACTAACCTCCAACATAGCCAGACTGCCACGGCTAGCTTACGCAGGGCACTGGAGGTTAAACACCGAACCATCGCACTGATCCAAGAGCCGTGGATCAGGAACAATAGAATATGTGGCCTCGGTAACATCGGAGGTAAGATAATTCTCGACACACATGGCTCAGGAAAGCCAAGAACCTGCATCTATATACCCAAAGAAATTCCCTTTACGACACTAACTCAATTCTGTTCCAGAGACCTGACAACTGTCAGGCTCCATACCGAAGTTAGCGCTCCGGATGTTGTACTGGCCTCGGCATACATGCCAGGTGAGGACACAGATTGCCCTCCAAAGGAGCTGGCTGACCTGGTGCAGCACTGTGAGCGCGCCGGTTTGGACCTGATCATCTGTACTGACTCGAACGCACACCACCCGCTCTGGGGCAGTGTCACACCGAACTCCAGAGGAGAGGTACTATCCACCTTTTTATTCTCTACTAATCTTAACATTGTTAACCGCGGCACAGAACCCACTTGGGTCACGGCCCGGGGACAAACAATCATAGATTTAACACTCGCCACAGAAAACGCGACAAACCTTATCACAAACTGGCACGTATCGGACGAGCCTTCTTGCTCAGACCATAGAAGGATACGCTTTACACTTACCACAAACACCAAAAAACCCGCACCAAGGCGAAACCCGAGGCGTACCAACGTTCCAAGGTTCAAAAGCCTTCTGGCCTCACTTTTAGCTGAGCATCTAGCACTGGCAACCGTAAGGGACCAAGCACAATTAGAACACACTGTAACGGAATTATCCAAACACATAACAGAAGCTTACCACGCATGCTGTAAATCAAGAGCGCCACAAAGCAGGAACGAGAGGAACCCCTGGTGGAACGCTGAACTTGGTAAACTCAGAGATACGCTGCGTAAGCAATTTAACAGAGCAAAAAACACGAGACTCCCGGAAGACTGGGAGATATACAAAGAGACCCAATATGCATACAAAAAACAGACTAGAACCGCCAGGAGGATGGCGTGGCGGAAATTCTGTGAATCCATTGAAACAAATAATGAGGCCGCAAGGGTACGGAAGATCCTATCAACTGATCAGGACCGATCCCTCGGCGCGCTGAAAAAACCCGACAACTCATACACACAAACCGACTATGAAACCAGCAAGGTCCTCCTCGAAACTCACTTCCCAGACTGTCAAGTCCTGGAGGACAGGATGTGGGAGGCTGAACCCGAATGGACCCCGACGGAACAAGACTGGTCAAGAGCCCACAATATAATAACAGTAGACCGGATAAAATGGGCTATCAATACCTTTCAGCCATACAAGTCAGCGGGGCTGGACGGCATCTTCCCAGCCCTGCTACAGTGGGGGGTAGATTATCTAACGCCATGGCTGTTAGAGATCTATCGGGCCTGCATAGCACTAAGATACATACCTCTCGGATGGCGCGAGGTGAAAGTCATCTTCATACCCAAACCTGGAAAAACTGATTACACACAACCCAAGGCATATAGACCTATAAGCCTCACATCCTTTTTGCTGAAAACCCTCGAAAGACTCTGCGATAGGCACATCCGTGATGGGCCTCTGCGAGAAAAACCATTGCACAAACAGCAGCATGCGTACTCCACAGGCAAATCAACCGAATCCGCGTTGCACAACGTGGTTTCAAAAATTGAATGCGCAGTGGACCACAAATGCTCTTCATTGGCTGTCTTCATTGACATTGAGGGCGCTTTCGATAAGACCATGTTCAACAGCATAAACACGGCCCTCGACAGACATGGCATAGACCCGACCCTAGGGGGCTGGATCACCAATATGCTAAAACTGAGAGCGGTCCAAGTCACGGTTAACGACACTACAAGGGCTATCGTCGCGAAGGGCTGTCCACAGGGGGGCGTTCTTTCGCCACTTCTGTGGAACCTGGTAGCTGATAGCCTCATCAAAGCACTCAACGATAAAGGTTATTTCACCGTTGGCTACGCGGATGACATAACAATAATAATAAACGGATCCCACGAAAACACTCTATGCAATCTCATGCGTCAAGCCCTGAAAATAGTAGAGGAATGGTGTAGCGAGCACCAACTCTCAGTGAACCCCGCAAAAACTGAACTTATTCTCTTTACTAAAAAGAGAAAACCGATGACACTGCAATTACCGCGTTTCTTCGGAACAACACTAAGCCTTTCAACTGGAACCAAGTACCTGGGTATTTATTTGGACAAACAGTTGAATTGGGCAAATCACATGAACCATATCATCACAAAAGCCAGCATATCCCTGTGGCAGTGCAAACGCCTGCTAGGCAGGAATTGGGGTATTAGCCCCATGGTCACCTACTGGCTATACACTACAGTCATCCGACCAATCATCACATATGGCTCGCTGGTCTGGTGGCCCAGGACAGACCTCAGCACAGCCCAAAGAGATCTCGAAAAACTACAGAGGTTCGCCTGCGTTGCAATCACCAGTAGTATGAGAACCACACCCACTGCCGCCCTACAGGCAATGCTGGGACTCCCACCTCTGCACTTAATTGTGAGGGAGGAGGCAGCCCTAGCCACCTTTAGACTCTACCTATCAGGTTCCCTAAATAAAGACTCCAGAATTAAGCACACAGGCATAAAGGAGGATGCGATTAAGCGTAAACCGATGCTAGCATCCCCATGTGACAAAGCCCCAAAATCACACCACTTCCACAGGCACTACAACATAACACTCACAGAGGAAAGATGTGACTACTCTGGCCCGAAAGAGATGAGAATATACACCGACGGATCGAAAACTGACTTAGGTACCGGAGTCGGAGTCTTCTCATACGATTTCAACATAAACATATCCAGACCGCTAGGAGGGTTCAACACCGTCTATCAGGCGGAGTGTGTGGGCATCATACAAGCGGTCCGTGCCCTAGAAGCCAGGAGGGTCACGGACACCCACATACGGATACTCTCCGACAGCGCATCAGTCCTCCAATCCTTACGGAAAAATTACATTACATCTAAACTAATACTAGAATGTCACAACGCACTGGAACAGATAACTGTATCTAGCCGTAACACGGTGACACTACAATGGATAAAGGGACACAGTGGATCGCTGGGCAACGACGCGGCTGACGAGCTTGCGAGGCGCGGATCCAGCTCGACGGTCTATGGACCCGAACCTGTTGTACCCATCCCCTTCAACCAAATACGCAGGTGGCTACAGGAATTCACCCAGACACAGGCGGAGAACTGGTGGGCCTCGGCACCAGGCTGTAGGCAATCCAAAGAAGCTCTGCCATTCTTGGACAGTAGGCTTACCAGGCGTCTTTTACGCCTGGACAGGAATGGCCTCCGCCTGGTGACGGGGACCATCACGGGACACTGCTCACTCAATAAACACTTCCACACAATAGGCATAACGGACAGTCCTCTGTGCAGGGCATGCATGGAGGCTGAGGAAACCGTTGCGCACGTTCTCTTTGAATGCACAGGTGTCACACAGATAAGAGCACTAACCCTCGGGTCACCCAGATCTTACACGGATGTTCTGAGGAAACCAGGAGCTCTAATTGACTTCTGGAGGGAGGTGGGCTGGTTGGAATGACCACCCAACGGCCGCCATGGCCCACGTACAAAGGTCCATTTGAAGGACTAAGTGCGGAAACCAAACCCCCCTAACATAGAACATAACATACCGTTGCGTTTTTGTTTATTTTTATTTTTTTCAATATAATTGGACCTCAAATGACCTGTCAAAGTTGGCAGAATAAACAACAAGTGCCTATGAGATGTAAGCAAACGGCTAGTCGACTCTACACGTGACCAGAAGGCTGGGCTTTTCCTTGGCCAGAGAATCAGCATTGCCATCCAACGTGGCAATGCTGCCAGCGTTCTGGGCACTTTTCACGTTGACAGCGATGTGGACGAATTTTTTGACGCCCTATAACCCCTGCTGCCCTTTTATACGCGTTTGTATTTTAATTTTATTTTTATTTAACTGTATATATAGGTAGTTATTGTTATTTAAGTATTTAATAGTATGTAAATTTTAATAGAAATAAAATGAAATTGAGAGTTTAAAAAAAAAATACATATAGTGCCTATTAAGTACTGGCATTTGCTTTTACAGCGCAAGAAGCAATATCTAAAAAGTAGTTCTATATTTGGGTTCAGTCCTTGCATATTCCATCAATCATCATTTGAAAATATTATTCGATATTTGAATCAGCCATTCCATAACCGAAAACAAAAAAAGACGAAAAATTTATTGAAATATCGAACGTTTTGAAATATGGCCTATTTCAAAATGTTCGATATTTGAGTCAGTCAGCAAAGACAAAGACAGGCAATATTTTAAAACGTTGTTCTGTATTTGAATTAGCTATCCCATCAGACATTATTTGAAAATTCCTTCCATATTTGAATCAGTATTTCCATCAAAGACAAAAGACAGACGCCGAGTGTAGACTTAGTAAGCTTTCAACCAATTTCAAGTTCGGAAGATAAATGCATTATATTGGAGGTGCCTTACAGCGGAGTGTCGGCACGTATTGTATTATTGATTTGAGTAATTACTGGCTGTGGTCGGCGCCGGTCCGGGCTGGGAGCGAACCGGGATACGTCCGGGCTGAGAACGTTCCGGTTTTGTGATTGATAGGCAAGAGGAATTGAATTTGAAATTAGAAGTACTATTCTTTCATTGTGTTCTTGAGCTTCATTAGTAAGAAGGTCAAGTACAACTCTTTTTGTTTTGTTTCGTGAATTTTATAAGCCGATCTTTTGAAACCACGAAATATGTATATACGTAATCAAGAAAATAGTCTCAAAAATGGTTCAAAGAAAGTATTCGTATTATCGCGACATGAATTCGTAATAAATGACATAAAGAATCCTTTACGGAATTATATTCAAAACTAAATCTCTTTGAAATATAAATATATGAATGCCTTAAATATTCTAATTTAACAACCATTTCATTATAGCTATGAATTCTTGGAAAATATTATCTTATTACACAATTTAGGCCTGAATGCATGCTACTTAAAACCTATAATAGTAGTTTATGCAATGGTCATATAATAGGGGTTATTAAAACACGAGCGTAGGTTTATCATAATATTACGCGAGTGTTTTAATACCTAATTATATACCGTTGCATACACTACTTTATTTTCACTCATACAGTTGAAATAAAACAAAAGTGGAAACGGACAAAATATGTGGTATGGCGGGCAATTTAGATTCTTAATTTAGACAGCGCAGCGCGCGCATCCATAGACATATTCACACTTCTTTTCTACATCATGTCAATGAGCTCATACGCGCCCGTAAATTAAAAAGTAAAAGTGTGCTATAAAAATTAAAATGTTATTTTATGATGCAGTTGTTTGAAAATCGAAGGAAAATGTTGCACTGTAATGGTTTTCTTTTTAAATTGTTCCTATCCACGAATATAAAGTACGTGTTTATACAATATTTTTTGAATTTATATTTGGAACATTACGTTGTGAGTGTAGATAAAATAAAATATTTATATATATAAAAAGAAACAACAGTTGGCATACAAACTAAGTTCCTGTAAACCAAGCGCTACGATGCTACGCGGCTACGAGGCTACGCGGCTACGACCGCTACGCCACGTCTACGACACTCGTTATTATTGCCCTTTCACTTTTTTCCTACACCAAAGGCATACTTAAACATCCCATTTGCATCACAAAATAATTACTTCAGGTCCATACATTTGCATTTTAAGTCAGTAAGAAATTAATTTTCAGCAGCTCTTTGACTTAAGTAAAAGAATTCCTGACCGCGGCGGACTCTTTACCTAGCGCTGTAATGTATCTTTATTAATTTTCATTCAACGTCTCATGATGAATTTTAAAATTTGTTTACCATAAAATCAATTAATCGTTGTTTCTGAATTGAGAATAGATTAGTTTTCAGGCTAAACTAGAGTTTGACAACCCAACTTCAAACTCTTAAGGTTACACTAGTCGACGGCACGAACTATTTTGTGCGCGGGGTTAAAATGCATGTAATATCAACCGACAACACGTGCAGATAAGATAGATGCTGTGATGAGCAGTAAGATGCTAGTTCGCGTACAAATTAGCACTTTTGCAAGTTTATAGCGAAATGGATGATGATTTAGGACGAAAACGAGCGCGCGTAATTTTATAAACAGACCTTTGGGAGTCTGGATATCATGAAAAAACGACTGAATGTATCTATTCAAAATAAAATTATTTGAATTGTTGAACTACTACTCTATCCCTGTATGGAGGCCGTTTTTCAATTTTCCTTCTTCTTATGGTACTTATTTGCACCCAAAGATGCGTTAAAATTAGTGTTAAAATATGGAACTTTCGAAGCTCATAACTTTCAAGTATTTTTTTTTTTTACTTTTTTGCATCCATACAGGGCTAGATAATGATGAGACAAATTGATATAATTTTTTATTTTGAACGTACATCGTCAAACAGTGGAGTAAAAGCCAGACTACGTTTGTATGGAAGAATTTTCGACTAGTGTACTCTTAATTCAGAAATCGAGAGAATATAAAATGGTAACTTTATGCCCCTCTACAAATTGTGGTGTTATTCAAAGCCGATTAGCTGCATTTTATTTTATAGCGGTTTCTTCAATACGGTATGTTATGCAAATTAAACGGTGCCTTACAATTATTTATTGTATCGCGGACTAGACGGAGTTAAGTGGGAATCGAATCGGCTCACGTGAGCCAACTTACAGCCCCACACATTTTACTGAACGTTTATGTGGTTACCACTTGATTTGTTAACTGGATTTGATCATTGCACCTTTGAGGGAAAAAATTAAAAAATAAATAACAAAAAAGTCAAACCGACTTCTTGGCTTTGGTACCTATTGTTTTCCGTTTTTCGACACCGACTTCGGAAAACAAAATAATTTTTATTAATTGTAGTGTTTTGTTTCGGAAGTCGATTTCATTTTTTAGGGTTCCGTACCCAAAGGATAAAAACGGGATCCTATTACTAAGACTTCGCGGTCCGTCTGTCTGTCTGTTTGTCCGTCTGTCACCAGGCTGTATCTCATGAAACGTAATAGCTAGGCAGTTGAAATTTTCACAGATGATGTATTTCTATTGCCGCTATAACAACAAATACTAAAAACAGAATAAAATAAATATTTAAGGGGAGCTCCCATACAACAAACGTGATATTTTTGCCGTTTTTTGCTCGATATTAATAACGACAACAGGTAGACGCTTGAAATATTCACAGAATGTTTAGTTGTATATTTACTTCAAAAAATAATAAATAATTAATTAAAATAAAATAAATTAAGGGGGCTCCCATACAACAAACGTGATTTTTATCCAGTGTTTTGCGATAATGGTACGGAACCCTTCGTGTGCGAGTCCGACTCGCACTTGGCCGGTTTTTTATTATAATATTAGTGTAGATGTAGATAAGTCACTTAAATATAAGCAGAAAGAGAAAAACATTAAAAGGTATTTTCCGGACCGTAAAAATTATACCCGAAAGTCGACAGCTGCATTTTCATGTCTGGTGGATTATTAATTATGAAATGCTTTCTGTTAAGACGACGACTAACGCCAACGACCTTGAGGGAACAAAACGCGCACTCGTTTCACACCAAAATGTAGTAGTATTTTGTACTTTCCTTATTATTCTATGACTTTAAAAAAAAAGGTTCAGATCAAAATGTAGATAATTAAATTGTCTTTGAGATGGTGTCAATTTTATTAAAACACGCCGAGCGGTTTTGGTGTGATTGTCGTTTTTGTCCGTTTTAGACATAACTTTGCAAATTAATTACACTATTGTTACACGAATAAAACTTTAAAATTTTCTTAGATCGAATTATTAAGAAAATGGTATAATGCAACATATATATTTCCAAAAAATTACGACTAGCCGACGAGACGTGATTCTCATTTTAAAATCAGCTACCCAAGGGAATCGGCGCCTTAATAAAGTCAAATAACACCATCACAACTGTATTTCGACGAACAGCATCCGGAACATATGCGATGTTCCTTCACTGTAATTTATCACGCAAACTTTCACTCGGTTATACCGAAATCGTAATTGAAAATTACAGTTCATGTACAACCAAGTTTAGACCCGGCCTGCTATCTCTCATGAAATTTCGAGCAGCGAATAAATTTCAATTTATTGTACGAAATGTGAAACATATAATTGGTATTCATTTTAAATCCTTGAAGCTTTATTCTGTACAACAATCTCCAAGATTTGTGATAATTATAGATAAAAATATATGCTAAATATTAGGAAAATTCAAAAAATCCATAGATGCTCTTGAATATAGAAAAAAAAAATGGAAATGGGCTGGATATGTAGCAAGACTTCAGGACCAGAGGTGGACTAGAAGAGTAACCTCTTGGAAAGGATCACAAGGGAAAATAAACAAGGGTCACCCAATATCAAGATGGGAGGATGATATAAAAACTACTGCTGGCACAAAATGGCTACAAGTAGCCCAAAACAGAACCAAATGGAAAGACTTGGAGGAGGTCTTCACCTGTTCAAGGGGTTCCTGCTTAACACTAGTGTTATTTAAAAAAATAAACAAGGGTCACCCAATATCAAGATGGGAGGATGATATAAAAACTACTGCTGGCACAAAATGGCTACAAGTAGCCCAAAACAGAACCAAATGGAAAGACTTGGAGGAGGCCTTGACCTATTCAAGGGTTCCTGCTTAACACTAGTGTTATTTAAAAAAATTATCACTTACCTACCTATTTGTTATTAAGCAGGAAATATATTTATAGATAAAAATGTTTCTCCAAACTACGGGACTTTTACACAACTCTACAGTAGATATATTCGCCAATAAGAAATCATAAAAAAAAAATTGGTAATTACCGAATTGTGTCCGGTTGAATGGCCATACGCTCGCCGTATTTACTTGGGACAACATTAAACATTACTGAAAAAAATGTGGGTTTACTTAAGTAAATGCCACGGTGTATAGACGCCGAGGTATTTTAGTCGTCTTACAAAAGCAGCTCACTTCTTAGAATAGAATAGAATAGAAAACATTTATTCGACATAGACACAACACAACAACAACAATCACAAAGTAACAGAGAAGAATAGTAAAAAAAGTACAAACAAGTTAAAAAAATTATTGCACCGGGCGTGCCCATACCGAAAGGATTACCAACTCAGCATTTGCTGGGCGTCAGACACCCAGCGCTGATTTTCAGCTGGCACCCCGCTAGTGACACACGGACGTGGGTAAATAAAATAGATACTTAAAATAATTTCATAATGTGAATATGTGCTTTAACTTATAAATTAAAAAATAAAGATATATATGTAAAATAGATAATATAAAGCATATAAAAGTTTCAAAAATGCAATAACCAAATTTTTTTTTGTATTTGTCATTCAAAGTTGTTGTAAGCTGATCAAAATTTGTATGGGAGACGCAATTTTTATTTTTGTTAAATGCAATAAAATGTCATCAGTGCCCTTATATAATTATTACGCTGACCGAGTTTTTAAGAGAGCGACATTCGACTTTAACACGTCGGGCGACTTCAGCAATAATCTTAACAAATCTTAGGTTTAGACTTATCAATAGCCTTTCTCAACAAATACCAATAGACTCACTATAACTTATCAAAACTCTTTGAGACATAAAATATCGTCGCAGAATATAAAAAGTGGCATAACTTAATAAACTTCGAGCTATCATTGAAATATGTTCGGGCAATTCGGCTGAATTAGTATGTTGGATAGGCTATTTGGAGCAGGACCTGCTTTATTGCTGAAGTTCTGGTGAAACTGCTCACATACCAACACTTGACAGTCGCTGTATTAGTTCTCTTAGTATTGAAACTTGCCTGATAGCTCTGCGTGCCTGGTACTTGGATGCCTGACTCATGATATTTGTGCCAAGATTTGTCTGTCTACAGAATTTATGGGCTATTTAAGTCATTGTTGTGGTGGAAGAGACAGAGAGAGCTGTTAATCTAGTAAGAAAATACTCTCAATTTCTGAATTAAGACCTTTAAGTTGAGTATTTGCCTGAAAATTTTTCATCCATTCAGAAAACGGCCCATAGTCTCCCCAACTAACTCTTTCCCTATTTCTGAGCTGCTTCATTAAATACCTGCACGACGAGGTCTTTGTCCTAGCTAAGATCAGAGTAGGTCTGAAGAACATCTTATCATCATCTTTCTGCCCTTACCACATGCTACTTGGGGTCGGCGCAACACGTTTTCTTCTTCCATACCGTCCTGTCCCCCGTCACGCCATCACTGACTCCCTTTTTAACCGACTTGCCAAAAAGGAGGAGGTTCTATGTTCGACATTATGTTTGTATTTTTTTTTCACGCATATCTCCGTCAATTTTGGAACGATTTTGAAAATTCTTTTTTTGTTTGAAAGAGTATGTTTCGAAATTGGTCCCATTTTAATTTGGTGAAGATCTAATGAAGAACTTCGAAGACATACAACAGAACTCTTCAATAAATTACGGCAAATCTCTCGGGATTGCTGCAATCGCATGTCTGTTTATTGTTTATACCATTTCATAACATAACATCACGCCAGTACGCTCTTAAAGGGTACGCATATCTCTCATTTCACCGGTTTTGTTCAAGTTTCATGATATTCGGGTAATCTATTCCGGCGTTATAGGTACCTTACTAAACAACTTGCCTATTAGGTAGGTACAACTAAAAAGTGAAAAATAATTTTTTTTTTTACAAAAACATACTACCGGCTTCCAAATAAAAAAAACTACAAAGTGAAAAATAACTTTATTTTTGGAAGTCGATGTCCATAACGCAAAAAATTGTACTTACAAAAGACGGTAGTATTTTTTTTGTAAAAAAGCTTTTTTCTTTCATAACACTCCTCACACAGTCCATCCATCTTTTCTTTGGCCGTCCCTCCCTCTCCATCCATCCACATTTATATTCATAACTCTTTTAGTAATATGCGTTTCATCCCTCCTCATCACATGACCATACCAGGACAACATCTTATGTCGTACATTATTATTACTCACTCATAACTATAAGACTAAAAACTACTAAAAAGACTAACCACTAAAACAACTTTATTTTCAGGTGTAAAGAGGAGCACTAGGTAATACGCTTAAAAGTAGAACACAAGAGCGGTATAAACCTAGTTTAGTGGGCCCCAATCGTGTCGTTCCAGTCAGGTTTTATGCCCGACCCTACCCTAAGTTTTTAATTATCGGTTTGGTCAACGAACGGTGTTACCTTGACACAGACGCGTCGAGGATTGCGGACGCAAACAAAGGAGATTGCATGTGTTAATGGTAATAAAGCCGACTGATTATTTGTCTAGATATAACGCTTGTTAAACCTACTTCGACTGATTACGAATACGGGTTAATTGAACGAAGGTATAGATAAAGGCGTAGGTGTAGTCTAAGAGCGGGGTTTAAATAGAAAGAAACTCTGATTGTCTTTTTCATTATCTTCTATCAGAATATCGTTAATTTATTAAAAATACAAGTTTACTTTTGAATTTAAAATCCAGCTGTCCGCCGCGGCTTCGCTCCCGTCGACTGGGACCGCGCCCTAGCTACCTACCTCTCTACCCTACCTACCCTACATACCTACCTATCCTACCTTACCGACATACACTTTTTTTTTTTGCCTTTCCTACCAATCTACCTACCCCACCCTACATACCTGCATATTTATTTATTCAATACTTTAAGCACACAAATGTACAGAGGCGGTCTATCCTACCCTACCTTCAATCCCTACCTTACCCTACCCTACTTACTATCAAACTTTTTTTTTCATCCATTCTGTAGCCTATGTCCTACCTCAGGATGCCATCTATATCCTTGACAAATTTCATTGAATGCCGTTCAGTGGTTTATGCGTGAAGGTAACAGACAGACAGACCGAGTTACTTTCGAAATTATAATATTAGTATGCATAAAAATAAAATATGAAAGCAAAATATAACGTCAGGGTTGAAACTATCGACTGTCTGCGGGAGATCCTGGACTAATTATCTATTTCACGTCAGTTCTAATTATTTTCCCTTTGTAATACTGACTGAAAAAAAACTCATTAATTCCTTAAGACTTTTAATTAAACATCGCTGTCGTCACCCGTCTAAAAGGATAGCAAAATGGTGTAGCCCTACATTTTAAGTTAATAGATTGCAATCGTTTAAAAAGATATGGTACCGTCGTGTTTACTTGAGAAGTAGTTCAACGGATAAAAGTTGGGACGGTACAAGGAAGACCTCGACGCTACAAGGAAGACCTCGACGCTACAACACAAACAATTACAAGAAGAACTATCTTCATTTTATTGGATGAAACAAGGATAAAACACGGAACTGACAATAGGGATGGGCAATTTGTATTTGGTGTTGTTTTGTCTACGGTTGATGAGTTTATTGGAGCAGTAGTTGAGTGAGAGACTTTTGTACGAATTAGAAATTCGAATCCCACATGTGACATGACTCTTAATGGTTGCTTCATGTATGGTATGTTTTCTTTGAATGGAAAGGAGCATCCGTGGCATTTCTTGCACGTTCTTCCCCATAGAGACCTACTGACGCTTGAGAATGTGCAATTTGCTTAATTTTTTTTTGTTTTGCCATTCAAAAGTACCTTTATATGGTTTAGTTGAAGTTTGATTTGATTTGTTTCTGTGGATGCACATAATAATACACTAACGAGCAATGAAAAAGTTCCAGTGACATAGCACCAAATTACTCCTAAACGGGAAAGGCTAGCTTAATGACGCCGTCTGCAATATTGAAGTACATTTAACAGCGCATCAGAATATTACCAACTAAAAACGTAAATATTGTGTTCAAATTTTAAATTAAATGTGAAAAAATTAAATTATGGTGTTTGTCGGCTTATTGTGGGTGGAACTTTTTCATTGCTCGGCAGTTTATTATATCAGGAATGATCTAGTTTTACTTAAACATTTTCATACTAAAATTCTTGGCTGATCCATTAACATCAATACTGTATTCCCCAAGGGTTAAACCAGTGATGTGAGTAAGTAACACAAAGTTATCGCAGCTGTTCGCAAGTTTTGGAACAACTTTGATGTACAATAAAGTAGATTCTATACCAGATACATATTACTAGATTAAGTAGCTGATAATGATGTGAAATCAATACATATAATAAATCTGTAGAAAAGTCGTTTTTGTACATCGAAAATATTGCCAAGAAAATAGCCAGGGTGTTAAAGGATAACCAACAGAATCCATTTCCAGCGTTTTTGGCATTTTTGTCTGTTTTTCTGTTTAATTGTGCACGCATCACGTGAAATGTATATAAATAGTGCGTAACTGTGCGCTGTGCTTACTTAGTTTTTGTTTCATCGCAATCGGTTCAGTCTATCAAAATTTAGATGAATTTAATTTTGTTCAAGAAGTAAAATATCACAACACACCCAATTTGACGCCATTTTCTGGATGGCGGTGGAAGAATGACACTAGAAAAAAAATTGGTCGGTAGGTAGGGTAGGTTGCAAGGTAAGTACTAAGTAGGGTTATTGGTAGGTAGGTAGGTAACTTGTTTTTTTATATATATGTTACCTACCTACCATAGATATTTCTATGGTAGGTAAGTAGGGTCGGTAGGTATGTAAGGGTATGTAGAACAAGGTAAAGTAAGTAGATTAAGTATGTGAGCAAGGTAGGGTAGGCAGTTGACGGAAGCGAAGCTACGGCCAAAGCTAGTTATGCATAAATATGAAGAAAAATGTAAAGAAAATTTCGTTTATTGGTACAAGATCTTAGTACGATCGCTGTCTAACCAATCCTGTCCACCCCACACGTCTCACTTAATATAGGACCATTGCTTGCCCAATACTCAGAACGTTTCAATTCATAGACAACGGGGATCTTGTTTTGTTCACATTGGGGTGAAGGGATGCATCTCATTGCCCATAGCCATCTCTTTGTCAAGATGACCTAATTTGAACAGCCTCGAACTGGGACGCCATTGCTATAAATAAATATTTGTTTCATCTTCCCCATAGGGGATTGTTAGGTCATTTAATTTTATTGAATTGTTATCGCGACGGCTGGTAAATAAGAGTTGCGAGTTAAAACCAGATTAGCAATAATTACACTGTTTTTTATTAATATTAGTTATATGTTTTCTCTTCTCTACAATCTTGAGTACTTTAAGTGAAAGTAAATTTCACGGGAATTTGGGGTTTGAAGGCCTGAAATACCTTCACGCAGTGAGCAAAGCACATCCCTAAGTTTCTTTAGGAATCCTACACTTTTATTTGTAGGTACTTACAGATAAGTTAACGACTTATGTATATGACACTCAAAAGAAGGCATCTCCTAAGCACGTTGCGGTTTACGAGTAATGCCTCTAATAAAGGGTCTTTCAACAAGGACGGGTCGATGTTAAAATTGAATAAAACAAGATGTGTGTGAGATATTAACGAAATTTATTTTTTATTTAAAAGGCCCATTTATGCCAATTATGGATGGAATATGACATCGTTCAAATGTCCGCCGCGGCTTTGTATGGTGGCCCGAATCCGAGAGGTCCAATTTTATATGACTCTGCTGCATAGATCCGACTGCTCATATTCCATCCATAATTGGCATAAATGGGCCTTTTAAATAAAAAATAAATTTCGTTAATATCTCACACACATCTTGTTTTATTCAATTTTAACATCGACCCGTCCTTGTAGAAAGACCCTTTACATTATTGGAATCCAGAAATTAAACGCCTGCAACATCTTGATAGGTCTTGATAGCGGCAGAAGCTGTAATAAAATGTTGGGTAGTTGGTAGCAGAGAGGAAAACAAATATAAGATAAACATAGTGTCACGCCTGAATTCCCCGGAAGGTTACAGCCGGTACACACGGCACGTTGCGTTGACGTAACGCTGTCACTGCGTCGTTTTACATACTCACAACCATAGTGTCCACAGTAACACGGTGCTCTGCGTCGACGCAATGCACATACGACCGCCTGCAGCCCCGATATGAAGAGGGAATGGTGTACCTTCCAATAGTTCTCGCCAGACTTCTTGGCCGCCCTGAAGTTGGCTACAATGGCTGCGCAGTAGAAAATCTCATACAAAAACAGCACCGTTTCGTGCCTCGCGCATCTGGTAAACCAACTTCAGGGCGGCCAAGAAGTTTGGCGAGGGCTATAGTCATTGCGACGCGGCGACATGCCGCCGGAGCGGCAGTGCTCAGTTGTTTGTGCGTTGATTGGAAGGAGATACACGCAAGCTCATTTAGTATTTTTGTATACTGGTTAAAGGAGAACCGATCTCTTTGCCGAATCTTTTTGTTCGAATTTCATTTTACCGAAAACTATTGACTGACGTCTTTTTTGCTATATGCATTATTACCCGACTGCCGAAGGAGGGTAATGTGTTTATCAGTCTATGAATGTATGTAAGTATGTATGTATGTATGTATGTATGTATGTATGTATGTATGTATGTATGTTTGTTCCTATGTGGCGTTCCAGACACCAAACGCGTTGGCCGATTTTGATGATTCATACGTCAATCGATTCGTCTTAACCCTGCAAGTGTCACTGGCTACATTAAAATTGGAAAATAGAAAAATGGCGGATTTTGGGTGCCATATTGTGGGGGACAAAATTTTTTTTTACTTCCAAACCCATCGTGTGGGGTATCAAAATAAAGGGTTTTAAGAGGTGATTTCAAAAATATATAACACTTATATGTTTAAATGTACCGAAATCTAAAAAAAAAATAACTAAAAAGTTATAAATAAAAAAAGTAAATTAAAAAAATCAAAAGACCCGACTGCTTAAAAGGCGAACTAAAAAGCGAATATGTATCCTCCGACTGCACAGCATGATTTTCTTCTTGTTTACGTCTTTTTAGTTCGCCTTTTAAGCAGTCGATCCTTTTGATTTTTTTAATTTACTTTTTTTTGACATAAATTCAGATCATCGAAGTATCAATTGCCACAGGTGTTATTTTACCGAACTACATTTCACCGATTTACAAAATAACGTTTTGCTTTTGGCCGAAGCCACTTTTGAACTTTTTTCATTTGCCATATTTTCACCAAACCGAAACAACATTTTTTATTTAGTCACACATATATAGCCTGTAACTAGGTAGCATTTTCAATTTAAAATTGAAATAATGTCATAAAAAATTAATATACTACAAAATTTTGTGACAGAAACGAATCGCTGCAAAATCGACTTCACCTAGTCGTGTCTGTGTTTACGTATTTATTTCGTATTTTCATGCAAATTATTTATTAATAGCTGTCATGCATTAGACATTTTTATTAACTAATTATTTCAAAGAATTTGTCCAAGAGCGAGCAAAGCGAGCTCGGGAATCAAGGGTAGCCCGACACGGATAGGTTAGATTCGAAGGGGATGACGAGCTTAAAAATAATTTTTTTTCGGGTACCTCCCATAGACGTAAAGTGAGGATTTATATTTTTTTTCTCATCTATCCCATGGTGTGGGGTATCGTTGGATGGGCCATTCAAAAATATTATGGGTTTGCTAAAACCATTTTTCGATTCAGAGATTCGTTTGCGTAAAATTAAGCTTTAAGTTGCAAATTTATGTTAGAGTCAAGTGTGTCCCCCCCCCTGCCAGCGAAATGGTTGCTCTAGGCTATGTAAAAAAATTCACGGCAGTAGTAAATATGACGAAATTAAAAGGAAAATTATCACGGATAACAAGGCTTTACAAGTTTACGAGTAATAGTCGACCAACTTATAAAATGTACTTGGAACAGTAAAAATTTTGTACAAATGCCATTGAAAAATTACTAAAATAAAGTTGATAGCTGTGTAAAACAGAGTAAATATAATGCTTACAAACTATGTAAAAATATACTAAAATGAAATCATAACATCCTTAATAATAATAATTTCTAAATTAATAATGTTTAAGCTCGAATAACGCATTGGAGTGGCCGGAGTCGTTGGCAGTACCAGAACGTAGTCCATACGGCGCATGCGCGCGGTGGAGTCATTTTTGTGTTAGTGCAGAAGTATTTTAGACGTTTTGTAATTAAAACGTAAAAGTTAAGTTAAGCATTAATTTACTATCTGTTTTACACAGCTAACAACGATATTTGAGTAATTTTTCAATGGCATTTGTACAAAAATTTTACAGTGTCAAGTACATTTTATAAGTTGGTCGACTATTACTCGTAAACTTGTAAAGCTTGTTATGATTTCATTTTAGTATATTTTTACATAGTTTGTAAGCATTATATTTACTCTGTTTTACACAGCTATCAACTTTATTTTAGTAATTTTTCAATGGCATTTGTACAAAATTTTTACTGTTCCAAGTACATTTTATAAGTTGGTCGACTATTACTCGTAAACTTGTAAAGCCTTGTTATCCGTGATAATTTTCCTTTTAATTTCGTCATATTTACTACTGCCGTGAATTTTTTCACATAGCCTAGAGCAACCATTTCGCTGGCAGGGGGGGGGGACACTTGACTCTAACATAAATTTGCAACTTAAAGCTTAATTTTACGCAAACGAATCTCTGAATCGAAAAATGGTTTTAGCAAACCCATAATATTTTTGAATGGCCCATCCAACGATACCCCACACCATGGGATAGATGAGAAAAAAAATATAAATCCTCACTTTACGTCTATGGGAGGTACCCGAAAAAAAATTATTTTTCATGATTTTATTGTACCACTTTGTCGGAATTATTAATATGTATATACATGCCAAATTATAGCTTTCTAGTACTTAGATTCTCTGAGCTAAGCTGCGGACGGACAGACGGACAGAGCGAAACTATAAGGGTTCCTTGTTGACTTCGGAACCCTAAAAATAGGGTTATCTTTTCTGGGTTTTTTAAACTGGCCGCAACTGTGCGTCGCCGCTGCGACGGTGGAACGCGTGGTCGGCAATGCATCAAAGTTCTCAACGCAACGCAACGTGCCATGTGGGCCGGCTCTTAGTACACCCACAAAGAAAAGATAGTTAGGTAATTATAGGTTAATTATGTTTTACACAACACGAGCATGATTATTTTTTTATAATTAGATGCGGACGAAGTCACAAGCGGATTAGGTATTATTATTCTGTTCTTGAGTTATTTACTGAATGTGGTTTTTCACTTTATATGTACTGGTACTGCAAAGGCAAGGCAATTAAAAGACCGGAATACAGATAGACAGACAGGAGTAAACAATAAGGTTTCCGATTTTGCCATTTGGCTACGGAGTCTTAAAAATCAACCTACCTACACCTGTGCTTTCCCTTCTGAACAATACAAGCTTAAAGTGTTAAAAATAAATTAAAGTTCTTATAAATAAATTTAAAAGCTTTTCAGTTAAGTGACGTAAATAAAATCTAATAAACTTGTTGTTTTGACTTACAAGCGGCCCTAATGGCTGGATAAACATATTTTTTCGTAGATACCCACAACGTAAACACATAAACCTTATACATCGAAGTTTAAAATATTATTAATGGGCTCTTAACGACGTATAAATTATAAACAAATATGGTTTATTTGGAGCTTCCTGTAGGTTAGAGTTTATGCTTCCTTATCTGAAGAACAGACATTTGAATTGTATAAACAGATGACGATCACTAGACCAAGACTAAACGGTTACTGTTGACCACAACCGGTTACCTTGTATGAATCATAAACATTTCTTTAATTATGTAAACTTAGAACATAATTTATACTGACAATCAACGTTAGTTTTAATAGGTATCGGTCATCTTGACACCTATTTCTTGGGTGTCGGCACCCATTGTGTGGCAACTTTGCCCTGTGCAGCGGTCGTTGTGCAAGCGGTTAGTTCGAGGTGGCGCGCAAAAAGAGTTCCTGGATAGACTTCGAAGACCTATACCTACAAAATGGGACGATATAGCCTCAGAAAAAATATACCTATACTTCATAAAAGATAGCTAGATCTCTGCGACATAATATGTCAAACTGACGTATACGTTATTGCTAGCCTGTCAAGCGCTATTGTTACTGCTGTCGCGAGATCAACCTATCTTTGAAGTATAAATTGTGATTTTTAATTTTGTTGACTATACTGACAGCTGTCAGTGACTTTGTTTTTTAAATGTTGCAGGATTGGAGCATAGTGTTGTAGGTAACGCTCAATCATAAGTGATTCATCGAATCGATGTGACATGACTCCTCAATTTAATTTTACTAATTGGTGTAAATAAATGTTTGATGAATATGAACAAATTTAAATATAACAGTGTTAATACACATAGTACATAATTTTTTATTGTAATAAATAAAAAATAAACAAAAAATGCGATCGATAGAATGAAGTCTCACATAAATGAGTAGAAATTAAATAAGGGCCGCTAGTTTCTTAACAAATGTAAGTTTTTTTGCCGTGAAATAGTTCCATTTTCGACCTAATTCGATTTTCGATCAACTTTCGATCACTCAGGATACGACACTCGTTTTTATGTAACGCTAAAGTGGCAACCCTCCAAATATCAGTTTAGTCTACGGAATTAAAGAGATTACTTAGCTATATGGGCGCATCTCGCATGAATCAAATATTTTTAAGACCTACAGATCCTGCTCTGGGTGTTGTGTATGTGATTTTATATATTTGTAAACGGTCCCACAAGACAGGAAGAAATTCCTAGTGTGGGGCAACGATTTTCAAAAAAAGAAAAAGTATACATTATATATTATCAATTGTATTAGGGCAGATTTTTCAATAAATTGCTAACTTTTAACTGAGGAATAAAAATGTCGATTTGACGGCTTTTGTACAGAAAATATGTCAAACGGCCATTTTTATTCAAAGATAAAAGTTATCAGACTATTGAAAAATCGGGCCTTAATAATATAAGTAATTAATTGTTGTGGAAAGTAATAGACACAGGGGTTTCTGAATCTAGTTTTCCTGTTTCATATTCTTGTATATTCTTATATTTGAAACATTGACCGCACTAAACTGCACCATAGTTTAAAAATTATAAACCTGGTGTGGTTTTAGTTTGTAACATTAATAATTGAATGAAACAGTACAGATCGTAGTAGTTACCTAAAAAAATGAGTCAAACTGAACAATAATTTGGTGCGTCGTGCTTAAAAACAAAAGTTTTTCAGTATTATTATTAACATCGTAGGCAGGTCCAATACAATAAAGGCAGAGTAAGGAAACGATGAAAATGGTCTCTTTCGACAGTAATAATTAAAACTGAGAAGGATACACAAAACAAGAAACACTGACATCAGGAAGAAAACAAAACTAACCGATGCACTACAGTTTTGCTTGAGGCAGAAATGGCGATGGGCCGGACATATAGCAAGATACAAGGACAAGAGGTGGACTCTTCTAACAACTGAATGGATAGGTCCTCTAAGCAAAAGGAGCGTGGGAAGACAAAGGAAAAGATGGACCGACGATATTATAGAGATTGCAAGGAAAAACTGGATCAATATCGCCAAAGACAAATACAAATGGAAACAGATGGAGGAGGCTTTTACCCACAAGGGATCACACATATTAAAATGATAACTTAATTTAAAATTTCAATTTATATGTGAGAAATAAATCTGTAATAAATAAATAAATAAGGAAACGATGAAAGCACAACTTTTCTATAGGTACATTTAAGCTGTAGTTTAAGTTGATCCAACTACAAAATATCTTTTACGTTAGTACCTACTGAAAGAAAGGTAGATACTGATACTATTTTTTACTGCTATGAATAGTTACAGCACTGATAACAACATTTGTGCCACATGTTAAATTTAGTCTTGTTATATATTTTTATTTATTTATTCCTTTGTATAGATTCTTTTACTGATTGTTTTGTGAATGTGTGAACATTGTAGGCCTTCTAGATTTCTAGACGCCTGTTAACATTTGTTAACTCTCTCGTCTATACATTTTTTTTTTAGTTTCTTACGACTTATTGTCGGGCCTACGTTGTCCCCCCATAATAATAATAATAATAATAATAGCCTTTTTATTCCTGAACATAGGGTTACAAGAGGTCCCTAAGTTCGGTTTGCCTTCTGGCATAGGCCTCCTCCAGTTCCTTCCAATGGGTCCTATCCCTTGCCACTCTCAACCAGAGTGGTCCCGCTGTCTGTTTCAAGCCATCTTCCCATCTCCTGACTTGACGACCTCTACTTCTTTTGCCAACTCTTGGTTGCCAGAGGGTAACTTGTTTGCTCCATTTGTCGATGGGGTGGCGCAGCATGTGTCCAGTCCATCTCCATTTTTGGACATCTATCCGGGTAAGGATATCTGTGAGTTTCGTTCTTGTTCTTATGTCTATGTTCCTGACTCTGTCTTTGATTTTTAACCCTAGCATGCTTCTTTCCATGGCACGTTGACACTTTGCTAGCCTTTCCCTGTGATGAAGTGTTAACGACCAAGTTTCACAGCCGTAAGTAAGAGCTGGTAGAATACAGGTCTCAAATGTTTTCTTTTTTATGTGATTGCCTAAATCCTTACTTTTCATAATTTCTTTCAGTGACCAGTATTTTCTCCAACCTTGGGCTATTCGCCTGTTTATTTCCTGAGTCATTTCATTTGAAGGTGATATTATCTGTCCTAAGTAAATATATTCTTTGACATACTCGATCTTGTTGCCATCTACCATAATGTCTGCTTCCCTTGAATTTGTTATTAATTTTGTTTTACTGGCATTGATTTCCAGACCAACTTCTCTACTTTTACTTGCTAGGCTCTGCATCATTTGTTCTATTGCTGCTGGGTCCTCTTCAAGAAGCACCAAATCATCGGCAAATCTTAAATGGTTTAGGCGGGCTCCATTAATGTTCAGACCTAAGTGGTCCCAGTTCAATTGTCTAAAAATGTGCTCGAGTACGGTGTTAAATAGCGTAGGAGAGAGAGGATCGCCTTGGCGTACACCCTTTTTGATTGGGAATGATTCTCCTGTTGTTTCAATTTTGATACTGGCCTTGCTGGACTTGTATATACTTTTAAGTATTTCTATGTAGTTGCTCTGGACCCCCTGTCGTTCAAGACTCCACCATATGTGTTGGTGCGTGAGACTGTCGAATGCCTTTGAGTAATCGATAAACGCCAAGTAGATTTGTTTATTGTATTCGTTATGTTTCTGCAGCAACTGTTTTATTGTATGAATATGATCTATTGTGCTGAAGCCTTTTCTGAATCCTGCCTGTTCTATGGGTTGGTTTTCGTTTAGTACTAGTGATATTCTTTCCAGGATCACTTTAGCGAATACTTTGTATATGTTTGATATTAAAGAAATTGGCCTATAGTTCCCAATCTCGTCTCTAGGGCCTTTTTTGTGCAGTAGAATTATGTGGCACTCTGTCCATTCTTCTGGAATTTGCCTTGTTTGTAAAATTTCGTTGAAAAGTTTTGCTAGCACAGGGCTGATTTCCTCTATGGTTCCCTTGAGCATTTCATTAGGTATCTTGTCCGGCCCTGGGGCCTTCTCAAGTTTTTGAGATTTTATTGCCTTGAATACCTCTGAGGCGAGGATTTCTGGCACCTCATCTACTTTGTTGTCTATTGCTTTGGTTTCTTCCTGGATTGGGGCCAGCCCTGAGTCGAATTTATCAGAGTACAGTAAGCGGTAATAGTCCGTAGCTAGTTTTTGTATTGAGAGACGATTCGTTAGGTAAGATTCGCGTTGCTTTAGTTTCGGTATCCATTCTTTGCCATGTTCGCTTAGTTGTTTCATAGCCTTTTTTGTTCCTCCTGTTCTTGTTATATTTTCTTCCAAAACTCTATTTCTTTTCTCCTTACGGTCTTTCCTCATATTTTCTTTGATTTTCTTACTAAGGTTTGTAATTTTTTGCCGTCTTTCTTTATCCCCTTTATTTGATATTAGTGTTCTTCTTTCCTCTATTAGTTCTAGTGTTTCTTTGCTTATATAGCTCTCTTTACTTCTAGGTTTGCTGACTAGCATCTCTTTCAATTTGTTTTGTAGTCTCCTGTATTTAGTCCCAGTTTCTACGTCAGAGGTAATAATTTCGGTGAGTGATTCTATTTTGCGGGGTTCAGTGGGATGATTGTGTTCTGATATTTGATGCAGCTTCTTATTGTTTAGGTTTTTCCTGGATCTTTTGGCTTGATTTAAGCTTAGGCAGCTTCTTACCATGCGGTGGTCTGTGTTAAAGTTGAGATTTTTAACTATGTTAGTATCTGTGAACGCGCTTGCTTTGTTGGTTATAATAAAGTCAATTTCAGTTTTGTATTTTGCACCTGGGGAGGACCACGTCCATTTGCTTTTAGGGTTTTTGTAAAAACAGGAGTTCATTAAAATAAGGTTATTTTCCATCATGAATTCTACTAGTTTCTGTCCATTTTGGCTTCTTTTTCCATGCCCGAACTTCCCTATTGTGGGTTCTTCTCCTATTTGCCTTTCTCCAACCTGTGCGTTGAAGTCGCCCATGATTATTATGTTGCTACTGTAATGCAGTTTTATTGCTTCCGAGATACTCTCATAGAAATATTCTATGTCTGGTCTCTCCGCTTGTTCTGTTGGGGCGTAAATTTGAAAGATGGCCCAGTTTTTCTTGTACCCCGGGAATTTTAAATGTACTACCGCAATTCTGTCAGAAACTCCTTCAAATCCCGTAATGTTCTTCTTCCATTTAGATTTAATAAGGAAACCCACTCCTCTTTGTCCGGTGTGTTCACCTTTATGAAACATGATATATCCGTTCTTCTCTGCTATCCCTTCTCCTGGTCTTCTCATCTCGCTGATGCCCATTATGTCCCATTTTAAGTTGGATATGGCTATTTCTAGTTCTTTTAGGCTCTCTTCTGTTCTTAGTGTCCTAGTATTCAGTGTGCTGACATATATATGTTCAGAGTTCTTTTTACCTTGTTTTATTTTTATTGTATTCTTCTTGTGCTTGTTTTTTGTAGATTGGTTTTCTTTTGAGTGTTTCGAATTATACTGTTTTGATTTGGATGGAGGGTGTTTGTCTTCTTCCCCCACGGTGACAAGCCGGCTTGGGGTGCGATTTATGAGTGTTGTGTTTGGTGATGTGGTTGTTGGGGTTGTTTGGATCCGGGTGTCGCAAATTAGTTTTTTGAGAGATTTGATAGTGAGGCTGATCTCCCGCGCTCTACATAGTTCAGTATATTTGGTCTGATTATTTCCTTTGATGCAGTTTTAGAGGAGGCGTTGTTCAAGTTGGTCGATGAGCTTTGGGTATTAGATGCGTTGGCTTTCTTTTGTGATGGTATTTTCGGTGATCCTGAAGACTCTCTTTTCCTCTTTTCTCTGTTGCTTTCATATGTTTTCTTTATTATGAGTTTATCGTATTTTATGAACGCTATATTCCCCTTTTTCTTTTCCTCTTCAACTTGCAGCTGCAGTTGTTTGCGTTTTTCTAATATTTCTTTAGGGTAGTCCTCTTTGATATTTATACCTTCTTGTAGGTTAGCTCTGTTTCGCAGAATCATATGTTTTTTCCATGTAGTTGTGAGTGAGACTACAACAGGGCGGTTTTTATCGTGTTCTTTTTTACCGATTCTGTAGAGGTTATTAACTTCGAAGGCTTCAAAATGTACTCCCATTTCTATTATAATGTCTTTTATGTAGTCTACTAGCTCCGCTTCTGTTGTTGCTTTCCCCTCCTCGATGCCGAAAAAGACAAGGTTATTTTTGCGCTTTTCCTTATCAATGAGTTTAAGTTTAAACTCTAGCTCATTTATTTTATTTTTGAGTTGGGCATTTTCTTCAGTGATCGCTTTAAGCTTTTCATCTAGTGCTTCCATGACATTTTGTGTTACTGAAGTTGTTATAACTTTTGTTTGTTCGTCTAGCTTTTCGTTTAATTTTGCCAATAGTAATTCCATACTTTTATCCATTTTTTATTTTTATGGCAACACTTGATTCGCTATAGCAACACTTGTTTTGTTGTGGCAACCCTAGTTTTATTGTGGGAACACTTGTTTTGCTGTGGCAACACTTGTTTTGTTGTTTGTTATGTTGGTACTGCAGTATCCACTCTATAGTCTATCGATTTGCCACTAATGACGCTTGACAATATTTTGTAGGTTAGAATGTTTACATGTGAGGTTGATTTGTTCTCGCAGTTCTAACACTTTTCTGCAATTTTATCACTGATCACGTATCTTGTTCTTTGTTGCAGTCTGTAAATCGTATGACACACTTTGTTGGCACTATTTTACACTATTTATTTTTTATTTTTCGCGGAGCTCTGTGACGTGCGTATTCGCTGGTCGACAACCGGAACCGGATCTGATGTCCCCCCATATCTAAGGGGTGCTAATTAAACAGGCTTCTTTTTAATATCATTATTCGCCCCCAAAAATGTATGTTGCCTTCTAAATTACTAAGTCAGCCACAATTAACGAGCATCTAAATAATACTATGTTAGCCACTAGTTATCTTCTATGTAAACCACTCTAAATACAACTCAGCATGATGGTTATTTTTTAGCATCAAAATTTTTAACATGCATTCTAACAGTAAATTTCTAAAATACTATTAAATGACATCAAAAAATATATTTATTTAGCTTCTAATTTTTTAACTCAGTACGTTTAAAATGTAACTTACGTGTAAAATTTTTAACATGCATTCTAACAGTAAATTTCTAAAATACTATTAAATGACATCAAAAAATATATTTATTTAGCTTCTAATTTTTTAACTCAGTACGTTTAAAATGTAACTCATCCCATATTAATTGATCGTAAAAAAATTGCAAAAACATTTTATCAAATAGTATATTGGCCACTAATATTACCAGAAGCTATTGAGGAGAGACAAAATAAAAGACTATATTTTTTGGTTTTAATATAGAATAGGTGCAAGTTGGATTAGTATTTATGCGACAGAGTCGACGGAGCCCCGCTGCGCGGGGCTCCTATTTCTGTATGCAGGGTTTAAAGTAACCTAACACGAAGGAGATGACGGGAGCTGAGTTCGCTCGCTTTGCTCGCTCACTTCAGCTCCCGTCATCTCCTTCGAACCTAACCTGTCCGTGTCGGGGTGCCCTAAGCTCCCGAGCTCGCTACGCTCGCTCTTGGACTTATTCATTGACCGTCATTTATTATTTTAAATATAATCAACTCGTCGAATCGAGATGTGATCAACTCAACTCGTCGTCACATGAATCGAATGGCGCTCTCTGATTGGTGCAAATGGCCGGTCGCTGTCGTCTCGCGTACTCGCGCCAAATCATGCAGTGGCTATTTTCACGATAAAAGAATATGATGTATTGTTTTACATGCTAAGTTATAATAAATTATGCTTTCTTTCTTTCTTTCTTAGAAGCTTGAATTATATTTTTTTGAGGATATTGCGTTGAAGCTGTAAAACGTAAAATGGTGACAAGATATAAAATCCGTGGCCGAGTTAGTAAATTACGTGGCAATGTATAAATAAGAAGGACAAGTCACAATAATTGATGATCTTTACTTGACGCTTTCTGTAGAATATTTAGTTGGCGTTGCAAAAAAGACGAATTAGTTTATTAGAGGCTATATCATTTTCCCGTTGCTTAGTTATAAAATTAGAAGTTTAATCACGTGTCCAATAAATAATTTTGTGGCTAGACTTATTATTTCCCATATCTAAGCACTAATACTGTAGCATGGAAATATTGTAAAAACAAACCAATTTTTTTAAAAGTGTAACCGTGGAGTTTCTTGCCGGTTCTTCTCCACAGGAAACGACTAACCCGAACCGTGCACCTTTTGTCGACGTTTTATAAGTGCCCATGTAGGCCTATGTGAAATAAAAAACCTCTTGATTGGATTTGATTTGACTATCTTTGAGTGGGTACCACTGACTAATTTTTTACTCGGAAAATGCGTGTGCTCTGTTTGAAAACCTGCGGGAACAAGTAAAATTTAAAAATTTTAAAAACCCCCGACACATTTTTATTACATGCTACATAATTTATCTAGTACATAGTAGATACGCTTCGATCGGCAATCTATTGAACACGTAATTATGACATGATATCTTGCGTAAACACCCTGATTCAAAGAGTGAAACGCCTATAACTTTTGAACGGCTGAATCGATTTTATTCAAACATAGCTAAGAACACTCTTGACAAAATCACCTTTCAAACAAAAAAAGAACTAAATTAAAATCAGTTCACCCGTTTGGACGCTACGATGCCACAGACACACATATACACAGCAACACACGTCAAACTTATAACACCTCTTTTTCCGTCGGTGGTTGAAAATACAGTTCCATATAAATTAGGAAACAAAAAAGTGTTGCCAGGTTTAAAATTTCTTACTATATTAACTAACGCCAAACCTAGGGCAGGCTGTAATCGTGTTTGTGTTACAACTGTGCTGTGGCACAACTAACCCCATAATCAAGCAATGTGATAATCCAATACAAAATAAACACACTACAAAGAAACTAAAAGTGTTTAGTTCTTGCTATCACATCACCGCTTCTACTAAGGGCCTCAGCAGAGCCTAAGCTACCAATACTAAGTGCATTGGAGCAACTCAGCAGGCGGTAGACATCACCTACTAACCTATTTTTCTTAGTTGGCCCTACGCAGTCACGACTTGTGGAAAGATAAGCAAATGATATATTTTATGATATTATTTCGCCCCCAATCAGTGGGGATTGGGGATTGTTTTCTTCCGTTTGCTTTGTTTTATTTTATGCCAGCAATCTCGTCCTTGTTATTTTTTGCACAGCTTGTCGGCAATTATTTGAGACCATTGTTTACTTTAGGAAAATTAATGATTACTTTGAGAAAACATTTATTGGCTAAATAAAATTTGTAATTTCCTGATAGTTTTACAAATGCTTAACTTCAATTTCTTTATTCAGAAGTCGGGTGTAAGAATTTGAAGTTGTCATACTTTATTTTAGCCTGAAAATATATAAAACATTAGCAATATCCCTATTATATTGCTTTGGCACGTTCTAAACTCCAAATTCCCAAATCAGAAACCGGTTATTCATTCAGAAATTGGGGTATGAGCACTTGCAGTACGAGCCAACATAGAAAATTAATTTGGTCTTCAAAGAAAGCATCGAAAAATAGACGAATAATCAAAAATCTTTAATTTGGGTACGTTGTAAGGTCAGAGCTGGCGTAGTTTATGAAGATTTATAGTTATAAATGATTCGGAGTTTCGGACAAAGTAGCTCCATCTATATTTAGAGACTTGGATCGTTAATTACCTGGTGGAGGCATATTTCTACGTTATTTAACGTTTGTAAGCTATTATTATGCAACGATAAGCTACAGTTTTTTGTTTTTTCAGAAGACGTTTTAATTTCCTGATTGAAGTCCAAGATTACTGCGTGTTGATAGCATTCGAGCAAATAATTTGTGGGCACCATGCCTAAGTCTGCGATAAGAATCCTAATATATGAATGGGCCCCTGCTGCCTGTTGATAACAGTTGTAAAAAAATGGTGGCACCATAAATCTGTGCGCAGAGTCCTACTGTATAGGCTATTTGTTTACCATTTTTATTGTTATCAAATAGTACCTACATAGCCATAACCACAGACATTAATCTAACTAGATGACGCAAGTCCCTCCATCTGTATGAAAACCAAAGTGCCACTGTTTCACACACCGTCTAAAAACAAATTTACTTACCAATGAAAGAAAACATTTCCAATGCCTCTGCCAACTTTTTCTATACAGTGTTTACAGCTCAATATGGCATAATTACGCATTTTTCTAGATTTCAGTGGCTTTTCGGTGCCGATAATGCTAAATGAAAAGCTCAAAGTACGATCATTGATCGTAATTTTACTCCGTTTTTTACCCGACTGGCGAAGGAGGGTAATGTGTTTATCAGTCTATGTATGTATGTATGTAAGTATGTATGTATGTTTGTTCCTATGTGGCGTTCTAGAGACCAAATGCGTCGGCTGATTTTGATGATTCTTACGTCAATCGATTCGTCTTAATCCTGCGAGTGTCACTGGCTACATTAAAATTGGAAAAAACAAAAATGGCGGCTTTTGGGCGCCATTTTGTGGAGAAAAATTTTTTTTTTCTTCCAAACCCATCGTGTGGGGTATTAAAATAAAGGATTTTAAGAGGCAATTTCAAAAATATATAACACTTATATGTTTAAATGTACCAAATTCTAAAAAAAGTACCTAAAAAGTTGTAAATAAAAAAAGTTAATTAAAAAAGTCAAAAAACCCGACTGCTTAAAAAACAAACTAAAAAGACGTAAACAAGAATAAAATCATGCTGTGCAGTCGAAGGATACATCTAGTTTTGGTCCGCCAGCTCGCGAATATGTATCCTCCGACTGCATAGCATGATTTTCTTCTTGTTTACGTCTTTTTAGTTTTTTTTTTAAGCAGTCGGGTTTTTTGAATTTTAATTAACTTTTTTTATTCTATACAGTGTTTACAGCTCAATATGGCATAATTACGCATTTTTCTAGATTTTAGTGGCTTTTCGGTGCCGATAATGCTAAATGAAAAGCTCAAAATACGATTATTGATCGTAATTTTACTACTTTTTTTGACACGTGAAGTACATACAATCGCCTCATCTAGTTAGATTTATATCTGTGGCTATAACCTACAAGCCAACAGGAAGCTGTAACTATTAAGACACACAATAGCATTGATGATCCTATTCTCCCTCCCAAGGTCTTCGACACGACTGAAGGGACAAAATGTCCTAAAAATCTTGTAATACACTTTCCATCCACGCACCGGATCACGCAGTTTCCTTTCATTTTCCCCATAATGGGTTGAATAGAACTCGAGTAAAACCTTTTATGCTTGTTTTTGTCCCAAACTTAGTTTTATCTAGGCACATTGAGCGAGAATGGACACATAAAATATATTTTTGTTTTTTCTATTGACTGAAGCCCGAATAGGATTAATAGCTTGTGATTTATTGGTAATAATTCTTGCCTATGTTACGTCGTCTGACCCAACGGTCTGTGGTCAGTGGTCAGCATTCTTAGAGGTTTACATCATCAGCCTTTAAAGTTTCCTCTGCTGAAACACAGACCTCCTCTCTGTGAGAGAGGGAATGGGCCTTAATCCACCACGCAGGTCAGGTGCGGGTTGGTGGATGTGAAACGGTGAAGGAAAAGATCGTGAGGAAACCGGCATGTCCTAGAAACAAAAATTCGAAGGCATGTGCATCGAATTTTTGTTTCTAGGAGATGCCGGTTTCCTCAAGATGTTTTCCTTCACCGTTTTTAGAAGAGTGGTGATGAAATAATTTATACAAAGTAAAGCGCCTGCCTAGGTTCGAACCCAAGACCTACGATACGTAAGTCGGGGCCGTTACCACTGGCCCACCACTGCTCTAGCACTGCACTAGGTTTTAACGGGTAAAAAATTGGAAATCACGGATCCCTGAAGACCGTTATTCTTAGTGTTGCCAAGGGACGGTAGTCGTTCTATCCACTGGTATTCTGCAATCCTGTTACAATAAAAGCTGATTCCAAAAGGCTAGACAGATTATGATAAGTATAAAATGCAAACAAGACAACTCTTGACAGAAAGCGCTTCAGAAAGCGTACCAAATGCTGTTTTTATATAAAACGGACATTTGCCCATCAGTTACAACTAAAGCTTCTGTCTGAGTAGCTGTACGTGTTAGGTAGCATCTCCTGGTAGAGTTGCCGATAAACAGCAGGAAATGATTTGCATAATTGTCGTTGTAAACAAAATTATCATAATCGATAACAATAAAATTTGTTATAAACAGGACAATACAGTATTCCATATAAAAGGTATTAAGATATGAAACAATAGATTCAAATTAATAAACGCTGTACATTTTTATTGAATGGTATTAGGTACCTATAAAAGTATGAATAACGCAATATCATAAGAACAAATAATGCCAATGTCTAATGGTTTCCTATTAAGGCTTAATAGGTACGTTCTACTGATAACTGGAATTTTATTGTGTCCATTGCTATGATGACATATTTTCAAGTATAGTTAGTAAAAAATCAAAAAACCCCCCTGCTTAAAAAACAAACTAAAAAGACGTAAATAAGAAGAAAATCATGTTGTGCAGTCGGAGTATACATATTCGCGAGCTGGGTGACTAATACGAGATGTATCCTCCGACTGCACAACATGATTTTCTTCTTGTTTACGTCTTTTTAGTTTGCTTTTTAAGCAGGCGGGTTTTTTTCATTTTTAAATTAACTTTTTTTTATTTATAACTTTTTAGTTAACATATTTT
This sequence comes from Anorthoa munda, assembly GCA_945859665.1. Taxonomy (NCBI): domain Eukaryota; kingdom Metazoa; phylum Arthropoda; class Insecta; order Lepidoptera; family Noctuidae; genus Anorthoa; species Anorthoa munda. The sequence continues at coordinate 9,469,396 of OX243893.1, forward strand.
TTCGAATTAGGTGCATTTAAACATATAAGTGTTGTATATTTTTGAAATCTCCTCTAAAAACCCTTCATTTTGATACCCCACTCGATGGGTTTGGAAGAAAAAAACATTGCAACTCCCACAATATGGCGCTCAAAATCCGCCATGTTCCTTTTTTTTTAAAGGCACTTAGCTAAGAACACTTGGGCGGTCAAGACCTATCTAACGATGTAATTTAATATTTAATTATAAAAAGCTGCCAATTAGTTTGAAAGATATGAGGTTATAAAGAATATTACATACATACAAACATACAAGATACGCGCGAAAAACAAAACCCTTTCCTTGCAGCCGGGTAAAAAGTGTTTGAAACTTTACAATGGTTTTAGTATGTCTCGTAAAATTTATATTCTATGTGGAATTGTTCAAAGTTTTTTTGTGAATGTACGGTGCATGAAAAGTTTATGTGGCAGTAACGTGATACTAGCAACATGACCTGTAAAATTCTATGAAACCATTACACGATTTTGAAAATATAATTTTGCATTGGAGAGAATCACGACCAACAAAGCAACACAACACTTCAGCAACGAGGTAAACGACACGAGGAGAATTGTAGGTGTCAAATGTCTCCCGGATGTTTTTTTAAAGTAGTTGTAGTTTGAGTAAGTACACAACTTACATAGCACTGCTAGCCCTCCTATGCAGCAGCTGCAGCAGGCTCCCATCCGCGCCCGAGGAGCATAGGCTGCGCGAGCGCGCGCGGCGCTCCCCCTCCCGCGCGCTGCGCTCGCGCCACCGCGCCATCAGCGACTCCAGGCACAGCATGGCGCCACCATCGCACACCATCCGGGTCCGCGGCTCCACCCAGCCTTAACACCCTCAACACCCAGCACTCAACACATCAAATCTCCAACGTGAGCCACTCCTGTACAACTATCCTCGATCTTCTTATTTTATCGCCCAGCTGTAACGTAACCGCGAGTTAATGCTCGAGACCACACTACAAACGTGACTCATTCAAATGTATCACGACGTCGACATCGTCTTCTCTATGCATTAAAAGCGCAACTCGCTCACTAACCACTCAAACTAGTAATATACCATATGCTGTAGTCTTATATAATATTTAACGCAAACTTCCCAACTTCACGTTCATATTTTCTTGATTTCAAGTTTATTTTTGGAGTTATAACTTATAAGGGACGAACATCACTGAGAACACTCGAATTAAATATTCACTGTAACAATTAAACTTTGTCAGGCGGTGTAAGTTAGTGATGTGCCACTTCGCGAACAAAGTTAATCACGGAATTTATCATGTGGTAGACGACGATAAGAAGTGAGGCTTACACGGTGAAACAATCGCATTAGTAAATGGGGCAAAGTCGTAGTAGTTACATCACGCGAGGTAGGCCCGGCTTTATAGCGATGACAGAAACTGCATCAAAATTTAGAAGTTACTATAAACTTTATTGACAGTCGCGGCGGTGGATACAGAATCCTGAATCGGTAGTAGATCGCGAAGTAATCGGGATGTTTATTTAGAAGTTTCCCGCCGACGCGAGTGCGAGCGTCCGCCGTGGGCGGTGTGGTGTCGCAGGGAGCGCTTCTCGACGACTGAGCGAGCTGGCGCAGTACTCAGTACTACGGGCACGACGGTACGGCCGTAGCCGCGTCTACGACGTCGGAACGCCTTCCACCGCGGCCCATGGCCCGCCAAAAGCGATATAACATAGCACACCCTCTAACTTTGACGCGCTGTTGTCACCCAAACTTGGGTAAAGTTTGCTGCTATACATAATGGCGGGATTCTTAAGTACCATATCGTCACAAGCGCGTACATTGTAATCACGACGGTAATTGCCTACATTAAGGGACGCATATTTTGAGGTTAATTTATAGGAATAATTGGCTATTAATATCGGTCGGAGTTATGTGAAATTATTTTTTACTGAAAACATTTGCAAAATATTTAGTATGCCAAAACACTTTCTTTTTTATTGGGGTGTCATCCTATGACTGTCCTCCTATCCTCCCGCTCTGGGTGAAGCGAAAAGGCGTGTCTTTTACTGACTAAAACCCACCCGTGTTCCTTCAGTTGCTTGTGCCGGGGCCGCGGTAACTCTTTCACAAATTTATCTGCGACCCAGACAGGCGCCCTCGCGGACCCCGTCAGTTTTTGCTCACATCTCATTGAGGCGCGCGTGGAACACTACGCGCCGTAAGCTCGGGCTTCGTCCTAATCGGATGGCGAGCCATTACTTGTCGTCCGCAAGCCCACGCCTACGGTGGCAGGGAATCGGCTTGTGACTTCCGACGCCAGGGGCGTCTCCTGCGGTGGCTAGGGGCATGAGGGCGTCTCCTTTGCGTCTCCCTCACGCGTTCCGCCTCCTCCTTTGCGAGCATTACTGCTTCGCAGAATGAAGAGATGGCATCCCATGCTCTCTCGCCCCGTACCATGGCCTGATCCAGGGCCGGACGCGAGAGGTCGCCACCGCCGATCGCCTCCACGAAGACACGGCGATGCTCCGCCCAAGCGGGGCAGACCTCCACCGTGTCCTCCGGGCGGTCCACACAATGGTGACACTCGGGCGTTTCCGCCCGCCTTAATCTGAACAGGAACCGCCTGAAACATCCGTGTCCGGTGAGGACCTGCGTCAGGCGGCACGTGAGGACGCCGTGACGCCTCTCGAGCCACTCCTCAAAAAAGGGCCTTACCGCCGCTATTGTGGTGTGCCCAGCGCTGGGTTGCGATAGTCGCCCTCTCCATGTCGCCATGAGATCCTGCCGGAGCTCTGTCCGCCGATCCGCGATTTGTCGCGGCAACGGACTTTGGCCCCGGCATTTCACCCCCTCACGCCACTCCCACTTTTGCCTCCAGATCCCATGGCGGATGCCAAAACTCCTTATACCACGTAGGTACTAGTTAATCACTAAGTATGAATATAATAACTGTTTGTTTACTTTATAAGCTTAGGTACAAGTTATGTGTATTTATGTAACACACAAGTTATATTATGTACCATCTTCTCCAGGGCGGGTATGTTTTTCATTGAAATCATTTACATAATGGTAGATAATATTACCCATAACATAAGTCCATAACAATTTACATAAATCTGAGTATATGTTATACTTGGTGGTGGAAACTTTCCAGTGTTTACTATAATAATTTGACCCGGGGGCAAGTAAGTTTATTGCTTATTTTTGGAATGAATACACACACATTCACAGAAATTTATAATTTATTTTTGAGCTGGCAACACACATACATAGCTTAACTAATATACTAAAAATGTTTATGTTTGTTTGTATGCGGTAATCTCCGAAAGTATAGTACGGTCAAGATAACTAAGCACTCGAAATGTCACTGTGTCGTTCCACTCGAGGAGAACGCGGGGCGCCGCGCGGGTAGGCATGAGTGGGGTCGATTGACATTGCAGGTGCTCAGTATCTTGACCGAGCTATAGGTATTAGATACTGATCCGGTCATTAGCATTCTTTCTGAATCGTGGTCGAAAATTACACTATGCTGATTGTCATAAGCATAATTAGTAACCCGAAATTTTTTACAAGTCCTATAGAGTGCGCTACAGGAGTGAAACCGCGTGAAAAAGCTCATCACTATCCTAATTTATTAAGGTCAGCGCAATTTGTCTTCTTCTTCCATAATTCTCTATTTTTAGCCTCCGACGGAAAAAGAGGGGTGTTGTAAGTTTAATATGTGTTTGTGTATCTGTCTGTAGCATCATAGCTCCTAAATGGATGAATCGATTTAGATTTCGATTTTTTTGTTTGAAAGGTGTCTTTATCGAGAGTGTTCTTAGCTATGGGGATTATTTGATAAAAATCAGTTCAGCCTTCGAAGTGTGTCTAATACTTAATAAATTACGTAGATTAAAAATTCGAAAAGAAAAATGCCGGGCGTTTGGGAAATATTAATTTAAAGGTCTATCCACACATATCAGGGCCGTGCCCGGGACGTGGACAGACCGCGCCCCGTCAGTGGCTCAAAAAAATATCGTTGTGTACATTTTATATGAACTCGTTCACACACGTCCGTGCATGGGCCAGTGACGAAGCTTCAATGATTGGGCCCAGCCCTGTCACGTCCCGGGCACGTCCCTGATATGTGTGGATAGATCTTTACTTGGACTATTCGCTAATAAATAGCACCTCATCATCATCATCATCATTTCAGCCGAAAGACGTCCACTGCTGGACATAGGCCTCCCCCAGGCGTCGCCACATTGACCGATCCCGTGCGTCTCGCATCCAGCGCCTTCCCGCAACCTTAACCAGGTCATCGGTCCACCTAGTGGGAGGCCTTCCAACATATCGTCTTCCGGTTCGCGGTCGCCATTCCAGAACTTTTCGGCCCCAACGGCCATCCGTTCTGCGAGCAATGTGCCCTGCCCACTGCCACTTAAGTTTGGCAATTCTTCGGGCTATGTCGGTAACTTTGGTTCTCCTGCGGAAATCATCATTTCTGACGTGATCACGCAAGGAAATTCCGAGCATAGCCCTCTCCATTGCCCTTTGGGTGACTTTAAGCTTTCTGATAAGGCCCATTGTGAGCGACCACGTCTCGGTCCCATAGGTGATCACTGGCAACACACACTGGTCATAGACTTTTGTCTTGAGACATTGCGGTAAATTGGACGAGAAGATACCACGCAACTTCCCGAACGCTGCCCAGCCGACCTCTTTCTCGAAGTTGGATCTACCCAACTGGATCGTTTGTCCCAGTCCCAGTGTGTCATCGTTTAGCACCTACTTTCATGTATTTCGTAAACATGGTTATTTTATTCTATTTTTCTCTTTTATGTTATAAAAATCGGTTTTTGCCCCGACGAAAGCGATTGGTAGAGGGGTATCATTCAGAGAATATCTAAATAAGGTTTACTTGCAAAAAAACTGCCTCAAAGTAGAGAACTTCAATTGAAAGAAACCCGTAGAGCATATAACAGTTTCCTATCCAGGAAAGGAACAAGTATCACAGAACTTGCAAAGCTGTTGCAAATTAAAAACGTGCTTCGGAGCCCATACAGCGACTGCAAGCGCTTTCAATCAGTTCTCAGCTCTGGGAACTGTTTCTAGGCGGAAGACAATAATATTCTAGGAAAAGTGAGAAAGATTATATCCTGAATTGAAACACGTGTAATTAAACCTTAGAAGTTATTCCTTTCAAGTCGAAAACATGTTTAAAATAAGAATAAGTAGGCACGTGCCTTTAACTGTGAACGTTTTGCAAAGAAAATTGGTGTCGTTCTGAAGATGACATATTTGAAGCGACTTTGGAAGGTAAACGGATGGCTCAAGGCCTGGCTAATGAGGTTTGTTGAGGGGCTGCTGAACTTTTCGGCCGTCTTGGCTAAAATGTAATTGGAAAGGCTTTTGCTTTGCCCTACTGTGGTTGTAGATTCTTGTACTAACAATTAATTCAAATTTAGGATTCTAAGCGCAGTCGAAACCAACTTAAGGTTACACTAGTCGATCATTCTTCCATACAAACGTAGTCTGGCGATTGCTTCACTGTTTGACGATGTACGTTCAAAATAAAAAATGATATCAATTAGTCTCATCATTATCTAGTCTTGTATGGAAACGAAAAAGTTAAAAAGAAAAATATTTGAAAGTTATGAGCGACGAAAGTTCCATATTTCAACACTTATTTTAACGCATCTTTGAGCGGCAATAAATACCATAAGAAAAAGGAAAATTGCAAAACGGCCACCATACAGGAATAGATTAGTAGTTCAACAATGCAAATAATTTTATTTTGAAAATATACATTTAGTCGTTTTTTCATGATGTCTAGACTACCAAAGGTCTGTTTATAAAATTACGCGCGCTCGTTTTGGTCCGAAATCATCATCCATTTCGCTACAAACTTGCAAACGTGCTAATTCTAACTGCTCATCACAGCATCTATCTCTTTCGCACGTGTTGTCGGATGAGATAACATGCATTTTAACCCCGCGCACAAAATAGTTCGTGCCGTCGACTAGGGGAACCTTAACTCCCGAAACTGCAGTCCGTGAGATTAAAATTGAATAGGCTCTTTTTTACCAGGAAAGGTAATCCTAACAACTAACCTAGCCATAAAATATAAGTTGTAAAATTATTTGTTTATTAGTTTTCAACCGATTTTAAATAAGAGGAGGTTCCCAATTCGGCTGTATGTTTTTGTATGTTTCTTACGCGATTTCTCCGCTAATTTTGATGTTTTTTTTATATGAAAGCTGCTGCCTCTTATGTAGACCCATTTAAATTTGATCAATAGGTGATGAAGAACTCCGGAGATGTACAACAGGAGTCTTTAATAAATTACGGAAAATCTCTCGGGATTGCTGCAATCGCATGTCTGTTTTTTGTTCATACCATTTCATAACATAATATCACGCCGGTACGCTCTAAAGGGGTACAGTTCACCCTGGTACTCTCTAATATCTTCTTTCTTTCTTCAAGTTTGATTTTATTCGGGTAATCTATTCTGGCATATATGTGGGCATTATAGATTTTATGTCCAAATATTAAGTGAAAAATAAAAACATTTTAACAAATAAATTAAACCGACTCCCAAAACAAAACTATAAAAATCGAAAACAATCTTTCTCTTCGGAAGTCGCTGTCAAAAACGAAAAAATATTGGTACCAAAGACACCGACTCCCGAAAGGATAGTAATTTTTCGTTTTGTAGTGTTTTGATTTGGAAGTCGGTTATTTTTTTTTTGTTAAAATGTTTTTAATGGGTCTTTTTTGAAATAGCGACCATTTCTGAAAATGTTTTCACTGATTGAAAGCTATGGCATAGTTAAGTGTATTTGGCTATTTTTTATCCCGGCAAATTGAACAGTTCCTATGGAACAGACCTTGGAGCAAAGGCGCGGTAAAATCTAGTTTCTTTCATATTTTTTATGCAACTAGCGACGCTCCAAGCTCAAGGCCTTTGGGTTCAATTACGAAGAGGATTGCGTGTACCCCCATGGGGGTCATAAGAAACCACTAGCAGGTTGTTATGACTAAGGATGAATGTAACACCTGTGAACTAATAAGATTGAAAAGCAATCTAGACGTTGGTTTATATTTCGTAAGACTTTGAAAGAAGTGGTTGCATTTGTATTGGATCGATCGACAACAGTCAGTCGAATTGATTAATGAAATCTGGCTATGTGAATGGGGCAATTGCAATGCATCCAGGCTTCCTCTTTGCTGGCCTTTCTTGAGGAACAGGGGCTTCAACACCTTCGATACAATGAGGAGCATATGCAGAGGTTGAAAAATTTATACCAACTGGTAAATTTGACTGCATAATATACAGTATGTCGTGGTGGCCCAGTGGCTAAAACCTCTCCTCTCGTGCTTGAGTTCGTGGTTTCGAATCCGGGCAAGTACCAATGTGACTTTAACAAATTCATATGTACTTTCCAAGTTTATCTTGGACATTGCTGACAACGGTGAAGGAAAACATCGTGAGGAAACCTGGACTTATAGTGAGTTTACTATAAGATGAAGAAGCAAGTGGGATAGTGTGTAAAGTCCCACAAATCTCCATAGAAAAGGCAGGATCCTCCGACCAGACGGGTGTTGTGTCTGGTGCGGGCAATTGCCCGACGGTTGATGTCAGACTGTTGTATGTGTTCAAATCGCGCCGAAAACTTTGCTTGCGCGTTGCAGGATTTTGTGTGACGTCATGTTATTAGTTCGTAAGTGGCGGCGTCGGCGTCGGTGCCGCTACAGTGTAATTACAGTGTAAAAAATAAAAACAGCCATACAGAAACCTAAATAAAATAAGTAATCTATTCATATTGGTACCGGATATTGCTATTGGAGTAAATACTCTCCCATGACCAATATAACAAAAAAAGATTTTCCTCCCAACTGTACCTATGCCTAATATATAAGTTAGTTGTACATAAAATGTATATCAGAAGTGGGCATGTCCGCTGCAGATGTTTACCCTGGCACTCGGTCGCCGGGTCGTGTCAACGAACGCTTTATGCACGGAACCCTCGCCAAAAGCGGCACCATCCATCGCGTGACGTCATTATATCAATAAACGATTTTTGAACTAGTTCATCGTAGAAATACAAACTTCGGTTGTAGACTTTCTGTGTTATCTTTTGACGGTGATAACGGTTCTTCAGTGGGGCAATACTCGAATTAAAAAATACGTGTATAATCCGAGAGTTTTCATCTTTGTCTCAATTTGTTAAAAATACAATCTGTCTACCTATATTTTGACAAATTTTTGAAGAATTTGAGCATTTTTAATGATGGACCTATTATTTCTGAAAACTTAAATAAGCACCGAATTCAGATCAGAATCTGACTTAGGTAAGTCAATTCTGCTATCAATTCTCAGGGTAGCTGTATTGTTATTAATTGATCAAAACTACAACAGACAATCGTTTTGACGTGTGTTTTAAAAAACCGGCCTAGTGCGAGTCGGATTCGCGCACGAAGTGTTCCGTACCATTATCGCAAAACACAGCAAACATATCACGTTTGTTGTATGGGAGACCCACTTAACTATTTATTTTATTCTGTTTTTAGTATTAGTTGTTATAGCGGCAACAGAAATACACCTGTGAAAATTTCAACTTTCTAGCTATAACGGTTCATGAGATAGAGCCTGGTGACAGACAGACGGACAGTGAAGTCTTAGTAATAGGGTCCAATTTTTTGGGTACGGAACACTAAAAAAGATTCATAATTTTAAAATGATTCACATCACACACACACACACATCATCAGCCTATTAATGTGCCCACTGCTGGGACACAGGTCTCCTCTCTGTGAGAGGGTATGGGCCGTAATCCACCACGCGGGCCCAGTGCGGATTGGTGGATGTCACATGTCTTCGAATATTTTGGTTCTAGGACATGCCGGTTTCCTCACGATGTTTTCCTTCACCGTTTTGAGAGCAGTGGTGATGAAATAATTTACACAAAGTAAAGCGCCTGCCTGGGTTCGAACCCACGACCTACAACTTGTAAGTCGCGGCCGATACCACTGGGCCACCACTGCTCTCAAAACTTAAAATGATTAGAAGACTATTTTTAGATTATTTTAAGATTTAGTTGTACTGTTATTTTATCAAGATTAGATTTGGTTTGATTGCAAATATGATACGCAAATAATCCTGCAAAATCTCTCCAGTGAGTAAATAATGTTAACATATGGTAATAAAACACTTACTATCTTAAATAGAAAGACGAATGTTGTATTAATCCTGGAATTAATATCCTACTAACTTAGCTCGATAATTATCGTAAGTTCATTAGAACCACAACCCCGTGGGGGTACGTTGTAACGGCTTATGGGGTGAATAACTACCCAATATTCAGAAACAAAGATTTATGTGAATGGAAATCCTAGGTAGTCCCTCCTAGAAATCCTAGATAATCATAGGTAGCACTATCTCCCCGTGGTAGTGCAGTATGCATGAGCATTTCTGAAAGTTTGATTTATAAAGTTTAGAGTGTGTTTTGTGAATGCGAATTCAATCCCTGCATCATTGTTAATGGCAGAATAAGTTGACAGATTGAATTTGATTCAAATTGTCACTTAAATATGTATTTTTTTGAGAATTTATAATAACTTAGCTAATTTAAACACTCGACAAAGTCACCTTTCAAAACAAAAGTAAATCATCGGTTCATCCGTTAAGGGTATATGATGCCACAGACAGACACACAGTTTTACGTATTTTATTTTTTAGTGACGGAAACGATTCGCTGCAAAACCGACTCCACGTAGCAAGACTACGACTACGATTCGGCCCGCGAGCTGAGGAGCAGGTTGTTTAACGCCCGCCACCATGGCTGAAGCTGGCCGGCCAGGAAGCCGAAGCTGCGGTGGTGAGCGTTTGCGACGAGCAGCTCGGCGATCCCGCCGGAGCCCCGGCCCCGCAGCGCCGGAGCCGTGACAGAAACCATGCCTGCTGCATGTTTGCTGCATGCTTGCTCCATGCATGGTTTATGCTTGTTTAGATGTTTCCATGCTGCATGCATGGTGTATGCTTGTTTGTATGCTTCTTACAGGAAAAACAACCCAAAAACATTTTAGGAGCAAATTATTATGCGTATTTATTATGCTTAAAAAAATATGTTTTAATATCATTATGCTTAAACAAATTTAAGCTTTAGAAGGTTATGCTTAAACATTATTATGATTAGAGTAATAATGCAAAAAAAAAAATTGTATAAACTGTTATGCGAAAATAATGTTATGGGTAAATATAATAAACATAAGTATATTATGTCTAAAGTTTTTATGCAAATGGATAGGGAATCTCTATTGAACATGTTATTATAAAAACACCCCGATTTAAACAGCAAAGCGCCCATAACTTTAGAACGGCTAAACCGATTTTCATCAAACAGCTAAAAACACTCTCGATAAAGTCACCTTTCTAACAAAATAAAAAACTAAATCGATCTCAGTACTTCCGTTTAGGAGCAATGATGCCAATGCCAGATACAGATACACAAACACACAGGTACACATTTCAAATTTATAACATCACTCTATTTCCGCCGGGGGTTAAAAAAACACTGACCGACCTGTAGTCACTATTTACCTATAGGAACTGGTGTCATATTTAGTATAAGCATAATACTTTGTATTTTATGACCTCAAAAGTAAACGATTGTACTTTAAAGTTTTATGGGCATCGTTACAGCTGAAAATAACAAATACTAAAGCTAAATATGTATGACTTCATGGTCCATAAAACTGTGAGTGCAAAAGTGTAACAACTAAAACTATTTTGTGTTAATGTTGAATACCAATAACGATGTATGAAATGAAAATGGATTTTCAAAATAAACTGCCGAGCAATGAAAAAGTTCCAGTGACATAGCACCAAATTACTCCTAAACGGGAAAGGCTAGCTTAATGACGCCGTCTGCAATATTGAAGTACATTTAACAGCGCATCAGAATATTACCAACTAAAAACGTAAATATTGTGTTCAAATTTTAAATTAAATGTGAAAAAAATTAAATGAAGGTGTTTGTCGGCATTTTGTGGGTGGAACTTTTTCATTGCTCGGCAGTGTAAAAACAAGAGAATATCCTTAAATTTCATCGAATCATCACACAATAAGGACTTATGATAAATCTTCATAAATCGGCAAATCATACAATTTCCCTGGGGCAAACATAATAATTCCACATGAGTAAATCGCGGGTATGAGCTAGCTAGTATCGTATTTCCAAATACCACAAGGACTTACCCCCTTAGCCCACGGGAAAATGAGATGATTTCACTTCCCCTCCGCGAGAAAGTTCCACCCACAAAATGCCGACAAACACCTTCATTTAATTTTTTCACATTTAATTTAAAATTTGAACACAATATTTACGTATTTAGTTGGTAATATTCTGATGCGCTGTTAAATGTTCTTCAATATTGCAGACGGCGTCATTAAGCTAGCCTTTCCCGTTTAGGAGTAATTTGGTGCTATGTCACTGAACTTTTTCATTGCTCGGCAGTGTAAAATGCAGAGAATATCCTTAAATTTCATCGAATCATCACACAATAAGGGCTTATGATAAATCTTCATAAATCGGCAAATCAAACAATTTCCCTGGGACAAACATAATAATTCCACATGAGTAAATCGCGGGTATGAGCTAGCTAGTATCGTATTTCCAAATACCACAAGGACTTACCCCCTTAGCCCACGGGAAAATGAGATGATTTCACTTCCCCTCCGCGAGCTAAAAACGGCGTTAACTCGGCGGCATTTCTGGAATAGAATAAGTCGATCCACGAGGACATATTTATAATACCCACAGTTGTGCCAGAATAGATTACCTGAATAACATGAAACTTGAACACAACCGGTGAAATTAGAGTGTACCAGGGTGAACTGTACACGTACGTACCCCTTTAGAGCATACCGGCGTGATGTTTTGTTACGAAATTATGCAAACAATGAGCAGACACGCGTTTGCATCAATCCCGAAAGATTTGCCGTTGCATGGACCATGCGCTATTAATTGGACCACATGAAAATCAACAGTTCTAAAATTTAAAAAAAAGAATCATCAAAATCGGACATCCTAGTAAAAAGTTCTGAACACACTTAAAAAGCAGTCGAATTAAGATACTTCTCCTTTTTGAAGGCGAAAAAAAAGAAAATATAAACTAGGAATAATTCAAGTAAATTAAATAAATACTACTACTACTATTTACTCAAGTAAATCCCGAACATTTATCTAGACAGGATAAATGTGTGGCCATGATTTTAGGGACCAAAAGACATATTTTTTTTGTTTGCCGTGGAACACCTTCAAAAGGTGCCAGGACTTTTGGAGAAAAGACCAGGGAGTGTGGGATTTTTACCTCACTAAAACCACCCCTGTGATCACCTTCAACACATGGAAGGGGTTACCCCGTTACCCCTTAAAATACCACCCCGGAACCCCCTAATCTCCACACGCATGGGGTCAAATGGGATCCAAATTTTATAGGAAGTTCGTCATATGAAGAGATGGAGTTTGCTATTGGGCACACTGACTGTAATAACGATTTGTCATCTACCTAAAGGCAGTAGATTTTGCCAAGATATCATCTTATTTTGGATTCTGTATTTAGAACTGTGTCTT